>CM056740.1:17017003-19679751 GCA_029844215.1 Przewalskia tangutica
TCTAGCCAAGTGCAAGGCAAGTGTAAGGCCAAGATCAAGCCAAGTGCACCCTAGCCCCTACTCCTTAAAACCCTCACAAATATCTACACAAATATCTAGCACCACAAGCCCCCTCAATTCGGCCAGTCGCGCCCACTTGTCTCCATTGTGAGGGTGACACATGTCACCCTCCGTTGGTCCGAATGTTTCGCCTCTCGGAAAAATCCGCAAAAATACAAAACGACATAGCCGAATTTTCCTTCGCAAGTTACGAAAACGTTTCGTCGAAAAACGACTCTAACCGTGTTGTGCACAAAGGTCATTTCGGCGAGCCACTGGCGGGGTGACACGTGTCACCCTCTATTGGCCCTCAAAATGTCTTTCGAGAAAAATCCACAATGGCCAAAATCTCAAAACAAAGTGGGCCCACAAACCGTAAATTTCTCGTGGGCCCCACGTGACCATTTCAAAATAAAATTCCATAATTCTCTAATATTCCAGAAGTCCGAATACCAAATCTGGGAATCCATTCCCATTAACGAACCTTTTCCTTCACAAAACCGGAAACTTTTCCGTGGAAAAATCACCTCTTTCTTCCTTTCCAATCTTTTCTGCGTATTCTCGCACGTGCGTCCTCGCATACATACTGAAATACGGTATAACATTCTCCTCTTCCTTAGAAACATTCGTCCCGAATGTTCCTTCACAAGACGGATATCGATGAAGCTCTTCTAACAAATTGCCAACGCCACAGCTTGGTCACGAAATAACACACGTTATCTTCCTTCCTTACTCGTCGTGCCCTTCTCGAACACTTGAACTCTTCTAGTATACGTACCACACTTCAGTCATCGCTTCAGTTCCCAAAACCTTGGAGTCACCACCTCCAAACTTGGTCATCTTACTAGCCGTAATATCCCCTAAGGCCATTACCGGCCTTCACGAACGATTCTGGTCGAACACATCCACAAACTCATACGATGGTCGTCTAAACTCGGGCCTAGCACCCTCGTGACCCTACCACCTGGCGGGACCACCCGGAACTGACCCCACCCAAAACCGGGTTACGGGTTGACCCGCAAATGGTCCTAAACCCGACCCCCAACCGTGCCAAACTCTTGTTCCCCGATTCGGAACAATCTTACTAATTCACATCATGAAAGCTACCACTTCCATCTCACACTACCCACGGACTTATCACACAAATAAATCCCACGTATACCACTCACCCTTAAAAAGGTCAAACATAAAACGAATCTTTTACTCAAGACGACCTTACCTCTAAGGTCTCAGTCGTGAAATAGTCTAAGGTTCACACTTACCATGCCTCCATACGTATCCTTCCAACTAACCATGCATTCTAACTCACACATATCACAATGCTATCCGTACATAGCACACAATAATGAGATCATCATAACAAGCATACCAAAACTCTAGAGGGTTAAGGATATACCTGAAGCTACCGCTCCACTCTAATCATAGGCCTGCCCTGCAGGGCGCATAGCTGTAGAAGGTGATGAACCAGCCACAGATCCTGAAGGCTGAGTCGTAACATCCGCGCTTCCCTTGGTCGGACAGTTCCTCGCAAAATGGCCCTGCTGGCCGCATGCAAAACAAACTCCCAATCTAGCACGACACTCTCCAAAATGGAGTCTACCACAATGGTCACAACGAGGTAGGGGTGGCTTCACCGTTAACACCCGCTCTGCCGAAAATCTGAACCTCGAGCCCCGACCGCTCCCGAAGACGGTGGAGGACCACTGCACGGTGGGGGTATATAACTAGCTCGCCGAGGCGGTCGCCTCGAAAGCCACCAAGGACCTGCCGTCCCGGCCTCTTCTCGCTGATCCGTGTCATTCCGTCGACCCTCCGTGCCTCACATCCTAGTGCATGAGCTGCATGCGGGCAATGTCCATGCCCGGTAAGAGAAACACCCGCAAGACTCACCATATAATCATCTAGCGGTGACGTAGCGATGCACCTATCCTCCATATCTGCAACTAGCGCAGGACATATCGAGCCAAAGAATCGAACTCGACATTGTACTCCCGACAAGGCGCCTCTCTGCCTCGAGAACAAAAATCTGTCGGCCCGGGCCCTCCTCCTCTGCGGCGGCAAGAAGTGCGTGAGAAAGCCCCGAAAACTCATCCCATACTGCTGGAGTGCATGCTCTCCCGAAAGCTCCCATGAATCAAACCAATCGATCGCGGTATCACGCGCAGCCGATGCGAACCAAAGGTCACAGACTCGGTTTCAAGCCTTGATCACCGCATGATCCGTCAGAATCGCCGGATGAACTCCTGCGATCATCCTCGTGCCTCGACCCATAAAACTCAGTGGGCTACAACTCGTAAAGTCCGTAGCCTCAAACTATCCGCTCGGGGTGAACCATCAGGTGCTCATCGAACCGAATCGCGTCAGCTGTCGCCATATCGGCCACAACCTCGCCAATAATCGGGCCATCTCGCGTGACCCATCTCCCTGCTCCGCATCAGGATCGAGGCTCGTATCAGAGTCTCATCACCATCGCCGCGGCTCTAAACTCTTTGGTCTTTGGCGGCGTCGCGAAACCCGCCGTCAAGCACAACCTCGTGTATCGGGCTCGCGCTCGTACTCCTCAGATCTCACTAGCAGCACCCTCGGCGCCTTGCCCTTCGGGCTCTGGTTGCACTGCGCGGGCATAATCGTAAAAACGAGATACGCTGCAGGGTACAACTTACAACACGCCTCTAAGGCACGATCTCGGAATGAGAAGAATGAAACCAATCCTAAATGTCCTATAGCCTCCGACATAGATGTGGTGCACAACACACCGATAATCAAGACTACTAGACACGGTGCGTAGACACTTTCCGAGGATTAATCGCTCTCGATACCACTTTTGTAACGACCGCCCGGGGCGCATCGTGCCTTACCGGGCACCCTAGTGATACAAACATCGGAGAAAATCAGCGGAACACAAAACAAGAGTCATTTAACAAGAGATAAATGAATAAACAAAGCAACCAAAACGCTTGCCTTCAAGATATACATAAAACTCGAACAGTTTAATCCTTTTACAACCCCGCCACAAAGATTACTACTGCACTTAAGATATACACGACTATGACGGACAGTGGCCGCCATACCCAATGTACAAGAACCTACAACTCGGGAACACCTACTAAAAGATAAGCCTCGAGAAACGGAGCTTCAATCTGAATCGTGATCCTATGAGCGAGGAACCACGACCGATGTACCTCTACTGCAGCATGAACGCAGCCGAAGGAGGTCAAGACAACAGTACCAAGTATGTGAAACATGCAATCAGAAATGAAATCATACTAGTCTATATAAAGCAGAGACATGTATGATAACCAAACTACGCTCACAACATAAAACAATATCACTCCAATATAACTATGGGTCTCGCCCACAACATCAATCAGTTCGCATTATGGCGCATGCCCCGAATACCAGACGGTGTAGACATGTCCATGTGACCTCAACAACAAGACAACAATCCAAATGGAAGCATACCTGCGCTCGCGATCGTGTCGGTATGTCCAAAGGGAAAAATAAGACAACATTCCAAATGGACGATACGTGCGCTACGCATCGTGTCAGTATGTCCAAAGGGAAAAATAAGACAACATTCCAAATGGACGCATACCCGTGCGCTACGCATCGTGTCAGTATGTCCAAAGCGAAATCACAAGGCGATAATCAAAATGGAAACATACCCGTGCGCTACGCATCGTGTCAGAATATCCAAAGCGATAACCCACAAGACCTTAACCAAAATGGAAGCATACCCGTGCGCTACGCATCGTGTCAGTATGTCCAAAGCGATTAACAACAATAATACTATCAACGACGCATGCGCGGAATTTCTCCGTCGCCGCACGCCCAAGTAAGTTCTCAACTACCAACCGACCTCTATCGAGACGCGGTAACACGTAAACACAACGATTGTACAATAAAGGCTATCATCACAAGCATAGGCAAGTTTCACAACAACAAGCATAGGCTAGTTTCACACAACTCAAAGTACTTTCATTTTATGCCAAAGTCCGGGTTTTTAACCCCAAAGTACTACATACGTTAAGTTCTTTTAAAAGAGATCCATTACTTTTATAAAAGTCACCCGATACCCGTAGTATTAGAATGACCAACCCACCTTCCTTTTCAAAATCAAGTAACAACATTCTTTTCCTAAGTTCCAGTTTGCCTAGTTTCAATTACTCAAGCTTCTCATTTTCAAATGGTTTCATAGTTACCCAAAATTAATCACTTGATTCCTTTTAGAACAATTGAGTAACATATGTCATATACGTGAGTAGTTTATTCTTGTTTATAACGATCTTATTACAAAGACCATGATCTAGAAAATGTAATATCATTTTGTCTCATCTTAGCTTCTATGCAGATGGAGGTTTCTACCGGTTTTAATACAACACATCATTATTCAATACATTTCCTTTATTAACGCCGCAGTGGTCCTGTCGATACACATTCGATTCCAAATCAAGAAACATTATCCCTTTAAAACCAAGTACTCATTACTCACGAATGAGGTTTCACACAAACATCCACATTAAAACAAATAAGTTAAGTCTCTTATCTTATAAGATCAAGTCTCTTAACTTCTAACATCAGTAAACCATTTTCACTTACATAAGGTCGTTATAACTAACTTCCCATAAAGCTATTATAACACCCTATGTTTTAAACCAACCAAATCACTTAGCACGTATGCGTCTACGTACTACATAGTTCACAACAATCATGCTAGAAAAGATAGGAAGAGGTTCACATACCTCGCGACGATTTATCGACAATAAGCAAAATGCTCCAAGTACTACAACCTTGCTAGCCCTTTCCACTCCTCGAGTAGAATATGCTACTCTTAGTACTTTCACCTATAAAGGTCAAAACGTCTATTAACCCCAAAACACAAGTTTCTATCTTTCTATAGAAAATTCGGCAGACTCTCCCATGCAACAGTAAATCTCCTCTCTAACGAGGCGGCTACCAAGCCAACCAGGGGGTTTACACGCCTACCCGACGTGTACAATTCTACACAAGTCTCATCGCAATACACCCTATGTAAATACAGATTCGATTCATTCTTTATTCTTCAGGCTTAAGTCAAAAGACATTGCCGAATACTAAGTAGTTCCATATATAGTATACTTCAACTATATATTCAACCAAACATGTAATTTCCAATTACAATAGAGGGACAAGATAATTACCTCGATAAGACCAAAATTATCCAAGTTATAATGTCGATCCCGAGCAAGGTTAGCTCCACTCAGCGCCCAAACCACTCCAAACAACCCTTAGAAGTTCTAACCAACTTACTCAAAATACTTCAACCCACTATGAAGATTTCCTTAGGGTTTCGGTTTGAGACTAAAAAGGACAAAAGGTAGTATTTCCTGACTCTACGTAAAGAGGTATCTTTGGAATACTACAAGGTACAAGGCTAAGGTATTTTGGGCATTATAAAAATACTAGGGAGTATTTCTATACCACAAAGGGTATTATTAAAACAACTAGGCTAGGGGTACCCCACGCCAAGCCTCACTCAAAGGGGGGGGGGGCCTCTCGGCCAAAGCTCCACAAGGGGGGGAGGGCTTTGGACGATTTCAACTCACAAAGGGGGAGAGATTTCAAGACTTGGAAAAAGATTTTGGATGAAGAAAGTTCATCAACTAAGGGGGTATTTATAGCAAACCCAAAGGCCAACCAATGGCCAAGATCTAGCCAAGTGCAAGGCAAGTGTAAGGCCAAGATCAAGCCAAGTGCACCCTAGCCCCTACTCCTTAAAACCCTCACAAATATCTACACAAATATCTAGCACCACAAGCCCCCCCTCAATTCGGCCAAGTGCCGCCCCACTTGTCTCCATTGTGAGGGTGACACATGTCACCCTCCCGTTGGTCCAGAATGTTTCGTCTCTCGGAAAAATCCGCAAAAATACAAACCGACATCGCCGGAATTTTCCCTTCGAAAGTTACGCAAAACGTTTCGTCGAAACACGACTCTAACCGGGTGTTGTGCACAAAGGTCATTTCGGCCAAGCCACTGGCGGGGTGACACGTGTCACCTCCTATCGCCCTCAAAACGTCTTCGAGAAAAATCCACAATGGCCAAAATCTCAAAACAAAGTGGGCCCAAAATCAGTAAATTTCTCCGTGGGCCCACGTGACCATTTCCAAAATAAAATTCCATAATTCTCTAATATTCCAGAAGTCCGAATACCAAATCTGGGAATCCAATTCCCATTAACGAACCTTTTCCTTCACAAAACCGGAAACTTTTCCGTGGAAAAATCACCTCTTTCTTCCTTTCCAATCTTTCTCAGATTCTCGTCGCACGCCCTCGCATACATACTGGAAATACGGTATAACAAGTACGAAGCCAACTACAGATCCCACTGCGCCACGTAGCTGGCGGGCAAGTACGAACTAACTACCGATACTGGTCGGAATCACGAGACTTCGTCACAAAACTGAACGGGGCAAGTACGAAGGCTAACTACCAGATACCAAGCCGAGTCAGCCACGACCTCAGGGCAAGTACGAGAGCCAACTACCAGATACCAAGCCGAATCAGTAAAACCTCATGGAGAGCTAGTCCATGGAATAATAATCACAGAAGCGTACCCGTGGAATGCTCCGTCACTGCCGGTACGTCCAAGTAAGATCATAACAAATCAGCCGGCCCTCCATCGAGAGACGCGGTGGTATAGAAATACAATACTAGCACGACAAGGCTATCACACGCAAACATAGGCAAGTTACACACAACTCAAGGTACTTTCATTTTATGCCAAAGTCCAGGTTTTAACCCCAAAGTACTACGTACGTTAAATTCTTTTTAAAAGATCCATTTCTTTTACAAAGGTCACCCGATGCCCGTATTATCAAAATAGAGTGACTAACATTTTAAGTAAACCAAAACAACTTCCATACTTTCCTTTTTAAACCAAATTAAGACAATACTATGCCTTCTTTTTAGACCAAAACACTTCTCCTTTTAA
The DNA here is from genome assembly GCA_029844215.1 of Przewalskia tangutica. Lineage (NCBI taxonomy): Eukaryota > Viridiplantae > Streptophyta > Magnoliopsida > Solanales > Solanaceae > Przewalskia > Przewalskia tangutica. The sequence goes on from CM056740.1 coordinate 17,024,016, forward strand.
AGTCAAGTTACCATTTTAAAACTAATGATAAAACCATTCTTTTGTTTTCATAAAGTTGTTATAACTAACTTCCCATAAAGCTGTTATAACACTTTATGTTTTAAACCAATTTAAAACAAAACCATGTCTTTCTTTTAAACCAAAAACTCTTCAATTCCTCAAGTCTCTTTTCTTTTAGAAATCAAGTTCCTTACTTTGGAAATTTAAGAAAATTAATGCTTGTTTATAATGATTCTTATTAAAGCAGCCATGATCTAGGAAATGTAATACAATTTTGTCTTATCTTAGCTTCTATGCAGATGGAGGTTTCTACTGGTTTTAATAGTAATTAATTAGTCAATACATTTTCCTTTATTAACGCCGCAGTTGGTTTGTTCGATACTTATTCTCATTTCAAATCAATATAATATTATTCCTTTTAAAACCCAAGTACCCATTTCTCATAAAAGCGGTTTACAACTGCTTAACACAAACCAAGTCCTTAATATTTCACATCAAGTCATTTATAAGTCAAGTCTCTTATCTTTTAAAACCACAAACCATTTCTTTACCTACATAAAGTTGTTATAGCAAACTTCCCATAAAGCCGTTATAACACTTTATGTTTTAAACCAACCAAATTCATTTAGCACATGCGTCACCGTGCTACATAGTTCACAACAATCATGCTAGAAAAGATAGGAAGAGGTTCACATACCTCGCGACGGTTATCGACAATTAGCAAAACGCTCCAAGTACTACAACCTTGCTAGCCTTTTCCACCCTTCAAGTAGAATACGCTACTCGTAGTACTTCAACCTATAATGGCCATAAAACGCCTATCAACTTTTAGATCTCTTCATAGAATATTCTAAATACAAGATTCCTTATTCTACGTAAAATTCAGCAAAGACATCCCCCGTAACCACATAAATCTCCTTCTACTCAGCCCGCTACTGTGCCAACAACTCCTCAGGATTACACGCCTAACCTGACGTGTTCAATTCTACTTCACAAATATACTACACAAGTCTCATCAGAATCATACCCAATGTAAATACAGATTCAATCCTTTTCAATATTCATTCTACATATAGTATACTCAACTATACATTACTACAACATGTAATATCCAATTACAATAGGATAAAGATCCTTACCTCGATAAGCCCAAAATTATCCAAGATTTATGTCGATCCAGAGCAACGCTTAGCTCCAACTCCTTACGCTCCAACCCGCTCCAAGCAACCCCTTAGAAGTTTCTAAACAACTTCTCTTAACACTTCAACTCTAAAGGTGAAGAACACTTAGGCTCTAAGTGTGGCAACTCTCGCCAAAGGGGTAATTTAGGGCTAGGGTGTGAAATCTTTTCTAACTTTTGGTTAATAATCTTCCTAATACACTAAGGAAGAACACTTAAGAGTTTAAGAATTTTTGGACAAAGTTTGGTTAAGGAGAGGGCTTAAAACCGAGAACCATAACAAAGGGAGGAGTATTTCAAGACTTGAAATCTCTAAGTGTGGATGAAATTATGTCTTGCACTAAGGGGGTATTTATAGGACATTCAAGGGCTAGGATTGAAGCATGTGTGTGGTCTAGATTTGGCCATGTGTGTGTGGGTCCCACTTATCTATCTACTACACAAAATATCTTCAAGACTTTGACCAAATGTTTTTGGCCTTTAAAATGCCAAAAACGTGCAACCTTCTTTATCCAACAATTCGTCCAACATGTGCCACCTAAGGGTGACACATGTCTCCCTCCTAATGGTCCAAAATATTTCATCTTCTGAAAATATCCGTAATGCCAAAAATCCGAAAATAAAGTGGGCCTCACAATACCGTAAATTCCTCCCGTGGGCCCCACGTGACCAATTCCGGAAAATAAAATTCCATGATTCTCAAATATTCCAAAAAGTACGAATACCGAATCCGGAAATCCAATTCCCATTAACGAACCTTTTTCCTTCACAAAATCCGGAACTTTTTCCGTCGAAAAATCACATCTTTCTTCCTTTCCAATTTTAAGGTCGTATTCTCGTACGTACGTCCTCACATACATACCCTGGAACTACGGGGTATAACATTCACATACCTCGCGACGACTAGCGACAAGTTGCAAAATGCTCCCAAGTACTTTATCCTTGCTAGCTTTTCCACCCTTCAAGTAGAATACACTACTCGTAGTACTTCAACCTATATTAATCATAACATGTCTATCAACTCCTAGATCTTTAACGTAGAATCATACTAAGTGTAAGGTCTCTTATTCTACGGAAAATCGGGCAGCACTTCCTTTGTTTCTACGTACTTTTCCACCTTTTTCAAGGCCCGAAAATCAATAACCAACATGCCACATTTAAGGCGCAACAATACAACAATTCAAAGGGGATTACACGCCTTAATAGGACGTGTAAAATTCTGCCCCACAATAATACAAAACAATCCAATAACTTTAGGCAATATTCGACAATATCAAGGACAACAACAACATCTATTTCTTTCCAATTCCTTTCAATCCATAATGCCGTCCTAACATGTTATATAGTTGCAAACAATTCAAACAACTATAATCCTTTCTTTATATAACATGCGACGACTAAAACTAATAACCAAATTGAATTACAATATTAGGGTTAATCATGCAACTTTCAGATTAGGGTTTCCAATATCCATAACACTTATCAAACTTCATACTATATACCTCATGCTTGCTAATATCCATAGCTACAACAATAAGTAATCTTAATTACTAAAACGACAAGATTGTTACCTTTATAAGCCTTTATAAATTCCAAGATTCAAAGTCGCTCCTTAGAAATTCTTAGCTCCATTCCTTTATGCTCCAATCCAATATTTGAAGCCTTTAGAAGTTCACAACCAACTTCTCTTCCATTTCCAATCCAAAACTATGAAAACGACTTAGGTTTTCGCCTTGCGACTAACGTGAAAATGTCGTTTTTCCGAGATATTTCTATTGAGATATCCTTAAAATACCCTTAGGAACATTGGGTTAAAGTCTTGTGAATAATGAACCAAAATTGCAAATTTTTTGTGTGCACAAATGGCCAAACCCGAGAGCAACTATGAAGAACAAGAATGTTGTGAAAAATTCTAAGTGTTGAAGACTTGGTCTTGCATCTAGTGTGTATATATAACACAATGGAGGGTCAAGATAATCACATATGTGTGGCTAGGATGAAGAACATTAAATATTTATCCAAGTGGCAAGTTGACTTGGTCAATTTTCTCAAGCTAGCAAGACTTGTTCATCTACATAGGTCAATGACCATTATATCCTTGCCTCAATTCGTCCAAGACCATGTGGGGGGTTCCACGTGTCTCCCTCCCATTCGTCCATAAAATTTCGTAACCCTCGTGGGCCCCACAAAATGTAAAATATCTCGGGTGGGCCCTACGTGATCAAATCCGTAAAAAAAAAATTACATAATGTTAATAAGTTCCATAATCCTCAAATAATACATTTTGAGAATCCAATTCTCATCAACGAACATTTTTCCTTTCCGATGTTCGGAAGATTTTCCGTCGGAAAAACAATTCTTCCTTTCGTACCAATTTTCAAGTCTTGCGTTCTCGCGTCTATTCTCTTATTCATGTCCTGGAATTACGGGGTGTAACATTCTTCCCCTCTTAGAAACATTCGTCCCCGAATGTTCTTAGTCGGTTGTCAAGTTATACAAACTCCGACATAATTTCTTTACTATGCCTATCGATCAATACTCCACAAGACCAACGATGCCTCATATGGCCACCACATAACATACGTAAACATATCAATGGACCTTCCATCCGCGGTCCCTTCTCACAAAACATGAAGGTTACAGTCTTATCAAAAACGGGATCCTTAGAGGTTCCTTTCTTTTTCCCGCATAAAGGGATGGTCCTATCGTATTCTAAGTCATGGGACTAACACTCTCTGAATCCTTCAGTCGGAATCCCACTCAGCTAACTGATGTGTTCCCCCGTGTTACTTCCCTTCTCAGTCTCACTTAGTCACCAAACTAGTTGGGACATGAACCTATAATCTGCCTAGCTTAGTTTACCAACCGGTGTAAACTCTAATACTAGTAGCATCTCAATCACGAGCACCTATGGACAATGTTACTGAACCTATGGCGTGTGTATCATCACAATTTACTTCCACTCATGGCCTAAAAGGATTATCTTTCGTACTTCCAACTTACTTCTAGCATACATACATAATCTCAATATTATCCGTTCATGACACTTAAACATACAACAACCTTATCATTCATACAAGTCTCTAAAGGGTCAAAGATATATCTGAAATCATATAGGCGGTTCAAAGGACCGCTAAAACTGGGAACTTCCACCACGACCTCTGCCACTACCGTCACGGCATGAACATCCCGCCTAGCTATCAAGGCGAAGAACCCACAAATGATCCAAAGAGATCGTGCTATCCCACCAGAACCTCCTACTAGGACAATCCTCAACATATGGCCCTCGATACCACAGTAAAACAGCACCAAGAAGCACGACGACATTCCCCATGGTGATGTCGGCCACACTGTGAACACTGAGGGAAGAGTGGCCCCGACTGCCTATAACCCATGTGCGCATACGAATCTGAAACTCGAGCTCGACAAGCTCTCGACTACCCGATCGACCCAACCTCCCGCCGAAATCGGAAGGAGCATCAGCCGGCTGAAATGTAGACCTAGCTCGCCACGAGGCTCTCCGCCTAAAATCACTTCAACCCCGCCGCCCCGCCTCTTGGCTGGCTTGGTCCGCCGGCCCTCTTTATCCTCGCCTCAATCCTCGCATATGTATGATCCTGGCAATATCCATACCTGACTGAAGGGCCACTCCCAGGAAAGCAGTGATCATATAGCGGTGTAGTCCCATAACATAGCGATGAACTATATCAGCCATGTCAGCCACAATAGTGCGATACCGACAACGAGTCAAACTCCAGGTTGTACTCCCTGATGGTCCTCCCATTCTGCCTCAATGACAAGAATCTATCAACACGGGCCCTCCTCATCTCAGGAGGTAAAAAGTGATCAAGAAAGGCCTCTGTGAACTCATCCCAAACACCGAGGAGCACCCACACCCTAGACAGCTTCATGACTCAAACCGTTCAACGCAATATCGTAACCTGTAGAAGCTAGCACCACCGACTCGGTCTCCGAGACCCTAAGCACCTGCATAGTCCGTCAGATTCGCCGAATAAACTCCCGAGGATCTCCTCGATATCGAACCATAGAACTCGGGTGGACTACAACCCGTAAAACTCAATCCTCAAACCGCTCAGGTTAGCTACTCGCCTCGTCGCCGCCTACCACTATGCTAGTCAACAACCTGACCGCTTACATAATATTTATACTCCGCCGCAGTAGGATCTGAGGCTCGTGTATCGAACCCCGAGCCGCGGCCGCTTCTCGGCCTTCTAATACAAATGCGTGGATCAACTCGCCGCTGAACCACAACCTCGTGCATAGTCCGGGCTCGAGTCCTAGTAACCTTCACACTACTAGCGCCTCGCCGCTTTGCCCTTCGGGCCCTGGTCGCTTCCGCGAGGCATAGCTGATTCATACACATAAGAATACGTCAGAGACGGATCAACCTAATAACACAGCTCTATTGCACGATCTCAGAGTGAGAAGAATGGAAACCAACCCTAAATGTCCTGCAGCCTCCTGGTTATAGATGTGGTGCACAACTTGTCACGACCCGACCCCGGGGCCGCGACTGGTACCCTACCGGGGTACCCTATCAGGTATACATCAGAGAATAGCAGCGGAACATACATAACACCTAACTTATAATAAGGTAAACATCACCGCCACCGATAAGGCCGCTTCCATAAAATAACTTAATCGAAAGTGAAACAAGATAACTTATTCTTACATACCCAAACCACAAACGTGACTACTGCACTTAGAATAATAACCGTGGCGACAGGCCCCGCCATACCCCGAATGTACAAAAGTCTATAACCTCGTGGAATCATACCAAAAGACAAAGCCTCCGAGAGATGGAGCTTTCAAGAATCGAACAGGATCCTAAGAGTGCGGATCGCCAAGCTACGATCTCGACTGCGGCATTTAACGCAGCCGCTCAAGCGAGGTCGATAACAGGTACCAAGTATGTGAAACTGAAAATACTGTAATGAAATCATAATAGCATATATAAAGCAGGAGACATGTATGATAGCCAAACTACAGTACACAACATATACGCAGCCATGTCAAGTCAGGGACTCACGCCCTCTAAGTCATCACTCAAATATAACCATAGGTCTCATGCCCATAATGTCAATCATGCCCGTGGAATTCCTTCCTCACTGCCGGCAGTCTATGATATAACAACACTAAGGAGTACACATGAATACTAGATCCCACCTGTATCATAAGAACCGTACGAGGCAAGTACGAAGGCATAGCTACCAGATCCACCCTGCATCCTCAACTGACCGGGGCAAGTACGAAAGCCAGCTACCAGATCCACCCGTACCAACAATACTAATTACCTGAATCACTAAGCTGACCGGGGCAAGTACGATAGCCTCTACCAGATCCACCCTGCGTCACATCGCTGACCGGGGCAAGTACGCAGGCTAACTACCAGATCCACCCTGCATCACACAACTTCGCCCTAACACTGACCGGGGCAAGTACGAAAGCCAACTACCAGATCCACCCTGCATCACATCTCTGACCGGGGCAAGTACGAGGGCTAACTACCAGATCCACCCTGCATCAGTAGACCTCATGGAGAGCTAGTCCATGGAACAACACTATCAACAGGGAGCGAACCCTCATCATGGACGCATACCCGTGTAATCCTCCATCACTGACGGTACGTCCAAGTAGACTCATAACTACATGCTTTTAATTCGAATTGCAATACCATGTCTTTACAATAACATAAACTAAGACAATTACCATGCCTTCTTTTCACATAAACCAAGACAACTACCATGCCTTCTTTTCACATAAACCAAGACAACTATCATGCCTTCTTTTCACATAAACCAAGGGAATCCTTATTTAAGCAAGCCAAAGTACTATCAAGGCACCAATAGAATAATTCTCAATTAAACAAGCCAAAGTACTATCAAGGCACAAATAGAATAATTCTCAATTAAACAAGCCAAAGTACTATCAAGGCACAAATAGAATAATTCTCAATTAAACAAGCCAAAGTACTATCAAGGCGTGTCTATTTTTCAAAGTAAGTTACTACACCTTTAGAAAACACATTTCAAAGCTTGAAACCAAGTAACTTCAATTTTTCACAATCTAGACAACTTATGCCCATTAATCAAATTAGACAACTTTCTTAACCTTCCATAAAGTTATTATAACCAACTTCCCATAAAGCCGTTATACTAACTTTATGCTTTAGAAATTAAGACATTCTTATCCTTTCATAAAACCGTTATAACTAACTTCCCATAAAGCCGTTATAACTCCTCATAAACCATTTCGTTCTTTTACTAACCAAGAGACTTATACTTCAAACAAATTTACACAATTTTCCAAAATACTTCAAGCCTCTTATCTTTTAGAAAACAAGTTTCTTACCTCAAAAATTTAAGCCTCTTATCTTTAGAATAATTCAATACTCAATACTTTCACACCAAGTACTCTACACTTCTTTATGTCAAGAAATCCTTGTCTACCTTGTTTAGGATAAACCACTCCTCAAGAACAAGCGAGTTAACTTCTTAACCCAACCAACTTAGACATTTTCTTAAAACAAGTCAAGCATAACAAAAGGATTTACTTCATTTAAAACACGTACGTCTACCGTACTATATAGTTATAACTACTCATGCTCAAGAGAAAAGAAAGTTTCCACATACCTCTTCGGTCAATCCACTTGCTAAGCTCAAACTACCGCAAGTAATATGTCAACCTATAATAACCATGATACGTTTATTAACCTCTAATTTCAATGTAGAAATAATCTAAGTTCAAAGCCACTAAATTCTATGAAAAATTGGGCAGCATTTCCTTTGTTTCTACATACTTTGCCACCTTTTTAAGGTCCGAATTCAACATCCAAATGCCACATCTTAGGCCCAACAATCCAAACATCTCAAGGGGATTACACACCTAAACTTGGGTGTGTAAAATTCTGCCCCAAAAGGTACATAATTAAGTTAATCAAGTTTAAGGTAGTTCTTAGGCTACAACATGCTCATAATATCTTCTTATCCAATTCTTTCACATCCAAACCATATTTCTTACATGCAATGAATCTAAGAGCATTATTTACTACTACAAGTTCCTTCTTCTTCACATGCAACATCAATACTAGCTATAAGAGAAGAAATGTTACCTTTAGAGCTTTAGCCAAAACTATTCCAACAACTTTGCTAGCCTCCTTTTCAAGAACACCACCACAATAACTCCTACAAGCTAGCCACAAGCTTCCCTCTTGTCCTTAACTTTTCAGATTTTTCTTAGGCTTTAAATTCCTCTTGGAATTCTAGAGAGAAGTGGGAGCTCTAACTTAGAGAGAGGGAAAGTCTTGAAAGATGACCAAGTCTTCAAGACTTGGTCAATATAAGGGACATGCAAAAATCAGATGGGAGGGGGGGGACACTTGTCACCCTCCCATGGCCTTTTTAAAAGAAGAATTTCAGATTTCCTCAGTTTTTCCGCCAGGATTCCCGCCTCGGCGCCGCGGCGCTGAATCTTCCGCAACTCTACAGATCTTTCGCGCTTCCTACTGCAAGGCCCAACTCTAGCGACCCCTCAGCATATTCGGCTCCGCGGCCCTATGGCTCCTGTCCGAAACACATTTATGTCCGACCGCGCACTGAACTTGCAATTCCCATAACTTTCTACTCTGACGTCCTATCGACGAACGGTCGGTTGCGTTGGAAACTAGACTCAATGAACTACCCACTAGGCCTTTTAAACACCTAGGAGTTCTCAATGTACCGGGTCATAACCCGCCTCAAAGTTGACTAAAACCCGTCCGGAACAATCCGTCAACCTATCTTTTGAAAATTTTAAGTCTTACTCCCTTTCGTACGCTCTCATACGCATGACCTGAACTACGGGGTGTAACATTCTCCCCCCCTTAGAAACATTCGTCCCCGAATGTTCTTTTGGAGCCAATCTACTATTCCTCGGTACATCCTCGTACTATATACTAATGGAACTTCATTATGCCACCTATGACCCTAAGATATCGCACACGCATACCCATTCACCATAAGTCAAACAGAAAACGAACCCAAAATATGAACCATTACTACTTACCCCCGTTCACGGCCTAATGCACTGCCCGCTCAGATTTACCAACTTATTCTAACACATGTACACAGTCTCAATATCCTCTGTTCATAACACTAAATCATACAACGATCCTATCATGCATACTAATCTCTAAAGGGTCAAAGATATACCTGTAACTATTGCTTCACATTCCCCTTGTCGTTCTAATCATGATCCTGCCCTGCACGACGCATAACAAAAGAAGGCGATGAACCACCATCGATCCCGGCGTCGATGTCACGACTGCCCGGCCCGTGGATCGTGCCTTACCCCGGGCACCCTAGTGATACAACATCAGAGAAAAACCAGCGGAATTAAAAACTTAAACATTCAAATAGACATGGATTAAGATAAAAGAAAATAGCAACCAAAACTGCCTTTCAACATATAAATATATAGACATTTGAATGCTTTAATCTCAACCCCGCCCACAACAAAGCATGCACTTAAGATTTATACAACAACTATGACGGACAGTGGCCCCGCCATACCCCGAATGTACAAGAACCTACGCACTGTGGTTACATACCAAAGATAAGCCTCCAAGGAACTGAGCTTCCCAATACGCCAAAGGTGATCCTAAAAGTGGATTGATACCGATGTACCTCTACCGTGGCATGAACGCAGCTCGGCGAGGTCGCACAGTACCAAGTATGTGAAATCGAGAAATATCAGAAATGAAATCATAATAGTATATATAAAGCAGAGACATGTATGATAACCAAACTACAAGAAACACATATAACGCTTATAATAAGTCGTGGTCTCACGCCTCCAAGTCATTACTCAAATATAATTATGGGTCTCACGCCCACAACATCAATCATGCCCGTGGAATACCTTCCTCACCGCCTAGCTTATGATATGATAACACCAAGAAGTACACCAACACCAAGTCCTACCGATGCCAAAGCCGTACTAATAATACAATACAACCGCACTCACGGCCGACACGGCAAGTACGAAGCCGACTACCGATACTGTGGCCGAACAAGAAAACCTCATGGAGAGCTAGTCCATGGAATAACAATCCCAATGGAACCATACCCGCGCGCCACGATCGTGTCAAGATGTCCGTATGAAACAATAAGACAAAGAATCCCAATGGAACCATACCCGCGGCGCCACGCATCGTCGAGATGTCCAAAAGTAAACATCTAGACAACAATAAAAATGGAACCATACCCAGACGCCACGCATCGCGGTCGATGTCCAAAACGACAGCGAAATAACACTATCAATGCGAGCGCATCTGCGGAATTCTCCACACCGCGCACGTCCAAGTAAGTTCTCAACAAGTCAACCGGCCCTCCATCGAGAGACGCGGTAGTATAGAAACACAATTCTTGTACAACAAAGGCTATCACAACAAGCATAGGCAAGTTTCACAACAACAAGCATAGGCAAGTTATACATAACTCAAGGTACTTTCATTTTATGTCAAAGTCCGGGTTTTAACCCTAAAGTACTACGTACGTTAAATTCCTTTTAAAAGATCCATTCCTTTTATAAAAGTCACCCGATACCCGTAGTATAAAATAGAGTGACTTACATCTTTTAAGTAAACCAAAACAACTTCCATTCTTTCCTTTTTAAAACCAAATTAAGGCAATACCATGCCTTCTTTTTAGACCAAAACACTTCTCTTTTTAAAGTCAAGTTACCACATTAAAACCAATGATAAAACCCTTCTTTTGTTTTCATAAAGTCGTTATAACTAACTTCCCATAAAGCTGTTATAACACTTTATGTTTTAAACCAATTTAAGACAACACAATGCCTTTCTTTTCCCTAAAGTTCCAGTTTGCCTAATTTCAATTGCTCAAGTTTCTCATTTTCGAAAAGGTTTCGTAGTTCATAGTTTTAATCCTTTAAAACATAATTCTCTTTTAAACAATTTGAGAAACATATTCCTTATATGTGAGTAGGTTATTCTTGTTTATAATCAATCTCATTAAGCAGCCATGATCTAGGAAATGTAATATCATTTTGTCTCATCTTAGTTTCTATGCAGATGGAGGTTTCTACTGGTTTTAATAGTACTTCATTATTCAATACATCTTCCTTTATTAACGCTGCAGTGGTTTGTCGATACTCATTCTGATTTCCGAAATCAGTAAAACATTTCTCCTTTTAAAAACCAAGTACTCATTACTCACGAATGAGGTTTCACACAAAATTCATATTAATTCATTCAAGTCAAGTCTCTTATCTTTTAAGATCAAGTCTCTTATCTTTTAAGATCAAGTCTCTTAACTTTTAAAAATTAGTAAACCATTCTCTTTATCTCTCTTAAGACGTTATACCTAACTTCCCATAAAGCTAGTATAACTCTTATGTTTTCAAAACCAAGTGTTACTCGTCTTTCAAAAAGGTTTCTTAATTCTTTTGAAATACTTCAAGATTCTTATTATTCAGGCTTAAGTCAAAAGACATTGCCGTACAACTACGTTCAGTTTAGCACACGTACGTCTACCGTACTATATATATATATATTATTCAGGCTTAAGTCAAAAGACATTGCCGTACAACTACGCTCGGTTAGCACACGACGCTTCACCGTACTATATATATATATATATATATTATTCAGGCTTAAGTCAAAAGACATTGTCGTAAAACTACGTTCAGTTAGCACACGTACGTCTACCGTACTATATATATATATACTTTTAAAACATCATGCTCAAGAGTATAGGAAGAATCACATACCTCGCGACGATTATCGACTATAAGAAAAACGCTCCACGGCTATAACCCGGCTAGCCTTGTCCACCTTCCAAGTAGTTCATGCTACTCGCAGAACATTCAATCAATAAGGTTGTCAGTCTACTGTAAATACAGTCCTATGTAAGTACAATTTAATCTTCTACTTATATATTCTTCTGATGTGATTTCAGTTCAAGTCTTTTCTGTAATATCCTTCTATTATAGTTCAATTCTCTTCTATGAATCTTATATTCATTTTATACAACTACAGTATGTAATTTCCAATTACACTAGAAGGATAGGATTATTTACCTCGGTAAGCCCAAAATTATCCAAGTATAAATGTCGATCCTGAACGACGCTTAGCTCCTACTCTGGGCGCTCCAACCCGCTCCAAACAACCCTTAGAAGTTATACACAACTTCTACTTAACACTTCAACCGACTATGAAGGTTTTCCTTAGGGTTTCGTTTTGTGGCTAAAGGAAGTATAATAGTATTTTCCGGGCTTTTCGTATAGAGGTGACCTTGGGAATACTACAAGGTATTTGGGCCAAGGTATTTGGGCATTATAACAATACTAGGAGAGTATTTCTATACCACAAAAGGGGGTATTATACGAAACAACTAGGCTAGGGGACCCTCTGCCAAGCTTTCTCAGGGGAGGGTAGGCTTCTTGGACGAGAACTCTCACTAAGAGGGGGGGAAGGATTTTAACACTTTGAAACTATTTGAGGATGAAGAAAGTCTTCAACTTAGAGGGGTATTTATAGGTCAAGCAATGGCCAACCAATGGCCAAGATCAAGCCAAGTGCCATGCAAGTGTAGGGTCAAGATTTAACCATGTGGACCTTATCCATCTACCACACCAACTTGCACAAAATATCCTACCAACTACAAGCCACCAATTCGTCCATGCCGCCCCAAAGTCACGCCCAATGTGAGGGTGACACTTGTCACCCTCCCGTTGGTCCAAAATGTTTCGTCTCTCGGAAAAATCCGCAAAAAGTAAAAATGACATAGCCGTATTTTTCCCCTCGCAAGTCTTGTAAAACGTTTCGTCGAAAAACGATTCTTTTCGTCACTTGTGCCCAAATTTTCGAACCTAGCCTAACTTTAAGGCTTAAATTTTTATACGTACGCCCTCACGTACATACTCTGGAAATACGGGGTATAACATTCTCCCCTCCTTAGAAACATTCGTCCCGAATGTTCCTTCTCAAGACGGATAACGATAGAGTTCTTCTAACAAATTGCCAACGCCACGCCTGGCCACGAAATAACACACGCTCTCTTCCTTCCTTACTCGTCGTGCCCTTCTCGAACACTAGAACTCTTCTAGTACGTACCACACTTCAGTCATCGCCTCAATTCCCAAAACTTTGGAGTCACCACCTCCAAACTTGGTCATCATACTAACCTCAATCTCCCTTAAGTCCATTCCCGGCCTTCACGATCCGCTTCTGGTCGAACACATCCACGAACTCATACGATGGTCATCTAAACTTGGGCCTAACACCCTCGTGACCCTACCACCTGGCGGGACCACCCAGAGCTGACCCAACCCCGCAACATGGCCCCAACCCGACCCACTTAACGCATCAAGCTCTTGTTTCCCGATCCGGAACAATCTTACCTATACAGGTCATGAAAGCTACCACTTCCATTTTACACTACCCAAGGAATTTCCCACCATTACTCCACGTATACATATATATTCTGACAAAGATCACCCGCAAGGTCTTGTACTCAAGACGGCCTTACATCTAAGGTCTCAACTGTAATATTCTAAGGTTCATCATTTTCTCACCCCCAGGCTTACCCTTTTTCACTAACCAGGTTCTAAATCACATTTTAGCACAAAGCTATCCGAACATAACACTTAACACATTATCATAACATCAATACATACAAGTCTCTGTAGGTTAAGGATATACTCAAAATAGGCGGTTCAAAGGACCGCTAAAATCGGGAACTTCCACCGCGACTTACCGGGCTCGCTGTATGAACATCCTGCCTAGCTATGGAAGGTGAAGAACCCGCAACTGGTCTAGTAGTCTGTGCTATCCTACCAGTGCTACCTCCGGTCGGAAAGTTTCTCGCAAAATGGCCCTGCTGGCCGCATGTAAGACAAACTCCCGAACTAGCACGACACTCCCACTACGAGTCTACTACACGGCCACAACGAGGTAGGGTGGCTTCAATCGCTAACACCCATGCTCTCCGAAATCTGAACCTGGAGCCCCGACCGCCTCAATACTCGATGCCTCAAGATTGTGGAGGACCACTCAGATCGCGGCGCATAACTAGTCTGGCCGAGGCGGTCCGCCTCGAAAGTCACCAAAGGACCTGCTGTTTTGGCCCTCTTCACGATCTTGGTCTTTCCGCCGATTTCTCCGCCTCACATCCAAGTGCATAAGCTCGCATGCGGCAATGTCCATGCCCGGTGAAGAGTTACACCCAACAACTTTCGCTAGGTAATCATCGAGCCTCGTAACATATCGGTGCACTCGATCTTCCATACTAGCTACTAACGCGGACGACGAGCCAATGAGTCGAACTCACATTGTACTCCCGAACCGTCACGCTCGCCGCAATACCAAAAACTGTTTACCGAGCCCTCCTCATCCGCGAGGCAAGAAATGTGCAAGAAAGGCCTCGAGAACTCGTTCCATACACCGAAGTGCATGCTCTCCCGACAGCTCCCATGAATCAAAACCACGATCATTGCGGTATCACGCACCGATGCGAACCTAGACCACCGACTCGGTCTCCGATGCTTGATCACTCATGATCCGTCAGAATCGCTTGATGAACTCCTGCGGATCATACTCGTGCCTCGACCCATAAAACTCGGGCGCTACTAAAAATCCCGTAGCCTCAAACTATCTCGAACTAGGGTGAACCATCGCATCGAACCGCGCCCACTTATCTCAAGTCCGCCACAACTCGCCATTAATCGCTCACTTGTAACCCATCTCCTCTCGCCTGCATCGGTGGATCGCGCTGTGCATCGCGGGTCTTCAGAGATCGCCGCCGCTTACTCGCAGCCTCCTTCGCCGCTTTGCCCTTCTGGCCCGGTTGCTGTGCGAGGCATAATCGTAAAACGAATTACGTCAGAGGGGTCCAACTTACAACACAGCTCTAAGGCACGATCTCAGAATGAAAAGAATGGAAACAAATCCTAAATGTCCTATAGCCTCCTGATTATAGATGTGGTGCACAACACATCGATAATCAAGACTCTACTAGACACGGTCTGTAGACACTTTCCGAGGACTAACTGCTCTGATACCACTTTTGTCACGACCCGTTCCGGGGCCCGTGACTGGTGCCTTACCCCGGGCACCCTAGTGATACAACATCAGAGAAAAACCAGCGGAATTAAAAATGACATAGCCGTATTTTTCCCCTCGCAAGTCTTGTAAAACGTTTCGTCGAAAAACGATTCTTTTCGGCACTTGTGCCCAAATTTTCGAACCTAGCCTAACTTTAAGGCTTAAATTTTTATACGTACGCCCTCACATACATACTCTGGAAATACGGGGTATAACAGCTGAATCTCTACATCTATGCTATCTCTGGTCGGACAGTTCCTCGCATAATCGCCCTGCTGGCCGCATGTATAGCAATTACCCAAACTAGCACGACACTCCCCATAATGGGTCTTACCACATCGGCTACACCGACGTAGAGGTGGCTTCCTCAGACTAACACCCCTACTCTCCCGAAAACTCAACCTCGAGCCCCGCCCCGCTCCCGACCTCCCGAACGCCCCAAGATCGCGGTGGAGTACTCAGACCGCCGAGGCGCATAACTAGCTCGCCGAGGCGGTCCGCCAAAATTGCCCCGAGATCTCGCTGCCCCGCCTCTTGGGCTGGCCTGAGTCAAGCCGACCCTCCCTTTCTCTGTCCTCTATCCCCTGCGCATATGCCTGCATCCTGGCGATATCCATACCTGGCTGAAGAGCCACTCCCAAGCATGCAGTAATCATATGACGGTCTAGCCCCATCACATAGCGATGAACTCTGTCTGCCATGTCAGCTACAATAGTGTGCGCATACCTGGCCAATGAGTCAAACTCCAGGCTGTACTCTCTGATGGTCCTCCCATTCTGCCTCAAGGTCAAGAATCTATCCACGCGGGCTCTCCTCAACTCAGGAGGCAAGAAGTGATCCAGGAAGGCCTCTGTGAACTCCTCCCAAACCGCTGGAAGAGCACCCTCCCCTCTAGACAATTCCCATGACTCAAACCAGTTCAACGCAATATCGCGTAACCGGTAAGAAACTAACACAACGGACTCCGTCTCTGAGGCCCTAAGCACCTGCGTAGTCCGCCGCACCTGTCGAATAAACTCCTGAGGATCCTCCTCAGACCTCGAACCATAGAACTCGGGTGGATTACAACTCAGAAAGTCCCGAATCCTTAAACTGTCGGCCCTAGGGTTAGCCACCGGCCGGCGCTGCTCGCCACGATGCTAGTCAACAACCTGACCGCTCCGTAATCCCTATCTGCCCTCGGCCGCGAACTGGGCTCGTATCGGAACCTCCGAGCTACGCCGCTCGGCCTTTCTAATACCGCACAGAATGAACTCGCCGACCACTTGTTATACCTCGTATTTCGCAGTATGTACGCAGGGCGTACGCAAAGTTTAAGCCTTAAGTAGGCAAAGGGACGAAATTTGTTCACAACTAGCGAAGAGAATTATTTTCCGACGAAACGTTTTCCGGACTTTGCGAAGGGAAAATTGCGGTTGCAACATTTATTATTTTTGCGGATTTTTTCGAGAGATAAAATATTTTGGACCAACGAGAGGGCGACACTTGTCACCCTCAAGTGGGCGGGATGGTGGACGAAAGATGGCACATTTTTTTGGCCTAAAGCTTTGGTCAAGGTTAGGTAGGATATTTTGTGATATTTGTGTGGTAGATAGATAAGGTGGGACCCACACACACTTGTCCAAATCTCCACCCTCCACTTGCCCTCCACTTGCCTTAATCTTGGCCATTGGTTTCCCTATAAATACCCCTCAAGTGCAAGACTTATTCTTCATCCTCACTTGATAAATTCCAAGGCAAAAATCCCTCTCCCCCCTTAGTGTAGTTTTCGTCCAAAGTCCCCCTCCCCCTTTGAGAGGCCCTCGGCCGAAACCCCCCCCCCCTTTCCTTGAGTTGATCTCGTGAAATACCCCCCCCCCCTTGGTAGAAAAGTATTCTCCAAGTGTTGTTACTATGCCAAAATACCTTGGCCCAAATACCTTGTAGAATTCCCAAAGTTACCTCTATACTAAAAGCCCTAAAATACTATTATACTTCCTTTAGTCACTAAACGAAACCCGGGGAAAAATCTTCATAGTAGGTTGAAGTATTAAGTAAGTTGTGTAGAACTTCTAAGGGTTTCTTGGAGAGTACTGCAGTGAGCTAAACCTTGCTCAGATCGACTTTTTAACTTGGATAATTTTGGGCTTATCGAGGTAAATACTTTACCCTTCTATTGTAATTGGAAATTACATACCGTAGTAGTATAGAATTGAGTATAAGACGATATAAGGATGGTATAAAAGAAGAGAACTGAATCAGATTTACATAGGATCAGATTTACAGAGACTTGTGTAGTTTGACGGTAGGAAGTTGTCACGACCAACCGGTTCGTGGATCGTGCCTTACCTGCACCCTAGTGATACAACATCGAGAAAATCAGCGGAAATAAAAACATGAACATGAAACAAGAGATATGATAAAAACAAAGCCAACCAAAACAGCTTTCTTGCATATATACAGACCGAATAGCATATCCTTTACAACCCCGCCACAACAAGATTACTGCACTTCTAAGAAAGTGACAACAACTATGATGGGACAGGGCCCCGCCATACCGCTAAATGTACAAGAACCTACAGACTCAGGGTAACATACCACAAGATAAGCCTCCGGAGAAACGTGGCTTCCCAATACGCTGAACTGTGATCCTATGAGCGAGGATCCACAACCGATGTACCTCTACCTGCGGCATGAACGCAGCCTCAAGGAGGTCAAGATAACAGTACCAAGTATGTGAAATCAAATATCAGAATGAAATCATGATCTATATAAAACAGGAGACATGTATGATAGCCAAACTACAGTTTACAACATAAAAGTAGTCATGTCAAGTCAGGGACTCACACCCTTGAAGTCATCCCTCATGCCCGTGGAACTCATTCCTCACTGCCGGCAGTCTAGGTATAAATCGTATGATACGTATAACATGTCTCGGCCCATCCCATGGGACTCGAGGTGGAATCGTGTGGAATACATGTCTCGGCCCATCCCATGGGACTCGATAGGAATCGTGGAATACATGTCTCGGCCATCTCATCGACTCGATAGGAATCGTATGGAATACATGTCTCGCCCATCTCATGGGACTCGATAGGAATCGTATGGAATACATGTCTCGCCCATCTCATGGGACTCGATAGGAATCGTTCATTAACCAATCAGCCGCCCTCCATCGAGACGCGGCGATAGAAATACTGACTTCCACAACAAGGCTATCACACGCAAACATAGGCGAGTTACACACAACTCAAGGTACTTTCATTTTATGTCAAAGTCCGGGTTTTAACCCCAAAGTACTACATACGTTAAATTCTTTTAAAAGATCCATTTCTTTTACAAAGGTCACCCGATACCCGTATTATTAACATAGAGTGACTAACATTTATAAGTAAACCAAAACACTTTCCTTATTAAAATCAAGTAACAACATTCTTTTCCAAAAGTTCAAGTTTGCCTAATTTCAAATGCTCAAGTCTCTTATTTTCAAAAGATTCCATAGATCATAGTCTTAATCACTTAACGTAATCTCCTTTTAAAACAATTGAGTAACATATGCCTTATGTGAGTAGCTTGTTCTTGTTTATAACCATCTTATTAAAGCAGCCATGATCTAGGAAATGTAATACAATTTTGTCTTATCTTAGCTTCTATGCAGATGGAGGTTTCTACTGGTTTTAATATAATTATTTAGTTAATACATTTTCCTTTATTAACGCTGCAATGGTTTGTTCGATACTTATTCTCATTTCCAAATCAAGAAACATCAATCTTTAAAACCAAGTACTCATTACTCACGAATGAGGTTTCACACTATTTAACAAAATTCATATCAAGTCAATTAAGTCAAGTCTCTTATCTTTCAAGATCAAGTCTCTTAACTTCTAAAATCAATAAACCATTCTTTTACCTACATAAAGTCGTTATAACTAACTTCCCATAAAGCTATTATAACACTATATGTTTTAAACCAACCAAAACTCGTTTAGCACACGCACGCTCACCGCATCGCATAGTTCACAACAATCATGCTAGGAAAGATAGGAAGAGGTTCACATACCTCGCGACGATTATCGACAAATAGCAAAACGCTCCAAGTACTTCAACCCGTCGGCTACTCCTTAAGCCAAGTAGATCACGCCACACGTAGTACTCCACTCCTAAAATGGTCATAGTACTTCTATCAAACCTTTCTTACAATTGAAGACTTATACCAATAAAAAGCCCTCTAATTCTACGAAAAATTGGGCAGCACTTCCCCCGTTTTTACTCACTTTTCCATCTTTCTCCAAGGCCCGAATAACCGTAATTATATGCCATATATAAGGCGTAATAATTTAAACAACATAAAGAAGGGGATTACACGCCCAAAAGGTAACGCGGTTTACTATCACGCCTTCATAATAACAATAAGTAAAAGAAGGGGATTACGCGCCCAACCGGTAACGCGGTTTACTATCACGCCTTTATAACAATACAATACAATAATTAAAAAGGGGATCACACGCCCAAACGGAACGCGATTGAACAATCTTCCCTTAATGTAAATGTAAATACAGTCCAAAGTAAATACAGTCCAAAGTAAATACAGTCCTTAAGTTGGGTCCTTGGCCAACTTTGTCCATTTTACTTATCCAATTACTTCATTAGTCATCCAACTTATATTCCATCTTAATATAAGTTATCGTTACTTGTTAAATACTTCTTCACAAGTAAGATACGTTTGATACGTTGGATACGTTTTTACCATTTTAATGGCTAAAAGCCAATCCTTTCTTTCTACAAGTTAACAAGATCCAACTCTTCCAAACTTTACTCCATATATTATATATTCCATAATATACTTATAATATATGTATAATAACCAATTCACAAAGAGGTTTAAGTTTCACTACCTCAAATAGTCCAAGAATATCCAAGTTCTTAAAGTCGCTCCAAGCAAGTCTTAGCTCCAAATCTTTACGTTCCAATCCGCTACAAGCAACCCATAGAAGCTCCTAACCAACTTCTCTTCAAGATTCAACTCCAAAAAGTGAAGAACACTTAGGGTTTCCAACTAGCAACTTTCGGCCAAGGCAACAAATAGAGGTTAGGGGTGTGAAATATTTTCCAACTCTTGGTACACAATCTTCCTAACACCTTAGGGAAGAACACTTAAGAGTTTAAGAATTGTTGGACAAATTTAGGTCAAGGAATCATGGCAAAGCCGAGAGCAACAATGAAGGAGAGTGAGGGTCTTTCAAGTCTCAAATGGTTAAGTGTGGAAGATTTCATCAACTAAGAGTTCATATATAGGACAACCAAGGGCTAGGATGAAGGCAAGTGTGGTTGAGATTGGGGACAAGTGTGTGGCCCCACAAGCCACTTGTCCAACTAAAATATCTTGCAAGACAAGGCCACTTGTCTTGCCACTGTCTAGCTCATTTCGCCAAGAGCCACCTGGGGTGACACGTGTCGCCTCCTACTCGCCCAAAATATTACATCTTCCAAAATATCCCTAATGGCCAAAATCTCAAAACAAAGTGGCCCCACAAAATCGTAAATTTCTCCCGTGGCCCTACGTGACCAATTCCTAAATAAAATCTCATAATTCTAATATAATTCAAGAAGCCCAAATACCAAACTGGGAATCCAATTCCCATCAACGAACCTTTTTCCTTCACAAAACTCTAAACTTTTCCGAAAAATCACATCTTTCTTTCTTTCCAAAATTTACGTCAGATTCTCGCACGCACGTCCTCACATACATACCACGGAACTACGGGTATAACATTCTTCCTTAGAAACATTCGTCGAATGTTCCTTCTAAGTCTCCAAACGCATTTGCGTCGGTATAGTCTCCACTACTATACTTACAAACCGATCATGCCACCAATGGCCGTAATATAACATGTGCGCAAAACTCAAATCCAAGCCAACGAGGAATCACCTCGACGATGTAAAACAACACCAAATCTCGCCCCGGTCCAAAGGATACTTCCTTCGCACCTTCACTTCACAAAAATGATCACTTCCATCTCTTAGCACACGCTCACTTCTTTCATTACTTGTCGACACTTCAAAACCCGAACTCTTTCCGAACGCACTACACTTCGCCATCGCCTGGCTTTCCAAAACCTCGAGTCACTACCTCCAAACTTGGTCATCTCACTAGTTTCATTCACAAAGGCCATCCCCGCCTTCACGATCCGACTCGTCGAACGATCCACGAACCCGCACGATGGTTACCTAAACTCGCCTAGCGCTCGTGACCCTACCACCTGGCGGGACCACCTCGAACTGACCCCACCACATTCCGGGCTATGGGTTGACCCGCGAATGGTCCTCAACCCGACCCATAACCACGCCAAACTCTTGTTTCCCCCGATCCGGAGCAATCTCACTAATCAAGTCACGAAAACCTAGGTCTTCTTAGCTCAACTACCCTCTTATAATTCACACCACTCGTGGACTTATCACACAATTTTACCCTCAGATAATATGCTCTCCGACAAAGGTCAATCGTAAACAAAATCTTTTACCCAACTTCCCTTTACTAACTGTGCCTCTAAATCATAATTTAACAAAACGCTATCTAACATAATACTTAGCACATCATCATATCAACAATGCATACCGTTTCTGCAGGGTAAGAATATACCGTATCAACCGCTTCATTTCTTCGTCGCTCTAATCATAATCTCACCTGCCGCGCATAGCTATAAGGCGAGGAACTCGCCATCGACCGTAGTCGCGTCATTCTACTTGTATCTCTTCCTAGATATCTTCGTCACATAGCCCTGATGGCCGCAGTGAAACAAGCACCAAGAAAAAGACGACACTCCCGACGACGCCACGATCGCACACCGAGGAAACATGAACCCGATCGCTAGAACCCATGTATACCGCGGAACTAAGCCCGGAGCTCGATCGCCTCGAATACCGAACGCCCTAAAGATCGCGGAGGACCACTCAGATCTTGGCGGCGTGCATAACTAGCTCGCCGGCCGAGGCGGTCCGCCTCGCAAGTTACCAAAGGACCTCGCTGCTCGCCTTCTTCTGCTGATCCCGGTCATTCCGTCGACTTCTCCGTGCCTCACATCCTAGTGCATGAGCCTGCATGCGGGCAATGTACATGCCCGGCTGAAGAACTACACCCGAACAAGCCTCTGCCAAGTAATCATTGAGCCCGGTGACGTAGCGGTGCACTCTGTCCTCCATATCTGTCACTAAAGCGGGGACATACCAAGCCAACGAGTCAAACTCCACGTTGTACTCCCTAACCGTACGCCGGCCCGCTTAACGCCAAAAACTGTTTACCGAGCCCTCCTCATCCGCGAGGCAAGAAATGTGCAAGAAATGTCTCGAGAACTCGTCCCAACTCGCTGAGCGCATGTTCTCCTCGGGACAGTTCCCATGAATCAAACCAGTCGACTGCCGTATCGCGCAGCCGATGTGAACCTAGGACCACTGACTCGGTCTCCAAGCTCGATCACTCATGATCCGTCAGAATCGCTTGATGAACTCCTGCGGATCATCCTCAGGCCTCGACCCGTAAAACTCTAGCGGGCTGCAACTAAGAAAGTCCCGCAGTCTCAAACTATCCGATCTCGTGAACTACGGTACTCACGGCAGACGGAATTGCGATCCAAATTTATCCTCGTGCCTTGCCACTATCCCGCCAATAATCGGGCCATCTCCTTGTAACACATCTCCTCCTTGTCGCGGTCCGACGTCTCGTGCATCGTGGCCTCGATGAGACCGCCGCTACTCCACTCGCAGCCTCTCTCGCCTTTGCCTCCCGGGCCCCGATTGCCTTGCGCGAGGCATAATCGGCACATACGAATACGCTGGAGAGTCCAACTTACAACACAACTTTAAGGCACGATCTCGTAATGAGAAGAATGGAAACCAATCCTAAATATCTCGTAGCCTCTCGATTATAGATGTGGTGCACAACACACCGATAATCAAGACTCTACTAGATACGGTCAGAGACACTTTCCGAGGATTAATCGCTCGATACCACTTTTGTCACGACCAACCGGCCCGTGGATCGTTGCCTTACCGGGCACCCTAGTGATACAACATCGAGAAAATCAGCGGAAATAAAACATGAACATGAAACAAGAGATATGATAAAAACAAAGCAACCAAAATTGCCTTCTTGCATATATACAGACCGAATAGCATATCCTTTACAACCCCGCCACAACAAGATTCTGCACCTCTAAGAAAGTGACAACAACTATGACGGACAGGCCCCGCCATACCCCAGAATGTACAAGAACCTACTGCACTCGTGGTAACATACCACAAGATAAGCCTCCGAGAAATGGGCTTCCTAATACGCCGAATCTGATCCATGAGCGAGGATCCACAACCGATGTACCTCACTGCGGCATGAACGCACCCCAAGGAGGTCGATAACAGTACCAAGTATGTGGCGAAATCATCAGAAATGAAATCATGATACTATATAAAGCAGAGACATGTATGATAGCCAAACTACGATTTACAACATAAAAATAGTCATGTCAAGTCGTGACTCACACCTCAAGTCATCCTCACGCCAGTGGAACTCCTTCCTCACCGTAGCCTAGGTATAAATCGTATGATACGTATAACATGTCTCGCCCATTCCATGGGACTCGAGGTGGAATCGTGTGGAATACGTGTCTCGGCCCATCCTACGGGACTCGATAAGAATCGTGTGGAATACATGTCTCGGCCCATCTCATGGGACTCGATAGGAATCGTATGGAATACATGTCTCGCCCATCTCACGGGACTCGATAGAATCGTATGGAATACATGTCTCGCCCATCTCATGGGACTCGATAGGAATCGTTCACAACCAATCAGCCCTCCATCGAGAGACGCCATGTATAGAAATACAGTACTTGCACAACAAGGCTATCACACGCAAATATAGGCAAGTTACACACAACTCAAGGTACTTTCATTTTATGTCAAAGTCCGGGTTTTAACCCCAAAGTACTACATACGTTAAATTCTTTTAAAAGATCCATTTCTTTTACAAAGGTCACCCGATACCCGTATTATTAACATAGAGTGACTAACATTTATAAGTAAACCAAAATACTTTCCTTATTAAAATCAAGTAATAACATTCTTTTCCAAAAGTTCAAGTTTGCCTAATTTCAAATGCTCAAGTCTCTTATTTTCGAAAGATTCCATAGATCATAGTCTTAATCACTTAACGTAATCTCCTTTTAAAACAATTGAGTAACATATGCCTTATGTGTGAGTAGCTTGTTCTTGTTTATAACCATCTTATTAAAGCAGCCATGATCTAGGAAATGTAATACAATTTTGTCTTATCTTAGCTTCTATGCAGATGGAGGTTTCTACTGGTTTTAATATAATTATTTAGTCAATACATTTTCCTTTATTAACGCTGCAATGGTTTGTTCGATACTTATTCTCATTTCCGAAATCAGTAAAACATCAATCTTTAAAAACCAAGTACTCATTACTCACGAATGAGGTTTCACACTTTTTAACAAAATTCATATCAAGTCAATTAAGTCAAGTCTCTTATCTTTCAAGATTAAGTCTCTTAACTTCTAAAATCAATAAATCATTCTTTTACCTAAATAAAGTCGTTATAACTAACTTTCCATAAAGCTATTATAACACTATATGTTTTAAACCAACCAAAACTCGTTTAGCACACGTACGTCTACCGTACTACATAGTTCACAACAATCATGCTAGGAAAGATAGGAAGAGGTTCACATACCTCGCGACGATTATCGACAAATAGCTAAACACTCCAAGTACTTCAACCCGTCGGCTACTCCTTAAGCCAAGTAGATCACGCCACACGTAGTACTCCACTCCTAAAATGGTCATAGTACTTCTATCAAACCTTTCTTACCATTGAAGACTTATACCAATAAAAAGCCCTCTAATTCTACGGAAAATTGGGCAGCACTTCCCCCGTTTTTACTCACTTTTCCATCTTTCTCCAAGGCCCGAATAACCGTAATTATATGCCATATATAAGGCGTAATAATTTAAACAACATAAAGAAGGGGCTTACACGCCCAAACGGTAACGCGGTTTACTATCACGCCTTCATAATAACAATAAGTAAAAGAAGGGGATTACGCGCCCAACCGGTAACGCGGTTTACTATCACGCCTTCATAACAATACAATACAATAATTAAAAAGGGGATCACACGCCCAAACGGAACGCGATTGAACAATCTTCCCCTTAACAGAAATGTAAATACAGTCCAAAGTAAATACAGTCCTTAAGTTGGGGTCCTTGGCCAACTTTGTCCATTTTACTTATCCAATTACTTCATTAGTCATCCAACTTATATTCCATCTTAATATAAGTTATAGTTACTTGTTAAATACCTCTTCACAAGTAAGATACGTTTGATACGTTGGATACGTTTTTACCATTTTAATGGCTAAAAGCCAATCCTTTCTTTTAACAAGTTAACAAGATCCAACTCTTTCAAACTTTACTCCATATATTATATATTCCATAATATACTTATAATATATGTATAATAACCAATTCACAAAGAGGTTTAAGTTTCACTACCTCAAATAGCCCAAGAATATCCAAGTTCTTAAAGTCGCTCCAAGCAAGTCTTAGCTCCAAATATTTACGTTCCAATCCGCTACAAGCAACCCATAGAAGCTCCTAACCAACTTCTCTTCAAGATTCAACTCCAAAGAGTGAAGAACACTTAGGGTTTCCAACTAGCAACTTTCGGCCAAGGCAACAAATAGAGGTTAGGGGTGTGAAATCTTTTCCAACTCTTGGTACACAATCTTCCTAACACCTTAGGGAAGAACACTTAAGAGTTTAAGAATTGTTGGACAAATTTAGGTCAAGGAATCATGGCAAAGCCGAGAGCAACAATGAAGGGAGAGGGAGGGTCTTTCAAGTCTTGAAATGGTTAAGTGTGGAAGATTTCATCAACTAGTAGTGTATATATAGGACAACCAAGGGCTAGGATGAAGGCAAGTGTGTGGTTGAGATTGGGGACAAGTGTGTGTGGGCCCCACAAGCCACTTGTCCAACTAAAATATCTTGCAAGACAAGGCCACTTGTCTAGCTCATTTCGGCCAAGAGCCACCTAGGGGGGTGACACGTGTAGCCCTCCTACTCGTCCAAAATATTACATCTTCCGAAAATATCCCTAATGGCCAAAATCTCGAAAACAAAGTGGGCCCCACAAAATCGTAAATTTCTCCCGTGGGCCCCACGTGACCAATTCCGGAAATAAAATCTCATAATTCTAATATAATTCAAGAAGCCCAAATACAAAATCTGGGAATCCAATTCCCATCAACGAACCTTTTTCCTTCACAAAACACGGAAACTTTTCCGTCGAAAAATCACATCTTTCTTTCTTTCCAAAATTTTTGTCGTATTCTCATACGTACGTCCTCACATACATACCCTGGAACTACGGGGTATAACAGAAGTGCTGCCCAATTTTCCATGGAATAAGAAATCTTGTATCTAGAATCATTCTACAGAGTAGTCTAGACGTTGATAGACTTATTTGACCGTTATAGGTTGAAGTACTGCAAGTAGCGTATTCTACTCGAAGGGTGGAAAAGGCTAGCAGGATTACAGTACTTTGGAGCTATTTGCTAATTGTCGGTAATCGTCGCGAGGTATGTGATTCTTCCTATCCTCTTGAGCATGATGTTTTAAAAGAATATATATAGTACGGTAGACGTACGTGTGTTAACTGAACATGGTTTTACTTCGATGTCTTTTGACTTGAGTTTTAAATAATAAAGAATCTTGAAGTATTTCAAAAGAATTAAGAATCGTTTTTGAAAGAAGAGTAATACTTGGTTTTGAAAGCTTAAGAGTTATACTAGCTTTATGGAAAGTTAGGTATAACGTCTTAAGAGAGATAAAAAGAATGGTTTATTGATCTTAAAAGATAAGAGACTTGACTTAATTGAATTGATATGAATTTTATTAAAAAGTGTGAAACCTCATTCGTGAGTAATGAGTATTTGGTCTTTAAAAGAATAATGTTTTACTGATTTCGGAAATGAGAATAAGTATCGAACAAACCACTGCAGCGTTAATAAAGGAAAATGTATTGACAATTAAGTAATTATATTAAAACCAGTAGAAACCTTCATCTGCATAGAAGCTAAGATAAGACAAGATTGTATTACATTTCCTAGATCATGGCTGCTTTAATAAGATTGTTATAAACAAGATTAACCTACTCACAATTAAGGCATATGTTACTCAAATTGTTTTAAAAGAGAATTATGTTGTTAAGTGATTAAGACTATGAACTACGAAACCTTTCGAAAATAAGAGACGTGAATATTTGAAATTAGGCAAACTTGAACTTTGGAAAAGAATGTTGTAACTTGACTTTAAAAGGAGAAGTGTTTTGGTCTAAAAAGAAGGCATGGTATTGTCTTAATTTGGTTTAAAAAATAAAGTATGGAAGTGTGTTGGTTTACTTAAAAATGTTAGTCCTTCTATTTTAATACTACGGGTATCGGGTGACCTTTGTAAAAGAAATGGATCCTTTAAAAAGAATTTAATGTACGTAGTACTTTGGGGTTAAAACCTGGACTTTGGCATAAAATGAAAGTACCTCGAGTTGTGTGTAACTTGCCTATGTTTGCGTGTGATAGCCTTGTTGTTCTAGTATTGTATTTCTATACCACCGCGTCTCTCAATGGAGGGCCGGCTGATTTGTTATGATCTTACTTGGACGCACCGGTGGACGAGGATTCCACTGCACGCTTCGTTGATAGTGTTATTCCATGGACTAGCTCTCCACGAGGTTATACTTGATTCGGCTTTGGTATCCGTAGTTGGCTCGTGACTTGCCCCAAGTCGTGGGTGATTCGACTTTGGTATCCGTAGTTAGCCTCAGATTACCCGCTCGGTTTAGTGGCAAAGTCTCGTGATACGGCCTTGGTATCCGTAGTTAGCCCTCAGACTTGCCCCGGCCACCACGTGACACGCTTTGGTATCCGTAGTTGGCTTTCGACTTGCCGTGACGCCTTCGTGGTTTGGTTGTATAGTATTGTTAGTACGACTTTGTTATCCGGTAGTTGGCTTGACTTGGCCGATTGATGACGCGCTTTGGTATCCGTAGTTAGCCTTCGTGATTGCCCCACGGTTTTATGACACGTGGGACCCGTGTTCATGTGTACTCCTTGGTGCTAGTATGTCATGATCTGCCGTGATGGAAGGTATTCCAGGCATGATCGATGTTGTGGGCGTGAGACCCATAGTTATATTTGAGTGATGACTTTGAGGCGTGAGTCCCCGACTGACATGATCGCTATTTATCGGATCGTAGTTTGGTTATCATACATGTCTCCCGCTTTATATAGACTACTATGATTTCATTTACGATTTTCGATCCACATACTTGGTACTGTTAGATCGACCTCTTCGGGCTGCGTTACATGCCGCAGTAGAGGTACACCGATTGTTGATCCTCGTTCATAGGATTGCATTCAAGATTTGGGAAGCTCCGTTTCTCGAGGCTTATCTTTTGGTATAGTCCTCACATCGTAGGTACTTGTACATTCGGGTATGGCGGGCCCCGTCGTCATGTTGTATAAAAATTCTTAGAGGTCTGTAGTACTGTTGTGGGCAGGGTTTGTAAGGATGTAACTGTTCAAGTTTTTAGTTATATATATGCAAGAAGGTAATCGTTTGGTTGGCCTGTTTTATTATCATATCTCTTGTTTCATGTTTAAGTTTTTATTTCTGCTGATTTTCTCTGATGTTGTATCACTAGGGTGCCCGGGGTAAGGCACCAGTCACGGGCCCGAGATCGGGTCGTGACAAAAATGGTATCAGAGCAGTTAATCCTCCGAAAGTGTCTGACGCGTGTCTAGAGTGGTTCGATTATCGATGTGTTGTGCACCACATCTATAATCAGGAGGCTATAGGACATTTAGGATTGGTTTCCATTCTTCTCATTCTGAGATCGTGCCTTAGAGCTGTGTTATAAGTTGGACCCCTCTGACGTATTTCGTTTTTACCAGTTATGCCTCCGCGCAAGGCAACCCGGGCCCAGATGGGCAAGGCAGCCGAGGAAGCTGCTAGTAGGATACAGAGGAGTACGAGGGCGCAGGCCCGGTCATTACCTGAGATAGCGCTTCAGACGGCGAGTTTTGCGACGCCGCCAGCCCCAGCAGAGTTTAGAGCCGCAGCAGTGGCTGCTGAGACCACAGTACCTGAGCCTCCAGTCCCGCAGCCTGGAGCAGAGGAGTTGGGGTACAAAGAGATGGCCCAGTTATTGGCCAGGATAGTGGCAAGGCACGAGGATAAACTGGATGCAGCGATTCCGGTACCGGTAGTACCCGTAGTTCACCCGAGAGCGGATAGTTTGAGACTGCGGGACTTTCTGAGTTGCAGCCCGCCAGTGTTTTATGGATCGAGGCCTGAGGATGATCCGCAGGAGTTCATCCGAAGCGATTCTGGGATCAGCGAGAGTGATCGAGGCTTCGAGACCGAGTCGGTGGTCTTAGGTTCACATCGGCCGCGTGATACCGCAAATGATCGTTTGATTCGCGAGCTGTCCCGGGGGGAGCATGCGCCTCCAGCTATTTGGGACGAGTTCTCGGAGGCATTTCTCAGCCACTTCTTGCCTCCGCAGATGAGGAGGGCACGGGCCGACAGATTTTTGATATTGAGGCAGGACGGGCGTACGGTTCGGGAGTATAATGTGGAGTTTGGCTCACGAGCTCGGTACGTCCCCGCGTTAGTAGCCGACATGGGGGACAGAGTGCACCGCTACGTCACCGGGCTCGATGTCTACTTGGCAAAGGCTTGTTCGGGTGTAGCTTGTTATGCCCCGTATTTCCAGAGTATGTACGTGAGGGCGTACGTATAATAATTTAAAGCCTAAAGGTGGGCTAGTTTCGAAATTTGTACACAACACCCGATTGGAGTCGTTTTTCGACGAAACGTTTCCACAGCTTTCGTAGGGAAAATTCCGGCTATGTCATTTTTAATTTTTGCGGATTTTTCCGAGAGATGAAACATTTTGGACCAACGGGAGGGTGACATGTGTCACCCTCACATTGGGAGGCTTGGACGGCAACTTGGCCTTGCCTTGGACGATTTGCCTTGGCTTTTTGTCAAGGATTAGGTAGGATATTTTTGGGTAGATGGATAAGGTAGCACATGGCTAAATCTTGACCTTACACTTGCTATACACTTGGAAGAATCTTGGCCATTGGTTGGCCATGGCTTGACCTATAAATACCCCTCTAAGTGAAGGCTTTCTTCATCCACAAGTTGTTCTAAGTGATAAATCCCTTCCCCTCCCTCTTGTTGACTCTCATCCAAGAGCCCCTCTCCCCCTCTCTTGTGAGCTAGCCGAGAGCCTCCCCCTTCCCCCCCTTTGTGGTGCCCTAAGTCGAGGGGTACCCCCCCCCTAGCCTAGTTGTTTTCGTATAATACCCCTTGTTGTGGTATAGAAATACTCTCCTAGTATTGTTATTATGTCCAAATACCTTGGCCCAAATACCTTGTAGTATTCCCAAGGTTACACGTATACAAAAGCCAGAAAATACTATTATACTTCCATACCACAAAAATGAAACCCTAAGGAAAACCTTCATAGTCGGTTGAAGTGTTAAGTAGAAGTGTAGAACTTCTAAGGGTTGTTTGGAGCGGATCGAGCATTCGGAGTAGAGCTAAACGTTGCTCGTGAGCGACATTAAACTTGGATAATTTTGGGCTTACCGAGGTAAATACTATCATCTTCTATGGTAATTGGAAATTACATGTTGTTGGAATATATAGTTAAAGTATACTATATATAGAATCGAACATAGTCTTGTGGCAATGTCTTTGGACTTAAGCCCAATTTATAAGTAGAAGATTAAACCGTACTTACATAGACCGTATTTACGATGACCGATAACCTATATTGGTTGATGTTCGCAAGTAGCATGGGCTACTTAGAAGGTGGACAAGGCTAGCCGGGTTATAAGCCGTGGAGCGTTTTGCTTATAGTCGATAATCATCGCAAGGTATGTGATTCTTCCTATACTCTTGAGCATGATATTTTAAAGGAAGATATGTATAGTACGGCAATGTCTTTTGACTTAAGCCGGAATAATATATAGTACGGTAGACGTACGTGTGCTAATTGAACGTAGTTGTACGGAAATGTCTTTGACTTAAGCCTGAATAATAAGAACCTTGAATGTATTTCAAATGCTAAGAAACCATTTTTTTAAAAGAAGAGTAACACTTGGTTTTAAAGGTTTTAAAAAGAGTTATACTAGCTTTATGGGGAGTTAGGTATAATGTCTTAAGAGAGGTAAAGAAAATGGTTTACTGATGTTAGAAGTTAAGAGACTTGATCTTATAAGATAAGAGACTTAACTTATTTGTTTTAATGTGAATGTTTGTGTGAAACCTCATTCGTGAGTAATGAGTACTTGGTTTTATTTAAAGGGATAATGTTTTACTGATTTTGGAAATCAGAATGTGTATCGACAGGCATCATCGGCGTTAATAAAGGAAAATGTATTGAATAATGATGTATTGTATTAAAACCAGTAGAAACCTCCATCTGCATAGAAGCTAAGATGAGACAAAATGATATTACATTTTCTAGATCATGGCTGCTGTAGTAAGATTATGATAAACAAGAATAACCTACTCACATATATGGCATATGTTACTCAAATGTTTTAAAAGAGATTAAGACTATGAGTTATGAAACCTTTCTAAAATAAGTGACTTAAGCATTTGAAATTAGGCAAACTTGAACGTTTGGAAAATAATGTTGTTACTTGATTTTACAAAAGGGGAAGTATTTTGTTTACTTAATAAGATAGTCACTATTTTAATACTACGGGTATTGTGTGACTTATGTGAAAGAAACGGATCTTTTAAAGGGTTTAACGTAAGTAGTACTTTAGGGTTAAAACCCGAACTTTGGCATAAAATGAAAGTACTTTGAGTTGTGTGAAACTTGCCTATGCTTATTGTTGTGGAACTTGCCTATGCTTGTTGTTGTGAAACTTGCCTATGCTTGTTGTTGTGAAACTTGCTTATGCTTGTGATGATAGCCTTTGTTGTGCAAGTGTGGTGTTTCTGTGTTACCGCGTCTCTCGATAGAGGGTCGGTTGACTTGTTGAGAACTTACTTGGACGTGCTGGCAGTGACGGAGAATTCCACGGGTATGTTTCCATTTTTGATTGCTGTCTTGTTGTTGATGTTACATGGACATGTCTACACCGATGCAGAATTCCGGGGGCGTGTGGCCATGCGGCAGGGTTGATTACCCGATATATTGTTATTGTGGCTACATGGACGTGTCTACACCGATGCAGAATTCCGGGGGCATGTGGCCATGGGGCATTGGTATTATTGTTGCATCATGGATATGTCTACACCGATGCAGACTCCGGCACGCGCCATGATGCGAACATGATTGATGTGGGCGTGAGGCCCATAGTTATATTTGAGTGATGACTTGGCGTGAGTCCTCGATCGACATGATCGCTTTATGTTGTGAATCAGAGTTTGGTTATCATACATGTCTCTGCTTTATATAGACTAGTATGATTTCATTTACGATTTTTACGATTTCACATACTTGGTACTGTTAGATCGACTCCTTCGGGCCGCGTTCATGCCGCAGTAGAGGTACATCGGCCGTGGATCCTCGCTCTTGGGATCACAACATTCGTCTTGGAAGCCCGTTTCTCCGGAGGCTTATCTTTTGTATGTGTTCTCGAGTCAGAGGTTCTTGTACATTCGTGGGCGGGCCCGCCCCGTCATAGTGTTGTAAATCTTAGAGGTCTGTAGAATGTGGCAAGGTGGTTGTAAAAGGATTAAACTGTCGTTTTATGTATATACCAAGGCAAATCGCTGGTTGGCCTGCTTATTTATTATATCTCTTGTTTCATGACTCATGTTTTATTTTCCGCTGGTTTTCTCGATGTTGTATCACCAGGTGCCCGGTAGTGCACTACCACGCCCGTTGGTCTTGACAAAGTGGTATCGTGAGCGCTTAATCTCGGAAAGTGTCTACAGACCGTGTCTAGTAGAGTCTTGATTATCGGTGTGTTGTGCACCACATCTATAATCAGGAGGGTATAGGACATTTAGGATTGGTTTCCATTTCTTCTCATTCTGAGATCGTGCCTTAGAGCCGTGTGTTAAGTTGGACCCCTCTGACGTATTCCTTTCCTTTACCAGTTATGCCTCCGCGTAAGGCAACCCAGGCCCAGACGCAAGGCAAAATGAGGAGCTGCTAGTTGGATACAGAGGAGTACGAGGGCGCAGGCCCGGTCAGTACCTGAGACAGTGCTTCCGACGGCGGTTTTCGCGACGCCGCCAAAGACCAGAGTTTAGAGCCGCAGCGATGGGCCGAGACTACAAGACTGAGCCTCCACCCACGGTCCGGCGTAAGAGATGGGTTACAAGGAGATGGCGCCATCGCCGTGGTCGTGGCCGATATGAGATAGCCGGACGCAGCAGATTCGAGCGCCGATGGTTCACCCTAGATCGGATAGTTTGAGGCTACATGACTTTCTGAGATGTAGCCCGCCAGAGTTCTACGGGTCGAGGCCTGAGGATGATCCGCAGGAGTTCATCCGGCGATTCTGACGGATCGTAGAGTGATCAAGGCTTGAGACCGAGTCGGTGGTCCTAGGTCGCGTCGGCCGCGTGATACCGCAATGATCGTTTGATTCGCGAGCTGTCGGGAGAGAATGCACTTCCACCGTTTGGGACGAGTTTTGGGGCCTTCCCGGCACATTTCTTGCCTCCACAAACGGCGAGGGCTCGCCGAGATTTTTGATGTTGAGGCGCAGGCGTCTGATTCGGGAGTACAATGTGAGTTCGACTCATTGGCGGTATGTTCCGCATTAGTAGCTAGTATGGAGGATCGAGTGCACCGATATGTTACAGGCTCGATGATTACCTAGCGAGAGTTGTTGGTGTAGCTCTTGGTAGGCATGGACATTGCCCGCAGGCTTATGCACTTGGAGGTGAGGAGCGGAGAAATCGACGGAATGACCAAGCTCAGCAGAAGAGGGCCAGAACAGCAGGGTCCTTTGGTGACTTTCGAGGCGGACCGCCTCAGCAGCTGACTAGTTTTGTACCTCCGCCCGGTCAGAGTGGTCCTCCACAACCTTCGGAGCGGTCGAGCTCCGTGGGTTCTGTGTCCAGGAGTAGGGTGTTGGCAGTGCGATCACCCTACCTCGGTGGTCGATGTAGTAGACCGCATTTCGGAATGTCGTGGTGCGAGGAGCTTGTTATTTTTGCGGCCAGCGGGGCCATTTTGCGAGGAACTGTCCGACCAAGGGTAGCACGGATGTTACGACTCAGCCTTCAGGATCAGTGGCTGGTTCATCGCCTTCTACAGCTATGCGCCCTGCAGGGCAGGCCTATGATTAGAGAGGAGCGGTAGATTCAGGTATATCCCTAACCCTCTAGAGTTTTGTATGTATTGATGTTGTTGATGTGTTTAATGTTATGTTTGGATAGCTTTGTGCTAAAATGTGATTTAGAAACCTGGTTAGTGAAAAGGGTAAGTCACAGGTAGTGTGAAATGGAAGTGGTAGCTTTCATGACCAGATAGGTAAGATTGTTCGGATCGGGAACAAGAGCTGACGCGTTAGTAGGTCGGGTCAGCCATGTTGCGGGCCAACCCGCGACCTGTTTCGTGGTAGGGTCAGCTCTGGGTGGTCCCGCCAGGTGGTAGGGTCACGAGGGTGCTAGGCCCAAGTTTTGGTAACCATCGTATGAGTTCGTGGATATGTTCGACCAGAAGCAGATCGTGAAGGCCGGGAATGGCCTTAAGGAAGATTGAGGCTAGTAGATGACCAAGTTTGGAGGTGGTGACTCCAAAGTTTTGGAAATTGAAGCGATGACTGGAGTATGGTGCGTATACTAGAAGAGTTCAAGTGTTCGAGGAGGGCACGACGAGTAAGGAAGGAAGAGAACGTGTGTTATGTTTGTGGCCATGTGTGGCAGTGGAAACTTGTTAGAAGAACTTCATCTTTATCCGCCTTGAGAAGGAACATTCGGGACGAATGTTTCTAAGGAGGGGAGAATGTTATGCCCCGTATTTCCAGAGTATGTACGTGAGGGCGTACGTATAATAATTTAAAGCCTAAAGGTGGGCTAGTTTCGAAATTTGTACACAACACCCGATTGGAGTCGTTTTTTCGAAACGCGTTTCCACGACTTTCGTAGGGAAAATTCCGGCTATGTCATTTTTAATTTTTGCGGATTTTTCCGAGAGATGAAACATTTTGGACCAACGGGAGGGTGACATGTGTCACCCTCACATTGGGAGGCTTGGACGGCAACTTGGCCTTGCCTTGGACGATTTGCCTTGGCTTTTTGTCAAGGATTAGGTAGGATATTTTTGGGTAGATGGATAAGGTAGCACATGGCTAAATCTTGACCTTACACTTGCTATACACTTGGAAGAATCTTGGCCATTGGTTGGCCATGGCTTGACCTATAAATACCCCTCTAAGTGAAGGCTTTCTTCATCCACAAATTGTTCTAAGTGATAAATCCCTTGACCTCACTCTTGTTGACTCTCGTCCCAGATCCCCTCTCCCCCTCTCTTGTGAGAGAGCCGAGAGCCTCCCCCTTCCCCCCTTTGTGGTGCTCCTGCCAGAGGTACCCCTAGCCTAGTTGTTTTTGTATAATACCCCTTGTTGTGGTATAGAAATACTCTCCTAGTATTGTTATTATGTCCAAATACCTTGGCCCAAATACCTTGTAGTATTCCCAAGGTTACACGTATACAAAAGCCCAGAAAATACTATTATACTTCCCATACCAAAAATGAAACCCTAAGGAAAACCTTCATAGTCGGTTGAAGTGTTAAGTAGAAGTCGTAGAACTTCTAAGGGTTGTTTGGAGCGGATGGAGCACTTGAGTAGAGCTAAACGTTGCTCAGGAGCGACATTAAACTTGGATAATTTTTGGGCTTACCGAGGTAAATACTACTGTCCTTCTATGGTAATTGGAAATTACATGTTGTTGGAATATATAGTTAAAGTATACTATATATAGAACTGAACATAGTCTTGTGGCAATGTCTTTGGACTTAAGCCTGAATTTATAAGTAGAAGATTAAACTGTACTTACATAGGACCGTATTTACAGTAGACTGATAACCTATATTGGTTGATGTTCTGCAAGTAGCATGGGCTACTTAGAAGGTGGACAAGGCTAGCCGGGTTATAACCGAGGAGCGTTTTGCTTATAGTCGATAATCGTCGCAAGGTATGTGATTCTTCCTATACTCTTGAGCATGATATTTTAAAGGAAGATATGTATAGTACGGCAATGTCTTTTGACTTAAGCCTGAATAATATATAGTACGGTAGACGTACGTGTGCTAATTGAACGTAGTTGTACGGCAATGTCTTTGACTTAAGCCTGAATAATAAGAACCTTGAATGTATTTCAAATGCTAAGAAACCATTTTTTTAAAAGAAGAGTAACACTTGGTTTTAAAGGTTTTAAAAAGAGTTATACTAGCTTTATGGGGAGTTAGGTATAATGTCTTAAGAGAGGTAAAGAAAATGGTTTACTGATGTTAGAAGTTAAGAGACTTGATCTTATAAGATAAGAGACTTAACTTATTTGTTTTAATGTGAATGTTTGTGTGAAACCTCATTCGTGAGTAATGAGTACTTGGTTTTATTTAAAGGGATAATGTTTCTTGATTTCGAAATCGAATGTGTATCGACAGGACCGCTGCGGCGTTAATAAAGGAAAATGTATTGAATAATGATGTATTGTATTAAAACCAGAGAAACCTCCATCCGCATAAGCTAAGATGAGACAAAATGATATTACATTTTCTAGATCATGGTCTGTAGTAAGATTGTGATAAACAAGAATAACCTACTCACATATATGGCATATGTTACTCAAATGTTTTAAAAGAGATTAAGACTATGAGTTATGAAACCTTTCTAAAATAAGTGACTTAAGCATTTGAAATTAGGCAAACTTGAACGTTTGGAAAATAATGTTGTTACTTGATTTTACAAAAGGGGAAGTATTTTGTTTACTTAATAAGATAGTCACTATTTTAATACTACGGGTATTGTGTGACTTATGTGAAAGAAACGGATCTTTTAAAGGGTTTAACGTAAGTAGTACTTTAGGGTTAAAACCCGAACTTTGGCATAAAATGAAAGTACTTTGAGTTGTGTGAAACTTGCCTATGCTTGTTGTTGTGGAACTTGCCTATGCTTGTTGTTGTGAAACTTGCCTATGCTTGTTGTTGTGAAACTTGCCTATGCTTGTGATGATAGCCTTTGTTGTGCAAGTGTGGTGTTTCTGTGTTACCGCGTCTCTCGATAGAGGGCCGGTTGACTTGTTGAGAACTTACTTGGACGTGCTGGCAGTGACGGAGAATTCCACGGGTATGTTTCCATTTTTGATTGCTGTCTTGTTGTTGATGTTACATGGACATGTCTACACCGATGCAGAATTCCGGGGGCGTGTGGCCATGCGGCAGGGTTGATTACCCGATATATTGTTATTGTGGCTACATGGGCGTGCTACGAGTCCGGCATGTGGCCATGGGGCATTGGTATTATTGTTGCATCATGGATATGTCTACACCGATGCAGAATTCCGGGGGCATGCGGCCATGATGCGAACATGATTGATGTTGTGGGCGTGAGGCCCATAGTTATATTTGAGTGATGACTTGAGGGCGTGAGTCCTCGATCGACATGATCGCTTTTATGTCAGGAATCAGAGTTTGGTTATCATACATGTCTCCTGCTTTATATAGACTAGTATGATTTCATTTACGATTTTTGCGCCACATACTTGGTACTGTTAGATCGACCTCCCCGGGGCCGTTCATGCCGCAGTAGAGGTACATCGGTCGTGGATCCTCGCTCTTGGGATCACGCTCATTGTCTTGGAAGCCCGTTTCTCCGAGGCTTATCTTTTGGTATGTGTTCCCGAGTTGTAGGTTCTGTACATTCTGTGGTATGGCGGGGCCCTGTCCGTCATAGTGTTGTAAATCTTGAGGTGCAGAGAATCATGTGTGGTTGTAAAAGGATTAAACTGTTCGGTTTTATGTATATACCGAAGGCAATCGCTTTGGTTGCTGTTTATTTATTATATCTCTTGTTTCATGACTCATGTTTTATTTTCCGCTGGTTTTCTCGATGTTGTATCACTAGGTGCCCGGGTAAGGCACGATCACGCCCGGTTCGGTCTTGACATAGCTCTTCACCGCATGGACATTGCCCGCATGCGAGCTTATGCACTTGGGTGTGAGGAGCGGAGAGGTCGGCGGAATGACCGATCAACGTAAGAGGCCGTGACAAGCAGGTCTTTTATACTTTCGAGGCGACCGCCTCGATGCAGACTAGTTATGTACCTCCGCCAGTACAGAGCGGTCCTCCACAGTCTTCGGGACATTCGGGATATTCAGGAGGTGTCGTGGCTCCTGTGTTTCATATTTTCGTGGAGTAGGAGTGCTCGCGGATGAGGCCACCCTTGTCTCGGTGTGGCCAGGGAAAAATTCATAAGGGTGAGTGTCGTACTAATTTGGGAGATTGTTATGCTTATGCGCCAACAGGCCATTTGGCGAGAGACCGTCCACCAGGTAGCATCGTGGGATAGCAGACTACGAGATCGGGCCATGGTTCTTTACCTTCCATAGCTAGGCGGGATGTTCATATCTGCAAAGCCACGCAGAGGTCGCGGTGGAAGTTCGAGCTTTAGCGGTCCTTTGAACCGCCTATTTTTTTCAGGTATATCCTTAACCCTCTAGAGATTAGCATGCGTGATACGATGATTATATGTTGAGTACTATGTACAGATAGCGTTGTGTATATTGTGGTTTAGAGACATGGTTAGTTGAAAGGAAAAGTATGGGGACAGGGAAGGTATGAACCTTAGAATATTACACGTTGAGACCTTAGATGTAAGGCCGTCTTGAATAAAAGATTTTACGGTTAGTCTTTGTCAAAATACTTGGTATGTGTAAAAATGTATTGTGGGATAATGTCACGACCCGATTCCGGGGCCCGTGACTGGTGCCTTACCCCGGGCACCCCAGTGATCCAACATCAGAGTAAATCAGCGGAACATAAAGACAACACATGAAATGATGTATATAAACAATGAAAT
Organism: Przewalskia tangutica; assembly: GCA_029844215.1. Classification (NCBI taxonomy): domain Eukaryota; kingdom Viridiplantae; phylum Streptophyta; class Magnoliopsida; order Solanales; family Solanaceae; genus Przewalskia; species Przewalskia tangutica. Next base: position 17,063,450 of record CM056740.1, read on the forward strand.
AAGAAGACAAAGCAACCAAAAACGGTTACCTTCAGTATATATATAAACAACAACTTTTTCAACATGAACAGTTTAATCCTTTTTACAAAACCCTGCCCACAACAGTACTACAGACCTCTAAGAAATGATACGACAACAATGGCGATGTGGCCGCCATACCCCAATGTAAACACCTACAACAACAGGACTATACCATCGATAAGCCTCCGAGAAACGGAGCTTTCCCAAATCTGAATCGTGACCCTAAGAGCGAGGATCAATGATCGTGTACCTTTACTGCGGCATGAACGCAGCCCCGAGGAGGTCGATAACAAAGTGCCGAGTATGTGAAATCGAAAATAAGCATCAAATGGAATCATAGAAGTCTATATAAAGCAGGAGACAGGTATGATAACAAAACTACAGTTCACAATAAACAAGCAATATATCAAGTCGGGACTCACGCCTCAAAGTCATCACTCAAATATAACAATGGGTCTCACGCCCACAACATCAATCATGCCGTGGAATACCTTCCTCACCGCCAGCTTTATGATATAAAAGCACCAAGGAACACATATGAACACCGTGTCCCACGTGCGCTATAATAACACCGTGACGGTAAGTGCGAAGGCATAGCCGACTACTAACACCTACGCACCAACAAGGTCATGAATCAGATCATAAGATCTGTCTGCATCACATGATCAAAGCCGCCACTTGCCCGCAGATCTAATGCGCGCCTAGTCCTCGAACTTCCCGCAGCTCCGCGATAGGCCAATCTCATCGCCCGCATGAGGTATTCCCGCATCGAGGTAGCTACTCCCATCGCCCCGACTTCGCGATCCGCATGGCCACATGGACCGCATGCCCATAAAGGACGACACTAACACGAACTCGTAGCTCCGCATAGCCCACAGGACTGCGTGAGGTATTCTCGAATCATAGGTCCATCGACCCGCTGAGTCTACCCCAGACGGAGGCGACTTAACCCCCGGAATCATCTCAAGAGATGAATGCCACAATACTATCATAACGACTGATAGTTAATAAGCACAATCAAGGGAAACCCCTTTACACAAACATCACAAGATACTAACACACGTAGCATCCTAACACGTTTACTTATCAAAGCAATCAAGAAAGTATCACAAGGCTATCACAAACCAATACAATCAAGTTGTTCACACAAGGTACTTTCTACTATATGATTAACAAGATCGGGTTTTTATCCCCAAAGTACTTCATACATTAACTCTTTAAAAGATCGTTACTTAGCAATACCCATAGTATATGAAAATAGAGTGATTATCTTTTAAAGTAAATCAATTACTTCTCCTTGTAAAATCAAGTAGCAACATTCTTTTCCAATGTTCAAGTTTGCCTAATTTCCAATGTTCAAGTTTCTCATTTTAGAAAAGTTTCGTAGTTCATAGTCTTATTCATTTAAGAATATAATTCTCCTTTAAACAATCTGAGAAACCTAAGCCTTATATGTGAGTAGGATATTCTTGTTTATTACAATCTTATCACAGCAGCCATGATCTAGGAAATATCATTTTGTCTCATCTTAGCTTCTATGCAGATGGAGGTTTCTACTGGTTTTATTAGTACTTAATTAGTCAAAACATTTCCTTTTATTAACGCTGCAGTGGTTTGTCGATACACATTCTGATTTCAAATCAAGAAACATTCTTAAGCCGTTATACCTAACTTCCCATAAAGCTAGTATAACTCTTAAGTTTTTCAAAAACCAAGTATTACTTCTTCTTTCAAAATGATTCAAAAATCTCTTGAAATACTTCAAGTTCTTTATTAACACATAACAAGCCAGTTATAGTTCAAATCAGTTACCTTTTAAAACCACATGTATTTTCTAACCAACATAAAGCTGTTATAACCAACTTCCCATAAAGCCGTTATAACACTTTATGTTTTACACCAATCAAATACATTTAGCACATGTACGTCTACCGTACTACATAGTTCACACATATCATGCTAGAAGAAATAGGAAGAGGTTCACATACCTCGCGACGAGTATCGACTAATAGCAAAACGCTCCAAGTACTTCCAACTGTCGGCTACTCCTTAAGCCACGTAGATCGCACCACACGTAGTACTTCAACCTATAAGGCCACAAGGCGCTTATTAACATTTAGATCCCTTCGGAGAACATTCTACAGAAAATTGGGCCTCCCGCAACATGGCAGAAATCTCCTCCTCTATCGAGTCCGGCTACCAAGCCAACCGAGGGGTTATCGTCTAACCCTAACTGTACAATTCTACTCCACTACTACTACACAAGTCTCCGTAATACAGCCTATGTAATTTCATCAAGATATTTAAATTCAGGCTTAAGTCGCAAGACATTGCCGTAAGTATTATTCAGGCTTAAGTCAAAAGACATTGCCGATAACTACGTTCAGTTCTATATATAGTATACTTCAACTATATATTCTAACAACATGTAATTTCCAATTACAATAGAGGGACAAGATATTTACCTCGATAAGCCCATAATTATCCAAGTATAAAGTCGATCCTGGGCAATCGTTTAGCTCCAACTCCGCGCGCTCCAACCCGCACCAAACTACCCTTAGAAGTTCTAACCAACTTCTACATACTACTCCAACTAACCATGGAGATTTTCCTTAGGGTTTCGGTTTGGTAGTGACAGTAAGTATAATAGTATTTACAGGCTTTTCAGATAGGTATAACCTTAGAATACAACCAGGTATAGGGCTAAGGTAATTTGGGCATTATAACAATACATTTGAGAGTATTTCTACCAAGAGGGGGGGTATTATACGAAAACAACTAGGCTAGGGGGGGTACCCCACGGCTAGCACCCCAAGGAGGGGGGGTGTATACCCCTCGGCCTACCCCACTAGGGGGGGGAACTCTCGGCCAAGGGGGAGGGGGAAGGCTTTTGGACGAGAACCACAAGAAGGGAGAGGGAGGGATTTTAACACTTAGAAGATTTTAGGATGAAGAAAGTCTTCAACATAGGTGGTATTTATAGCCAACCAATGGCCAACCAATGGCCAAGATCTTGCCAAGTGCAAGGCAAGTGTAGGGCAAGATCTTGCCAAGTGCCCCTTAACCAACTAACACACAAATATCCTACCAACTAAAGCCATTCCAATCGCCACAATAACGCCTCACATCCATCAATTGGAGGTGACAAGTGTCGCCTCCCGTTGGTCCAAAATGTTTCGTCTCTGAAAAATCCGCAAAATTAAAAATGACATAGCCGGAAATTCCCTACGAAAGTCGTGAAAACGCTTTCGTCGAAAACGACTCTAAACGGGTGTTGTGAACAAAATTAATTCGCCAAGCCTTAATACAAGTTTCAAATTTTCTCGCACGCCCCACGTACATACTTGGGAAATACGGGGTATAACATTCTCCCCTCCTTAGAAACATTCGTCCCGAATGTTCTTTCTAAGTCTCAAAACAAACGCGCGCCAGTATAGTCTTCACTACTATACTTACGAGAACAATCCTTGCCACACATGGCCACAGAAACAACTTGCGCAAAAAGCTTACATCCAAGTCCACGAGGAAACACCTCTAACATCACCATAACACCTCTCACCGGGGTCTAAAATATACTTCCTTCGCACCTACTTTACACAAAAAGAAAATGATCACATCTATGCTCGCGATACCACTGATACCACTTTTGTCACTTTGCCGCGAGGTTCTGGTGTCACTCGTGACCAACAAATGGTACCGGCCGTGCGATCCCGGAGGAGGTCGTACACTCGAACTCTTACCACATTCTGATACGGCTTCAGTTTCCAAAACTCGGGGTTACTATCCCTAACGTGGTCATCATTAACTGGGAACACTCTGGATGGATCTCCGATACTTTCCCGATCATATCAATACGAAAGACCGGACGTACTGCCTCCTAAGTCGGACGGCAATTGCTAACATATAGGCAACCTGGCCTATTCTTCACATGAACTCAAAAGGGCCCAAAGTAACTCGGGCTAAGTTTTCCTCTGCTTTCCAAAACTCGTCACACCCTAACCGGGGTGGTACTTTCAAGAAGACCGACCGTCAACCTGAACTCTAAGCGTCGTCGCCGATTATCCGCACGATTTCTCTGAGCTGCCAGAACCTCTTCTAGACAAGCTTTACTCTCTCCACAGTCTGCTGGAACAAGCCTGAACCAACTAACTGAACCTTGCCAACATCGAACCAATCGACCGGCAATTTACACTTCCGCCCCTACAAGGCTTCAAAAGGCAACATCCGAACACTGAAATGGTAGCTTAAACACTCCCTCCACAGGAGACAACAATCCCCACGACTACCCCTGAAATCCACACACTGGCCCGAGGGCGAATGCGATTCAGAGACTCATCTGAGTTCTTAACCCTGCCTGGTAAAACTTTTAGAAAACGAAAATAGCCACAACCTGGGCTTCACTGTCTGACATAAGGTGAAGGTAGGCACCCCGTGCAGCCTTACAACCTTTCTGATAACTCAACACAGCCGAGTAAACGGTCCTGACCGAAGAACACGATGGGCTGCCCCCATCGGCCCGACCACTGGTCGAACGCATCCACGAGTTCGTACGCTGGTTAACTAAACTTGGGCCTAACACCCTCACAACCCTAACACAAGGCGGGACCACCACAACCTGACCCCACCACCAAACCTACCGCGGGTTGACCCGCAACGCGCACAATACTAGCTCCCCGAAGGAAAACTCTCACTAATCACGTTACGAAAACCTAGCGGTCTTCTTAGCTCAACTACCCTCTTTCATTCCACACTACTCAGGGACTTATCCCACAAACATAGCTCACGTGCACTATGCACTCCTATAAGGATCAAACATAACACTACACCTTTACTCGAGATGGCCTTACCTCTAAGGTCTTTACGTAAAACATTCTAAGGCTCACACCTTATCTATCCCCCAAAATCTTACTCGGTTAACCCACCATGATTTCTAAACACAACTAACACACCGCTATCAGAACATAGCACTTAAGGTATACTCACCTTATCACACATACTGATCTCTAGAGGGTTAAAGATATATCTATATTCATCGCTTCACTCCTTAGTCGTTCTAATCAAACACGCCCGTAGGGCGATAGCTAGGAAGATGACGAACTACCCACCGATCCTCAAGGCTAAGTCCTCCTACAAGGACACTCTATCGACATCGGACTCGACGGTCGTAGTACAACAAGTACTAACTAAAGACGACATTCCCGATGGCGTCACACCGTGGAATCAAGCCCCGAGTTCGACCAACTCCTGCGTACTCCGAACATCCCGATATCCGTGGAAGACCACTCTGCCGCGGAGGCATATCAATCTGTGGTGAGGCGACTCGCCAAAGTTACCAAAGGACTCGCTCGCCCTCTCCTCTCGCCCTTCGCTTAACCTGGTCGATCTCTACGCTTAGGCTCTGCGCATAAGCCCGCATACGTGCCATGCTCAAGCCCAACTAAAGAATTACTCTTGCACAACCTCTTTAGATAGTCCTCAAGACTCGCAGACATCGGTATACTCTCCGTAGCCAAATCTATAGCTAGTAATGTGGTCGCTTTGCAATCTAAATTCTCTGCTCTGGCCGTGGAATCGAAGGTTCAAATGTCATGGCCGCAGAGGAATCGCCGCCGTGCTAAACTCTGTTGGGCTAGTGGCGTCGCAAAACTCCCGAATGAGCACCACCTGGTGATGTTTGGGCTGTGCACACGTAACCTCTCAGACTTTACTCAGCCTCCTCGCTGCCTTGCCCTCACGGGCCGGGTTGCCCTACGCGAGGCATAGCAGTGCGGAAAGAAATACGTTAGAGGTCCAACTTACAACACGGCTCTAAGGCACGATCTCGAGTGAGAAGAATAGAAACCAATCCTAAAATATCCTATAGCCTCACGATTATTGGTGTGGTGCACAACACACCGATAATCAAGACTTCATCTGATACGGCTCAGACACTTTCCGAGGATTAATCGCTCGATACCACTTTTGTCACGACCATTCCGGGGCGTGGATCGTGCCTTACCCCGCACCCCAGGTGATCAACATCGAGTAAATCAGTGAACATAAAGACAACACATGAAATGACGTATATAAACAATGAAATAAGACATGCTAACCAAAAACTAAGTACCTTCAAGGTATATATATAAACAACAACTTTTTCAACATGAGCAGTTTAATCTTTTTACAAAACCACGCCTACAACAAGATTTCTGCACTTAAGAAATGATACGACAACAATGGCGACGGGGCCCCGCCATACCACGAATGTAAACACCTACAACAACAGGACTATACCATCGATAAGCCTCCGAGAAACGGAGCTTTCCAAATGTTGAATTGTGACCCTAAGAGCGAGGATCGATGATCGTGTACCTTTACTGCAGATGAACGCACCCAAGGAGGTCGATAACAAAAATTTAGTATGTGAAATCGAAAATAAGTATCAGAATGGAATCATAGAAGTCTATATAAAGCGGGAGACATGTATGATAACAAAACTACGATTCACAATAAACAAGCGATCATATCAAGTCGTGACTCACGCCTCAAAGTCATCACTCAAATATAACAATGGGTCTCACGCCCACAACATCAATCATGCCCGTGGAATACCTTCCTCACCGCCAGCGATTTATGATATAAAAGCACCAAGGAACACATATGAACACGTGTCCCACCTGCGCATAATAACACCGCACGGTAAATGCGAAGGCATAGCCGACTACTAACACCTACAGCACCAACAAGGTCATGAATCAGATCATAAGATCTGTCTAGGCATCACATGATCAAAGCCGCCACTTGCCCGCAGATCTAATGTCGCGTCTAGTCCTCGAACTTCCCGCACTCGCGTAGGCCAATCTCATCGCCCGCGTGAGGTATTCCGCGTCGAGGGTAGCTACTCCCGCATCGCCCCGACTTCGCATCCGCGTAGCCACATGGACCGCGTGCCCATAAAGGACGACACTAACACGGAACTCGTAGCTCGCGCATAGCCCACAGGACTGCGTGAGGTATTCTCGAATCATAGGTCCATCGACCGCTGAAGTCTACCCCGCGTCGGAGGCGGCTTAACCCGGAATCATCTCAAGAGATGAATGCCACAATACTATCATAACGACTGATAGTTAATAAGCACAATCAAGGGAAACCCCTTTACACAAACATCACAAGATACTAACACACGTAGCATCCTAACACGTTTAGTTATCAAAGCAATCAAGAAAGTATCACAAGGCTATCACAAACCAATACAATCAAGTTGTTCACAGAAGGTACTTTCTACTATATGATTAACAAGATCGGGTTTTTATCCCCAAAGTACTTCATACATTAACTCTTTAAAAGATACGTTACTTCGCAATACCCATAGTATATGAAAATAGAGTGATTATCTTTTTAAAGTAAATCAATTACTTCTCCTTGTAAAATCAAGTAGCAACATTCTTTTCCAATGTTCAAGTTTGCCTAATTTCCAATGTTCAAGTTTCTCATTTTAGAAAAGTTTCGTAGTTCATAGTCTTATTCATTTAAGAATATAATTCTCCTTTAAACAACTGAGAAACCTAAGCCTTATATGTGAGTAGGATATTCTTGTTTATTACAATCTTATCACGAAACATGATCTAGGAAATATCATTTTGTCTCATCTTAGCTTCTATGCGGATGGAGGTTTCTCTGGTTTTATTAGTACTTAATTAGTCAAAACATTTCCTTTTATTAACGCTGCAGTGGTTTGTCGATACACATTCGATTTCAAATCAAGAAAACATTCTTAAGCCGTTATACCTAACTTCCCATAAAGCTAGTATAACTCTTAAGTTTTTCAAAAACCAAGTATTACTTCTTCTTTCAAAATGATTCAAAAATCTCTTGAAATACTTCAAGTTCTTTATTAACACATAACAAGCCAGTTATAGTTCAAATCAGTTACCTTTTAAAACCACATGTATTTTCTAACCAACATAAAGCTGTTATAACCAACTTCCCATAAAGCCGTTATAACACTTTATGTTTTACACCAATCAAATACATTTAGCACATGTACGTCTACCGTACTACATAGTTCACACATATCATGCTAGAAGAAATAGGAAGAGGTTCACATACCTCGCGGCAGTATCGACTAATAGCAAAACGCCCAAGTACTTCCAACCGCTTGGCTACTCCTTAAGCCACGATCGCACCACACGTAGTACTTCAACCTATAAGGCCACAAGGCGCTTATTAACATTTAGATCCCTTCGAGAACATTCTACGTAAAATTCGCGATCTCCCCGCAACAAACAGCGTAAATCTCCTCTCTATCGAGGCCGCTACCAAGCCAACCAGGGGTTATCGTCTAACCCTAACGGGTACAATTCTACTCCACGGTACTACTCCACAAGTCTCTATGTAATACATCCTATGTAATTACATTCGGATATTTAAATTGTGCTTAAGTCGCAAGACATTGCAGTAAGTATTATTCGGGCTTAAGTCAAAAGACATTGCCGATAACTACGTTCATTCTATATATAGTATACTTCAACTATATATTCTAACAACATGTAATTTCCAATTACAATAGAGGACAAGATATTTACCTCGATAAGCCCATAATTATCCTAGTTAAAGTCGATCCTGGGCAATCGTTTAGCTCCAACTCCGAGCGCTCCAACCCGCTCTAAACTACCCTTAGAAGTTCTAACCAACTTCTACATACTACTCCAACTAACCATGGAGATTTTCCTTGTGGTTTCGGTTTGGTGACCGACGGTAAGTATAATAGTATTTACGGGCTTTTCAGATAGGTATAGCCTTAGAATACAACAAGGTATATGGCTAAGGTAATTTGGGCATTATAACAATACTTTTGAGAGTATTTCTACCAAGAGGGGTATTATACAAAACAACTAGGCTAGGGGTACCCAGCTAGCACCCTGGAGGGGTGTATACCCTGCCTACCCCACTGGAAACTCGGCAAGGGGGAAGGCTTTTGGGCGAGAACCACAAGAAGGAGAGGAGGGATTTTAACACTTAAGATTTTAGGATGAAGAAAGTCTTCAACATAGGTGGTATTTATAGGCCAACCAATGGCCAACCAATGGCCAAGATCTTGCCAAGTGCAAGGCAAGTGTAGGGCGAAGATCTTGCCAAGTGCCCCTTAACCAACTAACACACAAATATCCTACCAACTCAAGCCATTCCAATCGCCACAATAACGCCTCGCATCCATCAATGGAGGGTGACAAGTGTCGCCTCCCGTTGGTCCAAAATGTTTCGTCTCTCGGAAAAATCCGCAAAAATTAAAAATGACATAGCCGGAAATTCCCTACGAAAGTCGTGGAAAGCGTTTCGTCGAAAAACGACTCTAAACGGGTGTTGTGAACAAAATTAATTCGGCCAAGCCTTAATACAAGTTTCAAATTTTCTACGTACGTCCTTACGTACATACTTGGGAAATACGGGGTATAACAGATAATTCCATGGGTTGTGTAAGATGAAAGTGGTAGCTTTCAGGACTTGAATATGTAAGATTGTTCCGGATCGGGGAACAAGAGTTTGGCGCGATTATGGGTCGGGTTGAGGACCATTCGAGGGTCGACCCGCAGCCCGGTTTGGGGTGGGGTCAGTTCGAGGTGGTCCCGCCGGGTGGTAGGGTCACGAGGGTGCTAGGCCCAGGTTTAGGTAACCATCGTATGAGTTCGTGGATATGTTCGACCAGAATCGGATCGTGAAGGCCGGGAATGGCCTTAAAGGAGATTGAGGCTAGTAAGGTGACCAAGTTTGGAGGTTGTGACTCCAAAGTTTTGGAAACTGAAGCGATGAATGGAGTATGGAATGTGTACTAGGGAGAGAGTTCGGGTGTACGAGAAGGGTACGACGAGTAAGGAAAGAAGTGAACGTGTGTTAGCAGAATAAAAGAGATCATTTTGTTGTGAAGTGAAGATGCGAAGGGAGTATCCTTTAGACCAGGGTGGAAGCTTTTGTGATGTAGGAGTGATTCCTCATTGACTTGGGTTAAGTATTTGCGCGTGTGTTATTCTGTGGCCAGGTGTGGCATTGGCAACTTGTTAAAGTTAAGAGGAACTTTATCGTTATCCGTCTTGAGAAGGAACATTCGGGACGAATGTTTCTAAGGAGGGGAGAATGTTATACCCCGTATTTCCAGAGTATGTACGTGAGGGCGTACGTACAAAAGTTTAAGCCTTAAGTAGGCAAAGGGACGAAATTTGTTCACAACTAGCGAAAAGAATTGTTTTCCGACGAAACGTTTTCCGGACTTTGCGAAGGGAAAATTGCGGTTGCAACATTTATTATTTTTGCGGATTTTTCCGAGAGATAAAATATTTTGGACCAACGAGAGGGCGACACTTGTCACCCTCAAGTCGGCGGGATGGTGGACGAAAGATGGCACGTTTTTTTGCCCTAAAGCTTTGGTCAAGGTTAGGTAGGATATTTTATGATATTTGTGTGGTAGATAGATAAGGTGGGACCCACACACACTTGTCCAAATCTCCACCCTCCACTTGCCTTAATCTTGGCCATTGGTTTCCCTATAAATACCCCTCAAGTGCAAGACTTATTCTTCATCCTCACTTGATAAATTCCAAGGCAAAAATCCCTCCCCCCTTAGTGTAGTTTTCGTCCAAAGTCCTCCCCTTTGAGAGGCCTCACCAAACCCCTTTCCTTGAGTTGATCTCGTGAAATAACCCCTTGGTAGAAAAGTATTCTCCAAGTGTTGTTACTATGCCAAAATACCTTGGCCCAAATACCTTGTAGAATTCCCAAAGTTACCTCTATACTAAAAGCCCGGAAAATACTACTATACTTCCTTTAGTCACTAAACGAAACCCTGGGGAAAAATCTTCATAGTAGGTTGAAGTATTAAGTAGAAGTTGTGTAGAACTTCTAAGGGTTTCTTGGAGCGTATTGGAGCGTACAGAATAGGAGCTAAACCTTGCTCAGGATCGACTTTTTAACTTGGATAATTTTGGGCTTATCGAGGTAAATACTCTTACCCTTCTATTGTAATTGGAAATTACATACTGTAGTGGTATAGAATTGAGTATAAGACGTATATAAGGATGGTATAAAAGAAGAGAACTGTACTTACATAAGATCAGATGTACATGAGACTTGTGTAGTTTGTGGTAGGGAAATCGCCCAATTTTCCATAGAATAAGGAATCTTTTATCTAGAATCATTCTACAGAGTAGTCTAGACGTTGATAGACTTATATGACCGTTATAGGTTGAAGTACTGCAAGTAGCGTATTCTACTCGAAGGGTGGAAAAGGCTAGCAGGATTACAGTACTTTGGAGCTATTTTCTAATTGTCGGTAATCATCGCGAGGTATGTGATTCTTCCTATCTTCTTGAGCATGATGTTTTAAAAGAATATATATAGTACGGTAGACGTACGTGTGTTAACTGAACATGGTTTTACTTCGATGTCTTTTGACTTGAGTTTTAAATAATAAAGAATCTTGAAGTATTTCAAAAGAATTAAAAATCGTTTTTGAAAGAAGAGCAAATCTTGGTTTTGAAAGCTTAAGAGTTATACTAGCTTTATGGGAAGTTAGGTATAACGTCTTAAGAGAGATAAAAAGAATGGTTTATTGATCTTAAAAGATAAGAGACTTGACTTAATTGAATTGATATGAATTTTATTAAAAAGTGTGAAACCTCATTCGTGAGTAATGAGTATTTGGTCTTTAAAAGAATAATGTTTTACTGATTTCGGAAATGAGAATAAGTATCGAACAAACCACTGCAGCGTTAATAAAGGAAAATGTATTGACAATTAAGTAATTATATTAAAACAAGTAGAAACCTCCATCTGCATAGAAGCTAAGATAAGACAAGATTGTATTACATTTCCTAGATCATGGCTGCTTTAATAAGATTGTTATAAACAATATTAACCTACTCACAATTAAGGCATATGTTACTCAAATTGTTTTAAAAGAGAATTATGTTGTTAAGTGATTAAGACTATGAACTACGAAACCTTTCGAAAATAAGAGACGTGAATATTTGAAATTAGGCAAACTTGAACTTTGGAAAAGAATGTTGTAACTTGACTTTAAAAGGAGAAGTGTTTTGGTCTAAAAAGAAGGCATGGTATTGTCTTAATTTGGTTTAAAAAGGAAAGTATGGAAGTGTGTTGGTTTACTTAAAAATGTTAGTCCTTCTATTTTAATACTACGGGTATCGGGTGACCTTTGTAAACGAAATGGATCCTTTAAAAAGAATTTAATGTACGTAGTACTTTGGGGTTAAAACCTGGACTTTGGCATAAAATGAAAGTACCTCGAGTTATGTGTAACTTGCCTATGTTTGCGTGTGATAGCCTTATTGTGCTAGTACTGTATTTCTATACCACCGCGTCTCTCAATGGAGGGCCGGCTGATTTGTAGGTGCAGGTCTTCATGGGGAGCTAGCCCATGGAGTAATAATATAACATGCCCCCGGAATCCCTCATCGTGGGTACATGTCTTCATGGGGAGCTAGCCCATGGAGTAATAATCATACATAGCATGGTCGCATGCCCCGGAATCCCTCATCGTATAAGCATGGCCATGGGTAATAAAGCAAATCCGGGAATCTAACCCGCCTCCTGGTCACATGCCCCGGAATCCCACATCGTATAAGCATGTCCAAGGATCAATCATAATGGAAGCATACCCGTGGAATCCGCATCACCGCTTGCGTCCAAGTAAACTTACAACAAGACAGTCGGCCCTCCAACTGAGAGTCACGACAACGTAAACATATAATACTTGCACTCAAAGCTATCACAAGCAAACATAAGCAAGTTCATTAAACCTTTAGACTTCTATTTTTATAAACTCATGGCAATTCCGTTTCATACATAAAAATCCGGGAATTTAACCCCAAGTACTACGTACTTCCATTCTTTCAAAAGATTCCTTTTCATATAAAACCCCAAGATACTAACACCCGTAGTATCAAGGCTTGTGTACATTTCACATAAGTCACTATACTTTAGAAATACATTTCTCGGCTTCTAAATCAAGTGACCCTTACTTTAAAGATTTAAGCAAGTGATACCTTTAAATCAAATTGCCCTTCCTTAATTCAAGTTATTTCTTTGTTTACCTTATTAGAGAAAACCATTCTCTTAACCTTCCATAAAGCCGTTATAACCAACTTCCCATAAAGCCGTTATAACCCTTTATGGTTTTAGACAAACTCATTACTTTTATAACCAAGAGACTTATACTTTTTAAAACCAAGTATTATATACTTTCAAATCAATTCTCTTAACTTTCAAAATACATTTAGTCTCTTAACTTTTAGAAATCAAGTTTCTTAACTCAAGTACTCACACCTTTTAAAACAAGTTACTTCCCTTAAATCAAGTCAATTCTTCCTTTAAGAATCCAGTTTCATTACCTGAAAATAAAGTCTCTCAACCTTTTATGAGTCTAAGGTTCACAGTCTTAAAACTTCATAACGTAAATTCTTTAAGTTAAGCACATATGCCTTATGAGTGTGAGTAGATTATACTTGATTATAACGATCTTATTAAAGCAGCCATGATCTAGAAAATGTAATACAATTTTGTCTTATCTTAGCTTCTATGCAGATGGAGAATTCTACTCATTTTAATATAATCAATTGTCATTACATTTTCCTTTATTAACGCTGCAATGGCTTGCTCGATACTTATTCTCATTCGTGCCATAAATTAGCCAAGTCAACTTGGCTCCAAAGTACCTCCTAACGACTCTTACCAACATCCCCCATAAGACTCGGTAAGGACTTAGGATAACTGTTACACCCCGTAAGTCCAGGACATGTATAAGAGAATGTACGTAAGGAATCAAGACTTTGAAATTAGTATGAAAGGAAGAATTGTTTTTCCGACGGAAAATCTTCCGAACGTCGGAAAGGAAAAATGTTCGTTGTCGAGAATTGGTTTCTCAAAATGTATTATTTGAAGATTATGGAACATATTAATATTATGGAAATCTATTTTTTAAGGATTTGGTCACGTGGGGCCCACCCGAGGAATTTTACGTTTTGCGGGGCCCACGAGGGTTACGGAATTTTTGTGGACGAATGAGAGGGCGACACGTGGAACCCCCTCATGTGGTCTTGGACGAAAATGCAAGGGGTAGAATGTTCATTGACCATCTAGGAAGATAAGTCTTCAAGCTTGATATATTTGACCAAATTCAACTTGTCCACATGGGCTTAATCCTTGTGATATTCATCCTAGCCTCACATTTGTTGATATCTAAGCCTTCCAATGTGTTTTATATGCATAACTAGTGCAAGACTAGCTCATTTAACACTTAGAAAAATTGAGAGAGCTTGTGTGTGCCCATTGTTGCTCTCGGGTTTGCTAAGAAAGAAAGGAGAAAAATTTGTAGTTTTGATCCATTAGCCACAAGACTTAAACCCAATGTCCCTAAGAGTGTTGTAAGGATATCTCAATAGAAATATTTCGGAAAAAATGCATTTTCACGTTAGTCGCAAGGCGGAAACTAAGGGAGTTCTTCAACTTTGAAGTTGGGACTTGAAGATGGGTTCTTCATAGGCCTCTAAGGAGTGCTTGAAGCGTATTGGAACCTAAGGAAAGGAGCTAAGAAATGCTAAGGCGCGACTTTGAATCATGGAAATTTTAAGGGCTTGGAAAGGTATAAATTTTGTCGTTTTAGCATTTAAGGTTTACTTATCATTGTAGCTATGGTTTTTAGCAAGCATGAGATGTATAGTATGAAGTTTGATATGTTTGTTGGCTATTGGAACCCTAATCCGAAAACTAGCATGTTAGCCTTAAGACTACAATTCAAGTTGATTATTCGTTTAAGTCGTCGCATGTTGTATAAAGAAGGAAATTATAGTTGTTGAAGTTGTCTATGACTATATAACATGTTAGACCTTAGAACTTGGAATTTGAAAAGGATTGGAAAAGACTTTGAATTGTTAGTATGTAGTTGGCCGAGAATGGCTTGGAGTTTTAAACTACTTGCATTATGAATTGTGGGGCGGAATTTTACACGTATTGTAAGGCGTGTAATCCCCTTTGTTTGGTTGTTGTTTTGAGCCTTAAATGTGGCGTGTTGGTTATTGTATTCGACCTTGAAAAAGGTGGCAAAGTGAGTAGAAACAAAGGAAGTCTTTGCCCGATTTTCCGTAGAATTAGTAGTATACTTAGTATTATTCTCGTTTGAGACTAGAAGTTGATAGTCTTGTTGTGACCATTATAGGTTGACAATTCTACGTCACGGCGTATTCGGCAGCTTGTGGATTTAGCCGAAAAGGTATGTGAACTATCTCTTCTAGCATGATTCCTTAAGATAAAGAAAGTAAGTTCTACTCGTAAATGATCCATTCCTTGGTTGTATTTGGATTGCCTAAAGTGGAATTTGTTCTATGTACTTCCTTCATTGTACTTTGATGTTTAAATTGTAAGTTGTATAATCCATTTCCTTAGTGAAGTTTGGATTCTAAAAAGTGAAAGTATTTTACTTAAAGTACATGGAGTATTGAAAAGGAAGTGGTTCCCAAACCTTTTGGCTAGTGCCTTAGTTCCAAAACCTAAAGGTCATTATAATGACTTTAGGGGAGTCAAAGGAGTGATTTACTTACTTGTTTTAAAAGAGGAGAAGTGACATGATTTAAGATAAGTAACTTGTGTTAGAGGTGTGAGTTACTTGAGGTTTAAAAAGTAGAAGAAACTTGTTTTCTAAATATTAAGAGACTTGAAGTAATTTGAAAGTTAAGAACTTGTTTTGCAAGTATGTGATACTTGGTTTTTAAAGTATAAGTCTCTTGGTTATAAAAGGAATGTATATGTCTAAAACCATAAAGGGTTATAACGACTTTATGGGAAGTTGGTTATAACGGCTTTATGGAAGGTTAAGAAAGTTGTCTATTTTTATTAAGGGGCATAAGTTGCCTAGAGTGTGAAAATTTGAAGTTACTTGATTTCAAGCTTTGAAATGAGTTTTCTAAAAGTGTAGTAACTTACTTTGAAGAATAGACACGCCTTGATACTACGGGTGTTAGTATCTTGGGGTATTACACAAAAAGGAGTCTCTTGAAAAGAATGTACGTATGTAGTACTTTGGCTTGTTAAATGAGAATTATTCTATTTGTGCCTTGATAAGTACTTTGGCTTGTTAAATGAGAATTATTCTATTTGTGCCCTGATAAGTACTTTGGCTTGTTAAATGAGAATTATTCTATTTGTGCCCTGATAAGTACTTTGGCTTGTTAAATGAGAATTATTCTATTTGTGCCCTGATAAGTACTTTGGCTTGTTAAATGAGAATTATTCTATTTGTGCCCTGATAAGTACTTTGGCTTGTTAAATGAGAATTATTCTATTTGTGCCTTGATAAGTACTTTGGCTTGGTTAATTGAGAATTATTCCATGTGTGCCTTGATAAGTACTTTGGCCTGATTAGTTGAGAATTGCCTATGTGTGCTGGTGATAGCCTTTGAGTGCAAGTATTATGTTTTATTACGTTGCCGCGACTCTCGGTTGGAGGGCTGACTGTCTTGTTGTAAGTGAGGGGTAAACCCCCAAGATGCTATACCACCTTCTCCAGGGTAAAAGTATAAGTGAGGGGTAAACCCCCAAGACATTATACCCCCTGCTTGTTTTGTTTGATGGTCGGTTGAGATAGGGTAAGAGTATAAGTGAGTGGTAAACCCCCAAGATGCTTTACCACCTTCTCCAGGGTAAGAGTATAAGTGAGGGGTAAACCCCCATGTTATACCCCGTATTTCAGTATATGCGTGGGAATACGTCTGGTTGGCTTTAAAGTTAGCCTTGGGCGTTTTTGTACACAACTCGGCAAAGAATCGTTTCCGGCGAAGCGTTTCCCACGACTTTCGTAGGGAAAATTCCGGCTATGCCATTACTAATTTTGCGGATTTTTCCAGAGGCGAAACATTTTGGACCAGCGGAGGGCAACACTTGGCACCCTCCCATTGGTGGACTTAGATCGTCCATGGGCCCGAAATTGGAGAAACAAGGCACGTTTTTGTGCCTTGTGCACAAATCGAGGTTGGTAGGATATTTGTGTTTAGTTAATCCTCTACACTTGCCTTGCACTTGTCTTCATCTTGGCCATTGGTTGGCCAAGGCTTTAGCTATAAATACCCCTTAGAGATGAAGAGTTATTCATCCACAAAGTTATCTTCAAGTCTAAAAATCCTCTCCTCTCCTTAGCTTTTAGTCAACACCTCTTCCCTCCACTTGTGTAGTGTGGCGAGAGCCTACCCCACTGCCTGGCAGAAATCTACCCCCCTCCTTGGTAGAAAAGTTGTCTTCTAGTATCGTTATAATGCCCAAAATACCTAGCCCAAATCCCTTAGTCCTTAGTAGAAGTTGTGAAGAACTTCTAAGGTTTCTTAGACTCTGGAGCGTACAACTTAGGAGCTAAACCTTGCTCAGTGCGACTTTATCTAGGATATTATTGGGCTTACCGAGGTAACTAATCCTAACCTCTTTTGAATTAGAGAATACTTACTGTTGTAGTATTAGAATAAGTATTAGATACTTAGAAGAATATCACGAGAATAGAATTGAACTATTATCACGATGAAGGGTTTAAAGAAGAATAATTGAATCAGTACTCACATGGGAATTTGTTTTCACGATGAACTTACATAGCTCACGGGTAGGGTTGTGCTTTGCCCGACTTTCAGTAGAATTATGAACCCCTGTTTAGAATGACCTCGGGCGATCTTTGATTGATATACGTGACTATTATAGGTGACTCTGCGCGCGACATATTGACTTGGCGGTGGTTTTATTTGAGAAGGTATGTGATTCTTCCTAAAGCATGATATTTTACAATATATAGTACGGTAGGCGTACGTGTGTTAACTGAATAATAACTACGGCAATGTCTTTGACTTAAGCTCTGAATAATACTTATGGCAATGCCTGTGGCTTAAGCTGAATAATACTTACGGCGATGCCTCACGGCTTAAGCTTTGAATAACAAAGAAGCGAAAACATTTCAAAAGAATCTTGAATCATTTTTAACGGAAGATAAATATTTGGTTTTAAAACAAAAGCGTAAGAGTTATCACGGCTTTATGGGAAGTTAGGTATATGACTTAAGAAGATAAAAGGGCTGTTTACTTGTTTTGTTTATAAAAGCCTTGTATTGATTTACATTAAGTGTAGTAAGATTGTTTGATAAGTAGACATGTTATGATGCTACTGTGTTAGTGTCTTGTAATCTTTGTGTAAAGGGTCATTCTTGTTGTGCTTACGTTGCTAGCAGGTAAGTCCATTGTCTTGTTATTGTATCACTACCCCTTATTTGTTATACGAGGGCTTGCCATGATCTTGGTCTATACGGCTATGCGGTCTGTGAGACTATGCGGGCGGCGGTATGCTCGAGTTGATCATTCGGCGTTTAGCGATCACGGGGACTCACTATGCGGTCTGTTGAGACTATGCGGTCTTTTGAGGCTATGCGAGTGCGGGAGCCTAGGCGGATCTGGGGTTAGCTGCCCCGTCGAGAAATATCTCATGCGGGTGCATGTGGGACTATGCGAGTGCGGAAGTCGAGGACTAGGCACGCAGAATGATACTATGGGCGATTGGCCTTGCTTGATCATTCGCGGCCTAGAATAGACACATTCTGATTTTCCTATTCTTGTTGTTGTTTGTGATGTGGCACTATGTGCAATTGAACGATTGTATTTGTGAAAAGGTTTTAAATACTTTGATTTCATTTTAAGTACTTTATAGTTTCACATACTTGGTACTGTTATCTTGACCTCGCCCGGAGCTGCGTTCATCTGCGGTAAGGGCGGCAGTGCTAGATCCACATCCTTAGGATCTTTGCGTTGGTGTCGGGAGCTCCATCTTATAGGAGGCTCTGCTTTTGGGTATGATCTCACTGTATTGTAGATAGTTTTGTGCGATCGGGGTATGGCG
The DNA here is from genome assembly GCA_029844215.1 of Przewalskia tangutica. Lineage (NCBI taxonomy): Eukaryota > Viridiplantae > Streptophyta > Magnoliopsida > Solanales > Solanaceae > Przewalskia > Przewalskia tangutica. Next base: position 17,082,377 of record CM056740.1, read on the forward strand.
GGGCCTGTCGCCATAGTTGTTACTTCCTTAAGTGCAGTAGTACTATTATGCAGTTGGGATGTAGCGCAAAACTTGAGTTATTTATATTATCGAAAAGGCAAGCTTTTCATCGAGATAAAGCGTGTCTTATTTTATAAAGCTGTTTCTGTCTTGTTTTATATTCATTGGTTACTCGATGTATGACTACTTGGGTGCCGGTAAGGCACGATCCACGGGCCGGGCGAGTCGTGACAAAAGTGGTATCGAAGCGATTAATCCTCGGAAAGTGTCTGACCGTATCTAGTAAGTCTTGATTATCGGTGTGTTGTGCACCACACCAATGTCGAGGAGGCTATAGGATATTTAGGATTGGTTTCCATTCTTCTCATTACGAGATCGTGCTTTAGAGGCATGTTATAGGTTGGACCCTCTAACGAATTCCTTTCACTATGTGATTATGCCTCGCGTAAGGCAACCGGGCCCGAGAAGGCGAAGCGGTAGAGGCTGCTAGCGAGACACCCGAGTTACGAGGGCTCGAGGCCCAGTCTATACGAGGCAGCGAGTTCTATGGCGCCCGGCCCAGCGAGACCACAGTACCCGCGCATCCCGCGGCTGGGCGGAGAGTTAGAAGTCTGAGAGATGCCCGGCTATTGGCTAAAGTTGTGGCCGTCGAGAGAGAGGCTGGATCGGCAGTTCAGCTCGGCTTCGATCGCACCGTAGTGCACGAGGCGAATAGTTTGAGGCTACGAGATTTCTTGAGTTGTAGCCCTTGAGTTTCTGGTCGGCGGAGGATGATCGCGAGGAGTTCATCCGTCAGTGCGAAGGATTATCACGGGTGATCGGGGCTTGAGGCGAGGATGTGACATTCGGTTCGCGTCGGTGCGTGATACGCGATCGATTTGTTTGATTCATGGGAGCTTTCCCGGGGAGATCATGCACCTCCAGCAGTATGGGATGAGTTTTCATAGGCTTTTCTCACACACTTCTTTCCTCCGCAGATGAGGAGGGCACGGTGATAGATTCTTGTTCTTTGAGGCGGGGAGGGCCTTGCAGTGAGGAAGTCTGATGTCGAGTTTGATTCTTTGGCCCGATATGTCCACACTTTGTAGCGAGAGATGGAGGGCGGGTGCATCGCTATGTCAGGGCTAGATGATTACATGGCGAGTCTTGTGCGGGTGTGTCCGCCCGGCCGAGCATGGACATAACGTATGCGAGCTCATCTGGCTGGGTTGTGAGGCGTAGAGACGCGGGTAGAGCGATATCAGCGGCGAGAAGAAGGCGAGCGGCGGTTCTTTTGGTGGTCCTCGGGGTGGCGGCGTCGTGAAGTCGGTGCACCACGGCCCGGTATGAGCGCTCTACCTCATTCGGCCACGGCCCAGGCGGTCGGGGCGGTCGGGGCGGGACTTGTTTCGAGTAGCGAGTGCTAACCGTTGAGTCTGCTCGGTGTGCCGTTGTGGCGAATACCGTGCAGGAGGCGTACTCGGGAGCTTGCTATACTTGTGGCGGCGAGGTCACTGCGAGAAGTTTGTCAGGCCAGGCGGCGGTGGTAGGGCTCGGCTACGAGTGCATTGCGCTTCTTCGTCCCAAGCGATTACTCGCCGGAGGCAAGGTACACGTGGATCAGCGGTCGCGGCGAGTCGTGGCGCGAGTCGATTCTAGCGGTCCTCGAGCCGCGTATATGCTTTGTCGGTAAGCGGATCGGGAGGCCTTACGATGTAAATCACGGTACCTTATCGGTTCAGGTTTGATTTGTATGCTTTGATAGATCCGGGTTCTACTCTGTCCTATATATCTCCACTTGTTGCTAGTAGGATATGGATAGAGCCTGAGTCAATAGACACTTTCGAGGTAGCTACTCAAGTGGGTGATTCTGTGGTAGCTCGGCGGGTATATAGAGCTTGTCTGTGACCGTTCTGATCGTCGGACCACTGGCGACTTGATAGAGTTGGAGATGATTGACTTGACGTGATTATGGGGATGGATTGGCTAGCTTCTTGCTACGCCAATGTAAGCTGAGAGAGAAGTAATGCAGTTCCGGTTTCTGAGGGCCGGTTGTTGAGTGGGAGAGCGCGGTATCGTAGGGGTAGGTTTATTTCCTACCTCAAGGCTAGGAAGATGGTGCGAGAAGGGTATATCTACCATCTCGTTCGGGTGTTTGATCTGAAGGCTGCGGTACCAGATTTTGATCGATTCGATGGTCGTGAGTTCCCAGGCGTGTTTCGGATGACCTCCGGGTATCCTCACGAGAGGAGATTGAGTTTGTATTGACCTATTGCGGACACTCGGCCTATTTCCATTCGCCATCTGAGAATGGCACTGCCGAGTTGAGAGAGTTGAAGGATCGGCTTAGAGATTTCTTTGGAGAAGGGCTTCATCGGGCCTAGTGTTTCTCGCAGGGAGGCCGGTATTGTTCGTGAAGAAAGAAGGGCGGGGCCAGCTGCGCGTGTGTTGATCTGAGCGGTGAACAAGGTGACCATTAAAACGAATACCGCTTCCCGAGATTGATGATTTGTTCGACGATTGCGAGTGCGAGATGTTTCTCGAGATTGATCTGCGATCGGGCTATCATCAGTGCGAGTCGAGAGAGGTGGATGTCACAGGATTTGCATTCGGGACGTCACGGGCATTATGAGTTGAGTCATGTCTTTTGGGTTGACGATGCTCGTGGTATTCATGGATTTGATGAACCGAGTGTTCAAACCATTTTTGGACACGTTTGTGATAGTGTTCATTGATGATATCTTGGTTTATTCTCGCTCGGAAGCGGGAGCGTGCGGAGCGTTGAAATTTGTCTTGTGATTCTCGAGACCGTGATTATCGCCAAGTTTTCCAAATGTGAGTTTTGGTTGACTTGATGGCGTTTCTTGGGCATATTGTCGGGGCGGATGGCGTTAGTGGATCGGCGAATCGGCGATCGAGGACTTGGCCTGAACCTCTTACTCGGCGAGAGGTTCGCGATTTTACGGGCCTTGCGAGGATATTATCGGCGGTTCGTGGAGAAGTTTGCTTATCTCTACGCACCGTTGACTAGGTGACTCGGAAAGCGGCCAAGTTTGATGGTGATGCTTGTGGCGGGGTTTCGATTCTTTGAAAGAAGTGGCGACGCCCCGTTCTTACTCTTCCGGAGTGTCGGATGGTTATGTCGTGTATTGTGATCGTCGAGCATCGGGTTGGGATGTGTGTTGATGCGGCATGGCGGGGTTATAGCATATGCATCCGGCGGTGAAGAAACACGAGAGGAACTACCCGCGTGATTTGGAGTTAGCGTAGTGATTCACGCTTTGAAGATCTGGAGGCCTTATTTGTATGGGGTTCACGTGGATATTTATACTGACCACAAGAGCCTCGGTATATCTTGACGAGAGGAGCTGAACTTGCGGCGAGGCGGTGGTTAGAGTTGCTTAAGGATTACGATGTTGATATCTGTACCACGGGAAGGCGATGTTGTGGCGGATGCTCTTAGTCGTAGGTCGATGGGAGCCTATCGGATGTGCGGCTAGAGAAGAGGACATGGTTCGTGATTTGCATCGATTAGCGAGCCTTGGTGTCCGTTTGATTGATTACGATAGCGATGGGGTTAGAGTTCGTGAGGTTGCCGAGTCTTCCATCGTTGAGGAGGTGAAGAAGCGGCGATTCGAGGATCCGCTTTGATTCGATATCGTGATCTGACTCTTACGTGAGAGGCAAGGTCGCTTTTGAGTAGCACGATGGGTGCTAAGGTTTGAAGCGGTATGTGTTCGGATGTTTGAGGACTTGGCGAGTTCTTGGGGAAGCACCGGTAGCGCGTTACTCTATCCATCGAAGTCGACCAAGATGTACCACGACGCCAGATCTGTGTATTGGTGGGATGGCTTGAAAAGGGCGTTGCGAGTTCGTAGCTCGGTGCGTGTTGTCGGCCGGTGAAGGTAGAGCACGGAGGCACGGTGGTTTATTCTGACGATTGAGATCAGACACGGAAGTGGGAGGTAATCAACATGGACTTCGTCACGGGATTACCTCGCGCTCGGAGAGACATGATTCTATATGGGTTATCGTCGGCGGTGTGAAATCAGCCCACTTTCTTCCGTCGGGGCGACTTTTGGTGAGGATTATGCGGACTTTACATCAGAGATCGTCGGTGCGTGAGTCCTACCTCGATCATATCGAGAGGAGCCCGGTTCTGGCTAAGCAGAGTCCTTCGAGGAGGTTTAGGGGCGCGGTGAGCACAATCTGCATTTCATCCACGAGACAGCGGACGAGGCGCCTTATCCGGACTCTTGAGGATATCTTTGCGAGCTGTGTTATTGACCGATGGTAGTTGGGAGGATCATTTGCCTCTAGTTGAGTTTGCGTATAATAATAGCTACCACTCCGGTATTCGGATGGCGCCTTATGAGGCCTTGTATGGGAGGAAGTGCGGTCGCCTATAGGTTGGTTCGATGTGGGCGAGTGCGGCTAGTGGGACGGTTGGTGCGTGACGATGGATAAGGTGAAGCTTATCAGAGGCGACTATTAATGACTCGAGTCGGCCAGTCGTATGCGAGATCATCGTCGTCGGCATCTGAGTTCGCGATAGATGATTGGGTTTTCCTAAAGGTGTCACCCATGAAGGGTGTGATGAGATTCGGGAAGAAGAAACTTCGAGTACATTGGGCGTTTGATTGTCGCGAGGTAGGCAAGGTTGCCTCGAGTTGAATCTGCCGTCCGTCTGGAAGCGGTGCATCGGTGTTTCACGTATCTATCTTTGAGAGATGTATCGGGGATCCATCTAAGTACACCGTTGGCGATGTCGGTGTGGCCAGGGTTATCGTGTGAGGAGATTCCCATGCGATAGTCGATCGTCGAGTTAGGCGTCTGCGGACGAAGGGCGTGGCCGTCAAAGTCTTGTGGCGGAGCGAGCTCGAGAGGAGATGGCGTGGGAAGCCAGGAGGACATGAGACAGAAGTATCCTCACCTATTCCCAGCACCTCCGGGTAATTCACTTTCCTACTTGTAAATTTCCATTATCATTTATGCCTAAGTGTTGTTTTGTGGCCGTGTGTGGCATTTGCTAGCTGTTTAAGCTTCCCGATAAGCGTCTTGAGAAGGAACATTCGGGACGAATGTTTCTAAGGAGAGGAGAATGTTATACCCGTATTTCAGTATATGCGTAAGGGAATACGTCTGAATTAGGCTTTAAAGTTAGCCTTGGGCGTTTTTTTGTACCTGACTCGCAAGAATCGTTTCCGAAGCGTTTCCACACTTTCGTAGGAAAATTCGGCTATGCCATTACTAATTTTTGCGTATTTTTAGAGAGGCGAAACATTTTGGACCAGCGGGAGGGCAACAGCACCCTCCCATTGGTGGACTTGAATCGATCCATGGGCGAAATTGGAGAAACGAGCACGTTTTTGTGCCTTGTGCACAAATCGAGTTGGTAGGATATTTGTGTTTAGTTAATCCTCACCCTACACTTGCCTTGCACTTGTCTTCATCTTGGCCATTGGTTGGCCAAGGCTTGAGCTATAAATACCCCTTAGAGATGAAGAGTTATTCATCCACAAAGTTATCTTCCAAGTCTAAAAATCCTCTCCTCTCCCAGCTTTTAGTCGACACCTCTTCCCTCCACTTGTGTAGTGTGGCGAGAGCCTACCCCACTGCCTGGCCGAAATCTACCCCCTCCCTTGGTAGAAAAGTTGTCTTCTAGTATCGTTATAATGCCCAAAATACCTAGCCCAAATCCCTTAGTCCTTAGTAGAAGTTGTGAAGAACTTCTAAGGTTTCTTAGACTCTGGGAGCGTACAACTTAGGAGCTAAACCTTGCTCGGTGCGACTTTATCTAGGATATTATTGGGCTTACAGGGTAACTAATCCTAACCTCTTTTGAATTAGAGAATACTTCTTGTTGTAGTATTAGAATAAGTATTAGATACTTAGAAGAATATCACGAATAGAATTGAACTGTTATCATAGTAGAAGGGTTTAAAGAAGAATAATTGAGCGTACTCACATAGAATTTGTTTTCACGATGAACTTACATAGCTCAGGGTAGGGTTGTCTTTGCCCGACTTTCAGTAGAATTATGAACCCACATTTAGAATGACCCTCGAGCGATCTTTGATTGATATCTGTGACTATTATAGGTGACTCTCTGCGCGACATATTGACTTGGCGGTGGTTTTATTTGAGAAGGTATGTGATTCTTCCTAAAGCATGATATTTTACAATATATAGTACGGTGAGCGTCGTGTGTTAAGCGAATAATAACTACGGCAATGTCTTTGACTTAAGCACTGAATAATACTTATGACAATGCCTCACGGCTTAAGCTGAATAATACTTACAGCGATGCCTCACGTTAAGCTTTGAATAACAAGAAGCGAAAACATTTCAAAAGAATCTGAATCATTTTTAACGGAAGATAAATATTTGGTTTTAAAACAAAAGCGTAAGAGTTATCTGGCTTTATGGGAAGTTAGGTATATGACTTAAGAAGATAAAAGGCTGTTTACTTGTTTTGTTTATAAAAGCCTTGTATTGATTTACATTAAGTGTAGTAAGATTGTTTGATAAGTAGACATGTTATGATGCTACTGTGTTAGTGTCTTGTAATCTTTGTGTAAGAAGTCGTTCTTCTTGTGCTTACGTTGCTAGCGGTAAGTCCATTATCGTTATTGTATCACCTACCCATTTGTTATACGAGGCTTGCCCTGATGCGGGTCTATCGGCCTATGCGATGCTGTGAGACTATGCGGAGCAGCGGTATGCTCGAGATTGATCATTCAGGCGTTAGCTGATCACGAGGACTCACTGTGCGGTCTGTTGAGACTATGCGGTCTTTTGAGGCTATGCGGGCTGCGGGAGCCTAGGCGGATCTTGGGGTTAGCTGCCCCGATCGAGAAATATCTCATGCGGTGCATGTGGGACCTATGCGAGTGCGGAAGTCGAGACTAGGCACGCGAGAATGATACTATGGGCGATTGGCCTTGCCCGATCATTCGCGGCCTAGAATAGACTGTTCTGATTTTCTATTCTTGTTGTTGTTTGTGATGTGGCACTATGTGCAATTGAGCGATTGTATTTGTGAAAAGGTTTTAAATACTTTGATTTCATTTTAAGTACTTTATAGTTTCACATACTTGGTACTGTTATCTTGACCTCGCCCGGGCTGCGTTAAATCTGCGCGGTAAGAGCGGCAGTGCTAGATCCACATCCTTAGGATCTTTGCGTTGGTGTCGGGAGCTCCATCTTCTAGGAGGCTCTACTTTTGGGTATGATCTCACTGTATTGTAGATAGTTTTATCTGATCGAGGGTATGGCGGGAGCCACTGTCATATAGTTGTTACTTCCTTAGAGTGCAGTACTATTATGCAGTTGGGATGTAGCGCAAAACTTGAGTTATTTATATTATGCGAAAGGCAAGCTTTTCATCAGATAAAGCTGTCTTATTTTATAAAGCTGTTTCATGTCTTGTTTTATATTCCAGGTTACTCGATGTATGACTACTTGGGTGCCGGTAAGGCACGATCCGAACCGGGCAGGCAGTCGTGTGAGGTAAAGTATAAGTGAGTGGTAAACCCCAAGATGCTTTACCATACTCCGAGTAAGAGTATAAGTGAGGGTAAACCCCGAGATGCTATACCACTGCTTTACCTCCTTCTCCGTGGTAAGAGTATCGGTGAGGGTAAACCCCCAGGCATTATACCACCGGTGGGACTTGGTGTTCATGTATGCCTATTGGTGTTATATTATATCACGGACTTCCGGTAGTGAGGAAGGATTCCACGGGCATGATTGATATTATGGGCGTGAGACCCATGGTTATATTTTAGAAATGACTTGAGGCATGCGTCCACGACTTGTTATGGCTTATGTGTTGTGTATCTTGTAGGTTGGCTATCATATATGTCTCTGTTTTGTTTAGATATTATGATTTCATTCTGATGCTTGCATTTCACATACTTGATACATTCTTGTCTTGACCTCCTTGAAGTGCGTTCATCTGCAGTTTAGGTCTGTTGTTTGGTGATCGGCAGTGTAGGACCGCCTTTCGAGTTTTGGGATAGCTCATACATTGCAGGTTTTATCTTTTGGTATAAGTTATTTGATCTGAGCTTTTATGCGATTATGGATGCAGCGGGGCCTTGTCCCGTCATAGTTCAGTATAACTCTTAGAGGTCTGTATTCATATGTGGGATTGGACTCATGTACAGTGTAGTGTATTTTATTATGTATATTATGGCAGCCTTGTCGGCTTTGCCCTTGTACGTACGTTGGTTTTAAAAAAAAAAGTGTTATAAATTCCGCAATTTACTTGTGTTGTTAAGGTAGAAGGGTGCCCAGGTAGGGCACCAGTCACGGGCCCGGGGTTCGGGGCGTGACAATAACTTTGACATAAACTTTACATAGAGTAAATCACACACATACCTCTTAAATTCTAAGAGTAGAAGGAAACATGAAATAATACCACATGTATATTCCATACATAGAATCATGCCAAAGGAAGGAAGAGGTTCACATACCTCGCGACGATTGTCGACAAGTAGCAAAATGTTCCAAAGTACTTCAACCTTGATAGCTATTCCATCCTCCAAGTAGAATACGCTATACTTAGTACTTCAACCTATAATGGCCACAATACGTCCATTAACCTCTTACTTCAAACGTAGAATATTCTAAGTGCTAAGTCACTAAATTCTACGGAAAATCGGACAGCACCTCCTTTGTTCCTACATACTTTGCCACCTTTTTCAAGGCCGAATTCAATAACCAAACACGCCACATTTAAGGCCCAATCAATGCAATTAACAATAGGGGATTACACGCCTACTAGACGTGTAAAATTCCGCCCCACAAAAGATATCAAACTAATACAAACTACTAGTCCAATTCGGCCACATTGAGTACAATAACACCAATTCTTATCCAATTTCCATTTCAATCCAAGTTGTTGGCATAACATGATATCAAGTCGCAATTGATTATAACTACTATAATCTTCAAGTAAGTAACATGCGACGATTCTAATAAACGACCAAATTGTAATCCAACTTCACATGGCTTAAATGACATTTCGGATTTAAGGCTACCATCAATCCATAATACTTATAAAACTTCAACACATAAACTTCATGCTAGCAAACATGTAAAGCTAACAACAATATATATAATCTTGTAACACTTTAAGAGACAAGATTATTACCTCAACGAATCCTAATCCAACTCCAAATCTGAAGTCGCTCCTTAGCAACTTAGAGCCTCTTCTAGACACTTCAATCCGCCTGTTATACCCCGTATTTCCAGAGTATGTACGTGAGGGCGTACGTACAATAGTTTAAGCCTTAAGTTAGGCAAGGGGCGAAATTTGTGCACAACTAGCAAAAAGAATCGTTTTCCGACGAAACGTTTTCCGGACTTTACGAAGGGAAAAATACGGTTGCAACATTTATAATTTTTTGCGGATTTTTCTGAGAGATGAAATATTTTGGACCAACGAGAGGGTGACAAGTGTCACCCTCAAGTGGACGGAAAATGTGGGACGAAACTTGGGCGTTTTTGCCTTTAATTTTTGTCAAGGATTAGGTAGGATATTTTGTGTAGTTGATGAGCAAGTGGGACCCATACACACATGTCCAAATCCTCACCCCCCACTTGCCCCCGACTTGTCTTGATCTTGGCCATTGAATGTCCTATAAATACCCCTCTAATGCAAGACTATTTCTTCATCCTCACTTGAAATTCCAAGTCTAAAAACCCTCTCCCCCTTAGTGTAGTTTTCGTCAGGCTCCTCCCTTTGAGAGGCCTTGGCGAAACATTCCCCACTTGCCTAGTAGTTTTCGTAAAATACCCCCCTTGGTAGAAAAGTATTCTCCAAGTATTGTTACCATTCAAAATACCTTGGCCCCAAATACCTTGTAGTATTCCAAGGTTACACTATACTAAAAGCCGTAAATACTATTATACTTCCTTTAGCCACTAAACGAAACCCTAAGGAAATCTTCATAGCGAGTTGAAGTATTAAGAAGAAGTTGTGTAGAACTTCTAAGGGTTATTTGGAGCGGGTTGGAGCGCCCAGAGTAGGAGCTAAACGTTGCTCAGGATCGACATTAAAACTTGGATAATTTTGGGCTTATCGAGGTAAATACTCTTGTCTTTCTATTGTAATTGGAAATTACATTCTGTAGTAGTATAGAAATGAGTATAAGACGTATAGAAAGATGGTATAAAAGAAGAGAATTGAATTGAAATCACATCAGAAGAGTATTAAAGAAAGAAGATTGAATTGTACTTACATGAATTTGTATTCTGATGAACTTGTGTAGATTGGCGGGTAGGAAGTCTGCCCAATTTTCCGTAGAATAAAGGAATCAGATCTAGAATTATTCTCTGAGTAGTCTAGATGTTGATAGACTTATGGCCGTTATAGGTTGAAATCGCAAGTAGCGTATTCTACTCGAAGGGTGGAAAAGGCTAGCAGGATTCTGATCTTTGGAGCTATTTGCTAATAGTCGATAATCGTCGCAAGGTATGTGATTCTTCCTATCCTCTTGAGCATGATATTTTAAAAGAATATACATAGTACGGTAGACGTACGTGTGTTAACTGAACGTGGTTTTACTTCAATGTCGTTTGACTTGACTTTTAAATAATAAAGAATGGAAGTATTTCAAAAGAATTAAGAATCGTTTTGAAAGAAGAGTAATACAGTTTTAAAAGCTTAAGAGTTATACTAGCTTTATGGGAAGTTAGGTATAACGACTTAAGAGAAATAAAAAGAATGGTTTATTGATTTTAGAAGTTAAGAGACTTAATCTTAAAAGATAAGAGACTTGACTTAATTGAATTGATATGAAAGTTGTTTAGAAGTGTGAAACCTCATTCGTGAGAAATGAGTACTTGATTTTTAAAGAATAATGTTTTACTGATTTCGGAAATGAGAATAAGTATCGAATGAACCCTTCTTGTGTTAATAAAGGGAAATGTATTGACAAATAAGTAATTATATTAAAACCAGTAGAAACCTCCATCTGCATAGAAGCTAAGATAAGACTAAATTGTATTACATTTCCTAGATCATGGCTGCTTTAATAAGATTGTTATAAACAAGAATCCCACATAAGGCATATGTTGCTCAAAATGTTTTAAAAGAGAATTACGTTATTAAATGATTAAGACTATGAACTATGAAATCTTTCGAAAATAAGACGTGAATATTTGAAATTAGGCAAACTTGAACTTTGGAAAAGAATGTTGTAACTTGATTTTAAAAAGAAGTGTTTTGGTTTAAAAAGGAAAGTATGGAAGTTGTTTTGGTTTACTTAAAAATGTTAGTCACTCTATTTTTATAATACGGGCATCGGGTGACCTTTGTAAAAGAAATGGATCCTTTAAAAGAATTTAACGTACGTAGTACTCTGGGGTTAAAAACCTGGACTTTGGCATAAAATGAAAGGACCTTGAGTTGTGTGTAACTTGCCTATGTTTGCGTGTGATAGCCTTGTCGTGCTAGTATTGTATTTCTATACCACCGTCTCTCAATGGAGGGCGGCTGATTTGTTATGATATTACTTGGGCGTCTGGCGGTGTGGAGAATTCCGCAGATGCGCTCCTGTTGATAGTGTTATTCCATGGACTAGCTCTCCATGAGGTTTTTACTGATTCGGCCTTGGTATCTGGTGGTTGGCTTTCGTACTTGCCCCGTCTCGTGGCTGATTCGGCCTTGGTACCTGGTAGTTAGCCTTCGCACTTGCCCCGTTCAGTTTAGTGGCGAAGTCTCGTGATACGGCCTTGGTATCTGGTAGTTAGCCCTCGTACTTGCCCCGGTCAGCTACGTGACACGGCCTTGGTATCTGGTAGTTGGCTTTCATACTTGCCCCGTATCAGCTTCGTGGCGGAGTCTCGTGTCTGACCTTGGTATCTGGTAGTTAGCCTCGTACTTGCCCGGTCGGCTCGTGACACGGCCTTGGTATCGGTAGTTGGCTTCGTACTTGCCGTGTCGACTCCGTGGTTTGATTGTATAGTATTGTTAGTACGGCTTTGGTATCTGGTAGTTGGCTTTCGTACTTGCCCCGGTCAGTTGATGATGCGGCTTTGGTATCTGGCAGTTAGCCTTCGTACTTGCCCCGTACGGTTTTATGACTCGGGTAGGACTTGGTGTTCATATGTACTCCTTGGTGTTATTGTCACGACGGCAAGACGGGCCGTGGCCGTGCCTTACCGGGCACCTAGTGATACAACATCGCAGAAAAACCGCGGAAATAAAAACTTAAACATACAATTTAGATATGTATAAAGATAAAAGAAAATAGGCCAACCAAAGCGGTTGCCTTTCGATATATAAATATATCGACATTTGAGCGATTACAATCCTTACAACCACACTTGGCGATTACTCTGGACCTCTAAGATTTATCTGACAATTATGACGGACGGGGTCCCACCACTGAATGTACAAGAACCTGGACTCGGGTAACATACCAAAAGATAATCCTCGAAAGAACGGAGCTTCAATCTGTTGAAATGTGATCCTAAGCGGGGATCGGCGGTAGATGTACCTCTACTGCGGCATGAGCGCATCCCCGAAGGAGGTCGATCTGGCAGTACAGTATGTGAAGCGTAAATCGTAAATGAAATCATAATAGTCTATATAAAGCGGGAGACATGTATGATAACCAAACTACGATACACATATAACGATTATATCAAGTCGAGGACTCACGCCTCCAAGTCATTACTCAAATATAATGATGGGTCTCACGCCCATAATATCAATCATGCGTGGAATACCTTCCCACTGCCGCGATCATGAAATGATAACACCGAAGTACACACGAACACCAAGTCCTACGATGCCAAAGCCGTACTAACAATACAATACAACCAAACCACGAAGGCGACGCGGGGCAATTACGGCCGACTACGGATACCAAGGCCGCCACGTAGTGGCCGAGCAAATCTGAGGGCTAACTACCGTGTACAGGCGTATCACGAGACTTCGTCACTACACTGAATGGGGCAAGTCACGAGGGCTAACTACGGTGCAAGGCGAATCAGCCACGAGGCGAGGCAAGTCTGGCCGACCACGGTACCAAGGCGAGCGAAGAAACCTCGTAGAGCTAGTCCATGGAATAACACTATCAGCGGAGGCGTGCAGTGGAATTCTCCGTCCGCTGTAGCACGTCGAGTAAGTTCTCAATAAGTCAACCGGCCTCCAGAGACGCGGTAGTATAGAAACACAATTCTTGCACAACAAAGGCTATCACAACAAGCATAGGCAAGTTTCACAACAACAAGCATAGGCAAGTTATACACAACTCAAGGTACTTTCATTTTATGTCAAAGTCTGGGTTTTAACCCTAAAGTACTACGTACGTTAAATTCCTTTTAAAGATCCATTTCTTTTACAAAGGTCACCGATGCAAGTAGTATAAAAATAGAGTGACTAACATTGTTAAGTAAACCAAAATGCTTTCCTTTGTAAAATCAAGTAACAACATTATTTTCCAAACGTTCAAGTTTGCCTAATTTCAAATGCTCAAGTTTCTCATTTTCGAAAAGGTTTCGTAGTTCATAGTTTTAATCCTTTAAAACATAATTCTCTTTTAAATGATTTGAGAAACATATGCCTTGTATGTGAGTAGGTTATCTTTGTTTATAATCAATCTTATTAAGCAGCCATGATCTAGGAAATGTAATATCATTTTGTCTCATCTTAGTTTCTATGCAGATGGAGGTTTCTACTGGTTTTAATAATACTTCATTATTCAATACATTTTCCTTTATTAACGCTGCAGTGGTTTGTCGATACTCATTCTGATTTCCGAAATCAGTAAAACATTATTCCTTTTAAAAAAAATCAAGTACTCATTACTCACGAATGAGGTTTTACACAAAATTCATATTAAGTCAAGTCTCTTATCTTTTAAGATCAAGTCTCTTAACTTCTAAAAATCAGTAAACCATTCTCTTTATCTCTCTTAGGACGTTATACCTAACTTTCCATAAAGCTAGTATAACTCTTATGTTTTCAAAACCAAGTATTACTCTTCTTTCAAAAAGGTTTCTTAATTCTTTTGAAATACTTCAAGATTCTTATTATTCAGGCTTAAGTCAAAAGACATTGCCGTATAACTACGTTCAGTTAACACACGTACGTCTACCGTACTATATATATATTCCTTTAAAATATCATGCTCAAGAGTATAGGAAGAATCACATACCTCGCGACAATTATCGACTATAAGCAAAACGCTCCACGACTATAACCCGGCTAGCCTTGTCCACCTTCCAAATAGTTCATGCTACTCGCAGAATATTCAACCAATAAGGTTATCAATCTCAGTAAATCTGATCCTATGTAAATCTGATTTAATCTTACTTATATTCTTACGATGTGATTTGATTCAAGTCTTTCTTGTAATATCCTTCTATTACGTTCAATTCTCTTCTATGAATCTTATATTCATTTCAATACTACTCTGATATGTAATTTCCAATTACACTAGAAGGATAGGATTATTTACCTCGATAAGCCCAAAATTATCCAAGTTTAATGTCGCTCCCGAGCAACGTTAAGCTCTACTCCGTCTTGCTCAACCCGCTCCAAACAACCCTTAGAAGTTCTACGCAACTTACTTAACACTTCAACCGACTATGAAGGTTTTCCTTAGGGTTTCGTTTTGTGGTGAGGAAAGTATAATAGTATTTCCGACTCTACGTATAGAGGTAACTTTGGAAAGTACTACAAGGTATATGGGCTAAGGTATTTAGGGCATTATAACAATACTTGGAGAGTATTTCTCTACCGGGGTAGGCTCGGCTAGAACCACTTAGGCGAGGGGTGTGCTCGTGAGGGCACTCTCAAAGGGGAGGGGATGGCTTTGGACGAAACCTCAAGAGGAGGGAGTATTTTGAGACTTAGAAAAATGCTCAAGTTTGGATGAAGAAAGTCTTCAACTTAGAGGTATTTATAGGTCAAGCAATGGCCAACCAATGGCGAGATCAATCCAAGTGTTAGGCAAGTGTAGGGCTAGGATTTAACCATGTGTACCTTATCCATCTACCACGCAACTTGCACAAAATATCCTACCTAACCAATGCCACCAATTTCGTCCATGCGCCACAATTCCTTCGATGTGAGGTGACACATGTCACCCTTCCGTTGTCCAAAATGTTTCGTCTCTCGAAAAAATCCGCAAAAATTAAAAATGACATCGCCGTATTTTTCCCGCATGAAGTCTTGTAAAGCGTTTAGTCGAAAACGATTCTTTTCGGCACTTGTGTACAAATTCGAACCTTGCCAACCTTAAGGCTTAAATTTTTATCGTGCGCCTCACGTGCATACTGCGGAAATCGGGTATAACATTCTCCCCTCCTTAGAAACATTCATCCCGAATGTTCCTTCTCAAGACGGATAACGATAAAGTTCCTCTAACAAGTTGTCAACACAACACCTGGCCACGTAATAACACACGTTCTCTTCCTTCCTTACTCGTCGTGCCCTTCTCGAACACTTGAACTCTCCCAGTGTTATACCCCGTATTTCCAGAGTATGTACGTGAGGACGTACGTAGAAAAGTTTGAGCCTTAAAGTTAGGCAAGGACGAAATTTTGTTCACAACTACCGAAAAGAATCGTTTTTCGACGAAACGTTTTACAAAACTTGCGAAGGGAAAAATACGGCTATGTCATTTATTATTTTTGCAGATTTTTCCGAGAGATAAAATATTTTGGACCAACGGGAGGGTGACATGTGTCACCCTCAAAGTGGACGGCAAAAGGGGCCATCCTTGGCACGTTTTTTGCCTTGGAGTTGGTAGGATATTTGTAGATATTTTTGTGTAGTTTATGAGCAAGTGGGACCCACAAACACTTGTCCAAATCTTGACCTTACACTTGCCTACCACTTGTCTTGATCTTGGCCATTGGTTGGCCTATAAATACCCCCCTTAGTTGAAGATCTTCTTCATCCACAAATTGTTCTAAGTCTTGAAATCTCCCTCCACTCTTAGCTAGGTTCTCGTCCAAGCCCTTGGTGAGGCTTTGGCCGAAACCCCCCCCCCCCCTCCTTTGGTGGCCATTGGCCGAGACACACCCCCCCTACCTTGAGTTGTCTCGTAAAATATTACCCCCCCTCTTGGTAGAAATACTCTCCAAGTATTGTTACTATTCCAAAATACCTTGGCCCAAATACCTTGTAGTATTCCAAGGTTACACTTATACTAAAAGCCCAGAAATACTATTATACTTCCCTTCAGTCACTAAACGAAACCCTAAGGAAAATCTTCACAGTTGGTTGAAGTATTAAGAAGAAGTTGCGTAGAACTTCTAAAGGGTTGTTTGGAGCGGGTTGGAGCGCCCAGAGTAGGAGCTAAACGTTGCTCAAGATCGACATTTTAACTTGGATAATTTTGGGCTTACCGAGGTAAATAATCCTATCCTTCTATTGTAATTGGAGATTACATACTGTAGTTGTATAGAAATGAATATAAGATTCATAGAAGAGATTTGAACTGTAATAGAAGGATATTACAGAAAAGACTTGAACTGAAATCACATCAGAAGAACATTTATGTAGAAGTTGATAGACTTATATAACCTTTATAGGTTGAATGTTCTGTGAGTAGCATGTTCTACTTGAAAGGTGGACAAGGCTAGCCGGGTTATAGCGGTGGAGCGTTTTGCTAATAGTCGATAATCGTCGCGAGGTATGTGATACTTCCTATCCTCTTGAGCATGATATTTTAAAAGAATATATATATAGTACGGTAGACGAACGTGTGTTAACTGAACGTAGTTGTACGGCAATGTCTTTTGACTTAAGCCTGAATAATAAGAATCTTGAAGTATTTCAAAAGAATTAAGAATCCTTTTTGAAAGAAGAGTAATACTTGGTTTTAAAAGCTTAAGAGTTATACTAGCTTTATGGGAAGTTAGGTATAACGACTTAAGAGTGATAAAAAGAATGGTTTATTAATTTTAGAAGTTAAGAGACTTGATCTTAAAAGATAAGAGACTTGACTTAATTGAATTAATATGAATTTTGTTAAAAAGTGTGAAACCTCATTCGTGAGTAATGAGTACTTGGTTTGTAAAAGGAATAATGTTTCTTGATTTGAAATCAGAATAAGTATCGAACAAACCACTGCAGCGTTAATAAAGGGAAATGTTTTGACTAATTAAGTATTATTAAAACCAGTAGAAACCTCCATCTGCATAGAAGCTAAGATGAGACAAAATGATATTACATTTCCTAGATCATGGCTGCTTTAATAAGATTGTTATAAACAAGAATAACCTACTCACTTATAAGGCATATGTTTCTCAAATTGTTTTAAAGGAGAATTATATCATTAAGTGATTAAAACTATGAACTACGAAACCTTTCGAAAATGAGAAACTTGAGCAATTGAAATTAGGCAAACTTGAACTTTTAGAAAAGAAGGTTGTTACTTGTATTTAAAAGAAACTGTTTTGGTTTACTTAAAAAGATAGTCACTCTATTTTTATACTATGGGTATTGTGTGACTTTTGTGAAAGAAACGGATCTTTTAAAAAAAGTTAATGTATGAAGTACTTTGGGGATAAATACCCGAACTTGCTAACATAAAGTAGAAAGTACCTTGTGTGAAGAACTTGATTGTATTGGTTTGTGATAGCCTTGTAATACTTTCTTGTTGATTTGATAAGTAAACATGTTAGGATGCTACGTGTGTTAGTATCTTGTGATGTTGTGTAAGGGGGTTATTCTTGTTGTGCTTACGTTGTTAAACTTTAAGCCCGTTGTACTGTTATTATATCACATACCCCCTTGACTTGTTATACCGAGGGCTTGCCACCCTTGATGCGGATCTATACGGCCTATGCGGTATATGAGACTATGCGGAGCAGCGGTATGCTCCAGGATTGATCATTCCGGGTGTTTTATCCCGATGCGGGGGATGCCCTATGCGGTCTGTGTGACTATGCGGTCTATTGAGACTATGCGGACTGCGGAGTCGAGGAGAATGCAGGGTTAGCTACCCCGTCTTGGTCTATCGACTATGCGGGTCTATGTGTGACTATGCGGGCTGCGGAAGTCGAGATTATGCACGCATAATGATACTATGAGCGATTGGCCTTGCTTCGATCATTAGCGGCCTAGAAAAGACCAGTTACAGTATATCTATTTCGCTCTTGTTTATGTTGTGGGCGTGAGACCCATAGTTATATTTGAGTGATGACTTTGAGGGCGTGAGTCCACGACTTGACATATTCGCTTATTTATTGTGAGCGTAGTTTGGTTATCATACATGTCTCATGCTTTATATAGACTACTATGATTTCATTCTGATATTTTGATTTCACATACTTGGTACTGTTATCGACCTCCTTCGGGGGGCTGCGTTCATGCCGTAGGTAGAGGTACACCAGTCGTTGATCCTCGCTCTTAGGGTCACAACTCAGCGTTTGGGAAGCTCCGTTTTTCCGGAGGCTTATCAGTGGTATAGTCCCCTGTCGTTGTAGGTACTTACATTCAGGGGTATGGCGGGGCCCTGTCCCGCCATTGTTGTCATATCATTCTTAAGTGCAGAAATCTTGTTGTGGCCGAGTTGTAAAAGGGATATCGTTTCTAGTTGTTATATATATATGCCGTAAGGCAACTTTTATGAAAAGCTTTACACTTCACTTTATTCATGTCTTGTTTTATATTCCGATTACTCGATGTATGGCTACTTGGGTGCGGGGTAAGGCACGATCCACGGGCGGGTTGGTCGTGACACCCGACGTACTACACTTGATCACCGCTTCGATTTCAAAACTTTGGAGTCACCACTCCAAACTTGGTCATCTTAACTTGGGCCTAGCACCCGCCGTGACCCTACCACTGGCGGGACCACCGAGTGACCCCACCTCGAAGCAGACCGCGGGTTGGCCGCAACATGGCCCTGACCCGACCCACTTAACGTCAAGCTCTTGTTTCCGATCCGGAACAATCTTACCTATACTGGTCGAAAGCTACCACTTCATTTTACACCACCCAAGGAATTTTCCCACAATTACTCCACGTATACATATACATTCGACAAAGATCACCGCAAGATCTTGTACTCAAGACGGCCTTACATCTAAGGTCTCAGTAATATTCTAAGGTTCATCATTTTCTACCCCTGTGCTTACCCTTTTTCACTAACGTGTTTCTAAATCACATTTTAGCACAAAGCTATCCGAACATAACACTTAACACATTATCATAACATCAATACATACAAGTCTCTGAGGTTAAGGATATACTGAAAAATAGGCGGTTCAAAGGACCGCTAAAATCGAACTTCACGCGACCTCTCCGTGGCTGCCGGTGTATAAACATCCTGCCTAACTATGGAAGGTGAAGAACCCAATCGCTGCTCACAGTAGTGCGTGCTATCCTACCAGACTACCCCAGTGGACGATCTCTCGCGGATGGCCTGTTGGCGCAAGAATAACAATCTCCCAAGTTAGTACGACACTCTCCTTATGAAGTTTTCCCAACGGCCACTGGCTGAGACAAAGGCGACCTCATCGCGAGCACTCCTACTCCCGAAAATCTGAAACACAGGAGCCCAGGCACGCTCCCGAATATCCGAAGGTCAAGGCGTGGAGGACCACCGTACATAACTAGTCTGATGCTGAGGCGGTCCGCCTCGAAAGTCACCAAAGGACCCGGCTGTTCTGGCCCTCTTCTGCTGATCTTGGTCATTCCGTCGATTTCTCCGCTCCTCACATTCAAGTACATAAGCCTGCATGCGAGTAATGTCCATTGCGGTGAAGAGCTACCGAACAACTCTCGCTAGGTAATCATCGAGCCCTGTAACATATCGGTGCACTCGATCCTCCATACTAGCTACTAACGCGGGGCGTCGCAGGGCGATGAGTCGAACTCACATTGTACTCCCGAACCGTGCGCGGATTCGCGCAACACCAAAAATCTGTCGGCGAGCCCTCATCTGCGAGGCAAGAAATGTGCAAGAAATGCTCACGAGAACTCGTCCCATATAGTGGAAGTGCATTCTCTCCCGGGACAGCTCACGAATCAAACGATCGGCGCGGTATCACGCGGCCGATGCGAACCTAGGACCACCGACTCGGTCTCGATGCCTTGATCACTCTCATGATCGGCAGAATCGCTTCGGATGAACTCCTGCGGATCATCCTCGTGCCTCGACCCATAAAACTCGCGGCCTGACTCGGAAAATCCCGTAGCCTCAAACTATCGATCTAGGGTGAACCACTGGTGCTCTTTGGGCTGCTGCGTCGATCTATCCTCAAGTCCGCCTGACCACAGCCATTAGTGGGCCACTCGCCTTGTAACCCATCTCTTACGCTCCGGTGTGGGGTGGAGGCTCAGTCTTGTGGTCTCTAGAGATTGCGCTGCTCTACTCGCGACTCCTCTGCCGCCTTGCCGCCGGGCGGGTTACCTTGCGCGGAGGCATAAGTGGTAGAGGAAAGGAATACGTCAGAGGGGCCAACTTATCACACAGCTCTAAGGCACGATCTCAGAATGAGAAGAATGGAAACCAATCCTAAATGTCCTATAGCCTCCTGATTATAGATGTGGTGCACAACACATCGATAATCAAGACACTACTAGACACGGTTTGTAGACACTTTCCGAGGACTAACTGCTCTGATACCACTTCTGTCACGACCCGAACCGGGCGTGATCGTGCCTACCGGGCACCCTAGTGATACAACATCAGAGAAAAACCAGCGGAAATAAAAACTTAAACATACAATTTAGATATGGATCAAGATAAAAAAAAATAGGCCAACCAAAACGGTTGCCTTTCAGCATATATAAATATATCGACATTTGAGCGATTACAATCCTTACAACCGCCACACTTGGCATGCTCTGCACCTCTAAGATTTATACAACAACTATGACGGGACGGGGCCGCCATACCACAGATGTACAAGAACCTACGGACTGTGGTAACATACCAAAAGATAAGCCTCCGAAAGAACGGAGCTTCCCAATACGCTGGAATGTGATCCTAAACGCGGGGATCGACAGTCGATGTACCTCTACCTGCGGCATGAACGCGGCCGAAGAGTCGATCTAACAGTACAGTATGTGAAATCAGAAAATCATAAATGAAATCATAATAGTCTATATAAAGCGGGAGACATGTATGATAACCAAACGGCGATACACATATAACGATTATATCAAGTCGGGGACTCACGCCCTCAGTCATTACTCAAATATAATGATGGGTCTCACGCCATAACATCAATCATGCGTGGAATACCTTCCTCATGCCGCGATCTATGATATGATAACACCAAGAAGTACACCAACACCAAGTCCTACGATGCCAAAGCCGTACTAACAATACAATACAACCAAACCACGAAGGCGACACGGGCAAGTCAAGCCGACTACGGATACCAAGGCCGCCACGTGGTGGCCGGGCAATCGAGGGCTAACTACCGGTACCAAGGCGTATCACGAGACTTCATCACTACACCGAGCGGGGCAAGTCGAGGGCTAACTACCGGTACAAGGCCGAATCAGCCACGAGGCGGGGCAAGTACGGCGACCAGGTACCAAGGCCGAACAGTAAGAAACCTCATGGAGAGCTAGTCCATGGAATAACACTATCAACAGGAGCGTACCCGTGGAATTCTCCGTCACTGCCGGCACGTCCAAGTAAGTTCTCAACAAGTCAACCGGCCCTCCACCGAGAGACGCGGTAGTATAGAAACACAATTCTTGCACAACAAAGGCTATCACAACAAGCATAGGCAAGTTTCACAACAACAAGAATAGGCAAGTTATACACAACTCAAGGTACTTTCATTTTATGTCAAAGTCCGGGTTTTAACCCTAAAGTACTACGTACGTTAAATTCCTTTTAAAGATCCATTTCTTTTACAAAGGTCACCCGACACCCGTAGTATAAAAATAGAGTGACTAACATTGTTAAGTAAACCAAAATGCTTTCCTTTGTAAAATCAAGTAACAACATTATTTTCCAAACGTTCAAGTTTGCCTAATTTCAAATGCTCAAGTTTCTCATTTTCGAAAAGGTTTCGTAGTTCATAGTTTTAATCCTTTAAAACATAATTCTCTTTTAAACGATTTGAGAAACATATGCCTTATATGTGAGTAGGTTATCTTTGTTTATAATCAATCTTATTAAGCAGCCATGATCTAGGAAATGTAATATCATTTTGTCTCATCTTAGTTTCTATGCAGATGGAGGTTTCTACTGGTTTTAATAATACTTCATTATTCAATACATTTTCCTTTATTAACGCTGCAGTGGTTTGTCGATACTCATTCTGATTTACGAAATCAGTAAAACATTATTCCTTTTAAAAAAAATCAAGTACTCATTACTCACGAATGAGGTTTTAAACAAAATTCATATTAAGTCAAGTCTCTTATCTTTTAAGATCAAGTCTCTTAACTTCTAAAAATCAGTAAACCATTCTATTTATCTCTCTTAAGACGTTATACCTAACTTCCCATAAAGCTAGTATAACTCTTATGTTTTCAAAACCAAGTATTACTCTTCTTTCAAAAAGGTTTCTTAATTCTTTTGAAATACTTCAAGATTCTTATTATTCAGGCTTAAGTCAAAAGACATTGCCGTATAACTACGTTCAGTTAACACACGTACGTCTACCGTACTATATATATATTCCTTTAAAATATCATGCTCAAGAGTATAGGAAGAATCACATACCTCGCGACGATTATCGACTATAAGCAAAACGCTCCACGGCTATAACCCGGCTAGCCTTGTCCACCTTCCAAGTAGTTCATGCTACTCGCAGAACATTCAACCAATAAGGTTATCAGTCTACTGTAAATACAGTCCTATGTAAGTACAGTTTAATCTTCTACTTATATTCTTCTGATGTGATTTCAGTTCAAGTCTTTACTGTAATATCCTTCTATTACAGTTCAATTCTCTTCTATGAATCTTATATTCATTTCAATACTACTACAGTATGTAATTTCCAATTACACTAGAAGGATAGGATTATTTACCTCGATAAGCCCAAAATTATCCAAGTTTAATGTCGCTCCTGAGCAACGTTAAGCTCCTACTCCGTGCGCTCCAACCCGCTCCAAACAACCCTTAGAAGTTCTACGCAACTTCTACTTAACACTTCAACCGACTATGAAGGTTTTCCTTAGGGTTTCGTTTTTGTGACTGAGGGAAAGTATAATAGTATTCCTGCTCTACGTATAGAGGTAACTTTGGAAAGTACTACAAGGTATATGGGCTAAGGTATTTAGGGCATTATAACAATACTTGGAGAGTATTTCTCTCCCAAGGGGGGGGTAGGCTCGGCTAGAACCACTAGGCAGGGGGTGTGCTCGGCCGAGGGCCTTTCTCAAAGGGGAGGGGGGATGGCTTTGGACGAAACCTCAAGAGGGAGGGAGTATTTTGAGACTTAGAAAAATGCTCAAGTTTGGATGAAGAAAGTCTTCAACTTAGAGGGGTATTTATAGGTCAAGCAATGGCCAACCAATGGCCAAGATCAATCCAAGTGTTAGGCAAGTGTAGGGCTAGGATTTAACCATGTGTACCTTATCCATATACCACACCAACTTGCACAAAATATCCTACCTAACCAATGCCACCAATTTCGTCCATGCCGCCCACAATTCCTTCCAATGTGAGGGTGACACATGTCACCCTCCCGTTGGTCAAAAATGTTTCGTCTCTCGGAAAAATCCGTAAAAATTAAAAATGACATAGCCGTATTTTTCCCTTCGCAAGTCTTGTAAAACGTTTCGTCGAAAAACGATTCTTTTCGGCACTTGTGTACAAATTTCGAACCTTGCCAACCTTAAGGCTTAAATTTTTATACGTACGCCCTCACGTACATACTCTGGAAATACGGGGTATAACAGTTATTATATCATAGACTGCCGGCAGTGAGGAAGGTATTCCACGGGCATGATTGATGTTGAGGGCGTGAGACCCATAGTTATATTGAGTGATGACTTTGAGGGCGTGAGTCCCTGACTTAAATGACTGCTTATTTATTATGGACTGTAGTTTGGTTATCATGCATGTCTCCTGCTTTATATAGACTACTATGATTTCATTTATAGTATTTTCAGTTTCACATACTTGGTACTGTTATCGACCTCGCCGAAGTGCGTTCATGCCGCGGTAGAGGTACACCGATCGTTGATCCTCGCTCATAGGATCACAGTTCGGTATTAGGAAGCTCCGTTTCTCGGAGGCTTATCTTTTGGTATAGTCCACATCGCAGAGGTACTTGTACATTCAGGTATGGCGGGTGTTATACCGTATTTCCAGTATGCGTGGGGCGTGCGTAGAAAAGTTGAAGCTTAAAGTGTAAGGGCGAATTTCACTTTGTGCACAACACGATTAAGTCGTTTTTAAAGCGTTTTACACAACTCGTGTAGGATAAATTACGGCTATGTCATTTCTAATTTTTGCGGATTTTTACGAGAGACGAAACATTTTGGACCAACGAGAGGCGACACTTGTCACCTCTCATTGGGACGTTAGCCATAACAAGTGGACGATTGGTTGCCTATTTTGTCAAGGAGTTGGTAGGATATTTTTGTGTAGTAGATAGAATGGACACTTGCCTAAATCCTTACCCTACACTTGCCTTGCACTTGGCATCATCTTGGCCATTGGTTGTGATGCTTGACCTATAAATACCCCTTTAGATGAAGAGTTCTTCATCCACAACTCACTTTCCAAGTCTTGAAAATCCTCCCTCTCTTGTTATAGTTTCGTCCAACACCTCCCTCCCATCTAGCCTTAGTGGCTTGGCCGAGAGTCCCCCTCTAAAGCAAGCCCTAGCCGAAACACTACCCCCCCTCCCTTGGTAGAAATGTTGTCTTCCAAGTATTGTTATAATGCCCAAAATACCCTAGCCCAAATCCCTTATAGTATTTAAGTAGAAGTGGTGTAGAACTTCTAAGGGTTCTTGGGGCTATCGGAGCGTGCATTTAGGAGCTAAACCTCGCTCAGGATCGACGTTTATACTTGGATAATATTGGGCTTATCGAGGTAAATAACCTTATCCTCCCTTTGTAATTAGAATATACATACTGTAGAAGTATAGGAATAAGTATTAAATACTTAGAAGGATATTACATAATAGAAATGAACTGTTATCACAGTAGAAGGGTATAAAAGAAGAATAGTTGAATCTGCTCACTTAGATCAGACATGAGATCGTATAGTTTACCGGGTAGGGAAGTGCTGCCCAAATTTCCATAGAATAGAAAACCCTCTGCTTAGAGCTTTATACAGTACAGTCTAGCCGTTGATAGACGTATTTGACTGATATAGGTCGATACTCTGCGCGCGACATATTCAACTTGGCAGGTGGTTTTCGCCGAGAAGGTATGTGATTCTTCCTATACTCTTGAGCATGATATTTTAAATGAATATATACCTCTTTTATGAATAGTTGGTTGTGTTGGATGATTGATGGGTAGTTTGAAGGACGAATGCTGGAGGGCAGCTTTTTAGAGCGGGCGCTCTGTGCGGTATAGTATGGTAGACGTACGTGTGTTAACTGAATAATAATAACTACGGCAATGTCTTTCGACTTAAGCCTGAATAATAAGAATCTTGAAGTATTTCAAAAGAATTAAGAACTGTTTTTGAAAGAAGAGTAACGCTTGGTTTTAAAAAGCTTAAGAGTTATACTAGCTTTATGGGAAGTTAGGTATAACGGCTTAAGAGAAATAAAACGAATGATTTATTGATTTTAGAAGTTAAGAGACTTGATCTTAAAAGATAAGAGACTTGACTTAATTAAATTAATATGAATTTTGTGTGAAACCTCATTCGTGAGTAATGAGTACTTGGTTTTTAAAAGGAATAATGTTTTACTGATTTCGGAAATCAGAATGAGTATCGACAAACCACAGCAGCGTTAATAAAGGAAAATGTATTGACTAATAAGATATTATTAACCAGTAGAAACCTCCATCTGCATAGGAGCTAAGATGAGACAAAATTGTTATACCCCGTATTTCCAGAGTATGTACGTAAGGGAATACGTACGAAAGTCTTGCCTTAAAGATAAGCCTTGGACGTTTTATTTTGTACACAACTCACTAAAAGAATCGTTTTCCGACGAAACGTTTCCACAGCTTTCGTAGAGTAAATTCCGGCTATGCCATTTCTTATTTTTGCGGATTTTTCCGAGAGACGAAACATTTTGGACCAACGGGAGGGTGATACGTGTCACCTCACATTGGAAGCAAGTGGGGTGGCTTTGGACGATCAAGGCCCAAAGAGGGTGTTGGCCGGGGCCGATTGGGTCCTTGTTTAGGCCTTGTTTTGTGGAGTGTTTTGTGGAGTGTTTTGTGGAGTGTTTTGTGGAGTAGGAGTTAGGGTGCACTTGGCTTGATCTTGGCCTTACACTTGCCTTGCACTTGTCTTCATCTTGGCCATTGGTTGGCCAAGGCTTGAGCTATAAATACCCCCTTAGAGATGAAGAGTTATTCATCCACAAAGTTATCTTCCAAGTCTAAAAATCCTCTCCTCTCCCTTAAGCTTTTCGTCCAAACACCTCTTCCCTCCCCTTGTGTTGTATGGCCGAGAGCCTACCCCCCTAGCCTAGCCGAAATCTACCCCCCCTCCCTTGGTAGAAAAGTTACCTTCTTGTATCGTTATAATGCCCAAAATACCCTAGCCCAAATACCTTAGTACTTAGTAGAAGTTGTGAAGAACTTCTAGGGTTCTTGGAGCATACAACTTAGGAGCAAAACCTTGCTCAGGCGCGACTTTTTCTAGGATATTATTGGGCTTACCGAGGTAACTAATCCTAACCCTCTTTTGAATTAGAATATCTATACTGTTGTAGTATAAGAATAAGTATAAATACTTAGAAGTATATCACAGACTAGAATGGAATTAATACACACTGAGAAGGGTTTAAAAGAAGAATACTCAAACTGTACTTACATAGATGTTTTCACGATGAGACTTATATAGCTCACCGGTAGGAAGTGCTGCCCGACTTACAGAGAATTATGAACCCCTGTTTAGAATGACCTTCGAGTAGTCTTTGATAGATATCTGTGACTATTATAGTCGACTCACACGCGACATATTCAACTTGATGTGGTTTTCACGAGAAGGTATGTGATTCTTCCTAAAGCATGATATTTTACAATATATATATAGTACGGTAGACGCATACGTGTTAATCGAATAATAACTACGGCAATGTCTTTGACTTAAGCTCGAATAATACTTACGGAATGCCTCACGCTTAAGCCTGAATAATAAAGAATCAAAACATTTCAAAAGACTCATCAATCATATTATCGTAAGAGAACTAATTGGTTTTAAAATAAGCTTAAGAGTTATACTAGCTTTATGGGAAGTAAGTATAACCACTTAAGATTTATAAAAGGAACAAGTTTGCCTATGTGTTTATAATGCACTTGTATTGTGAAAAGAATAATAAAGATGGTTTGATAAATAAACATGATATGATGCTATGTGTGTTAGTATCTTGTAACGCTTGTATAGGTAGTATCCTTGTTGTGCTTATGTTGTTTAAAGATAAGTTGTTATGTTAGTATATTATCACTCACCTCGAGATGATACCGGGTTAAGCCGCCTCCGATGCGGGTAGACTCAGCGATGCAGGACCATGATTCGAGAATACCTCACGCGGGTCCGAGGGCCTATGCGAGCTACGGGAGTTCCGTGTTAGTATGCGGGTTATGCCTCATGCGTCACGGTGGCTACGCGACAATGAGTCCGGGGCGATGCCGAGGAGTAGCTACCGATGCGGGTTATACCTCACGCGCCCACGTGAGTGGCCTATGCGGACTCGAGTTCAGATTAGGCTTGCAGAATGATGATGGGGGCGAGTGGCCCTGTTTCGATCATTCGCAGCCTAGACAAGACCTATTACAGTTACCTATTGTTGCTCTTGTTTGTGATGTGGCACTACGTGCGGTTTCCTTGGTTGTTTCACACATATTTGTAAACTGGTTTTTAAATGATATGTTTTCATTTAAGTATTTTACAGTTTCGCATACTTAGTACCTGTTGTACTGACCTCCTTCGGGGGGCTGCGTTCATGCCGCAGGTAAGGGCAAGCAGGTGCTAGATCCACATCCTTAGGATCTTCATGCTGGTGTCGTGAGCTCCATCTTCTCCGAGGCTCTACTTTGGGTATGATCTCCCTGTATTGTAGATAGTTTTGTATGATCGGGGTATGGCGGGCCCCGTCCCGCCATAGTTGTTTACTTCCTGCAGGTCTCAGAGTACTATTGTACAGTTGGGATGTAACTGCAAAACTTGAGTTATTTATATTATGCTGAAAGGCAAGCTTTTCTTCAGATAAACTGTGTCTTATTTTATAAACTGTTTCCTGTCTTGTTTTGTATTCCGCCGTTACTCGATGTATGACTACTTGGGTGCCCCAGTAGGCACGATCCACGCCCCGAACGGTCGTGACAAAAGTGGTATCGAGCGATTAATCCTCTGAAAGTGTCTACGCATCGTATCTAGTAGTTCGATTATCGGTGTGTTGTGCACCACACCAATAATCGTGAGGCTATAGGATATTTAGGATTGGTTTCATTCTTCTCATTCCGAGATCGTGCTTTAGAGTCGTGTTATAGGTTGGACCTCTAACGTATTCCTTTCCTGTAATGCTTATGCCTCCACGTAAGGCAACCCGGTCCCGTGGCGGCAAGGCAAATGGCGGAGTCGCTAGCAGACACCCAGAGTCACGAGGGCTCGTGCCCGCCTATACCGTAGACGGCGAGTTCTATGACGCCGCCATCCCCAAAGAGACCACAGCACCCACACCTCCCGCCCCACACCGGGCGGAGGAGTTAGGGTACGCGAGATGGCCCGCCTTTTGGCTAGAGTCAGGCCCGACACGAGAGATCGACGCGGCAGCTCAGCCTCCAGCCCGGCCGCACCGTGGTACACCCGAGGCGATAGTTTGAGGCTACGAGATTTCTTGAGTCAGAGCCGCGGAGTTTTATGGGTCGAGGCCGAGGATGATCCGCAGGAGTTCATCCGTCGCCTTCAGAGGATTTTGAGAGTGATCGTATGCCGAGACCGAGTCCGTGATCTTTGGTTCACATAGGTCGCGCGTGATACCGCAATGATTGGTTTGATTCATGGGAGTTATCCCGGAGAGCACGCGTCCCGCCTACGTGGGACGAGTTCTCGAGGCTTTCCTCACTCACTTCTTGCCTCGCGGATGGCGAGGGCGCGGCCGATAGATTTTTACCGCCGAGGCGAGAGGACGACCGCCGTGAGTACAATGTCGAGTTTGATTCTTTGGCTCGATATGTCCCAAAGATTGGTAGCAGATATGGAGGATAGGGTGCACCGCTATGTCACCGCTAGACGACTATATGGCCGAGTCACGCGGGTTTCTCTCCACCGTATGGACATTACCCGCACGCAGCTCACGCCTTGACGCGGCGAGCGCAGGTCGACGGCGACGTACATCGCCAGGTTAAGGCCAGGACGGGAGGGTTTTCTGGTGGTTATCGTGGTGGGCGGCCTCAGCAGCAGTCTAGATTCGCACCACGCCCACCAGAGCACTCTCGCACCGCCCTCAAGACACCAGAGTTTTCGAGGCGCACTGTGGCCCTGTGGCTTCGTGACGCCCGCAGTAGCAGAGGCATCGCCGACGACCACCCCAGGTGTGGCCGATGCGTACGATCCCATTACGGGAAGTGTGGTACTACTTATGGATCTTGTTACGCCAGGCCAGCAGGTCACTTTGCGAGGATCGTCCGACCGGGGCAGCACGTGGTAGGCCCACCTTCGTGTTCGTGGGCCGCTTCATCATCTCCTACGCTACTCGCCCGAGGCGTGGTGCTCGGGTCGCCAGGTCGCGCAGAGGTCGTGGCTCGTCCCAGCTTCTAGCGGTCCTCGTAACCGCATATATGCTTTGTCCAAACCGACAGATCGTGAGGCCTCACCGATGTCGCCACAGTACCTTATCGGGCCTCGGGTTTGATGTGTATGCTTTGATAGATCCGGTTCTACTCTGCCCCATATATCTCCCTTGTTGCTAGTAGGATAGGGATAGAGCCCGAGTCCATAGAACCTTTCGAGGTAGCTACGCCAATGGTGATCGGTGGTAGCTCGGCGGGTATATAGAGCTTGTCCCGTGACTATTTACGCCGTCGGACCCAGCCGACTTGATAGAGTTGGAGATGATTGACTTCGACGTGATTATGGGGATGGATTGGCTAGCTTCTTGCTATGCCAATGTAGACCGCAGAGAGAGAGTAGTACGTTCCAGCTTCCGGCGAGCCGGTTGTTGAGTGGGAGCACGCAGACGCCGGCGGTAGGTTTATTTCTACCTCAAGGCTAGGAAGATGGTGCGAGGCGGTATATCTACCATCTAGTTCGTGTTTGATATCGAGGTCGCGTACCAGATTTTCGCCGCCTCGTAGTCACGAAGTTCCCGTGACGTGTTCCTGCATGACCTCGTATCCTCCCGAGAGGAGATTGAGTTTTGTATTGACATATTGCCGGATACTCGCCTATTTCCATTCCGCCATACGTAATGGCACCGCCGAGTTGAGAGAGTGAAGGATCACTTAGGATTTGCTAGAGAAGCGGTTTCATTAGGCCCGCTGTTTCTCCCGGGCGCCAGATTGTTCGTGAAGAAGGACGACGCCGCGCATGTGTTGATTACAGTGCACTAAACAAGGTGACCATTAAGAATGTATACCCTCCCGTGATTGATGATTTGTTCGACCACTGCGTGGTGCGAGATGTTTCTCCAAGATTGATCTGCGATCGCTATCATCAGTGCGAGTTAGAGAGGTGGATGTCCCTAGATCGCATTCCGACCGTGACGCATTATGAGTTCGTGGTCATGTCTTTGGTTGACCAATGCTCCGCGGTATTCATGGATTTGATGAACCGAGTGTTCAAACCATTTTTGGACACGCTTGTGATAGTGTTCATCGATGATATCTTGGTTTATTCTCGCCAGAGCAGAGCATGCGGAGCATTTTGGCGATCAGGCCGGTCGACGCTTCCAGACTGCAGCTTGTACGCCAAGTTTTCCAAATGCGAGTTTTGCTGACTTCGCATTCTTGGGCATATTGTCGGCTGATGGCATTCGAGTTGATACGCCAAGATCGAGGCGCCAGACTTGGCCGAGACCTACTACTCCGGCGCAGGTTCGCAGCTCGGGCCTGCAGTTATTATCGGCGTTCGTGGAGAAGTTTGCTTTATCTTCGCACCATTGACTAGGCCGACTCGTAAGCCAAGTTTCGTGGACCGATGCTTGGAGCGTGGTTTCCAGATTCTTGAAAGAGAGATCGACGACCGCCTCGCTTTACTCTTCCGCAGGTCCATGGTTATGTCGTATTGTGATGCGCCGTGCATCGTTGGGATGTGTATTGACGCAGATGGCAGGTTATAGCATATGCATCCCGACACCAAGAAACACGGCAGAACTACCCCACCCATGATTGGAGTCGCACCGTGATTCACGCTTTGAAGATCCTGGAGGCACTATTTGTATGGGTTCACGTGGATATTTATACGCACCACAAGAGCCTCCAAGATATCTTCACCGCAGGAGCCGAACTTCACGGCGAGACGGTGGTTAGAGTTGCTTAAGGATTACGATGTTGATATCCTATACCACCCGGAAGGCCAATGTTGTGGCGTATGCTCTAGTCGTAGGTCGATGGGAGCCTATCGATGTGCGCTAGAGAGGAGGGACATGGTTCGTGATTTGCATCGCTTAGCGAGCCTTGGTGTCCGCTTGATTGATTACGATAGCGATGGGTTAGAGTTCGCAGGTTGCCGAGTCTTCCATCGCCGGCGAGGTGAAGAGGCAACAGCCGAGGATCCACTTTGATTCGATATCGTGATACGCCTCTTCGTGAGGCAAGGGTCCTTTGAGGTAGCACCACGGGTGCTAAGGTTTGAGGGCGATCGTGTTCCGGATGTTTCGTGACTTCGGCGAGGTTCTCGGGAAGCACACATACAAGCGTTACTCTATCCATCCGGTCGACCAAGATGTACCACGACCTTAGATCCGTGTATTGGTGGGATGGCTTGAAGAGGATGTTGCGAGTTCGTAGCTCGCCCGCGGTTGTCGCGCAGTAAAGGTAGAGCACCGCAGGCCCGTGGTTTGTTACGCACGATTGAGATCCCGACCGGAAGTGGGAGGTAATCAACATGGACTTCATCACAGGATTACCTCGCACTCGGAGGAGACATGATTCTATATGGGTTATCGTCGACAAAGTCGACGAAATCAGCCCACTTTCTTCCCGTCAGACGACTTTTTCTACCGAGGATTATGCCGCACTTTACATCCGAGAGATCGCCGATCGCATGGAGTCCCTACTTCGATCATATCGCATGCAGGAGCCCGCCACGGCTAACTTCCTGAGGTCCTTCCAGAGGGGTTTAGGGACGCAGTGAGCCCGAGTAATCGCATTTCATCCACGCATGCACGGACAGCAGAGCGCACTATCCGCACTTCGAGGATATGTCATGAGCCCTGTTATTGACTTTAGTGGTAGTTGGGAGGATCATTTGCCTCTAGTTGAGTTCGCATATAATAATAGCTACCACCCAAAGATTCGGGATGGCGCCTATGAGGCCTTGTATGGAGGAAGTGCAGACGCCTATAGGTTGGTTCGATGTGGGCGGCGGGCAGTGGGACCAGATTTGGTACAGCAGCCGGATAAGGTGAAGCTTATCCGAGAGCGCTATCGACTCGTAGTCGATGTAAGTCGATGCAGATCATCGCCGCGGCATCTTGAGTTCGAGGTTCATGATTGGGTTTTCCTAAAGTGTCACCCATGGCGGTGTGATGAGATTCGGAAGAAGGAAGCTCACCAGGTACATCGGGCCGCTTCGCATTGTCCGCAGGTAGGCAAGGTTGCTATGAGTTGGATCTGCCGTCCGACCGGAGGCGCATCCGCTTTTTCACGTATCTATGCCGGCGAGATGTATCGGATCCATCTGTGGTACACCCGATTGACTATGTCCAGTGACCGAGGGTTATCGATGAGGAGATTCCCATAGCGATAGTCGATCGTCCGTTAGGCGCTCCGACGAAGGACGTGGCTTCCACAAAGTCTTGTGCGAACGAGCTCGGGAGGAGATGACATGGGAAGCCGAGGAGGACATGAGGCGGAAGTATCCTCACCTATTCCCACACCTCCGTAATTCACTTTCCTACTTGTAAATTTTCGTTATCGCTTCGCCATGTGTTGCTCGCGTCGCGTGTGGCATTTACTATCGCTTAAGCTTCTTCGCTAACCGCTGGAAGGAACATTCGACGAATGTTTCTGCGAGGAGAATGTTATACCTCAGATTTCCGCAGTATGTACGCAGGAATACGCACGAAAGTCTTGCCTTAAAGATAAGCCTTGGACGCTTTATTTTGTACACAACTCACTAAAAGAATCGCTTTCCACTAAACGTTTCCACTTAGTAGAGTAAATTCCGCTATGCCATTTCTTATTTTTGCGGATTTTTCCGAGAGACGAAACATTTTGGACCAACGGGAGGGTGATACGTGTCACCCTCACATCGAAGCAAGTGGGTGGCTTTGGACGATCAAGGCCCAAAGAGGGTGTTGGCTCGCCGATTGGGTCCTTGTTTAGGCCTTGTTTTGTGGAGTGTTTTGTGGAGTGTTTTGTGGAGTAGGAGTTAGGGTGCACTTGGCTTGATCTTGGCCTTACACTTGCCTTGCACTTGTCTTCATCTTGGCCATTGGTTGGCCAAGGCTTGAGCTATAAATACCCCCTTAGAGATGAAGAGTTATTCATCCACAAAGTTATCTTCCAAGTCTAAAAATCCTCTCCTCTCCCTTAAGCTTTTCGTCCAAACACCTCTTCCCTCCCCTCAGGTTGTATGGCCGAGAGCCTACCCCTAGCCTAGCCAAATCTACCCTCCCTTGGTAGAAAAGTTACCTTCTTTCATCGTTATAATGCCCAATAGCCCCTATCCCAACTACCTTAGTACTTAGTAGAAGTTGTGAAGAACTTCTGTGGTTCTGAGCATACAACTTGTGAGCAAAACCTGCTCAGCGACTTTTCTAGGATATTATTGGGCTTACCGAGGTAACTAATCCTAACCCTCTTTGAATTAGAATATATATACCGTTGTAGTATAAGAATAAGTATAAATACTTAGAAGTATATCACGTAATAGAATTGAAGTATTAATCACTTAGAAGGGTTTAAAAGAAGAATAATCAAACGTGCTTACATAGACTGCTTTCACAAGAGACTTATATAGCTCACCGTAGGGAAGTCACGCCCGACTTACCGTAGAATTATGAACCCCCTGCTTAGAATGACCTTCGAGTAGTCTTTGATAGATATCTGTGACTATTATAGGTGACTCTGCTCGCGACATATTCAACTCGGTGGTTTTCACGAGAAGGTATGTGATTCTTCCTAAAGCATGATATTTTACAATATATATATAGTACGAGACGCATACGTGTTAACTGAATAATAACTACGGCAATGTCTTTGACTTAAGCTCGAATAATACTTACGAATGCCTCACGCTTAAGCTGAATAATAAAGAATCGAAACATTTCAAAAGACTACCGAATCATATTATCGTAAGAGAACTAATTGGTTTTTAAATGGCTTAAGAGTTATACTAGCTTTATGGGAAGTAAGTATAACCACTTAAGATTTATAAAAGGAACAAGTTTGCCTATGTGTTTATAATGCACTTGTATCAGGAAAAGAATAATAAAGATGGTTTGATAAATAAACATGATATGATGCTATGTGTGTTAGTATCTTGTAACGTTTGTATAGGTGAGTATCCTTGTTGTGCTTATGTTGTTTAAAGATAAGTTGTTATGTTAGTATATTATCACTCACCTCGAGATGATACCGGGTTAAGTCGCCTCCGACGCGGGGTAGACTCAAAGTGTCCAGGACCATGATTCGAGAATACCCTACGCGGGTCCAGGGGGCCTATGCGAGCTACGGAGTTCCGTGTTAGTATGCGGGTTATGCCTCACGCGGTGCAATGCCATGCGACAATGAGTCCAGATTTACGCCGAGGAGTAGCTACCCTCGATGCGGGTTATACCTCACGCGCCCACGTGAGTGGCCATGCGACTCGAGTTCAGATTAGGCTTGCGAATGATGATGGGGCGAGTGGCCCTGCTTTCGATCATTCGCAGCCTCAGACAAGACCTATTACGCTACCTATTGTTGCTCTTGTTTGTGATGTACTACGTGCGGTTTCCTTGGTTGTTTCACACATATTTGTAAACTGGTTTTTAAATGATATGTTTTCATTTAAGTATTTTACGCCGCATACTTAGTACTGTTGTAATCGACTCTTCGGGCCGCTCATGCCGCAGTGCAAGGGCAAGCAGTGCTAGATCCACATCCTTAGGATCTTTGCGTTGGTGTCGTGAGCTCCATCTTCTCCGAGGCTCTACTTTTGGGTATGATCTCCCAGATTGTAGATAGTTTTGTACGATCGGTATGGCGGGCCCCGTCCCGCCATAGTTGTTTACTTCCTTAGAGGTCTGTAGTACTATTGTATGCTGGGATGTATCGCAAAACTTGAGTTATTTATATTATGCCGAAAGGCAAGCTTTTCTTCAGATAAACTGTGTCTTATTTTATAAATCGCTTCTGCCTTGTTTTATATTCCGCCGTTACTCGATGTATGACTACTGGTGCCCCTTGAAGGCACTATCACGCCCCGAACGGGTCGTGACAAAAATGATATTTCCTAGATCATGGCTGCTTTAATCAGATTGTTATAAATAAGAATAACCTACTCACATATAAGGCATATGTTTCTGAAATCTTTTTAAAGAAGAATTACATCATTAAGTGATTAAACTATGAACTACGAAATCTTTCGAAAATGAGAAACTTGAGTATTAAATTAGGCAAACTTGAACGTTTAGAAAAGAATGTTGTTACTCGATTTATAAAAAGGAAAGTGTTCTGGTTTACCTAAAAATGTTAGTCACTCTATTACTACGGGTATCGGATGACCGTTAAAAAAGAAATGGACCTCTTAAAGAATTAATGTATGTAGTACTTTGAAGATAGAACTTGGTTTTGTTATCGTAAACATTAAAGTACCTTGTGTGGTTAGTTTGTCTATGTTTTGCTGGTAATGACCTTGTGATACCTTCCTGTTGTTTTGATAAGTACTCATGTTATGATACTACGTGTGTTAGTGTCTTGTGATATTATTCTTGTTGTGCTTACGTTGTTAAACGTTAAGACTATTGTACTGTTATTATATCACATACCCCCTTGACTTATTATACCGAGGGCTTGCCCCCCTTGATGCGGGTCTTTACGGCCTATGCGGTCTGTGTGACTATGCGGAGCAGCGGTATGCTCCAGGATTGATCATTCCGAGCGTATTAGCCTGATGCGGGGGATGCCCTATGAGGTCAGTGTGACTATGCGGTCTATTGAGGCTATGCGGGCTGCGGAAGTCCAGGCGGGTACCGGGGTCACGCCCGACGCGAGGAATACCTCACGCGTCTATGTGTGACCTATGCGGACTGCGGGAGTCCAGGGTTAGGCATGCATAATGATACTATGGGCGATTGGCCTTGCTTCGATCATTCGCGGCCTAGGAAAGACCTGTTACAGTTTACCTATTATTGCTCTTATTTGTGATGTGGCACTATGTGCAAATTGAATTAATTGTATTTGCAAATGGTTTTAAATACTTTGATTTCATTTAAAGTACTTTACAGTTTCACATACTTGGTACCTGTTGTACTGATCTCCTTCGGGGGGCTGCGTTCATGCCGCAGTTAGAGGTACTCCTCCTGTTGATCCCCGTTCTTAGGATCACCGTTTCAGCGTTGGAAAAGCTCCGTTTCTCCGGAGGCTTAGCATTTTGGTATGGTCCCCTGTCGTTGTAGGTATTTACATTCAGGGGTATGGCGGGGCCCTGTCCCGCCATTGTTGTTTTAAACTCTTAGAGGCTTGTAGCCTTGTTGTAAAGTTGGGATGTAACTGTTCATTTTGGGTATTTATATATATATATGCCGAAAGGCACCCTTTTCTCAAAATTGTGTCTCATTTATACTGTTTCGTATCTTGGCTGTTTTATATTCCGCTGATTACTCTGATGTATGACTACTTGGGTGCCCGGGTAAGGCACGATCCACGCCCGAACGGGTCGTGACAAAAGTGGTATCGAGCGCTAATCCTCTGAAAGTGTCTACTGCACCGTATC
This sequence comes from Przewalskia tangutica, assembly GCA_029844215.1. Lineage (NCBI taxonomy): Eukaryota > Viridiplantae > Streptophyta > Magnoliopsida > Solanales > Solanaceae > Przewalskia > Przewalskia tangutica. Next base: position 17,119,540 of record CM056740.1, read on the forward strand.
TAGTAGAGTCTTGATTATCGGTGTGCGCACCACACCAATAATCGTGAGGCTATAGGATATTTAGGATTGGTTTCCATTCTTCTCACTCGAGATCGTGCTTTAGAGTCGTGTTATAAGTTAGACCTCTCTAACGTATTCCTTTCCTTTACCAAAGATGCCTCCGCGCCAGTAACTCGGGCCCGAAGAGGCAAGGCACCGGCGAGTCGCGAGTGGAGTTCGTGAGAGTTAGAAGGGCACAGCCCAATCATCACCGGGGTGATGCTTCATGCGGGAGTTCTGAGACGCCGCCAAGAAGAGCAGAGTTTGGCACAATGCAGCAGCTTCCATCGCGCCATGACATCCGACCTTCGCCCACGGCCAGAGCGTAAAATATGGATTGGAAGGAGACGACCACATTAGCAAGCGGATTTGGCAAAGAGAGTACTTTATGTACGTATACCAAGGATATTGATGATTATCTAAAGAAGGGTTGTGAAGAAGTAGCTCTTCACCGAGAATGAGCCGGCCTTGCTCAGATTATGTGCAATGGCCGAGATGTAGAGATCGGCAGATTAACCAAGATCGCCATAAGAGGGCCCGATTGGCGTGATCATTTGGTAACTCTCGAGGCGAACCGCCTCGAGCAGATTAGACATGCGCCCGCCAAAGCAGAGTGTCCTCCACAGGTTCGTTTTTCCTCAGTGTTCACGATGTGGCAGGCGTCATCCCGGGGGATGTCGTCTCTTTACTGGTGCTTGTTTTACTTGCGGCCGTCAGGGCCATGTGACGAGGGGATGTTCTATGAGGAAGGATGCAAGTAGGAGGACTCCGCCTACCGCATCGGGCCATGATTCAGTGGTGCGAGAGGAAGTGTTAGCTGTAGAGGCCACCCCCACCTCGGTGTGGTCGATGTCATCGTGGGGAGTGTCGTGCTTCTGCGACAACTTGTTTTGCTTGCGGCCAGTAGGGCCATTTTGCGAGAAATTGTCCAACCAGAGGTGGCGGGGATGTAGAGACTCAGCCTTCAGGATCAGTGGATAGTTCATCACCTTCCCCAGCTATGCGCCCAACAGGGCGGGATTGATTAGAATGACCTAGGGGAAGTGCCGCGTAGATACAGGTATATCCTTAACCCTTTAGAGATTTATATGTATAGTAAGATGCGAATATCTTAAGTATTATTTGTGGTTAGCATTGTGTTAATTGTGATTAAAATTATGGTTAGTTAACCGGGTAAGATTGGGGGATAGAGAGAGTGGGAGCCTTAGAATATTACACGTAGAGACCTTAGAGGCGAGGCCATCTTTGGTGAAAGAATTATTTCATGTTTGACCCTTATCGAAGTGCATAGTTTACGTGAGATTTATATTGTTTAATAAGTCCCTGAGTAGTGTGAAATGAAAGAGGGTAGTTGAGCTAAGAAGACCGCTAGGTTTTCATAAACGTGATTAGTGAAATTGTTCCGGATCGGGGAGCTAGTGTTTGCGCGTTGCCGGGTCGGGTTGAGGCCATGTGGCGGGTCGACCCAAGGCCTGTTTGGTGGTGGAGTCAGTTTGTGGTGGTCCCGCTTTGTGTTAGGGTCACGAGAGTGTTAGGCCCAAGTTTAAGTTAACCACCGTACGAATTCGTGGATGCATTCGACCAGTAGTCGGGCCGATGAGGTCAGCCCATCTTATCTTTTAGTCAAACCGTGTACTCAGTAGTAAGTTGCGAGATGATTATTTCAGGAAGGTTGTAAGGCTGCACGGGGTGCCTACCTTCACCTTATGGCGGCGCATGTGGAGTCCAAGTTACTACTGCTTTTTCTCGGAAGAGTTACCAGCAAGGTTAGGAACTCAGTGAGTCTCGACCGCATTCGCCTCGCCAGTGTTTGGATTTCAGGGGTAGTTGTGAGAATTGTTGTCTCCTGTGGAGGGAGTGTTTAAGCTACCATTTCAGTGTTCGGATATCGCCTTATGAAGCCCGGTAGGGGTGGAAGTGTAAGTTGCCGGTCGATTGGTTCGATGTAAGCAAGGCTCAGATAGTGGGTTTATACTTGTTCAGCAGGGCGTGGATAGGGTGAAGCTTATCCAGAAGAGGTTATTGGCAGCTCAGAGTCAGCGGGAAGCAGTACAAGAAACATGGTAAGTTTTGATAAAGAGTTCGAGGATACGAGAAGGGTACGACGAGTAAGGGAAGAAGCGAGCATGTGTAAGGACATAGATGTGATCTTTTCGTTTGTAAAGAGTAGGTGCGAAGGGAGTATCTTTTAGACCCAGGGTGGGGAGCTTTTGTGATGTTAGGGGTGATTTCCCCGTGGACTTGGAGGTAAGTATTTGCGCTTGTTGTGTTGTGGCCAGGTGTGGCATGGTTGTTTTCGTAAGTATAGCAGTGAGGACTATACTGGCGCCTGTTTGTTTTGAGACTTAGAAGGAACATTCGGGACGAATATTTCTAAGGAGGGGAGAATGTTATACCCCGTATTTCCAGAGTATGTACGTAAGGACGTACGTAGAAAAGTTGAAGCTTAAAGTGTAAGGGCCGAATTTCACTTTGTGCACAACACCCGATTAGAGTCGTTTTTCGACGAAACGTTTTACACAACTCGTGTAGGATAAATTACGGCTATGTCATTTCTAATTTTTGCGGATTTTTCTGAGAGACGAAACATTTTGGACCAACGAGAGGGCGACACTTGTCACCCTCTCATTGGGGACGTTGGGCGGTAACAAGTGGACGATTGGTTGCCTATTTTGTCAAGGAGTTGGTAGGATATTTTTGTGTAGTAGATAGAATGGACACTTTCCTAAATCCTCACCCTACACTTGCCTTGCACTTGGCATCATCTTGGCCATTGGTTGGCCAATGCTTGACCTATAAATACCCCCCTTTAGATGAAGAGTTCTTCATCCACAACTCACTTTCCAAGTCTTGAAAATCCCTCCCCTTTCTTGTTGTGTTTTCGTCCAACACCTCCCCCCCCCTCTAGCCTTAGTGGCTTGGCCGAGAGCCCCCCCCCCCTCTAAAGCAAGCCCTAGCCGAAACACTACCCCCCCTTCCTTGGTAGAAATGTTGTCTTCCAAGTATTGTTATAATGCCCAAAATACCCTAGCCCAAATCCCTTATAGTATTTAAGTAGAAGTGGTGTAGAACTTCTAAGGGTTCTCGGGCTATCTGAGCGCAGATTTAGGAGCTAAACCTCGCTCAGGATCGACGTTTATACTTGGATAATATTGGGCTTATCGAGGTAAATAACTTTATCCTCCCTTTGTAATTAGAATATACATACTGTAGAAGTATAGGAATAAGTATTAAATACTTAGAAGGATATTACGTAATAGAAATGAATCATATCACAAGAGAAGAAGAATAATTGAATCAGACTCACTTAGATCAGACATGAGATCGTATAGTTTACGGTAGGGAAGTGCTGCCCAAATTTCCATAGAATAGAGAACCCTCTCGCTTAGAGCTTTATACAAGATGCTGAGACGTTGATAGACGTATTTGGTCGATATAGGTCGATACTCATGCGACATATTCAACTTGGCAGGTGGTTTTCGCCGAGAAGGTATGTGATTCTTCCTATACTCTTGAGCATGATATTTTAAATGAATATATATATAGTACGGTAGACGTACGTGTGTTAACTGAATAATAATAACTACGGCAATGTCTTTCGACTTAAGCCTGAATAATAAGAATCTTGAAGTATTTCAAAAGAATTAAGAACTGTTTTTGAAAGAAGAGTAACGCTTGGTTTTAAAAAGCTTAAGAGTTATACTAGCTTTATGGGAAGTTAGGTATAACGGCTTAAGAGAAATAAAACGAATGATTTATTGATTTTAGAAGTTAAGAGACTTGATCTTAAAAGATAAGAGACTTGACTTAATTAAATTAATATGAATTTTGTGTGAAACCTCATTCGTGAGTAATGAGTACTTGGTTTTTAAAAGGAATAATGTTTTACTGATTTCGGAAATCAGAATGAGTATCGACAAACCACAGCAGCGTTAATAAAGGAAAATGTATTGACTAATAAGATATTATTAACCAGTAGAAACCTCCATCTGCATAGGAGCTAAGATGAGACAAAATGATATTTCCTAGATCATGGCTGCTTTAATCAGATTGTTATAAATAAGAATAACCTACTCACATATAAGGCATATGTTTCTGAAATCTTTTTAAAGAAGAATTACATCATTAAGTGATTAAACTATGAACTACGAAATCTTTCGAAAATGAGAAACTTGAGTATTAAATTAGGCAAACTTGAACGTTTAGAAAAGAATGTTGTTACTCGATTTATAAAAAGGAAAGTGTTCTGGTTTACCTAAAAATGTTAGTCACTCTATTACTACGGGTATCGGATGACCGTTAAAAAAGAAATGGACCTCTTAAAGAATTAATGTATGTAGTACTTTGAAGATAGAACTTGGTTTTGTTATCGTAAACATTAAAGTACCTTGTGTGGTTAGCTTGTCTATGTTTTGCTGGTAATGACCTTGTGATACCTTCCTGCTGTTTTGATAAGTACTCATGTTATGATACTACGTGTGTTAGTGTCTTGTGATGTTATTCTTGTTGTGCTTACGTTGTTAAACGTTAAGACTATTGTACTGTTATTATATCACATACCCCCCTTGACTTATTATACCGAGGGCTTGCCCTCGACGCGGTCTTTACGCCTATGCGGTTCTGTGTGACTATGCGGAGCAGCGGTATGCTCCGTGATTGATCATTCCGGCGATTAGCCTCGACGCGGGATGCCCTATGCGGTCTGTGTGACTATGCGGTCTATTGAGGCTATGCGGGCTGCGGAAGTCCAGGCGGGTACCGGGGGTTGGCTGCCCCCGATGCGAGGAATACCTCATGCGGGTCTATGTGTGACCTATGCGGACTGCGGGAGTCCAGGGTTAGGCATGCATAATGATACTATGGGCGATTTGCCTTGCTTCGATCATTCGCGCCTAGGAAAGACTCATTGATTTACCTATTATTGCTCTTATTTGTGATGGCACTATGTGCAAATTGAATTAATTGTATTTGCAAATGGTTTTAAATACTTTGATTTCATTTAAAGTACTTTACTTTCACATACTTGGTACTGTTGATCGACCTCCTTCGAGGCCGCTCATGCCGCAGTAGAGTACTCTCCGTTGATCCCCGCTCTAGGATCACCGTTTGCGTTGGAAAAGCTCCGTTTCTCCGGAGGCTTAGCATTTTGGTATGGTCCCCTGTCGTTGTAGGTATTTACATTCAGGGGTATGGCGGGGCCCTGTCCCGCCATTGTTGTTTTAAACTCTTAGATGTCTGTAGCCTTGTTGTAAAGTTGGGATGTAACTGTTCATTTTGGGTATTTATATATATATGTCGAAAGGCACCCTTTTCTCAGAAATTGTGTCTCATTTATACTGTTTCGTATCTTGGTTGTTTTATATTCCGCTGATTACTCTGATGTATGACTACTTGGGTGCCCGAGTAAGGCACTATCCACGCCCCGAACGGTCGTGGCATGAGGCCCCGTCCCGCCATGTTGTATAAAAACTCTTAGGTCCGTAGTACCGCTGCGTGGTTTGTAAGGATGTAATCGCTCCAGCTTTTTAATTATATACGCAAAGGCGTAACCGCTGGTTGACCTGTTTTATTATGATATCTCGTGTACATGTTTAAGTTTTTATTTCCGCTGATTTTCTCTGATGTTGTATCACTAGGTGCCCGGTAGGCACGACCACGCCCGAGATCGGTCGTGACAAAAGTGGTATCGAGCGCTAATCCTCTGAAATGTCTGCACTGCGGTTCAGTAGAGTCTTGATTATCGGTGTGTTGCACCACATCTATAATCGTGAGGCCGCAGACATTTAGGATTGGTTTCATTCTTCTCATTCCGAGATCGTGCCTTAGAGTCAGGTTATAAGTTGGACCCTCCGACGCATTTCGTTTTACTAGTTATGCCTCCGCAGGCAACCCGGCCCAGATGGGCAAGGCAATGAGGAAACCGCTAGTAGGATTCGAGGAGTACGGGGCGCAGCCCGCCATTACTCGAGATAGTGCTTCGACGACGAATTTTGCGACGCCGCAAATTTCGTGAGTTTAGAGCCGCAGCAGCGGTCGCCGAGACCACAAGACTGAGCCTCCAGCCCCACACCGGGAGCAAGAGATGGGTTACGCGAGATGGCCCGCTTATTGGCCGTGATAGTGGCAAGGCACGAGGATAAGCCGGATGCAATGATTCCAGACGTAGTACCCGTAGTTCACCCAAGAGCGGATAGTTTGAGACCGTGGACTTTCTCGAGTTGCACCGCCGTTGTTTTGGATCGAGGCTCGAGGATGATCCGCAGGAGTTCATCCGACGCCATGACGGATCATGAGAGTGATCAAGGCTTCGAGACCGAGCCTGGTCTTAGGTTCGCATCGGCCGCGTGATACCGCAATGATCGGGTTGATTCGTGAGCTGTCCCGGGGAGCAGCGCCCAGCCTATTTGGGACGAGTTCTCGAGGCATTTCTTGCACATTTCTTGCCTCACGCATAAGCGAGGGCTCGGGCCGACAGATTTTTGGTGTTGAGGCAGAGCGGGCGTACGATTCGGGAGTACAATGTGGAGTTCGACTCATTGGCTCTTTTGTCACGACCCGAACCTGGGCCCGTGACTGGTGCCTTACCCGGGCACCCAAGTAGACATACATCAGAGTAATCAGCGGAACATAAAACAAGACATGAAAATATTATGAAGTACTAAACAGTAATCAAAGAAAACTTGCCTTTCGGCATATATAAATCAATTTAAAGACCGAACAGTTACATCCTTTTACAACTTTGCCCACAACAGTACTACAGACCTCTAAGAATGATACGACAACAATGGCGGGACAGGGCCCCGCCATACCCCTGAATGTAAGTACCTACAACGACAGGGGACTATACCACTGATAAGCCTCCGGAGAAACGGAGCTTCCCAAACGCTGAACTGTGACCCTAAGAGCGAGGATCAACGACTGGTGTACCTTTACTCGGCGATGAACACACCCAAGGAGGTCAAGACAACAGTACCAAGTATGTGAAATCAAAATATCAGAAATGAAATCATAATAGTCTATAAAGCAGAGACATGTATGATAACCAAACTACGATTCACAATAAATAAGCGAATATGTCAAGTCGTGACTCACGCCAAAGTCATCACTCAAATATAACTATGGGTCTCACGCCCACAACATCAATCATGCCCGTGGAATACCTTCCTCACCGCCAGCCTATGATATAAAAGCACCAAGGAATACATACATGAACACCGTGTCCCACTGTGTCCTAATAAAACAAAGACAGGTAAGTATGAAGGCATAGCCGACTACTAACACCTACAGATTAACAAGGTCATAAATCAGATCATGATATCTGCTTGCACTGGCCACATGATCAAAGCTGGTCACTCGCCCGCAGTATCAAATGTGCGCGTCTAGCCCTGGAACTCCCCGCAGCTCCGCATAGGCCAACCTCATAGGCCCGCATGAGGTATAACCCCGCATCGATGGTAGCTACTCCCCGGCATCCGCCTGGACTCGCAGTCCGCATGGCCACATAGACCGCATGACCATAAAGGCCGCACACTAACCTGGAACTCTCGTAGCTCCGCATAGTCCCCTGGGACCCGCAGGAGGTATTCTCGAATCATGGTCCTGCATCACTGAGTCTACCCCGTGACGGAGGCGCCAACCTCCGGAAACATGTCAGGGTGAGTGGTACAATACCAACATAACGGCTGATAGTTAAACAACTTAAGCGCAGTCGAGGGGAAACCCCTTTACACAAACATCACAAGATACTAACACACGTAGCATCCTAGCATGTTTACTTAACAAATCCGCAAGAAAGTATTATAAGGCTATCACAAACCAACACAATCAAGTTATACACACAAGGTACTTTCTACTATATGATTAACAAGATCGGGTTTTTATCCCCAAAGTACTTCATACATTAACTCTTTAAAAGATACGTTACTTTCACAAAAGTCACACAATACCCGTAGTACATAAAAATAGAGTGATTATCTTTTGAAGTAAATCAAAACACTTTGTCACACCCCGAAAATCGGGCCCGTGACTGGTGCCTTACCCCGGGCACCCTAGCGATACAACATCAGAGAAAACCAGCGGAAATAAAAACTTTAAACATGAAATGAGAGACATGATAAATAAACAGGCCAACCAAAACAGTTGCCTTCAGTATATACATAAAACCCGAACGCTTTAATCTTTTACAACCTCGCCACAACAGCTTCTGCACTTAAGATTTACAACAACTATGACGGGACAGGGCCCCGCCATACCCCTGAATGTACAAGAACCTATAACTCAGGGAACACATACCAAAAGATAAGCCTCCGGAGAAACGGAGCTTCCCAACACGCTGAATGTGATCCTATAAGCGGGGATCGACAGTCGATGTACCTTTTACCTGCGGCATGATTAACGCAGCTCGGCGAGGTCAAGACAACAGTACTAAGTATGTGAAATCAGAATATCAGAATGAAATCATAATAGTCTATATAAGCGAGAGACATGTATGATGACCAACTACAAGATATAACATATAACCAAGCATTACTCAAGTCGTGGACTCACGCCCAAATCATCACTGCGTGCGTGGAATTTCTTCCTCACCGCTGCAGCTTTATGATATAACAATACCAAGGAGTATACATGAACACCGTGTCCCACCTGTGTCATAAAAACCGTGACAGACAAGTACAACTACCGATCCGACCGCGTTAATAATACAATGCAACCACAACCACGGTTCGACACGGCAAGCGCGAGCCGACCATCGGATACAAGGCCGGCCACGTAGTCGACCGGCAAGTACGAGGGTCGACCACCGTGACCAAGGTCAGATCACGAAACTTCGCCACTATATCGAACGGGCAAGTGCGAGGGTCGACTACCGATACCAAGGCCGAATCACCACGAGACGGGCAAGTACGGAGCCGACCACCGATACCCAGCCAACAAGAAGAAACCTCAACTACCAACCGCCTCTATCGAGACGCAGAATACGTAAAACACCACACTTGCACAACAAAGGCTATCATCACAAGCATAGGCAAGTTTCACAACAATAAGCATAGGAATGTTTCACCACAACAAGCATAGGCATGTTTCACATCACTCAAAGTACCTTCATTTTATGCCAAAGTCCGGTTTTAACTCCTAAAGTACTACGACGTTAAATTCTTTAAAAGAGATCCATTACTTATCAAAGTCACCCGATTCGTAGTATTAGAATGACCAACCCACATTCCTTTTCAAAATCAAGTAACAACATTCTTTTCCTAAGTTCCAGTTTGCCTAGTTTCAATTACTCAAGCTTCTCATTTTCAAATGGTTTCATAGTTCATAAACTTAATCACTTGATTTCTTTTTAGAACAATTGAGTAATATATGTCTCACGAGAGTAGGTTATTCTTGTTTACAACATTCTTATTACAAAGAACCATGATCTAGAAAATGTAATATCATTTTGTCTCATCTTAGTTTCTATGCAGATGGAGGTTTCTACCGGTTTTAATACAATTCATCATTATTCAATACATTTTCCTTTATTAACGCCGCAGGGTCCTGTCGATACACATTCTGATTTCAAATCAAGAAACATTATCCTTTAAATAAAACCAAGTACTCATTACTCACGAATGAGGTTTCACACAAACATTCACATTAAAACAAATAAGTTAAGTCTCTTATCTTATAAGATCAAGTCTCTTAACTTCTAACATTAGTAAACCATTTTCTTTACCTCTCTTAAGACATTATACCTAACTCCCATAAAGCTAGTATAACTCTTTTAAAACCTTTAAAACCAAGTGTTACTCTTCCTTCAAAACGATTATAAATCTTTTGAAATACATCAAGTTCTTTATTATAACAAGCCGCTACAATTCACATCGCTTACCTTTTAAAACCACAAAGTATTTTCTTACCTACATAAAGCCGTTATAACCAACTTCCCATAAAGCCGTTATAACACTTTATGTTTTAAGACACTCAAACACGCTTAACACACGTACGCTCACCGCATTACATAGTTCACACATATCATGCTGTAAGAGATAGGAAGAGGTTCACATACCGCGACGATTATCGACTAATAGCAAAACGCCCGAGTACTTCAAACCGCTTGGCTACTCTTAGTCCGTAAGATTACGCCACACGTAGCACTTCAACCTATAAGGCCACGCGCGCTTATTAAAAATCTAGATCTTAACGTAGAACATTCTACGTAAAATTCGCAGACCTCCCCGCAACAAACAGAAACTCCTCCTTCATCGAGGCTCGCTACCAAGCCAACCGTGGGGTTAACACGCCTAACCGACGCTGCATAATTCTACTATACAAGAATACTACACAAGTTCATCTGATACACCCTATGTAATTACAGATTCAGATCTTTATTCTTCGTGCTTAAGTCAAAAGACATTGCCAACAACTACGCTCATCTATATATAGTATACAACACTATATTTCAACACTTATGTAATTTCCAATTACAATAGGGGACAAGATATTTACCTCGATAAGCCCAAAATTATCCGAGTTTAAAGTCGCTCCCGAGCAAGGTTTAGCTCCTACTCCGAGTGCTCCAATCCGCTCCAACAACCCTTAGAAGTTCTAACTAACTTACTCCAAAACTTCAACCAACAGCCAAGGTTTCTTAGGGTTTCGGTTTGAGACTAAAGGACAAAAGGTAGTATTTCCGACTCTACGTATAGAGGTAACTTTGGAATACTACAAGGTATATATAAGGTATTTTGGGCATTATAACAATACTTGGAGGAGTATTTCAATACCACAAAAGTGGTACCACACGAGAACAACACCCTGGGAGTGGGGTGTTCTCGCTTTAGGCTCACAGTGGGAAGGTTTCGCCAAAAGGCCTTCACAAGTGGGAGAGGGCTCTTGGACGAGAGTCAACAAGAGGGAGGAGGGGTTCTCAAGACTTAGGCAAGTGAAGAGTGGATGAAGAAGTCTTCAAAGAGAGGGGTATTTATAGCAAAACCAAAGGCCAACCAATGGCCAAGATCAAGCCATGTGCAAGGCAAGTGTAAGGCCAAGATCAAGCCCAGTGCACCCACAAAACACTCCACAAAACACTCCACAAAACAAGCCACAAAGCAAGGCACAAAAGGAGGGACCAATCGCCAAGGCCAAGCCTCCTCTTTGTTGCCCAACGAGGTGACAAGTGTCACCCTCCCGTTGGTCCAAAAATGTTCCGCCGCCGAAAAATCCGCAAAAATACTAAATGACATAGCCGAATTTCTCCAACGTAAGTCGTGGAAACGCTTCGTCGAAAACGACTTAATCGCACTGTGCCCAAATTTCGAATCCAATGCCTAACTTAAGGCTCAAATTTCGTGACGACGCCCATACGCATACTACCGAAATACGGTATAACATTCTTCCTTAGAAACATTCGTCCCGAATGTTCCTTCTAGGTCTCAAACAAACAAAGGCCAAGATAGTCTTCACCGCTATACGCATTTAAAATAATCATGCCACACCGCCACAAAACACACGCTCACTTCTCCCTTTCGTAGTACTCCACGAACACTCGAACTCGCTCTAGTATCCGCACCACACTTCACAACGCTTCGTTTCCAACCCTTGAGTCACTACCTCCAAACTTGGTCATCTCACTAACCTCGATTTCCCTAAGGCCATTCCCGCCTTCACGAACTGATTCTCGATCGAACGCATCCACGAACTCATACGATGGTCATCTAAACTTGGGCCTAGCACCCTCGTGACCTACCACCCTGAGGGACCACCTAACCGACCCACCCCAAACCGGTTACGGTTGACCCGCAAACGGTCCTCAACCCGACTTCAACCGCGCCAACTCTTGCTCCGACACGGAACAATCTTACCTATTCAAGCCATGAAAGCTACCACTTCCATCCCACATTACTCATGGACTTATCACACAATTATAACCCACGACACTACGATTCTCGATAAAGGTCAAACATAAAAAAAAAAATCTTTTATTTCAAGACGACCTTACTGTAAGGTCTCAACATAAAATGTCCTAAAGTTCACACTTTCCATGCCCCCTGTGCTTACCCTTTTTCATCAACCATGCTCCTAAATCACATTTTTGCACAAAGCTATCCGAACATAACACTAAACACATCATCAACATCAATACAATATAAGTCTCTAGAGGTTAAGGATATACTCAAAATAGGCGGTTCAAAGGACCGCTAAAATCGGGAACTCCCACCGCGACTTACCGGCCTTCCGGCAGACGAACATCCCGCCTCGTTACGGGCGTGAAGAACCCGCAATCGCTTCTAAGAGTCCTTGCTATCCTACCAAGCTACTCGCCGGACAGCTTCTGCCGATGGCCCTGCTGGCCGCAATAATAACAATCTCCCGAGTTAGTACGACACTCTCCCTTATGGAGCTTTCCACAACAGCCACACTGAGACAAGGGCAACCTCTCCGGCGAGCACTCCTGCTCCCCTGAAAATCTGAAACCTGGGAGCCCCGACCGCCTCGAATATCCCGGCGTCCCAAAGCCGCGAGGACCATTCTGCATCGGGCGAGGTACATAACTAGTCTCGCCACGAGACGATCCGCCTCAAAGTCACCAAAGGACCTCGCTGCTCGCCCTCTTCACGACTCGTCATTCCGCCGATTTATCCGCCTCACATCCAAGTGTATACGCCGCACGCGGCAATGTCCATGCCCGGTGAAGAGCTACACCAACAACTCTCTCGCAAGGCAATCATCGAGCCTCAGAATATATCGGTGCACTCGATCCTCCATACTAGCTACTAACGCGGACGCACGCCAATGAGTCAAACTCCACATTGTACTTCCGAACCGCACGCCGCTCGCCAGAACACCAAAAATCTGTCTACCGAGCCCTCCTCATCCGGGAGGCAAGAAATGTGCAAGAAAGGCCTCGAGAACTCGCTCCATACCGCTGGAAGTCATGCTCTCCCCGACAGCTCCCAAGAATCAAACTACCGATCGCGGTATCACGCATTGATGTGAACCTGTGGCCACCGACTCGATCTCCGATGCCTTGATCACTCATGATCCGTCAGAATCGCTTGATGAACTCCTCGCGATCATCCTCGTGCCTCGACCCATAAAACTCGCGCCTACAACTCGTAAAATCCCGTAGCCTCGAACTATCTCGATCTAGGTGAACCATCGGTGCATCGAATCGCTGGCCCACTTATCTCAAGTTCTGCCACAACCTCGCCATTAATCGGGCCTACTCTTGTAACTCATCTCTCTCGCCTGCATCGCGGATCGAGGCTCAGTATCGTGGTCTCGCCGCCACGCTTCTACTCGCAGATCTCTCATCGCTTTGCCCTTCGCCCGGGTTTTCGCAGAGGCATAATCGTAAAAACGAACACGCCGGAGGGTCCACCTTATCACACGCCTCTAAGGCACGATCTCGTAATGAGAAGAATGGAAACCAATCCTAAATGTCCTATAGCCTCTCGATTATAGATGTGGTGCACAACACACCGATAATCAAGACTTACTAGACACGGTTCGTAGACACTTTCCGAGGATTAATCGCTCGATACCACTTTGTCACACCCCAAAATCGCCCTGGATCGTGCCTTACCCCGCACCTAGCGATACAACATCGAGAAAACCAGGAAATAAAAACTTTAAACATGAAATGAGAGACATGATAAATAAACAAAGCAACCAAAACAGCTGCCTTCGATATACATAAAACCCAACGCTTAATCTTTTACAACCTCGCCACAACAGCTTCTACAGCACTTAAGATTTACAACAACTATGACGGACAGGCCCCGCCATACCCCTGAATGTACAAGAACCTATAACTCAGGGAACACATACCAAAAGATAAGCCTCCGGAGAAACGGAGCTTCCCAACACGCTGAATGTGATCCTATAAGCGGGGATCGACAGTTGATGTACCTTTTACTCATGCAGATTAACGCACCTCAAGGAGGTCAAGATAACAGTACTAAGTATGTGAAATCAGAATATCAGAATGAAATCATAATAGTCTATATAAGCGGAGACATGTATGATGACCAACTACAAGACATAACATATAACCGATTTCTCAAGTCGTGACTCACGCCCAAATCATCACTGTGCGTGGAATTTCTTCCTCATCACGGCAGCTTTATGATATAACAATACCAAGGAGTATACATGAACACCGTGTCCCACCTGTGTCATAAAACCGTGACAGACAAGTACAACTACCGGATCCGACCGCGTTAATAATACAATGCAACCACAACCACGGCGACACGGCAAGCGCGAGCCGACACCGGATACTCAAGGCCGGCCACGTAGCCGACCGGGCAAGTACGAGGGTCGACCACCAGGACCAAGGTCAGATCACGAAACTTCGTCACTATAATCGAACGGCAAGTGCGAGGGTCGACTACCGATACCAAGGCCGAATCACCACGAGACGGGCAAGTACGAGAGCCGACCACCGATACCTGGCCGAACAAGAAGAAACCTCAACTACCAACCGCCTCTATCGAGACGCGGTAACACGTAAACACCACACTTGCACAACAAAGGCTATCATCACAAGCAGAGGCAAGTTTCACAACAATAAGCATAGGAATGTTTCACCACAACAAGCATAGGCATGTTTCACATCACTCAAAGTACCTTCATTTTATGCCAAAGTCCTGTTTTAACTCCTAAAGTACTACGACGTTAAATTCTTTAAAAGAGATCCATTACTTATCAAAGTCACCCGATACAGTAGTATTAGAATGACCAACCCACATTCCTTTTCAAAATCAAGTAACAACATTCTTTCCTAAGTTCCAGGTTGCCTAGTTTCAATTACTCAAGCTTCTCATTTTCAAATGGTTTCATAGTTCATAAACTTAATCACTTGATTTCTTTTAGAACAATTGAGTAATATATGTCTCACGTGAGAGTAGGTTATTCTTGTTTACAACATTCTTATTACAACAGCCATGATCTAGAAAATGTAATATCATTTTGTCTCATCTTAGTTTCTATGCAGATGGAGGTTTCTACCGGTTTTAATACAATTCATCATTATTCAATACATTTTCCTTTATTAACGCCGCAGGTGGTCCTGTCGATACACATTCTGATTTCCAAATCAAGAAACATTATCCTTTAAATAAAACCAAGTACTCATTACTCACGAATGAGGTTTCACACAAACATTCACATTAAAACAAATAAGTTAAGTCTCTTATCTTATAAGATCAAGTCTCTTAACTTCTAACATTAGTAAACCATTTTCTTTACCTCTCTTAAGACATTATACCTAACTCCCCATAAAGCTAGTATAACTCTTTTTAAAACCTTTAAAACCAAGTGTTACTCTTCCTTCAAAACGATTATAAATCTTTTGAAATACATCAAGTTCTTTATTATAACTAGCCAGTTACAATTCACATCAGTTACCTTTTAAAACCACAAAGTATTTTTCTTACCTACATAAAGCTGTTATAACCAACTTCCCATAAAGCCGTTATAACACTTTATGTTTTAAGACACTCAAACACGCTAACACACGACGCCTACCGTACTACATAGTTCACACATATCATGCTAGAAGAGATAGGAAGAGGTTCACATACTCGCGACGATTATCGACTAATAGCAAAACGCCCGAGTACCTCAAACCGCCGGCTACTCCTTAGTCCGTAAGATTACGCCACACGTAGCACTTCAACCTATAAGGCCACAAGGCGATTATTAACAATCTATATCTTAACGTAGAACATTCTACAGAAAATTCGGCAGCACCTCCCCCCCCCGCAACAGCGTAAAACTCCTCTTCTATCGAGGTCGGCTACCAAGCCAACCAGGGGTTAACACGCCTAACCGACGCTGCATAATTCTACTATACAGTAATACTACACAAGTCTACTGTAATACAGTCCTATGTAATTACAGTTCAGTTTAGATCTTTATTCTTCAGGCTTAAGTCAAAAGACATTGCCAACAACTACGTTCAGTTCTATATATAGTATACAACACTATATTTCAACACTTATGTAATTTCCAATTACAATAGGGACAAGATATTTACCTCGATAAGCCCAAAAATTATCCGAGTTTAAAGTCGCTCCAGAGCAAGGTTTAGCTCCTACTCCGAGTGCTCCAATCCGCTCCAACAACCCTTAGAAGTTCTAACCAACTTCTACTCCAAAACTTCAACCAACAAGCAAGGTTTCCTTAGGGTTTCGGTTTGAGACTAAAGGACAAAAGGTAGTATTTCGACTCACGATAGAGGTAACTTTGGAATACTACAAGGTATAAGGCTAAGGTATTTTGGGCATTATAACAATACTTGGAGGAGTATTTCAATACCACAAAAGTGGTACCACACGAGAACAACACCCTAAGGAGGGGTGTTCTCGCTTTAGGCTCACAAAGGGAAGGTTTCGCCAAAAGGCCTTCACAAGGGAGAGGGCTCTGACGAGAGTCAACAAGAGGAGGAGGGGTTCTCAAGACTTAGGCAAGTGAAGAGTGGATGAAGAAGTCTTCAAAGAGAGGGTATTTATAGCAAAACCAAAGGCCAACCAATGGCCAAGATCAAGCCATGTGCAAGGCAAGTGTAAGGCCAAGATCAAGCCAAGTGCACCCACAAAACACTCCACAAAACACTCCACAAAACAAGCCACAAAGCAAGGCACAAAAGGAGGGACCAATCGGCCAAGGCCAAGCCTCCTCTTTGCCGCCCAATGAGGTGACAAGTGTCACCTCCCGTTGGTCCAAAATGTTCCGCCGCCTAAAAATCCGCAAAATACTAAATGACATAGCCTAATTTCTCCAACGTAGTCAGGGAAACGTTTCACGTAAAAACGACTCTAATCGGCACTTGTGCCCAAATTTCGAATCCAATGCCTAACTTAAGGCTCAAATTTCGTACGTACGTCCATACGTACATACTCTGGAAATACGGGGTATAACACACTTCTCTTTGTAAAATCAAGTAACAACATTCTTTTCCAAACGTTTCAAGTTTGCCTAATTTCAATTACTCAAGTTTCTCATTTTCGAAAGGTTTCGTAGTTCATAGTTTTAATCCTTTAAAACAATTTGAGAAACATATACCTTATGTGTGAGTAGGTTATTCTTGTTCATAACAATCTTATTACAGCAGCCATGATCTAGGAAATGTAATATCATTTTGTCTCATCTTAGCTTCTATGCAGATGGAAGTTTCTACTGGTTTTAATAATACTTAATTAGTCAAAATATTTCCTTTTATTAACGCTGCAGTGGTTTGTCGATACTCATTCTGATTTCCGAAATCAGTAAAACATTCTTAAGCCGTTATACCTAACTTCCCACAAAGCTAGTATAACTCTTAAGCTTTCAAAAACCAAGTATTACTCTTCTTTTCCAAAAATGATTCATCATTCTTTTGAAATACTTCATGTTCTTTATTATCACACATTAAGCCAGCTATAATTCAAATCAGTTACCTTTTAAAAACCACAAAGCATTTTCTTACCTACATAAAGCTGTTATAACCAACTTCCCATAAAGCCGTTATAACACTTTATGTTTTAGACCAATCAAATACATTTAACACATGTACGTCTACCGTACTACATAGTTATACCCATATTATGCTAGAAGAGATAGGAAGAGGTTCACATACCTCGCGACGAGTATCGACTAATAGCAAAACGCTCCAAGTACTTCAAACCGTCGGCTACTCCTTAAGCCAAGTAGATCGCGCCACACATAATACTTCAACCTATAAGGCCACAAGGCGCTTATTAACATCTAGATCTTATAGTAGAACTTTCTACAGAAAATTCGGCAGCACCTCCCCCCCCCCTGCAACCGCGTAAATCTCCTCTTCTATCGAGGCCGGCTATCAAGCCAACCGGGTGGGTTTATACGCCTAACCGACGTGTACAATTCTACTTCACGAATGCTACACAAGTCTCATCAGAATACACCCTATGTAATTACGCTCAGATTCTTTCTTTAAATTCAGGATTAAGTCAAAAGACATTGCCGCAAAACTATGTTCAGTTCTATATATAGTATACTTCAACTATATATTATAGTAACAAGTAATTTCCAATTCCAATAGGGGACAAGATTATTTACCTCGATAAGCCCAAAATTATCCGAGATAAAAGTCGATCCTGAGCAAGGTTTAGCTCCTAAACTGCACGCTCCAACCCGCTCCAAACAACCCTTAGAAGTTCTACGCAACTTCTACTTAACACTTCAACCAACTATGAAGGTTTTCCTTAGGGTTTCGATTTGAGACAAAAAGGACATTAGGTAGTATTTTCGGGCTCTACGTATAGAGGTATCTTTGGAATACTACAAGGTATACGGCTAAGGTAATTTGGGTATAGTAACAATACTATGGAGAGTATTTCTACCAAGAGGGGGGTATTTATACGAGACAACACCACAAGGGGGGTGTATACCCCTCGGCCAACCCCACTAGGAGGGGGGTACTCTGCCAGGGGAGGGGACTCTCGGCCAAGGGGCCTTCTCAAAGGGGGAGGGGGACTCTTTGGACGAGACACTACTCAAAGGTGGGAAGAGCTCTCAAGACTTAGGAAAGTTTAGGAATGGATGAAGAAGTCTTCAAAGGGGGGGTATTTATAGGAAGACCAAGGGTCAAGATCTATCCAAGTGGGGGGCAAGTGGAGGGCCAAGATATGCCCAAGTGCCCCCTCGACCCTATTCCTTAAAACCCTCACAAATATCTTACCAACTACTTGACAAAAAAGCCAAGACCAATCGGCCACTTTACCGCCCCAACGTCCCCAATGAGAGGGTGACAAGTGTCGCCCTCTCGTTGGTCCAAAATGTTTCGCCTCTCTAAAAATCCACAAAAAGAAATGACATAGCCGGAATTTTCCTTCGCAAGTTGTGTAACACGCTTCATCGAAAACGACTATAACCGTGTTGTGCACAAAATTTTTCGCCAAGCCAACTTTAAAGTTCAAACTTTTCTACGACGCCCCACGCATATACTGAAATACAGTATAACAAAGATGTCCCCGCGTTAGTAGCCGATGGAGGACGAGTGCACCGCTATGTCACGTGGCTCGGCGATTATTTGGCGGAGAGTTGCGCGTGTAGCTTTTCACCGGGCATGGACATTGCCCGCACGCAGCTTACGCACTTGTGTGAGGAGCGAGAGGTCGACGGAATGACCAAGATCAGCAGAAGAGGCAGAACAGCAGGGTCCTTTGATAACTTTCGAGGCGGACCGCCTCAGCAGCAGACTAGTTATGTACCTCCGCCAGTACAGAGTGGTCCTCCACGCCCGGGACCTTCGGATATTCGAGAGCGGTCGTGCTCCCAAGTTTTAGATTTTCGGGAGTAGGAGTGCTCGCGGATGAGGTCGCCTTGTCTCAGTGTGGCTGTGGAAAACTTCATAAGGGAGAGTGTCGTACTAATTTGGGAGATTGTTATTCTCGCGCCAACAGGCCATCCGCGAGATCGCCCATCCGTGGTAGCACCTGGGATATCACGCATCACGAGATCAGCCATGGTTCTTCACCTTCCATAGCTAGGCAGGATGCTCATACACCGGCAGGCCACGGCAGAGGTCGCGGTAGAAGTTCCCAGTTTTAGCGGTCCTTTGAACCGCCTATCTTTTCAGGTATATCCTTAACCCTCTAGAGATCAGCATGCGTGTTATGATGATTATATGTTGAGTACTGTGTACAGATAGCATTGTGTATATTGTGGTTTAGAGACATGGTTAGTTGAAAGAATAAGTATGGGGACAGGGAAGGTATGAACCTTAGAATATTACACGTTGAGACCTTAGATGTAAGGCCGGCTTGAATAAAAGACTTTACGATTAATCTTTGTCGGAATACATAAGTATACGTGGAGTAATTATGGGAAAATTTCTTAGGTTGTGTAAAATGAAGGTGGTAGCTTTCATGACTTGTATAGGTAAGATTTTTTCGAATCGGGGGAACAAGTGTTTAGCGCGATAGCGGGTGGGGTTGAGGACCAATCGCGGGTCAACCCGCGGCCTGAAATGTGGTGAGGTCAGTTCGAGGTGGTCCCGCCGGGTGGTAGGGTCACGAGGGTGCTAGGCCCAGGTTTAGGTAACCATCGTATGAGTTCGTGGATATGTTCGACCAGAATCGGATCGTGAAAGCCGGGAATGGCCTTAAGGGAGATTGAGGCTAGTAAGATGACCAAGTTTGGAGGTGGTGACTCCAAAGTTTTGGAAACTGAAGCGATGACTGAAGTATGGTACGTACACTAGAAAGAGTTCAAGTGTTCGAGAAAAGTACGACGAGTAAGGAAAGAAGTGAACATGTGCTGAGAGAATAGAAATGATCATTACTTTTGTGAAGTAAAGGTGCGAAGGGGGTATCTTTTAGACCGGGGGTGGAAGCTTTTGTAATGCTAGAGGTGATTCCTCGTTGACTTGGGATAAGTATTTGCGTGTGTGTTATTTGGTGGCCAGGTGTGGCATTGGCAACTTGTTATGAGGAACTTTATCGTTATTCGTCTTGAAAAGGAACATTCGGGACGAATGTTTCTAAGGAGGGGAGAATGTTATACCCCGTATTTCCAGAGTATGTACGTGAGGGCGTACGTACAATAGTTTAAGCCTTAAGTTAGGCAAGGGGCGAAATTTGTGCACAACTAGAAAAAAGAATCGTTTTCCGACGAAACGTTTTCCGGACTTTGCGAAGGGAAAAATACGGTTGCAACATTTATAATTTTTTGCGGATTTTTCCGAGAGATGAAATATTTTGGACCAACTAGAGGGTGACAAGTGTCACCCTCAAGTGGACGGAAAATGTGGGACGAAACTTGGGCGTTTTTGCCTTTAATTTTTGTCAAGGATTAGGTAGGATATTTTGTGTAGTTGATGAGCAAGTGGGACCCATACACACATGTACAAATCCTCACCCTCCACTTGCCCCCCACTTGTCTTGATCTTGGCCATTGAATGTCCTATAAATACCCCTCTAATGCAAGACTATTTCTTCATCCTCACTTGAAATTCCAAGTCTAAAAACCCTCTCCCCCTTAGTGTAGTTTTCGTCCAAGGCTCCCCCTCCCCCTTTGAGAGGCCTTGGCCGAAACATTCCCCCCTCCTTGCCTAGTAGTTTTCGTAAAATACCCCCCTTGGTAGAAAAGTATTCTCCGAGTATTGTTACCATTCCAAAATACCTTGGCCCAAATACCTTGTAGTATTCCAAGGTTATACCTGTTATACCCCGTATTTCCAGAGTATGTACGTAAGGACGTACGTAGAAAAATTTGAACTTTAAAGTAGGCTTGGCCGAATATTTTTGTGCACAACACCCGGTTAGAGTCATTTTTCGACGAAACGTTTTACACAACTTGCGAAGGGAAAATTCCGGCTATGTCATTTGTAATTTTTGCGGATTTTTCCGAGAGACGAAACATTTTGGACCAACGAGAGGGCGACACTTGTCACCCTCAAGTTGGTGGAGTGTGGGGCGGTAAGCTTGGCCGAAAGGGTGCCATAGTTGGTAGGATATTTTGTGAGGGTTTTAAGGAGTAGGGACTAGGGGGCACTTGGGCACATCTTGGCCCTCCACTTGCCCCCCACTTGGCTAGATCATGGCCCTTGATTTCCCTATAAATACCCCTCCCCCTTTGAAGACTTCTTCATCCTAAAAACTTTCCTAAGTCTTGAAAGTCCCTTCCCCCTCTCTTGTAGTGTCTCGTCCAAAGAGTCCCCCTCCCCCTTTGAGAAGGCCCTTGCCGAGAGCCCTCCCCTGGCGAGAGTACCCCCCCTCCTAGTGGGGTTGGCCGAGGGGTATACACCCCCCCCTTGTGGTGTTGTCTCGTATAAATACCCCTCCTCTTGGTAGAAATACTCTCCAAAGTATTGTTACTATACCCAAATTACCTTAGCCATATACCTTGTAGTATTCCAAAGATACTCATACGTAGAGCAGGAAATACTACCTTATGTCCTTTTGACTCAAACCAAACCCTAAGGAAAATCTTCACGCTTGGTTGAAGGATTTATAAAGAAGCGTAGAACTTCTAAGGGTTGTTTGAGCGGGTTGGAGCACCCGGAGTAGGAGCTAAGTGTTGCTCAGGATCGACATTTAACTTGGATAATTATGGGCTTATCGAGGTAAATATCTTGTCTCCCTTTTGTAATTAAGTGTACATACTGTTGAAGTATAAGAATAAGTATAAGTCATATACAAGGAAGTATATAAGAAGAAAATGGAACTGATTTACATGGGATCAGACATGAAGAGACTTATGAAGTTTGTGAATGAGAAGTCGCCCGCTTTTTCCGTAAATAGAGAACCTACTGCTTAAGAATAATCTACAGAGTAGTCTAGACTTTGATAGACTTGTATAACCTTTATAGGTTGAATGTTCTGTGAGTAGCATGTGCTACTTGAAAGGTGGACAAGGCTAGCCGTTATAGCCGTGAGCGCTTTGCTAATAGTCGATAATCATCGCGAGGTATGTGATTCTTCCTATCCTCTTGAGCATGATATTTTAAAAGAATATATATATATAGTACGGTAGACGTACGCGTGTTAATTGAACGTAGTTGTACGGCAATGTCTTTTGACTTAAGCCTGAATAATAAGAATCTTGAAGTAATTCAAGAGAATTAAGAACTGTTTTTGAAAGAAGAGTAATACTTGGTTTTAAAAACCTAAGAGTTATACTAGCTTTATGGGAAGTTCGGTATACCATTTAAGAGAGATAAAATGAATGATTTATTGATTTTAGAAGTTAAGAGACTTGATCTTAAAAGATAAGAGACTTGACTTAATTAAATTAATATGAATTTTGTGTGAAACCTCATTCGTGAGTAATGAGTACTTGGTTTTTAAAAACGAATAATGTTTTACTGATTTCGGAAATCAGAATGAGTATCGACAAACCACTGCGTTAATTAAAAGGAAATGTTTTGATTAATGAAGTATTATTAAAACCAAGAGAAACCTCCATCCGTAGAAGCTAAGATGAGACAAAATGATATTACATTTCCTAGATCATGGCTGCTTAATAAGATTGATTATGAACAAGAATAACCTACTCACATATAAGGCATATGTTTCTCAGATTGTTTAAAAGAGAATTATATTCTTAAATGAATAAGACTATGAACTACAAAACCTTGCTAAAATAAGAAACGTGAACATTTGAAATTAGGCAAACTTGAACGTTTGGAAAATAATGTTGTTACTTGATTTTACAAAGGGAAGTGTTTTGGTTTACTTAAAAAGATAGTCACTCTATTTTATACTACGGGTATTGTGTGACTTCTGTGAAAGAAACGGATCTTTTAAAGAGTTAATGTATGAAGTACTTTGGGGATAGATACCCGAACTTATTAGCATAAAGTACCTTGTGTGAATAACTTGATTTTGTTGGTTTGTGATAGCCTTGTAATACTTTCTTGTTGATTTGATAAGTAAACATGTTAGGATGCTACGTGTGTTAGTATCTTGTGATTGTTGTGTAAGGGGGTCATTCTTGCTGTGCTCACGTTGCTAACCGGTAAGTCCGTTGTACTATTATTATATCACCTACCCCCTTGACTTGTTATACCGAGGGCTTGCCACCCTTGATGCGGGTCTATACGGCCTATGCGGTCTGTGAGACTACGCGAGCAGCGGTATGCTCGAGATTGATCATTCGGGTGTTTAGCCCGACGCGGGGATGCCTATGCGGTCCATGGAACTATGCGGTCTATTGAGACTATGCGGGCGGAGTCGAGCGGATACGGGTTAAGGCGCCTCCGATGCGAGGTATTCCTCAGCGATGCAGGACCACGATTCGAGAATACCTCATGCGGGTCTGTGTGTGACCTATGCGGAGCTGCGGTAAGTTCCAGGAATAGACGCGCACATTGATACTGCGGGCGAGTGGCCAGCTTCGATCATGTGGTGCGGTCTAGAAAGACCTCGTGATACAGTTTTATAGCATTGTTGGTACTGTGGGTTTTAGTAGTCGGCTATGCCTTCGTACTTACCCCGTACGGTTTTATTATGACACGGGTGGGACCTGGTGTTCATGTGTATTCCTTGGTGCTTTTATATCATGGACTGCCGGCAGTGAGGAAGGTATTCCACGGGCATGATTGATGTTGTGGGCGTGAGACCCATTGTTATACTTGAGTGATGACTTGAGGGCGTGAGTCCCTGACTTGACATGACTGCTTTATTATGAATTGTAGTTTGGTTATCATACATGTCTCCTGCTTTATATAGACTACTATGATTTCATTTACGATTTTTGATTCATACTTGATACCGTTGTTATCGTCCTCCTTGGGGCTGCGTTCATCTTTGCGTGAGGTACACCGATGTTGATCCTCGCTCTAGGGTCACATTCAGCGTTTGCGGCTCCGTTTCTCCGGAGGCTTATCAGTGGTATAGTCCGTCGTTGTAGGTACTTACATTCGGGGTATGGCGGGCCCTGTCCGCCATTGTTGTCGTATCATTCTTAGGTCCGTGTAATCGCTGCGGGCGAGTTGTAGAAAGGGATGTAATCGTTCAAATTGTTATTGATATATATAATGAAGGTAACCGTTGGGTTAGCCTGCTTTTCTTATTTCACCGTCTTATTACATTGGTTTCATGTATTGTCTTTATATTCCGTGATTTCTCGATATATGACTATTGGGGTGCGGGTAAGGCACGATCCACGCCCCGGTCGTCGTGACAAAAGTGGTCTCAGAGCGATTAATCATCGGAAAGTGTCTCTGAGCAAGTATCTAGTAGAGTCTTGATTATCGGTGTGTGCACCACACCAATGTCGTGAGGCTATAGGATATTTAGGATTGGTTTCCATTCTTCTCACTCTGAGATCGTGCCTTAGAGTTGTGTTGTAAGTTGGACCCTCTAACGTATTCCTTTCCCTTACCGTTATGCCTCCGCGTAGGGCAAACCCGGGCCCAGGAGGGAAAGGCAGCCGAGGGAGCTGCGAGTAGAGTTCAGAGGGTTACGAGGGCCTAGGCCCAGTCATCACCTGGGGTGGTGTTTCATTCGGATAGTTATGCTACGTCACCAGCCCCAGCAGAGTTTAGCACAGCGGTAGCAGTGCCTACTACGGCCATGATATATGAACCTTCGCCCACGGCCGAGCAGAGAATATAGATTGCAAAGAGCGACCTCACATTAGCTATGGATTTGGCTGCCAGAGTGTATACCGATGTACCGCGAGTCTTGATGACTATCTAAGAGAGGGTTGTACAAGAGTAATTCTTCAGTTAGGCTTGAGCATGGCCTGTGTACGGGCTTATGCGCAGCAGGCCGAGAAACGTAGAGATCGACGGGTTAACCAAGGACAGCAGAAGAGGGCCAGAACAGCAAGGTCCTTTGGTAACTTTCGAGGCGAATCGCCTCACCAGCAGATTAGATATGCACCTCCGCCAGTGCAGAGTGGTCTTCCACGGATTTCAGGACTTTCGGGGTATGCCGGAGTTGGTCAGAGCTCCAGGACTTCCGGTTCACAGTGTGACAGGCGTCATTCCGGGGAATGTCGTCTTTTAGTTGGTACTTGTTTTACCTGCGGCCGACAGGGCCATGTGTGGAAAGGACGTCCTAGTAGGAAGGATGCAAGTAGGAGGACTCAGCCTTCAGGATCGGTGGGTAGTTCGTTACCTTCCCTAGCTATGCGCCCTACGGGGCAGGTTTGATTAGAACGACAAAGGGGAGTGAAGATGGGTCGAGCATATCTTTAACCCTCTAGAGATTAGTATGTGTGATAAGATGAGTATACCTTATAAGTTGTGTAGATTGTGATTAGAAATCATGGTTAGTAACCGGGTAAGATTTGGGGGATAGAGAAAATGTGAGCCTTAGAATGTTATACGTGGAGACCTTAGAGGTAAGGCCATCTTGAGTAAAAGATTACAATTGTGTTTGACCCTTATCGGAGTGCATAGTGCACATGAGCTATGTTTGTATAATAAGTCCCTGGGTAGTGTGAAATGAAAGAGGGTAGTTGAGCTAAGAAGACCGCTAGGTTTTCGTAACGTAATTAGTAAAATTGTTCCGGATCGGGGAGCTAGTGTTTTGCGCGTTGCCGGGTCGGGTTGAGGCCATGTTGCGGGTCAACCCGCGACCTGTTTTATGATGGGGTCGGTTTGTGGTGGTCCCGCCGGGTGGTAGGGTCACAAGGGTGTTTGGCCCAAGTTCAGTTAACCAGCGTACAAGTTCGTGGATGCGTTCGACCAGTAGTCGGGCCGATGGGGTCAGCCCATCTGGTCTTTTAGTCAGGACCGGTTACTCGGCAGAGGGTTATGCGAGATGTTACATCAGAAAGGTGGTAAGGCTGCACGGGGTGCCTACCTTCACCTTATGACAGACAGTGGAGCCCAGGGTACGACTGTTTCTTTTTCTGGAAGTTTTACCAGGCAGGGTTAGGAACTCAGGTGAGTCTCCGTATCGTATTCATCCTCGGGCCAGTGTTTGGATTTCAGGGGTAGTTGTGAGGATTGTTGTCTCCTGTTGGGGAAATGTTTTATAGCTACCATTTCAGTTTTCGAATGTCGCCTTATGAAGCCTTGTAGGGGCGGAAGTGTAAGTTGTCGGTCGAGTGGTTCGATGTTGGCAAGGTTCAGATAGTTGGTTTATACTTGTTCAATAGAAATGTGGTAGGTTATGAGAAAGAGTTCGAGTGTACAAGAAGGGTACGACACGTAAGGGAAGAAGCGAGCATGTATGGCGAGCATAGATGTGATCATTTCTTTTGTAAAGAGAAGGTGCAAAGGAAGTATATTTTAGACCCCGGAGAGAGGTATTTGTGGTGATGTTAGAGGTGTTTCCTCGTGGACTTGGATGGAAGTATTTGCGCGGGTGTTTCTGTGGCCAGGTGTGGCAGGATTGTTCTCGTAAGTATAGTAGTGAAGACTATACTGGCGCGCGTTTGTTTTGAGACTTAGAAGGAACATTCGGACGAATGTTTCTAAGAGGGAGAATGTTATACCCGTATTTCAGTATGCGTGGGGCGTGCGTAGAAAAATTTGAACTTTAAAGTAGGCTTGGCGAATATTTTTGTGCACAACACCCGGTTAGAGTCGTGTTTTGACGAAAAGTTTACACACTTGCGAAGGAAAATTCCGGCTATGTCATTTTTAATTTTTGCGGATTTTTCCGAGAGGCGAACATTTTGGACCAACGAGAGGGCGACACTTGTCACCCGCAAGTTGGTGGAGTGTGGGGCGGTAAGCTTGGCCGAAAGGGTGCCATAGTTGGTAGGATATTTTGTGAGGGTTTTAAGGAGTAGGGACTAGGGGGCACTTGGGCACATCTTGGCCCTCCACTTGCCCCCCACTTGGCTAGATCATGGCCCTTGATTTCCCTATAAATACCCCTCCCCCGTTGAAGACTTCTTCATCCTAAAAAGTTTCCTAAGTCTTGAAAGTCCCTTCCTCTCTTGTAGTGTCTCGTCCAAAGAGTCCCCTCCTTTGAGAAGGCCCTGGCCGAGAGCCCCACCCCTGGCCGAGAGTACCCTCCTAGTGGGGTTGGTAGAGGTATACACCCCCATTGTGGTGTTGTCTCGTATAAATACCCCCCCTCTTGGTAGAAATACTCTCCAAAGTATTGTTACTATACCCAAATTACCTTAGCCATATACCTTGTAGTATTCCAAAGATACCTCTATATGTAGAGCCCGGAAATACTACCTTATGTCCTTTTTGTCTCAAACCGAAACCCTAAGGAAAATCTTCACAGTTGGTTGAAGGATTTATAAAGAAGTTGCGTAGAACTTCTAAGGGTTGTTTGGAGCGGGTTGGAGCACCCGGAGTAGGAGCTAAGCGTTGCTCAGGATCGACATTTAACTTGGATAATTATGGGCTTATCGAGGTAAATATCTTGTCTCCCTTTTGTAATTAAGTGTACATACTGTTGAAGTATAAGAATAAGTATAAGTCATATACAAGGAAGTATATAAGAAGAAAATGGAACTGTACTTACATAGGACTGTATTACAGTAGACTTATGAAGTTTGACGAATAGAGAAGTGCTGCCCGTTTTTCCGTAAATAGAGAACCTACTGCTTAAGAATAATCTACCGAGTAGTCTAGACTTTGATAGACTTGTATAGCCTTTATAGGTTGAATGTTCTGTGAGTAGCATGTGCTACTTGAAAGGTGGACAAGGCTAGCCGGGTTATAGCCGTGGAGCGTTTTGCTAATAGTCGATAATCATCGCGAGGTATGTGATTCTTCCTATCCTCTTGAGCATGATTTTTTAAAAGAATATATATATATATAGTACGGTAGACGTACGCGTGTTAATTGAACGTAGTTGTACGGAAATATCTTTTGACTTAAGCCTGAATAATAAGAATCTTGAAGTAATTCAAGAGAATTAAGAACTGTTTTTTAAAGAAGAGTAATACTTGGTTTTAAAAACCTAAGAGTTATACTAGCTTTATGGGAAGTTAGGTATAACGGCTTAAGAGAGATAAAATGAATGATTTATTGATTTTAGAAGTTAAGAGACTTGATCTTAAAAGATAAGAGACTTGACTTAATTAAATTAATATGAATTTTGTGTGAAACCTCATTCGTGAGTAATGAGTACTTGGTTTTTAAAAAGGAATAATGTTTTACTGATTTGAAATCGAATGAGTATCGACAAACCACTGCGGCGTTAATAAAGAAATGTTTTGATTAATGAAGTATTATTAAAACCGAGAAACCTCCATCTGCATAGAAGCTAAGATGAGACAAAATGATATTACATTTCCTAGATCATGGTTGCTTAATAAGATTGATTATGAACAAGAATAACCTACTCACATATAAGGCATATGTTTCTCAGATTGTTTAAAAGAGAATTATATTCTTAAATGAATAAGACTATGAACTACAAAACCTTGCTAAAATAAGAAACGTGAACATTTGAAATTAGGCAAACTTGAACGTTTGGAAAATAATGTTGTTACTTGATTTTACAAAGGGAAGTGTTTTGGTTTACTTAAAAAGATAGTCACTCTATTTTATACTACGGGTATTGTGTGACTTCTGTGTAAGAAACGAATCTTTTAAAGAGTTAATGTATGAAGTACTTTGGGGATAGATACCCGAACTTATTAGCATAAAGTACCTTGTGTGAATAACTTGATTTTGTTGGTTTGTGATAGCCTTGTAATACTTTCTTGTTGATTTGATAAGTAAACATGTTAGGATGCTACGTGTGTTAGTATCTTGTGATTGTTGTGTAAGGGGGTCATTCTTGCTGTGCTCACGTTGCTAACCGGTAAGTCCGTTGTACTATTATTATATCACCTACCCCCTTGAATTGTTATACCGAGGTCTTGCCACCCTTGATACGGGTCTATACGGCCTATGCGGTATGTGAGACTATGCGGAGCAGCGGTATGCTCCAGGATTGATCATTCCGGGTGTTTAGCCCGATGCGGGGGATGCCCTATGCGGTCCATGGGACTATGCGGTCTATTGAGACTATGCGGGCTGCGGGAGTCCAGGCGGATACCGGGGGTTAAGCTGCCTCCGATGCGGGGTATACCTCAGTGATGCAGGACCGTGATTCGAGAATACCTCATGCGGTGCGTGTGTGACCTATGCGAGTGCGGTAAGTTCGGGAATAGACGCGGCACATTGATCTCTGCGGGCGAGTGGCGGCCGATCATGTGGTGCGGTCTAGAAAGACCTCGTGATACAGTTTTATAGCATTGTTGGTACTGTGGGTTTTAGTAGTCGGCTATGCCTTCGTACTTACCCCGTACGGTTTTATTATGACACGGGTGGGACCTGGTGTTCATGTGTATTCCTTGGTGCTTTTATATCATGGACTGCCGGCAGTGAGGAAGGTATTCCACGGGCATGATTGATGTTGTGGGCGTGAGACCCATTGTTATACTTGAGTGATGACTTGAGGGCGTGAGTCCCTGACTTGACATGACTGCTTTATTGTGAACTGTAGTTTGGTTATCATACATGTCTCCTGCTTTATATAGACTACTATGATTTCATTTACAGTATTTTTCAGTTTCACATACTTGGTACCTGTTGTACTGACCTCCTTCGGGGGGCTGCGTTCATGCCGCAGGTAAGTACACGGTGTTGATCCTCGCTCTTTGGTCAGCGTTTGGGAAGCTCCGTTTCTCCGGAGGCTTATCAGTGGTATAGTCCCCTGTCGTTGTAGGTACTTACATTCAGGGGTATGGCGGGGCCCTGTCCCGCCATTGTTGTCGTATCATTCTTGAGGTGCAGTAATGCTTTGTTGGGCGAGTTGTAGAAAGGGATGTAACTGTTCAAATTGTTATTTATATATATAATGAAGGTAACCGTTTTTGGGTTAGCCTGTCTTCTTATTTCACTGTCTTATTACATTGGTTTCATGTATTGTCTTTATATTCCGCTGATTTCTCTGATGTATGACTACTGGGGTGCCCGGGTAAGGCAACAGTCACGGGCCCCGGTTCGGGTCGTGACAACACCTATACTAAAAGCCCAGAAATACTATTATACTTCCTTTAGCCACTAAATGAAACCCTAAGGAAATCTTCATAGCGAGTTGAAGTATTAAGAAGAGGTTGTGTAGAACTTCTAAGGGTTGTTTGGAGCGGGTTGGAGCGCCCAGAGTTGGAGCTAAACGTTGCTCAGGATCGACATTAAAACTTGGATAATTTTGGGCTTATCGAGGTAAATACTCTTGTCTTTCTATTGTAATTGGAAATTACATTCTGTAGTAGTATAGAAATGAGTATAAGACGTATAGAAGGATGGTATAAAAGAAGAGAATTGAATTGAAATCACATCAGAAGAGTATTAAAGAAAGAAGATTGAATCAGATTTACATAGATCAGATTTACTGATGACTTGTGTAGATTGGCGGGTAGGGAAGTGCTGCCCAATTTTCCGTAGAATAAAGGAATCTGTATCTAGAATTATTCTACAGAGTAGTCTAGATGTTGATAGACTTATGACCGTTATAGGTTGAAGTACTGCAAGTAGCGTATTCTACTCGAAGGGTGGAAAAGGCTAGCAGGATTACAGTACTTTGGAGCTATTTGCTAATAGTCGATAATCGTCACGAGGTATGTGATTCTTCCTATCCTCTTGAGCATGATATTTTAAAAGAATATACATAGTACGGTAGACGTACGTGTGTTAACTGAACGTGGTTTTACTTCTATGTCGTTTGACTTGAGTTTTAAATAATAAAGAATCTGGAAGTATTTCAAAAGAATTAAGAATCGTTTTTGAAAGAAGAGTAATACCTGGTTTTAAAAGCTTAAGAGTTATACTAGCTTTATGGGAAGTTAGGTATAACGACTTAAGAGAAATAAAAAGAATGGTTTATTGATTTTAGAAGTTAAGAGACATAATCTTAAAAGATAAGAGACTTGACTTAATTGAATTGATATGAAAGTTGTTTAGAAGTGTGAAACCTCATTCGTGAGTAATGAGTACTTGATTTTTAAAGAATAATGTTTTACTGATTTCGGAAATGAGAATAAGTATCGAATGAACCACTGTCGTGTTAATAAAGGGAAATGTATTGACAAATAAGTAATTATATTAAAACCAGTAGAAACCTCCATCTGCATAGAAGCTAAGATAAGACAAAATTGTATTACATTTCCTAGATCATGGCTGCTTTAATAAGATTGTTATAAACAAGAATCCCACATAAGGCATATGTTGCTCAAAATGTTTTAAAAGAGAATTACGTTATTAAATGATTAAGACTATGAACTATGAAATCTTTCGAAAATAAGAGACGTGAATATTTGAAATTAGGCAAACTTGAACTTTGGAAAAGAATGTTGTAACTTGATTTTAAAAAGAGAAGTGTTTTGGTTTAAAAAGGAAAGTATGGAAGTTGTTTTGGTTTACTTAAAAATGTTAGTCACTCTATTTTTATAATACGGGCATCGGTGACCTTTGTAAAAGAAATGGATCCTTTAAAAGAATTTAACGACGTAGTACTGGGTTAAAACACGGACTTTGGCATAAAATGAAAGTACCTTGAGTTGTGTGTAACTTGCCTATGTTTGCGTGTGATAGCCTTGTCGCTAGTATTGCATTTCTATACCACCGCTCTCATGGAGGTCACTGATTTGTTATGATATTACTTGGACGCACGGCAGCGACGGAGAATACCACTGCACGCCTCGCTGATAGTGTTATTCCATGGACTAGCTCTCCACGAGGTTTTTACCGATTCGCCTTGGTATCGGTGGTTGGCTTCAGACTTGCCCCGTCTCGTGGCTGATTCGCCTTGGTACAGTAGTTAGCCTTCGTGACTTGCCCGTTCGGTTTAGTGGCGAAGTCTCGATACGACCTGGTATCTGGTAGTTAGCCCTCAGATTGCCCCGGCCACCACGTGACACGGCTGGTATCCGTAGTTGGCTTTGTATTGCCGTGACGCCTTCATGGCGAGTCTCGTGATACGCCTTGGTATCCGTAGTTAGCCCTCGTATTGCCCCTCGCCTAGGTGACACGACTCGGTATCTGGTAGTTGGCTTTCGTGCTTGCCCCGTGACGCCCGTGGTTTGATTGTATAGTATTATAGTACGGCTTTAGTATCTGGTAGTTGGCTTTCGTACTTGCCCCGGTCAGTTGATGATGCGGCTTTGGTATCTGGTAGTTAGCCTTCGTACTTGCCCCGTACGGTTTATGACTCAGGTGGGACTTGGTGTTTATGTGTACTCGCGGTGTTATTATATCATGCATCGCCAGCGGTGAGAAGGTATTCCACGCATGATTGATGTTGAAGGCATGAGACCCATAGTTATATTGAGTGATGACTTTGAGGGCGTGAGTCCCTGACTTAAATGACTGCTTATTTATTATGGACTGTAGTTTGGTTATCATACATGTCTCCTGCTTTATATAGACTACTATGATTTCATTTACGGTATTTTCAGTTTCACATACTTGGTACCTGTTAGACCTCCTCGGAAGGCCGTTCATGCCGCAGTAGGTACACCGCCGTTGATCCTCGCCATGGATCACGCCAACAGATTGAAGCTCCGTTTCTCGAGGCTTATCTTTTGGTATAGTCCCCGCCATCAGGTACTTGTACATTCGTGGTATGGCGGCCCTGTCCCGTCATGTTGTATAAAAACTCTTAGAGGTCCAGAATGCTTTTGTGTGGCGGGGTTTGTAAGGATGTAACTGTTCCAGTTTTTAATTATATATGCAAGAAGGTAACCGTTTGGTTGACCTGTTTTATTATGATATCTCTTGTTCATGTTTAAGTTTTTATTTCCGCTGATTTTCTCTGATGTTGTATCACTAGGGTGCCCGGGGTAAGGCACCAGTCACGGGCCCGGGATCGGGTCGTGACACCGCCACTTGAGACCCTTAGAACAACACCAACAAATTTCCTTCAATCTTCCACACAAAACCTAGAAAGGCAACTAGGTTTTCATCTTGCGACTAATACGAAAACTATATTTTTCCGAGATTTTTCTATTGAGATTCGCTTACAATACCCTCATGAACCTTGGTTTAAAGTGTGGAGCTTAATGGACAAGAAATAAAAAAAATTCTTTTCTCCAAGGAGTGAACCCGAGAGCACTTGTGATGTTCTTCCAATTTCTTGAAATTTTTTCTAAGTGTTGGACTTAGTCTTGCTACTAGTAGTATTACATAGTAACATGGAGGGTCAAGATGTGTACAAATGGGTGGCTAGGATGAGGTTCTCTTAAATATCAAGCCTTGTGGACCCATTGACTAAGTCAATTTTCTCAAGCTCTACAAGTTGCAAGACTTGTCTTCCTAACAAGGGTCAAATGACCCTTGTTCCCATGCTACATTTCGTCCAAGACAAACATAAGGGGGGGTGACACGTGTCGCCCTCCCATTCGTCACAATATTACGTTTTCCGACAATTTCATAATTCCGATAAATTTTTTACAAGTCTCTAATCTTAACATTTGGGATTCTCACGTACGTTCTTAAAACATGTCCTGTAAATACGGGGTGTAACAATAAATCTACAAAGTCAGGGAAACCGTACCCAAAAGATAAGCCTCCGGAGTGAATGAAGCTTCTTCCCAAAAACTGAACAGAGATCCTAAGAGCAAGGATCACCAACCTGTGTACCTAACACCTGCGGGCATGAACGCAGAAGGCGGGCCGATAACAAAACAGTGCAAGTATGGAACAAAAATAAGGTACAGTAACCAAATCATAACTGTATAAAAGAATGACAGAGGCAAGTATAAAAATGAAATACCAAATCCTACCGTGCCATTTTAACTCCTGAAATCAATCGTACTTTAACCGTTCTTTTCCTTCTTTCACTAAGAATTAATCATCATATTATTACATACATACTTAAGAATTCAATCAAGTTTTTCCACATAAATTACATATCTTACATAACATAATCCGGCCCTTTATGGAGGGACCTCTTTGTTTGGGAGCTTATGTAATACCCCGTATTTCCAGAGTATGTACGTAAGGGAATACGTACAAAAAGTTTGGCCTTAGTTAGCCTTGGACGTTTTCTTTTGTACACAACTCACTAAAAGAATCGTTTTCCGACGAAACGTTTCCTGACTTTCGTAGAGTAAATTCCGCTATGCCATTTCTTATTTTGCGGATTTTTCCGAGAGACGAAACATTTTGGACCAACGGGAGGTGACATGTGTCACCCTCACATTGAAGCAAGTGGGTGGCTTTGGGCGATCAAGGCCCAAAAGGGTGTTGGCCTTGGCCGATTGGTTCCTTGCTTAGGCCTTGTTTTGTGCCATGTTTTGTGGAGTGTTTTGTGGAGTGTTTTGTGGAGTAGGGGTTAGGGTGCACTTGGCTTGATCTTGGCCTTACACTTGCCTTGCACTTGTCTTCATCTTGGCCATTGGTTGGCCAAGGCTTGAGCTATAAATACCCTCTTGAGATGAAGAGTTCTTCTTCCACATAAGCTTTCAAAGTCTAAAAATCATTCCCTATCCCTTTTTAGAAATTCGTCCAACACCCCCCCCTCCCCTTGAGAATCTTGGACTATGCTACCCCACCCCTAGCCTAGCCAAACCTACCCCCTCCCTTGGTAGAAAAGTTGCCTTCTTGATTTGTTATAATGCCCAACATACCCGAGCCCAAATCCCGTAGTACTTAGTAGAAGTTGTGCAGAACTTCTAAGGTTTCCTTAGCATACAACTTAGAGCAAAACCTTGCTCAGCGCGACTTTTCTAGGATATTATCAGCTTACCGAGGTAACTAATCCTAACCCTCTTTGAATTAGAGAAAACTTACAGTTGTAGAATAACAATAAGTATAAATAATTATAAGAATAATCAAATCAGACTTACATGGATCTGTTTTCATGAACTTATATAGCTCACTGTAGGGAAGTCTTGCCCGACTTACCGTAGAATTATGAACCCTCTGTTTAGAATGACCTTCGGAGTAGTCTTTGATAGATATCTGTGACTATTATAGTGACTCTGCGCGACATATTGACTTGGGGTGGTTTTCATTGAGAATGTATGTGATTCTTCATAAATCATGATATTTTACAATATATAGTAAGGTAGACGTACATGTGTTAACTGAATAATAACTACGGCAATGTCTTTGACTTAAGCCTGAATAATACTTATGGCAATGCCTCACGGCTTAAGCCTGAATAATACTTACGGCAATGCCTCACGGCTTAAGCCTGAATAACAAAGAATCAAAACATTTCAAAAGAATATGAATCATTTTTAATGTAAGATAAATATTTGGTTTTTAAAACAAAAGCTTAAGAGTTATACTAGCTTTATGGGAAGTTAGGTATAACAACTTAAGAAGATAAAAAGGAACTGTTTACTTGTTTGTTTATAAAAGCCTTGTATTGATTTATGTTAAGTGTAGTAAGATTTGTGTGATAAGTAGACATATTATGATGCTACCTGGGTTAGTGTCTTGAATTGCTGTGTAAAAGGGTCATTCTTCACGTGCTTACGTTGCTAACCGGTAAGTCCGCTGTCTTGTTATTGTATCACCTACCCTCGATCGTTATACCGGTGGCTTGCCCGACGCAGTCTATACGGCCTATCGCGATGTGAGACTATGCGGAGCAGCGGTATGCTCCAGGATTGATCATTCCGGGTGTTTAGCCTGATGCGGGGGATTCCCTATGCGGTCTGTTGAGACTATGCGGTCTTTTGAGGCTATGCGGGCTGCGGGAGCCTAGGCGGATGCCGGGGGTTGGCTGCCCCCGATGCGGGGAATACCTCACGCGGTCCGTGTGTGACCTATGCGGCCGGAAGTCCGGGACTAGGCACGCAGAATGATACTATGGGCGATTGGCCTTGCTTCGATCATTCGCGCCTAGAATAGACTGTTCGATTTTCCTATTATCGTTGTTGTTTGTGATGTGACACTATGTGCAATTGAACCGATTGTATTTGTGAAAAGGTTTTAAATACTTTGATTTTATTTCAGTTCTTTATAGTTTCACATACTTGGTACCTGTTGTACTGACCTCCTTCGGGGGGCTGCGTTCATGCCGCAGGTAAGGGCAAGCAGGTGCTAGATCCACATTCCTAGGATCTCTACGTTGGTGTCGGGAGCTCCATCCTTCCGAGGCTCTACTTTTGGGTATGATCTCCCGTTGTAGATAGTTTTGTCTGATCGGTGGTATGGCGGGCCCCGTCCCGCCATAGTTGTATATTTCCTAGAGGTCTCAGTAGTCTGCAGTACAAGATTCGGATGTAATCGCTAAACCATGTTTTTATATATATATGCCGAAAAGGCGATGTTTTCACTTAAAGCGTGTTCTATTTTATAAACTGTTTCATGTCTTGCTTTATATTTCCGATTACTGATGTATGACTACTTGGGTGCCCTTGCAGGCACCGCCACGCCCCGAATGGGTCGTGACAAAAGTGGTATCGAGCGATTAATCCTGAAAGTGTCTCTGCACCGTATCTAGTAGAGTCTTGATTATCGGTGTGTTGTGCACCACACCAATAATCAGGAGGCTATAGGATATTTAGGATTGGTTTTCATTCTTCTCATTCTGAGATCGTGCTTTAGAGCTGTGTTATAGGTTGGACCCCTCTAACGTATTCCTTTCCTGTAACAGTTATGCCTCCACGTAAGGCAACCCGGGCCCAGAAGGGCAAGGCAGCCGAGGGAGCTGCTAGCAGGACACCCAGAGTCACGAGGGCTCAGGCCCAGTCTATACCAGAGACGGCGAGTTCTATGACGCCGCCACCCAAAGAGACCACAGTTCCCACCTCCCGTCCCACACCGGGCGAGGAGTTAGGGGCAAGGAGATGGCCCGACTTTTGGCTAAAGTCAGGCCCGACACGGAGAGAGGCTGGACGCGCAGCCTCGGCTCGGCCCAGCTCGGTCGCACCGTAGTGCACCCGAGGCGAATAGTTTGAGACTACGGATTTCCTTAGTTGTAGCCTCCGAGTTTTACGGGTCGAGGCCTAAGATGATCCGCAGGAGTTCATCCGTCACCGCAGAGGATTATGCAGTGATCGTGGCTTCGTAGACGAGTCCGTGACATTCGGTTCGCGTCGGCCGCGTGATACCGCATCGATTGGTTTGATTCACGGAGCTTTCGGGAGAGCATGCACTCCGGTATGGGATGAGTTTTTGAGGCTTTTCACACACTTCTTGCCTCCGCAGATGGCGAGGGCACGAGCCGATAGATTCTTGTTCTTCGAGACAGGAGGACGCTTGCGGTGAGTACAATTTCGATTTTGATTCTTTGGATCGATATGTCGCTTCACTGGTAGATGAGTTGGAGGAGCGGGTGCATCGCTATGTCACTGGGGTAGATGATTACAAGGACGAGTCTTGTGCGGGTGTGTCCCTTCAGCCAGGCATGGACATAACCCGTATGCAGCTCACGACCTGGGATGTGAGGAGCGTAGACCGCCGGTAGAGCGATATCAGCGGCGAGAAGAAGGCCAAGACGGCCGGTTCTTTTGGTGGTCCTCGTGGCGGCATCATCGTAAGTCCGATTTGCACCACACCAGCCGCAGAGCGCTCCTACCTCATTTTCAGTACAGCCAGAGCAGTCGGGGCGGTCGGCCCGGGACTTGATTTCGAGTAGCGAGGTGCGAACCGTTCGAGGTCTGCTCAGTGTGCCCGTTGTGGCGAATACCATTCGAGTCAGATCCGAGCCTGCTATACTTGTGGCCAGCAGGGTCATTTCGCGAGAGTTTGTCCGACCGGGAGCGGCGCTGGTAGTAGGGCCCAGTCTACAGGGTCTGTTGCCGCTTCTTCATCCCCGACAGTTACTCGCCCCGGAGGGCAAGGTACACATGGATCAGCGGGTCGCGGCAGAGGTCGTGGCGCAGGTCCCGATTCTAGCGTCCTCGAACCGCATATATGCTTTGTCCACCGACAGATCGTGAGGCCTCACCGATGTCGCCACGTACCTTATCGGTTCGGGTTTGATGTGTATGCTTTGATAGATCCGGTTCTACTGGCCCTATATATCTCCCCTTGTTGCTAGTAGGATAGGGATAGAGCCTGAGTCCATAGACCCGTTCGAGGTAGCTACGCCAGTGGGTGATTCGGTGGTAGCTCGGCGGGTATATAGAGCTTGTCCTGTGACCATTTACGTCGGACCTCAGCCGACTGATAGAGTTGGAGATGATTGACTGACGTGATTATGGGGATGGATTGGCTAGCTTCTTGCTACGCCAATGTAGACCGCAGAGGGAGAGTAGTGCGTTCCAGCTTCGGCGAACCGGTTGTTGAGCGAGGAGCACCAGACGCCGGCGGTAGGTTTATTTCCTACCAAGGCTAGGAAGATGGTATGCAGCGGGTATATCTATCATCTCGTTCGGTGTTTGATCTGAATCGGCTGCGTACCAGATTTTCGCCGCCTGAGTCGTGAGTTCCCGGGCGTGTTTCGGATGACCTCGGGTATCCTCCGCAGAGGAGATCGAGTTTTGTATAGATGTGTTGCGATACTCGGCCTATTTCCATTCCGCCATACGTAATGGCACCCGCCGAGTTGAGAGAGTTGAAGGATCACTTAGGGATTTGCTAGAGAAGGGTTTCATTAGGCCCATGTTTCTCCCCCGGGAGCGCCAGATTGTTCGTGAAGAAGAGGACGGACGCTGCGCATGTGTGTTGACATGTGAACAAGGTGACCATTAAGAACGAATACCCGCTTCCCGGGATTGATGATTTGTTCGACCAGGTTGCGGTGCGAGATGTTTCTCCAAGATTGATCTGCGATCGGGCTATCATCAGTGCGAGTCGAGAGGTGGATGTCCTTAGATCGCATTCCGGACCGCAGACGCATTATGAGTTCGTGGTCATGTCTTTTGGTTGACCAATGCTCCGTGGTATTCATGGATTTGATGAACCGAGTGTTCAAACCATTTTTGGACACGCTTGTGATAGTGTTCATTGATGATATCTTGGTTTATTCTCGCCAGAGCGAGCACGCGAGCATTTGGCGATCGTGGCCGATTCTCGAGACAACAGTTACGCCAAGTTTTCCAAATGTGAGTTTTGGTTGACTTGATGGCGTTTCTTGGGCATATTGTCGGCCGATGGCATTCGAGTTGATACGCCAAGATCGGCGATCAGACTTGCCTGGACCTACTACTCCGGCGAGGTTCGCGATTTCGGGCCTTGCGAGATATTATCGCGGTTCGTAGAAGTTTGCTTCTATCTACGCACCATTGACTAGGCCGACTCGTGGCGCAACAAGTTCCGATGGTGATGCTTGTGGCGGGGTTTCCGATTCTTTGAAGGAGAGATTGACGATCGCCCCGTTCTTACTCTTCCGCAGGTCCAGACGGTTATGTCGTGTATTGTGATCGTCGGCATCGGGTTGGGATGTGTGTTGATGCAGCATGGCAGGTTATAGCATATGCATCCCGACACCAAGAAACACGAGAGAACTACGCCACCCATGATTTGGAGTCGCACGTAATTCACGCTTTGAAGATCCGGAGGCACTATTTGTATGGGGTTCACGTGGATATTTATACGCACCACAAGAGCCTCAGATATCTTCACCAGAGGAGTCGAACTTACGGCGAAGACGGTGGTTAGAGTTGCTTAAGGATTACGATGTTGATATCCTGTACCACCCAAGGCCAATGTTGTGGCGGATGCTCTTAGTCGTAGGTCGATGGGAGCCCATCGGATGTGCGGCTAGAGAGGAGGGACATGGTTCGTTATTTGCATCGATTAGCGAGCCTTGGTGTCCGCTTGATTGATTCTCGATAGCGGTGGGGTTAGAGTTCGTGAGGTTGCCGAGTCTTCCATCGTCGGCGAGGTGAAGAGGCAACAGTTCGAGGATCCGGCTTTGATTCGATATCGTGATACGACTCTTCGTGAGGCGCGGTCCTTTTGAGGTAGCACCGATGGGTGCTAAGGTTTGAGGGCGATCGTGTGTTCCGGATGTTTCGGGACTTGGCGGCGGGTTCTTGGGAAGCACACACGCGCGTTACATCCATCCGGTCGACCAAGATGTACCACGACCTTAGATCCGTATTGGTGGGATGGCTTGAAGAGAGACGTTGCGAGTTCGTAGCTCGGTGCGTGTTGTCGCAGTGAAGGTAGAGCACCGAGGCCCGTGGTTTATTACGCATTTATTGAGATCCCGACCGGAAGTGGGAGGTAATCAACATGGACTTCATCACGGGATTACCTCGCACTCGGAGGAGACATGATTCTATATGGGTTATCGCCGACAGTGACGAAATCAGCCCACTTTCTTCCCGTCCGACGACTTTTTCTGAGGATTATGCCGACTTTACATCCGAGAGATCGTCGATCGCATGAGTCCCTACTTCGATCATATCGCATGCAGGAGCCCGATTTACGCTAACTTCCTGAGGTCCTTCCGCAGGGTTTAGGACGCAGTGAGCACGAGTAATCGCATTTCATCCACGCACGCACGGACAGCAGAGCGCACTATCCGCACTCTTGAGGATATCTGCGAGCCCGTGTTATTGACTTCGATGGTAGTTGGGAGGATCATTTGCCTCTAGTTGAGTTTCGTATAATAATAGCTACCACTCCAAGATTCGATGGCGCCTTATGAGGCCTTGTATGGGAGGAAGTGCGGATCGCCTATAGGTTGGTTCGATGGGCGAGGTGCGGCTAGTGGG
The DNA here is from genome assembly GCA_029844215.1 of Przewalskia tangutica. Classification (NCBI taxonomy): domain Eukaryota; kingdom Viridiplantae; phylum Streptophyta; class Magnoliopsida; order Solanales; family Solanaceae; genus Przewalskia; species Przewalskia tangutica. The sequence continues at coordinate 17,160,577 of CM056740.1, forward strand.
ACCAGATTTGGTGCAGCGGTGGATAAGGTGAAGCTTATCCGAGGCGGCTATCGACAGCTCGAGTCGACGTAAGTCGTACGCAGATCATCGTCCGGCATCTTGAGTTCGAGGTTCATGATTGGGTTTTCCTAGCGTGTCACCCATGGCGGTGTGATGAGATTTGGGAAGAAGGAAACTCACTTCAGGTACATTGGGCCGTTCGATTGTCCGCAGGTAGGCAAGGTTGCATGAGTTGGATCTGCCGTCCGATCCGAGGCGCGGCATCCGTTTTTCACGTATCTATGCTGAGTATATGTATCGGGGATCCATCTAGGGTACACCCGATTGACGATCTCCAGTTGACCGAGGGGTTATCGTATGAGGAGATTCCCATAGAGATAGACGATCGTCAGTTAGGCGTCTCATGACGAAGGGCGTGGCTTCCACAAAGTCTTGTGGGCGAACGAGCTCGAAGAGGAGATGGCGTGGGAAGCCGAGGAGGACATGAGGCAGAAGTATCCTCACCTATTCCCCACACCTCCAGGTAATTCACTTTCCTACTTGTAAATTTTCGTTATCGTTTATGCCTAAGTGTTGTTTTGTGGCCGCGTGTGGCATTTGCAAACTGTTTAAGTTATGAAGAATCTTATCGTTAACTGTCTTGAGAAGGAACATTCGACGAATGTTTCTAAGGAGGGGAGAATGTAATACCCCGTATTTCCAGAGTATGTACGTAAGGGAATACGTACAAAAAGTTTGGCCTTAGTTAGCCTTGGACGTTTTCTTTTGTACACAACTCACTATAAGAATCGTTTTCCACTAAACGTTTCCACGCCTTCGTAGAGTAAATTCCGCTATGCCATTTCTTATTTTTGCGGATTTTTCCGAGAGACGAAACATTTTGGACCAACGGGGTGACATGTGTCACCTCACATTGAAGCAAGTGGGGTGGCTTTGGGCGATCAAGGCCCAAAAGGGGTGTTAGCCTCGCCGATTGGTTCCTTGCTTAGGCCTTGTTTTGTGCCATGTTTTGTGGAGTGTTTTGTGGAGTGTTTTGTGGAGTAGGGGTTAGGGTGCACTTGGCTTGATCTTGGCCTTACACTTGCCTTGCACTTGTCTTCATCTTGGCCATTGGTTGGCCAAGGCTTGAGCTATAAATAACCCTCTTGAGATGAAGAGTTCTTCATCCACAAAAGCTTTCCAAGTCTAAAAATCCTTCCCTCTCCCTTTGTAGCAATTCGTCCAACACCCCCCCCTCCACTTGAGAAGCTTGGCCGAGGCTACCCCACCCCCTAGCCTAGCCGAAACCTACCCCCCCTCCCTTGGTAGAAAAGTTGCCTTCTTGTTTTGTTATAATGCCCAAAATACCCTAGCCCAAATACCTTAGTACTTAGTAGAAGTTGTGAAGAACTTCTAAGGTTTCTCGAGCATACAACTTAGAGCAAAACCTTGCTCAGGCGCGACTTTTTCTAGGATATTATTGGCTTACCGAGGTAACTAATCCTAACCCTCTTTTGAATTAGAGAATACTTACTGTTGTAGAATAAGAATAAGTATAAATACTTAGAAGAATAATCAAACTGTACTTACATAGGACTGTTTTCACAGTAGACTTATATAGCTCACTGTGTGGAAGTCTTTGACTTACCGTAGAATTATGAACCCTCTGTTTAGAATGACCTTGAGTAGTCTTTTATAGATATCTGTGAATATTATAGGCTGACTCTCTGCGCGCGACATATTCAACTTGGCAGGTGGTTTTCGCTGAGAAGGTATGTGATTCTTCCTAAAGCATGATATTTTACAATATATAGTACGGTAGACGTACATGTGTTAACTGAATAATAACTACGGCAATGTCTTTGACTTAAGCCTGAATAATACTTATGGCAATGCCTCACGGCTTAAGCCTGAATAATACTTACGGCAATGCCTCACGGCTTAAGCCTGAATAACAAAGAACTGAAAACATTTCAAAAGAATACTGAATCATTTTTAACAGAAGATAAAATATTTGGTTTTTAAAACAAAAGCTTAAGAGTTATACCAGCTTTATGGGAAGTTAGGTATAACAACTTAAGAAGATAAAAAGAAACTGTTTACTTGTTTGTTTATAAAAGCCTTGTATTGATTTCTGTTAAGTGTAGTAAGATTTGTGTGATAAGTAGACATATTATGATGCTACCAGGTTAGTGTCTTGAATCTTTGTGTAAAAGGGTCATTCTTCGTGCTTACGTTGCTAACCGGTAAGTCCGTTGTCTCGTTATTGTATCACCTACCCTCGATCGTTATACAGGTGGCTTGCCTCGATGCGGTCTATACGGCCTATGCGTCGTGAGACTATGCGAGCAGCGGTATGCTCCGAGATTGATCATTCGGGTGTTTAGCTTTGACGCGGGGATTCCTATGCGGTCCGCTGAGACTACGCGGTCTTTTGAGGCTATGCGCTGCGGGAGCCTAGGCGGATGCCGTTGGCTGCCCCGATGCGGGAATACCTCTGCGCGTGCATGTGTGACCTATGCGGCTGCGGAAGTCCGAGACTAGGCACGCAGAATGATACTATGGGCGATTGGCCTTGCTTCGATCATTCGCGCCTAGAATAGACTGTTCTGATTTTCCTATTATCGTTGTTGTTTGTGATGTGACACTATGTGCAATTGAACCGATTGTATTTGTGAAAATGTTTTAAATACTTTGATTTTATTTCGATTCTTTATAGTTTCACATACTTGGTACTGTTATGCGACTCTCCCGGGGCTGCGTTCATGCCGCAGGTGGCAAGCAGTGCTAGATCCACATTCCTAGGATCTCTACGTTGGTGTCGAGCTCCATCCTTTCCGAGGCTCTACTGGGTATGATCTCCCTGTTGTAGATAGTTTTGTACGATCGGTATGGCGGCCCTGTCCCGCCATAGTTGTATATTTCCTTAGAGGTCTCAGAATCTGTTATGCGATTCGGATGTAACTGCTAAACCATGTTTTTATATATATATGCCGAAAGGCGATGTTTTCTCACTTAAACTGTGTTCTATTTTATAAACTGTTTCATGTCTTGCTTTATATTTCCGCTGATTACTCTGATGTATGACTACTTGGGTGCCCTGAAGGCACCGCCACGCCTGGAATGGGTCGTGACCTACTTTGATTATCCATACATGATAACGTGTCACGCCCATTTGCGGACACGGTGTCGCGATGAATCATGTGGCATAATCCGGCCCGCCTGTGGAGCTCGGTGTATTGTGGAATCATGTAACATAATCCGGCCCGCCTGTGGAGCTCGGTGTACTGTGGAATCATGTAGCATAATCCGGCCCGCCTGTGGAGCTCGGTGTAAGATGACGTAACCCGGCCTATATGTAGGCTCGGGGTAATATGGTGTAATCCGGTCTATGTGTAGGCTCGGTGTATCTCATAACATAATCTGGCCTATTTGTAGGCTCGGTGTATTTCATAACATAATCCGGCCTATTTGTAGGCTCGGTGTGATTTTCCTTATATAACATTTTTAAACCATCTTTTCACTTCTTCTTAAGTCGTCATAACAACTTCTCATAAAGCTATTATAACAACCTTTCATTTTAGGGAACATAAGACACTTTTATTCTTACAACATTAGGGAAACTAGACCCAAAAATACTACGTACATACATACTTAAAAAGAATCAAAAAACTCCTTTCTTTTTAAAGCTCAAGTCACACACTCTTTTGGAAACCATCTTCTTAACTTTTGAAATAAATTAAGAAGCCATACTTTTTAAAGTTTAGTCATTTCCACTCATAAAATCAAGGCTTATAGTATTAACACCTCGTAGCATACACTCTTTAAAATCATGTCGCTTATACTTATAAAAACATGTCATCTATACTTTAGAAATCAAGTCCCATAACTTGAAAAAATAAAGTTTCATACACTTCCCAAAACCAAGTAGCTTATTCTCTTTAAAACCATATAACTTCCACTTTTAAAATCAATCCCCTTTTCACATATAAATTCAAGTCATTTTCAAACATAAAATCAACTTACTTACTTTAAATAAATCAAGACGCATAGCTTTAAATCAAATCTCATAACTTCCTAACCATTCTTACCAACATCTCCATAAGACTTGGTAAGGACTTAGGATAATTTAAACATACTTTTAACTTATAATCAACAACGTGAATACTTCTTAACTTCTAGGAGTAGAAGGAATCATGAAATAATATCACATGGCTATTTCATACGTAGGATCATGCCAAATAAGGAAGAGGTTCACATACCTCGCGAAGACTAGCGACAAGTTGCACAAATGGCCAAACCCGAGAGCAACTATGAAGAACAAGAATGTTGTGAAAAATTCTAAGTGTTGAAGACTTGGTCTTGCATCTAGTGTGTATATATAACACAATGGAGGGTCAAGATAATCACATATGTGTGGCTAGGATGAAGAACATTAAATGTTTATCCAAGTGGCAAGTTGACTTGGTCAATTTTCTCAAGCTAGTAGGACTTGTTCATCTACATAGGTCAATGACCATTATATCCTTGCCTCAATTCGTCCAAGACCATGTGGGGGTGCCACGTGTCACCCTCCCATTCATCCATAAAATTTCGTAATCCTCGTGGGCCCCACAAAACGTAAAATTTCTCGGGTGGGCCCTACGTGATCAAATCCGGAAAAAAAAAATTCCATAATGTTAATAAGTTCCATAATCCTCAAATAATACATTTTGAGAATCCAATTCTCATCAACGAACATTTTTCCTTTCCGATGTTCGGAAGATTTTCCGTCGGAAAAACAATTCTTCCTTTCGTACCAATTTTCAAGTCTTGCGTTCTCGCGTCTATTCTCTTATTCATGTCCTGGAATTACGGGGTGTAACAATCCCTTTGTTATGTGATTATGAATTTTCTTAAGCTTCCGCTGGTTATATGTGATGTGTGGGTATAAGGGTGCCCAAGTATGGCACCAGTCGTGGACCCGTTGGCTCGGGTCGTGACATGTTTAGTGCACTATTTCGTGTTCTCGGGTTAGGGTATGAAGATATGGGTGATTCCGGGGCTTCGTATTTGTTATGGATGTTTGTAAGGTACTGTGTGATGTTATGGTGAAATGAATGAGGTGGTTTGGACGAGGTATGTACACGGGATGCTAGGTGCAAACCCGAGTACAAACCAAGTACAATCGGTCGATAAGTTAAGGATAATGACAAGAGGTTTTTAATGCCCAAGTCGACACATTGATGGGGTGACCAATTTAAAAAGGTCTAGTCCGAGGTTTCTAAGTGCAATGTTCATGAACAAGCCAAGTGAGGGTGGTCGAAAAACCTTATGATAGACCCTTGGTTTAGGTTTGGTTGGACCACATAGTTCAAACATCTACCTACGCCAAGGGGATGACTTAAGCTTGGGTATTAATTAGGTCACACAGTCCTAATCAAGACTTACACTGAAGGGAAACATTAGTTTGGGTTCAACTAAGTCACATAGTCTTAGCTAAACTTCCACCAATGGGTTTGCTCACACAAGAACCAAAGGTACTCCTGGAGCACCAACTAAGAATATCAATCGCAGATTGAGAGACTTAGCTTTGTGAGTAAAACTCAACTTTATATTATCAACAAACTCTCAACTTTACAATGACCTAAGGCCTCTATTTATAGTACAAAAGAGACTATTCTAGAAAGCAAATGAAAAGACACAAACTAACACCTAGTGTTAACGCACTTGGATTGACTTGGTGACCAAAGGAGTTCGGACACCTCTTCCTCTTCTCTATGCCGAGATTGAGGTCTCCCATGTATCCATATTCATGAATTTGTTAGCTCATAAATTCTTCGAACAACCTCATCTTCTTGGAATGTGTTGGAATCTTCTGTTCTTGGTATTTGTTTTTATGATCATTTTAGTCAACTCTTCTCCTCTTAGACGACTTGAAGTCTTCAATATAGCTAAATTTATGAACTTTTTAGTCCATAAATTCTCTCCTTGAAATTCCCATCTTCTAGATGTCTCTTGTCCTTACCACTTTGTCGGCCAAGTTATCATTTGTCCTTGTCATGGTGCACTCTCAGCCTAGTCACCTTTGTGACCTATTAATTGTTTCCTAATGTTAGTTATTACATAGTACACTATGTACTAAGCTAGAAACTAAGCTAGGAAATAAAGTAAAATAACAGGCTAAACAAATAAACAAACATGGTCTTCGGCCAAGACCTACATAGAAAGCTAATTATAAACACCTTCTTGAATCTTTATGTAACAAGTCCAATTCCATTCCATTTTCCATAGCATGATAAGGACATTACCATAGGTTGATCGTCCATTTTTAGAATTCCAAGCTTATCACCTCGAAGATTGAATTTGAACCTAGAGCTCATGGGGATTTTTGCATCAGGGATTATTGGATTCATCAAGTTCATGTTAATGTCTCGTACCCCGTAAAGGTACGAGATGCCTTAGCTGATCGGGCAGAGATCAGACGTCACATTCATGTGTGGTGGTTACATATCGGTTATACTAATTCTCTCCTCACGGATATATAGTTATACAGATGTTATACATATTATCATACTCATGTCAGATCATATCTATGTTCATGTTCAGTTTCAATTTCATGTTTCTATTATATCATGTGTCTGCTTATTTTTTTTAGTTGCTTTACATATGGTACAATTCAAATGTACTAACGTCCCTTTGCTCGGGGCCTGTACTTCACAGTGCATGTACTGAGTTTCATGACGATATATTTGCACACTATGACTGCACCTGTATCAGCTATTTGGTGAGCCTCATTTCCTTCGGGGTGTCAATTGGTTACTTTTCATGATTATATTTTATAGTAGAGGTATGTCAGGGTCTTATCCTGGAATAATAGATTTTCAGTTAGACTTATGTTTAGAGGTTTCATAGGCTAGCTTAGCATGTTATGTCAGTCACTCAGATTCATCATATTTTATTAAAATATTTTCGTATATATTATATTGCATACTATAATTTAAGAATTATGTTTTACATGTTTTATTTATCATTATTATTCCATGTTATTGATGCACATATTGATTAAACAGTCCATATGGTTAGCTCGATCACATGCAGTTAGACATCTAGTGTCACGACCCGATCTCGGGCCCGCGACTGGTGCCTTACCCCGGGCACCCTAGTGATAACAACATCAGAGAAAATCAGCGGAAATAAAATTTAAACAGGAAACAAGGGACAACATAATAAAGCAGGCTAACCAAAACGGTTACCTTCATGTATATACAATAAAACCGAACAGTTACAATCCTTTACAAACCCTGCCCACAACAGTACTACAGACCTCTAAGAATGTAACAACAACTATGACGGGACAGGGCCCCGCCATACCCCTGAATGTACAAGTATCTACAATGACAGGGGACTATACCAAAAGATAAGCCTCCGGAGAAACGGAGCTTCCCAACGCTGAACTGCAATCCTATGAGCGAGGATCAACAACTGGTGTACCTCTACCTGCGGCATGAACGCACTTCGGGCGAGGTCGATAACAGGTACCAAGTATGTGAAACTGAAAAATACTGTAATGAAATCACATTTCATCATTTTATAAAACCATTTCGCAATAAGTAAACAGTTATGTCAAGTAAGGGGACGCATATCCCCAGAATAATCACTCACACATAACTATGGGTCTCACGCCCATAATATCACTCATGCCCGTGGAACTCATTCCTCACTGCCGGCAGTACATGATGTAAAACAACACCCATATGTGAACCTGAACACTAGATCCTGCCTGCGTCATCAAACCGATCGGGCCAAGTAGAATAGCCCACTACCAGTTCCAAAAGCTAGTCATAAAACTTCACGGGCAAAGTACGGAAGCCAACTACCAGATCCAAAAGCTAGCCACGCAACTGGCCGAGGCAAGTACCATAAGCGAACGTACCATAGCCTACCGTCTCACGAGATATGACCGAGGCAAGTATCTCAAGCTATCTACCAGAGCCTGCCGATACACGAGAAATGACCAGGACAAGTATCTAAAGTGTGCCTGAACCACATGTACAAATCAAGCCCGTGATCGCTCGTCACTGCGGCAAGCTTCATGGATTAGCGGTCCATGGACTAATAACAAAACCCTCACAATGACCGCATGCCCCGGCATCTTACCTCGAAAAGCATGGCCATGAAACCATCCTCATCGATGCATGTCCGCGACCATCCATCGTGTCGGCGTGTCCAAAGGAAATAACAAGATAATACCCAAAGTGGGCGATACTGCGTGGACCATCCAACGTGTCAGTATGTCCAAAAGAAATAACCAGATAATACTCAATAGTGGACGCATACTCGTGGACCATCCAACGTGTCAGTATGTCCAAGCAATCAATCAGATAGCCGGCCCTCCCCGAGAGACACGGTAGCACACAATCAAACACTTGCACAACAAAGGCTATCACAACAAGCATAGGCAAGTTCAACGTACTTTCATTTTATGTCAACAATACGTGTTTCAAACCCAAAAATAATACCCACTTTCATTCTTTCAAAAAGACCTCTTTTTACGTAAAAGATACTAATACTCGTAGTATCAAAAACACATTTCCTTTTCAAACCAAATTACTTTACTTTCGTAAAAACCTTTACAAGACTTTTAAAATCAAGTATTGTATACTTTTTAAACCAAGTGCCTTTCTTTTAAAACAACATCAAGTATACTCTTTAAAACTCAAATACTTACTCTTTTCAAAACAAGTAACCTATACTTAAATCAAGTTACTTCTCTTTTTCTGAAATCAAGTTGTTTATAAGTCAAGTCTCTTATCTTTTAAAATCAGTCGTTTATCTTTCAAAATCAAATCTTTCTTTTATCTTCATAAAGTCGTTATAACTAACTTCCCATAAAGCCATTATAACACTTTATGTTTTAAACAACAAAATTCATTTCACACACGTACGTCTACCGTACTATATAGTTCACAACAATCATGCTCAAGAGTATAGGAAGAATCACATACCTTTTAGATTAAACCACAAGCCAAGTCAAGTATGCCGCGTAGAAGATCCACCTATAGCAACCAAAATATATCTTTAAATCTCTAGGTCTATTCGTAGCATATTATAATTAAACATTTCCCTGTTCTACGGAAAATTCGGCGAGACCTCCCGCATGAACACATAAATAACCTCCCCATAACAAGGCCTGCTACCAAGCCAACAACTCCAAGGGGATTACACGTCCAACCGGACGTGTTCAAATCTGATTCACAATAATACTACACAAGTCTACTGTAAATACAGTTCAATCCTTTATAATCATCCTTCCAATATATCTAATACTCAGTTCTAAACTACTACAATATGTAATATCCAATTACAATAGGGGGACACAGATCATTACCTCGATAAGCCCAAAATTATCCAAGATATAAGTCGATCCTGAGCAACGTTTAGCTCCAAATCCTTACGCTCCAACCCGCTCCAAGCAACCCTTAGAAGTTTCTAAATAACTTCTCTAAACACTTCAACCAAGCTAGGAAGATTTTTCTAGGGTTTCGTTTTGCGACTATTGGAATAAAGTAGTATTTCCGGGCTCCTAGTATAGAAATAACTTTGGAATACAACTAGGGATACTAGGCTAAGGTATTTGGGATTCTACTACAATACTTGAAGTATTTTCTACACAAGTGGGGGAGGGGGGACGAAACAAGGCTAAAGGGAGGGAGTATTTTGCTTGGAAAAGCTTTAAGTGTGGATGAAATTAGTCTTCAACTTAAGGGGGTATTAATAGAGGAATTAAGGGTCATGATCTATGCAAGTGGGTGGTCAAGATTGGGCCATGTGTGTGTGGTTCCCACCGCACCACATGGCCAACGAAAACACAAGACAAGTGGCTTGCCACTTGTAAGGCCATTTCGGCCAAGGGACAAATGTCTAGCCACTTGTCCCACCATTTCGGCCAAGGTGTCCACATGGGGGTGACACGTGTCGCCCCCCTACTCGTCCAAAATATTTCGTCTTCCGAAAATATCCAAAATATCGAAAATCTCAAAAATAAAGCGGGCCCCACAAAACCGTAAATTTCTCCCGTGGGCCCCACATGACCATTTCCGAACAATAAAATCCCAAAATTCTAATATAATCCAAGAAGCCCAAATACCAAATCTGCGAATCCAATTCCCATCAACGAACCTTTTTTCTTCACAAAACCCGGAAACTTTTCCGTCGAAAAATCACACCTTTCTTTCTTTCAAAATTTCTGTCGTAATCTCGCACGTACTGTTATACCCCGTATTTCCAGAGTATGTACGTGAGGACGTACGTATTAAATTTTTGTCTTAAGAATTGACAAGTTTCGAAATTTGGGCACAAGTGCCGAAAGGAGTCGTTTTTCGACGAAACGTTTTACTAAACTTCGGGCGGAAAATACGGCTATGTCATTTTTAATTTTTGCGGATTTTTCCGAGAGACGAAACATTTTGGACCAACGGGAGGGTGACATGTGTCACCCTCACATTGGAAGGAAGTGGGACGGCAAAGGGACGAAAAAGATGGCTTTAGTTGGTAGGATATTTTGTGCAAGTTGGTGTGGTAGATGGATAAGGTGCACTTGGCATAAATCTAGCCCTACACTTGCCTTACACTTGGATGAATCTTGGCCATTGGTTGGCCATTCCTTGACCTATAAATACCCCCCTTGTTGAAGAGTTATTTCATCCTAAATTGAGCAATCTTTCTAAGTCTCAAATACTCCCTCCCTCTTGTTTGTAGTTCGTCCAAAGAGTCTCCCCCCCCCCCCCTTGAGTGAGCCTTGGCCGAGAGCCACCCCCTCCCCCCTTTGTGGTGTCTAGCCGTGGGGTACCCCCCCCTAGCCTAGTTGTCTCGTATAAATACCCCCCTTTTGTGGTATAGAAATACTCTCCAAGTATTGTTATAATGCCCAAATACCTTGGCCCAAATACCTTGTAGTATTCCCAAGGTTACACTTACAAAAGCCCAGAAAATACTATTATACCTTCTTTAGCCACAAAACGAAACCCTAAGGAAAACCTTCATAGTCGGTTGAAGTGTTAAGTAGAAGTTGCGTAGAACTTCTAAGGGTTGTTTGGAGCGGATTGGAGCACTCGGAGTAGGAGCTAAACATTGCTCAGGAGCGACATTAAACTCGGATAATTTTGGGCTTATCGAGGTAAATACTACTGTCCTTCTAGTGTAATTGGAAATTACATACTGTAGTAGTATAGAAATGAATATAAGATTCATAAGAAGAGAATTGAACTGTAATAGAAAGATATTACAGAAAAGACTTGAACTGAAATCACTTCAGAAGAATATAAGTAGAAGTTAAACTGTACTTACATAGGACTGTATATACAGTAGACTGATAACCTTTATTGGTTGAATGTTCTGCAAGTAGCATGGGCTACTTAGAAGGTGGACAGTGCTAGGGTTATAGCCGTGGAGCGTTTTGCTTATAGTCGATAAATCGCCGCGAGGTATGTGATTCTTCCTATACTCTTGAGCATGATATTTTAAAAAGGAAGATATATATAGTACGGCAATGTCTTTTGACTTAAGCCTGAATAATATATAGTACGGTAGACGTACGTGTGCTAATTGAACGTAGTTGTACGGCAATGTCTTTTGACTTAAGCCTGAATAATAAGAATTTTGAAGTATTTCAAAATTGTTAAGAAACCATTTTTGAAAGAAGGGTAACACTTGGTTTTAAAGGTTTTAAAAAGAGTTATACTAGCTTTATGGGGAGTTAGGTATAACGTCTTAAGAGAGGTAAAGAAAATGGTTTACTGATTTTAGAAGTTAAGAGACTTGATCTTATAAGATAAGAGACTTAACTTAAATGAATTAATATGGATTTTGTGTGAAACCTCATTCGTGAGTAATGAGTACTTGGTTTTTAAAAGGAATAATGTTTCTTGATTTCGGAAATCAGAATGTGTATCGATAAACCACTGCAGCGTTAATAAAGGAAAATGTATTGAATAATTAAGTATTATTAAAACCAGTAGAAACCTCCATCTGCATAGAAGCTAAGATGAGACAAAATGGTATTACATTTTCTAGATCATGGCTGCTTAATAAGATTGATTATGAACAAGATTAACCTACTCACCTATGGCATATGTTACTCTATTGTTTTAAAAAGAGATTAAGTCATTGAACTATGAAACTTTTCTAAAAAGAGACTTGCGTAATTGAAATTAGGCAAACTGAAACTTTTAGGGAAAAGAAAGGCATTGTGTTGTCTTAAAATGGTTTAAAACATAAAGTGTTATAACAGCTTTATGAGAAGTTGGTTATAACGACTTTATGAAAACAAAAGAAGTGTTTTATCATTTGTTTTAATGTGGTAACTTGACTTTTAAAAGAGAAGTATTTTGGTCCAAAAAGAAGGCATGGTATTGCCTTAATTTGGTCTTAAAAAGGAAAGTATGAAAGTTGTTTTGGTTTACTTAAAAGATATAAGTCACACATTTTTATATACCACGGGTATCGGGTGACTTTTATAAAAGGAATGAATCTCTTAAAAGGAATTTAATGTACGTAGTACTTTAGGGTTAAAATCCGGACTTTGACATAAAATGAAAGTACCTTGAGTTGTGTATAACTTGCCTATGCTTGTCGTTGTGAAACTTGACCATGTTACGTGTGATAGCCTTGTTGTGCAAGTAATCGCGTTCTACTCGACTAGGTTCGTAGGATGAACCGAATGTATTTCACTCGACTCTGGGTTCATCCGAATGTATTTCACTCGACTACCGGTTCATCCGGAATGTATTTCACTCGACTACCGTTCATCCGAGAATGTATTTCACTCGACTACGGTTCATCCGAATGTATTTCACTCGACTAGGTTCATCCGAATGTATTTCACTCGACTACCGGTTCATGGGATGAACCGAATGTATCCCACGTTTCTATCTTTGGGTCCATGAGATGGGCGAGACATGTTATACGTATCACATGATTTGTACCTAGATCTGGCGGTGAGGAAGAAGTTCCACGGGCATGAGGATGACTTTGAGGCGTGAGTCACGACTTGACATAATCGCTTTTATGTTGTGATCGTAGTTTGGTTATCATACATGTCTCTGCTTTATATAGACTATTATGATTTCATTTCTGATATTTTCTGATTTCACATACTTGGTACTTGTTGTATTGACCTCCTTCGGGCTGCGTTCATCCGCAGTAGAAGTACTACCGCCGATCCGCGTTTAGGATCTCATTTCAGCGTCTTGGGAAGCTCCGTCCCTTCGAGGCTTATCTTTGGTATGTTACCACACAGTGCAGGTCCTTGTACATTCAGGTATGGCGGGGCCACCTGTCGTCATAGTTGTTGTATAAATCTTAAGTGCATGCCTTTGTTGTGGGCGGGTTGTAAGGATTATGCTGTTCAAATGTTTATATATATATATGTTGAAAGGCAACCGTTTTGGTTGGCCTATTTTCTTTCATCTTAATCCATGTCTATTTACATGTTTAAGTTTTATTTCCGCTGGTTTTCTCTGATGTTGTATCACTAGGGTGCCCGGGGTAAGGCTCCAGTCACGGGCCCGGGTTCGGGTCTTGACAAAGTGGTATCAAAGCAGTTAGTCCTCGGAAAGTGTCTACAGACCGTGTCTAGTAGAGTCTTGATTATCGGTGTGTTGTGCACCACATCTATAATCAGGAGGCTATAGGACATTTAGGATTGGTTTCCATTCTTCTCATTCTGAGATCGTGCCTTAGAGCTGTGTGATAAGTTGGACCCTTCTGACGTATTCCTTTCCTTTACGATTATGCCTCGCGTAAAACCTGAGCCCAGATGGGCAAGGCGATCGAGAGGCTGTTAGTGAGACACGAGAGAGTACGAGCGCGAGCGTCGATACACGAGCAGTGCTTCCGGCCCGGGTTTCGCGACGCCGCCAAGACCAGATAAATTTAGAGCGCGGCGGTGGCTGCTGAGACTCTGATACGAGCCTCGATCCACACTGGAGCGGATGAGATAAGTACAAGGAGATGGCGATTCGGCGTGGTCGTGGCGAGATATGAGATAAATTTGGATCTGGCCAGATTCGATCCAGTAGCACCGTAGTTCACCCCGAGCGCATTTGAGACTACGGATTTTTACGAGGTGTAACCCGCCAGAGTTTTATGGGTCGAGGCACGAGGACGGTCGCGAGGAGTTCATCCGGCGATTCTGGTCGTGAGTGATCAAGGCATCGGATCCGAGTCGGTGGTCCTAGGTTCGCATCGGTGCGTGATACCGCATGATCGGTTTGATTCGTGGGAGCTGTCGGGAGAGAATGCACTTCCGGCTATATGGGACGAGTTCTCAAAGGCATTTCTTGCACACTTCTTGCCTCGCGGATGAGGAGGGCTCGGGTGACAGATTTTTGACATTAAGGCGGGGCGGGCGGACGGTTAGAGAGTACAATGTGGAGTTCGACTCGTTAGCTCGGTATGTCCCCGCCGTAATGGCGATATGGAGGGCGAGTACCGCTACGTCACCGAGCTAGATGATTACTTGGCGAGGCTTGTGCGGGTGTAGCTCTTGCCGGCATGGACATTGCCCGTCTGGCTCATGCACTAGGATGTGAGGCACGGAGAGGTCGGCGAAATGGCCGAGATCGCGAAGAGGGCCTTGGCAGCAGGTCCTTTGGTAACTTTCGAGGCGGACCGCCTCGAAGCGAGTTAGTTATGTACCTCCGCCAAGATGCAGTGGTCCTCCGATCTTGGGGCGTTCGGTATTCGGAGCTGGTCGAGCTCGGGGCTTCGTTCACAGTATACGTGAGTGCTAGCGGCCAGGATTCATGTCCCGCCGGTGTGCGATGTGGCAAACATCATCCGGGAATGTCGTCTTTTCTGGTGCTTGTTTCACTGCGGCCGTCGAGCCATGTGACGAGAGGCGTGCTTATAGGAGAATGCGGCTTGGCGCAGCCTGCGGATCGATGGCGGGTTCATCGCCTTCTAACTATACGCCTGCGAGTGCCTATGATTAGAGTGGAGCGGTAGGTTCAGGTATATCCCTAACCCTCTAGAGTTTTGCATGCTTGATATGATGATCTTTTGTTGTGTGCTATGTACGGATAGCGTTGTATTAGTTATGAGTTAGAAATCATGGTTAGTTGAAAGGATAATTCCTTGGGTAGTGTAAAATGGAAGTGGTAGCTTTCATGACCTGTATAGGTAAGATTGTTCCGGATCGGGAAACAAGAGCGTGATGCGTTAAGTGGGTCGGGTTGGGGCCATGTTGAGGGCCAACCCGCGGCCTGTTTCGAGGTGGGGTCAGCTCTGGGTGGTCCCGCCAGGTGGTAGGGTCACGAGGGTGCTAGGCCCAAGTTTAGATGACCATCGTATGAGTTTGTGGATATGTTCGACCAGAATCGGTTCGTGAAGGCCGGGAATGGGCTTAGAGGAAAGTGAAGCTAGTAAGATGACCAAGTTTGGAGGTGGTGACTCCAAAGTCTTGGGACCAGAAGCGTTGACTGAAGTATGGTGCGTATACTAGAAGAGTTCAAGTGTTCGAGGAGGGCACGACGAGTAAGGAAGGAAGAGAACGTGTGTTAGTTCGTGGCCAGGCGTGGCGTTGGCAACTTGTTAGAAGATCTTCTTCGTAATCCACCTTGAGAAGGAACATTCGGGACGAATGTTTCTAAGGAGGGGAGAATGTTATACCCCGTATTTCCAGAGTATGTACGTGAGGGCGTACGTATTAAATTTTTGTCTTAAGAATTGACAAGTTTCGAAATTTGGGCACAAGTGCCGAAAGGAGTCGTTTTTCGACGAAACGTTTTACTAAACTTGCGAAGGGAAAAATACGGCTATGTCATTTTTAATTTTTGCGGATTTTTCCGAGAGACGAAACATTTTGGACCAACGGGAGGGTGACATGTCACCTCACATTGGAAGAAGTGGGACGGCAAAGGGACGAAAAAGATGGCTTTAGTTGGTAGGATATTTTGTGCAAGTTGGTGTGGTAGATGGATAAGGTGCACTTGGCATAAATCTAGCCCTACACTTGCCTTACACTTGGATGAATCTTGGCCATTGGTTGGCCATTCCTTGACCTATAAATACCCCCCTTGTTGAAGAGTTATTTCATCCTAAATTGAGCATTCTTTCTAAGTCACAAATACTCCCTCCCTCTTGTTTGTAGTTCGTCCAAAGAGTCTCCCCCAGGTGAGCCTTGGCGAGAGCCACCCCCTCCCCCCCTTTGTGGTGTCTAGCCGTGGGGTACCCACCCCCCCCAGCCTAGTTGTCTCGTATAAATACCCCCCTTTTGTGGTATAGAAATACTCTCCAAGTATTGTTATAATTCCCAAATACCTTGGCCCAAATACCTTGTAGTATTCCCAAGGTTACACTTACAAAAGCCCAGAAAATACTATTATACCTTCTTTAGCCACAAAACGAAACCCTAAGGAAAACCTTCATAGTCGGTTGAAGTGTTAAGTAGAAGTTGCGTAGAACTTCTAAGGGTTGTTTGGAGCGGATTGGAGCACTCGGAGTAGGAGCTAAACATTGCTCAGGAGCGACATTAAACTCGGATAATTTTGGGCTTATCGAGGTAAATACTCATCCTTCTAGTGTAATTGGAAATTACATCGTAGTAGTATAGAAATGAATATAAGATTCATAAGAAGAGAATTGAACTGTAATAGAAGGATATTACAGAAAAGACTTGAACTGAAATCACTTCAGAAGAATATAAGTAGAAGTTAAACTGTACTTACATAGGACTGTATATACAGTAGACTGATAACCTTTATTGGTTGAATGTTCTGCAAGTAGCATGGGCTACTTAGAAGGTGGACCAGGCTAGCCGGGTTATAGCCGTGGAGCGTTTTGCTTATAGTCGATAAATCGTCACGAGGTATGTGATTCTTCCTATACTCTTGAGCATGATATTTTAAAAAGGAAGATATATATAGTACGGCAATGTCTTTTGACTTAAGCCTGAATAATATATAGTACGGTGAGCGTCGTGTGCTAATTGAACGTGGTTATGCGGCAATGTCTTTTGACTTAAGCCTGAATAATAAGAATTTTGAAGTATTTCAAAATTGTTAAGAAACCATTTTTGAAAGAAGAGTAACACTTGGTTTTAAAGGTTTTAAAAAGAGTTATACTAGCTTTATGGGGAGTTAGGTATAACGTCTTAAGAGAGGTAAAGAAAATGGTTTACTGATTTTAGAAGTTAAGAGACTTGATCTTATAAGATAAGAGACTTAACTTAAATGAATTAATATGGATTTTGTGTGAAACCTCATTCGTGAGTAATGAGTACTTGGTTTTAAAAGGAATAATGTTTCTTGATTTGAAAATCGTAATGTGTATCGATAAACCACTGCAGCGTTAATAAAGGAAAATGTATTGAATAATTAAGTATTATTAAAACCAGTAGAAACCTCCATCTGCATAGAAGCTAAAATGAGACAAAATGATATTACATTTTCTAGATCATGGCTGCTTAATAAGATTGATTATGAACAAGATTAACCTACTCACCTATGGCATATGTTACTCTATTGTTTTAAAAAGAGATTAAGTCATTGAACTATGAAACTTTTCTAAAAAGAGACTTGCGTAATTGAAATTAGGCAAACCGAACTTTTAGGAAAAGAAAGGCATTGTGTTGTCTTAAAATGGTTTAAAACATAAAGTGTTATATGACTTTATGGGAAGTTGGTTATAACGACTTTATGAAAACAAAAGAAGGGTTTTATCATTTGTTTTAATGTGGTAACTTGACTTTTAAAAGAGAAGTATTTTGGTCCAAAAAGAAGGCATGGTATTGCCTTAATTTGGTCTTAAAAAGGAAAGTATGAAAGTTGTTTTGGTTTACTTAAAAGATATAAGTCACACATTTTTATATACCACGGGTATCGGGTGACTTTTATAAAAGGAATGAATCTCTTAAAAGGAATTTAATGTACGTAGTACTTTAGGGTTAAAATCCGGACTTTGACATAAAATGAAAGTACCTTGAGTTGTGTATAACTTGCCTATGCTTGTCGTTGTGAAACTTGACCATGTTACGTGTGATAGCCTTGTTGTGCAAGTACTGCGTTCTACTCGACTACCGGTTCATGGGATGAACCGGGAATGTATTTCACTCGACTACCGGTTCATCCGGGAATGTATTTCACTCGACTCTAGGCTCATCCGAATGTATTTCACTCGACTCTAGGTTCATCCGAGAATGTATTTCACTCGACTACCGGTTCATCCGGGAATGTATTTCACTCGACTACCGGTTCATCCGGGAATGTATTTCACTCGACTACCGGTTCATAGGATGAACCGGGAATGTATCCCACACGTTTCTATACTGGGTCCATGAGATGGGCCGAGACATGTTATACGTATCACATGATTTCTACCTAGACTGCCGGCAGTGAGGAAGAAGTTCCACGGGCATGAGGATGACTTTGAGGCGTGAGTCCACGACTTGACATAATCGCTTTTATGTTGTGATCGTAGTTTGGTTATCATACATGTCTCCCGCTTTATATAGACTATTATGATTTCATTCTGATATTTTCTGATTTCACATACTTGGTACTTGTTATCTTGACCTCCTTGGTGCGTTCATCTGCAGTAGAAGTACATTTACCGCCGATCCGCGTTTAGGATCTCATTTCAGCGTCTTGGGAAGCTCCGTCCTTCGGAGGCTTATCTTTGGTATGTTACCACAGTCCAGTAGGTCCTTGTACATTCGAGGGTATGGCGGGGCCCTGTCCGTCATAGTTGTTGTATAAATCTTAAGTGCAGGTGCTTTGTTGTGGGCGGGGTTGTAAGGATTATGCTTGTTCAAATGTTTATATATATATATGTTGAAAGGCAACCGTTTTGGTTGGCCTATTTTCTTTCATCTTAATCCATGTCTATTTACATGTTTAAGTTTTATTTCCGCTGGTTTTCTCTGATGTTGTATCACTAGGGTGCCCGGGGTAAGGCACCAGTCACGGGCCCGGGTTCGGGTCTTGACACGTACGTCCTCACATACATACCCTGGAACTACGGGGTATAACATCTAGTGTCGTTTTTTGCCCTGTCCATGGTTCGGGGCGTTACAAAAGGTCTGAACTTTTGAAGAAGAAATCAAAAATTTTGAACGTGAAACCTTGAGAAGGGTTTTCTTGAAAACCTTATGATTATAGCATGGAAATCCTGTTAAGAATTTATGTATGTGTTAGAATTAATTAGAAATACATGGGAGAGACTTACCTTGATGTTGGAGGATGAGGAGAGAAAAGTTGTGCTAAGGCTTTGGAGAATTGAACGATGGAATAAAATTCGATAAAATGTGACTTTAAATGAGTTTCGAGAGCATATGCACTGACATCTATATCGCGGATGGCCTTCTACGGCCGCGGATGCTTCTCCACATCGAAACAAAAAGTTAAAAACTTTGGGACGTAAATTTGTCCCGAAACGCGATTGTTATACCCCGTATTTTCTGAGTATGTACGTGAGGACGTACGTAGAAAATTTGAGCCTTAAGTTAGGCAAGTTTCGAAATTTGTACACAACACCCGATTAGAGTCGTTTTTCGACGAAACGTTTCCACAGCTTTTGTTGGGAAAATTCCGGCTATGTCATTTATAATTTTTGCGGATTTTTCCGAGAGACGAAACATTGTGGACCAACGGGAGGGTGACATGTGTCACCCTCACATTGGAACAAATGGGGCGGCAATGGTGGACGAAAAAGAGGGCTTTAGTTGGTAGGATATTTTTGTGCAAGTTGTGTGGTAGATGGATAAGGTACACATGGTGGAAATCTAACCCTACACTTGCACCACACTTGTCTTCATCTTGGCCATTGGTTGGCCATGGCTTGACCTATAAATACCCCCCTAAGCTTGAAGAGTTCTTCATCCAAAAATGTGCCTAAGTCTTGAAATCTCCCTCCCCTCTCCTTGTAGTAGTCGTCCGCCACACCCCTCCCCCCTTTGAGAAGGCCCCTTGGCCGAAAGTACCCCCCCCCCTAGCCTAGTTGTTTTCGTATAATACCCCCCCTTTGTGGTATAGAAATACTCTCCTAGTATTGTTATAATGTCCAAAATACTTTAGCCCAAATACCTTGTTGTACTTTCCAAAGTTATACTTATCTGGCTTGGAAAATACTATTATACTTTCCTTTAGCCACTAAACGAAACCCTAAGGAAAAATCTTCACGTAGTTGAAGTATTAAGTAGAAGTTGTGTAGACACTTCTAAGGGTTTTTGGAGCGTTTTGGAGCGCACGGAGTAGGAGCTAAACCTTGTTCAGAACGACATATAAACTCGGATAATTTTGGGCTTATCGAGGTAAACATTCTTGACCTTACATTGTAATTGGAAATTACATGTTGTAGGAATATATAGTTGAAGTATACTATATATAGAACTGAACATTATAATTGTGCGGCAATGTCTTTTGACTTAAGCTGAATAATACTTACGGATGTCTTGCGACTTAAGCTGAATTTAAATAAGAGAACCGAATCGTAATTACATAGGGTGTATTAGATGAGACTTGTGTAGCATTCTTTGTGTAGTAGAATTGTACACGTCCGTCAGACGTGTTAACCCCACTGGTTGGCTTGGTAGCGGCCTCGATAGAGGAGGAGATTTCTGCTGTTGCGGGAGAGTCTTTGCCGAATTTTATGTAGAATATTCTACGTCGGGATCTAAAGGTATTAATAGGCGCTTTGTGGCCTCTATAGGTTGTAGTACTACGTGTGGAGTGATCCACTTGGCTTAAGGAGTAGCCGTGGTTTGAGGTACTTGGGCGTTTTGTTATTAGTCGACAATCGTCGCGAGGTATGTGGACCTCTTCCTATCTCTTCTAGCATGATATGTGTGAACTATGTAGTACGGTGACGTCATGTGCTAAATGTATTTGATTGATTTAAAACATAAAGTGTTATAACGGCTTTATGGGAAGTTGGTTATAATAGCTTTATGTGGATAAGCACATACTTTGTGGTTTTTAAAAGGTAACTGATTTGAATAATAATTGGCTTGATATGTGTTAATAAAGAACTTGAAGCATTTCAAAAGATCTATGAATCGTTTTGAAAGAATGAGTATTACTTGGGTTTTGAAAGCTTAAGAGTTATACTAGCTTTATGGGAAGTTAGGTATAACGGCTTAAGAATGTTATCTTGATTTGAAATCGAATGTGTATCGACAAACCAACCGCGTTAAATAAAAGGAAAATGTATTGACTAAAGAAGTATTATTAAAACCGGTAGAAACCTCCATCTGCATAGAAGCTAAGATGAGACAAAATGATATTACATTTCCTAGATCATGGCTGCTTAATAAGATTGATTATAAACAAAGAATACCTACTCACTTATAAGACATAGGTTTCTCAAAACGTTTAAAGGAGAATTATGTTTTAAAGGATTTAAAACTATGAACTACTGAAACCTTTTCTAAATTGAGAAACTTGAGCATTCGAAATTAGGCAACTTGAACGTTTGGAAAATAAGGTTGTCACTTGATTTTACAAAGGAAAGCATTTTGGTTTACTTAACAATGTTAGTCACTCAAATTTTATACTACGGTTATCGGGTGACCTTTGTAAAAGAAATGGATCTTAAAAGGAATTTAAAGGACGTAGTACTTTAAGGTTAAAATCCGACTTTGATATAAAATGAAAGTACCTTGAGTCGTGTGTAACTTGCTTATACTTGTTGTTATGAAACTTGACCATGTTACGTGTGATAGCCTTGTTGTGTAAGTCGCGTGTTCTACTCAACTACCGGTCATCCGAATGTATATCACTTGATTACCGGTTCATCCGGAATGTATTTCACTCGACTCTGGGCTCATCCGGAATGTGTTTCACTTGATTAGGTTCATCCGGAATGTATTTCACTTGATTACCGGTTCATCCGGAATGTATTTCACTTGAGGACCGGTTCATCCGGAATGTATTTCACTTGAGGACCGGTTCATCCGAATGTATTTCACTTGAGGACCGGTTCATCCGGAATGTATTTCACTTGACTACCGGCTCATCCGAATGTATTCCACTCGACTCACGGTTCACGGGATGAGCAGGAATGTATTCCACCCTTTTCTATATTGGGTCCATAAGATGGGCGAGACACATTATACGTATCACATGATTTGTACCTAGATCTGGCGGTGAGGAAGGAGTTCCACGGGCGTGAGGATGACTTTTAGGGCGTGAGTCCCTGACTTGACATGACTGCTTCTATGTTGCGAACTGTAGTATGGTTAACATACATGACTCCTGCTTTATAAAGACTATTATGATTTCATTTACGATTTTCTGATTTCACATACTTGGTACTGTTGTCGACCTCGCCCGGGCCGCGTTCATGCCGCAGGTAAAAGGTACATCGGCTGTCGATCCCCGCTTTTAGGATCACCTTTCAGCGTATTGGAAAGCTCCGTTCCTTCGGAGGCTTATCTTTTTGTTATACCCCGTATTTCCAGAGTATGTACGCGAGGACGTACGTAGGAAATTTTCGAACTACAAAGTGGCTTGGCCGAATTAGCTTTGTGCACACCACCCGGTTAGAGTCGTTTTTAGTGAAAGCGTTTCCACGCTTTCGTAGGGGAATTTCCGGCTATGTCATTTTTATTTTTTGCGGATTTTTCCGAGAGACGAAACATTTTGGACCAACGGGAGGGCGACACTTGGCACCCTCCAATTGGTGGACTTGAACGTCCATTTGGACGAAATTGGCAATGCTTGGCACGTTTTTGTTGCCTTGTTTGGTCAAAGGGAGTTGGTAGGATATTTGTGTGTAGTGATCTTGGCCCTACACTTGCACCACACTTGGCTTGATCTTGGCCATTGGTTGGCCTTGGCTTATACTATAAATACCCCCCTCTTTGAAGACTTTCTTCATCCTAAAAATGTTCTAAGTCTTAGAAATCCCTTCCCTCCCTTGCTTGTGTTCTCGTCCTCCCCCATTTGGCCGAGAACCCCCTCCCCCCCTTGAGTGGCCTTGTGGCCGAGAGCACTCCCCCCCCCTCTAGTGGTGCTAGCCGTGGGGTACACCCCCCCCCCTAGCCTAGTTGTCTCGTATAAAATACCCCCCCTTAGTGGTGTAGAAATACTCTCAAAAGTATTGTTATAATGCCCAAATTACCTTAGCCAATACCTTGTAGTATTCTAAGGTTATACCTATACGAAAAGCCCAGAAAATACTATTATACTTCCCGTCAGTCACAAAACCAAAACCCTAGGAAAATCTCCATAGTCCGTTGGAGTATTGTGTAGAAGTTGGTTAGAACTTCTAAGGGTGGTTTAGAGCGGGTTGGAGCGCTCGGAGTTGGAGCTAAACGATTGCCCAGGATCGACTTTAAGCTAGGATAATTATGGGCTTATCGAGGTAACTATCTTGTCCCCCTATTGTAATTGGAAATTACATGTTGTTAGATTATATAGTTGAAGTATACTATATATATAGTACTGAACGTAATTATCGGCAATGTCTTGCGACTTAAGCCTGAATTTAAAGAAGAATACTGAACTGTAATTACATAGGGCTGTATTACAGTAGACTTGTGTAGTAGTACCGTGGAGTAGAATTGTACCCGTTAGGGTTGATGCATAACCCCGGTTGGCTTGGTAGCCGGCCTCGATAGAGGAGGAGATTTCTGTTGTTGCGGGGAGGTCTTCTTAATTTTACGTAGAATGTTCTCTGAAGGGATCTAAATGTTAATAAGCGCCTTGTGGCCTTATAGGTTGAAGTACTACGTGTGGCGCGATCTACTTGGCTTAAGGAGTAGCCGACGGTTGGAAGTACTTGGAGCGTTTTGCTATTAGTCGATACTCGTCGCGAGGTATGTGAACCTCTTCCTATCTCTTCTAGCATGATATGTGTGAACTATGTAGTACGGTAGACGTACATGTGCTAAATGTGTTTGAGTGGTCTAAAACATAAAGTGTTATAACGGCTTTATGGGAAGTTGGTTATAACAGCTTTATGTTGGTTAGAAAATACATGTGGTTTTTAAAAAGGTAACGGATTTGAACTATAACTGGCTTGTTATATGTTAATAAAGAACTTGAAGTATTTCAAAAGATTCTTGAATCATTTTGAAAGGAGAAGTAATACTTGGTATTTGAAAACTTAAGAGTTATACTAGCTTTATGGGAAGTTAGGTATAACGGCTTAAGAATGTTTTTCTGATTTCGGAAATCAGAATTGTGTATCGACAAACCACTGCAGCGTTAATAAAGGAAAATGTATTGAATAATTAAGTATTATTAAAACCGAGAAACTTCCATCTGCATAGAAACTAAGATGAGACAAAATGATATTTCCTAGATCATGGCTGCTGTAATAAGATAGATATAAACAAGAATATCCTACTCACATATAAGGCTTTTGTTTCTCAAACAGGTTTAAAAGAGAATTATATTCTTAAATGAATAAGGCTATGAACTCTGAAACATTTCAAAAATAAGAAAAGTCAACATATGAAATTAGGCAAAATTGGACGTTTGGAAAAAAATGTTGTTACTTCATTTTACAAAGGTAATAGTTTTTGTTTATATAAAAAAACATCCTTTATTTTATACTACGGGTATTGTGTGACTTTCGTGAAAGTAACGTATCTTTTAAAGAGTTAATGTATGAAGTACTTTGGGGATAAAAACCCGATCTTGTTAATCGTATAGTAGAAAGTACCTTGTGTGAACAACTTGATTGTATTGGTTTGTGATAGCCTTGTAATACTTTCTTGTTGCTTTGATAAGTAAACGTGTTAGGATGCTACGTGTGTTAGTATCTTGTGATGTTTGTGTAAAGGGGTTTCCCTTGATTGTGCTTATTAACTATCAGTCGTCATGATAGTATTGTGACATTCATCTCTTGAGATGATTAGGGTTGTCGCCCTCCGTCTGGGGTAGACTTCGGTGGTCGATGGACTATGATTCGAGATACCTCACGCGGGTCTGGGGGCTATGCGAGCTCTGAGTTCGAGTTAGTATCGTCCTTTATGGGCATGCGGTCGCATGGCTATGCGGACTCGAAAGTCGGGGCGATGCCGGGAGTAGCTACCCTCGATGCGAGGATGCCTCACGCGGGCGATGAGATTGGCCTATCGCGGGCTGCGGGAAGTTCGAGGACTAGACGCGCATCGAATCTGCGGGCAAGTGGCGGCTTTGATCATGTGATGATGCAAGCGGATCTTATAATCTGATTCATGACCTTGTTGATGCTAGGTGTTAGTAGTCGGCTATGCCTTCGTGCCTACACCTGTCTTGTTTTATTTGGACACAGTGGGACCCGTGTTCATGTGTGTTCCTTGGTGCTTTCATATCATAGATCGCGGTGAGGAAGGTATTCCACGGGCATGATTGATGTTGTGGGCGTGAGACCCATTGTTATATTTGAGTGATGACTTGAGGCGTGAGTCACGACTTTACATATTTGCTTATTTATTGTGAATCGTAGTTAGGTTATCATACATGTCTCTGCTTTATAGACTATTATGATTTCATTCTGATATTTATTTGATTTCACATACTCAATTTTTGTTATGCTTGACCTCGCCCTTGAGTGCGTTCATGCCGCAGTAAAGTACACCAGTCGTTGATCCTCGCTCTTAGGGTCCCAGTTCAGCGCGTGGGAGCGCTCCGGTTCTCCGGAGGCTGGTCTTGGTATAGTCCCCGATTGTTGTAGGTGCGTACATTCAGGGGTATGACGGGGCCGTGTCCCGTCGTTGTTGTCATTCCATTCGTAAGTGCAGTAGTACTATTGTGGGCGGGGTTTGTAAAAGGATTAAAATTTCATGTTAAAAGAGTTGTTATTTATATATGCTTGAAAGGCAAGTTTTCCTCAGTTCTTGTTTTGTACTTCACTTGTTTCTTGTATGTGTTTATGTTCCGCTGATTACTCTGATGTTGTGTCACTAGGGTGCCCGGGGTAAGGCACCAGTCACGGGCCCCGTTTCGGGTCGTGACAAAAGTGGTATCGAGCGATTAATCCTCGGAAAGTGTCTGAGCAGTATCGATGAAGTCTTGATTATCGGTGTGTTGTGCACCACCAATAATCGAGGCTATGGGATATTTAGGATTGGTTTCTATTCTTCTCACTCTGAGATCGTGCCTTAGAGTTGTGTTGTAAGTTGGACCTCTGGCGAAATTATTTCCTTATCGTTATGCCTCGCGTAGGCACCCGCCCGGGAGGGCAAAGCGGCCGAGGAGGCTGCGAGTAGAGTTCGGAGGGTGGCGAGGCACGAGCCCAATCATTGCCTAGGGTAGTGCTTCATTCGGGAATTTTGCGGCGTCACTAGCCCCAGTGAGTTTAGTACGGCGGCGGTGCCTCTGCGGCCATGATATATGAACGCCGGTTCCACGACCGAGCGATGAATATAGGGTGCAAAGAAGCGACCATTACTAGCTATAGATTTGGCTACGAGAGTATACCGATGTACCACGAGTCTTGATGAGTATCAACGAGAAGTTGTGCAAAGTAAGTTCTTGATTGAAGCTTGAGCATGGCACGTATGCGGGCTTATGCGCGGCAGCCGAGACGTGTAGAGATCGACGGGTTAACGAAGGACAGTAGAAGAGGGCCAGAGCAGCAAGGTCCTTTAGTAACTTTCGAGGCGAGTCGCCTCACCAGCAGATTAGATATGCACCTCCGCCAGTGCAGAGTGGTCTTCCACAGATTTTAGGACGTTCGGGGTGTGCAGGAGTTGGTCAGAACTCCAGGGCTTCCGGTTCACAGTGTTATAGACGTCATCCCGGGGAATGTCGTCTTTTAGATGGTACTTGTTGTACCTATGACCGTCAGGGTCTGGTGTGGAAGAGTGTCCTTGTAGGAGGACTTAGCCTTCAGGATCGGTGGGTAGTTGGTCATCTCCTCACATTATGTGCCTACTGCAGGCGTGTTTGATTAGAACGACTAAGGGGAGTGAAGCAGTAGATATAGATATATCTTTAACCCTCTAGAGTTTTGTTTATGTGATAAGGTGAGTATACCTTAAGTGCTATGGTTCTGATAGCAGTGTGTTAATTGTGATTAGAAATCTTGGTTAGTTAACGAGTGAGATTTGGGGGATAGAAAGGTGTGAACCTTAGAGTTTTATACGTAGAGACCTTAGAGGTAAGGCCATCTCAAGTAAAGGTGTAGTGTTGTGTTTGATCCTTATTGGAGTGCATAGTGCACGTGAGCTACGTTTGGGATAGGTCCCTAAGTAGTGTGAAATGAAAGGGGATAGTTGAGCTAAGAAGACCGCTAGGTTTCGTAACGTGTTTAGTCAGATTGTTCCGGATCGGGGAGCTAGTATTGTGCGTGTTGCCGGGTCGGGTTGGGGCCCCGTTGCGGGTCAACCCGCGGTAGGTTTGGTGGTGGGGTCGGTTGTGGTGGTCGCCTTGTGTTAGGTTCTGAGGTGTTAGGCCCAAGTTTAGTTAACAGTCTGAGTTCGTGGATGCGTTCGACCGATGGTCGGGCGATGAAGCGACCATCGTGTTCTTCGGTCGGGACCGTTCACTCGGCAGTGTTGATTTATCGGAAAAGGTTGTAAGGTTGCACGGGGTGCCTACCTTTACCTTAGGACAGACAGTGAAGCCCAGGTGGTGGCTATTTTCGTTCTCTAAAAAGTTTTACCAAGCATGTGTTAAGAACTCAGGTGAGTCTCGATCGCGTTCGCCTCCGGGCGGTGTTTGGATTTGAGGGTAGTTGTGGGGATTGTTGTCTCTGTGGAGGAGCATTTAAGCTACCATTTCGGTGTTCGGATGTCCTTATGAAGCCTTGTGGGCGGAAGTGTAAGTTCTTGGCCGATTGGTTCGATGTTGGCAAGGTTCAGATAGTTAGTTGAGCTTGTTCCGGTGTGGATAGTGTGAAGCTTGTCTAGAAGAGGTTCTGGCAGCTCAGAGAAATCGTGCGGGTAATCGGCGACGACGCTTAGAGTTCAGGTTGACGGTCGGTCTTCTTGAAGATACCACCCCGGTTTGGGTGTGACGAGTTTTGGAAATAGAGGAACTTAGCCCGAGTTATTTTGGGCCTTTATGAGTTCATGTGAAGAATAGGCCAGGTTGCCTATATGTTAGCTTTTGCCATCCAAATTAGGAGGCAGTACGTCCGGTCTTTCGTATTGTTATGATCGGGAAAGTATCGGAGATCCATCAGTGTTCCCGATTAATGATGACCACGTTAGAGATAGTAACCGAGTTTTGGAAGCGAAGCGATGTTAGAAATGTGGTAAGAGTTCGAAGTACGCGGCCTTAGGGATCGCATGCAGCCCGGTACCATTTGTTGGGTCGTCGGAGCAAGGCTCGCGACAAAGTGGCAAAGTGGTATCATTTTGGTAATGTTTGAGGTGTTTCCTCGTGGGCTTAGATGTGAGTATTTGCGCAGGTGTTTTCTGTGGCCAGGTGTGGCAGGATTGTTCTCGTAGTATAGTAGTGAAGACTATCTTGGCGGCGTTGTTTTGAGACTTAGAAGGAACATTCGGACGAATGTTTCTAAGAGAGGAGAATGTTATACCGTATTTCCGAGTATGTACGCGAGGGCGTCGTAGGAAATTTCGAACTACAAAGTGGCTTGGCGAATTAGCTTTGTGCACACCACGGTTAGAGTCGTTTTTAGTGAAGCGTTTCCACGACTTTCGTGGGAATTTCGGCTATGTCATTTTTATTTTTGCGGATTTTTCCGAGAGGCGAAACATTTTGGACCAACGGGAGGCGACACTTGGCACCCTCCAATGGTGGACTTGAGCGTCCATTTGGACGAAATTGGCAATGCTTGCACGTTTTTGTTGCCTTGTTTGGTCAAAGGGAGTTGGTAGGATATTTGTGTGTAGTGATCTTGGCCTACTTGCACCACTTGGCTTGATCTTGGCCATTGGTTGGCCTTGGCTTATACTATAAATACCCCCCTCTTTGAAGACTTTCTTCATCCTAAAAATGTTCTATGTCTTAGAACTCCCTTCCCTCCCTTGCTTGTGTTCTCGTCCTCCCCATTTGGCGAGAACCCCTCCCCTTGAGTGGCCTTGTGGCGAGAGCACTCCACTCTAGTGGTGCTAGCCGTGGGGTACACCCCCCCCCTAGCCTAGTTGTCTCGTATAAAATACCCCCCCTTAGTGGTGTAGAAATACTCTCAAAAGTATTGTTATAATGCCCAAATTACCTTAGCCAATACCTTGTAGTATTCTAAGGTTATACCTATACGAAAAGCCCAGAAAATACTATTATACTTCCCGTCAGTCACAAAACCAAAACCCTAGGAAAATCTCCATAGTCCGTTGGAGTATTGTGTAGAAGTTGGTTAGAACTTCTAAGGGTGGTTTAGAGCGGGTTGGAGCGCTCGGAGTTGGAGCTAAACGATTGCCCAGGATCGACTTTAAGCTAGGATAATTATGGGCTTATCGAGGTAACTATCTTGTCCCCCTATTGTAATTGGAAATTACATGTTGTTAGATTATATAGTTGAAGTATACTATATATATAGTACTGAACGTAATTATCGGCAATGTCTTGCGACTTAAGCCTGAATTTAAAGAAGAATTCTGAACTGTAATTACATAGGGCTGTATTACAGTAGACTTGTGTAGTAGTACCGTGGAGTAGAATTTTACCCGTTAGGGTTGATGCATAACCCCCCCCCCTGGTTGGCTTGGTAGCCGGCCTCGATAGAGGAGGAGATTT
The DNA here is from genome assembly GCA_029844215.1 of Przewalskia tangutica. Lineage (NCBI taxonomy): Eukaryota > Viridiplantae > Streptophyta > Magnoliopsida > Solanales > Solanaceae > Przewalskia > Przewalskia tangutica. The sequence goes on from CM056740.1 coordinate 17,190,171, forward strand.
ACGCTGTTGCGGGGGGGGGAGGTGCTGCCGAATTTTCTGTAGAATGTTCTACGAAGGGATCTAAATGTTAATAAGCGCCTTGTGGCCTTATAGGTTGAAGTACTACGTGTGGCGCGATCTACTTGGCTTAAGGAGTAGCCGACGGTTGGAAGTACTTGGAGCGTTTTGCTATTAGTCGATACTCGTCGCGAGGTATGTGAACCTCTTCCTATCTCTTCTAGCATGATATGTGTGAACTATGTAGTACGGTAGACGTACATGTGCTAAATGTGTTTGAGTGGTCTAAAACATAAAGTGTTATAACGGCTTTATGGGAAGTTGGTTATAACAGCTTTATGTTGGTTAGAAAATACATGTGGTTTTTAAAAAGGTAACGGATTTGAACTATAACTGGCTTGTTATATGTTAATAAAGAACTTGAAGTATTTCAAAAGATTCTTGAATCATTTTGAAAGGAGAAGTAATACTTGGTATTTGAAAACTTAAGAGTTATACTAGCTTTATGGGAAGTTAGGTATAACGGCTTAAGAATGTTTCTTGATTTGAAATCGAAATGTGTATCGACAAACCAACTGCGGCGTTAATAAAGGAAAATGTATTGAATAATTAAGTATTATTAAAACCGAGAAACTTCCATCTGCATAGAAACTAAGATGAGACAAAATGATATTTCCTAGATCATGCATTTCTTTGTAATAAGATAGATATAAACAAGAATATCCTACTCACATATAAGGCTTTTGTTTCTCAAACAGGTTTAAAGAGAATTATATTCTTAAATGAATAAGGCTATGAACTCTGAAACCTTTCTAAAATAAGAAACGTGAACATTTGGAATTAGGCAAACTTGGGCGTTTGGAAAATAATGTTGTTACTTGATTTTACAAAGGTAAGTGTTTTGTTTATTTAAAAAAGCGATGCTTTATTTTATACTACTGTATTGTGTGACTTTCGTGAAAGTAACGTATCTTTTAAAGAGTTAATGTATGAAGTACTTTGGGGATAAAAACCCGATCTTGTTAATCGTATAGTAGAAAGTACCTTGTGTGAACAACTTGATTGTATTGGTTTGTGATAGCCTTGTAATACTTTCTTGTTGCTTTGATAAGTAAACGTGTTAGGATGCTACGTGTGTTAGTATCTTGTGATGTTTGTGTAAAGGGGTTTCCCTTGATTGTGCTTATTAACTATCAGTCGTCATGATAGTATTGTGACATTCATCTCTTGAGATGATTCCGGGGGTTAAGCTGCCCTCCGATGCGGGGTAGACTCAGGCGGGTCGATGGACCTATGATTCGAGATACCTCATGCGGGTCTGGGGCCTATCGCGAGCTACGAGTTCGAGTTAGTATCGTCCTTTATGGGCATGCGGTCGCGTGGCCATGCGGACTCGAAAGTCGGGGCGATGCGGGAGTAGCTACCTCGATGCGGGGATGCCTATGCGGGCGATGAGATTGGCCTATGCGGGCTGCGGGAAGTTCGGGACTAGACGCGCGTCGAACATGCGGGCAAGTGGCGGCTTTGATCATGTGACGGTGCAGACAGATCTTATGATCTGATTCGCGACCTTGTTGGTGCGTAGGTGTTAGTAGTCGGCTATGCCTTCGTACTTACCACTGTCTTGTTTTATTTGGACACAGTGGGACCCGTGTTCATGTGTGTTCCTTGGTGCTTTCATATCATAGACTGCCGGCAGTGAGGAAGGTATTCCACGGGCATGATTGATGTTGTGGGCGTGAGACCCATTGTTATATTTGAGTGATGACTTGAGGGCGTGAGTCACGACTTTACATATTCGCTATTTATTGTGAATCGTAGTTAGGTTATCATACATGTCTCTCGCTTTATAGACTATTATGATTTCATTTCTGATTTATTTGATTTCACATACTAAATTTTTGTTATCGACCTCCGAAGCTGCGTTCATCCGCAGTAAAAATACACGATCGTTGATCCTCGCTCTTAGGGTCACAGTTCAGCATTTGGGAAAGCTCCGTTTCTCCGGAGGCTTGTCTTGGTATAGTCCCCTGTTGTTGTAGGTGCTTACATTCGGGGGTATGACGGGGCCCTGTCCCGTCGTTGTTGTCATTTCATTCGTAGAGGTCTGTAGTACTATTGTGGGCAGGGTTTGTAAAAGGATTAAAACATTCATGTTAAAAGAGTTGTTATTTATATATCGAAAGGCAAGTTTTCCTCAGTTCTTGTTTTGTACTTCACTTGTTTCTTGTATGTGTTTATGTTCCGCTGATTACTCTGATGTTGTGTCACTAGGGTGCCCGGGGTAAGGCACCAGTCACGGGCCCCGTTTCGGGTCGTGACACTTTTGGTATGTTACCCTGAGTCTGTAGATGCTTATACATTCAGGGGTATGGCGGGGCCCTGTCCCGTCATAGTTGTTGTAAATCTTAGAGGTGCATGCTTGTTGTGGCGAGTTTGTAAAAAGGTTAACTGTTCGGGTTTTTATGTATATACTGAAGGCAACTGTTTTGGTTGGCCTGTTTACTTATTATATCTCTTGTTTCATGACTCGTGTTTTATTTTCCGCTGGTTTTCTCTGATGTTGTATCACTAGGGTGCCCGGGGTAAGGCACCAGTCACGGGCCCGGGATTCGGGTCGTGACAGCGATGGGATATGCGTCACAGAAGGCGTTTTACGTTGCATATTACAATTGTGACTCTGATAGATGACTCTGCGACCCTTCAGTAACATAGTCATAACATGTTGTACATATGTCCCATTTCAGGCCCATAATATACCGTTGCAAAGGTATACAACTTTCTAGAAGGACGAGTTCCAAAATTCCTTATATATTTTTCCGAATACTCGCTTTAAGTGAGGCCTTATGTAAAATCACTTGAAAACATGACCGTAGAGTAGCTTCTGACTTTACTTTGTCCGAATAGTCTTCTTATAACTTGAATGGTTTCCAAAACACTTCTTATAATCCTCATCTTATTTTCATTATGTTCCCATTATACGGTTAAAACCTTAGCCTAACGGTACGAGGTGTTACAATATCTCCTTCTTGGGATCATTCGTCCTCAAATGATGGATCATGATTAGGAATATGTCTAACTCTTGAAGTTAGCAAAAAAACTTTTGTAAATAAGATTATATAAATATTTATCAAATACATGCCAGTTGACCAAATCACAACACAAGCCTTACAGGGCATCATGATACGTGTAACGTGACATAATAGGATAACTGGAATATGATCGTCACTAACATGAATACCGAACTGATATGAATATATGATTACTAACTGTCATGAATCCCGGTATGACATGAACATACATATATTTAAATGAGTTAATACATGCATAATATATATGGTATTTGAGAAATAATTCTTAGGCACGAATGACAGGAGTGCTGGAACATGAGCATGAACATGAAACGATTACATGGACGTGAGGAGCATAAATATAGAACATGAATACATGAATACTGAAAGACGTGGATACATGTGTTAAACTGACATGGGATCTTAATACATGAAAATATGATATCATAACAAAAGATCTGAATGCAAAAAAATTGAACATTACAACAGGATATCTGAATGTTGAGCAAAGATGGAATATGAACACTTAGATACTTGATCATGTATGTTCGTATATCACCACAATATATATATGAGATAAGAGTACAACTTAGGCCTTGAATGCAAGCGCAACTCGGTGCAAATGAGACAAACATGAGTTATAGAACATGAATAGGATCCTATCACATAACATGAAGCTCGAGCATAAGCATGACATGAATACATCAAATCTAAGTAGAATACTTCTAAAATAAGTACCTCAGGGTACATAAAAGGAACACCTTTTTAAACAAGAACATACATTATTTCGAACATTATCTTGTTCACGCTAAAACTTAGATGTGAATACTTTAGATTATCTTGCTTCTTGTACATAAACTCCATTATCGTGAGTAGGTCATAAAGGATTGAAAGGAAAGGAATCATAGGTACGAATCATGTGAGACACTTCATTTTAGAGTATAGATATGACATAGGTACATTGAACATGAAGGACGTAACATGGAACATGCAATCATGGAAACATGATTAATATGACATAAAATGTGAATATGCGAATAACATGACATTCACATGGGTACATCGAAACTACATACCCTAGAGTTTGGACACGAGTTCATGAGTATTCAAGTATGAATAAGACATAAGTGTGACTTGCATATAGTACAATTATAGGCTTCACTCTTGGATACTCGGGGACGTAGGGTGTAAATAAAGCATTAAATTTAGAACATAGATATACTGAAGGAATGGTACATGGTTCACCATAGCTTATTCTTATCACTGTAAGTCGACACCATCTTCATAAAATAATGCTCATGAAGGAAAGAATCATACACATGAATACTTCATTCATGAAGCACCTAATACATGAGTAGAAAGTCACTTTGAACATAAACAAGGCATAGATACTTGGTGAAAGAAAGGGCACAATCTGTGCCAAGTTACGTGTCACGACCCGAACCCGGGCCCGTGACTGGTGCCTTACCCCGGGCACCCAAGTAGACATACATCAGAGAAATCAGCGGAACATAAAGACAATACATGAAACCAGCGTAATAAGACAGTGAAATAAGAAGACAGGCTAACCAAAAACGGTTACCTTCAGTATATATAAATAACAATTTGAACACCGAACAGTTACATCCCATCCAACTCGCCTGGCGGTACTACAGACCTCACAGAATGATACGACAACAATGGCGGGACGGGGCCCGCCAAACCCCGAATGTAAACACTTACTACGACGGGGACTATACGTGATAAGCCTCCGAGAAGCGGAGCTTCCCAAACGCTGTGACCACGAGCTAGGATCAACGGCGTGTACCTCAACTGCGGCATGAGCGGCCCGAAGGAGGTCGATAACAGTACCAAGTATGTGAAACTAAAAATCGTAAATGAAATCATAATAGTCTATAAAGCGAGAGACATGTATGATAACCAAACTACGATTCACAATAAATAAGCGATCATGTCAAGTCGTGACTCACGCCTCAAAGTCATCACTCAAATATAACTATGGGTCTCAAGCCCATAACATCAATCATGCCCGTGGAATACCTTCCTCACCGCGATCTATGATAGAAAAGCACGAGGAATACACATGAACACGGGTCCACTGTGTCCAAATAAAGCGATGCAGGTAATGCGAAGGCATAGCCGACTACTAACACCAGCGATACTAACAAGGTCATAAATCGTATCATGATATCTGTCTAGGCCGTCACATGATCAAAGGCGGTCACTCGCCGCGATATCAAATGTGCGCGTCTAGCCTGGAACTTCCGCACTCGCGTAGGCCAACCTCATAGGCCGCATGAGGTATAACCCCGCATCGAGGGTAGCTACTCCGGCATCGCCCCGACTCGCGTCCGCGTGGCCACATAGACCGCGTGACCATAAAGGCGCGCACTAACACCGGAACTCCGTAGTTCCGCATGGATCCCTGGACCGCGTAGGTATTCTCGAATCATGGTCCCGCATCGCTGAGTCTACCGCGTGGAGGCGACAACCTCCGGAAACAAGTCAAGGTGAGTGGTACAATACCAACATAACGGCTGATAGTCAAACAACTTTAAGCACAGTCGAGGGGAAAATCCCTTTACACTAACATCACAAGATACTAACACACGTAGCATCCTAGCATGTTTACTTATCAATCAACAAGAAAGTATTACAAGGCTATCACAAACCAACACAATCAAGTTATACACACAAGGTACTTTCTACTATATGTCAACAAGTTCGGGTTTTTATCCCCAAAGTACTTCATACATTAACTCTTTAAAAGATACGTTACTTCCACAAAAGTCACACAATACCCGTAGTATATGAAAATAGAGTGATTATCCTTTTAAGTAAACCAAAACATTTACCTTTGTAAAATCAAGTAACAACATTATTTTCCAAACGTCCAAGTTTGCCTAATTTCGAATGTTCATGTTTCTTATTTTAGAAGGGTTTCGTAGTTCATAGTTTTATTCATTTAAGAATATAATTCTTTTTTTTAAACAATTTGAGAAACATATGCCTTATATGTGAGTAGGATATTCTTGTTTATAACAACCTTATTACAGCAGCCATGATCTAGGAAATATCATTTTGTCTCATCTTAGCTTCTATGCAGATGGAAGTTTCTACTGGTTTTTAATAATACTTAGTCTGTCAAAACATTTCCTTTTATTAACGCTGCAGTGGTTTGTCGATACACATTCTGTTTTCCGAAATCAGTAAAACATTCTTAAGCCGTTATACCTAACTTCCCATAAAGCTAGTACAACTCTTAAGTTTTCAAAAACCAAGTATTACTCTTCTTTCAAACTGATTCAAAAATCTTTTGAAATACTTCAAGTTCTTTATTATCACATAACCAGCCAGTTATAGTTCAAATCAGTTACCTTTTTTTAAAAAAACCACAAGTGTTTTCTTACCTACATAAAGCTGTTATAACCAACTTCCCATAAAGCCGTTATAACACTTTATGTTTTAGACCAATCAAACACATTTAACACATGTACGTCTACCGTACTACATAGTTACACACATATCATGCTAGAAGAGATAGGAAGAGGTTCACATACCTCGCGACGATTATCGACTAATAGCAAAACGCACCAAGTACCTCAAACCGTCGGCTACTCCTTAAGCCGAGTAGATCGCGCCACGCATTGTACATCAACCTATAAGGCCACAAGACGCTTATTAACATCTAGGTCTTATCGTAGAACATTCTACAGAAAATTCGGCGACTCTCCCGCAACAGCGTAAATCTCTCTCTCTATCGAGGCCGCTATCAAGCCAACCGAGGGGTTTGCACGCGTCTAACCGGGCGTGTGCGATTCTACTACACGGAATGCTACACAAGTCTCATGTCTGATACGCCTATGTAATTACGATTCGATTCTCTTCTTTAAATTCGTGCTTAAGTCAAAAGACATTTGCCGCACAATTATGTTCGATCTATATATAGTATACTTGAACTATATATTCCTACAACATGTAATTTCCAATTACAATAGAAGGTCAAGAGTGTTTACCTCGATAAGCCCAAAATTATCCAAGTTTAAATGTCGATCCTGAGCAACGTTTAGCTCCAACTACGGGCGCTCCAACCCGCTCTAAACCACCCTTAGAAGATCTAACCAACTTCTACATACTACTCCAACTAACTATGGAGATTTTCCTTAGGGTTCGGTTTGTGGACTGGGAAGTATAATAGTATAACTGGGCTTTTTGTAAAGGTATAATCTTAGAATACTACAAGGTATATGGCTAAGGTAATTTGGGCATTATAACAATACTTTTGAGAGTATTTCTACCAAGAGGGGGGGTGTATTATACGAGACAACTAGGCTAGGGGTACCCGGCCACACTACTAGGAGGGGAGGGCTCTCGGCGAGGGGAGGGGAGGCTCTCGGCGAACTCAACACAAAGGAGGGAGGAGGATTTTTAACACTTAGAAATATTTTAGGATGAAGAAGTCTTCTGGGGTGGGTATTTATAGGACAAGCCAAGGCCACAATGGCCAAGATCTTGCCAAGTGCAAGGCAAGTGTAGGGCAAGATTCACCCGTGTGTCCCTTAACTAACACACAAAATATCCTACCTACTCCACTCTCAAAATCGTCCAAGAATCCCCGCCAAGTCCACCAATTGGAGGTGACAAGTGTCGCCCTCCCGTTGGTCCAAAATGTTTCGTCTCTAGGAAAAATCCGCAAAAATTAAAAATGACATAGCCGGAATTTTCCCTACGAAAGCTGTGGAAACGTTTCGTCAAAAAACGACTCTAATCGGGTGTTGTGAACAAAGTTAATTCGGCCAAGCCTAATTAAAAGTTTCAAATTTTCTACGTACGTCCCCACGCATATACTGGAAATACGGTATAACATTCTCCTCTCCTGAAACATTCGTCGAATGTTCCTTCTAAGTCTCAAAACAACCGCGCGCCTGTATAGTCTTCGCTACTATACTTACGAGAACAATCCTGCCACACATGGCCACAGAAACACCCGCGCAAATACCTCCATCCAAGTCCACGAGGAAACATCTCTAACATTACCACAAACACCTCTCTCCGGGGTTTAAAATATACTTCCTTCGCACCTTCTCCTTACAAAAGAAATGATCACATCTATGCTCGCCATACATGCTCGCTTCTCCCTTTACTCGTCGTGATACCACTTTTGTCACTTTGCGCGAGGTTCTAGTGTCACTCCGCGACCCAACAAATGGTACCGGCTGCGCGATCCACGAGGATGTCGTACACTGAACTCTTACCACGTTTACATCGCTTGATTTCCAAAACTCGGGTTACTATCTCTAACGTGGTCATCATTAATCGGGAACACTCGATGGATCTCGATACTTTCCCGATCATAACAATACGAAGATCGGACGTCTTGCCTCCTAAGTCGGACGGCAAAAGCTAACATATAGGCAACCTGGCCTATTCTTCACATGAACTCAAAAGGGCCCAAAGTAACTTGGGCTAAGTTCCCTCTGTTTTCCAAAACTCGTCACACCCAACCCGGCATCGCGCAAAACACTAGCTCCCCGATCCGGAACAATTTCACAAATCACGTTACGAAAACCTAGCGGTCTTCCTAGCTCGACTACCCTCTTTCAAATCACGCTACTCAGGGACTTATCCCACAAACATAGCTCACGTGCACTATGCACTCCGATAAGGATCAAACATAACACTACACCTATACTCGAGATGGCCTTACCTCTAAGGTCTCCACGTATAAAACTCTAAGGCTCACACCTTCTCTATCCCCCAAATCTTACTTGGTTAACTAACCAAGATCTCTAATTACAATTTACACACTGCTATCAGAACATAGCACTTATGACATACCCATCTTATCATACATACTGATCTATAGATGGTTAAGGATATATCTAAATCTACTGCTTCACTCCCCTAGTCGTTCTAATCAAATCTGCCCCGTAGGGCTCATAGCTAAGGAAGGTGACGAACTATCCACCGCTCCTGAAGGCTAAGTCCTCCTACAAGGACACTCTTTCGACATCATACCCTGACGGTCATAGGTACAACAAGTACCAACTAAAAGACGACATTCCCCGGGATGACGTCTGTCACACTGTGAACCGGAAGCCCTGGAGTTCTGACCAACTCCTGCATACCCCGAACGTCCTGAAATCCGTGGAGAACCTCTCTGCACTGGTGGGTGTGCAAATCTAATCCGCTGGTGAGGTGATTCGCCTCGAAAGTTACCAAAGGACCTTGCTGTTCTGGCCCTCTTCTGCTGTCCTTGGTTAACCCGTCGATCTCTACGTTTCTCGGCCTGCTGCGCATAAGCCCGTACACAGGCCATGCTCAAGCCCAACTGAAGAATTACTCTAGCACAACCTTCTCTTAGGTAGTCATCAAGACTCGCGATACATCGGTATACTCTCTGGTAGCCAAATCCATAGCTAGTAACAGGGTCGCCTTCTTGCAATCTAAATTCACTGTTCCTGGTCGTGGAACTGAAGGTTCAAATATCATGGCGCGATGGAACCGCCGCCGTGCTAAACTCTGCTGGGCTAGTGACGTCGCAGAACTCCCCAAATGAAGCACCACCCCAGGTGATGATTGGGTCTGTGCCCACGTAAATCTCTGAATTCTACTCGCAGCTCCCTCGGCTGCCTTGCCCTCCTGGGCCCGGGTTTTGCCCTACGCGGAGGCATAACGGTAAGGGAAAGAAATACGTCAGAGGGTCCAACTTACAACACCGCTCTAAGGCACGATCTCAGAGTGAGAAGAATAGAAACCAATCCTAAATATCCTATAGCCTCCTGATTATTGATGTGGTGCACAACACACCGATAATCAAGACTTCTTGGATACGATGCGTAGACACTTTCAGGATTAATCGCTCGATACCACTTTTGTCACGACCGAACCGGGCGTGGATCGTGCCTTACCGGGCACCCAAGTAGACATACATCAGAGAAATCAGCGGAACATAAAGACAATACATGAAACCAGCGTAATAAGACAGTGAAATAAGAAGACAGGCTAACCAAAAACGGTTACCTTCAGTATATATAAATAACAAATTGAACACCGAACAGTTACATCCCATCCAACTCTGCCCACAACAGTACTACAGACCTCTAAGAATGATACGACAACAATGGCGGGACAGGGCCCCGCCAAACCCCTGAATGTAAACACTTACTACGACAGGGGACTATACCACTGATAAGCCTCCGGAGAAACGGAGCTTCCCAACGCTGAGCTGACCACGAGCTAGGATCAACGATCGTGTACCTCAACTGCGGCGTGAGCGGCCCCGAAAAGTCGATCTGGCGGTACCAGTATGTGAAACTAAAAATCAGTAAATGAAATCATAATAGTCTATAAAGCGGGAGACATGTATGATAGCAAACTACGATTCACAATAAATAGCGATCATGTCAAGTCGGGACTCACGCCCTCAAAGTCATCACTCGAATATAACTATGGGTCTCAAGCCCATAACATCAATCATTCCGTGGAATACCTTCCCGCCATTGGCGATCTATGATAGAAAAGCACCAAGGAATACACATGAACACGAGTCCACGTGTCCAAATAAAGCGATCAGGGTAAGTACGAAGGCATAGCCGACTACTAACACCAGCGGTACTAACAAGGTCATAAATCGTATCATGATATCTGCTGGCGAGTCACATGATCAAAGCTGGTCACTCGCGCGATATCAAATGTGCGCGTCTAGCCACAGAACTTCCGACTCCGCATAGGCCAACCTCATAGGCCGCATGAGGTATAACCCCGCATCGGTAGCTACTCCCGGCGTCGTCCTGGACTCGCATCCGCGTAGCCACATAGGCGCATGACCATAAAGGCGCACACTAACACGGAACTCCGTAGTTCGCATGGATCCCCGGACCGCATGAGGTATTCTCGAATCATGGTCCTGGACACTTTGAGTCTACCCGCGTGGAGGCGACAACCTCGGAAACAAGTCAAGGTGAGTGGTACAATACCAACATAACGGCTGATAGTCAAACAACTTTAAGCACAGTCGAGGGGAAAACCCCTTTACACTAACATCACAAGATACTAACACACGTAGCATCCTAGCATGTTTACTTATCAATCAACAAGAAAGTATTACAAGGCTATCACAAACCAACACAATCAAGTTATACACACAAGGTACTTTCTACTATATGTCAACAAGTTCGGGTTTTTATCCCCAAAGTACTTCATACATTAACTCTTTAAAAGATACGTTACTTCCACAAAAGTCACACAATACCCGTAGTATATGAAAATAGAGTGATTATCCTTTTAAGTAAACCAAAACATTTACCTTTGTAAAATCAAGTAACAACATTATTTTCCAAACGTCCAAGTTTGCCTAATTTCGAATGTTCACGTTTCTTATTTTAGAAGGGTTTCGTAGTTCATAGTTTTATTCATTTAAGAAAATAATTCTTTTTTTTAAACAATTTGAGAAACATATGCCTTATATGTGAGTAGGATATTCTTGTTTATAACAACCTTATTACAGCAGCCATGATCTAGGAAATATCATTTTGTCTCATCTTAGCTTCTATGCAGATGGAAGTTTCTACTGGTTTTTAATAATACTTAGTCTGTCAAAACATTTCCTTTTATTAACGCTGCAGTGGTTTGTCGATACACATTACATTTTCCAAATCAAGAAACATTCTTAAGCCGTTATACCTAACTTCCCATAAAGCTAGTACAACTCTTAAGTTTTCAAAAACCAAGTATTATTCTTCTTTCAAACTGATTCAAAAATCTTTTGAAATACTTCAAGTTCTTTATTATCACATAACCAGCCAGTTATAGTTCAAATCAGTTACCTTTTTTAAAAAAAACCACAAGTGTTTTCTTACCTACATAAAGCTGTTATAACCAACTTCCCATAAAGCCGTTATAACACTTTATGTTTTAGACCAATCAAACACATTTAACACGTGATGCGTCTAGTACTACATAGTTACACACATATCATGCTAGAAGAGATAGGAAGAGGTTCACATACCTCGCGACGATTATCGACTAATAGCAAAACGCTCCAAGTACCTCAAACCGTCGGCTACTCCTTAAGCCGAGTAGATCGCGCCACGCATTGTACATCAACCTATAAGGCCACAAGACGCTTATTAACATCTAGGTCTTATCGTAGAACATTCTACGTAAAATTCGCGACCCCCGCAACGTAAATCTCCTCCTCTATCGAGGCCGCCATCAAGCCAACCGGGGTTTGCACATCTAACCGGGCGTACGATTCTACTACAGCAATGCTACACAAGTCTCAGAATACACCCTATGTAATTACTGATTCGATTCTCTTCTTTAAATTGAGCTTAAGTCAAAAGACATTGCGCACAATTATGTTCATTCTATATATAGTATACTTCAACTAAATATTCCTACAACATGTAATTTACAATTACAATAGAAGGTCAAGAGTGATTACCTCGATAAGCCCAAAATTATCCAAGATTAAATGTCGATCCTGAGCACCGTTTAGCTCCAACTCCGTGCGCTCAACCGCTCTAAACCACCCTTAGAAGTTCTAACCAACTTACATACTACTCCAACTCACTATGGAGATTTTCCTTAGGGTTCGGTTTTGTAACTGACGGGAAGTATAATAGTATAATTGGGCTTTTGTAAAGGTATAATCTTAGAATACTACAAGGTATATGGCTAAGGTAATTTGGGCATTATAACAATACTTTTGAGAGTATTTCTACCAAGAGGGGGGGTATACGAGACAACTAGGCTAGGGGTACCCCACGGCCACACTACTAGGAGGAGGGCTCTCGGCCAAGGGAGGGGAGGCTCTCGTAGAACTCAACACAAAGGGGAGGGAGGAGGATTTTTAACACTTAGAAATATTTTAGGATGAAGAAGTCTTCAAGGGGGTGGGTATTTATAGGACAAGCCAAGGCCAACCAATGGCCAAGATTCACCCATGTGTCCTTAACCAACTAACACACAAAATATCCTACCTACTCCACTCTCAAAATCGTCCAAGAATCCGCCCCTTAAGTCCACCAATTGGAGGGTGACAAGTGTCGCCCTCCCGTTGGTCCAAAATGTTTCGTCTCTCGGAAAAATCCGCAAAAATTAAAAATGACATAGCCGGAATTTTCCCTACGAAAGCTGTGGAAACGTTTCGTCAAAAAACGACTCTAATCGGGTGTTGTGAACAAAGTTAATTCGGCCAAGCCTAATTAAAAGTTTCAAATTTTCTACGTACGTCCCCACGTACATACTCTGGAAATACGGGGTATAACATTACGAGATAGTTTATGTTACACCCCGTAAGTCCAGGACATGTATAAGAGAATGTATGTAAGGAATCAAGACTTGAAAATTGGCACGAAAGGAAGAATTGTTGTTCCGACGGAAAATCTTCCGAACGTCGGAAAGGAAAAATGTTCGTTGTTGAGAATTAAATTCTCAAAATGCATTATTTGAAGAGTATGGAACTTATTAACATTATGGAAATTTATTTTTACGTATTTGGTCACGTGGGGCACATCCGAGGAATTTTACGTTTTGCGGGGCCCACGAGGGTTACATAATTTTATGGACGAATGAGAGGGAGACATGTGGCACCTCCCCCACATGGTCTTGGTCGAAAATTGTAACGGTAAAATGGTCATTGACCATTGAAGATGAACAAGTCTTTGTCACGACCCGACCCCGGGGCCGCGACTGGTGCCCTATCGGGGCACCCTGTCAGGTACACATCAGAGAATAGCAGCGGAACATACATAATACAAAATCTGTATAAGGTAAACATCACTGGCAAGCCGACAAGCCCCCCTTCCATAAAATAACTTAATCGAAAGTGAAAAGATAACTTACTCTTCAAACCCAAACCACAAACGTAACTACAGACCTCTAGGAATAACAACTGTGGCGGGACAGGGCCCCGCCATACCCCCTGAATGTACAAAAGTCTATAACCTCAGGGAATCGTACCAAAAAGACAAAGCCTCCGGAGAGATGGAGCTTTCCAAGAACTGAACAATGATCCTAAGAGTGCGGATAAGCAAGCTACGTATCTCGACCTGCGGCATGACGGCCCAGAAGGAGTCGATAATAGGTACCAAGTATGTGAAACTGAAAATACTGTAATGAGATCATAATATTTTTTTAGGTAAATGCAAATATTATTACTAATAACGGAAATAAAGATGGCTACAATCAGTCATTGAGGGTTCTCAATCCTCAACGTTATGCAAACAAGAAATGGGGGAGGGGGCAGTGGTCACTCAAAGGTGCCATTACAAGAGGGGATAAGTTCATAATAGATTTAAGTCCTTTTGATTCTAGACGAGGACTTGTAAAGATTTCTGCATAAGTTTTCTACGTTGAATTAAACTCCTTGCACGCTTAGTAGGTGCATTAGTTGCATTCGTGGGGGAATGCAAGAGTAGTGCACTGTTGGGAAAAGGTTGCCATAAATGGCTCAAGCCCGTTGGCATTAAATGCTCCATTGGCCGAGACCAAATGAAAGGTCTTAGGCGAATTGGAAAAGAGTGACCCTTCGATTTCCACATTAGTTCATCTTCCAAGACTCAATTGAAGAGTAGTCCCTTCGGATCCCGTAGCCATCAAGTTTCCAAACCTCTTTTGACGAGCTGCCCCTTTGGTTTCCGCAACCTTTGAATTCATTAGAATAGTTGACTCTTCGGTTCTCACCCTTATCAATTTTCGATGTCCCATTGAATGAGAAGTTTCCTTGGTTTTCTCAGCAATTAAATGCCCCAAATTACCAAGTCTCGGTAGAAGGGTAGGTTGTTCAACTTCCACAAGATTTGTACTACCAAGAACCATGGGAAATGAACCATCATCGGGCTCTACATTCTTTAACCGAAGACCCTTAGGCTGCAGCCAAGACCCGCGACCACCCACGTGACCAATCAGCAGCCCATGACCACCCTTCTGACCCTCCTTTGACCCAGAACCACCCTCTTGATCCGCCATCAACCCATGCCCACCCATGCGACACGGCATTCCCTCGAGAAGGGGTGGGGCTTCGGAAACCGCAACAATTGCATTCTCAATGTCCGTGGGAAATGAAGTCCCAACGGCTTCACCAACATTTGACTGATGCCACGCGTGGACGAACCACGACCCATGACCACCGTCCTGACCCGCCAACGACCCTGGATCATCCACATGACCCGTTTCATCTCCGACCTCCATGTTGCCAGTCGGAAAACAACTATAAGCCACACCGTTATCCTTCATATGATTACCCTCCATACCGTGACCCATGGGTTCCACCCACAACCCATGACCAATATCACGACCCTCTTGCAACCCGGGACCCCCCACCATACCCACCTTTGACCCGGGATCTCTATCAAGATCCGCAAACCATCCAGTGTCAAAAGTTGTTTGAAGAGTAGTCTCTTCGAATCCCGTAGCCATCAAGTTTCCAAACCTCTTTTGACGAGTTTCCCCTTTGGTTTCCGTAACCTTTGAATTCATTAGAAGAGTAGTCTCTTCGGTTCTCACCCTTATCAAGTTACGATGTCCCATTGAATGAGATGTAACCTTGGTTCTCTCAGCAATTAAATTCCCCAATTTACCAAGTCTCGTTTGAAGGGAAGGTTGTTCGACTTCCACACGATTTGAATTACCAAGAACCATGGGAAATGAACCATCATCGGGCACTACAAGGCCCTTAGGTTGCAGCCATGACCCGCGACCACCAACGTGACCCATCAGCATCCCATGACCACCCTTCTGACCCTCCTTCGACCCGAGACTAACCTTGAGACCCGCTTTTACCTTGGCATCCAAAGTGCCCGCCGGAAAAACCTCTTTGTACTCAGAAACCAAGGATCGGCGATCCAAGAGTTCAAACCACAAATCATGAACATCAACACCACCCTCCTGCAACCCGGGACCACCCTCCATACCCACTTTCGACCCGGGATCCCTATCAAGATCCGCGATCCCCCCAGAGTCAAGAGAGCCTACCGGAACCGCAGCTGCCTTTCCGACTTCCAAGGAGTCTGCCGGAAAAGCGACTTTGGACTTAAACACTATAGAACGGTGACCCATGGGTTTCAACCACAACCCCTTATCACCATCACGACCCTCCTGCAACCCGGGACCACCCTCCTTACCCGCATAAGACCCGGGAAATCCGTCAAGACCCATAAACCTTCCAGTTTCAAGTTTTTCAACCGGAACACCAGCTGTGGTTGCCACCGGAAGGTTGGGAGAATCCAAGAGCTGCGTCCTCAACCCAAGACCACCATCATGACCCTCTTGCACACCAAGATCACCCTCCGGACCTGCTAACAACCCTGCAACACCCGCCTGTCCCGAATATTCCACAATATTCAGAGAAGCAAACTGGCCACCGCCGGAAGCTGCCCCCCCGGAAATGCAAACTTCAAATTCATATCTCGAATCTTGTAATCTTGAACAATCAAAATAATTTCTTTCATTCTTTTGGCTGAAATCTTTGTATTCTTTCTCATGGCTAGAAGGAAGATACTTTACTCTATAACAAATCAATTAGAGTGAACATGAAATGAACACACAAACTTCTTCTTAGGATAGATTAGATTAAAGAACAATCCGTAGCAAATCAGTTGATGAAAATCCTAGTAGAAGGAAGACGTAGAAGAGCAACTAGGAAAAAATGTTGAGAGCATTTTCGCCTAGTGAGAGAAACATCTCTCTAAATCCTCTAATGAGATCATAATAGTATATATAAAGCAGGAGACATGTATGATAGCCAAACTACAGTACACAACATATACGCAGCCATGTCAAGTCAGGGACTCATGCCCTCTAAGTCATCACTCAAATATAACCATAGGTCTCATGCCCATAATAGCAATCATGCCCGTGGAATTCCTTCCTCACTGTCGGCAGTCTATGATATAACAACACCAAGGAGTACACACACTAGATCCCACCTGTGTCATAAGAACCGTACGAGGCAAGTACGAAGGCATAGCTACCAGATCCACCATGCATCCTCAACTGACCGGGGCAAGTACGAAAGCCAGCTACGGATCCACGTGCAACAATACTAATTACGAATCACGGTGGCCGGCAAGTACGATAGCCTCTACAGATCCACCTGCGTCACGCATCGCCGGGGCAAGTCTGCAGCTAACCACGGATCCACCTGCGTCATGCAACCGCCTATCACCGGCAGGCGTCGAAGCCAACTACCAGATCCACCCTGCATCACGTCTCTGACCGGGACAAGTACGAGGGCTAACTACCAGATCCACCCTGCATCAGTAGACCTCATGGAGAGCTAGTCCATGGAATAACACTATCAACAGGGAGCGAACCCTCATCATGGCCGCATACCCGTGGAATCCTCCTCACCGACAGTGCATGAGTAGACTCATAACTACATGCTTTTAATTCGAATTGCAATACCATGTCTTTACCTAAACCAAGACAACTACCATGCCTTCTTTTCACATAAACCAAGAGAATCCTTATTTAGGCAAGCCAAAGTACTTATCAAGGCACACATAGAATAATTCTCAATTAAACAAGCCAAAGTACTATCAAGGCACAAATAGAATAATTCTCAATTAAACAAGCCAAAGTACTATCAAGGCACAAATAGAATAATTCTCAATTAAACAAGCCAAAGTACTATCAAGGCGTGTCTATTTTTCAAAGTAAGTTACTACACCTTTAGAAAACTCATTTCAAAGCTTGAAACCAAGTAACTTCAATTTTTCACAATCTAGGCAACTTATGCCCATTAATCAAATTAGACAACTTTCTTAACCTTCCATAAAGTTATTATAACCAACTTCCCATAAAGCCGTTATACTAACTTTATGCTTTAGAAATTAAGACATTCTTATCCTTTCATAAGGCCATTATAACTAACTTCCCATAAAGCCGTTATAACTCATTATAAACGATTTCGTTCTTTTACTAACCAAGAGACTTATACTTCAAACAAATTTACACAATTTTCAAAATACTTCAAGCCTCTTATCTTTAGAATAATTCAATACTCAATACTTTCACACCAAGTACTCTATACTTCTTTATGTCACGAAATCCTTGTCTACTTTATTTAGGATAAACCACTCCTCAAGAACAAGCGGGTTAACTTCTTAACCCAACCAACATAGACATTTTTCTTAAAACAAGTCAAGTATAACAAAAGGATTTACTTCATTTAAAACACGTACGTCTACCGTACTATATAGTTATAACTACTCATGCTCAAGAGATAAGAAAGTTTCCACATACCTCTTCGGTCAATCCACTTGCTAAGCCCAAACTACCACAAGTAATATGTCAACCTATAATAACCATGATACATTTATTAACCTCTAATTTCAATGTAGAAATAATCTAAGTTCAAAGCCACTAAATTCTATGGAAAATTGGGCAGCATTTCCTTTGTTTCTACATACTTTGCCATCTTTCTCAAGGCCGAATTCAACATCCAAACGCCACTTCTTAAGCCCAACAATCCAAACATCTCAAGGGGATTACACACCTAAACTTGGGTGTGTAAAATTCTGCCCCAAAAGGTACACAATTAACTTAATCAAGTTTAAGGTAGTTCTTAGGCTACAACATGCTCATAATATCTTCTTAACCAATTCTTTCACATCCAAACCATATTTCTTACATACAATGAATCTAAGATCATTATTTACTACTACAAGTTCCTTGTTCTTCACATGCAACATCAATACTAGCTATAAGAGAAGAAATGCTACCTTTAGAGCTTTAGCCAAAACTATTCCAACAACTTTGCTAGCCTCCTTCCAAGAACACCACCACAACAACTCCTACAAGCTAGCCACAAGCTTCCTTCTTGTCCTTAACTTTTCAGATTTTTCTTAGGCTTGAATTCCTCTTGGAATTCTAGAGAGAAGTGGGAGCTCTAGCTTAGAGAGAGGGAAAGTCTTGAAAGATGACCAAGTCTTCAAGACTTGGTCAATATAAGGGACATGCAAAAAAATCAGATGGGGGGGGGGACACTTTTCACCCTCCCATGGCCTTTTTAAAAGAAGAAATTCAGATTTCCTCAGTTTTTCCGCCAGGATTCCCGTCTCGGCGTCGCGGCCCTGCAGCCGGCCCCGCGGCGCTTAATCTTCCGCAACTCTACAGATCTTTCGGCGCCGCGACGCTGCAACTCCAGCGACCCCTCAGCATATTCGGCGCCGCGGCCCTGCTTCCCGGCGCCGCGGCCCTATGGCTCCTGTCCGAAACACATTTCTGTCCGACTGCGCACTGAACTTGTAACTCCCATAACTTTCTACTCCAACGTCCTATCGACGAACGGTCGGTTGCGTTGGAAACTAGACTCAACGAACTACGCACTAGGCCTTTGAAACACCTGGAAACTCTCAATGTAACGGGTCATAACCCGCCTCAAAGTTGACTGAAACCCGTCCGAAACAATCCGTCAACCTATCTTTCGAAAAATTTAAGTCTTACTCCCTTTCGTACGCTCTCATATGCATGACCTGAACTACGGGGTGTAACAGTCTTGCTAGCTTGAGATTGTTGACTTGTCAACTTGTCCACTTGGCTTAACATTAATTGTCCTTCATCCTAGCCACTCAAGTGTTGATATCTTGACCCTCCATTGTGTTTTATATACCACACTAGTGCAAGACAAGCTCTTGAAACACTTAGAAAAATTTCACACATTCTTGTTCATTGTAGTAGCTCTCGGGTTCACCCTCCCTTCCACACAAAATTTTTGTAGTTTTGATCCATTATTCACAAGACTTAAACCCAAGGTCCCTAAGGGTATTATAAGGATATCTCAATAGAAAGATCTCGGAAAAACGACATTTTCACGTTAGTCGCAAGACGAAAACCTAAGGCATTTTCATAGGTTTTGATTAGAAATTGAAGAGATGTTGGTTGTGAACTTCTAGAGGCTTCAAATAGCGGATTGGAGCGTAAAGAAAAGGAGCTAAGAATTGCTAAGGAGCGACTTTGAATCTTGGAAATTTTAAGGGCTTGTAAAGGTATAAATCTTGTCGTTTTAGCAATTAAAGTTTACTTATAATTGTTGTTATGGATATTAGCAAGCATGAGATACGTAGTATGAAGTTTGATAAGTGTATTGACTATTGGAACCCTAATCCTAAAACTAGTATGTTTAGCCCTTAAGATTACAATTCAAGTTGATTATTAGTTTAAGTCGTCACATGTTATATAAAGAAGGAATTATAGTTGTTAAAGTTGTCTATGACTATATAACATGTTAGACCTAAGAACTTGGGTTGGAAAAGAATTGGAAAAGACTTTGTATTGTTGAATAAGTTAGCCGAGAATGGCTTTGATTATGGACTTAGTTGGTATTAATTGTGGGGCAGAATTTTACACGTATTGTAAGGCGTGTAATCCCCTTTGGTTGGTTGTTGTTTTGAGCCTTAAATATGGCGTGTTGGTTATTGAATTCGGCCTTGAAAAAAGAGGCAAAGTATGTGTCACGACCCGACCCCGGGGCCGCGACTGGTGCCCTACCTGGGCACCCCGTTCAGGTATACATCAGAGAATAGCAGCAGAACATACACAACATACAACATTTAAACAATAACATCACAGGCTAGCCGATAAGGCCGCCTTCCATAAAATATGCATAATCAAAAAGCAAAACTGTACAACTCGGTTCTTACAGCCGCAAACCACAACATGTGACTACAGACCTCTAGGAATAACAACAGTGGCGGGACAGGGCCCCGCCATACCCTTGAATGTACATAAATCTACAACATCAAGGAAAAATTGTACCAAAAAGACAAGCCTCCGGAGAAATGGAGCTTCTGACGTCTGATAAGTGATCCTAAGAATGAGGATCCACCACACCTTACCACTGCGGAATGAACGGCCCAGGAAGGGTCGATTACCTGATATGTACTAAGTATGTAAAAAGCGGAAAATCGTAATTACATCATAAGTTTAAAACAAAGCCGAGACATGTATGATAATCAAAATTACGATTACGATTGCCTTACTAACAATGAGAGTAACTAATAGCATACGTACAACCTAAAAATAGGAAGCTCACGATCAAAGCAGGACCATCCGCCCACAGTATCATTTAGCAATCCTACTCCTGGGATTATTTCACCGCATAGTCGTGTGGACCGCATGAGGTATTCCTCGCATGATATGCCGCCGCGTGGGACTATTTCACCCCCTAAGCCCATAAGGACTCGCATGAGGTATTCCTCGCATCGTGGGTAGCAAATCCACGGAAACAGGTGGTATAACGATCTTGGGGATTTACCCCTCATTTATACTCTTACCCTGAAGCAGGTGGTATAACGATCTTGGGGATTTACCCCTCATTTATACTCTTACCCTGAAGCAGGTGGTATAACGATCTTGGGGATTTACCCCTCAGATATACTCTTACCCTGAAGAAGGTGGTATAACGATCTTGGGGATTTACCCCTCAGATATACTCTTACCCTATCTCAACCGGCCATCATACATAACATAAGCACTACCGGCTTATCATACAATAAGTAAGCAAGTTAAGAAATCCCCCTAACTTCTTATTAGTCTTATTCATATACACTCTCATTTTAGTTTACTTAAGG
The DNA here is from genome assembly GCA_029844215.1 of Przewalskia tangutica. NCBI lineage: Eukaryota > Viridiplantae > Streptophyta > Magnoliopsida > Solanales > Solanaceae > Przewalskia > Przewalskia tangutica. Next base: position 17,211,820 of record CM056740.1, read on the forward strand.
CACTAGCATATCTTTTATAAAACTCCGGGAATTTAACCCAAGTACTACATACTTCTACTCTTTAAAACAAATGACTCTTTTTAGTATAAAACTTCCAAGATACCATTAACCATAGTATCAAGTCAAAATTTCTTTTCAGGACAAGTCACAATACCTTTTGAAATAAAGTTAGGTTTCTAAATCAAGTGACTCCTTTTCTTATAAAACCTTAGGCAATTGATGCCGTAAAATCAAATTGCCTTTCATTAAATCAAGTCATTTATCTTTCCATAAAGCTAATATAACCAACTTCCCATAAAGTCGTTATATTCACTTTATACCTTAGTCAAATACAAATTCCTATCCAAGGGACTTATGCGTTTAAAACGAAGCAAGTATCACATACTTTAAAACTCTTCAAGTTCCTTAACTTTAATAAAACTTAAGATATCCTTAATACTTTCAAAGAAGTGAGTTAATCTCCTAACTCACCCGACTTGGCTATTCATAAAACTAGTAAAGGATATCAAGGTCTCGTACGTCTACCGTACTATATACGTGCAAATAGTCATGCTCAAAAGATAAGAAAGTTCTACATACCTCTTCGGGTCAAACCACTTGCCAAGTACAAAATCCCGCCCGTAGTATGTCAACCTATAATATCCACAATACGTCTATTAACGCCTTACTTCAAACGTAGAATATTATAAGTGTAAAGTCTCTAAATTCTACGGAAAATCGGACAGCACCTCCTTTGTTTCTACTTACTTGACACATTTTTCAAGGCCGAATTCAATAACCAAACACGCCACATTTAAGGCCCAAACAAAGCAATTAACAATAGGGGATTACACGCCTACTAGACGTGTAAAATTCCGCCCCACAAGAGATATCAAACTAATACAAACTACTAGTCCAATTCGGCCACATTGAGTACAATAACACCAATTCTTATCCAATTTCCATTTCAATCCAAGCTGTTAGCATAACATGATATCAAGTCGCAATCGATTATAACTACTATAATCTTCAAGTAAGTAACATGCGACGATTCTAATAAACGACCAAATTGTAATCCAACTTCACATGGCTTAAATGACATTTCGGATTTAAGGCTACAATCAATCCATAATACTTATAAAACTTCAACACATAAACTTCATGCTAGCAACATGTAAAGCTAACAACAATATATATAATCTTGTAACACTTTTAAGAGACAAGATTATTACCTCAACGAATCTTAATCCAACTCCAAATCCGAAGTCACTCCTTAGAAACTTAGAGCCTCTTCAAGACACTTCAATCCGCTACTTGAGACCCTTAGAACAACACCAACAAATTTCCTTCAATCTTCCAAACAAAACCTAGAAAAGCAACTAGGTTTTCACCTTGCGACTAATACGAAAACTATCTTTTTTCTGGGATTTTTCTATTGAGATACACTCACAATACACTCATGAACCTTGGTTTAAAGTGTGGAGCTAAATGGACAGCAAACAAATTTTTTTTGTGTTGGGACTTGCCAAACCCGAGAGCCCTCAATTGTGTTCTTGAAATTCTTGAAATTTTTTCTAAGTGTGGAACTTAGTCTTGATACTAGTAGTATTATATAGCACAATGGAGGGTCAAGATGTAAACAAATGGGTGGCTTGGATGAGGTTCTCTTAAATATCAAGCCTTGTGGACCCATTGACTAAGTCAATTTTCTCAAGCTCACTACTTGCAAGACTTAGTCATCCTACAAAGGTCAAATGACCCTTAAGTCCTTGCCCATTTTCGTCCAAGGCACCATAAGGGGGGTGACACATGTCGCCCTCCCATTTGTCACAATATTACGTTTTCCGACAATTTCATAATTCCGATAAATTTTTACAAGTCTCAAATCTTAACACTTGTGAGTTCTTACGTACGTTCTTAAAACATGTCCTGTAAATACGGGGTGTAACATTCTTCCCCCCTTAGAAACATTCGTCCCCGAATGTTCTTTCGGAGTCAAACTTATAATTTGCGACATAGTTTCCTTTCACAACCACGACATACCAATAATGCCACACATGGCCACATAATAGCATTTAAGCAAAAGAAATACTTCAATTAAAACTTGACAAGTAAGGGGAAACGAATTACCTGAAGGTGTAGGGAATAAGTGAGGATACTTCCTCAATATGTCCTCCTCCGCTTCCCAAGTCATCTCCTCCCGGTTATCATTCCTCCACAAGACTTTGACTGAAGCCACATCCTTGGTCCGCAGTCGCCTGACCTGGCGATCGAGTATCGCTATGGGACTCTCCTCATACGATAACCCTTCTGTCACCTGGACCTCACTAGCAGGGAAAACTCTCGCTGGATCTCCGATACACTTCCGCAACATAGAAACATGGAAGACCGGATGTACCGCCTCTAACTCTGATGGAAGATCCAACTCATAGGCAACCTTGCCTACTCGACGAACGATCTGGTAGGGCCCAATGTACCTTGGGCTGAGTTTCCCCTTCTTACCGAATCTCATCACACCCTTCATGGGTGACACCTTCAAGAAGACCCAATCGTCTACCTGAAACTCCAAATGCCGACGTCGATTATCCGCATATGACTTCTGCCGACTCTGAGCTGCTAACAGTCTCTCCTGGATAAGCTTCACCTTATCCACAGCCTGCTGAACCAAGTCTGGGCCAACTAACTGCACCTCGCCCACGTCGAACCAACCAATCGGCGATCTACATTTCCGCCCATATAAAGCCTCGTATGGCGCCATCTGTATACTGGAATGGTAGCTGTTGTTATAAGCAAACTCCACAAGAGGCAAATGATCCTCCCAGCTACCCCTGAAATCAATCACGCAGGCTCGCAGCATATCCTCAAGTGTCTGGATAGTACGCTCTGCCTGCCCGTCAGTCTGAGGATGAAATATTGTACTGAGACTCACCTGTGTCCCTAATCCCTTCTGGAAAGACCTCCAGAAGTTAGCCGTAAACTGGGCTCCCTTATATGATATAATCGACACCGGGACACCGTGCAGCCTCACAATTGTCACGACCCGACCCCGGGCCCGCGACTGGTGCCCTACCTGGGCACCCTTACAGGTATACATCAGAGATAATCAGCGGAACATACATGAAACTTATAAAATAAAACAACAGAAATAAAACAACAGGTTAGCCGATTGGGCTACCTTCCTGGACATATATACATACAACCGAAGCAGTTGCCTCCTTTCCTTTACAAACTGACCCACAATATGTGACTACAGACCTCTAAGAGTTTTAACATAACAACTGTGGCGGGACAGGGCCCCGCCATACCCCTGAATATACATGAATCTACAACCTCAGGGAAAATCGTACCAAGAGATAAGCCTCCGGAGCAAATGGAGCTTTTTCCCAAAAACTGAACCGAGATCCTAAGAGCAAGGATCACCTGTTATACCCCGTATTTCCAGAGTATGTACGTAAGGACGTACGTAGAAAAGTTTGGGCTTTAAAGTAGGCTTGGCCGATTTTATTTTGTGCACAACACCCGGTTAGAGTCGTTTTTCGACGAAACGTTTTACATAACTTGCGAAGGGAAAATTCCGGCTATGTCCTTTTTAATTTTTGCAGATTTTTCCGAGAGACGAAACATTTTGGACCAACAAAAGGGCGACACTTGTCACCCTCAAGTTAGTGGAGTGTGGGGCGGTAAGCTTGGCCGAAAGTGAGCCATAGTTGGTAGGATATTTTGTGAGGGTTTTAAGGAGTAGGGACTAGGGGGCACTTGGGCACATCTTGGCCCTCCACTTGCCCCCCACTTGGCTAGATCTTGACCCTTGGTCTTCCTATAAATACCCCCCCTTTGAAGACTTCTTCATCCATTCCTAAACTTTCCTAAGTCTTGAGAGCTCTTCCCCCCTTTGAGTAGTGTCTCGTCCAAAGAGTCCCCCTCCCTGAGAGGCCCCTCGGCGAGAGCCCTCCCCTTGGCGAGAGTACCCTCCTAGTGGGGTTGGCCGAGGGGTGTACACCCCCCCTTGTGGTGTTGTCTCATATAAATACCCCCCCTCTTGGTAGAAATACTCTCCAAAGTATTGTTACTATACCCAAATTACCTTAGCCATATACCTTGTAGTATTCCAAAGATACCTCTATACGTAGAGCCCGGAAATACTACCGTATGTCCTTTTTGTATCAAACCGAAACCCTAAGGAAAATCTCCATAGTTGGTTGGAGTATTAAGAAGAAGTTGCGTAGAACTTCTAAGGGTTGTTTGGAGCGGGTTGGAGCACCCGGAGTAGGAGCTAAGCGTTGCTCAGGATCGACATTTAACTTGGATAATTATGGGCTTATCGAGGTAAATATCTTGTCTCCCTTTTGTAATTAAGTGTGCATACTGTTGAAGTATAAGAATTAGTATAAGTTATATACAAGGAAGTATATAAGAAGAAAATTGAACTGTACTTACATAGGACTGTATTACAGTAGAATTGTGAAGTTTGACGGGTAGGGAAGTACTGCCCAATTTTCCGTAGAATCTTGTACCTAGATTTATTCTACCGAGTAGTCTAGGATTTGATAGACTTGTATAACCTTTATAGGTTGAATGTTCTGCGAGTAGCATGTGCTACTTGAAAGGTGGACGAGGCTAGCCGGGTTATAGCCGTGGAGCGATTTGCTTATAGTCGATAATCGTCGCGAGGTATGTGATTCTTCCTATCCTCTTGAGCATGATATTTTAAATGAATATATATATATAGTACGGTAGACGTACGTGTGTTAACTGAATAATAACTACGGCAATGTCTTCGGACTTAAGCCTGAATAATAATTACGGCAATGTCTTTTGACTTAAGCCTGAATAATAAGAATCTTGAAGGATTTCAAGAGAATTAAGAATCTTGTGATTGTTGTGTAAGGGGGTCATTCTTGTTGTGCTTACGTTGTTAAACGTTAAGCCCGTTGTACTGTTATTGTATCACATACCCCCTTGACTTATTATACCGAGGGCTTGCCCCCCTTGATGCGGGTTTATACGGCCTATGCGGTCTGTGAGACTATGCGGAGCAGCGGTATGCTCCAGGATTGATCATTCGGGTGTTTAGCCCGTCACGGGGATGCCCTATGCGGTCCATGGACTATGCGGTCTTTTGAGACTATGCGGCCGCGGAAGTCCGCGGATACTGGGGTTAAGCTGCCTCCGACGCGGGTATACCTCGGTGATGCAGGACTATGATTCGAGGAATACCTCATGCGGGTCTGTGTGTGACCTATGCGGAGCTGCGGTAAGTTCCAGGGATAGACGCGCACAGTGATACTGCGGGCGAGTGGCCAGCTTCGATCATGTGGTGCGGTCTAGAAAGACCTCGTGATACAGTTTATGGCATTTTTGGATCGTGGGTCTTAGTAGTCGGCTATGCCTTCGCATTTACCCGCATGCAGTTCTATTGTGATGACTTTGAGGCGTGAGTCCACGACTTGACATGATCGCTTATTTATCATGCGGCGTAGTTTGGTTATCATACATGTCTCCGCTTTATATAGACTACTATGATTTCATTTACGATTTATTTTCGTTTCACATACTTGGTACTGTTATCGACCTCCTTCGAGGGCTGCGTTCATGCCGCAGTAAAGGTACACGATCGTTGATCCTCGCTCTTAGGGCCACGATTCGTTTGGGAAAGCTCCGTTTCTCCGAGGCTTATCGATTGGTATAGTCCTGTCGTTATAGGTATTTACATTCGGGGTATGGCGGGGCCTGTCCGCCATTGTTGTCGATCATTCTTAGAGTGCAGTAATCGCTGTGGCGTGGTTGTAAAAGGATGTAATCGTTCGGTTTTAAGTTGATTTATATATATATGCCGAAGGCAAGTTTTCTAAGATAGATGTTGTACACTTCTTGTTATTTCATGTTGTTGTGTTATGTTCACGATTACTCGATGTTGTATCACTAGGGTGCCGGTAAGGCACGATCACGCCCGTTCGGTCATGACATCACCAACTCGTACCTAAAACTGTGGGCATGAACGCGGCCCGAAGAAGATAACAGTGCAGAATATGGAACAGAAATAACGTCTGATAAACAGATCATAAATGTACAAAAGAATGACAGGGACAAGTATAAAAAGTACATACCAGATCCTGTCGTGTCATTACCACTTATGAACTTAATCGTACCTTATTATCTTTTCCCATTTTCAATAAAAGTTATAATCACATTCTTACGTGCATGATTAGGAAAAATCATTAATTTCATTACCATATAACTTACTTATCTTTCATAACATAATCCGGCCCTTTAAAGAGGGGCGCATATACTACCCGGCCCAATCTGGGACGCGATCAAGTCACACAAATATCAAAGCGTGCCCGTGGAATCCCCCATCACTGCCGACAGCTATAAGTGTAAATTATAACCATGTGACGCGCCCGTGGCATCCCACCTCACTGTCGGCGTACACATACACAACACATATATATATCTCCTGCCCGTGGAATCCCACATCACTGCCGACAGCTATAAGTGTAAAATATAACCATGTGACGCGCCCGTGGCATCCCACCTCACTGTCGGCGTACACATATACAACATATATATATATATATATATATATATATATATATATATATATAACGCGGCCGCATGCCCCGGAATCCCACATCGTATAAGCATGGCCATAACGTGCCCTCGGCATCCCTCATCGTAGGTGCAGGTCTTCATGGGGAGCTAGCCCATGGAGTAATAATATAACATGGTCGCATGCCCCGGAATCCCACATCGTATAAGCATGGCCATGGAGTAATAAAACGCGGGCATCTAACCCGCATCCTGGCTGCATGCCCCGGCATCCCTCATCGTATAAGCATGGCCAAGATCAATCACAATGGAAGCATACCCGTGGAATCCCCCGTCACCGCAGACGTCGATAAAATGTCCGCATCTAACGCGTCACGGTCACATGCCCCGGAATACAACATAGTATAAGCATGTGCAAGGATCAATCATGATGGAATCATACACGTTGAATCCCAAATCACTGTAGGTACGTCCAAGTAATCTTATAACAAGACATAGGCCCTCGGCGAGAGTCACGACAACGTAACATATAATACTTGCACTTAAAGCTATCACAAGCAAATACAGGCAAGTTCATTAAACCTTTAGACTTCCATTTTTATAAACTCATGGCACTTCCGTTTCTCACATAAAAATCCGGGAATTTAACCCCAAGTACTACATGCTTACATTCTTTTCAAAAGATTCCTTTTTCATATAAAACTCCAAGATACTAACACCCGTAGTATCAAGGCTTGTGTACATTTCACATAAGTCACTATACTTTAGAAATACATTTCTCGGCTTCTAAATCAAGTGACCCTTACCTTAAAGCTTTAAGCAAGTGATACCCTTAAATCAAATTGCCCTTCCTTAATTAAAGTTATTCCTTTGATTACTTTATTAGAGAAAACCATTCTCTTAACCTTCCATAAAGTCGTTATAACCAACTTCCCATAAAGCCATTATAACCCTTTATGGTTTTAGACAACCCCATTCCTTTTATAACCAAGAGACTTATACTTTTTTTTTAAAACCAAGTATTATATATTTTCAAATCAATTCTCTTAACTTTCAAAGTACAATTAGTCTCTTAACCTTTAGAAATCAAGTTACTCCTTTTATTATAAAACCTTGGGCAATTGATACCTTAAAATCAAGTTGACTTTTCACTAAAATCAAGTCATTTATCTTTCCATAAAGCAAATATAACCAACTTCCCATAAAGTCGTTATATTCACTTTATACCTTAGCCAAAATATAATTTCCTATCCAAGGGACTTATACGTTTAAAACGGAACAAGTATCACATACTTTAAAACTCTTCAAGTCCCTTAACTTAATAAAACTTAAGACATCCTTTATTCTTTCAAAGAAGTGAGTTAATCTCCTAACTCACCCGACTAGGCTATTCATAAAACTAGTAAAGGATATCAAGGTGTTGTCAGACGCTCAGTACTACATACGTGCAACTAGTCATGCTCAAAAGATAGGAAAAGTTCTACATAGAGTAAATCACACAACTACCTCTTAACTTCTAAGAGTAGAAGGAAACATGAAATGATACCACAGGTATATTCCATACATAGAATCATGCCAAAGGAAGGAAGAGGTTCACATACCTCGCGACGATTATCGACAAGTAGCAAAATGCTCCAAAGTACTTCAATCTTGATAGCTATTCCATCCTTCAAGTAGGATACGCTATACTTAGTACTTCAACCTATAATGGTCACAATACGTCCATTAACCTCTTACTTCAAACGTAGAATATTCTAAGTGCTAAGTCGCTAAATTCTACGGAAAATCGGACAGCACCTCCTTTGTTTTTACTTACTTTGCCACCTTTTTCAAGGCCGAATTCAATAACCAAACACGCCACATTTAAGGCCCAATCAAAGCAATTAACAATAGGGGATTACACGCCTACTAGACGTGTAAAATTCCGCCCCACAATAGATATCAAACTAATACAACTACTAGTCCAATTTCGGCCATATTGAGTACAACAATACCAATTCTTATCCAATTTCCATTTCAATCCAAATTGTTAGCATAATATGATATCAAGTCGCAATCGATTATAACTACTATAATCTTCAAGTAAGTAACATGCGACGATTTCTAATAAACGACCAATTAGTAATCCAACTTCAAATGGCTAATATAACATTTCGGATTTAAGCTACAATCAATCCATAATACTTATAAACTTCAACACATAAACTTCATGCTAGCAACACGTAAAGCTAACAACAATATAAATAATCTTGTAACACTTTTAAGAGACAAGATTATACCTCAACGAATCTTAATCCAACTCCAAGTCCGAAGTCGCTTCCTTAGCAACTTAGAGCCTCTTCAAGACACTTCAATCCGCTACTTGAGACCCTTAGAACAACACCAACAAATTTCCTTCAATCTTCCAAACAAAACCTAGAAAAGCAACTAGGTTTTCACCTTGAGACTAATACGAAAACTATCTTTTTTCCGGGATTTTTCTATTGAGATATGCTTACAATACACTCATGAACCTTGGTTTAAAGTGTGGAGCTTAAAGAACAAGAGGGAACCCGAGAGCAACTATTGCCTCTCTTCAAATTTCATGAAATTTTTTCTAAGTGTTGGGCTCACTCTTGCTACTAGTAGTATTATATAGTGCAATGGAGGGTCAAGATGCAACCAAATGGGTGGTTTGGATGAGCTCTTATCAAATATCAAGCCTTGTGGGTCCTTTGACTTAGTCAAGAATCTCAAGCTACTACTTGCAAGACTTAGTCCTCCAAGACTATGGTCAATGACCATTTTGGCCATGCCTATTTCGTCCAAGGCAACCATAAGGGGGGGTGACACGTGTCGCCCTCCCATTCGTCACAATAATTCGTTTTCCGACAATTTCATAATTCCGATAAATTTTTACAAGTCTCAAATCTTAATACTTGTGAGTTCTTACGTACGTTCTTAAAACATGTCCTGTAAATACGGGGTGTAACATTCTTCCCCCCTTAGAAACATTCGTCCCCGAATGTTCTTTCGGAGTCAAACTTATAAGTAGCGACATAGTTTCCTTTCACAACCCCGACATACCAACAATGCCACACACGGCCCTAATACATCGCACACGCATATCTGTCCATCATAAGCCCAAAAGAGATTATCTTTTCGTACTTCCAACTCCTTCTAACATATACATAGTCTCAATATAACTGCTCACGAAACTTAAACATACCACAACTTTATCATGCATACAAGTTTCTAAAGGGCCAAAGACATACCTGAAATCGTATAGGCGGTTCAAAGGACCGCTAAAACTGGGAACTTCCACCACGGCCCCTATCATGGCCTGCCGGTGCATAAACATCCTGCCTAGCTATGGAAGGCGAAGAACCCACCGATCCAAAGATCGCGCTATCCCACCAGTGCCACCTCTGGTCGGACAGTCTCTCACGAAATGGCCCTGCTGGCCGCAAGCATAACAAGCTGTCGAAGTAGTACGACATTCCCCAAAATGGAATCTACTACGGTGACTACACCGGCAAAGGTGGCTTCCTCAGCTACTATTCACGCATCTGAACTCAGCCACTGGAGCCCGACTGCTCCCGAATATCCCCGGCGACCAAACCTCCGCGGAAGGCCGGAAGGAGCACTCTGTCTTACCGAGATGTAGACCTAGTCTGCTGTTGAAATTTGTCGCCTCGAAAGTTACCCCGAATCCTGAGTCCCCGCCTCTTGGTGGCTGAGTCTAGCTGACCCTCTCTCTCTCTGTCCTCTATCCCCTGCGCATAAGCTTGCATCCTGGCAATATCCATACCGGGCTGAAGGGCCACTCTCAGGCATGCAATAATCATATAATGGTCTAGCCCCATCACATAACGGTGAACTCTGTCCGCCATATCAGCCACAATAGTGTGTGCATACCTGGCCAACGAGTCAAACTCTAGGTTGTATTCCCTGATGGTCCTCCCATTCTGCCTCAATGACAAGAACCTATCAACACGGGCTCTCCTCATTTCAGGAGGCAAAAAGTGATCAAGAAAGGCCTCCGTGAACTCATCCCAAACTGCCGGACGAGTACCCACACCCCTCGACATCTCCCAAGACTCAAACCAGTTCAACGCAATATCGCGAACCTGTAAGCTAACACAATCGACTGCCTCCGAGGCCCTAAGCACTGTATAGTCCGTCAGAGTCGCGAACGAACTCTTGAGGATCATCCTCGATCTCGAACCATAAAACTGGTCGACTACAACCTAAAAATCCCGGAATCCTCAAACCGTCGGCCTAGGTTAGCTACTCGCTCCTATCGGCGCCGCCCTACCACTATGCTAGTCAATAGCCCGACCGCTCTCCATAATCTCTAAACTCGCCTCGTCGCGAATCGAGGCTCTGCACGGAACCTCGAGCTATCGCCGCCTCGGCCTCTACTACCGCCGCGTGGCTGAGTTCGCCGATCCGCCTACTACCTCGTGCATAGTCTGTGCCCAAGTCCTCGTAACCCTCTCACTACCACTAGCGCCTCTGCCGCTTTGCCCTTCTGGGCCCCGCCGCCTCCGCGAGGCATAATCGTTACATAAGAAGGGTCCGAGAGGATTCAACCTACTAGATGCTTCTACTGCACGATCTCAAAGAGAGAAGAATGAAACCAATCCTAAATGTCCTGCAACCTCCTCGATTATAGATATGGTGCACAACACACCGATAATCAAGACTTACTAGACACGATCTGTAGACACTTTCCGAGGACTAATCGCCTGATACCACTTTTGTCATGACCACCCCAAGCTCGCGATCGTGCCCTACTCCGGGCACTTACTGTATACATCGAGATAATCAATGAACATACATGAAACTTATAAAATAAAACAACAGTTAGCCATGGGGCTACCTTCCCGACATATATACATACAACCAAGCAGGTTGCCTCATTTCTTTACAAACCGACCCACACATGTGACTACAGCACTTAAGAGTTTTAACATAACAAGCGTGGACAGGCCCCGCCATACCCTGAATATACATGAATCTACAACCTCGTGGAAAACTGCATCAAGAGATAAGCCTCCGAGCAAATGGAGTTTTTTCCCAAAATCAACCGAGATCCTAAGAGCAAGGATCACCAACCTGGTACCTAAACTCGCGGCATGAACGCACTTCGGCGGGGTCATAACAGTACCAAATATGGAACAAAAATAACGCATAAGAAATGTGATCATAATCAGATAAAAGAATGACAGGACAAGTATAAAAGTACATACCGGATCCTGCCGTGTCATTACCACTTATGAACTTAATCGTACCTTATTATCTTTTCCCATTTTCAATAAAAGTTATAGTCACATTCTTACGTGCATGATTAGGAAAAATCATTAAGTTCATTACCATATAACTTATCTTTCATAACATAATCTGGCCCTTTAAAGAGGGGCGCATATACTACCCGGCCCAATCTGGGACGCGATCAAGTCACACAAATATAACCATGTGACGCGCCCGTGGCATCCCACCTCACCGCTTACATATATACACATATACATATATATATATATATATATATATATATATATATATATATAACGCGACCGCATGCCCTAATCCCACATCGTATAAGCATGGCCATAACGTGTCTCGGATCCTCATCGTGAGCGCAGTCTTCGCGCGAGCTAGCCCATGGAGTAATAATATAACATGGTCGCATGCTCTAATCCCACATCGTATAAGCATGGCCATGGAGTAATAAAACGCGCGCATCTAACCCGCATCTCCGCCGCATGCCCGGCATCCTCATCGATAAGTATGGTCAAGATCAATCACAATGGAAGCATACCCGTGGAATCCTCACACCGCAGACGTCAATAAAATGTCCGCATCTAACCCGCATCTGGTCACACGCCTAATCCCACATCGTATAAGCATGTCCAAGGATCAATCATGATGGAAGCATACCCGCGGAATCCCACATCACCGCTTGCACGCTCCAAGTAAACTTATAACAAGACAACCGACCCTCCCACTGAGAGTCACGACAACGTAACATATAATACTTGCACTTAAAGCTATCACAAGCAAATACAGGCAAGTTCATTAAACCTTTAGACTTCCATTTTTATAAACTCATGGCACTTCCGTTTCTCACATAAAAATCCGGGAATTTAACCCCAAGTACTACATGCTTACATTCTTTTCAAAATATTCCCTTTTCATATAAAACCCCAAGATACTAACACCCGTAGTATCAAGGCTTGTGTACATTTCACATAAGTCACTATACTTTAGAAATACATTTCTCGGCTTCTAAATCAAGTGACCCTTACCTTAAAGCTTTAAGCAAGTGATACCCTTAAATCAAATTGCCCTTCCTTAATTCAAGTTATTCCTTTGATTACTTTATTAGAGAAAACCATTCTCTTAACCTTCCATAAAGCCGTTATAACCAACTTCCCATAAAGCCATTATAACCCTTTATGGTTTTAGACAACCCCATTCCTTTTATAACCAAGAGACTTATACTTTTTTTTAAAACCAAGTATTATATATTTTCAAATCAATTCTCTTAACTTTCAAAGTACAATTAATCTCTTAACCTTTAGAAATCAAGTGACTCCTTTTATTATAAAACCTTAGGCAATTGATGCCTTAAAATCAAGTTGCCTTTTCACTAAAATCAAGTCATTTATCTTTCCATAAAGCAAATATAACCAACTTCCCATAAAGTCGTTATATTCACTTTATACCTTAGCCAAAATATAATTTCCTATCCAAGGGACTTATACGTTTAAAACGGAACAAGTATCACATACTTTAAAACTCTCCAAGTCCCTTAACTTAATAAAACTTAAGACATCCTTTATTCTTTCAAAGAAGTGAGTTAATCTCCTAACTCACCCGACTAGGCTATTCATAAAACTAGTAAAGGATATCAAGGTGTTGTACGTCTACCGTACTACTTACATGCAACTAGTCATGCTCAAAAGATAGGAAAAGTTCTACATAGAGTAAATCACATAACTACCTCTTAACTTCTAAGAGTAGAAGGAAACACGAAATGATACCACAGGTATATTCCATACATAGAATCATGACAAAGGGAGGAAGAGGTTCACATACCTCGCGACGATTATCGACAAGTAGCAAAATGCTCCAAAGTACTTCAATCTTGATAGTTATTCCATCCTTCAAGTAGGATACACTATACTTAGTACTTCAACCTATAATGGTCACAATACGTATATTAACCTCTTACTTCAAACGTAGAATATTCTAAGTGCTAAGTCGCTAAATTCTACGGAAAATCGGACAGCACCTCCTTTGTTTTTACTTACTTTTCCACCTTTTTCAAGGCCGAATTCAATAACCAAACATGCCACATTTAAGGCCCAATCAAAGCAATTAACAATAGGGGATTACACGCCTACTAGACGTGTAAAATTCTGCCCCACAATAGATATCAAACTAATACAACTACTAGTCCAATTTCGGCCATGTTGAGTACAACAATACCAATTCTTATCCAATTTCCATTTCAATCCAAATTGTTAGCATAATATGATATCAAGTCGCAATCGATTATAACTACTATAATCTTCAAGTATGTAACATGTGACGATTTCTAATAAACGACCAATTAGTAATCCAACTTCAAGTGGCTAATTTAACATTTCGGATTTAAGCTACAATCAATCCATAATACTTATAAACTTCAACACATAAACTTCATGCTAGCAACACGTAAAGCTAACAACAATATAAATAATCTTGTAACACTTTTAAGAGACAAGATTATACCTCAACGAATCTTAATCCAACTCCAAATCCGAAGTCGCTTCCTTAGCAACTTAGAGCCTCTTCAAGACACTTCCATCCGCTACTTGAGACCCTTAGAACCATACCAACAACTTCCCTTCAAACTTCCAATCCAAAACCTAGAAAGCAACTAGGTTTTCACTTTGCGACTCATACGAAAACTATCTTTTTCCGAGATTTTTCTGTTGAGATATGCTTACAATACACTCATGAACCTTGGTTTAAAGTGTGGAGCTTAAAGAACAAGAAACAAAAATTTTTTCTTTTGAATGTGAGGGAACCCGAGAGCAACTATTGCCTCTCTTCAAATTTCATGAAATTTTTTCTAAGTGTTGGGCTCACTCTTGCTACTAGTAGTATTATATAGTGCAATGGAGGGTCAAGATGCAACCAAATGGGTGGTTTGGGTGAGCTCTTATCAAATATCAAGCCTTGTGGGTCCTTTGACTTAGTCAAGAATCTCAAGCTACTATTTGCAAGACTTAGTCATCCAAGACTATGGTCAATGACCATTTTGGCCATGCCTATTTCGTCCAAGGCAACTATAAGGGGGGGTGACATGTGTTATACCCCGTAGTTCCAGGGTATGTATGTGAGGACGTACGTACGAGAATACGACAGAAATTTTGGAAAGAAAGGAAGATGTGATTTTTTTTCGACGGAAAAGTTCCGGTTTTTGTGAAGAAAAAGGTTCGTTAATGGGAATTGGATTCCCAGATTTGGTATTTGGACTTCTTGGATTATATTAGAATTTTGAGGTTTTATTTTCAGAAATGGTCACGTGGGACCCACGGGAGAAATTTACTGCCGTGGGCCCGCTTTGTTTTTGAGATTTCGTATTTTGGTTATTTTCTAAGACGAAATATTTTGATTTAATTGGGGCGACACGTGTCACCCCATGTGGCACTTGGTCGAATGGGTGATGTCGCTAGCCACTCATCCCTCGCCGATTTGGCCTCACACTGGGCACCATTTCGTTTGGCCATGTGGTGTGGTGGGACCCACACACACATGGCCCAATCTTGACCCTACACTTATATTGATCTTGGCCCTTGGTTCTTCTATAAATACCCCTCGCTCAAGAGTAAAATCATCCTCACTTGAAAGCTTTCCAAAGCAAATGTTTTCCTCCCTTTGTGTAGATTTCGTCCCCTCCTCTTGTGTAGAAAATACTTGGTGTATTGTTGTATAATCCCAAATACCTTGGCCTAGTATCCCTAGTAGTATTCCAAAGTTATTTCAATACTAGAGCCCTAAATACTACTTTATTCCAATACCAGTAAACGAAACCCTAGAAAAATCTTCCTAGCTTGGTGGAAGTATTTGCAGGTTGTTTAGAAACTTCTAGGGTCGCTGGAGCGGTTGGAGCGTAAGGATCGAGCTAAACGCTGCTCGTGATCGACTTATAACTTGGATAATTTTTGGGCTTATCGAGGTAATGATCTACGCCCCCTATCAGAATTGGATATTACATGTCAGTAGTAGTTATACTTGAGTATATTATATTGGAAGGATGATTATAAAGGATTGAATCAGATTTACATTGACCGCATTTACATGAGACTTGTGTAAGTATTATTGTGAAGATATTTGAACACGCCCTGTTAGACGTGTAATCCCCTGAGTTGTTGGCCCGTAATGGCCCGTTAGTGAGGAGATTTATGTGATAATGGGGAGGTGTCAAATTTCGTAGAATAAGGAATCTGGTGTTTAGCATATGCTCCGGAGAGTGCTAGAAGTTGATTTATATATTGTGGTTGTTATAGGTGGATCTTTCACGCGCGCATACTTGACTTGGCTTGTGGTTTAAGCTAAAGGTATGTGATTCTTCCTATACTCTTGAGCATGATTGTTGTGAACTATATAGTACGGTAGACGTACGTGTGTGAAACGATTTTTGTTTGTTTTAAAACATAAAGTGTTATAATGGCTTTATGGGAAGTTAGTTATAACGACTTTATGAAGATAAAAGAAAGATTTGGTTTTGACAGTAAAACGACTTGATTTTGAAAGTTAAGAGACTTGATCTTGAAAGATAAGAGACTTGACTTATAACGACTTGTTTTCGGAAAAGGAGAAGTAACTTGATTTAAGTATAGGTTACTTGTTTTGAAAAGAGTAAGTTAATTGGGTTTTAAAAAGAGTATACTTGATGTTGTTCTAAAAGAAAAGCACTTAGTTTATAAAGTATAGAGTACTTGATTTTAAAAGCCTTGTAAAGATTTTTAAGGTGAAGTAATTTGGTTTTAAAAGTAAAACGTGTTTTCTTTATATACTACGCAGTATTAGTATCACGTGGCTTTTACGTAGAAAGAGGTCTTTTGTTAAGGAAAGTATGTAGTATTTTGGGTTTGAAACCCGGATTGTTGATTAAAATGAATGTATGTTAAACTTGCCTACGCTTGTTGTGATAGTCTTTGATGTGCAAGTGTTTTGTTGACGTGTCGCCGTGACTCTCCGGAGGGCGGCTATCCGATTGATTGACCGACATACCGACGTCAGTGGTCCACGAGTATGCGCCCACTTTGAGTATCGATCGTTGTTTCAGCATCGTCGTGACTCTGGGAGGGCGGCTATCCGATTTATTTCTTCGACATGCCGACGTGATGGATGTTCCACGCACGCGCCCGCAGGATGGTTTCATGGCCATGACTTCCGAGGTAAGATGCCGGCACGCGGTCATCGCGAGGTTCAGATCATAGTCCATGGACCGCTAATCCATGAAGCTTGCCGCGCGACGAGCAATCACGGCTTGGTTTGTACGTGTGGTTCGTGCACACTTTAGATACTTGCTCGTCATTTTCTCGCACAGAGCCTCCGGTAGATAGCTTAAGATACTTGCCTCGGCCATATCTTGTGAGACGGTAGGCTATCAGACGTTAGCTTAAGATACTTGCCTCGCCATGCGTGGCTAGCTGGATCGGTAGTTGGCTTCCGCATTTTGCCCGTGATGGGATATGACTAGCTTTTGACCGTAGTTGGCTATTCTACTCGCCCGACGGTTTTGATGACGCAGCGTGATCTAGTGTTCGTGTTCACATACGGGTGTTGTTTTACATCATGTACCGGCAGCTGAGGAATGAGTTCCACGGCAGAGTGGTATTACGGGCGTAAGACCCATAATTATGTGTGAGTGATTATTCGGGATATGCGTCCCTTACTTGACATAATCTGCATTTATTATTGAAATGGTTTTATAAAATGATGAAATGTGATTTCATTACAGATTTTCGCCACATACTTGGTACCACAGATCGACCTCTCGGGGCCGCTCATGCCGCAGTAGAGGTACACCGCTTGGTTGATCTCGCCATAGGATCGCAGTCGTTGAAGTCCGTTCCTCCGAGGCTTATCTTTGGTATAGTCCCCGTCATCAGAGGTACTTGTACATCTGTGGTATGGCGGCCCCGCCCCATCATAGTTGTCAGATATCTTAGAGGTCTGTAGCATCGCTGTGTGGTTTGTAAAAAGGATAACTGCTCGGGTTTTATGTATATATACCAAGGCAACGGGTTGGCCTGCTTATTTATTTATGTCTCTCATTTCATGTGTAAAGTTTTTATTTCCGCTGTTTTTCTCTGATGTTGTATCACTAGGGTGCCCTGGGTAAGGCACTGACGCCCGGTTTCGGGCGCATGGTATCGGAGCGCTTAATCTCTGAAAGTGTCTACGCATCGTGTCTAGTAGTCTTGATTATCGGTGTGTCAGGCACCACATCTATAATCGTGAGGTCGCAGGACATTTAGGATTGGTTTCTATTCTTCTCACTCGAGATCGCGGCCTTAGAGCGATGTTGTAAGTCGACTCCTTCCGACGTGTTCTTTCTCGCCGCTTATGCCTCCGCAAGGCAACCCGGCCTGGCGCAAGGCACCGGAGCCGCTAGTGGGACACAGAGGAGTACGAGGCGCAGCCCTGGCCATTACCCGAGATAGTTCTTCAGACGGCGAGTTTTATGACGCCGCCAAATCCCAGAGAGGTTAGAGCCGCAGCGGGCCGCAGAGACCACGGCACTGAGCCTCCACCCCACACCGGAGCAGAGGAGACGGGTTACAAGGAGATGGCCCGCCATCGCCGTGATCGTGGCCGACACGGCGAGGCCGGATGCAGCAGCCGAGCCCAGAGCCCCCGTAGTTCATCCCGCACGGATAGTTGAGGCTACGGATTTTCTCGAGTTGTATCCCGCCAGAGTTCTACGGTCGAGGCTCGAGGATGATCCGCAGGAGTTCATCCGCCGCCATGAAGGATCATGCGAGTGATCAAGGCTTCGAGACCGAGTCCGTGATTTTCGTTCGCATCGGCCGCGTGATACCGCAGCCGATCGGTTTGATTCACGAGCTGCCCCGGGAGCATGCGCCCCGCCTATTTGGGGACGAGTTCTCGAGGCATTTCTCACCATTTCTGCCGCCGCAGATGGCGAGGCACGCCGGCGTGTTTCGATGCCGAGACAGTGAGGACGCATCGGGAGTACAACGTAGTTCGACTTGGCCGCTCGATATGTCCTCGCGTTAGTAGCTAATATGGAGGACGAGTGCACCGCCACGCCACAGGCTTGATGACTACTTGGCGTAGTCTTGTTCGTGTATCGCTTCACCGCATGGACATCGCCCGCACGCAGCTCATGCACTAGTGGTGCGAGGCACGAGAGACCGACGGATTGACCAATATCGCCAGAAGAGGCCGTGACAGCAGGTCCTTTGGTAACTTTCAAGGCGGACCGCCTCAAAGCAGACTAGTTATACGCCGCCAAGACAGAGTGGTCCTCATGCCTTCGAGGCCTCCAGAGTATTCAGGAAGCAGTCGTGGCTCCAAGGGTTCTGTGTTTTCGGGAGTCTTGCCGCAGGAAGCCACCCCGACCTAAGTGTAACGACATGGTAAACCCCATTCGTGAGTGTCGAGGACTTGTTTTACATGGATACGGGCCATTTTGCGAAATTGTCCTACCGCAGGTAGCGGATGTTGAGACTCACCTTCGGGATTTGTCATGGGTTCTTCGCCTTCGATAGCTAAGTGGTGTTCATATACGGCAGCCGAGCAGGTCGTGGTGGAAGTTCCCGCTATAGCGGTCCTTGAAATCGCTATTTGTTTTTGTGATATCGTGTATATCCTTGACCTCTAAGAGACTAGTATGCATTTGTATTAAGATAAGTATATTTTTTAATTATTATGTTCGATAGCATTATGTTGGTGTGATAATTCCATGGTGTAAGATGGAAGTGGTAGCTTTCATGACGTGAATTAGTAAGATTGTTCCGATCGGAACGAGAGATCGGGCGATAGCGGGTCGGGTTGAGGCCAGTGCGGGTCAACCCGCAGCCGGATTGAGGTGGCCGTTCGAGGTGGTCCCACGGTGGTAGGGTCACGGCGTGCTAGCCCAAGTTTAGGTAACCATCGATGAGTTCGGGACGTGTTCGATCGACCGGATCGTGAAGGCCGAGATAGGCCTTAGAGTAAATTGAAGCTAGTAGAGCTGTGAGATTAGAAATGATTTCCTCGTTAGCTTGGATTTGTATGTTATACTATGGCCATGATGGCGTGATTGGTTTCGTAAGTATAGTAGTGAAGACTATACCGACACGCTCGCTTGGAGACTTAGAAGGAACATTCGACGAATGTTTCTGAGGAAGAATGTTATACCCCGTAGTTCCGTGGTATGTATGTGAGGACGACGCATTTGAGAATACGCGTAAATTTTGGAAAGAAAGGAAGATGTGATTTTTTCGACTAAAAGTTCCGGTTTTGTGAAGAAAAGGTTCGTTAATGGGAATTGGATTCCCAGATTTGGTATTTGGACTTCTTGGATTATATTAGAATTTTGAGGTTTTATTTTCGAAATGGTCACGGACCCACGGAGAAATTTACTGTTTGTGGGCCCGCTTTGTTTTTGAGATTTCGTATTTTGGTTATTTTCTAAGACGAAATATTTTGATTTAATCGGGGCGACACGTGTCACCCCCATGTGGCACTTGGCCGAATGGGTGGATGTCGCCAGCCACTGGCCCTCGCCGATTTGGCCTCACACTTGGCACCATTTTTTGGCCATGTGGTGTGGTGGGACCCACACACACATGGCCCAATCTTGACCCTACACTTATATTGATCTTGCCCTTGGTTCTTCTATAAATACCCTCGCTTGAAGAGTAAAATCATCCTCACTAAAGCTTTCCAAAGCAAATGTTTTCCTCCCTTTGTGTAGATTTCGTCCCTCCCTCTTGTGTAGAAAATACTTGGTGTATTGTTGTATAATCCCAAATACCTTGGCCTAGTATCCCTAGTAGTATTCCAAAGTTATTTCAATACTAGAGCCCTAAATACTACTTTATTCCAATACCAGAAACGAAACCCTAGAAAAATCTTCCTAGCTTGGTGGAAGTATTTAGAAGTTGTTTAGAAACTTCTAAGGGTCGCTTGGAGCGGGTTGGGAGCGTAAGGATTGGAGCTAAACGTTGCTCAGATCGACTTATAACTTGGATAATTTTTGGGCTTATCGAGGTAATGATCTACGCCCCTATCAGAATTGGATATTACATGTGTAGTAGTTATACTTGAGTATATTATATTGGAAGGATGATTATAAAGGATCGAATCAGATTTACATTGACCGCATTTTACAGACTTGTGTAAGTATTATTGTGAAGATATTTGAACACGCCCGTTAGACGTGTAATCCTGAGTTGTTGGCCCAGTAGCGGCCCGGTTAGTGAGGAGATTTATGTGATAATGGGGAGGTCTTGCCAAATTTCGTAGAATAAGGAATCTTGTGTTTAGAATATTCTACTGAGAGTGCTAGAAGTTGATTTATATATTGTGGTTGTTATAGGTGGATCTTTCTACGCGGCATACTTGACTTGGCTTGTGGTTTAAGCCAAAGGTATGTGATTCTTCCTATACTCGAGCATGATTGTTGTGAACTATATAGTACGGTAGACGACGTGTGTGAAACGATTTTTGTTTGTTTTAAAACATAAAGTGTTATAATGGCTTTATGGGAAGTTAGTTATAACGACTTTATGAAGATAAAAGAAAGATTTGGTTTTGATAAGAAACGACTTGATTTTGAAAGTTAAGAGACTTGATCTTGAAAGATAAGAGACTTGACTTATAACGACTTGTTTTCTAAAAGGAGAAGTAACTTGATTTAAGTATAGGTTACTTGTTTTGAAAAGAGTAAGTTAATTGGGTTTTAAAAAGAGTATACTTGATGTTGTTCTAAAAGAAAAGCACTTAGTTTATAAAGTATGAGTACTTGATTTTAAAAGCCTTGTAAAGATTTTTACGAAGGTGAAGTAATTTGGTTTTAAAAGTAAAACGTGTTTTCTTTATATACTACAGTATTAGTATCACGTGGCTTTACGTAGAAAGAGGTCTTTTGAAGAAGGAAAGTATGTAGTATTTTGGGTTTGAAACCCGATTGTTGATTAAAATGAATGTATGTTAAACTTGCCTATGCTTGTTGTGATAGTCTTTGATGTGCAAGTGTTTTGTTGATGTCGCCGTGACTCTGGGAGGGCTATCCGATTGATTGATCGACATACCGACGTTGGGTGGTCCACGAGTACGCGCCCACTTGAGTATCGATCGTTGTTTCAGATCGCCGTGACTCTCCGGAGGCCGCTTATCCGATTTATTTCTTCGACATGCCGACGTGATGGATGTTCCACGCACGCGCCCGCAGGATGGTTTCATGGCCATGACTTCCGAGGTAAGATGCCGGCACGCGGTCATCGCGAGGTTCAGATCGTTAGTCCATGGACCGCTAATCCATGAAGCTTGCCGCGCGACGAGCAATCACGCTTGGTTTATGCGTGGTTCGTGCACACTTTAGATACTTGCTCGTCATTTTCTCGCACGGTAGCCTCCGGTAGATAGCTTAAGATACTTGCCTCGGCCATATCTTGTGAGACGGTGAGGCTATCAGACGTTAGCTTAAGATACTTGCCTCGCCGATTGCGTGGCTAGCTTTTGGATCGTAGTCGCTTCCGTACATTGCCCGTGATGGGATATGACTAGCTTTTGACCGGTAGTTGGCTATTCTACTTGCCCGACGGTTTTGATGACGCAGTGTGATCTAGTGTTCGTGTTCACATACGGGTGTTGTTTTACATCATGTACCGCAAGCGAGGAATGAGTTCCACGGCAGAGTGGTATTACGGGCGTGAGACCCATAATTATGTGAGTGATTATTCGGGATATGCGCCCTTACTTGACATAATCGCTACTTATTGCGAAATGGTTTTATAAAATGATGAAATGTGATTTCATTACGGATTTTCGCCACATACTGTACCCAGTTATCGACTCCTTCTGGGCCGCGTTCACGCCGCAGTAGGTACACCGCTTGGTTGATCTCGCTCATGGGATCGCAGTCAGCGTTGGGAAGCTCTTCCTCCGAGGCTTATCTTTTGTATAGTCCTCGTCATCAGAGGTACTTGTACATTCGTGGTATGGGGGCCCCGTCCCGTCATAGTTGTCAGATATCTTAGGTCCAGAGTAATCGTAAGGTGGTTTGTAAAAGGATAATCGTCGGGTTTTATGTATATATACCAAGGCAACGGTTGGGTTGCTTATTTATTTATGTCTCTCATTTCATGTGTAAAGTTTTTATTTCACTGGTTTTCTCTCGATGTTGTATCACTAGGGTGCCCGGTAAGGCACCAGTGACGCCCGGTT
The DNA here is from genome assembly GCA_029844215.1 of Przewalskia tangutica. Taxonomy (NCBI): domain Eukaryota; kingdom Viridiplantae; phylum Streptophyta; class Magnoliopsida; order Solanales; family Solanaceae; genus Przewalskia; species Przewalskia tangutica. Next base: position 17,234,794 of record CM056740.1, read on the forward strand.
TCGGGCGCATAACACGTGTCGCCTCCCATTCACAATAATTCATTTTCCGACAATTTCATAATTAGATAAATTTTTACAAGTCTCAAATCTTAACACTTGTGAGTTCTTACGACGTTCTTAAAACATGTCCTCAGAATACGGTGTAACAACAATCTCTCCGATGTACACATGGCATAGTCCTCACCAAAATGTCGCCCCGATCGAAGGAAATGGGCTGATTTCGACCACAACAATAACCCAAATGGAGTCATACTTCCTCCGAGTACGAGGTAACCTCAGAACAAAGTCCATGTTGATCACCTCCCACTTCCAAGTCGAAATCTCAATAGCTCGCAATAATCCACTGGGCCTCGTGCTCGACTGACTCGCCGCAATTAGGACATCAGGCAACAAAACCTTCCACGCCCCTCTTCGTGTCTTCCCACCAATACAAACATCCGAGGTCATGGTACATCTTGGTCGACTTCGATGAATAGAATAACGAGCACCGCAGGCCTCCCAAAATCTGACGACGGTCCTCGCTACATCGGAACACACAACCGCCCTCAAATCTTAGCACCCCATCAGCGCTACTCGAATAGACTCTTTCCTCCCAAGAGCGCATCTCGATACCGCATCAACACTGGTCCTCAAATTGTCGCCTCTTCACCTCATCAATGATGGAAGACTCGAAACCTCACGAACCCGCACTTCACTATCGCTTCGATTTCGATCAATCGAACCCCAAGGCTCGCTAGCCGGTGGATCTCGACGACCATGTCCTGCCTCTTTCGCCGCACTCGACAGTGCTCCCCATCGATCTACGACTAAGGCATCAAGAACTACGCTGGCTTTCCTGATGGTATAGAATATCAACATCATAATCTTTTAGCAACTCTAACCACCGCCTCTGCCGCAAGTTCGCCTCCTCGCTCAAGATATACCTGAGGCTCTTGTGGTCTGTATAAATATCCACATGAACCCCATACAAATAATGTCTCCAAATCTTCAAGGCATGAATAATCGCGCCAACTCTAAGTCGTGGGTAGGGTAATTCCTCTCATGCTTCCGTGAATCGCCGGAAGCATAGGCTATAGCCTTGTCGTCCGCATCAAAACACACCCTAGCCCGATACCCGAGGCATCACAATAGATCACGCATCTGCCTAACCCTCGTGAAGAGTAAGAACCTGAGTCAGAGTCAACCTTTCCTTCAAAGAATCGAAACCCTTCTCGCAAGCCTCTCGCCCACCGAACTTGGCTACCTTTCTCGAGTCACCTAGTCAATCTGGCCAAATCAAGCAACCGCTTCCACGAACCTACGATAATAACTCGCCAACCCTAAGAAATCGCGCACTTGGCCGGAGTAAGAGGTCTCGCCAATACTGATCGCCAATCTTTGCCGTATCCACCCAACACCATCACCCCAATAATGTGCCCGGGAATGCCATCGAGGCCAACCAAAACTCACCTTTGGAGAACTTGGCGACAATCGCGGCCCGAGGACCCCAAGTACCGCCCTCGTGATCTTCATGCTCCGCTCGTCCGCGAATAAACCAGATGTCATCAATGAATACTATCACAAATGTATCCGTAAATGGCTTGAACACCCGCTCATCAAATCCATAAATACCGCTGGAGTGTTGGTCAAACCGAAAGACATAACCCTCGAACTCATAGTGCCCATACCGGTCCCGAATGCGCCTTTGGGATATCCGACTTCGAACTCAGACTGATGATAACCGCATCGCAGTCTATCTTGAGAAACACTCGCACTCGCAATCGTCAAACAAATCATCAATCTTGGGAGGGTACCTATTCTGATGGTTACCTTATTCACTGTCAGAATCAACACACATACGCAGCTGGCCCCATCCTTCTTCTTCACAAACAAAACCGGCGCCCCTGGGAGATACACTAGGCCCGATAAAGCCTTTCTCCAAAGAAATCTTTCACCGGTCCTTCACCTCCTCAACTCAAAGAAAGCATCCTGTATGGCAGAATGGAAATAGGTCGAGTGTCTGGCAACGTGTCAATACAAAACTCAATCTTCCTCTCAGGAGGGATATGTTACACCCCGTATTTATAGGACGTGTTTTAAGAACGTACGTAAGAACTCACAAGTGTTGAGAATTGAGACTTGTAAAAATTTATCGGAATTATGAAATTGTCGGAAAATGAATATTGTGACGAATGGGAGGGCGACACGTGTCACCCCCCCTTATAATGTCTTGGACAAAAATTACATGGGCAAAAGGGTCACTTGACCATTGTTTAGATGACCAAGTCTTGCAAGTGGAGAGCTTGACAATGTTGACTTAGTCAATGGGACCAAAGTCTTGATATTTAAAAGAGTTTCATCCTAACCACACATATGTGCAACTATTGACCCTCCATTGAACTATATAGTAGTACTAGTAGCAAGAGGGAGTTCAACACTTAGAGAAAATTACACAATTTGAAGAACACCCCTATTGAGCTCTCGGCTTCACCAACAAGAAATAAGAAAAATCTTTGTTCCTTGTTATTTTAGCTCCCCATTTTAAACCAAGGTTCATGAGTGTTATGTAAGTGTATCTCAATAGAAAAATCTTGGAAAAAGATGGTTTACGGGTTAGTCGCAAAACGAAAACCTAATGGTCTTTCTAGGTTTTGGATTGAAGTTTGAAGGAAAGTTGTTGGTGTGGTTCTAAGGGTCTCAACAAGAGGATTGAAGTTTCTTGAAGAGGCTCTAAGTTGCTAAGGAGCGACTTCGGATTTGAAGAATGGATTAAGATTCGTTGAGGTATAATCTTGTTCTTGAAAGTGTTACAAGATTATTTATATTGTTGTTAGCTTTACTTGTTGCTAGCATAAAGTATATGTATTGAAGTTTATAAGGATTATAGATCGATTGTAGTCTTGGAAATTTGAAATGAAATGTAGGCCATGTTAAGTTGGATTACAATTTGATCGTTATTAGAAATCGTCGCATGTTACTTACTTAAGGATTATGGTTGTTATAATCAAATGCAAATTGATATCATGTTATGCTACCAATTTGGAATTGAAATGGAAATTGGATAAGAATTGGTATTGTTGAACTCAAGGTGGCCGAAATTGTACTTATAGTTGTAATAGTTTGTTATTCATTTGTATTGGACTACCTTCTATATTATGGTGAGCCAATTGGGGCTGTATGGTTATTTAGTTGTATTGGACTACCTTATAGATTGTGGTGAGCCAATTGGGGCTGTTTGGTTATTGTATTCGGCCTTGAAAAAGGTGGCATAGTAGTAGAAACAAAGGAAGTGATGTCCGATTTTCCATAGAAATTGGTGACTTAGCACTTAGAATAATTCTACGTATGAAGTGAGAGGTTAATGAACGTATTGTGACCATTTTAGGTTGAAGTACTAAGTATAGCGTATCCTACTTGGAGAGTGGAATAGCTATCAAGATTGAAGTACTTTGGAGCATTTTGCTACGTGTCGATAATCGTCGCGAGGTATGTGAACCTCTTCCTTCCTTTGGCATGATTCTATGTATGGAATATACCTGTGGTATCATTTTATGTTTCCTGTTACTCTTAGAAGTTAAGAGGTAGTTGTGTGATCTACTCTATGTAGAACTTTTCCTATCTTTAAGCATGACTAGTTGCACGTATGTAGTACGGTAGACGCATCGCACTTTGACATTCTTTGCTAGCCTTATAAAATGCCAAGTCAAAGTGAGTTAGGAAGTTAACTTACTTCTTTGAAAATATAAAGGATGTCTTAAGTTTTATTTAAAGTTAAGGGACTTGAAGAGTTTTAAAGTATGTGATACTTGTTCCGTTCTAAACGTATAAGTCCCTTGGATAGGAAATTGTTTTTGGCTAAGGCATAAAGTGAAAATAACGACTTTATGGGGAGTTGGTTATATTTGCTTTATGGAAAGATAAATGACTTGTTTTAATGAAAAGGCAACTTGATTTTAAGGCATCAATTGCCTAAGGTTTTATAATAAAATGAGTCATTTGAGTTTTAAAGGTTAAGAGACTAATTGTATTTTTGAAAGTTAAGAGAATTGATTTGAAAGTATTTAATACTTGGTTTAAAAAAGTAGAAGTCTCTTGGTTATAAAAGGAATGAGTTGGTCTAAAACCATAAAGGGTTATAACGGCTTTATGGGAAGTTGGTTATAACGGCTTTATGGAAGGTTAAAAGAATGTTTTCCTTCAGTAATGTAAGTAGAGAAATGATTTGAAGTAAAGAAGGGCAAACTGTTTTTAAGGTACCAGTTGCTTAGGGTTTTTAAGAAAGAAGTCACTTGTTTTGTGTTCGTAATTTTATTTCTAAAGCGGTATTGTGACTTGTCTTGAAAGGTGGATAGGACTTGATACTATAGTTGTTAGTATCCGCAAGATTTACGGGCGCACTATATGACATTATCGACCCAGAACGGGCCGCAAGATACCTTTACGGGCGCACTATATGACATTATCGACCCAGAACGGGCGCCGCAAGATACTGTATGGGCGCACTATATGACAAGATCGACCGTGAACGGGCCGCAAGATACCTTTACGGGCGCATTATATGAAATTATCGACCCAGAATGAACGGGCAAGATACCGTATGGGCGCACTATATGACATTATCGACCCAGAACGGGCCGCAAGATACCTTTACGGGCGCACTATATGACATTATCGACCCAGAACGGGCCGGGCAAGATACCTTACGGGCGACTATATGACATTATCGACCGAGAACGGGCCGGCAAGATACTGTACGGGCGCACTATATGACATTATCGACCCGTGAACGGGCAAAGATACCTTTACGCGCACTATATGACATTATCGACCCGTGAACGGGCCGGCAAAGATACTGTATGGGCGCACTATATGACATTATCGACCAGAACGGGCCTGACAAGATACCTTTACGGGCGCACTATATGACATTATCGACCCAGAACGGGCCGCAAAGATACCTTTACGGGCGACTATATGACATTATCGACCCAGAACGGGCCGGCAAGATACCTTTACGGGCGCACTATATGACATTATCGACCAGAACGGACCGGGCAGATACCTTTACGCGCACTAGATGACGTTATCGATCCGTGATCGGGCCGGCAAGATACCTTACGCGCAGACTATGTGACCTTGATCGCGTCTAGATCGGGCGTAGTATAGGTGCCCTCCTTACAGTCCGGATTATACTTATGAAAGATAAGTAAGTTATATAGTAATGAACTTAATGATTCTTTTCTAATAATGCACGTAAGAAGGTGGCTATAACTTTTATCGAGAATGGAAAAGATAATAAGGTGCGATTAAGTTCATAAGTGGTAATGACACGCGAGATCCGTATGTGTTTTTATACTTGTCCTTGTCATTCTTTTGTACAGTTATGATCTGCATTTCATCGACGTTATTTCGCTCCATATTCGGTACTTGTTGTAATCGACTTCTTCGGGCTGCGTTCATGCCCGCAGGTTTAGCTACACAGTTGTGGATCCGCGAGCTTAGGATCCCGGTTCAGAAAGTTGAGATGGCTCCAGTGTTCCGGAGTTGTCACGTTTATGTATATTCAAGGGTACGGCGGGGCCTTGTCCCGCCATAGTTGTTATGTTAAAACTCTTAGAGGTCTGTAGTCATATATTGTGGGTCAGTTTGTAAAGGAAAGGAGGCAACTGCTTCGGTTGATTATATATGTCCAGGAAGGTAGCCCTATCGGCTAACCTGTTGTTTTATTTCTGTTGTTTATGTTATAAGTTTCATGTATGTTCCGCTGATTTTCTCTGATGTACCTGTACGGGGTGCCCAGATAGGGCACCAGTCGCGGCCCGGGGTCGGGTCGTGACAAAAGTGGTATCAGAGCAGTTAGTCCTCGGAAGGTGTCTACAGACCGTGTCTAGTAGAGTCTTGATTATCGGTGTGTTGTGCACCACATCTATAATCAGGAGGCTACAGGACATTTAGGATTGGTTTCCATTCTTCTCACTCTGAGATCGTGCGATAGAGCCGTGTTGTTAGGGTCGTCTCTCCCTAACGAGTTATGTTGATTGCAGCTACGAGAAAGGCAGCAGTGACCCAGGAAGGACTATGTGGATTGCGTATCCAGGTTGGTAATGATTATTAGTATAGTTGGTATTGCGACATACATCTATACGGAGTTATGTATGAGGGTCAGACGTGTGTTGCCTAGAATGATTTTAGATTACCAGGAATTGGTAAAGACTAACTAGATACCGGGAAGGTATGGAATAGTTAATGAATATTCGCCAAGGTTTTGTGTTTTATTTTCGAGATAATTGGGAAAGTGCGTGCCTAAGAATGTTAAAGACCGCTGAGACCTTAGATGTACAAGGTCTTCTCGGGTAGAAAGATTTAGTATAGACCAAGGATAAGAGTTAAGTGCGATGCTGAGTCGGGTTGAGGACTTGTTACGGGTCTCCCCATATCCTGGAATGGAGTGGGATCAGTTGGTAGTAGTTCCGCTACGTGAAGGGGTCACGAGGGCGCAAGGCCCAAGTCTAGTTAATTGTTTCACTGTTCAGGACGCGTTCCACCTAACCAGTCATGAAAGTTTAAATGGCCTTATATTGTTTTATAGAGTTACCCCAAAGATTAGAGGCCAGAATTGGTATGGAAGTTATGTATGTATGTTGGAAGGAGTTGGAAGTACGAAAAGATAATCTCTTTTGGGCGTTTGATGGAATATACGCGCGTGAGGTATTAGGGCCATGTGTGGCGTTGTTGGTATGTCGGGGTTGTGAGAGGAAACTATGTCGCTAATATTAAGTTTGACTCCGAAAGAACATTCGAGGACGAATGTTTCTAAGGGGGGAAGAATGTTACACCCCGTATTTACAGGACGTGTTTTAAGAACGTACGTAAGAACTCACAAGTGTTGAGAATTGAGACTTGTAAAAATTTATCGGAATTATGAAATTGTTTGAAATGAATATTAGATTTAATGGGAAGGGCGACACGTGTCACCCCCCCTTATAATGTCTTGGACGAAAATTACATGGGCAAAAGGGTCACTTGACCATTGTTTAGATGACCAAGTCTTGCAAGTGGAGAGCTTGACAATGTTGACTTAGTCAATGGGACCAAAGTCTTGATATTTAAAAGAGTTTCATCCTAACCACACATATGTGCAACTATTGTCACGCCCCGTCCCGGGGCCCGTGACTGGTGCCTTACCGGGGCACCCAAGTAGTCATACATCAGAGTAACCAGCGGAAATATAAAACAAGACAGGAAACATAGAAAAGAAAACAGAAATAGTTTATCTGATGAAAAGCTTGCCTTTCGGCATATATAAATAAACATGGTTCAGCAGTTACATCCCAAACTGTACAACATGACTACAGACCTCTATGGAAAAATACACTATGGCGGGACAGGGCACCGCCATACCCTGACTGTACAAAACTATCTACAACAGGGAGATCATACCCAAAAGTAGAGCCTCCGGAGAAGATGGAGCTCCTGACACCAACGCAAAAGATCCTAAGGATGCGGATCTAGCACCTGCTTGCCTTTACTGCGGATGAACGCACTCCGGGCGAGGTCAAGATAACAGTACCAAGTATGTGAAACTATAAAGTACTTAAATGAAATCAAAGTATTTAAAACCTTTTCACAAATACAATCGTTCAATTGCACATAGTGCACATCACAAACAATCAACAAGAATAGAAAATCAGAACAGTCTATTCTAGGCCGCGAATGATCGAAGCAAGGCCAATCGCCCATAGTAACATTCTGCGTGCCTAGTCCTCGACTTCCGCACTCGCATAGGTCACACACGCACTTCGCGAGGTATTCTCGCGACGGCAGCCAACCCCCAGATCCGCCTAGGCTCCCGCACTCGCATAGCCTCAAAAGACCGCATAGTCTCAACAGACCGCATAGGAATCCCCGCATCAAGCTAAACACCCGAATGATCAATCTCGAGCATACCGCTGCCCGCATAGTCTCACAGACCGTGATAGCCGTATAGACCAAGATCGCGGGCAAGCCCTGTGATAACAATCGAGGGTAGGTGATACAATAACAAGACAACTGACTTACCTGTTAGCAACGTAAGCACAAAGAAGAATGACCCCTTACACAAAGATTTCAAGACACTAACACAGTAGCATCATAATATGTCTACTTATCAAACAAATCTTACTACACTTAACAAAAATCAATACAAGGCTTTTATAAACAAACAAGTAAATAGCCTTTTTATCTTTCTTAAGTTGTTATACCTAACTTCCCATAAAGCTAGTATAACTCTTAAGCTTTTGTTTTAAAACCAAATATTTACCTTCTGTTAAAAATGATTCAGAGTTCTTTGAAATGCATCAGATTCTTATTATTCGTGCTTAAGTCAAAAGACATTGCCGTAGTTATTATTCAAAGCTTAAGTCAAACGACATTGCCGTAGTTATTATTCGCTTAACTCATGTACGCTACCGTACTATATATATGTTAAAATATCATGCTTAGGAAGAATCACATACCTTCTCGTGAAAACCTCCCGCCAAGTTGAATATATCGCGCAGAGAATCAAATTATAATAGTCACAGACATCTATCAAAGTCTAGACTACTCAAGGTCATTCTAAACAGAGGGTTCACAATTCTACGGATAGTCGGGCAGCACAACCCTACCCTGAGCTATATAAGTCTATTGTAAAACAAATTCCATGTGAGTACAGTTCAATTATTCTTCTTTAAACCCTTCTACCGTGATTTACAGCTCAATTCTATTCTCAGAATATTCTTCTAAGGATTTAATACTTATGCTTATACTTCTACAGTATGCATTATCTAATACAAAAGCGGGTTAGGATTATTTACCTCGGTAAGCCCAATAATATCCTAGATAAAAGTCGATCCGAGCAAGGCTTAGCTCCTAAGTCAGACGCTCCGATAGCTCCATGAAACCTTAGAAGTTCTTCACAACTTCTACTAAGTACTAAGGATTTGGGCTAGGTATTTTGGGCATTATAACAATACTTAGAAGGCAACTTTTCTACCAAGGGAGGGGGGTAGATTTTGGCTAGGCTAGGGGGGGTAGGACCTCGGCCAAACTTCACTGAGGAGGAAGGTGTGTTGGACGAAAAGGCTTAAGGGAGAGGAGAGGATTTTTAGACTTGGAAGATAACTTTGTGGATGAAGAACTCTTCATCTAAAGGGGGGTATTTATAGCTCAAGCCTTGGCCAACCAATGGCCAAGATGAAGACAAGTGCAAGGCAAGTGTAGGGTGAGGATTAACTATACACAAATATCCTACCAACTCCTTGACTTTCGAGCAAGGCACAAAACGCCAATCCCATTCCAATTGGCCCCACGGATTTATCTAAGTCCACCAATCGGAGGGTGCCAAGTGTCGCCTCCCGCTGGTCCAAAATGTTTCGTCTCTCGGAAAAATCCGCAAAAAATAGTAATGGCATAGCCGGAATTTTCCCTACGAAAGTTGTGGAAACGTTTCGTCGGAAAACGATTCTTTAAGCGAGTTGTGCACAATTTTCGAACTTGGCCTAATCTTTAAGGCTAAACTTTTGTACGTATTCCCTTACGTACATACTCTGGAAATACGGGGTATAACATTCTCCCCTCCTTAGAAACATTCGTCCCGAATGTTCCTTCTCAAGACAGTTATCGGTAAAGCTTAAACAGTTTCAAATGCCACACACGGCCATGGAACAACACTTAGGCATAAATGATAATGAAAATTTACAAGTAGGAAAGTGAATTACCTGGAGGTGTGGGAAATAGGTGAGGATACTTCTGCCTCATGTCCTCCTCAGCTTCCCACATCATCTCCTCCCTGAGCTCGTTCCGCCACAGAACTTTGACTAAGCCACGCCCTGGTCCGCAGACGCCTAACCCGACGATCGATTATCGCCATGGAATCTCCTCATACGATAACCCCTGGCCACCGACATCGCCAATCGGATGTACCTAGATGGATCCCCGATACATCTCCTCAAAGATAGAAACGTGAAACACGGATGCACCGCCTCCGGATCGGACGGCAGATCCAACTCATAGGCAACCTTGCCTACCTCGCGACATCCAAACGCCCAATGTACTGGGCCGAAGTTTCCTTCTTCCCGAATCTCATCACACCCTTCATGGGTGACACCTTCAGAAAACCCAATCATCAATCGCGAACTGGTCACGACCCGATTCCGGGCCCGTGACGAGTGCCTAACCCCCGGCACCCAAGTGATACAACATCGAGTAATCACGAATATAAACGATACAAGACATATTATGAAATATGAAACAATAATCTGAGAAAACTTGCCTTTCTGCATATATAATAATGACAACTTTTTCAACATGAACAGCTTTAACTTTTTAGAACCCCGCCCACAACAAGATTTACTGCACTTACGAAAGATATGACAACAACGACGGACAGTGGCCCCGCCATACCTCGAATGTAAGCACCTACGACAACAGTGGACTATACTAAGATAAGCCTCCGAGAAACGAGCTTCCCAAAAGCTGAATCGTGACTCAAGAGCGAGGATCAACGATCGGTGTACCTTTACCGCGCATGAACGCAGCCCCGGGCGAGGTCAAGACAACAGTACCGAGTATGGAAATCAAAATAAATCAGAATGAAATCATAGTAGTCATATAAAGCAGAGACATGTATGATAACCAAACTACGCTTACAACAAAGCAACATGTCAAGTCGTGACTCACGCCTCAAGTCATCACTCAAGTATAACAAGGGTCTCGTGCCCACAACATCAATCATGCCCGTGGAATACCTTCCTCACCGGCAGCCTATGATATAAAAGCACCAAGGAACACACATGAACACCGTGTCCCACCTGTGTCATAATAAAACTGCAGACGGTAAGTACGAAGGCATAGCCGACTACTAAAAACCCACAAGTACCAACAAGGTCATGAATCAGATCATAAGATCTGTCTGACCGTCACATGATCAAAGCCGCCACTTGCCCGCAGATTACCGTACGCGTCTAACCTCGAACTCCCGCAGCCCGCATAGGCCAATCTCATCGCCCGCATGAGGTATTCCCGCATCGAGGTAGCTACTCCCGGCATCGCCCCGACTTCCGAGTCCGCGTAGCCACGCGACCGCATGCCCATAAAGGACGACGCTAACTCGGAACTCTCGTAGCCCGCATAGGCCCTCGTGACCCGCATGAGGTATTCTCGAATCATGGTCCCAGACCGCCTGAGTCTACCCCGCATCGGATGCAGCTTAACCCCCGGAATCATCTCAAGAGATGAATGCCACTATACTGTCATAACGACTTATAGTTAATACGCACAATCTAGGTAAACCCCTTTACACAAACATCACAAGATACTAACACACGTAGCATACTAACACGTTTACTTATCAAATAAACAAGAAAGTATTACAAGGCTATCACATACCAATCCAATCAAGTTGTGCACACAAGGTACTTCCTTCTAGATGATCAACAAGATCGGGTTTTATCCCCAAAGTACTTCATACATTAACTCTTAAAAGATACGTTACTTTCACAAAAGTCACACAATACCCGTAGTATATGAAAATAGAGTGATTATCTTTTAAAGAAAATCAATTACTTCTCTTTGTAAAATCAAGTAGCAACATTCTTTTCCAATGTTCAAGTTTGCCTAATTTCCAATGTTCAAGTTTCTCATTTTTTGAAAGGTTTCGTAGTTCATAGTCTTATTCATTTAAGAATATAATTCTCCTTTAAACAACTGAGAAACCTAAGCCTTATATGTGAGTAGGATATTCTTGTTTATTACAATCTTATTACAAAGACCATGATCTAGAAATATCATTTTGTCTCATCTTAGCTTCTATGCAGATGGAAGCTTCATCGTTTTAATAATACTTAATTAGTCAAAACATTTCCTTTTATTAACGCCGCAGTTGGTTTGTCGATACACATTCCGATTTCCAAATCAAGAAACATTCTTAAGCCGTTATACCTAACTTCCCATAAAGCTAGTATAACTCTTAAGTTTTTCAAAACCAAGTATATTACTTCTTCTTTCAAAATGATTCAAAAATCTTTTGAAATACTTCAAGTTCTTTATTAACACATAACAAGCCGCTTATAGTTCAAATCGCTACCTTTTAAAGACCACAAGTATTTTCTTACCAACATAAAGTCGTTATAACCAACTTCCCATAAAGCCGTTATAACACTTTATGTTTTAAATCAACCAAATACGCTTAGCACATGTACGCTCACCGCATTACATAGTTCACACATATCATGCTAGAAGAGATAGGAAGAGGTTCACATACCTCGCGAGTATCGACTAATAGCAAAACGCCCAAGTACTTCCAACGCCGCTACTCCTTAAGCCAAGTAGATCGCGCCACACGTAGTACTTCAACCTATAAGGCCACAAGGCGCTTATTAACATTTAGATCTCATCAGAGAACATTCTACCAAAATTCGGCAAGACTCTCCCGCAACAGAAATCTCCTCCTCTATCGAGGCCGCTACCAAGCCAACCAAGGGGTTATACATCTAACCCTAACTGTACAATTCTACTACACGGTACTACTACACAAGTTCATCTGAATACACCTATGTAATTACAGTTCAAGATTCTTCTTTCAATTCAGCTTAAGTCGCAAAGACATCTGTAAGTATTATTCAGGCTTAAGTCAAAAGACATTGCCGATACTACGTTCAGTTCTATATATAGTATACTTCAATTATATATTCTAACAATATGTAATATCCAATCACAATAGAGGGACAAGATAATTACCTCGATAAGCCCATAATTATCCTAGTTAAAGTCGATCCTGGGAAATCGTTTAGCTCCAACTCCGAGCGCTCCAACCCGCTCTAAACCACCCTTAGAAGTTCTAACCAACTTCTACACAATACTCCAACGGACTATGGAGATTTTCCTAGGGTTTGGTTTTGTGGATCGACTAAGTATAATAGTATTTTCTCGGCTTTTCTTAAATGTATAACCTTAGAATACAACAAGGTATATGTCTAAGGTAATTTGGGCATTATAACAATACTTTGAGAGTATTTCTACACCACAGGGGGTATTATACGAAAGCAACAAGGCTGGGTACCCCACGCCACACTACTGTGAGTGGAGAGGGCTCTCGCCAAGGGGCCTTTCAAAGGGGAGAGGCTTTGGACGAGAGTCAACAAGAGGAGAGAGGAGGGATTTTAACACTAAGGATTATTTAGGAATGGATGAATAAGTCTTCAAAGGGATGGGTATTTATAGGCCAAGTGAAGGCCATCCAATGGCCAAGATTGAGCCAAGTGCTACACAAGTGTAAGGCCAAGATTTGGGCATGTGTACATAGCCAACTTGCACACAAAATATCCTACCTACTACTTGACAAAACTCACCCAATTCGTCCCATGCTTTATCACACTCCCACCAACTAGAGGGTGACAAGTGTCGCCTCTCGTTGGTCCAAAATGTTTCGCCTCTCGGAAAAATCCGCAAAAATTAGAAATGACATAGCCGAAATTCCCTACGAAAGTGGAAAACGTTTCACTAAAAACGACTCAAACCGTGTTATGCACAAATAAAATTCGCCAAGCACTTTAAGGCACAAACTTTTCTACGTCGTCCCCGCGCATATACTGAAATACGGTATAATGGTAACTCCGGATGCCGACGACGATGATCTGCATACGACTTCGCCGACTCGAAATGTCGATAGCCGCTCGGATAAGCTTCACCTTATCCATCGTCACTGCACCAAATCTGGTCCCACTAGCCGCACCTCGCCCACATCGAACCAACCTATAGGCGACCGCACTTCCTCCCATACAAGGCCTCATAAGGCGCCATTTGAATACCGAGTGGTAGCTATTATTGTATGCGAACTCAACTAGAGGCAAATGATCCTCCCAACTACCATCAAGTCAATAACACAGCTCGCAAAGATATCCTCAAGAGTGCGGATAGTGAGCTCGCCTGTCCGTCTGCGTGGATGAAATGCGATTTCGAGCTCACCGCGCCCCTAAACCTCTCTCGAAAGACCTCCGTAAGTTAGCCAGAACCGGCTCTCTGCGATATGATCGAAATAGGGACTCCATGCACCGACGATCTCTGATGTAAAGTCCGCATAATCCTCACCGAGAAAGTCGCCCTAACGGAAGAAAGTGGGCTGATTTCACACCGCCGACGATAACCCATATAGAATCATGTCTCCTCCGAGTGCGAGGCAATCCCGTGATGAAGTCCATGTTGATCACCTCCCACTTCCGTGTCGGGATCTCTATCGTCAGAATAAAACCACCGTGCCTCTGGTGCTCTACCTTCACCGCCGACAACACGGCACCGAGCTACGAACTCGCAACGCCCTCTTCAAACCATCCCACCAATACACGGATCTAAGGTCGTGGTACATCTTGGTCGCACTCGATGGATAGAGTAACGCCGCCGTGTGCTTCCCCAAGAACTCGCCAAGTCCTCAAACATCCGGAACACACAACTCGCCTCAAACCTTAGCACCCCATCGTGCTACCTCAAAAGAACCCTTGCCTCACGAAGAGTCAGATCACGATAACGTGCCAAACCGGATCCTCGAATCGCCTCTTCACCTCCTCGACGATGGAAGACTCGGCAACCTCACGAACTCTAACCCCACTGCTATCAGAATCAATCAAACGGACACCAAGGCTCGCTAACTGATGCAAATCACGAACCATGTCCCTCCTCGCTGGCTGCACATCTGATAAGCTCCCCATCGACCTACGACTAAGAGCATCTGCCACAACATTGGCCTTCCCCGGGTGGTACAGGATATCAACATCGTAATCCTTAAGCAACTCTAACCACCGCCTCGCCGTGAAGTTCAGCTCCTGCCGAAGATATACTGGAGGCTCTTGTGGTCTGTATAAATATCCACGTGAACCCCATACAAATAGTGCCTCCAGATCTTCAAAGCGTGAATCACCGCTGCCAGCTCCAAATCATGGGTGGGGTAGTTCCTCTCGTGTATCTTAAGCTGTCGGGATGCGTATGCTATAACTCGCCTCGCATCAACACACATCCCAACCCGATTCTCGACGCATCACAATACACCACGTAACCATCCGACCTCGGGAAGAGTAAGAACGGGGCGGTCGTCGCCTCCTTCAAGAATCGAAACCCCGCCACACGCATCGCCCATCAAACTTAGCCGCTTTCCGAGTCACCCTAGTCAATGGTGCGAGATAGAAGCAAACTTCTACGAACCGCCGATAATATCTCGCAAGGCCCGTAAAATCGCGAACCTCTCGCGAGTAAGAGGCAGGCCAAGTCCTGACTGCCTCGATCTTGGCCGTATCCACTCGAATGTCATCAGTCCCGACAATATGCCCAAGAAAAGCCACCGAAGCTAACTAAAACTCACATTTGGAAAACTTGGCGTATAACTGCTGGTCCCGGAGAACTGTCAACACAGTCCTCAAATGCTCGCATGCTCCTCGCTCGAGCGAGAATAAACCAAGATATCATCAATGAACACTATCACAAACGCGGTTCAAAATGGTTTGAACACTCGGTTCATCAAATCCATGAATACCACGAGCATTGGTCAATCCAAAAGACATGACTCGAACTCATAATGCCCGTCACGTCCGAATGCGATCTGTGGACATCCACCTCTCTGACTCGCACCTGGTGATAGCCCGAACGCAGATCAATCTTGGAGAAACATCTCGCGCTCGCAATCGGGTCGAACAAATCATCAATCACGGAAGGGTATTCGTTCTTAATGGTCACCTTGTTCACCGTAATCAACACATGCGCAGCGCCCCGCCCTTCTTCTTCACGAACAATACCGCGCCTCTGCGGAGAAACACTAGGCCCGATGAAGCCCTTCTCCAAAGAAATCTCACCGGTCCTTCAACTTTCTCAACTCGGCAGTGCCATTCTCGTATGGCGGAATGGAAATAGGCCGAGTGTCCGCAAGACATCTATACAAACTCGATCTCCTCTCGGAGGGATACCCGAGGTCGCCGGAAACACGCCCGGGAACTCTCGACTCTCGAATCGATCAAAATCTGGTACCGCAGCCTCGTGATCAAACACCCGAACGAGATGGTAGATATACCCTTCGCACCATCTTCCTAGCCTTGACGTAGGAAATAAACCTACCCTCGCGATACCGCGTGCTCCCACTCCACAACCGGCCTCAGAAACTGAACCGCACTACTTTCTCTCAGCCTACATTGGCGTAGCAAGAAGCTAGCCAATCCATCCCCATGATCACGTCGAAGTCAATCATCTCCAACTCTATCAAGTCGGCCAGTGGTCCGACGATCAGAATGGTCACAGACAAGCTCTATATACCCGCCGAGCTACCACCGAATCACCCATCGCGTAGCTACCTCGAAAGTGGTCTATGGACTCGTGCTCTATCCCTATCCTACTAGCAACAAGGGAGATATATGGGATGAGTAGAACCGGATCTATCAAAGCATACACATCAAACCCAGAACCGATAAGGTACCGTGGCGACATCGGTGAGGCCTCCGATCCCGCTTACCGGACAAAGCATAAATGCGGTTACGAGGACCGCTAGAATCGGGACTGCGCGCCACGACCTCGCCGCGACCCGCTGGTCCATGAGTACCTTGCTCCGGGCGAGTAATCGCTGGGGATGAAGAAGCGCAATGCACTCGTAGGTGAGCCCTACCACCGCCGCCCGGTCGGACAAACTCGCGAAATGACCTGCTGGCCACAAGTATAGCAAGCTCGAGTACAGACTCCTGAATGGTATCTGCCACAACGGCACACCGAGCGCACTCGAATGGTTAGCACCCTTCTACCTCGAAATCAAGTCACTGGCCCCGACCGCTCGATCGCTCGCTGTACCAAAAATGATGTAGGAGCGCTCTGCGCCGTGGTGCAAATCGACTTCGCCGATGCCGCCCACCGAACCACCAAAAGAACCGCCGTCTCGCCTTCTTCTCGCCGCTGATATCGCTTACCCGGCGTCTCTACGCCTCGCATCCTAGTGCATGAGCTCGCATCCGGTAATGTCCATGCTCGGCCGAAGGACACACCCGCACAAGACTCGCCATATAATCATCTAGCCCAGTGACATAGCGATGCACCCGGTCCTCCATATTCGCTACAGCAGTGGACATATCGAGCCAAAGAATCAAACTCGACATTGTACTCTCACCGCGCGTCCTCCCCGTCTCAAAGAACAAGAATCTATCACCGTGCCCTCCTCATCCGCAGAGGCAAGAAGTGTGTGAGAAAAGCCTCCAAAACTCCTCCCATATCACTGAGGTGCATGCTCTCCCGAAAGCTCCCACGAAGTCAAACCAATCGATCGCGGTATCACGCACCGATACGAACCGAATGTCATGCACTCGGCCTCGAAGCCTTGATCACCCGCATGATCCTCGCAGAATCGACGGATGAACTCCTCGCGATCATCCTCCGCCTCGACCAGAAAACTCGCGGGCTACAACTAAGGAAATCCCGTAGCCTCAAATCGTTCTACCCTCGTGCACTACAAAGTCTTCTTTGCCGCTGAATCGAATCGCCGGCACCGCCCTCGTCCGCCATAATCCGAGCAAATAATCTGGTCATCTCTTCGCACCCATCTCCTCTCGCTCCAAAGTGCGGACCGAGGTACGGTATCGCGGTTCGCTGGGCGGCGGCGCTATGGAACTCGCCGTCTCGTATAGATCGGGCTCGAGCCCTCGTGACTCGGGTGTCTCGCTAGCGCCTTCCTCGCCGCCTTGCCCTTCTCGGGCCCTGCCTTACGTGGAGGCATAATCACATAGAAAGGAATACGTTAGAGGGTCCAACCTATAACATGCCTCTAAGGCACGATCTCGAGTGAGAAGAATGGAAACCAATCCTAAATATCCTATAGCCTCCTCGACATTGGTGTGGTGCACAACACACCGATAATCAAGACTTACTAGATACGGTCTCAGACACTTTCCGAGGATTAATCGCTCGATACCACTTTTGTCACGCCGCCCCGGCCCGTGGATCGTGCCTTACCGGCACCCAAGTAGTCATACATCAGAGTAACCAGCGGAAATATAAAACAAGACAGGAAACATAGAAAAGAAAACAGAAATAGTTTATCTGATGAAAAGCTTGCCTTTCGGCATATATAAATAAACATGGTTCAAATAGCTACATCCCAAACTGCATAAAGCATTGACTACGACTTATGGAAAATACACTATGGCGGACAGGGCCCCGCCATACCCTCGATCAGACAAAACTATCTACAACAGTGAGATCATACCCAAAAGTAGAGCCTCCAGAAGATGGAGCTCCCGACACCAACGCAAAAGATCCTAAGGATGCGGATCTAGCACTGCTGCCTTTACTCGGCATGAACGCAGCCCCGGGCGAGGTCAAGATAACAGGTACCAAGTATGTGAAACTATAAAGTACTTAAATGAAATCAAAGTATTTAAAACCTTTTCACAAATACAATCAGTTCAATTGCACATAGTGCCACATCACAAACAATCAACAGTAATAGGAAAACTGTAACAGGTCTATTCTAGGCCGCGAATGATCGAAACAAGGCCAATCGCCCATAGTATCATTCTGCGTGCCTAGTCCTGGACTTCCGCAACCCGCATAGGTCACACACAGACCCGCATGAGGTATTCCTCGCATCGGGGGCAGCCAACCCCCGGCATCCGCCTAGGCTCCCGCAGCCCGCATAGCCTCAAAAGACCGCATAGTCTCACAGACCGCATAGGAATCCCCGTGATCGGGCTAAACACCCGAATGATCAATCTCGAGCATACCGCTCCGCATAGTCTCACAGACCGCATAGGCCGTATAGACCGCATCGTGGGCAAGCCCTGTGATAATAAATCGGGGTAGGTGATACAATAACAGTACAACGGACTTACCGGTTAGCAACGTAAGCACAGCAAGAATGACCCCCTTACACAACATTTCAAGACACTAACACAGGTAGCATCATAATATGTCTACTTATCAAACAAATCTTACTACACTTAACAAAAATCAATACAAGGCTTTTATAAACAAACAAGTAAACAGTTCTTTTTTATCTTTCTTAAGTCATATACCTAACTTCCCATAAAGCTAGTATAACTCTTAAGCTTTTGTTTTAAAACCAAATATTTACCTTCATTAAAAATGATTCAGTAGTTCTTTTGAAATGCATCAGGATTCTTATTATTCAGGCTTAAGTCAAAAGACATTGCCGTAGTTATTATTCAGGCTTAAGTCAAACGACATTGCCGTAGTTATTATTCAGTTAACTCATGTACGTCTACCGTACTATATATATGTTAAAATATCATGCTTAGGAAGAATCACATACCTTCTACGAAAACCTCCCGCCAAGTTGAATATGTCGCTACAGAGAATCAAATTATAATAGTCACGCACATCTATCAAAGTCTAGACTACTCTGAAGGTCATTCTAAACAGAGGGTTCACAATTCTACGGATAGTCGGGCAGCATAACCCTACCCGGTGAGCTATATAAGTCTCATCAGAAACAAATCCCATGTGAGTACGTTCAATTATTCTTCTTTTAAACCCTTCTATGTGATAGCTCAATTCTATTCTCAGAATATTCTTCTAAGTATTTAATACTTATTCTTATACTTCTACAGTATGCATTCTCTAATACAAAAGAGGGTTAGGATTATTTACCTCGGTAAGCCCAATAATATCCTAGATAAAAGTCGATCCGGAGCAAGGCTTAGCTCCTAAGTTGTACGCTCCGATAGCTCCAAGGAAACCTTAGAAGTTCTTCACAACTTCTACTAAGTACTAAGGGATTTGGGCTAGGGTATTTTGGGCATTATAACAATACTTAGAAGGCAACTTTTCTACCAAGGGAGGGGGGGTAGATTTTGGCTAGGCTAGGGGGGTAGGCCCTCGGCCAAACTTCACAAGGGGAGGGAAGGTGTGTTGGACGAAAAGGCTTAAGGGAGAGGAGAGGATTTTTAGACTTGGAAGATAACTTTGTGGATGAAGAACTCTTCATCTAAAGGGGGGTATTTATAGCTCAAGCCTTGGCCAACCAATGGCCAAGATGAAGACAAGTGCAAGGCAAGTGTAGGGTGAGGATTAACTATACACAAATATCCTACCAACTCCTTGACTTTGAGCAAGGCACAAAAACGTGCCAATCCCATTCCAATTCGTCCCATGGACGATTCAAGTCCACCAATTGGAGGGTGCCAAGTGTCGCCCTCCCGTTGGTCCAAAATGTTTCGTCTCTCGGAAAAATCCGCAAAAAATAGTAATGGCATAGCCGGAATTTTCCCTACGAAAGCTGTGGAAACGTTTCGTCGGAAAACGATTCTTTAAGCGAGTTGTGCACAATTTTCGAACTTGGCCTAATCTTTAAGGCTAAACTTTTGTACGTATTCCCTTACGTACATACTCTGGAAATACGGGGTATAACAACTATTGACCCTCCATTGAACTATATAGTAGTACTAGTAGCAAGAGGGAGTTCAATACTTAGAGAAAATTACACAATTTGAAGAACACCCCTAGTGAGCTCTCGGCTTCACCAACAAGAAATAAGAAAAATCTTTGTTCCTTGTTATTTTAGCTCCCCATTTTAAACCAAGGTTCATGAGTGTTATGTAAGTGTATCTCAATAGAAAAATCTTGGAAAAAGATGGTTTACGGGTTAGTCGCAAAACGAAAACCTAATGGTCTTTCTAGGTTTTGGATTGAAGTTTGAAGGAAAGTTGTTGGTGTGGTTCTATGGGTCTCAACAAGCGGATTGAAGTTTCTTGAAGAGGCTCTAAGTTGCTAAGGAGCGACTTCGGATTTGAAGAATGGATTAAGATTCGTTGAGGTATAATCTTGTTCTTGAAAGTGTTACAAGATTATTTATATTGTTGTTAGCTTTACTTGTTGCTAGCATAAAGTATATGTATTGAAGTTTATAAGGATTATAGATCGATTGTAGTCTTGGAAATTTGAAATGAAATGTAGGCCATGTTAAGTTGGATTACAATTTGATCGTTATTAGAAATCGTCGCATGTTACTTACTTAAGGATTATGGTTGTTATAATCAAATGCGACTTGATATCATGTTATGTTACCAATTTGGAATTGAAATGGAAATTGGATAATAATTGGTATTGTTGAACTCAAGGTGGCCGAAATTGTACTTATAGTTGTAATAGTTTGTTATTCATTTGTATTGGACTACCTTCTATATTATGGTGAGCCAATTGGGGTCAGATGGTTATTTAGTTGTATTGGACTACCTTATAGATTGTGGTGAGCCAATTGGGGCTGTTTGGTTATTGTATTCGGCCTTGAAAAAGGTGGCATAGTAGTAGAAACAAAGGAAGTGCTGTCCGATTTTCCATAGAAATTGGTGACTTAGCACTTAGAATAATTCTACGTATGAAGTGAGAGGTTAATGAACGTATTGTGACCATTTTAGGTTGAAGTACTAAGTATAGCGTATCCTACTTGGAGAGTGGAATAGCTATCAAGATTGAAGTACTTTGGAGCATTTTGCTACGTGTCGATAATCGTCGCGAGGTATGTGAACCTCTTCCTTCCTTTGGCATGATTCTATGTATGGAATATACCTGTGGTATCATTTCATGTTTCCTGTTACTCTTAGAAGTTAAGAGGTAGTTGTGTGATCTACTCTATGTAGAACTTTTCCTATCTTTAAGCATGACTAGTTGCACGTATGTAGTACGATAGACGTACCAGACTTTGACATTATTTGCTAGCCTTATAAAATGCCAAGTCGGGTGAGTTAGGAAGTTAACTCACTTCTTTGAAAATATAAAGGATGTCTTAAGTTTTATTTAAAGTTAAGGGACTTGAAGAGTTTTAAAGTATGTGATACTTGTTCCGTTCTAAACGTATAAGTCCCTTGGATAGGAAATTGTTTTTGGCTAAGGCATAAAGTGAAAATAACGACTTTATGGGGAGTTGGTTATATTTGCTTTATGGAAAGATAAATGACTTGTTTTAATGAAAAGGCAACTTGATTTTAAGGCATCAATTGCCTAAGGTTTTATAATAAAAGGAGTCATTTGAGTTTTAAAGGTTAAGAGACTAATTGTATTTTTGAAAGTTAAGAGAATTGATTTGAAAGTATTTAATACTTGGTTTCAGAAAAGTAGTGTTTCTCGTTATAAAAGGAATGAGTTGGTCTAAAACCATAAAGGGTTATAACGGCTTTATGGGAAGTTGGTTATAACGGCTTTATGGATTCCTTCAGTAATGTAAGTAGAGAAATGATTTGAAATAAAGAAGGGCAAACTGTTTTTAAGGTACCAGTTGCTTAGGGTTTTTAAGAAAGAAGTCACTTGTTTTGTGTTCTAATTTTATTTCTAAAGGGTATTGTGACTTGTCTTGAAAGGTGGATAGGACTTGATACTATAGTTGTTAGTATCCGGGCAGTATACCTTTATGGGCAGACTATATGACATTATCGACCCAGGAATGGGCCGCAAGATACCTTTACGGGCGACTATATGACATTATCGACCCAGAACGGGCCGGGCAAGATACCCGTATGGGCGCACTATATGACATTATCGACCCGTGAACGGGCCGGCAAGATACCTTTATGGGCGCACTATATGGCATTATCGACCAGAACGGGCCGCAAGATACCGTATGGGCGCACTATATGACATTATCGACCCAGAACGGGCCGGGCAAGATACCTTTACGGGCGCACTATATGACATTATCGACCCAGAACGGGCCGAAGTATACCTTTACGGGCGCACTATATGACATTATCGACCAGAATGGGCCGCAAGATACCCGTATGGGCGCACTATATGACATTATCGACCCAGAACGGGCCGGCAAGATACCTTTATAGCGCACTATATGACATTATCGACCCAGAATGGGCCGCAAGATAATTGTATGGGCGCACTATATGACATTATCGACCCAGAATAGGCCGGCAAGATACCTTTACGGGCGACTATATGACATTATCGACCCAGAATGGGCCGACAAGATACCTTTATGGGCGACTATATGACATTATCGACCCAGAACGGGCCGCAAAGATACCTTTACGGGCGCACTATATGACATTATCGACCCAGAATGGGCCGGCGATACCTTTACGCGCACTAGATGACGTTATCGACCCAGATCGGGCCGCAAGATACCTTACGCGCATCGTGACCTTGATCGCGCCCCTAGATCGGGCCGTAGTATAGGTGCCCTCCTTACAGGTCCGGATTATACTTATGAAAGATAAGTAAGTTATATAGTAATGAACTTAATGATTCTTTTTCTAATAATGTACGTAAGAAGGTGGCTATAACTTTTATTGAGAATGGAAAAGATAATAAGGTGCGATTAAGTTCATAAGTGGTAATGACACGGCAGGATTCTGGTTTGTGTTTTTATACTTGTCCTTGTCATTCTTTTGTACGCTTTGATCTGCTTATCGACGTTATTTCGCTCCATATTCTGCACTTGTAATCGATTTCTTCTGGTCGCTTGTCACGACCCATTCCGGCCCGTGATCGTGCCTTACCGGGGCACCCAAGTAGTCATACATCAGAGTAATCAGCGGAAACATAAAGCAAGACATGAAACAGTTTATAAAACAAGACACAGATTTTTGTGAGAAAATGTGGCCTTTCGGCATATATATATAATCATGTTTTAGCGCTACATCCGACATCGCATAACATGACTACAGCACTCTAAGGAAATATACAACTATGGCGGACAGGGCCCCGCCATACCTCGATCGCATAAAACTAACTACAACAGGAGATCATACCAAAAGTAGAGCCTCCAAGAGATGGAGCTCCCGACACCAACGTAGAGATCCTAAGGATGCGGATCTAGCACTGCTGCCCTTACCGCGGATGAACGCAGCCCCGGCGAGGTCAAGACAACAGTACTAAGTATGCGAAATCAGAAAGTACTTAAATGAAACATATCATTTTTTTAAAACCGCCATAAGTATGTATGAAACAACCAAGGAAACCGCACATAGTGCCACATCACAAACAAGAGCAACAATAGTAAATCAGAATGAGTCTTGTCTAGGCCGCGAATGATCGAAACAGGCCACTCGCCTCATCATCATTCTCGCAGCCTAATCTCGACTCCCGAGTCCGCATAGGCCACTCACGGGCCCGCATGAGGTATAACCCCGCATCGAGGGTAGCTACTCCTGCATCGCCCCGACTCGCCGTCCGCATGGGCCACAGCATCGCATGAGGTATAACCCCGCATACTAACCTGGAACTCTCGTAGCTCCGCATAGGCCCCCTGGACCCGCATGAGGTATTCTCGAATCATGGTCCTGCATCACCGAGTCTACCCCAGACGGAGGCGCCTTAACCCCTGATCATCTCAAGAGGTGAGTGATAGTATACTAGCATAACAACTTACCCTTAAGTAACACAAGCACAACAAGGATACTCACCTATACCAACGTTACAAGATACTAACACACATAGCATCATATCATGTCTACCTATCAAACCATCTTCTTATTCATAATATAAGTCCGTTATAAACACATAGGCAAACTTATTCCTTTTATCAATCTTAAGTGGTTATACTTACTTCCCATAAAGCTAGTATAACTCTTAAGCTTCGCTTAAAAACCAATTAGTTCTCTTCATAATAAATGGTTCAAGAGTCCTTTGAAATGTTTTCGCTTCTTTATTATTTAGGCTTAAGTGAGGCATTGCCGTAAGTATTATTCGTGCTTAAGCCGAGGCATTGCCGTAAGTATTATTCAGTTAACACATGTACGCCTACCGCACTATATACATATTGTAAAATATCATGCTTTAGGAAGAATCACATACCTTCTCGCAAATCCACCGCCAAGTCGAGTATGTCGCGCAGAGAATCACCTATAATAGTCACGTATATCTATCAAGGTCTAGACTATTCTCAGAGGTCATTCTAAACAGAGGGTCCTCAATTCTACGGAAAGTCGGGCAGCACAACCCTACCCGGTGAGTTATATAAGACTACTGTGAAAACAGTCCTATGTAAGTACAGTGTGATGATTCTTCGTTTAAACCCATCTAAGTGATTAACACTGCAATTCTATTCTGTCATATACTTCGAAGTATTGATAATATTCTTATTCTACAACAGTAAGTATCCTTAAATTCAAAAGAGGGTTAGGATTAGTTACCCTGGTAAGCCCAATAATATCCTAGAAAAGTCGCTACCGAGCAAGGTTTTGCTCCTAAGTCAGATGCTCCAAGGAAACCTTAGAAGTTCTTCACAACTTCTACTAAGTGCTAAGGTATTTGGGCTAGGTATTTTGGGCATTATAACAATACAAGAAGGCAACTTTTCTACCAAGGGAGGGGGTTGGTTTCTGCTAAAGGGTGGGGTAGCCTCGGCCAAGCTTCTCAAGGGGAGGGGTGTGTTTGGACGAAACAACAAGAGGGAGAGGGATGGATTTGAGACTTAGGTAGATTGCTCAATTTAGGATGAAATAACTCTTCAACAAGGGGGGGTATTTATAGGTCAAGACATGGCCAACCAATGGCCAAGATTATGCCAAGTGCAAGGCAAGTGTAGTGAGGATTTAGGCAAGTGTCCTGGCCAACTTGCACACAAAATATCTAGCCAACTTTACGACAAGGCTTGGCATCCAATCGCCCTATTGCCGTGACAAGTCCACCAACGAGGGTGGAAAGTGTCGCCTCTCATTGGTCCAAAGTGTTACGCCTCTCGGAAAAATCCGCAAAAATAAGAAATGACATAGCCGAATTTATCCTATGAAAGTCGTGGAAACGCTTCGCCGGAAAACCGTCGCTTGTGAGTCAGGCCTAAAAATCGCCCAAGGCCTAACTTTAAGACCAAAACTTTTGACGTATTCCCTTACGCACATACCTCGGAAATACGGTATAACATTCTCCTTCCTTAGAAACATTCGTCCGAATGTTCCTTCCCAAGACAGATAACGATAAGGTTCTTCAAAACTTAAACAGCTTGCAAAAGCCACACACGCCATAAACAACACTTAGGCATAAACGATAATGAAGATTTACAAGTAGGAAAGTGAATTACCGGAGGGGGAACAGTGAGGATACTTCGCCTCATGTCCTCCTCGGCTTCCCACGCCATCTCCTCCTCGAGCCTGCTCCGCCACAAGACTTTGACGGCCACGCCCTTCGTCCGCAGACGCTAACTCGACGATCGATTATCGCTATGGAATCTCTCATACGATAACCCCTGGTCACCGACATCGCCAACCGGTGTACCCTAGATGGATCCCCGATACATCTCTCAAAGATAGACACGTGAAAACCGGATGTATCGCTTCCAGACGGACGGCAGTCCAACTCATAGGCAACCTTGCCTACCTCAGCGACAATCAAACGCCCAATGTACCTGTGGCCGAAGTTTCCCTTCTTCCCGAATCTCATCACACCCTTCATGGGTGACACCTTTAGGAAAACCCAATCATGAACCTCGAACTCAAGATGCCGACGACGATGATCTCGTGATACGACTTGCCGACTCGAGTCATTAATAGACGCCTGATAAGCTTCACCTTATCCATCGCCACTGCACCAAAATCGTCCCACTAGCCGCACTCGCCCACCTCGAACCAACCTATAGGCGATCTGCACTTCCTCCCATACAAGGCCTCATAAGGCGCCATCCGAATACCGAGTGGTAGCTATTGTTATACGCGAACTCAACCAGAGGCAAATGATCCTCCCAACTACCATCGGTCAATAACACAGCTCGCAGATATCCTCAAGAGTCCGATAGCGCCGCCCGTCCGTCTGTCTCAGGATGAAATGCGATTTCGCTCACTCGCCCCTAAACCCTCCGAAGGACCTCTGTTGGCGTAACCGGGCCTCCGTCTGATATGATCGAAGTAGGGACTCCATGCGCACCGACGATCTCTGATGTAAAGTCCGCATAATCTCACCAAAAGTCGCCCCGACGGAAGAAAGTGGGCTGATTTCGCCACCGCCGACGATAACCCATATAGAATCATGTCTCTCCGAGTGCGAGGTAATCCCGTGATGAAGTCCATGTTGATTACCTCCCACTTCCGTGCTCGGATCTCTATCGTCAGAATAAACCACCGTGTCTCTCGTG
Source organism: Przewalskia tangutica (assembly GCA_029844215.1). Classification (NCBI taxonomy): domain Eukaryota; kingdom Viridiplantae; phylum Streptophyta; class Magnoliopsida; order Solanales; family Solanaceae; genus Przewalskia; species Przewalskia tangutica. Next base: position 17,261,837 of record CM056740.1, read on the forward strand.
CTCTACCTTCACTCGCCGACAACACGCACCGAGCTACGAACTCGCAACGCCCCTCTTCAAGCCATCCCACCAATACACGGATCTAAGGTCGTGGTACATCTTGGTCGACTCGGATGGATAGAGTAACGCTACGCGCAGTGCTTCCCAAGAACTCCGCCAAGTCCTCAAACATCCGAACACACAACTCGCCTCAAATCTTAGCACCCCATCAAAGTGCTACCTCAGGACCCTTGCCTCACGAAGAGTCAGATCACGATATCGAATCAAAATCGATCTCGAATCGTTGCCTCTTCACCTCCTCAACGATGGAAGACTCGGCAACCTCACGAACTCTAACCCCATTGCTATCGTAATCAATCAAACGGACACCGAGGCTCGCTAATCGTGCAAATTACGAACCATGTCCCTTCTCTCTAGCCGCACATCCGATAGGCTCCCATCGACCTACGACTAAGGGCATCCGCCACAACATCGCCTTGCCCGTGGTACAGATGTCCACATCGTAATCCTTAAGCAACTCTAACCACCGCCTCGCCGTAAGTTCACTCCTCCGTCAAGATGTACCGAGGCTCTTGTGGTCCGTAAAATATCCACGTGAACCCCATACAAATAGTGCCTCCAGATCTTCAAAGCGTGAATCACAACCGCCAACTCCAAATCACGCGGGTAGTTCTCTCGTGTTTCTTCACCGTCGGACGATATGCTATAACTCGCCATGCCGCATCAACACACATCCCAACCCGATGCCCGACGATCACAATACACGACATAACCATCCGACCCTCCGAAGAGTAAGAACGGGCGGTCGCCACTTCTTTCAAAGAATCGAAACCCCGCCACAAGCATCACCATCAAACTTGGCCGCTTTCCGAGTCACCTAGTCAACGGTGCGTAGATAAGCAAACTTCTCCACGAACCGATAATACTCGCAAGGCCCGTAAAATCGCGAACCTCTGGCGGAGTAAGAGTTCAGGCCAAGTCCCGATCGCTTCGATCTGGCCAGATTAACTCGAATGCCATCACCGACAATATGCCCAAGAAACGCCATCAAGTCAACCAAAACTCACATTTGGAAAACTTGGCGCATAATTGCTGGTCTCGAGAATCACAAGATAGCCTCAAATGCTCCGCATGCTCCCGCTTCCGAGCGAGAATAAACCAAGATATCATCAATGAACACTATCACAAACGTGTCCAAAATGGTTTGAACACTGTTCATCAAATCCATGAATACACGAGCATCGTCAACCCAAAAGACATGACTCAACTCATAATGCCCGCATCGTCCGAATGCATCCTAGGGACATCCACCTCTCGACTGCACTGATGATAGCCCGATCGCAGATCAATCTTGAGAAACATCTCGCACTCGCAAATCGTCGAACAAATCATCAATCCTAGGAAGGGGTATTCGTTTTAATGGTCCTCTTGTTCACCGCTCAGATCGACACACATGCAGCGGCCCCGCCCTTCTTCTTCACGAACAATACCGCGCTTCCTGTGGAGAAACACTAGGCCTAATGAAGCCCTTCTCTAGCAAATCCCTAAGCCGATCCTTCAACTCTCTCAACTCGGCAGTGCCATTCTCAGTATGGCGGAATGGAAATAGGCCGAGTATCCGCAACACATCAATACAAAACTCGATCTCCTCTCGTGAGGGATACCCGAGGTCATCCGAAACACGCCCTGGGAACTCGACCATCGAATCGACGGAAAATCTGCACCGCACCTCGTGATCAAACACCCGAACTAGATGGTAGATATACCCTTCTCGCACCATCTTCCTAGCCTCGAGGTAGGAAATAAACCTACCTCTACGATACCGTGCTCCCTCCCACTCAACAACCGGCCTCGTGAAACCGAACTGCACTACTTCTCTCTCAGCCTACATTGGCATAGCAAGAGGCTAGCCAATCCATCCCCATAATCACGCCAAAGTCAATCATCTCCAACTCTATCAAGTCGCCAGGTCCGACGATCAGAATGGTCACAGGCAAGCCCTATATACCCGCCGAGCTACCACCGACCCCCATCGCGTAGCTACCTCGAACTGTCTATGGACTCGTGCTCTATCCCTATCCTACTAGCAACAAGGGAGATATATAGGACAGAGTAGAACCCGATCTATCAAGGCATAAATATCAAACCAGAACCGATAAGGTACCGTGACGACATCGTGAGGCCTCCGATCCGCTTACCGACAGCATAAATGCGCTCGAGGACCGCTAGAATCGGGACTCGAGCCACGACTCGCCGCGACTGGCCGACCCATGAGCACCCCGCCCGGGCGGTAATCAGAGGAGATGATGAAGGCAATGTAACTCGCGCCGAGCCCTTCCACCGCCACGCTTCGGCCTGACAGCCTCGCAGTGACTCACGCTACAATCAGAATAAGATCCAAAAGTAGTACCACACTTCCCGTAATGGATCTACCGACGCCACACCGGGTGGTCCCAGCGCCGCACTCGCTACTCGACGCTCAAGCCCCGGGCCCCGGTCCGCCTCAAAATCGCGTGGGCCGAGGACGGTGCAGGAGTGCTCAGGCCGGCCGGGTGCGACCTAGATCGCCGAGGCCGCCACCACGATAACCACCGTAAGACCCTCCCGCCCCGCCTTCTTCGCCGCCGTCGCCCACTCGCCGACCTCTGCGCTCGCATCCAAGGGCGTGAGCTCGCACGCGTAATGTCCATACCCGGCCGATAGAAACCCCGCACATGACTCGCCATATAGTCGTTCAGCCCTGACATAGCGGTGCACCCTATCCTCCATATCGCTACCAATGCCGGGACATATCGAGCCAATGAATCAAACTCGACATTGTACTCCCGACAAGGCGCCCTTCTCGCCTCGAGTAAAAATCTATCACCCGCGCCTCTCATCCGCGAGGCAAGAAGTGAGTGAGGAAAGCCTCGAGAACTCATCCCAGTAGGCTGGGACGCGTGCTCTCCCGATAACTCCCATGAATCAAACCAATCGATCGCGTGTCACGCAATTTATGTGAACCAAAGATCACGACTCGCCGACGCCCGATCACTCTCAAAATCTCTCGAATCGACGGATGAACTCGCGATCATCCTCCCGCCGACCCATAAAACTCGCGGCTACAACTCAAGAAGTCTCGTAGCCTCAAACTCTCTCGCCTGGTGAACAACGGTACGATCGAGCCGAGCTGAATCGCCAGATCCAGCCTCTCTCAGACGCCACAACTTTAGCCAAAAGTCGGCCATCTCTCAGACCTAACTCTCCGCCTGTGCCGCGGGACAGAGGTGGGTACTGTGGTTCAGGCCGGGCCTGGCGGCGCCATAGAACTCGCCGTCTCGTATAGACGGGCCCGAGCCCTCGTGACTGGGTGTCTCGCTAGCGCCTCCTCACGCTTTGCCCTTCTCGGCCCGGTTGCCTTACGTGGAGGCATAATCAGCACAGAAAGGAATACGTTAGAGGGTCCAACCTATAACACGCCTCTAAAGCACGATCTCGTAATGAGAAGAATGGAAACCAATCCTAAATATCCTATAGCCTCCTCGATTATTGGTGTGGTGCACAACACACCGATAATCAAGACTTACTAGATACGGTCAGACACTTTCCGAGGATTAATCGCTTCGATACCACTTTGTCACTTTGCTCGAGGCATTAACCTTCTCAAAGTACCCAACAAATGGTACCGGCCGCCATGATCCTCGAGGCATGCCCTACGCCCTTCTCGTGATGTACACGGAGAGCCACGGTTCGTCTGTTTCGTGATAGAGGCTCGCCTTTATACGCCACCAAGGAGGTCAAGACAACAGTACTAAGTATGCGAAATCAGAAGTACTTAAATGAAACATATCATTTTTTAAAACCGGTTTACAAGTATGTATGAAACAACCAAGGAAACCGCACATAGTGCCACATCACAAACAAGAGCAACAATAGGTAATCAGAATGAGTCTTGTCTAGGCCGCGAATGATCGAAACAGGCCACTCGCCCCATCATCATTCTCGCAAGCCTAATCTCGACTCCCGAGTCCGCATAGGCCACTCACACGGGCCCGCATGAGGTATAACCCCGCATCGAGGGTAGCTACCTCGGCATCGCCCCGACTCGCCGTCCGCATGGCCACACAGACGCATGAGGTATAACCCCGCATACTAACACGAACTCTCGTAGCTCCGCATAGGCCCCCGACCCGCATGAGGTATTCTCGAATCATGGTCCTGCATCACTGAGTCTACCCCGCGACGGAGGGCGCTTAACCCCAGATCATCTCAAGAGGTGAGTGATAGTATACTAGCATAACAACTTACCCTTAAGTAACACAAGCACAACAAGGATACTCACCTATACCAACGTTATAAGATACTAACACACATAGCATCATATCATGTCTACCTATCAAACCATCTTCTTATTCATAATATAAGTCTGTTATAAACACATAGGCAAACTTATTCCTTTATCAATCTTAAGTGGTTATACTTACTTCCCATAAATCTAGTATAACTCTTAAGCTTCGCTTAAAACCAATTAGTTCTCTTCTCATAATAAATGGTTCAAGAGTCCTTTTGAAATGTTTTCGCTTCTTTATTATTTAGGCTTAAGCCGAGGCATTGCCGTAAGTATTATTCAAAGCTTAAGCCGAGGCATTGCCGTAAGTATTATTCAGTTAACACATGTACGCTCACCGCACTATATACATATTGTAAAATATCATGTTTTAGGAAGAATCACATACCTTCTCGCGAAATCCACCGCCAAGTCGAGTATGTCGCCTTGCAGAGAATCACCTATAATAGTCAGATATCTATCAAGGTCTAGACTATTCTCAGGTCATTCTAAACAGAGGGTCCTCAATTTACGGAAAGTCGGGCAGACAACCCTACCCGTGAGTTATATAAGATCATCGTGAAAACAAATTCTATGTAAGTACTTTGATTATTCTTCTTTAAACCCTTCTAAGTGATTAACACTTCAATTCTATTCGTGATATACTTCTAAGTATTGATACTATTCTTATTCTACAACAGTAAGTATCCTTTAATTCAAAAGAGGGTTAGGATTAGTTACCTCGGTAAGCCCAATAATATCCTAGAAAAAGTCGCGCCTGAGCAAGGTTTTGCTCCTAAGTTGTATGCTCCATGAAACCTTAGAAGATATTCACAACTTCTAATAAGTGCTAAGGTATTTGGGCTCTGGTATTTTGGTCATTATAACAATCCAAGAATGCAACTTTTCTACAAAGGGAGGGGGTTGGCTAGGCTAGGGGTGGGGGAGCCTCGGCCAAGCTTCTCAAGGGGAGGGGTGTGTTTGGACGAAACAACAAGAGGGAGAGGATGGATTTGAGACTTTTGTAGATTGCTCAATTTAGGATTAAATAACTCTTCAACAAGGGGGGGTATTTATAGGTCAAGACATGGCCAACCAATGGCCAAGATTATGCCAAGTGCAAGGCAAGTGTAGGGTGAGGATTTAGGCAAGTGTCCTTGGCCAACTTGCACACAAAATATCTAGCCAACTTTACGACAAGGCTTGGCATCCAATCGGCCCTATTGCCGTGACAAGTCCACCAATGAGAGGGTGGAAAGTGTCGCCCTCTCATTGGTCCAAAGTGTTACGTCTCTCGGAAAAATCCGCAAAAATAAGAAATGACATAGCCGGAATTTATCCTATGAAAGCTGTGGAAACGTTTCGTCGGAAAACCGTTCGCTTTGTGAGTTGTGCCTAAAAATCGTCCAAGGCCTAACTTTAAGACCAAAACTTTTTGTACGTATTCCCTTACGTACATACCCTGGAAATACGGGGTATAACAGCGTTCATGCCCGCAGGTTTAGGTACACAGTTGTGGATCCGCGAGCTTAGGATCCCGGTTCAGAAAGTTGAGATGGCTCCAGTGTTCCGGAGTTGTCACGTTTATGTATATTCAAGGGTACGGCGGGGCCTTGTCCCGCCATAGTTGTTATGTTAAAACTCTTAGAGGTCTGTAGTCATATATTGTGGGTCAGTTTGTAAAGGAAAGGAGGCAACTGCTTCAGATGATTATATATGTCCAGGAAGGTAGCCCTATCGGCTAACCTGTTGTTTTATTTCTGTTGTTTATGTTATAAGTTTCATGTATGTTCCGCTGATTTTCTCTGATGTACCTGTACGGGGTGCCCAGATAGGGCACCAGTCGCGGCCCGGGGTCGGGTCGTGACAGGATACCCGGAAGATCGTCTGGGAACATATATAGAAACTCCCTAACCACTGGCACTGACTGAAGAACTGGCACCTCAGCCTCTGTATCAAATACCCGAACCAGATGATAGATGTACCCTTTCTGCACCATCTTCCTAGCCTTGAGGTAAGAAATAAACCTACCCTCGGCGACGCTGTGTTGCCCTTCCACTCGATAACTGGCTCGCCAGAAACCGAACCGAACCAACTGTCTCCTACCAACGTTGGCATAACAAGAAGCCAACCAGTCCATACCCATAATGACATCAAAATATGTCATCTCCAACTCTATCAAGTCTGCAAGGGTCTGACGACTGTAAATAAACACCGGACAACCTCTATACACCCACTCAGCTAACACCGAATCACCCACTAGCGTAGCTACCTCAAAAGGCTCTATCGACACCGGCTCTATCCCGATTCTATCCGCAATAAGAGGGGACACATAGGACAAGGTAGAACCTGGATCTATCAAAGCATAAACGTCACAACATGAAATCAATAATGTACCTGTGACGACGTCAGGGGAAGCCTCCTGATCCTGGCGGCTGGCTAATGAATATATGCGGTTTTGTGGACTGCTAGAACTGGAACCACCACCACGACCTCTACCGGGTTCTGCCGGTCCGTGAGTACCCTGCCCTCCGGGGCGCATAACCCCAGAAGGAGAGGAAGACCCAGCAACTGATCCTGTTGGCTGCACTGTACCACCCATGACGCCTCTAGACAGACAATCTCTCCTCAAATGGCCCTGCTGGCCACAAGAGTAACAAGCTCCCGGAGCCATGCGGCACTCGCCCTGGTGAGACCTACCGCATCGAGCACACTGAGATGTGGGTGGTCTCGATCGGTGACGGTTTGCCTCCTCAAACCTCGAAGTCTGGAGCCCCGACCGCTCAATGACTGGCCGATCGGACCTCCCGCGAAATCGTGAAGGAGCACTCTGGCCGGCCGGAATGTGGACCTAGTTCGCTGCCGAGGCCGCCCGCTCAATCGCCGAGACCTGCTGCCCGGCCTCTTGGTTGGCTCGAGTCGATCGATCCTCCTCTCTATCCTCTATCCCCTACGCATACGCCTGCATCCTGGCAATGTCCATACCGGGCTGAAGAGCCACCCCCAAGCATGCAGTAATCATATGACGGTCTAGCCCCATCACATAACGATGAACTCTATCCGCCATATCAGCTACAATGGTGTGCGCATACCTAGCCAAGGAGTCAAACTCCAGGATATACTCCCTGATAGTCCTCCCATTCTGCCTCAAGGTCAAGAATCTATCTACACGGGCTCTCCTCATCTCAAGAGGCAAAAAGTGATCCATGAAGGCCTCTGTGAACTCCTCCCAAACAGCTGGAAGAGCATCCTCTCCTCTCGACAGCTCCCACGACTCAAACCAGTTCAACGCAATATCGCGTAACCGGTAAGAGGCTAGCATAATGCACTGTCTCCAAGCCCTAAGAACTCGCATAGTCCGTAGAATGCCGAATGAACTCCTGCGGATCCTCCTCAGACCTCGAACCATAAAACTCGGGCGGATGACAACCCAGAAAATCCCGAATCCGCAAGTTGTAGGCTCTAGGGTTAGCCGCCGCTCTCACGGCCGCCGCTACTATACTTGGTCAATAATCGGATCTCGCCTCGTAGTCTCTATACTCGCCCCGCCGTGGGATCGAGGCTCGTACCGGAACCTCTCGAGCTACCGCCTCGGCCTTTCTAATACGGCGTGGCTGAACTCGCCGACCGCCTACTACCTCGTGCATAGTTCGCTCGAGTCCGTAACCCTTCGAGTACCGCTAGCGCCTCCTGCCGCTTTGCCCTTCTGGCCCCGGCCGCTTCCGGAGACATAATCGTTTCATAAGAATAGGTCGGAGAGGATTCAACCTAATAAGACATTTCTCGCACGATCTCGAGAGAGAAGAATGGAAACCAATCCTAAATGTCTGCCGCACTCACGATTATAGATGTGATGCACAACACAACGATAATCAAGACTCTACTAGACACGGTCTGTAGACACTTTCTGATGACTAACTGCTCTGATACCACTTTTGTCACGACCCGACCCCGGAGCCGCGACTGGTGCCCTACCTGGGCACCCCGTTCAGGTATACATAAGAGAATAGCAGCAGATCATACACAACATACAATATTTAAACAATAACATCACAGGCTAGCCGATAAGGCCGCCTTCCATAAAATATGCATAATCAAAAAGCAAAAATGTACAACTCGGTTCTACATTTCAAACCACAACACGTGACTACAGCACTTGTGAATAACAAGGGCGGACAGGGCTCCATACCCCGAATGTACATAAATCTACAACATCGGGGAAAATCAGACTAAAAAGACAAGCCTCCGAGAAATGGAGCTTCGACGTCGATAAGTGATCCTAAGAATGAGGATCCACCACCGCTACCCCTACCGCGACATTTAACGCAGCCCAGAGAAGGGGTCGACACAATATGTACTAAGTATGTAAAACTGGAAAATACTGTAATTACATCATAAGTTTAAAACAAAGCCGGAAACATGTATGATAATCAAAATTACAGTACACAGTGCCTTACTAACAATGAGAGTAACTAATAGCATACGTACAACATAAAAATAGGAAGCTCACGATCAAAGCAGGACCATCTGCCCACAGTATCATTTAGCAATCCTACTCCTGGGACTATTTCACCCGCATAGGTCGTGTGGACCCGCATGAGGTATTCCTCGATAGGTCAGACTACCGCATGGGACTATTTCACCCGCATAAGCCCATAAGGACTCGCATGAGGTATTCCTCGCATCGTGGGTAGCAAATCCACGGAAACAGGTGGTATAACGATCTTGGGGATTTACCCCTCATTTATACTCTTACCCTGAAGCAGGTGGTATAACGATCTTGGGTATTTACCCCTCATTTATACTCTTACCCTGAAGCAGGTGGTATAACGATCTTGGGGATTTACCCCTCAGATATACTCTTACCCTGAAGAAAGTGGTATAACGATCTTGGGGATTTACCCCTCAGATATACTCTTACCCTATCTCAACCGACCATCATACATAACATAAGCACTACCGGCTTATCATACAATAAGTAAGCAAGTTAAGAAATCCCCCTAACTTCTTATTAGTCTTATTCATATACACTCTCATTTTAGTTTACTTAAGGCACTAGCATATCTTTTATAAAACTACGGGAATTTAACCCAAGTACTACATACTTCTACTCTTTAAAACAAATGACTCTTTTTAGTATAAAACTTCCAAGATACCATTAACCATAGTATCAAGTCAAAATTTCTTTTCAGGACAAGTCACAATACCTTTAGAAATAAAGTTAGGTTTCTAAATCAAGTGACTCCTTTTCTTTTAAAACCTTAGGCAATTGATGCCTTAAAATCAAATTGCCTTTCATTAAATCAAGTCATTTATCTTTCCATAAAGCTAATATAACCAACTTCCCATAAAGTCGTTATATTCACTTTATACCTTAGTCAAATACAAATTCCTATCCAAGGGACTTATGCGTTTAAAACGAAGCAAGTATCACATACTTTAAAACTCTTCAAGTCCCTTAACTTTAATAAAACTTAAGATATCCTTAATACTTTCAAAGAAGTGAGTTAATCTCCTAACTCACCCGACTTGGCTATTCATAAAACTAGTAAAGGATATCAAGGTCTCGTACGTCTACCGTACTATATACGTGCAAATAGTCATGCTCAAAAGATAGGAAAGTTCTACATACCTCTTCGGGTCAAACCACTTGCCAAGTACAAAATCCCGCCTGTAGTATGTCAACCTATAATATCCACAATACGTCTATTAACGCCTTACTTCAAACGTAGAATATTATAAGTGTAATGTCTCTAATTTATACGGAAAATCGGACAGCACCTCCTTTGTTTCTACTTACTTGCCACCTTTTTCAAGGCCGAATTCAATAACCAAACACGCCACATTTAAGGCCCAAACAATGCAATTAACAATAGGGGATTACACGCCTACTAGACGTTTAAAATTCCGCCCCACAAGAGATATCAAACTAATACAAACTACTAGTCCAATTCGGCCACATTGAGTACAATAACACCAATTCTTATCCAATTTCCATTTCAATCCAAGTTGTTAGCATAACATGATATCAAGTCGCAATCGATCATAACTACTATAATCTTCAAGTAAGTAACATGCGACGATTCTAATAAACGGCCAAATTGTAATCCAACTTCACATGGCTTAAATGACATTTCGGATTTAAGGCTACAATCAATCCATAATACTTATAAAACTTCAACACATAAACTTCATGCTAGCAACATGTAAAGCTAACAACAATATATATAATCTTGTAACACTTTTAAGAGACAAGATTATTACCTCAACGAATCTTAATCCAACTCCAAATCTGAAGTCGCTCCTTAGCAACTTAGAGCCTCTTCAAGACACTTCAATCCGCTACTTGATACCCTTAGAACAACACCAACAAATTTCCTTCAATCTTCCAAACAAAACCTAGAAAAGCAACTAGGTTTTCACCTTGCGACTAATACGAAAACTATATTTTTTCCGGGATTTTTCTATTGAGATACACTTACAATACACTCTAGAACCTTGGTTTAAAGTGTGGAGCTAAATGGACAACAAACAATTTTTTTTTGTGTTGTGACTTGCCAAACCCGAGAGCCCTCAATTGTGTTCTTGAAATTCTTGAAATTTTTTCTAAGTGTGGAACTTAGTCTTGCTACTAGTAGTATTATATAGCACAATGGAGGGTCAAGATGTAAACAAATGGGTGGCTTGGATGAGGTTCTCTTAAATATCAAGCCTTGTGGACCCATTGACTAAGTCAATTTTCTCAAGCTCACTACTTGCAAGACTTAGTCATCCTACAAAGGTCAAATGACCCTTAAGTCCTTGCCCATTTTCGTCCAAGGCACCATAAGGGGGTGTGACACGTGTCGCCCTCCCATTCATCACAATATTACGTTTTCCGACAATTTCATAATTCCGATAAATTTTTACAAGTCTCAAATCTTAACACTTGTGAGTTCCTACGTACGTTCTTAAAACATGTCCTGTAAATACGGGGTGTAACATTATGTAGAAAAAAAGGAGGTGCTGCCCAATTTTCCGTAGAATAAGAGACCGTATACTTAGTATTATTCTACGTTAGAAACTAGAAGTTGATAGTCATGTTGTGGCCATTATAGGTTGACACTTCTACGTGCGGCGTATTCGACTTAGCTTGTGGATTAAGCCGAAAAGGTATGTGAACCGTCTCCTCTTCTTCTAGCATGATTCCTTATGGTAAAGTAAGTAATTCCTACTCCTTAAATGATCCACTCCTTGTTTGTACTTGGATTGCCTAATATAGAAGTTGTTCTATATACTTCCTTGATGTAATTTGGATGTTTAAATTGGAAGTTGTTATAATCCATTACCTTGATGAAGTTTGGATTTTCAAAAGTGAAAGTATTTTACTTGAAGTACATAGAGTCTTGAAAAGGGAAGTAGTTTCCAAATCTTTTGGATAGTGCCTTAGTTTCAAAACCTAAAGGTTGTTATAACGGCTTTAGGGGAGTCAAAGGAGTGATTTACTTAATTGATTTAAAAGAGGAGAAATGACATGATTTAAGAGAAGTGACTTGATTTTGTAAGTATGTGATACTTGGTTTTAAAAGTGTAAGTCTCTTGGATATAAAAAGGAATGAATTGGTCTAAAACCATAAAGGGTTATAACGGCTTTATGAGAAGTTGGTTATAACGGCTTTATGGAAGGTTAAGAAAGTTGTCTATTTTGATTGATAGGTACGAGTTGCCTAGGTTGTGAAATTAGAAGTTACTTCATTTCAAGTCTTGAAATGAATTTCTAAAGATGTAGTAACTTAGTTTGAAAAATAGACATGCCTTGATACTGCGGGTGTTAGTATCTTGGGGTTTTATATAAAAATGAGTCTTTTGAAAAGAATGGAAGTACGTAGTACTTAGGGTTAAAATCCCGGATTTTATATAAAACGTAAGTGCCTTGTGTTTTAAAAAATGAAAGTCTAAAGATTTTATGAACTTGCCTATGTGTGCTGGTGATAGCCTTTGAGTGCAAGTATTATGTTTTATTACGTTGCCGCGACTCTCGGTTGGAGGGTAGGCTGTCTTGTTGTAAGTTTACTTGGACGTACCGACGGTGATGTGGAATTCCACGGGTATGCTTCCATTATGATCGATCCTTGGACATGCTTATACGATGTGGGATTCCGGGGCATGCGACCAGGATGCGGGTTAGATTCCCGGATTATTTGTATTACTCCTTGGACATGCTTACACGATGTGGGATTCCGGGGCATGTGACCAGGAGGCGGGTTAGATTCCCGGATTTGTTTGTCTTACCCCATGGTCATGCTTATACGATGTGGGATTCCGGGGCATGCGACCACGTGGGATATTGTTGTTCCATGGATTAGCCCTCCATGATATCTCGTGACGACAGGCTGGATCTGGTAGTTAGCTTTCGTACTTGCCCCGGTCAGTTGTTGACGCAGGCTGGATCTGGTAGTTGGCTTTCGTACTTGCCCCCGTCAGTTCTATTACACAGTTTGGTACGGTAGGCTCCGGTAGATAGCTTTCGCACTTGCCCCGGTCATATCTCGTGACGACAGGCTGGATCTGGTAGTTAGCTTTCGTACTTTCCCCGGTTAGTTGTTGACGCAGGCTGGATCTGGTAGTTGGCTTTCGTACTTGCCCCGGTCAGTTTTATGATGCAGGCTGGATCTGGTGGTTCGTTTTCCTACTTGGCCCGTACAGTTTTTAGGACACAGGTGGGACTTGGTGTTCATGTATGCCTATTGGTGTTATATTATATCATGGACTGCCGGCAGTGAGGAAGGATTCCACGGGCATGATTGATATTATGGGCGTGAGACCCATGGTTATATTTTAGTAATGACTTTGAGGGCATGCGTCCCTGACTTGATATGACTGCTTATGTATTGTGTACTGTAGGTTGGCTATCATACATGTCTCCTGTTTTGTTTAGACTGTCATGATTTCATTACAGTATTTACTGTTTCACATACTTGGTACATTCTTTGTACTGACCTCCTTCGGGGGGCTGCGTTCATGCCGCAGGTTTAGGTACGCAGTTTGGTGATCTTCAGGTGTAGGACCCTGCTCCGAGTTTTTGGATAGCTCCATCTGTTCAGGAGTTTATCATTTTGGTATAGTTCTTTCAGTACAGGCTTTTGTACGGTTATGGGTACGGCGGGGCCTTGTCCCGTCATATTTCAGTAAAACTCTTAGAGGTCTGTATTCATATGTGGGATTGGACTCATGTACAGTGTAGTGTCTTTTGATTATGTATATTATATGGCAGCCTTGTCGGCTTTGCCCTTGCACGTACGTTGGTTTAAAAAAAATGAGGTGTTATTTAATTTCCGCAGTTTACTTAGTTGTTAAGGTAGAAGGGTGCCCAGGTAGGAACCAGTCACGGGCCCGGGGTTCGGGGCATGACAGAGTGGTATCAGAGCAGTCAGTCTCGGAATGTTTACAGACCGTGTCTAGTAGAGTCTTGATTATCGGTGTGTTGCGCGCCACACCCATAAACAGGAGGCTACAGGACATTTAGGAGTTGGTTTCTATTCTTCTCACTCTGAGATCGTGCCCTAGAGCTGTGTTGTTAAGATAATTCCTCTCTGACGTATTATTATGTTACAGCTGTCACGACCCGAACCCGGGCCCGTGACTGGTGCCTTACCCCGGGCACCCTAGTGATACAACATCAGAGAGAATCAGCGGAAAATAAAAACTTAAACATACAAATAGATATGGATCAAGATAAAAGAAAATAGGTCAACCAAAACGGTTGCCTTTCAGCATATATATATATATTGACCTTGAACAGTTACAATCCTTACAACCCTGCCCACAACAAAGCTACGCACTTAAGATTTTTACAACAACTATGACGGACAGGCCCGCCATACCCTCGAATGTATAAGAACTTACGCACTGTGGTAACATACCAAAAGATAAGCCTCCGAAGGAACGGAGCTTCCCAATACGCCGAAATGTGATCCTATAAGCGGGGATCGACAGTCGATGTACCTCTACCTGCGGCATGAACGCAGCTTCAAGGAGGTCAAGACAACAGTACCAAGTATGTGAAATCAGAAATACGTAAATGAAATCATAATAGTCTATATAAAGCAGAGACATGTATGATAACCAAACTACGCTCACAACATAAAAACAAATATGTCAAGTCGTGACTCACGCCTCAAAGTCATCCTCATGCCCGTGGAACTCCTTCCTCACCGCCGGCAGCCTAGGTACAAACCATGTGATACATATAACATGTCTCGCCCATCTCATGGACCCGATAGAAACGTGGAATACATTCCGGTTCATCTCATGAACCCGAGTCGGATGGAATACATTCGGTCCATCCACGGACGCGTAGTCGAGTGAAATACATTCCCGGTTCATCCCATGAACGCGGTAGTCGAGTGAAATAAATTCCCGGTTCATCCCATGAACGCGGTAGTCGAGTGAAGTACATTCCCGGTTCATCCCATGAACGCGGTAGTCGAGTGAAGTACATTCCCCGTTCATCCCATGAACGCGGTAGTCGGGTGGAATACATTCCCGGTTCATCCCATGAACCGGTAGTCGATTAAAATACAGTACTTGCACAACAAGGCTATCACATGCAAACATAGGCAAGTTACACACAACTTAAGGTACTTTCATTTTATGCCAAAATCCCGGTTCTGACCCTAAAGTATTACATACATTAACTCTTTTAAAAAGATACGTTTCTTTCACAAAAGTCACACAATGCTCGTAGTATAAAATAGAGTGACTATCTGTTATACCCCGTATTTCCAGTGTATGTACGTAAGGACGTACGTAGAAAAATTTGAACTTTAAAGTTGGCTTGGCCGAATATTTTTGTGCACAACACCCGGTTAGAGTCGTTTTTCGACGAAACGTTTTACACAACTCGCGTAGGGTAAATTACGGCTATGTCATTTCTAATTTTTGCGGATTTTTCCGAGAGACGAGACGTGTTGGACCAACAAGAGGGCGCCACTTGGCACCCTCTCATTGGCGGATTTGGTGGGCGTCCCTTGGACGATTTTCCTTGACATTTTTGTCAAGTAGTAGGTAGGATATTTTTGTGTGAAAGTTGGCTAGGTACACTTGCCCTAATCTTGGCCTTACACTTGCCTAGCACTTGGCTAAATCTTGGCCATTGGTTGGCCTTTACTTGACCTATAAATACCCCTCCCCTTTGATGAACTTCTTCATCCAAAAATCTCTAAGTCTTGAAAGCTTCTTCCTCCCCCCTTAGTGTAGTGTCTTGGCCGAGAGTCCCTCCCTCCTTTGTGAGGCCTTTGGCCGAGAGCACCCTCTCCCCTCTTGGCCGAGAGTTCCCCCCCCCCCTAGTGGGGTTGGCCGAGGGGTACACACCCCCCCTTTGTGGTGTTGTCTCGTATAAATACCCCCCTCTTGGTAGAAATACTCTCAAAAGTATTGTTACTATGCCCAAATACCTTGGCCTAAATACCTTGTAGTATTCCAAGGTTACACTTATACGAAAAGCCCAGAAATACTATTATACTTCCCTTCAGTCACAAAACCGAAACCCTAAGGAAAATCTCCATAGTTAGTTGGAGTATTAAGTAGAAGTTGGTTAGAACTTCTAAGGGTGGTTTGGAGCGGGTTGGAGCGCACGGAGTTGGAGCTAAACGTTGCTCAGGAGCGACATTAAACTAGGATAATTTTGGGCTTATCGAGGTAAATATTCTTGTCCCCTTATTGTAATTGGAAATTACATGTTGTTAGATTATATAGTTGGAGTATACTATATATAGTACTGAACCTAGCTTTGCGGCAATGTCTTTTGACTTAAGCCTGAATATAAAGAAAGATAACTGAACTGTAATTACATAGGACTGTATTACAGTAGACTTGTGTAGCATTACTGTGAAGTAGAATTGTACACGTCCGGTTAGATGTATAAACCCCCCCCTGGTTGGCTTGATAGCCGGCCTCGATAGAGGAGGAGATTTACGCGGTTGCGGGGGGGGAGGTGCTGCCGAATTTTCTGTAGAATGTTCTACGAAGAGATCTAAATGTTAATAAGCGCCTTGTGGCCTTATAGGTTGAAGTACTACGTGTGGCGCGATCTACTTGGCTTAAGGAGTAGCCGACGGTTGGAAGTACTTGGAGCGTTTTGCTATTAGTCGATACTCGTCGCGAGGTATGTGAACCTCTTCCTATCGCTTCTAGAATGATATGTATGTAACTATGTAGTACGGTAGACGTACATGTGTTAAATGTATTTGATTGGTCTAAAACATAAAGTGTTATAACGGCTTTATGGGAAGTTGGTTATAACGGCTTTATGTAGGTAAGAAAATACTTGTGGTTTTTAAAAGGTAACTGATTTGAACTATAACTGGCTGGTTATGTGATAATAAAGAACTTGAAGTATTTCAAAAGATTTTTGAATCATTTTGAAAGAAGAGTAATACTTGGTTTTTGAAAACTTAAGAGTTATACTAGCTTTATGGGAAGTTAGGTATAACGGCTTAAGAATGTTTTACTGATTTCGGAAATCAGAATGTGTATCGACAAACCACTGCAGCGTTAATAAAAGGAAATGTTTTGACAGATTAAGTATTATTAAAACCAGTAGAAACTTCCACCTGCATAGAAGCTAAGATGAGACAAAATGATATTTCCTAGATCATGGCTGCTGTAATAAGATTGTTATAAACAAGAATATCCTACTCACATATAAGGCTTATGTTTCTCAGATGGTTTAAAAGAGAATTATATTCTTAAATGAATAAGACTATGAACTACGAAACCTTTCGAAAATAAGAAACTTGAGCATTTGAAATTAGGCAAACTTAAACATTTGGAAAATAATGTTGTTACTTGATTTTACAAAGGAATGTGTTTTGGTTTACTTAAAAGATTGTCACTCTATTTTCTTATATACTACGGGTATTGTGTGACTTTTGTGAAAGTAACGTATCTTTTAAAGAGTTAATGTATGAAGTACTTTGGGGATAAAAACCCGATCTTGTTAATCCTAGTAGAAAGTACCTTGTGTATATAACTTGATTGTGTTGGTTTGTGATAGCCTTGTAATACTTTCTTGTTGATTTGTTAAAGTAAACATGCTAGGAGGCTACGTGTGTTAGTATCTTGTGATGTTTGTGTAAAGGGGTTTTTCCCTTGTCAGGCTTGTGTTGTTTAACGATAAGTTGTTATGTTACTATTATACATCACTCATCTCGAGATGATTCCGGTTAAGCCGCTCCACGGGGTAGACTCGTGGTCGGTGGACCTATGATTCGAGAATACCTTATGCGAGTCTCAGATGGCCTATCGCGAATCGCGGGGTTCCGAGTTAGTATCGGCCTTTGTGGTCACGCGGTCTATGTGGCCACGCGGACGACGAGTCCAGACGCCGGGGAGTAGCTACCGATGCGGGAATGCCTCACGCGGGCCATTGGGGTGGCCCGTGCGAGCTACTGGGAAGTTCGAGGCTAGACGCGCACATTAGATATCGCGCGAGTGGCGCTTTGATCATGTGACGGATGCAGACAGATCTCATGATACAGATTTACTTGTTTGTACTGTAGGTTTTAGTAGTCGGCTATGCCTTCGCATTACCCCAGACGGTTTTATGATGACACGTGGGACACGTGTTCATGTGTACTTCTTGGTGTGATCATATCATAGATTGCCGGTGAAGAAGGTATTCCACGAATGATTGATGTTGTGGCGTGAGACCCATTGTTATATTTGAGTGATGACTTGAGGCGTGAGTCCACGACTTGACATGATCGCTTATTTATTGTGAATCGTAGTTTGGTTATCATACATGTCTCCCGCTTTATATAGACTACTATGATTTCATTTACTGATTTTCGCCACATACTGGTACTGTTGTATCGACCTCCTTCGGGGGCTGCGTCATGCCGCAGTAAAGGTACACCGCCGTTGATCCTCGCTCTAGGGTCACGCTCAGCGTTTGGGAAGCTCCGTTCCTCCGGAGGCTTATCTTGGTATAGTCCCCTGTTGTTGTAGGTGCTTACATTCAGGGGTATGACGGGGCCCTGTCCCGTCGTTGTTGTCATATCATTCTTAGAGGTCTGTAGTACTGTTATGGGCAGAGTGGTAGAAAGGGATGTAACTGTTCAAATTGTTATATATATATACTGACGGTAACCGTTTTTGGTTAGCCTGTCTTCTTATTTCACTGTCTTATTACATTGGTTTCATGTATTGTCTTTATGTTCCGCTGATTACTCTGATGTTGTATCACTAGGGTGCCCGGGGTAAGGCACCAGTCACGGGCCCCGGAACGGGTCGTGACACTATATTTTAAGTAAACCAAAACACTTCCCTTGTAAAATCAAGTAACACATTATTTTCCAAACGTTCAAGTTTGCCTAATTTCAAATGCTCAAGTTTCTCATTTTCGAAAGGTTTCGTAGTTCATAGTTTTAATCACTTAAGAATATAATTCTACTTTAAAACAATTTGAGAAACATATGCCTTATGTGTGAGTAGGTTGTTCTTGTCTATTACAATCTTATAAAAGCAGCCATGATCTAGGAAATGTAATATCATTTTGTCTCATCTTAGCTTCTATGCAGATGGAGGTTTCTACTGGTTTTAATATAATTCATTAGTCAATACATTTTCCTTTATTAGCGCTGCAGTGGTTTGTTCGACCCTTATTCTCATTTCCGAAATCAGTAAAACATTATTTGTTAAAACCAAGTACTCATTACTCACGAATGAGGTTTCACAACTCTTTAACAAGATACATATCAAGTCAATTAAGTTAAGTCTCTTATCTTTCAAGATCAAGTCTCTTAACTTCTACAATCAATAAACCATTCTTTTACCTACATAGAGTCGTTATAACTAACTTCCCATAAAGTTATTATAACACCCTATGTTTTAAACCGACCAAATTCATTTAGCACATGTACGTCTACCGTACTACATAGTTTACAAACATATCATGCTAGAAAGGATAGGAAGAGGTTCACATACCTCGCGACGATTATCGACTAATAGCAAAACGCTCCAAGTACCTCAAACCGTCGGCTACTCCTTAAGCCAAGTAGATCACGCCACACGTAGTACTTCAACCTATAAAGGCCACAAGGCGCTTATTAACATCTAGATCTCAACGTAGAATATTCTACAGAAAATTCGGCAGCACCTCCCCCCCCGCAACCGCGTAAATCTCCTCCTGTATCGAGGCCGGCTACCAAGCCAACCAGGGGGGGGGGTTATACGTCTAACCGGACGTGTACAATTCCACTTCACAGTAATGCTACACAAGTCTACTGTAATACAGTCCTATGTAATTACAGTTCGGTTCTCTTTCTTTAAATTCAGGCTTAAGTCAAAAGACATTGCCGCAAAACTATGTTCAGTTCTATATATAGTATACTTCAACTATATATTCCTACAACGTGTAATTTCCAATAACAACAGGGGGACAAGATTATTTACCTCGATAAGCCCAAAATTATCCGAGATAAAAGTCGATCCTGTGCAATGTTTAGCTCCTACTCCGTGCGCTCCAATTCGCCCCAAGAACCCTTAGAAGTTCTACACACTTCTACTAAGTACTCCAACCAATTATGGAGATTTTTCCAAAGGGTTTCATAGTGATCAAGGGAAGTATAATAGTATTTCCTGCTCTAATGATAGAGGTAACTTTGGAAAATACTACTAGGTATTTGGGCTAAAGTATTTGGGCATAGTAACAATACTAGAATACAATTTTTCTACCAAGGGAGGGGTAGTATTTCGAGAACAACTAGGCACGGGGGAGGGGGGTGTTTCTCGGCCAAGGGCTAGGGAAGGAGGGTGCTCTCGGCTAGCTCACAAGAGGGGGGGGGGGGGAGAAAGGGATTTTAAGACTTGGAAATATTTGTGGATGAAGAAAACCTTCAAGCAAGGGGAGTATTTATAGGCCAACCAATGGCCAAGATGAAGCCAAGTGCAAGGCAAGTGTAAGGCCAAGATTAGGGCAAGTGTACCTTATCCATCTACCACAAAATATCCTACCTAACCCTTGACAAAGAGAAAGGCACAAAAATCGTCCAACCTAGCCCATTGTTGTCGTCCATTGAGGGTGACAAGTGTCACCCTCCCGTTGGTCCATAATATTTCATCTCTCGGAAAAATCCGCAAAAATATTAAATGACATAGCCGGAATTTTCCCTTCGCAAAGTTTGTAAAACGTTTCGTCGGAAAACGACTCTCTTCGGGGGTTGTGCACAAATTTCGACCCTTATTCTACTTTAAGGCTTAACTTTCATACGTACGCCCTCACGTACATACTCTGGAAATACGGGGTATAACATTCTTCCCCCCTTAGAAACATTCGTCCCGAATGTTCCTTCTAGGTCTCAAAACAAACAGGCGCCAGTATAGTCTTCACTGCCATACTTACGAAAACAACCATGCCACACCTGGCCACAAAATAACATGCGCGAACATACTTAAATCCAGGCCAACGAGGAATCACCTCGACGATGCAAAACAGTACCAACTCTCGCTCTTGGTCCAAGGAACATTCCCTTCGCACATTCATTTCACAAAAATGATCACTTCCATCTTTCAGCACAAGTTCACTTCTTTCCTTTCTCGTCGTACCCTTCTCGAACACTCGAACTCTTCCTAGTACACGTACCACACTTCAGTCAACACTTCTGTTTCCAAAACTTTGGAGTCACTACCTCCAAACTTGGTCATCTAACTAGCTTCACTTTCCTCTAAGGCCATTCCCGGCCTTCACGAACCGATTCTGGTCGAACGCATCCACGAATTCATACGATGGTTACCTAAACTTGGGCCTAGCATCCTCGTGATCTTACCACATGGCGGGACCACCTCGAACTGACCCCACCATAAACCGGGCTGCGGGTTGACCCGCAAATGGTCCTCAACCCGACCCCATAACCGCGCCAAACTCTTGTTCCCCGATCCGGAACAATCTTACCTATTCAAGTCATGAAAGCTACCACTTTCATTTTACACAACCCAAGGAAATTTTTCCCACAATTACTCCACGTATACTTATACCTTCCGACAAGGATCACCCGCAAAAAAATCTTGTACGCAAGACGGCCTTACATCTAAGGTCTCAACTGTAAAATATCCTAAGGTTCACACTTTCCATGCCCCCACACTTATCCTTCCAACTAACCATGTTTTCTAACTTACAAATAACACAACGCTATCCGTACATAGCACACAATAATAAGATCATCATATCGCGCAAACAAAACTCTAGAGGGTTAAGGATATACCTGTATCTACCGCTTCACTCTAATCATAGGCACGCCTGCAGGCGCATACCATGAAGGCGATGAACCTGCCACTGATCCGGTAGGTTGCGTCATGCTGTCGGTACCCCTCCTATAAGCACAGTCTCTCGTCACATGGCCCTGACTGTTATACCCCGTATTTCCAGAGTATGTACGTAAGGACGTACGTAGAAAAATTTGAAACTTGTACTAAGGCTTGGCCGAATTAATTTTGTTCACAACACCCGTTTAGAGTCGTTTTTCGACGAAACGTTTTCACAGCTTTCGTAGGGGAATTTCCGGCTATTTCATTTTTAATTTTTGCGGATTTTTCCGAGAGACGAAAAGTGTTGGGCCAACAAGATGGCGCCACGGCACCCTCCCATCATGGGACGTGAGAGCTCGATTGTGGCCGATTGGAATGGCTTTAGTTGGTAGGATATTTGTGTGTTAGTTGGTTAAGGGGCACTTGGCAAGATCTTGGCCCTACACTTGCCTTGCACTTGGCAAGATCTTGGCCATTGGTTGGTCATTGGTTGGCCTATAAATACCACCCTATGTTGAAGACTTTCTTCATCCTAAAATCTTCTAAGTGTTAAAATCCCTCCCTCTCCCTTCTTGTGGTTCTCGTCCAAAAGCCTTCCCCCGCCCCCTTGGCCGAGAGTTCCCCCCTAGTGGGGTAGGCCGAGGGGTATACACCCCCCCCTCCTTGGGGTGCTAGCCGTGGGGTACCCCCCCCTAGCCTAGTTGTTTTCGTATAATACCCCCCCTCTTGGTAGAAATACTCTCAAAAGTATTGTTATAATGCCCAAATTACCTTAGCCGTATACCTTGTTGTATTCTAAGGTTATACCTATACAAAAATGCCCAGAAATACTATTATACGTCCCTTCCGTCCCAAAAACCGAAACCCTAGGAAAATCTCCATAGTCCGTTGGAGTATTGTGTAGAAGTTGGTTAGAACTTCTAAGGGTGGTTTAGAGCGGGTTGGAGCGCTGAGTTGAGTTAAACGATTGCCCAGATCGACTTTAACTAGGATAATACTGTGCTTATCGAGGTAATTATCTTGGTCCTCTGTTGTAATTGGAAATTACATATTGTTAGACTATATAGTTGAAGTATACTATATATATAGAACTGAACGTTGTTGTCGGCAATGTCTTTGGACTTAAGCCTGAATAATAAGAAACCTTTTCGAAGAAGAGTACTAAACTGTTTTTACTTAGGTCAGACACAAGAGACTTGTGTAGTAGTACCGTGGAGTAGAATTGTACCCGTTAGGGTTAGATGTATAACCCCCCCCCCCCGGGTTGGCTTGGTAGCCTACTCGATAGAGGAGGAGATTTACGCTGCATGGGTGGGGAGTCGCCGAAGTTTCTGGAGAATGTTCTACGGTTAGACCTAAATGTTAATAAGCGCCTTGTGGCCTTATAGGTTGAAGTACTACGTGTGGCGCGATCTACCGGGCTAAGGAGTAGCCGACGGTTTGAGGTACTTGGAGCGTTTTGCTATTAGTCGATACTCGTCGCGAGGTATGTGAACCTCTTCCTATCTCTTCTAGCATGATATGTGTGAACTATGTAGTACGGTAGACGTACATGTGCTAAATGTATTTAGTTGATTTAAAACATAAAGTGTTATAACGGCTTTATGGGAAGTCGGTTATAAACAGCTTTATGTTGGTAAGAAAATACTTGTGGTTTTTAAAAGGTAACTGATTTGAACTATAACTGGCTTGTTATGTGATTAATAGAGAACTTGAAGTAATACTTGGTTTTTGAGAACTTAAGAGTTATACTAACTTTATGGGAAGTTAGGTATAACGGCTTAAGAATGTTTTACTGATTTCGGAAATCAGAATGTGTATCGACAAACCACTGCAGCGTTAATAAAGGAAAATGTTTTGAATAAGTAAGTATTATTAAAACCAGTAGAAACTTCCATCTGCATAGAAGCTAAGATGAGACAAAATGATATTTCCTAGATCATGGCTGCTGTAATAAGATTGTTATAAACGAGAATATCCTACTCACATATAAGACTTATGTTTCTCAGATAGTTTAAAGGAGAATTATATTCTTAAATGAATAAGACTATGAACTACGAAACCTTTCTAAAATGAGAAACTTGAACATTGGAAATTAGGCAAACTTGATCATTGGAAAAGAATGTTGCTACTTGATTTTACAAAGAGAAGTAATCGATTTACTTTAAAAGGATAGTCACTCTATTTTTATACTACGTATTGTGTGACATTGTGAAAGTAACGTATCTTTAAAGAGTTAATGTATGAAGTACTTTGGGGATAAAACCCCGAACTTGTTGGCATATAGTAGAAAGTACCTTGTGTGTATAACTTGATTGTGTTGGTTTGTGATAGCACGTAATACTTTCTTGTTGATTGATAAGTAAACATGTTAGGATGCTACGTGTGTTAGTATCTTGTGATGTTGAGTAAAGGGTTTCCTTTGTCAGGCTTATGTTGCTTAACGATAAGTCGTTGTGTTAGTATTTTACATCACTCATCTCTTGAGATGATTCCGGTTAAGTCGCCTCCGACGCGGGTAGACTCAAAGTGTCGATGGACCTATGATTCGAGAATACCTCACGCAGTCCTGGGGGCCTATGCGGAGCTACGAGTTCCGTGTTAGCGCGTCCTTTATGGGCATGCGTCCATGTGGCCATGCGGATCGCGAAGTCGTGACGATGCCGGAGTAGCTACCGACGCGGGAATACCTCATGCGGCCGATGAGATTGGCCTATGCGGAGTCTGCGGAGTTCGAGTGGTTAGACGCGTACATTGATATCGGGCAAGTGGCGGCTTTGATCATGTGACGGTTCAGACAGATCTTATGATACGCTTCATGACCTTGTTGGTACCGTGGGTTTTTAGTAGTCGCTATGCCTTCGCATTTACCCCGCATGCTTTATTATGACACGTGGGACCCGTGTTCATGTGTGTTCCTTGGTGCTTTTATATCATAGATCACGGCAGTGGAGGAAGGTATTCCACGCATGATTGATGTTGTGGGCCCGAGACCCATTGTTATATTTGAGTGATGACTTGAGGCGTGAGTCCCCGACTTGACATGATCGCTTTGTTGTAAATCGTAGTTTGGTTATCATACATGTCTCCCGCTTTATATGATCGCTATGATTTCATTTACGATGTATTTTCAGCCACATACTCGCACTGTTATGCGACCTTCGCCGGCCGTTCATGCCGCAGTTGAGGTACACCGCCGTTGATCCTAGCTCTCGTGGTCAGCAGCTTTGGGAAGCTCCGCTTTCTCCGAGGCTTATCACGTATAGTCCCCGCCGTCGTAAGTGTTTACATTCGTGGGTTTGGCGGCCCCGTCCCGCCATTGTTGTCATATCATTCTTAGAGGTCCGTAGTACCGCTGTGTGGTTTGTAAAAAGGATTAAACTGCTCATGTTGAAAAAGTTGCTATTTATATTTATACCAAGGTAACCGCTTTTGGTTAGCCTGCCTTCTTATTTCACCGTCTTATTACACCGTTTCATGTATTGTCTTTATGTTCCACTGATTACTGATGTATGTCTACTTGGGTGCCCGGTAGGCACGACCACGCCCGGTTCGTCGTGACAAAAGTGGTATCAGAGCGCTAATCCTCGGAAAGTGTCTACTGCATCGATTCAAGAAGTTTGATTATCGGTGTGTTGTGCACCACACCAATAATCGTGAGGCTATAGGATATTTTAGGATTGGTTTCTATTCTTCTCACTCGAGATCGTGCCTTAGAGCCGTGTTGTAAGTTGGACCCTCCGACGTATTTCTTTCCTTACCGCTATGCCTCCGCGTAGGGCAACCCGCCTGTGAGGCGCAAGGCACGGCGGAGTCGCGAGTAGAGTTCGGGGTGGCGAGGCACAGCCCAATCATTACCTAGGTAGTGCTTCATTCGGGAGTTTTGCGACGCCACTAGCCCCAGCAGAGTTTGGCACGGCAGCAGCTCCCATCGCGCCATGATATTTGAACCTTCGCCCACGGCCGAACAGTGAATATAGAGTGCAAAGAAGACGACACTGCATTAGCTATGGATGTGGCTACCAGAGAGTATACCGATGTACCACGGTCTTGATGACTATCTAAGAGAGGGTTGTGCAAGAGTAATTCTTGATTGAGCATGGCCTCGTACGGCTTATGCGCAATGTGCCAAGAAACGTAGAGATCAACGCGTTAACGGCGACGCGAAGAGGCCAGAGCAAAGAAGGTCCTTTGGTAACTTTCGAGGCGAGTCACCTCACCACAGATTGAATATGCGATCCACCAGCAGGCAGTGGTCCTCCACGTGGTTCGTGACGTTCGTATGCAGGAGTTGGTCGAGCTCCAGAGCTTCCGCTCACGCCTACACGTAGGTTCCACCACCGATTCGCTTTTCTCGGTGTTCATACAGCGATGCACGCCATCCCGGGAATGTCGTCTTTTAGTTGGTACTTGTTGCACCTACGACCGCCGTGGTCCGATGTCGATAGAGTGTCCTTGTAGGAGGACTTAGCCTTCGTGATCGTGGGTAGTTCGTCATCTTCCTAGCTATGCGCTACGGGCAGTTTGATTTGAACGACTAAGGAGGAAGCGAAGAGATATAGATATATCTTTAACCCTCTAGATCAAGATGTGTGATAAGGTGAGTATACCTTAAGTGCTATGTTCGATAACAATGTGTTAGTCGTGATTAGATCATGGTTGTTTAACCGAGTAAGATTTTGGGGATAGAGAAGGTGTGAGCCTTAGAGCTTTTACGTAGAGACCTTAGAGGTGAGGCCATCTCGAGAAATGGGGTAGTGTGATGTGTGACCCTTTATCTAAGTGCATAGTGCACGTGAGTTATGTTTGGGATAGGTCCCTAGTAGTGTGGAATGAAAGGGGGTAGTTGAGGTAAGAAGACCGCTAGGTTTTCGAAACGTGATTTGTGAGATTGTTCCGAATCGGGGAGCTAGTATTGTGCGCCTTGCCGGGTCGGGTTGAGGCCACGCCATGGTCAACCCGCGGTAGGTTTGGTGGGGCCAGGTTGTGGTGGTCCCGCCTTGTGTTAGGTTTGTTAGGGTGTTAGGCCCAAGTTTAGTTAACCAGCGTACGAGTTCGTGGATGCATTCGACCAGTGGTCGGGTCGATGGGGGCAGCCCATCGTGTTCTTCGGTCAGGACCGTTTACTCGGCTGTGTTGAGTTATCTGAAAGGTTGTAAGGCTGCACGGGGTGCCTACCTTCACCTTATGACAGACAGTGGAGCCCAGGGTAGGGCTGTTGTTGTTTCTGGAAGTTTTGCCAAGCATGTGTTAAGAACTCAGGTGAATCTCAGAATCGCATTCGCCCTCGGGCCAGTGTGTGTATCTCAGAGGTAGTCGTGGGGGATTGTTGTCTCCTGTGGAGGAAGTGTTTAAGCTACCATTTCAGTGTTCGGATATCGCTTTGTGACGCCTTGTAGGGGGCGGAAGTGTAAGTTGCCGGTTGATTGGTTCGACGTTGGCAAGATTCAGATAGTTGGTTCAGGCTTGTTCCAGCAGACTGTGGATAGAGTAAAGCTTGTCTAGAAGAGGTTCCGCAAATCGGAGAAATCGTATGGATAATCGGCGCGACGACGCCAGAGTTCAGGTTGACGGTCGGTCTTCTTGAAAGTACCACCCCGGGGTGGGTGTGACGAGTTTTGGAATACAGAGGGAACTTAGCCCGAGTTACTTTGGGCCTTTGAGTTCATGTGAAGGATAGGCCAGGTTGCCTATATGATAGCTTTTGCCGTCCGACTTAGGAGGCAGTACGTCCGGTCTTTCGTATTGTTATGTTCGGGAAAGTATCGGAGATCCATCCAGAGTGTTCCCAGTTAATGATGACCACGTTAGGGATAGTAACCCCGAGTTTTGGAAACTGAAGCAGTATCGGAAATGTGGTAAGAGTTCGAGTGTACGACAGCCTCAGGGATCGCATGTAGTCCGGTACCATTTGTTGGGTCGCCGGAGTGACACTAGAACCTCGCGGCAAAGTGACAAAAGTGGTATCGGGAAGAAGCGAGCATGTATGGCGAGAATTGATGTGACCATTTCTTTGTTTGGAAAAGTGTGGAAGAAGTATATTTTAGACCCAGGAGAGTGTTTTGTGGTGATGATTAGAGGTGTTTCTCGTGGACTTTGACGTAAGTATTTACGCAGTGCGGTATGGCGGTGATTGTTCTCGTAAGTATAGTAGTGAAGACTATATTGGCGCGCTTGTTTTGAGACTTATAAGGAACATTCGGACGAATGTTTCTAGCGAGGAGAATGTTATACCGTATTTCAGTATGTACGTGGGGCGTGCGTGAAAAATTTGAAACTTGTACTAAGGCTTGGCCGAATTAATTTTGTTCACAACACCCGTTTAGAGTCGTTTCGACGAAACGCTTTCTGCCTTTCGTAGGGGAATTTCCGGCTATGTCATTTTTAATTTTTGCGGATTTTTCCGAGAGACGAAACGTGTTGGGCCAACAAGAGGGCGCCACTTGGCACCCTCCCATTGGCGGACGTGAGAGCTCGATTGTGGCCGATTGGAATGGCTTTAGTTGGTAGGATATTTGTGTGTTAGTTGGTTAAGGGGCACTTGGCAAGATCTTGGCCCTACACTTGCCTTGCACTTGGCAAGATCTTGGCCATTGGTTGGTCATTGGTTGGCCTATAAATACCACCCTATGTTGAAGACTTTCTTCATCCTAAAATCTTCTAAGTGTTAAAATCCCTCCCTCTCCCTTCTTGTGGTTCTCGTCCAAAAGCCTTCCCCCTCCCCCTTGGCCGAGAGTTCCCTCAGCTGGTAGGCCGAGGGTATACACCCCCTCCTTGGTGCTAGCCGTGGGTACCCCTAGCCTAGTTGTTTTCGTATAATACCCCCTCTTGGTAGAAATACTCTCAACAGTATTGTTATACGGCCCAAATTCCCTGAGCTGGATACCGTGTTGTATTCTAAGGTTATACCTATACAAAAATGCCTAAATACTATTATACTTCCTTCCACAAAAACCGAAACCCTAGGAAAATCTCCATAGTCCGTTAGAGTATTGTGTAGAAGTTGGTTAGAACTTCTAAGGGTGGTTTAGAGCGGTTGAGCGCCTGAGTTGAGTTAAACGATTGCCCAGATCGACTTTAACTAGGATAATTATGGGCTTATCGAGGTAATTATCTTGTTCTCTGTTGTAATTGGAAATTACATATTGTTAGACTATATAGTTGAAGTATACTATATATATAGAACTGAACGTTGTTGTCGCAATGTCTTTGGACTTAAGCCCAATAATAAGAAACCTTTTCAAGAAGAGTACTAAACTGCTTTTACTTAGGGTCAGACATTAGAGACTTGTGTAGTAGTACCGTGGAGTAGAATTGTACCGTTAGGGTTAGATGTATAACCCCGGTTGGCTTGGTAGCCTCGATAGAGGAGGAGATTTACGCCATGTGTGCGGGAGAACGAATTTTCTCAGAGAATGTTCTACGGTTAGACCTAAATGTTAATAAGCGCTGTGGCCTTATAGGTTGAAGTACTACATGTGGCGCGATCTACCGCTAAGGAGTAGCCGACGGTTTGAGGTACTGAGCGTTTTGCTATTAGTCGATACTCGTCGCGAGGTCTGTGAACCTCTTCCTATCTCTTCTAGCATGTTATGTGTGAACTATGTAGTACGGTAGTCATTCATGTGCTAAATGTATTTAGTTGATTTAAAACATAAAGTGTTATAACGGCTTTATGGGAAGTCGGTTATAAACAGCTTTATGTTGGTAAGAAAATACTTGTGGTTTTTAAAAGGTAACTGATTTGAACTATAACTGGCTTGTTATGTGATTAATAGAGAACTTGAAGTAATACTTGGTTTTTGAGAACTTAAGAGTTATACTAACTTTATGGGAAGTTAGGTATAACGGCTTAAGAATGTTTTACTGATTTCGGAAATCAGAATGTGTATCGACAAACCACTGCAGCGTTAATAAAGGAAAATGTTTTGAATAAGTAAGTATTATTAAAACCAGTAGAAACTTCCATCCGCATGAAGCTAAGATGAGACAAAATGATATTTCCTAGATCATGGCTGCTGTAATAAGATTGTTATAAACGAGAATATCCTACTCACATATAAGACTTATGTTTCTCAGATAGTTTAAAGGAGAATTATATTCTTAAATGAATAAGACTATGAACTACGAAACCTTTCTAAAATGAGAAACTTGAACATTGGAAATTAGGCAAACTTGATCATTGGAAAAGAATGCTACTTGATTTTACAAAGAGAAGTAATCGATTTACTTTAAAAGGATAGTCACTCTATTTTTATACTACGTATTGTGTGACATCGTGAAAGTAACGTATCTTTTAAAGAGTTAATGTATGAAGTACTTTGGGGATAAAACCCGAACTTGTTGGCATATAGTAGAAAGTACCTTGTGTGTATAACTTGATTGTGTTGGTTTGTGATAGCCCGTAATACTTTCTTGTTGATTGATAAGTAAACATGTTAGGATGCTACGTGTTAGTATCTTGTGATGTTGAGTAAAGCGGGTTTCCTTTGTTGTGCTTATGTTGCTTAACGATAAGTCATTGTGTTAGTATTTTACATCACTCATCTCTTGAGATGATTCCGGTTGCCGCCTCCACGCGGGTAGACTCAAAGCGTCGATGGACCTATGATTCGAGAATACCTCACGCAGTCCTGTGGCCTATCGCGAGCTACGAGTTCCGTGTTAGTGTCGCCCTTATGGGCATGCGGTCCATGTGGCCATGCGGATCGCGTCCGTGACGACGCCGGAGTAGCTACCGACGCGGGAATACCTCACGCGGCCGATGAGATTGGCCTACGCGGAGTCGCGGAGTTCCAGGTTAGACGCGTACATTGATATCGGGCAAGTGGGCCGCCTTTGATCATGTGACGGTCTAGACAGATCTTATGATACGCTTCATGACCTTGTTGGTACTGTGGGTTTTTAGTAATCGGCTATGCCTTCGCATTTACCCCGCATAGCTTTATTATGACACAGCGGACCCGTGTTCATGTGTGTTCCTCGTGCTTTTATATCATAGATCGCCAGCGGCGGAAGGTATTCCACGCATGATTGATGTTGTGGGCCCGAGACCCATTGTTATATTTGAGTGATGACTGAGGGCGTGAGTCCACGACTTGACATGATCGCTTTGTCAGAATCGTAGTTTGGTTATCATACATGTCTCCTCGCTTTATATGATCGCTATGATTTCATTTACAGATGTATTTTCAGCCACATACTCCTGCACTTTGATCGACCTCCTTCGGGGCCGCTCATGCCGCAGTTGAGGTACACCGCCGTTGATCCTAGCTCGTGGTCACGCGCTTGGGAAGCTCCGCTTTCTCCGAGGCTTATCACGTATAGTCCCCGCCGTCGTAAGTGTTTACATTCGTGGGTTTGGCGGCCCCGCCCCGCCATTGTTGTCATATCATTCTTAGAGGTCCGTAGTAATGCTGTAAGCGTGGTTTGTAAAAAGGATTAAACTGCTCATGTTGAAAAAGTTGCTATTTATATTTATACCGAAGGTAACTGCTTTTGGTTAGCCTGTCTTCTTATTTCACCGTCTTATTACAATCGTTTCATGTATTGTCTTTATGTTCCACATTACTCGATGTATGTCTACTTGGGTGCCCGGTAAGGCACGATCACGGCCCGGTTCGGTCGTGACATCGACGCCGCAGTGAAACAAGCACCGATAAAGACGACATTCCCCGGGATGACGCCTGCCACATCGTGCACACTGAGGGGGACATGAATCCTGCTGGCTAGAACTCACGTATACCTGTGAACCAGAAGCCCTGGAGCTCTGACCAGCTCCCGAATACCCCGAACGTCCTGAAGATTGTGAAGGACCACTCTGTACTGGCGGAGGTACATAACTAGCCTGCTGCTGAGGCAGTCCGCCTTGAAAGCTACCAAAGGATCTCTTGCCTCGGCCTTCTGCTGATCTCGGTCATTCCGTCGACCTCTCCGTGCCTCACATCCTAGTGCATGAGCCTGCATGCGGGCAATGTCCATGCCCGGCTGAAGGGCTACACCCGAACAAGCCTCTGCCAAGTACTCATCTAGCCCGGTGACGCGGTGTACTCGCCCTCCATATCGATACTACGCGGGGACATACCGAAGCTAATGAGTCGAACTCCACATTGTACTCTCTAACCGCCCGCCCGCCCCGTCTCAACGTCAAAAATTTGTCGGCCCGAGCCTCTCATCTGCGAGGCAAGAAATGTGCAAGAAATGCCTCGAAATCGTCCCAAATCGCTGAGCGTATGCTCACCTCGACAGCTTCCCATGAATCAAAACCACGATCGATCGCGCACCGATGCGAACCGGCGTCACCGACTCGTCTCCAAGCCTTGATCACTCTCATGATCCGTAAATGTCGGATGAACTCCGCGGATCATCCTCGTGCCTCGACCCATAGAACTCATGCGCGGCTCGTAAAGTCCCGTAGTCTCAAAATGTTCGCCGGGGTGAACTACGGTGCTATCGAATCGAATCGCCGTGATCCAAATTTATCCTCATATCTGCCACGACTCGCCAGAATCGCCATCTCCTTATACCCCATCTCATCCGCTTCCAGCCGTGGACCGAGGCTCAGTATCGTGGTCTCAGCAGACCGCCGCGCTCTAAACTCGCTGGCCGGGCGGCGTCGCAAAACTCGCCGCGGAGGATCGCTCTGTGTACCGACCGGCTCGCGCTCGTACTCTCTCAGATCCCACAAGCGGCTCGCTGCCGCTTGCTCTCCGGGGCCAGTTGCGCGGAGGCATAACTGGTAAAAATGAAATACGTCAGAGGGGTCCAACTTATCACACAGCTCTAAGGCACGATCTCAGAATGAGAAGAATGGAAACCAATCCTAAATGTCCTATAGTGTTATACCCCGTATTTCCGGAGTATGTACGTGAGGACGTACGTACAAAAGTTTGGCCTTAAAGTTTAGGCATGGCACGTTTTTTGGGCACAACCCTCACAAAGAATCGTTTTCCGACGAAACGTTTTACAAGACTCGCGTAGGGTAAATTCCGGCTATGCCATTTCTAATTTTTGCGGATTTTTCCGAGAGACGAAACACTTTGGACCAACAAGAGGGCGACACTTGTCACCCTCTCATTGGTGGACTTGTGGCGGAAATGGACCGAATTGGAGAGCCAATTTTGTCAAGTAGTTGGTAGGATATTTTGTGTGCAAGTTGGCTAAGGACACTTGCCCTAATCCTCACCCTACACTTGCCTTGCACTTGGCACCATCTTGGCCCTTGGTTGGCCATCCCTTGACCTATAAATACCCCTCTTGAGATGAAGAGTTCTTCATCCACAAAAGCTTTCCAAGTCTAAAATCCTCTCCTCTCCCTTAAAGCCTTTTCGTCCAAACACCTCTCCCCCCCTTTGGAGAAGCTTAGCCGAGGCTATCCCTCCCCCCTAGCCTAGCCGAAATCTACCCCCCTCCCTTGGTAGAAAAGTTGCCTTCTAATATTGTTATAATGCCCAAAATACCCTAGCCCAAATCCCTTAGTACTTAGTAGAAGTTGTGAAGAACTTCTAAGGTTTCCTCGAGCTATCGGAGCGCATAACTTAGAGCTAAGCCTCTCTGATCGACTTTTATCTAGGATATTATTGGGCTTACCGAGGTAAATAAACTTATCCTTCCTTTGTAATTAGAGAATACATACTGTAGAAGTATAAGAATAAGTATAAATACTTAGAAGATTACTACAGAATAGAATTGAACTGTTATCACAGTAGAAGGGTTTAAAAGAAGAATAATTGAACTATACTTACATAGAATTTGTTTTCTGAAGAGACTTATATAGCTCACCTGGGGAAGTGCTGCCCACTTTCCGTAGAATTGTGAACCTCTGCTTAGAATGACCTCTGAGTAGTCTAGACTTTGGTAGATGTCCGTGACTATTATAGGTCGATTCTCGCGCGACATATTCGACTCGGTGGATTTCACGAGAAGGTATGTGATTCTTCCTAAAGCATGATATTTTAAATATATATATAGTACGGTAGACGTACATGTGTTAAGCGAATAATAACTACGTAATGTCTTTCGACTTAAGCCTGAATAATACTAACGGCAATGTCTTTCGACTTAAGCCTGAATAATAAAGATCTTAAAAAGTCTTTCAAAAGAATTATAACACAGTTTTGAAAGAAGAAGAATAGTTGTTTTTAAAACAAGAAGCTTAAGGGTTATACTAGCTTTATGGGAAATTAAGTATAACGGCTTAAGTTTTATAAAATGGAACAGTTTACTTATGTGTTTTATAAAAGACTTGTATTGATTTCTGAAAGGTATAATAAGATGGTTTTGGTGAGTAGACATATTGTGATGCTATGTGTTAGTATCTTGTAACGTTGGTGTAAAGAGGTCAGTCTTACTTATGCTTATGTTGTTTGAACTATAAGCTGTTGTGTTAGTACTATATCACTCACCTCTTGAGATGATACCGAGGGTTAAGCTGCCCTCCGATGCGGGGTAGACTCAGGCGGTCTGGGACCATGATTCGAGAATACCTCATGCGGGTCCAGGGGGCCTATGCGGAGCTACGAGAGTTCCAGGTTAGTATGCGGGGTTATGCCTCATGCGGTCTATGTGCCACGCGGACAACGAGTCCGTGACATTGCCGAGGAGTAGCTACCCTCGATGCGGGTTATACCTCACGCGCCTATGTGAGTGGCTGCGGACTCGGAGTCGAGGATTAGCTTGCGAATGATAATATGGGCGAGTGGCCTGCTTCGATCATTCGCACCTAGAAAAGACCTATTACGCTTACCTATTGTTGCTCTTGTTTATGATGGCACTATGCGGTTACATTTGTTGTTTCGTGCATATTTGTAAAATTGGTTTTAAAGTGATATGATTTCATTTAAGTACTTTACGCTTCACATACTTAGTACTGTTGATCGACCTCCTTCGGCCGAGCGTATAAAGAGGCAAGAGCCTACCACGAACAGACCAACCGTGGCTTTCCGTATGGCACATCCACGAGAAGGGCCGGGCATGCCTCGAGGATCGCAAGCAGCCCGCACCATTTGTTGTTGGGTCGTCGGAGCTAGGCTCGCGACAAAGTGACAAAAGTGGTATCGAGCGATTAATCCTCGGAAAGTGTCTCTGCACCGTATCTAGTAGAGTCTTGATTATCGGTGTGTTGTGCACCACACCAATAATCAGGAGGCTATAGGATATTTAGGATTGGTTTCCATTCTTCTCACTCTGAGATCGTGCTTTAGAGCTGTGTTATAGGTTGGACCCCTCTAACGTATTCCTTTTCTGTAACAGTTATGCCTCCACGTAAGGCAACCCGGGCCCAGAAGGGCAAGGCAGCCGAGGGAGCTGCTAGCATGACACCTAGAGTCACGAGGGCTCAGGCCCAGTCTATACCCGAGACGGCGAGTTCCACGACGCCGCCAGTCCCAGCAGAGACTACAGTACCCGCACCTCCTGTCCCACAGCCTGGGGCGGAGGAGATAGGGTACAAGGAGATGGCCCAGCTATTGGCTAGGATTGTGGCCAGACACGAGGATAGGCCGACGCGGCAGCCGATTCCAGCTCAGCTCGATCAGACCCGGTGCACCCGAGGCGAATAGTTTGAGGCTACGAGATTTCCTGAGTTGTAGCCCGCCAGAGTTTTACGGGTCGAGGCTGGAGGATGATCCGCAGGAGTTCATCCGTCGCCATGAAGGATCACGCGGTGATCAAGGCCTCGAGAGAGTCTGTGACCTTTTCGCGTCGGCTGCGTGATACCGCGATCGATTGGTTTGATTCGCGAGCTTTCCGGGAGAGCATGCACTCCAGCAGATGGGACGAGTTTTGAGGCCTTTCTCACTCATTTCTTGCCTCCACAGATGAGGGCGCGGCCGATAGATTTTTACCGCCGAGGCAGAGGACGCGACCGTCGTGAAGTACAATGTCGAGTTTGATTCATTGGCTCGATATGTCCCGGCTGTAGTAGATATGGAGGATAGGTGCACCGCCACGTCACCGCTAGATGATTATATGGCCGAGTCGTATGCGGGTGTTTCTCTTCACCGAGTATGGACATTACCCGCACGCAGCTCATGCCCTCGATGCGGCGAGCGCAGAGGTCGACGAGTGATGACAGCAGAAGAAGGCGCCAGGCGGGAGGGTCTTCGGTGGCTATCGTGGTGGCGGCTCAGCGGCGATCAGATTTGCACCACGCCCACTCAGAGCACTCGCACCATCCTCAAGACACCCAGAGTATTCGAGGCGGACCGGGCCCCGTGGCTTGGACATCCGAGTAGCAGAGGTCGGCGATCGACCACCCCGTGTGGCCGTCGGTAGATCCTATTACGGAAGTGTGGTAACGCTTTTGGAGCTTGTTACGCCAGCGCAGGTCACTTTGCGGGATCGTCGGCCGGGCGTGGCGGTGGTAGGGCTCACCTTCGTGTTCTTGCCGCCATCATCTCCTACGATTACTCGCCGGGCGTGGTACTCATGGTCGCAGGTCGCGCAGAGGTCGTGGCTCGTCCCGATTCTAGGTCCTCGTAACCGCATTTATGCTTTGTCCGGTAGCGACAGATCGTGAGGCCTCACTTCGATGTCGCCACAAGTACCTTATCGCTGGGTTTGATGTGTATGCTTTGATAGATCCGGTTCTACTCGCCTATATATCTCCCCTTGTTGCTAGTAGGATAGGGATAGAGCACGAGTCCATAGACCTTTCGAGGTAGCTACGCGATGGGTGATTCGGTGGTAGCTCGGCGGGTATATGTGAGCTTGTCCTGTGACCGTTTACCGTCGGACTTAGCCGACTTGATAGAGTTGGAGATGATTGACCGACGTGA
The DNA here is from genome assembly GCA_029844215.1 of Przewalskia tangutica. Lineage (NCBI taxonomy): Eukaryota > Viridiplantae > Streptophyta > Magnoliopsida > Solanales > Solanaceae > Przewalskia > Przewalskia tangutica. The sequence continues at coordinate 17,298,206 of CM056740.1, forward strand.
TCATGGGGATGGATTGGCTAGCTTCACTACGCCAATGTAGACCGCAGAGAGAGAGTAATGCGGTTCCAGCTCACGAGGCCGGTTGTTGAGTGGGAGGAGCACAGACGCCGAGGGTAGGTTTATTTCCTACCTCAAGGCTAGGAAGATGGTGCGAGAAGGGGTATATCTACCATCTCGTTGGTGTTTGATAATCGAGGCCGCAGCGCGATTTTCGATTCCGATGAGTCGAGAGTTCCCGCGTGTTTCAGACGACCTCCCGTGTCCTCCCGAGAGGAGATCGAGTTTGTATAGATGTGTTGCGACACTCGGCTATTTCCATTCCGCCATACGAATGGCACCGCCGAGTTGAGAGAGTTGAAGGATCGGCTTAGGGATTTCCGAGAAGGGCTTCATCGGGCCTAGTGTTTCTCCCCGGGAGCGCCAGATTGTTCGTGAAGAAGAAGGACGGACTGCGCATGTGTGTTGATTACGGTGAACAAGGTGACCATTAAGAACGATACCCTTCCCGGGATTGATGATTTGTTCGACCGATTGCGAGTGCGAGATGTTTCTCCAAGATTGATCCGCGATCGGGCTATCATCAGTGCGAGTCGAGAGGTGGATGTCCCTAGATCGCATTCGACCGTGACGCACTATGAGTTCGTGGTCGCGTCTTTGGTTGACCAATGCTCGCGGTATTCATGGATTTGATGAACCGAGTGTTCAAACCATTTTGGACACGCTTGTGATAGTGTTCATTGATGATATCTTGGTTTATTCTCGCCAGGCGGAGCATGCGGAGCATTTGAGGACCGTGATTCTCTCAGACCGGCGATTACGCAAAGTTTTCCAAATGTGAGTTTTGGTTGACTTGGTGGCTTTTCTTGGGCATATTGTCGGCCGATGGCATTTGAGTGGATACGGCCAAGATCGGCGCGAGGACTTGGCCTAGACCTACTACTCCGGCGAGGTTCGCGATGTTATACCGTATTTCCGCAGTATATGCGTGGGACGTACGTAGAAAATTTGAACTTGTGATTAAGGCTTGGCCGAATTAATTTTGTTCACAACACCCGTTTAGAGTCGTTTTTCGACGAAACGTTTTCACAGCTTTCGTAGGGGAATTTCCGGCTATGTCATTTTTAATTTTTGCGGATTTTTCCGAGAGACGAAACATTTTGGACCAACAAGAGGGCGACACTTGTCACTCTCTCATTGGTTAGGCTTGGGCGGTAAAGGGTTGGCCGAAAGTGTGGTTAAAGTGGTCAAGGGTTGGTAGGATATTTTGTGTTAGTTGGCTAGTGTGCACTTGGCAAGATCTTGGCCCTACACTTGCTATGCACTTGGCAAGATCTTGGCCATTGGTTGGCCTTGGCTTGTGCTATAAATACCCCTCTCCCTTTGATGAATTCTTCATCCTTTCCACAAATCTTCTAAGTGTTGAAATCTCTCCCTCTCCCCTCTTGTTGACTCTCGTCCAAGAGCCCCTCTCCCCCTTTGAAAGGCCCCCTTGGCCGAGAGCCCTCTTCCTCCCTAGTGTGGGCCGTGGGTACCCTAGCCTAGTTGTCTCGTATAATACACCCCCCCTCTTGGTAGAAATACTCTCAAAAGTATTGTTATAATGCCCAAATTACCTTAGCCATATACCTTGTAGTATTCTAAGGTTATACCTATACAAAAGCCCAGTTATACTATTATACTTCCGTCACCCCACCGAAACCCGACGGAACATCTCCATGGTTAGCTGCAGTGGTATGTAGAAGTTGGTTAGAACTTCTAAGGGTAGTTTGGAGCGGTTGAGCGCGGAGTTGGAGCTAAACGATTGCCCAGGATCGACTTTATACTTGGATAATTATGGGCTTATCGAGGTTGAAGTACTACGTGTGGCGCGTTTTACTTAGCTTAAGGAGTAGCCGACAGTTGGAAGTACTTGGAGCGTTTTTCTATTAGTCGATACTCGTCGCGAGGTATGTGAACCTCTTCCTATCTCTTCTAGCATGATATGTGTGAACTATGTAGTACGGTAGACGTACATGTACTAAATGTATTTGATTGGTGTAAAACATAAAGTGTTATAACGGCTTTATGGGAAGTTGGTTATAACGGCTTTATGTTGGTAAGAAAATACATGTGGTTTTTAAAAGGTAACTGATTTGAACTATAACTGGCTTGTTATGTGTTAATAAAGAACTTGAAGTATTTCAAAAGATTTTTGAATCATTTTGAAAGAAGAAGTAATACTTGGTTTTTGAAAACTTAAGAGTTATACTAGCTTTATGGGAAGTTAGGTATAACGGCTTAAGAATGTTTTACTGATTTCGGAAATCAGAATGTGTATCGACAAACCACTGCAGCGTTAATAAAAGGAAATGTTTTGACTAATTAAGTATTAATAAAACCAGTAGAAACTTCCATCTGCATAGAAGCTAAGATGAGACAAAATGATATTTCCTAGATCATGGCTGCTGTAATAAGATTGTTATAAACAAGAATATCCTACTCACATATAAGGCTTATGTTTCTCAGATAGTTTAAAGGAGAATTATATTCTTAAATGAATAAGACTATGAACTACGAAACCTTTCTAAAATGAGAAACTTGAACATTGGAAATTAGGCAAACTTGAACATTGGAAATTAGGCAAACTTGAACATTGGAAAAGAATGTTGCTACTTGATTTTACAAGAAAAGTAATTGATTTACTTTAAAAAGATGATCACTCTATTTTCATATACTACGGGTATTGTGTGGTTTTTGTGAAGTAACGTATCTTTTAAAGATTTAAGTATGAAGTACTTTAGGGATAGATACCCGAACTTGTTAGCATAAAGTACCTTGTGTGAATAACTTGATTGTGTTGGTTTGAGATAGCCTTGTAAGTACTTTCTTGTTGATGTGATAAGTAAACATGTTAGGATGCTACGTGTGTTAGTATCTTGTGTGATCGTGATGTAAGGGGGTCATTCTTGTTGTGCTTACGTTGTTAAACGTTAAGCCCGTTGTACTATTATTGTATCACATACCCTTTGACTTATTATGCCGAGGGCTTGCCACCCTTGATGCGGTCTATACGGCCTACGGTCCTTGTGACTATGCGAGCGGTAGCTCGAGGATTGATCATTCGGGTGTTTAGCTGACGCGGGGATTCCTATGCGGTCTGTTGAGACTATGCGGTCTTTTGAGACTATGCGGGTTGCGGAGCCTAGGCGGATACCGAGGTTAGCCGCCGATCGTGGTATACCTCGGTGATGCAGGACCATGATTCGAGGAATACCTCATGCGGGTCCGTGTGTGACCTATGCGAGTGCGAGTTCGAGGATGACGCGCACATTGATATTACGCGAGTGGGCCGCCGATCATGGTGCGGTCTAGAAAGACCTCGGGATACGATTGTGGTATTTTTGGTGTGGGTCTTAGTCGGCTATGCCTTCGTACTTGCCCGCACGGTTTTATTGTGATAACTTTGGCGTGAGTCCACGACTTGACATCGCTTATTTATCAGGAATCGTAGTTTGGTTATCATACATGTCTCCTGCTTTATATAGACTACTATGATTTCATTTACGATTTATTTTCGTTTCACATACTTGGTACCTGTTGTACTGACCTCCTACGGGGGGCTGCGTTCATGCCGCAGGTACAGGTACGCCAGTCGTTGATCCCCGCTCTTAGGGTCACAATTCAGCTTTTGGAAAGCTCCGTTTCTCCGGAGGCTTATCTTGCATCCACCGTCGTTGTAGGTATTTACATTCGGGGTATGGCGGGCCCCGTCCCGCCATTGTTGTCATATCATTTCTTAGGTGCAGAATGAAAATCTTGTGGCGGGGGTTTGTAAAAAGGATTAAACTGTTCATGTTGAAAAAGTTGTTATTTATATACGCCAAAGGCAAGTTTTCTCAGACATCGTTTCATACTTCATTGATTTCTTGTATGTGTTTTATGTTCCGCTGATTACTCTGATGTTGTATCACTAGGGTGCCCGGGGTAAGGCACCAGTCACGGGCCCAGGTTTGGGTCGTGACAAAAGTGGTATCAGAGCAGTTAATCCTCGGAAAGTGTCTACAGACCGTATCTAGTAGAGTCTTGATTATCGGTGTGTTGTGCACCACACCAATAATCAGGAGGCTATAGGGTATTTAGGATTGGTTTCTATTCTTCTCACTCTGAGATCGTGCCTTAGAGCTGTGTTGTAAGTTGGACCCTCTGACGAAATTATTTCCCTTATCGTTATGCCTCCGCGTAGGGCAACCCGGGCCCAGGAGGGCAAGGCAGCCGAGGGAGCTGCGAGTAGAGTTCAGAGGGTTGCGAGGGCACAGGCCCAATCTTTACCTAGGGTAGTGCTTCATTCGGGGAGTTCTGCGACGTCACTAGCCCCAGCAGAGTTTAGCACGGCGGCGGCAGTTCCTACTGCGGTCATGATGTTTGGACCTTTAGTTCCGCGACCGGGAACAGAGAGTATAGAGTATACCGATGTACCGAAAGTCTTGATGAAAATCTTAGAAGGGTTGTGCGAGAGTAATTCTTCAGTTAGGCTTGAGCATGGCCTGTGTACGGGCTTATGCGCAGCAGGCCGGGAACGTAGAGATCGACGGGTTAACAAAGGACAGCAGAAGGGGGCCAGAGCAGCAAGGTCCTTTGGTAACTTTCGAGGCGAGTCACCTCACCAGCAGATTTGACATGCACCTCCGCCAGTGCAGAGTGGTCTTCCACGGATTTCAGGACGTTCGGGGTATGCAGGAGTTGGTCGGAACTCCAGGGCTTCCGGTTCACAGTGTGGCAGACGTCATCCCGGGGAATGTCGTCTTTTTGATGGTGCTCGTTTTACCGGTGACCGTCAGGGTCTGATGTTGAAAGGGGTGTCCTTGTAGGAGGACTTAGCCTTCAGGATCGGCGGGTAGTTTGTCATCTTCCTTAGCTATGCGCCTACAGGCGGGTTTGATTAGACGACTAGGAGTGAAGCAGTAGATATAGATATATCTTTAACCCTCTAGAGATCTGTATGGGTGATAAGGTGAGTATACCTTAAGTGCTATGTTCTGATAGCAGTGTGTTAGTTGTGTTTAGAAATCATGGTGGGTTAACCAAGTAAGATTTGGGGGATAGAGAAGGTGTGAGCCTTAGAGTTTTATACGTGGAGACCTTAGAGGTAAGGCCATCTCGAGTAAAGGTGTAGTGTTATGTTTGATCCTTATCGGAGTGCTTAGTGCATGTGAGATATTTTGTGTGATAAGTCCCTGAGTAGTGTGGAATGAAAGGGGGTAGTTGAGCTAAGAAGACCGCTAGGTTTTCGTAGCGTGATTAGAAAAGTTGTTCCGGACCGGGGAGCAAGTGTTTTACGCGAGAGTGGTTCGGGTTGAGGCCATGCTGCGGGTCAACCCGCGACCTGTTTGTTGGTGGGGTCAGTTCGTGGTGGTCCCGCCGGGTGGTGGGGTCACGAGGGTGTTAGGCCCAAGTTTAGTTAACCAGCGTACGAGTTCGTGGTTGCGTTCGACCAGTAGTCGGGCCGATGGGGGCAGCCCATCGTGTTCGTCGGTCAGGACCGTTTACTCGGCTGTGTTGAGATATCAGAAAGGTTATAAGGCTGCACGGTGCCTACCTTCACCTTAAGACGACAGTGGAGCCGTGTTACTACTGTTTTTGTTCGGAAGTTTTTCCAAGCATGTGTTAAGAACTCGGTGAGTCTCGACCGCGTTCGCCCTCGGGCCAGTGTTTGGATTTCAGGGATAGTTGTGGGGATTGTTGTCTCCTGTGGAGGTAGTGTTTAAGATACCATTTCAGTGTTCGGATGTCCTCTTTTGAAGCCTTGTAGGGGCGGAAGTGTGAGTTGCCGGTCGATTGGTTCGATGTTGGCAAGATTCAGATAGTTGGTTCAGGCTTGTTCCACAGATCGTGGATAGGTAAAGCTTGTCTAGAAGAGGTTCGGCAGCTCGAGAAATCGTGCGGATGATCGCGACGACGCTTAAAGTTCAGTTGTGGTCGGTCTTCTTGAAGGTACCACCGGTTTGAGTGCGACGAGTTTTGGAAAACAGAGGAACTTAGCCCGAGTTACTTTGGGCCCTTTGAGTTCATGAAGAATAGGCCAGTTGCCTATATGTTAGCATTTGCCGTCCGACTTAGGAGGCGACGTCCGATCTTTTCGTATTGTTATGTTCGGGAAAGTATCGAGATCCATCCAGAGTGTTCCCGATTAATGATGACCACGTTAGAGATAGTAACCCGAGTTTTGGAAACGTATGCTCGGGAATGTGGTAAGAGTTCGAGGGTATGGCGACCTCGGGGATCGCATGCGGCCGGAACCATTTGTTGGTCGCGGAGTGAACCTCGCGCAAAGTGACAAAAGTGGTATCATTTCTTTTGAAAGAGAAGGTCGAAGGAAGTATATTTTAGACCCCGGAGAGAGGTGTTTGTGGTGATGATTAGAGGTGTTTCCTCGTGGACTTTGATGTAAGTATTTTTCGCAGTGTACACCGGTGTGGCGGGATTGTTTCGTAAGTGTAGTAGTGAAGACTCTCGCGCGTTCGTTTTGAGACTTAGAAGGAACATTCGACGAATGTTTCTAAGCGAGGAGAATGTTATACCGTATTTCCGCAGTATGTACGTGTGGGCGTACGTAGAAAATTTGAACTTGTACTAAGGCTTGGCCGAATTAATTTTGTTCACAACACCCGTTTAGAGTCGTTTTTAGAAGAAAACTTTTAACAGCTTTCGTATGGGAAATTACCGCGATTTCAATTTTAATTTTTTCGGATTTTTACGAGAGACGAAAAAATTTTGACAACAAGAGAGGCGACACTTGTCACCCTCTCATTGTTAGGCTTGGTAAAGGGTTGGCGAAAGTGTGGTTAAAGTGGTCAAGGGTTGGTAGGATATTTTGTGTTAGTTGGCTAGTGTGCACTGGAAAGATCTTGCCCTACACTTGCTATGCACTTGGCAAGATCTTGGCCATTGGTCGCCTTGGCTCAGGCTATAAATACCCTCTCCCTTTGATGAATTCTTCATCCTTTCCACAAATCTTCTAAGTGTTGAAATCTCTCCTCTCCCTCTTGTGACTCGTCCAAGAGCCCCTCTCCCCTTGAAAGGCCCCATGGCCGAGCCCTCTTCCCCTCCTTGTAGTGTGGGTACCCCTAGCCTAGTTGTCTCGTATAATACACCCCCCCTCTTGGTAGAAATACTCTCAAAAGTATTATTATAATGCCCAAATTACCTTAGCCATATACCTTGTAGTATTCTAAGGTTATACCTATACAAAAGCCCAGTTATACTATTATACTTCCCACACCACCAAACCGAAACCCTAAGGAAAATCTCCATGGTTAGTTGGAGTGGTATGTAGAAGTTGGTTAGAACTTCTAAGGGTAGTTTGGAGCGGGTTGGAGCGCACGGAGTTGGAGCTAAACGATTGCCCAGGATCGACTTTATACTTGGATAATTATGGGCTTATCGAGGTTGAAGTACTACGTGTGGCGCGTTTTACTTAGCTTAAGGAGTAGCCGACAGTTGGAAGTACTTGGAGCGTTTTGCTATTAGTCGATACTCGTCGCGAGGTATGTGAACCTCTTCCTATCTCTTATAGCATGATATGTGTGAACTATGTAGTACGGTAGACGTACATGTACTAAATGTATTTGATTGGTGTAAAACATAAAGTGTTATAACGGCTTTATGGGAAGTTGGTTATAACGGCTTTATGTTGGTAAGAAAATACATGTGGTTTTTAAAAGGTAACTGATTTGAACTATAACTGGCTTGTTATGTGTTAATAAAGAACTTGAAGTATTTCAAAAGATTTTTGAATCATTTTGAAAGAAGAAGTAATACTTGGTTTTTGAAAACTTAAGAGTTATACTAGCTTTATGGGAAGTTAGGTATAACGGCTTAAGAATGTTTTTGATTTGGAAATCGAATGTGTATCGACAAACCATCTGCGGCGTTAAAAGGAAATGTTTTGACTAATTAAGTATTAATAAAACCAGTAGAAACTTCCATCTGCATAGAAGCTAAGATGAGACAAAATGATATTTCCTAGATCATGGCTGCTGTAATAAGATTGTTATAAACAAGAATATCCTACTCACATATAAGGCTTATGTTTCTCAGATAGTTTAAAGGAGAATTATATTCTTAAATGAATAAGACTATGAACTACGAAACCTTTCTAAAATGAGAAACTTGAACATTGGAAATTAGGCAAACTTGAACATTGGAAATTAGGCAAACTTGAACATTGGAAAAGAATCTTGCTACTTGATTTTACAAGAAAAGTAATTGATTTACTTTAAAAAGATGATCACTCTATTTTCATATACTACGGGTATTGTGTGGTTTTTGTGAAGTAACGTATCTTTTAAAGATTTAAGTATGAAGTACTTTAGGGATAGATACCTGAACTTGTTAGCATAAAGTACCTTGTGTGAATAACTTGATTGTGTTGGTTTGAGATAGCCTTGTAAGTACTTTCTTGTTGATGTGATAAGTAAACATGTTAGGATGCTACGTGTGTTAGTATCTTGTGTGATCGTGATGTAAGGGGGTCATTCTTGTTGTGCTTACGTTGTTAAACGTTAAGCCCGTTGTACTATTATTGTATCACATACCCCTTTGACTTATTATGCCGAGGGCTTGCCACCCTTGATGCGGGTCTATACGGCCTATGCGGTCCTTGTGACTATGCGGAGTGCGGTATCTCCAGGATTGATCATTCCGGGTGTTTAGCCCGACGCGGGATTCTATGCGTCTGTTGAGACTATGCGGTCTTTTGAGACTATGCGGGTTGCGGAGCCTAGGCGGATACCGAGGGTTAGCCGCCGACGCGGTATACCTCGGGCGATGCAGGACCATGATTCGAGGAATACCTCATGCGGGTCCGTGTGACCTATGCGAGTCGCGAGAGTTCGAGGATAGACGCCGCATTGATATTGCGGGCGAGTGGCGGCCGATCATGTGGTGCGGTCTAGAAAGACCTCGGGATACGATTGTGGTATTTTTGGCATCGTGGGTCTTAGTAGTCGGCTATGCCTTCGTACTTGCCGCACGGTTTTATTGTGATAACTTTGAGGCGTGAGTCCACGACTTGACATGGCGCTATTTATTGTGAATCGTAGTTTGGTTATCATACATGTCTCCCGCTTTATATAGACTACTATGATTTCATTTACGATTTATTTTCGATTTCACATACTTGGTACTGTTAGATCGACTCTCCGAGGCTGCGTTCATGCCGCAGGTAAAGGTACGCCAGTCGTTGATCCTCGCTCTTAGGGTCACAGTTCAGCGTTTGGGAAAGCTCTGTTTCTCCGGAGGCTTATCTTGCATCCTGTCGTTGTAGGTATTTACATTCAGGGGTATGGCGGGGCCCTGTCCCGCCATTGTTGTCATATCATTTCTTAGAGGTCTGTAGTACTGTTGTGGGCAGGGTTTGTAAAAAGGATTAAACTGTTCATGTTGAAAAAGTTGTTATTTATATATGCCGAAAGGCAAGTTTTCCTCAGATTACTGTTTCATACTTCATTGATTTCTTGTATGTGTTTTATGTTCCGCTGATTACTCTGATGTTGTATCACTAGGGTGCCCAGGGTAAGGCACCAGTCACGGGCTCAGGTTCGGGTCGTGACACGCAGTTTTCTGGGCCTTGCAGGATATTATCGGCGGTTCGTGGAGAAGTTTGCTTCTATCTCTGCACCATTGACTAGGCTGACTCAGAAGGCAGCCAAGTTTCAGTAGACTGATGCTTGTGAGCAGGGTTTCCAGTTGTTGAAAGAGAGACTGATGACCGCCCCCGTTCTTACTCTTCCAGAGGGTCCAGACGGTTATATTGTGTATTGCGATGCGTCAGGCATCGGGTTGGGATGTGTGTTGATGCAGCATGGCAAGGTTATAGCGTATGCATCCCGACAGCTGAAGAAACACGAGAGGAACTACCCCACCCACGATTTGGAGTCGCGCGGTGATTCACGCCAAGATCCGAGGCACTATTTGTATGGGGTTCATGTGGATATTTATACGCACCACAAGAGCCTCCAGGTATATCTTCGGCGAGGGAGCTGAACTTACGGCGAGGCGGTGGTTAGAGTTGCCAAGGATTACGATGTTGATATCTGTACCACCCGGGAAGGCCAATGTTAGGCGTATGCGCTTAGTCGTAGGTCGATGGGAGCCTATCGGATGTGCAACTAGAGAGGAGGGCATGGTTCGTGATTTGCATCGATTAGCGAGCCTTGGTGTCCGTTTGACCGATTACGATAGCGAGGGGTTCGAGTTCGTGAGGTTGCCGAGTCTTCCATCGCCGGCGAGGTGAAGAGGCAACGATTCGAGGATCCATTTTGACACGTTATCGTGATATGGCTCTTCGTAGCGGAAGGGTCTTTTGAGGTAGCACCTGATGGGGTGCTAAGGTTTGAGGCGTGTGTGTTCCGGATGTTACAGACTTGGCAGCAGGTTCTTGGGAAGCACACAATACGGCGTTACTCTATCCATCCGTGGTCGACCAAGATGTACCATGACCTTAGATCTGTGTATTGGTGGGATGGCTTGAAGAGGGCGTTGCGAGTTCGTAGCTCGCCCGTGTTGTCGCAGTAAGGTAGAGCACCGGAGGCACGGTGGTTTATTACGAACGATAGAGATCCCGACCGGAAGTGGGAGGTGATCAACATGGACTTCATCACGGGATTACCTCGCACTCGGAGGAGACATGATTCTATATGGGTTATCGTCGACGGTGTGAAATCAACCCACTTTCTTCCCGTCGGGACGACTTTTTCTACCGAGGATTATGCGGACTTTACATCCGAGAGATCGTCGATCGCATGGAGTCCCTATTTCGATCATATCGCATGCAGGAGCCCGCCACGGCTAACTGGAGGTCTTTCCGAGAGGTTTAGGGGCGCAGTGAGCACGAGTCTGCATTCCATCCACAGACGGACGGACAGGCAGAGCGCACTATCCAGACTCTTGAGGATATGCTGCGAGCCTGTGTTATCGACTTCAGGGGTAGCTGGGAGGATCATTTTCCTCTAGTTGAGTTTGCATACAATAATAGCTACCACTCCAGTATTCAGATGGCGCCTTATGAGGCCTTGTATGGGAGGAAGTGCAGATCGCCTATAGGTTGGTTTGATGTGGGCGAGGTGCAGCTAGTGGGACCAGATTTGGTGCAGCAGGCAGTGGATAAGGTGAAGCTTATCCAGGAGGTCTTGCGGCTCGAGTCGATGAAGTCATACGCAGATCACCGTCGTCGGCATCCGGAGTTCGAGGTTCATGATTGGGTTTTCCTAAAGGTGTCACCCATGAAGCGGTGTGATGAGATTCGGAAGAAGGAAACTTCACCCAAGGTACATTGGGCGTGTCGATTGTCCGCAGGGTAGGCAAGGTTGCCTATGAGTTGGATCTGCCGTCCGATCTGGAGGCAGTGCATCCGGTGTTTCATGTTTCTATGTTGAGGAGATGTATCGGGGATCCATCTAGAGTGCATCCGATTGACGATGTCCAGGTGACCGAGGGGTTATCATATGAGGAGGTTCCCATAGCGATAATCGATCGTCAGGTTAGGCGTCTGCGGACCAAGGACGTGGCTTCCGTCAAAGTCCTGTGGCGGAACGAGCTCAGGGAGGAGATGACGTGGGAAGCTGAGGAGGACATGAGACAGAAGTATCCTCACCTATTCCCCACACCTCCAGGTAATTCACTTTCCTACTTGTAAATTTTCGATATCATTTTTGCCTAAATGTTGTTCTGTGGCCGTGTGTGGCATTTGCAAACTGTTTAAGTTATGAAGAATCTTATCGTTAACTGTCTTGGGAAGGAACATTCGGGACGAATGTTTCTAAGGAGGGGAGAATGTTATACCCCGTATTTCCGGAGTATGTACGTGAGGACGTACGTACAAAAGTTTGGCCTTAAAGTTTAGGCATGGCACGTTTTTTGGGCACAACCCTCACAAAGAATCGTTTTCCGACGAAACGTTTTACAAGACTCGCGTAGGGTAAATTCCGGCTATGCCATTTCTAATTTTTGCGGATTTTTCCGAGAGACGAAACACTTTGGACCAACAAGAGGGCGACACTTGTCACCCTCTCATTGGTGGACTTGTGGCGGAAATGGACCGAATTGGAGAGCCAATTTTGTCAAGTAGTTGGTAGGATATTTTGTGTGCAAGTTGGCTAAGGACACTTGCCCTAATCCTCACCCTACACTTGCCTTGCACTTGGCACCATCTTGGCCCTTGGTTGGCCATCCCTTGACCTATAAATACCCCTCTTGAGATGAAGAGTTCTTCATCCACAAAAGCTTTCCAAGTCTAAAATCCTCTCCTCTCCCTTAAAGCCTTTTCGTCCAAACACCTCTCCCCTTTGGAGAATTTTAGCCGAGGCTATCCCCCCCGCCTAGCCTAGCCGAAATCTACCCCCCCTCCCTTGGTAGAAAAGTTGCCTTCTAGTATTGTTATAATGCCCAAAATACCCTAGCCCAAATCCCTTAGTACTTAGTAGAAGTTGTGAAGAACTTCTAAGGTTTCCTTGGAGCTATCGGAGCGTACAACTTAGGAGCTAAGCCTTGCTCCGGATCGACTTTTATCTAGGATATTATTGGGCTTACCGAGGTAAATAAACTTATCCTTCCTTTGTAATTAGAGAATACATACTGTAGAAGTATAAGAATAAGTATAAATACTTAGAAGATTACTACAGAATAGAATTGAACTGTTATCACAGTAGAAGGGTTTAAAAGAAGAATAATTGAACTATACTTACATAGGACTGTTTTCACAGTAGACTTATATAGCTCACCGGGTAGGGAAGTGCTGCCCGACTTTCCGTAGAATTGTGAACCCTCTGTTTAGAATGACCTACAGAGTAGTCTAGACTTTGATAGATGTCTGTGACTATTATAGGCTGATTCTCTGCGCGCGACATATTCGACTTGGCAGGTGGATTTACGAGAAGGTATGTGATTCTTCCTAAAGCATGATATTTTAAATATATATATAGTACTGAGACGTACATGTGTTAACTGAATAATAACTACGACAATGTCTTTCGACTTAAGCCTGAATAATACTTACGGCAATGTCTTGCGACTTAAGCCTGAATAATAAAGATCTTAAAAAGTCTTTCAAAAGAATTATAACACAGTTTTGAAAGAAGAAGAATAGTTGTTTTTAAAACAAGAAGCTTAAGGGTTATACTAGCTTTATGGGAAGTTAAGTATAACGGCTTAAGTTTTATAAAAAGGAACAGTTTACTTATGTGTTTTATAAAAGACTTGTATTGATTTCTGAAAGGTATAATAAGATGGTTTTGGTGAGTAGACATATTGTGATGCTATGTGTTAGTATCTTGTAACGTTTGTGTAAAGAGGTCAGTCTTACTTATGCTTATGTTGTTTGAACTATAAGCTGTTGTGTTAGTACTATATCACTCACCTCTTGAGATGATACCGGGGGTTAAGCTGCCCTCCGATGCGGGGTAGACTCAGGCGGTCTGGGACCATGATTCGAGAATACCTCATGCGGGTCCAGGGGGCCTATGCGGAGCTACGAGAGTTCCAGGTTAGTATGCGGGGTTATGCCTCATGCGGTCTATGTGGCCATGCGGACAACGAGTCCAGGACGTTGCCGAGGAGTAGCTACCCTCGATGCGGGGTTATACCTCATGCGGGCCTATGTGAGTGGCCTATGCGGACTCCGGGAGTCCAGGATTAGGCTTGCAGAATGATAATATGGGCGAGTGGCCCTGCTTCGATCATTCGCAGCCTAGAAAAGACCTATTACAGTTACCTATTGTTGCTCTTGTTTATGATGTGGCACTATGTGCGGTTACATTTGTTGTTTCGTGCATATTTGTAAAATTGGTTTTTAAAGTGATATGATTTCATTTAAGTACTTTACAGTTTCACATACTTAGTACCTGTTGTACTGACCTCCTTCGGGGGGCTGCGTTCATGCCGCAGGTAAGGGCAAGCAGGTGCTAGATCCGCATCCTTAGGATCTTTTGCGTTGGTGTCAGGAGCTCCATCTTCTCCGGAGGCTCTACTTTTGGGTATGATCTCCCTGTTGTAGATAGTTTTGTACAGTCAGGGTATGGCGGGGCCCTGTCCCGCCATAGTTGTTTATTTCCTTAGAGGTCTGTAGTCATGTTGTACAGTTGGGATGTAACTGCAAACCTTGGTTTATGTATATATGCCGAAAGGCAACCCTTTTCTCAGAAACTGTGTATCATTTACAATTATTTCATGTCTTGTTTTATATTCCGCTGATTTTCTCTGATGTATGACTACTTGGGTGCCCGGGTAAGGCACCAGTCACGGGCCCCGGAACGGGTCGTGACATATAGCCTCCTGATTATAGATGTGGTGCACAACACACCGATAATCAAGACTCTACTAGACACGGTCTGTAGACATTTTCCGAGGACTAACTGCTCTGATACCACTTTTGTCACGACCCGAACCGGGCGTGATCGTGCCTACCGGGCACCCTAGTGATACAAAGATCGAGAGAATCACGGAAAATAAAAACTTAAACATACAAATAGATATGGATCAAGATAAAGAAAATAGGCCAACCAAAGCGGTTGTCTTTCAAAGATATATATATATATCGACCTTGAGCAGTTACAATCCTTACAACCACCTTGCCTGACAACTACTGCACCTCTAAGAATTTTTACAACAACTATGACGGGACAGGGCCCCGCCATACCCCTGAATGTATAAGAACTTACAGACTCATGGTAACATACCAAAAGATAAGCCTCCGAAAGAACGGAGCTTCCCAATACGCTGAAATGTGATCCTATAAGCGGGGATCAACAGCCGATGTACCTCTACCTGCGGCATGAGCGCGGCGAAGGAGTCGATAACAGTACCAAGTATGTGAAACTGTAAAATACTGTAAATGAAATCATAATAGTATATATAAAGCAGGAGACATGTATGATAACCAAACTACAATTCACAACATAAAAACAGTCATGTCAAGTCAGGGACTCACGCCCTCAAGTCATCCCTCATGCCCGTGGAACTACTTCCTCATCGCCGTGATAGGTACAAACCATGTGATACGTATAACATGTCTCGGCCCATCTCATGGACCCAGTATAGAAACGTGTGGAATACATTCCCGGTTCATCTCATGAACTCGGATGGAACACATTCCCGGTCCATCCCATGGACGCGGTAGTCGAGTGAAATACATTCCCGGTTCATCCCATGAATGCGGTAGTCGAGTGAAATACATTCCCGGTTCATCCCATAAACGCGGTAGTCGAGTGAAGTACATTCTCGGTTCATCCCATGAACGCGGTAGTCGAGTGAAGTACATTCCCGGTTCATCCCATGAACGCGGTAGTCGGGTGGAATACATTCCCGGTTCATCCCATGAACCGGTAGTCGAGTAAAATACAGTACTTGCACAACAAGGCTATCACACGCAAACATAGGCAAGTTACACACAACTTAAGGTACTTTCATTTTATGCCAAAATCCCGGTTCTGACCCTAAAGTATTACATACATTAACTCTTTTAAAAAGATTCGTTTCTTTCACAAAAGTCACACAATGCTCGTAGTGTAAAATAGAGTGACTATCTTTTAAGTAAACCAAAACACTTCCCTTGTAAAATCAAGTAACACATTATTTTCCAAACGTTCAAGTTTGCCTAATTTCAAATGCTCAAGTTTCTCATTTTCGAAAGGTTTTGTAGTTCATAGTTTTAATCACTTAAGAATATAATTCTGCTTTAAAACAATTTGAGAAACATATGCCTTATGTGTGAGTAGGTTGTTCTTGTCTATTACAATCTTATAAAAGCAGCCATGATCTAGGAAATGTAATATCATTTTGTCTCATCTTAGCTTCTATGCAGATGGAGGTTTCTACTGGTTTTAATATAATTCATTAGTCAATACATTTTCCTTTATTAGCGCTGCAGTGGTTTGTTCGACTTTATTCTCATTTCCAAATCATGAAACATTATTTGTTAAAACCAAGTACTCATTACTCACGAATGAGGTTTCACAACTCTTTAACAAGATACATATCAAGTCAATTAAGTTAAGTCTCTTATCTTTCAAGATCAAGTCTCTTAACTTCTACAATCAATAAACCATTCTTTTACCTACATAGAGTCGTTATAACTAACTTCCCATAAAGTTATTATAACACCCTATGTTTTAAACCGACCAAATTCATTTAGCACATGTACGTCTACCGTACTACATAGTTTACAAACATATCATGCTAGAAAGGATAGGAAGAGGTTCACATACCTCGCGACGATTATCGACTAATAGCAAAACGCTCCAAGTACCTCAAACCGTCGGCTACTCCTTAAGCCAAGTAGATCACGCCACACATAGTACTTCAACCTATAAAGGCCACAAGGCGCTTATTAACATCTAGATCTCAACGTAGAATATTCTACAGAAAATTCGGCAAGCCTCCCACACATGGCGCGTAAATCTCCTCCTCTATCGAGGCCGGCTACCAAGCCAACCAGGAGGGGGGGGGGGTTTATACGTCTAACCGGACGTGTACAATTCCACTTCACAGTAATGCTACACAAGTCTACTGTAATACAGTCCTATGTAATTACAGTTCGGTTCTCTTTCTTTAAATTCAGGCTTAAGTCAAAATACATTGCCGCAAAACTATGTTCAGTTCTATACATAGTATACTTCAACTATATATTCCTACAACATGTAATTTCCAATAACAACAGGGGGACAAGATTATTTACCGAGATAAGCCCAAAATTATCCGAGATAAAAGTAGATCCTGAGCAAGGTTTAGCTCCTACTCCGTGCGCTCCAATTCGCCCCAAGAACCCTTAGAAGTTCTACACACTT
Source organism: Przewalskia tangutica (assembly GCA_029844215.1). Lineage (NCBI taxonomy): Eukaryota > Viridiplantae > Streptophyta > Magnoliopsida > Solanales > Solanaceae > Przewalskia > Przewalskia tangutica. The sequence goes on from CM056740.1 coordinate 17,315,023, forward strand.
CTACTAAGTACTCCAACCAATTATGGAGATTTTTCCAAAGGGTTTCGTTTAGTGACTGAAGGGAAGTATAATAGTATTTTCGGGCTCTACGTATAGAGGTAACTTTGGAAAATACTACTAGGTATTTGGGCTAAAGTATTTGGGCATAGTAACAATACTAGAATACAATTTTTCTACCAAGGGAGGGGTAGTATTTCGAGAACAACTAGGCAAGGGGGAGGGGGGTGTTTCTCGGCCGAGGGCTAGGGAAGGGGGAGGGTGCTCTCGGCTAGCTCACAAGAGGGGGGGAGAAATGGATTTCAAGACTTGGAAATATTTGTGGATGAAGAAAACCTTCAAGCAAGGGGAGTATTTATAGGCCAACCAATGGCCAACCAATGGCCAAGATGAAGCCAAGTGCAAGGCAAGTGTAAGGCCAAGATTAGGGCAAGTGTACCTTATCCATCTACCACAAAATATCCTACCTAACCCTTGACCAAGAGAAAGGCACAAAAATCGTCCAACCTAGCCCATTGTTGCCGTCCATTGAGGGTGACAAGTGTCACCCTTCCGTTGGTCCAAAATATTTCATCTCTTGGAAAAATCCGCAAAAATAATAAATGACATAGCCGGAATTTTCCCTTCGCAAAGTTTGTAAAACGTTTCGTCGGAAAACGACTCTCTTCGGGGGTTGTGCACAAATTTCGACCCTTAGTCTACTTTAAGGCTTAACTTTTATACATACGCCCTCACGTACATACTCTGGAAATACGGGGTATAACAACGGTATGCCTCGAGGAGGGCAACGATGCCTGAAGGGCAAAGGAGTAGCAGAGCTACCGGACTCGAGAGAGTTGATAGGGCTCATACCGTGGTATACTGGATATTGTGCCGCGATCGAGTTCTTGCGCCGAGTTTTGAGGCCCCAAAGACGAGCCTCCGGTTTCGATTAGGAGAAGACTATAGGGTCATGAGGGAAGCAGTTATGTTATTGACCAAGATAGTGGTGCTACAGTTTCATCAGCAGGAGGTTATTCGGCCAGTACAGGCAGGTGTACAAAGGGTAGAGAGCCAACGCGGAAATCAGCGTAAGAGGGCTAGACCGGTTGGTTATCCCGGTGAGTTTTTGGACGATCAGCCTAAGCAGCGAGTGAGATATTCATCCCAGCCTACCCAGGACATACCCCCGCAGCTCACAGGTGGGAGATTGGACTCCACAAGGTATTTAGGAGCCGGTCCGAGCTCCAGGGGTCGAGGTTCTCAGAGGAGCAGAGGATTTTCTCAGTCGAGGCCACTTATTCCTCAGTGTTTCCGATGTAGTAAGCGTCATATGGGGAAATGTCGTTATGGCACAGGTGTTTGTTTTTATTGTGGCCGTCCGGGCCATATACTGAGGGTGTGTCCTTTTAGAAAGAGCACCGGTGAGGTGGCTCAGCCTATGAGGCCGATGGTTGATTCTCTTTCCTCCGCAGCTGTGCGTCCCCCAGGGCAGGGTGTTCAGATGTCAGCCAGCCGTGGTAGAGGTCAGGGAGGAGTTTATAGTTCTGGCGGTCCTTCGAACCGCAGAGATGACGTGACTACGGGGCAGGATCAGGAGGCGACATCGCATGGGGTTACAGGTATATCTCGATTCTTTTGAATCATACGTGCATTGATAGATTCAGATTTCGCCCTAGCATATATGTTTTCCCTTTGTTGCTAGCAGTTGTAAGTGATAGTACCCCCAGAGGTAGGAATACTTTGATTAGTAAAGTGAAAAGTTAAGAATGTTGACAAGAATGGTAAGTGAACTGAGACTATAGTTGTGTAGAGTTCACAAGTAGTAATTGCCCCATAACAGTGTAAGACCAATAGGGAAGATTGTACAGTAGAAATACTTTGGCCTATGTGACGAACCTCTAGTGAGTAGGGGCATAGGGCAAGAAGTACCTTGAGGTAAGAGAGAATTTTATTCCAGACTAAGAATGAGAAGTTAAGTGTGACGATGGGTCGGGTTATGGACTCATTTCGGGTCAGCCGGTAGTATGGAATGGGGTGATGTCAATTAGATATGGTCCCGCGATATGATAGGGTAACGAGGATGCAAGGCCCAAGTTTAGTTAATTGTTGTACGAGTTTGTGGACGCGTTCCACCGGAATCAGGTCGTAAGGACCGGGAAGAGCCTTAGCGGAAATTCAAGTAGCATAATGGCCAAGTTTGGATAGTAACTCCACGGATTGGAGAACAAAAATAATATTTGAAATGTTGTACGTATACGAAATAAGTTTGGAAGTACGAGAAAGTATGACAAGTAAGAAAATAAAGGAACCTCTAAGGATCCCGTGTTTTAGAAGACTGTAACCTTCGAGTTTTGTGAGAAGGGGTCGCGGACGGAAGGTCCATTGATATGTTTACGTATGTTATGTGGTGGCCATGTGTGGCATCGTTGGTCTTGTGGAGTATTGATTGTTAGGCATAATATAGAGACTATGCCGGAGTTTGTATAGCTTGGCAACCGACTAAGAACATTCGGGGACGAATGTTTCTAAGGGGGGAAGAATGTTACACCCCGTAAGTCCAGGACATGTATAAGAGAATGTATGTAAGGAATCAAGACTTGGAAATTGGCACGAAAGGAAGAATTGTTGTTCCGACGGAAAATCTTCCGAACGTCGGAAAGGAAAAATGTTCGTTATTGAGAATTGAATTCTCAAAATGCATTATTTGAAGAGTATGGAACTTATTAACATTATGGAAATTTATTTTTACGGATTTGGTCACGTGGGGCCCACCCGAGGAATTTTACGTTTTGCGGGGCCCACGAGGGTTACAGAATTTTATGGACGAATGAGAGGACGACATGTGGCACCTTCCCCACATGGTCTTGGTCGAAAATTGCAAGGGTAAAATGGTCATTGACCATTGAAGATGAACAAGTCTTGCTAGCTTGAGATTGTTGACTTGTCAACTTGTCCACAAGGCTTAACATTAATTTTCCTTCATCCTAGCCACTCAAGTGTTGATATCTTGACCCTCCATTTTCTTTTATATACCACACTAGTGCAAGACAAGCTCTTGAAACACTTAGAAAAATTTCACACATTCTTGTTCATTGTAGTAGCTCTCGGGTTCACCCTCCCTTCCACACAAAAATTTTGTAGTTTTGATCCATTATTCACAAGACTTAAACCCAAGGTCCCTAAGGGTATTGTAAGGATATCTCAATAGAAAGATCTCGGAAAAACGGCGTTTTCACGTTAGTCGCAAGGCGAAAACCTAAGGCATTTTCATAGGTTTTGATTGGAAATTGAAGAGAAGTTGGTTGTGAACTTCTAGAGGCTTCAAATAGCGGATTGGAGCGTAAAGGAAAGGAGCTAAGAATTGCTAAGGAACGACTTTGAATCTTGGAAATTTTAAGGGCTTGTAAAGGTATAAATCTTGTCGTTTTAGCAATTAAAGTTTACTTATAATTGTAGTTATGGATATTAGCAAGCATGAGATACGTAGTATGAAGTTTGATAAGTGTATTGACTATTGGAACCCTAATCTGAAAACTAGTATGTTTAGCCCTTAAGATTACAATTCAAGTTGATTATTAGTTTAAGTCGTCACATGTTATATAAAGAAGGAATTATAGTTGTTAAAGTTGTCTATGCCTATATAACATGTTAGACCTAAGAACTTGGGTTGGAAAAGAATTGGAAAAGACTTTGTATTGTTGAATAAGTTAGCCGAGAATGGCTTTGATTATGGACTTAGTTGGTATTAATTGTGGGGCAGAATTTTACACGTATTGTAAGGCGTGTAATCCCCTTTGGTTGGTTGTTGTTTTGAGCCTTAAATGTGGCGTGTTGGTTATTGAATTCGGCCTTGAAAAAGGTGGAAAAGTATGTAGAAACAAAGGAGGTGCTGCCCAATTTTCCGTAGAATAAGAGACCGTATACTTAGTATTATTCTACGTTAGAAACTAGAAGTTGATAGTCATGTTGTGGCCATTATAGGTTGACACTTCTACGTGTGGCGTATTCGACTTAGCTTGTGGATTAAGCCGAAAGGTATGTGAACCGCCTCTCTTCTTCTAGCATGATTCCTTATGGTAAAGTAAGTAATTCCTACTCCTTAAATGATCCACTCCTTGTTTGTACTTGGATTGCCTAATATAGAAGTTGTTCTATATACTTCCTTGATGTAATTTGGATGTTTAAATTGGAAGTTGTTATAATCCATTACCTTGATGAAGTTTGGATTTTCAAAAGTGAAAGTATTTTACTTGAAGTACATAGAGTCTTGAAAAGGGAAGTAGTTTCCAAATCTTTTGGATAGTGCCTTAGTTTCAAAACCTAAAGGTTGTTATAACGGCTTTAGGGGAGTCAAAGGAGTGATTTACTTAATTGATTTAAAAGAGGAGAAATGACATGATTTAAGAGAAGTGACTTGATTTTGTAAGTATGTGATACTTGGTTTTAAAAGTGTAAGTCTCTTGGATATAAAAAGGAATGAATTGGTCTAAAACCATAAAGGGTTATAACGGCTTTATGGGAAGTTGGTTATAACGACTTTATGGAAGGTTAAGAAAGTTGTCTATTTTGATTGATAGGTACGAGTTGCCTAGGTTGTGAAATTAGAAGTTACTTCATTTCAAGTCTTGAAATGAATTTCTAAAGATGTAGTAACTTAGTTTGAAAAATAGACATGCCTTGATACTGCGGGTGTTAGTATCTTGGGGTTTTATATAAAAATGAGTCTTTTGAAAAGAATGGAAGTACGTAGTACTTAGGGTTAAAATCCCGGATTTTTATATAAAACGTAAGTGCCTTGAGTTTAAAAAAATGAAAGTCTAAAGATTTTATGAACTTGCCTATGTGTGCTGGTGATAGCCTTTGAGTGCAAGTATTATGTTTTATTACGTTGCCGCGACTCTCGGTTGGAGGGTCGGCTGTCTTGTTGTAAGTTTACTTGGACGTACCGACGGTGATGTGGAATTCCACGGGTATGCTTCCATTATGATCGATCCTTGGACATGCTTATACGATGTGGGATTCCGGGGCATGCGACCAGGATGCGGGTTAGATTCCCGGATTATTTGTATTACTCCTTGGACATGCTTACACGATGTGGGATTCCGGGGCATGTGACCAGGAGGCGGGTTAGATTCCCGGATTTGTTTGTCTTACCCCATGGTCATGCTTATACGATGTGGGATTCCGGGGCATGCGACCACGTGGGATATTGTTGTTCCATGGATTAGCCCTCCATGATATCTCGTGACGACAGGCTGGATCTGGTAGTTAGCTTTCGTACTTGCCCCGGTCAGTTGTTGACGCAGGCTGGATCTGGTAGTTGGCTTTCGTACTTGCCCCCGATTCTATTACGATTTGGTACGGTAGGCTCGGTAGATAGCTTTCGCACTTGCCCCGGTCATATCTCGTGGCGACAGGCTGGATCTGGTAGTTAGATTTCGTACTTGCCGATCGATTGTTGACGCAGCCGGATCCGTAGTTGGCTTTCGTACTTGCCGGCCGCTTTATGATGCAGCCGGATCCGTGGTTCGTTTTCCTACTTGGCCCGCATGATTTTAGGACACAGGTGGGACTTGGTGTTCATGTATGCCTATTGGTGTTATATTATATCATGGACTGCCGGCAGTGAGGAAGGATTCCACGGGCATGATTGATATTATAGGCGTGAGACCCATGGTTATATTTTAGTAAAGACTTTGAGGGCATGCGTCCCTGACTTGATATGACTGCTTATGTATTGTGTACTGTAGGTTGGCTATCATACATGTCTCCTGTTTTGTTTAGACTGTCATGATTTCATTACTGATTTATCGCTTCACATACTTGGTACATTCTTTCAGACCGACCTCGGGCTGCGTTCATGCCGCAGGTTTAGGTACGCAGTTTGGTGATCTTCAGGTGTAGGACCCTGCTCCGAGTTTTTGGATAGCTCCATCTGTTCAGGATTTTATCATTTTGGTATAGTTCTTTCAGTACAGGCTTTTGTACGGTTATGGGTACGGCGGGGCCTTGTCCCGTCATATTTCAGTAAAACTCTTAGAGGTCTGTATTCATATGTGAGATTGGACTCATGTACAGTGTAGTGTCTTTTGATTATGTATATTATATGGCAGCCTTGTCGGCTTTGCCCTTGCACGTATGTTGGTTTAAAAAAAATGAGGTGTTATTTAATTTCCGCAGTTTACTTAGTTGTTAAGGTAGAAGGGTGCCCAGGTAGGGCACCAGTCACGGGCCCGGGGTTCGGGGCGTGACAGTTTAAAATGACCTTGGAGAGGAAACTTAACATTAGTTCAACATCTCATTTACTCATATAATCTACCCGCATAATTGATTATTGTCATCAAGATCATAAAATATTAGCCAGAGGAACATAAGCACGAATACCATAAAATTGTGGGTAGGACATCCATATCGACCTCATTGTTATGATATTGTTATAACTGGATGCTTGTAGAAGCGGATCATGGCACGAATACGTGAAAATGTAGATACCATAATATTAGAGTCAAAACAAGAAATTTACCTTAGGCATTCTCTTCTTATACAAGGAATAGGTATGTATTCCATATGATTTTTTTTTGTAATTTTTAAAACACTTATATTTCCCTATCCACGATCATTATCAAAATCAACATTATATTTGGAAAGCAATTAGACGCTAGAACATGGACATTCGTATTAAAGCACGATAAATACGTGTGATATGAATGCATTTTTTAACTGTAGACATGAGCACAACCTGATGTGCAAAACATAAAAAATATTTCTTTTGTATAGCTTACTATCGTATAGAGTCTTAATTCTTGAATCTTAAACGTGGAGTATAAATCTCTAACATGGGAATGATATAGGTACGTAAGGCACGAGTAGAGTACGTCTGGGCATAAGTACCACATAGTACAAGAATTACTCTGGAATTGAAAACGTAACATCACTTCAAACTTTTTATTTCTCACTCTGAAACTTGCTCTCATAAAATCTTTACCTTTTCATGTAGATTTATCTAGTACTTGATCTCAACAGGTATGACAAAAGATGAATTCTCCACACCTTGCCATAGTTACATGACACCATCATCCTCTGCCATAATATTTCTTGATGCATATCAATTTATGAAACATAGAATCTATATCGGCACCTTATCGTACGATCTCCCCCTTAGTTCGAAGCAGATGTTTAAGGCTTGTGGATCTCTTAAGTTTAGCGATAAGTGGTTATCTAATCATTCTACTAATTTTTCTCTTAATTTCATTTTATCTCTAAGACTATCACCATAAAACTTGTCTTTTTATTTCCTTACCTACCTTCTCTATTACCCAACAAAATAATATTCTTACGGCAATTTACTAACACAATGCCCTCTAATTCAGCCTAAACTAGTTAAAGAAATTAGAACTATGTCAAGATACTCGACATCATCTAATCATATCTTATGGTCGAATACTACCTTCTTTTAGCCATATACATAGTCACACTAAAGTATGTCTACATCCTTGAAGGGGAAATTAAAATAATCTACTCTGAACTTCCAATCACACGATAACCACATATGATTTAGTAGATCTCGAGGCACACTATATTATACATATCAAAAAGGAAAAATTATTAGCATACCTACGACAACATGTGACGACGCCTCTGAATCCTAACGGTCTAACATATCATGATAACATGTTTGAACCAAACTTGATCCTAACAATTGTTACACTCCGTAAGTCCAGGGCATGTTAAATAGAATGTACATAAGGAATCAGGACTTAAAAATTTGAACGAAAGAAAGAGTTGTTATTTCTAAGGAAAATCTTCCGAACCTCAGGAAGGAAAAATATTTGTTAGTAAGAATTGGGTTCCCAGAATTGTTATTAGAGATTGAGGAATATTATTTTCGGATTTGGCCCACGTAGGGTTTTCGATATTTTGACCAATTATGGAAATTTCGGGAAATGGAATATTTTAGACCAATAAGAGGGTGACACGTGTCACCCTCCACATGGCTTGGTCGAAAATGACTTGGTCAAGAAAGACCAAGTGGAGAGCTTAGCATTATTGACTATATTGACTAAGATCCTAGCCACACATTTGTTTTGATCTCACCCCTTGGTTGTAGTATATATCCCATTACTAGTGCAAGACTAGAAAAAATCCACATTTAGAAAAATTTGAGAAATCTTGTGAGCACAAGATGAGGCTCTCGGCCATAGCTCTCAAGAAAAGAAAAAAATTCTTCAATCTTGCTTCATAATCCCAATATTCAAACCCAAGGTCCCTAAAGGTATTCTAAGGATATTCCAACACAAAAATCCCGGAAAAACTACGTTTTTATGTAAGTCAAAACATGAAAACCTAAGGTGTTCTTCAACTTTGAAGTTGGAATTTAAATAGAAGTTGTTTATGAACTTCTAAGGATTGTTTGGAGTGGATTGAAATGTCAAGAAGAGGAGCTAAAGTTGCTAAGGATCGACTTTAGGTTTTGGATTGTATTTGGGCTTAAAGAGGTAATAATCTCCGTCTTGCTATTGTAATTGAAGATTTCATGTCGTAGTAGTTGATAAGTGAGCGTGTGTTATATAGAATGAAGTTTGAAAAATATTTGGATCATGTTGATATGTTAAAACCAAAAATTGGCATGCTAGCCATTAAAGTTGTTCGTTATAATCGTCGCATGTTATTTAAGGAAAGGAATATAGTCGTTATAATTGATCATGACTTATATTACATGTTGGAATAACGACTTGGATTAGAAAGGAATTGAAAAGAAATAGATGTTGTTGTTGTCCTTGATATTGTCGAGAAATGGCCATGAATATTGGACAGTTTTACATTAATTGTGGGGCAGAATTTTACACGTCATGTTAAGACGTGTAATCCCCTTTGAATTGATGGTTTGTTGCGCCTTAAATGTGGCATGTTGGTTGTTGATTTAGGGTCTTGAAAAAGGTGGAAAAATACGTAGAAACAAAGGAAGTGCTGCCCAAATTTCCGTAGAATAAGAGACCTTACACTTAGTATGATTCTACTTTAAAAGGCTAGGAGTTGATGTGGCCCAAACTCGGGCCCACATCGGTGCCTTACCGGGCACCCTGGTGATACAACATCGAGAAAACCAATGAAATAAAAACTTTACACATGAAATGAGAGACATAAATAAATAGATGAGCCAACCCAACCGTTGCCTTCGTATATATACATAAAACCCGAACAGTTATCCTTTTTACAAACCACGCCACAACAAAGCATGCACTCTAAGATATACAACAACTATGACGGATGTGGCCCGCCATACCCTGAATGTACAAGTACCTACAATGACAGGGACTATACTAAAAGATAAGCCTCCGAGGAACGGAGCTTCCAACGCTGAATGCGATCCTATGGCGAGATCAACCAATGGTGTACCTACTGCGGCATGAACGCAATCGGCCGAGGTCGATAACAGTACCAAGTATGTGAAATCGAAAATACGTAATGAAATCACATTTCATCATTTTATAAAACCATTTCGCAATAAGTAAACAATTATGTCAAGTAAGGGACGATATCCCGAATAATCACTCGCGCATAATTATGGGTCTCGCGCCGTAATACCACTCATGCCGTGGAACTCATTCTCATCGCCAGCACATGATGTAAAACAACACCCGTATGTGAACTCGAACACTAGATCCCGCTGCGTCATCAAAACCGTCGGGCGAGTAGAATAGCCAACTACTACCCAAAAGCTAGTCATATCCCATCACGCAAGGTGCGGAAGCCAACTACTACCCAAAAGCTAGCCACGAATCGCCGAGGCAAGTATCTTAAGCTAACGTCTGATAGCCTACCGTCTCACAAGATATGGCCGAGGCAAGTATCTTAAGCTATCTACCGGAGGCTCTTGGTACACGAGAAAATGACCGAACAAGTATCTAAAGTGTGCACGAACCACACGCACAAACCAAGCCCGTGATCGCCGTCACCGCGCAAGCTTCGTGGATTAGCGGTCCATGGACTATGATCTGAACCTCGCAATGACCGCGTGCCCCGTCTTACCTCGGAAGTCATGGCCATGAAACCATCCCATCGACGTGCCGTGGAACATCCATCACGTCGGCGTGTCCAAAGGAAATAAATCGGATAGCCGCCTCCCAGAGTCACGATGCGAAACAACCATCGATACTCAAAGTGGGCGCATACTGTGGACCACCCAACGTCGATATGTCGGTAATCAATCGATAAGCGGCCCTCCTGCAGAGTCACGGCGACATCAACAAAACACTTGCACATCAAAGACTATCACAACAAGCATAGGCAAGTTTAACATACATTCATTTTAATCAACAATCCGGTTTCAAACCCAAAATACTACATACTTTCCTTCTTTCAAAAAGACCTCTTTCTACGTAAAAGCCACATGATACTAATACTCGTAGTATATAAAGAAAACACGTTTTACTTTTAAAACCAAATTACTTCACCTTCGTAAAAATCTTTACAAGGCTTTTTAAAATCAAGTACTCTATAATTTATAAACCAAGTGCTTTTCTTTTAGAACAACATCAAGTATACTCTTTTTAAAACCCAATTAACTTACTCTTTTCAAAACAAGTAACCTATACTTAAATCAAGTTACTTCTCCTTTTCCGAAAACAAGTCGTTATAAGTCAAGTCTCTTATCTTTCAAGATCAAGTCTCTTAACTTTCAAAATCAAGTCGTTTTACTGTCAAAACCAAATCTTTCTTTTATCTTCATAAAGTCGTTATAACTAACTTCCCATAAAGCCATTATAACACTTTATGTTTTAAAACAAACAAAAATCGTTTCACACACGTACGTCTACCGTACTATATAGTTCACAACAATCATGCTCAAGAGTATAGGAAGAATCACATACCTTTAGCTTAAACCACAAGCCAAGTCAAGTATGCCGCGCGTAGAAAGATCCACCTATAACAACCACAATATATAAATCAACTTCTAGCACTCTCCGTAGAATATTCTAAACACAAGATTCCTTATTCTACCGAAATTTGAGACTCTCCCAGCTATCACATAAATCTCCTCCCCTAACCAGGCCCGCTACCAGGCCAACAACTCCCAGGGGATTACACGTCTAACCGGACGTGTTCAAATATGCTTCACAATAATACTTACACAAGTCTACTGTAAGTACAGTCCAATGTAAATACAGTTCAATCCTTTATAATCATCCTTCCAATATAATATACTCAAGTATAACTACTACAATATGTAATATCCAATTACAATAGGGGGACATAGATCATTACCTCGATAAGCCCAAAAATTATCCAAGTTATAAGTCGATCCTGAGCAACGTTTAGCTCCGCTCCTTATGCTCCAACCCGCTCCAAGCGACCATTAGAAGTTTCTAAACACCTTCTCTAAATACGTCAACCACGCTAGGAAGATTTTTCTAGGGTTTAGTTTTACGGATATTGGAATAAAGTAGTATTTCCGGGCTACTAGTATTGAAATAACTTTGGAATACTACTAGGGATACTAGGCCAAGGTATTTGGGATTATACAACAATACACCAAGTATTTTCTACACAAGAGGGGAGGGGGACGAAATCTACACAAAGGGAGGGAAAACATTTGCTTTGGAAAGCTTTCTGTGAGGATGATTTTACTCTTCAAGCCAAGGGTATTTATAGAAGAACCAAGGGCCAAGATCAAAATAAGTGTAGGGTCAAGATTGGGCCATGTGTGTGTGGGTCCCACCACACCACATGGCCAAACGAAAATGGTGCAGTGTGAGGCCAAATCGCCAGCGGACAGTGGCCTAGCCACATCCACCCATTTCGACCAAGTGCCACATGGGGTGACACGTGTCGCCCCAATTCGTCCAAAATATTTCGTCTTAGAAAATATCCAAAATACCGAAATCTCAAAACAAAGCGGGCCCCACAAAACCGTAAATTTCTCCCGTGGGTCCCACGTGACCATTTCTAAAATAAAACCTCAAAATTCTAATATAATCCAAGAAGTCCAAATACCAAATGGGAATCCAATTCCCATTAACGAACCTTTTTCTTCACAAAACGGAACTTTTCCGAAAAATCACATCTTCCTTTCTTTCCAAAATTTACGCCGTATTCTCGCACGTGCGTCCTCACATACATACCACGAACTACGGTATAACATTCTTCCTTAGAAACATTCGTCCGAATGTTCCTTCTAAGTCTCCAAACGAGCGTGTCTTGGATAGTCTTCACTACTATACTTACGAAACCAATCACGCCATCAATGGCCATAGTATAACATACAAATCCAAGCTAACGAGGAAATCATTTCTAATCTCACAATAGCTCCTACTAGCTTCAATTTACTCTAAGGCCTATCTCCGGCCTTCACGATCCGATTCGATCGAACACGTCCCGAACTCATACGATGGTTACCTAAACTTGGGCCTAGCACCTCGTGACTTACCACCCTACGGACCACCTCGAACTGACCCCACCTCAATCCGGGCTGCGGGTTGACCCGCGACTTGGCCTCAACCCGACCCGCTATCGCGCCCAATCTCTCTCGTTCCCCGATCCGGAACAATCTTACTAATTCACGTCATGAAAGCTACCACTTCCATCTTACACTACCCATGGAATTATCACACCAACATAATGCTATCAGAACATAATAATTAAAAAATATACTTATCTTAATACAAATGCATACTAGTCTCTTAGAGGGTCAAGGATATACCTGATATCACAAAAACAAATAGGCGATTTCAAGGACCGCTATAACTGGGAACTTCCACCACGACCCCTGCCCTGGCCTGCCGGTATATGAACACCCTGCCTAGCTATCGAAGGCGAAGAACCCGCAACAGATCCCGAAGGCTGAGTCTCAACATCCGCGCTACCTCTGGTAGGACAATTTCTCGCAAAATGGCCCCGCTGGCCACATGTAAAACAAGTCCTCTGACACTCCCCCGAATGGGGTTTACCACACTGGTTACACTTAGGTCGGGTGGCTTCTCCGCCAAGACTCCCAACTCCCAAAACACGAACCTCGAGCCACGACTGCTCCTCGAATACTCTGGAGGCCACGAAGATCAGAGGACCACTCTGTACTGGCGGCGGCGTATAACTAGTTCACACGAGGCGGTCCGCCTTGAAAGTTACCAAAGGACCCTGCTGTCCTGGCCCTCTTCTGCTGATATTGGTCAATCCGTCGGTCTCTCCGTGCCTCACACCCTAGTGCATGAGCCTGCATGCGGGCGATGTCCATGCCCGGCTGAAGCGATACACCCGAACAAGACTCTGCCAAGTAGTCATCAAGCCCTGTGACGTAGCGGTGCACTCTGTCCTCCATATTAGCTACTAACGCAGGGACATATCGAGCCAACGAGTCGAACTCTACGTTGTACTCCCGAATGCGTCCTCCCGCCTCGATCGAAACACAGCCGCCCGCGCCCTCCTCATCGCGCGGCAAGAAATGGCCGAGAAATGCCTCCGAGAACTCGTCCCCGAATACCGGGGCGCATGCTCCCGACAGCTCCATGAATCAAACTACCGGTCATGCGGTATCACGCGGCCGATGCGAACCAAAATCACGGACTCGGTCTCGAAGCCTTGATCACTCACATGATCCTTCAGAATCGGCGGATGAACTCGCGGATCATCCTCGGGCCTCGACGTAGAACTGCGGCGGGATCTGACTCGAGAAAATCCCGTAGCCTCAAACTATCCGATCTGGGATGAACTACGGGGCTACCGAATGGAACTGCCGATCCGGCCTCTCCTCGTGTGCGCCACGATCACGGCGATGGCGGGCCATCTCCTTGTAACCCATCTCCTCTGCTCCAGGCTGTGGGACTGGAGGCTCAGGTACCGTGGTCTCTGCAGCCCATCGCTGCGGCTCTAACCTCTGCTGGGGCTGGCGGCGTCGCAAAACTCGCCGTCTGAAGAACTATCTCAGGTAATGACCGGGCCTGCGCCCTCGTACTCCTCTGTGTCCCACTAGCAGCTCCCACGGCTGCCTTGCCCTTCTGGGCCCGGGTTGCCTTGCGCGGAGGCATAACTGGCAGAAAAGAACACGTCAGAAGGAGTCCAACTTACAACATCGCTCTAAGGCACGATCTCAGAGTGAGAAGAATAGAAACCAATCCTAAATGTCCTGCAGCCTCCTGATTATAGATGTGGTGCACAACACACCGATAATCAAGACTCTACTAGACACGGTCTGTAGACACTTTCCGAGGATTAAGCGCTCGATACCACTTAGGCGCCCGAAACCGGGCGTCATCGTGCCTTACCCCGGGCACCCTAGTGATACAACATCAGAGAAAACCAGCGGAAATAAAAACTTTACACATGAAATGAGAGACATAAATAAATAGACAGGCCAACCCAACCGTTGCCTTCAGTATATATACATAAAACCCGAACAGTTATCCTTTTTACAAACCCTGCCCACAACAGTGCTACAGACCTCTAAGATATACAACAACTATGACGGGACAGGGCCCCGCCATACCCCTGAATGTACAAGTACCTACAATGACAGGGGACTATACCAAAAGATAAGCCTCCGGAGGAACGGAGCTTCCCAACGCTGAACTGCGATCCTATGAGCGAGGATCAACCAACTGGTGTACCTCTACCTGCGGCATGAACGCAGCCCCCCGAAGGAGGTCAGTACAACAGGTACCAAGTATGTGAAACTGAAAATACTGTAATGAAATCACATTTCATCATTTTATAAAACCATTTCGCAATAAGTAAACAGTTATGTCAAGTAAGGGGACGCATATCCCCAGAATAATCACTCACACATAATTATGGGTCTCACGCCCATAATACCACTCATGCCGTGGAACTCATTCCTCATTGCCGTGATGCATGATGTAAAACAACACCCGTATGTGAACACGAACACTAGATCCTGCTCGTCATCAAAACCGTCGGGCGAGTAGAATAGCCAACTACTACCCAAAAGCTAGTCATATCCCATCACGCAAGGTACGGAAGCCAACTACTACCCAAAAGCTAGCCACGAATGGCCGAGGCAAGTATCTTAAGCTAACGTCTGATAGCCTACCGTCTCACAAGATATGGCCGAGGCAAGTATCTTAAGCTATCTACTGCAGGCTCGGGTACACGAAAATGACCGAACAAGTATCTAAAGTGCTCGAACCACACGCACAAACCAAGCCCGTGATCGCCGTCACGCGGCAAGCTTCATGGATTAGCGGTCCATGGACTAACGATCAACCTCACAATGACCGCGTGCCCCGATCTTACCTCTAAGTCATGGCCATGAAACCATCCCATCGGCGCATGCGTGGAACATCCATCACGCCGATGTCCAAAGGAAATAAATCGATGGCCGCCTCCTGCAGAGTCACGGCGGTCTGAAACAACCATCGATACTCAAAGTGGACGATACTCGACCACCCAACGTCGGTATGTCCAAATAATCAATCGATAGCCTACCCTCCCAGAGTCACGAAGACATCAACAAAACACTTGCACATCAAAGACTATCACAACAAGCATAGGCAAGTTTAACATACATTCATTTTAATCAACAATCGGGTTTCAAACCCAAAATACTACATACTTTCCTTCTTTCAAAGACCTCTTTCTACGTAAAGCCACGTGATACTAATACTGTAGTATATAAAGAAAACACGTTTTACTTTTAAAACCAAATTACTTCACCTTCGTAAAAATCTTTACAAGGCTTTTTAAAATCAAGTACTCTATACTTTATAAACCAAGTGCTTTTCTTTTAGAACAACATCAAGTATACTCTTTTTAAAACCCAATTAACTTACTCTTTTCAAAACAAGTAACCTATACTTAAATCAAGTTACTTCTCCTTCCAAAACAAGTCGTTATAAGTCAAGTCTCTTATCTTTCAAGATCAAGTCTCTTAACTTTCAAAATCAAGTCGTTTTACTGTCAAAACCAAATCTTTCTTTTATCTTCATAAAGTCGTTATAACTAACTTCCCATAAAGCCATTATAACACTTTATGTTTTAAAACAAACAAAAATCGTTTCACACACATACGTCTACCGTACTATATAGTTCACAACAATCATGCTCAAGAGTATAGGAAGAATCACATACCTTTAGCTTAAACCACAAGCCAAGTCAAGTATGCCGCGTGAAAGATCCACCTATAACAACCACAATATATAAATCAACTTCTAGCACTCTCAGTAGAATATTCTAAACACAAGATTCCTTATTCTACGAAATTTCGAGACCTCCCCGCTATCACATAAATCTCCTCCTAACTGTGCCCGCTACTGTGCCAACAACTCCAGGGGATTATCGTCTAACCGGGCGTGTTCAAATATGCTTCACAATAATACTTACACAAGTCTATGTAAATGCAGTCAATGTAAATACAGTTCAATCCTTTATAATCATCCTTCCAATATAATATACTCAAGTATAACTACTACAATATGTAATATCCAATTACAATAGGGACATAGATCATTACCTCGATAAGCCCAAAATTATCCAAGTTATAAGTCGATCCCGAGCAACGTTTAGCTCAATCCTTACGCTCCAACCCGCTCCAAGCGACCCTTAGAAGTTTCTAAACAACTTCTAAATACTTCCACCAAGCTAGGAAGATTTTTCTGTGGTTTCGTTACTGCTATTGGAATAAAGTAGTATTTCCTGCCCTAGTATTGAAATAACTTTGGAATACTACTAGGGATACTAGGCCAAGGTATTTGGGATTATACAACAATACACCAAGTATTTTCTACACAAGAGGAGGGGGACGAAATCTACACAAAGGAGGGAAAACATTTGCTTTGGAAAGCTTTCAGTGAGGATGATTTTACTCTTCGCCAAGCGGGTATTTATAAGAAACCAAGGGCCAAGATCAAAATAAGTGTAGGGTCAAGATTGGGCCATGTGTGTGTGGGTCCCACCACACCACATGGCCAAACGAAAATGGTGCCAAGTGTGAGGCCAAATCGCGAGGGACAGTGGCCTAGCCAGCATCACCCATTTCGACCAAGTGCCACATGGGGTGACACGTGTCGCCCCAATTCGTCCAAAATATTTCGTCTTCCGAAAATATCCAAAATACCGGAAATCTCAAAAACAAAGCGGGCCCCACAAAACCGTAAATTTCTCCCGTGGGTCCCACGTGACCATTTCTGAAAATAAAACCTCAAAATTCTAATATAATCCAAGAAGTCCAAATACCAAATCTGGGAATCCAATTCCCATTAACGAACCTTTTTCTTCACAAAAACCGGAACTTTTCCGTCGAAAAAATCACATCTTCCTTTCTTTCCAAAATTTCTGTCGTATTCTCGTACGTACGTCCTCACATACATACCCTGGAACTACGGGGTATAACAGTTGATATACGCATTATGGTCCTTATAGGTTGAAGTACTACGAGTGGCGTATTCTACTTGAAGGGTGGAATAACTATCAAGGTTTTGGAGCATTTTGCTATGTATCGTTAGTCGTCGCGATGTATGTGAACCTCTTCCTTCTTTTGGCATGATTCTACATATGAAATAGCCATGTGGTATTATTTCATGATTCCTTCTACTCTTACAAGTTAAGAGGTATGTATGTTGATTTACTCTATGTAAAAAGTATGTCTAAATTATCCTAAGTCCTTACCAAGTCTTATGAGAGATGTTGGTAAGAATGGTTAGGAAGTTATGAGGTTTGATTTAAAGCTATGTGCCTTGATTTATTTGAAGTAAGTAAGTTGATTTATATTTGAAAATGACTTGGATTTATATGTGAAAAGGGACTTGATTTTATAAGTGGAAGTTATATGATTTTAAAGAGAATAAGTTACTTGGTTTTGGAAGTGTATGAAACTTTATTTTTCAAGTTATGAGACATGATTTTATCTGTATAAGCCACATGATTTTATATGTATAAGCCACACGATTTTAAAGAATGTATGTTATGAAGTTTTAAGACTATGAACTTTGATTTCTTTAAAGGATTATGAGACGTTATTTTTAAGTCATGGGACTTGATTTCAAAAGAGTATGTAACTTGAGTTTTTTTTTAAAAAGAGTAGAATTTTATGAATTTTAAAAAGAAAGGAGTTCTATGATTCTTTTTAAGTATGTATGTACGTAGTACTTTTGGGTTTAGTTTCCCTAATGTAATAAGAAATAAAAGTGTCTTAAGTTCTCTAAAGTGAAAGGTTGTTATAATAGCTTTATGGGAAGTTGTTATAACGACTTAAGAAAAAGTGAAAAGCTGGTTTAAAATGTTATGTAAGGAAAATTACACCGTATCCCGCAAACGGGACGGGTTACATTATGTAAGGAGAATTACACCGGGTCCCGCAAAATGGGTCGGGTTATGTTATGTAATACACCGAGCCTACAAATAGGCCGAGTTATGTTATGGAATACACCGAGCCTACAAATAGGCCGGGTTATGTTATGAGACGCACTGAGCCTACACATAGGCAGGGTTATGTTATGAGATACACTGAGCCTACACATAGGCCGGGTTACGCCATATACACTGAGCCTACACATAGGCCGGGTTACGTCATTTTACATCGAGCCCCACAGGCGGGCCGGGTTATGCTACATATTCCACAGTACACCGAGCCCCACAGGTGGGCCGGGTTATGCTACACATTTCACAGTACACCGAGCCCCACAGGCGGGTCGGGTTATGCTACAGATTCCACAGTAAACCAAGCCCCACAGGTGGGCCGGGTTATGTCACATGATTCATCAGTACACCGTGTCCCGCAAATAGGCCGGGTTACGTTATCACGTATGGATAATCAAAGCAAGCTCCAAAATGAGAAGTCCCTCCATAAAGGGCCGGATTATGTTATGTAAGATATGTAAGTTATGGGAAAAACTTGATCAAATTCTTAAGTATGTATGTAAGAATATGATGATAATTCTTATTGAAAGAAGGAAAAGAACGATTATTGTACGATTGATTTCATGAGTTAAAATGGCACGGTAGGATCTGGTATTTAATTTTTATACTTGCCCCTGTCATTCTTTTATACGGTTATGATTTGATTATCAGACCTTATTTCTCGCTCCATACTCGGACTGTTAGATCGACTTCTTCTGGGCTGCGTTTATGCCCGCAGGTATTAGGTACCCAGGTTGGTGATCCTCGTTCTTAAGATCTCTGTTCAGTTTTTGGGAAGAAGCTCCATTCACTCCGGAGGCTTATCTTTTGGTACGGATCCCTTTTGATGTAGATTATGTATATTCAGGGGTATGGCGGGGCCCTGTCCCGTCACAGTGGTTATGTCAAAAAATTTAAAGGTCGGTAGTCATATCTTGTGGGTCTGTTTGTAAAGAAGAAGGATGTAACTGCTTTCGGTTATATATATGTATATCCAGGGAGGTAGCCTTATCGGCTAACCTGTTATTTATTTCTTGTTGATTTACGTCATGAGTTTTATGTATATTTCATTGATTATCTCTGATGTATACCTATAAGGGTGCCCAGGTAGGGCACCAGTCGCGGGCCCGGGATCAGGTCATGACAAAAGTGGTATCAGAGCAGTTAGTCCTCGGAAAGTGTCTACAGACCGTGTCTAGTAGAGTCTTGGTTATCGGTGTGTTGTACACCACATCTATAACCAGGAGGCTGCAGGACATTTAGGATTGGTTTCCATTCTTCTCACTCTGAGATCGTGCAGTAGAGTTGTGTTATTAGGATGATCCGTCTCTGACGTATTCTTATGTATATCAGTTATGCCTCCACGGAAGGCGAACAGGGCCCAGAAGGGCAGGGCAGCAGTAGGAGCAACTAGTGGGACACAAAGAGTTATTAGGGCTCAGGCTCAGGCGGTGCCTGAGGTTGTGACCCAGGAGGCAAGTTCAGTTAACCCGGCAGTACTAGAGGAGTCGAGAGCAGCCGCAGCTCCAGGAGTTCCGATACCTGAGTCTCCAGTCCCTCAGCCAGGGGCAGAGTATAGAGATTATGGAGAGCAGATCAGGTTATTGACCAGCATAGTGGCAGGGCAACGCCGACAGGAGCCGGTAGCGAACCCTAGGGCAGATAGTTTGAGGGTTCGAGATTTTCTGGGTTGTGATCCGTCAGAGTTCTATGGGTCTAGACCTGAAGATGATCCTCAGGAGTTTATTAGGCAGATGCAGCGGACTATGCGGGTAATTAAGGCCTCAGAGGCCGAGTTAATTGTACAAGCTTCTTACCGGTTACGTGATGTTGCAGTGAACTGGTTCGAGTCGTGGGAACTGTCCAGGGGCGAGGGTGCTCCTCCAGCTTTGTGGGACGAGTTCACAGAGGCCTTCCTTGATCACTTTTTGCCTCCTGAGATGAGGAGAGCCCTTGTGGATAGGTTCTTGACGCTGAGGCAGAATGGAAGGACCATCAGAGAGTATAACATGGAGTTTGACTCATTGGTTAGGTATGCACTCACTATTATGGCGGACATGGCTGATAGAGTTCGTCGCTATATCATGGGGCTAGACCGCTATATGATTACTGCATGCCTGGGAGTGTCCCTTCAGCCAGGTATGGATATTGCCAGGATGCAGGCATACGCACAGGAAATTGAGGACAGAGAGAGAGAGGACTAGCCAGACTAAGGCCAGCCCAAGAGGGCCAGGGCGGCAGGATTTCAGGGTAACTTTCGAGGCGGACAACCTCAGCAGCAGGCTAGGTCTACATTTCAAGAGTACGAGTGCTCGCCCCGATTTCGCGGGAGGTTTGATCAGCCGGGTTATTCAGGAGCTGGTCAGAGTTCCAGAGTTTTGGATTCGCGTATGCACATGGGTTCTAGGCAGTCGGGACCACTCTTCCCTCAGTGTTCACAGTGTGGCCGGCATCACCATGGGGAATGTCGTCGTGCTACTAGTGCCTGTTTTACTTGTGGCCGTCAGGGCCATGTGATGAGGGATTGTCCTAGTAGGAAGGATACAGGTGGGATAACTCAGCCTGCTGGATCAGTTGTCGGTTCTTCACCTTCCGTAGCTATGCGCCCTGCATGGCAGGATTACGAACAAGAGCGATAAAGGGGAAATGAAGCAATAGTTACAGGTATATCTTTGACCCTTTAGAGACTTGTATGCATTGATAATATTTTTATATGCTTAAGTGCTATGTATGGGTAATATTGAGTTTTGTGATTAAGACAACCTACTTATGTGGTAATGTAAGTTTGGGACATAGAATATTGAGGACCTTAGAATATTGATAACCGCAGAGACCTTAGATGTACAAGGCCTTCTCGGGTAGTAAGGTTTATTTCAGGTTAAGAATGAGAATTAAGTGTGAGGATGGGTCAGGTGTGGCATATGTGATTATGTTGGGTGTAGTTAAGGGGGACTACGCGATATCCGTTTAGATTGAACCTCGAAAGAACATTCGGGGACGAATGTTTCTAAGGGGGGGAGAATGTTACACCCCATAAGTCCAGGGCATGTTAAAGAGAATGTACATAAGGAATCAGGACTTAAAAATTTGAACGAAAGAAAGAGTTGTTATTTCTAAGGAAAATCTTCAGAACCTCAAGAAGGAAAAATGTTTGTTAATAAGAATTGGGTTCCCAGAATTGTTATTTGAGATTGTGGAATATTATTTTCGGATTTGGTCACGTGGGGCTCACACGAGAAATTTTATGTTTTGTGGGGCCCACGGGGTTTTCGATTTTTTGACCAATTATGGAAATTTCGGAAAATGGAATATTTTAGACCAATATGAGGGCGACACGTGTCACCCTCCACATGGCTTGGTCGAAATGACTTGGTCAAGAAAGACCAAGTGAAGAGCTTGACTTTATTGACTATATTGACTATATTGACTAAGATCCTAGCCACACATTTGTTTTGATCTCACCCCTTGGTTGTAGTATATATCCACATTACTAGTGCAAGACTAGACAAATTCCACACTTAGAAAACTTTGAGAAATCTTGTGAGCACAAGATGAGGCTCTCGGCCATAGCTCTCAAGAAAAGAGAAAAATTCTTCAATCTTGCTTCATAAATCCCAATATTCAAACCCAAGGTCCCTACAGGTATTCTAAGGATATCCCAACACAAAAATCCCGGAAAAACTACGTTTTTACGTTAGTCGCATCATGAAAACCTAAGGTGTTCTTCAACTTTGAAGTTGGAATTTGAAGAGAAGTTGTTTATGAACTTCTAAGGATTGTTTGGAGTGGATTGAAACGTCAAGAAGAGGAGCTAAAGTTGCTAAGGATCGACTTTAGGTTTTGGATTGTATTTGGGCTTAAAGAGGTAATAATCTCCGTATTGCTATTGTAATTGAAGATTTCATGTCGTAGTAGTTGATAAGTGAGCGTGTGTTATATAGAATGAAGTTTGAAAAAGATTTGGATCATGTTGATATGTTAAAACCAAAAATTGGCATGCTAGCCATTAAAGTTGTTCGTTATAATCGTCGCATGTTATTTAAGGAAAGGAATATAGTCGTTATAATTGATCATGACTTATATTACATGTTGGAATAACGACTTGGATTAGAAAGGAGTTGAAAAGAAATAGATGTTGTTGTTGTCCTTGATATTGTCGAGAAATGGCCAAGAATATTGGACAGTTTTACATTAATTGTGGGACAGAATTTTACACGTCCTGTTAAGGCGTGTAATCCCCTTTGAATTGATGGTTTGTTGCGCCTTAAATGTGGCATGTTGGTTGTTGATTTAGGGCCTTTAAAAAGGTGGAAAAATACGTAGAAACAAAGGAAGTGCTGCCCAAATTTCTGTAGAATAAGAGACCTTACACTTACTATGATTCTACTTTAAAAGGCTAGGAGTTGATAGACGTATTATGGTCCTTATAGGTTGAAGTACTACGAGTAGCGTATTCTACTTGAAGGGTGGAATACCTATCAAGATTGAAGTACTTCGGAGCATTTTGCTACGTATCGTTAGTCGTCGCGAGGTATGTGAACCTCTTCCTTCTTTTGGCATGATTCTAAGTATGAAATAGCCATGTGGTATTATTTCATGATTCCTTCTACTCTTAGAAGTTAAGAGGTACGTATGTTGATTTACTCTATGTAAAAAGTATGTCTAAATTATCTTAAGTCCTTACCAAGTCTTATGGGAGATGTTGGTAAGAATGGTTAGGAAGTTATGAGGTTTGATTTAAAGCTATGTGCCTTGATTTATTTGAAGTAAGTAAGTTGATTTATATTTGAAAATGACTTGGATTTATATGTGAAAAGGGACTTGATTTTATAAGTGGAAGTTATATGATTTTAAAGAGAATAAGTTACTTGGTTTTGGACGTATATGAAACTTTATTTTTCAAGTTATGAGACTTGATTTCTAAAGTATAGATGACATGATTTTATATGTATAAGACACATGATTTTAAAGAATGTATGTTATGAAATTTTAAGACTATGAACTTTGATTTCTTTAAAGGATTATGAGACGTTATTTTCAAGTCATGGGACTTGATTTCAAAAGAGTATGTAACTTGAGTTTTTTTTTTAAAAGAGTAGAATTTTATGAATTTTAAAAAGAAAGGAGTTCTATGATTCTTTTTAAGTATGTATGTACGTAGTACTTTTGGGTTTAGTTTCCCTAATGTAATAAGAAATAAAAGTGCCTTAAGTTCTCTAAAATGAAAGGTTGTTATAATAGCTTTATGGGAAGTTGTTATAACGACTTAAGAAGAAGTGGAAAGATGGTTTAAAATGTTATGTAAGGAAAATTACACCGTGTCCCGCAAACGGGTCGGGTTACGTTATGTAAGGAGAATTACACCGGATCCCGCAAAACGGGCCGGGTTATGTTATGTAATACACCGAGCCTACAAATAGGTCGGGTTATGTTATGTAATACACTGAGCCTACAAATAGGTCGTGTTATATTATGAGACACACTCAACCTACACATAGGCCGGGTTATGTTATGAGATACTGTCACGACCCGACCCCGGGCCCGCGACTGGTGCCCTACCTGGGCACCCCCTACAGGTATACATCAGAGAATAGCAGCGGAACATACAAAACTCATAAAATACTTAAAGAGTAAATATCAACAGGCTAGCCAATAAGGCCACCTTCCGGGAAATAGACATAACTCAAAATAAAAATAGTTACATCTTTGTTTTTACAACCCAATCCACAAGATATGACTACAGACCTCTAAGAATAACAACTGTGGCGGGACAGGGCCCCGCCATACCCCTGAATGTACATAAATCTACAACATCAGGGAAAACCGTACCAAAAGACAAGCCTCCGGAGAAATGGAGCTTCTGACACCTGATCAGTGATCCTAAGAATGAGGATCCACCACCTGCTTACCCCTACCTGCGGCATGAACGCAACCCCCGAGGAAAGGGGGTCAGTACAACAGATGTACCAAGTATGTAAAACTGAAAGTACTGAAATGAAATCATAAAGTCTAAAAATAAAGCTGGAGACATGTATGATAACTCAAATAACAGTAGACGGTGTCTTACTAACAATGAGAGTAAACAAGAGTATACTTTACTGCATAAAAATAGGAGGCTCATGATCAAAGTAGGTGTCACGACCCGTTCCCGGGCCCGCGACTGGTGCCTTACCCCGGGCACCCTAGTGATACAACATCAAAGAAAATCTGTTATACCCCGTATTTCCAGAGTATGTATGTGAGGACGTACGTACAATTGTTTAAGCCCTAATTAGGTTTAGGATGAAATTGTGAACTTTCGACGGAAAAGATTCCGAACCTTGTGAAGGAAATTTTACGTTTTTAATATTTTAACCGATTACAGATTTTTCCGAGAGACGAAATATTTTGGACCAATAGGAGGGCGACATGTGTCACCCTTAGGTGGCATGGTTGGACGAAAATGGTGGGCTAGTGGGCAAGTCAAATAGTCAAGTCTTGCAAGATATTTTTTTTGGGATAGTGGGGGTAGGTAGTGGACGGTTTTGGAGGGGCAAGTGGATGGCCACATGGCTCTTTGTTGTGGTGGACATATGTCCCAATATTGTGGTGGACACTTGGTGGAAGACTCCACTCACACAAGCTACTTAATCTACACCCTCCATTTGTTTTAATCTTGGCCATTGAAGGTTCTATAAATACCCCCCTCAAGTGCAAGACTTCTTCATCCACAAAAACAATTTCCAAGTCTCCAAAACTCCTCCTTGTTGTAGTTCTCGTCCTAACTCCTCCCCTTTCCCTAGCTCCCGTGAAACACCCTCCCCTTTCCTAGTTGTTTCGTCCGAAAGCCCCCCCCCCCTTGGTAGAGAAATTGTCTTCAAGTATAGTTACTATTCCAAAATACCTTAGCCTAAATCCCTTGTAATTTTCCTAAGTTACCTCTACACTAAGAGCCCGGAAATACTACTTTATTTCCTTTAGTCACACAAAGAAACCCTAGGAAAATCTTCATAGTTGGTTGAAGTATTAAGTAGAAGTTGTGTAGAAACTTCTAAGGGTTTCGTGGAGCGGATTGGAGCATACAGAATAAGAGCTAAACGTTGCTCAGGATCGACTTATAATCTTGGATAATTTTGGGCTTATCAAGGTAATGATCTTTATCCCCCTATTGTAACTGGATATTACATGTTGTAGTAATGTATAGTTGAGTATACTATATGTAGAATGAATATTGTTAAGATTAAACTGTATTTACATTGGACTGTATTTACAGTAGACTTGTAGTATTATTGTGGGGCAGTGTCGTACACGTCCGGTTAGACGTGTAACCCCCTTGGAGTTGTTGGCTTGGAAGCGGGCCTTGGCAGAGGAGGAGACTTATGTGGTTGCGGGGAGGTGCCGAATTTTCCGTAGAATATGGAACCTTGTATTTAGAAATGTTCTACGAAGGGATCTAGAAGTTGATAGACGTTTTGTGGCCTTTATAGGTTGAAGTACTACGAGTAGTATATTCTACTTGGAGGGTGGATAAGGCTAGCAGGGTTACAGTACTCTGGAGCGTTTTGCTAATTGTCGATAATCGTCGCAAGGTATGTGAACCTCTTCCTATCTTTTCTAGCATGATTGTTGGAAACTATGTAGTACGGTAGACGTACGTATGCTAAACGAGTCTTGGTTGGTTTAAAACATAAAGGGTTATAATAGCTTTATGGGAAGTTAGTTATAACGACTTTATGTAGGTAAAAGAATGGTTTATTGATTTTAGAAGTTAAGAGACTTGATCTTGAAAGATAAGAGACTTAACTTAATTGGCTTGATATGAATTTTGCTAAAAAGTTGTGAAACCTCATTCATGAGTAATGAGTACTTGGTTTTTTAAAGAATAATGTTTTACTAATTTCGGAAATGAGAATAAGTATCAAACAAACCACTGCAGCGTTAATAAAAGAAAATGTATTGACAAATAAGTAATTATATTAAAACCAGTAGAAACCTCCATCTGCATAGAAGCTAAGATAAGACAAAATTGTATTACATTTCCTAGATCATGGTTGCTTTAATAAGATTGTTATAAACAAGAATAACCTACTCACACATAAGGCATATGTTACTCAAATTGTTTTAAAAGAGATTACGTTATTAAGTGGTTAAGACTATGAACTATGAAATCTTTCGAAAATAAGAGACTTGAGTATTTGAAATTATGCAACCTGAACTTTTGGAAAAGAATGTTGTTACTTGATTTTAAAAAGGGAAAGTGTTTTGGTTTAAAAAGGAGGGCATGATATTTCCTTAGTTTGATTTAAAATGAAGACATGGTATTATCTTAATCTGTCTTAAAAGAGGGTTTAAATGTTATGGCCGATTCTACCTCGAGTCCATGAGATGGACCGGGAATGTATTCCACACGATCTGACACCGAGTCCATGAGATGGACCGGGAATGTGACCATACAATTCGACACCGAGTCCATGAGATGGACCGGGAATGTATTCCACACGATCCGACACCGAGTCCATGAGATGGGCCGGGAATGTGACCATACGATTCGACACCGAGTCCATGAGATGGACCGGGAATGTATTCCACACGATCCGACACCGAGTCCATGAGATGGGCCGGGAATGTGACCATACGATCCGACACCGAGTCCATGAGATGGACCGGGAATGTGACCATGCGATTCCACCTCGAGTCCCATGGGATGGGCCGAGACATGTTATACGTATCACACGATTTATACCTAGACTGCCGGCAGTGAGGAAGAAGTTCCACGGGCATGAGGGATGACTTTGAGGGCGTGAGTCCCTGACTTGACATGACTGCTTTTAAGTAATGAACTGTAGTTTGGTTATCATACATGTCTCCTGTTTTATATAGACTACCATGATTTCATTTACAGATTTTCGGCCACATACTTGGTACTGTTATCGACCTCCTTGAAGGCTGCGTTCATGCCGCAGTAGAGGTACATCGCTTGTTGATCCTCGCCATAGGATCACGTTCAACAGATTGGGAAGCTCCGTTTCTCCGGAGGCTTATCTTTTGGTATGTTTCCCTGAGTTTGTAGGTTCTTGTACATTCAGGGGTATGGCGGGGCCCTGTCCCATCATAGTAGTTGTTTACATTCCTAGAGGTCTGTAGTACTGTTGTAAAGTTGGGATGTAACTGTTCACTCTTTATATATATACATGCCTAAAGGCAATCTTTTTTTTGGATAAACTGTTCTCATGTCATAATTGTTTCATGTATTGTTTTTATATTCCGCTGGTTACTCTGATGTATGTCTACTTAGGTGCCCGGGTAAGGCACCAGTCACGGGCCCGGGTTCGGGTCGTGATAAAAGTGGTATCAGAGCAGTTAATCCTCGGAAAGTGTCTACAGACCGTATCTAGTAGAGTCTTGATTATCGGTGTGTTGTGCACCACACCAATAATCAGGAGGCTATAGGATATTTAGGATTGGTTTCCATTCTTCTCATTCTGAGATCGTGCCTTAGAGCTGTGTTATAAGTTGGACCCCTCTGACGTATTTCGTTTTTACCAGTTATGCCTCCGCGCAAGGCTGTTATACCCCGTACTTCCAGGGTAGGTATGCGAGGACGTACGTACGATTATTCAAGCCCTAATTAGGTTAAGAATAAACTTGTGAACTTTCGACGGAAAAGATTCCGAACCTTGTGAAGGAAATTCTACGTTTTTAATATTTTAACCGATTACGGATTTTTCCGAGAGACGAAATATTTGGACCAATAGGAGGGCGACATGTGTCACCCTTAGTTGGCATGAGTTGGACGAAAATGTGGCCAAGTGGACAAGGTCAATTGGTCAAGTCTTGCAAGATATTTTTGGGTAGTGGGGGTAGGTAAGGTTGGACGGTTTTGTGAGATAGTGGAGGCCACATGGCTCTTTGTTGTGGGGGACATATGTCCCAATGTTGTGGTGGACATATGTCCCAACATTGTGGTGGACACTTGGTTGGAAGATCTCATCTTTCACATGGATCCTAATCCCCACCCTCCATTTGTTTTAATCTTGACCCTTGGGTGTTCTATAAATACCCCCCTTGAGTTGAAGACTTCTTCATCCACTCCACATTTTCTAAGTCTCAAAATCCTTCCCCCTTTGAGTAGAAGTCTCGTCCAAGTTTCCCCCCCCCCCCCTCTTGAGAAGAGCTAGCCGAAACACCCCATTTTCCCCCTTCCTAGTTGTCTCACAAAAGCCTCCCTTGGTAGAAAATATTCTCCAAGTAGTGTTACTATCCCAAAATACCCTAGCCATATACCTTGTAGTATTCCAAAGTCACCTCTATACGAAAAGCCCAGAAATACTATCTTATATCTATTAGTCACTAAACGAAACCCTAGGAAAATCTTCATTGTTGGTTGAAGTATTTAGGTAGAAGTTGTGTAGAACTTCTAAGGGTTTCTTGGAGCTATCGGAGCGTGCAAATTAGGAGCTAAACCTTTCTCAGGATAGACATTTAAACTTGGATAATTTTGGGCTTATCAAGGTAAATACTCTTTTCCTTCTATTATAATTGGAGATTACATATAAGAGTAGTTTAGAAATAAGTATAAGATATATAGAAGGATGGTATAAAAGAAGAGATTTGAACTGAAATCACATCAGAAGAATATTAAAGAAGATCGAATCAGATTTACATAGATTTGTAATTACAATGAGACTTGTGTAGTTTAACGGTAGGGAAGTGCTGCTTTTAGA
Source organism: Przewalskia tangutica (assembly GCA_029844215.1). Taxonomy (NCBI): domain Eukaryota; kingdom Viridiplantae; phylum Streptophyta; class Magnoliopsida; order Solanales; family Solanaceae; genus Przewalskia; species Przewalskia tangutica. The sequence goes on from CM056740.1 coordinate 17,344,050, forward strand.
TTTTCCGTAGAATAGAGAACCCTCTGCTTAGATTATTCTACAGAGTAGTCTAGACGTTGATAGACGTATTTGACTATTATAGGTTGATACTCTGCGCGCGACATATTCGACTTGGCAGGTGGATTTCGCCGAGGAGGTATGTGATTCTTCCTATCCTCTTGAGCATGATATTTTAAAATATATATATAGTACGGTAGACGTACGTGTGTTAACTGAACATGGTTTTACTGGACGTCTTTTGACTTGAGTCTAAATAATAAGAACCTTGAAGTATTTCAAAAGAATTATGAATCATTTCTGAAAGAAGAGTAATACTTGATTTTTAAACAGAAAGCTTAAGAGTTATACTAGCTTTATGGGAAGTTAGGTATAACGACTTAAGAAAGATAAAAGGAACGGTTTTACTTATTTGTTTATGAAAATCTTGTATTGATTTCTGAAAAGTGTAGTAAGATAGTTTGATAAGTAAACATGTTATGATGCTACGCGTGTTAGTGTCTTGTGATGTTGTGTAAGGGGGTTATTCTTGTTGTGCTTACGTTGTTAAATGTTAAGCCCGTTGTACTGTTATTATATCACATACCCCCTTGACTTGTTATACCGAGGGCTTGCCACCCTTGATGCGGGTCTATATGGCCTATGCGGTGCGTGTGACTATGCGAGTCGCGGAGTTCGAGATTGATCATTCCGGGTGTATTATCCCGATGCGAGGAGTGCCTTATGTGGTCTGTGTGACTATGCGGTCTATGTGACTATGCGGACTGCGGGAGTCCAGGAGGATACCGCGGGCTAGCTACCGACGCGAGAATACCTCATGCGGTGCAGTGTGACCTATGCGGATCGCGGAGTTCGAGGATTAGGCTCGCATAATGATACTATGGGCGATTGGCCTTGCTTCGATCATTAGCGGCCTAGAAAAGACCGTTATGTTATATCTATTTTGCTTTTGGTTATCTTTGGCACTATGTGCGTTACATTGGTTGTTTCGCATATTTGTAAAATTTCTTTTAAAATGGTATGATTTCATTTAAAGTACTTTACGCTTCACATACTTGGTACTGTTATCGACCTCCTTGGGGCTGCGTTCATGCCGCAGTAAAGGGAAGCGGTAGCGGATCCTCGCTTTATGATCTTTACTCGCGTGTGAGCTCCATTTCTCCGAGGCTCGACTTTAGGTATGATCTCCCGTGTTGTAGATATTTTTGTACATTCGTGGTATGGCGGCCCCGTCCCGCCATAGTTGTTTACTTCTTAGAGGTGCAGAGTCCTATTATGCAGTTGGGATGTAATCGCGGACTTGGTTTATATATATACGCCGAAAGACGATTTGTCTCAAATAAACTGCGTCTCATTTTACACTTGTTTCATGTCTTGTTTTTATATTCCGCTGATTACTCTGATGCATGCCTACTTGGGTGCCCGGGTAAGGCACCAGTCACGGGCCCGGGATCGGGTCGTGACAAAAGTGGTATCAGAGCGATTAATCCTGAAAGTGTCTACAGACGTATCTAGTAAGTCTTGATTATCGGTGTGTTATGCACCATATCAATAATCAGGAGGCTATAGGATATTTAGGATTGGTTTCCATTCTTCTCACTCTGAGATCGTGCCTTAGAGCTGTGTTATAAGTTGGACCCCTCTAACGTATTTCCTTTCTTTAACAGTTATGCCTCCACATAAGGCAACCCGGGCCCAGAAGGGCAAGGCAGCCGAGGGAGCTGCTAGTAGGACACAGAGGGCCACGAGGCCTGTGCCCGCCTATACCCGAGGCGATACCTCAGACGGCGAGTTCCACGACGCCGCCATTTCAGCGAGATTTAGAGCCGCAGCGATGGTCGATGAGACCACATACTGCGCCTCGACCCCACACCGGAGCAGAGGAGATGGGGTTCTGAGAGATGGCGATTCGCCGGGATCGTGGCGAACATGAGGATAGGCCGACGCAGCAGCGATGAGCACCCATGGTTCACCCGAGATCGGATAGTTTGAGGCTACGGGATTTTCTGAGTTGTAGCCCGCCAGAGTTCTACGGGTCGAGGCCTGAGGATGATCCGCAGGAGTTCATCCGTCGATTCTGAAGGATCATGCGAGTGATCAAGGCTTCGGAGACCGAGTCCGTGATCTTCGGTTCGCATCGACTGCGTGATACCGCAGTCGACTGGTTTGATTTGTGGGAGCTATCCCGGGGAGAGCATGCGCCTCCAGCAGTATGAGACGAGTTCTCGGAGGCTTTTCTCAGCCACTTCTTACCTCTGTAGTTGGAGAGGCACGGGCCAAGCGATTTTTGATCTTTGAGAGCAGGGCGCACGATTCGAGTACAACGTTGAGTTCGATTCGTTGGCTCGATATGTCCCTGCGTTAGTAGCAGATATGGAGGACCGAGTGCACCGCTACGTTACGGGACTAGATGACTACTTGGCAGAGTCTTGCTCAGGTGTGGCTCTTCAGCCGGGCATGGACATTGCCCGCATGCAGGCTCATGCACTTGGATGCGAGGAGCGTAGAGGCCGACGGGTCGACAGATATCAGCAGCAGAAGAAGGCCAGGACGGCAGGATCTTTTGGTAGCTCTCGGGGTGGACGGCCTCAGCAGCAGTCTAGATTTGCACCACAGCCAGCTCAGAGCACTCCTACACCGTCTTCAGTACAGCCAGGGTATTCGGGGGCAGGTCAGGGCCCCAGGACTTCGGACTTCCAGGGTAGCAAGAGTGCTAACCGATCGAGGTCCGCTCAGTGTGTCCGATGTGGTAGATTCCATTCAGGGAGTTGTGGTACTACTTCGGGAGTTTGCTATACTTGTGGCCAGCAGGGTCACTATGCGAGAGCCTGTCCGACTGCGGCGATGGGAGGGGTCACCACAGTGCTGCTGTCGGTCTTCATCCCTACGATTACTCGCCCGAGGCGTGGTACTCATGGACCAGCAGGTCGCGGCAGAGGTCGTGGCACGGGTCCCAGTTCTAGCGGTCCTCAGAACCGCATTTATGCTTTGTCCAGCCGGCAGGACCAGGAGGCGTCACCTGATGTCGTCACAGGTACTTTATCAGTTTCATGTTGTGATGTGTATGCCTTGATAGATCCGGGTTCTACTCTGTCCTATATATCTTCCCTTATTGCTAGTAGGATAGGGATAGATCCTGAGTCCATAGACCCTTTTGAGGTAGCTACGCCAGTGGGTGATTCGGTGGTAGCTCGGCGGGTATATAGAGCTTGCCCAGTGACTTTATGCAGTCGTCAGACCCTAGCCGACTTGATAGAGTTGGACATAACTGATTTCGATGTGATCATAGGTATGGATTGGCTAGCTTCCTGCTACGCTAATGTAGACTGCAGGGAGAGAGTGGTACGGTTCCAGTTTCCTGGGGAGCCGGTTATTGAGTGGGAGGGGAACACTGTATCGCCGAAGGGTAGGTTTATTTCCTACCTCAAGGCTAGGAAGATGGTGCAGAAGGGGTATATCTACCATCTCATTCGGGTGTTTGATACTGAGGCTGCGGTACCAGATTTTCATCGATTCGATGAGTCGAGAGTTCCCGGATGTGGTTCCGCATTTACCTCCGGGTATCCTCCCGAGAGGAAATAGAGTTTTGTATCGATGTGCTTCCAGACACTCGGCCTATTTCCATTCCGCCATACAGAATGGAACCTGCCGAGTTGAGAGAGTTGAAGGACCAGCTGAGAGATTTGCTGGAGAAGGGCTTCATCAGACCTAGTGTTTCTCCCCGGGAGCGCCGTATTGTTCGTGAAGAAGAAGGGCGGACGCCGCGCATGTGTTGACTACAGCGGTGAACAAGGTGACCATTAAGAACAGATACCCCCTTCCCAGGATTGATGATTTGTTCGACCAGTTGCAGGGTGCGAGATGTTTCTCCAAGATTGATCTGCGATCGGGCTATCATCAGGTGCGAGTCAGAGAGGCGGATATCCCTAGGACTGCATTCCGGACCCGGTACGGGCACTATGAGTTCAGGGTCATGTCTTTCGGTTTGACCAATGCTCCGGCGGTATTTATGGATTTGATGAACCGAGTGTTCAAGCCATTTTTGGATACGTTTGTGATAGTATTCATCGATGACATCTTGGTTTATTCTCGCTCTGAGCGGGAGCATGCGGAGCATTTGAGGATCGGCCGAAGTCCTCCAGGACCAGCAGTTGTACGCCAAGTTTTCCAAATGTGAGTTTTGGTTAACTTCGGTGGCTTTTCTTGGGCACATTGTCGGGGCCGATGGTATTCAGGTGGATACGGCTAAGATCGAGGCAGTCAGGACTTGGCCTAGACCTACTACTCCGACAGAGGTGCGCAGCTTTCTGGGCCTCGCAGGTTATTATCGGCGGTTCGTGGAGAAGTTTGCTTCTATCTCTGCACCATTGACTAGGCTGACTCAGAAGGCAGCTAAGTTTCAGCCGATGGGCGATGCTTGTGGCGGGGTTTCCGATTCTTGAAGGAGGCGACGACCGCCCCCGTTCTTACTCTTCCAGAGGGTCCAGACGGCTATGTGGTGTATTGTGATGCGTCAGGCATAGGGCTTGGATGTGTGTTGATGCAGCAGGGCAAGGTTATAGCGTACGCATCCCGACAGCTTAAGAAGTATGAGAGTGTCACGACCCGAATCCCGGGCCCGTGACTGGTGCCTTACCCCGGGCACCCTAGTGATACAACATCAGAGAAAACCAGCGGAAAAATAAAACACGAGTCATGAAACAAGAGATATAATAAGTAAACAGGCCAACCAAAACAGTTGCCTTCAGTATATACATAAAAACCCGAACAGTTAACCTTTTTACAAACCCTGCCCACAACAGTGCTACAGACCTCTAAGATTTACAACAACTATGACGGGACAGGGCCCCGCCATACCCCTGAATGTATAAGCATCTACAGACTCAGGGTAACATACCAAAAGATAAGCCTCCGAAGGAACGGAGCTTTCCAATACGCTGAAAGGTGATCCTAAAAGCGGGGATCGACCGATGTACCTTTTACTGCGGCGTGAACGCACTTCCGAAGGAGGTCGATAACAGTACCAAGTATGTGAAATCAGAAATACTGTAAATGAAATCATAATAGTCTATATAAAGCAGGAGACATGTATGATAACCAAACTACAGTTCACAACATAGAAGCAGTCATGTCAAGTCAGGGACTCACGCCCTAAAAGTCATCCCTCATGCCCGTGGAACTCCTTCCTCACTGCCGGCAGTCTAGGTACAAATCATGTGATACGTATAACAGGTCTCGGCCCATCTTATGGACCCAATATAGAAAAGGGTGGAATACATTCCTGCTCATCCATGAACCGTAGTCGAGTGGAATACATTCGGATGAACCGTAGTCAAGTGAAATACATTCCGGATGAACCGGTCCTCAAGTGAAATACATTCGGATGAACCGGTCCTCAAGTGAAATACATTCGGATGAACCGGTCCTCAAGTGAAATACATTCCCGGATGAACCGGTAATCAAGTGAAACACATTCCCGGATGAACCGGTAGTCGAGTGAAATACATTCCCGGATGAACCGGTAATCAAGTGATATACATTCCCGGATGACCCGGTAGTCGAGTAGAACACAGTACTTACACAACAAGGCTATCACACGTAACATGGTCAAGTTTCATAACAACAAGTATAAGCAAGTTACACACGACTCAAGGTACTTTCATTTTATATCAAAGTCCGGATTTTAACCTTAAAGTACTACGTCCGTTAAATTCCTTTTAAGATCCATTTCTTTTACAAAGGTCACCCGATACCCGTAGTATAAAATTTGAGTGACTAACATTGTTAAGTAAACCAAAATGCTTTCCTTTGTAAAATCAAGTGACAACCTTATTTTCCAAACGTTCAAGTTGCCTAATTTCGTGTCACGACCCGTTCCGGGGCCCGTGACTGGTGCCTTACCCCGGGCACCCTAGTGACACAGCATCAGAGTAATCAGCGGAACATAAAACACATACATGAACAAGTGAAGTACAAAACAAGATGTCGAGGAAAACTTGCCTTTCGGCATATATAAATAACCACTTTTACAAATGAAGCTTTAATCCTTTTACAAACCCCGCCACAACAAGATTACTGCACTTCTAAGAAATGATACGACACCAACGACGGGACAGGGCCCCGTCATCCCCCTGAATGTAAGCACCTACAACAACAGGGGACTATACCAAGATAAGCCTCCGGAGAAACGGAGCTTCCCAAACGCTGAACTGTGACCCTAAGAGCGAGGATCAACGACTGGTGTACCTTTACCTGCGGCATGAACGCGGCCCGAAGGAGGTCGATAACAAAAACGAGTATGTGAAACTAAAAATAAATACTGTAAATAAAATAATAGAAGTCTATACAAACAAGGAGACATGTATGATAACAAAACTACGTTCACCATAAATAAGCGAATATGTCAAGTCGTGACTCACGCCTCCGTCGTCACTCAATTTAACAATGGGTCTCACGCCCACCACAACCATCGTGCCCGAGGAAGACCTTCCTCACTGCCGGCAGTTAATGATATACCAGCACCAAGGAATACATGAACACCGTGTCCCACTGTGTCCTAATAAAACGATGCAGGTAAATGCGAAGGCATAGCCGACTACTAACACCTACGCACCAACAAGGTCATAAGCTGTGTCATGATATCTGTCTAGACCGTCACATGATAAAAGCTGGTCACTCGCCCGCAGTATCAAATGTGCGCGTCTAGCCCTGGAACTCTCCGCAGCTCCGCATAGGCCAGTCAGATAGGCCCGCATGAGGTATAACCCCGCATCGAGGGTAGCTACTCCCCGGCATCGTCCTGGACTTTCGAGTCCGCATGGCCACAAGGACCGCATGACCACAAGGGCCGCACACTAACCTGGAGCTCCCGTAGCTCCGCATGGATCCCCTGGACCCGCATGAGGTATTCTCGAATCATGGTCCCAGACCGCCTGAGTCTACCCCGCATCGGAGGGCAGCTTAACCCCCGGAACACAAGTCAAGGTGAGTGGTACAATACCAACATAACGGTGATAGTCAAACAACTTTAAGCGCGATGAGGAAAAACCCCTTTACACTAACATCACAAGATACTAACACACGTAGCATCCCAACATGTTTACTTCTCAAATCAACAAGAAAGTATTTACAAGGCTATCACGAACCAATACAATAGAGTATTCACACAAGGTACTTTCTACTAACAAGTTCGGGTATCTAACCCCAAAGTACTTCACACATTAAATCTTTAAAAGATCTGTTTCTTTCACATAAGTCACACAATACCCGTAGTATAAAATAGAGTGACTATCCTTTTAAGAAAACCAAAACTCTTACCTTTGTAAAATCAAGTAACAACATTATTTTCCAAACGTCCAAGTTTGCCTAATATCAAATGTTCACGTTTCTTATTTTAGAAAGGTTTCAGAGTTCATAGTTTTATTCATTTAAGAATATAATTCTCTTTTAAACAATCGGAGAAACATAAGCCTTATATGAGTAGGATATTCTTGTTTATAACAATCTTATTACAAAGACCATGATCTAGGAAATATCATTTTGTCTCATCTTAGCTTCTATGCGGATGGAAGTTTCTACCGGTTTTAATAATACTTAATTATTCAAAACATTTCCTTTTATTAACGCCGCAGATGGTTTGTCGATACACATTCTGATTTCCGAAATCAGTAAAGCATTCTTAAGCCGTTATACCTAACTTCCCATAAAGCTAGTATAACTCTTAAGTTTTCAAACACCAAGTATTACTTCTCCTTTCAAAATGATTCAAAAATCTTTTGAAATACTTCAAGTTCTTTCTTATCATATAACAAGCCAGTTAAAGTTCAAATCAGTTACCTTTTAAAAACCACATGTATTTTCTTACTAACATAAAGCTGTTATAACCAACTTCCCATAAAGCCGTTATAACACTTTATGTTTTAAACCACTCAAACACATTTAGCACATGTACGTCTACCGTACTACATAGTTCACACATATCATGCTAGAAGAGATAGGAAGAGGTTCACATACCTCGCGACGAGTATCGACTCATAGCAAAACGCTCCAAGTACTTCCAAACGTCGGCTACTCCTTAAGCCACGTAGATCGCGCCACACGTAGTACATCAACCTATAAGGCCACAAGGCGCTTATTAACATTTAGATCTCATCGTAGAACATTCTACCGAAAATTCGGCAGCACCTCCCCCCCCCCCGCAACAGCGTAAATCTCCTCCTCTATCGAGGCCGGCTACCAAGCCAACCAGGGGGGGGGGTTATACATCTAACCCTAACGGGTACAATTCTACTCCACGGTACTACTACACAAGTCTACTGTAATACAGCCCTAAGTAATTACAACAAGATTTTCTTTAAATTCAGGCTTAAGTCGCAAGACATTGCCGTAAGTATTATTCAGGCTTAAGTCAAAAGACATTGCCGATAACTACGTTCAGTACTATATATAGTATACTTCAACTATATAATCTAACAACATGTAATTTCTAATTACAATAGGGGGGCAAGATAATTACCTCGATAAGCCCATAATTATCCGAGTTTAATGTCGATCCTTAGCAAAGTTTAGCTCCAACTCCGAGCGCTCCAACCCGCTCTAAACCACCCTTAGAAGTTCTAACCAACTTCTACACAATACTCCAACGGACTATGGAGATTTTCCTAGGGTTTCGGTTTTGGGACTGACGGGAAGTATAATAGTATAACTGGGCTTTTTTTGTAAAGGTATAACCTTAGAATACTACAAGGTATTTGGCTAAGGTAATTTGGGCATTATAACAATACTTTTGAGAGTATTTCTACACCACAAAAAGGGGGGGGTATTATACGAAAACAACTAGGCTAGGGGGGGGTACCCCACGGCTAGCAACTCTAGGAGGGGGGGGCACTACTGCCTAGCACCCTAGAGGGGTGCTCGGCCACAAGGGGGAGACCTCGTCGAACTCAACACAAGGGAGGGAGAGGATTTTACACTTAGAAACATTTAGGAATGGATGAAGAATTCATCAAAGGGAGAGGGGTATTTATAGCACAAGCCAAGGCCAACCAATGGCCAAGATTGAGCCAAGTGCTACACAAGTGTAGGGCCAAGATATGCCCAAGTGCCCCCTAGTCCCTACTCCTTAAAACCCTCACAAATATCTACCAAAATATCTACCACTTGACATCCCCATTTCGTCCAAGTACCGCCCACCTTGCCCACCAATGAGAGGGTGCCAAGTGCCGCCCTCTCGTTGGTCCAAAATGTTCCGTCTCTCGGAAAAATCCGCAAAAATAAGAAAAGACATAGCCGGAATTTTCCCTTCGCAAGTTATGTAAAACGTTTCGTCGAAAAACGACTCTAACCGGGTGTTGTGCACAAATGCCAATCGGCCAAGCCACCTAGGCGGGGGTGACACGTGTCACCCTCCTATTGGCCCAAAATAAAACATCTTCCGAAAATATCCACAATGGCCAAAAATCTCGAAAACAAAGTGGGCCCCACAAAACCAGAATTTCTCCCGTGGCCCCACGTGACCATTTCCAAAATAAAATTCCATAATTCTCTAATATTCCAGAAGTCCGAATACCAAACTGGGAATCCACCCCATTAACGAACCTTTTTCCTTCACAAAAACCGGAAACTTTTCCGTGGAAAAATCACCTCTTTCTTCCTTTCCAATCTTTCTGTCGTATTCTCGTACGTACGTCCTCGCATACATACCCTGGAACTACGGGGTATAACATTCTTCCCCCCTTAGAAACATTCGTCCCGAATGTTCCTTCTAAGTCTCAAAACGAACACGCCGAAGATAGTCTTCACTACTATACTTACGAAACAATCCTGCCACAGCTGGCCACAGAAATACCCACGTAAAATACTTACATCCAAGTCCACGAGGAAACACCTCTAACATCACCACAAATAATACTACTTTTGTCACTTTGCCGCGAGCCTTGCTCCAACGACCCAACAAATGGTACCGGGCTGCATGCGATCACTGAAGTCGTGACACTAATTCTTACCACATTTCGATCTCGCTTAGTATCCTAAACTCGGTTACTATCTCTAACGTGGTCATCATTAATCGGGAACATTCTCGATGGATCTTCGATACTTTCCGAACATAACAATACGAAGATCGGACGCCCTTCCTCCTAAGTCGGACGGCAAATGCTAACATATAGGCAACCCGCTTATTCTTCACATGAACTCACAAAGGCCCAAAGTAACTCGCTAAGTTCCTTCGCTTTCCAAAACTCGTCACACTCGTCCGGTGGTACTTTCAAGAAGACCGACCGTCAACTCAACTCTGCGTCGCCGCCGATTATCCGCCCGATTCTCCGAGCCGCGTAACTTCTTCTAGACAAGCTTCACTATCCACGATTACCGGAACAAGCTCAACCAACTATCCAACCCCGCCAACATCGAACCAATCGACCGAACTTACACTTCCGCCCGCAAGGCTTCATAAGGCGACATCCGAACACTGAAATGGTAGCTCAAACGCTCCCTCCACAGGAGACAACAATCCTCACAACTACCCCTGAAATCCACGCACTGGCCCGAGGGCGAATGCGATTCTGAGACTCACCTGAGTTCTTAACCCTGCCTGGTAGGACTTTCAGAAACAAAAACAGCCGTAACCTGGGCTCCACTGTCTGTCATAAGGTGAAGGTAGGCACCCCGTGCAGCCTTACAACCTTTCTGATAAATCAACACTGCCAAGTGAACGGTCCCGACCGAAGAACACGATGGGTTGCCCCCATCGGCCCGACCACCGGTCGAACGCATCCACGAACTCGTACGTTGGTTAACTAAACTTGGGCCTAACACCCTCATGACCCTACCACAAGGCGGGACCACCCCAAACTGACCCCGCTACCAAACCTGCCGCGGGTTGACCCGCACGTAGCCTCAACCCGACCCGGCAAGGCGCAAAATACCATCTCCCCGAAGGAACAATCTTACTAAACACGTTACGAAAACCCAGCGGTCTTCTTAGCTCAACTACCCTCTTTCATTTCATACTACTTAGGGACTTATCCCAAACACAGCTCACGTGCACTATGCACTCCTATAAGGGTCAAACATAAACATACGTCTCTACCCGAGATGGCCTTACCTCTAAGGTCTTTGCGTATAAAGCTCTAAGGCTCACACTTTCTCTATCCTCCAAAATCTTACTCGGTTAACCCACCATGATTTCTAATCACAACTAACACACTGCTATCAGAACATAGCACTTAAGGTATACTCACCTTGAAAGTTACCGGCGACCTTGCCGCTCGCCCTCTTCTCGCCCTCGTTAACCCGTCGATCTCACGTTTCTCGGCCTGCGCATAAGCCCGCATACGTGCCATGCTCAAGCCCAATCAAGAATTACTCTTGCACAACCCTTTCTTAGGTAGTCATCAAGACTCGCGGACATCGGTATACTCTCGTAGCCAAATCCATGGCTAGTAATGTGGTTGCCTCTTTGCAATCTATATTCTCGCTCTGGCCGGAACTGAAGGTTCACATATCATGGCCGCAGTAAGAACTGCCGTCGCCATGCTTAAACTCTGCTGGGGCTAGTGACGTCGCAGAAATCCCCGAATGAAGCACTACCCTAGGTAATGATTTGGGCCTGTGCCCTCGTGACCCTCTGACCAACTCGCAGCCTCTACGCCTTGCCCTCCCTGCCCGGTTGCCCTACGCGAGGCATAACGGTAAGGGAAAAATACGTTAGAGGTCCAACTTACAACACGCCTCTAAGGCACGATCTCGAGTGAGAAGAATAGAAACCAATCCTAAATATCCTATAGCCTCGACATTATTGGCGTGGTGCACAACACACCGATAATCAAGACTTCATCGATACGATCGTAGACACTTTCCGAGGATTAATCGCTTCGATACCACTTTTGTCACGATTCGCCCGGCCCGTGGATCGGTGCCTTACCCCGCACCCTAGTGACACAAAGATCGAGTAATCAAACATAAACACATACATGAACAAGTGAAGTACAAAACAAGAACTGAGGAAAACTTGCCTTTCGGCATATATAAATAACCACTTTTACAAATGAATGCTTTAATCCTTTTACAAACCCCGCCACAACAAGATTTACATGCACTCTAAGAAATGATACGACAACAACGACGGACAGGCCCCGTCATACCCTCGAATGTAGCACCTACAACAACGGGGACTATACTAAGATAAGCCTCCGAGAACGGAGTCGTTATACCTCGTAGTTCCGTGGTATGTATGTGAGGACGACGCATTTGAGAATACGGCGTAAATTTTGGAAAGAAAGGAAGATGTGATATTTTTCACTAAAAGTTCCGGTTTTGTGAAGAAAAGGTTCGTTAATGGGAATTGGATTCCCGATTTGGTATTTGGACTTCTTGGATTATATTAGAATTTTGAGGTTTTATTTTCGAAATGGTCACGTGGGACCCAGGAGAAATTTACGGTTTTGTGGGCCCGCTTTGTTTTTGAGATTTCGGTATTTTGGATATTTTCTAAGACGAAATATTTTGATTTAATTGGGGCGACACGTGTCACCCCATGTGGCACTTGGCCGAATGGGTGGATGTGGCTAGGCCACTGTCCCTCGCCGATTTGGCCTCACACTTGGCACCATTTCGTTTGGCCATGTGGTGTGGTGGGACCCACACACACATGGCCCAATCTTGACCCTACACTTATATTGATCTTGGCCCTTGGTTCTTCTATAAATACCCCTTGGCGAAGAGTAAAATCATCCTCACTTGAAAGCTTTCCAAAGCAAATGTTTTCCTCCCTTTGTGTAGATTTCGTCCCCTCCTCTTGTGTAGAAAATACTTGGTGTATTGTTGTATAATCCCAAATACCTTGGCCTAGTATCCCTAGTAGTATTCCAAAGTTATTTCAATACTAGAGCAGAATACTACTTTATTCCAATAGCCAGAAACGAAACCCTAGAAAAATCTTCCTAGCTTGGTGGAAGTATTTAGAAGTTGTTTAGAAACTTCTAAGGGTCGCTGGAGCGGGTTGGAGCGTAAGGATTGGAGCTAAACGTTGCTCAGATCGACTTATAACTTGGATAATTTTTGGGCTTATCGGTGGATCTTTCACGCCATACTTGACTTGGCTTGTGGTTTAAGCTAAAGGTATGTGATTCTTCCTATACTCTTGAGCATGATTGTTGTGAACTATATAGTACGGTAGACGTACGTGTGTGAAACGATTTTTGTTTGTTTTAAAACATAAAGTGTTATAATGGCTTTATGGGAAGTTAGTTATAACGACTTTATGAAGATAAAAGAAAGATTTGGTTTTGACAGTAAAACGACTTGATTTTGAAAGTTAAGAGACTTGATCTTGAAAGATAAGAGACTTGACTTATAACGACTTGTTTTCGGAAAAGGAGAAGTAACTTGATTAAGTATAGGTTACTTGTTTTGAAAAGAGTAAGTTAATTGGGTTTTAAAAAGAGTATACTTGATGTTGTTCTAAAAGAAAAGCACTTGGTTTATAAAGTATAGAGTACTTGATTTTAAAAGCCTTGTAAAGATTTTTATAAGGTGAAGTAATTTGGTTTTAAAAGTAAAACGTGTTTTCTTTATATACTACGAGTATTAGTATCATGTGGCTTTTACGTAGAAAGAGGTCTTTTTGAAAGAAGGAAAGTATGTAGTATTTTGGGTTTGAAACCCGAATTGTTGATTAAAAGGAATGTATGTTAAACTTGCCTATGCTTGTTGTGATAGTCTTTGATGTGCAAGTGTTTTGTTGATGTGCTGCCGTGACTCTCTGGGAGGGCCGGCTATCTGATTGATTGACTGGACATACTGACGTTGGGTGGTCCACGAGTATGCGTCCACTTTGAGTATTGACTGGTTGTTTCTGTACTGTCGTGACTCTCTGGGAGGGCCGGCTATCTGATTTATTTCCTTTGGACATGCTGACGTGATGGATGTTCCACGGGCATGCGTCCAGTAGGATGGTTTCATGGCCATGACTTCCGAGGTAAGATGCCGGGGCATGCGGTCATTGTGAGGTTCGATCATAGTCCACGGACCGCTAATCCATGAAGCTTGCCGCGCGACGAGCGATCACGCTTGGTTTGTACGCGTGGTTCGTGCACACTTTAGATACTTGTTCGTCATTTTCTCGCACCGAGCCTCGTAGATAGCTTAAGATACTTGCCTCGGCCATATCTTGTGAGACGGTAGGCTATCAGACGTTAGCTTAAGATACTTGCCTCGCCACATGCGTGGCTAGCTTTTGGATCGTAGTTGGCTCGCATTCTGCCCGTGATGGGATATGACTAGCTTTTGGACCGGTAGTTGGCTATTCTACTCGCCCGACGGTTTTGATGACGCAGTGCAGATCTAGTGTTCAGTTCACATACGGGTGTTGTTTTACATCATGTATCGCCGGCGCTGAGGAATGAGTTCCACGCATAGTGGTATTACGGGCGTGAGACCCATAATTATGTGAGTGATTATTCGGGATATCGCGCCCCTTACTTGACATAATCATACGTATTGCGAAATGGTTTTATAAAATGATGAAATGTGATTTCATTACGCATTTTCGCCACATACTTGGTACTGCTTTACCGACCTCTTCGGGCCGCGTTCATGCCGCAGTAGAGGTACACCAGTTGGTTGATCTCGCCATAGGATCGCAGATTCGCTGGAAGCTCAGTTCTCCGAGGCTTATCTTTTGGTATAGTCCGTCATTGTAGAGTACTTGTACATTCGTGGTACGGGCCCCGTCCGCCATAGTTGTCAGATATCTTAGAGTCCAGAGTAATCGCTAAGTGTGGTTTGTAAAAAGGATAACTGTTCGGGTTTTATGTATATATACCAAGGCAACGGTTGGCCTGCTTATTTATTTATGTCTCTCATTTCATGTGTAAAGTTTTATTTCCCGGTTTTCTCGATGTTGTATCACTAGGGTGCCCGGTAAGGCACCGCAACGCCCGGTTTCGGCGTCACAAGTGGTATCGAGCGTTAATCTCGGAAAGTGTCTGCATCGTGTTCAGTAGTCTTGATTATCGGTGTTGTGCACCACATCGATAATCGTGAGGTCGCAGGACATTTAGGATTGGTTTCTATTCTTCTCACTCTGAGATCGTGCCTTAGAGCGATGTTGTAAGTTGGACTCCTTCTGACGTGTTCTTTTCTGCCAGTTATGCCTCCGCGCAAGGCAACCCGGGCCCAGAAGGGCAAGGCAGCCGTGGGAGCTGCTAGTGGGACACAGAGGAGTACGAGGGCGCAGGCCCGGTCATTACCTGAGATAGTTCTTCAGACGGCGAGTTTTGCGACGCCGCCCAAAGCAGAGGTTAGAGTCGCAGCGGTGGTCTGCAGAGACCACGTGCACTGAGCCTCCACCCCACACCGGAGCAGCAGGAGACGGGTTACAAGGAGATGGCCCGCCATCGCCGTGATCGTGGGCCGACACGGAGAGGCCGGATCGCAGCAGCCGGCCCGAGCCCCGTAGTTCATCCCGCATCGGATAGTTTGAGGCTACGGATTTTCGAGTTGTATCCCGCCGTAGTTCTACGGTCGAGGCACGAGGATGATCCGCAGGAGTTCATCCGCCGGGCCATGAAGGATCATGCGAGTGATCAAGGCTTCGGAGACCGAGTCCGTGATTTTCGGTTCGCATCGGCTGCGTGATACCGCAGTCGACTGGTTTGATTCATGGGAGCTGTCCCGGGGGGAGCATGCGCCTCACCTGTTGGGGACGAGTTCTCGAGGCATTTCTCACCATTTCTTGCCGCAGATGCGAGGGCACGGCCGATGTGTTTCGATCCGAGACAGGAGGACGCACAGCCGGGAGTACAACGTAGTTCGACTCGTTGGCTCGATATGTCCCTCGTTAGTAGCTAATATGGAGGACAGAGTGCACCGCTACGCCACAGGCTTGATGACTACTTGGCGTAGTCTTGTTCGTGTATCGTCACCGGGCATGGACATCGCCCGCATGCAGCTCATGCACTGTGGTGTGAGGCACGAGAGACCGACGGATTGACCAATATCGCGAAGAGGCCGTGACAGCAGGTCCTTTGGTAACTTTCAAGGCGGACCGCCAGAAGCAGACAAGTTATACGCCGCAAGACAGAGTGGTCCTCACGCCTTCGTGGCCTCCAGTATTCAGGAGCGGTCGTGGCTCCAGGTTCGTGTTTTCGGGAGTTGGGCCGCTGCGGGAAGCCACCCGACCTAAGTGTAACCAACAGGTAAACCCCATTCGGGAGTGTCGAGGACTTGTTTTACATGTGGCACGGGGCCATTTTATGAGAAATTGTCCTACCTGCAGGTAGCGCGGATGTTGAGACTCACTCGGATCTGCGGGTTCTTCGCCTTCGATACTAGGCGGGGTGTTCATATACTGCGGCAGGCGTGGGTCGTGGTGGAAGTTCCCGCTATAGCGGTCCTGAAATCGCTATTTGTTTTTGTGATATCGTATATCCTTGACCTCTAAGAGACTAGTATGCATTTGTATTAAGATAAGTATATTTTTAATTATTATGTTCTGATAGCATTATGATGGTGTGATAATTCCATGGGTAGTGTAAGATGGAAGTGGTAGCTTTCATGACGTGAATTAGTAAGATTGTTCCGGATCGGGGAACGAGAGATTGGGCGCGATAGCGGGTCGGGTTGAGGCTGTCGCGGTCAACCCGCACCGGATTGAGCGGGTCGGTCGAGGTGGTCCACGCCGTGGTAGGGTCACGGCGGTGCTAGCCCAAGTTTAGGTAACCATCGTATGAGTTCGGGATGTGTTCGATCGACCGGATCGTGAAGGCCGAGATAGGCCTTAGAGTAAATTGAAGCTAGTAGAGCTGTTGTGAGATTAGAAATGATTTCTCGTTAGCTTGGATTTGTATGTTATACTATGGCCATTTATGGCCTGATTGTTTTAGTAAGTATAGTAGTGAAGACTATACCCGCACACGTTCGTTTTGAGACTTATAAGGAACATTCGGGACGAATGTTTCTAAGGGGAAGAATGTTATACCCGTAGTTCCGTGGTATGTATGTGAGGGCGACGCATTTGCGAGAATCACGTAAATTTTGGAAAGAAAGGAAGATGTGATTTTTTCGACTAAAAGTTCCGGTTTTTGTGAAGAAAAAGGTTCGTTAATGGGAATTGGATTCCCAGATTTGGTATTTGGACTTCTTGGATTATATTAGAATTTTGAGGTTTTATTTTCAGAAATGGTCACGTGGGACCCACGGGAGAAATTTACGGTTTTGTGGGGCCCGCTTTGTTTTTGAGATTTCCGATTTTGGATATTTTCTAAGACGAAATATTTTGATTTAATTGGGGCGACACGTGTCACCCCATGTGGCACTTGGTCGAATGGGTGGACAGTGGCTAGGCCACTGTCCCGCCGACGGCCCTCACACTTGGCACCATTTGGCATTACGTGGTGTGGTGGGACCCACACACATGGCCCAATCTTGACCCTACACTTATATTGATCTTGGCCCTTGGTTCTTCTATAAATACCCCTTGGCTTGAAGAGTAAAATCATCCCTCACTTGAAAGCTTTCCAAAGCAAATGTTTTCCCTCCCCTCTTGTGTAGAAAATACTTGGTGTATTGTTGTATAATCCCAAATACCTTGGCCTAGTATCCCTAGTAGTATTCCAAAGTTATTTCAATACTAGGAGCCCGGAAATACTACTTTATTCCAATAGCCGTAAAACGAAACCCTAGAAAAATCTTCCTAGCTTGGTGGAAGTATTTAGAGAAGTTGTTTAGAAACTTCTAAGGGTCGCTTGGAGCGGGTTGGAGCGTAAGGATTGGAGCTAAACGTTGCTCAGGATCGACTTATAACTTGGATAATTTTTGGGCTTATCGAGGTGGATCTTTCTACGCGCGGCATACTTGACTTGGCTTGTGGTTTAAGCTAAAGGTATGTGATTCTTCCTATACTCTTGAGCATGATTGTTGTGAACTATATAGTACGGTAGACGTACGTGTGTGAAACGATTTTTGTTTGTTTTAAAACATAAAGTGTTATAATGGCTTTATGGGAAGTTAGTTATAACGACTTTATGAAGATAAAAGAAAGATTTGGTTTCGATAAAGAAACGACTTGATTTTGAAAGTTAAGAGACTTGATCTTGAAAGATAAGAGACTTGACTTATAACGACTTGTTTTCGGAAAAGGAGAAGTAACTTGATTAAGTATAGGTTACTTGTTTTGAAAAGAGTAAGTTAATTGGGTTTTAAAAAGAGTATACTTGATGTTGTTCTAAAAGAAAAGCACTTGGTTTATAAAGTATAGAGTACTTGATTTTAAAAGCCTTGTAAAGATTTTTACGGCGTGAAGTAATTTGGTTTTAAAAGTAAAACGTGTTTTCTTTATATACTAGTATTAGTATCACGTGGCTTTACGTAGAAAGAGGTCTTTTTGAAAGAAGGAAAGTATGTAGTATTTTGGGTTTGAAACCCGAATTGTTGATTAAAAGGAATGTATGTTAAACTTGCCTATGCTTGTTGTGATAGTCTTTGATGTGCAAGTGTTTTGTTGATGTGCTGCCGTGACTCTCTGGGAGGGCCGGCTATCTGATTGATTGACTGGACATACTGACGTTGGGTGGTCCACGAGTATGCGTCCACTTTGAGTATTGACTGGTTGTTTCAGATCGCCGTGACTCTCAGGAGGCCGCTATCTCGATTTATTTCCTTTGGACACGCCGACGTGATGGATGTTCCACGCACGCGCCCGCAGGGATGGTTTCATGGCCATGACTTCCGAGGTAAGATGTCGGGGCATGCGGTCATTGTGAGGTTCAGACTGTTAGTCCATGGACCGCTAATCCATGAAGCTTGCCGCGGTGACGAGCGATCACGGGCTTGGTTTGTACGTGTGGTTCAGGCACACTTTAGATACTTGTTCGTCATTTTCTCGTACCTGTAGCCTCCGGTAGATAGCTTAAGATACTTGCCTCGGTCATATCTTGTGAGACGGTGGTAGGCTATTGCGTTAGCTTAAGATACTTGCCTCGCCGATTCGTGGCTAGCTTTTGGACCGGTAGTGGCTTCCGCATTTGCCTTGCGTGATGGGATATGACTAGCTTTGGACCGTAGTTGGCTATTCTACTTGCCCGACGGTTTTGATGACGCAGCGTGATCTAGTGTTCGTGTTCACATACGGGTGTTGTTTTACATCATGTACTGCCGTGATGAGGAATGAGTTCCACGGCATGAGTGGTATTATGGGCGTGAGACCCATAATTATGTGTGAGTGATTATTCGGGATATCGCCTCTTACTTGACATAATCGCTTACGTATTGCGAAATGGTTTTATAAAATGATGAAATGTGATTTCATTACGATTTTCGCCACATACTTGGTACTGTTAGATCGACTCCTTCGGGCTGCGTTCATGCCGCAGTAGAGGTACACCGCTTGGTTGATCCTCGCCATAGGATCGCAGTCAGCGTGGAAGCTCCGTTCCTCCGAGGCTTATCTTTTGGTATAGTCCTCGTCATCAGAGGTACTTGTACATTCGGGGTATGGCGGCCCCGTGTCCGTCATAGTTGTTGTATATCTTAGAGGTCCAGAGTAATCGTGTGGCGGGGTTTGTAAAAGGATAACTGCTCGGGTTTTATGTATATATACCAAGGCAACGGTTGGGTTGGCCTGCTTATTTATTTATGTCTCTCATTTCATGTGTAAAGTTTTTATTTCCACTGGTTTTCTCGATGTTGTATCACTAGGGTGCCCGGTAAGGCACCAGAATGTGCCCGTTTCGGC
The DNA here is from genome assembly GCA_029844215.1 of Przewalskia tangutica. Taxonomy (NCBI): domain Eukaryota; kingdom Viridiplantae; phylum Streptophyta; class Magnoliopsida; order Solanales; family Solanaceae; genus Przewalskia; species Przewalskia tangutica. Next base: position 17,363,782 of record CM056740.1, read on the forward strand.
CACAGAGCTTCCCAAAGCTGAATCGTGACCCTAAGAGCGAGATCAACGATCGTGTACCTTTACTCGCGCAGATGAACGCACCGGGCGAGGTCGATAACAAAAATTTAGTATGTGAAACTAAAAATAAATCAGAATGAAATCATAGTAGTCTATACAAAGCAGAGACATGTATGATAACCAAACTACGCCACCATAAATAAGCGATCATGTCAAGTCGTGACTCACGCCTCCACCATCACTCAATTTAACAATGGGTCTCACGCCCACCACATCAATCGTGCCCGTGGAATACCTTCCTCACTGCCGGCAGTTTATGATATACAAGCACCAAGGAATACACATGAACACCAGGTCCCACCTGTGTCCTAATAAAACGGTACAGGGTAAGTACGAAGGCATAGCCGACTACTAACACCTACGCACTAACAAGGTCATAAGTCGTGTCATGATATCTGTCTGCATCGCCACATGATAAAAGCTGGTCACTCGCCCGCAGTATCAAATGTGCGCGTCTAGCCCTGGAACTCTCCGCAGCTCCGCATAGGCCAGTCAGATAGGCCCGCATGAGGTATAACCCCGCATCGAGGGTAGCTACTCCCCGGCATCGTCCTGGACTCGCAGTCCGCATGGCCACAAGGACCGCATGACCACAAGGGCCGCACACTAACCTGGAGCTCCCGTAGCTCCGCATGGATCCCCTGGACCCGCATGAGGTATTCTCGAATCATGGTCCCAGACCGCCTGAGTCTACCCCGCATCGGAGGGCAGCTTAACCCCCGGAACACAAGTCAAGGTGAGTGGTACAATACCAACATAACGGCTGATAGTCAAACAACTTTAAGCGCAGTCGAGGGAAAAACCCCTTTACACTAACATCACAAGATACTAACACACGTAGCATCCCAACATGTTTACTTCTCAAATCAACAAGAAAGTATTTACAAGGCTATCACGAACCAATACAATAGAGTATTCACACAAGGTACTTTCTACTAACAAGTTCGTGTATCTAACCCCAAAGTACTTCACACATTAAATCTTTAAATGATCTGCTTTTCACATAAGTCACACAATACCCGTAGTATAAAATAGAGTGACTATCCTTTTAAGAAAACCAAAACTCTTACCTTTGTAAAATCAAGTAACAACATTATTTTCCAAACGTCCAAGTTTGCCTAATATCAAATGTTCACGTTTCTTATTTTAGAAAGGTTTCGTAGTTCATAGTTTTATTCATTTAAGAATATAATTCTCTTTTAAACAATCGGAGAAACATAAGCCTTATATGTGAGTAGGATATTCTTGTTTATAACAATCTTATTACAAAGAACCATGATCTAGGAAATATCATTTTGTCTCATCTTAGCTTCTATGCAGATGGAAGTTTCTCTGGTTTTAATAATACTTAATTATTCAAAACATTTTTATTAACGCCGCAGTTGGTTTGTCGATACACATTCGATTTCCAAATCAAGAAAGCATTCTTAAGCCGTTATACCTAACTTCCCATAAAGCTAGTATAACTCTTAAGTTTTCAAACACCAAGTATTACTTCCTTTCAAAATGATTCAAAAATCTTTTGAAATACTTCAAGTTCTTTCTTATCATATAACAAGCCGCTTAAAGTTCAAATCGATTACCTTTTAAAACCACATGTATTTTCTTACTAACATAAAGTCGTTATAACCAACTTCCCATAAAGCCGTTATAACACTTTATGTTTTAAACCACTCAAACACATTTAGCACATGACGCTCACCGTACTACATAGTTCACACATATCATGCTAGAAGAGATAGGAAGAGGTTCACATACCTCGCGACGAGTATCGACTCATAGCAAAACGCTCAAGTACTTCCAAACGCCGGCTACTCCTAAGCCACGTAGATCGCGCCACACGTAGTACATCAACCTATAAGGCCACAAGGCGCTTATTAACATTTAGATCTCATCGTAGAACATTCTACCAAAATTCGGCAGACTCTCCCGCAACAACAGAAATCTCTCCTCTATCGAGGCCGCTACCAAGCCAACCGGGGTTATACATCTAACCCTAACTGTACAATTCTACTCCACGGTACTACTACACAAGTTCATCGTAATACACCCTAAGTAATTACTGCTCAAGATTTTCTTTAAATTCAGCTTAAGTCGCAAGACATTGCCGTAAGTATTATTCAGCTTAAGTCAAAAGACATTGCGATAACTACGTTCGCACTATATATAGTATACTTCAACTATATAATCTAACAACATGTAATTTTTAATTACAATAGGGGGGCAAGATAATTACCTCGATAAGCCCATAATTATCCGAGTTTAATGTCGATCCTTAGCAAAGTTTAGCTCAACTCCGAGCGCTCAACCCGCTTCTAAACCACCCTTAGAAGTTCTAACCAACTTCTACACAATACTCCAACGGACTATGGAGATTTTCCTGTGGTTTCGGTTTTGGGACCGACGGAAGTATAATAGTATAACTGGCTTTTTTGTAAAGGTATAACCTTAGAATACTACAAGGTATTTGGCTAAGGTAATTTGGGCATTATAACAATACTTTTGAGAGTATTTCTACACCACAAAAAGTGGTATTATACAAAACAACTAGGCTAGTGGGGTACCCACTACTAGCAACTCTAGGAGGGGTGGGCACAACTCACGTCTAGCACCCCTAGAGCGGCGGGTGCACTCTGCCACAAGGGGGGGAGGCCCTTGGCCGAACTCAACACAAGGGAGGGAGAGGATTTTACACTTAGAAACATTTAGGAATGGATGAAGAATTCATCAAAGGGAGAGGGGTATTTATAGCACAAGCCAAGGCCAACCAATGGCCAAGATTGAGCCAAGTGCTACACAAGTGTAGGGCCAAGATATGCCCAAGTGCCCCCTAGTCCCTACTCCTTAAAACCCTCACAAATATCTACCAAAATATCTACCACTTGACATCCCCATTTCGTCCAAGTACCGCCCACCTTGCCCACCAATGAGAGGGTGCCAAGTGCCGCCCTCTCGTTGGTCCAAAATGTTCCGTCTCTCGTAAAAATCCGCAAAAATAAGAAAAGACATCGCCGTAATTTTCCCTTCGCAAGTTATGTAAAACGTTTCGTCGAAAAACGACTCTAACCGGGTGTTGTGCACAAATGCCAATCGGCCAAGCCACCTAGGCGGGGGTGACACGTGTCACCCTTCTATTGGCCCAAAATAAAACATCTTCCGAAAATATCCACAATGGCCAAAAACTCGAAAACAAATTGGCTCTACAAAACCAGAATTTCTCCGTGGGCCCCACGTGACCATTTCCAAAATAAAATTCCATAATTCTCTAATATTCCAGAAGTCCGAATACCAAACTGGGAATCCAATTCCCATTAACGAACCTTTTTCCTTCACAAAAACCGGAAACTTTTCCGTGGAAAAATCACCTCTTTCTTCCTTTCCAATCTTTCTGTCGTATTCTCGTACGTACGTCCTCGCATACATACCCTGGAACTACGGGGTATAACATTTCGAATGCTCAAGTTTCTCATTTTAGAAAAAGGTTTCGTAGTTCATAGTTTTAAATCCTTTAAAACATAATTCTCCTTTAAACGTTTTGAGAAACCTATGTCTTATAAGTGAGTAGGTATTCTTTGTTTATAATCAATCTTATTAAGCAGCCATGATCTAGGAAATGTAATATCATTTTGTCTCATCTTAGCTTCTATGCAGATGGAGGTTTCTACTGGTTTTAATAATACTTCTTTAGTCAATACATTTTCCTTTTATTAACGCTGCAGTGGTTTGTCGATACACATTCTGATTTCCGAAATCAGTATAACATTCTTAAGCCGTTATACCTAACTTCCCATAAAGCTAGTATAACTCTTAAGCTTTCAAAACCCAAGTAATACTCATTCTTTCAAAACGATTCATAGATCTTTTGAAATGCTTCAAGTTCTTTATTAACACATATCAAGCCAGTTATTATTCAAATCAGTTACCTTTTAAAAACCACAAAGTATGTGCTTATCCACATAAAGCTATTATAACCAACTTCCCATAAAGCCGTTATAACACTTTATGTTTTAAATCAATCAAATACATTTAGCACATGTACGCTCACCGCACTACATAGTTCACACATATCATGCTAGAAGAGATAGGAAGAGGTCCACATACCTCGCGATTGTCGACTAATAATAGCAAAACGCCCAAGTACCTCAAACCGCCTACTCCTTAAGCCAAGTGGATCACTCCACACTTAGTACTACAACCTAGAGAGGCCACAAAGCGCCTATTAATACATTTAGATCCCGAAGTAGAATATTCTACAGAAAATTCGGCAAGACCTCCCCGCAACAACAGAAATCTCCTCCTCTATCGAGGCCGCTACCAAGCCAACCAGGGGGTTAACACGCCTGACCGACGTGTACAATTCTACTACACAAAGAATGCTACACAAGTCTCATGTAATACACCCTATGTAATTACATTCAGCTTCTCTTATTTAAATTCAGTCTTAAGTCGAAAGACATTGCCGTAAGTATTATTCAGTCTTATTTCAAAAGACATTGCCGCACAATTAAGTTTCATTTCTATATATAGTATACTTCAACTATTTATTCCTACAACATGTAATTTCCAATTACAAATGTAAGGTCAAGAATGTTTACCTCGATAAGCCCAAAATTATCCGAGTTTATATGTCGTTCTGAACAAGGTTTAGCTCCTACCCGCGCGCTCCAAAACGCTCCAAGAAACCCTTAGAAGTGTCTACACAACTTCCACTTAATACTTCAACTACGGGTGAAGATTTTTCCTTAGGGTTTCGTTTAGTGGCTAAAGGAAAGTATAATAGTATTTTCCAAGCCAGATAAGTATAACCTTGGAAAGTACAACAAGGTATTTGGGCTAAAGTATTTTGGACATTATAACCATACTAGAGAGTATTTCTATACCACAAAGGGGGTATTATACTAAAACAACTAGGCTAGGGGGTACCCCACGCTAGCACCACTAGGAGTGGGGATACTTTCGCCAAGGGCCTTCTCAAAGGGGGAGGTGTGGCGGACGACTACTACAAGGAGAGGGAGGGAGATTTCAAGACTTAGGCACATTTTTGATGAAGAACTCTTCAAGCTTAGGGGTATTTATAGGTCAAGCCATGGCCAACCAATGGCCAAGATGAAGACAAGTGTGGTGCAAGTGTAGGGTTAGATTTCCACCATGTACCTTATCCATCTACCACACAACTTGCACAAAAATATCCTACCAACTAAAGCCCTCTTTTCGTCCACCATTGCCGCCCATTTGTTCCAATGTGAGGTGACACATGTCACCCTCCCGTTGGTCCACAATGTTTCGCCTGAAAAATCCGCAAAAATTATAAATGACATAGCCGAATTTTCCCAACAAAAGTCGTGGAAACGTTTCATTTAAAAACGACTCTAATCGGTGTTGTGTACAAATTTCAAACTTGCCTAACTTAAGGCTCAATTTTTCTACGCACGCCCTCACGCATATACCAAAATACGGGTATAACATTCTTCCTTAGAAACATTCGTCCCAATGTTCCTTCTCAAGTCTCAACACAAACATGCGCCAAGATAGTCTTCACCGCTATACGCATTTAAAACAATCATGCCACACCGCCATGAAATAACAAATGCACAAAATACGAAATCCCAAGTCCACGAGGAATCACCTGTTATCACAAAAGAAACGATCACACTCGCTCACTTCTCCCCTACCTCGTGCACTGCTCGAACACTCGAACCCTTCCCAAGACACGCACCACACTTCACCAACGCTCGTTTCCAACCCTCGAGTCACTACCTCCAAACTTGGTCATCTTACTAACCTCGATTTCTCTAAGGCCACTCGCCTTCACGAACTGATTCTGGCCGAACGTATCCACGAACTCATAAGATGGTCATCTAAACTGGGCCTAGCACCCTTGTGACCCGCCACCGGGCGGGACCACCCAGAGCTGACCTTTCCTCGAACGGACGCGGTTGGCCCGCAACACGGCCCCAACCCGACCCACTATCGCGCCAACTCTTGCTCGCCGACACAACAATCTTGCTAAAACACATCATGAAAGCTACCACTTTCATTTACCCAACCAGGACTTATCACACAATACATTCTAGGCATAAATGCACTCGACAAGGATCACTGCAAAATCTTGTACTCAAGACGGCCTTACATCTAAGGTCTCCACGTAATATTCTAAGGTTCATCATTTTTCACCCCTGTGCTTACCCTTTCACTAAGCATGTTTCTAAATCACATTTTAGCACCAAGCTATCCGAACATAACACTTAACACATTATCATAACAAACAAAACTCTAGATGGTTATGATATACCGGTTACCGCTCACTCTAATCATAAGTCCACCGCAGGCGCATAATCGTAGGCGATGAACCCGCCATCGATCCGCAGGTCGCGCTAAGCTGCCGGCATTCTCCTATAAGCACGCCTTCGTCACATGGCCCTCGACGGCCGCAGTGAAACAAGCACCGCAAAGACGACATTCCCGATGATGTTTGCCACATCGCACACCGAGGGGACATGAATCCCGCCGCTAGCACTCACGTATACCGCGGAACTAAGCCCCGAGCTCGACCAGCTCCCGAATACCCCGAACGCCCCAAGATCGAGGGGGACCACTGCATCGTGGAGGTACATAACTAGATCGCCGAGGCGGTCCGCTCGAAGTTACCAGGACCTCGCTGCTCGCCCTCTTCTCGCCGATCTCGGCCATTCCGCCGACCTCTCCGTGCCTCACATCCTAGTGCATGAGCTTGCATGCGGGCAATGTCCATGCCCGGTGAAGAGCTACACCCGCATAAGCCTCGCCAAGTAATCGCCCAGCCCGTGACGTAGCGGTGTACTGCCCTCCATATCCGCTACTACAATGGAACATACCGAGCTAATGAGTCGAACTCACATTGTACTCTCTAACCGCCCGCCCGCCCCGCTCAACGCCAAAAATTGCTACCCGAGCCCTCTCATCTGCGAGGCAAGAAATGTGCAAGAAATGCCTCGAGAACTCGTCCCAAATCTGCTGGAAGTGCATGCTCTTCCCGACAGCCTCACGAATCAAACTACCAATCGCAGATCACGCAATGATGCGAACCCAATACCACCGACTCGCTCGAGGCTCGATCACTCATGATCCGTCAGAGTCGCTTGATAAACTCCCGAGGGTCGCCTCGCCTCGATCCATGTAACACCGAGGGCTACAACTCGTGAAGTCACGTAGCCTCAAACCGCTCGCCGGGGTGTACTACGGTGCTATCGGGCCGAATCACGTGATCCATTTATCCTCATATCTCGCCACGACTCGCCAAGAATCGCCATCTCCTTGTACTTATCTCATCGGCCTGTGCCGCGGACCGAGGCTCGTGTATCAGAGTCTCAGCAGCCACCGCCGCGCTTCTAAACTCGCTGGTGTCGGGCGGCCGCGAAACCCGCCGCTTGGCATCGCTCGTGCATCGACCGCTCGCGCTGCATTCTCTCAGATCTCACTAACAGCTCCTCGATCGCTTTGCCCACTGGGCTCGCTGCCTTACGCGAGGCATAATCGTAAAGGAAAGGAATATGTCGGAGGGTCCAATTTATCACACTCTAAGGCACGATCTCGAATGGGAAGGATGGAAACTAATCCTAAATGTCCTGCAGCCTCGACATAGATGTGGTGCACAACACACCGATAATCAAGACTTACTAGACACGGTGCGTAGACACTTTCCGAGGACTAATCGCTGCGATACCACTTTTGTCACGACCAATCCGCCCGTGGATCGTGCCTTACCCCGCACCCTAGTGATACAACATCGAGAAAACCAAATGAAAATAAAACACGAGTCATGAAACAAGAGATATAATAAGTAAACAAAGCAACCAAAACATTTGCCTTTCAAGATATACATAAAAACCCGAATGCTTAACCTTTTACAAACCCCGCCACAACAAGGCTGCACTTAAGATTTACAACAACTATGACGGACAGGCTCCCGCCATACCCCGAATGTATAAGCATCTACGCACTGTGGTAACATACCAAAGATAAGCCTCCAAGGAACGGAGCTTCCAATACGCTGAAAGGTGATCCTAAAAGCGGGGATCGACACCGATGTACCTTTTACTCATGCAGATGAACGCACCTCAAGGAGGTCGATAACAGTACCAAGTATGTGAAATCAGAAATATCAGAAATGAAATCATAATAGTCTATATAAAGCAGAGACATGTATGATAACCAAACTACGCTCACAACATAGAAGCCATGTCAAGTCGTGACTCACGCCTAAAAGTCATCCTCATGCCCGTGGAACTCCTTCCTCACCGCCAGCCTAGGTACAAATCATGTGATACGTATAATGTGTCTCGCCCATCTTATGGACCCAATATAGAAAAGGGTGGAATACATTCCTGCTCATCCATGAACCTAGTCGAGTGGAATACATTCTGATGAACCAGAGTCAAGTGAAATACATTCCTGATGAACCGGTCCTCAAGTGAAATACATTCCTGATGAACCGGCCTCAAGTGAAATACATTCCGGATGAACCGGTCCTCAAGTGAAATACATTCCGGATGAACCGGTAATCAAGTGAAACACATTCCCTGGATGAACCCAGAGTCGAGTGAAATACATTCCTGATGAACCTAATCAAGTGATATACATTCCCGATGACCCGTGAGTCGAGTAGAACACGATTTACACAACAAGGCTATCACACGTAACATGGTCAAGTTTCATAACAACAAGTATAAGCAAGTTACACACGACTCAAGGTACTTTCATTTTATATCAAAGTCCGGATTTTAACCTTAAAGTACTACGTCCGTTAAATTCCTTTTAAGATCCATTTCTTTACAAAGGTCACCCGATACCCGTAGTATAAAATTTGAGTGACTAACATTGTTAAGTAAACCAAAATGCTTTCCTTTGTAAAATCAAGTGACAACCTTATTTTCCAAACGCTCAAGTTGCCTAATTTCAATGCTCAAGTTTCTCATTTTAGAAAAAGGTTTCAGAGTTCATAGTTTTAAATCCATTAAAACATAAGTCTCCTTTAAACGTTGTGAGAAACCTATGTCTTATAAGTGAGTAGGTATTCTTTGTTTAATATCAATCTTATTAAACAGCCATGATCTAGGAAATGTAATATCATTTTGTCTCATCTTAGCTTCTATGCAGATGGAGGTTTCTACCGGTTTTAATAATACTTCTTTAGTCAATACATTTTCCTTTTATTAACGCCGCAGTTGGTTTGTCGATACACATTCGATTTCCAAATCAAGATAACATTCTTAAGCCGTTATACCTAACTTCCCATAAAGCTAGTATAACTCTTAAGCTTTCAAAACCCAAGTAATACTCATTCTTTCAAAACGATTCATAGATCTTTGAAATGCTTCAAGTTCTTTATTAACACATATCAAGCCGCTTATTATTCAAATCGCTTACCTTTAAAACCACAAAGTATGTGCTTATCCACATAAAGCTATTATAACCAACTTCCCATAAAGCCGTTATAACACTTTATGTTTTAAATCAATCAAATACATTTAGCACATGTGACGCTCACCGTACTACATAGTTCACACATATCATGCTAGAAGAGATAGGAAGAGGTCCACATACCTCGCGACGATTGTCGACTAATAGCAAAACGCCCAAGTACCTCAAACCGCCGGCCACTCCTAAGCCAAGTGGATCACTCCACACGTAGTACTACAACCTATAGAGGCCACAAAGCGCCTATTAATACCTTTAGATCCCGACGAGAATATTCTACGTAAAATTCGCAAAGACTCTCCCCGCAACAACAGAAATCTCCTCCTCTATCGAGGCCGCTACCAAGCCAACCAGGGGTTAACACGTCCGACCGGACGTGTACAATTCTACTACACAAAGAATGCTACAAGTCTACCGTAATACACCCATGTAATTACGCTCAGCTTCTCTTATTTAAATTCAGCTTAAGTCGCAAGACATTGCCGTAAGTATTATTCAGCTTAAGTCAAAAGACATTGCCGCACAATTATAATGTTCGATTCTATATATAGTATACTTCAACTATATATTCCTACAACATGTAATTTCCAATTACAAATGTAAGGTCAAGAATGTTTACCTCGATAAGCCCAAAATTATCCGAGTTTATATGTCGCTCCCGAACAAGGTTTAGCTCCTACTCCGCGCGCTCCAAAACGCCTCCAAGAAACCCTTAGAAGTGTCTACACAACTTCCACTTAATACTTCAACTACGGGTGAAGATTTTTCCTGTGGTTTCGTTTAGTGGCTAAAGGAAAGTATAATAGTATTTTCCAAGCCAGATAAGTATAACCTTGGAAAGTACAACAAGGTATTTGGGCTAAAGTATTTTGGACATTATAACCATACTAGAGAGTATTTCTATACCACAAAGGGGGTATTATACGAAACAACTAGGCTAGTGGGTACCCCACGGCTAGCACCACTAGGAGTGGGGATACTTTCGGCTAAGGGCCTTCAAAGGGGAGGGTGTGGCGGACGACTACTACAAGGAGAGGGAGGAGATTTCAAGACTTAGGCACATTTTTGGATGAAGAACTCTTCAAGCTTAGGGGGGTATTTATAGGTCAAGCCATGGCCAACCAATGGCCAAGATGAAGACAAGTGTGGTGCAAGTGTAGGGTTAGATTTCCACCATGTGTACCTTATCCATCTACCACACAACTTGCACAAAAATATCCTACCAACTAAAGCCCTCTTTTTCGTCCACCATTGCCGCCCCATTTGTTCCAATGTGAGGGTGACACATGTCACCCTCCCGTTGGTCCACAATGTTTCGTCTCTCGGAAAAATCCGCAAAAATTATAAATGACATAGCCGAAATTTTCCCAACAAAAGCTGTGGAAACGTTTCGTCGAAAAACGACTCTAATCGGGTGTTGTGTACAAATTTCGAAACTTGCCTAACTTAAGGCTCAATTTTTCTACGTACGTCCTCACGTACATACTCTGAAAATACGGGGTATAACAGAGAGAAACTACCCCACCCATGATTTGGAGTTGGCAGCGGTGATTCACGCCTTGAAGATCTGGAGGCACTATTTGTATGAGGTTCATGTGGATATTTATACAGACCACAAGAGCCTCCAGTATATATTCAGCCAGAGGGAGCTGAACTTACGACAGAGACGGTGGTTAGAGTTACTCAAGGATTATGATGTCGATATCATGTACCACCCGAGGAAGGCCAATGTTGTGGCAGATGCTCTTAGTCGTAGGTCGATGGGGAGTCTATCAGACGCAGAATGCAGGGGCATGGTCCGCGAGTTGCATCGCCAGCGAGCCTCGAGTCCGATTGATTGGTTCTCGATAGCGGTGGGTTCTAGTTCGAGAGATTGCCGAGTCTTCCATCGCCGGCGAGGTGAAGAGGCAACAGCTGAGGATCCGCTTGACGCTATCGTGATACCGCTCTTCGTGAGGAAGCGGTCCTGAGATAGCACCATGGGGTGCTAAGGTTTGAGGGCGTGTTGTGTGTTCCGATATTGCAGACTTCGCAGCAGGTTCTAGGAAGCACACAAGACGTTACTTCATCCATCCGGGTCGACTAAGATGTACCACGACCTCGGATCCGTATTGGTGGGATGGCTCAAGAGGACGCCGCAGAGTTTGTGGCTCTGCGCGTGTTGTCGCAGTGAAGGTAGAGCATCGAGGCCCGTGGATTATTGCGCATTTAGAGATCCCGACCGGAAGTGGGAGGTGATCAACATGGACTTTATCACAGGATTACCTCGCACTCAGAGGAAGCATGATTCTATCTGGGTTATCGTCGACAGGCTGACGAAATCAGCCCGCTTTCTTCCCGTCATGACGACTTTTTTGGCTGAGGATTATGCCAGACTTTACATCCGAGAGGTCGTGAGACTGCATGGGGTCCCTATTTCTATCATATCGCATGCAGGAGCCCGCCATTACGCTAACTTCCGGAGGTCTTTCCGTAAGGGTTTAGGACGCAGTGAGCTCGAGCATCGCATTCCATCCTCGCATGCACGGACAGAAGAGCGCACTATCCGCACTCTTGAGGATATGCCGCGAGCCCGTGTTATTGACTTCGTGGTACCGGAAGGATCATTTGCCTCTAGTTGAGTTTCGTATAATAATAGCTACCACCCAAGATTCGATGACGCCTTATAAGGCCTTGTATGAGAGAGTGCATCGTCGATAGGCTGGTTCGATGTGGGCGAGGTGCGAAGTGGGACCAGACACTGTTCAAGAAAGTGGATAAGGTGAAGCTTATCCGTGTCGACTATCGACTCGTAGTCGATGAAGTCGATGCGCATCATCGCCGTCGGCATCTGGAGTTTGAGGTTGATGATTGGGTTTTCCTGAAGGTGTCACCCATGAAGGGTGTGATGAGATTTGGGAGGAAAAGGAAGCTCAGCCCAAGGTACATTGGGCCTTATCAGATTGTCCGCAGGATAGGCAAGGTTGCCTATGAGTTGGATCTGACGTCTGATCTGGAGGCAGTGCATCCGGTTTTTCATGTTTCTATGCTGAGGAGTTGTATCGGGGATCCATCTAGAGTACACCGAATTGACGATGTCCAGGTGACCGAGGGGTTATCGTATGAGGAGAGTCCCATAGCGATACTCGATCGTCAGGTTAGGCGTCTGCGGACGAAGGATGTGGCTTCCGTCAAGGTCTTATGGCGGAACGAGAACAGGGAGGAGATGACGTGGGAAACAGAGGAGGACATGAGGCAGAGGTATCCTCACTTATTCCCCATACCTCCAGGTAACTTACTTTCCTACTTGTTGATTTCAATTACCATATATGCTTAAGTGTTGTATTATGGCCATATGTGGCATTTGCAAACTGTTTACGTTATGAGGAACTTTATCGTTATCTGTCTTAAGAAGGAACATTCGGGACGAATGTTTCTAAGGAGGGGAGAATGTTATACCCCGTAATTCCAGGGTAGGTATGCGAGGACGTACGTACGATTATTCAAGCCCTAATTAGGTTAAGAATGAACTTGTGAACTTTCGACGGAAAAGATTCCGAACCTTGTGAAGGAAATTCTACGTTTTTAATATTTTAACCGATTACGGATTTTTCCGAGAGAAGAAATATTTGGACCAATAGGAGGGCGACATGTGTCACCCTTAGTTGGCATGAGTTGGACGAAAATGTGGCCAAGTGGACTGCGGGAGTCCAGGAGGATACCGCGGGCTAGCTACCCCCGATGCGAGGAATACCTCATGCGGGTCTGTGTGTGACCTATGCGGACTGCGGGAGTTCCAGGATTAGGCTCGCATAATGATACTATGGGAGATTGGCCTTGCTTCGATCATTAGCGGCCTAGAAAAGACCAGTTATGTTATATCTATTTTGCCTTTGGTTATGCTGTGGCACTATGTGCGGTTACATTGGTTGTTTCGTACATATTTGTAAAATTGCTTTTAAAATGGTATGATTTCATTTAAAGTACTTTACAGTTTCACATACTTGGTACAATTGCCAGATCGACTTTCGGGCTGCGTTCATGCCGCAGGTAAAGGGAAGCAGGTAGCGGATCCGGGATCGGGTCGTGACAAAGGCAACCCGGGCCCAGAAGGGCAAGGCAGCCGAAGGAGCTGCTAGTAGGACACAAAAGAATACGAGGGCGCAGGCCCGGTCATTACCTGAGATAGTGCTTCAGACGGCGAGTTTTGCGACGCCGCCAGCCCCAGCAGAGTTTAGAGCCACAGCAGAGGCTACTGAGACCACAAGACTGCGCCTCACCCCACACCGGAGCAGCAGGAGATGGGTTACAGGAGATGGCCCCGCCACTAGCCGTGATCGTGGGCATACGAGGATAGGCCGATGTCGCAGCCCAAAGAGCACCCACGGTTCACCCGAGATCGCGCTGAGACTACGATTTTCCGAGTCAGAGCCCGCCAGAGTTTTATGGGTCGAGGCACGAGGATGATCCGCAGAGTTCATCCGATGCCATGCCGGATCATGAGAGTGATCAAGGCTTCGAGACCGAGTCGGTGGTCTTAGGTTCGCGACGGCCGCGTGATACCGCCGCCGATCGGTTTGATTCGCGAGCTGTCCCGGGATAGTATGCACTTCCACCGTATGGGACGAAGTTCTCGTGGGCATTTACACATTTATTGCCTCCACAGATGCGAGGGCTCGGGCCGACAGATTTTTGACGTTAAGCGCACGACGCACGGTCGGGAGTACAATATGGAGTTTGACTCATTAGCTCAGACGCCCCCACTTTAGTGGCGCATACGGAGGATAGAGTGCACCGCTATGTCACGTGGCTCGACAATTATTTGGCGTAGAGTTGCTCGTGTGGCTCTTCACCGGCATGGACATTGCCCGCATACGTGCCTATGCACTGGGTGTGAGAAACGGAGAGGTCGACGAATGACCGAGATCGCCAGAAGAGGCCGAACAGCAGGTCCTTGGCGACTTTCGGGCGGATCGCTCGCAGAAAGTTAGTTATGCGCCTCCGCCAAGACAGAGTGGTCCTCCACGCCTTCGTGACGCTCGTATTCGAGCCGGTCGAGCTCCGTGGCTTCCGTTCACATATATACGGGTTCTAGCCACGGATTCATGCCCTCGGGCACGATGTGGCGGCGCCATCCCGGAATGTCGCTTTTTACTAGTGCTTGTTTCACCGCGCCGCCGTGGCCATGTGACGAGAGACCGCCCTAGTAGAGGGGTACAGCAGAATGACACAGCCACCGGTCCGGCAAGGTGTTCATCACCTTCTATAGCTATGCGCCCGGCAGGGCAAGATTATGATTAGAGCGACAATGAGAAAGAGAAGCAATAGGTACAGGTATATCCTTAACCCTCTAGAGACTAGTATGCATGATATGTTGATCTTATGTTTAAATGTTATGTTTGGATAGCATTGTATAATTTATGATATAGAGAAGTATGGGGACACGGAAGGTGTGAACCTTAGAACATTATACGTTGAGACCTTAGATTTAAGGTTGTCTTGAGTAAAAGATTTTACGGTTAGTTTTTGTTGAAATACTTGGTATGCGTGAAATGCATCGTGGGAAAATTCCTTGGGTTGTGTAAGATAAAGGTGGTAGTTTTCAGGACTTTAATAGGTAAGATTGTTCCGGATCGGGGGAACAAGAGTTTGGCGCGATTTTGGGTCGGGTTAAGGACCATTCGCGGGTCAACCCGCAGCCCAAAAGGAGAGGTGGTCAGTTTGAGGTGGTCCCGCCTGGTGGTGGGGTCACGATGGTGCTAGGCCCAGGCTTAGGTAGCCATCGTACGAGTTCGCGGATGTGTTCAACCAGAATCAGATCGTGAAGACCGGGAATGGCCTTGAAGGAATTTGAGGCTTGTAAGATGACCAAGTTGGAGGTAGTTGTTACACCCCGTAAGTCCAGGACTTGTATAAGAGAATGTATGTAAGGAATTAAGACTTGGAAATTAGTACAAAAGGAAGAATTGTTTTTCCGGCGGAAAATCTTCCGAACGTCGGAAAGGAAAAATATTCGTTGTTGAGAATTGGATTCTCAAAGTGCATTATTTGAAGAGTATGGAACTCTTAACCTTATGGAAATTTATTTTTACGGATTTGGTCACGTGGGGCCCACCCGAGGAATTTTACGTTTTGCGGGGCCCACGAGGGTTAGGGAATTTTATGGACGAATGAGAGGGCGACACGTGGCACCCCCACATGTGGTCTTGGTCGAATTAGTAAGGGGTAGAATGGTCATTTACCATCTTGGAAGATAAGTCTTCAAAGCTTGATATATTTGACCAAAGTCAACTTGTCCACATGGGCTTGATCCTAGTGAAACTCATCTTAGCCACCCATTAGTTTAAGTCTAGACCCTCCAATGTGTTATAAATACATACTAGTAGCAAGACAAGGTCTTGAAGACTTAGAAAAATTTCACAAACACTTTGTGCTAGCATAAGTGCTCTCGGGTTTGGGCTATTTCCAACAAGAAAATTTTGTAGTTTTGATCCATTAGCCACAAGACTTAAACCCAATGCTCCTAAGAGTGTTGTAAGGTTATCTCAATAGAAAGATTTTGGAAAAACGGCGTTTTCGTATTAGTCGCAAGGCGGAAACTTAAGGAGTTCTTCAACTTTGAAGTTGGAACTTGAAGATGGGTTCTTCATAGGCCTCTAAGGAGTGCTTGGAGCGGATTGGAACTTAAGGAAAAGAGCTAAGAATTTCTAAGGCGCGACTTTGAATCTTGGAATTTTTAAGGGCTTGTAAAGGTATAAATTTTGTCGTTTTAGTGGTTAAGACTTACTTATTGTTGTAGCTATGGATTTTAGCAAGCATGAGTTATATAGTATGAAGTTTGATAAGTATATTGGCTATTGGAACCCTAATCCGAAAACTAGCATGTTTAGTCTTAAGATTTCAATTCAAGCTGATTATTAGTTTAAGTCGTCGCATGTTGTATAAAGAAGGAAATTGTAGTTGTTGAAGTTGTTTATGAATATATAACATGTTAGACCTTAGAACTTGGAATTGGAAAAGGATTGGAAAAGACTTTGAATTGTGGTTATGTAAGTCACGAGAATGGCTAGTGAGCATTAAACTACTTCGTATGAATTGTGGGGCGGAATTTTACACGTATAGTAAGGCGTGTAATCCCCTTTGTTTGGTTGTTGTTTTGAGCCTTAAATGTGGCATGTTGGTTATTGTATTCGGCCTTGAAAAAGGTGGCAAAGTGAGTAGAAACAAAGGAAGTGCTGCCCGATTTTCCGTAGAATTAGAGACCGTATACTTAGTATTATTCTACGTTAGAGACTAGAAGTTGATAGTCTTGTTATGGCCATTATAGGTTGACACTTCTACGTACGGCGTATTCGGTTTAGCTTGTGGATTTAGCCGAAAAAGTATGTGAACTATCTCCTCTTCTAGCATGATTCCTTAAGATAAAGAAAGTATGTACTACTCCTTAAATAATCCATTCCTTGGTTGTATTTGGATTGCCTAAAATAGAATTCGTTCTATGTACTCCCTTGATTGTACTTTGATGTTTAAATTGTAAGTTGTATAATCCATTTCCTTAGTGAAGTTTGGATTCTTAAAAGTGAAAGTATTTTACTTAAAGTACATAGAGTCTTGAAAAGGAAGTGGTTTCCAAACCTTTTGGCTAGTGCCTTAGTTCCAAAACCTAAAGGTCATTATAATGACTTTAGGGGAGTCAAAGGAGTGATTTACTTAATTGTTTTAAAAGAGGAGAAATGACATGTTTTAAGAGAAGTAACTTGTTTTAAAGGTGCGAGTTACTTGAGGTTTAAAAATAGAAGAAACTTGTTTTCTATATATTAAGAGACTCGAAGTATTTTGAAAGTTAAGAGACCTGATTTGAAAGTTTGTGATACTTGGTTTTAAGTATAAGTCTCTTGGTTATAAAAAGAATGAAATTGTCTAAAAACCATAAAGGGTTATAACGGCTTTATGGGAAGTTGGTTATAACGGTTTTATGGGAGTTTAAGAAAGTTGTCTATTTTGATTATTAGGCATAAGTTGCCTAGATTGTGAAAATTTGAAGTTACTTGGTTTCAAGCTTTGAAATGAGTTTCTAAAAGTGTAGTAACTTACTTTGAAAAATAGACACACCTCTATACTACGGGTGTTAGTATCTTGGGGTTTTACATAAAAATGAGTCTTTTGAAAAGAATGTACGTACGTAGTACTTTGGCTTGATTAATTGAGAATTATTCTAAGTGTGCCTTGATAAGTACTTTGGCTTGATTAATTGAGAATTATTCTAAGTGTACCTTGATAAGTACTTTGGCTTGATTAATTGAGAATTAGTCTAAGTGTGCCTTGATAAGTACTTTGGCTTGATTAATTGAGAATTAGTCTAAGTGTGCCTTGATAAGTACTTTGGCTTGATTGATTGAGAATTATTCTAAGTGTACCTTGATAAGTACTTTGGCTTGATTAATTGAGAATTAGTCTAAGTGTACCTTGATAAGTACTCTGGCTTGATTAATTGAGAATTAGTCTAAGTGTGCCTTGATAAGTACTTTGGCTTGATTAATTGAGAATTAGTCTAAGTGTGCCTTGATAAGCACTTTGGCTTGATTGATTGAGAATTATTCTAAGTGTACCTTGATAAGTACTTTGGCTTGATTAATTGAGAATTAGTCTAAGTGTGCCTTGATAAGTACTTTGGCTTGTTTAATTGGGAATTACTCCATGTGTGCCTTGACAAGTACTTTGGCTTGTTTAATTGAAAATTGCCTATGTGTGCTGGTACTAGCCGGTTGTGTGCTAGTGGTATATCATTCATTTCGGGGTCATTCCCCGGGTTTGTGGCATTTGCATATTCCGTGGATTTGCTACCCACGATGCGAGGAATACCTCAAGCGAGTCCGTAAGGGCTTATGCGGGTGAAATAGTCCCATGCGAGGAATATCACACCACGACTGCCCGGGTTCGTGGATCGTGCCTTACCCGGGCACCCAAGTAGTCATACATCAGAGTAATCAGCGGAACATAAGACAAGACAGGAAACATTTATAAAAATAGAAACAGTTTAACTGATGAAAAGCTTGCCTCTCGGCATATATATATAACCCAAGTTTTTGCAGTTACATCCAAACTGTACAATAGGACTACAGACCTCTAAAGAAGTAAACCACTATGGCGGGACAGGGCCCCGCCATACCCTGAATGTACGAAAACTATCTACAATACAGGGAGATCATACCCAAAAGTAGAGCCTCCGGAGAAGATGGAGCTCCTGACACCAAAGCAAAGATCCTAAGGATGTGGATCTAGCACCTGTTTTCCCTTACCTGCGGCATGAACGCAGCCTCGCTGCGAGGTCGCATAACAGTACCAAGTATGTGAAACTGTAAGGTACTTAAATGAAATCAAGTATTTTTAAAACCATTTGCAAATACAATCAGTTGAATTGCACATAGTGCCATATCACAAATAAGAACAATAATAGGTAAGTCAGAATGTGTCCGTTTCTAGGCCGCGAATGATCGGGCAAGGCCAATCGCCCATAGTATCATTACGCGCCTAATCTCGACTCCCGCACCGCATAGGTCACACACGCACGCATGAGGTATTCCTCGTGACGGGGTAGCTAACCCTGCATTCTCCCGACTCCCGCACCGCATAGTCTCAATAGACCGCATAGTCACATTGCATCGCATAGGCATCCCCGTGACGGATAAAACACCCTAATGATCAATCTCGAACTCCCGCAGCCCGCATAGTCACATAGACTACATATGCCGTATAGACCGCGATCAAGGGTGGCAAGCCCTGTATAATAAGTCAAGCGGGTAGTGATATAATAACAAGACAACGGACTTACCGTTAGCAACGAACGTAAGCACAGCAAGAATGACCCCTTTCACAAAGATTACAAGACACTAACACAGTAGCATCATAATATGTCTACTTATCAAACAATCTTACACTTAACAAAGAATCAATACAAGGCTTTTATAAACAAACAAGTAAACAGCCTTTTATCTTTCTTAAGTCATATACCTAACTTCCCATAAAGCTAGTATAACTCTTAAGCTTTTGTTTTAAAACCAAATATTTCTCTTCCGTTAAAAATGATTCAAGATTCTTTGAAATGCATCGATTCTTATTATTCGTGCTTAAGTCAAAAGACATTGCAGTAGTTATTATTCAGCTTAAGTCAAAAGACATTGCCGTGATTATTATTCGCTTAACACACGACGCTCACCGCACTATATATATATCTTAAAATATCATGCTTAAGAGTATAGGAAGAATCACATACCTTCTCGCGAAAACCACCGCCAAGTCGAGTATGTCGCGCAGAGAATCAAATATAATACCAAATACATCTATCAACGCCTAGATCAGATCGTATAAAGCTCTAATCGCAGGGTTCTCTATTCTATGGAATTTGGGCAGCACTTCCTACCCTAAGCTATACAACATCAGAAAACAATCCTATGTGAGTACAGTTCAATTATTCTTCTTTATACCCTTCACCGTGATAATACCAATTCTATTATGTAATATCCTTCTAAGTATTTATACATATTCCTATACTTCTACAGTATGTATTCTCTAATTACAAAAGAAGGATAAGTTTATTTACCTCGATAAGCCCAAAAATTATCCAAGTTAAACGTCGCTCCTGAGCAAGGTTTAGCTCCTAATGTACGCTCCGATAGCTCCAAGAATCCTTAGAAGTTCTTCACAACTTCTACTAATTACTAAGGGATTTGGGCTAGGGTATTTTGGGCATTATAACAATACTAGAAGGCAACTTTTCTACCAAGGGAGGGGGGGTAGGTTTCGGCTAGGCTGTGGGTTGCCTCGCCAAGCTTCACTCAAGGGAAGGGGGAGAAGGCTTGGACGAAACAAGCTCACAAGGGAGAGGGGAGGATTTTCAAGACTTTGAAAGTAATTTGTGGATGAAGAACTCTTCATCTTAAGGGGGTATTTATAGGTCAAGCCATGGCCAACCAATGTCCAAGATGATGCCAAGTGCAAGGCAAGTGTAGGGTGAGGATTTAGGCAAGTGTCCATTCTATCTACTACACAAAATATCCTACCAACTCCTTGACAAAATAAGCTCTTCCAATCGGCCCTATTGCCGTCCCACATCCATCAATGAGAGGGTGACAAGTGTCGCCCTCTCGTTGGTCTAAAATGTTTCGTCTCTCGGAAAAATCTGCAAAAATTAGAAATGACATAGCCGGAATTTATCCTACACGAGTCTTGTTAAACGTTTCGTCGGAAAACGATTCTTTTAGTGAGTTGTGCCCAAAAAAAACGTCCCATGCCTAGACTTTAAGGCTAAACTTTCGTACGTACGCCCTCACGTACATACTCTGGAAAATACGGGGTATAACATTCTCCCCTCCTTAGAAACATTCGCCCCGAATGTTCCTTCCCAAGACAGTTATCGATAAAGCTTAAACAGTTTGCAAGTGCCACACATGGCCACAATATAACACTTAGGCAAAATATGACAATGAAAATTTATAAATAGGAAAGTGAATTACCCGAGGTGCTGGGAATAAGTGAGATACCTCGCCTCATGTCCTCCTCGCCTTCCCACGCCATCTCCTCCTAAGCTCGTTCCGCCACAAGACTTTGACTAAGCCACGCCCTGGTTCGCAGACGCCTAACTCGATGATCGACATTACATGGAATCTCCTCATACGATAACCCCCACACTGACATCGTCAATCGGGTGCACCCTAGATGGATCCCCGATACATTTTCTCAGCATAGAAACATGAAACACCGGATGCACTGCCTCCAGATCGGACGGCAGATCCAACTCATAGGCAACCTTGCCTACCCTCAAAGTCACCACTCAAATATAACTATGGGTCTCACGCCCACAACATCCATCATGTTCGCATCATGGCCGCATGCCCCTAATATCGTGACGGTGTAGACATGTCCATGATGCAACACATAACAAGGCCGCATGGCCACATGCCCCCGAATATCGACGGTGTAGACATGCCCATGTAACCTCAATAACAATATATCGTTGGTCAACCCCGCCGCATGGCCACATGCCCCGGAATCAGACGGACGGTACACGTCCATGTTGCAGTAATAACCATATATCGGGTAATCAACCCGGCCGCATGGCCGCATGCCCCCGGAATACTACATCGGTGTAGACATGTCCATGTGACATCAACAACAAGACAGTAATCAAAATGGAAACATACCCGTGGAATTCTCCATCACTGCCAGCACGTCCAAGTAAGTTCTCAACAAGTCAACCGGCCCTCTATCGAGAGACGCCAGAATACGTAAATACCACACTTGCACAACAAAGGCTATCATCACAAGCATAGGCAAGTTTCACAACAACAAGCATAGGCAAGTTTCACAACAACAAGCATAAGCAAGTTTCACACAACTCAAAGTACTTTTATTTTATGCCAAAGTCCGGGTTTTTAACCCCAAAGTACTACATACGTTAAGTTCTTTTAAAAGAGATCCATTACTTTTATAAAAGTCACCCGATACCCGTAGTATTAGAATGACCAACCCACATTCCTTTTCAAAATCAAGTAACAACATTCTTTTCCTAAGTTCCAGTTTGCCTAGTTTTAATTACTCAAGCTTCTCATTTTCAAATGGTTTCATAGTTCCCAAACTTAATCACTTGATTCCTTTTTAGAACAATTGAGTAATATATGTCTCACGTGAGAGTAGGTTATTCTTGTTTACAACATTCTTATTACAGCAGCCATGATCTAGAAAATATAATATCATTTTGTCTCATCTTAGTTTCTATGCAGATGGAGGTTTCTACTGGTTTTAATACGATACATCATTATTCAATACATTTTCCTTTATTAACGCTCAGAAGGGTCCTGTCGATAAACATTCTCGATTTCCAAATCAAGAAACATTATCCCTTTAAATAAAACCAAGTACTCATGACTCACGAATGAGGTTTCACACAAACATTCACATTAAAACAAATAAGTTAAGTCTCTTATCTTATAAGATCAAGTCTCGTAACTTCTAACATCAAGAAACCATTTTCTTTACCTCTCTTAAGACATTATACCTAACTCCCATAAAGCTAGTATAACTCTTTTAAAACCTTTAAAACCAAGTGTTACTCTCCTTCAAAACGATTTATAAATCTTTTGAAATACATCAAGTTCTTTATTATAACTAGCCGCTATAATTCACATCGCTACCTTTTAAAACCACAAAGTATTTTTCACCTACATAAAGTCGTTATAACCGACTTCCCATAAAGCCGTTATAACACTTTATGTTTTAAGAACAATCAAACACGCTAACACACGTACGCTCACCGCATTACATAGTTCACACATATCATGCTGTAAGAGATAGGAGAGGTTCACATACCTCGCGACGATTTATCGACAATAAGCAAAATGCTCCAAGTACTACAACCTTGCTAGCCCTTTCCACTCCTCGAGTAATACGCTACTCTTAGTACTTTCACCTATAAAGGTCACAAACGCCTATTAACCCCAAAACACAAGTTTCTATCTTTCTACGTAAAATTCGCCAACATTTTCCCGCAACAACAGAAATCTCCTCCTCTATCGAGGCCGCTACCAAGCCAACCAGTGGGGGTTTACACGCCTAACCTGACGTGTACCATCCTACTCAAGAACTCTACACAAGTTCATCGCAATACACCCTATATAAATACAGCTTCTTTTCTTTATTCTTCAAAGCTTAAGTCAAAAGACATTGCCGAATACTAAGTATAGTTCCATATATAGTATACTTCAACTATATATTCTAACAAACATGCAATTTCCAATTACAATAGAGGACAAGATAATTACCTCGCTAAGCCCATAATTATCCAAGTTAAACGTCGATCCTTAGCAACGCTTAGCTCCACTCCGGTGCTCCATCCCGCCCAAACAACCCTTAGAAGTTCTATCCAACTTCTACTTAAATCCTTCAACTAACAATGAAGATTCCTAAGGGTTTCTGCTGAGACTAAAAAGGACAAAAGGTAGTATTTCCTGCTCTACGTAGAGAGGTATCTTTGGAATACTACAAGGTACAAGGCTAAGGTATTTTGGGCATTATAACAATACTGGAGGAGTATTTCAACACCACAAAAGTGAGTGGGTATCACACGAGAACAACACTCTAAAAGAGGGGGTGTTCTCGCTTTAGGCTCACAGTGGGGAGGGTTTCGGCCCAAGGCCTTCACACGGGGGAGAGGGGACTCTGGACGAAAGAGGGAGAGGACTCAAGACTTGAAGGTTTTGATGAAGAAGTCTTCAAAGAGAGTGGTATTTATAGCAAACCAAATGCCAACCAATGGCCAAGATCTAGCCAAGTGCAAGGCAAGTGTAAGGCCAAGATCAAGCCAAGTGCACCCTAACCCCTACTCCACAAAACACTCCACAAAACATGGCACAAAACTAGGCCAAAAGAGGAGCCAATCGCCAAGGCCAACCAATGCCTCTTGACGCCCAAATCGCCCAAGCACCCCACTTGTTTCAATGCAGGGTGACACACGTCACCTCCCGCTGGTCCAAAATGTTTCACACTCGAAAAATCCGCAAAAATTAAAAATGTCATAGCCGGAATTTTCCTACGAAGTCGTGGAAACGCTTCGGCCTAAAAATGACTCTACTCGCACTGTGCCCAAATTTCGAATCCAATGCCTAACTTAAGGCTCAATTTCAGACGCACGCCCATACGCATACTGAAATACTGGGTATAACATTCTTCCTCTTAGAAACATTCGTCCCGAATGTTCCTTCTAGGTCTCAAACAAACAAAGCCAAGATAGTCTTCACTTCTATACTTACGAAACAATCATGCCATACCGCTACAAAAACACACGCTCACTTCTCCCTTCTCGTAGTACTGCCTCAACACCGAACTCGCTCTAGTATCCGCACCACACTTCACAACGCTCGCTTCCAACCCTGGAATCACCACTTCCAAACTTGGTCATCTCACTAACCTCGATTTCCTAAGGCCATTCCCGCCTTCACGAACTAATTCGCCGAACGTATCCACGAACTCATACGATGGTCATCTAAACTGGGCCTAGCACCTCGTGACTTCGCCACCGCGACCACCCGAGCTGACCCTACCGAACAGACGCGGTTGGCCCAAACATGGCCCCAACCCGACCCATCGTAGCGCCAACTCCCGCTCCTCGACACGGAACACATCATGGAAGCTACCACTTCCATCTCACACTAACCAGATTTCTAAATCACACTATAGCACAAGGCTATCCGAACATAACACTTAACACATCATTAATATCAATACATACAAGTATCTCTGTGGTTAAGGATATACTCAAACTAGGCGGTTCAAGGACCGCTAAAATCGAACTTCCACCGCGACTTACCGTACCGTGTATGAACATCCCGCCTAGCTATGGAAGGTGAAGAATCGCAATCGCTTAGTAGTTCAGGTTATCCTACCGCTACCTCGCCTGACAAGCCTTCGCCATATGGCCCGCTGGCCGCAAGAATAACAAGCTCCTCGTACTACGACACTCCCCAAATGCGGTCTACCACATCGACCACACCGAGGTAGGGTGATCGATCCGCCAACACCCCTACTCCCGAACATTCAAACTCGGGAGCCCCGACCGCTTCCCGAATATCCTGGCGGTACCGGCGTCGGGCGACCACTGCGAATGGCGAGGTACATAACTAGTTCGGCCACGAGGCGGTCCGCCTTGAAAGTCGCTAAAATATCCGCCTTGGCCTTCTTCTCCGAAAGCGGTCCACCTGCCGATCTTCGCGCCTCGCACCCAAGTGCACGAGCTCGCACGGCAATGTCCATGCCCGCTGAAGAGAAACACTCGCACAAGACTCGCCATATAATCATCTAGCCCGCGACGTAGCGACGCACCCTATCTTCCATATTCGCAACCAGCGCAGGGACATATCGAGCCAAAGAATCGAACTCGACATTGTACTCCCGACAGCGCCCTCTCGCCTCTCAAGAATAAAATCGTTTACCGCGCCCTCCTCATCCGCGAGGCAAGAAGTGCGTGCGAGAAAGCCCCAAAACTCATTCCATATCACGAGGTGCATGCTCTCCCGAAAGCTCCCACGACCAAACCAATCGATCGCAGATCACGCACCGACGCGAACCGGCGTCACAGACTTGCTCAAGCCTCGATCACCCGCATGATCCTTCAGAATCGACGGATGAACTCGCGGATCATCCTCGTGCCTCACCCAGAACTCGGGCTACAACTCGTAAAGTCCCGTAGCCTCAAACTATCTCGATCAGGTGAACCATCGTGCATCGGAACCGCCGGCCCACTTATCTCATATCCGCCACAACCTCGCCAATAATCGGGCCATCTCTCGTGACCCATCTCCCCGCCTGCATCGCGGACCGAGGCTCGTGTATCAGAGTCTCGCAGCCACCGCCGCGGGTTTCTAAACTCGCTGCGCCGGGCGGCGCGAAACTCGCCGTCAAGCACTGCTCGGATCGATCGCTCGCGCTTCTCGCATTCTCAGATTCCACTAGCGCCTCCTCGCCGCTTTGCCCTTCTGCACCGTCGCCGCGCGAGGCATAATCGTAAAATGAAACACATCGTAGGGGTCCAACTTACAACTCACTTTCTAAGGCACGATCTCGTAATGAGAAGAATAGAAACCAATCCTACATGTCCTATAGCCTCGACATAGATGGTGCACAACACATCGATAATCAAGACTCTACTAGACACGTTCAGACACTTTCCGAGGATTAATCGCTCGATACCACTATGTCACACCCCAAATTGGCCCGTGATCGTGCCTTACCCCGCACTTCTAGCGATACAACATCGTGAGAAAACCAAATGAAATAAAAACTTTAAACATGAAATGAGAGACATGATAAATAAACAAAGCAACCAAAACAGCTTGCCTTCAAGATATATACATAAAAACCCGAACAGCTTATCCTTTTTACAAACCCCGCCCACAACAAAGGCATGCACTTAAGATTTACAATGCATGACGGACAGTGGCTTCGCCATACCCCCGAATGTACAAGAACCTACAACTCAGTGGAAACATACCAAAGATAAGCCTCAAGGAACGGAGCTTCCAACACGCTGAAATGAGATCCTAAGAGCGGATCCACGACCGATGTACTTCTACCGCAGATGAACGCAGCCCCGGGCGAGGTCAAGACAACAGTACCAAGTATGTGAAATCACAACATCAGAATGAAATCATAATAGCCTAAAAAGGTGAGACATGTATGATAACCAAAATACAAAGACGCAACATAAAAGCCAAGTCGTGACTCACGCCTCAAAGTCACCACTCAAATATAACTACGGGTCTCACGCCCACAACATCCATCATGTTCGTGATCACGGCCGCATGCCCCTAATATCGTGACGGTGTAGACATGTCCATGATGCAACAATAATAACAAGCGCCGCACGCCACATGCCCCGGACATCGTGACGGCAGATACGCCCATGTAACCTCAATAACAATATATCGTTGGTAAACCCGCCGCACGCCACATGCCCCGGAATCGTGACGGTGTAGACACGCCCATGTTGCAAGAATAACCATATATCGGTAATCAACCCGGCCGCACGGCCGCATGCCCCCGGAATACTGCATCGGTGTAGCCATGTCCAAGTGACATCCACAACTAGACAGGAATCAAAATGGAAACATACCCGTGGAATTCTCCATCACCGCCAAAGACGCCCAAGTAAGTTCTCAATAAGTCAACCTACTCTATCGAGAGACGCCAGAATACGTAAATACCAAACTAGCACAACCAAGCCTATCATCACAATCATAGGCAAGTAACACAACAACAAGAATAGGCAAGTTTCACAACAACAAGCATAGCAAGTTTCACACAACTCAAAGTACTTTTATTTTATGCCAAAGTCCGGTTTTTAACCCCAAAGTACTACATACGTTAAGTTCTTTTAAAAGAGATCCATTACTTTTATAAAAGTCACCCGATACCGTAGTATTAGAATGACCAACCCACATTCCTTTTCAAAATCAAGTAACAACATTCTTTTCCTAAGTTCCAGCTTTGCCTAGTTTTAATTACTCAAGCTTCTCATTTTCAAATGGTTTCATAGTTCCCAAACTTAATCACTTGATTCCTTTAGAACAATTGAGTAATATATGTCTCACGCGAGAGTAGGTTATTCTTGTTTACAACATTCTTATTACAAAGAACATGATCTAGAAAATGTAATATCATTTTGTCTCATCTTAGTTTCTATTAGATGGAGGTTTCTACCGGTTTTAATACGATACATCATTATTCAATACATTTTCCTTTATTAACGCCGCAGGGTCCTGTCGATACACATTCCGATTTCCAAATCAAGAAACATTATCCCTTTAAATAAAACCAAGTACTCATTACTCACGAATGAGGTTTCACACAAACATTCACATTAAAACAAATAAGTTAAGTCTCTTATCTTATAAGATCAAGTCTCTTAACTTCTAACATCAAGAAACCATTTTCTTTACTCTCTTAAGACATTATACCTAACTCCCATAAAGCTAGTATAACTCTTTTTAAAACCTTTAAAACCAAGTGTTACTCTCCTTCAAAACGATTTATAAATCTTTTGAAATACATCAAGTTCTTTATTATAACTAGCCGCTATAATTCACATCGCTACCTTTAAAACCACAAAGTATTTTTCACCTACATAAAGTCGTTATAACCGACTTCCCATAAAGCCGTTATAACACTTTATGTTTTAAGAACAATCAAACACAGCTTAACACATGTACGCCTACCGCATTACATAGTTCACACATATCATGCTAGAAGAGATAGGAGAGGTTCACATACCTCGCGACGATTTATCGACAATAAGCAAAATGCTCCAAGTACTACAACCTCACTAGCCCTTTCCACTCTCGAGTAGAATACGCTACTCTTAGTACTTTCACCTATAAAGGTCACAAACGTCTATTAACCCCAAAACACAAGTTTCTATCTTTCTACGTAAAGACCTCCTCTTCCGCAACAACAGAAATCTCCTCCTCTATCGAGGCCGCCACTAAGCCAACCAGTGGGTTTACACGCCTAACCTGACGTGTACCATCCTACTCAAGAACTCTACACAAGTCTACCGCAATACACCCCTATGTAAATACAGCTTCTTTTCTTTATTCTTCAGCTTAAGTCAAAAGACATTGCGAATACTAAGTATAGTTCCATATATAGTATACTTCAACTATATATTCTAACAAACATGCAATTTCCAATTACAATAGAGGACAAGATAATTACCTCGCTAAGCCCATAATTATCCAAGTTAAATGTCGATCCCAGCAACGCTTAGCTCCACTCCGGTGCTCCATCCCGCTCCAACAACCCTTAGAAGTTCTATCCAACTTCTACTTAAATCCTTCAACTAACAATGAAGATTCCTGGTTTCGGTTTGAGACTAAAGGACAAAATGTAGTATTTCCGCTCTACGTAGAGGTATCTTGGAATACTACAAGGTACAAGGCTAAGGTATTTTGGGCATTATAACAATACTGGAGGAGTATTTCAACACCACAAAAGTGGTATCACACGAGAACAACACTCTAAAAGAGGGGGTGTTCTCGCTTTAGGCTCACAAAGGGGAGGGTTTCGCCCAAGACCTTCACAAGGGGGAGGGGGCTCTTGGACGAAAAGAGTGAGGGAGAGGACTCAAGACTGAAGGTTTTGGACGAAAGTCTTCACAGAGAGGCGGGCATTTAGAGCAAAACCAAATGCCAACCAATGGCCAAGATCTAGTCAAGTGCAAGGCAAGTGTAAGGCCAAGATCAAGCCAAGTGCACCCTAACCCCTACTCCACAAAACACTCCACAAAACATGGCACAAAACTAGGCCAAAAGAGGGAGCCAATCGCCAAGGCCAACCAATGCCTCTGACGCCCAAATCGCCCAAGCACCCCACTTGCTTCCAATGTGAGGGTGACACATGTCACCCTCCCGCTGGTCCAAAATGTTTCACACTCTAAAAATCCGCAAAAATTAAAAATGTCATAGCCGGAATTTTCCTACGAAAGTCGTGGAAACGCTTCGCCGGAAAAACGACTTACTCGCACTTGTGCCCAAATTTCGAATCCAATGCCTAACTTAAGGCTCAATTTCAGACGCACGCCCATACGCATATACTGAAATACGGGTATAACAATTGTAATCGAGGTTACATGTTGTAGTAGTTTAGAATCGAGTATAAGATATATTGGAAAGATGATTATAAAGAATTGAATCAGATTTACATAGATCGTATTTACAAAGAAACTTGTAGTATTATTGTGGAGTAGAATTGTACACGCCCGCTAGACGTGTAACCCCCGGGATTGTTGGTTTGCAGCAGCCTCGTAGAGGAGGAGATTTATGTGGCGCGGGGGAGGTGCCGAATTTTCCGTAGAATAAGGAATCTTGTATCCGCATTATTCTACAAGAGATCTAGAGGTTGATAGACGCTTGTGGCCTTTATAGGTTGAAGTACTACGAGTAGCGTATTCTACTTGAAGGTGGAAAAGGCGAGCAAGGTTAGAGTACGTGAGCGCTTTGCTAATTGTCGATAATCGTCGCGAGTTATGTGAACCTCTTCCTATCCTTTCTAGCATGATATTTGTGAAATATATTTAGTGCGGTAGACGCACGTGTGTTTAAAGGAATTTGATTTTCCTTTTGTGTCCTTGACTTGAATTATGTTAAAAGTTAAAACCTCACTCATGAGTAATGGTGTGTGGTCTTTTAAAGAATAAGTTATCTTGATTTCAAAATAAGAATAGTCTACGGTTGGTTTAAAACATAAAGTGTCATAATAGCTTTATGGGAAGTTATTTATGTCACGACTGCCCGGCTGTGGATCGTGCCTTACCCGCACCCAAGTAGTCATACATCGAGTAATCAAATGAATATAAAACAAGACATGAAACAGCTTGTAAAATGAGACACGCTTTATGTGAGAAAATGTTGCCTTTCGCATATATATATAAACATCAAGTTTTGCAGTTACATCCCAACTTTACAATAGGACTACAGACCTCTAGGAATGTAAACAACTATGGCGGGACAGGGCCCCGCCATACCCTGACTGTACAAAAGTAGAGCCTCCGGAGAAGATGGAGCTCCTGACACCAACGCAAAAGATCCTAAGGATGCGGATCTAGCACTGCCGCTTCTTACCGCAGATGAACGCACTTCGGGCGAGGTCAAGATAACAGTACCAAGTATGTGAAACTGTAAAGTACATTGAATAAAATCAAAGTATTTAAAACCATTTTCAAATACAATCAGTTCAATTGCACATAGTGCCATATCACAAACAAGAACAATAATAGTAAATCAGAATGTGTCTTTTCTAGGCCGCGAATGATCGAAGCAAGGCCAATCGCCCATAGTATCATTATGCGTGCCTAATCCTGGACTCCCGCAGTCCGCATAGGTCACACACATACCCGCATGAGATATTCCTCGCATCGGGGGAAGCTAACCCCGGTACCCTCCTGGACTCCCGCAGTCCGCATAGCCTCAATAGACCGCATAGTCACACAGACCGCATAGGGCATCCCCGTGACGGATAAAACACCCGGAATGATCAATCCTGGAACTCCCGCAGCTCTGCATAGTCACACAGACCGCATAGGCCGTATAGACCCGCATCAAGGGTGGCAAGCCCTCGGTATAACAAGTCGAGGGGGTATGTGATATAATAACAGTACAACAGTCTTAACATTTTAACAATGTAAGCACAATAAGAATAACATCACAAGACACTAACACACGTAGTATCATAACATGTTTACTTATCAACCCATCTTACTATACTTTGCAGAAGTCAATACAAGATTTTCATAAACAAACAAGTAAAACCGTTCCTTTTATCTTTCTTAAGTCGTTATACCTAACTTCCCATAAAGCTAGTATAACTCTTAAGCTTTCTGTTAAAAATCCAGTATTCTCTTCTTTTTAAAAATGATTCATAATTCTTTTGAAATACTTCAAGGTTCTTATTATTCAGGCTTAAGTCAAAAGACATTGCCGTATAACTACGTTCAGTTAACACACGTACGTCTACCGTACTATATATATATACTTTAAAATATCATGCTCAAGAGTATAGGAAGGATCACATACCTTCTCGGCGAAATCCACCTGCCAAGTCGAATATGTCGCGCGCAGATAATCAGCCTATAATAGTCAAATACGTCTATCAACGTCTAGACTATTCTGTATAAAGTTCTAAGCAGAGGGTTCTCTATTCTACGGAAAATTGGGCAGCACTTCCCTACCCGTCAAGCTACTCAAGTCTACTGTGAAAACAGTCCTATGTAAGTGCAGTTCAATTTTATTCTTTAATACACTTCTAAGTATCTTATACTCAAGTCTTAACTATTCTTACATGTAATATCCAATTACAATAGAAGGACAAGAGTTAAGCCCAAAATTATCCGAGTTAAATGTCGATCCTGAGCAAGGTTTAGCTCCTAATTGCACGCTCCGATAGCTCCAAGAGACCCTTAGAAGTTTCTACACAACTTCTACTTAAATACTATAAGGGATTTGGGGCTAGGGTATTTGGGAATAGTAACTATACTTGGAAGACAACATTTCTACCAAGGGAGGGGGGGCTCTCGGCCAAAGCCACTAGGCTAGAGGGGGAGAGGGTGTTTGGACGAAATACTACAAGAGAGGGGAGGGAATTTCAAGACTTGGAGAATTGATTTGTGGATGAAGAAAACCTTCAAGTTAGGGGGGTATTTATAGGCCAACCAATGGCCAAGATGAAGCCAAGTGCTATGCAAGTGTAGGGTGAGGATTTAGGCAAGTGTCCTTATCCATCTACTATACAAAAATATCCTACCAACTCCTTGACAAAACAAGCCACAAAATCGTCCAAATGGACGCCTCAAATCCGCCAACTAGAGGGTGACAAGTGTCGCCCTCTCGTTGGTCCAAAATGTTCCGTCTCTCGGAAAAATCCGCAAAAATAATAAATGACATAGCCAGAATTTTCCCTACGCAAGCTTTGGAAAACGTTTCGTCGGAAAACGATTCTTTTCGAGTGTTGTGCACAATATTTTCGTCCAAAGTGTCTAACTAAGGTTAACTTTTAGACGCACGCCCTCACGCATATACTCGTGAAATACGGTATAAAATTCTCCTCTTAGAAACATTCGTCCGAATGTTCTTCCCTAAGACGCTTAACGATAAGTACTGTTATACCCGTAGTTGCGTGGTATGTATGTGAGGACGACGCACGCAGTACGCGTAAAATTTTGAAAAGAAAGAAAGATGTGAGTTTTCGACTAAAAGTTTCCTGTTATTTGTGAAGAAAAAGGTTCGTTAACGGGAATTGGATTCTGATTTGGTATTTGGACTTCATAGATTATATTAGAATTTTGAGATTTTATTTTCTGAATGGTCACGCTGGGCCCACGAGAAATTTACTGCTTTGGGCCCGCTTTGTTTTTGAGTTTTCCGGATTTTGATATTTTCTAAGACGAAATATTCTGGCGAATCGGGCACACGTGTCACCCCATGTGGCACCCTTTGGCCGAAATAACATTTGTGCACAACACCCTAGAGTCGCTTTTTCGACTAAACGCTTACGAATCTGCGGGCGGAAAATACCGCTATGTCGGTTTGTTTTTTTGCGGATTTTTTCCGAGAGACGAAACCTTTCGATTAACGGAGGGTGACACTTGTCACCCCTCATCGACGGCTGGAGGGACTGGCCGCTGGTCGCTCGCCGATCGCCCTCAAGTGTGCCTTGTTTGGTGCATTGTTTCAGGAGTGTTTTGTGGAGTAGGTTTAGGTGCACTTGGCTTAATCTTGCCTTTACACTTGCTTTACACTTGGAAGGATCTTCGCCCTCGTCAGCCTTGGTTTTGCTATAAATACCCCCTTATGTTGATGAACTCTTCATCCACAAATGAAACCTTCCAAGCCTAAAAATCCTCCTCCTCTAGTGTTGAGTTCGCCCAACTCATCCCCTCTTTGAGAGTCTCGCCGAGGCCTCCTCCTCCCCTCATGGTGTCTCGCCATGGGTACCCCCTAGCCTAGTTGTTTTCAGATAATACCCTTGTTGTGGTATAGAAATACTCCCTAGTATTGTTATAATGCCCAAAATACCTTAGCCTTGTACCTTGTAGTATTCCAAAGATACCTCTTTACGTAGAGTCCTAAATACTACCTTTGTCCTTTTAGTCTCAAACCAAACCCTAAGGAAATCTTCATAGTTGGTCAAGATGTGAGCAGAAGTTGGTTAGAACTTCTAAGGGTTGTTTGGAGTGGTTTGAGCGCACTGAGTGAGCTAAACCTTGCTCAGATCGACATTATAACTTGATAATTTTGGGCTTATCGAGGTAATTATCTTGTCCTCTATTGTAATTGGAAATTACATGTTTGTTAGCATATATAGTCAAGTATACTATATATAGAACTACTTAGTATTCGCAATGTCTTTTGACTTAAGCCTCAAGAATAAAGAACTGAATCGAATCAGATTTACATAGGATTGTATTGCAAAGAGACTTGTGTAGAATTGTACACTTCCGTAGACGGTAAACCCCCGGTTGGCTTCGTAGCCGCCTCGATTGAGAGAGATTTACGCTGCTATGGGGAGGTGTCGCGAATTTTCTTTAGAAAGATAGAAAACTTGTGTTTTGGGGTTAATAGACGCCAGACCTTTATAGGTGAAAGACAAGAGTAGCGATTCTACTCGAGGAGGAAAGTGGCTAGTGCGTTGTAGTACTTGGAGCATTTTGCTTATTGTCGATAAATCGTCGCGAGGTATGTGAACCTCTTCCTATCTTTTCTAGCATGATTGTTGTGAACTATGTAGTACGGTGGACGCATACGTGCTAAGTGATTTGGTTGATTTAAAACATAGGGTGTTATAATAGCTTTATGGGAAGTTAGTTATAACGACCTTATGTAAGTGAAAATGGTTTATCATGTTAGAAGTTAAGAGACTTGATCTTATAAGATAAGAGACTTAACTTATTTGTTTTAATGTGGATGTTTGTGTGAAACCTCATTCGCAGTAATGAGTACTGGTTTTTAAAGGGATAATGTTTTACCGATTTCGAATCGTAACGTATCGGCTGCATCACCGCAGCGTTAATAAAGGAAAATGTATTGAATAATGACGTGTTGTATTAAAACCAAGAGAAACCTCCATCCGCATGTGGCTAAGATAAGACAAAATGATATTACATTTTCTAGATCACGGTCAGTAATAAGATCGTTATAAACAAGAATAAACTACTCACGATATGACATATGTTACTCAATTGTTCTAAAAAGGAATCAAGTGATTAAGTTTGGGGAACTATGAAACCATTTGAAAATGAGAAGCTTGAGTAATCAAACTAGGCAAACCGAACTTAGGAAAAGAATGTCATACTTGATTTTGAAAAGGAAGCTGGGTTGGTCATTCTAATACTACGGGTATCGTGACTTTTATAACAAGAATGGATCTCTTTTAAAAGAACTTAACGATGTAGTACTTTGGGGTTAAAAACCCGACTTTGGCATAAAATGAAAGTACTTTGAGTCAGGTGAAACTTGCCTATGCTTGTTGTCGAAACTTGCCTATGCTTGTTGCGGAAACTTGCCTATGATGATAGCCTTTATTGTACAAGCGTTGTGTTTCGTGTTACCGCTCTCGATAGAGGGTCGGTTGACCGTTGAGAACTTACTGACGTGCCGCAGCGACGAGAAATTCCACCGCACGCCTCGCTGATAGTATTATTGTTGTTAATCGCTGACATATCGACACGACGCGTAGCGCATCGCATGCGCCCATTTGGAAAGTTGTCTTGTTGTTTCCTCGACATACCGACACGACGCGTAGCGCACGCATGCTTCCATTTGGATTGTCTTATTGTTGCATCATGGACATGTCTACACCGGCGCAAGATTCCGGCACGCGCCATAATGCGAACTCGATTGATGTTGGGCGTGAGACCCATAGTTATATCGAGTGATGATCGCTTTATGTTGTGAATCGTAGTTTGGTTATCATACATGTCTCCGCTTTATATAGACTAGTATGATTTCATTTACGATTGTACATTGCATGGTACTGCCAGATCGACTTCCTTCGGCCGCGCTCACGCCGCAGTAGAGGTACATCGGCCGTGGATCCTCGCCTAGATCTCGCCAGCTGGGAAGCTCCGCTTTCTCCGAGGCTTATCATTTGCATGTGTTCCCGAGTCAGAGGTGCTTGTACATCTGTGTGGTATGGCGGCCTCGCCCCGCCATAGTCGCTGTAAATCTTGCAGGTCTGTAGAATCGCCAAGTGTGGTTGTAAAAGGATTAAACTGCTCGGTTTTATGATATACCAAGGCAAATCGCTTGCTGGCTCGCTTATTTATTATATCTCTTGTTTCATGATTCATGTTTTATTTTCCGCTGGTTTTCTCGATGTTGTATCACTAGGGTGCCCTGCCAGAAGGCACCGCAGAATCGCCCGGTTCGGCGTTACAAAAGTGGTATCGAGCGCTAATCTCTGAAAGTGTCTACGCATCGTGTCTAGTAGAGTCTTGATTATCGGTGTGTTGTGCACCACATCTATAATCGTGAGGCTATAGGACATTTAGGATTGGTTTCATTCTTCTCATTCCGAGATCGTGCCTAGAGTCGTGTTGTAAGTCGACCCTCCGACGATCTCGCTTTACCGCTTATGCCTCCGCCGCAAGGCAACCAGAGCCCGAAGGCGGCGCAATGGCGGAGTCGCTAGTGAGATACGTAGGAGTTCGAGGCGCAGCCCGCCGCTTCGGGTGGTCCCGCCAGTGGTAGGTCACGAGGTGCTAGCCCAAGTTTGTATGATCATCGATGAGTTCGTGGACGCGCTCGACCGTAGCCGTTCAGAAGCGCCGGAACGGGCCTTAAGGAAGTTCGAGGTTAGTAAGATGACCAAGTTTGGAGGTAGTGACTCGCAGATTTTCGAACTAAGTAATGACCAAGTATGGTACGCATCGAGAGTTCAAGTGTTCGAGAAGCGGCACGACGAGTAAGGGCGAAGATAACGATGTTATTTCGCGCGCTGCGTGCATCGCAACTTGTTAGAGGAACTTTATCGTTATTCGACTTGAGAAGGAACATTCGGATGAATGTTTCTAAGGAGGGAGAATGTTATACCCCGTAGTTGCAGTGGTATGTATGAGGACGACGCATTTGCAGAGTACGCAGAAAATTTTGAAAAGAAAGAAAGATGTGAGTTTTCACTAAAAGTTTCCTGCTATTTGTGAAGAAAAAGGTTCGTTAACGGGAATTGATTCCCAGATTTGGTATTTGGACTTCATAGATTATATTAGAATTTTGAGATTTTATTTTCTGAATGGTCACGCTGGGCCCACGAGAAATTTACTGCTGTGGGCCCGCTTGTTTTTGAGTTTTCCATTTTGGATATTTTCTAAGACGAAATATTCTGGCGACCGGGGCGACACATGTCACCCCACGTGGCACCCTTGGCCGAAATAACATTCAGGCACAACACCCTGCTAGAGTCGCTTTTTCGATAAACGCTTTGCGTAACTTGCGGGCGGAAAATTCGCTATGTCGCTTTGTTTTTTGCGGATGTTTTCCGAGAGACGAAACCTTTTGGACCAACGAGGGTGACACTTGTCACCCTCATCGACGGCCGGGAGGGACGGCTGCTGGTCGTTTCGCCGATCGCCCTCAAGTGTGCCTTGTTTGGTGCATTGTTTCAGGAGTGTTTTGTGGAGTAGGTTTGGGTGCACTTGGCTTAATCTTGCCCTTACACTTGCTTTACACTTGGAAGGATCTTCGCCCTTGGTTGGCCTTTGGTTTTGCTATAAATACCCCTTATGTTGATGAACTCTTCATCCACAAATGAAACCTTCCAAGCCTAAAAATCCCTCCTCCTCTAGTGTTGAGTTCGCCCAACTCATCCCCTCTTTGAGAGTCTTGGCCGAGGCCTCCTCCCTCCCCTTCATGGTGTCTTCACTGGGTACCCCTAGCCTAGTTGTTTTCGATAATACCCCTTGTGTGGTATAGAAATACTCCCTAGTATTGTTATAATGCCCAAAATACCTTAGCCTTGTACCTTGTAGTATTCCAAAGATACCTCTTTACGTAGAGTCCTAAATACTACCTTTTGTCCTTTAGTCTCAAACCGAAACCCTAAGGAAATCTTCATAGTTGGTCAAGATGTGAGTGTGTTGGTTAGAACTTCTAAGGGTTGTTTGGAGTGGTTGGAGCGCACTGAGTGGAGCTAAACCTTGCTCAGATCGACATTATAACTTGGATAATTTTGGGCTTATCGAGGTAATTATCTTGTCCTCTATTGTAATTGGAAATTACATGTTTGTTAGCATATATAGTCAAGTATACTATATAGAACTACTTAGTATTCGCAATGTCTTTTGACTTAAGCCCAAGAATAAAGAATCGAATCAATCAGATTTACATAGATCAGACAAGAGAGACTTGTGTAGAATTGTACACGCCCGGTAGATGTAAACCCCCGTTGGCTTCAGTAGCCTCGATTGAGGGAGATTTACGCTGCCATGTGGGAGGTGCACGAATTTTCTTTAGAAAGATAGAAAACTTGTGTTTTGGGGTTAATAGACGCCAGGACCTTTATAGTGAAAGTACTAAGAGTAGCGATTCTACTCGAGGAGTGGAAAGTGGCCAGCGCGTCAGTAGTACTTGGAGCATTTTGCTTATTGTCGATAAATCGTCGAGGTATGTGAACCTCTTCCTATCTTTTCTAGCATGATTGTTGGAACTATGTAGTACGCGGACGCATACGTGCTAAGTGATTTGGTTGATTTAAAACATAGGTGTTATAATAGCTTTACGGGAAGTTAGTTATAACGACCTTATGTAAGTGAAAATGGTTTATCGATGTTAGAAGTTAAGAGACTTGATCTTATAAGATAAAGAGACTTAACTTATTTGTTTTAATGTGGATGTTTGTGTGAAACCTCATTCGTGAGTAATGAGTACTTGGTTTTTAAAGGATAATGTTTTACCGATTTCGAATCGTAACGTATCGGCTGCACCATCGCAGCATAATAAAGGAAAATGTATTGAATAATGACGCATGTATTAAAAACCAAGAGAAACCTCCATCCGCATAAGCTAAGATAAGACAAAATGATATTACATTTTCTAGATCATGGTCATTGTAATAAGATCGTTATAAACAAGAATAAACTACTCACGATATGACATATGTTACTCAATTGTTCTAAAAGGAATCAAGTGATTAAGTTTGGGGAACTATGAAACCATTTGAAAATGAGAAGCTTGAGTAATCAAACTAGGCAACCGGAACTTAGGAAAAGAATGTTGTTACTTGATTTTGAAAAGGAAGCGTGGGTTGGTCATTCTAATACTACGTATCGGGTGACTTTATAACAAGAATGGATCTCTTTAAAAGAACTTAACGATGTAGTACTTGGGGTTAAAACCCGACTTTGGCATAAAATGAAAGTACTTTGAGTTGTGTGAAACTTGCCTATGCTTGTTGTCGTGAAACTTGCCTATGCTTGTTGTTGTGAAACTTGCCTATGATGATAGCCTTTATTGTACAAGCGTTGTGTTTCTGTGTTACCGCGTCTCTCGATAGAGGGTCGGTTGACCGTTGAGAACTTACTGACGCGCCAGCGACGAGAAATTCCACCGCACGCTCGCTGATAGTATTATTGTTGTTAATCGCTTTGGACATACCGACACGACGCGTAGCGCACGCATGCGCCCATTTGGAAAGTTGTCTTGTTGTTTCCTTTGACATATCGACACGATGCGTAGCGCACGTATGTTTCCATTTCGATTATCGCCAGGATTTCTTTTCGACATACCGACACGACGCGTAGCGCACGTATGCGCCCATTTGGAAAGTTGTCTTATTGTTTCCTTCGACATACCGACACGATGCGTAGCGCACGTATGCTTCCATTTGGATTGTTGTCTTATTGTCGCATCATGGACATGTCTACACCGATGCAAGATTCCGGCACGCGCCATAATGCGAACTCGATTGATGTTGGGCGCGAGACCCATAGTTATATCGAGTGATGATCGCTTTATGTCGCGAATCAGAGTTTGGTTATCATACATGTCTCCCGCTTTATATAGACTAGTATGATTTCATTTCTTACGATTGCATGCCACATACTTGGTACCGCCAGATCGACTCGGGGCCGCGCTCATGCCGCAGTAGAGGTACATCGGCCGTGGATCCTCGCCTTAGGATCTCGGGCCAGCTGTTTTAAGCTCCGCTTTCTCGAGGCTTATCATTTGCATGTGTTCCCCGAGTTGTAGTGCTTGTACATTCGTGGTATGGCGGGGCCTCCCCGCCATAGTCGTTGTAAATCTTAGAGGTCTCAGTAGAACTGCTGTGGCGTGGTTGTAAAAGGATTAAACTGCTCGGGTTTTATGTATATACCAAGGCAAATCGCTTTGGTTGGCCTGCTTATTTATTATATCTCTTGTTTCATGATTCATGTTTTATTTTCCGCTGGTTTTCTCCTGATGTCAGATCACTAGGGTGCGGGTAAGGCACCAAGAACGGGCCCGGTTCGGGCGCATAAAGACTCACAACTTAACAGCTAAGTGCCACACACGCCACAATATAACACTTAAGCAAAATACGATAATTAAAAACCAGCAAGTAGAAAGTAAGTTACCCGAGGCTGGGAATAAGTGAGGATACCGCTTTATGTCCTCCTCTCGCTCCCACGCCATCTCCTCTATGTTCTCGCTCGCCACAGACCTTGACGAAGCCACATCCTTCGTCCGCAACCTCCTAACCTCGACGATCGAGTATCGCTACGGACTCTCTCATACGATAACCCCTGGCCACCGACATCGCCAATCGGATGCACCCTAGATGGATCCCCACACATCTCCTCAAAGATAGAAACATGAAACACCGGATGCATCGCCTCAAGATCGGACGGCAGATTCAACTCGTAGGCAACCTTGCCTACCTCGCGACAACTGATAGTGGCCCAATGTACCTTGGCCGAGTTTCTTCTTCCCGAACCTCATCACACCCTTCATGGGTGATACCTTCAGAAAACCCAATCATCAACCTCAAACTCTAGATGCCGACGACGATGATCCGTGATATGACTTCGCCGACTCGAGCCAAGAATCGCCCCGGATAAGCTTCACCTTATCCATCGCTTCGCACCAAATCTGGTCCCACTAATCGCACTCGCCACATCGAACCAACCTATCGCGACCGCACTTCCTCCCATACAAGGCCTCATAAGGCGCCATCTCAATACCGGAGTGGTAGCTATTATTATACGCAAACTCAACTAGAGGCAAATGATCCTCCCATACCTCGGTCAATAACACAAAGCTCGCAAAGATATCCTCAAGAGTCCGATAGTGCGCCACCGTCCCGTCTGCTCGTGGATGGAATGCAGACTGTGCTCACTCGCCCCTAAACCCTTCTCGAAAGACCTCCGTAAGTTAGCCAGAACCGGGCTCCTCCGTCTGATATGATCGAAATAGGGACTCATGTAGTCCGACGATCTCTGATGTAAAGTCCGCATAATCCTTAGCCGAAAAGTCGCCCTAACGGAAGAAAGTGGGCTGATTTCACACCGCCGACGATAACCCATATAGAATCATGTCTCCTGAGTGCGAGGTAATCCCGTGATAAAGTCCATGTTGATCACCTCCCACTTCCGTGTCGATCTCAATCGTCTCGCAACAAACCACCGTGCCTCCGTGCTCTATCTTCACTTGTCGACAACACGCACCGAGCTACAAACTCGCAACGCCTCTCTTCAAGCCATCCCACCAATACACAGATCCGAGGTCGTGGTACATCTTGGTCGACCGGATGGATAGAGTAACGCGCGCGTTGTGTGCTTCCCAGAACTCGCCAAGTCCTCGCAATATCCGAACACACAACTCGCTCGAACCTTAGCACCCCATCAAAGCTACTCAAAAGCGACCTTCCTCACGAAGAGTCAGATCACGGCATCGCCAAAACCGATCCTCAAATCGCCTCTTCACCTCCTCGACGATGGAAGACTCGGGAACCTCTCGAACTCGAACCCCACTGCTATCAGAATCAAACAAACGGACACCAAGGCTCGCTAACTGATGCAAATCGCGAACCATGCCCCTCCTCTCCGGCTGCACATCTGATAAGCTACCCATCGACCTACGACTGCGGCATCCGCCACAACATCGCCTTCCCGTGGTGTTACAGTTTTTCGACATCATAATCCTTAAGCAACTCTAACCACCGTCTTTGTCGTAAGTTCAGCTCCCTCTGGCTGAAGATATACTGGAGGCTCTTGTGGTCTGTATAAATATCCACATGAACCCCATACAAATAGTGCCTCCAGATCTTCAAGGCGTGAATCACCACTACCAACTC
Organism: Przewalskia tangutica; assembly: GCA_029844215.1. Taxonomy (NCBI): domain Eukaryota; kingdom Viridiplantae; phylum Streptophyta; class Magnoliopsida; order Solanales; family Solanaceae; genus Przewalskia; species Przewalskia tangutica. The sequence goes on from CM056740.1 coordinate 17,405,641, forward strand.
CAAATCACGCGGGTAGTTCCTCTCATGCTTCTTAAGTCGCCGACGCTGCGACGCTATAACCTTGCCCTCGCCGCATCAACACACATCCCAACCCGATGCTTGACGATCACAATACACGACATAGCCGCCCGACCTCCGGAAGAGTAAGAACGGGCGCTGCCGCCTCCTTCAAGAATCGAAACCCCGCCACAAGCATCACCCATCAAACTTAGCCGCTTCGAGTCACCAGTCTATGGTGCGTAGATAGAAGCAAACTTCTCCACGAACCGAGCAGAACTCGCAAGGCCCGTAAAATCGCGCACTGTCGGAGTAGAGGTTCAGGCCAAGTCCTCGATCGCCGATTCGCCGATTCCACCCGAATGCCATCACCACAATATGCCCAAGAAAAGCCATCAAGTCAACCGTAACTCACACTTCAAAACTTGGCGCATAATCGCTGGTCTTGGAGAACTCTCAAAGAGCCCTCAAATGCTCCGCATGCTCCTCGCTTGAGCGAGAATAAACCAAGATATCATCAATGAACACTATCACAAACGTGTCCAAAAATGGTTTGAACACTTGTTCATCAAATCCATGAATACCACGAGCATCGTCAACCCAAAAGACATGACCAACTCATAATGCCCGCATCGTCCGAATGCAATCCTGTGGACATCCGCCTCTCGACTGCACTGATGATAGCCCGATCGCAGATCAATCTTGAGAAACATCTCGCACTCGCACTGGTCGAACAAATCATCAATCTTGGGAAGGGGTATTCGTTTAATGGTCACCTTGTTCACCGCTCAGAATCAACACATGCGCAGCTGGCCCCGCCCTTCTTCTTCACGAACAATACCAGACTTCGCGAGAAACACTAGGTCCGATGAAGCCCTTCTCCAAAGAAATCTCTCACCGGTCCTTCAACTCTCTCAACTCGGCAGTGCCATTCTCAGTATGGCGGAATGGAAATAGCCGAGTGTATGGCAAAGACATCGATACAAAACTCTATCTCCTCTCGTGAGGATACCCGGAGGTCGCCTGAAACACATCCGGGAACTCTCGACCATCGAATCGATCAAAATCTGGTACCGCAGCTCGTGATTTAACACCCGAATGAGATGGTAGATATACCCTTCTCGCACTATCTTCCTAGCCTCGAGGTAGGAAATAAACCTACCCCTACGATACAGTTGTTCCTCCCACTCAACAACCGGCCTCAGAAACCGAACCGTACTCACTCTCTCCTCGCAGCTACATTGGCGTAGCAAGAGGCTAGCCAATCCATACCCATTATCACATCGAAATCACCATATCCAACTCTATCAAGTTTCCGCCAGTGGTCCGACGATCAGATACGGTCATCGACAAACCCTATATACCCGCCGAGCTACCACCGAATCACCATCGCGTAGCTACCTCGAAAGTGGTCTATGGACTCGTGCTCTATCCCTATCCTACTAGCAATAAGGGGAGATATATAGACAAGAGAACCCGGATCTATCAAGGCATACACATCGAATCCGTGAACCGATAAGGTACTGTGACGACATCGTGAGGCCTCCGATCCCGCCGGCCGAAAACGCATAAATGCGCGTTCGAGGACCGCTAGAATCGACCCGCGCCACGACCTCCGCCGCGACTGCTGGTCCATGAGTACTCGCCTCGGGCGTGTAATCGTAGGGATGGGCACCGACAATGCACTCGGCGTCGACTTACCCTCTACGCTCGCCTCTGACAGACGACTCGATAATGACCCCGCTACAAGTGTAGCAAGCTCCCAAGTAGTACCACACCGAATGGAATCTACCACAACGGACACACCGAAGCGGACTCTCGATCGGTTAGCACCTCATACCTCGAAATCAAGTCCTCGGGCCCCGACCGCCCCGAATACTCGCTATACCGACGATGCTGGAGTGCTCGAAATGCCGGGTGCAAATCTAGATCGCCGGCCGAGGCCGCCCACCCCGAGAGCTACCAAATGATCCGCCATCTCGCCTTCTTCATCGCTGATATCTATCGACCCGCTTGTATCTACGCCTCGCATCCAAGTGCATGAGCTCGCATACGTAATGTCCATGCTCGGGTCAAGAGCCACACCCGCACAAGACTCGCCATATAATCATCTAGCCCGCGTGACGACGGCACTCGGTCCTCCATATCTTCTACTAGCGCAGGACATATCGAGCTAGTGAATCGAACTCGACGCCAGACTCCCTAATCGGCGCCTCTGCCTCAAAGAACAAAAATCTGCCGGCCCGTTCTCCTCATCCGCGAGGCAAGAAGTGTGTGAGAAAAGCCTCCGAGAACTCGCCCCATACCGTTGACGCGCATGCTCTCCCGAAAGCTCCCACGAATCAAACCAATCGATCGCGGTATCACGCAATGACGCAACCGAAGATCACGGACTCGGTCTCGACGCCCGATCACTCTCATAATCCTTCAGAATCGACGGATGAACTCCTCGCGATCATCCTCCCGCCGACCAGAAACTCGCGCTACAACTCAGAAATCCCGTAGCCTCAAACTATCTCGCCTCGGCAACCACGGTACTACTGGGCCGAATCGAATCGCCGATCCACTGTCCTCATGTCTGGCCACGATCTTGGCCAATAGCTGGGCCATCTCCTTGTACTTAACTCTCCGCCCCAGCCGCGGGACGCGAGGCGCGGCATCGTGGTCTCGCTGGGCCGGCGGCGCCATGGAACTCGCCGCCTGCATAGATCGGGCCCGAGCCCTCGTGACTCTCGTGTCCTACTAGCAGCCTCCTACCGCTTGCCTTCTTCGCGCCGGTTGCCTTACGTGGAGGCATAATCAGCATGCACTAGGAATACGTTAGAGGGTCCAACTTATAACACGCCTCTAAGGCACGATCTCGAGTGAGAAGAATGGAAACCAATCCTAAATATCCTATAGCCTCCGACATCGTGTGGTGCACAACACACCGATAATCAAGACTTACTAGATACGGCTCAGACACTTTCCGAGGATTAATCGCTCGATACCACTTTTGTCACGACTGCCTGCCCGGTTCGGATCGTGCCTTACCCGCACCCAAGTAGTCATACATCGTAGTAATCGAATATAAAAACAAGACATGAAACAGCTTGTAAAATGAGACACGCTTTATATGAGAAAATGTCGCTTTCTAATATATATATAAACATCAAGTTTTGCGCTACATCCCAACTTTACAATAGACTACGCACTTAGGAATGTAACAACTATGGCGACAGTGGCCCGCCATACCCTCGATCAGACAAAACTAACTACAACAGGAGATCATACCCAAAAGTAGAGCCTCCTATAAGATGGAGCTCCCGATACCAACGCAAAAGATCCTAAGGATGCGGATATAGCACTGCTTGCCTTACTCGCAGATGAACGCACTTCAAGCGAGGTCAAGATAACAGTACCAAGTATGTAAAATCAGAAAGTACATTGAATGAAATCAAAGTATTTAAAACCATTTGCAAATACAATCAGCCTAATTGCACATAGTGTCATATTACAAACAAGAACAATAATAGGTAAATCAGAATGTGTCTTTTCTAGGCCGCGAATGATCGGGCAAGGCCAATCGCCCATAGTATCATTATGCGTGCCTAATCTCGACTCCCGTAGTCCGCATGGTCACACATGCACCGCATTTAGGTATTCCTCGTGACGGTAGCTAACCCCGCATTCTCCTCGACTCCCGCACCGCATAGCCTCAATAGATCGTATAGTCACATTGCATCGCATAGGCATCCCCGTGACGGATAAAACACCCGAATGATCAATCTCGAACTCCCGCACCCGCATAGTCACACAGACCGCATAGGCCGTATAGACCCGCATCAAGGGTGGCAAGCCCTCGATATAACAAGTCGAGGGGGTATGTGATATAATAACAGTACAACGGTCTTAACGTTTTAACAATGTAAGCACAACAAGAATAACATCACAAGACACTAACACACGTAGTATCATAACATGTTTACTTATCAACCCATCTTACTATACTTTGCAGAAGTCAATACAAGATTTTCATAAACAAACAAGTAAAATCGTTCCTTTTATCTTTCTTAAGTCGTTATACCTAACTTCCCATAAAGCTAGTATAACTCTTAAGCTTTCTGTTAAAAATCCAGTATTATTCTTCTTTTTAAAAATGATTCATAATTCTTTTGAAATACTTCAAGGTTCTTATTATTCAGGCTTAAGTCAAAAGACATTGCCGTATAACTACGTTCAGTTAACACACGTACGTCTACCGTACTATATATATATACTTTAAAATATCATGCTCAAGAGTATAGGAAGGATCACATACCTTCTCGAAATCCACCGCCAAGTCGAATATGTCGCGCAGAGAATCAAATTTATAATAGTCAAATACGTCTATCAACGTCTAGACTATTCTGTATAAAGTTCTAAGCAGAGGGTTCTCTATTCTACGGAAAATTGGGTAGCACTTCCCTACCCGTCAAGCTACTCAAGTCTACTGTGAAAACAGTCCTATGTAAGTGCAGTTCAATTTTATTCTTTAATACCCTTCTAAGTATCTTATACTCAAGTCTTAACTATTCTTACATGTAATATCCAATTACAATAGAAGGACAAGAGTATTTACCTCGATAAGCCCAAAATTATCCGAGTTAAATGTCGATCCTGAGCAAGGTTTATGTTATACCCCGTAGTTCCAGGGTATGTATGCGAGGACGTACGTACGAGAATACGACATAAAGATTGGAAAGGAAAAAAAAGAGGTGATTTTTCCACGGAAAAGTTTCCGGTTTTTATGAAGGAAAAAGGTTCGTTAATGGGAATTGGATTCCCAGATTTGGTATTTGGACTTCTTAGATTATATTAGAATTTTGGGATTTTATTTTCGGAAATGGTCACGTGGGGCCCACGGAGAAATTTACTGCTTTGTGGGCCCGCTGATTTTGAGATTTTGGTCATATGGATATTTTCTAAGACGAAATATTTTGATTTAATCGGGGCGACACGTGTCACCCCACGTGGCACCCTTGGCCGAAATATGTTTGTACACAACACCCTGCTAGAGTCGCCGACGAAACGCTCTACCTAACTTACGGGCGGTAAATTACGGCTATGTCATTTAGTATTTTTGCGGATTTTTCCGAGAGACGAAACGCTTTGGACCAACGAGAGGGCAACACTTGGCACCCTCTCGTTGGTGGACTGAAGGCGGTTAGGGCCGAATGGACGAGCAAGTGTTGGTAGATATTTGTGTAGATATTTGTGGCGGTTTTAAGGAGTAGGTCTGTGGGCACTTGGGCATATCTTGGCCCTCCACTTGCCCCCCACTTGGCTAGATCTTGGCCATTGGTTGGCCTTTGCTTGGCCTATAAATACCCTCCCCCTTTGAAGACTTCTTCATCCAGGCCATCATTTCCACCTCTTGAAAACCTCCCTCCCTCCTTGGTGGTTTCGTCCCGCCCCTCGGCCTTGGTGAGGCCTGCGCCGAGGGGTGCACCCCCCCTCCTAGAGGCCTGGGCCGAGGGGTACACCCCCCCTCCTAGTGGTGTGCCGTGAGGTACCCCCCCTTGCCTTGTTGTTTTCGTAGAATACACCCCCCCTCTTGGTAGAAATACTCTCCATAGTATTGTTACTATACCCAAATTACCTTAGCCGTATACCTTGTAGTATTCCAAAGATACCTCTATACGTAGAGTCTAAATACTACCAGATGTCCTTTTTGTCTCAAACCGAAACCCTAAGGAAATCTTCATTGTTTGATCAAGTATTTAAGTAGAAGTTGGTTAGAACTTCTAAGGGTTGTTTGGAGCGGTCGAGCACCCGAGGTGAGCTAAGCGTTGCTAAGGATCGACATTTATACTTGGATAGTTATGGGCTTATCGAGGTAATTATCTTGTTCTCTATTTGTAATTGGAAATTACATGTTGTTAGAATATATAGTTGAAGTATACTATATATAGAACTAAGCTTAGTATCATGCAATGTCTTTTGACTTAAGCCCAAGAATAAAGAAAAGAATCGAATCAGATTTACATAGTAATCGTATTGCAAGAGACTTGTGTAGTATTGTTGAGTAGAATTGTACACGCCCCGTTAACGTAAACCCCCGGTTGGCTTCGTGGCCTCGTTAGAGAGGAGATTTACGCTGCATGGGGAGAGGTCCGAATTTTCTGTAGAGAAATGGAATCTTGTGTTTTGAAGTTAATAGACGTTTGTGACCTTTTTAGGTGAAAGTACTAAGAGTAGCGTATTCTACTTGAGGAGTGGAAAGCGGCTAGCGCGTTGTAGTACTTGGAGCATTTTGCTTATTGTCGATACTCCGCGAGGTATGTGAACCTCTTCCTATCTCTTCTAGCATGATATGTGTGAACTATGTAGTACGGTAGACGTACATGTGTTAACTGTGTTTGATTGTTTTTAAAACATAAAGTGTTATAACGGCTTTATGGGAAGTTGGTCATAACAGCTTTATGTAGGTAAGAAAATACTTTGTGGTTTTAAAAGGTAACTGATGTGAATTATAACCGCTTGTTATAATAAAGAACTTGATGTATTTCAAAAGAATTATAAATCGCTTTTGAAGGAGAGTAATACTTGGTTTTTGAAAACTTAAGAGTTATACTAGCTTTATGGGAAGTTAGGTATAACGCTTAAGAATGTTTTACCGATTTCTAAATCGTAACGTATCGCCAAACCATCGCATAAGTAATAAAGGAAAATGTATCGACTAATGAGTTGTATTATTAAAACCAGAGAAACCTCCATCCGCATAGAAACTAAGATGAGACAAAATGATATTACATTTTCTAGGTCATGGTCATTGTAGTAAGATATTTATAAACAAGAATAACCTATTCACACATAAGACTTATGTTACTCAAATGTTTTAAAAGAGATTAAGACTATGAGTTATGAAACCTTTCTAAAATAAGTGACTTGAGCATTTGAAATTAGGCAAACTTGGACGCTTGGAAAATAATGTTGTTACTTGATTTTACAAAGGTAAGTGTTTTGGGTTTATTTAAAAGATAAATACTCTATTTTATACTATGGGTATCAGGTGACTTATGTGGAAGGAACGGATCTTTTAAAGATTTAATGTGAAGTACTTTGGGGTAGATAATTCGAACTTGTTAATAGAAAGTACCTTGTGTGAATAACTTGATTGTATTGGTTTGTGATAGCCTTGTAATACTTTCTTGTTGATTTGATAAGTAAACATGTTAGGATGCTACGTGTGTTAGTATCTTGTGATGTTAGTGTAAAGCGGGTTTTCCTCGATCGCGCTTAAAGTTGTTTGACTATCACCGTTATGTTGGTATTGTACCACTTACCTTGACTTGTGTCCGGAGGTTGTCGCCTCACGATGCGGTAGACTCAGCGTCCAGGACCATGATTCGAGAATACCTCACGCGGGTCCAGGATCCATGCGAACTACGGAGTTCCAGTTAGTTTACGACCCTCGTGGTCATGCGGTTCAGGCTATGCGGATCGCGAGTCCGTGACGATGTCGGGAGTAGCTACCCTCGATGCGGGTTATACCTCACGCGGCCTACGAGGTTGGCCTATGCGAGCTACTGAAAGCCTGTGGCTAGACGCGCACATTTGATATCGCGCGAGTGACCGCCTTTTATCATGTGACGGTCTAGACAGATATCATGACACGCTTTATGACCTTGTTGCACCGCTGGTGTTAGTAGTCGCCATGCCTTCGCACTTACCCTATATCGCTTTATTAGGACACAGCGGACCCGTGTTCATGTGTATTCCTTCGTGCTTGTATATCATAAACTCCGGTGAGGAAGGTATTCCACGCACGATTGATGTTGTGGCGTGAGACCCATTGTTAAATTTGAGTGATGACTGAGGCGTGAGTCCTCGACTTGCATACGACCGCTATTTATGGTGAATCGTAGTTTGGTTATCATACATGTCTCTCGCTCAGATAGACTACTATGATTTCATTTACGTGAGTTATTTTCGGTTTCACATACTTGGTACCAGATCGACTTCCTTCGGGCCGCTCATGCCGCAGTAAAGGTACACCAGCCGTTGATCTCGCCTAGGGTCACAAGCTGCTTGGGAAAGCTCCGCTTCTCCGAGGCTTATTCGTATAGTCCTCGTTGTTGTAGGTGCTACATTCAGGTATGACGGCCATGTCCCGCCGTTGTTGTCATTTCATTCATGAGGTCCAGTACCGATGTAAGGTGGTTGTAAAAGGATTAAACTGCTCGCTTTAAAAGATTGTTTATATATGCCGAAAGGCGAAGTTTTCACAGATTATTGTTTTATACTTCTTGTTATTTCATGTTATTGTTTATATTCCGACACTCGATGTTGTATCACTAGGTGCCCGGTAAGGCACTACCACGCCCGTTCGGTCCGTGACAAAAGTGGTATCAGAGCGCTTAATCCTCTGAAAGTGTCTACGCATCGATTCAAGAGAGTCTTGATTATCGGTGCAAGTGCACCACATCAATAATCGTGAGGCTATAGGATATTTAGGATTGGTTTCTATTCTTCTCACTCGAGATCGTGCCTTAGAGCCGTGTTGTAAGTGCACCTCCGACGCATTTCTTTCCCTTTATCGCTATGCCTCCGCGTAGGCAAACCCGCCCAGAGGCAAGGCAAATGGCGGAGTCGCGAGTAGAGTTCAGAGGTTACGTGGGCACAGCCCAATCATTACCTAGGGTAATGCTTCATTCGGGATTTCACGACATCACTAGCCCCGCAAAGTTTAGCACGCGGCGCAGCCTCTCATCGCGCCATGATATTTGAACCTTCGCCCACGACAGAACAGAGAATATGGATTGCAAAGAGGCGACCTCACATTAGCTATGGATTTGGCTACCAGAGAGTATACCGATGTACCGCGAGTCTTGATGGCTATCTAAGAGAGGGTCGTGCAAGAGTAATTCTTCTGTTAGGCTTGAGCATGGCCTGTGTACGGACTTATGCGCATCAGGCCGAGAAGCATAGAAATCACGTGGGTTAAACGAGTAAGATTTTAGGGGTTGCAGGTGTGGGCCTTAGAGTGTTATACGTAGAGACCTTAGAGTGAGGCCATCTCAAGAAAAGGTGTAGTGTTATGTTTGATCCTTATCGAGTGCATGGTGCACGTGAGCTATGTTTGGGATAGGTCCCTAGTAGTGTGGAATGAAAGGGGGTAGTTGAGCTAAGAAGACCGCTAGGTTTTCGGAACGTGATTAGTGAGATTGTTCTTTCGGGGAACTAGTGTTTCATGCGCCGTCGAGTTGACGCCACGCCGCGTCAACCCGCGACTGCTTTATGGTGGGGTCGGGCTGTGGTGGTCCCGCCTTGTGATAGGGTCATGAGGGTGTTAGGCCCATGTTTAGTTAACCAACAGACGAGTTCGTGGACGATTCGACCGCAGTCGGGCCGACGGGGCAGCCCGTCGTGTTTTTCGATCGAGACCATGTACTTGCGGTTGATTATATCGTAAAGGTTGTAAGGCTGCACGGTGCCTACCTTCACCTTATGACAGCAAGAAGCCCGTGTTGTGGCTATTTTCGCTTTCTAAGAGTTTGACCAGCAGGTTAAGAACTCAGTGAGTCTCGACCGCATTCGCCGCCGGGCGTGTGGATTTCGCGGTAATCGCGAGGATTGTTGGTTCCTGTGGAGGGAGCGTTTAAGCTACCATTTCAGTGTTCGGATGTCGCCTTATGAAGCCTTGTAGAGGCGGAAGTGTAAGTTGCCGGTCGATTGGTTCGATGCTGGCAAGGTTCAGATAGTTGGTTCAGGCTTGTTCCAGCAGATCGCGTTAGTGGCGGTTTGTCCGTAAGAGGTTCGCACTCGTAGAAATCGTGACGGATAATCGGCGACGACGCCAGAGTTCGTGCCGACGGCCGATCTTCTTGAAAGTACCACCCCGGATTAGGTGTGACGAAGTTTTGGAAATGTAGGAACTTAGCCCGAGTTACTTTGGGGCCTTTGAGTTCATGTGAAGAATAGGCCAGTCATTTATATGTTAGCAATTGTCGTCCGACTTGAGGCAAGACGTCCGGCCTTTCAGATTGTTGTTCGGGCTTAGCGATAAAGAGGCGAGCCTCTACCACGGAACAGACCGAACCGTGGCTCTCCGTATGGCACATCCCGAGAAGGGTCAAAGGCATGCCTCGTGGATCGCAGCACCCGGCACCATTTGTTGGGTCGCCTGAGCGCGCTCGCGACAAAGTGACAAAAGTGGTATCGATGACTGGGAAGTATATTTTTGACCCCGGAAGAGGTATTTGTGGTGATGTAGAGGTGTTTCCTCGTGGGCTTGGATGTAAGTTTTTGCGCAGTGTTTCCATGGCCAGCGTAAGGTGATTGTTCTCATAAGTATAGTAGTAGAGACTATATCGACGCTTGTATGTTTGGGGACTTAGAAGGAACATTCGGGACGAATGTTTCTAAGGGGGGGAGAATGTTTCTAAGGGGGGGAGAATGTTATACCCCGTAGTTCCAGGGTATGTATGCGAGGACGACGCATTTAGAATACGTGAAAGATTGGAAAGGAAAAAAAAAGGTGATTTTTCCACTAAAAGTTTCCGCTTTTATGAAGGAAAAAGGTTCGTTAACGGGAATTGGATTCCGATTTGGTATTTGGACTTCTTAGATTATATTAGAATTTTGGGATTTTATTTTCTGAATGGTCACGCTGGGCCCACGGAGAAATTTACGGTTTTGTGGGCCCGCTTTGATTTTGAGATTTTGGCCATATGGATATTTTCTAAGACTAAATATTTTGATTAATCGGGGCGACACGTGTCACCCCACGTGGCACCTTGCCGAAATATGTTTGTACACAACACCCTGCTAGAGTCGCCGACGAACGCTCTACCTAACTTACGGGCGGTAAATTACGGCTATGGCCTTTAGTAGTTTTGAGGATTTTTCCGAGAGACGAAACGATTTGGACCATCGAGAGTGCAACACTTGGCACCCTCTCGCCAGGACTTGAAGGGCTAAGGGGCCGAATGGATGAAGCAAGTGTTGGTAGATATTTGTGTAGATATTTGCAGGGTTTTAAGGAGTAGGTCTAGGGCACTGGGCATATCTTGGCCCTCCACTTGCCCCCCACTTGGCTAGATCTTGGCCATTGGTTGGCCTTTGCTTGGCCTATAAATACCCTCCCCCTTTGAAGACTTCTTCATCCATTCCATAATTTCCAAGTCTTGAAAACCTCCCTCCCTCCTTGTTGGTTTCGTCCCTCCCTCTTCCTTTGTGAAGCCTTGCCGAGGGTGCACCCTCCTAGAGGCCTTGGCCGAGGGGTACACCCCCCCCTCCTAGTGGTGTGCCGTGAGGTACCCCCCCCCCTTGCCTTGTTGTTCTCGTAGAATACACCCCCCCTCTTGGTAGAAATACTCTCAAAAGTATTGTTACTATACCCAAATTACCTTAGCCGTATACCTTGTAGGATTCCAAAGAAACCTCTATACGTAGAGTCTAAATACTACCAGATGTCCTTTTGTCTCAAACCGAAACCCTAAGGAAATCTTCATTGTTTGATCAAGTATTTAAGTAGAAGTTGGTTAGAACTTCTGGGTTGTTTGAAGCGGTCGAGCACCCGAGTAGAGCTAAGCGCCATAAGGATCGACATTTATACTTGGATAGTTATGGGCTTATCGAGGTAATTATCTTGTCCTCTATTTGTAATTGGAAATTACATGTTGTTAGAATATATAGTTGAAGTATACTATATAGAACTAAGCTTAGTATCGCGCAATGTCTTTTGACTTAAGCCCAAGAATAAAGAAAAGAATCGAATCAGATTTACATAGTCTCGTATTGCAGTAGACTTGTGTAGTATTGCTGAGTAGAATTGTACACGTCCGGTTAAACGTGTAAAACCCCCCCCCTGGTTGGCTTGGTGGCCGGCCTCGTTAGAGGAGGAGATTTACGCTGTTGCGGGGGGGGGGGAGGTGCTGCCGAATTTTCTGTAGAGAAATGGAACCTTGTGTTTTGAAGTTAATAGACGTTTGTGACCTTTTTAGGTGAAAGTACTAAGAGTAGCGTATTCTACTTGAGGAGTGGAAAGGGCTAGCAAGGTTGTAGTACTTGGAGCATTTTGCTTATTGTCGATACTCGTCGCGAGGTATGTGAACCTTTTCTTATCTCTTCTAGCATGATATGTGTGAACTATGTAGTACGGTAGACGTACATGTGTTAACTGTGTTTGATTGTTTTTAAAAACATAAAGTGTTATAACGGCTTTATGGGAAGTTGGTCATAACAGCTTTATGTAGGTAAGAAAATACCTTGTGGTTTTAAAAGGTAACTGATGTGAATTATAACTGGCTTGTTATAATAAAGAACTTGATGTATTTCAAAAGAATTATAAATCGTTTTGAAGGGAGTAATACTTGGTTTTGAAAACTTAAGAGTTATACTAGCTTTACGGGAAGTTAGGTATAACGCTTAAGAATGTTTTCTTGATTTCGAAATCGTAACGTATCGCCAAACCATCGCAGCTAATAAAGGAAAATGTCTCGACTAATGAGTTGTATTATTAAAACCAGTAGAAACCTCCATCTGCATAGAAACTAAGATGAGACAAAATGATATTACATTTTCTAGGTCATGGCTGCTGTAGTAAGATATTTATAAACAAGAATAACCTATTCACACATAAGACTTATGTTACTCAAATGTTTTAAAAGAGATTAAGACTATGAGTTATGAAACCTTTCTAAAATAAGTGACTTGAGCATTTGAAATTAGGCAAACTTGGACGTTTGGAAAATAATGTTGTTACTTGATTTTACAAAGGTAAGTGTTTTGGGTTTACTTAAAAAGACAGTCACTCTATTTTATACTATGGGTATTGTGTGACTTATGTGGAAGGAACGGATCTTTTAAAGATTTAATGTGAAGTACTTTGGGGGTAGATACCCGAACTTGTTAATAGAAAGTACCTTGTGTGAATAACTTGATTGTATTGGTTTGTGATAGCCTTGTAATACTTTCTTGTTGATTTGATAAGTAAACATGTTAGGATGCTACGTGTGTTAGTATCTTGTGATGTTAGTAAAGGGGTTTTCCTCGATCGCGCTTAAAGTTGTTTGACTATCACCGTTATGTTGGTATTGTACCACTTACCTTGACTCAGGTCCGAGGTTAAGTCGCCTCCGACGCGGGTAGACTCGGCGATGCAGGACCATGATTCGAGAATACCTCATGCGGTCCGGGGATCCATGCGGAACTACGGAGTTCCGTGTTAGTTTACGCCCTTGTGGTCACGCGGTCTTTGTGCTACGCGGATCGCGAGTCCGTGGCGACGCCGGAGTAGCTACCGATGCGGGTTATACCTCATGCGCCTATGAGGTTGGCCTATGCGAGCTACGGAAAGTTCGTGGCTAGACGCGCACATTTGATCTCACGCGAGTGACCGCCTTTATCATGTGACGGCCTAGACAGATATCATGACACGCTTTATGACCTTGTTGGTACTGGGTGTTAGTAGTCGTTATGCCTTCAGACTTACCTCGCATCGTTTTATTAGGACACGTGGGACTGGTGTTCATGTGTATTCTCGTGCTTGTATATCATAAATCCGCTAGCATGAGGGGTATTCCACGCACGATTGATGTTGTGGGCGTGAGACCCATTGTTAAATTTGAGTGATGACTGAGGCGCGAGTCCCTGACTTGGCATGACTGCTTATTTATGGTGAACTGTAGTTTGGTTATCATACATGTCTCCTGCTTCGTATAGACTACTATGATTTCATTTACAGTAGTTATTTTCGGTTTCACATACTTGGTACCTGTTGTACTGACCTCCTTCGGGGGGCTGCGTTCATGCCGCAGGTAAAGGTACACCAGTCGTTGATCCTCGCTCTTAGGGTCACAGCCAATTTGGGAAAGCTCCGTTTCTCCGAGGCTTATCTTCGTATAGTCCTCGTTGTTGTAGGTGCTACATTCGTGGTATGACGGGGCCCTGTCCCGTCGTTGTTGTCATTTCATTCATAGAGGTCTGTAGTACTGATGTGGGCAGGGTTGTAAAAAGGATTAAACTGTTCGCTTTAAAAGATTGTTTATATATGCCGAAAGGCAAGTTTTCACAGATTATTGTTTTATACTTCTTGTTATTTCATGTTATTGTTTATATTCCGCTGATTACTCTGATGTTGTATCACTAGGGTGCCCGGGGTAAGGCACCAGTCACGGGCCCGGGTTCGGGTCGTGACAGTTTAGCTCCTAATTGCACGCTCCGATAGCTCCAAGAGACCCTTAGAAGTTTCTACACAACTTCTACTTAAATACTATAAGGGATTTGGGGCTAGGGTATTTGGGAATAGTAACTATACTTGGAAGACAACATTTCTACCAAGGGAGGGGGGGCTCTCGGCCAAAGCCACTAGGCTAGAGGGGGAGAGTGTTATACCCCGTATTTCCAGAGTATGTACGTAAGGGAATACGTACGAAAGTCTTGCCTTAAAGATAAGCCTTGGACGTTTTATTTTGTACACAACTCACTAAAAGAATCGTTTTCCGACGAAACGTTTCCACAGCTTTCGTAGAGTAAATTCCGGCTATGCCATTTCTTATTTTTGCGGATTTTTCCGAGAGACGAAACATTTTGGACCAACGGGAGGGCAACACTTGGCACCCTCCCATTGATGGACTTGAATCGTCCATGGACGAAATTGGAGAGCCAAGGCACGTTTTTTGTGCCTTGTGCACAAGTCAAGGGTTGGTAGGCTATTTGTGTTTAGTTAATCCTCACCCTACACTTGCCTTGCACTTGTCTTCATCTTGGCTATTTGGCCAAGGCTTGACCTATAAATACTCTTAGAGATGAAGAGTTCTTCATCCACAAATCTTCCAAGTCTTGAAAATCCTCTCCTCTCCCTTTGTAGTCTTCTCGTCCAAAAACACCTCCTCCTCGTGAAGGCCCTCGCCGAATACCCCCTCTCTAGCCTAGTAGTTTGGCCGAGGCCCCCTAGCCTAGCCAAAAATCTACCCTCCCTGGTAGAAAAGTTACCTTCTTGTATCGTTATAATGCCCAAAATACCCTAGCCCAAATACCTTAGTACTTAGTAGAAGTTGTGAAGAACTTCTGTGGTTCTGAGCATACAACTTAGGAGCAAAACCTTGCTCAGCGCCGACTTTTCTAGGATATTATTGGGCTTACCGAGGTAACTAATCCTAACCCTCTTTGAATTAGAAAATATATACCGTTGTAGTATAAGGATAAGTATAAATACTTAGAAGTATATCACGTATAGAATTGAACTGTTATCACAGTAGAAGGTTTAAAAGAAGAATTATTGAATCAGATTACATAGGATCGTTTCACAAGAGACTTATATAGCTCACCTGGGTAGTGCTGCCCGACTTTCCGTAATTGTGAACCCTCTGTTTAGAATGACCTTCGAGTAGTCTTTGATAGATATCCGTGACTATTATAGGTGACTCTCTGCGCGACATATTCAACTCGCGTGGTTTTCACGAGAAGGTATGTGATTCTTCCTAAAGCATGATATTTTACTATATATATAGTACGGTGACGCATACGTGTTAACGAATAATAACTACGCAATGTCTTTGACTTAAGCCCGATAACACTTACGGAATGCCTCACGGCTTAAGCCCAATAATAAAGATCCAAAGCATTTCAAAAGAATATGAATCATTTTAAAGAGAACTAATTGGTTTTAAATGTAAGCTTAAGAGTTATACTAGCTTTATGGGAAGTTAAGTATAACCACTTAAGATTGATAAAAGAAACAAGTTTGCCTATGTGTTATTAATGCACTTATATTGTGAAAAGAATAAAAGATGGTTTGATAAGTAGACATGATATGATGCTATGTGTGTTAGTATCTTGTAACGCTTGTATAGTGAGTATCCTTGTTGTGCTTATGTTGTTTAAAGATAAGTTGTTATGTTAGTATACTATCACTCACCTCTTGAGATGATACCGGGTTAAGTCGCCTCCGACGCGGTAGACTCAGCGGTGCAGGACCATGATTCGAGAATACCTCACGCGGGTCCAGGGGCCTACGCGAGCTACGAGTTCCGTGTTAGTATGCGGGTTATGCCTCACGCGGTCCGTGTGGCTACGCGACAATGAGTCCAGCGATGCCGAGGAGCTACCCTCGATGCGGTTATACCTCACGCGCCCACGCGAGTGGCCTATGCGGACTCGGAGTCGAGATTAGGCTTGCATGATGATGGGGAGAGTGGCCCCGATTCGATCATTCGCAGCCTCAGACAAGACTCATTACGATTACCTATCATTGCTCTTGTTTGTGATGTGGCACTATGTGCGGTTTCTCGTTGTTTCATACATATTTGTAAACCGGTTTTAAAATGATATGTTTTCATTTAAGTACTTTACGCTTTCGCATACTTAGTACCGTTGTAATCGACTCTTCTGGGCTGCGTTCATGCCGCAGTAAGGGCAAGCAGTGCTAGATCCGCATCCTTAGGATCTCTACGTTGGTCGGGAGCTCCATCTCTTCCGAGGCTCTACTTTTGGTATGATCTCCCTGTTGTAGATAGTTTGTACAGTCGGGTATGGCGGCCCCGTCCCGCCATAGTTGTATATTTCAGAGGTCTCAGAGTCATGTTGTACAGTGTCGGATGTAACTGCTGAACTATGATTATATATATATGCCGAAAGGCGATGTTTTCTCACATAAACTGTGTCTTATTTTATAAATCGTTTTCATGTCTTGTTTTATATTTCCGATTTCTCCGATGTATGACTACTTGGGTGCCCCAGAGGCACCGATACGGGCCCCGAACGGTCGTGACAAAAGTGGTATCGTGAGCGCTTAATCCTCTGAAAGTGTCTACGCACCGTATCTAGTAGAGTCTTGATTATCGGTGTTGTGCACCACACCAATAATCGTGAGGCTATAGGATATTTAGGATTGGTTTCATTCTTCTCATTCCGAGATCGTGCTTAGAGTCGTGTTATAGGTCGACCCTCTAACGTATTCCTTTCCCCGAATGCTTATGCCTCCACGTAAGGCAACCCGCCCGTGGCGGCAAGGCAGCGAGGAGTCGCTAGCAGGACACCCAGTCACGAGGCTCGTGCCCGCCTATACCAGACGGCGAGTTCTATGACGCCGCCCCAAAGACAGACCACGCACCCACACCTCCGCCCCACACCGCGGAGGAGTTAGGGTCTGCGAGATGGCCCACTTTTGGCTAAAGTCAGGCCCGATACGGAGAGATCGACGCGGCGAGCCTCAGCTCCAGCTCGGCCGCACCCGTGGTACACCCGAGGCGTATAGTTTGAGGCTACGAGATTTCTTGAGTCAGAGCCACGGAGTTTTATGGGTCGAGGCCGAGGATGATCCGCAGGAGTTCATCCGTCGGCTTCAGAGGATTTTGAGAGTGATCGTATGCCGAGACCGAGTCCGTGATCTTTGTTCACATAGTCGCGTGATACCGCAATGATTGGTTTGATTCACGGAGTTATCCCCGGAGAGCACGCGTCCCGCCTACTGGGATGAGTTCTCGAGGCTTTCCTCACTCACTTCGCCTCCACGGATGGCGAGGGCCGATAGATTTTTACCGCCGAGGCAGAGGACGACCGTCGGGAGTACAATGTCGAGTTTGATTCATTGGCTCGATATGTCCCAAGATTGGTAGCAGATATGGAGGATAGGTACACCGCTATGTCACCGCTAGACGACTATATGGCCGAGTCATGTGCGGGGTTTCTCTCCACCGTATGGACATTACCCGCACGCAGCTCACGCCCACGGATGCGAGCGAGCGCAGAGGTCGACGAGGCGACAAAGCAGCAGGAAGGCCGGGACGGAGGGTCTTCGTGGTTATCGTGGGCGGCCTCGTGGCAGCTTCTAGGTTCGCACCACACCACCTGAGCACTCCTCGCACCGCCCTCAAGACACCAGAGTTTTCGAGGCGTACTGAGGCCCTGTGGCTTCGACGCCCGTAGTAGCAGAGGCATCGCCGACGGACCACCCCAGTGGCCGATGCGCGTAGATCCCATTACGGGAAGTGTGGTACTACTTATGGATCTTGTTACGCTGGCCAGCGCAGGTCACTTTGGCGGATCGTCCGACCGGGGCGCGGTGGTAGGCCCACCTTCGTTCTCGTGGCCGCTTCATCATCTCCTACGCTACTCGCCGAGGCGTGGTGCTCGTGGGTCGCCAGGTCGCGGCAGAGGTCGTGGCTCAGTCCAGATTCTAGCGGTCCTCGAACCGCATATATGCTTTGTCCACCGACAGATCGTGAGGCCTCACCGATGTCGCCGGGTACCTTATCGGGCCTGGATTTGATGTTTATGCCTTGATAGATCCGGTTCTACTGCCCCATATATCTCCCTTGTTGCTAGTAGGATAGGGATAGAGCACGAGTCCATAGACCCTTTCGAGGTAGCTACGCCAAATGGGTGATTCGGTAGCTCGGCGGGTATATGGGCTTGTCCGTGACCATTTACGCCGTCGGACCTGGCCGACTTGATAGAGTGGAGATGATTGACTTCGACGTGATTATGGGGATGGATTGGCTAGCTTCTTGCTATGCCAATGTAGACTGCAGAGAGAGTAGTGCGGTTCCAGCTCGGCGAGCCATTGGTTGAGCGGAGGGAGCACGGTATCGCCGAGCGGAAGGTTTATTTCCTACCTCAAGGCTAGGAAGATGGTGCAGAAGGGGTATATCTACCATCTAGTTCTAGTGTTTGATAATCGAGGTCGCGTACCAGATTTTCGCCGCCTCGTAGTCACGAGTTCCTAGACGTGTTCCCGGATGACCTCCGGGTATCCTCCCGAGAGGAGATTGAGTTTTGTATTGACATATTGCCATATACTCGGCCTATTACCATTCCGCCATACATAATGGCACCTGACGAGTTGAGTGAGCTGACGGATCAGCTTAGTGATTTGCTAGAGAAGTGCTTCATTAGGCCCAGTTTTTCTCACTGGGGGGCGCCGATTGTTCGTGAAGAAGAAGGGCGACGCGCACGTGTGTTGATTACGGTGAACAAGGTGACCATTAAGAACGGATACCCTCCCCGTGATTGATGATTTGTTCGACCCAGGTTCGCGGTGCGAGATGTTTCTCCAAGATTGATCTGCGATCGCTATCATCAGTGCGAGTCGAGAGGTGGATGTCCCTAGATCGCATTCCGGACCGCAGACGCATTATGAGTTCGTGGTCATGTCATTTGGGTTGACCAATGCTCCGCGGTATTCATGGATTTGATGAACCGAGTGTTCAAACCATTTTGGACACGCTTGTGATAGTGTTCATTGATGATATCTTGGTTTATTCTCGCCAGAGCGAGCATGCGAGCATTTGCGATCTTGGCCGATTCTCGAGACTCAGCCAGATTTATGCCAAGTTTTCCAAATGTGAGTTTTGGTTGACTTCGGCGTTTCTTAGGCATATTGTCGGGCTGATGGCATTCGAGTTGATACGCCAAGATAGAAGCGCCAGACTTGCCGAGACCTACTACTCCGGCAGAGGTTCGCAGCTCGGGCCTTGCAGGTATTATCCGGTTCGTGGAGAAGTTTGCTTTATCTACGCACCATTGACTAGGCCGACTCGTGGCGCCAAGTTTCATGGGATCGATGCTTGTGGCGTGGTTTCCATTCTTGAAGAGAGACCGACGACCGCCCGTTCTTACTCTTCCGCAGGTCCGGATGGTTATGTCGTGTATTGTGATGCGCCGCATCGGGTTGGGATGTGTATTGATGCGGCATGGCGGGGTTATATCATATGCATCCCGACAGTGAAGAAACACGAGGAACTACCCCACCCATGATTTGGAGTCGCGTACCGTGATTCACGCTTTGAAGATCCTGAGGCACTATTTGTATGGGGTTCACGTGGATATTTATACGCACCACAAGAGCCTCCAAAGATATCTTCACCAGAGGAGCCGAACTTACGGCGAGACGGTGGTTAGAGTTGCTTAAGGATTACGATGTTGATATCCTATACCACCCGGGAAGGCCAATGTCAGGCGTATGCCTTAGTCGTAGAGTCGATGGGAGCCTATCGATGTGCGGCAGAGAGGAGGGACATGGTTCGTGATTTGCATCGATTAGCGAGCCTTGGTGTCCGCTTGATTGATTCGATAGCAGTGGGGTTAGAGTTCGTGAGGTTGCCGAGTCTTCCATCGCCGGCGAGGTGAAGAGGCAACGATTCGAGGATCCACTTTGATTCGATATCGTGATACGACTCTTCGTGAGGCAAGCGGTCCTTGAGGTAGCACCATGGGGTGCTAAGGTTTGAGGGCGATCAGGTGTTCCGGATGTTTCAGACTTCGGCGAGTTCTTGGGAAGCACACGCGCGTTACTCTATCCATCCGGGTCGACCAAGATGTACCACGACCTTAGATCTGTATTGGTGGGATGGCTTGAAGAGGACGTTGCGAGTTCGTAGCTCGGTGCCCGTGTTGTCGCAGTGAAGGTAGAGCACCGAGGCCGGTGGTTTGTTACGCATTTATTGAGATCCCGACCGGAAGTGGGAGGTAATCAACATGGACTTCATCACGGGATTACCTCGCACTCGAGGAGACATGATTCTATATGGGTTATCGTCGACAGTCGAAATCAGCCCACTTTCTTCCCGTCAGGCGACTTTTTCTAGAGGATTATGCCGACTTTACATCCGAGAGATCGTCGATCGCACGGAGTCCCTACTTCGATCATATCGCATGGAGCCCGATTTCGGCTAACTTCAGAGGTCCTTCCGCAGGATTAGGACGCAGTGAGCTCGAGCATCGCATTTCATCCACGCATGCACGGACAGCAGAGCGCACTATCCGCACTCGAGGATATCCGCGAGCCCGTGTTATTGACTTTAGTGGTAGTTGGGAGGATCATTTGCCTCTAGTTGAGTTCGCATATAATAATAGCTACCACTCCAAGATTCGATGGCGCCTTATGAGGCCTTGTATGGGAGGAAGTGCAGATCGCCTATAGGTTGGTTCGATGGGCGGCGGGCTAGTGGGACCAGATTTGGTATACAGATGGATAAGGTGAAACTTATCCGAGAGCGGCTATCGACACTCGTAGTCGCATGTGTCGATGCAGATCATCGCCGTCGACATCTTGAGTTCGAGGTTCATGATTGGGTTTTCCTAGGTGTCACCCACGGGTGTGATGAGATTCGGAAGAAGGGAAGCTCACCCAAGGTACATCGGGCCGTTCGTGATTGTCCGCAGGTAGGCAAGGTTGCCTACGAGTTGAATCTGAGGCGTGCATCCGGTGTTTCACGATCTACTTTGAGGAGATGTATCGGGGATCCATCTAGGTGCACCCGATTGACGATGTCCGGTGATCGAGGGTTATCGTATGAGGAGATTCCCATAGCGATAGTCGATCGTCGTGTTAGGCGTCTGCGACGAAGGACGTGGCTTCCACAAAGTCTTGTGGCGGAACGAGCTCAGAGAGGAGATGACATGGGAAGCCGAGGAGGACATGAGGCGGATGTATCCTCACCTATTCCCCACACCTCCAGGTAAATTCACTTTCCTACTTGTAAATTTTCGTTATCGTTTACGCCATGTGTTGCTCTCGGCCGTGTGTGGCATTTACAACCGCTTAAGCTTTTTCGCTAACTGCTTTGGGAAGGAACATTCGGGACGAATGTTTCTAAGCGAGGGAGAATGTTATACCTATTTCCGCAGTATGTACGTAAGGGAATACGCACGAAAGTCTTGCCTTAAAGATAAGCCTTGGGCGCTTTATTTTGTACACAACTCACTAAAAGAATCGCTTTCCGACGCAAACGTTTCCACACTTTCGTAGAGTAAATTCCGCTATGCCATTTCTTATTTTTGCGGATTTTTCCGAGAGACGAAACATTTTGGACCAACGGAGGGCAACACTTGGCACCCTCCCATTGATGGACTTGAATCGCCCATGGACGAAATTGGAGAGCCAAGGCACGTTTTTGTGCCTTGTGCACAAGTCAAGGTTGGTAGGATATTTGTGTTTAGTTAATCCTCACCCTACACTTGCCTTGCACTTGTCTTCATCTTGGCCATTGGTTGGCCAAGGCTTGACCTATAAATACCCTTAGAGATGAAGAGTTCTTCATCCACAAATCTTCCAAGTCTTGAAAATCCTCTCCTCTCCCTTTGTAGTCTTCTCGCCCAAAAACACCCTCCTGTGAAGGCCCTTGGCCGAATACCCCCTCTCTAGCCTAGTAGTTTGGCCGAGGCCCCCTAGCCTAGCCAAAAATCTACCCCCTCCTTGGTAGAAAAGTTACCTTCTTGTATCGTTATAATGCCCAAAATACCCTAGCCCAAATACCTTAGTACTTAGTAGAAGTTGTGAAGAACTTCTAGGTTCTTGAGCATACAACTTGTGAGCAAAACCTTGCTCAAAGCGCCGACTTTTCTAGGATATTATTGGGCTTACCGAGGTAACTAATCCTAACCCTCTTTGAATTAGAAAATATATACCGTTGTAGTATAAGGATAAGTATAAATACTTAGAAGTATATCACGTAATAGAATTGAACTGTTATCACAGTAGGGGTTTAAAAGAAGAATAATTGAATCAGATTACATGTGATCGTTTCACATGAACTTATATAGCTCACCGGTAGGGTAGTGCTGCCCGACTTTCCGTAGAATTGTGAACCATCTGCTTAGAATGACCTTCGTGAGTAGTCTTTGATAGATATCTGTGACTATTATAGGTGACTCTGCGCGACATATTCAACTCGCGGTGGTTTTCGTTGGTAGGTATGTGATTCTTCCTAAAGCATGATATTTTACTATATATATAGTACGGTGACGCGTACGTGTTAATCGAATAATAACTACGCAATGTCTTTGACTTAAGCTGAATAACACTTACGGTAATGCCTCACGCTTAAGCCTCAATAATAAAGATCCAAAGCATTTCAAAAGAATACTGAATCATTTTTAAAGAGAACTAATTGGTTTTTAAAACAGAAGCTTAAGAGTTATACTAGCTTTATGGGAAGTTAAGTATAACCACTTAAGATTGATAAAAGAAACAAGTTTGCCTATGTGTTATTAATGCACTTATATTGTGAAAAGAATAAAAAGATGGTTTGATAAGTAGACATGATATGATGCTATGTGTGTTAGTATCTTGTAACGTTTGTATAGGTGAGTATCCTTGTTGTGCTTATGTTGTTTAAAGATAAGTTGTTATGTTAGTATACTATCACCACCTCGAGATGATACCGGGTTAAGCCGCCTCCGACGCGGGTAGACTCAGCGGTGCAGGACCATGATTCGAGAATACCTCATGCGGGTCCAGGGGCCTATGCGAGCTACGAGTTCCGAGTTAGTATGCGGGTTTATGCCTCATGCGGTCATGGCCATGCGACGAGTCCGGGATCGATGCCGAGGAGTAGCTACCCTCGACGCGGGTTATACCTCACGCGGCCCACGTGAGTGGCCTATGCGGACTCGAGTCGAGGATTAGGCTTGCGAGAATGATGATGGGGCGAGTGGCCTGATTCGATCATTCGCAGCCTAGACAAGACTCATTCTGATTACCTATTGTTGCTCTTGTTTGTGATGTGGCACTATGTGCGGTTTCTCGTTGTTTCATACATATTTGTAAACCGGTTTTAAAATGATATGTTTTCATTTAAGTACTTCTGTTTACGCATACTTAGTACTGTTGTACGACCTCCTTCTGGCTGCGTTCATGCCGCAGGTAAGGGCAAGCAGGTGCTAGATCCGCATCCTTAGGATCTCTACGTTGGTGTCAGGAGCTCCATCTCTTCCGGAGGCTCTACTTTTGGTATGATCTCCCTGTTGTAGATAGTTTGTACAGTCAGGGTATGGCGGGGCCCTGTCCCGCCATAGTTGTATATTTCAGAGGTGCAGTAGTCATGTTGTACAGTGTCGGATGTAACTGCTGGACTATGATTATATATATATGCCAAAAGGCGATGTTTTCTCACATAAACTGTGTCTTATTTTATAAACTGTTTCATGTCTTGTTTTATATTTCCGCTGATTTCTCTGATGTATGACTACTTGGGTGCCCCGGTAAGGCACCAGTCACGGGCCCCGGAACGGGTCGTGACAGAGAGGGTGTTTGGACGAAATACTACAAGAGAGGGGAGGGAATTTCAAGACTTGGAGAATTGATTTGTGGATGAAGAAAACCTTCAAGTTAGGGGGGTATTTATAGGCCAACCAATGGCCAAGATGAAGCCAAGTGCTATGCAAGTGTAGGGTGAGGATTTAGGCAAGTGTCCTTATCCATCTACTACACAAAAATATCCTACCAACTCCTTGACAAAACAAGCCACAAAATCGTCCAAATGGACGCCTCAAATCCGCCAACTAGAGGGTGACAAGTGTCGCCCTCTCGTTGGTCCAAAATGTTTCGTCTCTCGGAAAAATCCGCAAAAATAATAAATGACATAGCCGGAATTTTCCCTACGCAAGCTTTGGAAAACGTTTCGTCGGAAAACGATTTTTTTCGAGTGTTGTGCACAATATTTTCGTCCAAAGTGTCTAACTAAGGCTAAACTTTTGTACGTACGTCCTCACGTACATACTCAGGAAATACGGGGTATAATATTCTCCCCTCCTTAGAAACATTCGTCCCAAATGTTCCTCCCTAAGATAGTTAACGATAAAGTACCTCACAACTTAACAGTTTGCAAGTGCCACACACGGCCACAATATAACACTTAAGCAAAATACGATAATTAAAAACCAGCAAGTAGGAAAGTAAGTTACCTGGAGGTGTGGGGAATAAGTGAGGATACCTCTGCCTTATGTCCTCCTCTGCTTCCCACGTCATCTCCTCTATGTTCTCGTTCCGCCACAGGACCTTGACGGAAGCCACATCCTTCGTCCGCAACCTCCTAACCTGACGATCGAGTATCGCTATGGGACTCTCCTCATACGATAACCCCTCGGTCACCTGGACATCGTCAATCGGATGCACCCTAGATGGATCCCCGACACATCTCCTCAGCATAGAAACATGAAACACTGGATGCACTGCCTCAAGATCGGACGACAGATCCAACTCATAGGCAACCTTGCCTATCCTGCGGACAATCTGATAGGGCCCAATGTACCTTGGGCTGAGTTTCCCCTTCTTCCCGAACCTCATCACACCCTTCATGGGTGATACCTTCAGGAAAACCCAATCATCAACCTCAAACTCTAGATGCCGACGACGATGATCTGCATATGACTTCTGTCGACTCTGAGCTGTCAATAACCGCTCCTGGATAAGTTTTACCTTATCCACTGCCTGTTGCACCACATCTGGTCCCACTAACTGCACCTCGCCCACATCGAACCAACCTATCGGCGATCTGCACTTCCTCCCATACAAGGCCTCATAAGGCGCCATCTGAATACTGGAGTGGTAGCTATTATTATACGCAAACTCAACTAGAGGCAAATGATCCTCCCTACCCACGGTCAATAACACAGCTCGCAGATATCCTCGCAGTGCGGATAGTGCGCCACCGTCCGTCTGCGTGGATGGAATGCGATCGTGCTCACTGCGTTCCTAAACCCTTCGAAAGACCTCCGTAAGTTAGCCAGAACCGGGCTCTCTGCGATATGATCGAAATAGGGACTCCATGTAGTCTGACGATCTCTCGGATGTAAAGTCTGGCATAATCCTCAGCCGAAAAAGTCGTCCTGACGGGAAGAAAGTGGGCTGATTACGTCAGCCTGTCGACGATAACCCATATAGAATCATGTCTCCTCGGAGTGCGAGGTAATCCTGTGATAAAGTCTATGTTGATCACCTCCCACTTCCAGGTCGAGATCTCAATCGTCTGCAACAAACCACCAGGCCTCTGGTGCTCTATCTTCACTTGCTGACAACACGGGCACTGAGCTACAAACTCTGCAACGTCCCTCTTCAAGCCATCCCACCAATACACAGATCTGAGGTCGTGGTACATCTTGGTCTGTTATACCCCGTATTTTCAGAGTATGTACGTAAGGACGTACGTAGAAAATTTGAACTTGAGAATAGGCTTGGCCGAATTATTCTTTGTGCACAACACCCGGTTAGAGTCATTTTTCGATGAACGCTTTCCATTACTTTTCGTAGGGAAAATTCCGGCTATGTCATTTTTAATTTTTGCGGATTTTTCCGAGAGACGAAACATTTTGGACCAACAAGAGGGCGACACTTGTCACCCTCTCATTGGAAGGACTTGGGCGGTAAAGGGGTTGGACGAATTGGCCATTGTTTGGTCAAGGAGTTGGTAGGATATTTTGGTGGTAGATGGATAAGGTGCACATGGATGAATCTTGACCCTACACTTGCCTTGCACTTGGCATGATCTTGGCCATTGGTTGGCCTTTGCTTGACCTATAAATACCCCCCTCTTTGATGACTTCTTCATCCATTCCACAAAGTTTCTAAGTCTTGAAAGCCTTCCCCTCTCCTTGTAGTATTTCGTCCAAACACACACCTCCACCCTTGAGAAGGCCCTCGCGAGAGCCCTCCCTCTCGTGGTGCTAGCCACGGGTACCCCTAGCCTAGTTGTTTTCGTATAATACCCCCCTTTTTGTGGTATAGAAATACTCTCCTAGTATTGTTATAATGCCCAAATACCTTGGCCCAAATACCTTGTAGTATTCCAAGGTTATACTTATACTAAAAGCCCAGAAATACTATTATACTTCCCGTTAGTCACAAAAACGAAGCCCTAAGGAAAATCTCCATAGTTGGTTGGAGTATTAAGTAGAAGTTGGTTAGAACTTCTAAGGGTGGTTTGGAGCGGGTTGGAGCGCACGGAGTAGGAGCTAAGCGTTGCTCAGGATCGACATTATACTTGGATAATTTTGGGCTTATCGAGGTAAATACCACTGTCCTTCTATTGTAATTGGAAATTACATATTGTTAGAATATATAGTTGAAGTATACTATATATAGAACTGAACATAGTTTTGTGGCAATGTCTTTGGACTTAAGCCTGAATGTAAAGAAGAGAATCGAATCAGAATTACGTAGATCGTATTACTGATGGTCGTGTAAGTTTGACTGCAGTAGGAAGGGCTGCCCAATTTCCCGTAGGATCTTGTATCTAGATTTATTCCACCGAGTAGTCTAGACTTTGATAGACTTGTATAACATGTATAGGTTGAATGTTCGGCGAGTAGCATGTGCTACTTGAGAAGGTGGACCAAAGTAGGGTTATAGCCATGAGCGATTTGCTTATAGTCGATAATCGTCGCGAGGTATGTGAACCTCTTCCTATCTCTTCTAGCATGATATGTGTATAACTATGTAGTACGGTAGACGTACGTGTGCTAATTGAACGTAGTTGTACGGCAGTGTCTTTTGACTTAAGCCCGAATAATAATAATCTTGAAGTAGTTCAAGAGAATTAAGAACTGTTTTTAAAAGAAGAGCAATACTTGGTTTTAAAAGCTTAAGAGTTATACTAGCTTTATGGGAAGTTAAGTATAATGGCTTAAGAGAGATAAAACGAATGATTTATTTATTTTAGAAGTTAAGAGACTTGATCTTGTAAGATAAGAGACTTAACTTAAATGAATTACATGAATTTTGTGTGAAACCTCATTCGTGAGTAATGAGTACTTGGTTTTTAAAAGGGATAATGTTTTACTGATTTCGAAAATCAGAAATGTGTATCGACAAACCACTGCAGCGTTAATAAAGGGAAATGTTTTGATTAATGAAGTATTATTAAAACCAGTAGAAACTTCCATCTGCATAGAAGCTAAGATGAGACAAAATGATATTTCCTAGATCATGGCTGCTGTAATAATATTATTATAAACAAGAATATCCTACTCTCATATAAGGCTTATGTTTCTCAGATTGTTTAAAAGAGAATTATATTCTTAAATGAATAAGACTATGAACTACGAAACCTTTCTAAAATAAGAAACGTGAACATTTGAAATTAGGCAAACTTGGACGTTTGGAAAATAATGTTGTTACTTGATTTTACAAAGGTAAGTGTTTTGGTTTACTTAAAAAGACAGTCACTCTATTTTATACTACGGGTATTATGTGACTTATGTGAAAGAAACGGATCTTTTAAAGATTTAATGTATGAAGTACTTTGGGGATAAAAACCCGATCTTGTTAATCATATAGTAGAAAGTGCCTTGTGTGTATAACTTGATTATGTTGAGTTGTGATAGCCTTGTAATACTTTCTTGTTGATTTGTTAAGTAAACATGCTAGGACGCTACGTGTGTTAGTATCTTGTGATGTTTGTGTAAAGGGGTTTCCCCTCGATTGCGCTTAAATTATTTCACTATCAGCCGATATGTTGGTATTGTACCACTCACCTTGACTTGTTTCCGGAGGTTAAGCTGCCCTCCGATGCGGGGTAGACTCAAAGTGTCCATGTGACCTATGATTCGAGAATACCTCATGCGGGTCCCGGGCCTATGCGAGCTACGAGTTCCGTGTTAGTACGCGCCTTTATGGTCATGCGGTCTATGTGGCCATGCGGATCGCGAGTCCAGCGGATGCCGGAGTAGCTACCTCGATGCGGGTTATACCTCACGCGCCTATGAGTTTGGCCTATGCGAGTCGCGAGTGTTCGAGGCTAGACGCGACATTAGATATCGCGCGAGTGGCGGCTTTGATCATGTGACGGCCTAGACAGATCTCATGATACGCTTTATGACCTTGTTGGTACTGTGGTTTTAGTAGTCGGCTATGCCTTCGCATTACCTCGCACGGTTTTATTAGGACACAGGTGGGACCTGGTGTTCATGTGTATTCCTTGATGCTTTTATATCATAGACTGACGGCAGTGAGGAAGGTATTCCACGGGCATGATTGATATTGTGGGCGTGGGACTCATAGTTATATTTGAGTGATGACTTTGAGGGCGTGAGTCCCTGACTTGACATGACTGCTTATTTATTGTGAACTGTAGTTAGGTTATCATACATGTCTCCTGCTTTATATAGACTACTATGATTTCATTTACGATTTACTTTCGGGCCACATATTCTGCACTGTCAGATCGACTTCGGGCTGCGTTCATGCCGCAGTAAAGGTACACCGCCATTGATCCTCGCTCTTAGGGTCATTGCGTTTGGGAAAGCTCCGTTTCTCGGAGGCTTATCGATGGTATAGTCCCCGTCATTGTAGGTATTTACATTCGGGGTATGGCGGCCCCGTCCCGCCAATGATGTCGTATCATTCTAAGAGGTCTGAAGTACTGATGAGGTCAGAGTTGTAATCGGATCTAACTGTTCGGTTTTAAATTGATTTATATATATATGCCGAAAGGCAAGATTTCTCAGACATCGTTTACTTCATAATATTTTCATGTCTTGTTTTATGTTCACGATTACTCTGATGTTGTATCACTAGGGTGCCCGGGGTAAGGCACCAGTCACGGGCCCGGGTTCGGGTCGTGACAAAAGTGGTATCAGAGTAGTTAATCCTCGGAAGGTGTCTACAGACCGTATCCAAAGAGTCTTGATTATCTGTGTTGTGCACCACGCCAATAATCGTGAGGCTATAGGATATTTAGGATTGGTTTCTATTCTTCTCACTCGAGATCGTGCCTTAGAGTGTGTTGTAAGTTGGACCCTCTAAACGTATTTCTTTCCCTTCGTTATGCCTCCGCCGCAGGCAAACCCGCACAGAGGAGGCGGCCAGGAGTGCGAGTAGAGTACAGAGGGTTACGAGGGCAAAGGCCCAATCATCACCTGGGGTGGTGCTTCATTCGGGGAGTTCTGCGACGTCACTAGCCCCAGCAGAGTTTAGCATGACGGCGGCAGTTCCTACTACGGCCATGATATTTGAACCTTCAGTTCCACGACCGGGAACAGTGAATATAGATTGCAAGGAGGCAACCCTGTTACTAGCTATGGATTTGGCTACCAGAGAGTATACCGATTGTACCGCGAGCCTTGATGACTATCTAAAAGAGGGATGCACAAGAGTAATTCTTCAGTTAGGCTTGAGCATGGCCTGTGGACGGGCTTATGCGCAGCAGGCCGAGAAACGTAGAGATCGGCGTTAACGGCGAAAGCATAAGAGGGCCAGAGCAGTAAGGTCCTTTGGTAATTTTCGAGGCGAGTCACCTCACCAGCGGATTTGATTATGCACATCCACCAGTGCAGAGAGGTCCTCCATAGGGTTCAGGACGTTCGGGGTAGGCAGGAGTTGGTCAGAGCTCCAGGGCTTCCACATCGCGATGACGTCATCCCGGGGAATGTCGTCTTTTTGTTGGTACTTGTTGTACCTGCGGCCGTCAGGGCCAGGTGTCGAAAGGGTGTCCTAGTAGGAGGGATGCAAGTAGGAGGACTCAGCCTTCAGGATCGGTGGGTAGTTCGTTACCTTCCCTAGCTATGCGCCCTACGGGGCAGGTTTGATTAAAACGACTAAGGGGAGTGAAGCAGTAGATATAGATATATCCTTAACCCTCTAGAGATCAGTAGGTGTGATAAGATGAGTATACCTTAAGTGTTATATTCTGATAGCATTGTGTAGATTGTGATTAGAAATCTTGGTTAGTTAACCAAGTAAGATTTGGGGGATAGAGAAAGTGTGAGCCTTAGAGTTTTATACGTAGAGACCTTAGAGGTAAGGCCATCTCGAGTAAAAGACTTATACGTTTAACCCTTGTCGGAGTGCATAGTGCACGTGAGCTATGTTTGTGGGATAAGTCCCTAAGTAGTGTGGAATGAAAGAGGGTAGTTGAGCTAAGAAGACCGCTAGGTTTTCGTAACGTGATTAGTGAGATTGTTCCGGATCGGGGAGCTAGTATTTTTTCACGTTGCCGGGTCGGGTTGAGGCCACGTTGCGGGTCAACCCGCGGCCTGTATGGTGGTGGGGTTTGTTTGTGGTGGTCCCTCCTTGAGGTAGGGTCACGAGGGTGTTAGGCCCAAGTTGGGTTAACCAGCGTACGAGTTCGTGGATGCGTTCGACCAGTAGCCGGGCCGATGGGGGCAGCCGTCGTATTTTTTTTCGGTCAGGACCATGTACTCAGCAGTGTTGATATATCAGAAAGGTTGTAAGGCTGCACGGGGTGCCTACCTTCACCTTATGGCAGACAGTGGGGCCTGTGTTACTACTGTTTTTTTTCTTTCGAAAGTTTTACCAGCAGGTTAGGAACTCGGTGAGTCTCGACCACATTCGCCTCGGCCGGTGTTTGGATATCAGGGGTAGTTGCAAGGATTGTTGTCTCCTGTTGAAGGAGTGTTTTTAGCTACCATTTCAGTGTTCGGATGTCGCCTTATGAATCCTTGTAGGGGCGGAAGTGTAAGTTGCCGGTCGATTGGTTCGATGTTGGCAAGGTTCAGATAGTTGGTTCAAGCTTGTTCCAGCAGACTGTGGATAGGGTGAAGCTGGTCTAGAAGAGGTTATTGGCAGCTCAGAGGAATCGTGCGGATAATCGGCGACGACGCTTAGAGTTCAGGTTAACGGTCGGTCTTCTTGAAGGTACCACCCCGGATAGGGTGTGACGAGTATTGGGAAATTGAAGCAGTAACAGTAGGGTGGTAAGTTCTGAGAAAGAGTTCGAGTGTACGAGAAGGGTACGACACGTAAGGGAAGAAGTGAGCGTATAAAGAGGCCAGAGCATCTCACGCGGGAACAGACCCGAACCGTGGCTCTCCGTATGGCACGTCCTGAGAGACACTAGAACCTCAGGGATCGCATGCAGTCCGGTACCATTTGTTGGGTCGCCGGAGTGACACTAGAACCTCGCGGCAAAGTGACAAAAGTGGTATCAGTGGTATCGCGAGCATAGATGTGATCATTTCTTTTGTAAAAGAAGGTGCGAAGTATATTTTAGACCCGTGAGAGGTGTTTTATGGTGATGTTAGAGTGTTTCCGTGGACTTGGATGTAAGTATCTGCGCAGTGTTTCGTGGCGGTGTGGTGATTGTTCTCGTAAGTATAGTAGTGAGAACTATATCGGCGCGCGTTTGTTTTGAGACTTAGAAGGAACATTCGGGACGAATGTTTCTAAGGAGGGGAGAATGTTATACCCCGTATTTTCAGAGTATGTACGTAAGGACGTACGTAGAAAATTTGAACTTGAGAATAGGCTTGGCCGAATTATTCTTTGTGCACAACACCCGGTTAGAGTCGTTTTTCGACGAAACGTTTCCACAGCTTTCGTAGGGAAAATTCCGGCTATGTCATTTTTAATTTTTGCGGATTTTTCCGAGAGACGAAACATTTTGGACCAACAAGAGGGTGACACTTGTCACCCTCTCATTGGAAGGACTTGGGCGGTAAAGGGGTTGGACGAATTGGCCATTGTTTGGTCAAGGAGTTGGTAGGATATTTTGGTGGTAGATGGATAAGGTGCACATGGATGAATCTTGACCCTACACTTGCCTTGCACTTGGCATGATCTTGGCCATTGGTTGGCCTTTGCTTGACCTATAAATACCCCCCTCTTTGATGACTTCTTCATCCATTCCACAAAGTTTCTAAGTCTTGAAAGCCTTCCTCTCTCCTTGTAGTGTTTCGTCCAAACACCCTCCCCTCGAGAAGGCCCTTGGCGAGAGCCCTCCCTCCTTGTGGTGCTAAGCTGGGTACCCCTAGCCTAGTTGTTTTCGTATAATACCCCCCTTTTTGTGGTATAGAAATACTCTCCTAGTATTGTTATAATGCCCAAATACCTTGGCCCAAATACCTTGTAGTATTCCAAGGTTATACTTATACGAAAAGCCCAGAAATACTATTATACTTCCCGTTAGTCACAAAAACGAAGCCCTAAGGAAAATCTCCATAGTTGGTTGGAGTATTAAGTAGAAGTTGGTTAGAACTTCTAAGGGTGGTTTGGAGCGGGTTGGAGCGCACGGAGTAGGAGCTAAGCGTTGCTCAGGATCGACATTATACTTGGATAATTTTGGGCTTATCGAGGTAAATACCACTGTCCTTCTATTGTAATTGGAAATTACATATTGTTAGAATATATAGTTGAAGTATACTATATATAGAACTGAACATAGTTTTGTGGCAATGTCTTTGGACTTAAGCCTGAATGTAAAGAAGAGAATCGAATCAGAATTACGTGGACAGATGATACAGAGATCGTGTAAGTTTGACGGGTAGGGAAGGGCTGCCCAATTTCCCGTAGGATCTTGTATCTAGATTTATTCCACCGAGTAGTCTAGACTTTGATAGACTTGTATAACCTGTATAGGTTGAATGTTCGGCGAGTAGCATGTGCTACTTGAGAAGGTGGACCAGGCTAGCCGGGTTATAGCCGTTGAGCGATTTGCTTATAGTCGATAATCGTCGCGAGGTATGTGAACCTCTTCCCATCTCTTCTAGCATGATATGTGTATAACTATGTAGTACGGTAGACCTACGTGTGTTAATTGAACGTAGTTGTACGGCAATGTCTTTTGAGTTAAGCCCGAATAATAATAATCTTGAAGTAGTTCAAGAGAATTAAGAACTGTTTTTAAAAGAAGAGCAATACTTGGTTTTAAAAGCTTAAGAGTTATACTAGCTTTATGGGAAGTTAAGTATAATGGCTTAAGAGAGATAAAACGAATGATTTATTTATTTTAGAAGTTAAGAGACTTTTCTTGTAAGATAAGAGACTTAACTTAAATGAATTACATGAATTTTGTGTGAAACCTCATTCGTGAGTAATGAGTACTTGGTTTTTAAAAGGGATAATGTTTTACTGATTTCGGAAATCAGAAATGTGTATCGACAAACCACTGCAGCGTTAATAAAGGGAAATGTTTTGATTAATGAAGTATTATTAAAACCAGTAGAAACTTCCATCTGCATAGAAGCTGTTATACCCCGTATTTCCGGAGTATGTACGTGAGGGCGTACGTACAAAAGTTTAGCCTTAAAGATAGGCCAAGTTCGAAATTTGTACACAACTCGCTAAAAGAATCGTTTTCCGACGAAACGCTTTCCACTTTCGAGAGAAAATTCCGCTATGACATTAAGTATTTTTGCGGATTTTTCCGAGAGACGAAACATTTTGGACCAACGGAGGGCAACACTTGGCACCCTCCCATTGATGGACTCAATCGCCCATCGACGAAAATGGAGGAACTTTGGCACGTTTTTTGTGCCATGGCACAAGTCAAGGAGTTGGTAGGATATTTGTGTATAGTTAATCCTCACCCTACACTTGCCTTGCACTTGTCTTAATCTTGGCCATTGGTTGGCCACTTCTTGACCTATAAATACCCCCCTTAAGATGAAGAGTTCTTCATCCACAAATCTTCCAAGTCTTGAACAATCCTCTCCTCTCCCTTTGTAGCCATTTCGTCCAAACACCTCCCCCTCCCCTGGTGAAGGTGGCCTTGGCCGAATACCCCCCTAGCCTAGCCGAAATCTACCCCCCCTCCCTTGGTAGAAAAGTTGTCTTCTAGTATTGTTATAATGCCCAAAATACCCTAGCCCAAATCCCTTAGTACTTAGTAGAAGTTGTGAAGAACTTCTAAGGTTCTTGGAGCTACCGGAGCGTACAACATAGGAGCTAAACCTTGCTCAGGCGCGACTTTATCTAGGATATTATTGGGCTTACCGAGGTAATAATCCTAACCCTCTTTTGAATTAGAGAATACTTACTGTTGTAGTATAAGGATAAGTATAAATACTTAGAAGTATATCACAGAATAGAATTGAAGTGTTAATCACTTAGAAGGGTTTAAAAGAAGAATAATCAAATCAGACTTACATAGGACTGTTTTCACAGTAGACTTATATAGCTCACCGGGTAGGGAAGTGCTGCCAGAATTACCGTAGAATTATGAACCCCCTGTTTAGAATGACCTTCAGAGTAGTCTTTAATAGATATGTGTGACTATTATAGGTCGACTCTGCTGACATATTCAACTTGGCGGTGGTTTTCACTGGTATATGTGATTCTTCCTAAAGCATGATATTTTACAATATATAGTACTGCAGACGCATACGTGTTAATCGAATAATAACTACGGCAATGTCTTTGACTTAAGCTCGAATAATACTTATGGCAATGCCTCACGCTTAAGCTCGATAATACTTACGGAATGCCTCACGCTTAAGCCCTAATAACAAAGAATCAAAACATTTCAAAAGAATATGAATCATTTTTTTACGTAAGATAAATATTTGGTTTTAAAACAAAGCTTAAGAGTTATACTAGCTTTATGGGAAGTTAGGTATAACAACTTAAGAAAGATAAAAAGGAACTGCATTTTGTTTGTTTATAAAAGCCTTGTATTGATTTCATAAGTGTAGTAAGGTTGTGTGATAAGTAGACATGTTATGATGCTACCGTGTTAGTGTCTTGTAATCTTGCCGTAAAGGGGTCATTCTTGCCGGCTTACGTTGTTAACCTGAAGTCCGCTGTCTTCGTTATTGTATCACCTACCCTTGACTTAATTATACCGGTGGCTTGCCCCTCGATCGCGGTCTATACGGCCTATGCGGTTCGTGAGACTATGCGAGCGCGGTATGCTCCGTGATTGATCATTCCGGCGCTTAGCCCGACGCGGATTCTATGCGTCCGCTGAGACTACGCGGTTTGAGGCTATGCGGCCGCGAGCCTAGGCGGACGCCGGGTTGGCTGCCCCGATGCGAGGTATACCTACGCGGTGCGTGTGACCTATGCGGATCGCGAAGTCCGTGACTAGGCACGCAGAATGATACTATGGGCGATCGCCTTGCTTCGATCATTCGCGCCTAGACTAGACTGCACGGTTTTCCTAAGATCGTTATTGTTTGTGATATGGCACTATGTGCAATTGAACTGATTGTATTTGTGAAAAGGTTTTAAATACTTTGATTTCATTTTAAAGTACTTTATAGTTTCACATACTTGGTACTGTTGTCTTGACCTCCTTCGGGCCGCTCATGCCGCAGTAAGGGCAAGGTGTGCTAGATCCGCATCCTAGGATCTCTTTGCATTGGTGTCGTGAGCTCCATCTTCTCCTGAGGCTCTACTTTTGTATGATCTCCCGTATCGTAGATAGTTTGTATGCAAGTGGTATGGCGGCCCCGTCCCGCCATAGTTGTATATTTCTTAGAGGTCTCAGTAGTCATGTTGTACATGTGTCGGATGTAATCGCTAAACCTTGTTCATATATATATGCCGAAAGGCGACGCTTGTTCACATAAAGCGTGTCTTATTTTATAAATCGTTTCATGTCTTGTTTTATATTCCGCCGTTACTCGATGTATGACTACTGGGTGCCCCGGAAGGCACGACCACGCCCCGAATGGGTCGTGACAAAAGTGGTATCGAGCGATTAATCCTGAAAGTGTCTACGCATCGTATCTAGTAAGTCTTGATTATCGCTGTTGCGCACCACACCCATAATCGTGAGGCTATAGGATATTTAGGATTGGTTTCCATTCTTCTCATTCCGAGATCGTGCTTTAGAGCCGTGTTATAGGTGGACCCTCTAACGTATTCCTTTCCCGTAATGCTTATGCCTCCACGTAAGGCAACCCGCCCGTATGGCAAGGCAGCGGCGGAGTCGCTAGCAGACACCCAGTCACGAGGGCTCGTGCCCGCCATACCGAGACGGCGAGTTCTATGACGCCGCCGCCCCAAAGAGACCACAGCACCCACACCTCCCGTCCCACACCGGGCGGAGGAGTTAGGTACAAGGAGACGCCCAGCCTTGGCTAAAGTCAGGCCCGACACGAGGAGAGACCGGATGCGGCAGCCCAGCCTCCAGCTCGATCGCACCCGTAGTGCACCCGAGGCGTATAGTTTGAGGTCGCGAGATTTCTTGAGTCAGAGCCCGCCGTAGTTTTACGGTCGAGGCCGAGGATGATCCGCAGGAGTTCATCCGTCACCGCAGAGGATTACGCGTGATCGTGGCTTCGAGACCGAGGTCCGTGACATTCGTTCGCGACGGCCGCGTGACACCGCAGCCGATTGGTTTGATTCATGGGAGCTTTCCGGGAGAGCATGCACCTCCAGCAGATGGGATGAGTTTTCGTGAGGCTTTTCTCACACACTTCGCCTCCGCATGGTGAGGGCACGAGCCGATAGATTCTGCCTTGAGACAGGGGACGCACCGTCGTGGAATACAATGTCGAGTTTGATTCTTTGGCTAGATATGTCCCAAGATTGGTAGCAGATATGGAGGATGTGGTACACCGCTACGCCACCGGCTAGATGATTATATGGCCGAGTCATGTGCGGTGTTTCTCTTCACCGGATGGACATTACCCGCACGCAGCCCACGCACTAGGATGCGAGGAGCGCAGAGACCGCCGTAGAGCGATATCAGCCAGCAGAAGGCCAAGACGGCCGGTTCTTTGGCGGTCCTCGTGGTGGGCGGCGTCGCCAGGTCCGATTTGCACCACGGCCCGCAGAGCGCCTACCTCATTTTCAGCCCACCAGAGCGGTCGGGGCGGTCGTGGCCCCGTGACTTCGGATTTCCGTAGCAGGGTGCTAACCGCTCGAGGTCTCGCCACAGCCCGTTGGGCGAATACCATTCTCGAGCCAGACCGAGCTTGCTATACTTGTGGCCGCAGGTCACTTTGCGAGCGTTTGTCCGACCGGGCGGCGCGGTGGTAGGCTCACCACAGTGGTCTGCTGTCGCTTCTTCATCCTCGACAGCTACTCGCCCCGAGGCAAGGTACACATGGATCAGCGGTCGCGGCAGGTCGTGGCGCAGTCCCGATTCTAGCGTCCTCGAACCGCATATATGCTTTGTCCACCGACAGATCGTGAGGCCTCACCGATGTCGCCACAGTACCTTATCGGGCCGGGTTTGATGTGTATGCTTTGCTAGATCCGGGTTCTTCTCTGTCCTATAGCTCGCCCCTTGGTGCGAGTAGGATAGGGATAGAGCCTGAGTCCATAGCCCCTTTCGAGGTAGCTACGCCAGTGGGTGATTCGGTGGTAGCTCGGCGGTATATATAGCTTGTCCAGTGACCATTTACAGTCGTCAGACCCTAGCCGACTTGATAGAGTCGAGATGATTGACTTCGACGTGATCACGGGATGGATTGGCTAGCCTCTTGCTACGCCAATGTAGACCGCAGAGAGAGTAGTACGTTCCAGCTTCCGGCGAGCCATTGTTGAGTGGGAGGAGCACGGTACGCCGAGGTAGGTTTATTTCTTACCTCAAGGCTAGGAAGATGGTGCGAGGCGGGTACATCTACCATCTAGTTCGAGTGTTTGATATCGAGGTCCGCGTACCAGATTTTCACCGCCTCAGAGTCACGAGTTCCCGCACGTGTTCCTGGATGACCTCCCGTATCCTCCCGAGAGGAGATTGAGTTTTGTATTGACATATTGCGATACTCGGCTATTTCCATTCCGCCATACGTAATGGCACCGCCGAGTTGAGAGAGTCAAGGACCACCGAGGGATTTGCTAGAGAAGGGCTTCATTAGGCCCGTGTTTCCTCGGGGCGCCAGATTGTTCGTGAAGAAGAAGGACGGACGCCGCGCACGTGTGTTGATTACAGCAAACAACAAGGTGACCATTAAGAACGTATACCCTTCCCGTGATTGATGATTTGTTCGACCCGATTGCGTAGCGAGATGTTTCTCCAAGATTGATCTGCGTTCGCTATCATCGAGTTCGTGTCGAGAGTGGATGTCCCTAGGATCGCATTCAGACCCAGACGCATTATGAGTTCGTGGTCATGTCGTTGGTGACCAATGCTCCGCAGATTCATGGATTTGATGAACCGAGTGTTCAAACCATTTTTGGACACATTTGTGATAGTGTTCATTGATGATATCTTGGTTTATTCTCGCCAGAGCAGAGAGCACGCGAGCATTTGAGACCGTGGCCGATAGCTTCCAGACTGACCAGCTTGTACGCCAAGTTTTCCAAATGTGAGTTTTGGTTGACTTCATGCGCTTTCTTGGGCATATTGTCGGCTGATGGCATTCGAGTGGATACGCCAAGATCGGCGATCGAGACTTGGCCTAGACCTACTACTCCGGCAGAGGTTCGCAGCTCGGGCCTTGCAGGATATTATCGCGGTTCGTGGAGAAGTTTGCTTCTATCTCTCGCACTATTGACTAGGCCGACTCGTAAGGCGCAAGTTTGATGGATCGATGCTTGTGGCGTGGTTTCCATTCTTTGAAAGAGAGACCGACGATCGCCCCGCTCTTACTCTTCCGCAGGTCCAGATGGTTATGTCGTGTATTGTGATGCGCTGCATCGGGTTGGGATGTGTTGATGCGATGGCAGAGTTATAGCATATGCATCCCGACACCAAGAAACACGAGGAACTACCCCACCCATGATTTGAGTGGCACGGTGATTCACGCTTTGAAGATCCGAGGCACTATTTGTATGGGGTTCACGTGGATATTTATACGCACCACAAGAGCCTCCAAGATATCTTCACCAGAGGAGCCGAACTTACGGCAGAGACGGTGGTTAGAGTTGCTTAAGGATTACGATGTTGATATCCTATACCACCCAAGGCCAATGTTGTGGCGTATGCCTGAGTCGTAGGTCGATGGGAGCCTATCGATGTGCAGAGAGAGGGACATGGTTCGTGATTTGCATCGATTAGCGAGCCTTGGTGTCCGCTTGATTG
The DNA here is from genome assembly GCA_029844215.1 of Przewalskia tangutica. Classification (NCBI taxonomy): domain Eukaryota; kingdom Viridiplantae; phylum Streptophyta; class Magnoliopsida; order Solanales; family Solanaceae; genus Przewalskia; species Przewalskia tangutica. Next base: position 17,445,039 of record CM056740.1, read on the forward strand.
ATTCTCGATAGCAGGGGTTAGAGTTCGTGAGGTTGCCGAGTCTTCCATCGTCGGCGAGGTGAAGAGGCAACAGCTCGAGATCGGCTTTGATTCGATATCGTGATACGACTCTTCGTGAGGCAAGGGTCCTTGAGGTAGCACCGATGGGGTGCTAAGGTTTGAGGGCGCATCAGGTGTTCCAGATGTTTCAGGACTTCGGCAGCAGATTCTTCGGGAAGCACACAGCGCGCGTTACTCTATCCATCCGGGGTCGACCAAGATGTACCACGACCTTAGATCTGTGTATTGGTGGGATGGCTTGAAGAGAGACGTTGCAGAGTTCGTAGCTCAGTGCCCGTGTTGTCAGCAGGTGAAGGTAGAGCACCAGAGGCCCGTGGCTTGTTACGCATTTATCGAGATCCCGACCGAAGTGGAGGTAATCAACATGGACTTTATCACAGATTACCTCGCACTCGAGGAGACATGATTCTATATGGGTTATAGTCGAAAGTCTGAAGAAATCAGCCCACTTTCTTCCCGCTCGACGACCTTTTCTACCGAGGATTATGCCGCACTTTATATCCGAGAGATCGCCGATCGCATGGAGTCCCTAGTTCGATCATATCGCATGCAGGAGCCCGATCCACGCTAACTTCTGAGGTCCTTCCGAGGGGTTTAGGGACGCAGTGAGCCTCGAGTATCGCATTTCATCCACGCATGCACGGACAGCAGAGCGCACTATCCGCACTGCGAGGATATGTCGCGAGCCCGTGTTATTGACTTCGTGGTAGTTGGGAGGATCATTTGCCTCTAGTTGAGTTTCGTATAATAATAGCTACCACTCCGGATTCGATGGCGCCTTATGAGGCCTTGTATGAGGAAGTGCGATCGCCTATAGGTTGGTTCGATGTGGGCGAGTGCGCTAGTGGGACCAGATTTGGTGCAGCGATGGATAAGGTGAAGCTTATCCGAGAGCGCTATCGACACTCGTAGTCGCATGTAAGTCGATGCAGATCATCGTCGTCGGCATCTTGAGTTCGAGGTTCATGATTGGGTTTTCCTAAAGGTGTCACCCATGGCGGTGTGATGAGATTCGGAAGAAGGAAACTCACCCAAGGTACATTGGGCCATTTCAGATTGTCCGCAGGTAGGCAAGGTTGCCTATGAGTTGGATCTGTCGTCCGATCTGGAGGCGGCATCCGGTTTTTCACGTATCTATGCCGGCGAGATGTATCGGATCCATCTGTGGTACACCCGATTGACGATGTCCAGTGTGACCGGCGGGTTATCGTATGAGGAGATTCCCATAGCGATAGTCGATCGTCGAGTTAGGCGTCTGCGGACGAAGGACGTGGCTTCCACAAAGTCTTGTGGCGAACGAGCTCGGGAGGAGATGACGTGGAAGCCGGCGAGGACATGAGACAGAGGTATCCTCACCTATTCCCCACACCTCCGTAATTCACTTTCCTACTTGTAAATTTCCATTATCATTTATGCCTAAGTGTTGTTTTGTGGCCGTGTGTGGCATTTGCTAATCGCTTAAGCTTCTTCGATAATCGTCTTGAGAAGGAACATTCGGACGAATGTTTCTGGCGAGGGGAGAATGTTATACCGTATTTCGAGTATGTACGTGAGGCGTCGTACAAAAGTTTAGCCTTAAAGATAGGCCAAGTTCGAAATTTGTACACAACTCGCTAAAAGAATCGTTTCCGACTAAACGTTTCCACATTTCGTAGAGAAAATTCCGCTATGACATTAAGTATTTTTGGATTTTTCCGAGAGACGAAACATTTTGGACCAACGAGGGCAACACTTGGCACCCTCCCATTGATGGACTTGAATCGTCCATGGACGAAAATGGAGGAACTTTGGCACGTTTTTGTGCCATGGCACAAGTCAAGGAGTTGGTAGGATATTTGTGTATAGTTAATCCTCACCCTACACTTGCCTTGCACTTGTCTTAATCTTGGCCATTGGTTGGCCACTTCTTGACCTATAAATACCCCCCTTAAGATGAAGAGTTCTTCATCCACAAATCTTCCAAGTCTTGAAAACTCCTCTCCTCTCCCTTTGTAGCCAGTTCGGCCAAACACCTCCTCCCCTTGTGAAGGTGGCCTTGGCCGAATACCCCCCTAGCCTAGCCGAAATCTACCCCCCCTCCCTTGGTAGAAAAGTTGTCTTCTAGTATTGTTATAATGCCCAAAATACCCTAGCCCAAATCCCTTAGTACTTAGTAGAAGTTGTGAAGAACTTCTAAGGTTCTGGAGCTACCGGAGCGTACTACATAGGAGCTAAACCTTGCTCAGCGCGACTTTATCTAGATATTGGGCTTACCGAGGTAATAATCCTAACACTCTTTTGAATTAGAGAATACTTACTGTTGTAGTATAAGGATAAGTATAAATACTTAGAAGTATATCACAGAATAGAATTGAAGTGTTAATCACTTAGAAGGGTTTAAAAGAAGAATAATCAAACTGTACTTACATAGGACTGTTTTCACAGTAGACTTATATAGCTCACCGGGTAGGGAAGTGCTGCCCGACTTACCGTAGAATTATGAACCCCGCTTAGAATGACCTTGAGTAGTCTTTAATAGATATGTGTGACTATTATAGTGACTCTCTGCGCGACATATTCAACTCGGTGGTTTTCACGAGAAGGTATGTGATTCTTCCTAAAGCATGATATTTTACAATATATAGTACGGTAGACGCATACGTGTTAAGCGAATAATAACTACGGCAATGTCTTTGACTTAAGCTGAATAATACTTATGGCAATGCCTCACGCTTAAGCTGAATAATACTTACGGAATGCCTCACGCTTAAGCTGAATAACAAAGAACTGAAAACATTTCAAAAGAATACTGAATCATTTTTTTACATAAGATAAATATTTGGTTTTTAAAACAAAGCTTAAGAGTTATACTAGCTTTATGGGAAGTTAGGTATAACAACTTAAGAAAGATAAAAAGGAAGCATTTACTTGTTTGTTTATAAAAGCCTTGTATTGATTGATTAAGTAGTAAGGTTGTGTGATAAGTAGACATGTTATGATGCTACCGTGTTAGTGTCTTGTAATGCCGTAAAGGGGTCATTCTTCCGTGCTTACGTTGTTAACCTGAAGTCCGCCAGATCGCTATTGTATCACCTACCCTTGACTTAATTATACCGGTGGCTTGCCCTCGACGCGGTCTATACGGCCTATGCGGTTCGTGAGACTATGCGAGCAGCGGTATGCTCCGAGATTGATCATTCCGGCGCTTAGCCTGACGCGGGATTCCCTACGCGTCTGTTGAGACTACGCGTCTTTTGAGGCTATGCGGCCGCGGAGCCTAGGCGGATGCCGGGTTGGCTGCCCCGATGCGAGGTATACCTCACGCGGTCTGTGTGTGACCTATGCGATCGCGGAAGTCCGTGACTAGGCACGCAGAATGATACTATGGGCGATTGGCCTTGCTTCGATCATTCGCGGCCTAGACTAGACCTGTTACGGTTTTCCTAGTACTGTTATTGTTTGTGATATGGCACTATGTGCAATTGAACTGATTGTATTTGTGAAAAGGTTTTAAATACTTTGATTTCATTTTAAAGTACTTTATAGTTTCACATACTTGGTACCTGTTATCGACTCCTTCGGGCCGTTCACGCCGCAGGTGGCAAGCAGTGCTAGATCCGCATCCTGGATCTCTTTGCATTGGTGTCAGGAGCTCCATCTTCTCCGGAGGCTCTACTTTTGGTATGATCTCCCTGTATCGTAGATAGTTTGTACAGTCAGGGTATGGCGGGGCCCTGTCCCGCCATAGTTGTATATTTCCTTAGAGGTCTGTAGTCATGTTGTACAGTGTCGGATGTAACTGCTAAACCTTGTTCATATATATATGCCGAAAGGCGACGTTTGTTCACATAAACTGTGTCTTATTTTATAAACTGTTTCATGTCTTGTTTTATATTCCGCTGGTTACTCTGATGTATGACTACTTGGGTGCCCCGGTAAGGCACCAGTCACGGGCCCCGGAATGGGTCGTGACAGAAGCTAAGATGAGACAAAATGATATTTCCTAGATCATGGCTGCTGTAATAATATTGTTATAAACAAGAATATCCTACTCTCATATAAGGCTTATGTTTCTCAGATTGTTTAAAAGAGAATTATATTCTTAAATGAATAAGACTATGAACTACGAAACCTTTCTAAAATAAGAAACGTGAACATTTGAAATTAGGCAAACTTGGACGTTTGGAAAATAATGTTGTTACTTGATTTTACAAAGGTAAGTGTTTTGGTTTACTTAAAAAGACAGTCACTCTATTTTATACTACGGGTATTATGTGACTTATGTGAAAGAAACGGATCTTTTAAAGATTTAATGTATGAAGTACTTTGGGGATAAAAACCCGATCTTGTTAATCATATAGTAGAAAGTGCCTTGTGTGTATAACTTGATTATGTTGAGTTGTGATAGCCTTGTAATACTTTCTTGTTGATTTGTTAAGTAAACATGCTAGGATGCTACGTGTGTTAGTATCTTGTGATGTTTGTGTAAAGGGGTTTCCCCTCGATTGCGCTTTAAATTGTTTCACTATCACCGATATGTTGGTATTGTACCACTCACCTTGACTTGTTTCGGAGGTTGCCCGCCTCCGATGCGGTAGACTCAAAGTGTCCGTGACCTATGATTCGAGAATACCTCATGCGGGTCCCGGGGGCCTATGCGGAGCTACGAGAGTTCCAGGTTAGTATGCGGCCTTTATGGTCATGCGGTCTATGTGGCCATGCGGACTGCGAGTCCAGGCGGATGCCGGGGAGTAGCTACCCTCGATGCGGGGTTATACCTCATGCGGGCCTATGAGTTTGGCCTATGCGAGTGCGAGAGTTCCAGGCTAGACGCGCACATTAGATATCGCGCGAGTGGCCATCTTTGATCATGTGACGCCTAGCAGATCTCATGATACAGTTTATGACCTTGTTGGTACTGTGGGTTTTAGTAGTCGGCTATGCCTTCGTACTTACCCTGTACGGTTTTATTAGGACACAGGTGGGACCTGGTGTTCATGTGTATTCCTTGATGCTTTTATATCATAGACTGTCGGCAGTGAGTAAGGTATTCCACGGGCATGATTGATGTTGTGGGCGTGAGACCCATAGTTATATTTGAGTGATGACTTTGAGGGCGTGAGTCCCTGACTTGACATGACTGCTTATTTATTGTGAACTATAGTTTGGTTATCATACATGTCTCCTGCTTTATATAGACTACTATGATTTCATTTACGATTTACTTTCGGGCCACATATTCTGCACTGTTAGATCGACCTCCTTCGGGCCGTTCATGCCGCGGTAAAGGTACACCGCCATTGATCCTCGCTCTTAGGGTCACGGTTCATTGGGAAAGCTCCGTTTCTCGGAGGCTTATCATCGTATAGTCCCCGTCATTGTAGGTATTTACATTCGTGGTATGGCGGCCCTGTCCGCCATTGTTGTCGTATCATTCTTAGAGTCCGTAGTAATCGCTGTGGGCGAGTTGTAATAAGGATGTAACTGTTCGGTTTTAAATTGATTTATATATATGCCGAAAGGCAAGTTTTTCTCAGATTACTGTTTCTTACTTCATAATATTTTCATGTCTTGTTTTATGTTCCGCTGATTACTCTGATGTTGTATCACTAGGGTGCCCGGGGTAAGGCACCAGTCACGGGCCCGGGTTCGGGTCGTGACATGGTCGACCCCGGATGGATAGAGTAACGTGCGCTGTGTGCTTCCCCTAGAACCTGCTGCCGAAGTCCTGCAATATCCGGAACACACAACCTGCCCTCGAACCTTTGCACCCCATCAAAGCTACCTCAAAAGGACCCTTCCCCTCACGAAGAGCCGTATCACGGTACATCGTCAAAACCGGATCCTCAAACTGTTGCCTCTTCACCTCCTCGACGATGGAAGACTCGGCAACCTCTCGAACTCGAACCCCACTGCTATCAGAATCAATCAAACGGACACCAAGGCTCGCTAACTGATGCAAATCGCGAACCATGCCCCTCCTCTCCGGCTGCACATCTGATAGGCTACCCATCGACCTACGACTAAGGGCATCTGCCACAACATTGGCCTTCCCCGGGTGGTACAGGATATCGACATCATAATCCTTAAGCAACTCTAACCACCGTCTCTGTCGTAAGTTCAGCTCCCTCTGGCTGAAGATATACTGGAGGCTCTTGTGGTCTGTATAAATATCCACATGAACCCCATACAAATAGTGCCTCCAGATCTTCAAGGCGTGAATCACCGCTACCAACTCCAAATCATGGGTGGGGTAGTTCCTCTCATGCTTCTTAAGCTGTCGGGATGCGTACGCTATAACCTTGCCCTGCTGCATCAACACACATCCCAACCCGATGTCTGACGCATCACAATACACGACATAGCCGTCTGGACCCTCTGGAAGAGTAAGAACGGGGGCGGTCGTCGCCTCCTTCAAGAATCGGAAACCCCGCCACAAGCATCGTCCATCAAACTTAGTTGCCTTACGAGTCACCTAGTCAATGGTGCGTAGATAGAAGCAAACTTCTCCGAATCGCCGATAGTAACTCGCAAGGCCCGAAAATCGCGCACTGGCCGGAGTAGTAGGTCTAGGCCAAGTCTGACGCCTCGATCTTGGCCGTATCCACCGAATGCCATCACCAGATAATATGCCCAAGAAAAGCCATCAAGTCAACCGAACTCACACTTCAAAACTTGGCGTAAATCACTGGTCTGGAGAACTCTCAAGACGGCCCTCAAATGCTCGCGTGCTCCTCGCTGAGCGAATAAACCAAGATATCATCAATGAACACTATCACAAACGTGTCCAAAATGGTTTGAACACTCGGTTCATCAAATCCATGAATACCGCGAGCATTGGTCAACCCAAAAGACATGACCCTGAACTCATAATGCCCGTCACGTCCGAATGCACTGTGGACATCCGCCTCTCTCGACTGCACTGATGATAGCCCGATCGCAGATCAATCTTGAGAAATATCTCGCAACTCGTGATCTGGTCGAACAAATCATCAATCACAGGAAGGGGTATCTGTTTAATGGTCACCTTGTTCACCGTCAGATCAACACACATGCGCGGCCCCGCCCTTCTTCTTCACGAACAATACCGCGCTCCCTGGGGAGAAACACTAGGTCCGATGAAGCCGCTTCTCCAAAGAAATCTCTCACCTGGTCCTTCAACTCTCTCAACTCGGCGTGCCATTCTCAGATGGCGGAATGGAAATAGGCCGAGTGTCCGCAGACATCGATACAAAACTCTATCTCCTCTCGGAGGATACCCGAGGTCGTCTGAAACACATCCGGGAACTCTCTCGACTCTGAATCGATCAAAATCTGGTACCACCTCGATGTAACACCCGAATGAGATGGTAGATATACCCTTCTCGCACCATCTTCCTAGCCTTGAGGTAGGAAATAAACCTACCCCTCGCGATACGATGTTCCTCCCACTCAACAACCGGCTCTCAGAAAGCGGAACCGTACCACTCTCTCTGCGGTCTACATTGGCGTAGCAAGAGGCTAGCCAATCCATACCCATGATCACATCGAAATCATCATATCCAACTCTATCAAGTCGGCAGTGGTCCGACGATCAGTATATAGTCACCGAAAGCCCTATATACCCGCCGAGCTACCACCGAATCACCCATGGCGTAGCTACCTCGAAAGTGGTCTATGGACTCGTGCTCTATCCCTATCCTACTAGCAATAAGGGAGATATATAGGGCAGTAGAACCCGGATCTATCAAGGCATACACATCGAATCCGAGCGATAAGGTACTGTGGCGACATCAGTGAGGCCTCACGATCTGCCGGTACCGACAAGGCATAAATGCGGTTACGAGGACCGCGAAGCTGAGACCCGCGCCACGACTCGCCGCGACTGCTGGTCCATGAGTACGCCTCCCGGTGTGTAATCGTAGGGATGAAGACCACGAATGCACTCGGCGTCGACTTACCTGCGCCTCAGTCGCCCGCTCTCGCATAATGACCCTGCTAGCTACAAGTGTAGCAAGCTCCCGGCAGTACCACACCCAATGGAATCTACCACAACGGACACACCGAAGCGGACTCGATCGTTAGCACCTTTGCTACCCCGAAATCAAGTCCGGGCCCCGACACGCCGAATACTCTGGCTGTACCGACACAGATGTGGGAGTGCTCTGAGCTGGCTGGGGTGCAAATCTAGACTGCTGCTGAGGACGTCCACCCCGAGAGCTACCAAATGATCCGGCCATCTTAGCCTTCTTCTGCTGCTGATATCTGTCGACCCGTCGGTCTCTATGCTCCTCACATCCAAGTGCATGAGCCTGCATACGGGTAATGTCCATGCCTGGCTGAAGAGCCACACCCGCACAAGACTCGGCCATATAATCATCTAGCCCGGTGACGTATCGGTGCACTCGGTCCTCCATATCTGCTACTAGCGCAGGGACATATCGAGCCAGTGAATCGAACTCGACGTTGTACTCCCTAATCGCGCGCCTCTCGTCTCAAAGAACAAAAATCTGTTTACCATGCCTCCTCATCTGCGGAGGCAAGAAGTGTGTGAGAAAAGCCTCCGAGAACTCGTCCCATACTGCTGGAGGCGCATGCTCTCCCCGGGAAAGCTCCCACGAATCAAACCAATCGACTGCGGTATCACGCAGCTGATGCGAACCGAAGATCACGGACTCGGTCTCCGACGCCCTGATCACTCTCATAATCCTCTGTAACTGACGGATGAACTCCTGCGGATCATCCTCCGGCCTCGACCCGTAAAACTCTGGCAGGCTACAACTCAGGAAATCCCGTAGCCTCAAACTATCTGCCTCGTGAACCACGGTACTCTGGGCCGAATCGAATCGCCGATCCACTGTCCTCATGTCCGCCACGATCCCGCCAATAGCCGGGCCATCTCCTTGTACCCTAACCTCCGCCCCAGCCGTGGGACGGGAGGCGCGGTATCGTGGTCTCTTTGGGCCGGCGTCATGGAACTCGCCATCTCTGTATAGATCGGGCACGAGCCCTCGTGACTCTCGGTGTCCTACTAGCAGCCTCCGGCCGCCTTGCCTCTTCGGGCGGGTTGCCTTACGTGGAGGCATAACTGTTACAGAAAAGGAATACGTTAGAGGGTCCAACTTATAACACAGCTCTAAGGCACGATCTCAGAGTGAGAAGAATGGAAACCAATCCTAAATATCCTATAGCCTCCTGATTATTGGTGTGGTGCACAACACACCGATAATCAAGACTCTACTAGATACGATCAGTAGACACTTTCCGAAGATTAATCGCTCACGATACCACTTTTGTCACGACCCATTCGGGCCCGTGGATCGTGTCTTACTCGCACCCAAGTAGTCATACATCGAGTAATCGAATATAAAAACAAGACATGAAACAATTGTAAAATGAGACACGCTTTATGTGAGAAAATGTCGCTTTTCGGCATATATATATAAACATCAAGTTTTGCGCTACATCCCAACTTTACAATAGGACTACGCACTTAGGAATGTAAACAACTATGGCGGGACAGGCCCCGCCATACCCTCGATCAGATAAAACTAACTACAACAGGAGATCATACCCAAAAGTAGAGCCTCCGAGAAGATGGAGCTCCGACACCAACGCAAAAGATCCTAAGGATGCGGATCTAGCACCGCTGCCCTTACACGGCATGAACGCACCCAAGGAGGTCGATAACAGTACCAAGTATGTGAAATCAGAAGTACATTGAATGAAATCAAAGTATTTAAAACCATTTGCAAATACAATCGCTTCAATTGCACATAGTGCCATATCACAAACAAGAACAATAATAGGTAAATCAGAATGTGTCTTTTCTAGGCCGCGAATGATCGGGCAAGGCCAATCGCCCATAGTATCATTATGCGTGCCTAATCACGACTCCCGCACCGCATAGTCACACATGCACCGCGTGAGGTATTTCGACGGGGTAGCTAACCCTGCATTCTCCTGGACTCCCGCAGTCCGCATAGCCTCAATAGACCGCATAGTCACACAGACCGCATAGGGCATCCCCCACATCGGGATAAAACACCCGGAATGATCAATCCTGGAACTCCCGCAGCTCCGCATAGTCACACAGACCGCATAGGCCGTATAGACCCGCATCAAGGGTGGCAAGCCCTCGGTATATCAAGTCGAGGGGGTATGAGATATAATAACAGTACAACGGTCTTAACGTTTTAACAATGTAAGCACAACAAGAATAACATCACAAGACACTAACACACGTAGTATCATAACATGTTTACTTATCAACCCATCTTACTATACTTTGCAGAAGTCAATACAAGATTTTCATAAACAAACAAGTAAAACCGTTCCTTTTATCTTTCTTAAGTCGTTATACCTAACTTCCCATAAAGCTAGTATAACTCTTAAGCTTTCATTAAAAATCCAAAGATACTCTTCTTTTAAAAATGATTCATAATTCTTTTGAAATACTTCAAGGTTCTTATTATTCAGGCTTAAGTCAAAAGACATTGCCGTATAACTACGTTCAGTTAACACACGTACGTCTACCGTACTATATATATATACTTTAAAATATCATGCTCAAGAGTATAGGAAGGATCACATACCTTCTCGGCGAAATCCACCTGCCAAGTCGAATATGTCGCGCGCAGAGAATCAGCCTATAATAGTCAAATACGTCTATCAACGTCTAGACTATTCTGTATAAAGTTCTAAGCAAAGGGTTCTCTATTCTACGGAAAATTGGGCAGCACTTCCCTATCCGTCAAGCTACTCAAGTCTACTGTGAAAACAGTCCTATGTAAGTGCAGTTCAATTTTATTCTTTAATACCCTTCTAAGTATCTTATACTCAAGTCTTAACTATTCTTACATGTAATATCCAATTACAATAGAAGGACAAGAGTATTTACCTCGATAAGCCCAAAATTATCCGAGTTAAATATCGATCCTGAGCAAGGTTTAGTTCCTAATTGCACGCTCCGATAGCTCCAAGAGACCCTTAGAAGTTTCTACACAACTTCTACTTAAATACTATAAGGGATTTGGGGCTAGGGTATTTGGGAATAGTAACTATACTTGAAAGACAACATTTCTACCAAGGGAGGGGGGGCTCTCGGCCAAAGCCACTAGGCTAGAGGGGGAGAGGGTGTTTGGACGAAATACTACAAGAGAGGGGAGGGAGTTTCAAGACTTGGAGAATTTATTTGTGGATGAAGAAAACCTTCAAGTTAGGGGGGTATTTATAGGCCAACCAATGGCCAAGATGAAGCCAAGTGCTATGCAAGTGTAGGGTGAGGATTTAGGCAAGTGTCCTTATCCATCTACTACACAAAAATATCCTACCAACTCCTTGACAAAACAAGCCACAAAATCGTCCAAATGGACGCCTCAAATCCGCCAACTAGAGGGTGACAAGTGTCGCCTTCTCGTTGGTCCAAAATGTTTCGTCTCTCGGAAAAATCCGCAAAAATAATAAATGACATAGCCGGAATTTTCCCTACGCAAGCTTTGAAAAACGTTTCGTCGGAAAATGATTCTTTTCGAGTGTTGTGCACAATATTTTCGTCCAAAGTGTCTAACTAAGGCTAAACTTTTGTACGTACGTCCTCACGTACATACTCAGGAAATACGGGGTATAACAATTTATAACGACTTTATGAAAACAAAAGAATGGTTTTATCATTGGATTTAAAATGATAACTTGACATTTTAAAGGTTGGAAGTTGGTTTCCTTAAAAGATATGATTTAAAGATTAAGAGCCTGATTTTTGAAAGTAAAGAGACTTGACTTATAAATAACTTGATTTTGGGAAAGGAGGAGTAACTTGATTTAAAGGTATACGTTACTTGTTTTTAAAAGAGTAAGACACTTGGTTTAAAAAGTATATTGCTACTTGACTTTAAAAAAGAAAAAGTGTCTTTGTTTAAAAAGGAAGGCATGCTTTTGTCTTAAGATTGATTTAAAAAGAAGGTATGGAAATTGTTTTGGTTTACTTAAAAGATAGTTACTCTATTTTGATACTACGGGTATCGTGTGAATTTTGTGTGAGTAACTTGACTATGTTAGCTTGTGATAGCCTTGTAATACTTTCTTGTTGGTTTGATAAGTAAACTTGTTATGATGCTACGTGTGTTAGTGTCTTGTGACGTTTGTGTAAGGGGGTTTTCTTGTTGTGCTTATGTTGTTTAACGATAAGCAGTTATGCTGATATTATATCACTTACCCCCCTGACTTGTTATTATGCCGAGGACTTGCCACCCTCGATGCGAGGAATACCTCATGCGGGTCTGTGTGACCCATGCGGAGCTGCGGGAGTTCCAGGACAGGATGATCACTCCGGGTGTGTTACGCCGATGCGAGGTATTATACCTTATGCGGCCCATGTGTGGCTATGCGGACTTCGGGGGTCCAGGAGGATGCCGCGGGTTAGCTACCCCCGATGCGAGGAATACCTCATGCGGGCCTATGTGTGGCCTATGCGGAGCTGCGGTAAGTTCCAGGATTAGACGCGCACATTGATACTGAGGGCGAGTGGCCAGCTTCGATCATGTGGCGCGGTCTAGAAAGACCTCGTGATACAGTCTTATAGCATTGTTGGTACGGTGGGTTTTAGTAGTCGGCTATGCCTTCGTACTTACCCCGTACGGTTTTATTATGACACAGCGGACCCGTGTTCGTGTGTATTCCTTGGTGCTTTTATATCATGGACTGCCGGCAGTGAGGAAGGAATTCCACGGGCATAATTGATATTGTGGGCATGAGACCCATGGTTATATTTGAGTGATGACTTTAAGGCGTGAGTCCACGACTTGATACGATCGCATATTGTGTATCGTAAATTGGTTATCATATATGTCTTCTGCTTTATATAGACTATTATGATTTCATTTACTGATTTTCGCCACATACTTGGTACTGTTGCCTCGACTCCTTCGGGCCGATTCATGCCGCAGGTAGAGGTACACCAGTTGTTGATCCTCGCTTATAGGATCACAGTTCAGCATTTTGGGAAGCTCCATTTTTCCGGAGGCTTATCTTTGGTATAGTCCCCTGTCGTTGTAGGTACTTACATTCAGGGGTATGGCGGGGCCCTGTCCCGTCGTTGTTGTTATAACACTCTTAGAGGTCTGTAGTACTGTTGTGGGCAGGGTTTGTAAAAGGGATGTAACTGCTCAATTTTTTATTTTTTTTTATATATATATACAGAAAGGTAACCGTTTTGGTTAGCCTGTCTTCTTATTTCATTGTTTGTCGTTTATGAGTTTTTATTTTCCGCTAATTTTCTCTGATGTTGTATCACTAGGGTTCCCGGGGTAAGACACCAGTCGCGGGCCCGAGGTCGGGTCGTGACAAAAGTGGTATCAGAGCAGTTAATCCTCGGAAAGTGTCTACAGACCGTATCTAGTAGAGTCTTCATTATCGGTGTGTTGTGCACCACACCTATAATCAGGAGGCTGCAGGATATTTAGGATTGGTTTCCATTCTTCTCACTCTGAGATCGTTCCTTAGAGCTGTGTTATAAGTTGGACTCCCTCTGGTGTATTCATTTGTGCTAGTTATGCCTCTACGCAAGACAACCAGGGCCCAGATGGGCAAGGCACCGGAGGGAGCTACGAGTAAAACACGGAGGGTTACGAGGGCACAGGACTGGTCATTACCTGAGATAGTGCTTCATTCAGGGAGTTCGGCGACACCGCTAGCCCCAAGAGAGTTTAGAGCAGCAATAGTAGCTACAGAGACCACGATACCTGAGTCTTCAGTTCCACGGCCAGGAACAAAGGATATGAGTTACAAGGAGATGGCCCGATTAGCTAGTCCGTGGTCGGGAATGAGGACGGACGGGAGCTGGTGGTTCCGGCAGTACCAGTAGTTCACCCTAGATCCAATAGTTTTGAGACTTCGGGACTTCTTGAGTTGCAGTCCACCCGAGTCCTATGGATTGAGGACTGAGGAAGATCATCAGGAGTTTATTCGACAGTTGCAGCGGATCATGAAAGTGATCAAGACCTCAGAGGAATTTCTTATACACTTCTTGCCCTCGCAAATGAGGAGAGCTCGGGCAGATAGATTTATGAGGTTGAGGCAGAACGGGCGGACGGTTCGGGAATACAGTATAGAGTTTGACTTATTGGCTCGTTATGTCCCCCGCAGTATGGCGGACATGGAGGATAGAGTGCACCGATATGTCACAGACATGACGATTATTCAGCAGAGTTGTACAAGAGTAGCTCTTGATCGACATGGACATTTCCAGACAAAGCTTACGCACGCAGATCGAGGAACGTAGAGATCGACGGATTAACCAAGATCAGCAGAAAAGGGCCAGAACAACAGGGTCCTTTGGTAACTTTCGAGGCGGACCTTCTCAGCAGCAGACTGGTTATGCGCCTCCGCCAAGATGAGTGGTCCTCCACGGACTTCGTGACATTCGGGGTATTTAGGAGTTGGTCAGAACTCCAGGGTTTCTGGTTCACAGATTTGCATAGGTTCTAGCCAGCCAGATTCAGTTTTCCCTCAGTGTTCACTATGTGGTAGACGTCATCCCGAGGAAATGTCGTCTTTCTTACTAATGCTTGTTTTACCAGCCGTCAGGGCCATGTGAGGAGAGAATGTCCTAGTAGGAGGGATACAGGTGGGATGACTTAGCCTACTGTGTCGCCATGATTCAGTAGATCGGAGAGGAAGGGTGTTAGCTGAGAGGCCACCCCACCTCGGTATGGTCGTTGTGGTAGGGTTCTATGGGAGTGTCGACTACATAGATAGCTTGTTAGCTCATGACGGCGGGCCATTTTGCGAGAAATTGTCCGAACAGAGGTGGCGCGGATGTTACTACTCAGCCTTCGGGATCAGTGGCTGGTTCATCACCTTCTATAGTTATGCGCCCAGCAGATCAAGATTTGATTAGAGCGGCAAAGGGAAAGTGAGGCAGTAGTTACAGGAGATCTTGACCTTAAGAGACTTGTTTAGTCGTTATGGTAGATACATGTGGATTGCTATGTTCGGTTAGCATGGTGTAAGTTGTGATAAATCCATGGGTAGTGTGAGATGGAAGTAGTAGCTTTCATGACGTGAACTGGTAAGATTTTTCCGGATCGGGGAACGAGAGTTTAGTACGAAGTGGGTCGGGTTGAGGCCATTTCGCGAGTCAACCCGCAGCCCGGAATGTGGTAGGGTCAGTTTGAGGTGGTCCCGCTAGATGATAGGGTCACGAGGGTGTTAAGCCCAAGTTTAGGTAACCATCGTACGAGTTTGTGAATGCGTTCGACCGATGGTAGGCCGATGGGGTCACCATCTTGTCTTTTGTCGACTATTTACTCTACGGAGGGTTATGTGAGATATTGTATATCGAAGGTTGTAAGCGTCGCACGGGTTCCTACTTTTATTTTTATGGCAGCAGTGGAGCCCGGTTATGGCTATTTCTTTTCGAGGTTTTACCAAAGTGGTTAGTAACTCAAAGTGAGTCTCGATTGTGCTCACCTCGGCCGACGACAACAGCGATTTTATCCGCACATTTGAGGATAGGTTACGCCTGTTTGATTTCGTGGTAGTTGCAGGATTATTTTCCTCTTGTTGAGTGAGTATTATACTAGCTACCATTTCAAGATTCGGATGGTGCCTTATGAAGCCTTGTATGGGCGAAGTGTAGGTTTGGTCGATTGGTCTGATGTCGGCAAGGTTCGATAGTTTGGTCCCTACTTGTTTCAGCAGGATGTGGATAAGGTGAAGCTTATCCGTAAGAAGTTATTAGCACTCGTAGTCACCGTAAGTCGGCGACGATCGGCGTCGACACTTGGAGTTCAGGTTGACGGTGGGTCTTCTTGAAGGTACCACCCCGGAAGGGTGTGACGAAATTTGGAAAGAAGTGGAAACTTAGCCCGAGGTACTTTGGGCATTTTCAGATCATAGTAGAATAAGCCAGGTTGCCTATAAGTTAGCACTGTCGTCCGACTTAGGAGGCAGTACGTCCGGTATTCCATGTTGCTATGTTTCGGAAGAGTAATCGGAGATCCCTCAAGAGTGTTCCCAGTTAATGATGACCAAGTTAGAGATAGTAACCCCGAGATTTTGGAAGCTGAAGCAATGACAGAAATGTGGTAAGTATATGAGGAAGAGTTCGAGTGTACGAGGAGGGTACGACAAGTAAGAAAAGAGGCGAAGATGTGAAGTGTCCTTTTTATAAGTATAGATGTGAAGAAAGTATCCTTTGGACCATGGGTGGAAGTTTTTGTGTTGTTATACACGTTAGGGGTGATTCCTCGTTGGCTTGGATTGAGTTTTGCGCGTATGTTATATTATGGCCATGTGTGGCATAATTGGTTTTGTAAGTATAGTAGTGAAGACTATACCGGCGCTTGTATGATTAGAGGCTTAGAAGGAACATTCGGGACGAATGTTTCTAAGGGGGGAAGAATGTTACACCCCGTAGTTCCAGGGTATGTATACGAGGACGTACGTACGAGAATACGACAGTAAAATTGGAAAGGAAGAAAGATGTGATTTTTCGACGGAAAAGTTTCCGGATTTTGTGAAGGAAAAATGTTCGTTAAAGGGAATTGGATTCCCAGATTTGGTATTTGGAATATTTGAGAATTATGAAATTTTATTTCCGAAATTGGTCACGTGGGGCCCATGGGAAAATTTACGGTTTTGTGGGGCCCACTTTATTTTCGGATTTTTGGCATTACGGATATTTTCGGAAGATGAAATATTTTGGACGAGTAGGGGGGCGACACGTGTCACCCCCGTGTGGCCATGTTGGCCGAATTGGAGAAGGACAAGTGGGACGTTTTTTTGGTGGACAAGTGGCCCATTTTTGTGGTGGCCACTTGTCCCATTTTTGTGGTAGCCAAATGGTTGGCCAACTACCCACACACATGTACCCCATCATCACCATCCACTTGCCTAGATCTTGGCCATTGATTTCCCTATAAATACCCCTTGTGTGCAAGACTTTATTTCATCCACATTAGAAAGTTTCCAAGGCAAAAATTCCCCTCCCTCCCTTAGTGAGTTCTCGTCCAAACACCCCCCCACCTTGAGTAGAATTCTTCAAGTATTGTTGTTATTCCAAATACTTTAGCCTAAATCCCTTGTGGTATTCCAAAGAAATCCCAACATAAGAGCCCGGAAATACTACTTTATTCCATAGTCGCAAAATGAAGCCCTAGAAAAATCTTCATAGCTTAGATGAAGTGTTAAGAGAAGTTGTGTAGAAACTTCTAAGGGTTGCTTGGAGCGGGTTGGAGCGTAAGGAATTGGAGCTAAACGTTGCTCAGGATCAACTTATATCTTGGATAATTTTGGGCTTATCGAGGTAATTATCTTTGTCCCCCTATTGTAATTGGAGGTTACATGTTGTAGTAGTTTAGAATTGAGTATAAGATATATTGGAAAGATGATTATAAAGAATTGAACTGTATTTACATAGGACTGTATTTACAGTAGACTTGTAGTATTATTGTGGAGTAGAATTGTACACGTCCAGTTAGACGTGTAACCCCCCCTGGGATTGTTGGTTTGGTAGCAGGCCTCGTTAGAGGAGGAGATTTATGTGGTTGCGGGGGGGAGGTGCTGCCGAATTTTCCGTAGAATAAGAAATCTTGTATCCAGAATTATTCTACGAAGAGATCTAGAGGTTGATAGACGTTTTGTGGCCTTTATAGGTTGAAGTACTACGAGTAGCGTATTCTACTTGAAGGGTGGAAAAGGCGAGCAAGGATAGAGTACGTGGAGCGTTTTGCTAATTGTCGATAATCGTCGCGAGGTATGTGAACCTCTTCATATCCTTTCTAGCATGATATTTGTGAAATATATTTAGTGCGGTAGACGCACGTGTGTTTAAAGGAATTTGGTTTTCCTTTTGTGTCCTTGACTTGAATTATGTTAAAAGTTGTAAAACCTCACTCATGAGTAATGGGTGTGTGGTCTTTTAAAGAATAAGTTATCTTGATTTCGAAAATAAGAATAGTTGTCCTTGGTTGGTTTAAAACATAAAGTGTCATAATAGCTTTATGGGAAGTTATTTATAACGACTTTATGAAAACAAAAAAATGGTTTTATCATTGGATTTAAAATGATAACTTGACATTTTAAAGGTTGGAAGTTGGTTTCCTTAAAAGATATGATTTAAAGATTAAGAGCCTGATTTTTGAAAGTAAAGAGACTTGACTTATAAACAACTTGATTTTGGGAAAGGAGGAGTAACTTGATTTAAAGGTATACGTTACTTGTTTTTAAAAGAGTAAGACACTTGGTTTAAAAAGTATATTGCTACTTGACTTTAAAAAGGAAAAAGTGTCTTTGTTTAAAAAGGAAGACATGCTTTTGTTTTAAGATTGATTTAAAAAGAAGGTATGGAAATTGTTTTGGTTTACTTAAAAGATAGTTACTCTATTTTGATACTACGGGTATCGTGTGACTTTTGTGTGAGTAACTTGACTATGTTGGCTTGTGATAGCCTTGTAATACTTTCTTGTTGGTTTGATAAGTAAACTTGTTATATGACGCTACGTGTTAGTGTCTTGTGGCGTTTGTGTAAGCGGGTTTTCTTGTTGTGCTTATGTTGTTTAACGATAAGCGCTATGATGATATTATATCACTTACCCCCGACTTGTTATTATGCCGAGGACTTGCCACCGATGCGAGGAATACCTCACGCGGTCCGCGTGACCCATGCGAGTCTGCGGAGTTCCGGGACGGGATGATCACTCCGTGTGTTACGCCGACGCGAGGTATTATACCTTACGCGACCCACGTGGCTATGCGACTTCGGGGTCCAGAGGATGCCGCGTTAGCTACCCCGACGCGGCGGAATACCTCACGCTGGCCTATGCGTGGCCTATGCGAGTCGCAGAAGTTCGAGATTAGACGCGCACATCGATATCGAGGCGAGTGGCCGCCTTCGATCATGTGGCGCGTCTAGAAATACCTCGTGATACGCCTTATAGCATTGTTGGTACGGTGGTTTTAGTAGTCGGCTATGCCTTCGCTTACCCCGTGACGGTTTTATTATGACACAGGTGGGACTCGTGTTCGTGTGTATTCCTCGCTTTTATATCATGGACTACCGGCAGTGAGGAAGGAATTCCACGGGCATAATTGATATTGTGGGCATGAGACCCATGGTTATATTTGAGTGATGACTTTAAGGGCATGAGTCCCTGACTTGACATAATCGCATATATGTGTATCGTAAATTGGTTATCATATATGTCTTCGCTTTATATAGACTATTATGATTTCATTTACGATTTTCGGGCCACATACTTGGTACTGTTAGATCGACCTCCTTCGGGGGGCTGCGTTCATGCCGCAGGTAGAGGTACACCAGTTGTTGATCCTCGCTCATAGGATCACAATTCAGCGTTTGGGAAGCTCCGTTTCTCCGGAGGCTTATCTTTGGTATAGTCCCCTGTCGTTGTAGGTACTTACATTCAGGGGTATGGCGGGGCCCTGTCCCGTCGTTGTTGTTATAACACTCTTAGAGGTCTGTAGTACTGTTGTGGGCAGGGTTTGTAAAAGGGATGTAACTGTTCAAGTTTTTTTTTTATATATATATACAGAAAGGTAACCGTTTTGGTTAGCCTGTCTTCTTATTTCACTGTTTGTCGTTTATGAGTTTTTATTTTCCACTGATTTTCTCTGATGTTGTATCACTAGGGTGCCCGGGGTAAGGCACCAGTCGCGGGCCCGAGGTCGGGTCGTGACACACGCGAACTATCGGGTGACATAGTCCCAGGAGTAGGATTGCTTAATGATACTGCTGGCGGGTGGTCCTGCTTTGATCGTGAGCTTCCTAGGTTATATTGTAAATATACTACTATTTACTCTCATGATTGCAAGGTTCAGGTGTCTTCGATGTTGTATTATATCATGGACTGTCGGCAGTGAGGAAGGATTCCACGGGCATGATTGATATTATGGGCGTGAGACCCATGGTTATATTTTAGTAATGACTTTGAGGCACGCGTCCACGACTTGATATGATCATATGTATTGTATCGTAGGTTGGCTATCATACATGTCTCCTGTTTTGTTAGACTGTTATGATTTCATTACAATACTTACTGCTTCACAAACTTGTACATTCTTCGTACTGACCTCCTTCGGGGGGCTGCGTTCATGCCGCAGGTTTAGGTACGTTGTTTGGTGACCGACAGGTGTAGGACCCTGCTCAGAGTTTTTGGATAGCTCCTTCTGTTCGGGAGTTTATCTTTTTGGTATAAGTTCTTTCAAGATGTGCTTTTGTACGCATGGAGTACGGCGAGCCTTGTCCCGTCATAGTTCAGTATAACTCTTAGAGGTCTGTATTCATATGTGGGATTGGACTCATGTACGGTGTAGTGTCTTTTGTTATGTATATTATATGGCAGCCTGGTCGGCTTTGCCCTTGCACGTACGATTGGTTTTAAAAAAAAAAAGAGAAAAAAAAAAGAGGTGTTATTTAATTTCCGCAGTTTACTTAGTTGTTAAGGTAGAAGGGTGCCCAGGTAGGGCACCAGTCACGGGCCCGGGGTTCGGGGTGTGACAGAGTGGTATCAGAGCAGTCAGTCCTCGGAATGTCTACAGACCGTGTCTAGTAGAGTCTTGATTATCGATGTGTTGTGCGCCACACCCATAAACAGGAGGCTACAGGACATTTAGGAGTTGGTTTCTATTCTTCTCACTCTAAGATCATGCCATAGAGCTGTGTTAGTAAGATAATTCCTCTCTGACGTATTGTTGTGTTCTGATTATGCCTCCGAGGGCAACACCGCCTGAAGGCAAAGGAGTAGCAGGAGCTACTAGTCAGACTCAGGGAGTTGATAGGGCTTATGCCCATGGTATACCGGATGTTGTTCCGCAGTCGGCGAGTTTTTCTGCGCCAGGTTTTGAGGCCCCAGCACCAGAGCCTCCAGTTTCTCAGTCAGGAGAAGACTATAGGGTCATGAAGGAAGCCATTATGTTATTGACCAAGATAGCGATTACTCTGTTTCATCACAGGAGGTTATTCGCCAAGATCGTCACGACCCGAACCCGGCCCGTGGATCGCGCTACCAGGCACCCTTCTACCTTAACAACTAAGTAAACTGCGAAAATTAAATAACGCCTAATTTTTTTTTTTAAAACCAACGTACGTGCAAGGGCAAAGCCGACAAGGCTGCCATATAATATACATAAACAAAAGACACTACACCGTACATGAGTCCAATCCCACATATGAATACAGACTTCAAGAGTTTACGAAACATGACGACAAGGCCCCATTGCATCCATAACCGCACAAAGCCTCAGCATGAAGGAACTATACCAAAAGATAAACTCCCGAACAGAAGGAGCTATCCAAAAACTCTAAGCAGGGTCCTACACCTGCAGATCACCAAACTGCGTACCTAAACCTGCGGCATGAACGCAGCCCCCCGAAGGAGGTCAGTACGAAGAATGTACCAAGTATGTGAGCGATGAAATCGTAATGAAATCATAACATCTAAACAAAATAGAGACACGTATGATAGCCAACCTACGATACAATACATAAGCAGTTATATCAAGTCAGGGACGCATGCCCTCAAAGTCACTATTCAAATATAACTATGGGTCTCACGCCCATAATATCAATCATTCCCGTGGAATCCTTCCTCACTGCCGGCAGTCCATGATATAATATAACACCAATAAACATATCCAAGGAGTATCCCTCGTGGTCGCATGCCCCGGAATCCCACATCGTATAAGCATGACCATGGGGTATACAAATAAATCCGGGAATCAAACCCGCTCCTGGTCACATGCCCCGGAATCCCACATCGTATAAGCATGTCCAAGGAGTATCCCTCGTGGTCGCATGCCCCGACATCCCACATCGTATAAGCATGACCATAGGGTATCCCTCGCGGTCGCATGCCCCGACATCCCACATCGTATAAGCATGACCGTAGGGTAACACAAACAAATCCGGGAATCTAACCCGACTCCTGATCACATGCCCCAGAATCCCACATCGTATAAGCATGTCCAAGGAGTATCCCTCGTGGTCGCATGCCCCGGAATCCCACATCGTATAAGCATGACCGTAGGGTAACACAAATAATGGAAGCATACCCTTGGAATCCCACCTCACTGTCGGTACGTCCAAGTAAACTTACAACAAGGCAGCCGACCCTCCAACCGAGAGTCGCGGCAACGTAATAAAACATAATACTTGTTGTTATACCCCGTATTTTCAGAGTATGTACGTAAGGACGTACGTAGAAAATTTGAACTTGAGAATAGGCTTGGCCGAATTATTCTTTGTGCACAACACCCGGTTAGAGTCGTTTTTCGACGAAACGTTTCCACAGCTTTCGTAGGGAAAATTCCGGCTATGTCATTTTTAATTTTTGCGGATTTTTCCGAGAGACGAAACATTTTGGACCAACAAGAGGGCGACACTTGTCACCCTCTCATTGGAAGGACTTGGGCGGTAAAGGGGTTGGACGAATTGGCCATTGTTTGGTCAAGGAGTTGGTAGGATATTTTGGTGGTAGATGGATAAGGTGCACTTGGATGAATCTTGACCCTACACTTGCCTTGCACTTGGCATGATCTTGGCCATTGGTTGGCCTTTGCTTGACCTATAAATACCCCCCTCTTTGATGACTTCTTCATCCATTCCACAAAGTTTCTAAGTCTTGAAAGCCTTCCCCTCTCCTTGTAGTGTTTCGTCCAAACACCCCCCTCCCCCTTTGAGAAGGCCCCTTGGCCGAGAGACCCACCCCCCCTCCTTGTGGTGCTAGCCGTGGGGTACCCCCTCCCCTAGCCTAGTTGTTTTCGTATAATACCCCCCTTTTTGTGGTATAGAAATACTCTCCAAGTATTGTTATAATGCCCAAATACCTTAGCCTTATACCTTGTAGTATTCCAAGGTTATACCTATACTAAAAGCCCAGAAATACTATTATACTTCCCGTTAGTCACAAAAACGAAGCCCTAAGGAAAATCTACATAGTTGGTTGGAGTATTAAGTAGAAGTTGGTTAGAACTTCTAAGGGTGGTTTGGAGCGGGTTGGAGCGCACGGAGTAGGAGCTAAGCGTTGCTCAGGATCGACATTATACTTGGATAATTTTGGGCTTATCGAGGTAAATACTATCGTTCTTCTTTGTAATGGAAATTACATGTTGTTAGAATATATAGTTGTAGTATACTATATATAGAATCAACACGCTTTGTGGCAATGTCTTTGGACTTAAGCTGAATGTAAAGAAGAGAATCGAATCAGAATTACGTAGGATCGTATTCTGATGGGCGTGTAAGTTTGACGGGTAGGGAAGGGCTGCCCAATTTCCCGTAGGATCTTGTATCTAGATTTATTCCACCGAGTAGTCTAGACTTTGATAGACTTGTATAACCTGTATAGGTTGAATGTTCGGCGAGTAGCATGTGCTACTTGAGAAGGTGGACTAGGCTAGCCGGGTTATAGCCGTGGAGCGATTTGCTTATAGTCGATAATCGTCGCGAGGTATGTGAACCTCTTCCTATCTCTTCTAGCATGATATGTGTATAACTATGTAGTAGACGACGCGTGTGTTAATTGAACGTAGTTGTACGGCAATGTCTTTTGACTTAAGCCCGAATAATAATAATCTTGAAGTAGTTCAAGAGAATTAAGAATTGTTTTTAAAAGAAGAGTACTTGGTTTTAAAAGCTTAAGAGTTATACTAGCTTTATGGGAAGTTAGGTATAATGGCTTAAGAGAGATAAAACGAATGATTTATTTATTTTAGAAGTTAAGAGACTTGATCTTGTAAGATAAGAGATTAACTTAACTGAATTATATGAATTTTGTGTGAAACCTCATTCGTGAGAAATGAGTACTTGGTTTTTAAAAGGGATAATGTTTTACTGATTTGAAATCGAATGTGTATCGACAAACCATCGCGTTAATAAAGGGAAATGTTTTGATTAATGAAGTATTAATAAAACCAGTAGAAACTTCCATCTGCATAGAAGCTAAGATGAGACAAAATGATATTTCCTAGATCATGGCTGCTGTAATAAGATTGTTATAAACAAGAATATCCTACTCACATATAAGGCTTATGTTTCTCAGATTGTTTAAAAGAGAATTATATTCTTAAATGAATAAGCCCATGAACTACGAAACCTTTCTAAAATAAGAAACGTGAACATTTGAAATTAGGCAAACTTGGACGTTTGGAAAATAATGTTGTTACTTAATTTTACAAAGGTAAGTGTTTTGGTTTACTTAAAAAGACAGTCACTCTATTTTATACTACGGGTATTGTGTGACTTATGTGAAAGAAACGTATCTTTTAAAAGAGTTAATGTATGAAGTACTTTGGGGATAAAACCCCGATCTTGTTAATCATATAGTAGAAAGTGCCTTGTGTGTATAACTCGATTGTGTTGGGTTGTGATAGCCTTGTAATACTTTCTTGTTGATTCGTTAAGTAGACATGCTAGGATGCTACGTGTGTTAGTATCTTGTGATGTTTGTGTAAAGGGGTTTCCCCTCGATTGCGCTTAAATTGTTTCACTATCAGCCGATATATTGGTATTGTACCACTCACCTTGACTTGTTTCCGGAGGTTAAGCTGCCCTCCGATGCGGGGTAGACTCAGGCGGGTCTGTGTGACCTATGATTCGAGAATACCTCATGCGGGTCCCGGGGGCCTATGCGGAGCTACGAGTTCCAGTTAGTGTCGACCTTTATGGTCATGCGGTCTATGTGGCCATGCGGATCGCGAGTCCAGCGGATGCCGGAGTAGCTACCCTCGATGCGGGTTATACCTCACGCGCCTATGAGTTTGGCCTACGCGAGTCGCGGAGAGTTCGGGGCTAGACGCGCACATTAGATATCGCGCGAGTGGCGGCTTTGATCATGTGACGGTCTAGACATATCTCATGATACGATTTATGACCTTGTTGATACCGTAGGTTTTAGTAGTCGGCTATGCCTTCGCACTTACCCCTGACGGTTTTATTAGGACACAGCGGACTCGGTGTTCATGTGTATTCCTTGATGCTTTTATATCATAGATCACGGCAGATGGGAAGGTATTCCACGGGCATGATTGATGTTGTGGGCGTGAGACCCATGGTTATATTTGAGTGATGACTGAGGCGTGAGTCCACGACTTGACATGATCGCTTATTTATCAGGAATCGTAGTTTGGTTATCATACATGTCTCCGCTTTATAGACTACTATGATTTCATTTACGATTTATTTTCGCCACATATTCAGACCAGATCGACCTCCTTCGGGGGGCTGAGCGTATAAAGAGGCCAGAGCCTCTACCACGGGAACAGACCCGAACCGTGGCTCTCCGTATGGCACATCCTGAGAAGGTTAATGCCTCAAGCAAAGTGACAAAAGTGGTATCAGAGCAGTTAATCCTCGGAAAGTGTCTACAGACCGTATCTAGTAGAGTCTTGATTATCGGTGTGTTGTGCACCACACCAATAATCAGGAGGCTATAGGATATTTAGGATTGGTTTCCATTCTTCTCACTCTGAGATCGTGCCTTAGAGCTATGTTGTAAGTTGGACCCTCTAACGTATTTCTTTCCCTTACCGTTATGCCTCCGCGTAGGGCAAACCCGCCCGGGAGGCGCAAAGCGGAGGAGCTGCGAGTAGAGTTCAGAGGGTTACATGGGCACAGACCCAATCATCACCTGGGGTGGTGCTTCATTCGGGGAGTTTTGCGACGTCACTAGCCCCAGCAGAGTTTAGCACGGCGGCAGCAGTTCCTACTGCGACCATGATGTTTGAACCTTCAGTTCCACGACCGGAAACAGAGAATATATATTGCAAAGAGGCGACCCTGTTACTAGCTATGGATTTGGCTACCAGAGAGTACACCGATGTACCACGAGTCTTGATGACTATCTAAGAGAGGGTTGTGCAAGGGTAATTCCTCAGTTAGGCTTGAGCATGGCCTGTGTACGGGCTTATGCGCAGCAGGCCGAGAAACGTAGAGATCGACGGGTTAACGAAGGACAGCAGAAGAGGGCCAGAACAGCAAGGTCCTTTGGTAACTTTCGAGGCGAATCGCCTCACCAGCAGATTAGATATGCACATCCACCAGTGCAGAGAGGTCCTCCACGGGGTTCAGTACGTTCGGGGTATGCAGGAGTTGGTCAGAGCTCCAGATCTTCCGGTTCACAGTGTGGCAGACGTCATCCCGGGGAATGTCGTCTTTTAGTTGGTACTTGTTGTACCTACGACCGTCAGGGTCGGATATCGAAAGAGTGTCCTAGTAGGAGGACTTAGCCTTCAGGATCGGTGGGTAGTTCGTCATCTTCCCTAGCTATGCGCCCTACGGGGCAGGTTTGATTAGAACGACTAAGGGGAGTGAAGCAGTAGATATAGATATATCCTTAACCCTCTAGAGATGAGTATATCATAAGTGCTATGTTCAGATAGCATGGTGTAAATTGTGATTAGGAAATCATGGTTAGTTAACCAAGTAAGATTGGGGGATAGGAAAGTGTAAGCCTTAGAGCTTTATACGTGGAGACCTTAGAGGTAAGGCCATCTCGAGTAAAGGTGTAGTGTTATGTTTGATCCTTATCGGAGTGCATAGTGCACGTGAGCTATGTTTGTGGGATAAGTCCCTGGGTAGTGTGGAATGAAAGAGGGTAGTTGAGCTAAGAGGACCGCTAGGTTTTCGTAACGTGATTAGTGAGATTTTTCTGGATCAGGGAACTAGTGTGTTGCGCGTTGCCGGGTCGGGTTGAGGCCATGTTGCGGGTCAACCCGCGGCCTGTATGGGCGCGGGTCGGGCCATGTGGTCCCTCCTTGCGGTAGGGTCACGAGGGTGTTAGGCCCAAGCTTAGTTAATCAGCGTACGAGTTCGTGGATGTGTTCGACGAGTAGTCGGGCCGAGGAGGTCAGCCCGTCTTGTCTTCTGGAAAAGACCGTTCACTCGGCAGAGGGTTATGCGAGACGTTGTATCAGAAAGGTTGTAAGGCTGCACGAGGTGCCTACTTTCACCCTAGGTCAGATAGTGGAGCCCAGGGTACGGCTGTTTCTTTTCTGGAAGTTTTACCAGGTAGGGTTAGGAACTCAGGTGAGTCTCAGAATCGCATTCGCCCTCGGACCAGTGTTTGGATTTCGGGGGTAGCTGTGGGGATTGTTGTCTCCTGTGGAGGGAGTGTTTAAGCTACCATTTCAGTGTTCGGATGTCGCCTTATGAAGCCTTGTAGGGGGGGAAGTGTAAGTTGCCGGTCGATTGGTTCGATGTTGGCAAAGTTCAGATAGTTGGTTCATACGTGTTCAGCAGGATGTGGATAGGGTGAAGCTTATCTAGAAGAGGTTTTGGCACCGTAGAAATCACGCGGATTATCAGCGACGACGCTTAGAGTTCAGGTTGACGGTCGGTCTTCTTGAAGGTACCACCCCGGATGGGGTGTGACGAGTTTTGGAAAACAGAGTGAACTTAGCCCGAGTTACTTTGGGCCTTTTTGAGTTCATGTGAAGAATAGGCCAGGTTGCCTATTTGTTAGCAATTGTCGTCCGACTTAGGAAGCAGTACGTCCGGTCTTTCGTATTGTTATGTTCGGGAAAGTATCGGAGATCCATCCAGAGTGTTCCCAGTCAGTGATGACCACGTTAGAGATAGTAACCCCGAGTTTTGGAAACTGAAGCAGTAACAGAAATGTGGTAAGAGTTCGAGTGTACAAGAAGTGTACGACAACCTCAGGGATCGCATGCAGTCCGGTACCATTTGTTGGGTCGCCGGAGTGACACTAGAACCTCGCGACAAAGTGACAAAAGTGGTATCAGTGGTATCGCGAGCATAGATGTGATCATTTCTTTTGTAAAAGAAGGTGCGAAGGAAGTATATTTTAGACCCCGGTGAGAGGTGTTTTATGGTGATGTTAGAGGTGTTTCCTCGTGGACTTGGATGTAAGTATCTGCGCAGGTGTTTCTGTGGCCAGGTGTGGCAGGATTGTTCTCGTAAGTATAGTAGTGAAGACTATACTGGCGCACGTTTGTTTTGAGACTTAGAAGGAACATTCGGGACGAATGTTTCTAAGGAGGGGAGAATGTTATACCCCGTATTTTCAGAGTATGTACGTAAGGACGTACGTAGAAAATTTGAACTTGAGAATAGGCTTGGCCGAATTATTCTTTGTGCACAACACCCGGTTAGAGTCGTTTTGACTAAACGTTTCCCAACTTTCGTAGGAAAATTCCGCTATGTCATTTTTAATTTTTGCGGATTTTTTCGAGAGACGAAACATTTTGGACCAACAAGAGGGCGACACTTGTCACCCTCTCATTGGAAGGACTTGGTCGGTAAAGGGGTTGGACGAATTGGCCATTGTTTGGTCAAGGAGTTGGTAGGATATTTTGGTGGTAGATGGATAAGGTGCACATGGATGAATCTTGACCCTACACTTGCCTTGCACTTGGCATGATCTTGGCCATTGGTTGGCCTTTGCTTGACCTATAAATACCCCTCTCTTTGATGACTTCTTCATCCATTCCACAAAGTTTCTAAGTCTTGAAAGCCTTCCCCTCTCCTTGTAGTGTTTCGTCCAAACACCCCCCTCCCCCTTTGAGAAGGCCCCTTGGCCGAGAGCTCCTCCTCCTCAGGTGCTAGCCGTGGTACCCCTAGCCTAGTTGTTTTCGTATAATACCCCCCTTTTTGTGGTATAGAAATACTCTCCAAGTATTGTTATAATGCCCAAATACCTTAGCCTTATACCTTGTAGTATTCCAAGGTTATACCTATACTAAAAGCCCAGAAATACTATTATACTTCCCGTTAGTCACAAAAACGAAGCCCTAAGGAAAATCTCCATAGTTGGTTGGAGTATTAAGTAGAAGTTGGTTAGAACTTCTAAGGGTGGTTTGGAGCGGGTTGGAGCGCACGGAGTAGGAGCTAAGCGTTGCTCAGGATCGACATTATACTTGGATAATTTTGGGCTTATCGAGGTAAATACTACTGTCCTTCTTTTGTAATTGGAAATTACATGTTGTTAGAATATATAGTTGTAGTATACTATATATAGAACTGAACACAGTTTTGTGGCAATGTCTTTGGACTTAAGCCTGAATGTAAAGAAGAGAATCGAATCAGAATTACGTAGATTCTGACATGGCATCGTGTAAGTTTGTGGTAGGAAGGGCTGCCCAATTTCCCGTAGGATCTTGTATCTAGATTTATTCCACCGAGTAGTCTAGACTTTGATAGACTTGTATAACCTGTATAGGTTGAATGTTCGGCGAGTAGCTTGTGCTACTGAGAAGGTGGACCGTGCTAGCCGTTATAGCCGTGGAGCGATTTGCTTATAGTCGATAATCGTCGCGAGGTATGTGAACCTCTTCCTATCTCTTCTAGCATGATATGTGTATAACTATGTAGTACGGTAGACGTACGTGTGTTAATTGAACGTAGTTGTACGGCAATGTCTTTTGACTTAAGCCCGAATAATAATAATCTTGAAGTAGTTCAAGAGAATTAAGAACTGTTTTTAAAAGAAGAGTACTTGGTTTTAAAAGCTTAAGAGTTATACTAGCTTTATGGGAAGTTAGGTATAATGGCTTAAGAGAGATAAAACGAATGATTTATTTATTTTAGAAGTTAAGAGACTTGATCTTGTAAGATAAGAGACTTAACTTAACTGAATTATATGAATTTTGTGTGAAACCTCATTCGTGAGAAATGAGTACTTGGTTTTAAAAGGATAATGTTTTACCGATTTGAAATCGAATGTGTATCGACAAACCATCTGCGGCGTTAATAAAGGAAATGTTTTGATTAATGAAGTATTAATAAAACCGAGAAACTTCCATCTGCATAGAAGCTAAGATGAGACAAAATGATATTTCCTAGATCATGGCTGCTGTAATAAGATTGTTATAAACAAGAATATCCTACTCACATATAAGGCTTATGTTTCTCAGATTGTTTAAAAGAGAATTATATTCTTAAATGAATAAGCCCATGAACTCTGAAACCTTTCTAAAATAAGAAACGTGAACATTTGAAATTAGGCAAACTTGGACGTTTGGAAAATAATGTTGTTACTTAATTTTACAAAGGTAAGTGTTTTGGTTTACTTAAAAAGACAGTCACTCTATTTTATACTACGGGTATTGTGTGACTTATGTGAAAGAAACGTATCTTTTAAAAGAGTTAATGTATGAAGTACTTTGGGGATAAAACTCCGATCTTGTTAATCATATAGTAGAAAGTGCCTTGTGTGTATAACTCGATTGTGTTGGGTTGTGATAGCCTTGTAATACTTTCTTGTTGATTCGTTAAGTAGACATGCTAGGATGCTACGTGTGTTAGTATCTTGTGATGTTTGTGTAAAGGGGTTTCCCCTCGATTGCGCTTAAGTTGTTTCACTATCAGCCGATATGTTGGTATTGTACCACTCACCTTGACTTGTTTCCGGAGGTTGTCGCCTCCGACGCGGGTAGACTCAAAGTGTCCAGGTGACCTATGATTCGAGAATACCTCATGCGGGTCCCGGCCTATGCGGAGCTACGAGTTCCGTGTTAGTGTGCGCCTTTATGGTCATGCGGTCTATGCGCTACGCGGATCGCGAGTCGAGTCCAGCGGATGCCGGAGTAGCTACCCTCGATGCGGGTTATACCTCACGCGCCTATGAGTTTGGCCTATGCGAGTCGCGGAGAGTTCCGTGGCTAGACGCGCACATTAGATATCATCGCGCGAGTGGCGGCTTTGATCATGTGACGGCCTAGACAGATCTCATGATACGATTTATGACCTTGTTGGTACTGGGTTTTAGTAGTCGGCTATGCCTTCGCACTTACCCCGCACGGTTTTATTAGGACACAGGTGGGACTCGTGTTCATGTGTATTCCTTGATGCTTTTATATCATAGATCGCAGCCGGCGGACGGTATTCCACGGGCATGATTGATGTTGTGGGCGTGAGACCCATGGTTATATTTGAGTGATGACTTGAGGGCGTGAGGCCCTGACTTGATATGACTGCTTCTTATTGTGAATTGTAGTTTTGTTATCATACATGTCTCCCGCTTTATAGACTACTATGATTTCATTTACGATTTATTTTCGCTTCACATATTCGCACTTTTGATCGACCTCCTCGGCCGCGTTCATGCCGCAGTAAAGGTACACCGCCGTTGATCCTCGCTCCTAGGGTCACATTCAGCTTGGGAAAGCTCCGCTTTCTGAGGCTTATTCGTATAGCCCCCGCTGTTGTAGGTGCTTACATTCGTGGTATGACGGGCCCCGCCCCGTTGTTGTCATATCATTCGTAGAGGTCCAGAGTAATCTTGCTGGCAGGGTTTGTAAAAAGGATTAAACTGTTCATTTTGAAAGAGTTGTTATTTATATATACTGACGGTAACCGTTTTTGGTTAGCCTGTCTTCTTATATTGGTTTCATGTATGTGTTTTATGTTCTGCTGATTACTCTGATGTTGTATCACTAGGGTGCCCGGGGTAAGGCACCAGTCACGGGCCCGGGTTCGGGTCTTGACACTTGTACTCAAATGCTATCACCAGCACACATTGGCAATTCTCAACTAAACAAGCCAAAGTACTTATCAAGGCACACATAGAATAATTCTCAATTAAACAAGCCAAAGTACTTATCAAGGCATACATAGATACTTAGAGAGAAGTTTCTCTCACTAGGCGAAAATGCTCTCAACATTTCTCCCTAGTCGCTCTTCGCAATCCGCCTCATTCTTATGATTTCATCTTAGATTTCATACTCCTTAAATCTGATTTCATCTTTGATTTCATGAGATTGTTCGTTTGTTCATCTTACTTGAATTTGATACGAAGTTGTTTGAGTTTATTACGTTTGAGTTTATCAACTTGTTCAAAGATTGCTACGAAGATACTCCAACTTGATTAAAGATTGCTCAAGATTTGCATTATCTTCCTTCTAGCCATGAGAAAGAATACAAAGATTTCAGCCAAAAGAATGAAAGAGATTATTTTGATTGTTCAAGATTACAAGATTCAGGATATGAATTTGAAGTTTGCATTTCCGTGGCGCTTCTAGCGTGGCGCTTTGCTTCTCCGGATTTTGTGGGGTATTCGGAAAGCGGGTGGTCTTTGGGTTGTTAGCGTGTCCGAGGATGTTCTGGTGTGCAAGAGGGTCTTGTTGGTGATCTGGGTTGAGGTTTCAACACTTTGATTCTCCCACCTCGACGGTAAAGGCTGCTGCGTTCCGGGCGCTCCGACCGGGAGATCGGATCTTGATAGGGATCCCGGTCGAAAGTGGGTATGGAGGGTGGTTGCGGGTTGCGGTGGGTGGTGTTGATGTTCGTGGTTTGTGGTCTGAACCTTGGGTCTCCGATCCTTGGCTTCGAGTGCATTGAGACTTTTCCGCGCCACTTTTGATTCCAAGGCGATCGCGGGTCTAGAGGTTGGTCACGGGTTGATTTCGGTCGGGGGTGGGCATGGGTCTGGGGAAAGTCCATGGGTCACCACCTTTGGTTGTTGAGTTTGAGAATGTTTCTTTCCAATGGCCTAGGAAATGCTAAGCTTTTGGAAGTCGAGGGGTTTTCTATCCAAAAGAGGTATAGGAATTTGATGCACTCAATGGGTGCGGATGTCAATGGCATGCCTCATTCACTTGCTGTGGTTGTCAAGGTCACGCCTCATTCCTTAGGTGCAACTTTCGAGTTGAGGTTGTTGGGAATTCAAGTGTTGCGCTCGAACGCCACCCTCTCGAGGTTGACGGTACCATGGTGGGCACGGGTCATTGGCGTTTCTTGGGGGTGGTTACGGGTTGAAAGAGGGTCGGAAGGGTGGTCATGGGATCTTGATTGGTCTTTTTGGTGGTCGCGGTCAAGATCGAAACCCAAGGGTCATCGGTTCGAGATTGTAGGGTCGGAAGTTGGTTCACTTTCCATGGCTCTTGGTATTGCAAACCGTGCGGAAGTTGAACAGCCTATTCTTCAAACGAGACTTGGTAACTTGGGCAATTTAATTGCTGAGCATACCAAGGAAGGATCTCATTCAATGGGACATCGTAAATTGTTAAGGGTGGGAACCGAAGTGTCACCTCTTCTAATGAATTCAATGGTTGTGGAAATCAAAGGGGCAGCCCGTCCAAAAAAGTTTGGAAACTTGATGGCTACGGGAACCGAAGGGTCTACTCTTCAAATGAGTCTTGGAAGATCAACTTATGTGGAATTCGAAGGGTCATTCTTTTCCAAGACACCAAAGAATTGTTATTTGATTTCGGCCAATGTAGCATTCAATGCCGAGGGACATAAGCCATTTATGGCAACCATTCCCAATGATGCACAAGTCTTGATATCCCCCACGAATTCAACTATTGCACCTAATAAGCGTGCAAATGATACTGATTAATTAAATGAAGATACTATCTTGGAATGCACC
Organism: Przewalskia tangutica; assembly: GCA_029844215.1. Classification (NCBI taxonomy): domain Eukaryota; kingdom Viridiplantae; phylum Streptophyta; class Magnoliopsida; order Solanales; family Solanaceae; genus Przewalskia; species Przewalskia tangutica. The sequence continues at coordinate 17,478,401 of CM056740.1, forward strand.
GGATAGTAAGAATTTAATTTTCATGATTTAATCTCCCATTGTAACGTCTCCTTCGGGTAGACGCCCCATCCCTCCTCTCTTTCATTTCTTGTTTATTGCTTACGTTGAGGATTGAGAACCCTCGACGAATGATTGTAGCTACCTGTTTTTTCGTCTTTCTTTTATAATATTAGCATTTACCTAAAAAAAAAAAAAAATTCTCAATTAAACAAGCCAAAGTACTACGTACGTACATTCTTTTCCAAAGACTCCTTTTTATGTAAAACCCCAAGATACTAACACCCGTAGTATCAATGTATGTGTCACACCCCGAATTCGGGCCCGTGACTGGTGCCTTACCCCGGGCACAATAGTGATACAACATCAGAGAAAACCAGCGGAAAATAAAACATGAGTCATGAAACAAGAGATATAATAAATAAACAGGCCAACCAAAACAGTTGCCTTCAGTATATACATAAAACCCGAACAGTTTAATCCTTTTACAACCCTGCCCACAACAAGATTACATGCACTTAAGATTTACAACGACTATGACGGGACAGGGCCCCGCCATACCCCTGAATGTACAAGAACCTACAACTCAGGGAACACATACCAAAAGATAAGCCTCCGGAGAAACGGAGCTTCCCAATACGCTGAACTGTGATCCTAAGAGCGAGGATCCACGACCGATGTACCTCTACCGCAAGATGAACGCAGCCCAAGGAGGTCGATAACAGTACCAAGTATGTGAAATCAGAAAATATCAGAAATGAAATCATAATAGTCTAGATAAAGCAGAGACATGTATGATAACCAAACTACGCTCACAACATAATAGCAATATGTCAAGCCAGGGACTCACGCCCTCTAGTCATCCCTCATGCCCGTGGAACTCCTTCCTCACTGCCGGCAGTCTAGGTACAAATCAGGTGATACGTACAACATGTCTCGGCCCATCTTATGGACCAAGTATAGAAACGTGTGGAATACATTCCCGGATGTGTTATACCCCGTATTTCCAGAGTATGTACGTAAGGGAATACGTACGAAAGTCTTGCCTTAAAGATAAGCCTTGGACGTTTTATTTTGTACACAACTCACTAAAAGAATCGTTTTCCGACGAAACGTTTCCACGACTTTCAGAGTAAATTCCGGCTATGCCATTTCTTATTTTTGCGTATTTTTCCGAGAGACGAAACATTTTGGACCAACGGGAGGGCAACACTTGGCACCCTCCCATTGATGGACTTGAATCGTCCATGGACGAAATTGGAGAGCCAAGGCACGTTTTTTGTGCCTTGTGCACAAGTCAAGGGTTGGTAGGATATTTGTGTTTAGTTAATCCTCACCCTACACTTGCCTTGCACTTGTCTTCATCTTGGCCATTGGTTGGCCAAGGCTTGACCTATAAATACCCCCCTTAGAGATGAAGAGTTCTTCATCCACAAATCTTCCAAGTCTTGAAAAATCCTCTCCTCTCCCTTTGTAGTCTTCTCGTCCAAAAACACCTCCCCCTCCCCTTGTGAAGGCCCTTGGCCGAATACCCTCTCTAGCCTAGTAGTTTGGCCGAGGCCCCCCCCTAGCCTAGCCAAAAATCTACCCCCCCTCCCTTGGTAGAAAAGTTACCTTCTTGTATCGTTATAATGCCCAAAATACCCTAGCCCAAATACCTTAGTACTTAGTAGAAGTTGTGAAGAACTTCTAAGGTTCTGAGCATACAACTTAGAGCAAAACCTTGCTCAGCGCGACTTTTCTAGGATATTATTGGGCTTACCGAGGTAACTAATCCTAACCTCTTTTGAATTAGAATATATATACTTTGTGTAGTATAAGGATAAGTATAAATACTTAGAAGTATATCACGTAATAGAATTGAATCAATTATCACAGTAGGGCGGTTTAAAAGAAGAATAATTGAATCTGATTTACATGGATCGCTTCACGAGACTTATATAGCTCACCGGGTGGGAAGTCTGCCCGACTCTCCGTAGAATTGTGAACCCTCTGTTTAGAATGACCTTCAGAGTAGTCTTTGATAGATATCTGTGACCATTATAGGTTGACTCTCTGCGCGCAACATATTCAACTTGGCAGGTGGTTTTCGCTGAGAAGGTATGTGATTCTTCCTAAAGCATGATATTTTACAATATATATATAGTTTAGACGCATACGTGTTAATCAATAATAACTACGCAATGTCTTTGACTTAAGCCTGAATAACACTTACGGCAATGCCTCACGCTTAAGCCCGATAACACTTACGGCAATGCCTCACGGCTTAAGCCTGAATAATAAAGATCTGAAAGCATTTCAAAAGAATACTGAATCATTTTAAAGAGAACTAATTGGTTTTTAAAACAGACGCTTAAGAGTTATACTAGCTTTATGGAAAGTTAAGTATAACCACTTAAGATTGATAAAAGAAACAAGTTTGCCTATGTGTTTATAACAGACTTATATTGTGAAAAGAATAATAAGATGGTTTGATAAGTAGACATGATATGATGCTATGTGTGTTAGTATCCTGTAACGTTTGTATAGGTGAGTATCCTTGTTGTGCTTATGTTGTTTAAAGATAAGTTGTTATGTTAGTATACTATCACTCACCTCTTGAGATGATACCGGGTTGTCGCCTCCACGCGGGTAGACTCAGCGATGCAGGACCATGATTCGAGAATACCTCATGCGGGTCCAGGGGCCTATGCGTAGCTACGAGAGTTCCGTGTTAGTATGCGGGTTATGCCTCACGCGTCTATGTGGCCATGCGACAATGAGTCCAGATCGATGCCGAGGAGTAGCTACCCTCGATGCGGGGTTATACCTCATGCGGGCCCATGTGAGTGGCCTATGCGGACTCCGGGAGTCCAGGATTAGGCTTGCAGAATGATGATGGGGGCGAGTGGCCCTGTTTCGATCATTCGCAGCCTAGACAAGACTCATTACAGTTACCTATTGTTGCTCTTGTTTGTGATGTGGCACTATGTGCGGTTTCCTTGGTTGTTTCACACATATTTGTAAACTGGTTTTAAAAATGATATGTTTTCATTTAAGTACTTTACAGTTTCGCATACTTAGTACCTGTTGTACTGACCTCCTTCGGGGGGCTGCGTTCATGCCGCAGGTAAGGGCAAGCAGGTGCTAGATCCGCATCCTTAGGATCTCTACGTTGGTGTCGGGAGCTCCATCTCTTCCGGAGGCTCTACTTTTGGTATGATCTCCCTGTTGTAGATAGTTTGTACAGTCAGGGTATGGCGGGGCCCTGTCCCGCCATAGTTGTATATTTCAGAGGTGCAGAGTCATGTTGTACAAAGGTCGGATGTAATCATGAACTATGATTATATATATATGCCGAAAGGCGTGTTTTCTCACATAAACTGTGTCTTATTTTATAAACTGTTTCATGTCTTGTTTTATATTTCCGCCGATTTCTCGATGTATGACTACTGGGTGCCCCTGTAAGGCACGATCCACGCCCCGAACGGGTCGTTACAAAAGTGGTATCAGAGCAGTTAATCCTCGGTAAGTGTCTACAGACCGTATCGAGTAGTGTCTTGATTATCGGTGTGTTGTGCACCACACCAATAATCGTGAGGCTATAGGATATTTAGGATTGGTTTCATTCTTCTCATTCCGAGATCGTGCTTTAGAGTCGTGTTATAGGTCGACCTCTAACGTATTCCTTTCCCGTATAAGATTATGCCTCTACGTAAGGCAACCCGCCCGTGGGCAAGGCGAGGAGGCGCTAGCGAGACACCCAGAGTCACGAGGGCTCGTGCCCGCCTATACCGAGACGGCGAGTTCTATGACGCCGCCAAATTTCAAAGACAGACCACGCACCCACACCTCCCGCCCCACACCGGGCGGAGGAGTTAGGGTACTGAGAGATGGCCCAGCCTTTACAAAGTTGTGGCCCGACACGGCGAGAGATCGACGCGCAGCCTCAGCCTCCAGCTCGGCCGCACCCGTGGTACACCCGAGGCGTATAGTTTGAGGCTACGAGATTTCTTGAGTCAGAGCCCGCCGGAGTTTTATGGGTCGAGGCCGAGGATGATCCGCAGGAGTTCATCCGTCACCTTCAGAGGATTTTGAGAGTGATCGTATGCCGAGACCGAGTCCGTGATCTTTGGTTCACATAGGTTGCGTGATACCGCGATCGATTGGTTTGATTCACGAGTTATCCCGGAGAGCACGCCCCGCCTACTTGGGATGAGTTCTCGAGGCTTTCCTCACTCACTTCTTGCCTCCACATGAGAAGAGCGCGGCCGATAGATTTTTACCGCCGAGGCAGAGGACGACCTTGCCGGGAGTACAATGTCGAGTTTGATTCATCGCTCGATATGTCCCAGATTGGTAGCAGATACGAGGATAGGGTACACCGCTATGTCACCGGGCTAGACGACTATATGGCCGAAGTCACGCGGGGTTTCTCCACCGTATGAACATTACCCGCACGCAGCTCACGCCTGATGCGGCGAGCGCAGAGGTCGGCGAGTGGACAGACATGCGGCAGAAGGCCAGGCGGAGGGTCTTCTCGTGGTTATCGTGGTGGCGGCCTCGGCGGCCTAGATTCGCACCACACCACCTGAGCACTCCCGCACCGCCCTCAAGACACCGAGTTTTCGAGGCGGACTGGGCCCCAGGGCTTCAGACGTCCAGAGTAGCAGAGGTACTGGCCGATCGGGACCACCCCCCCAGTGTGGCCGATGCGGTAGATCCCATTACGGGAAGTGTGGTACTACTTATGGATCTTGTTACAGTTGTGGCCAGCAGGGTCACTTTGCGAGGGACTGTCCGACCGGGGGCACGGTGGTAGGGCTCACCTTCGTGCTCTGTGGGCCGCTTCATCATCTCCTACGATTACTCGCCCGAGGCGTGGTGCTCATGGGTCAGCAGGTCGCGGCAGAGGTCGTGGCTCGTGTCCAGCCTAGCGGTCCTCGTAACCGCATTTATGCTTTGTCCACCGACAGATCGTGAGGCCTCACCGATGTCGCCGCAGTACCTTATCGGGCGGGTTTGATGTTTATGCCTTGATAGATCCGGTTCTACTGGTCCCATATATCTCCCTTGTTGCTAGTAGGATAGGATAGAGCACGAGTCCATAGACCCTTTCGAGGTAGCTACGCCAAATGGGTGATTCGGTGGTAGCTCGGCGGGTATATGTGGCTTGTCCTATGACCATTTACGTCGGCACCTAGCCGACTTGATAGAGTTGGAGATGATTGACCGACGTGATTATGGGGATGGATTGGCTAGCTTCTTGCTATGCCAATGTAGACCGCAGAGAGAGTAGTACGTTCCGCTTTCCGGCGAGCCATTGTTGAGTGGGAGGAGCACGGTATCGCCGGCGGTAGGTTTATTTCCTACCTCAAGGCTAGGAAGATGGTGCGGCGGGTATATCTACCATCTAGTTCGAGTGTTTGATACCGAGGTCGCGTACCAGATTTTCATCGATTCGTAGTCACGAGTTCCCGACGTGTTCCCGCATGACCTCCGTATCCTCCCGAGAGGAGATTGAGTTTTGTATTGACATATTGCGGATACTCGCCTATTTCCATTCCGCCATACGTAATGGCACCGCCGAGTTGAGAGAGTGAAGGATCACCAGGGATTTGCTAGAAGGGTTTCATTAGGCCCAGTGTTTCTCCCGGGGCGCCGTATTGTTCGTGAAGAAGAGGGCGGACGCCGCGCATGTGTGTTGATTACGTGCAAATGAACAAGGTGACCATTAAGAACATATACCCTCCCGTGATTGATGATTTGTTCGACCGTTGCACGGTGCGAGATGTTTCTCCAAGATTGATCCGCGATCGGGCTATCATCAGTGCGAGTCGAGAGGTGGATGTCCCTAGGATCGCATTCCGACTGCGGGCATTATGAGTTCGTGGTCATGTCTTTGTTGACCAATGCTCCGTGGTATTCATGGATTTGATGAACCGAGTGTTCAAACCATTTTTGGACACGCTTGTGATAGTGTTCATTGATGATATCTTGGTTTATTCTCGCCAGAGCGAGAGCATGCGCGAGCATTTGGCGATCTTGGCCGATGATTCTCCAGACCAGCAGTTACGCCAAGTTTTCCAAATGTGAGTTTTGTTGACTTCGCGGCGCTTGGGCATATTGTCGGGCCGATGGCATTCGAGTTGATACGCCAAGATCGAGGCGCGAGACTTGCCGAGACCTACTACCCGGCGAGGTTCGCAGCTCGGGCCTTGCGAGTTATTATCGCGGTTCGTGGAGAAGTTTGCTTCTATCTACGCACCATTGACTAGGCCGACTCGTAAGCAGCCAAGTTTGATGGATGATGCTTGGAGCGTGGTTTCCGATTCTTTGAAGAGAGATCGACGACCGCCCGTTCTTACTCTTCCGCAGGTCCGGATGGTTACGTCGTGTATTGTGATCGTCGCATCGGGTTGGGATGTATTGAAGCAGCATGGCTGGGTTATATCATATGCAACCCTACAGCTGAAGAAAAACGAGAGCAACTACGCCACCCATGATTGGAGTTAGCGTAGTGATTCACGCTTTGAAGATCTGAGGCACTATTTGTATGGGGTTCACGTGGATATTTATACAGACCACAAGAGCCTCCAGTATATCTTCAGCCAGAGGGAGCTGAACTTACGACAGAGACGGTGGTTAGAGTTGCTTAAGGATTACGATGTTGATATCCTATACCACCCGGGGAAGGCCAATGTTGTGGCAGATGCTCTTAGTCGTAGGTCGATGGGGAGCCTATCAGATGCGCTAGAGAGGAGGGACATGGTTCGTGATTTGCATCAGTTAGCGAGCCTTGGTGTCCGTTTGATTGATTCTGATAGCAGTGGGGTTAGAGTTCGTGAGGTTGCCGAGTCTTCCATCGTCGAGGAGGTGAAGAGGCAACAGTTCGAGGATCCAGCTTTGATTCGATATCGTGATACAGCTCTTCGTGAGGGCAAGGGTCCTTTTGAGGTAGCACCTGATGGGGTGCTAAGGTTTGAGGGCGCATCGTGTTCCAGATGTTTCGTGACTTGGCAGCAGGTTCTAGGGGAAGCACACAGCGCACGTTACTCTATCCATCCAGGGTCGACCAAGATGTACCACGACCTTAGATCTGTGTATTGGTGGGATGGCTTGAAGAGGGACGTTGCAGAGTTCGTAGCTCAGTGCCCGTGTTGTCAGCAGGTGAAGGTAGAGCACCGGAGGCCCGTGGTTTATTCTGACGATTGAGATCCCGACCTGGAAGTGGGAGGTAATCAACATGGACTTCATCACAGGATTACCTCGCACTCAGAGGAGACATGATTCTATATGGGTTATCGTCGACAGGCTGACGAAATCAGCCCACTTTCTTCCCGTCAGGACGACTTTTTCGGCTGAGGATTATGCCAGACTTTACATCCGAGAGATCGTCAGACTGCATGGAGTCCCTACTTCGATCATATCTGACAGGGGAGCCCAGTTTACGGCTAACTTCTGGAGGTCCTTCCAGAGGGGTTTAGGGACGCAGGTGAGCACGAGATCGCATTTCATCCACGCATGACGGACAGCAGAGCGCACTATCCGCACTCTTGAGGATATCTCGAGCCCGTGTTATTGACTTCGGTAGTTGGGAGGATCATTTGCCTCTAGTTGAGTTCGCTTATAATAATAGCTACCACTCCGATTCGATGGCGCCTTATGAGGCCTTGTATGGGAGGAAGTGCAGATCGCCTATAGGTTGGTTCGATGTGGGCGGCGGCGCTAGTGGGACCAGATTTGGTACAGCAGATGGATAAGGTGAAACTTATCCGAGAGCGGCTATCGACACTCGAGTCGATGTAAGTCGATGCAGATCATCGTCGTCGACATCTTGAGTTCGAGGTTCATGATTGGGTTTTCCTAAGGTGTCACCCATGGCGGTGTGATGAGATTCGGGAAGAAGGAAGCTCACCAAGGTACATCGGGCCGCTTCGATTGTCCGCAGGTAGGCGTTGCCTACGAGTTGATCTGCCGTCCGATCCGAGGCGGTGCATCCGTGTTTCACGATCTATCCGAGGAGATGTATCGGGGATACATCTAGGGTCCACACGATTGACGATGTCCACGTGACCGAGGGGGTATAGTATTATGAGATTGCCAAAGCGATAGTCGATCGTCGAGTTAGGCGCTCGGACGAAGGACGTGGCTTCCACAAAGTCTTGTGGCGAACGAGCTCGAGGAGGAGATGACATGGGAAGCCGAGGAGGACATGAGGCGGAAGTATCTCACCTATTCCCACACCTCCGTAAATTCACTTTCCTACTTGCAAATTTTCGTTATCGTTTACGCTATGTGTTGCTGTGGCCGTGTGTGGCATTTACAACCGCTTAAGCTTCTTCGATAATCGTCTTGGGAAGAAACATTCGTCCCGAATGTTTCTAAGGAGGGGAGAATGTTATACCCCGTATTTCCAGAGTATGTACGTAAGGGAATACGTACGAAAGTCTTGCCTTAAAGATAAGCCTTGGACGTTTTATTTTGTACACAACTCACTAAAAGAATCGTTTTCCGACGAAACGTTTCCACAGCTTTCGTAGAGTAAATTCCGGCTATGCCATTTCTTATTTTTGCGGATTTTTCCGAGAGACGAAACATTTTGGACCAACGGGAGGGCAACACTGGGCACCCTCCCATTGATGGACTTGAATCGTCCATGGACGAAATTGGAGAGCCAAGGCACGTTTTTTGTGCCTTGTGCACAAGTCAAGGGTTGGTAGGATATTTGTGTTTAGTTAATCCTCACCCTACACTTGCCTTGCACTTGTCTTCATCTTGGCCATTGGTTGGCCAAGGCTTGACCTATAAATACCCCCCTTAGAGATGAAGAGTTCTTCATCCACAAATCTTCCAAGTCTTGAAAAATCCTCTCCTCTCCCTTTGTAGTCTTCTCGTCCAAAACACCTCCCCCTCCCCTTGTGAAGGCCCTTGGCCGAATACCCCCCCCCCTCTCTAGCCTAGTAGTTTGGCCGAGGCCCCCCCTAGCCTAGCCAAAAATCTACCCCCCCTCCCTTGGTAGAAAAGTTACCTTCTTGTATCGTTATAATGCCCAAAATACCCTAGCCCAAATACCTTAGTACTTAGTAGAAGTTGTGAAGAACTTCTAAGGTTCTTGGAGCATACAACTTAGGAGCAAAACCTTGCTCAGGCGCGACTTTTTCTAGGATATTATTGGGCTTACCGAGGTAACTAATCCTAACCCTCTTTTGAATTAGAATATATATACTGTTGTAGTATAAGGATAAGTATAAATACTTAGAAGTATATCACAGAATAGAATTGAACTGTTATCACAGTAGAAGGGTTTAAAAGAAGAATAATTGAATCAGACTTACATGGATCGCTTTCACGATGAGACTTATATAGCTCACCGGGTAGGGAAGTGCTGCCCGACTCTCCGTAGAATTGTGAACCCTCTGTTTAGAATGACCTTCAGAGTAGTCTTTGATAGATATCTGTGACCATTATAGGCTGACTCTCTGCGCGCAACATATTCAACTTGGCAGGTGGTTTTCGCTGAGAAGGTATGTGATTCTTCCTAAAGCATGATATTTTACAATATATATATAGTACGGTAGACGTACATGTGTTAACTGAATAATAACTACGGCAATGTCTTTGACTTAAGCCTGAATAACACTTACGGCAATGCCTCACGGCTTAAGCCTGAATAACACTTACGGCAATGCCTCACGGCTTAAGCCTGAATAATAAAGATCTGAAAGCATTTCAAAAGAATACTGAATCATTTTAAAGAGAACTAATTGGTTTTTAAAACAGACGCTTAAGAGTTATACTAGCTTTATGGGAAGTTAAGTATAACCACTTAAGATTGATAAAAGAAACAAGTTTGCCTATGTGTTTATAACAGACTTATATTGTGAAAAGAATAATAAGATGGTTTGATAAGTAGACATGATATGATGCTATGTGTGTTAGTATCCTGTAACGTTTGTATAGGTGAGTATCCTTGTTGTGCTTATGTTGTTTAAAGATAAGTTGTTATGTTAGTATACTATCACTCACCTCTTGAGATGATACCGGGGGTTAAGCCCTCCGACGCGGGTAGACTCAGCGTGATGCAGGACCATCATTCGAGAATACCTCATGCGGGTCCAGGGGCCTATGCGGAGCTACGAGTTCCGTGTTAGTATGCGGGTTATGCCTCATGCGGTCTGTGTGGCCATGCGGACAGCGAGTCCAGGACGATGCCGAGGAGTAGCTACCCTCGATGCGGGCCCATGTGAGTGGCCTATGCGGACTCCGGGAGTCCAGGATTAGGCTTGCAGAATGATGATGGGGGCGAGTGGCCCTGTTTCGATCATTCGCAGCCTAGACAAGACTCATTACAGTTACCTATTGTTGCTCTTGTTTGTGATGTGGCACTATGCGGTTTCTCGTTGTTTCACACATATTTGTAAACTGGTTTTTAAATGATATGTTTTCATTTAAGTACTTTACAGTTTCGCATACTTAGTACCTGTTGTACTGACCTCCTTCGGGGGGCTGCGTTCATGCCGCAGGTAAGGGCAAGCAGGTGCTAGATCCGCATCCTTAGGATCTCTACGTTGGTGTCAGGAGCTCCATCTCTTCCGGAGGCTCTACTTTTTGGTATGATCTCCCTGTTGTAGATAGTTTGTACGATCGGGTATGGCGGCCCCGTCCCGCCATAGTTGTATATTTCAGAGGTCTGTAGTCATGTTGTACAAAGGTCGGATGTAACTGCTGAACTATGATTATATATATATGCCGAAAGGCGATGTTTTCTCACATAAACTGTGTCTTATTTTATAAACTGTTTCATGTCTTGTTTTATATTTCCGCTGATTTCTCTGATGTATGACTACTTGGGTGCCTCTTAAGGCACGATCCACGGCCCGAACGGGTCGTGACAGATGAACCCAGAGTCGAGTGAAATACATTCCGGATGAACCGGTAGTCGAGTGAAATACATTCCGGATGAACCTGTGTCGAGTGAAATACATTCCCGGATGAACCGGTAGTCGAGTGAAATACATTCCCGGATGAACCGGTAGTCGAGTGAAATACATTCCCGGATGAACCGGTAGTCGAGTGAAATACATTCCTTGCACAACAAGTCTATCATACGCAAAACGTAGGCAAGTTTTACAACAACAAGCATAGGCAAGTTATACACAACTCAAAGAAACCAGGTTTTAACCCTAAAGTGTTACATACATTAACTCTTTTTAAAAGATCCGTTTCTTTCACATAAGTCACACAATACCCGTAGTATAAAAATAGTGACTATCTTTTTAAGTAAACAAAATGCTTCCCCTTTTGTAAAATCAAGTAACAACATTATTTTCCAAACGTTCAAGTTTGCCTAAATTCAAATGCTCAAGTCACTTATTTTAGAAAGGTTTCATAACTCATAGTCTCAATCTCTTTTAAAACATTTGAGTAACATATGTCTTATGTGTGAATAGGTTATTCTTGTTTATAACAATCTTGCTACAGCAGCCATGATCTAGAAAATGAAATATCATTTTGTCTCATCTTAGTTTCTATGCAGATGGAGGTTTCTACTAGTTTTAATAATACAACTCATTAGTCAGTACATTTTCCTTTATTAACGCTGCAGTGGTTTGTCGATACACATTCTGATTTCCGAAATCAGTAAAACATTCTTAAGCCGTTATACCTAACTTCTCATAAGGCTAGTATAACTCTTAAGTTTTTCAAAAAGCAAGTATTACTCTTCTTTCAAAACGATTCATAAATCTTTTGAAATACATCAAGTTCTTTATTATCACATAACAAGCCAGTTATAATTCACATCAGTTACCTTTTAAAACCACGAAGTATTTTCTTACCTACATAAAGCTGTTATAACCAACTTCTCATAAAGCCGTTATAACACTTTATGTTTTAAACCAATCAAATACATTTAGCACATGTACGTCTACCGTACTACATAGTTCACACATATCATGCTAGAACAAATAGGAAGGGGTTCACATACCTCGCGACGAGTATCGACAATAAGCAAAATGCTCCAAGTACTACAACCTTGCTAGCCCTTTCCACTCCTCAAGTAGAATACGCTACTCGTAGTACTTCCACCTATAAGGCCACAAACGTCTATTAACTTCTAACCGTACGGTTCCATATTCTACAGAAAATTCGGCAGCACCTCCCCCCCCCGCAACAGCGTAAATCTCCTCCTCTATCGAGGCCGGCTACCAAGCCAACCAGGGGGGGTTTTATACGTCTAACCGGACGTGTACAATTCTACTACACAACAAGCTACACAAGTCTACTGTAATACAGTCCTATGTAGTTACAGTTCAGTTCTTTTCTTGAAATTCAGGCTTAAGTCAAAAGACATTGCCGCAGTATTAAGCTTAGTTCTATATATAGTATACTTCAACTATATAATACAACAACATGTAATTTCCAATTACAAAAAGGGGGACAAGATTATTTACCTCGATAAGCCCAAAATTATCCGAGATAAAAGTCGATCCTGAGCAAGGTTTAGCTCCTACTCCGTGCGCTCCAAACAACCCTTAGAAGTTCTAACCAACTTCTACTTAAATACTTCAACCAACAAAGAAGATTTCCTTAGGGTTTCGGTTTGAGACTTAAAGGACAAAAAGTAGTATTTCCTGCTCACGATAGAGGTAACTTTGGACTACTACAAGGTATAAGGCTAAGGTATTTTGGGCATTAGAACAATACTGGGAGAGTATTTCAATACCACAACGGGGGGGGACCGCACGAACACACTCCAAGATAGGGGGGTTCTCGGCGAAGGGCCTTGACAAGGGAGGGGAACTCTACTCGAGGCCTCACAAAGGTGGTGGGAGTTGGACGAGAGCCAACAAGAGGGAGGAGAGGGTTTCAAGACTTAGACAAGTGAAGAGTGGATGAAGAAGTTCATCTCTAAGGGGTATTTATAGAAAGCCAAAAGCCAACCAATGGCCAAGATCAAGCCATGTGCAAGGCAAGTGTAAGGCCTTGATCAAGCCAAGTGCACCCTATCCCCTACTCCACAAAACATGGCTCAAAACAATGCACAAAACAAGTCCAAAACAAGGCACAAAACAAGGCACCAATAAGACACAAGACGTGAGCCAATCGGCCACCAATCCGTCCACCATGAGGGTGACAAGTGTCACCCTCCCGTTGGTCCAAAATGTTTCGTCTCTCGGAAAAATCCGCAAAAAGTAAATGACATAGCCGAATTTTCCTACGCAGTTCGTGGAAACGCTTCGTCAAAAACGACTCTAACCGGGTGTTGTGCACAAAAAGAATTCGCCAAGCCAATTTGAAGTTCGAATTTCTCGCACGCCCCACGCATATACCGGAAATACGGTATAATAAAGATGTCTATTTTTCAAAGTAAGGTACTATACTTTTAGGAAACTCATTTCAAAGCTTGAAATCAAGTAACTTCAAATTTTTCACAAACTAGGCAAATTATGCCCATTAATCAAAATAGACAACTTTCTTAACCTTCCATAAAGCCGTTATAACCAACTTCCCATAAAGCCGTTATAACCCTTTATGGTTTTAGACATATCCATTCCTTTTATAACCAAGAGACTTATACTTAAAACCAAGTATCAAATACTTATAAATCAAGTTTCTTAACTTTCAAAATACTTCAAGTCTCTTAATATTTAGAGAAAACAAGTTTCTTCTACTTTTAAACCTCAAGTAACTCACACCTTTAAAACAAGTTACTTCTCTTAAATCATGTCATTTCTCCTCTCTTAAAACAATTAATTAAATCACTCCTTTGACTCCTCTAAAGTCATTACAACAACCCTTAGGTTTTGGAACTAGGACACTAGCCAAAATATTTGGAAACCACTTCCTTTTCAAGACTCCATGTACTTTAAGTAAAATACTTTCACTTTTAAGAATCCAACTTCACTAAGGCAATGGATTATACAACTTACAATTTAAACATCAAAGTACAATCAAGGAAGTACATAGAACAAATTCTATTTTAGGCAATCCAAATACAACCAAGGAATGGATCATTTAAGGAGTAGGACATACTTTCTTTAGCTTAAGGAATCATGCTAGAAGAGGAGATAGTTCACATACCTTTTCGGCTAAATCCACAAGCTAAGCCGAATACGCCGTACGTAGAAGTGTCAACCTATAATGGTCACAACAAGACTATCAACTTCTAGTCTCTAACGTAGAATAATACTAATTATACGGTCTCTAATTCTACGGAAAATCGGGCAAAGACTTCCTTTGTTTCTACTCACTTTGCCACCTTTTTCAAGGCCGAATACAATAACCAACACGCCACTTTTAAGGCTCAAAACAACAACCAAACAAAGGGGATTACATGCCTTACAATACGTGTAAACTTCCGCCCCACAATTAATACGAAGTAGTTCCATATTCAAGCCATTCTCGGCCAAACAACAACCAACAAATCAAAGTCTTTTCCAATCCTTTTCCAATTCCAAGTTCTAAGGTCTAACATGTTATATAGTCATAAACAACTTCAACAACTACAATTTCCTTCTTATACAACATGCGACGACTTAAACTAATAATCAACTTGAATTGTAATCTCAAGGCTAACATGCTAGTTTTCGGATTAGGGTTCCAATAGCCAATATACTTATCCAACTACACAATATATACCTCATGCTTGCTAATATCCATAGCTACAATTACAAGTAATCTTAATTACTAAAACGACAAGATTTATACCTTTATAAGCCCTTAAAATTTCCAAGATTCAAAGTCGCGCCTTAGCAATTCTTAGCTCCTTTCCTTATGTTCCAATCCGCTCCAAGCACTCCTTAGAAGCCTATGAAGAACCCATATTCAAGTTCCAACTTCAAAGTTGAAGAACACCTTAAGTTTCCGCCTTGCGACTAAAATGAAAACGCCGTTTTTCCGAAATCTTTCTATTGAGATATCCTTACAACACCCTTAGGGACATTGGGTTAAAGTCTTGTGAACAAAGGATCAAAACTACAAATTTTTCTTGTTGGAACTCCTCCAAACCCGAGAGCAATACTATGGACAAGAAAATGTTGTGAAATTTTCTAAGTGTTAAAAGAGCTTGTCTTGCACTAGCTTAGCATATATAACACATTGGATGGCTTAGATTATAACAAATGTGTGGCTTGGATGAGGATCATTAATTAAAGAGCCAAGTGGACAAGTTGACCTTGGTCAACAATCTCAAGCTTGAAGACTTATCTTCCAAGATGGTCAATGACCATTCTACCCCTTACAAAATTCGACCAAGACCAAGTGTGGGGGTGCCACGTGTCGCCCTCTCATTCGTCCATAAAATTCTGTAACCCTCGTGGGCCCCACAAAACGTAAAATTCCTCGGGTGGGCCCCACGTGACCAAATCCGTAAAAGTAAATTTCCAAAATGTTAAAAGTTCCATATTCCTCAAATAATACATTTTGAGAATCCAATTCTCAACAACGAACATTTTTGCTTTCCGACGTTCGGAAGATTTTCCGTCGGAAAAACAATTCTTCCTTTCGTACCAATTTCCAAGTCTTGATTCCTTACATACCTTCTCTTATACATGTCCTGAACTTACGGGATGTAACAAGTACAGACAGGTGTACAGGAGGTAGAGGGCCAGCGCGGAGATCTGCGTAAGAGGGCTAGACCGGTTGGATATCACAGTGAGTTTTTGGACGAGCAGCCTCAGCAGCGAGTGAGATATTCGTCCCAGCCTACCCAGTACATACCCCCGCAGCCCACAGGTGGGATATTGGACCCCACAAGGTATTTAGGAGCCGGTCCAAGCTCCAGGGGTCGAGGTTCTCAGAGGAGCAGAGGATTTTCTCAGTCGAGGCCACTTTTTCCTCAGTGTTTCCGATGTAGTAAGCGTCATTTGGGGAAATGCCGTTATGGCACGGGTCTTTGTTTTTATTGTGGCCGTCCGGGCCATATACTGAGGGTATGTCCTTTTAGAAGGAGCACCAGTGAGGTGGCTCAGCCTATGAGGCCGATGGTTGACTCTCTTTCCTCCACAACTGTGCGTCCCCCAGGGCAGGGTGTTCAGATGTCAGCCATCCGTGGTAGAGGTCAGGGTGGAGTTTATAGTTCTAGCGGTCCTTCGAACCGCAGAGGTGACGTGACTACTGGACAGGATCAGGAGGAGACATCGCACGGGGTTACAGGTATATTTCGATTCTTTGGAATCATACGTGCATTGATAGATTCAGATTTCGCCTTAGCGTATATGTTTTCCCTTTGTTGCTAGTAGTTGTAAAGTGATAGTACCCCAGAGGTAGGGATACCTTGATTAGTAAAGTGAGAAGTTAAGAATATTGACAAGAATGGTAAGTGAACTGAGACTATAGTTGTGTAGAGTTCACACGTAGTAATTGCCCCATAACAGTGTAAGACCAATAGGGAAAATTGTACAGTATAAATACTTTGGTTTATGTGACGAACCTCTAGTGAATAGGGGGGGGGGGGGGATAGGGTGAGAAGTACCTTGAGATAAGAGAAAGATTTATTTTAGACTAAGAACGAGAAGTTAAGTGTGACGATGAGTCGGGTTGTGGACTTATTTCGGGTCAACCGATAGTATGGAATGGGGTGATGTCAGTTGATAATGGTCCTGCTATGTGATAGGGTCACGAGGGTGTAAGGACCAGGTCTAGTTGATCGTTGTACGAGTTCGTGGATGTGTTCCACCGGAACCAGGTCGTAAAGGTCGAGAAGAGCCTTAACGGGAAAGTAAGTAACAATATGGCCAAGTTTGGATAGTAACTCCAAGGATTGGAGAATAGAAACAATATTTGAGATTTTGTACGTGTACTAGATAAGTTTGAAAGTACGAGAAAGTATGACAAGTAAGGAAAGAAAGGAACCTCTAAGGATCCCGTGTTTGAGAAGACTGTAACCTTCGAGTTTTGTGAGAAGGGACCACGGACGGAAGGTCCATTGTTATGTTTACGTATGTTGTGGTGGCCATGTGTGGCATCGTTGGTCTTGTGGAGTTTTGATTGATAGACATAGTATAGGGATTGTGCCGGAGTTTGTATAGCCTGACAACCGACTAAGAACATTCGGGGACGAATGTTTCTAAGGGGGGAAGAATGTTACACCACGTAAGTCCAGGACTTGTATAAGAGAATTTACGTAAGGAATTAAGACTTGGAAATTAGTACAAAAGGAAGAATTGTTTTTCCGGCGGAAAATCATCCGAACGTCGGAAAGGAAAAATGTTCGTTGTTGAGAATTGGATTCTCAAAGTGCATTATTTGAAGAGTATGGAACTCTTAACCTTATGAAAATTTATTTTTACGGATTTGGTCACGTGGGGCCCACCCGACGAATTTTACGTTTTGCGGGGCCCACGAGGGTTACGGAATTTTATGGACGAATGAGAGGGCGACACGTGGCACCCCCCCACATGTGGTCTTGGTCGAATTAGTAAGGGGTAGAATGGTCATTTACCATCTTGGAAGATAAGTCTTCAAAGCTTGATATATTTGACCAAAGTCAACTTCTCCACATGGGCTTGATCCTAGTGAAACTCATCTTAGCCACCCATTTGTTTAAGTCTAGACCCTCCAATGTGTTATAAATACATACTAGTAGCAAGAAAATGTCTTGAAGACTTAGAAAAATTTCACAAACACTTTGTGCTAGCATAAGTGCTCTCGGGTTTGGGCTATTTCCAACAAGAAAATTTTGTAGTTTTGATCCATTAGCCACAAGACTTAAACCCAAGGCTCCTAAGAGTGTTGTAAGGTTATCTCAATAGAAAGATTTCGGAAAAACAGCATTTTCGTATTAGTCGCAAGGCGGAAACTTAAGGAGTTCTTCAACTTTGAAGTTGGAACTTGAAGATGGCTTCTTCATAGGCCTCTAAGGAGTGCTTGGAGCGGATTGGAACTTAAGGAAAGGAGCTAAGAATTTCTAAGGCGCGACTTTGAATCTTGGAATTTTTAAGGGCTTGTAAAGGTATAAATTTTGTCGTTTTAGTGGTTAAGACTTACTTATTGTTGTAGCTATGGATTTTAGCAAGCATGAGTTATATAGTATGAAGTTTGATAAGTATATTGGCTATTGGAACCCTAACCGAAAACTAGCATGTTTAGCCTTAAGATTTCAATTCAAGTTGATTATTAGTTTAAGTCGTCGCATGTTGTATAAAGAAGGAAATTGTAGTTGTTGAAGTTGTTTATGAATATATAACATGTTAGACCTTAGAACTTGGAATTGGAAAAGGATTGGAAAAGACTTTGAATTGTGGTTATGTAAGTTGGCCGAGAATGGCTAGTGAGCATTAAACTACTTCGTATGAATTGTGGGGCAGAATTTTACACGTATAGTAAGGCGTGTAATCCCCTTTGTTTGGTTGTTGTTTTGAGCCTTAAATGTGGCGTGTTGGTTATTGTATTCGGCCTTGAAAAAGGTGGCAAAGTGAGTAGAAACAAAGGAAGTGCTGCCCGATTTTCCGTAGAATTAGAGACCGTATACTTAGTATTATTCTACGTTAGAGACTAGAAGTTGATTGTCTTGTTGTGGCCATTATAGGTTGACACTTCTACGTACGGCGTATTCGGCTTAGCTTGTGGATTTAGCCGAAAAGGTATGTGAACTATCTCCTCTTCTAGCATGATTCCTTAAGATAAAGAAAGTATGTACTACTCCTTAAATAATTCATTCCTTGGTTGTATTTGGATTGCCTAAAATAGAATTCGTTCTATGTACTCCCTTGATTGTACTTTGATGTTTAAATTGTAAGTTGTATAATCCATTTCCTTAGTGAAGTTTGGATTCTTAAAAGTGAAAGTATTTTACTTAAAGTACATAGAGTCTTGAAAATGAAGTGGTTTCCAAACCTTTTGGCTAGTGCCTTAGTTCCAAAACCTAAAGGTCATTATAATGACTTTAGGGGAGTCAAAGGAGTGATTTACTTAATTGTTTTAAAAGAGGAGAAATGACATGATTTAAGAGAAGTAACTTGTTTTAAAGGTGCGAGTTACTTGAGGTTTAAAAGTAGAAGAAACTTGTTTTCTATATATTAAGAGACTCGAAGTATTTTGAAAGTTAAGAGACTTGATTTGAAAGTTTGTGATACTTGGTTTTAAGTATAAGTCTCTTGGTTATAAAAAGAATGAAATTGTCTAAAAACCATAAAGGGTTATAACGACTTTATGGGAAGTTGGTTATAACGGCTTTATGGGAGGTTAAGAAAGTTGTCTATTTTGATTATTAGGCATAAGTTGCCTAGATTGTGAAAATTTGAAGTTACTTGGTTTCAAGCTTTGAAATGAGTTTCTAAAAGTGTAGTAACTTACTTTGAAAAATAGACACACCTTGATACTACGGGTGTTAGTATCTTGGGGTTTTACATAAAAAGGAGTCTTTTGAAAAGAATGTACGTATGTAGTACTTTGGCTTGATTAATTGAGAATTATTCTAAGTGTGCCTTGATAAGTACTTTGGCTTGATTAATTGAGAATTATTCTAAGTGTACATTGATAAGTACTTTGGCTTGATTAATTGAGAATTAGTCTAAGTGTGCCTTGATAAGTACTTTGGCTTGATTAATTGAGAATTAGTCTAAGTGTGCCTTGATAAGTACTTTGGCTTGATTGATTGAGAATTATTCTAAGTGTACCTTGATAAGTACTTTGGCTTGATTAATTGAGAATTAGTCTAAGTGTACCTTGATAAGTACTTTGGCTTGATTAATTGAGAATTAGTCTAAGTGTGCCTTGATAAGTACTTTGGCTTGATTAATTGAGAATTAGTCTAAGTGTGCCTTGATAAGTACTTTGGCTTGATTAATTGAGAATTATTCTAAGTGTGCCTTGATAAGTACTTTGGCTTGATTAATTGAGAATTAGTCTAAGTGTGCCTTGATAAGTACTTTGGCTTGTTTAATTGGGAATTACTCCATGTGTGCCTTGATAAGTACTTTGGCTTGTTTAATTGAGAATTGCCTATGTGTGCTGGTACTAGCCAATTGTGTGCTAGTGGTATATCATTCATTTCAGGGTCATTCCCCGGGTTTGTGGCATTTGCATATTCCGTGGATTTGCTACCCACGATGCGAGGAATACCTCATGCGAGTCCGTAAGGGCTTATGCGGGTGAAATAGTCCTATGCGGCGGTCCACCTATGCGAGGAATACCTCACGCGAGTCCGTAAGGGCTTATGCGGGTGAAATAGTCCCATGCGAGGAATACCTCACGCGGGTCCACGCGACCTATGCGGGTGAAATAGTCCCAGGAGTAGGATTGCTTAATGATACTGCGGGCGGGTGGTCCTGCTTTGATCATGAGCTTCCTAGGTTATATTGTAAATATACTACTATTTACTCTCATGATTGCAAGGTTCGGTGGCTTCTCGATGTTGTATTATATCATGGACTGCCGGCAGTGAGGAAGGATTCCACGGGCATGATTGATATTATGGGCGTGAGACCCATGGTTATATTTTAGTAATGACTTTGAGGGCATGCATCCCTGACTTGATATGACTGAAAATGGGACCGCGAAGACAACCCACCACTAGAGCTTGCTTTGCTCTCGCTCCGCTCGATGTATTGTGTACTGTAGGTTGGCTATCATATATGTCTCCTATTTTGTTAGACTGTTATGATTTCATTCATTACGCATTTCATCTTCCATACTTGGTACATTCTTCGTCTCCTTCGGCCGCTGCGTTGCCGCAGTTTAGGTACGCTGTTTGG
Source organism: Przewalskia tangutica (assembly GCA_029844215.1). NCBI lineage: Eukaryota > Viridiplantae > Streptophyta > Magnoliopsida > Solanales > Solanaceae > Przewalskia > Przewalskia tangutica. The sequence goes on from CM056740.1 coordinate 17,499,076, forward strand.
TGACCGCAGTGTAGGACCGCCGTAGTTTTTGGATAGCTCCTACTCGGAGTTTATCTTTTTGGTATAAGTTCTTTCAAGATGTGCTTTTTGTACGCTTATGGGTACGGGCGGCCTTGTCCGTCATAGTTGATATAACTCTTGAAGTGCGTATTCATATGCTGGATTGGACTCACGTATGCGGTGTAGTGTCTTTTGTTATGTATATTATATGGCACCGGTCACTTTGCCCTTGCACGCATTGATTGGTTTTAAAAAAAAAAGAGAAAAAAAAAAGAGGTGTTATTTAACTTCCGCAGTTTACTTAGTTGTTAAGGTAGAAGGTGCCAGTAGGCACCGCCACGGTCCGGTTCGGGGTGATAAAGAGTGACTCACAGGTTTTGGAAACTGAAGTGATGACTGAAGTGTGGTACGTGTTCTAGAAAGAGTTCGGGTATTCGAGAAGGGTACGACGAGTAAGGAAGGAAGTAAACATGTGCTGAGAGATGGAAGTGATCATTTTTGTGAAGTGAAGGTGCGAAGGGAGTATCCTTTGGACCAGGAGCGAGAGTTGGTGTTGTTTTACATCTTCGAAGTGATTCCTCGTTGGCTTGGATTTGGGTTTCGCGCGTATGTTATGTTATGGCAACATGTGGCATAGTTGGTTTCGTAAGTATAGTAGTGAAGACTATACCGGTGCATGTACGTTGGAGACTTAGAAGGAACATTCGGGACGAATGTTTCTAAGGGGGGAAGAATGTTATACCCCGTATTTCCAGAGTATGTATGTGAGGACGTACGTACAATTGTTTAAGCCCTAATTAGGTTTAGGATGAAATTGTGAACTTTCGACGGAAAAGATTCCGAACCTTGTGAAGGAAATTTTACGTTTTTAATATTTTAACCGATTACGGATTTTTCCGAGAGACGAAATATTTTGGACCAATAGGAGGGAGACATGTGTCACCCTTAGGTGGCATGGTTGGACGAAAATGGTGGGCTAGTGGGCAAGTCAAATAGTCAAGTCTTGCAAGATATTTTTTGTTACACCCCGTAGTTCCAGAGTATGTATGTGAGGACATACGTACGAGAATACGACAGTAATTTTGGAAAGGAAGAAAAATGTGATTTTTCGACGAAAAAGTTTCCGGTTTTTGTGAAGTAAAAAGGTTCGCTAATGAGAATTGGATTCCCAGATTTGGTATTCGGACTTTTTGGGATATTTTAAAAGTATTGAAATTTTAATTTCCGGAATTGGTCACGTGGGGCCCACGAGAGAATTTACGGTTTTGTGAGGCCCACTTTATTTTCGGATTTTTGGCATTACGAATATTTTCGGAATATGAATATTTTGGACCAACGAGAGGGCGACATGTGTCACCCTCAAGTGGACGGATTGTTGGACGATTTGCATGGTCAAGTGGTCAAAGTCTTGGAAGATATTTTCTTTTGGTGAGTGAGAGTAGGTACTTGGACGTTTTTAGTGCCTAGTGGAAGGCCACATGGCTCATTGTTGTGGGGGACATATGTCCCAAGGTTGTGGTGGACATATGTCCCAACATTGTGGTGGACACTTGGTTGGAAGACCTCATTCTTCACATGGATCCAAATCTTCACCCTCCATTTGTTTTAATCTAGACCATTGAAGGTTCTATAAATACCCCCCTTGATAGCAAGACTTCTTCATCACTTGAACAATTTCCAAGTCTCAAAATCCCTCTCCCCCTTTGAGAAGATCTCGTCCAAACACCCCCTTCCTAGTAGCTCTCGCCAAACTCCCCTCTTGATAGTTCGCCCCACACCCCTCTCCCTTAACCAAACTTTGTCCAAAAATTCCTAAACTCTTAAGTGTTCTTCCTTAGTGTATTAGGAAGATTATTAACTAAAGGTTAGAAAAGATTTCACACCCTAGCCCCTAAAGCCTCACCTTGGACGAGAGTTGTGAGGACAAGAACCTTAGTGTTCTTCACTTGTTTAGGTTGGTTCTGGAAGAGGAGTTGGTTAGGAGCGTATAAGGGTTGTTTGGATCGGGTTGGAGCGCATGGAGTAGGAGCTAAACGTTGCTCAGGATCGACATTAAATCTTGGATAATTTTGGGCTTACCGAGGTAAATATCTTGTCCTTCTATTGTAATTGGAAATTACATACTGTAGTAGTATAGAATTGAGTATAAGATTTATAGAAGGATGGTATAAGAGAAGAGAATTGAACTGTACTTACATAGGACTGTACTTACAGTAGACTTGTGTAGTTTGACGGGTAGGGAAGTGCTGCCCAATTTTCCGTAGAATAGAGAACCCTCTGCTTAGAATATTCTACAGTGTAGTCTAGACGTTGATAGACGTATTTGACTATTATAGGTTGATACTCTGCGCGACATATTCGACTTGGCGGTGGATTTCGCTGTCGAGGTATGTGATTCTTCCTATCCTCTTGAGCATGATATTTTAAAATATATATAGTACGGTCAGTGCGTGTGTTAATGAACGTGGTTTTACTTCGATGTCTTTTGACTTGAGTTTTAAATAATAAGAATCTTGAAGTATTTCAAAAGAAGTATGAATCGTTTTTGAAAGAAGAGTAATACTTGGTTTTAAAAGCTTAAGAGTTATGCTAACTTTATGGGAAGTTAGGTATAACGACTTAAGAAAGATAAAAGGAACGATTTACTTAATTGTTTATGAAAGCCTTGTATTGATTTCGGAAAAGGGAAATAAGTATCGAACAAACCACTGCAGCGCTAATAAAGGAAAATGTATTGACTAATTAAGTATTATTAAAACCAGTAGAAACCTCCATCTGCATAGAAGCTAAGATAAGACAAAATTGTATTACATTTCCTAGATCATGGCTGCTTTAATAAGATCATTAATAACAAGTTTTGATTTTCTTAAAATTTCAAAGTAAGAACTTGATTTATAAAAGACAAAGACTTGAAAAATTGAAGTGTTTTCATTTAAAAAGGAAGGCATGATTTTGTCTTAAGTTGGTTCAAAAAGAAGGTAGGGAAATTGTTTTTGTTTACTTAAAAAGATAGTCACTCTATTTTGATACTACGGGTATCGTGTGACTCTTGTGAAAGAAACGGATCTTTTTAAAGAGTTAATGTATGAAGTACTTTGGGGATAAAAACCCGAACTTGTTGACATAAAATAGAAAGTACCTTGTGTGAATAACTTGAATATGTTGGTTTGTGATAGCCTTGTAATACTTTCTTGTTGGTTTGATAAGTAAACAGGTTAGGATGCTACGTGTGTTAGTGTCTTGTGATGTTTGTGTAAAGGGGTTTCCCTTGATTTTGCTTATGTTGTTTAACGATAAGCCGTTATGTTAGTATTGTACCACTCACCTCTTGACATGTTATACCGGGGTTAAGCCGCCGATGCGAGGATGCCTCATGCGGTCCAGGGACCTATGCGAGCTACGAGAGTTCCGTGTTAGTGTGCGGGAATACCTCATGTGGTATATGTGGCCACGCGGACTACGAGTCCGGGGCGATGCCGAGGAGTAGCTACCCTCGACGCGGGAATACCTCACGCGCCTAGGTGGCCTATCGCGAGTCGCGTGAGTTCCAGGATTTGAAGTCACATTGATACCGAGGCGAGTGGCCGCTTTGATCATGTGGCGCGGTCTAGAAAGACCTCGTGATACGATTTTATAGCATTGTTGGTACCGTGGGTTTTAGTAGTCGGCTATGCCTTCGCATTTACCCGCATAGCTTTATTATGACACAGTGGGACACGTGTTCATGTATTCCTTGGTGCTTTTACATCATGGATCGCCGGTGATGGGAAGGAATTCCACGCATGATTGATATTGTGGGCATGAGACCCATGGTTATATTTGAGTGATGACTTTGGCGTGAGTCCACGACTTGACATATTCGCTACATATTGTGTATCGTAAATTGGTTATCATATATGTCTTCTGTTTTATATAGACTATTATGATTTCATTTATAGTATTTTTAGTTTCACATACTTGGTACCTGTTGTACTGACCTCCTTCGGGGGGTTGCGTTCATGCCGCAGGTAGAGGTACACCAGTTGTTGATCCTCGCTCATAGGGTCACAGTTCAGCGTTTTGGGAAGCTCCGTGTCTCCGGAGGCTTATCTTTGGTATAGTCCCCTGTCGTTGTAGGTACTTACATTCAGGGGTATGGCGGGGCCCTGTCCCGCCATTGTTGTTATAACATTCTTAGAGGTCTGTAGTACTGTTGTGGGCAGGGCTTGTAAAAGGGATGTAACTGTTCAAATTTTTATATATATATGCCGACAGACAGCTCTTCTCAGATAAACTGTTTCTCACTTCATATTGTTTCATGTCTTGTTTTATATTCCGCTGGTTACTCTGATTTATGTCTACTTGGGTGCCCGGGTAAGGTGTTATACCCCGTATTTCCAGAGTATGTACGTGAGGGCGTACGTATAAAATTTAAGCCTTAAGTTGGCAAGGTTCGAAAATTTGGGCACAAGTGCCGAAAAGAATCGTTTTTCGACGAAACGTTTTACAAGACTTGCGAAGGGAAAATTCTGGCTATGTCATTTATAATTTTTGCGGATTTTTCCGAGAGACGAAACATTTTGGACCAACGGGAGGGTGACATGTGTCACCCTCACATTGGAAGCAAGTGGGGCGGCTAAGGTGGACGATTTGGAGCTTGTGGTTAGGTAGGATATTTTGTGTAGTTGGTGTGGTAGATGGATAAGGTGCACTTGGCTTAATCCTAGCCCTACACTTGCCTAACACTTGGATGAATCTTGGCCATTGGTTGGCCATTTCTTGACCTATAAATACCCCCCTTTGTTGATGAAATTCTTCATCCAAAAATCATTTACTAAGTGTTAAAATCCTCCCCCCCCTCTTTGTGAAAGCTTTCGTCCGCCACACCCCCCTCCCCTTCGAGAGCCCTCGCCAAGAATACACCCCTAGCCTAGTTGTTTTCAGATAATACCCCCTTTGTGGTATTGAAATACTCTCAAGTATTGTTATAATGCCCAAATACTTTAGCCCAAATACCTTGTAGTACTTTCCAAAGTTACCTCTATACTAAAAGCCTTAAAATACTATTATACTTCCCTCAGTCACAAAAACGAAACCCTAAGGAAAACCTTCATAGTCGGTTGAAGTGTTAAGTAGAAGTTGCGTAGAACTTCTAAGGGTTGTTTGGAGCGGATTGGAGCACTCGGAGTAGGAGCTAAACGTTGCTCAGGAGCGACATTAAACTTGGATAATTTTGGGCTCATCGAGGTAAATACTACTGTCCTTCTATTGTAATTGGGAATTACATACTGTAGTAGTATAGAAATGAATATAAGATTCATAGAAGAGATTTGAACTGTAATAGAAGGATATTACAGAATAGACTTGAACTGAAATCACATCAGAAGAATATAAGTAGAAGATTAAACTGTACTTACATAGGACCGTATTTACAGTAGACTGATAGCCTTTATTGGTTGAATGTTCTGCGAGTAGCATGAACTACTTGGAAGGTGGACAAGGCTAGCCGGGTTATAGCCGTGGAGCGTTTTGCTTATAGTCGATAATCTTCGCGAGGTATGTGATTCTTCCTATACTCTTGAGCATGATATTTTAAAGATATATATATATATATATATAGTACGGTAGACGTACGTGTGTTGACTGAACGTAATTGTATGGCAATGTCTTTTGACTTAAGCCTGAATAAAATATATATATATAGTACGGTAGACGTACGTGTGTTGACTGAACGTAATTGTACGGCAATGTCTTTTGACTTAAGCCTGAATAATAAGAATCTTGAAGTATTTCAAAAGAATTAAGAAACCTTTTTGAAAGAAGAGTAATACTTGGTTTTGAAAACATAAGAGTTATACTAGCTTTATGGGAAGTTAGGTATAACGTCTTAAGAGAGATAAAGAGAATGGTTTTACTGATTTTAAAAGTTAAGAGACTTGATCTTATAAGATAAGAGACTTAACTTAATTGATTTGAAAGTTGTAAGATGTATGAAACCTCATTCGTGAGTAATGCGTACTTGGTTTTTAAAAGGAATAATGTTTTAACTGATTTCGGAAATCAGAATGAGTATCGACAAACCACTGCAGCATAAATAAAGGAAATGTATTGAATAATGAAGTATTATTAAAACCAGTAGAAACCTCCATCTGCATAGAAGCTAAGATGAGACAAAATGATATTACATTTCCTAGATCATGGCTGCTTTAATAAGATAGTTATAAACAAGAATAAACTGCTCACACATATGGCATATGTTACTCAATTGTTTTAAAAGAGATTAAGACATCGAACTATGAAACTTTTCTAAAGTAAAGAGACTTGAGTAATTGAAATTAGGCAAACTGGAACTTTAGGGAAAAGAAAGGCATTGTTTTGTCTTAAAAACGGTTTAAAACATAAAGTGTTATAACAGCTTTATGGGAAGTTAGTTATAACGACTTTATGAAACCAAAAGAAGGGTTTTATCATTGGTTTTAATGTGGTAACTTGACTTTAAAAAGAGAAGTGTTTTGGTCCAAAAAGAAGGCATGGTATTGCCTTAATTTGGTTTTAAAGAGGAAAGTATGGAAGTTGTTTTGGTTTACTTAAAAAGATGTAAGTCACTCTATTTTTATACTAAGGGTATCGGGTGACTTTTATAAAAGGAATGGATCTCTTTAAAAGGAATTTAACGTACGTAGTACTTTAGGGTTAAAACCCGGACTTCGACATAAAATGAAAGTACCTTGAGTTGTGTATAACTTGCCTACGCTTGTTGTTGTGAAACTTGCCTATGCTTGTTGTGATAGCCTTTGTTGTGGAAGAATTGTGTTTCTATACTACCGCGTCTCTCGATGGAGGGCCGGTTGACTTGTTGAGAACTTACTTGGACGCATCTGCGTGACGGAGAATTCCACGCACGCCTCGCTGATAGTGTTATTCCATGGACTAGCTCTCCATGAGGTTTCTTCGTTCGCCTTGGTACCGTGGTCGGCTTCGACTTGCCCCGCCTCGTGGCTGATTCGCCTCGTACCGGTATTCACCCTTGCACTTGCCCCGTTCGGTGTAGTGACGAAGTCTCGTGATACGACCTTGGTACACAGTAGTTAGCCCTCGTGATTGCCGGCCACTACGTGGCGGCCTTGGTATCCGTAGTCGGCTTCAGATTGCCCCGTCGCCTTCGTGGTTTGGTTGTATTGTATTGTTAGTACGACTTTGGCATCGTAGGACTTGGTGTTCGTGTGTACTTCTTGGTGTTATCATATCATGATCACGGCGGTGAGGAAGGTCTTCCACGGGCATGGTTGATGTTGTGGGCGTGAGACCCATAATTATATTTGAGTAATGACTTGGAGGGCGTGAGACCCTGACTTGATATAACTGTTATATGTGTGTACTGTAGTTTGGTTATCATACATGTCTCCTATTTTGTTAGACTATTATGATTTCATTTACAGTATTTACAGTTTCACATACTTGCAATTGTTAGACCGACTTTCGGGGCTGCGTTCATGCCGCAGTAGAAGTACATCTACCGCCGATCCCCGCGCTAGGATCACATTTCAGCAGATTGGGAAGCTCTGCCTTCCTGAGGCTTATCTTTGGTATGTTACCCACAGTCCGTAGGTTCTTGTACATCTGTGGTATGGCGGCCCCGTCCGTCATAGTTGTTGTAAAAAATCTTAGAGGTCCAGAGTAATCGCCAAGCGTGGTTGTAAGGATTAGAATCGCTCAAATGTCTATGTATATATATATGCTGAAGGGCAACCGTTTTGGTTGGCCTATTTTCTTTCATCTTGATCCATAACTATTTATATGTTTAAGTTTTTATTTCCGCTGGTTTTTCTCTGATGTTGTATCACTAGGGTGCCCGGGGTAAGGCACCAGTCACGGGCCCTAGTTCGGGTCGTGACAAAAGTGGTATCAGAGCAGTTAGTCCTCGGAAAGTGTCTACAAACCGTGTCGAGTAGAGTCTTGATTATCGATGTGTTGTGCACCACATCTATAATCAGGAGGCTGCAGGACATTTAGGATTGGTTTCCATTCTTCTCATTCTGAGATCGTGCCTTAGAGCTGTGTGATAAGTTGGACCCTCCGACGCACCGCTTTTACCGCTATGCCTCCGCGTAGGCAACCCGCCCGAAGGGCAAGGCGGCAGAGGAGTCGCGAGTAGCAACGCAGCCTCTACAGAGACCACGCACTGAGCCTCCACCGCAACTGGAGCAGAGGAGATGGGTTACGCGAGTGGCCCGATTAATGGCCGTGGTCAGGCCGACTTGAGGATAGGCCGGACGCAGTTCAGCCTGTAGCACCAGTGGTTCACCCTAGATCAGATAGTTTGAGGCTACGGGATTTTCTGAGATGTAACCCGCCAGAGTTTTATGGGTCGAGGCCTGAGGATGATCCGCAGGAGTTCATCCGGCAGTTACAGCGGATCATGAGAGTGATCAAGGCATCGGAGACCGAGTCAGTGGTCCTAGGTTCGCATCGGCTGCGTGATACCGCAGTCGACTGGTTTGATTCGTGGGAGCTGTCCCGGGGAGAGAATGCACTTCCAGCTATATGGGACGAGTTCTCAGGGGCATTTCTTGAACATTTCTTGCCTCCACAGATGAGGAGGGCTCGGGCCGACAGATTTTTGGTGTTGCGGCAGAACGGGCGTACGGTTCGGGAGTACAATGTGGAGTTCGACTCATTGGCGACGTCCTCGCGTTAGTAGCTAGTATGGAGGATCTAGTGCATCGATATGTTACAGGCTCGATGATTACCTAGCGTAGTTGTTCAGGTGTAGCTCTTCAGCCGGGCATGGACATTGCCTGCATGCAGGCTTATGCACTTGGATGTGAGGAGCGGAGAAATCGACGGAATGACCAAGATCAGCAGAAGAGGGCCAGAACAGCAGGGTCCTTTGGTGACTTTCGAGGCGGACCGCCTCAGCAGCAGACTAGTTATGTACCTCCGCCAGTACAGAATGGTCCTCCACAGCCTTCGGGACCTTCGGGATATTCGAGAGCAGTCGTGGCTCCTGTGTTTCAGATTTTCAGGAGTAGGAGTGCTCACGAACGAGGTCGCCCTTGTCTCAGGTGGCCGTTGTGGAAAACTTCATAAGGAGAGAGTGTCGTACTAACTTGGGAGATTGTTATTCTTGCGCCAACAGGCCATCTCGGCGAGAGACTGTCCACCAGTGGTAGCGCTGGTAGGATAGCACAGACTACGGTTCGGGCCATGGTTCTTCACCTTCCATAGCTAGGCAGATGTACACACACTACAGCCCCTGAGAGGTCGCGGTGGAAGTTCCCAGTTTTAGCGGTCCTTTGAACCGCCTATTTTCAGGTATATCCTTAACCCTCTAGAGACTTGTATGTATTGATGTTATGATAATGTGTTAAGTGTTATGTTCGGATAGCTTGGTGCTAAAATGTGATTTAGAAACTGGTTAGTGAAAAAGGGTAAGCCTGGGGGTGAGAAAATAATGAACCTTAGAATATTACAGTTAAGACCTTAGATGTAAGGCCGTCTTGAGTGCAAGATTTTGCGGGTGATCTTTGTCAGAATGTATAAGTATACGCAGAGTAATTGTGGGGAAATTCCTTGGGTAGTGTAAAATGGAAGTGGTAGCTTTCATGACCTGTATAGGTGAGATTGTTCCGGATCGGTAAACAAGAGCTTGATGCGTTAAGTGGGTCGGGTTAGGGCCATGTTGCGGGCCAACCCGCGGCCTGTTTCGAGGTGGGGTCAGCTCTGGGTGGTCCCGCCAGGTGGTAGGGTCACGAGGGTGCTAGGCCCAAGTTTAGATGACCATCGTATGAGTTCGTGGATGTGTTCGACCAGAAGCGGATCGTGAAGGCCGGGAATGGCCTTAAGGGAGATTGAGGCTAGTAAGATGACCAAGTTTGGAGGTGGTGACTCCAAAGTTTTGGGAACTGAAGCAATGACTGAAGTGTGGTACGTATACGAGAAGAGTTCAAGTGTTCGAGAAGGGCACGACGAGTAAGGAAGGAAGAGAATGTGTGTTACTTTGTGGCCATGTGTGGCATTGGAAACTTGTTTAAGTTAAGAAGAACTTTATACCCCGTGGCATTGAAGTGTGGCATTGGAAACATTTCGGGACGAATGTTTCTAAGGAGGGGAGAATGTTATACCCCGTATTTCCAGAGTATGTACGTGAGGGCGTACGTATAAAATTTAAGCCTTAAGTTGGCAAGGTTCGAAAATTTGGGCACAAGTGCCGAAAAGAATCGTTTTTCGACGAAACGTTTTACAAGACTTGCGAAGGGAAAATTCCGGCTATGCCATTTATAATTTTTGCGGATTTTTCCGAGAAACGAAACATTTTGGACCAACGGGAGGGTGACATGTGTCACCCTCACATTGGAAGCAAGTGGGGCGGCTAAGGTGGACGATTTGGAGCTTGTGGTTAGGTAGGATATTTTGTGTAGTTGGTGTGGTAGATGGATAAGGTGCACTTGGCTTAATCCTAGCCCTACACTTGCCTAACACTTGGATGAATCTTGGCCATTGGTTGGCCATTTCTTGACCTATAAATACCCCCCTTTGTTGATGAAATTCTTCATCCAAAAATCATTTACTAAGTGTTAAAATCCTCCCCCCCCTCTTTGTGAAAGCTTTCGTCCGCCACACCCCCCTCCCCCTTTGAGAGCCCTCGGCCAAGAATACACCCCCCCCCTAGCCTAGTTGTTTTCGTATAATACCCCCCTTTGTGGTATTGAAATACTCTCCAAGTATTGTTATAATGCCCAAATACTTTAGCCCAAATACCTTGTAGTACTTTCCAAAGTTACCTCTATACTAAAAGCCTTAAAATACTATTATACTTTCCTCACCACAAAAACGAAACCCTAAGGAAAACCTTCATAGTCGGTTGAAGTGTTAAGTAGAAGGCGTAGAACTTCTAAGGGTTGTTTGGAGCGGATTGGAGCACTTGAGTAGAGCTAAACGTTGCTCGGGAGCGACATTAAACTTGGATAATTTTGGGCTCATCGAGGTAAATACTATCGCCCTTCTATTGTAATTGGGAATTACATAATCGTAGTAGTATAGAAATGAATATAAGATTCAGAAGAGAATTGAACTGTAATAGAAGGATATTACAGAATAGACTTGAACTGAAATCACATCAGAAGAATATAAGTAGAAGATTAAACTGTACTTACATAGGACCGTATTTACAGTAGACTGATAGCCTTTATTGGTTGAATGTTCTGCGAGTAGCATGAACTACTTGGAAGGTGGACAAGGCTAGCCGGGTTATAGCCGTGGAGCGTTTTGCTTATAGTCGATAATCGTCGCGAGGTATGTGATTCTTCCTATACTCTTGAGCATGATATTTTAAAGATATATATATATATAGTACGGTTGACGACGTGTGATCGAACGTAATTGTACGGCAATGTCTTTTGACTTAAGCCTGAATAAAATATATATATATAGTACGGTAGACGTACGTGTGTTGACTGAACGTAATTGTACGGCAATGTCTTTTGACTTAAGCCTGAATAATAAGAATCTTAAAGTATTTCAAAAGAATTAAGAAACCTTTTTGAAAGAAGAGTAATACTTGGTTTTGAAAACATAAGAGTTATACTAGCTTTATGGGAAGTTAGGTATAACGTCTTAAGAGAGATAAAGAGAATGGTTTTACTGATTTTAAAAGTTAAGAGACTTGATCTTATAAGATAAGAGACTTAACTTAATTGATTTGAAAGTTGTAAGATGTATGAAACCTCATTCGTGAGTAATGAGTACTTGGTTTTTAAAAGGAATAATGTTTTAACTGATTTCGGAAATCAGAATGAGTATCGACAAACCACTGCAGCATAAATAAAGGAAAATGTATTGAATAATGAAGTATTATTAAAACCAGTAGAAACCTCCATCTGCATAGAAGCTAAGATGAGACAAAATGATATTACATTTCCTAGATCATGGCTGCTTTAATAAGATAGTTATAAACAAGAATAAACTTGTCACGACCCGACCCCGGGCCGCGACTGGTGCCCTACCTGGGCACCCTGTTCAGGTATACATCAGAGAATAGCAGCGGAACATACACAACATATACACATGTGTAAACAATATAACAACACAGGCTAGCCGATCAGGCCGCCTTCCATAATATAACAAAGTCAAAAGTACAACTTTACAACTCAGTTCTTACAGCCCAACCACATATGGGAATACAGACTTAGGAATAACAATCGTATGGACAGGGCTCGCCATACCCCGAATGTACATAATCTACAACATCGTGGAAAGATCAGACTAAAAGAAAGACAAGCCTCCCGAGAATGGAGCTCCGACGCCCGATAAGTGATCCTAAGAGTGTGGATCCGCAACTCGCTTACCCTTTCTCGCGCAGATGAACGCAGCCTCGAGAAGGGGGTCGGTACACAATATGTACCAAGTATGTAAAAGCTGAAAGTACAGTAATTACAACATAAGTTTAAAAGAAAGCCGAGACATGTATGATAACAAAATTACGACACAAAGGCCTTACTAACAATGAGAGTAAAAATAGGTGTATACTTACAACGAAAAATAGGATTGAAATCCTACCTCGGGACTATTTCACCCGCATAGGTCCAGTGGACCTGCGTGAGGTATTCCTCGCATGGGACTATTTCACCCGCATAAGCCCTTACGGACTCGCATGAGGTATTTCTCGCATAGGCTGGACCCGCCCGCATGGGACTATTTCACCCGCATAAGCCCTTACGGACTCGCATGAGGTATTCCTCGCATCGTGGTTAGCAAATCCACGGAAATATACAATGCCACAATCCCGGGGAATGACCCCGCAACGAATAATATATCACTAGCCCAAATCCGGCTATCACACATAACATAAGCTCTATCGGCTTATCATACAATATATAAGCAAGTTAAGAAATCCCCTAACTTCTTATTATTCTTGTTCATATACACTCTCATTTTAGTTTACCTAAGGCACTAACATGTCTTTTATAAAAAATCCGGGAATTTAACCCAAGTACTACGTACTTCTACTCTTTAAAACAATGACTCTTTTTGGTAGAAAACTTCCAAGATACTATTAATCCTAGTATCAAGTCCAAATTACATTTCAAGGTAAGTCACAACACCCTTAGAAATAAAGTTAGGTTTCTAAATCAAGTGACTCATTTTCTTATAAAACCTTAGGCAATTGATACCTTAAAACCGAATTGCCTTCCATTAAATCAAGCCATTTATCTTTCCATAAAGTAAATACAACCAACTCCCCATAAAGTCGTCATATTCACTTTATCCTTAGTTAAGTACAATTTCCTATCCAAGGGACTTATATGTTCGAAACGAAACAAGTATCACATACTTTAAAATTCTTCAAGTCCCTTATCTTTAACAAGACTTAAGACATCTTTAATATACACAAAGAAGTGAGTTAATCTCCTAACTCACCCGACTTGGCCTTTCATAAAACAAGTAAAGAATGTCAAAGTCTCAGACGCTCACTGCACTATATACGTGAAACTAGTCATGCTCAAAGGATAGGAAAAGTTCTACATACCTCGTCGGGTCAAACCACTTGCCAAGTACAAAGTCCCGCCCGTAGTATATCAACCTATAATATTCACAATACGTCTGTTAACGCCTTACTTCAATCGTAGAATATTATAAGTGTAAAGTCTCCATTTTCTACGGAAAATCGGACAGCACCACCTTTATTTTTACTCACTTGCCACCTTTTTCAAGGCCGAAAATACAATAACCAAACAGCCCCAATTGGCTCACAATCATAAAGAAGGTAGTCCAATACAAAGTAATAACTAAACAGCCCCAATTGGCTCACAATTATATAGAAGGTAGTCCAATACAAAGTAATAACTAAACAGCCCCAATTGGCTCACAATTATATAGGAGGTAGTCCAATACAAATTAATAACTAAACAGCCCCAATTGGCTCACAATTATATAGGAGGTAGTCCAATACAAATGACTAACCAACTAATACAAACTACAAGTCCAAAATCGGTCACCTTGAGTTCAACAAAACCAATTCTTATCCAACTTCCATTTCAATCCATATTGGTAGCACAACATGATATCAAGTCGCATTTGATTATAATAACCATAATCTTTAAGTAAGTAACATGCGACGATTCTAACAACGATTAAATTGTAATTCAACTTAGTCATGGCTTACATTACATTTCAGATTTCCAAGGCTATAATCAATCCATAATCCTTATAACCTCAATATAACAACTCCATGCTTGCAACATACAAAGCTAACAACAATAATATAAATAATCTTGTAATACTTTCAAAGAACAAGATTATACCTCAATGATTCTTAATCCAACTCCAATCCGAAGTCGCTCCTTAGTAGTTTATAGCCTCTCCAAGACACTTCAATCCGCTTGTTGAGACCCTTAGAACAACACCAACAATAATCCTTCAAAACTCCAAACAAAACCTAGAAAGACCCTTAGGTTTTCGTTTTGCGACTAACCCGTAAACTACCTTTTTCCAAGACTTTTCTATTGAGATGTGTTTACAATACACCTAAGAACCTTGGTTTAAAGTGTGGGATCAAAAGGACAAGAAACAAAAAAAATTCTTTCTTCTTTTTCTTGAACCCGGGAGCAATGCTCTAAGCTCATCCAATTTTTTGTGAAAATTCTAAGTGTTAGCTCACTCTAGCACTACTAGTAGTAATATAAAGGGGCATGGAGGGACAAGATGTAACCATATGGGTGGCTAGGATGAAGTCTCACCTAAAAAACAAGACTAATTGACCTTGACTTAGTCAACCTTCTCATGCTACACAAGTTGCAAGACTTGTCTTGCAACAAAGGTCCAATGACCCTCTTGCCCTTGCACATTTCGACCAAGGCATCACATAAGGGAGGTGACACGTGTCGCCCTCCCATTCGTTACAATAATACATTTTCCGACAATTCCATAATTTCCGATAAATTTTACAAGTCTCAAATCTTAACATTTGTGAGTTCTTACTTACGTTCTTAAAACATGTCCTGAAATTCAAGAAGACCCAATCGCCTACCCGAAACTCCAAATGCCGATGCCGATTATCCGCATATGACTTCTGCCGACTCTGAGCTGCTAACAGTCTCTCCTGGATAAGCTTCACCTTATCCACAGCCTGCTGTACCAAGTCCGCCAACTAATCGCATTTCGCCCACGCCGAACCAACCAATCGGCGATCTACATTTCCGCCATATAAAGCCTCGTATGGCGCCATCTCAGATATCGGAATGGTAGCCGTTATTATAAGCAAACTCCACAAGAGGCAAATGGTCCTCCCAAATACCATCGAAATCAATCACGCAGCTCGCAGATATCCTCGGTGTTCGATAGTACGCTCGCCGCCCGTCGATCCGAGGATGAAATGTCAGACCGAGACTCACCAGATCCCTAGACCCTTCCGGAAAGATCTCCGTAAGTTAGTCAGAACCGCTCCCTATCGATATAATCGAAACCGACACCGCGGCCTCACTATCTCTCGGATGTACACTGCATAGTCCTCACCAAAACGCTGGCCGATCGGAAGGAAATGGGCTGATTTCACACCACAACAATAACCCAAATGGAGTCGTATTTCCTCCGAGTACGAGGTAACCAGAACAAAGTCCATGTTGATCATCTCCCACTTCCAAGTCGGAATCTCGATAGATCGCAACAATCCATCGGGCCTCGTGCTCGACTGACTACCGGGCAATTAGGACACTGTGCAACAAAACCTGCCACGTCCCTCTTCAGGCCATCCCACCAATACAAACATCTGAGGTCATGGTACATCTTGGTCGACCCCGGATGAATAGAATATCGAGCGCTGTGTGCCTCCCCCAGAATCTGCTGACGAAGTCCTAACACATCGGGAACACACAACCGACCCTCAAATCTCAGCACCCCATCAGGCGCTACCTCGAATAGACTCTTCTCCTCACGAAGAGCTGTATCTCGATACCGCACCAACACTGGGTCCTCAAACTGTCGCCTCTTCACCTCATCAACGATGGAAGACTCGGCAACCTCACGAACCCGTACCCCACTATCGTCGGTATCGATCAATCGAACCCCTAGGCTCGCTAACTGATGGATCTGACGGACCATGTCCTGTCTCTCTGGCTGTACCTCTGATAGGCTCCCCATAGATCTACGACTCAAGGCATCAGCAACTACGTTGGCCTTCCCCGGATGGTATAGAATATCAACATCATAATCTTTCAGTAACTCTAACCACCGTCTCTGCCTCAAGTTCAGCTCCCTCTGCCTGAAGATATACTGGAGGCTCTTGTGGTCTGTATAAATATCCACATGAACTCCGTACAAATAATGCCTCCAAATCTTCAAGGCATGAATAACCGCGGCCAACTCTAAGTCATGGGTAGGGTAATTCCTCTCATGCTTCCGCAACTGCCGGGAAGCATAGGCTATAACTGTTATACCCCGTATTTCCAGAGTATGTACGTGAGGGCGTACGTATAATAATTTAAGCCTAAAGGTTGGCTAGTTTCGAAATTTGTACACAACACCCGATTGGAGTCGTTTTTCGACGAAACGTTTCCACAGCTTTCGTAGGGAAAATTCCGGCTATGTCATTTCTAATTTTTGCGGATTTTTCCGAGAGACGAAACATTTTGTACCAACGGGAGAGTGACAAGTGTCACCCTCACATTGGAAGGGGTGGGCGGTAATGCTTGGCCGATTGGGTCTTGTGTAGTAGGTAGGATATTTTGTGCAAGTTGTGTGGTAGATGGATAAGGTACACATGGTGGAATCCTAGCCCTACACTTGCCTAACACTTGGGTGAATCTTGGCCATTGGTTGGCCATTTCTTGACCTATAAATACCCCTCTAGTTGAAGACATTCTTCATCCAAAAACTTGAGCAATCTATCTAAGTCTCAAAATACTCCCTCCCTCTTGTTCTTTCGTCCACCACACCCCCCTCCCCCTTTGAGAAGGCCCTTTGGCCGAGAGCTTCCCCCTCCCCCTTTGTAGTGGTTAGCCGTGGGGTACCCCCCCCCCCTAGCCTAGTTGTTTTCGTATAATACCCCTTGTTGTGGTATAGAAATACTCTCCTAGTATTGTTATAATGCCCAAATACCTTGACCCAAATACCTTGTAGTATTCCCAAGGTTACACGTATACAAAAGCCCAAATACTATTATACTTTCTTTAGCCACTAAACGAAACCCTAAGGAAAATCTTCATTGATAGTTGAAGTATTTAAGTAGAAGTTGGTTAGAACTTCTAAGGGTTGTTTGGAGCGGATTGGAGCACTCGGAGTAGGAGCTAAGCGTTGCTCAGGAGCGACTTTAAACTCGGATAATTTTGGGCTCAACGAGGTAAATACTACTGTCCTTCTATTGTAATTGGAAATTACATACTATGGTAGTATAGAAATGAATATAAGATTCATAGAAGAGAATTGAACTGTAATAGAAGGATATTACAGAAAAGACTTGAACTGAAATCACTTCAGAAGAAAATAGTAGAAATTAAACTGTACTTACATAGGACTGTATATACAAAGATGGCGATAACCTTTATTGGTTGAATGTTCTGCAAGTAGCATGGGCTACTTAGAAGGTGGACCAGGCTAGCCGGGTTATAGCCGTGGAGCATTTTGCTTATAGTCGATAATCGTCGCGAGGTATGTGATTCTTCCTATACTATGAGCATGATATTTTAAAGGAAGATATATATAGTACGGCAATGTCTTTGGACTTAAGCCTGAATAATATATAGTACGGTAGACGTACGTGTGCTAATTGAACGTAGTTGTACGGCAATGTCTTTGACTTAAGCCTGAATAATAAGAACCTTGAATGTATTTCAAATGTTAAGAAACCATTTTTGAAAGAAGAGTAACACTTGGTTTTAAAAGGTTTTAAAAGGAGTTATACTAGCTTTATGGGGAGTTAGGTATAACGTCTAAAGAGAGGTAAATGGTTTACTGATTTTAGAAGTTAAGAGACTTGATCTTATAAGATAAGAGACTTAACTTAAATGACTTAAAATGAGTTTTTGTGTGAAACCTCATTCGTGAGTAATGAGTACGTGGTTTTTAAAAGGAATAATGTTTTACTGATTTCGGAAATCAGAATGTGTATCGACAAACCACTGCAGCGTTAATAAAGGAAAATGTATTAATTAATGAAGTATTATTAAAACCGAGAAACCTCCATCTGCATAGAAGCTAAGATAAGACAAAATGATATTATATTTCCTAGATCATGGCTGCTTAATAAGATTGATTATGAATAAGAATAACCTACACTCATATAAGGCATATGTTACTCAATAGTTTTAAAAAGGGGTTAAGACATTGAACTATGAAACTTTTCTAAAAAGAGACTTGAGTAATGAAAATTAGGCAAACTGGAACTTTAGGGAAAAGAAAGGCATTGTGTTGTCTTAAAAGGGTTTAAAACTTAAAGTGTTATAACAGCTTTATGGGAAGTTGGTTATAACGACTTTATGAAAACAAAAGAAGGGTTTTTATCATTGGTTTTAAATGTGGAAACTTGGCTTTAATAAGAGAAGTTGTTTTACTTAAGAGATATAAGTCACTCTTTTATATACTACGGGTATCGGGTGACTTTTATAAAAGGAATGGATCTCTTAAAAGGAATTTAACGTACGTAGTACTTTAGGGTTAAAACCCGGACTTGACATAAAATGAAAGTACCTTGAGTTGTGTATAACTTGCCTATGTTTGTTGTTGTGTAACTTTCCTATGCTTATTGTGATAGCCTTTGTTGTGCAAGATCGCGTTTCTACTCAACTACCGTTCATCCGAATGTATCTCACTCGACTCACGGTTCATCCGAATGTATTTCACTCGAATACCGGTTCATCCGGAATGTATTTCACTCGACTACGGTTCATCCGGAATGTATTTCACTCGACTACCGTTCATCCGGGAATGTATTTCACTCGACTACCGGTTCATCCGGGAATGTATTTCACTCGACTACCGGTTCATCCGGGAATGTATTCCACACGTTTCTATACTTGGTCCATGAGATGGGCCGAGACATGTTGTACGTATCACCTGATTTGTACCTAGACTGCCGGCAGTGAGGAAGGAGTTCCACGGGCACGAGGGATGACTTGAGGGCGTGAGTCCCTGACTTGACATGACTGCTTTTATGTTATGAACTGTAGTTGGTTATCATACATGTCTCCTGCTTTTTATAGACTATTATGATTTCATTACAGTATTTTACAGTTTCACATACTTGGTACCTGTTATCGACTCCTTCGGGCCGCGTTCATGCCGCAGTAAGTACATCTACCGTCGATCCCCGCTAGGATCTCATTTCGTCTTGGGAAGCTCCGCCTTCGAGGCTTATCTTTGGTATGTTACCCGAGTCCGTAGGTCCTTGTACATTCGGGGTATGGCGGGCCCCGTCCGTCATAGTTGTTGTATAAATCTTAGAGGTCCAGAGTAATCGCGGGGTTGTAAGGATTGTAACTGTTCAAATGTTTTTATATATATATGTTGAAAGGCAACCGTTTTGGTTGGCCTATTTTCTTTCATCTTAATCCATGTCTATTTTGCATGTTTAAGTTTTTATTTCCGCTGGTTTTCTCTGATGTTGTATCACTAGGGTGCCCGGGGTAAGGCACCAGTCACGGGCCCGGGTTCGGGTCGTGACAATAACCTTGTCGTGCTGCATCAAAACACACCCTAGCCCGATACCCGAGGCATCACAATAGATCACGTACCCATCTAACCCCTCCGGAAGAGTAAGAACTGGGGCTGTAGTCAATCTCTCCTTCAAAGAATCAAATCCTCGCCGCAAGCCTCTGTCCATCGGAACTTGGTCGCTTTCCGAGTCACCTAGTCAATCTGCTGAAATCGGCAACCGCTTCCACAAACCTACGATAATAACTCGCCCTAAGAAATCTGCACTCGGCCGGAGTAGTAGGTCTCGCCAAGACTTGATCGCCTCAATCTTTGTCGATCCACGAACACCATCAGCCCAATAATATACCCGGGAATGCCATCGAGGCCAACCAAAACTCACACTTGAGAACTTGGCGACAATCACGGCCCGAGAATCCTGGCATCCTCAAGTGATCTGCATGCTCTCGCCTGTCGTGAATACACCAGATGTCATCAATGAATACAATCACAAACGTATCCAAAATGGCTTGAACACCCGTTCATCAAATCCATAAATACCACTGAGCGTTGGTCAAACCGAAAGACATAACCTCAACTCATAGTGCCCATACCGGTCCCGAATGCGCCTTTGGGATATCCGCCTCGAACTCGAACTCGATGATAACTGCACCGCAGTCTATCTTTGAGAAACACCTCGCACTCGCAAATCGTCAAACAAATCATCAATCTCGGGAGGGGTACCTATTCTTAATGGTTACCTTATTCACCGCTCGTAGTCAACACACATACGCAAAGGCCCCATCCTTCTTCTTCACAAACAACACCGCGCCCCTGGGAGATACACTAGGCCCGATAAAGCCTTTCTCCAAAGAAATCTTTCACCTGGTCCTTCACTCCTCAACTCAAGAAAGCCATCCTCAGATGGCGGAATGGAAATAGGTCGAGTGTCCGCAACGTGTCAATACAAAACCCGATCTCCTCTCGGGAGGATACCCAAGATCATCCGGGAACACATCCGAAACTCCTAACCATCGGCATCGATCAAGAATCGCACCTCACCTGCACGAATACCCAACGGATGATAGATGTACTCTTCCGCACCATCTTCCTAGCCTTGAGGTAAGAAATAAACCTACCCTGGCGATCTTTGTGTTGCCCTCCACTCGATAATCGCTCGCCAGAAACTGAACCGAACCAACCTGTCCTCTACCAACGTTGGCATAACAAGAAGCCAACCACCCATACCCATAATGACATCAAAATCATCATCTCGGCTCTATCAAGTTGCAAGTGGTCCGCGATCAGAATAAATAATGACAACCTCTATACACCCGCTCACCTAACACCGAATCACCCATCGCATAGCTACCTCAAACGGCTCTATCGGACCGCTCTATCCCGATTCTACCCGCACAAGAGGGGACACATAGGACAAGGTAGAACCTGGATCTATCAATGCATAAATATCACAGCCTGAAATCAGTAATGTACCTGTGACGACGTCAGGGGAAGCCTCCTGATCCTGGCGGCTGGCTAGAGAATATATGCGGTTCTGGGGACCGCTAGAACTGGAACCACCACCACGACTTCTACCGCAGCCTGCCTGTCCGTGAGTACCCTGCCCTCCGGGGCGCATAACCACAGAAGGAGAAGAAGACCCAACAATCGATCCCGCTTACCGTGGATGTACCACCCAGGTTGCCTCTAGACGGACAATCTCTCTTCAAATGGCCCAGCTGGCCACAAGAGTAACAACCTCCTGCAGGAACACGACACTCGCCTGGGTGAGATCTACCGCATCGAGCACACCGATATGTGGGTGGTCTCGACGGCGAGATCTCTCGCCTCCGAAACCTCAAGACTGAGCCCCGACCGCCTCGATCGACCGCTGATCGGACCTCCCGCCGTAAAACCGTGACGAGCACTCTGGCCGGCCGGAAAGTGGACCTAGTTCGCTGCCGAGGCCGTCGCCGATAATCGCCCCGAGACCGATGTCACGCCTCTTGGCCGGCTCGTCAACTGGTCCTCCTCTCTCTATCCTCTATCCTGTGCATAGGCTCGCATCCTAGCAATATCCATACCGGCCAAGAGTCACCCCAAGCATGTCAGAATCATATGACGATCTAGCCCCATCACATAACGATGAACTATATCCGCCATGCTAGCTACAATAGTATGCGATGCAGCCAAGCGAGTCAAACTCAAGCTATATTCCCGACAGTCCTCCTGCTCGCCTCAAGGTCAAGAATGCCTACCCGGCTCTCTCATCTCGGGAGGCAAAAGTGATCCATGAAAGCCTCAGAACTCCTCCCAAACAGTGGAAGAGCATCATCACCTCTCGAAAGCAACCACGACTCAAACCGGTTCAGCGCAATATCGCGCAACCGTAGGAGGCTAGTGTAATGCACTGTCTCAAGCCCTAAGAACTGCATGGTCAGTAGCTACCGAATGAACTCCTGCGGATCCTCATCAGACCTTGAACCATAAAACTCGTGTGGATGACATCCTGAAAATCCCTAATCCGCAAACCGCTCGGCTCTGGGTGGGCCGCTCCTATCGGCCGCTCGACTACTAGACTGGTCAATAACCGAATCTGCTCCCCGTAGTCTCTATACTCAGCATCTGGCTGGGGAACTGGAGGGTATAGTATCGGAACCTCTGGAGCTACTGCCGCTCTCGGCTCCTCTAAAATCGCAGCGCTTTGAACTCGCCGACCTACTACCTCGTGCAAAGTCCGTGCTCGAGCCCGTGTAACCTCCGAGTACCGCTAGCAACTCTCGCCGCCGCTTTGCCCTTCCGGGCTCTGGTCGCTTTCGCGAGGCATACTGTTTCATAAGAAGAGGTCAGAGAGGATTCAACCTAATAAGACAGCTCTAATGCACGATCTCAGAGAGAGAAGAATGGAAACCAATCCTAAATGTCCTGCAGCCTCCTGATTATTGATGTGGTGTACAACACACTGATAATCAAGACTCTACTAGACACGGTCTGTAGACACTTTCCGAGGACTAAATGCTCTGATACCACTTTTGTCACGACCCGGCCGCGATCGTGCCCTACCGGGCACCTGCCTGTATACATCAGAGAATAGCAGCGGAACATACACAACATAAACACAGGTGTAAACAATATAACAACACAGGCTAGCCGATCAGGCCGCCTTCCATAATATAACAAAGTCAAAAGTACAACTTTACAACTCAGTTCTTACAGCCCAACCACATATGTGAATACAGACCTCTAGGAATAACAACTGTGGCGGGACAGGGCCCCGCCATACCCCTGAATGTACATAATCTACAACATCAGGGAAAGACTGTACCAAAAGAAAGACAAGCCTCCGGAGAATGGAGCTTCCGACGTCTGATAAGTGATCCTAAGAGTATGGATCCGCAACCTGCTTACCCTTTCCTGCGGCATGAACGCAGCCCCCGAGGAAGGGGGTCAGTACACAATATGTACTAAGTATGTAAAACTGGAAAGTACTGTAATTACAACATAAGTTTAAAAGAAAGCCGGAGACATGTATGATAACAAAATTACAGTACACAGTGCCTTACTAACAATGAGAGTAAAAATAGGTGTATACTTACAACGAAAAATAGGATTGGAATCCTACTCCTGGGACTATTTCACCCGCATAGGTCCAGTGGACCTGCGTGAGGTATTCCTCGCATGGGACTATTTCACCCGCATAAGCCCTTACGGACTCGCATGAGGTATTTCTCGTGATAGGTCGGACCCGCCGCATGGGACTATTTCACCCGCATAAGCCCTTACGGACTCGCATGAGGTATTCCTCGCATCGTGGTTAGCAAATCCACGGAAATATACAATGCCACAATCCCGGGGAATGACCCCGCAACGAATAATATATCACTAGCCCAAATCCGGCTATC
Source organism: Przewalskia tangutica (assembly GCA_029844215.1). Classification (NCBI taxonomy): domain Eukaryota; kingdom Viridiplantae; phylum Streptophyta; class Magnoliopsida; order Solanales; family Solanaceae; genus Przewalskia; species Przewalskia tangutica. The sequence goes on from CM056740.1 coordinate 17,522,580, forward strand.
ACACATAACATAAGCTCTATCGGCTTATCATACAATATATAAGCAAGTTAAGAAATCCCCTAACTTCTTATTATTCTTGTTCATATACACTCTCATTTTAGTTTACCTAAGGCACTAACATGTCTTTTATAAAAAATCCGGGAATTTAACCCAAGTACTACGTACTTCTTGTTACACCCCGGAATTTCAGGATATGTTTATAAGAACGTACGTAAGAACTCAACAATGTTAAGATTTGAGACTTGTAAAAAAAATTATCGGAAATTATGGAATTGTCGGAAATTGTATTATTGTAACGAATGGGAGGGCGACACGTGTCACCCCCCTTATGTGATGCCTTGGTCAAAATGTGCAAGGGCAAGAGGGTCATTGGACCTTTGTTGCAAGACAAGTCTTGCAACTTGTGTAGCATGAGAATGTTGACTAAGTCAAGGTCAATTAGTCTTGATTTTTATGTAAGACTTCATCCTAGCCACCCATATGGTTGTATCTTAACCCTCCATGACCCTTTATATTACTACTAGTAGCACTACTAGTGCCAACACTTAGCTAAAATTCACAACAAATTGGATGATCATAGAGCAAAGCTCCTGTTCTATAGCAAGAAAAAGAAAAATCTTTGTTCCTTGTCCATTTGATCCCACACTTTAAACCAAGGTTCTTAGGTGTATTGTAAACACATCTCAATAGAAAAATCTTGGAAAAAGATTGTTTACTGTTAGTCGCAAACGAAAACCTAATGGTTTTTCTAGGTTTTGTTTGGAGATTTGAAGGATAATTGTTGGTGTTGTTCTAAGGGTCTCAACAAGCGGATTGAAGTGTCTTGGAGAGGCTATAAGATACTAAGGAGCGACTTCGGATTGGAGTTGGATTAAGAATCATTGAGGTATAATCTTGTTCTTTGAAAGTATTACAAGATTATTTATATTGTTGTTGTTAGCTTTGTATGTTGCGAGCATGAAGTTGTTATATTGAAGTTATAGGGATTATGGATTTATTATAGCCTTGGAAATCCGAAATGTAATGTAAGCCATGACTAAGTTGAATTACAATTTAATCGTTGTTAGAACCGTCGCATGTCATTGACTTAAAGATTATGGTTATTATAATCAAATGCGACTTGATATCATGTTATGCTACAAATTTGGATTGAAATGGAAATTGGACAAAAGTTGGTATTGATGAACTCAAGGTGGCCGAATTTGGACTTGTAGTTTGCATTAGTTTGGTTAGTCATTTGTATTGGACTACCTTCTATATAATTGTGAGCCAATTGGGGCTGTTTAGTTAGTCATTTGTATTGGACTACCTTCTATATAATTGTGAGCCAATTGGGGCTGTTTAGTTAGTCATTTGTATTGGACTACCTTCTATATAATTGTGAGCCAATTGGGGCTGTTTGGTTATTGTATTTTCGGCCTTGAAAAAGGTGGCAAAGTAAGTAAAAACAAAGGAGGTGCTGTCCGATTTTCCGTAGAAAATAGAGACTTAACACTTATAATATTCTACGATTAAAGTAAGGCTTTAATAGACGTATTGTGAATATTATAGGTTGACATACTACGGGCGGGACTTTGTACTTGGCAAGTGGTTTGACCCGGCGAGGTATGTGGAACTTTCTTATCTCTTGAGCATGATTAAGTTGTAAATGTATAGTACGGTAGACGTACAAGATTTTGACAATCTAGTCTATTTGATATCCTTGGCTTATTTTAAGAATGCCCAAGTTGTTTGAGTTAGGGAATTAACTCACTTGTTTAATTATTAAGGATATCTTGGTTTTTTAAAAGTTAAGAGACTTTAAGTATGTTGAAAGTATTTTGATACTTGTTTTGTTGGGAAGTTTAAGTCTCTTGGTTAAAAAGAAGTATGTAAGTTGCTAATGTATAAAGCTAGTATAACGGCTTTATGGGAAGTTGGTTATAATAGCTTTATGGAAAGTTAATAAGAGAATGGTTTACTCTTAAGTAATTTAAGCATGTTAAGGGACTTGAAGAGTTTTAAAGAATGTGACACTTGTTTCGTTTTAAACGTATAAGTCCCTTGGATAGAAAATTGTACTTGACTTAGGTATAAAGTGAATATAACGACTTTATGGGGAGTTGGTTATATTGGCTTTATGGAAAGATAAATGGCTTGATTTATTTGAAAGGCAATTTTATTTAAAGGCATCAATTGCCTAAGGCTTTTACGAGAGAAGAAGTCACTTGATTTAGAAGCCTAATTTTATTTCTAAAAGTATTGTGACTTGTCTTGAAAAAGAAATTGTAACTTGATACTACGGTTATTAGTATCTTGGAAGTTTTATAATGAAATGAGTCATTTTGAAAGAATAGAAGTACGTAGTACTTTGGGTTAAATTCCCGGATTTTTATAAAGAACATGTTAGTGCCTTAAGTAAACTAAAATGAGTGTATATGAAATGAATAATAAAGTTGGGATTGCTTAACTTGCTTATATATTGTATGATAAGCGGTAGTGCTTATGTTATGTGTGATAGCCGATTTGTGCTAGTAGTTCAAGAATAATTGCGGTCATTCCCGGTTTGTGGCATTGCATATTTCCGTGGATTTGCTACCCACGATGCGAGGAATACCTCATGCGAGTCCGTAGGCTTATGCGGTGAAATAGTCCCACGCGGGTCCAAACCTATGCGAGAATACCTCACGCGAGTCCATGGTGGCTTACGCGGTGAAATAGTCCCATGCGAGGAATACCTCACGCGGTCCACGCGATCTACGCGTGAAATAGTCCCGTGAATAGGATTGCTTAATGATATCGCGACAGTGGTCTGTTTTGATCGTGAGCTTCCTACTTTATATTGTAAGTATACACCTATTTACTCTCATTGTTAGTAAGGCGTTGCAATCGTTAATCGAGTATCATACATGTCTCCGCTTTATTATTAGACTTATGATTTCATTACAAGATTTCGGGCCACATATTTGGTACATGTTGCAGATCGACTCTGGGCCGCGTCATGCCGCAGTAGAGTATGTGTCTTGATCCTCGCCTAGGATCACTGCTCACCGTTGAGAAGCTCCCTCATTTCGGAGGCTTATCCCTGGTATTGTCAGTTGTTGTACATTCAGGGGTATGGCGGGGCCCTGTCCCGCAAGGATTGTTATTCTTAGAGGTCTGTAGTCACATTGTGGATTGGGTTGTAAAGAAAAAAAATGTATTGTTTTATTGGTATAAGTTACGGAAGGTGGCCTTATCGGCTAGCCTGTTGTTATTTTATGTTTAAGTATTTTATCAGTTGTGTATGTTCCGCTGCTATTCTCTGATGTATGCCAAAAGGGGTGCCCAGGTAGGGCACCAGTCGCGGGCCCGGGGTCGGGTCGTGACACTTCTACTCTTTAAAACAATGACTCTTTTTGGTAGAAAACTTCCAAGATACTATTAATCCTAGTATCAAGTCCAAATTACATTTCAAGGTAAGTCACAACACCCTTAGAAATAAAGTTAGGTTTCTAAATCAAGTGACTCATTTTCTTATAAAACCTTAGGCAATTGATACCTTAAAACCGAATTGCCTTCCATTAAATCAAGCCATTTATCTTTCCATAAAGTCAATACAACCAACTCCCCATAAAGTCGTCATATTCACTTTATCCTTAGTTAAGTACAATTTCCTATCCAAGGGACTTATATGTTCGAAACGAAACAAGTATCACATACTTTAAAATTCTTCAAGTCCCTTATCTTTAACAAGACTTAAGACATCTTTAATATACACAAAGAAGTGAGTTAATCTCCTAACTCACCCGACTTGGCCTTTCATAAAACAAGTAAAGAATGTCAAAGTCTTGTACGTCTACCGTACTATATACGTGAAACTAGTCATGCTCAAAGGATAGGAAAAGTTCTACATACCTCGTCGGGTCAAACCACTTGCCAAGTACAAAGTCCCGCCCGTAGTATATCAACCTATAATATTCACAATACGTCTGTTAACGCCTTACTTCAATCGTAGAATATTATAAGTGTAAAGTCTCCATTTTCTACGGAAAATCGGACAGAACCTCCTTTGTTTTTACTCTCTTGCCACCTTTTTCAAGGCCGAAAATACAATAACCAAACAGCCCCAATTGGCTCACAATCATAAAGAAAGTAGTCCAATACAAAGTAATAACTAAACAGCCCCAATTGGCTCACAATTATATAGAAGGTAGTCCAATACAAAGTAATAACTAAACAGCCCCAATTGGCTCACAATTATATAGGAGGTAGTCCAATACAAATTAATAACTAAACAGCCCCAATTGGCTCACAATTATATAGGAGGTAGTCCAATACAAATGACTAACCAACTAATACAAACTACAAGTCCAAAATCGGTCACCTTGAGTTCAACAAAACCAATTCTTATCCAACTTCCATTTCAATCCATATTGGTAGCACAACATGATATCAAGTCGCATTTGATTATAATAACCATAATCTTTAAGTAAGTAACATGCGACGATTCTAACAACGATTAAATTGTAATTCAACTTAGTCATGGCTTACATTACATTTCAGATTTCCAAGGCTATAATCAATCCATAATCCTTATAACCTCAATATAACAACTCCATGCTTGCAACATACAAAGCTAACAACAACAATATAAATAATCTTGTAATACTTTCAAAGAACAAGATTATACCTCAATGATTCTTAATCCAACTCCAATCCGAAGTCGCTCCTTAGTAGTTTATAGCCTCTCCAAGACACTTCAATCCGCTTGTTGAGACCCTTAGAACAACACCAACAATAATCCTTCAAAACTCCAAACAAAACCTAGAAAGACCCTTAGGTTTTCGTTTTGCGACTAACCCGTAAACTACCTTTTTCCAAGACTTTTCTATTGAGATGTGTTTACAATACACCTAAGAACCTTGGTTTAAAGTGTGGGATCAAAAGGACAAGAAACGAAAATTTTTCTTTCTTCTTTTTCTTGAACCCGAGAGCAATGCTCTAAGTTCATCCAATTTTTTGTGAAAATTCTAAGTGTTAGCTCACTCTAGAACTACTAGTAGTAATATAAAGGGGCATGGAGGGACAAGATGTAACCATATGGGTGGCTAGGATGAAGTCTCACCTAAAAAACAAGACTAATTGACCTTGACTTAGTCAACCTTCTCATGCTACACAAGTTGCAAGACTTGTCTTGCAACAAAGGTCCAATGACCCTCTTGCCCTTGCACATTTCGACCAAGGCATCACATAAGGGGGGGTGACACGTGTCGCCCTCCCATTCGTTACAATAATACATTTTCCGACAATTCCATAATTTCCGATAAATTTTACAAGTCTCAAATCTTAACATTTGTGAGTTCTTACTTACGTTCTTAAAACATGTCCTGAAATTACGGGGTGTAACAAAACTGCTCACACATATGGCATATGTTACTCAATTGTTTTAAAAGAGATTAAGACATCGAACTATGAAACTTTTCTAAAGTAAAGAGACTTGAGTAATTGAAATTAGGCAAACTGGAACTTTAGGGAAAAGAAAGGCATTGTTTTGTCTTAAAAACGGTTTAAAACATAAAGTGTTATAACAGCTTTATGGGAAGTTAGTTATAACGACTTTATGAAACCAAAAGAAGGGTTTTATCATTGGTTTTAATGTGGTAACTTGACTTTAAAAAGAGAAGTGTTTTGGTCCAAAAAGAAGGCATGGTATTAACTTAATTTGGTTTTAAAGAGGAAAGTATGGAAGTTGTTTTGGTTTACTCAAAAAGATGTAAGTCACTCTATTTTTATACTAAGGGTATCGGGTGACTTTTATAAAAGGAATGGATCTCTTTAAAAGGAATTTAACGTACGTAGTACTTTAGGGTTAAAACCCGGACTTCGACATAAAATGAAAGTACCTTGAGTTGTGTATAACTTGCCTACGCTTGTTGTTGTGAAACTTGCCTATGCTTGTTGTGATAGCCTTTGTTGTGGAAGAATTGTGTTTCTATACTACCGCGTCTCTCGATGGAGGGCCGGTTGACTTGTTGAGAACTTACTTGGACGTACCGACAGTGACGGAGAATTCCACGGGTACGCTCCTGTTGATAGTGTTATTCCATGGACTAGCTCTCCATGAGGTTTCTTCGCTCGCCTTGGTACCGTGGTCGGCCAGACTTGCCCCGCCTCGTGGCTGATTCGGCTTTGCACCGTAGTCACCGTGACTTGCCCCGCTCAGGTAGTGGACGAAGTCTCGTGATACTGCCTTGGTACCGTAGTTAGCCCTCGTACTTGCCCGGCCACCACGTGGCCGCCTTGTATCCGCGATCGGCTTTCATACTTGCCCCGTGTCAGCTTCGTGGTTTGGTTGTATTGTATTGTTAGTACGACTTTGGCATCAGGTAGGACTTGGTGTTCAGGTGTACTTCTTGGTGTTATCATATCATAGATCGCCAGCGAGGAAGGTATTCCACGGGCATGGTTGATGTTGTGGCGTGAGACCCATAATTATATTTGAGTAATGACTGGAGGCGTGAGACCACGACTTGATATAATCGTTATATGTGTAATCGTAGTTTGGTTATCATACATGTCTCCCGCTTTATATAGACTATTATGATTTCATTTACGTGATTTACGATTTCACATACTTGGCAATTGGTTAGATCGACTTCTTCGGGGCTGCGTTCATGCCGCAGTAAGTACATCTACCGCCGATCCCCGCGTTTAGGATCACATTTCAGCGTATTGGAAGCTCCGTTCCTTCGAGGCTTATCTTGCATGTTACCCGAGTCAGAGGTTCTTGTACATTCGGGGTATGGCGGGGCCCGTCCCGTCATAGTTGTTGTAAAAAAATCTTAGAGGTCCGTGAGCACCGCTGTGGCGTGGTTGTAAGGATTGTAACTGTTCAAATGTCTATGTATATATATATGCTGAAGGGCAACCGTTTTGGTTGGCCTATTTTCTTTCATCTTGATCCATAACTATTTATATGTTTAAGTTTTTATTTCCGCTGGTTTTTCTCTGATGTTGTATCACTAGGGTGCCCGGGGTAAGGCACCACCACGTCCGGTTCGGTCGTGACATAGGCACCATCACGCCCGGTCGGGTCGTGACATTTTTTTTGGGATAGTGGGGGTAGGTAGTGGACGGTTTTGGAGGGGCAAGTGGATGGCCACATGGCTCTTTGTTGTGGTGGACATATGTCCCAATATTTTGGTGGACACTTGGTGGAAGACTCCACTCACACAAGCTACTTAATCTACACCCTACATTTGTTTTAATCTTGGCCATTGAAGGTTCTATAAATACCCCCCTCAAGTGCAAGACTTCTTCATCCACAAAACAATTTCCAAGTCTCCAAAACTCCTCTCCCTTGTTGTAGTTCTCGTCCCAACTCCTCCCCTTTTCCCTAGCTCCCGTGAAATACCCTCCCCTTTCCTAGTTGTTTCGTCCAAAGCCCCCTTGGTAGAGAAAGTGTCTTCCAGGATAGTTACTATTCCAAAATACCGTAGCCGAAATCCCTTGTACTTTGCCTATGTTCCCTCTACACTAAGAGTCTTAAATACTACTTTATTTCCTTTAGTCACACAAAGAAACCCTAGGAAAATCTTCATAGTTGGTTGAAGTATTAAGTAGAAGTTGTGTAGAAACTTCTAAGGGTTTCGTGGAGCGGATTGGAGCGTACAGAATAGGAGCTAAACGTTACTCAGGATCGACTTATAATCTTGGATAATTTTGGGCTTATCAAGGTAATGATCTTTATCCCCCTATTGTAATTGGATATTACATGTTGTAGTAATGTATAGTTGAGTATACTATATGTAGAATGAATATTGTTAAGATTAAACTGTATTTACAGTAGACTTGTAGTATTATTGTGGGCGTTGTCGACACGTCCGTTAGACGCCTAACCCTCGAGTTGTTGGCTTGGAAGCGGGCCTTGGCAGAGGAGGAGACTTATGTGGTTGCGGGGGGGAGGTGCTGCCGAATTTTTCGTAGAATATGGAACCTTGTATTTAGAAATGTTCTACGAAGGGATCTAGAAGTTGATAGACGTTTTGTGGCCTTTATAGGTTGAAGTACTACGAGTAGCGTATTCTACTTGGAGGGTGGATAAGGCTAGCAGGGTTACATTACTCTGGAGCGTTTTGCTAATTGTCGATAATCGTCGCAAGGTATGTGAACCTCTTCCTATCTTTTCTAGCATGATTGTTGGGAACTATGTAGTACGGTAGACGTACGTGTGCTAAACGAGTCTTGGTTGGTTTAAAACATAAAGGGTTATAATAGCTTTATGGGAAGTTAGTTATAACGACTTTATGTAGGTAAAAGAATGGTTTATTGATTTTAGAAGTTAAGAGACTTGATCTTGAAAGATAAGAGACTTAACTTAATTGGCTTGATATGAATTTTGTTAAAAAGTTGTGAAACCTCATTCATGAGTAATGAGTACTTGGTTTTTTAAAGAATAATGTTTTACTAATTTCGGAAATGAGAATAAGTATCAAACAAACCACTGCAGCGTTAATAAAGGAAAATGTATTGACAAATAAGTAATTATATTAAAACAAGTAGAAACCTCCATCTGCATAGAAGCTAAGATAAGACAAAATTGTATTACATTTCCTAGATCATGGTTGCTTTAATAAGATTGTTATAAACAAGAATAACCTACTCACACATAAGGCATATGTTACTCAAATTGTTTTAAAAGAGATTACGTTATTAAATGGTTAAGACTATGAACTATGAAATCTTTCGAAAATAAGAGACTTGAGTATTTGAAATTATGCAACCTGAACTTTTGGAAAAGAATGTTGTTACTTGATTTTAAAAAGGGAAAGTGTTTTGGTTTAAAAAGGAGGGCATGATATTTCCTTAGTTTGATTTAAAATGAAGACATGGTATTATCTTAATCTGTCTTAAAAGAGGGTTTAAATGTTATGGCCGATTCTACCTCGAGTCCATGAGATGGACCGGGAATGTATTCCATACGATCCGACACCGAGTCCATGAGATGGACCGGGAATGTGACCATACGATTCGACACCGAGTCTATGAGATGGACCGGGAATGTATTCCACACGATCCGACACCGAGTCCATGAGATGGGCCGGGAATGTGACCATACGATTCGACACCGAGTCCATGATATGGACCGGGAATGTATTCCACACGATCCGACACTGAGTCCATGAGATGGGCCGGGAATGTGACCATACGATCCGACACCGAGTCCATGAGATGGACCGGGAATGTGACCATGCGATTCCACCTCGAGTCCCATGGGATGGGCCGAGACATGTTATACGTATCACACGATTTATACCTAGACTGCCGACAGTGAGGAAGGAGTTCCACGCACGGAGGATGACTTTGAGGCGTGAGTCCTCGACTTGACATGATCGCTTATGTAATGAATCGTAGTTTGTTATCATACATGTCTCTGCTTTATATAGACTACCATGATTTCATTTACGTGATTTTCGCCATACTTGGTACCGTTGTCTCGACCTCCTTCGGCTACGTCATGCCGCAGTAGAGGTACATCGATTGTTGATCCTCGCCATGGATCACGCTCAACAGATTAGGAAGCTCCGCTTTCTCGAGGCTTATCTTTCGCACGCTTCCCGAGTTTGTAGGTTCTTGTACATCTGTGGTATGGCGGTGTCACGACCCGCCCGGCCCGTGATCGTGCCTACCGGCACCCAAGTAGTCATACATCGAGTAATCACGGAAATATAAAGCAAGACATGAAACAGATTTATCAAATAAGACATACGCTTATGTGAGAAAACATCGCCTTTCTAGTATATATATATACATGGTTTAGCAGCTACATCCGACATCGCATAAATACATGACTATGCACTTAAGGAAATATACAACTATGGCGGACAGGGCCGCCATACCTCGATCAGACAAAACTATCTACAACAGTGAGATCATACCTAAAAGTAGAGCCTCCTAAAAGATGGAGCTCCCGACACCAACGTAGAGATCCTAAGAATGTGGATCTAGCACTGCTGCCTCTTACTGCGGCATGAACGCAGCCCAAGGAGGTCGCATAACAGTACTAAGTATATGAAATCAGAAATACTTAAATGAAACATATCATTTTAAAACGGTTTTGCAAGTATGTATAAAACAACTAAGAAACCGCATATAGTGCCACATCACAAACAAGAGCAGCAATAGGTAAATCAGAATAGTCTTTTCTAGGCCGCGAATGATCGGCAGGCCAATTGCCCGTAGTATCACCATGCAAGCCTAATCTCGACTCAGAGTCCGCATAGGCCAATCACATAGGCCCGCATAGAGTATATAACCCCGCATCGAGGGTAGCTACTCCTCGGCATCGTCCTGGACTCGTCGTCCGCATGGCCACATGGACCGCATGAGGTATAACCCCGCACACTAACCTGGAACTCCCGTAGCTCCGCATAGGTCCCTTGGACCCGCATGAGGTATTCTCGAATCATGGTCCTGCATCACCGAGTCTACCCCAGACGGAGGCGCCTTAACCCCTGTAATATGTCAAGAGCGAGTGATGTTACACTAACCTAACAGCTTATCGTTAACAACATAAGCACAACAAGAATACTCTTTTACACAAACGTTACAAGACACTAACACACATAGTATCATATCATGTCTACTTATCAAACCATCTTATTATTCTTTTTCACAATTCAATATAAGTCTGTTATAAACACATAGGCAAACTGTTTCTTTTATCAATCTTAAGTGGTTATACTTAACTTCCCATAAAGCTAGTATAACTCTTAAGCTTCTGTTTAAAAACCAATTAGTTCTCTTCTGTTAAAAATGATTCAGTATTCTTATGAAATGCTTTCAGATCTTTATTATTCGTGCTTAAGCCAGGCATCACGTAAGTGTTATTCAAAGCTTGCCGTGAGGCATTGCCGTAAGTATTATTCGATTAACATATGACGCCTACCGCACTATATATATTGTAAAATATCATGCTTTAGGAAGAATCACATACCTTCTCAAATAAAACCACCGCCAAGTTGAATATGTCGCGCGCAGAGAGTCACCTATAATAGTCACGCGTACATCTATCAAAGACTACTCAAGGTCATTCTAAACAGAGGTTCACAATTCTATGGAAAGTTGGGCAGACTTCCCACCCATGAGCTATATAAGTTCATCAGAAAACAAATTCTATGTAAGTACAGATTTGATTATTCTTCTTTAAACCCTTCATCGTGGTAATACCAATTCTATTCTGTGATATTCTTCTAAGTATTTAATACTTATTCTAATACTACAACAGTAAGTATTCTCTAATTCAAAAGAGGGTTAGGATTAGTTACCAAGAAGCCCAATAATATCCTAGAAAAGTCGCTACTGAGCAAGGTTTTGCTCCTAAGTTGTATGCTCCATGAAACCTTAGAAGTTCTTCACAACTTCTACTAAGTACTAAGGTATTTGGGCTAGGTATTTTGGGCATTATTACAATACAAGAAGGCAACTTTTCTACCAAGGAGGGGGTAGGTTTTGGCTAGGCTAGTGGAGGCCTCGGCCAAACTTCTTAGGCTGTATGGGGTATTCGCCAAGGGCCTTCACATGAGGAGGAGGTTGGACGAAAAGAGGCTACAAAGGGAGAGGAGAGGATTTTCAAGACTTGAAAGATTTGTGGATGAAGAACTCTTCATCTCTAAGGGTATTTATAGGTCGAAGTGGCCAACCAATGGCCAAGATTAAGACAAGTGCAAGGCAAGTGTAGGGTGAGGATTAACTATACACAAATATCCTACCAACTCGACTTGTGCACAAGGCACAAAAACGTGCCATTGCTCTCCAATTTCGTCCAATGGACGATCTGTTCATCAATGGGAGGTGCCAAGTGTCGCCTCCCGCTGGTCCAAAATGTTTCGCCTCTGAAAAATCCGCAAAATTAGAAATGGCATAGCCGGAATTTACCCAACAAAAGTCGTGGAAAACGTTTCGTCGGAAAACGATTCTTTTAGCGAGTTGTGTACAAATAAAAACGTTTTGCCTAAACTTTAAGGCTAGACTTTTGTACGTATTCCCTTACGTACATACTCTGGAAATACGGGGTATAACATTCTCCCCCACTTAGAAACATTCGTCCCGAATGTTCCTTCCCAAGACAGTTAACTTTAAGATTCTTCATAACTTAACAGTTGCAAATGCCACACACGGCCACAGAACAACACTTAGGCAGAAATGATAACGAAAATTTACAAGTAGGAAAGTGAATTACCTGGAGGTGTGGGGAATAGGTGAGGATACTTCGCCTCATGTCCTCCTCGGCTTCCCACGCCATCTCCTCCCCGAGCTCGCTCCGCCACAAGACTTTGACGGCCACGCCCGTCCGCAGACGCCTAACTCGACGATCGACTATCGCTATGGAACCTCCTCATACGATAACCCTCACACCGGACATCGCTAATCGGGTGTACCTAGATGGATCCCCGATACATCTCCTCAAAGATAGATACGTGAAAAACCGGATGCACCGCCTCCAGATCGGACGGCAGATTCAACTCGTAGCAACCTTGCCTACCTCGCGACAATCAAACGCCCAACGTACCTGGGTGAAGTTTCTTCTTCCCGAATCTCATCACACCCTTCATGGGTGACACCTTTAGGAAAACCCAATCATGAACCTCGAACTCAAGATGCCGACGACGATGATCCGTGATACGACTTGGCCGACTCGAGTCACAATAGCCGCCTTGATAAGCTTCACCTTATCCATCGCTGTACCAAATCTGGTCCCACTAGCCGCACTCGCCCACATCGAACCAACCTATAGGCGATCCGCACTTCCTCCCATACAAGGCCTCATAAGGCGCCATCCAATACCGGAGTGGTAGCTATTATTATACGCGAACTCAACTAGAGGCAAATGATCCTCCCAACTACCATCGGTCAATAACACAAAGCTCGCATCATATCTCAAGAGTCCGGATAGCGCGCTCTGTCTGCCCGTCTCATGGATGAAATGCGACTCGTGCTCACCGCCCCTAAACCCTCTCGAAGGACTCTCGGTGTTAGCCAGAATCGGGCTCTCGTCGATATGATCAAGTAGGGACTCCATGCATCGACGATCTCTGATGTAAAGTCCGCATAATCCTCACCGAAAAGTCGCCCCGACGGAAGAAAGTGGGCTGATTTCGTCACCGCCGACGATAACCCATATAGAATCATGTCTCTCCGAGTGCGAGGTAATCCCGTGATGAAGTCCATGTTGATCACCTCCCACTTCCGTGCCCGGGATCTCTATCGTCAGAACAAACCACCAGCCTCGTGCTCTACCTTCACCGCCGACAACACGGCACCGAGCTACGAACTCGCAACGCCCTCTTCAAGTCATCCCACCAATACACGTATCTAAGGTCGTGGTACATCTTGGTCGACCGGATGGATAGAGTAACGCCGCGCCGTGTGCTTCCCAAGAACTCACAAGTCCTCAAACATCCGAACACACAACTCGCCTCAAACCTTAGCACCCCATCAGCTACCTCAAAAGGACCCTTGCCCTCACGAAGAGTCAGATCACGATAACGTGTCAAAATCGGATCTCGAATCGCCTCTTCACCTCCTCGACGATGGAAGACTCGGAAACCTCACGAACTCTAACCCCATCGCTATCGTAATAAATCAAACGGACACCAAGGCTCGCTAATCGATGCAAATCACGAACCATGTCCCTCCTCTCTAGTCGCACATCCGATAGGCTCCCATCGACCTACGACTAAGAGCATCCGCCACAACATTGGCATTCCCGGGTGGTACAGATATCAACATCGTAATCCTTAAGCAACTCTAACCACCGTCTCGCTGTAAGTTCACTCTCCTCCGTGAAGATATACCGAGGCTCTTGTGGTCCTGTAAAAATATCCACGTGAACCCCATACAAATAGTGCCTCGCATCTTCAAAGCGTGAATCACACCGCCAACTCCAAATCATGTGGGGTAGTTCCTCTCGTGTTTCTTCACCGTCGGACGATATGCTATAACTCGCCATGCCGCATCAACACACATCCCAACCCGATGCCCGACGGATCACAATACACGACATAACCATCCGACCTCCGGAAGAGTAAGAACGGGCGCTGCCACTTCTTTCAAGAATCGAAACCCCGCCACAAGCATCACCATCAAACTGGCTTCTCCGAGTCACCTAGTCAATGGTGCGTAGATGAAGCAAACTTCTCCACGAACCGCCGATAATATCCTCGCAAGGCCTAAAATCGCGAACCTCGCCGGAGTAAGAGTTCAGGCCAAGTCTCGATCGCCGATCTTGGCCGATTCACTAATGCCATCATCCCCGACAATATGCCCAAGAAACGCCATCAAGTCAACCAAAACTCACATTTGGAAAACTTGGCGTAAATCACGCTGGTCCCGAGAATCACAAGACAGCCTCGTTGCCCCGCATGCTCCTCGCCTGAGCGAGAATAAACCAAGATATCATCAATGAACACTATCACAAACGTGTCCAAAATGGTTTGAACACTCGGTTCATCAAATCCATGAATACCGCCGAGCATCGTCAACCCAAAAGACATGACCGAACTCATAATGCCCGCATCGTCCGAATGCAAATCTAGGGACATCCACCTCTCGACTCGCACTGATGATAGCCCGATCGCAGATCAATCTTGGAGAAACATCTCGCACTTCGCAACTGGTCGAACAAATCATCAATCTCGGGAAGGGGGTATTCGTTTAATGGTCACCTTGTTCACCGCTCAGAATCAACACGCGCAGCGCCCCGCCCTTCTTCTTCACGAACAATACCGCGCTCCCTGGGAGAAACACTAGGCCCGATGAAGCCCTTCTCCAAAGAAATCCTCACCGTCCTTCAACTCTCTCAACTCGGCAGTGCCATTCTGTATGGCGGAATGGAAATAGGCCGAGTATCCGCAACACATCTATACAAAACTCGATCTCCTCTCGTGAGGGATACCCGAGGTCATCCGAAACACGCCCGGGAACTCACGACTATCGAATCGATCAAAATCTGGTACCGCAGCCTTCAAGATCAAACACCAACGAGATGGTAGATATACCCTTCGCACCATCTTTCCTAGCCTTGAGGTAGGAAATAAACCTACCTCTACGATACTGCTCCTCCCACTCAACAACCGGCCTCAGAAACCGAACTGCATTACTTTCTCTCTCAGCTACATTGGCGTAGCAAGAAGCTAGCCAATCCATCCCCATAATCACGCCAAGTCAATCATCTCCAACTCTATCAAGTCCAGTGGTCCGACGATCAGAATGGTCACAGACAAGCTCTATATACCCGCCGAGCTACCACCGAATCACCATCGCGTAGCTACCTCGAAAGGGTCTATGGACTCGTGCTCTATCCCTATCCTACTAGCAACAAGGGGGATATATAGGATGAGTAGAACCCTGATCTATCAAAGCATATACATCAAACCAGAACCGATAAGGTACCGTGACGACATCAGCGAGGCCTCCGATCCGCTTACCGACAGCATAAATGCGGTTCCGAGGACCGCTAGAATCGACCCGAGCCACGACTGCCGCGACTGCCGACCCATGTGTACCCCGCGCCCGGCGAGTAATCGTAGGAGATGATGAATACCGCGAAAGAACTCGTAGTGACTCCTACCATCAAGATCGCTTTGGTCTGACAAGCCGATAGTGACTCGCCGCCACAATCAAACAAACTCCGCACTCACAACTCCCGGCGGATCTACCGCATCGGCCACACCGGCGGGTGGTCCCGATCGCCGCACTCGCTACTCGACATCCAAGTCCTGCCCCGTCCGCCTCGTGATACTGGATGGCCGAGACGGTGCAGAGTGCTCGAGCCGCCGTGGTGCAAATCTAGATCGCCGAGGCCGCCCACCACGATAGCCACCGTAAGACCTCCCGCCCCGCCTTCTTCTCGCCGCTGTCGCCCACCCGTCGACCTGCGCTCGCATCCAAGGGCGTGAGCTCGCACGCGGTAATATCCATACCAGTCAAGAGCCACACCGCGACAAGACTTCGGCCATATAGTCGCTTCAGCCCGTGACATAGCGGTGCACTCCTATCCTCCATATCCGCCACCAATGCCGGGACATATCGAGCCAAAGAATCAAACTCAACATTGTACTCGACGGCGCCCTCTCGCCTCAAGAAAAAATCTATCACCCGCGCCTCCTCATCCGCGAGGCAAGAGTGAGCGAGGAAAGCCTCGAGAACTCATCCCAAGTAGGGGGCGCGGTTTCCTCGATAACTCCCATGAATCAAACCAATCGATCGCGATCACGCACCGACGCGAACCGGCGTCACAGACTGCATTTACGAGGCCTTGATCACCCGCATGATCCTTCAAGCCGACGGATGAACTCCTCGCGATCATCCTCCGCCTCGACCAGAAAACTCGCGGGCTACAACTCAAGAAATCTCGTAGTCTCGCACTATTCGCTTCGTGCACCACAGCGACCGAGCCGAGCCGAATCGAATCGCCGCGATCCACCTCTCCTCAGACGGGCCACAACTTTAGCCAATAGTCGGGCTATCTCTCAGAGCCCTAACTCCTCCGCCCGTGCCGTGGGACAGAGGCGTGTGGTACTGTGGTCTCGCTGGGCCGGGCGGCCATAGAACTCGCCGCCTCGTATAGACCGGGCTCGAGCCTCGTGACTGGGTGTCTCGCTAGCAGCCTCACGCTTGCCCTTCTCGCCCGGGTTGCCTTACGCGAGGCATAATCAGCATAGGAAAGGAATACGTTAGAGGGTCCAACCTATAACACGACTCTAAAGCACGATCTCGTAATGAGAAGAATGGAAACCAATCCTAAATATCATATAGCCTCGATTATTGGTGTGGTCCACAACACACCGATAATCAAGACTTACTAGATCACGGTTCAGACACTTTCCGAGGATTAATCGCTTCGATACCACTTTTGTCACGACTGCCCGGCCCGTGGATCGTGCTCACGGCACCCAAGTAGTCATACATCGAGTAATCAGCGGAAATATAAAGCAAGACATGAAACAGCTTTATCAAATAAGACATACGCTTTATGTGAGAAAACATCGCTTTCGATATATATATATACATGGTTTAGCGCTACATCCGACATCGCATAACATGACTACATGCACTTAAGGAAATATACAACTATGGCGACAGTGGCCCCGCCATACCGATCAGATAAAACTATCTACAACAGTGAGATCATACCCAAAAGTAGAGCCTCCTGAAAGATGGAGCTCCGACACCAACGTAGAGATCCTAAGAATGTGGATCTAGCACTGCTGCCCTTACCGCGGCATGAACGCAGCCCCAAGGAGGTCGACAACAGTACTAAGTATATGAAATCAGAAATACTTAAATGAAACATATCATTTTAAAAACGGTTTTGCAAGTATGTATAAAACAACCAAGGAAACCGCATATAGTGCCACATCACAAACAAGAGCAAGAATAGGTAAATCAGAATGTGTCTTTTCTAGGTCGCGAATGATCGGGCAGGCCACCGCCCGTAGTATCACCATGCAAGCCTAATCACGACTCCGTAGTCCGCATAGGCCAATCACATAAGCCCGCATAGAGTATATAACCCCGCATCGAGGTAGCTACTCGGCATCGCCCCGACTCGCCGTCCGCACGGCCACATGGACCGCGTGAGGTATAACCCCGCACACTAACCTCGAACTCCCGTAGCTCCGCATAGGTCCTTGGACCCGCATGAGGTATTCTCGAACCACGGTCCTGCATCACCGAAGTCTACCCCGCATCGGAGGCGCCTTAACCCCTGCATATGTCAAGAGGTGAGTGATGTTACACTAACCTAACAGCTTATCGTTAACAACATAAGCACAACAAGAATACTCTTTACACAAACGTTACAAGACACTAACACACATAGTATCATATCATGTCTACTTATCAAACCATCTTATTATTCTTTTTCACAATTCAATATAAGTCCATTATAAACACATAGGCAAACTGTTTCTTTTATCAATCTTAAGTGGTTATACTTAACTTCCCATAAAGCTAGTATAACTCTTAAGCTTCTGTTTAAAAACCAATTAGTTCTCTTCTGTTAAAAATGATTCAGTATTCTTATGAAATGCTTTCAGATTTTTATTATTCGTGCTTAAGCCACAGGCATTGCAGTAAGTGTTATTCAGCTTAAGCCGGCATCATTGCCGTAAGTATTATTCGCTTAACATATACGTACGCCTACCGCACTATATATATTGTAAAATATCATGCTTTAGGAAGAATCACATACCTTCTCAAAAAAACCACCGCCAAGTCAATATGTCGCGCAGAGAGTCACCATAATAGTCACGCACATCTATCAAAGACTACTCAAGGTCATTCTAAACATAGGGTTCACAATTCTATGGAAAGTTGGGCAGCACTTCCTACCCTGAGCTATATAAGTTCATCGTGAAAACAAATTCTATGTAAGTACAGTTTGATTATTCTTCTTTAAACCCTTCATCGTGGTAATAGCTCAATTCTATTCTGATATTCTTCTAAGTATTTAATACTTATTCTAATACTACAACATGAAGTATTGTCTAATTCAAAAGAGGTTAGGATTAGTTACCTCAAGAAGCCCAATAATATCCTAGAAAAAGTCGCACTAAGCAAGGTTTTGCTCCTAAGTTGTATGCTCCAGGAAACCTTAGAAGTTCTTCACAACTTCTACTAAGTACTAAGGTATTTGGGCTGTGGTATTTTGGGCATTATAACAATACAAGAAGGCAACTTTTCTACCAAGGGAGGGTAGGTTTTGGCTAGGCTAGTGGGGCCTCGCCAAACTTCTTAGGCTGTAGGGGGTATTCGCCAGGGCCTTCAAGGGGAGGGAGGTGTTGGACGAAAGAGGCTACAAAGGGAGAGGAGAGGATTTTCAAGACTTGGAAAGATTTGTGGATGAAGAACTCTTCATCTCTGGGGGTATTTATAGGTCAAGAAGTGGCCAACCAACGGCCAAGATTAAGACAAGTGCAAGGCAAGTGTAGGTGAGGATTAACTATACACAAATATCCTACCAACTCCTCGACTTGCACAAGGCACAAAAACGTGCCATTGCTCTCCAATTTCGTCCAATGGACGATTCAAGTTCATCAATGGGAGGGTGCCAAGTGTCGCCCTCCCGTTGGTCCAAAATGTTTCGTCTCTCGGAAAAATCCGCAAAAATTAGAAATGGCATAGCCGGAATTTACCCAACAAAAGCTGTGAAAACGTTTCGTCGGAAAACGATTCTTTTAGCGAGTTGTGTACAAATAAAAACGTTTTGCCTAAACTTTAAGGCTAGACTTTTGTACGTATTCCCTTACGTACATACTCTGGAAATACGGGGTATAACAGGCGGGGCCCTGTCCCGTCATAGTAGTTGTTTACATTCCTAGAGGTCTGTAGTCCTGTTGTAAAGTTGGGATGTAACTGTTCACTCTTTATATATATACATGCCGAAAGGCAATTTTTTTTTTGGATAAACTGTTCTCATGTCATAATTGTTTCATGTCTTGTTTTTATATTCCGCTGGTTACTCTGATGTATGTCTACTTAGGTGCCCGGGTAAGGCACCAGTCACGGGCCCGGGTTCGGGTCGTGACAAAATCAGCGGAAATAAAATCAAAGTCATGAAACAATAGATTAACATAAGAACATGCTAACCAAAACGGTTACCTTTCTGTATATAAACTAAAAACTTGAAAAGTTAAATCCTTTTTACAAAACTTACCCACAACAGTACTACAGACCTCTAAGAATGAAATCAACTATGACGGGACAGGGCCCCGCCATACCCCCTGAATGTACAAAAATATATGACCTCAGGGAACCGTACCAAAAGACAAAGCCTCCGGAGAAGTGGAGCTTTCCCAGAACTGAACAGTGATCCTAAGAGCGCGGATCAGCAAGCTACGTACCTCAACCTGCGGCATGAACGCAGCCTCGGCGAGGTCGATAACAAAAATTTGTATGTGAAATCAAAATATCAGAATGAAATTATAATAGTTTATATAAAGCAGGAGACATGTATGACAATCAAAGAAATGTGTTTCACAAATCCCGGCTAACAACAAGAGTAATGAACATCAACATTGTCTCTAAAAAGATACCATTTCACAATCTAAAACAATCGTGTCAAGTCAGGGACTCACGCCCTCAAAGTCATCACTCAAAATATAACAATGGGTCTCACGCCCACAACATCAATCACGCCCGTGGAATTCCTTCCCATCGCCGATACCTATGATATAACAATACCTGGAGTACATGAACATCGTGCCCTACTCAGGCTATAAACCGCACGGCAAGTACGAAGGCTAACTACCAGATACCTCCTGCATCACGACAATGACCGGGGCAAGTACGAAAGCCAACTACCAGATACCAAAGCCGTACTAACAATACTATACAACTATACCACGAAGCTGACCGGGGCAAGTACGAAGGCTAACTACCAGACACCAAAGCCGCATCATCAACTGATCGGGGCAAGTATGAAAGCCAACTACCAGATACCTCCTGAATCACGAGACTTCGCCATAACACTGACCGGGGCAAGTACGAAGGCTAACTACCAGATACCTCCTGCATCACGACAATGACCGGGGCAAGTATGAAAACCAACTACCAGATACCAGCCTGCATCAGTAAACCTCATGGAGAGCTAGTCTATGGAACAACACTATCAACAGGGAATGAACACTCATCATGGCTGCATACCCGTGGACCATCCATCGAGAGACACGATAACATAAGGATACCACACTTGCACAACAAGGCTATCACAACAATCATAGGCAAGTTACTCACACTCAAGGTACTTTCATTTTATGCAAAAAATCCGGGTTTTAACCCCGAAGTACTACATACTTCCATTCTTTCAAAAAGACATCCTTTTCTTTTACGAAGGTCATACGATACCCGTAGTATCAAAATAGAGTAACCATCATTTTAAGTAAATCCAAAACAATTTCCATACCTTCCTTTTAAATCAATTTAAGACAAAATCATGCCTTTTTTTTAAACCAAAAACACTTCAATTACTCAAGTCTCTTTTCTTGTTATTAATGACCTTATTAAAGCAACCGTGATCTAGGAAATGTAATACAATTTTGTCTTATCTTAGCTTCTATGCAGATGGAGGTTTCTACTTGTTTTAATAATATTAATTATTTGTCAATATATTTTCCTTTATTAACGTTGCAGTGGTTTGTTCGATACTTATTCTCATTTCCGAAATCAATATATCATTATTATTCGAAACCAAGTACTCATTACTCAATATAATTAATTGTCGTTACTTTTTCCTTTATTAACGCTGCAGTGGTTTGTTCGATACTTATTCTCATTTCCGAAATCAATATAACATTATTATTCGAAACCAATTACTCATTACTCACGAATGAGGTTTCACAACTTTCCACACAATTCAAGTTCTTCACATATCAAATCAAGTCAATATAAGTCAAGTCTCTTATCTTTTTAAAAATCAATAAACCATTCCTTTACCTACATAAAGTTGTTATAATTAACTTCCCATAAAGCCATTATAACACTTTATGTTTTAAACCAACCAAATTCGTTTAGCACACGTACGTCTACCGTACTACATAGTTTAAAATAATCATGCTAGAAAGGATAGGAAGAGGTTCACATACCTCGTGACGATTATCGACAATTAGCAAAACGCTCCAAAGTACTATAACCTTACTAACCCTTTTCCACCCTTCAAGTAGAATACGCTACTCGCAGTACTTCCACCTATAATGGCCATGAAACGTCCATTAACCTCTAGATCTCTTTGTAGGATATTTCTAAGAACAAGGTTCCATATCCTACGAAAAATTCGGCAGCACCTCCCCCGTTTCTACTCAATTTTCTACCTTTTCCAAGGCCCGATAACCGTAATTAACATACTATAATTAAGGTGCAATAATACCGAAATTTAAAGAAGGGGATAAAACGCCCAAACGGAATGCGATTAACAATCTCTCCTTCATAACAATAATAACTAAAGAAGGGATAACACGCCCAAATGGAACGCGATTAACAATCTCTCCTTCATAATAACAATAAGTAAAGAAGGGGATAACACGCCCAAACGGAAGGGGATAACACGCCCAAACGGAACGCGATTAACAATCTCTCCTTCAAAATAACAATAAGTAAAGAAGGGGATAACACGCCCAAACGGAACGCGATTAACAATCTCTCCTTCAAAATAACAATAAGTAAAGAAGGGGATAACACGCCCAAACGGAACGCGATTAACAATCTCTCCTTCATAATAACAATAAGTAAAGAAGGTCCAAAGTAAATATAGTCCAAAGTAGATACGGTCCAAAGTAGATACGGTCCAAAGTAGATACGGTCCTTAAGTTGGGGTCCTTGGCCAACTTTTACAATTTTACTTATCCAATTACTTCATTAGTCCTTCAACTTATATTCCAATCTTATTATAAGTTATATTTCCTTTGTTGTTAACCTCTTAGTAAGTAATGGATACATTTTTACCATTTTAATGGATAATATGTCAATTCTCCTTTTAACATCTTAACAAGATCCAAATCTTTCTTTATATCTTATAGTCCATAATATACTTCCAATATGTGTATAATATCCATATATACATAATAATCAACTTCACAAAGAGGTTAAGGTTCATTACCTCAAGATAGTCCAAAAAAACGTGACTGTCCAGATTTTTAGCCACTACTTCGTCAGCTGAACTTGTAACGTCGATAACTCTCTACTCCAGTGTCCTATCGACGAGTGGTTTGTTGAGTTGGAAACGAGACTCGACGAACTTCATTTTAGGATTTTGAAACGCCCAAAAACTCCTCATATTCTAGGAGATATTCCCTTCCAAACTTGACTAAAAATCTGCCCAAAACAGTCCCGAAAAATCTGCCCACTCTCGGCCAAGGGTGGGTTTTTGAGGCTAGGGGTGTGAAATCTTGTCTAACACTTGGTTAATAATCTTCCTAACACATTAAGGAAGAATACTTATAAGTTTAAAAATTTTTGGACAACATTTGGTTAAGGGGAGGGGGCAATTGATGAGAGCAACTTTAGAAGGAGGGAGAGAAACTATTTTCAAGTCTTGAAATGTTCTAAGTGTGGAAGATTTTCATCAACTAAAGGGGTTTATATAGCACAACCAAGGGTTAGGATTGAAACATGTGTATGGTATAGATGTGTTTGTGTAGGTTCCTTACTACACTTGTCCCATAAAAGCCATGCAATACCTTGACCATTTGACTTTCCCACCAACTCATAAAAACCATCCAACTTGCCATGCAAAACCATGCAAGACTTTTGGCCACTTGTCTTGCCTACTTGTCCACTCAATTTCGTCCAACATGGCCCAATCTAGGGGTGACACTTGTCGCCCTCCTATTGGTCCAAAATATTTATCTCTCGGAAAAATTCCATAATCGTAAAAATATTGAAAACGTAAAATTTCCTTCACATGGTTCGGAATATTTTCCGTCGGAAAACAATTCTTTCAATCTTACCCTAATTAGGGTTTATACATTCGTACGTACGTCCTCACATACATACTCCGAAACTACGGGGTATAACAGGAGGGCCACCCGCCCGTAGTATCATTAAGCAATCCTACTCCTGGGACTATTTCACCCGCATAGGTCCTGTGGACCCGCAATGAGGTAATTCGCCTCGCATGGGACTATTTCACCCGCATAGGACTATTTCACCCGCATGGGCCCGGTGGGCCCGCAATGAGTACAAACGCCGCACTCGCATCATTGGTAGCAAATCCATGGAATAAGTAGTAACCCGGGGGTTTACCCCGCAAGAATAACATAACCTAGCACAACCGGCTATCATACATAACATAAGCACTACCGACTTATCATACATAACATAAGCACCACCGGCTTATCATACATAACATAAGCAAGTTAAGAAATCTCCTAACTTCTTATTAGCTTTGTTTATATACACTCTCACTTTAGTTAACTTAAGGCACTAACATGTCATTATAAAATCCGAGAATTTAACTCAAAGTACTACGTACTTCTATTCTTTTAAAATGACTCTTTTTCATATAAAACTCCAAGATACTAATAACCGTAGTATCAAGTCATATCTACTTTTCAAGACAAGTCACAATACCTTTTAGAAATACATTTATAGGCTACTAAATCAAGTGACTTTTTACTTTAAAACTTTAAGCAATTGATGCCTTTAAATCAATTTACCTTTCTACATTTCAAGTCATTTATCCTTATTTACATCACTAGACTAAACCATTCTTTCAACTTTCCATAAAGCTATTATAACCAACTTCCCATAAAGCCGTTATACTAACTTTATGCTTTAGACACTTACATTCTTCTTTATAACCAAGAGACTTATACTTTCAAAAAATCAAGTATCATATACTTTCAAAATACTTCAAGTCTCTTAACTTTAGAAACTAAGATATCCTTAATCTTTAAAACAAGCGAGTTAATTGCCTAACTCAACCAACTTGGACATTCTTAAAACAAGTCAAGGATATCAAATGAAACTAGATTCATCAAAACCTCGTACGTCTACCGTGTTATACCCCATATTTCCAGAGTATGTACGTGAGGGCGTACGTATAAAAATTTAAGCCTTAAAGTTGGCAAGGTTCGAAAATTTATACACAAGTGCCGGAAAGAGTCGTTTTTCGACGAAACGTTTTACTAAACTTGCGAAGGGAAAATTCCGGCTATGTCATTTATAATTTTTGCGGATTTTTCCGAGAGACGAAACATTTTGGACCAGCGAGAGGGCGACACTTGTCACCCTCTAATTGGAGCACGTTTTGGGGCGGCATGGATGAAAGGGGTCAAGGGGAGTTGGTAGGATATTTGTGCAAGTTGGTGTGGTAGATGGATAAGGTGCACTTGGCTTAATCCTAGCCCTACACTTGCCTAACACTTGGATGGATCTTGGCCATTGGTTGGCCATTGCTTGACCTATAAATACCCCCCCTTAGTGATGAACTTCTTCATCCAAAAATTGTTCCAAGTCTTGAAATCCTCCCCTTTCTTGTGGTTCTCGCCCAACCTCGAGAAAACCTTGGCCGAAACCCCTCCCCCTTGTGAGCCTAGCCGAGGCAAACCCCCCCTTGCCTTGTTATTTTCGTATAATACCCCCCTTTGTGGTGTAGAAATACTCTCCAAGTATTGTTATAATGCCCAAATACCTTAGCCCATATACCTTGTAGTACTTTCCAAAGTCACCTCTATACGTAGAGCCCGGAAATACTATTATACTTCCTTTAGCCACTAAACGAAACCCTTTGGAAAAATCTCCATAATTGGTTGGAGTACTTAGTAGAAGTGTGTAGAACTTCTAAGGGTTGTTTGGAGCGGGTTGGAGCACCGAGTAGAGCTAAACCTTGCTCAGGATCGACTTTTATCTCGGATAATTTTGGGCTTATCGAGGTAAATAATCTTGTCCCCCTGTTGTTATTGGAAATTACATGTTGTAGGAATATATGGTTGAAGTATACTATATATAGAACTGAACATAGTTTTGCGGCAATGTCTTTTGACTTAAGCCCAATTTAAAGAAAGAGAATCGAATCAGAATTACATAGGACTGTATTACAGTAGACTTGTGTAGCATTACTGTGAAGTAGAATTGTACACGTCCGGTTAGACGTATAAACCCCCCCCCTGGTTGGCTTGGTAGCCGGCCTCGATAGAGGAGGAGATTTACGGGGGGGGGGAGGTGCTGCCGAATTTTCTGTAGAATATTCTACGTTGAGATCTAGATGTTAATAGGCGCCTTGTGGCCTCTATAGGTTGAAGTACTACGTATGGCGTGATCTACTTGGCTTAAGGAGTAGCCGACGGTTTGAGGTACTTGGAGCGTTTTGCTATTAGTCGATAATCGTCGCGAGGTATGTGAACCTCTTCCTATCTTTTCTAGCATGATATGTGTATAACTATGTAGTACGGTAGACGTACATGTGTTAAATGTATTTGATTGGTTTAAAACATAAAGTGTTATAACGGCTTTATGGGAAGTTGGTTATAACAGCTTTATGTAGGTAAGAAAATGCTTTGTGGTTTTAAAAGGTAACTGATTTGACTTATAACTGACTTGATGTGTGATAATAAAGAACTTGAAGTATTTCAAAAGATTCATTTTGAAAGAAGAGTAATACTTGGTTTTGAAAACATAAGAGTTATACTAGCTTTATGGGAAGTTAGGTATAACGTCTTAAGAGAGATAAAGAGAATGGTTTACTGATTTTTAGAAGTTAAGAGACTTAATCTTAAAAGATAAGAGACTTGACTTAATATGGATGTTTGTGTGAAACCTCATTCGTGAGTAATGAGTACTTGGTTTTT
This sequence comes from Przewalskia tangutica, assembly GCA_029844215.1. Classification (NCBI taxonomy): domain Eukaryota; kingdom Viridiplantae; phylum Streptophyta; class Magnoliopsida; order Solanales; family Solanaceae; genus Przewalskia; species Przewalskia tangutica. The sequence continues at coordinate 17,548,889 of CM056740.1, forward strand.
AAAAGGGAATAATGTTTCTTGATTTGAAATCGAATGAGTATCGACAAACCACTGCAGCGTTAATAAAGGTAAATGTATTGAATAAAAAGTATTATTAAAACCAGTAGAAACCTCCATCTGCATAGAAGCTAAGATGAGACAAAATGATATTACATTTCCTAGATCATGGCTGCTTAATAAGATTGATTATAAACAAGAATAACCTACTCACATATAAGGCATATGTTTCTCAAATCGTTTAAAGAAGAATTATGTTTTAAAGGATTAAAACTATGAACTACGAAACCTCTTCTAAAATGAGAAACTTGAGCATTTGAAATTAGGCAAACTTGAACGTTTGGAAAATAAGGTTGTTACTTGATTTTACAAAGGAAAGCATTTTGGTTTACTTAACAATGTTAGTCACTCTATTTTTATACTACGGGTATCGGGTGACCTTTGTAAAAGAAATGGATCATTAAAAGGAATTTAACGTACGTAGTACTTTAGGGTTAAAACCCGGACTTTGACATAAAATGAAAGTACCTTGAGTTGTGTATAACTTGCCTATGCTTGTTGTTGTGAAACTTGCCTATGCTTGTTGTGATAACCTTTGTTGTATTTCTATACCCCCGCGTCTCTCGATGGAGGGCCGGCTGATTTGTTATGAACGATTCTTCACCGAGTCCCACGAGATGGGCCGGGACACATATTCCATCTGATTATTCACCGAGTCCCACGAGATGGGCCGGGACACGTATTCCATCTGATTATTCACCGAGTCCCACGAGATGGGCCGGGACACGTATTCCATCTGATTATCCACCGAGTCCCACGAGCGGGCCGACACGATTTCATCCGATTCTCACCGAGTCCCACGGGACGGGCCGACACGATTCCACATGATTCTTTACCGAGTCCCATGGTATGGGCCGACACGTATTCCACACGATGTATACCTGCATCGCCGCATGAGGAAGGAGTTCCACGCATGAGGATGACTGAGGCGTGAGTCCCCGGCTCGATATGATCGCTTTATGTTGTGAACTGTAGTTTGGTTATCATACATGTCTCCTACTTTATATAGACTATTATGATTTCATTTACAGTATTTTATAGTTTCACATACTTGGTACTGTTATCGACCTCCTTCGGGCCGCTCACGCCGCAGTAGTACATCGGTTGTGGATCCTCGCTCATAGGATCAAAGTTCAGCGTGTTGGGAAGCCCCGTTTCTTCGGAGGCTTATCTTTTGGTATGTTACCCTGAGTCTGTAAGTTCTTGTACATTCAGGGGTATGGCGGGGCCCTGTCCCGCCATAGTTGTCATTTCATTCTTAGAGGTCTGTAGCACTGTTGTGGGCAGAGTTTGTAAAAGGATAACTGTTCGGGTTTTTATGTATGTACAGAAGGCAACTGTTTTGGTTGGCCTGTTTATTTATAATATCTCTTATTTCATGTTCATGTTTTATTTCCGCTGATTTTCTCTGATGTTGTATCACTAGGGTGCCCGGGGTAAGACACCAGTCACGGGCCCGGGTTCGGGTCGTGACAAAAGTGGTATCAGAGCAGTTAATCCTCGGAAAGTGTCTACAGACCGTGTCTAGTAGAGTCTTGATTATCGGTGTCAGGCACCACATCTATAATCAGGAGGCTATAGGACATTTAGGATTGGTTTCCATTCTTCTCATTCTGAGATCGTGCCTTAGAGCCGTGTGATAAGTTGGACCCCTCTGACGTATTCCTTTCCTTTACCAGTTATGCCTCCGCGTAAGGCAACCCGGGCCCAGAAGGGCAAGGCAGCCGAGGGAGCTGTGAGTAGAGCACGGAGGGTTACGAGCGAGGCCCGTCGTTACCGAGATAGTGCTTCCGACGGCGAGTTTTGCGGCGCCGCCAAGCGACAGAGTTTAGAGCCGCAGCGATGGTCACGAGACTACAAGACTGAGCCTCCAGTCCCACAGCCTGGAGCAGATGAGATGGGGTACAAGGAGATGGCCCAGTTACTGGCCAGGGTCATGGCCAGATATGAGGAGAGGCTGGATGCAGCAGTTCCAGTCCCAGTAGCACCCGTAGTTCACCCCCGAGCAGACAGTTTGAGACTACGGGACTTTCTGAGTTGTAGCCCGCCAATGTTCTATGGATCGAGAGCTGAGGATGACCTCGAGTTTATCCGACACAACGGATCGTGAGGTGATCGAGTCTCGAGGCAAAGTCGGTGGTATTGGTTCGCATCACCGCGTGATATCGCAATGATCGTTTGATTCGTGAGCCGTCCCGGGAGAGCATGCACTTCCACCATTTGGGACGAGTTCTCAAGGCTTTTCTTGCACATTTCTTTCCCCATGTATGAGAGGCTCGGGCCAGATTTTTGACGTTGAGCGGGGCGGGCGGTTAGAGAGTACAATGTGAGTTCGACTCATTAGCTCGGTATGTTCCATTGTAGTAGCCGATATGGAGGACAGAGTACACCGCTACGCCACCGGCTAGATGATTACTTGGCGCGAGGCTTGCACGGTGTAGCTCTTCACCGCATGGACATTGCCCGCATGCAAGCTCATGCACCGGGATGCGAGGCACGGAGAGGTCGACGGAATGACCAGATCGCAGCGAAGAGGCGAGCAGCGAGGTCCTTTGGTAACTTTCGAGGCGGGCCGCCTCGGCCAGACTAGTTATGTACCTCCGCGGCAGCAGTGGTCCTCCGCGCCTTCGGACGTTCGGTATTCGAACCGGTCGTGGCTCCGTGGCTTCGCTCGCGATATATACGGGTTCTAGCCACGGGTTCGTTTTCCTCGGTGCACATGCGTGGCGCACGTCATCCCGGAGTGTCGCTTTTTACCGTGCTTGTTTTCTGCGCCGCCAGGCCGTGTGACAGAAACCGCCCTAATAGGAAGGATGCAGCGGAATGACTCACCACGGTCGCGGCGTGTTCATCGCCTTCTATAGCTATGCGCCCTGCAGGGTAGGATTATGGTTAGAGCGACGAAGGGAAAGTAAAGTTGTTGATACAGGTATATCCTTAACCCTCTAGAGTTTTTTTTTTGCATGTGTGATACGATGATTATTTGTTGAATACTTTGCACAGATAGCTTTGGGTATATTGTGGTTAGAAAGCATGGTTAGTTGAAAGGATATGTATGGGAGCATGGAAAGTGTGAACCTTAGAATATTTCATGTTGAGACCTTCGATGTAAGGTCATCTTGAATAAAAGATTTTACGGTTAGTCTTTGTTGAAATGCTTGGGTTGCGTATAATGTGTTGTGGGATAAGTCCATGGGTAGTGTGAAATGGAAGTGGTAGCTTTCATGACCTGTATAGGTAAGATTGTTCCGGATCGGGAAACAAGAGCTTGATGCGTTAAGTAGGTCGGGTTGGGGTCATGTTGCGGGCCAACCCGCGGCCTGTTTCGAGGTGGGGTCAGCTCTGGGTGGTCCCGCCAGGTGGTAGGGTCACGAGGGTGCTAGGCCCAAGTTTAGATGACCATCGTATGAGTTCGTGGATGTGTTCGACCAGAAGCGGATCGTAAAGGCCGGGGATGGTCTTAAGGGAGATTGCGGCTAGTAAGATGACCAAGTTTGGAGGTGGTGACTCCAAAGTTTTGGGAACTGAAGCAATGACTGAAGTGTGGTACGTTTACTAGAAGAGTTCAAGTGTTCGAGAAGGGCACGACGAGTAAGGAAGGAAGAGAACGTGTGTTATTTTGTGGCCATGTGTGGCATTGGAAACTTGTTTAAGTTAAGAAGAACTTTATCGTTACCCGTCTTGAGAAGGAACATTCGGGACGAATGTTTCTAAGGAGGGGAGAATGTTATACCCCATATTTCCAGAGTATGTACGTGAGGGCGTACGTATAAAAATTTAAGCCTTAAAGTTGGCAAGGTTCGAAAATTTGTACACAAGTGCCGGAAAGAGTCGTTTTTCGACGAAACGTTTTACTAAACTTGCGAAGGGAAAATTCCGGCTATGTCATTTATAATTTTTGCGGATTTTTCCGAGAGACGAAACATTTTGGACCAGCGAGAGGGCGACACTTGTCACCCTCTAATTGGAGCACGTTTTGGGGCGGCATGGACGAAAGGGGTCAAGGGGAGTTGGTAGGATATTTGTGCAAGTTGGTGTGGTAGATGGATAAGGTGCACTTGGCTTAATCCTAGCACTACACTTGCCTAACACTTGGATGGATCTTGGCCATTGGTTGGCCATTGCTTGACCTATAAATACCCCCCCTTAGTGATGAACTTCTTCATCCAAAAATTGTTCCAAGTCTTGAAATCCTCCCCTTCGTGGTTCTCGTCCAACCCTCGAGAAAACCTTGCCGAAACCTCCCTCGTGAGCCTAGCCGAGGCAAACCCCCCCCCTTGCCTTGTTATTTTCGTATAATACCCCCCTTTGTGGTGTAGAAATACTCTCCAAGTATTGTTATAATGCCCAAATACCTTAGCCCATATACCTTATAGTACTTTCCAAAGTCACCTCTATACGTAGAGCCCGGAAATACTATTATACTTCCTTTAGCCACTAAACGAAACCCTTTGGAAAAATCTCCATAATTGGTTGGAGTACTTAGTAGAAGTGTGTAGAACTTCTAAGGGTTGTTTGGAGCGGGTTGGAGCACCCGGAGTAGGAGCTAAACCTTGCTCAGGATCGACTTTTATCTCGGATAATTTTAGGCTTATCGAGGTAAATAATCTTGTCCCCCTGTTGTTATTGGAAATTACATGTTGTTGGAATATATGGTTGAAGTATACCATATATAGAACTGAACATAGTTTTGCGGCAATGTCTTTTGACTTAAGCCTGAATTTAAAGAAAGAGAACTGAACTGTAATTACATAGGACTATATTACAGTAGACTTGTGTAGCATTACTGTGAAGTATAATTGTACACGTCCGGTTAGACGTATAACCCCCCCTCTCCCCCGGTTGGCTTGGTAGCCGGCCTCGATAGAGGAGGAGATTTACGCGGTTGCGGGGGGGGGGAGGTGCTGCCGAATTTTCTGTAGAATATTCTATGTTGAGATCTAGATGTTAATAGGCGCCTTGTGGCCTCTATAGGTTGAAGTACTACGTATGGCGTGATCTACTTGGCTTAAGGAGTAGCCGACGGTTTGAGGTACTTGGAGTGTTTTGCTATTAGTCGATAATCGTCGCGAGGTTTGTCAACCTCTTCCTATCTGTTCTAGCATGATATGTGTATAACTATGTAGTACGGTAGACGTACATGTGTTAAATGTATTTGATTGGTTTAAAACATAAAGTGTTATAACGGCTTTATGGGAAGTTGGTTATAACAACTTTATGTAGGTAAGAAAATGCTTTGTGGTTTTAAAAGGTAACTGATTTGACTTATAACTGACTTGATGTGTGATAATAAAGAACTTGAAGTATTTCAAAAGATTCATTTTGAAAGAAGAGTAATACTTGGTTTTGAAAACATAAGAGTTATACTAGCTTTATGGGAAGTTAGGTATAACGTCTTAAGAGAGATAAAGAGAATGGTTTACTGATTTTTAGAAGTTAAGAGACTTAATCTTAAAAGATAAGAGACTTGACTTAATATGGATGTTTGTGTGAAACCTCATTCGTGAGTAATGAGTACTTGGTTTTTAAAAGGGAATAATGTTTTACTGATTTCGGAAATCAGAATGAGTATCGAAAAACCACTGCAGCGTTAATAAAGGTAAATGTATTGAATAATAAGTATTATTAAAACCAGTAGACTCCTCCATCTGCATAGAAGCCAAGATGAGACAAAATGATATTACATTTCCTAGATCATGGTTGCTTAATAAGATTGATTATAAACAAGAATAACCTACTCACATATAAGGCATATGTTTCTCAAATCGTTTAAAGAAGAATTATGTTTTAAAGGATTAAAACTATGAACTACGAAACCTCTTCTAAAATGAGAAACTTGAGCATATTAAATTAGGCAAACTTGAACGTTTGGAAAATAAGGTTGTTACTTGATTTTACAAAGGAAAGCATTTTGGTTTACTTAACAATGTTAGTCACTCTATTTTTATACTCCGGGTATCGGGTGACCTTTGTAAAAGAAATGGATCATTAAAAGGAATTTAACGTACGAAGTACTTTAGGGTTAAAACCCGGACTTTGACATAAAATGAAAGTACCTTGAGTTGTGTATAACTTGCCTATGCTTGTTGTTGTGAAACTTGCCTATGCTTGTTGTGATAGCCTTTGTTGTATTTCTATACCCCCGCGTCTCTCGATGGAGGGCCGGCTGATTTGTTATGAACAATTCTTCACCGAGTCCCACGAGATGGGCCGGGACACGTATTCCATCTGATTATTCACCGAGTCCCACGAGATGGGCCGGGACACGTATTCCATCTGATTATTCACCGAGTCCCACGAGATGGGCCGGGACACGTATTCCATCTGGTTATTCACCGAGTCCCACGAGATGGGCCGGGACACGTATTCCATCTGATTATCCACCGAGTCCCACGAGGTGGGCCGGGACACGTATTTCATCTGATTCTCTACCGAGTCCCACGGGATGGGCCGGGACACGTATTCCACATGATTCTTTACCGAGTCCCATGGTATGGGCCGGGACACGTATTCCACACGATGTATACCTAGACTGCCGGCAGTGAGGAAGGAGTTCCACGGGCATGAGGGATGACTTGAGGGCGTGAGTCCCTGGCTTGACATGACTGCTTTTATGTTGTGAACTGTAGTTTGGTTATCATACATGTCTCCTGCTTTATATAGACTATTATGATTTCATTTACGATTTTTTACGATTTCACATACTTGGTACTGTTATCTGACTCCTTCAGGCCGCGTTCATGCCGCAGTAGAAGTGGATCCTCGCCATGGATCTAATTTCAACAGGAAGCCCCGTTTCTTCGGAGGCTTATCTTTTGGTATGTTACCCTGAGTCTGTAAGTTCTTGTACATTCAGGGGTATGGCGGGGCCCTGTCCCGCCATAGTTGTCATTTCATTCTTAGAGGTCTGTAACCTTGTGGCGAGTTTGTAAAAGGATAACTGTCGGGTTTTTATGTATGTCTGAAGGCAAAGCTTTGGTTGCTTTGTTTATTTATAATATCTCTTATTTCATGTTCATGTTTTGTTTCCGCTGATTTTCTCTGATGTTGTATCACTAGGGTGCCCGGGGTAAGGCACCAGTGTTATACCCCGTATTTCCAGAGTATGTACGTGAGGGCGTACGTATATAATTTGAGCCTTAAAGTAGGCATAGGTTCGAAATTTGGGCACAAGTACCAAAAAGAATCGTTTTTCGACGAAACGTTTTACTAAACTTGCGAAGGGAAAATTCCGGCTATGTCATTTATAATTTTTGCGGATTTTTCCGAGAGACGAAACATTTTGGACCAACGGGAGGGTGACATGTGTCACCCTCACATTGGACGTGTTGGGGCGGCAAAGTGGACGACAAGGTGGCTTGTAGTTGGTAGGATATTTTGTGCAAGTTGGTGTGGTAGATGGATAAGGTGCACATGGCTTAATCCTAGCCCTACACTTGCCTAACACTTGGATGGATCTTGGCCATTGGTTGGCCATTCCTTGACCTATAAATACCCCCCCCCTTTGGAAGACTTCTTCATCCTAAAATCTTCCTAAGTCTTGAAAGCTCTCTTCCTCCCCCCTTAGTGTAGTATTTCGTCCAAAGCTCCCCCCCTTGAGAAGCCTTGGCCGAGAGCCTCCCCCTTTATAGTGTCTAGCCGAGGGGTACCCCCCCCCCTTGCCTAGTTGTCTCGTATAAATACCCCTTTTGTGGTATAGAAATACTCTCCAAGTATTGTTATAATGCCCAAATACTTTAGCCCATATACCTTGTAGTACTTTCCAAAGTTACCTCTATACGTAGAGTCTTAAATACTATTATACTTTCCCTCAGTCACAAAAACGAAACCCTAAGGAAAACCTTCATAGTCGGTTGAAGTGTTAAGTAGAAGTTGCGTAGAACTTCTAAGGGTTGTTTGGAGCGGATTGGAGCACTCGGAGTAGGAGCTTAACGTTGCTCAGGAGCGACTTATATACTTGGATAATTTTGGGCTCATCGAGGTAAATACTACTGTCCTTCTATTGTAATTGGGAATTACATACTGTAGTAGTATAGAAATGAATATAAGATTCATAGAAGAGAATTGAACTGTAATAGAAGGATATTACAGAATAGACTTGAACTGAAATCACATCAGAAGAATATTAGAGTAGAAGATTAAACTGTATTTACATAGGACTGTATTTACAGTAGACTGATAACCTTTATTGGTTGAATGTTCTGCAAGTAGCATGTGCTACTTAGAAGGTGGACAAGGCTAGCCGGGTTATAGCCGTGGAGCGTTTTGCTTATAGTCGATAATCGTCGCGAGGTATGTGATTCTTCCTATACTCTTGAGCATGATAATTTAAAGGAATATATATATAGTACGGTAGACGTACGTGTGGCAATGTCTTTTGACTTAAGCCTGAATAAAATATATGTATATAGTACGGTAGACGTACGTGTGCTAACTGAACGTAATTGTACGGCAATGTCTTTTGACTTAAGCCTGAATAATAAGAACCTTGAATGTATTTCAAAAATATTAAGAAACCTTTTTGAAAGAAGAGTAATACTTGGTTTGAAAACATAAGAGTTATACTAGCTTTATGGGAAGTTAGGTATAACGTCTTAAGAGAGATAAAAAGAATGGTTTACTGATTTAGAAGTTAAGAGACTTAATCTTAAAAGATAAGAGACTTGACTTAATATGGATGTTTGTGTGAAACCTCATTCGTGAGTAATGAGTACTTGGTTTTTAAAAGGGGAATAATGTTTTACTGATTTCGGAAATCAGAATGAGTATCGACAAACCACTGCAGCGCTAATAAAGGAAAATGTATTGAATAATGAAGTATTATTAAAAACAAGTAGAAACCTCCATCTGCATAGAAGCTAAGATGAGACAAAATGATATTACATTTTCTAGATCATGGTTGCTTTAATAAGATGGTTATAAACAAGAATAAATCGCCACACATATGGCATATGTTACTCAGTTGTTTTAAAAGAGATTAAAACATCGAACTATGAAACTTTTCTAAAGTAAAGAGACTTGAGTAATTGAAATTAGGCAAACTGGAACTTTAGGGAAAAGAAAGGCATTATTTTGTCTTAAAACGGTTTAAAACATAAAGTGTTATAACAGCTTTATGGGAAGTTAGTTATAACGACTTTATGAAAACAAAAGAAGGGTTTTATCATTGGTTTTAATATGGTAACTTGACTTTAAAAAAAAAGGAGTGTTTTGGTCTAAAGAGAAGGCATGGTATTGCCTTAATTTGGTTTTAAAGAGGAAAGTATGGAAGTTGTTTTGGTTTACTTAAAAAGATGTAAGTCACTCTATTTTTATACTAAGGGTATCGGGTGACTTTTATAAAAGGAATGGATCTCTTAAAAGGAATTTAACGTACGTAGTACTTTAGGGTTAAAACCCGGACTTTGACATAAAATGAAAGTACCTTGAGTTGTGTATAACACATGCTTGTTGTTATTGCTAAACTTGCCTATGCTTGTTGTGATAGTCTTTGTTGTGCAAGAATTGTGTTTCTATACTACCGCGTCTCACGAGGCGGTTGACTTGTTGAGAACTTACTTGGACGCATGCGCAGTGACGGAGAATTCCACTGCACGCAGCTCACTGATAGTGTTATTCCATGGACTAGCTCCGCCGAGGTTTCTTCTGTTCGCCTTGGTACACGGTGGTGGCCAGATTGCCGTCTGCCTGGTGATTAGTCGGCCTTCGCACGTAGTTAGCCCGTGACTTGCCCGTTCGCCAGAGGGTACACATGATAGCCCTCGTAGTACTTGCCCGCCACCTACGTGGGCCGCCTTGTATCCGTAGTCGCCAGACTTGCCGTGTCGCCTTCGTGGTTTGGTTGTATTGTATTGTTAGTACGACTTTGGCATCGGTAGGACTTGGTGTTCGTGTACTTGGTGTTATCATATCATGATCGCCGGCGGTGAGGAAGGAATTCCACGCACGAGTGATGATTTGGAGGCGTGAGTCCTCGACTTGATATATTTGTTTATATGGTGTCTTGTAGTTTGGTTATCATACATGTTTCTGCTTTATATAGATCGCTATGATTTCATTTACTGATTTTTCTGCGCATACTTGGTACCGCAGATCGACTCTTCTGGCCGTTCATGCCGCAGGTAGAGTTATATCGGCTGTTGATCCCCGCTTATAGGATCACCTTTCAGAATATTGGGAAGCTTCGTTCCTTCGGAGGCTTATCTTTGGTATGTTACCCTGAGTCTGTAGGTTCTTGTACATTCAGGGGTATGGCGGGGCCCTGTCCCGTCATAGTTGTTGTAAAAATCTTAGAGGTCCAGAGTATTCGCACAAGTGCGGGTTGTAAGGATTGTAATCGCTCAAATGTCTATATATATATATATGTTGAAAGGCAACCGCTTTGGTTGGCCTATTTTCTTTATCTTGATCCATGTCTATTTAAATGTTTAAGTTTTATTTTACTGGTTTTTCTCGATGTTGTATCACTAGGTGCAGGGTAGGCACCAACACGGCCCGGTTCGGGTCGTGACAAAAGTGGTATCAGAGCAGTTAGTCCTCGGAAAGTGTCTACAGACCGTGTCGAGTAGAGTCTTGATTATCGATGTGTTGTGCACCACATCTATAATCAGGAGGCTGCAGGACATTTAGGATTGGTTTCCATTCTTCTCATTCTGAGATCGTGCCTTAGAGCTGTGTGATAAGTTGGACCCTCCGACGCATTTCGTTTTACGATTATGCCTCCGTAGGCAACCCGCCCGTGGCGGCAAGGCAGCAGAGGGAGCTGCGAGTAGAGCAGCGGCAATCTCTACAGAGACCACAATACCTGAGCCTCCAGTCCCACAGTCTAGAGCGGAGGAGATGGGTTACAAGGAGTGGGCTCAGTTAATGGCCAGGGTTGTGGCCAGACTTGAGGATAGGCTGGACACAGCAGTTCCAGTAGCACCAGTGGTTCACCCTAGATCAGATAGTTCGAGGCTACGGGATTTTCTGAGTTGTAGGCCGCCAGAGTTTTATGGGTCGAGGCCTGAGGATGATCCGCAGGAGTTCATCCGACAGTTACAGCGGATCATGAGAGTGATCAAGGCATCGGAGACCGAGTCAGTGGTCCTAGGTTCGCATCGGCTGCGTGATACCGCAGTCGACTGGTTTGATTCGTGGGAGCTGTCCCGGGGAGAGAATGCACTTCACCGTATGGAACGAAGTTCTCGAGGCCTTTCTTGCACATTTCTTGCCTCCACAGATGGCGAGGGCTCGCCGGCGATTTTTGGTGTCATGCGCAGAGCGCGACGGTTCGGGAGTACAATGTGGAGTTCGACTCATTGGCCCGGTACGTCCCCGCGTTAGTAGCTAGTATGGAGGATCGAGTGCACCGATATGTTACAGGGCTCGATGATTACCTAGCAGAGAGTTGTTCGGGTGTAGCTCTTCACCGCATGGACATTGCCCGCATGCAGCTTATGCACTTGGATGTGAGCGGAGAAATCGACGAATGACCAAGATCGGCATAAGAGGCTGCAATGAGGTCCTTTGGTGACTTTCGAGGCGGACCGCCTCAGCAGACTAGTTATGTACCTCCGCCAAGACAGAATGGTCCTCCACGCCGACCTTCGGATATTCGAGAGCAGTCGTGGCTCCTGTGCTCAGATTTTGGGAGTAGGAGTGCTCGCGAACGAGGTCGCCTTTGTCTCAGGTGGCCGCTGTGGAAAACTTCATAAGGGAGAGTGTCGTACTAACTTGGGAGATTGTTCTTCTGGCTAACAGGCCATCTGGCGAGACTGTCCGACTGTGTGTAGCCGTAGGATAGCACAGACACTGGTTCATTGGGTTCTTCACCTTCCATAGTTAGGCAGGATGTACACACACCGGCAGGCCCCGGTAGAGGTCGCGGTGGAAGTTCCCAGTTTTAGCGGTCCTTTGAACCGCCTATTTTCAGGTATATCCTTAACCCTTTAGAGACTTGTATGTATTGATGTTATGATAATGTGTTAAGTGTTATGTTCGGATAGCTTTGTGCTAAAATGTGATTTAGAAGCCTGGTTAGTGAAAAGGGTAAGCCTGGGGGTGAGATAATGATGAACCTTAGAATATTACAGTTGAGACCTTAGATGTAAGGCCGTCTCGAGTACAAGTTTTTTTTCGAGTGATCTTTGTCAGAATGTATAAGTATACGCGGAGTAATTGTGGGGAAATTCCTTGGGTAGTGTAAAATGGAAGTGGTAGCTTTAATGACCTGTATAGGTGAGATTGTTCTGGATCGGGAAACAAGAGCTTGATGCGTTAAGTGGGTCGGGTTGGGGCCATGTTGCGGGCCAACCCGCCACTGCTTCGGCGTGGGTCGCTCAGTGGTCCCGCCAGTGGTAGGGTCACGAGGTGCTAGGCCCAAGTTTAGATGACCATCGTATGAGTTCGTGGACGTGTTCGACCGTGCGGATCGTAAAGGCGGGAATGGTCTTGCGGAGATCGGCTAGTAAGATGACCAAGTTTGGAGGTGGTGACTCAAAGTTTTGGGAACCAAGCGATGATCAAGTGTGGTGCGTTTACTAGAAGAGTTCAAGTATTCGGAAGCGGCACGACGAGTAAGGAAGGAAGAGAACGAGTGTTATTACGTGGCGGGTGTGGCGTTGACAACTTGTTAGAGGAACTTTATCGTTATTCGGGGAAGGAACATTCGGACGAATGTTTCTGGGCGAGGGGAGAATGTTATACCGTATTTCGCAGTATGTACGTGAGGGCGTACGTATATAATTTGAGCCTTAAAGTAGGCATAGGTTCGAAATTTGGGCACAAGTACCAAAAAGAATCGTTTTTCGACGAAACGTTTTACTAAACTTGCGAAGGGAAAATTCCGGCTATGTCATTTATAATTTTTGTGGATTTTTCCGAGAGACGAAACATTTTAGACCAATGGGAGGGTGACATGTGTCACCCTCACATTGGACGTGTTGGGGCGGCAAAGTGGACGACAAGGTGGCTTGTAGTTGGTAGGATATTTTGTGCAAGTTGGTGTGGTAGATGGATAAGGTGCACATGGCTTAATCCTAGCCCTACACTTGCCTAACACTTGGATGGATCTTGGCCATTGGTTGGCCATTCCTTGACCTATAAATACCCCCTCTTTGGAAGACTTCTTCATCCTAAAATCTTCCTAAGTCTTGAAAGCTCTCTTCCTCCCCCCTTAGTGTAGTATTTCGTCCAAAGCTCCCCCCTTGAGAAGCTTTGGCCGAGAGCCTCCCCCTCCCCCTTTGTAGTGTCCCAGGTACCCCCTCGCCTAGTTGTCTCAGATAAATACCCCTTTGTGGTATAGAAATACTCTCCAAGTATTGTTATAATGCCCAAATACTTTAGCCCATATACCTTGTAGTACTTTCCAAAGTTACCTCTATACGTAGAGCCCGGAAATACTATTATACTTTCCTTTAGCCACAAAAACGAAACCCTAAGGAAAACCTTCATAGTCGGTTGAAGTGTTAAGTAGAAGTTGCGTAGAACTTCTAAGGGTTGTTTGGGCGGATCGAGCACTTTAGTAGGAGCTTAACGTTGCTCAGGAGCGACTTATATACTTGGATAATTTTGGGCTCATCGAGGTAAATACTACTGTTCTTCTATTGTAATTGGGAATTACATACTGTAGTAGTATAGAAATGAATATAAGATTCATAGAAGAGAATTGAACTGTAATAGAAGGATATTACATAATAGACTTGACTAAATCACATCGTAAGAATATTAGAGTAGAAGATTAAATCAGTATTTACATAGGATCAGATTTACTGTGATCATAACCTTTATTGGTTGAATGTTCGCAGTAGCATGTGCTACTTGAAGGTGGACAAGGCTAGCCGGGTTATAGATGTGGAGCGTTTTACTTATAGTCGATAATCGTCGCGAGGTATGTGATTCTTCCTATACTCTTGAGCATGATAATTTAAAGGAATATATATATAGTTCGGTAGACGTACGTGTGGCAATGTCTTTTGACTTAAGCCTGAATAAAATATATGTATATAGTACGGTAGACGTACGTGTGCTAACTGAACGTAATTGTACGGCAATGTCTTTTGACTTAAGCCAGATAATAAGCACTTGAATGATTTCAAAAATATTAAGAAACCTTTTTGAAAGAAGAGTAATACTTGGTTTGAAAACATAAGAGTTATACTAGCTTTACGGAAGTTAGGTATAACGCCTTAAGAGAGATAAAAAGAATGGTTTATCGATTTAGAAGTTAAGAGACTTAATCTTAAAAGATAAGAGACTTGACTTAATATGGATGTTTGTGTCAAACCTCATTCGTTAGTAATGAGTACTTGGTTTTAAAAGGGAATAATGTTTTACCGATTTGAAATCGTAATGAGTATCGACAAACCACTGCAGCGCTAATAAAGGAAAATGTATTGAATAATGAAGTATTATTAAAACCAGTAGAAACCTCCATCTGCATAGAAGCTAAGATGAGACAAATGATATTACATTTTCTAGATCATGGCTGCTTTAATAAGATGGTTATAAACAAGAATAAACTGCTCACACATATGGCATATGTTACTCAGTTGTTTTAAAAGAGATTAAAACATCGAACTATGAAAATTTTCTAAAGTAAAGAGACTTGAGTAATTGAAATTAGGCAAACTGGAACTTTAGGGAAAAGAAAGGCATTGTTTTGTCTTAAAACGGTTTAAAACATAAAGTGTTATAACAACTTTATGGGAAGTTAGTTATAACGACTTTATGAAAACAAAAGAAGGGTTTTATCATTGGTTTTAATATGGTAACTTGACTTTAAAAAAAAAGGAGTGTTTTGGTCTAAAGAGAAGGCATGGTATTGCCTTAATTTGGTTTTAAAGAGGAAAGTATGGAAGTTGTTTTGGTTTACTTAAAAAGATGTAAGTCACTCTATTTTTTATCTCACCGAAGGCCTCTCGATGGAGGGCCGTTGACTTGTCGAGAACTTACTGACTTACCAAGAAATGATCAACATTCCACTGCACGCTTCCATTATTATTATACGGGTAATGCCTTACACCGGACGATACGGGATACGTGACCATTATGGTTATTTATGGCGTAAGTATCGACTTACTGTGATCGGGCGCGAATCTGCTTACTGGCTCGCCGCCACGCGGACGCAGCGGATCTGGTATAGCACGCGACTCGCCACGCGTCGCCTTCAGCGCGCGAAGCATCGTGGACTTACTGGGCCAGGATCGGGTGCGTAGCTCGCTTACTTGCTCCCGCCAACATGCGGACGGTGGATCTGGTATAGGTTATTGCACCTGCCACGGTCGCCTTCGCGGTAGTCAAGATTGGACGGATCTTCGTGACTTACGCACAGATCCAAGCAGTAGTCGATTCATCATTTCCGCCGCTACGCCGCGCAGCGACTGCCGAGGCTAGGTCAGACCGCCACGCGGTCGGGCCTTCTGGCGATACGGGTTGTACAATATTATCGTACGGCCTGGATCCGTAGTTATACTTGCCCCAGACGGGCTTTATCGATACTGTAGGACTCGTGTTCAGGTGTACTTCTTGGTGTTATCATATCATGATCACGGCAGCTGGCGTAGAGGGAATTCCAGCACGCAGTGATGATTTGGAGCGTGAGTCCACGACTTGATATATTTGTTTATATGTGGTTATTGTAGTTTGGTTATCATACATGTCTCCCGCTTTATATAGATCGCTATGATTTCATTTACAGATTTTACAGTTCGCATATTGGTACTGTTATCGACCTCCTTCGGGCTGCGCTCATGTCGCAGTGAGTTACATCTACCGCCGATCCCCGCTTATAGGATCACCTTTCAGCATATTGGGAAGCTCCGTTCCTTCGGAGGCTTATCTTTGGTATGTCACCCTGAGTCTGTAGGTTCTTGTACATTCAGGGGTATGGCGGGGCCCTGTCCCGTCATAGTTGTTGTAAAAATCTTAGAGGTGCAGTAGCAATCGGGCGTGGTTGTAAGGATTATAACTGTTCAAATGTCTATATATATATATGTTGAAAGGCAACCGTTTTGGTTGGCCTATTTTCTTTATCTTGATCCATGTCTATTTAAATGTTTAAGTTTTTATTTCCGCTGGTTTTTCTCTGATGTTGTATCACTAGGGTGCCCGGGGTAAGGCACCAGTCACGGGCCCGGGTTCGGGTCGTGACAACCAGTCACGGGCCCGGGTTCGGGTCGTTACATACCGTACTATATATTTACAACTACCCATGCTCAAGAGATAGGAAAGTTCCACATACCTCTTCGGTTCAATCCACTTGCTAAGTCCAATATGCCGTACGTAGTATGTCAACCTATAATGACCATAATACGTCTATTAACCTCTAGCTTCAAACGTAGAATATTCTAAGTGTAAAGTCACCAAATTCTACGTAAAATCGATTAAAGACTTCACGCCACGCCCAACCTCGGCCGCGGATCGTGCCTACACGCACCCTTCTACCTTAACAACTAAGTAAACAGCGGAAATTAAATAACACCTCATTTTTTTTTCAAACTAACGTACGTGCAAGGGCAAAGCCGACAAGGCTGCCATATAATATACATAATCAAAAGAAACTACACTGTACATGAGTCCAATCCCACATATGAATACAGACCTCTAAGAGTTGTACTGAAATATGACGGGACAAGGCCCCGCCATACCCATAACCGTACAAAAGCCTGTACTGAAGGAACTATACCAAAAAGATAAACTCCTGAGCAGGAGCTATCCAAAACTCGAAAGGCGGTCCTACACCTGAGATCACCAAATCAAGGCCTAAACTCACGGCAGATGAACGCAGCCTCCGGGCGAGGTCAAGACAAGAATGTACCAAGTATGTGAAATGGGTATGCATCGTAATGAAATCATAACAGTCTAAACAAAATAGAAGACATGTATGATAGCCATCCTACAGTACACAATACATAAGCAGTCATATCAAGTCAGGGACACTTGTCCTCAAATATCAAAGCGTGCCCGTGGAATCCCCATCATCGTTTGCAGCTATAAGTGAATAACATAACCATGTGACGCGCCCGTGGCATCCTATCTCACTGTCGGAGTACACACATATAACACATATATATCTATGCCCCCTGCCCGTGGAGTCCCCCATCACTGCCGACAGTCGTAAGGGTAACATATAACCATGTGACGCGTCCGTGGCATCCCACCTCACTGTCGGCGTACACATATACAATACATATATATATATATATATATATATATATCACGCGTCGCATGCCCGAATTCTCATCGTATAAGCATGTCCATAACGTTCTCGGCATCCTCATCGTAGGCGCAGTCTTCGCCGAGCTAGCCCATGGAGTAATAGTCGCACATGTGATGGTCGCACGCCCTAATCCTCATCGTATAAGCATGGCCACGGGTAATACAAACAACCGGGAATCTAACCCGCCTCCGGTCACATGCCGGAATCCCACATCGTATAAGCATGTCCAGGAGTAACACAAATAATGGAAGCATACCCGTGGAATCCCACATCACCGCTTGCACGCCCAAGTAAACTTACAACAAGACAGGCCACCTCCAACCGAGAGTCGCGGCAACGTAATAAAACATAATACTTGCACTCAAAAGCTATCACCAGCACACATAGGCAAGTTCACAAAATCTTTAGACTTTCATTTTATAAACTCAAGGCACTTATAGAATAATTCTCAAATAAACAAGCCAGAGTACTACGTACGTACATTCTTTTCAAAAGACTCCTTTTTATGTAAAACCCCAAGATACTAACACCCGTAGTATCAAGGTGTGTCTATTTTTCAAAGTAAGTTACTACACTCTTAGAAAACTCATTTCAAAGCTTGAAATCAAGTAACTTCAAATTTTCACAATCTAGGCAACTTATGCCCATTAATCAAAATAGACAACTTTCTTAACCTTCCATAAAGCCGTTATAACCAACTTCCCATAAAGCCGTTATAACCCTTTATGGTTTTAGACATATTCATTCCTTTTATAACCAAGAGACTTATACTTTTAAAACCAAGTATCACATACTTACAAATCAAGTTCTTAACTTTCAAAATACTTCAAGTCTCTTAATATTTAGAAATCAAGTTTCTTCTACTTTTAAACCTCAAGTAACTCACACCTTTAAAACAAGTTACTTCTCTTAAATCATGTCATTTATCCTCTTTTAAACCAATTAAGTAAATCACTCATTTAACTCCCCTAAAGTCATTACAACAACCCTTAGGTTTTGGAACTAAGACACTAGCCAAAAGGTTTGGAAACCACTTCCTTTTCAAGACTCTATGTACTTTAAGTAAAATACTTTCACTTTTAAGAATCCAAACTTCACTAAGGAAATGGATTATACAACTTACAATTTAAACATCAAAGTACAATCAAGGGAGTACATAGAACGAATTCTATTTTAGGAAATCCAAATACAACCAAGGAATGGATCATTTAAGGAGTAGGACATACTTTCTTTATCTTAAGGAATCATGCTAGAAGAGGAGATAGTTCACATACCTTTTTGGCTAAATCCACAAGCTAAGCCGAATACGCCGTACGTAGAATTGTCAACCTATAATGGTCACAACATGACTATCAATTTCTAGTTTCCAACGTAGAATAATGTCACGACCCGAACCCGGGCCCGTGACTGATGCCTTACCCGGGCACCCAAGTAGACATACATCAGAGTAACCAGCGGAATATAAAACAAGACATGAAACAATATGAAGTGAGAAACAGTTTATCTGAGGACGTACGTACGAGAGCACGACAGAAAAATTGGAAAGGAGGAAAGAGGTGATTTTTCCACGGAAAAAGTTTCCGGTTTTTGTATAGAAAAATGTTCGTTGATGGGAATTGGATTCCCCGATTTGGAATATGGGCTTCTTAAATTATATTAGAATTTTGAGATTTTATTTTCGGAAATGATCACGTGGGGCCCACGAGAGAAATTTACGGTTTTGTGGGGCCCGCTTTGATTTTGAGATTTTGGCCATTATGGATATTTTCGGAAGATGAATTATTTTGGACAAGTAGGAGGGCGACACGTGTCACCCCCCTAGGTGGCTTGGCCGAATTATTTTTGTTCACAACACCCGATTAGAGTCGTTTTTCGACGAAATGTTTTACACAACTTGCGAAGGGAAAATTCCGGCTATGTCATTTTTAATTTTTGCGGATTTTTCCGAGAGACGGAACGTGTTGGACCAACAAGAGGGCGCCACTTGGCACCCTCTCATTGGTGGACGTGAGGGGCGGACTTGGGACGATTTGGAGAGTGGGGTTGGTAGGATATTTTGTGTGTTGATTGATAAAGTGGGACCCACACACACTTGTCCAAATCTTGACCCTACACTTGCCTTGCACTTGGCATGATCTTTGCCATTGATTGGCCTTTGCTTGACCTATAAATACCCCTCCCCTTTGAAGACTTATTCATCCTAAAATGTTCTAAGTCTTAGAAATCCTCCCCCCCCTCTCTTGTGGTGTTCTCGCCCCCTTTGTGAGGCTTTGGCCGAGAGCCCTCCCCTTTGAGGCTTTGGCGAGAGCCCTCCCCTCCTCGTCGAGAGTACCCTAGTGGGGTTGGCGAGGGTATACACCCTCAGGTGTTGTCTCGTATAAATACCCCCCTCTTGGTAGAAATACTCTCCAAAGTATTGTTACTATACCCAAATTACCTTAGCCGTACCTTGTAGTATTCCAAAGATACCTCTATACGTAGAGCCCGGAAATACTACCGTATGTCCTTTTTGTCTCAAACCGAAACCCTAGGGAAAATCTCCATAGTTGGTTGGAGTATTAAGAAGAAGTTGCGTAGAACTTCTAAGGGTTGTTTGGAGCGGGTTGGAGCACCCGGAGTAGGAGCTAAGCGTTGCTAAGGATCGACATCTATACTTGGATAATTATGGGCTTATCGAGGTAATTATCTTGTCCCCCTATTGTAATTGGAAAATACATGTTGTAGGAATATATAGTTGAAGTATACTATATATAGAACTGAACATAGTTTTGCGGCAATGTCTTTGGACTTAAGCCTGAATTTAAAGAAGAGAACTGAACTGTAATTACGTAGGACTGTATTACAGTAGACTTGTGTAGTTTGACGGATAGGGAAGTGCTGCCCAAATTTCCGTAGAATCTTGTATCTAGGTTTATTCTACCGAGTAGTCTAGACTTTGATAGACTTGTATAACCTGTATAGGTTGAATGTTCTGCGAGTAGCATGTGCTACTTGAGAAGGTGGACCAGGCTAGCCGGGTTATAGCCGTGGAGCGATTTGCTAATAGTCGATAATCGTCGCGAGGTATGTGATTCTTCCTATACGCTTGAGCATGATATTTTAAAGAAGTATATATAGTACGGTAGACGTACGTGTGTTAACTGAACGTAGTTGTACGGCAATGTCTTTTGACTTAAGCCTGAATGATAAGAACTTTGAAGTATTTCAAAAAGTATTAAGAACTGTTTTTGAAAGAAGAGTAACACTTGGTTTTGAAAACATAAGAGTTATACTATCTTTATGGGAAGTTAGGTATAACGTCTTAAGAAAGATAAAATGAATGATTTATTGATTATAGAAGTTAAGAGACTTGATCTTAAAAGATAAGAGACTTGACTTAAATGAATTGATATGAATTTCTGAAACCTCATTCGTGAGTAATGAGTACTTGGTTTTAAAAGGAATAATGTTTCTTGATTTCGAAATCGAATGTGTCGACAAACCAACTGCAGCGTTAATAAATGAAAATGTATTGAATAATTAAGTATTATTAAAACCAGTAGAAACTTTCATCTGCATAGAAGCTAAGATGAGACAAAATGATATTTCCTAGATCATGGCTGCTGTAATAAGATTGTTATAAACAAGAATATCCTACTCACATATAAGGCTTATGTTTCTCAGATTGTTTAAAAGAGAATTCTATTCTTAAATGAATAAGACTATGAACTACGAAACCTTTCTAAAATAAGAAACGTGAACATTTGAAATTAGGCAAACTTGGACGTTTGGAAAATAATGTTGTTACTTGATTTTACAAAGGGAAGTGTCTTGATTTACCTCAAAAGATAATCACTCTATTTTTATATACTACGGGTATTGTGTGACTTTTGTGAAAGTAACGTATCTTTTAAAAAGAGTTAATGTATGAAGTACTTTGGGGATAAAAACCCGATCTTGTTAATCATATAGTAGAAAGTGCCTTGTGTGTATAACTTGATTGTGTTGGTTTGTGATAGCCTTGTAATACTTTCTTGTTGATTTGTTAAGTAAACATGCTAGGATGCTACGTGTGTTAGTATCTTGTGATGTTTGTGTAAAGGGGTTTCCCCTCGATTGCGCTTAAATTGTTTCACTATCAGCCGATATGTTGGTATTGTACCTCTCACTTGACTTGTTTCCGAGGTTAAGTCGCCTCCGACGGGGTAGACTCAAAGTGTCTGTGTGACCTATGATTCGAGAATACCTCATGCGGTCCCCGGGCCTACGCGAGCTACGAGAGTTCCGTGTTAGCGCGGCCTTTATGGTCACGCGGTTCATGTGGCCATGCGCGATCGCGAGTCCAGCGGACGCCGGAGTAGCTACCGACGCGGTTATACCTCATGCGGGCCTATGAGTTTGGCCTACGCATCGCTGCGAGAGTTCGGGGCTAGACGCGCACATTAGATACTGCGGGCGAGTGGCCAGCTTTGATCATGTGACGGTCTAGACAGATCTCATGATACAGTTTCTGACCTTGTTGGTACTGGTGGGTTTTAGTAGTCGGCTATGCCTTCGTACTTACCCTGTACGGTTTTATTAGGACACAGGTGGGACCTGGTGTTCATGTGTATTCCTTGGTGTTTTTATATCATGATCACGGTGAGGCAGGTATTCCACGGGCATGATTGATATTGTGGGCATGAGACCCATAGTTATATTGAGTGATTACTTGAGGGCGTGAGTCCCTGACTTGACATGACTGCTTATTTATTGTGAACTGTAGTTTGGTTATCATACATGTCTCCTGCTTTACATAGACTACTATGATTTCATTTACTGATTTATTTTCGCCACATACTTGCACTGGTAGATCGACCTCCTTCGGCTGCGCGTCATGCCGCGGTAAAGGCACACCGCCGTTGATCCTCGCTCTTAGGGTCACGATTGCTTGGGAAAGCTTCGTTTCTCCGAGGCTTATCAGGTATAGTCCCCGTCGTTATAGGTATTTACATTCGTGGTATGGCGGCCCCGTCCGCCATTGTTGTCGTATCATTCTTAGAGGTGCAGAAAATCGCTGTGGGCGTAGTTGTGTAAGGATGTAATCGTTTCGGCTTAAATTGATTTATATATATGCCGAAAGGCAAACTTTACTTCGGATAAACATGTGTCTTCTTCACATCAGATCATGTATTGTTTTATATTCGATTACTCGATGTATGACTACTGGGTGCGGGTAAGGCACTACCACGCCCCAGACGGTCGTGACAAAAGTGGTATCGAAGCGATTAATCCTGAAAGTGTCTACATCGTATCCGAGAGTCTTGATTATCGGTGTGTTGTGCACCACACCAATAATCGTGAGGCTATAGGATATTTAGGATTGGTTTCTATTCTTCTCACTCGAGATCGTGCCTTAGAGTTGTGTTGAAAGTTGGACCTCTAACGTATTTCTTTCCTTACCGCTATGCCTCCGCGTGGCAACCCGCCCGTGAGGCAAGGCGCGGCGGAGCTGCGAGCAGAGTACTGAGGGTTACGAGGCACGTGCCCAAATCATTACCTAGGGTAGTGCTTCATTCGGGAGTTCTGCGGCGCCACTAAGCCCAGCAGAGTTTAGCACGCGGCGACGGCCTCATCGCGCCATGCTATTTGAACCTTCGCCCACGACCGGAACATGAATTTAGATTGCAAGCGACCTGACATTAGCTATGGATTTGGCTACCAGAGAGTATACCGATGTACCGCGAGTCTTGATAAATATCAACGAGAGGGTTGTGCAAGAGTAGTCTTCAGTTAGGCTTGAGCATGGCCTGTGTACGGGCTTAGGCGCAGCAGGCCGAGAAACATAGAGATCGACGGGTTAACCAAGGGCGAAGAGGCCGCAGCCAAGGTCCTTTGGTAACTTTCGAGGCGAATCGCCTCACCAGCAGATTAGATATGCACATCTACCAGTGCAGAGAGGTCCTCCACGGGGTTCGACGTTCGTACGCAGGAGTTGGTCGAGCTCGCATCTTCCGGTTCATTACGCGCACGTCATTCCGGGGATTGTCGTCTTTTTGTTGGTGCTCGTTTTACCGGCGACCGTCAGGGCCATGTGTCGAATGGGTGACCTAGTAGGAGGACTCAGCCTTCAGGATCGGTGGGTAGTTCGTCATCTTCCTAGCTGCGCCTACGGGCGGTTTGATTAGAACGACTAAGGGGAGTGAAGCAGTAGATACAGGTATATCCTTAACCCTCTAGGGATTAGTATGTGTAATAAGGTGAGTACACCTTAAGTGTTATATTCTGATAGCATTGTGTAAATTGTGGTTAGAAACCATGGTTAGATAGAAAGGGTAAGATTGGGGATAAGGGAAGGTGTGAACCATAGAATGTTATACGTGGGGATCTTAGAGGTAAGGCCATCTCGGGTAAGGATTTATTTTATGTTTGACCCTTATCGGAGTGCATAGTGCACGTGAGCTATGTTTTTGGGATAAGTCCCTGAGTAGTGTGAAATGAAAGAGGGTAATTGAGCTAAGAAGACCGCTAGGTTTTCGTAACGTGATTAGTGAGAGTTTCCGGATCGGGGAGCTAGTGTCTTGCGCGTTGCCGGGTCGGGTTGAGTCCACATTGCGGGTCAACCCGCGGCCTGTTTGGTGGTGGGGTCAATTTGAGGTGGTCCCGCCTTGTGGTAGGGTCACGAGGGTGTTAGGCCCAAGTTTAGTTAACCAGCGTACGAGTTCGTGGATGCGTTCAACCAATAGTCGGGCCGATGGGGGCAGCCCGTCGTGTTTTTCGGTCAGGACCGTTTACTCGGCAGTGTTGATTTATCAGAAAGGTTGTAAGGCTGCACGGGGTGCCTACCTTCACCTTATGACAGACAGTGAAGCCCAGGTTGTGGCTGTTTTCGTTTTCTAAAAGTTTTACCAGGCAGGGTTAGGAACTCAGGTGAGACTCGATCGCGTTCGCCTCGGCGTGTTTGGATTTCAGGGGTAGTTGTGGGGATTGTTGTCTCCTGTGGAGGGAGTGTTTAAGCTACCATTTCAGTTTTCGAATGTCGCCTTATGAAGCCTTGTAGGGGCGGAAGTGTAAGTTGCCGGTCGATTGGTTCGATGTTGGCAAGATTCAGATAGTTGGTTTATACTGTTCAACAGAAATGTGGTAAGTTATGAGAAAGAGTTCGAATGTACAAGAAAGGTACGACGAGTAAGGGGAGAAGCGAGCATGTATGGCGAGCATAGATGTGATCATTTCTTTTGTAAAGAGAAGGTGCGAAGGAAGTATATTTTAGACCCCGGAGAGAGGTATTTGTGGTGATGTTAGAGGTGTTTCCTCGTGGACTTGGATGTAAGTTTTTGCGCAGGTGTTTCCATGGCCAGGTGTGGCAGGATTGTTCTCGTAAGTATAGTAGTAGAGACTATATCGGCGCTTGTATGTTTGGAGACTTAGAAGGAACATTCGGGACGAATGTTTCTAAGGGGGGAAGAATGTTATACCCCGTAGTTCCAGGGTATGTATGCGAGGACGTACGTACGAGAGCACGACAGAAAAATTGGAAAGGAGGAAAGAGGTGATTTTTCCACGGAAAAAGTTTCCGGTTTTTGTATAGAAAAATGTTCGTTGATGGGAATTGGATTCCCCGATTTGGAATATGGGCTTCTTAAATTATATTAGAATTTTGAGATTTTATTTTCGGAAATGGTCACGTGGGGCCCACGAGAGAAATTTACGGTTTTGTGGGGCCCGCTTTGATTTTGAGATTTTGGCCATTATGGATATTTTCGGAAGATGAATTATTTTGGACAAGTAGGAGGGCGACACGTGTCACCCCCCTAGGTGGCTTGGCCGAATTATTTTTGTTCACAACACCCGATTAGAGTCGTTTTTCGACGAAACGTTTTACACAACTTGCGAAGGGAAAATTCCGGCTATGTCATTTTTAATTTTTGTGGATTTTTCCGAGAGACGGAACGTGTTGGACCAACAAGAGGGCGCCACTTGGCACCCTCTCATTGGTGGACGTGAGGGGCGGACTTGGGACGATTTGGAGAGTGGGGTTGGTAGGATATTGTGTGTTGATTGATAAAGTGGGACCCACACACACTTGTCCAAATCTTGACCCTACACTTGCCTTGCACTTGGCATGATCTTGGCCATTGATTGGCCTTTGCTTGACCTATAAATACCCCTCCCCTTTGAAGACTTATTCATCCTAAAATGTTCTAAGTCTTAGAAATCCTCCCCCTCCCGTCGTGGTGTTCTCGTCCCCCTTTGTGAGGCTTTGGCGAGAGCCCTCCCCTTCGTCGAGAGTACCCCTAGTGGGGTTAGCCGAGGGTATACACCCTTGTGGTGTTGTCTCGTATAAATACCCCCTCTTGGTAGAAATACTCTCCAAAGTATTGTTACTATACCCAAATTACCTTAGCCGCACTTGTAGTATTCCAAAGATACCTCTATCGTAGAGTCTGAAATACTACCGTATGTCCTTTTGTCTCAAACCGAAACCCTAGGAAAATCTCCATAGTTGGTTGGAGTATTAAGAAGAAGTTGCGTAGAACTTCTAAGGGTTGTTTGGAGCGGGTTGGAGCACCCGTAGAGTGAGCTAAGCGCTAAGGATCGACATCTATACTTGGATAATTATGGGCTTATCGAGGTAATTATCTTGTCCCCTATCAGAATTGGAAAATACATGTTGTAGGAATATATAGTTGAAGTATACTATATATAGAATCAACATAGTTTTGCGGCAATGTCTTTGGACTTAAGCCTGAATTTAAAGAAGAGAATCAATCAGTAATTACGTAGGATCAGACATGAGACTTGTGTAGTTGTGGATAGGGAAGTCGCCCAAATTTCCGTAGAATCTTGTATCTAGGTTTATTCTACCGAGTAGTCTAGACTTTGATAGACTTGTATAACCTGTATAGGTTGAATGTTCTGCGAGTAGCATGTACTACTTGAGAAGGTGCACCGTGCTAGCGGGTTATAAGCCGTGAGCGATTTGCTAATAGTCGATAATCGTCGCGAGGTATGTGATTCTTCCTATACGCTGAGCATGATATTTTAAAGAAGTATATATAGTACGGTAGACGACGTGTTAAGCGAACGTAGTTGTGCAGCAATGTCTTTTGACTTAAGCTGAATGATAAGAACTTTGAAGTATTTCAAAAAGTATTAAGAACTGTTTTTGAAAGAAGAGTAACACTTGGTTTTGAAAACATAAGAGTTATACTATCTTTATGGGAAGTTAGGTATAACGTCTTAAGAAAGATAAAATGAATGATTTATTGATTATAGAAGTTAAGAGACTTGATCTTAAAAGATAAGAGACTTGACTTAAATGAATTGATATGAATTTCGTGTGAAACCTCATTCGTGAGTAATGAGTACTTGGTTTTAAAAGGAATAATGTTTTACTGATTTCGGAAATCAGAATGTGTATCGACAAACCACTGCAGCGTTAATAAATGAAAATGTATTGAATAATTAAGTATTATTAAAACCAGTAGAAACTTCCATCTGCATAGAAGCTAAGATGAGACAAAATGATATTTCCTAGATCATGGCTGCTGTAATAAGATTGTTATAAACAAGAATATCCTACTCACAAATAAGGCTTATGTTTCTCAGATTGTTTAAAAGAGAATTCTATTCTTAAATGAATAAGACTATGAACTACGAAACCTTTCTAAAATAAGAAACGTGAACAATTGAAATTAGGCAAACTTGGACGTTTGGAAAATAATGTTGTTACTTGATTTTACAAAGGGAAGTGTCTTGATTTACCTCAAAAGATAATCACTCTATTTTTATATACTACGGGTATTGTGTGACTTTTGTGAAAGTAACATATCTTTTAAAAAGAGTTAATGTATGAAGTACTTTGTGGATAAAAACCCGATCTTGTTAATCATATAGTAGAAAGTGCCTTGTGTGTATAACTTGATTGTGTTGGTTTGTGATAGCCTTGTAATACTTTCTTGTTGATTTGTTTAGTAAACATGCTAGGATGCTACGTGTGTTAGTATCTTGTGATGTTTGTGTAAAGGGGTTTCCCCTCGATTGTGCTTAAATTGTTTCACTATCAGCCGATATGTTGGTATTGTACCTCTCACCTTGACTTGTTTCCGGAGGTTAAGTCGCCTCCGACGCGGTAGACTCAAAGTGTCTGTGACCTATGATTCGAGAATACCTCATGCGGGTCCCCGGGCCTATCTGCGAGCTCACGAGTTCCGTGTAGTGCGGCCTTTATGGTCACGCGGTCTATGTGCCACGCGGATCGCGAGTCCAGCGGATGCCGGGAGTAGCTACCTCGATGCGGGTTATACCTCATGCGGGCCTATGAGTTTGGCCTATGCGAATGCGGAGAGTTCGGGGCTAGACGCACATTAGATCTCGCAGGCGAGTGGCGGCTTTGATCATGTGACGATGCAGACAGATCTCATGATCTGATTTCGACCTTGTTGATGCTGGTGGTTTTAGTAGTCGGCTATGCCTTCGCATTTACTCATGCGGTTTTATTAGGACAGTGGGACTGGTGTTCATGTGTATTCCTTGGTGCTTTTATATCATAGATCGCGGCAGGAAGGTATTCCACGCATGATTGATATTGTGGGCATGAGACCCATAGTTATATTGAGTGATGACTGAGGCGTGAGTCCACGACTTGACATGATTGCTTATTTATCAGGAATCGTAGTTTGGTTATCATACATGTCTCTGCTTTACATAGACTACTATGATTTCATTTACGATTTATTTTCGCTTCACATACTCTGTACCTATTAGATTGACCTCCTTCGGGGCCGTTCATGCCGCAGTAAAGGTACACCGCCGTTGATCCTCGCTCTTAGGGTCACGTCAGCGTTGGGAAAGCTCCGTTTCTCCGGAGGCTTATCAGTGGTATAGTCCCCTGTCGTTATAGGTATTTACATTCAGGGGTATGGCGGGGCCCTGTCCCGCCATTGTTGTCGTATCATTCTTAGAGGTCTGTAGTACTGTTGTGGGCAGAGTTGTGTAAGGATGTAACTGTTCGGTTTTAAATTGATTTATATATATGCCGAAAGGCAAACTTTACTTCAGATAAACATGTGTCTTCTTCACATTGTATCATGTATTGTTTTATATTCCGCTGATTACTCTGATGTATGACTACTTGGGTGCCCGGGTAAGGCACCAGTCACGGGCCCCGGTATGGGTCGTGACAATATGTAAGCAGTCATGTCAAGTCAGGGACTCACGCCCTTAAAGTCATCACTCAAATATAACTATGGGTCTCATGCCCACAATATCAATCATGCCCGTGGAATTCCTTCCTCACTGCCGGCAGTCCATGATAAAAAGGCACCAAGGAATACACATGAACACCAGCTCTCACCTGTGTCATAATAAAACTGTACGGGGTAAGTACAAAGGCTTAGCCGACTACTAAAACCCACAGTACCAACAATGCCATAAACTGTATCACGAGGTCTTTCTAGACCGCGCCACATGATCGGCCGCCACTCGCCTCGATCAATGTGCGCGTCTAATCCTGGAGCTTACCGCAGCTCCGCATAGGCCACCTAGGCCCGCATGAGGTATTCCTCGCATCGAGGGTAGCTACTCCCCGGCATCATCCTGGACTCTCGTAGTCCGCATGGCCACATAGACCGTATGAGGTATTCCCCGCACACTAACCTGGAACTCTCGTAGCTCGCACAGTCCCTGGACCCGCATGAGGTATTCTCGAATCATAGTCACACGCATCGCATGAGGTATACCTCGTCGGGGCAGCTTAACCCCCGGTATAACATGTCAAGAGGTGAGTGGTACAATACTAATATAACGGCTTATCGTTAAACAACATAAGCACAACAAGGGAAACCCCCTTACACAAACATCACAAGACACTAACACACGTAGCATCCTAACATGTTTACTTATCAAACCAACAAGAAAGTATTACCAGGCTATCACAAACCAACATAGTCAAGTTATTCACACAAGGTACTTTCTATTTTATGTCAACAAGTTCGGGTTTTTAACCCCAAAGTACTTCATACGTTAATTATTTTAAAAGATCCATTTCTTTTATAAAGGTCACCCGATACCCGTAGTATTAAAATAGAGTGACTAATATTTTTAAGTAAACCAAAACACTTTCCTTTTTTAAAATCAAGTGACAACATTCCTTTCCAAAAGTTCAAGCTTGCCTAATTTCAAATACTCAAGTCTCTTATTTTCGAAAGATTTCATAGTTCATAGTCTTAATCACTTAACAACATAGTCTCTTTTAAAACAATTTGAGTAACATATGCCTTATGTGTGAGTAGGTTATTCTTGTTTATTAATGATCTTATTAAAGCAGCCATGATCTAGGAAATGTAATACAATTTTGTCTTATCTTAGCTTCTATGCAGATGGAGGTTTCTACTGGTTTTAATAATACTTAATAGTCAATAAATTTTCCTTTATTAGCGCTGCAGTGGTTTGTTCGATACTTATTCTCATTTCCGAAATCAATACAAGGCTTTCATAAACAATTAAGTAAACCGTTCCTTTTATCTCTCTTAAGTCGTTATACCTAACTTCCCATAAAGCTAGTATAACTCTTAAGCTTTTAAAACCAGGTATTACTCTTCTTCCAAAAACGATTCTTAATTCTGTTGAAATCCTTCAAGATTCTTATTATTTAAAACTCAAGTCAAAAGACATCGAAGTAAAACCATGTTCAGTTAACACACGTACGTCTACCGTACTATATATATTCTTTTAAAATATCATGCTCAAGAGGATAGGAAGAATCACATACCTCCTCGGCGAAGTCCACCTGCCAAGTCGAATATGTCGCGCGCAGAGTATCAACCTATAATAGTCAAATACGTCTATCAACGTCTAGACTACTCTGTAGAATATTCTAAGCAGAAGGTTCTTATTTCTACGGAAATTTGGGCAGCACTTCCCTACCCACAAACTACTCAAGTCTCATCAGAATACTGATCCTATGTAAGTGCGATTCAATTCTCTTCTTTAATATCCTTCAATGTATCTTATACTCAATTCTAAACTCCTACAATATGTAATCTCCAATTACAATAGAAGGATACGATTATTTACCTCGATAAGCCCAAAATTATCCAAGATATAAGTCGATCCTGAGCAAGGTTTAGCTCCTAATATGAACGCTCCAATCCGCTCCAAGAAACCCTTAGAAGTTTCTACACAACTTCTTCTTACTACTTCAACCAACTATGAAGTTTCTCCTAGGGTTTCGTTTAGTGACTAAAGGAAGTATAGTAGTATTTTTCGGGCTCTAAGTATACAGGTAACTTTGGAAATACTACAAGGGATTGGCTAAGGTATTTGGGAATAGTAACAATACTTTGGAGAGATTTCTCTACCAAAAAGGGGGTGTTTCTACAGAGCTCTACGTGGGAGATGGTGTTGGACGAGAGCTTCTCCAAAGGGGGGGGGGAGAGTTTTGAGACTTGGAAAATGATTTGTGGATGAAGAATTTTTGCACAAGGGGGGGGGGGGGGGCGTATGTCACGACCCATTCCGGGGCCCGTGACTGGTGCCTTACCCGGGCACCCAAGTAGTCATACATCAGAGAAATCAGCGGAACATAAAACAAGACATGAATCAAATGTAAAATGAGACACGTTTTATCTGTGAGAAAGTCGCTTTTCGGCATAAATATATATACAAAGTTTGAACAGTTACATCCTTTACAACCCTGCCCACAACAGTGCTACAAACCTCTAAGAGTTTTTATACAACATAACGGGACAGGGCCCCGCCATACCCCTGAATGTATAAGAACCTACAACTCAGGGAAACATACCAAAAGATAAGCCTCCGGAGAAACGGAGCTTCCCAATACGCTGAACGGTGATCCTAAGAGCGAGGATCAACAACCGATGTACTCTACTGCGGCGTGAACGCACCAAGGAGGTCGATCAACAGTACCAAGTATGTGAAATCAAAAATACCAGAACGAAATCATAACAGTCTAAAATTGTCACGACCCGATCCGGGGCCCGTGACTGGTGCCTTACCCGGGCACCCCAGTAGTCATACATCAGAGAAATCAGCGGAATATAAAGACAATACATGAAACCAATGTAATAAGACAGTGAAATAAGACAAGGCTAACAAAAACGGTTACCTTCAGATATATATAAATAACAATTTGAATAGCTACATCCCTTCCTACAACTCGCCCACAACAAGATTACTGCACTCTAAGAATGATACGACAACAATGGCGGACGGGGCCCCCGCCATACCCCGAATGTAAGTACTACAACGACAGGGACTATACCATGATAAGCCTCCGAGAAACAGAGCTTCCCAAACGCTGAATCGCGACCACATGGCGAGGATCAACACCGTGTACCTCAACTCGCCAGATGAACGCAGCCCCAAGCGAGGTCAAGACAACAGATACCAAGTATGTGAAATCAAAAATCGTAAATGAAATCATAGTAGTCTATATAAAGCGGGAGACATGTATGATAACCAAACTACGCTCACAATAAAGCGATATGTCAAGTCGTGACTCGCGCCTCAAGTCATTACTCAAGTATAACAATGGGTCTCACGCCCACAACATCAATCATGCCTGTGGAATACCTTCCTCACCGCCGATTCATGATATAAAGCACCAAGGAATACACATAAACACGTGTCCCACCGTGTCATAATAAAATCGCACGGTAAGTACGAAGGCATAGCCGACTACTAAAACCCACGCACCAACAATGCTATAAAATCAGATCACGAGGTCTTTCTGACCGCACTACATGTCGAAGTTGGCCACTCGCCCGCAGTATCAATGTGCGTCTATTCTGGAACTTACCGCACTCGCATAGGTCACACATGCACCCGCATGAGGTATTCCTCGAATCATGGTCCCGCATCGCTGAGGTATACCATCGGAGGCGACTTAACCCCGGTATCCGCTGGACTCGCAGCCGCATAGTCTCAATAGACCGCATAGTCCCATGGACCGCATAGGCATCCCCGCGTCGGGCTAAACACCCGAATGATCAATCTCGAGCATACCGCTGCTCAGATAGTCTCACGGACCGCATAGCCGTATAGACCCGCATCAAGGTTGGCAAGCCCTGTATAATAAGTCGGGGGTAGGTGATATAATAATAGTACAACGGACTTAGCAACGTAAGCACAGCAAGAATGACCCCCTTACACAACAATCACAAGACACTAACACACGTAGCATCCTAACATGTTTACTTATCAAATCAACAAGAAAGTATTACAAGGCTATCACAAACCAACACAATCAAGTTATTCACACAAGGTACTTTATGCTAATAAGTTCGGGTATCTATCCCCAAAGTACTTCATACATTAACTCTTTTTAAAAGATCCGTTTCTTTCACAGAAGTCACACAATACCCGTAGTATAAAATAGAGTGACTATCTTTTTAAGTAAACCAAAACACTTCCCTTTGTAAAATCAAGTAACAACATTATTTTCCAAACGTTCAAGTTTGCCTAATTTCAAATGTTCACGTTTCTTATTTTAGAAAGGTTTCGTAGTTCATAGCCTTATTCATTTAAGAATATAATTCTCTTTTAAACAATCTGAGAAACATATGCCTTATATGTGAGTAGGTTATTCTTGTTCATAATCAATCTTAATAAGCAGCCATGATCTAGGAAATGTAATATCATTTTGTCTCATCTTAGCTTCTATGCAGATGGAGGTTTCTACTGGTTTTAATAATACTTCTTTAATCAAAACATTTCCCTTTATTAACGCTGCAGTGGTTTGTCGATACTCATTCTGATTTCCGAAATCAGTAAAACATTATTCCCTTTAAAAACCAAGTACTCATTACTCACGAATGAGGTTTCACACAAAATTCATATTAATTTAATTAAGTCAAGTCTCTTATCTTTTAAGATCAAGTCTCTTAACTTCTAAAATCAATAAATCATTCATTTTATCTCTCTTAAGCCGTTATACCTAACTTCCCATAAAGCTAGTATAACTCTTAAGTTTTTAAAACCAAGTATTACTCTTCTTTCAAAAACCGTTCTTAATTCTCTTGAAATACTTCAAGATTCTTATTATTCGGGCTTAAGTCAAAAGACATTGCCGTCTGACCACGTCAATTAACACGCAGTACGCCACCGTACTATATATATATTCTTTTAAAATATCATGCTCAAGAGGATAGGAAGAATCACATACCTCGCGACGACACGACTATTAGCAAAACGCTCACTGGCTATAACCCGGCTAGCCTTGTCCACCTTTCAAGTAGCACATGCTACTCACAGAACATTCAACCTATAAAGGTTATACAAGTCTATCAAAGTCTAGACTACTCGGTAGATTATTCTTAAGCAGTAGGTTCTCTATTTACGGAAAATCGGGCAGCACTTCCCTATCCGTCAAACTTCATAAGTCTACTGTAATACAGTCCTATGTAAGTACAGTTCCATTCCTTTTAACATTCTTCTGTATAGTGTAATTACAGTCCAATTCTCTTCTTTATATTCAGGCTTAAGTCAAAGACATTGCCGCAAAACTATGTTCAGTTCTATATATAGTATACTTCAACTATATATTCCTACAACATGCAATTTCCAATTACAATAGGGGGACAAGATTATTTACCTCGATAAGCCCAAAATTATCCGAGATAAAAGTCGATCCTGAGCAAGGTTTCGCTCCAACTCCGTGCGCTCCAATTCGCTCCAAGAAACCCTTAGAAGTTCTACGCAACTTCTTCCTAATACTCCAACCAACTATGGAGATTTTCCTTAGGGTTTCGTTTTGTGACTGAAGGGAAGTATAATAGTATTTCTGGGCTTTTCGTATAAGTGTAACCTTGGAATACTACAAGGTATTTTAGGCCAAGGTATTTTGGGTATAGTAACAATACTTTGGAGAGTATTTCTACCAAGAGGGGGGGTATTTATACGAGATAACACCACAAGGGGGGGGGGGGTGTATACCCCTCGGCCAACCCCACTAGGAGTGGGGTACTCTACCAAGGGGAGGGCTCTCGTCGAGGGGAGGGAGGCTAGGACGAGAGCAACACTACAAGGGAGGGAGGATTTCTAGACTTAGAAATTATTTTAGGATGAATAAGTCTTCAAAGGGGGGGGGGGGGTATTTATAGGTCAAGCCATGGCCAACCAATGGCCAAGATCAAGCCAAGTGCAAGACAAGTGTAGGGTCAAGATTCATCCATGTGTACCTTATCCATCTACCACACAAATATCACAAAATATCCTACCTACTCCCACTCTCCATTTCATCCCATTGCCGCCCCAAGGTCCACCAATGAGAGGGTGCCAAGTGTCGCCCTCTCATTGGTCCAAAATGTTTCGTCTCTCGGAAAAATCCGCAAAAATTAAAAATGACATAGCCGGAATTTTCCCTTCGCAAGTTATGTAAAACGTTTCGTCGAAAAACGACTCTAACCGGGTGTTGTGCACAAAATAATTCGGCCAAGCCTGCTTTAAAGCCCAAACTTTTCTACGTCGCCCCACGCATATACTGAAATACGGTATAACATTCTCCTCCTTAGAAACATTGGTCGAATGTTCCTTCTAAGTCTCAAACAAGCGCGCCGAGATAGTCTTCACTACTATACTTACGAGAACAATCCTGCCACAACTGGCCACAGAAACACCTGCGCAAATACTTACATCCAAGTCCACGAGGAAACACCTCTAACATCACAAAAGCACTCACCCGAGGTCTAAAATATACTTCCTTCGCACCTTCTCCATACAAAAGAAATGATCACATCTATGCTCGCAATACATGCTCGTTTCTTCCTTACGCTGCCGCACTTTCTCGTACACTAATTCTTTCTCATAACTTACCATATTTCATTCGCTTGGCCAAAACTCGTCACACCCCATCCGGGGTGGTACCTTCAAGAAGACCGACCGTCAACCTGAACTCTAAGCGTCGTCGCCGCTTATCCGCACGATTTCTCTGAGCTGCCAATAACCTCTTCTAGACAAGCTTCCCCTATCCCCAGTCTGTTGGAACAAGCCTGAACCAACCATCTGAACCTTGCCAACATCGAACCAATCGACCGGAAACTTATACTTCCGCCTCTAAGGCTTCATAAGGCAAAAACCGAACACTGAAATGGTAGCTAAAAACACTCCCTCGACAGGAGACAACAATCCTCACAGCTACCCCTGAAATCAAAACACTGGCCCGAGGACGAATACGATACGGAGACTCACCTGAGTTTCTAACCCTGCCTGGTAAAACTTTCAGAAAACGAAAATAGCCACAACCTGGGCTTCACTGTCTGTCATAAGGTGAAGGTAGGCACCCCGTGCAGCCTTACAACCTTTCTGATGTAACATCTCGCATAACCCTCTGCCGAGTAACCGGTCCTGACTAGAAGACCAGATGGGCTGACCCCATCGGCCCGACTACTGGTCGAACGCATCCATGAATTTGTACGTTGGTTAACTAAACTTGGGCCAAACACCCTCGTGACCCTACCACCCGGCGGGACCACCACAAACTGACCCCACCACCATACAGGCCGCGGGTTGACCCGCAACACGGCCTCAACCCGACCCGGCAACGCGCAAAACACTAGCTCCCCGATCCGGAACAATCTCACTAATCACGTTACGAAAACCTAGCGGTCTTCTTAGCTTAACTACCTTCTTTCATTCCACGCTACTCAGGGACTTATCCCACAAACTTAGCTCACGTGCACAATGTACTCTGGTAAGGGTCAAACACAAAATAAATCTTTCTCTCGAGATGGCCTTGCCTCTAAGGTCTCTACGTATAACATTCTAAGGCTCACACTTTCCCTTATCCCCAATCTTACCCTTTCTATCTAACCATGGTTTCTAACCACAATTTTTACACTTATGTTATCTGAACATAACACTTAAGATATACTCATCATATCACACATACTAATCTATAGAGGGTTAAGGATATATCTGAATCTACTGCTTCGCTCCCCTTAGTCGTTCTAATGAAATCTACCCCGTAGGGCGCATAGCTAAGGAAGGTGACGAGCTGGTCACTGATCATGAAGGCTGAGTCCTCCTACTAGGACGTCCTTTCGACCCATGGCCCTGACGGCCGCCGGTAAAACGAGCACCAACAAAAAGACGACATTCCCCGGGATGACGTCTGCCACACTGTGAATACTGTGGGAAAAACTGAATCCACCGGCCGAACCTACGTGTAATTGTGGCCGGAAGTTCGAGTTGACCAACTCCGCATACCCCGAAAGTCTCCGAAATCCGTGGAAGACCACACGCGACCGGCGGAGGTGCATATCTAATGGCCGTGAGGCGATTCGCCTCGAAAGTTACCAAAGGACCTTGTTGTTCGGCCTCTTCGCTGCCCTCGTTAACCCGTCGATCTCTACGTTTCTTGGCCTGCCGCGCATAAGCCCGTACACAGGCCATGCTCAAGCCTAACTAAAGAATTACTCCTGCACAACCCTCTCTTAGGTAGTCATCAATACTCGCGGTACATCGGTATACACTCTGGCAGCCAAATCCATAGCTAGTAATGTGGTCGCTTTGCAATCTATATTCTCTGTTCCCGGTCGTGGAACTGAAGGTTCAAATATCATGGCCGCAGTAGGAACCGCCGCCGTGCTAAACTCTGCTGGGCTAGTGACGTCGCAGAACTCCCCGAATGAAGCACCTAACTCGGTGATGATTGGGCCTGCCCTCGTAACCCTCAACTCTACTCGCGGCTCCATCGGCCGCTTGCCTCAGGCGGGTTTGCCCTACGCGAGGCATAGCGGTAGTGGAAAGAAATACGTTAGAGGTCCAACTTACAACACATCTCTAAGGCACGATCTCGGTGAGAAGAATGGAAACCAATCCTAAATATCCTATAGCCTCACGATTATTGGTGTGGTGCACAACACACCGATAATCAATACTCTACTAGATACGGCTCAGACACTTTCCGAGGATTAATCGCTATGATACCACTTTTGTCACGACCAACCGGGCCGTGGATCGTGCCTTACCCGGGCACCCCAGTAGTCATACATCAGAGAAATCAGCGGAATATAAAGACACTACATGAAACCAATGTACTAAGACCGTGACATACGAAGACAGGCTACCCACAAACGGTTACCTTCAGTATATATATAAATAACAATTTGAGCAGTTACATCCCTTTCTACAACTCTGCCCACAACAGTACTACAGACCTCTAAGAATGATACGACAACAATGGCGGGGACGGGGCCCGCCATACCCCGAATGTAAGTACCTACAACGACAGGACTATACCACCGATAAGCCTCCGAGAAACGGAGCTTCCCAAACGCTGAATCAGGCCCTATGAGCGAGGATCAACATCGTGTACCTCAACTGCGGCATGAACGCACTTCGGGCGAGGTCGATAACAGTACATGGTATGTGAAACTGAAAAATACTGTAAATGAAATCATAGTAGTCTATATAAAGCAGGAGACATGTATGATAACCAAACTACAGTTCACAATAAAGCAGTCATGTCAAGTCAGGGACTCACGCCCTCAAGTCATTACTCAAGTATAACAATGGGTCTCACGCCCACAACATCAATCATGCCCGTGGAATACCTTCCTCACTGCCGGCAGTTCATGATATAGAAGCACCAAGGAATACACATAAACACCAGGTCCCACCTGTGTCATAATAAAATCGTACGGGGTAAGTACGAAGGCATAGCCGACAACTAAAACCCACAGTACCAACAATGCTATAAAACTGTATCACGAGGTCTTTCTAGACCGCACCACATGATCGAAGTTGGCCACTCGCCCGCAGTATCAATGTGCGCGTCTATTCCTGGAACTTACCGCAGCTCCGCATAGGTCACACACGCACCGCATGAGGTATTCCTCGAATCACGGTCCTGCATCGCTGAGGTATACCCAGACGGAGGCGGCTTAACCCCAGATCCGCCTGGACTCCCGCACCGCATAGTCTCAATAGACCGCATAGTCCCATGGACCGCGTAGGCATCCCGCGTCGGGCTAAACACCCGAATGATCAATCACGAGCATACCGCTGCTCGCATAGTCTCACGCACCGCATAGCCGTATAGACCGCATCGCGGTGGCAAGCCCTCGGTATAATAAGTCAAGGGGGGGTAGGTGATATAATAATAGTACAACGGACTTACCGGTTAGCAACGTAAGCACAGCAAGAATGAACCCCTTACACAACAATCACAAGACACTAACACACGTAGCATCCTAACATGTTTACTTATCAAATCAACAAGAAAGTATTACAAGGCTATCACAAACCAACACAATCAAGTTATTCACACAAGGTACTTTATGCTAATAAGTTCGGGTATCTATCCCCAAAGTACTTCATACATTAACTCTTTTTAAAAGATCCGTTTCTTTCACAGAAGTCACACAATACCCGTAGTATAAAATTGAGTGAGTTTGCTTTTAAGTAAACCAAAACACTTCCCTTTGTAAAATCAAGTAACAACATTATTTTCCAAACGTTCAAGTTTGCCTAATTTCAAATGTTCACGTTTCTTATTTTAGAAAGGTTTCGTAGTTCATAGCCTTATTCATTTAAGAATATAATTCTCTTTTAAACAATCTGAGAAACATATGCCTTATATGTGAGTAGGTTATTCTTGTTCATAATCAATCTTAATAAGCAGCCATGATCTAGGAAATGTAATATCATTTTGTCTCATCTTAGCTTCTATGCAGATGGAGGTTTCTACTGGTTTTAATAATACTTCTTTAATCAAAACATTTCCCTTTATTAACGCTGCAGTGGTTTGTCGATACTCATTCTGATTTGCGAAATCAGTAAAACATTATTCCCTTTAAAAACCAAGTACTCATTACTCACGAATGAGGTTTCACACAAAATTCATATTAATTTAATTAAGTCAAGTCTCTTATCTTTTAAGATCAAGTCTCTTAACTTCTAAAATCAATAAATCATTCATTTTATCTCTCTTAAGCCGTTATACCTAACTTCCCATAAAGCTAGTATAACTCTTAAGTTTTTAAAACCAAGTATTACTCTTCTTTCAAAAACCGTTCTTAATTCTCTTGAAATACTTCAAGATTCTTATTATTCGGGCTTAAGTCAAAAGACATTGCCGTACAACTACGTTCAATTAACACGTGTACGTCTACCGTACTATATATATATTCTTTTAAAATATCATGCTCAAGAGGATAGGAAGAATCACATACCTCGCGACGATTACCGACTATTAGCAAAACGCTCCACGGCTATAACCCGGCTAGCCTTGTCCACCTTTCAAGTAGCACATGCTACTCACAGAACATTCAACCTATAAAGGTTATACAAGTCTATCAAAGTCTAGACTACTCGGTAGATTATTCTTAAGCAGTAGGTTCTCTATTTACGGAAAATCGGGCAGCACTTCCCTATCCGTCAAACTTCATAAGTCTACTGTAATACAGTCCTATGTAAGTACAGTTCCATTCCTTTTAACATTCTTCTGTATAGTGTAATTACAGTCCAATTCTCTTCTTTATATTCAGGCTTAATTCAAAGACATTGCCGCAAAACTATGTTCAGTTATATATATAGTATACTTCAACTATATATTCCTACAACATGCAATTTCCAATTACAATAGGGGGACAAGATTATTTACCTCGATAAGCCCAAAATTATCCGAGATAAAAGTCGATCCTGAGCAAGGTTTCGCTCGACTCCGCGCTCGATTCGCTCCAAGAAACCCTTAGAAGTTCTACGCAACTTCTTCCTAATACTCCAACCAACTATGGAGATTTTCCTTAGGGTTTCGTTTTGTGACTGAAGGGAAGTATAATAGTATTTCTGGGCTTTTCGTATAAGTGTAACATTGGAATACTACAAGGTATTTTAGGCCAAGGTATTTTGGGTATAGTAACAATACTTTGGAGAGTATTTCTACCAAGAGGGGGGGTATTTATACGAGACAACACCACAAGGGGGGTGTATACCCCTCGGCCAACCCCACTAGGAGGGGGGGTACTCTCGCCATGGGAGGGCTCTCGCCAGTGGGGAGGGCTCTCGCCAAGGGGAGGAGGTTAGGACGAGAGCAACACTACAAGGGAGGGAGGATTTCTAGACTTAGAAATTATTTTAGGATGAATAAGTCTTCAAGGGGTATTTATAGGTCAAGCCATGGCCAACCAATGGCCAAGATCAAGCCAAGTGCAAGGCAAGTGTAGGGTCAAGATTCATCCATGTGTACCTTATCCATCTACCACACAAATATCACAAAATATCCTACCTACTCCCACTCTCCATTTCGTCCCCATCACGCCCCAAGGTCCACCAATGAGAGGTGCCAAGTGTCGCCGTCTCGTTGGTCCAAAATGTTTCGTCTCGGAAAAATCCATAAAAATTAAAATGACATAGCCGAATTTTCCCTTCGCAAGTTATGTAAAACGTTTCGTCGAAAAACGACTCTAACCGGGTGTTGTGCACAAAATAATTCGGCCAAGCCTACTTTAAAGCCCAAACTTTTCTACGTACGTCCTTACGTACATACTCTGGAAATACGGGGTATAACAAAAATAAAACAGGAGACATGTATGATAACAAAACTACAGTTCATAACATAAAGGCAGTCATGTCAAGTCAGGGACTCACGCCCTCAAAGTCATCACTCAAATGTAACCCGGGAGTTTAACCCGCACAACGGCCGCATGCCCCGGCATCTTACCTCGGTATAAGCATGGCCATGGAACCATCCTAATGGAAGCATACCCGTGGGCCACCCATCGTGTCAGTATGTCCAAAGGAAATAACAAGACAACAATCAAAATGGAAGCATACTCGTGGGCCGCCCATCGTGTCAGTATGTCCAAAGCAAATAACAAGATCATACTCCTAATGGAAGAATACCCGTGGGCCACCCATCGTGTCAGTATGTCCAAAAGAAATAACAAGACAACAATCAAAATGGAAGCATACCCGTGGGCCACCCATCGTGTCAGTATGTCCAAAGCAAATAACAAGATAACACTCCTAATGAAAACATACCCGTGGGCCACCCATCGTGTCAGTATGTCCAAAAGAAATAACATGACAAAAATCAAAATGGAAGCATACCCGTGGGCCACCCATCGTGTCAGTATGTCCAAAGCAAATAACAATATAATACTCCTAATGGAAACATACCCGTGGGCCACCCATCGTGTCAGTATGTCCAAAAGGATCGATTAGTGGAAGCATACCCGTGGGCCACCCATCGTGTCAGTATGTCCATCAATCAGCCAAGTAGCCGGCCCTCCAACGAGAGACGCGGTAGCACAGAAATACAACACTTGCACAACAAAAGGCTATCACCACAAGCATAGGAAAGTTCAACATACTCGTAGACTTTTATTCTATTACAACAAATCCGGGTTTTAACCCCAAAGTACTACATACATTAATCCTTTCAAAAAGACCTCTTTTTACGTGGAAACAACTCGATACTATTATCCGTAGTATCAAAAACGTTCATGTTTTAAAATCAAGTACATTACACTATTTTAAACCAAGTGGCTTACACTTTTAGAACAACGTCAAGTAACAACATTCTTTTCCAAAAGTTCAAGTTTCCTATTTTCAGATACTCAAATCTTTTAGTTTCGAAAGATTTCATAGTTTATAGTCTTAATCAAATAACGTGCTCTCTTTTAAAACAATAAGCCTTATGTGTGAGTAGGTTATTCTTGTTTATAACAATCTTATAAAAGCAGCCATGATCTAGGAAATGTAATACAATTTTGTCTTATCTTAGCTTCTATGCAGATGGAGGCTTCTACTGGTTTTAATATAATTACTAGATTAGTCAAAACATTTCCCTTTATTAACGCTGCAGTGGTTCGTTCGATACTTATTCTGATTTCCGAAATCAGTAAAACATTATTCCTTTTAAAAACCAAGTACTCATTACTCACGAATGAGGTTTCACACTTTTTAACAAAATTCATATTAATTCAATTAAGTCAAGTCTCTTATCTTTTAAGATCAAGTCTCTTAACTTCTTAAAATCAATAAACCATTCTTCTTATCTCTCTTAAGTCGTTATACCTAACTTCCCATAAAGCTAGTATAACTCTTAAGCTTTCAAACCAAGTATTATTCTTCTTTCAAAAAGGATTCTTAATTCTTTTGAAATACTTCAAGATTCTTATTATTCAGGCTTAAGTCAAAAGACATTGCCGTAAAACTACATTCAGTTAACACACGTACGTCTACCGTACTATATATATTCTTTTAAAATATCATGCTCAAGAGGATAGGAAGAATCACATACCTCGCGACGATTATCGACTATTAGCAAATAGCTCCAAAGTACTGTAATCCGGCTAGCCTTTTCCACCCTTCGAGTAGAATACGCTACTTGCAGTACTTCAACCTATAACGGTCATACAAGTCTATCAACGTCTAGACTACTCTGTAGAATAATTCTAGATACAGATTCCTTATTCTACGGAAAATTGGGCAGCACTTCCCTACCCGTCAAACTACACAATTCTCTTCAGAAACAAATTCCCATGTAAGTCTGATTCTTTCTTCTTTAATATTCTTCTGATGTGATTTCAATTCAATTCTCTTCTTTTATACCATCCTTATATACGTCTTATACTCACTTCTATACAACTACAGTATGTAATTTCCAATTACAATAGAAGGACAAGAGTATTTACCTCGATAAGCCCAAAATTATCCAAGTTTATATGTCGATCCTGAGCAACGTTTAGCTCCTATTCTGAACGCTCCAACTCGCTCCAAACAACCCTTAGAAGTTCTACGCAACTTCTTCTTAATACTTCAACCCGCTATGAAGATTTTCTTTAGGGTTTCGTTTTGAGACTAAAAGGACATAAGGTAGTATTTTCGGGCTCTACGTATAAAGGTAACTTTTGGAATACTACAAGGTATAAGGCTAAGGTATTTTGGAATAGTAACAATACTTGGAGAATACTTTTCTACCAAGGGGGGGTGTATTTTACGAGAACCACTCAAGGTAGGGGGGGGGGTACCCTCGGCTAGCACCACTAGGAAGGGGGGGTACCTCTCGGCCAAGGCTTTCTCAAGGGGGGAAGGGGGAGGCTCTTTGGACGAGAGCTTCTACAAGATGGGGGGGAGGATTTTTAAGACTTAGAAAGGTGTGGAGTGGATGAATAAGTCTTCAACAATGGTGGGGGGGGGGGGTATTTATAGGGAGATCAATGGCCAAGATCAAGCCAAGTGGGGGGCAAGTGGAGGGTCAAGATTTGCCCAAGTGCACCCTAGCCCTACTCCACAAATCTCTCACAAACATTGACCCATGGATTAGGCCACAAAACATGGCACAAAACGTGCCAAGAAACATGCCAAGAATCGTGTCACGACCCGTTCCGGGGCCCGTGACTGGTGCCTTACCCCGGGCACCCTAGTGATACATACATCAGAGTAACTAGCGGAATATAAAATAATGCAAGAAACAATATGCAATGAGAAACAGTTATCTGAGAAAAATTTGCCCTCTTGCATATATATATAACAATTTTTGAACAGTTACATCCTTTTTTACAAACCCTGCCCACAACAGTACTACATATCTCTAAGAATGTAACAACACCTATGACGGGACAGGGCCCCGCCATACCCCTGAATGTACAGAACCTACAACTCAGGGAAACATACCAAAAGATAAGCCTCCGGAGAAACGGAGCTTCCCAATACGCTGAAATGTGATCCTATGAGCGAGGATCAACAACCGGTGTACCTCTACCTGCGGCATGAACGCAGCCCCCCGAAGGAGGTCAGTACAACAGGTACCAAGTATGTGAAACTAAAAAAT
Source organism: Przewalskia tangutica (assembly GCA_029844215.1). Lineage (NCBI taxonomy): Eukaryota > Viridiplantae > Streptophyta > Magnoliopsida > Solanales > Solanaceae > Przewalskia > Przewalskia tangutica. Next base: position 17,592,910 of record CM056740.1, read on the forward strand.
ACTGAATATGAAATCATAATAGTCTATATAAAACAGAAGACATATATGATAACAAAACTACAGTTCATAAAAACAGTCATGTCAAGTCAGGGACTCACGCCCTCAAAGTCATCCCTCATGCCCGTGGAACTCCTTCCTCACTGCCGGCAGTCTAGGTATAAGTAATGTGATACGTGTAACATGTCTCGGCCCATCTCATGGACTCGAGGTGAAATCGTATGTAATACATTCCCGGTCCATCTCATGGACTCGGTATCAAATCAGGTGGTATACATTCCCGGTTCATCCCATGAACGCGGTGTTGCATGAAATACATTCCCGGTCCATCTCATGGACTCGGTATCGTGGTGAAATACATTCCCGGTTCACCCATGAACACAGTAGTCGAGTGAAATACATTCCCGGTTCATCCCATGAACGCGGTAGTCGAGTGAAATACATTCCCGGTTCATCTCATGAACGCGGTGTCGTGTGGTCATAACATTTAAACGCTCTTTTAAGACAGATTAAGATAATACCATATTTTCCCTTTAAAACAACTAAGGTAATATTATGCCCTTCTTGTTAAACCAAAACACTTTCCTTCTTAAAGTCAAGTAACAATATTCTTTTTCAAAAGTTCAAGTTTGCCTAACTTCAATTATTCACATCTCTTATCTTCGAAAGGTTTCATAGTTCATAGTCTTAATCATTTAATAACATAATTCTCTTTTTAAAAACAGTTGAGTAATATATGTCTTATGTGTGAGTAGGTTATTCTTGTTCATAACAATCTTATTAAAGCAGCCATGATCTAGGAAATGTAATATCATTTTGTCTCATCTTAGCTTCTATGCAGATGGAGGTTTCTACTGGTTTTAATAATACTTTATTAGTCATTACATTTCCCTTTATTAACGCTGCTGTGGTTTGTTCGATACTTATTCTCATTTCCGAAATCAGTAAAACATTATTCCTTTTACAAACCAAGTACTCATTACTCACGAATGAGGTTTCACGCTTTTTAACAAAATTCATATTAAATCAATTAAGTCAAGTCTCTTATCTTTTGAGATCAAGTCTCTTAACTTTTAAAATCAATAAACCATTCATTTTATTACTCTTAAGTCGTTATACCCAACTTCCCATAAAGCTAGTATAACTCTTAACTTTCAAAACCAAGTGTTACTCTTCTTTCAAAACGGTTTCTTAATTCTTTTGAAATACTTCAAGATTCTTATTATTCAGGCTTAAGTCAAAAGACATTGCCGTAAAACTACGTTCAGTTAACACACGTACGTCTACCGTACTATATATATATATATACTTTTAAAATATCATGCTCAAGAGTATAGGAAGAATCACATACCTCGTGACGATTTATCGACTATTAGCAAATAGCTCCAAAGTACTGTAATCCTGCTAGCCTTTTCCACCCTTCGAGTAGAATACGCTACTCGCAGTACTTCAACCTATATTGGTCATATAAGTCTATCAACGTCTAGATTATTCTGTAAAACAATTCTAGATACAGATTTCTTATCCCACGGAAAATTGGGCAGCACTTCCCTACCCAAACTACACAATTCTCTCAGAATACATGCATGTAAGAAATCTGATTCGATCTTCTTTAATATTCTTCGATGTGATTTGATTCAAATCCTTTTCTCAGAATATCCTTCTATTACGTTCAATTCTCTTCGTAATATCCTTCTATTTATCTTATATTCATTTCTATACTACTACGATGTAATTTCCAATTACACTACAAGGATAGGATTATTTACCTCGATAAGCCCAAAATTATCCAAGATTAAATGTCGATCCTGAGCAAGGTTTAGCTCCTACTCCGGCGCTCCAACCCGCTCCAAAAACCCTTAGAAGTTCTACGCAACTTCTTCTTAATACTTCAACTTGCTATGAAGATTTCCTTAGGGTTTCGTTTAGTGGCTAAAGGAAGTATAATAGTATTTCGGCTTTTAGTATAGGTATAACCTTGGAATACTACAAGGTATTTGGACCAAGGTATTTGGGAATAGTAACAATACTTGGAGAGTATTTTTCTACCAAGGGGGGGTGTATTTACGAAAAACAACTAGGCAAGGGGGTATACTCCTGGCTAAGGCTTCTCGAGGGACACCTGACGAATACTACACTTGGGGAGGATTTTGAGACTTGGAAAATGATTTGTGGATGAAGATTTAGTCTTGCATTGGAGGGGTATTTATAGGCCAATCAATGGCCAAGATCAAGCCAAGTGGTGGGCAAGTGTAGGGTGAAGATGTGGACACGTGTTTGTGGGTCCCACTTGCTCATCAACTACACCAAATATCCTACCAACTAAGGGAAGGCAACAACGCCCAAGGTTTCGTCCACTTTGAGGGTGACACATGTCACCCTCCCGTTGGTCCAAAATATTTCATCTCTCGGAAAAAATCCGCAAAAATTTTAAATGACATAGCCGTATTTTTCTCTTCGCAAATTCCGGAAAACGTTTCGTCGGAAAACGACTCTTTTCACTAGTTGTGCACAAATTTCGCCCCTTTGCCTACTTTAAGGCTAAAACTTTTGTACGTACGTCCTCACGTACATACTCTGGAAATACGGGGTATAACATTCTCCCCTCCTTAGAAACATTCGTCCCGAATGTTCCTTCTCAAGATGGATAACGATAAAGTTCTTCTTAACTGAAACAAGTTGCCAATGCCACGCCTGGCCACAGAATAACACACGCGAAAGTACTTAACCCAAGTCCACGAGAAATCATTCCTACATCACAAAAGCTTCCACCCTGGTCTAAAGGATACTCCCTTTGCATCTTCTCTTCACAACAAAATGATCTCTTTTATTCTGCTAACACATGTTCACTTCTTTCCTCAATCGTCGTATTCTTCTCGAACACTTGAACTCTTCTAGTATACGTACCATACTTCAGTCATTACTTCAGTTTCCAAAATCTCTGGAGTCACTACCTCCAAACTTGGTCGTCTTTACTAGCCTCAATCTCTTTTAAGGCCATTCCCGGCCTTCACGATCCGATTCTGGTTGAACATATCCACGAACTCATACGATGGCTACCTAAACCTGGGCCTAGCACCCTCGTGACCCTACCACCTTGCGGGACCACCCAGAACTGACCCTACCTAATTTCAGGCCGCGGGTTGACCCGAGATTTGTTCTCAACCCGACCCGCTATCACGCTAAACATTCGTTCCCCCGATCCGGAACAATCTCACAAATCAAGTCACGAAAACCTAGTGGTCTTCTTAGATCAACTACCCTCTTTCATTTCATACCACTCAGAGACTTATCACACAACTATATCCCACGTATACTATGCACTCTGATAAAGGTCAACACAAACATAAATCTTTTACTCAAGATGGCCTCGCATCTAAGGTTTCTACGTATAAAACTCTAAGGCTCACACTTTCCCTGTCCCCAAACTTACCCTTAAACATGTTTTCTAAACACAATTTTAACATAATGCTTAGTACTTCATCATATCATCTACGCATACTAGTCTCTAGAGGGGTAAGAATATACCTGTACCATCTGCTCCGCTCTAATCATAGGCACACTGCAGGCGATACCGTAGGCGCGATGATCTCGCATCGACCCGGTCGCTGCGCCATTCTCGCTTGCACCCTTCCTATAAGCACGCTTCGTCACATGGCCCCGACGGCCGCAGTGAAACAGCACCGCAGAAGACGACATTCCCGATGACGCCGCCACATCGCGCACACTAAGGGGGATATGAATCGGCCGCTAGAACCCGCGTATATCTCAGAAACTAAGCCCTGGAGCTCTGACCATCTCCCGAATACCCCGAACGTCCTGAAGACTGGAGGACCACTTTGTACTGGCGGAGGTACATAACTAGCTCACGAGGCGGTCCGCCAAAAGTTACCAAAGGACCTGCTGCCCCGGTCCTCTTCACGATCTCGGTCATTCCGTCGACCTCTCCGCCTCACATCCTAGTGCATAAGCTCAGATGCGGCAATGTCCATGCCCTGAAGAGCTACACCCGAACAAGCCTCGCCAAGTAGTCATCGAGCCGGTGGCGTGGCGGTGCACTCGCCCTCCATGTCGGCTACCAATGCGGGACGCGTCGAAGCTAATGAGTCAAACTCCACATTGTACTCCCGAACCGTACGCCCGGTCTGCCCCAACGTCAAAAATCTGTCGGCCCGAGCCCTTCTCATCTGTGGAGGCAAGAAATGTGCAAGAAATGCCCCTGAGAACTCGTCCCAAACGGCTGGAAGTCCATACTCTCCCCGGGACAGCTCCCACGAATCAAACCAGTCGACTGCAGTATCACGCAGCCGATGCAAACCTAAGACCACCGACTCGGTCTCCGAAGCCTTGATCACTCTACGATCCGTCAGAATCGCCGAATGAACTCCTGCGGATCATCCTCAGGCCTAGACCCGTAGAACTCTGGCGGGCTACAACTCAGAAAGTCCCGTAGCCTCAAACTATCCGATCTCGGGTGAACCACGGGTACTACTGGAACTGGAACTGCTGCATCCAGCCTATCCTCATGTCTTGCCACTATCCTGGCCAATAACTGGGCCATATCTTTGTACCCCAACTCCTCTGCTCCAGGCGGTGGACCGAGGCTCGTGCATCGTGGTCTCATCGCCACCGCCGCGCTCTAAACTCTGCTGGGCGGGCGTCGCAAAACTCGCCGTCTCAAGCACTATCTCGGTAATGATCGGCTCGCGCCCAACTCCTCTCAGATCCTACTAGCGCCTCCTCGCTTTGCCCATCTGGGCCCGGGTTGCCTTGCGCGGAGGCATAACTGGTAAAAATGAAATGCGTCAGAGGGGTCCAACTTACAACACAGCTCTAAGGCACGATCTCAGAATGAGAAGAACGGAAACCAATCCTAAATGCCCTGCAGCCTCCTGATTATAGATGTGGTGCACAACACACCGATAATCAAGACTCTACTAGACACGGTCAGTGACACGGCTCAGACACTTTACGAGGATTAATCGCTCGATACCACTTTTGTCACGATTCGCCCGGCCCGTGACTGGTGCCTTACCCCGGGCACCCTAGTGATACATACATCAGAGTAACCAGCGGAATATAAAACAATACAAGAAACAGTATGCATGAGAAACAATTTATCTGAGAAAAAATTTTGCCCTCTTGCATATATATATAACAATTTTTGAACAGTTACATCCTTTTTTACAAACCCTGCCCACAACAGTACTACAAACCTCTAAGAATGTAACAACACCTATGACGGGACAGGTTCGCCATACCCTGAATGTACAGAACCTACAACTCGAAACATACCAAAAGATAAGCCTCCGAGAAACGGAGCTTCCTAATCGAATCGTGATCCTATGGCGAGATCAACAACCGGTACCTCTACTGCAGATGAACACACCCCAAGGAGGTCGATAACAGTACCAAGTATGTGAAATCAAAATATGAATATGAAATCATAATAGTCTATATAAAATGTAAGACATATATGATAACAAAACTACGCTCATAAAAGCGATCATGTCAAGTCGTGACTCACGCCTCAAAGTCATCCCTCATGCCCGTGGAACTCCTTCCTCACTGCCGGCAGTCTAGGTATAAGTAATGTGATACGTGTAACATGTCTCGGCCCATCTCATGGACTCGAGGTGAAATCGTATGTAATACATTCTCGGTCCATCTCATGGACTCGGTATCAAATCAGGTGGTATACATTCCCGGTTCATCCCATGAACGCGGTGTCGCATGAAATACATTCCCGGTCCATCTCATGGACTCGGTATCGTGGTGAAATACATTCCCGGTTCATCCCATGAACGCGGTAGTCGAGTGAAATACATTCCCGGTTCATCCCATGAACGCGGTAGTCGAGTGAAATACATTCCCGGTTCATCTCATGAACGCGGTGTCGTGTGGTCATAACATTTAAACGCTCCTTTAAGACAGATTAAGATAATACCATATTTTCCCATTAAAACAACTAAGGTAATATTATGCCCTTCTTGTTAAACCAAAACACTTTCCTTCTTAAAGTCAAGTAACAACATTCTTTTTCAAAAGTTCAAGTTTGCCTAACTTCAATTATTCACATCTCTTATCTTCGAAAGGTTTCATAGTTCATAGTCTTAATCATTTAATAACATAATTCTCTTTTTAAAAACAGTTGAGTAATATATGCCTTATGTGTGAGTAGGTTATTCTTGTTCATAACAATCTTATTAAAGCAGCCATGATCTAGGAAATGTAATATCATTTTGTCTCATCTTAGCTTCTATGCAGATGGAGGTTTCTACTGGTTTTAATAATACTTTATTAGTCATTACATTTCCCTTTATTAATGCTGATGTGGTTTGTTCGATACTTATTCTCATTTCCGAAATCAGTAAAACATTATTCCTTTTACAAACCAAGTACTCATTACTCACGAATGAGGTTTCACGCTTTTTAACAAAATTCATATTAAATCAATTAAGTCAAGTCTCTTATCTTTTGAGATCAAGTCTCTTAACTTTTAAAATCAATAAACCATTCATTTTATTACTCTTAAGTCGTTATACCCAACTTCCCATAAAGCTAGTATAACTCTTAACTTTCAAAACCAAGTGTTACTCTTCTTTCAAAACGGTTTCTTAATTCTTTTGAAATACTTCAAGATTCTTATTATTCAGGCTTAAGTCAAAAGACATTGCCGTAAAACTACGTTCAGTTAACACACGTACGTCTACCGTACTATATATATATATATATACTTTTAAAATATCATGCTCAAGAGTATAGGAAGAATCACATACCTCGTGACGATTTATCGACTATTAGCAAATAGCTCCAAAGTACTGTAATCCTGCTAGCCTTTTCCACCCTTCGAGTAGAATACGCTACTCGCAGTACTTCAACCTATATTGGTCATATAAGTCTATCAACGTCTAGATTATTCTGTAAAACAATTCTAGATACAGATTTCTTATCCCACGGAAAATTGGGCAGCACTTCCCTACCCGTCAAACTACACAATTCTACTGTAAATACAGTCCTATGTAAGTACAGTTCAGTCTTCTTCTTTAATATTCTTCTGATGTGATTTCAGTTCAAATCCTTTTCTGTAATATCCTTCTATTACAGTTCAATTCTCTTCTGTAATATCCTTCTATTTATCTTATATTCATTTCTATACTACTACAGTATGTAATTTCCAATTACACTAGAAGGATAGGATTATTTACCTCGATAAGCCCAAAATTATCCAAGATTAAATGTCGATCCTGAGCAAGGTTTAGCTCCTACTCCGTGCGCTCCAACCCGCTCCAAACAACCCTTAGAAGTTCTACGCAACTTCTTCTTAATACTTCAACTTGCTATGAAGATTTCCTTAGGGTTTCGTTTAGTGGCTAAAGGAAGTATAATAGTATTTCTGGGCTTTTAGTATAGGTATAACCTTGGAATACTACAAGGTATTTGGGCCAAGGTATTTGGGAATAGTAACAATACTTGGAGAGTATTTTTCTACCAAGGGGTGTATTTACTAAAAACAACTAGGCAAGGGGGTATACTCTACCAAGGCTTCAAGGAGGGGAGACCTTGGACGAATACTACACTTAAGGGGGAGGGATTTTGAGACTTGGAAAATGATTTGTGGATGAAGATTTAGTCTTGCATTGGAGGGGTATTTATAGGCCAATCAATGGCCAAGATCAAGCCAAGTGGTGGGCAAGTGTAGGGTGAAGATTTGGACACGTGTTTGTGGGTCCCACTTGCTCATCAACTACACAAAATATCCTACCAACTAAGGGAAGGCAAAAACGCCCAAGGTTTCGTCCACTTTGAGGGTGACACATGTCACCCTCCCGTTGGTCCAAAATATTTCATCTCTCGGAAAAAATCCGCAAAAATTATAAATGACATAGCCGTATTTTTCTCTTCGCAAAGTCCGGAAAACGTTTCGTCGGAAAACGACTCTTTTCGCTAGTTGTGCACAAATTTCGCCCCTTTGCCTACTTTAAGGCTAAAACTTTTGTACGTACGTCCTCACGTACATACTCTGGAAATACGGGGTATAACAAATCGGCCACCAATCCGCCAACTTGAGGGTGACAAGTGTCGCCCTCTCGTTGGTCCAAAATATTTCATCTCTCGGAAAAATCCGCAAAAATAATAAATGACATAGCCGTAATTTTCCCTTCGCAAAGTTCGGAAAACGTTTCGTTGAAAAACAATTCTTTTCGGTAGTTGTGAACAAAATTTTCGTCCCTAATGCCAACTTAAGGTTCAAAATTTCGTACGTACGTCCTCACGTACATACTCTGGAAATACGGGGTATAACAGGGTATTTATAGGACTACCAAGGGCCAAGATTAAGGCAAGTGGAGGGCAAGTGGAGGGTGTAGATTTGCACATGTGTACCTTATCCATTGTCACGACCCGTTCCGGGGCCCGTGACTGGTGCCTTACCGGGGCACCCAAGTAGTCATACATCAGAGTAATCAGCGGAAACATAAAGCAAGACATGAAACAGTTTATAAAATAAGACACAGATTATGTGAGAAAACATCGCTTTCGGATATATATATAATCATGTTTAGCAGCTACATCCGACATCGCATAAATACGACTACGCACTTAAGGAAATATACAACTATGGCGACAGGGCCCGCCATACCCCGATCGCATACAAAACTATCTACAACAGGAGATCATACCAAAAAGTAGAGCCTCCGAAGAGATGGAGCTCAGACACCAACGTAGATCCTAAGGATGCGGATCTAGCACTCGCCGCTCTCTTACCGCGCATGAACGCAGCCCGAGGAGGTCAAGACAACAGTACTAAGTATGCGAAATCGTAAAGTACTTAAATGAAAACATATCATTTTTAAAACCGGTTTACAAATATGTGTGAAACAACGAAGGAAACGCGCATAGTGCCACATCACAAACAAGAGCAACAATAGTAAATCAGAATACGTTTTGTCTAGGCTGCGAATGATCGAAACAGGCCACTCGCCACATCCTCATTCTGCAAGCCTAATCACGACTCTCGGAGTCCGCATAGGCCACTCGCATGGGCCCGCGTGAGGTATAACCCCGCATCGAGGGTAGCTACTCGGCATCGTCTGGACTCATTGTCCGCATGGCCACATGACCGCGTGAGGCATAACCCCGCATACTAACACGGAACTCTCGTAGCTCGCATAGGCCCCCGACTGCGTAGGTATTCTCGAATCATGGTCCTGCATCGCCTAAGTCTACCCCGCGTCGGAGGGCGACAACCTCCTGATCATCTCAAGAGGTGAGTGATAGTACACTAACATAACGACTTATCTTTAAACAACATAAGTACAACAAGGATACTCACTTATACAAACGTTACAAGGTACTAACACACATAGCAACATGTCATGTCTACTTATCAAACCATCTTATTATTCATTTCACAATTTCATATAAGTCATTTAGAAATACATAGGCAACTTGTTTCTTTTATCAATCTTAAGTGGTTATACTTAACTTCCCATAAAGCTAGTATAACTCTTAAGCTTCTGTTTAAAAAACCAATTAGTTCTCTTCTGTAAAAATGATTCAGTAGTCCTTTTGAAATGTTTTCAGTTCTTTATTATTCAGGCTTAAGCCGTGAGGCATTGCCGTACGTATTATTCAGGCTTAAGTCAAAGACATTGCCGTTAGTTATTATTCGATTAACACATATACGTCTCACCGTACTATATACATATTGTAAAATATCATGCTTTAGGAAGAATCACATACCTTCTCGAAAACCACCGCCAAGTGAATATGTCAGCGAGAGTCACCTATAATAGTCACAGATATCTATCAAAGACTACTCAAGGTCATTCTAAACAGAGGGTTCACAATTCTATGGAAAGTCACAAGACAACCCTACCCGTGAGCTATATGAGTCTCATCAGAAAACAAATTCACGCGAGTACAGTTCAATTTTATTCGTGATATTCTTCTAAGTATTTATACTTATTCTTATTCTACAACAAGAAGTATTCTCTAATTCAAAAGAGGGTTAGGATTAGTTACCTCGGTAAGCCCAATAATATCCTAGAAAAGTCGCGCTGAGCAAGGTTTTGCTCCTAAGTTGTATGCTCCAGAAACCTTAGAAGTTCTTCACAACTTCTACTAAGTACTAAGGTATTTGGGCTAGGTATTTTGGGCATTATAACAATACAAGAAGGCAACTTTTCTACCAAGGGGGTAGGTTTCGCTAGGCTAGGGGTGGGGTAGCCTCGCCAAGCTTCTCGAGGAGGGGGTGTGTTGGACGAATTGCTTACAAAGGGAGAGGAAGGATTTTTAGACTTGAAAGCTTTTGTGGATGAAGAACTCTTCATCTCAAGAGGGGTATTTATAGGTCAAGGGATGTCCAACCAATGGAGAAGATGAAGACAAGTGCAAGGCAAGTGTAGGGTAAAGATTTGGGCAAGTGTAGCTAGCCAACTTGAACACAAAATATCTTACCAACAACTTGACCAAGTTGGCAACTCCAATCGCCATATGGACGCTTCACATCCATCAATGGAGGGTGACAAGTGTCGCCTCCCGTTGATCCAAAATGTTTCGTCTCTGAAAATCCGCAAAAATAGAAATGGCATAGCCGAATTTATTCTCGAAAGTCGTGGAAACGTTTCATCTAAAACTATTCGCTTTGTGAGTTGTGCCTAAAAATCGCCCAAGGCCTAACTTTAAGACCAAACTTTTGACGTATTCCTTTACGTACATACTGAAATACTGGGTATAACATTCTCCTCCTTAGAAACATTCGTCCAATGTTCCTTCCCAAGACAGATAACGATAAGGTTCTTCAAAACTTAAACAGTTTGCAAAGCCACACACGGCCATAAACAACACTTAGGCATAAACGATAATGAAGATTTACAAGTAGGAAAGTGAATTACCCGAGGTGTGGGAACAGTGAGATACTTCGCCTCATGTCCTCCTCGCTTCCCACGTCATCTCTCCTCGAGCTCGTTCCGCCACAAGACTTTGTGGAAGCCACGTCCTTCGTCCGCAGACGCTTAACTCCGACGATCGATTATCGCTATGGAATCTCCTCATACGATAACCCTCGGTCACCGGACATCGTCAATAGGATGCACCCTAGATGGATCCCCGACATCTCCTCAAAGATAGAAACGTGAAACACGGATGCATCGCCTCCGATCGGACGGCAGATTCAACTCATAGGCAACCTTGCCTACCTCGCGACAATCCAAACGCCCAATGTACTGGGCCGAAGTTTCCTTCTTCCCGAATCTCATCACACCCTTCATGGGTGACACCTTCAGAAAACCCAATCATCAATCGCGAACTCGGATGTCGACGGCGATGATCCGTGATACGACTGCCGACTCGAGCCGCCAATAGCCGCCTTGATAAGCTTCACCTTATCCATCGCTGCTGCACCAACCGTCCCACTAGCCGCACTCGCCCACCTCGAACCAACCTATAGGCGATCTGCACTTCCTCCCATACAAGGCCTCATAAGGCGCCATCCGAATACCGAGTGGTAGCTATTATTATACGCGAACTCAACAGAGGCAAATGATCCTCCCAACTACCATCGGTCAATAACACAAAGCTCGCAAAGATATCCTCAAGAGTCGGATAGTGCGCTCTGCCGTCCGTCTGCTCAGGATGAAATGCAGACTCGTGCTCACTGCCCCTAAACCCTCTGGAAGGACCTCTGCAGCCGTGAGAATCCGGCTCCTCATGCGATATGATCAAGTAGGGACTCCATGCGCATCGGCGATCTCTGATGTAAAGTCGGCATAATCCTCACCGAAAAGTCGCCCTGACGGAAGAAAGTGGGCTGATTTCGCCACCGCCGACGATAACCCATATAGAATCATGTCTCCTCCGAGCGAGGTAATCCTGATGAAGTCCATGTTGATTACCTCCCACTTCCGTGTCGATCTCTATCGCAGAACAAACCACCGTGTCTCGTGCTCTACCTTCACTGCGACAACACGCAATCGAGCTACGAACTCGCAACGCCCCTCTTCAAGCCATCCCACCAATACACGATCTAAGCGTCGTGGTACATCTTGAGTCGACCGGATGGATAGAGTAACGCCGCTACCGTGCTTCCCCAGAACTCACAAGTCCTCAAACATCCGAACACACAACTCGCCAAACCTTAGCACCCCATCGGTGCTACCTCAAGGACCTTGCCCTCACGAAGAGTCAGACACGATATCGAATCAAAGCCGATCTCGAATCGCCGCTTCTTCACCTCCTCGACGATGGAAGACTCGGCAACCTCACGAACTCTAACCCCATTGCTATCGAATCAATCAAACGGACACCAAGGCTCGCTAATCGGTGCAAATTACGAACCATGTCCGCTTCTCTCTAGCCGCACATCCGATAGGCTCCCCATCGACCTACGACTAAGAGCATACGCCACAACATCGCCTTGCCGGTGGTGCAGATGTCCACATCGTAATCCTTAAGCAACTCTAACCACCGTCTCGCCGTAAGTTCGGCTCCTCCGTCAAGATATACCGAGGCTCTGTGGTCCGTAAAAATATCCACGTGAACCCCATACAAATAGTGCCTCGGATCTTGGCGTGAATCACAACGCTAACTCCAAATCATGGGTGGGGTAGTTCCTCCGTGTTTCTTCACCGGGATGCATATGCTATAACTCGCCATGCTGCATCAACACACATCCCAACCCGATGCTCGACGATCACAATACACGACATAACCATCCGACCTCTGGAAGAGTAAGAACGGGGCGGTCGGGCCTCTCTTTCAAAGAATCGAAACCCCGCCACAAGCATCACCATCAAACTTGGTCGCTTTCTCGAGTCACCTAGTCAATGGTGCAGATAGAAGCAAACTTCTCCACGAACCGCCGATAATACTGCAAGGCCCGAAATCGCGAACCTCTGCGGAGTAAGAGTTCAGGCCAAGTCCTCGATCGCCGATCTGGCCGATCCACTGAATGCCATCACCCCGACAATATGCCCAAGAAACGCCATCAAGTCAACCAAAACTCACATTTGGAAAACTTGGCGCATAATCGCTGGTCTGGAGAATCACAAGACAGCCTCGTTCGCGTGCTCACTCGCTCGAGCGAATAAACCAAGATATCATCAATGAACACTATCACAAACGTGTCCAAAATGGTTTGAACACTCGGTTCATCAAATCCATGAATACCACGAGCATTGGTCAACCCAAAAGACATGACCAACTCATAATGCCCGCACGTCCGAATGCACCCTAGGGACATCCACCTCTCGACTGCACTGATGATAGCGATCGCAGATCAATCTTGGAGAAACATCTCGCACTCGCAACCGGTCGAACAAATCATCAATCCTAGGAAGGGTATTCGTTCTTAATGGTCACCTTGTTCACCGCTGAATCAACACACATGCGCAGCTGGCCCCGCCCTTCTTCTTCACGAACAATACCGGCTTCCTCGAGAGAAACACTAGGCCTAATGAAGCCCTTCTCTAGCAAATCCTAAGTTGATCCTTCAACTCTCTCAACTCGGCGGTGCCATTCTCGTATGGCGGAATGGAAATAGGCGAGTATCCGCAACACATCTATACAAAACTCGATCTCCTCTCGTGAGGGATACCCGAGGTCATCCGAAACACGTCGGGAACTCACGACCATCGAACCGACGGAAAATCTGGTACCGCAGCCTTGATCAAACACCCGAACGAGATGGCGGATATACCCTTCTCGCACCATCTTCCTAGCCTCGAGGTAGGAAATAAACCTACCCTCTACGATACCGCGCTCCTCCCACTCAACAACCGGCCTCGTGAAACTGGAACTGCATTATTCTCTCTCATTCTACATTGGCGTAGGAAGCTAGCCAATCCATCCCCATGATCACGCCGGTCAATCATCTCCAACTCTATCAAGTCGGCCGTGGTCCGACGATCAAATGGTCACAGACAAGCTCTATATACCCGCCGAGCTACCACCGAATCACCATCGCGTAGCTACCTCGAAAGCGGTCTATGGACTCGTGCTCTATCCCTATCCTACTAGCAACAAGGGAGATATATGACAGAGTAGAACCCGATCTATCAAAGCATACACATCAAACCGAACTGAGCAGGTACTGATTTACATCAGTGAGGCCTCCGATCTGTCGCTTACCGACAAAGCATAAATGCGCTCGAGGACCGCTAGAATCGGGACCGAGCCACGCCGCCGCGACTCGCTGACCCATGAGCACTCGCGCCCGGCGAGTAATCGTAGGAGATGATGGCGCAACAACTCGGGCGAGGAGCCCTACCACCGCCACGCTTCGGCCTGACAAGCCGCAGTGACCGCCGCCACAATCAGAATAAGCTCCAAGTAGTACCACACTTCCCGTAATGGAGCTACCGACCGCCACACCGGGTGGTCCCGATCGCCGCACTCGCTACTCGACGCCCAAGCCCCGGGCCCCGGCCCGCCTCGAAAACTCGGGCCGTGGCCGAGGACCGGCAGAGTGCTCGCCGCGCCGTGGTGCGAACCTAGATCGCCGCCGAGGCCGCCACCACGAGCAAACCACCAAGACCTCCCGCCCCGCCTTCTTCTGGCCACCGGCCCACTCGCCGACCTTCGCGCCTCGCATCCAAGGGCGTGAGCTCGCACGCGTAATGTCCATACCCGGCCGAGAGAAACCCCGCACATGACTCGCCATATAGTCGCTTCAGCCCGGTGACATAGCGGCACCCTATCCTCCATATCTCGCTACCAATGCTGACATATCGAGCCAATAAATCAAACTCGACATTGTACTCCCGACAAAGCGCCCTTCTCGCCTCGAGTAAAAATCTATCACCCGCGCCTCTCATCCGCGAGGCAAGTGAGCGAGGAAAGCCTCCGAGAACTCATCCTGCAAATGGGACGCGTGCTCTCCCGGATAACTCCCATGAATCAACCAATCGATCGCGGTATCACGCACTTATGTGAACCAAAGATCACTGACTCGGTCTCCGACGCCCGATCACTCTCAAAATCCTCAAGCCGACGGATGAACTCGCGGATCATCCTCCCGCCGATCCATAAAACTCCGGCGCATACTCAAGAAGTCTCGTAGCCTCAAACTCTCTCGCCTCGTGAACAACGGCGCGACCGCTGAGCTGAACCGAATCGCCGTGATCCAGCCTTCTCTCGACGGCCACAACTTTAGCCAAAAGTCGGGTTATCTCTCAGATTTCCTAACTCTCCGCCTGCATCGTGGGACGAGGCGCTGGTACTGTGGTTCGCTGGGCCGGGCGGCGTCATAGAACTCGCTGCCTCGCTATAGACTGGCTCGAGCCTCGTGACTGGGTGTCTCGCTAGCGCCTCTCGCCGCTTTGCCCTTCCGCCCGGTTGCCTTACGCGAGGCATAATCAGCACAGAAAGGAATACGTTAGAGGTCCAACCTATAACACGCCTCTAAAGCACGATCTCGTAATGAGAAGAACGGAAACCAATCCTAAATATCCTATAGCCTCCTCGATTATTGGTGGTGTACAACACACCGATAATCAAGACTTACTGATACAGTCAGACACTTTCCGAGGATTAATCGCTCGATACCACTTTTGTCACGATTCGCCCGGCCCGTGATCGTGTCTTACCGGCACCCAAGTAGTCATACATCGAGTAATCAAAACATAAAGCAAGACATGAAACAGCTTTATAAAATAAGACATGACATGTGAGAAAACACGCTTTCTGCATATATATATAATCATGGTTTAGCAGCTATATCCGACATCGCATAACATGACTACGCACTACACGACCCGCTCCGGTTCGTGGATCGTGCCTTACCGGGCACCCAAGTAGTCATACATCGTAGTAATCACGGAAACATAAAGCAAGACATGAAACAGATTTATAAAACAAGACATACGACATGCTGAAAACATCGCTTTCGATATATATATAATCATGTTTTAGCGCTACATCCGACATCGCATAACGACTACTGCACTTAAGGAAATATATAACTATGGCGGACAGGCCCCGCCATACCGATCGCATAAAAACTATCTACGGCGGAGATCATACCAAAGTAGAGCCTCCCAAGAGATGGAGCTCCCGACACCAACGTAGATCCTAAGATGCGGATCTAGCACTGCCTTGCCCTTACCGCGGCATGAACGC
This sequence comes from Przewalskia tangutica, assembly GCA_029844215.1. Taxonomy (NCBI): domain Eukaryota; kingdom Viridiplantae; phylum Streptophyta; class Magnoliopsida; order Solanales; family Solanaceae; genus Przewalskia; species Przewalskia tangutica. The sequence goes on from CM056740.1 coordinate 17,609,026, forward strand.
AGCCCCGGGCGAGGTCAAGATAACAGGTACTAAGTATGCGAATCGTAAAGTACTTAAATGAAAACATATCATTTTTAAAACCACAAATATGTGCTAAACAACCCGAAACCGCGCATAGTGCCACATCACAAACAAGAGCAACAATAGTAATCAGAATACGTCTTGTCTAGGTCGCGAATGATCAAACAGGCCACTCGCCACATCCTCATTCTCGCAGCCTAATCCTCGACTCGAGTCCGCATAGGCCACTCGCACGGGCCCGCATGAGGTATAACCCCGCATCGAGGGTAGCTACTCCTGCATCGCCCGACTCGTCGCATGGCCACATAGACCGCATGAGGCATAACCCCGCATACTAACTCCGAACTCGTAGCCCGCATAGGCCCCCGACCCGCACGAGGTATTCTCGAATCATGGTCCTGCATCGCCTAAGTCTACCCCAGACGGAGGCGCTTTAACCTCCTAGATCATCTCAAGAGGTGAGTGATAGTACACTAACATAACGACTTATCTTTAAACAACATAAGTACAACAAGGATACTCACTTATACAAACGTTATAAGGTACTAACACGTATAGCAACACGTCATGTCTACTTATCAAACCATCTTATTATTCTTTTCACAATTTCATATAAGTCTGTTAGAAATACATAGGCAACTTGTTTCTTTTATCAATCTTAAGTGGTTATACTTAACTTCCCATAAAGCTAGTATAACTCTTAAGCTTCTTGTTTGAGAAACCAATTAATTCTCTTCTGAAAAAAAATGGTTCAGTAGTCCTTTTGAAATGTTTCAGTTCTTTATTATTCAGGCTTAAGCCAGGCATCACGCACGTATTATTCGTGCTTAAGCCGTGAGGCATTGCCGTAAGTATTATTCAGCTAACACATGTACGCTCACCGCATTTCATATACATATTGTAAAATATCATGCTTTAGGAAGAATCACATACCTTCTCTAAATCCACCGCCAAGTCGAGTATGTCGCAGCAGAGAATCAAATTTATAATAGTCACGTATATCTATCAAAGTCTAGACTATTCTGTAGGTCATTCTAAACAGAGGGTCCTCAATTCTACGGAAAATCGGGCAGACAACCCTACCCATGAGCTATATAAGTTCATCAGTGAAAATACCCCATGTAAATACAGTCAGATATTCTTCTTTTATACCCTTCTAAGGTGTTACAGTTCAATTCTATTCCTTAATAACCTTCTAAGTATTTATACTTATTCTTATTCTACAACAAGAAGTATTCTCTAATTCAAAAGAGGGTTAGGATTAGTTACCCTAGAAGCCCAATAATATCCTAGAAAAGTCGCTACCGAGCAATGTTTTGCTCCTAAGTTGTATGCTCCAAGGAAACCTTAGAAGTTCTTCACAACTTCTACTAAGTACTAAGGTATTTGGGCTGTGGTATTTTGGGCATTATAACAATACAAGAAGGCAACTTTTCTACCAAGGAGGGGGTAGGTTTCTGGCTAGGGGGTGGGGTAGCCTCGCCAAGCTTCTCAGGGAGGAGTGTGTTGGACTAATTGCTTACAAAGGAGAGGAAGGATTTTTAGACTTGAAAGCTTTTGTGGATGAAGAACTCTTCATCTCAAGAGGGTATTTATAGGTCAAGACATGGCCAACCAATGGCCAAGATTTAGCCAAGTGCTAGGCAAGTGTAAGGTCAAGATTAGGGCAAGTGTACCTAGCCAACTTGCACACAAAATATCTAACCAACTTTATGACAAGGATGGTCATCCATTCGCCCTATTGCGTGACAAGTCCACCAATGAGAGGTGGCAAATGTCGCCTCCTCGCTGGTCCAAAGTGTTACGCCTCTAAAAATCCGCAAAATTAGAAATGACATAGCGGAATTTATCCTACGAAAGTCGTGGGAAACGCTTTCGGCTGAAAAACTCGCTTTGTGAGTTGTGCCTAAAAATCGCCCAAGGCCTAACTTTAAGACTAAACTTTTGACGTATTCCTTTACGCACATACCCTTGAAATACGGGGTATAACATTCTCCCCTCATTAGAAACATTCGTCCCGAATGTTCCTTCCCAAGACAGATAACGATAAGGTTCTTCAAAACTTAAACAGTTTGCAAAAGCCACACACGGCCATAAACAACACTTAGGCATAAACGATAATGAAGATTTACAAGAAAGTGAATTACCCGAGGGGCGGGAACAGTGAGGATACTTCGCCTCATGTCCTCCTCGGCTTCCCACGCCATCTCCTCCTCGAGCTCGCTCCGCCACAAGACTTTGACGGAAGCCACGCCCTTCGTCCGCAGACGCCTAACTCGACGATCGATTATCGCCATGGAATCTCCTCATACGATAACCTCGGCCACGTGGACATCGTCAATCGATGTACCCTAGATGGATCCCCGATACATCTCTCAAAGATAGAAACGTGAAACACGGATGCATCGCCTCCAGACGGACGGCAGATCCAACTCATAGGCAACCTTGCCTACCTCGCGACAATGAAACGCCCAATGTACCTTGGCCGAAGTTTCTTCTTCCCGAATCTCATCACACCCTTCATGGGTGACACTTTTCAGAAAACCCAATCATCAATCGCAACCTGCATGTCGACGGCGATGATCCGCATATACGACTGCCGACTCGAGCTGTCAATAGCCGCCTTGATAAGCTTCACCTTATCCATCGCGCCGCACCAACCGTCCCACTTGTCGCACTCGCCCACCTCGAACCAACCTATAGGCGTCCGCACTTCCTCCCATACAAGGCCTCATAAGGCGCCATTCGAATCCGAGTGGTAGCTATTATTATACGCGAACTCAACTAGAGGCAAATGATCCTCCCAACTACCATCGGATAACACGGGCTCGCAGATATCTCGCAGTCGGATAGTGCGCTTCGCCCGTCTGTCTGCTCGTGGATGAAATGCAGACTCGGGCTCACCGCCCCTAAACCCTTCGAAGGACTCTGTTAGCCGTCAGAACCGGGCTCCTGCCGGATATGATCGGGCGGGACTCCATGCACCGACGATCTCTGATGTAAAGTCCGCATAATCCTCACCGAAAAAGTCGCTCCGACGGAAGAAAGTGGCTGATTTCACCGCCGACGATAACCCATATAGAATCATGTCTCCTCCGAAAGCAGGTAATCCTGATGAAGTCCATGTTGATTACCTCCCACTTCCGTGTCGATTCTATCGCTGAACAAACCACCGTGTCTCGTGCTCTACCTTCACTCAACAACCGCTCCTCAGAAACTGAACCGTACTATTTCTCTCTGCAGCTACATTGGCGAGCAGAAGCTAGCCAATCCATCCATGATCACATCGGTCAATCATCTCCAACTCTATCAAGTCGGCCGTGGTCCGACGATCAGAATGATCAAGGACAAGCTCTATATACCCGCCGAGCTACCACCGAATCACCATGGCGTAGCTACCTCGAAAGAGGTCTATGGACTCGTGCTCTATCCCTATCCTACTAGCAACAAGGGAGATATATGATGCAGTATAACCCGATCTATCAAAGCATACATATCAAACCCGAATCGATAAGGTACAGTGGATTTACATCGGTGAGGCCTCCCGATCTGTGGTGGACCGAAAGCATAAATGCGCTCGAGGACCGCTAATCGGGACCCGAGCCACGCCTCGCCACTCGCTGACCCACGAGCACTCGCCCGGCGAGTAATCAGAGAGATGAAGTGGCAACAGAACTCGCGTCGAGCCTACCACCGGGCCACGCTTCGGCCGGATCCGCAAAGTGACCACGCTGCCACAATCAGAATAAGATCCAAAAGTAGTACCACACTTCCCGTAATGGGATCTACCGTGACGGCCACTCGGGTGGTCCCGACGCCGCACTCGCTACCTCGACGCCCAAGCCACGCCCGGTACGCCTCAAAACTCGCGGGTCAGGCCGGTGACGGCAGAGTGCTCAGGCTGGCCGCGTGCGACCCATCGCCGAGGCCGCCACCACGATAACCACCGTAAGACCTCCCGCCCCGCCTTCTTCGCCCGTCGCCCACTGCCGACCTCTGCGCTCCTCGCATCTGGGCGGCGCTGAGCTCGCACGCGGTAATGTCCATACCCTACCGAGAGAAACCCGCACATGACTTCGGCCATATAGTCGTTTCAGCCCGGTGACATAGCGGCACTCCTATCCTCCATATTCGCTAATGCCGGGACATATCGAGCCAATGAATCAAACTCGACATTGTACTCTCGACAAGGGCCCTTCTCGCCGATAAAAAATCTATCGACCGCGCCTCATCCGCGAGGCAAGCCGAGCGAGAAAGCCTCGAGAACTCATCCCAGTACAGGACGCGTGCTCTCCCGATAACTCCATGAATCAAACCAATCGACCATGGTATCACGCGCTTACGTGAACCAAAGATCACGGACGGTCTCCGACGCCCGATCACTCTCAAAATCCTTCAAGTCGACGGATGAACTCCTGCGATCATCCTCCGCCTCGATCCATAAAACTCCGCGGCTCAAACTGGAAGTCTCGTAGCCTCAAACTCGCTCGTGAACAACGGCGCGACAAGACTGGCCGGGCCGAATCGCCGATCTGCCTTCTCTCAGACGGGCCACAACTTTAGCCAAAAGTCGGGCCATCTCCTTGTCTCTAACTCTCCGCCTGCATCGGGATGAGGTGGGTACTGTGGTCTCTATTCCGGGCCGCGGCCATAGAACTCGCTGCCTACGATAGACTGGCCCGAGCCCTCGTGACTTCAGGTGTCTCTAGCGCCTTCTGCCGCCGCTTCTTCGGGCCCGGGTTGCCTTACGTGAGGCATAACTGGCTGAAAGGAATACGTTGAGGTCCAACCTATAACACTTCTAAAGCACGATCTCGGAATGAGAAGAACGGAAACCAATCCTAAATATCCTATAGCCTCTCGATTATTGGTGTAGCACAACACACCGATAATCAAGACTCTACTGGATACGTGCTCAGACACTTTCCGAGGATTAATCGCTCGATACCACTTTTGTCACGACTGCCTCGGCTCGGATCGTGCTCACGGCACCCAAGTAGTCATACATCGAGTAATCACTAAACATAAAGCAAGACATGAAACGCTTTATAAAACAAGACCACAGTTATGTGAGAAAACATCGCCTTTCTAATATATATATAATCATGTTTTAGCAAGCTACATCCGACATCGAACAACATGACTACACTGCAGGAAATATACAACTATGGCGACATGGCTCCGCCATACCGATCTATACAAAAACTATCTACAACAGGAGATCATACCAAAAGTAGAGCCTCCGAAGAGATGGAGCTCACACCAACGCGTAGAGATCCTAAGGATGCGGATCTAGCACTGCCGCTTACTGCGGCATGAACGCAGCCCCGAAGGAGGTCGATAACAGTGCTAAGTATGCGAAACTGCATAAAGTACTTAAATGAAAACATATCATTTTTAAAACCGGTTTACAAATATGTGAAACAACCAAGAAACCGCATAGTGCCACATCACAAACAAGAGCAACAATAAAAATCGAATACGCCTTGTCTAGGCTGCGAATGATCGTAAACAGACCACTCGCCATCCTCATTCTCGCAAGCCTAATCCTGGACTCGGTCCGCATGGCCACTCGCGTGGGCGCGTGAGGTATAACCCCGCGTGAGGGTAGCTACTCCTCGGCGTAAATCGCCCGACTACGTCCGCATTTGCCACATGTGGATGAGGCATAACCCCGCATACTAACTCGAACTCGTAGCTCGCCATAGGCCCCTGACCCGCATTAGGGTATTCTCGAATCATGGTCCTGCATCACCGAGTCTACCCCCGGACGGAGCGACAACCTCCGATTATCTCAAGAGGTGGTGATAGTACACTAACATAACGACTTATCTTTAAACAACATAAGTCTGACAAGGATACTCACTTATACAAGCGTTCTAGTACTAACACGGATAGCAACATGTCATGTCTACTTATCAAACCATCTTATTATTCTTTTCACAATTTCATATGTCCTTAGAAATACATAGGCAACTTGTTTCTTTTATCAATCTTAAGTGGTTATACTTAACTTCCCATAAAGCTAGTATAACTCTTAAGCTTCTGTTTGCGAAACCACTTACGGCTCTTCTGTACAAAAATGGTTCAGTAGTCCTTTTGAAATGTTTTCAGTTCTTTATTATTCAGGCTTAAGCGTGATATCACTGACGTATTATTCAGCTTAAGCCGTGAGGCATTCGTAAGTATTATTCGATTAACACACGTACGTCTACCGTACTATATACATATTGTAAAATATCATGCTTTAGGAAGAATCACATACCTTCTGGCGAAATCCACCGCCAAGTCGAGTATGTCACGCAGAATCAGCCTATAATAGTCGCTGATATCTATCAAAGTCTAGACTATTCTGTAGGTCATTCTAAACAGAGGGTCCTCAATTCTACGGAAATTGGCAACAACCCTACCCGAGCTATATAAGTCTCATGGAACAAATCCATATGTAAGTACAACGTATATTCTTCTTTTATACCCTTCTAAGGTGTTACTTCAATTCTATTCTTAATAACCTTCAAGTATTTATACTTATTCTTATTCTACAAGTAAGTATTCTCTAATTCAAAAGAGGTTAGGATTAGTTACCTCAGTTCCCGATAATATCCTAGAAAAGTCGCTACCGAGCAAGGTTTTGCTCAGTTGTATGCTCCAAGGAAACCTTAGAAGTTCTTCACAACTTCTACTAAGTACTAAGGTATTTGGGCTAGTATTTTGGGCATTATAACAATACAAGAAGGCAACTTTTCTACCGGGAGGGGGTAGGTTTCGGCTAGGCTGGGGGTGGGGTAGCCTCGAGCTTCAAGTGGGAGGTGTGTTGGACAATTTGCTTACAAAGGGAGAGGGAAGGATTTTTAGACTTGGAAAGCTTTTGTGGATGAAGAACTCTTCATCTCAAGAGGTATTTATAAGTCGAACATGGCCAACCAATGGCCAAGATTTAGCCTTGAAAGTGCTAGGCAAGTGTAAGGTCAAGATTAGGCAAGTGTACCTAGCCAACTTGCACACAAAATATCTAACCAACTTTATGACAAGGATGGTCATCCATTCGCCCATTGCCGTGACAAGTCCACCAATGAGAAGGTGGCAAATGTAAGCTCTCGTTGGTCCAAAGTGTTACGTCTCGGAAAAATCCGCAAAATTAGAAATGACATAGCGGAATTTATCCTACGAAAGTGGAAACGTTTCGTCGGAAAAGCGTTAGCTTTGTGAGTTGTGCCTAAAATCGTCCAAGGCCTAACTTTAAGACCAAACTTTTATCAGCATTATTCCTTTACGCATACTCTACTGGAAATACGGTATAACAAGACCTCTAAGGAAATATACAACTATGGCGGACAGGCCCCGCCATACCGATCGCATAAAAACTATCTACAACAGGAGATCATACCAAAAGTAGAGCCTCCAAGAGACGAGCTCCCGACACCAACGTAGAGATCCTAAGGATGCGGATCTAGCACTGCTTGCCCTTACCGCTGCATGAACGCAGCCCCGGCGAGGTCAGATAACAGTACTAAGTATGCGAAATCAGAAAGTACTTAAATGAAAACATATCATTTTAAAACCCTGTTACAAATATTTGTGAAACAACCAGAAACCGCATATAGTGCCACATCACAAACAAGAGCAACAATAGGTAATCGTAATACGCCTTGTCTAGGCCGCGAATGATCGAAACAGGCCACTCGCCACATCCTCATTCTCGCAAGCCTAATCTCGACTCCTGAGTCCGCATAGGCCACTCGCACGGGCCCGCATGAGGTATAACCCCGCATCGAGGGTAGCTACTCCTGCATCGTCCCCGACTCGTCCGCGCACGGCCACATAGACCGCATGAGGCATAACCCCGCATACTAACACGAACTCGTAGCTCGCATAGGCCCCCGACCCGCATTTAGGTATTCTCGAATCATGGTCCCAGACCGCCTAAGTCTACCCCGCATCGGAGGGCAGCTTAACCTCCGGTATCATCTCAAGAGGTGAGTGATAGTACACTAACATAACGACTTATCTTTAAACAACATAAGTACAACAAGGATACTCACTTATACAAACGTTACAAGGTACTAACACAGATAGCAACATGTCATGTCTACTTATCAAACCATCTTATTATTCTTTTCACAATTTCATATAAGTCTGTTAGAAATACATAGGCAACTTGTTTCTTTTATCAATCTTAAGTGGTTATACTTAACTTCCCATAAAGCTAGTATAACTCTTAAGCTTCTGTTTGAGAAACCAATTAATTCTCTTCTGTAAAAAATGGTTCAGTAGTCCTTTTGAAATGTTTTCAGTTCTTTATTATTCAGGCTTAAGCCGTGAGGCATCACCGACGTATTATTCAGGCTTAAGGCATTAGTATTGCTTAGTAAGTATTATTCGCTTAACACATGTACGCTCACCGCACTATATACATATTGTAAAATATCATGCTTTAGGAAGAATCACATACCTTCTCGAAATCCACCGCCAAGTCGAGTATGTCGCGCAGAGTCACCTATAATAGTCACGTATATCTATCAAAAGTCTAGACTATTCTCAGAGGTCATTCTAAACAGAGGGTCCTCAATTCTACGGAAAATTGGGCTAAAGACAACCCTACCCGTGAGCTATATAAGTTCATCATGAAAACACCTATGTAAGTACAGTCAGATATTCTTCTTTTATACCCTTCTAATGTTACAGTTCAATTCTATTCCTTAATAACCTTCTAAGTATTTATACTTATTCTTATTCTACAACAAGAAGTATTCTAATTCAAAAGAGGGTTAGGATTAGTTACCCTGGTAAGCCCAATAATATCCTAGAAAAAGTCGCGCCTGAGCAATGTTTTGCTCCTAAGTTGTATGCTCCAAGGAAACCTTAGAAGTTCTTCACAACTTCTACTAAGTACTAAGGTATTTGGGCTAGGGTATTTTGGGCATTATAACAATACAAGAAGGCAACTTTTCTACCAAGGAGGGTAGGTTTCTGCCAGGCTAGTGGGTAGCCTCGCCAAGCTTCTCGAGGGAGGGGGTGTGTTGGACGAATTGCTTACAAAGGAGAGGAAGGATTTTTAGACTTGAAAGCTTTTGTGGATGAAGAACTCTTCATCTCAAGAGGTATTTAGAGGTCAAGACATGGCCAACCAATGGCCAAGATTTAGCCAAGTGCTAGGCAAGTGTAAGGTCAAGATTAGGGCAAGTGTACCTAGCCAACTTGCACACAAAATATCTAACCAACTTTATGACAAGGATGGTCATCCATTCGCCCTATTGCGTGACAAGTCCACCAATGAGAGGGTGGCAAATGTCGCCTCTCGTTGGTCCAAAGTGTTACGCCTCTAAAAATCCGCAAAAATTAGAAATGACATAGCGAATTTATCCTACGAAAGTCGTGGAAACGCTTCGTGAAAAACTTTGTGAGTTGTGCCTAAAAATCGCCCAAGGCCTAACTTTAAGACCAAACTTTTGCACGTATTCCTTTACGCATATACTGAAATACTGGTATAACATTCTCCTCATTAGAAACATTCGCCCGAATGTTCCTTCCCAAGACGTATAACGATAAGGTTCTTCAAAACTTAAACAGCTTGCAAAAGCCACACACGGCCATAAACAACACTTAGGCATAAACGATAATGAAGATTTACAAGTAGGAAAGTGAATTACCCGGAGGGTGGGAACAGTGAGGATACTTCGCCTCATGTCCTCCTCGGCTTCCCACGCCATCTCCTCCTCGAGCTCGCTCCGCCACAAGACTTTGACGGAAGCCACGCCCTTCGTCCGCAGACGCCTAACTCGACGATCGATTATCGCTATGGGAATCTCTCATACGATAACCCCTGGTCACGTGGACATCGTCAATCGATGTACCCTAGATGGATCCCCGATACATCTCTCAAAGATAGAAACGTGAAACACGGATGCACCGCTTCCGGATCGGACGGCAGATCCAACTCATAGGCAACCTTGCTTACCTCGCGACATAAACGCCCAATGTACCTTGGGCCGAAGTTTCTTCTTCCCGAATCTCATCACACCCTTCATGGGTGACACCTTCAGAAAACCCAATCATCAATCAGAACTCGGATGTCGACGACGATGATCTGCATACGACTTCGCCGACTCGAGTCCAATAGCCGCCTTGATAAGCTTCACCTTATCCATCGCCGCCGCACCAAATCTGGTCCCACTAGCCGCACTCGCCCACTCGAACCAACCTATAGGCGATCTCGCACTTCCTCCCATACAAGGCCTCATAAGGCGCCATTCGAATACCGGAGTGGTAGCTATTATTATACGCGAACTCAACTAGAGGCAAATGATCCTCCCAACTACCATCGGTTAATAACACAGCTCGCAGATATCCTCGCAGTCCGGATAGTGCGCTCGCTCGTCCGTCGCTCAGGATGAAATGCGCATCCTGCTCACTGCCCCTAAACCCTTCGAAGGACTCTGCGTTGGCCGTAAACCGCCTTCGCCGGATATGATCGGTAGGACTCCATGCACCGACGATCTCCGATGTAAAGTCTCGCATAATCCTCACCAAAAGTCGTCTGACGGAAGAAAGTGGCTGATTTCACACCGCCGACGATAACCCATATAGAATCATGTCTCCTCCGAAAAGTAGGTAATCCCGTGATGAAGTCCATGTTGATTACCTCCCACTTCGTGTCGATCTCTATCGCAGAATAAACCACCGTGTCTCTCGTGCTCTACCTTCACTCAACAACCGGCCTCAGAAACCGAACCGCATTTATTCTCTCTCAGCTTACATTGGCGTAGTACGGTTAGCCAATCCATCCCCATGATCACATCAAGTCAATCATCTCCAACTCTATCAAGTCGCGTGGTCCGACGATCAGAATGATCACAGACAAGCTCTATATACCCGCCGAGCTACCACCGAATCACCCATCGCGTAGCTACCTCGAAGCGGTCTATGGACTCGTGCTCTATCCCTATCCTACTAGCAACAAGGGAGATATATAGACGAGTATAACCCGATCTATCAAAGCATACATATCAAACCTGAACCGATAAGGTACCGTGGACGACATCGGTGAGGCCTCCGATCCTCGCTGGCCGGACAAAGCATAAATGCGTTCTCGAGGACCGCTAGAATCGACCCGAGCCACGGCCTCGCCGCGACCTGCTGACCACGAGCACTCGCCCGGCGAGTAATCAGAGGAGATGATGAAGGGCAAGAACTCGGCCGAAGCCCTACCACCGCCACGCCCGGCCGACACTCGCAGTGACCTGCGCTACAATCAGAATAAGATCCAAAAGTAGTACCACACTTCCCGTAATGGGATCTACCGCGACGGCCACTCGGTGGTCCCGATCGCCGCACTCGCTACTCGACGCCCAAGCCCCGGCCCCGGTCCGCCAAATCGCGGGTCTGGCTGAGGACGGTGCAGAGTGCTCTGGCCGGCCGTGGTGCGACCTAGATCGCCGCCGAGGCCGCCACCACGATAACCACCGTAAGACCTCCCGCCCCGCCTTCTTCTCGCCGCCGTCGCCCACTGCCGACCTTCGCGCCTCGCATCCAAGGGCGTGAGCTCGCACGCGGTAATGTCCATACCCGGCCGAGAGAAACCCCGCACATGACTTCGGCCATATAGTCGTTTCAGCCCGGTGACATAGCGGTGCACCCTATCCTCCATATTCGCTACCAATGCCGGGACATATCGAGCCAATGAATCAAACTCGACATTGTACTCCCGACAAGGCGCCCTCTCGCCTCGAGTAAAAATCTATCACCGCGCCTCCTCATCCGTGGAGGCAAGAAGTGAGCGAGGAAAGCCTCCGAGAACTCATCCCAAGTAGTGGGACGCGTGCTCTCCCGGATAACTCCCATGAATCAAACCAATCGATCGCGGTATCACGCAGCTTATGTGAACTAAAGATCACGGACTGGTCTCCGACGCCCGATCACTCTCAAAATCCTCAAGCCGACGGATGAACTCCTGCGGATCATCCTCCGCCGATCCATAAAACTCCGCGGCATACCAAGAAGTCTCGTAGCCTCAAACTCTCTCGCCTCGGTGAACAACGGCGCGACCGCACTGGCCGAACTGAATCGCCAGATTCAGCCTCTCTCAGATCGGGCCACAACTTTAGCCAAAAGTCTGGCCATCTCTCAGGCTCCTAACTCTCCGCCTGCATCGTGGGATGCGAGGTGGGTACTGTGGTCTCACTGGGCCGGCGGGCGCATAGAACTCGCTGCCTCTCGTATAGACCGGGCTCGAGCCTCGTGACTGGGTGTCTCGCTAGCAGCCTCGGCCGCTTGCCCTTCTCGGGCCCGGTTGCCTTACGTGGAGGCATAATCAGCATAGAAAGGAATACGTTAGAGGGTCCAACCTATAACACACTCTAAAGCACGATCTCGGAATGAGAAGAACGGAAACCAATCCTAAATATCCTATAGCCTCACGATTATTGGTGTGGTGCACAACACACCGATAATCAAGACTCTACTAGATACGGTCAGACACTTTCCGAGGATTAATCGCTTCGATACCACTTTTGTCACGACTGCCCGGCCCGTGGATCGTGCCTTACCGGCACCAAGTAGTCATACATCGAGTAATCGGCGGAAACATAAAGCAAGACATGAAACAGCTTTATAAAACAAGACACGATTATGAGAAAACATCGCTTTCGCGATATATATATAATCATGTTTTAGCGCTACATCCGACATCGAACAACATGACTACGCACTTCTAAGGAAATATACAACTATGGCGGGACAGTGGCCCCGCCATACCGATCATAAAAACTATCTACAACAGGAGATCATACCAAAAGTAGAGCCTCCAAGAGATGGAGCTCACGACACCAACGTAGATCCTAAGGATGCGGATCTAGCACCGCTGCCCTTACCGCGGCATGAACGCAGCCCCGCGGCGAGGTCAGACAACAGTACTAAGTATGCGAAATCAGAAAGTACTTAAATGAAAACATATCATTTTTAAAACCAAGCATAAATATGTGTGAAACAACCAAGGAAACCGCACATAGTGCCACATCACAAACAAGAGCAACAATAGGTAATCAGAATACGCCTTGTCTAGGCCGCGAATGATCGAAACAGGCCACTCGCCACATCCTCATTCTGCAAGCCTAATCTCGACTCTGAGTCCGTGATAGCCACTCGCATGGGCCCGCATGAGGTATAACCCCGCATCGAGGTAGCTACTCCTGCATCGCCCCGACTCATTGTCCGCATGGGCCACATGCACCGGATGAGGCATAACCCCGCATACTAACTCGAACTCAGAGCTCGCATAGGCCCCTCGACCCGCATGAGGTATTCTCGAATCATGGTCCTGCATCGCCGAGTCTACCCCAGACGGAGGGCCTTAACCTCCTAGATCATCTCAAGAGGTGAGTGATAGTACACTAACATAACGACTTATCTTTAAACAACATAAGTACAACAAGGATACTCACTTATACAAACGTTACAAGGTACTAACACGTATAGCAACATGTCATGTCTACTTATCAAACCATCTTATTATTCTTTTCACAATTTCATATAAGTCCATAGAAATACATAGGCAACTTGTTTCTTTTATCAATCTTAAGTGGTTATACTTAACTTCCCATAAAGCTAGTATAACTCTTAAGCTTCTTGTTTGAGAAACCAATTAATTCTCTTCAAAAAAATGGTTCAAGAGTCCTTTGAAATGTTTTCGCTTCTTATTATTCAAAGCTTGCCGCAGGCATTGCCGACGTATTATTCAGAGCTTAAGCCGTGAGGCATTGCCGTAAGTATTATTCAGTTAACACATGTACGCGTCACCGTACTATATACATATTGTAAAATATCATGCTTTAGGAAGAATCACATACCTTCTCAGAAATCCACCGCCAAGTCGGTATGTCACGCAGAGAATCACCTATAATAGTCACAGATATCTATCAAAGTCTAGACTATTCTCAGTAGGTCATTCTAAACAGAGGGTCCTCAATTCTACGGAAATTGGCGGACAACCCTACCCATGAGCTATATAAGTTCATCGTGAAAACAAATTCTATGTAAGTACAACAGATATTCTTCTTTATACCCTTCTAAGGTGTTACATCAATTCTATTCCTTAATAACCTTCTAAGTATTTATACTTATTCTTATTCTACAACATGAAGTATTCTCTAATTCAAAAGAGGGTTAGGATTAGTTACCTCGGTAAGCCCAATAATATCCTAGAAAAGTCGCACTGAGCAAGGTTTTGCTCCTAAGTTGTATGCTCCAGGAAACCTTAGAAGTTCTTCACAACTTCTACTAAGTACTAAGGTATTTGGGCTAGGTATTTTGGGCATTATAACAATACAAGAAGGCAACTTTTCTACCAAGGGAGGGGTAGGTTTAGGCTAGGCTAGGGGGTAGCCTCCAAGCTTCTCAAGGGAGGGTGTGTTGGACGAATTGCTTACAAAGGGAGAGAGGAAGGATTTTAGACTTGAAAGCTTTGTGGATGAAGAACTCTTCATCTCAAGAGGGGTATTTATAGGTCAAGACATGGCCAACCAATGGCCAAGATTTAGCCAAGTGCTAGGCAAGTGTAAGGTCAAGATTAGGGCAAGTGTACCTAGCCAACTTGCACACAAAATATCTAACCAACTTTATGACAAGGATGGTCATCCATTCGGCCCTATTGCGGACAAGTCCACCAATGAGAAGGTGGCAAATGTCGCCTCTCGTTGGTCCAAAGTGTTACGTCTCTCGGAAAAATCCGCAAAAATTAGAAATGACATAGTGAATTTATCCTACGAAAGCCGTGGAAACGTTTCGTCGGAAAATCGTCGCTTGTGAGTCAGCCTAAAAATCGTCCAAGGCCTAACTTTAAGACCAAACTTTTTGTACGTATTCCTTTACGTACATACTCTGGAAATACGGGGTATAACAAGACCTCTAAGGAAATATACAACTATGGCGGGACAGGGCCCCGCCATACCTGATCAGACAAAACTATCTACAACAGGAGATCATACCAAAAGTAGAGCCTCCCAAGAGATGGAGCTCCGACACCAACGTAGAGATCCTAAGGATGCGGATCTAGCACTGCTGCCTTACTGCGCATGAACGCAGCCTCGAGGAGGTCGATAACAGTACTAAGTATGCGAAACAGAAGTACTTAAATGAAAACATATCATTTTTAAAACCGGTTTACAAATATTTGTGAAACAACCATGAAACCGCACATAGTGCCACATCACAAACAAGAGCAACAATAGGTAATCAGAATACGCTTTGTCTAGGCCGCGAATGATCGAAACAGGCCACTCGCCACATCCTCATTCTCGCAAGCCTAATCTCGACTCCGAGTCCGCATAGCCACTCGCGTGGGCCCGCATGAGGTATAACCCCGCATCGAGGGTAGCTACTCGGCATCGCCCCGACTCGTCCGCATGGCCACATAGACCGCATGAGGCATAACCCCGCATACTAACACGGAACTCTCGTAGCTCGCATAGGCCCCCGGACCCGCATGAGGTATTCTAGAATCATGGTCCTGCATCACTCGAGTCTACCCCGCATCGGAGGGCGCTTAACCTCCCAGATCATCTAACGAGGTGAGTTATAGTACACTAACATAACGACTTATCTTTAAACAACATAAGTACAACAAGGATACTCACTTATACAAACGTTAAGGTACTAACACACATAGCAACATGTCATGTCTACTTATCAAACCATCTTATTATTCTTTTCACAATTTCATATAAGTCCATTAGAAATACATAGGCAACTTGTTTCTTTTATCAATCTTAAGTGGTTATACTTAACTTCCCATAAAGCTAGTATAACTCTTAAGCTTCGCTTAAAAACCAATTAGTTCTCTTCTCAAAAATGATTCAAGAGTCCTTTGAAATGTTTTCGATTCTTTATTATTCAGCTTAAGCGCGCAGGCATCACAGACGTATTATTCAAAGCTTAAGCCACAGGCATTGCCGTAAGTATTATTCGTGCTTAAGACAAAGACATTTCCGTTAGTTATTATTCGTTAACACATGTACGCCTCACCGTACTATATACATATTGTAAAATATCATGCTTTAGGAAGAATCACATACCTTCTCAAATAAACCACCGCCAAGTCAATATGTCGCGCAGAGTCACTCTATAATAGTCACGTATATCTATCAAAGACTACTCAAGGTCATTCTAAACAGAGGGTTCACAATTCTATGGAAAGTCACAAAGACAACCCTACCCTATGAGCTATATGAGTTCATCGTGGAAAACAAATTCTATGCGAGTACAGCCCAATTTTATTCTGTGATATTCTTCTAAGTATTTATACTTATTCTTATTCTACAACAAGAAGTATTCTCTAATTCAAAAGAGGTTAGGATTAGTTACCTCGGTAGCCCAATAATATCCTAGAAAAGTCGCTACTGAGCAAGGTTTTGCTCCTAAGTTGTATGTCTAAGGAAACCTTAGAAGTTCTTCACAACTTCTACTAAGTACTAAGGTATTTGGGCTGTGGTATTTTGGGCATTATAACAATACAAGAAGGCAACTTTTCTACCAAGGGAGGGGGTAGGTTTCGCTAGGCTAGGGGTGGGGTAGCCTCGGCCAAGCTTCTCGGGGGTGTGTTGGACTAATTGCTTACAAAGGAGAGAGGAAGGATTTTAGACTTGAAAGCTTTTGTGGATGAAGAACTCTTCATCTCAAGAGGGGTATTTATAGGTCAAGGGATGGCCAACCAATGGCCAAGATGAAGACAAGTGCAAGGCAAGTGTAGGGTCAAGATTTGGGCAAGTGTACCTAGCCAACTTGCACACAAAATATCTTACCAACAACTTGACCAAGTTGGCAACTCAATCGCCATATGGACGCTTTCACATCCATCAATTGGAGGGTGACAAGTGTCGCCTCCCGTTGGTCCAAAATGTTTCGTCTCTAAAAATCCGCAAAAATAGAAATGGCATAGCCGAATTTATTCTACGAAAGTCGGGAAACGTTTCGTCGGAAAACTATTCGCTTTGTGAGTTGTGCCTAAAAATCGTCCAAGGCCTAACTTTAAGACCAAACTTTTTGTACGTATTCCTTTACGTACATACTCTGGAAATACGGGGTATAACACCCATCTACTCCACAAATATCACAAAATATCCTACCTAACCTTGACCAAAGGTTTTAAGCCTTTAAAATGAAAAAAACGTGCACTCCATTTCGTCCACCAATCCGTCCACTTGAGGGTGACACATGTCGCCCTCTCGTTGGTCCAAAATATTTCATCTCTCGGAAAAATCCAAAATAAATAAATTCTTGAAAACGTAAAATTCCCTTACAAGGTTCGAAAAAATTTTCGTCGGAAAAACAATTCGTTTCGTAGGGTGTGCACAATTTTCGTCCTTAATCATAATTCGGGTTTACACAATTGTACGTACGTCCTCACATACATACTCTGAAAATACGGGGTATAACATTCTCCCCTCCTTAGAAACATTCGTCCCGAATGTTCCTTCCCAAGACAGGTAACGATAAAGTTCCTCATAACCTAAACAGTTTGCAAATGCCCCACATGGCCATAATACAACACGCGCAAAAATACTTAAATCCAAGTCCACAAGGAATCACCTCTAGCATCACAAAAGCTTCCACCCAAGGGCTAAAAGATACTCCATTCGCACCTTTCACTTCACAAAAGAAATGATCGCTTCTATTCTCTTTAACACATGTTCACTTCTTCCCTTACTCGTCATACTCTCCTCGTAGACTCGAACACTTCCTAAATAAACTTACCACCTTTCTGTTATTGCTTCAGTTTCCAAAATCTCGGGGTTACTATCTTCAACTTGGTCATCATTAACTGGGAACACTCTGGATGGATCTCCGATACTTTTCTGAATATAGCAACATGAAAGACCGGACGTATTGCTTCCTACGTCGGACGGCAATGCCAACTTATAGGCAACCTGGCTTATTCTCCAAATGATCTGAAAAACGCTCAAAGTACCTCGGGCTAAGTTTCCCCTGCTTTCCAAATCTCGTCACGCCCTTCCGGGGTGGTACCTTCAAGAAAACCCACCGTCAATCTGAACTCCAAGTGTCGACGTCGATTATCCGCATGACTTCTGTTGACTCTGAGCTGTCAATAACCTCTCCTGGATAAACTTCACCCTATCCACATCCTGCTGAATCAAGTGGACCAACTGTCTGAACCTTGCCAACATCGAACCAATCGACCGGCAACCTACACTTCCGCCCATACAAGGCTTCATAAGGTGACATCCGAATACTGAAAAGGTAGCTATTATAATACTCACTCAACAAAAGGCGAATAATCCTTACAGCTACCTCTGAAATAAATAAAAAACACCGGCCCGAGGGTGAATGCAATACTGAGACTCACCTGAGTTCCTAACCTTGCCTGGTAAAACCTCCATAAAAAGAAATAGCCATAAACTGGGCTCCACTGCCTGTCATAAATAAAAGTAGGAACCCCGTGCAGCCTTACAACCTTCCTGATAACATCTCGCGTAACCCTCCGCCGAGTAAATAGTCCCGATTGAAAGACAAGATGGGCTGACCTCATCGGCCCGACTACTGGTCGAACGCATCAACGAACTCGTACGATGGTTAACTAAACTTGGGCCTAACATCCTCGTGACCCTATCACAAAGTGGGACCACCACAATTTTTCCTTACTTCAAACCGGGCTGCGGGTTGACCCGCAATCTGGCCTCAACCCGACCCATTTATCGCGCCAAGCTCTTGTTTCCCGATCCGGAACAATCTCACCATCGAGTCATGAAAACCTAGTGGTCTTCTTAGCTCAACTACCCTCTATCATTTCACACTACTCAGGACTTATCACACAAATATATCCCACGTATACCATGCACTCCGATAAAGGTCAAACATAAAAATAAATCTTTTACTCGAGATGGCCTCGCCTCTAAGGTCTCCACGTATAATATCCTAAAGCTCACAATTTCCCTATCCCAAATATTACCCTCTTAACTAACCATGACTTCTAATCACAATTAACACAATGCTATCTGAACATAACACTTAAGATATACTCATCTTATCACACATACTAATCTCTAGAGGGTTAAGGATATACCTGTATCTACTGCTTCACTCCCCTTTGTCGTTCTAATCAATCCTGCCCTGTTGGGCGCATAGCTAGGGAAGGTGATGAACTAGCCACTGATCCCGGCGTCGAAGTCTCTACATCCGCGCCACCTCCGTCGGACAATTTCTCGCAAATGGCCTCGTCGCAAGCATAACAAGCCGTCGAAGAATGCGACACTCCCACAATGACACCTACCACAATGGCCACACCGAGGTGGGGTTGTAACGACTGCCCGGCCAAGCATCGTGCCTTATCCCGCACCCTAGTGATACAACATCGAGAAAACCAATGGAAAATAAAACATGAGTCAAGAAACATGAGATATAATAAAAACAAAGCAACCAAAACGGTTGCCTTCAAGATATACATAAAACACGAACAGTTTAATCCTTTACAACCCCGCCACAACAAGATTTCATGCACTCTAAGATTTACAGCGACTATGACGGACAGTGGCCCCGCCATACCCACGAATGTACAAGAACCTACAACTCGTGGAACACATACCAAAAGATAAGCCTCCAAGAAACGGAGCTTCCCAATACGTGACCGTGATCCTAAGAGCGGGATCCACGATCGATGTACTCTACTCGCGCAGATGAACGCAGCCTCAAGGAGGTCGATAACAGTACCAAGTATGTGAAATCAGAGAAATATCAGAATGACATCATACTAGTCTATATAAATCAGGAGACATGTATGATAACCAAACTACAGTTCACAACATAAAAGCAAATATCACCGTGACTCACGCCTCAAGTCATTACTCAAATATAACTATGGGTCTCACGCCCACAACATCAATCATGTTCGCATCATGGCCGCATGCCCCGAATTCGCAGACGGTGTAGACATGTCCATGATGCAACAAAAATACCAATGCCCCATGGCCACATGCCCCCGGAATTCTACCTCGGTGTAGACACGTCCATGTGACATCAACAATAATATACTGGGTGATCAACCCTGCCGCATGGCCACATGCCCCCGGAATTCTACCTCGGTGTAGACATGTCCATGTAACCACAATAACAATATATCGGGTAATCAACCCGACCGCATGGCCGCATGCCCCCGGAATTCTGCATCGGTGTAGACATGTCCATGTGACATCAACAACAAGACAGTAATCAAAATGGAAACATACCCGTGGAATTCTCCATCACTGCCAGCACGTCCAAGTAAGTTCTCAACAAGTCGACCGGCCCTCTATCGAGAGACGCGGTAACACAGAAATACCACACTTGTACAACAAGGGCTATCATCACAAGCATAGGCAAGTTTCACAACAACAAGCATAGGCAAGTTTCACAACAACAAGCATAGGCAAGTTTCACAACAACAAAAAGTACTTCCATTTATACCAAAGTCCGGGTTTTTAACCCCAAAGTACTACATACGTTAAGTTCTTTTAAAAGAGATCCATTACTTCTATAAAAGTCACCCGATACCCGTAGTATTAGAATGACCAACCCACATTCCTTTTCAAAATCAAGTAACAACATTCTTTTCCTAAGTTCCAGTTTGCCTAGTTTCAATTACTCACGCTTCTCATTTTCAAATGGTTTCAGAGTTCCCACACTTAATCACTTGATTCCCTTTTAGAACACGTGAGTAATATATGTCTCACGTGAGAGTAGGTTATTCTTGTTTACAACATTCTTATTACAAAGACCATGATCTAGAAAATGTAATATCATTTTGTCTCATCTTAGTTTCTATGCGGATGGAGGTTTCTACCGGTTTTAATACAACACATCATTATTCAATACATTTTCCTTTATTAACGCTGCAGTTGGTCTGTCGATACACATTCGATTTCCAAATCAAGAAACATTATCCCTTTAAAACCAAGTACTCATTACTCACGAATGAGGTTTCACACAAACATCCACATTAAAACAAATAAGTTAAGTCTCTTATCTTATAAGATCAAGTCTCTAACTTCTAACATCAAGAAACCATTTTCACTTACATAAGGTCGTTATAACTAACTTCCCATAAAGCTATTATAACACCCTATGTTTTAAACCAACCAAATCACTTAGCACACGTATCGCCTACCGTACTACATAGTTCACAACAATCATGCTAGAAAAGATAGGAAGAGGTTCACATACCTCGCGACGATTTATCGACAATAAGCAAAATGCTCCAAGTACTACAACCTGCTAGCCCTTTCCACTCCTCGAGTAGAATACGCTACTCTTAGTACTTTCACCTATAAAGGTCACAAACGCCTATTAACCCCAAAACATAAGTTTCTATCTTTCTATAGAAAATTCAAAGACTTCCCCGCAACAGAAATCTCCTCCTCTATCGAGGCCGCTACCAAGCCAACCAGTGGGGTCTACACGCCTAACCGGACGTGTACAATTCTACTCGAATACTACACAAGTCTCATCGCAATACACCCTATGTAAATACAGTTGATTCATTCTTGAGCTTAAGTCAAAAGACATTGCGAATACTAAGTAGTTCCATATATAGTATACTTCAACTATATATTCAACCAAACATGTAATTTCCAATTACAATAGAGGACAAGATAATTACCTCGATAAGCCCAAAATTATCCAAGTTATAATGTCGATCCTGAGCAAGGTTTAGCTCCACCGCGCGCCCAAACCACTCCAAACAACCCTTAGAAGTTCTAACCAACTTCTACTCAAATACTTCAACCAACTATGAAGATTTCCTTAGGTTTCGTTTGAGATTAAAAGGACAAAAGGTAGTATTTCCTGACTCTACGAAAGAGGTATCTTTGGAATACTACAAGGTACAAGGCTAAGGTATTTTGGGCATTATAACAATACTAGGGAGTATTTCAATACCACAAGAGGGGTATTATACGAAACAACTAGGCTAGGGGAGGGAAGCCTCTCGCCAAGCTCCTCAAAAAGGGGTAGACCTGACGAGAACAACACTAAAGGGGAGGGATATTTCAAGACTTAGAATGAAATGAGGATGAAGAAAAACCTTCAAGCAAGGGGTATTTATAGGGACACCAACGGACAAGATCAAGCCATGGGGCAAGTGGATGGCCAAGATTGGCACAAGTGCACCCTAACCTACTCCTTAAATCCTCACAAAACAAAGACCCAAGAAAAGGGCCTTAAAACCTCATACCGTGCCCTCTCACACCCAATGAGGTGACAAGTGTCACCTCCCGTTGGTCCAAAAATGTTCCGCCGCCTAAAAATCCGCAAAAATACAAAACGACATAGCCGAATTTTCTTCGCAAGTCACGCAAAACGCTTCGTCGAAAAACGACTTAACCGCCAGTTGCACAAAGGTAAAATCGCCAGCGGTGCCACATGGGGTGACACGTGTCGCCCCGATTCGCCAGAATATTTCGTCTTCCAAAATATCCAATTTAACGGAAATCTCAAAACAAAGCGGCCCACAAAACCAGAATTTCTCCCGGGCCCCACGTGACCATTTCCGAAAATAAAATCTCAAAATTCTAATATAATCTATGAAGTCCAAATACCAAATCTGGGAATCCAATTCCCATTAACGAACCTTTTTCTTCACAAATAACCGGAAACTTTTCCGTCGAAAACTCACATCTTTCTTTCTTTTCAAAATTTCTGCCGTACTCTCGTACGTACGTCCTCACATACATACCCTGCAACTACGGGGTATAACATTCTCCCCTCCTTAGAAACATTCGTCCCGAATGTTCCTTCTCAAGACGGATATCGATGGAGTTCCTCCAACAAGTTGCCAACGCCACAGCTTGGCCACGAGATAACACACGTTATCTTCCTCCCTTACTCGTTGTACCCTTCTCGAACACTCGAACTCTCCCAGTACGTATCATACTTCAGTCATTACTTCCGTTCCCGAAAATCTCTGGAGTCACTACCTCCAAACTTGGTCATCTTACTAACCTCAAACTTCCTTAAGGCCATTCCCGGCCTTTACGAACCGCTTCTGGTCGAACGCGTCCACGAACTCATACGATGATCATACAAACTTGGGCCTAGCATCCCCGTGACCCTACCACCTGGCGGGACCACCCAGAACTGACCCCACCCCAAACTGGGTTACGGTTTGACCCGCATATGGTCCTCAACCCGACCCCCAACCGCGCCAAACTCTTGTTCCCCGATCCGGAACAATCTTACTAATTCACATCATGAAAGCTACCACTTCCATCTCACACTACCCACGGACTTATCACACAAATAAATCCCACGTATACTACTACTCTGATAAAGGTCAAACATAAAACGAATCTTTAATCTCAAGACGACCTTACCCCTAAGGTCTCAGTCGTGACATAGTCTAAGGTTCACACTTACCATGCCCCCATACGTAACCTCCCAACTAAACATGTTTTCAAACTCACAATTAACACAACGCTTATTCGTACATAGCACACAATAATGAGACCATTATAACAAGCATACCAAAACTCTAGAGGGTTAAGGATATACCTGAAGCTACCGCTCCACTCTAATCATAGGCCTGCAGGCGATAATCAGTAGAAGGCGATGAACCACCATCGATCCGGTAGGCTGAGTCGTAACATCCGTGCTACCCTTGGTTGGACAGTTCCTCGCAAAATGGCCCTGCTGGCCGCAAAAATAACAAGCTCCCCTGGCACCACGACACTCCCCGAAATGTGGTCTACCACATCGACCACACCGAGGTAGGGGTGACCGTGATCCGCCAACACTTACTTCCTCGAAACTCAACCTCGAGCCCCGACCGCTCCGAATACTCAAGGTTGTGGAGGACCACTCTGCACCGGCGGAGGTGCAAAACTAATATGCTGCTGAGGCGGTCCGCCTCGAAAGTCGCCAAAAGACCCTGATGTCCTGGCCCTCTTCTGCTGATCCAGGTCATTCCGTCGACCTCTCCGTACCTCACATCCTAGTGCATGAGCCTGCGCACGCGGCAATGTCCATGCCCGGTGAAGAGCTACTCCCGAACATGCCTCGACATGTAATCATCGAGCCTCAGAACATATCGGTGCACTCGATCCTCCATACTAGCTACTAACGCTGACGCGTCGCCAATGAGTCGAACTCACATTGTACTCCCGAACCGCACGCCGCTCGTTTAAGCATCAAAATTGCTTACCGCGTTCTCCTCATCCGCGAGGCAAGAAGTGCGTGAGGAAAGCCCCGAAAACTCATCCCATACCGCTGGAGGTGCATGCTCTCCCGAAAGCTCCTATGAATCAAACCAATCGATCGCGGTATCACGCACCGATGCGAACCAAAGGTCAGCACTCGGTTTCAAGCCTTGATCACCCGCGTGATCCGTCAGAATCGCCGGATGAACTCCTCGCGATCATCCTCGTGCCTCGACCCATAAAACTCAAGCGCTGACTCGAAAGTCCCGCACCTCAAACTATTCGCTCTCGTGCACCACGTGCCGCTGAACTGAATCGCCAGATCCACTTTCTCTCATACTGCCACGACTCGCCAAGAATCGGGCCATCTCCTTGTAACCCATCTCCTCTGCCTCTGCATCGGGACTGGAGGCTCAGTATCGCGTCTCGGGCAGCATTGCCGCGCTCTAACCTCTCGCTGGCCGGGCGGCGCTACAAAACCCGCCGTCAAGCACAACTCGCATGCTCGCTCGCGCTGCATTCTCTCAGATCTCACTAGCAAAGACTCGCCGCTTTGCCCTTCTGGGCTCACGGTTGCCTGCGCGAGGCATAATCGTAAAAACGAGATACGTCGGAGGGTCCAACTTACAACACGCTCTAAGGCGCGATCTCGAATGAGAAGAATGGAAACCAATCCTAAATGTCCTATAGCCTCCGATTATAGATGTGGTGCACAACACACCGATAATCAAGACTCTACTAGACACGGTCAGACACCTTCCGAGGATTAATCGCTCGATACCACTTTTGTAACGACTGCCCGGCCTGCATCGTGCCTTATCCTGCACCCTAGTGATACAACATCGAGAAAACCAAATGAAAATAAAACATGAGTCAAGAAACATGAGATATAATAAAAACAAAGCAACCAAAACGGTTGCCTTCAGATATACATAAAACTCCGAACAGCTTTAATCCTTTACAACCCCGCCCACAACAAGATTACTGCACTTAAGATTTACAACGACTATGACGGACAGGCCCCGCCATACCCTCAATGTACAAGAACCTACAACTCGTGAACACATACCAAAAGATAAGCCTCAGAAGAAACGGAGCTTCCCAATACGCCGACCGTGATCCTAAGAGCGGGATCCACGATCGATGTACTCTACCTCGCATGAACGCAGCCCCAAAGCGAGGTCAAGATAACAGTACCAAGTATGTGAAATCAGAGAAATATCAGAATGAAATCATACTAGTCTATATAAAGCAGAGACATGTATGATAACCAAACTACGCTCACAACATAAAAGCAAATATACGATGGGACTCACGCCTCAAGTCATTACTCAAATATAACTATGGGTCTCACGCCCACAACATCAATCATGTTCGCATCACGCCGCATGCCCCTGATTCTGATCGGTAGACATGTCCATGATGCAACAATAATACCAATGCCCCATGGCCACATGCCCCGAATTCTACCGGTGTAGACACGCCCATGTGACATCAACAATAATATATTGGGTGATCAACCCCGCCGCACGGCCACATGCCCCGAATTCTACTCGGTGTAGACATGTCCATGTAACCACAATAACAATATATCGTAATCAACCCGACCGCACGGCCGCATGCCCCGAATTCGTGATCGGCAGACATGTCCATGTGACATCAACAACAAGACAGTAATCAAAATGGAAACATACCCTTGGAATTCTCCATCACTGCCAGCACGTCCAAGTAATATATCAACAAGTCGACCGGCCCTCTATCGAGAGACGCGGTAACACAGAAATACCACACTTGTACAACAAGGGCTATCATCACAAGCATAGGCAAGTTTCACAACAACAAGCATAGGCAAGTTTCACAACAACAAAAAGTACTTCCATTTATACCAAAGTCCGGGTTTTTAACCCCAAAGTACTACATACGTTAAGTTCTTTTAAAAGAGATCGATTAATTCTATAAAAGTCACCCGATACCCGTAGTATTAGAATGACCAACCCACATTCCTTTTCAAAATCAAGTAACAGCATTCTTTTCCTAAGTTCCAGTTTGCCTAGTTTCAATTACTCAAGCTTCTCATTTTCAAATGGTTTCATTGTTCCCAAACTTAATCACTTGATTCCTTTTTAGAACAATTGAGTAATATATGTCTCACGTGAGAGTAGGTTATTCTTGTTTACAACATTCTTATTACAGCAGCCATGATCTAGAAAATGTAATATCATTTTGTCTCATCTTAGTTTCTATGCAGATGGAGGTTTCTACCGGTTTTAATAATACTTCATTATTCAATACATTTTCCTTTATTAACGCCGCAGTTGGTCTGTCGATACACATTCTCGATTTCCAAATCAAGAAACATTATCCCTTTAAAAACCAAGTACTCATTACTCACGAATGAGGTTTCACACAAACATCCACATTAAAACAAATAAGTTAAGTCTCTTATCTTATAAGATCAAGTCTCTTAACTTCTAACATCAAGAAACCATTTTCACTTACATAAGGTCGTTATAACTAACTTCCCATAAAGCTATTATAACACCCTATGTTTTAAACCAACCAAATCACTTAGCACATGTACGCTCACCGTACTACATAGTTCACAACAATCATGCTAGAAAAGATAGAAGAGGTTCACATACCTCGCGACGATTTATCGACAATAAGCAAAATGCTCCAAGTACTACAACCTTGCTAGCCCTTTCCACTCCTCGAGTAGAATACGCTACTCTTAGTACTTTCACCTATAAAGGTCACAAACGTCTATTAACCCCAAAACATAAGTTTCTATCTTTCTATAGAAAATTCAAGAACCTCCCCGCAACAACGTAAATCTCCTCCTCTATCGAGGCCGGCTACCAAGCCAACCAGGGGGGGGGGTCTACACGTCTAACCGGACGTGTACAATTCTACTCAGTAATACTACACAAGTCTACTGCAATACAGTCCTATGTAAATACAGTTCAGTTCAGTTCTTCAGGCTTAAGTCAAAAGACATTGCCGAATACTAAGTAGTTCCATATATAGTATACTTCAACTATATATTCAACCAAACATGTAATTTCCAATTACAATAGAGGGACAAGATAATTACCTCGATAAGCCCAAAATTATCCAAGTTATAATGTCGATCCTGAGCAAGGTTTAGCTCCACTCCGTGCGCTCCAAACCACTCCAAACAACCCTTAGAAGTTCTAACCAACTTCTACTCAAATACTTCAACCAACTATGAAGATTTCCTTAGGGTTTCGGTTTGAGATTAAAAGGACAAAAGGTAGTATTTCCGGACTCTACGTAAAGAGGTATCTTTGGAATACTACAAGGTACAAGGCTAAGGTATTTTGGGCATTATAACAATACTAGGGGAGTATTTCAATACCACAAGGGAGGGGTATTATACGAAAACAACTAGGCTAGGGGGGGGGGGGGTACCCCACGGCCAAGCCTCACAAAGGGGGAGGGGGAAGCCTCTCGGCCAAGCTCCTCAAAAAGGGGGTAGACCTTTGGACGAGAACAACACTAAAGGGAGGATATTGCAAGACTTAGAATGAAATGAGGGATGAAGAAAAAACCTTCAAGCAAGGGGGTATTTATAGGGACACCAACGGACAAGATCAAGCCATGTGGGGGGCAAGTGGATGGCCAAGATTGGCACAAGTGCACCCTAACCTACTCCTTAAATCCCTCACAAAACAAAGACCCAAGAAAAGGGCCTTAAAAACCTCCTAGTCGTGGCCCTCTCAAACCGTCACAACGGTGACAAGTGTCACCCTCCCGTTGGTCCAAAATGTTCCGCCGCTGAAAAATCCGCAAAATACAAAACGACATAGCCGGAATTTTCTTCGCAAGTCACGCGAAAACGCTTTAGAAAACGACTCTAACCGTGTTGTGCACAAAGGTAAAATCGCTGGCGGTGCCACATGGGGTGACACGTGTCGCCCCGATTCGCCTGCATTTCGTCTTCCAAAATATCCAATTTACCTGGAATCTCAAAACAAAGCGGGCCTACAAAACCAGAATTTCTCCCGTGGCCCCACGTGACCATTTCCAAAATAAAATCTCAAAATTCTAATATAATCTATGAAGTCCAAATACCAAACTGGGAATCCAATTCCCATTAACGAACCTTTTCTTCACAAATAACCGAAACTTTTCCGAAAACTCACATCTTTCTTTCTTTTCAAAATTTCGCCGCACTCGCACGCACGTCCTCACATACATACCCCGCAACTACGGGGTATAACAGGTGGCCTCATCCGCTAACACCCTTCCTCTCCGAACCACCAATCCGCAACTAACTGTAGTCGAGTCCTCCTACTTGCATCCTCCTACTTGAACATTCTTTCGTCACACGGCTCCGACGCCGCAGTAAAACAAGCACCAACAAAAAGACGACATTCCCCGGGATGACGCCTGCCACACTGTGAACACTGAGGAAAATAACCCGGCCGCTAGAACCTACGATAGCCGCAACCGGAAGCCCTGAGCTCGACCAACTCCCGCACCGGACGCCCCGAACCCCGTGGAGGACCACTCGACCGGGCGGAGGCGCATATCCAGTCTGCCGCTGAGGCGATTCACCTCGAAAGTTACCAAAGGACTCGCCGATCTAGCCTCTTCACGATCTTGGCTAACCTGTCGATCTCACGCTTTCGGCCACGCGCATAAGCCCGTACGCAGGCCATGCTCATGCCTGACTGAAGAGCTACTCTTGCACAACCCTCTCTTAGATAGTCATCAAGACCCGTGATAAATCGGTACATAATATACTCTCTGGTTGCTAAATCCCTAGCTAGTAACAGGGTCGTCTCTTTGCAATCCATACTTTCTGCTACTGGTCGTGGAACTGAAGGTCCAGATATCATGGCCGCAGTAGGAACTGCTGCCGCTGTGCTAAACTCTGCTGGGGCTGGCGACGTCGCAGAACTCCCCGAATGAAGCACCACCTCAGGCGAGGATTGGGCCTGTGCCCTAGTAACCCTCTGTGCTCTACTCGCAGCTCCCTCGGCTGCCTTGCCCTTCTGGGCCCGGGTTGCCTTGCGCGGAGGCATAACTGGTACGGGAAAGAAATACGTTAGAGGGGTCCAACTTATAACACAACTCTAAGGCACGATCTCAGAGTGAGAAGAATGGAAACCAATCCTAAATATCCTATAGCCTCCTGATTATTGGTGTGGTGCACAACACACCGATAATCAAGAATCTACTAGATACGGTCTGTAGACACTTTCCGAGGATTAACTGCTCTGATACCACTTTTGTCACGACCCGAACCCGGGCCCGTGACTGGTGCCTTACCCGAGCACCCAAGTAGACATACATCAGAGTAACCAGCGGAATATAAAACAAGACATGAAACAATATGAAGTGAGAAACAGTTTATCTGAGAAAAGTTGCCTTTCGGCATATATATATAAAAACTTGAACCCGACAAGCATATCCCTTTTACAAACTCGCCACAACAAGATTACGCACTTACGAATATTACCACAACGACGGGACAGGGCTCCGCCATACCCCTGAATGTAAGTACCTACAACGACAGGGGACTATACCACATATAAGCCTCCGGAGAAACGGAGCTTCCCAAAACGCTGAACTGTGACCCTATGAGCGAGGATCAACAATCGTGTACCTCTACCGCGGCAGATGAACGCAGCCCAAGGAGGTCGACAACAGTACCAAGTATGTGAAATCAAAATATCGTAAATGAAATCATAATAGTCTATATAAAATGTAAGACATGTATGATAACCAATTTACGATACACAATATGTAAGCAAATATGTCAAGTCGTGACTCACGCCTTAAAGTCATCACTCAAATATAACCATGGGTCTCATGCCCACAATATCAATCATGCCCGTGGAATTCCTTCCTCACTGCCGGCGGTCCATGATATAAAAAGCACTAAGGAATACACATGAACACCGGGTCCCACCTGTGTCATAATAAAATCGTACGGGGTAAGTACGAAGGCATAGCCGACTACTAAAACCCACAGTACCAACAATGCCATAAACTGTATCACGAGGTCTTTCTAGACCGCGCCACATGATCGAAGCTGGCCACTCGCCCTCAGTATCAATGTGCGCGTCTAATCCTAGAGCTTACCGCAGCTCCGCATAGGCCACCTAGGCCCGCATGAGGTATTCCTCGCATCGAGGGTAGCTACTCCCCGACATCGTCCTGGATTCTCGTAGTCCGCATGGCCACATAGACCGCATGAGGTATTCCCCGCACACTAACCTGGAACTCTCGTAGCTCCGCATAGGTCCCCTGGACCCGCATGAGGTATTCTCGAATCATAGTCACACAGACCGCATGAGGTATACCTCGCATCGGGGGGCAGCTTAACCCCCGGTATAACATGTCAAGAGGTGAGTGGTACAATACTAATATAACGACTTATCGTTAAACAACATAAGCACAGCAAGGGAAACCCCCTTACACAAACATCACAAGACACTAACACACGTAGCATCCTAACATGTTTACTTATCAAACCAACAAGAAAGTATTACAAGGCTATCACAAACCAACATAGTCAAGTTATTCACACAAGGTACTTTCTATTTTATGTCAACAAGTTCGGGTTTTTAACCCCAAAGTACTTCATACGTTAATTCTTTTAAAAGATCCATTTCTTTTATAAAGGTCACCCGATACCCGTAGTATTAAAATAGAGTGACTACTATTTTTAAGTAAACCAAAACACTTTCCTTTTTTAAAATCAAGTGACAACATTCCTTTCCAAAAGTTCAAGCTTGCCTAATTTCAAATACTCAAGTCTCTTATTTTCGAAAGATTTCATAGTTCATAGTCTTAATCACTTAACAACATAGTCTCTTTTAAAACAATTTGAGTAACATATGCCTTATGTGTGAGTAGGTTATTGTTGTTTATTAATGATCTTATTAAAGCAGCCATGATCTAGGAAATGTAATACAATTTTGTCTTATCTTAGCTTCTATGCAGATGGAGGTTTCTACTGGTTTTAATAATACTTAATAGTCAATACATTTTCCTTTATTAGCGCTGCAGTGGTTTGTTCGATACTTATTCTCATTTCTGAAATCAATACAAGGCTTTCATAAACAATTAATTAAACTGTTCCTTTTATCTCTCTTAAGTCGTTATACCTAACTTCCCATAAAGCTAGTATAACTCTTAAGCTTTTAAAACCAGGTATTACTCTTCTTCCAAAAACGATTCTTAATTCTGTTGAAATCCTTCAAGATTCTTATTATTTAAAACTCAAGTCAAAAGACATCGAAGTAAAACCATGTTCAGTTAACACACGTACGTCTACCGTACTATATATATTCTTTTAAAATATCATGCTCAAGAGGATAGGAAGAATCACATACCTCCTCGGCGAAGTCCACCTGCCAAGTCGAATATGTCGCGCGCAGAGTATCAACCTATAATAGTCAAATACGTCTATCAACGTCTAGACTACTCTGTAGAATATTCTAAGCAGAAGGTTCTTATTTCTACGGAAATTTGGGCAGCACTTCCCTACCCGTCAAACTACTCAAGTCTACTGTAAATACATTCCTATGTAAGTACAATTCAATTCTCTTCTTTAATATCCTTCAATGTATCTTATACTCAATTCTAAACTCCTACAATATGTAATCTCCAATTACAATAGAAGGATAAGATTATTTACCTCGATAAGCCCAAAATTATCCAAGATATAAGTCGATCCTGAGCAAGGTTTAGCTCCTAATCTGAACGCTCCAATCCGCTCCAAGAAACCCTTAGAAGTTTCTACACAACTTTTTATTACTACTTCAACCAACTATGAAGTTTCTCCTAGGGTTTCGTTTAGTAACTAAAGGAAGTATAGTAGTATTTTCCGGGCTCTAAGTATAGAGGTAACTTTGGAAATACTACAAGGGATTGGCTAAGGTATTTGGGAATAATAACAATACTTTGGAGAGATTTCTCTACCAAAAGGGGTTTCTGCCAGAGCTCTCTATGGGGAGATGGTGTTGACGAGAGCTTCTCCAAAGGGGGAGTTTTGAGACTTGGAAAATGATTTGTGGATGAAGAATTCTTGCACAAAGGGGGGGGGGGGGGGGGTATTTATAGGACTACCAAGGGCCAAGATTAAGGCAAGTGGAGGGTGTAGATTTGCACATGTGTACCTTATCCATCTACTCCACAAATATCACAAAATATCCTACCTAACCTTGACCAAAGGTTTTAAGCCTTTAAAATGAAAAAAACGTGCACTCCATTTCGTCCACCAATCCGTCCACTTGAGGGTGACACATGTCGCCCTCTCGTTGGTCCAAAATATTTCATCTCTCGGAAAAATCCAAAATAAATAAATTCTTGAAAACGTAAAATTCCCTTACAAGGTTTGGAAAATTTTTCGTCGGAAAAACAATTCGTTTCGTAGGGTGTGCACAATTTTCGTCCTTAATCATAATTCGGGTTTACACAATTGTACGTACGTCCTCACATACATACTCTGGAAATACGGGGTATAACAAATAATACTAAGTAAGCGGTCTCTTATTCTACGGAAAATCGGGCAGCACTTCCTTTGTTTCTACATACTTTGCCACATTTTTCAAGGCCGAATACAATAACCAAACATGCCACATTTAAGGTTCAACATACCAACCAATCAAAGGGTATTACACGCCTTACAATACGTGTAAAATTCTGCCCCACAATTCATACCAAGTAGTTTAAAATCCAAGACATTCTCGGCCAACTTATAACCAACAACTCAAAGTCTTTTCCAATTCCAAGTTCTAAGGTCTAACATGTTATATAGTCATAAACAACTTCAACAACTACAATTTCCTTCTTTATACAACATGCGACGACTTAAACTAACAATCAACTTGAATTGTAATCTTAAGGCTAAACATGCTAGTTTTCGGATTAGGGTTCCAATAGCCAATATACTTATCAAACTTCATAATATAAACCTCATGCTTGCTAATATCCATAACTACAATGATAAGTAAACCTTAATTACTAAAACGACAAGAATTATACCTTTACAAGCCCTTAAAATTTCCAAGATTCAAAGTCGCTCCTTAGCAATTCTTAGCTCCTTTCTTTTCCGCTCCAATCCGCTATTTGAAGCCTCTAGAAGTTCACAACCAACTTCTTTTCCATTTCCAATCCAAAACTAGGAAAACTACTTAGGTTTTCGCCTTGCGACTAACGTGAAAATGTCGTTTTTCCGAAATCTTTCTATTGAGATATCCTTACAATACCCTTAGGGACCTTGGGTTAAAGTCTTGTGAATAATGGATCAAAACTACAAAATTTTTGTGTGGACAAAATAGTGAACCCGAGAGCAAGTTTTAAGAACAAGAAAATGTTGTGATTTTTCTAAGTGTTGAAGACCTTGTCTTCCACTAGTTTAACATATATAACACATTGGATGGCTTAGATTAAAACTGTCACGACCCGTTTCGGGGTCCGTGACTGGTGCCTTACCCCGGGCACCCTAGTGATACAACATCAGAGAAAAACCAGCGGAAATAAAAACTTAAACATTCAAATAGACATGGATCAAGATAAAAGAAAATAGGCCAACCAAAACGGTTGCCTTTCAACATATATATATACATAGACATCTGAACAGTTACAATCCTTACAACCCTGCCCACAACAGTGCTACAGACCTCTAAGATTTATACAACAACTATGACGGGACAGGGCCCCGCCATACCCCTGAATGTACAAGAACCCATGCACTGTGGTAACATACCAAAGATAAGCCTCCAAGGAACGGAGCTTCCCAAGACGCTGAAGGTGATCCTAAAAGCGGGATCGACAACCGATGTACCTCTACTGCGCAGATGAACGCACCCCGGGCGAGGTCGATAACAGTACCAAGTATGTGAAATCAGAAATATCAGAAATGAAATCATAGCAAATATATAAAGCAGAGACATGTATGATAACCAAACTACGATACACATATATCGCTTATATCAAGTCGTGGTCTCACGCCCCCCACATCAATCATGCCCGTGGAATACCTTCCTCACTGCCGGCAGTCTATGGTATGATAACACCCAGAAGAACACCTGCACACCAAGTCCTACCTGATGCCAAAGCCGTACTCACAATACAATACAACCAATCCACGGTCGACACGGCAAGTACGAAAGCCGACTACCGATACCAAGGCTAAACAAGAAACCTCACGGAGAGCTAGTCCATGGAATAACAATCCCAATGGAACCATACCCGCGCGCCACGATCGCGGTCGATGTCCAAAAGGAAACAATCAAGACAGCAATCCCAATGGAACCATACCCGTGCGCCACGCATCGTGTCATTATGTCCAAAAGGAAACAACAAGACAACAATCAAAATGGAAGCATACCCGTGCGCCACGCATCGTGTCAGTATGTCCAAAGCGACAGCGTAAATAACACTATCAACGCGAGCGCACTGCGGAATTCTCCGCCACCGCCAAGACGTCCAAGTAAGTTCTCAACAAGTCAACCGACCCTCCATCGAGAGACGCGGTAGAATAGAAACACAATTCTTGCGCAACAAAGGCTATCACAATAAGCATAGGCAAGTTTCACAACAACAAGCATAGGCAAGTTTCACAACAACAAGCATAGGCAAGTTATACATAACTCAAGGTACTTTCATTTTATGTCAAAGTCCGGGTTTTAACCCTAAAATACTACGTACGTTAAATTCCTTTTAAAGATCCATTTCTTTTACAAAGGTCACCCGATACCCGTAGTATAAACAAATAGAGTGACTAACATTGTTAAGTAAACCAAAATGCTTTCCTTTGTAAAATCAAGTAACAACATTATTTTCCAAACGTTCAAGTTTGCCTAATTTCAAATGGTCAAGTTTCTCCTTCTCGAAAAGGTTTCGTAGTTCATAGTTTTAATCCTTTAAAACATAATTCTCTTTTAAACAATTGAGAAACATATGCCTTATAAGTGAATAGGTTATTCTTGTTTATAATCTATCTTATTAAGCAGCCATGATCTAGGAAATGTAACATCATTTTGTCTCATCTTAGTTTCTATGCAGATAGAGGTTTCTACTGGTTTTAATACAATACTTCATTATTCAATACATTTTCCTTTATTAACGCTGCAGTGGTTTGTCGATACTCATTCTGATTTCCGAAATCAGTAAAACATTATTCCTTTTAAAACCAAGTACTCATTACTCACGAATGAGGTTTCACATTTTTAACAAAATTCATATCAATACAATTAAGTCAAGTCTCTTATCTTTTAAGATTAAGTCTCTTAACTTCTCGAAATCAGTAAACCATTCTCTTTATCTCTATTAAGACGTTATACCTAACTCCCCATAAAGCTAGTATAACTCTTATGTTTTCAAAACCAAGTATTACTCTTCTTTCAAAAAGGTTTCTTAATTCTTTTGAAATACTTCAAGATTCTTATTATTTAGGCTTAAGTCAAAATACATTGCCGTACAACTACGTTCAATTAGCACACGACGCTCACCGCATCATATATATATATATATATCTTATTCAGCTTAAGTCAAAAGACATTGCCGCATAACCACGCTCAATTAGCACACGACGCTCACCGCATATATATATATATATCTTATTCAGCTTAAGTCAAAAGACATTGCCGCATAACCACGTTCAATTAGCACACGACGCTCACCGTACTATATATATATATATCTTATTCGTGCTTAAGTCAAAAGACATTGCCGCATAACCACGCTCAATTAGCACACGACGCCTCATTACTATATATATATATATATTTCTTATTCAGGCTTAAGTCAAAAGACATTGCCGTACAACTACGTTCAATTAGCACACGTACGTCTACCGTACTATATATATATATATCTTTAAAATATCATGCTCAAGAGTATAGGAAGAATCACATACCTCGCGACGATTATCGACTATAAGCAAAACGCTCCACGGCTATAACCCGGCTAGCCTTGTCCACCCTCTAAGTAGCACATGCTACTTGCAGAACATTCAACCAATAAAGGTTATCACCATCAGAATACAAATTCTATGTAAATACAGTTTAATCTTCTACTCTAATATTCTTCTGATGTGATTTCAGTTCAAGTCTATTCTGTAATGTCCTTCTATTACAGTTCAATTCTCTTCTATGAATCTTATATTCATTTATATACAACTACAGTATGTAATTCCCAATTACAATAGAAGGACAGTAGTATTTACCTCGATGAGCCCAAAATTATCCAAGTATATAAGTCGCTCCTGAGCAACATTAAGCTCCTACTCCGAGTGCTCCAATCCGCTTCCAAACAACCCTTAGAAGTTCTACGCAACTTCTACTTAACACTTCAACCGACTATGAAGGTTTTCCTTAGGGTTTCGTTTTTGTGGCTAAAGGAAAGTATAATAGTATTTTCCGGGCTTTTCGTATAGAGGTAACCTTGGGAATACTACAAGGTATTTGGACCAAGGTATTTGGGCATTATAACAATACTAGGAGAGTATTTCTATACCACAAAAGGGGATATTATACGAAAACAACTAGGCAGTGGGTACCTCTGCCAGACACTACAAAGGGGAGGGAGGGGGAGGCTCTCGCCAGGGGCCTTCTCAAAGGGGAGGGGACTCTGGACGAGATACTACACTGGGGGAGGAAGAGAGCTTTCAAGACTTAGGAAGATTTTTGATGAAGAAGTCTTCCAGCGGGGTATTTATAGGTCAAGGAATGGCCAACCAATGGCCAAGATCCATCCAAGTGTTAGGCAAGTGTAGGGCTAGGATTAAGCCATGTGCACCTTATCCATCTACCATACCAACTTGCACAAAATATCCTACCAACTACAAGTCCCAATCGTCCACTTCACCGCCCACAACGTGCTCCAATTAGAGGGTGACAAGTGTCGCCCTCTCG
Organism: Przewalskia tangutica; assembly: GCA_029844215.1. NCBI lineage: Eukaryota > Viridiplantae > Streptophyta > Magnoliopsida > Solanales > Solanaceae > Przewalskia > Przewalskia tangutica. Next base: position 17,646,119 of record CM056740.1, read on the forward strand.
TTGGTCCAAAATGTTTCGTCTCTCGGAAAAATCCGCAAAAATTATAAATGACATAGCCGGAATTTTCCCTTCGCAAGTCTTGTAAAACGTTTCGTCGAAAAACGATTCTTTTCGGCACTTGTGCCCAAATTTCGAACCTATGCCTACTTTAAGGCTTAAATTTTATACGTACTTACTCTGGAAATACGGGGTATAACATTCTCCCCTCCTTAGAAACATTCGTCCCGAATGTTCCTTCTTAAGACGGAAAACGATGAAGTCCTTCTTAACTTAAACAAGTTTCCAATGGCCACAAACATAACACACGTTCTCCTCCTTCCTTACTCGTCGTGCCCTTCTCGAACACTTGAACTCTTCTAGTATACGTACCATACTTCAGTCATCGCTTCAGTTCCCAAAACATTGGAGTCACCACCTCCAAACTTGGTCATCTTACTAGCCTCAATCTCCCTTAAGGCCATTCCCGGCCTTCACGATCCGCTTCTGGTCGAACATATCCACGAACTCATACGATGGTCATCTAAACTTGGGCCTAGCACCCTCGTGACCCTACCACCTGGCGGGACCACCCAGAGCTGACCCCACCTCGAAATAGGCCGCGGGTTGGCCCGCAACATGGCCCCAACCCGACCCACTATCGCGCCAACTCTTGCTCCTCGATACGGAACAATCTTACTAATTCACATCATGAAAGCTACCACTTTCATTTACCCAACTCACGGATTTTTCCCACAATTACTCCACGTATACTTATACATTCCGACAAAGATCACTTTGCAAAGTCTTGTTCTCAAGACGACCTTACATCTAAGGTCTCAACTGTAATATTCTAAGGTTCATCATTTTCTCACCCCCAGGCTTACCCTTTTTCACTAACCAGGTTCTAAATCACATTTTTGCACAAAGCTATCCGAACATAACACTTAACACATTATCATAACATCAATACATACAAGTCTCTAGAGGGTTAAGGATATACCTGAAAATAGGCGGTTCAGAGGACCGCTAAAACTGGGAACTTCCACCGTGACCTCTAACGTGGCCCGCCGGTGTATGGACATCCTGCCTAGCTATGGAAGGTGAAGAACCCGCAACTGATCCCGTAGTCTGAGCTATCCTACCAGCGCTACCCCTGGTCGGACATTTTCTCGCAAAATGACCCTGCTGGCCGCATGTAAAACAAACTCCCGAACTAGCACGACACTCCCCACTGTGGAGTCTACCACAGCGGTCACAACGAGGTAGAGGTGGCTTCACCGCTAACACCCCGCTCTCCAAAATCTGAACCTCGAGCCCCGACCCGCCTCAATACTGGATGCTCAAGATTGTGGAGGACCACTCAGATCGGGCGAGGCGCATAACTAGTTCGGCTGAGGCGGTCCGCCTCGAAAGTCACCAGCGACCTGCTGTTACGCCTTCTTCACGACTCGTCATTCCGCCGATTTCTCCGCCTCACCTCCAGTGCATAAGCTCGCATGCGGCAATGTCCATGCCCTACCAAGAGCTACACCAACAACTCTCTCGCTAGGTAATCATCGAGCCCTCAGAACATATCGGCACTCGATCCTCCATACTAGCTACTAATGCGGGACGCATCGCCAATGAGTCGAACTCACATTGTACTCCCGAACCGCACGCCTGCTTCGCCGCAACACCAAAAATTGCGGCCCGAGCCTCCTCATCCGCGAGGCAAGAAGTGTGCAAGAAATGCCTTTGAGAACTCGCCCCATAAAGCTGGAAGTGCTTCTCCTGTGGATCGCCCCACGAATCAAACTACGATCAGCGTATCACACACCGATGCGAACCTAGACCACCGACTCGGTCTCCGATGCCTTGATCACTCTCATGATCCGTCAGAATTGTCGGATGAACTCCTCGGATCATCCTCGTGTCTCGACCCATAAAACTATGGCGGCTACATCTCGTAAAAATCCCGTAGCCTCAAACTATCTCGAACTAGGGTGAACCATCGGTGCTATCGAATCACGCCGGCCCACCTATCTCAAGTTCCGCCACAACCCCGCCATTAATCGCCATCTCCTTGTAACCCATCTCTCCGCCTGCATCGTGGGACCGAGGCTCGTGCATCGTGGTCTCTCAGAGATCGCCGCCGCTTCTACTCGCGTCTCCCTTCGCCGCTTTGCCCTTCGGGCCGGGTTGCCTTACGCGAGGCATAATCGTAAAACGGCACGTCGGAGGTCCAACTTACAACACGCCTCTAAGGCACGATCTCGTAATGAGAAGAAGGAAACCAATCCTAAATGTCCTATAGCCTCGATTATAGATGTGGTGCACAACACACCGATAATCAAGACTCTACTAGACACGGTCAGACACTTTCCGAGGACTAATCGCTTCGATACCACTTTTGTCACGCACGTTTGGGCCCGTGGATCGTGCCTTACCCCGCACCCTGGTGATACAACATCGAGAAAAACCAATAAATAAAAACTTAAACATTCAAATAGACATGGATCAAGATAAAAGAAAATATGCCAACCAAAACGGTTGCCTTTCAACATATATATATACATAGACATCTGAACAGTTACAATCGTTACAACCCTGCCCACAACAGTGCTACAGACCTCTAAGATTTATACAACAACTATGACGGGACAGGGCCCCGCCATACCCCTGAATGTACAAGAACCTGCTGCACTCGTGGTAACATACCAAAGATAAGCCTCAAGGAACGGAGCTTCCCAAGACGAAAGGTGATCCTAAAAGCGGATCGATACCGATGTACTTACTGCGGCATGAACGCAGCCCCGATGGAGGTCGAGCATAACAGTACCAAGTATGTGAAATCAGAAATATCAGAAATGAAATCATAGCAGTCTATATAAAGAAGGAGACATGTATGATAACCAAACTACAGTACACACATATAACAGTTATATCAAGTCAGGGTCTCACGCCCTCCACATCAATCATGCCCGTGGAATACCTTCCTCACTGTCGGCAGTCTATGATATGATAACACCAAGAAGTACACCTGCACACCAAGTCCTACCTGATGCCAAAGCCGTACTAACAATACAATACAACCAATCCACGAAGCTGACACGGGGCAAGTACGAAGCCGACTACCGATACCAAGGCTAAACAAGAAACCTCATGGAGAGCTAGTCCATGGAATAACAATCCCAATGGAACCATACCCGCGCGCCACGATCGCGGTGTCGATGTCCAAAAGGAAACAATCAAGACAAGAATCCCAATGGAACCATACCCGCGCCACGATCGTGTCGATATGTCCAAAAGGAAACAACAAGACAACAATCAAAATGGAAGATACCCGCGCGCCACGCATCGTGTCGATGTCCAAAGCGATTAGCGTAAATAACACTATCAGCGAGCGCATCTGCGGAATTCTCCGCCACCGCAGACGCCCAAGTAAGTTCTCAACAAGTCAACCGACCTCCATCGAGACGCCAGAGAATAGAAACACAATTCTTGCGCAACAAAGGCTATCACAATAAGCATAGGCAAGTTTCACAACAACAAGCATAGGCAAGTTTCACAACAACAAGCATAGGCAAGTTATACACAACTCAAGGTACTTTCATTTTATGTCAAAGTCCGGGTTTTAACCCTAAAATACTACGTACGTTAAATTCCTTTTAAAGATCCATTTCTTTTACAAAGGTCACCCGATGCCCGTAGTATAAACAAATAGAGTGACTAACATTGTTAAGTAAACCAAAATGCTTTCCTTTGTAAAATCAAGTAACAACATTATTTTCCAAACGTTCAAGTTTGCCTAATTTCAAATGGTCAAGTTTCTCCTTTTCGAAAATGTTTCGTAGTTCATAGTTTTAATCCTTTAAAACATAATTCTCTTTTAAACAATTGAGAAACATATGCCTTATATGTGAATAGGTTATTCTTGTTTATAATCGATCTTATTAAGCAACCATGATCTAGGAAATGTAACATCATTTTGTCTCATCTTAGTTTCTATGCAGATGGAGGTTTCTACTGGTTTTAATACAATACTTCATTATTCAATACATTTTCCTTTATTAACGCTGCAGTGGTTTGTCGATACTCATTCTGATTTCCGAAATCAGTAAAACATTATTCCTTTTAAAACCAAGTACTCATTACTCACGAATGAGGTTTCACATTTTTAACAAAATTCATATCAATACAATTAAGTCAAGTCTCTTATCTTTTAAGATTAAGTCTCTTAACTTCTCGAAATCAGTAAACCATTCTCTTTATCTCTCTTAAGACGTTATACCTAACTCCCCATAAAGCTAGTATAACTCTTATGTTTTCAAAACCAAGTATTACTCTTCTTTCAAAAAGGTTTCTTAATTCATTGGAATACTTCAAGATTCTTATTATTCAGGCTTAAGTCAAAAGACATTGCCGTACAACTACGTTCAATTAGCACACGTACGTCTACCGTACTATATATATATATATCTTATTGTTATACCCCGTATTTCCAGAGTATGTACGCAGGGGACGTACGTAGAAAAGTTTGTGCCTTAAAGTGCTTGGCCGAATTTTATTTGTGCACAACACCCGTTTAGAGTCGTTTTTCGACGAAACGCTTTCACGACTTCGTAGGGAATTTCCGCTATGTCATTTTTAATTTTTGCGGATTTTTCCGAGAGACGAACGTGTTGGACCAACGAGAGGCGCCACTTGGCACCTCCCATTGGCGGACGTGAGGACTCGCTTGACGAATTGAAGAGGGAGTTGGTAGGATATTTTGTGTGTTAGTTGGTTAAGGACACATGGGTGAATCTTGGCCCTACACTTGCTAGGCACTTGGCTAGATCTTGGCCATTGGTTGGCCTTGGCTTGTGCTATAAATACCCCTCTAAGGTTGAAGACTTCTTCATCCAAAATGCCTAAGTCTTGAGAGCTTTCTCCCCTTTCGTGAGGCCCTGGCCGAGAGTTTCCCAGTGGTAGGCTGGCAGCCACCCCTCCTTGTGGTGTGCCGTGGGTACCCCCTAGCCTAGTTTGTTTTCATATATTACCCCCCCTCTTGGTAGTAATACTCTCAAAAGTAGTGTTATAATGCCGAAATTACCTTAGCCATATACCTTGTTGTATTCTAAGGTTATTCCTATACGAAAAGCCCAGAAAATACTATTATACTCCGCTACCACAAAACCGAAACCCTAGGAAAATCTCCATAGTCCGTTGGAGTATTGTGTAGAAGTTGGTTAGAACTTCTAAGGGTGGTTTAGAGCGGGTTGAGCGCTGAGTCGAGCTAAACGATTGCCCGTGATCGACTTTAAGCTAGGATAATTATGGGCTTACCGAGGTAAATATCTTGTCCTCTATTGTAATTGGAAATTACATATTGTTAGAATATATAGTTGAAGTATACTATATATAGAATCGAACGTAGTATCGCAATGTCTTTTGACTTAAGCTGAATAATAGTTACGGCAATGTCTTGCGACTTAAGCCCGAATTGAAAGAAGAATACCGAATCGTAATTACATAGGGTTGTATTACAGAGACTTGTGTAGTACCGTGAAGTAGAATTGTACCCGTTAGGGTTAGATGTATAACCCCGGTTGGCTTGGTAGCCGCCTCGATAGAGGAGAGAGATTTACGCTGCCATGGGGAGGTGCCACGAATTTTCTAGAATGTTCTACGATGAGATCTGAATGTTAATAACCGCCTTGTGGCCTTATAGGTTGAAGTACTACGAAGCGCGATCTACTTGGCTTAAGGAGTAGCCGACGTTTGGAAGTACTTGAGCGCTTGCTATTAGTCGATACTCATCGCGAGGTATGTGAACCTCTTCCTATCTCTTCTAGCATGATATGTGTGAACTATGTAGTACGGTAGACGTACATGTGCTAAACGTATTTGGTTGATTTAGAACATAAAGTGTTATAACGGCTTTATGGGAAGTTGGTTATAACAGCTTTATGTTGGTAAGAAAATACTTGTGGTCTTTAAAAGGTAACTGATTTGAACTATAACTGGCTTGTTATGTGTTAATAAAGAACTTGAAGTATTTCAAAAGATTTTTGAATCATTTTGAAAGAAGAAGTAATATACTTGGTTTTTGAAAACTTAAGAGTTATACTAGCTTTATGGGAAGTTAGGTATAACGGCTTAAGAATGTTTTACTGATTTCGGAAATCAGAATGTGTATCGACAAACCACTGCAGCGTTAATAAAAGGAAATGTTTTGACTAATTAAGTATTATTAAAACCAGTAGAAGCTTCCATCTGCATAGAAGCTAAGATGAGACAAAATGATATTTCCTAGATCATGGCTGCTGTAATAAGATTGTAATAAACAAGAATATCCTACTCACATATAAGGCTTAGGTTTCTCAGATTGTTTAAAGAAGAATTATATTCTTAAATGAATAAGACTATGAACTACGAAACCTTTCAAAAAAAATGAGGAACTTGAACATTGGAAATTAGGCAAACTTGAACATTGGAAAAGAATGTTGCTACTTGATTTTACAAAGAGAAGTAATTGATTTTCTTTAAAAGATAATCACTCTATTTTCATATACTACGTATTGTGTGACTTTTGTGAAGGTAACGATCTTTTAAAGAGTTAATGTATGAAGTACTTTGGGGATAAAACCCGATCTTGTTGATCATATAGTAGGAAGTACCTTGTGTGAACAACTTGATTGTATTGGTTTGTGATAGCCTTGTAATACTTTCTTGTTGCTTTGATAAGTAAACGTGTTAGGATGCTACGTGTGTTAGTATCTTGTGATGTTTGTGTAAAGGGGTTTCTTGATTGTGCTTATTAACTATCACGTTATGATAGTATTGTGGCATTCATCTCTTGAGATGATTCCGGTTAAGCGCCTCCGATGCGGGTAGACTCGGCGATCCAGGACCATGATTCGAGAATACCTCATGCGGGTCCCGGGGCCTATGCGGAGCTACGAGAGTTCCGTGTTAGCGTCGTCCTTTATGGGCATCGCGTCCTCGCGCCATGCGACTCGGAAGTCCGTGACGATGCCGGAGTAGCTACCGATGCGGGAATACCTCACGCGGGCCGATGAGATTGGCCTACGCGGAGTCGCGGAGTTCCGTGGTTAGACGCCAGACATCGATAATCGCGGGCAAGTGGCCGCCTTTGATCATGTGACGGTCTAAACAGATCTTATGATACGATTCATGACCTTGTTGGTACTGCGTGGGTTTTTAGTAGTCGGCTATGCCTTCGTATTTACCCCTGACAATATTATGACACAAAGTGGGACCTCGTGTTCATGTGTGTTCCTTGGTGCTTTTATATCATAGATCGCCGGCATGAGGAAGGTATTCCACGCATGATTGATGTTGTGGGCCCGAGACCCATTGTTATACTTGAGTGATGACTGAGGCGTGAGTCCCTAACTTGACATGATCGCTTTGTTGTAAATCGTAGTTTGGTTATCATACATGTCTCCGCTTTATATGATCGCTATGATTTCATTTACGATGTATTTCCAGCCACATACTCTGCACTGTTAGATCGACCTCCTTCGGGCCGCGTTCATGCCGCAGTTGAGGTACACCGCCGTTGATCCTAGCTCGTGGTCACGCCAGCTTTGGGAAGCTCCGCTTCTCCGAGGCTTATCACGTATAGTCCCCGTCGCCGTAAGTGTTTACATTCGTGGGTTTGGCGGGCCCCGTCCCGCCATTGTTGTCGTATCATTCTTAGAGGTCTGCAGTAATCGCTTGTGGGCGGTGGTTTGTAAAAAGGATTAAACTGCTCATGTTGAAAAAGTTGTCATTTTTATATATGCCGAAAGGCAAGTTTTTCTCGATTATTGTTTCATATTTCATAATATGTCTTGCATCGCTTTATATTCCACGATTACTGATGTATGTCTACTGGGTGCCCGGTAGGCACGACCACAGCCCGGTTCGGTCGTGACAAAAGTGGTATCGAGCGCTTAATCCTGAAAGTGTCTACGCATCGTATCCAGCAGAGTCTGATTATCGTGTGTTGTGCACCACACCAATAATCGTGAGGCTATAGGATATTTAGGATTGGTTTCTATTCTTCGCCCGAGATCGTGCCTTAGAGCCGTGTTGTAAGTTGACCCTCTAACGTAAATTCTTTCCTTATCGCTATGCCTCCGCGTAGGCAACCCGCCCGTGAGGCGCGCAAGGCGGAGCCGCGAGTAGAGTACAGAGGGTTACGCGGGCACAGCCCATTATCACCTTGGGTGGTGCTTCATTCGGGAGTTCTGCGACGCCACTAGCCCCAAAGCAGAGTTTAGCACGGCGCAGCAGCTTCTTCACGACCATGATATTTGAACCTTCGCCCACGACATCGGAACAGAATTTAGATTGCAAAGAGGCGACCACATTAGCTATAGATTTGGCTACTGCGAGTATACCGATGTACCGCGAGTCTTGAGGACTATCTAAAAGAGGGTTGTGCAAGAGTAATTCTTCGCTAGGCTTGAGCATGGCCTGTACGGGCTTATGCACGCAGCCGAGACGGTAGAGATCGACAGTTAACGAAGGACACCGTAAGAGGCCGAGCAAGAAGGTCCTTTAGTAACTTTTGAGGCGAGTCGCCTCACCAAATAGATTAGATTATGCACATCCACCAAGGCAGCGAGGTCCTCCACGAATTTCGTGGACGCTCGCTACGCGGAGTTGGTCGAGCTCCAAAGCTTCCGCTCACGATACACGAGGTTCCACCATCATCCGATTCGCTTTTCGGTGTTCACATCGCGGCAGCGCCATCCTGAGGAATGTCGTCTTTTAGTTGGTACGTGTTGTACCTATGACCGCCGTGGTCCGTTGTCGAAAGAATGTCCTTGCGGGAGGACTTAGCCTTCGTGATCGGTGGGTAGTTCGTCATCTCCTTAGCTATGCGCCTACGGCGGTTTGATTAGAACGACTAAGCGGAGCGAAGAGACATAGTTCTATCCTTAAGCCTCTAGAGTTTTGTATTGGTGATAAGGTGAGTATACCTTAGGTGCTTTGTTCTGATAGCAGTGGGTTAGTTTTGATTTGAAATCATGGTTGTTTAACCGAGTAAGATTTTGGGGATAGAGGAAGTGTGAGCCTTAGAGCTTTATACGTAGAGACCTTAGAGGTGAGGCCATCTCGAGAAAAGGTGTAGTGTTATGTTTGACCCTTATCTGAGTGCATAGTGCACGTGAGTTATGTTGGGACAGTCCCTAGTAGTGTGGAATGAAAGAGGTAGTTGAGCTAAGAAGACCGCTAGGTTTTCGTAACGTGATTAGTGAGATTGTTCCGTCGGGAGCTAGTATGACGCGCGTTGCCGTCGGGTTGAGGCCACGTTGCGGGTCAACCCGCGCGTTTGGTGGTGCGGGTCATGGTGGTCCCGCCGTGTTAGGGTTGAGGGTGTTAGGCCCAAGTTTAGTTAACCAGACGAAGTTCGTGGATGCGTCGACCAGCTGGTCGGGCCGATGGGGCAGCCCATCATGTTCTTCGGCCAGACCGCTTACTCGGCCGTGTTGAGTTATCGTAAAGGTTGTAAGGCTGCACGGTGCCTACCTTCACCTTAAGATGCATGAAGCCCGTGTCAGGGCTATTTTTCGCCTTCTAAAAGTTTACCAGCAGGTTAAGAACTCAGCAGTCTCGACCGCATTCGCCTCGCCAGCGTGGATTTCGAGGTAGTCGTGGGATTGTTGTCTCTCGTGGAGGAAGCGTTTAAGCTACCATTTTAGTGTTCGGATATCGCTTGTGAAGCCTTGTAGGGCGGAAGTGTAAATCTGGCCGATTGGTTCGATGTTGGCAAGGTTCGATTAGTTGGTTCAGCTTGTTCCAGGATCGTGGATAGTGCGGCTTGTCTAGAAGAAGTTCCGCAGCTCGAGGAATTGTGCGGATAATCGGCGACGACGCCAGAGTTCAGTTGACGGTCGGTCTTCAAGGTACCACCCCGTTGTGTGACGAGTCCGAATACGAGAGGAACTTAGCCCGAGTTACTTTGGGCCCTTTCGAGTTCATGTGAAGAATAGGCCAGGTGCCTATATGTTAGCTTTGCCGTCCGACTTAGGAGGTCAGACGTCCGTCTTTTCGTATTGTTATGATCGGAAGAGTATCGAGATCCATCCAGAGTGTTCCCACTTAATGATGACCACGTTAGAGATAGTAGCCCCGAAGTTTTGGGAATCAAGCAGACGTAAATGTGGAAAGAGTTCGAGTATACGACATCCTCGTGATCGCAAGCAGCCGGCACCATTTGTTGGGTCGCCGGAGCAAGGCTCGCTACAAAGGGACAAATTGGTGCCATTTGTTGGGTCGCCTGAGAAGGTTAATGCCTCAGGCAAAGTGACAAAGTGGTATCTACGACGAGTAAAGAGAGAAGTGAGCATGTATGGCGAGCATAGGTGTGATAATTTCGGTTGTAGAGAGAAGTACGGGCGAAGTATATTTTAGACTCGGAGAGAGGTGGTTGTGGTGATGTTAGAGGTGTTTCCTCGTGGACTTGGATATAAGTATTTTGCGCAGTTGTTTCTGTGGCCATGTATGGCAGGTTTGTTCTCGTAAGTATAGTAGTGAAGACTATACTGGCGCGCGTTTGTTTTGAGACTTAGAAGGAACATTCGGGACGAATGTTTCTAAGGAGGGGAAAATGTTATACCCCGTATTTCCAGAGTATGTACGCAGGGGACGTACGTAGAAAAGTTTGTGCCTTAAAGTGCTTGGCCGAATTTTATTTGTGCACAACACCCGTTTAGAGTCGTTTTTCGACGAAACGTTTTAAAAGCTTTCGTAGGGGAAATTACGGCGATGTCATTTTTAATTTTTTCGGATTTTTACGAGAGACGAAAACTGTTTGACCAACCAGAGGGCGCCACATGGCACCTCCCATCATGGCGGACGTGAGGACTCGGCTTGGACGAATTGAAGAGGGGGGAGTTGGTAGGATATTTTGTGTGTTAGTTGGTTAAGGACACATGGGTGAATCTTGGCCCTACACTTGCTAGGCACTTGGCTAGATCTTGGCCATTGGTTGGCCTTGGCTTGTGCTATAAATACCCCTCTAAGGTTGAAGACTTCTTCATCCAAAATGCCTAAGTCTTGAGAGCTTTCCCCCTCCCCTTTTCGCAGGCCCCCTTGTGAGAGTTTCCCAGTGGGGTAGGCCGAGGGGTAGCCACCCCTCCTTTGGCGTGTGGCCGTGGGTACCCCAGCCTAGTTTGTTTTCATATAATACCCTCGTGGTAGAAATCCTCTCAAAAGTATGGTTATACTGCCCACAGTACCAGCGCCATATACCGTGTGGTATTCTAAGGTTATACCTATACGAAAAGCCCGTAAAATACTATTATACTCCGCTACCACAAAACCGAAACCCTAGGAAAAATCTCCATAGTCCGTGAGTATTGTGTAGAAGTTGGTTAGAACTTCTAAGGGTGGTTTAGAGCGGGTCGAGCGCTGAGTCGAGCTAAACGATTGCCCAGATCGACTTTAAGCTAGGATAATTATGGGCTTACCGAGGTAAATATCTTGTCCTCTATTGTAATTGGAAATTACATATTGTTAGAATATATAGTTGAAGTATACTATATATAGAACTGAACGTAGTATCGCAATGTCTTTTGACTTAAGCCCGAATAGTTACGGCAATGTCTTGCGACTTAAGCCCGAATTGAAAGAAGAATACCGAATCAGTAATTACATAGGGTTGTATTACAGAGACTTGTGTAGTAGTACCGTGAAGTAGAATTGTACCGTTAGTGGTTAGATGTATAACCCCGGTTGGCTTGGCAGCCTCGATAGAGAGGAGATTTACGCCATGCGGGGAGGTGCCAATTTTCTGTAGAATTTTCAACGATAAGATCTGAATGTTAATAAGCGCCTTGTGGCGTTTGAGGTTGAAGTAATACGAGTGGCGCGATCTACTTGGCTTGGAGTAGCCGACGTTTGGAAGTACTTGAGCGTTTTGCTATTAGTCGATACTCATCGCGAGGTATGTGAACCTCTTCCTATCTCTTCTAGCATGATACGTGTGAACTATGTAGTACGGTAGACGCATACGTGCTAAACGTATTTGGTTGATTTAGAACATAAAGTGTTATAACGGCTTTATGGGAAGTTGGTTATAACGCTTTATGTTGGTAAGAAAATACTATGGTCTTTAAAAGGTAAATCGATTTGAACTATAACTGGCTTGTTATGTGTTAATAAAGAACTTGAAGTATTTCAAAAGATTTTTGAATCATTTTGAAAGAAGAAGTAATATACTTGGTTTTTGAAAAACTTAAGAGTTATACTAGCTTTATGGGAAGTTAGGTATAACGGCTTAAGAATGTTTTCTTGATTTCGAAATCGAATGTGTATCGACAAACCATCCGCAGTTAATAAAAGGAAATGTTTTGACTACTTAAGTATTATGAAAACCAGTAGACGCTTCCATCGGCATAGAAGCTAAGATGAGACAAAATGATATTTCCTAGATCATGGCTGCTGTAATAAGATTGTAATAAACAAGAATATCCTACTCACATATAAGGCTTAGGTTTCTCAGATTGTTTAAAGAAGAATTATATTCTTAAATGAATAAGACTATGAACTACGAAACCTTTCAAAAAAAATGAGGAACTTGAACATTGGAAATTAGGCAAACTTGAACATTGGAAAAGAATGTTGCTACTTGATTTTACAAAGAGAAGTAATTGATTTTCTTTAAAAAGATAATCACTCTATTTTCATATACTACGTATTGTGTGACTTTTGTGAAGGTAACGATCTTTTAAAGAGTTAATGTATGAAGTACTTTGGGGATAAAACCCGATCTTGTTGATCATATAGTAGGAAGTACCTTGTGTGAACAACTTGATTGTATTGGTTTGTGATAGCCTTGTAATACTTTCTTGTTGCTTTGATAAGTAAACGTGTTAGGATGCTACGTGTGTTAGTATCTTGTGATGTTTGTGTAAAGGGGTTTCTTGATTGTGCTTATTAACTATCATCGTTATGATAGTATTGTGGCATTCATCTCGAGATGATTCCGGGTTAAGCTGCCTCCGACGCGGGTAGACTCAGCGGTCCAGGACCATGATTCGAGAATACCTCATGCGGGTCCCGGGGCCTACGCGGAGCTACGAGTTCCGTGTTAGCGTCGTCCTTTATGGGCACGCGGTCCTCATGCTACGCGACTCGGAAGTCCGTGACGACGCCGGAGTAGCTACCGATGCGGGAATACCTCGCGGGCCGATGAGATTGGCCTATGCGAGTCGCGGAGTTCCGTGGTTAGACGCGCAGACATCGATACTGCGGGCAAGTGGCCGCCTTTGATCATGTGACGGCCTAAACAGATCTTATGATACGATTCATGACCTTGTTGGTACCGTGGGTTTTTAGTAGTCGGCTATGCCTTCGCACTTACCCCGCAGACAATTGTATTATGACACAGCGGACCCGTGTTCATGTGTTCCTTGGTGCTTTTATATCATAGATCGCCAGCTGGCGAAGGTATTCCACGGGCATGATTGATGTTGTGGGCCTGAGACCCATTGTTATACTTGAGTGATGACTTGAGGGCGTGAGTCCCTAACTTGACATGACTGCTTTGTTGTAAACTGTAGTTTGGTTATGTTATACCCCGTATTTCCGGAGTATGTACGTGAGGACGTACGTACAAAAGTTTAGCCTTAAAGATAGGCCAAGTTCGAAATTTGTACACAACTCGCTAAAAGAATCGTTTTCCGACGAAACGTTTCCACAGCTTTCGTAGAGTAAATTCCGGCTATGCCATTTCTTATTTTTGCGGATTTTTCCGAGAGACGAAACATTTTGGACCAACGGGAGGGCAACACTTGGCACCCTCCCATTGATGGACTTGAATCGTCCATTGGACGAAAATGGAGAACATTGGCACGTTTTTTGTGCCATGGCACAAGTCAAGGAGTTGGTAGGATATTTGTGTTTAGTTAATCCTCACCCTACACTTGCCTTGCACTTGTCTTCATCTTGGCCATTGGTTGGCCAAGGCTTGAGCTATAAATACCCCCTTTGATGAAGAGTTCTTCATCCACAAAGTTATCTTCCAAGTCTAAAAATCCTCTCCTCTCCCTTTGTAGCCATTTCGTCCAAACACCTCCCCCTCCCCTTGTGAAGGTGGCCTTGGCCGAATACCCCCCCTAGCCTAGCCAAAAATCTACCCCCCCTCCCTTGGTAGAAAAGTTACCTTCTTGTATCGTTATAATGCCCAAAATACCCTAGCCCAAATACCTTAGTACTTAGTAGAAGTCAGGAGAACTTCTAAGGTTCTTGAGCATACAACTTGTGAGCAAAACCTTGCTCAAAGGCGACTTTTCTAGGATATTATTGGGCTTACCGAGGTAATAATCCTAACCCTCTTTTGAATTAGAGAATACTTATCGTTATAGTATAAGAATAAGTATAAATACTTAGAAGTATATCACGTAATAGAATTGAAGTGTTAATCACTTGTAAGGGTTTAAAGAAGAATAATCAAACAGATTTACATAGACTGCTTTCACAAGAGACTTATATAGCTCACCGGTAGGAAGTGCTGCCGACTTACCGTAGAATTATGAACCCCTATTTAGAATGACCTTCAGAGTAGTCTTTAATAGATATCCGTGACTATTATAGGTCGACTCTCTCGCACATATATTCAACTTGCAAGGTGGTTTTCACGAGAAGGTATGTGATTCTTCCTAAAGCATGATATTTTACAATATAACTACGGCAATGTCTTTGACTTAAGCTCGAATAATACTTACGGCAATGCCTCACGGCTTAAGCCCGAATAATACTCACGAATGCCTCACGGCTTAAGCTCCAATAATAAAGAAGAATCAAAACATTTCAAAAGACTATCAATCATATTAATGTAAGAGAACTAATTGGTTTTTAAATGTAAGCTTAAGAGTTATACTAGGTTTATGGGAAGTAAGTATAACCACTTAAGATTTATAAAAGAAACAAGTTTGCCTATGTGTTTATAACAGACTTGTATTGTGAAAAGAATAATAAAGATGGTTTGATAAATAGACATGATATGATGCTACGTGTGTTAGTATCTTGTAACGTTTGTATAGGTGAGTATCCTTGTTATGCTTATGTTGTTTAAAGATAAGTTGTTATGTTAGTATACTATCACTCACCTCTTGAGATGATACCGGGGTTGTCGCCTCCGACGCGGTAGACTCAGCGGTCCAGGACCATGATTCGAGAATACCTCACGCGGGTCCAGGGGCCTACGCGAGCTACGAGTTCCGTGTTAGTATGCGGGTTATGCCTCACGCGGCTGTGGCCATGCGACAATGTAGTCCAGATTTACGCCGAGGAGTAGCTACCTCGATGCGGGTTACACCTCACGCGCCCACGCGAGTGGCCTATGCGACTCGAGTTCAGATTAGGCTTGCAATGATGATACGGGCGAGTGGCCTGCTTTCGATCATTCGCAGCCTAGACAAGACCTATTACGCTACCTATTGTTGCTTTTGTTTGTGATGAGCACCACGCGCGTTTCTCGTTGTTTCACCCATATTTGTAAACCGGTTTTAAAATGATATGTTTTCATTTAAGTATTTTACGCTTTCGCATACTTAGTACCACTGTTATCGACCTCCTTCGGGGCCGCTCATGCCGCAGTAAGGGCAAGCAGTGCTAGATCCACATCCTTAGGATCTTTGCTGGTGTCGTGAGCTCCATCTTCTCCGAGGCTCTACTTTTGGGTATGATCTCCTCAGACAGATAGTTTTGTATACTAGGTATGGCGGGGCCCCGTCCCGCCATAGTTGTTTACTTCCTTAGAGGTCCAGAGTACTATTGTACACTTGGGATGTAATCGCAAAACTTGAGTTATTTATATTATGCCGAAGGCAAGCTTTTCTTCGTATAAACTGGTCTTATTTTATAAATCGCTTCGCCTTGTTTTATATTCCACGTTACTCGATGTATGACTACTTGGGTGCCCTGCAGGCACCGCCACGCCCCGAACGGGTCGTGACAAAAGTGGTATCGTGAGCGCTAATCCTGAAAGTGTCTACGCATCGTATCTAGTAGAGTCTTGATTATCGTGTGTTGTGCACCACACCAATAATCGTGAGGCTATAGGATATTTAGGATTGGTTTCCATTCTTCTCATTCCGAGATCGTGCTTAGAGTCAGGTTATAGTCGACCCTCTAACGTATTCCTTTCCGTATGCTTATGCCTCCACGTAAGGCAACCCGGCCCGTATGGCAAGGCAATGAGGAGTCGCTAGCAGGACACCCAGAGTCACGAGGGCTCAGGCCCAGTCTATACCAGAGACGGCGAGTTCTATGACGCCGCCAGCCCCAGCAGAGACCACAGTACCCACACCTCCTGTCCCACAGCCTGGGGCGGAGGAGTTAGGGTACAAGGAGATGGCCCAGCTTTTGGCTAAAGTTGTGGCCCGATACGAGGAGAGATTGGATGCGGCAGTTCCAGCTCCAGCTCCAGTCGCACCCGTGGTACACCCGAGGGCAGATAGTTTGAGGCTACGAGATTTCTTGAGTCAGAGCCCACGGAGTTTTATGGGTCGAGGCCGAGGATGATCCGCAGGAGTTCATCCGCGCCTTCAGAGGATTTTGAGAGTGATCGTATGCCGGAGACCGAGTCCGTGATCTTTGGTTCACATAGGCTGCGTGATACCGCAGTCGATTGGTTTGATTCATGGGAGTTATCCCGGGGAGAGCACGCGTCCCCAGCTACATGGGACGAGTTCTCAGAGGCTTTCCTCACTCACTTCTTGCCTCCACAGATGAGGAGGGCGCGGGCTGATAGATTTTTACTGCTGAGGCAGAGAGGACGCACTGTCAGGGAGTACAATGTCGAGTTTGATTCTTTGGCTCGATATGTCCCAGCATTGGTAGCAGATATGGAGGATAGGGTGCACCGCTATGTCACCGGGCTAGACGACTATATGGCCGAGTCATGTGCGGGGGTTTCTCCACCGTATGGACATTACCCGCACGCAGCTCACGCCTGGATGCGGCGAGCGCAGAGGTCGACGAGTGGATGCACAGCAAGAAGGCCGTGACGGGAGGGTCTTCTCGTGGTTATCGTGGTGGCGGCCTCGCAGCAGCCTAGATTCGCACCACGCCAGCCAGAGCACTCGCACCGCCCTCAAGACCCGAGTTTTCGAGGGCGCAGTGGCCCTGTGGCTTCGCACGCCCGTAGTAGCAGAGGTATCGCCGACGACCACCCCCAGGTGGCCGACGCGAGATCCCATTACGGAAGAGTGTTACGACTTATGGATCTTGTTACAGTTGTGGCCAGCAGGGTCACTTTGCGAGGGACTGTCCGACCGGGGGCAGCGCTGGTGGTAGGGCCCAGCCTTCAGGTTCTGTGGCCGCTTCATCATCTCCTACGCTATCGCCCGAGGCGTGGTGCTCGGGTCGCCAGGTCGCGGCAGGTCGTGGCTCGTGTCCAGCCTAGCGGTCCTCGTAACCGCATTTATGCTTTGTCCACCGACAGATCGTGAGGCCTCACCGATGTCGCCACTGTACCTTATCGCTTCGGGTTTGATGTATGCTTTGATAGATCCGGTTCTACTGCCCATATATCTCCCTTGTTGCTAGTAGGATAGGGATAGAGCCCGAGTCCATAGACCTTTTCGAGGTAGCTACGCCAAATGGGTGATTCGGTGGTAGCTCGGCGGTATATAGAGCTTGTCCCGTGACCATTTACAGTCGTCGGACCCTAGCCGACTTGATAGAGTTGGAGATGATTGACTTCGACGTGATTATGGGGATGGATTGGCTAGCTTCTTGCTATGCCAATGTAGACTGCAGAGAGAGTAGTACGGTTCCAGCTCGGCGAGTTGTTGAGTGGGAGGAGGAGCACCAGACGCCGAGGGTAGGTTTATTTCCTACCTCAAGGCTAGGAAGATGGTGCGCAGGGTATATCTACCATCTAGTTCGGTGTTTGATATCGAGGTCGCGTACCAGATTTTCGGGCCTCGTAGTCACGAGTTCCCGCACGTATTCCCGCATGACCTCCCGCATCCTCCCGAGAGGAGATTGAGTTTTGTATTGATATATTGCGATACTCGCCTATTTCCATTCCGCCATACGTAACGGCACCGCCGAGTTGAGAGAGTCAAGGATCACTTAGGGATTTGCTAGAGAAGCGGTTTCATTAGGCCCAATGTTTCTCCTCGGGGCGCCAGATTGTTCGTGAAGAAGAAGGACGGACGCCGCGCATGTGTTGATTACAGTACCAACAAGGTGACCATTAAGAATGTATACCCTCCTGTGATTGATGATTTGTTCGACTGGGCAGTGGTGCGAGATGTTTTCCAAGATTGATCTGCGATCGCTATCATCAGTGCGAGTCGAGAGCGGATGTCCCTGGATCGCATTCCGACCCTGACGCATTATGAGTTCAGGTCATGTCTTTTGGTTGACCAATGCTCCGCGGATTCATGGATTTGATGAACCGAGTGTTCAAACCATTTTTGGACACGCTTGTGATAGTGTTCATTGATGATATCTTGGTTTATTCTCGCCAGAGCAGGAGCACGCGAGCATTTGACTGCGGCCGACAGCTTCTCCAGACTAAAGCAGTACGCCAAGTTTTCCAAATGCGAGTTTTGTTGACTTCATGGCGCTTTCTGGGCATATTGTCGGGCCGATGGCATTCGAGTTGATACGCCAAGATCGAGGCGCCAGACTTGGCCGAGACCTACTACCCGGCGCAGGTTCGCAGCTCGGGCCTTGCAGTTATTATCGCGGTTCGTGGAGAAGTTTGCTTCTATCTTCGCACCATTGACTAGGTCGACTCGTGGCGCCAAGTTTCAGGATCGATGCTTGTGAGCGTGGTTTCCAGCTGTCGAAAGAGACCGACGACCGCCTCGTTCTTACTTCCGCAGGTCCAGATGGTTATGTCGCGGTATTGTGATGCGCCGCATCGGGTTGGGATGTATTGATGCAGATGGCGGGGTTATAGCATATGCATCCCGACACCAAGAAACACGAGAGAACTACCCCACCCATGATTTGGAGTCGTACCGTGATTCACGCTTTGAAGATCCGAGGCACTATTTGTACGGGTTCACGTGGATATTTATACGGACCACAAGAGCCTCCAGATATCTTCACGCAGGAGCCGAACTTACGACAGACGGTGGTTAGAGTTGCTTAAGGATTACGATGTTGATATCCCGCACCACCCGGAAGGCCAATGTCAGGCGTATGCCTTAGTCGTAGGTCGATGGGAGCCTATCGATGTGCAGCAGAGAGGAGGGACATGGTTCGTGATTTGCATCGCTTAGAGCCTTGGTGTCCGCTTGATTGATTCTCGATAGCAAAGGTTAGAGTTCGCGAGGTTGCCGAGTCTTCCATCGCCGGCGAGGTGAAGAGGCAACAGCTCGAGGATCCACTTTGATTCGATATCGTGATACGCCTCTTCGTGAGGGCAAGGGTCCTTGAGGTAGCACCGATGGGTGCTAAGGTTTGAGGGCGCATCGTGTTCCGATGTTTCGTGACTTCGGCAAAGTTCTCGGAAGCACACACAAGCGTTACTATCCATCCGGTCGACCAAGATGTACCACGACCTTAGATCCGTATTGGTGGGATGGCTTGAAGAGGACGCTGCGAGTTCGTAGCTCGCCCCGTGTTGTCGCAGTAAGGTAGAGCACCGCAGGCCCGGTGGTTTGTTACGCATTTATCGAGATCCCGACTGAAGTGGGAGGTAATCAACATGGACTTCATCACGTGATTACCTCGCACTCGGAGGAGACATGATTCTATATGGGTTATCGCCGACAGTCGATTTAAATCAGCCCACTTTCTTCCCGTCAGACGACTTTTCTACCGAGGATTATGCCGCACTTTACATCCGAGAGATCGCCGATCGCATGGAGTCCCTACTTCGATCATATCGCATGCAGGAGCCCGCTTTACGCTAACTTCCTGAGGTCCTTCCGCAGGGGTTTAGGGACGCAGTGAGCTCGAGTAATCGCATTTCATCCACGCATGACGGACAGCAGAGCGCACTATCCGCACTCTCGAGGATATGTCGCGAGCCCGTGTTATTGACTTTAGTGGTAGTTGGGAGGATCATTTGCCTCTAGTTGAGTTCGTGATATAATAATAGCTACCACTCCAAAGATTCGGATGGCGCCTTATGAGGCCTTGTATGGAGGAAGTGCAGACGCCTATAGGTTGGTTCGATGGGCGGCGGGCGCTAGTGGGACCAGATTTGGTACAGCAGCGATGGATAAGGTGAAGCTTATCCGAGAGCGCTATCGATACTCGTAGTCGATGTAAGTCGATGCAGATCATCGCCGTCGGCATCTTGAGTTCGAGGTTCATGATTGGGTTTTCCTAGGTGTCACCCATGGCGGTGTGATGAGATTCGAAGAAGGGGAAGCTCACTTCAGGTACATCGGGCCGCTTCGCATTGTCCGCAGTGGTAGGCAAGGTTGCCTATGAGTTGATCTGCCGTCCGATCCGGAGGCGGCATCCGGTTTTTCACGATCTATGCCGGCGAGATGTATCGGATCCATCTAGGTACACCCGATTGACGATGTCCAGTGACCGAGGGGTTATCGTATGAGGAGATTCCCATAGCGATAGTCGATCGTCAAAGTTAGGCGCTCATGACCAAGGACGTGGCTTCCACAAAGTCTTGTGGCGGAACGAGCTTAGGAGGAGATGACGTGGGAAGCCGAGGAGGACATGAGGCGAGGTACCTCACCTATTCCCCACACCTCCGTGTAATTCACTTTCCTACTTGTAAATTTTCGCTATCGCTTTTACCTAAGTGTTGTTTTGTGGCCGTGTGGCTTTTGCAATCGCTAAGTTTTGAAGAACTCCGATCATTATCTGTTTCAAGGAACATTCGACGAATGTTTCTACGAGGGGAGAATGTTATACCCCAGATTTCGAGTATGTACGTGAGGACGCACGTAAAAGTTTAGCCTTAAAGATAGGCCAAGTTCGAAATTTGTACACAACTCGCTAAAAGAATCGCTTTCCGACTAAACGCTTCCACGCCTTCGAGTAAATTCCGGCTATGCCATTTCTTATTTTTATGATTTTTCCGAGAGGCGAACATTTTGGACCAACGGAGGGCAACACTTGGCACCCTCCCATTGATGGATTTGAATCGCCCATTGGACGAAAATGGAGAACATTGGCACGTTTTTGTGCACGGCACAAGTCGAGTTGGTAGGATATTTGTGTTTAGTTAATCCTCACCCTACACTTGCCTTGCACTTGTCTTCATCTTGGCCATTGGTTGCCAAGGCTTGAGCTATAAATACCCCTTTGATGAAGAGTTCTTCATCCACAAAGTTATCTTCCAAGTCTAAAAATCCTCTCCTCTCCCTTTGTAGCCATTTCGCCCAAACACCTCCCCTCCTCAAGGTGGCCTTGGCCGAATACCCCCTAGCCTAGCCAAAAATCTACCCTCCCTTGGTAGAAAAGTTACCTTCTTGTATCGTTATAATGCCCAAAATACCCTAGCCCAAATACCTTAGTACTTAGTAGAAGTTGTGGAGAACTTCTAAGGTTCTGAGCATACAACTTAGAGCAAAACCTTGCTCAGCGCGACTTTTCTAGGATATTATTGGGCTTACCGAGGTAATAATCCTAACCTCTTTGAATTAGAGAATACTTACTGTTATAGTATAAGAATAAGTATAAATACTTAGAAGTATATCACGTAATAGAATTGAAGTGTTAATCACTTGAAGGGTTTAAAAGAAGAATAATCAAATCAGATTTACATAGGACTGCTTTCACAAAGAGACTTATATAGCTCACCTGTAGGGAAGTCTGCCGACTTACCGTAGAATTATGAACCCCTATTTAGAATGACCTTCGAGTAGTCTTTAATAGATATCCGTGACTATTATAGGTCGACTCTCACGCGACATATTCAACTCAAGGTGGTTTTCACGTAGGTATGTGATTCTTCCTAAAGCATGATATTTTACAATATAACTACGGCAATGTCTTTGACTTAAGCTCGAATAATACTTACTGAATGCCTCACGCTTAAGCCCGATAATACTCACTGAATGCCTCACGCTTAAGCCTCAATAATAAAGAATCAAAACATTTCAAAAGACTACCAATCATATTAATGTAAGAGAACTAATTGGTTTTTAAAATGTAAGCTTAAGAGTTATACTAGCTTTATGGGAAGTAAGTATAACCACTTAAGATTTATAAAAGAAACAAGTTTGCCTATGTGTTTATAATGCACTTGTATTGTGAAAAGAATAATAAAGATGGTTTGATAAATAGACATGATATGATGCTACGTGTGTTAGTATCTTGTAACGCTTGTATAGCGAGTATCCTTGTTATGCTTATGTTGTTTAAAGATAAGTTGTTATGTTAGTATACTATCACTCACCTCGAGATGATACCGGGTTGTCGCCTCCGACGCGGTAGACTCAAAGTGTCCGGGACCATGATTCGAGAATACCTCATGCGGGTCCAGGGGGCCTATGCGAGCTACGAGAGTTCCGGTGTTAGTATGCGGGTTATGCCTCACGCGGTGTGGCCATGCGCGACAATGAGTCCAGATTTACGCCGAGGAGTAGCTACCTCGATGCGGGTTACACCTCACGCGGGCCCACGCGAGTGGCCTATGCGGACTCGAGTCTAGATTAGGCTTGCGTAATGATGATATGGGCGAGTGGCCCTGCTTTCGATCATTCGCAGCCTAGACAAGACCTATTACGCTTACCTATTGTTGCTTTTGTTTGTGATGTGGCACCACGCGGTTTCCTTGGTTGTTTCACCCATATTTGTAAACCGGTTTTAAAATGATATGTTTTCATTTAAGTATTTTACGCTGCATACTTAGTACTGTTATCGACTCCTTCTGGGCCGCGTTCATGCCGCAGGTGGCAAGCAGTGCTAGATCCACATCCTTAGGATCTTTGCGTTGGTGTCGTGAGCTCCATCTTCTCCGAGGCTCTACTTTGGGTATGATCTCCCAGATTGTAGATAGTTTTGTATGCAGGTATGGCGGCCCCGTCCCGCCATAGTTGTTTACTTCCTTAGAGGTCTGTAGTACTATTATGCACTGGGATGTAATCGCAAAACTTGAGTTATTTATATTATGCCGAAGGCAAGCTTTTCTTCGATAAACTGTGTCTTATTTTATAAATCGTTTCTGCCTTGTTTTATATTCCGGTTACTCGATGTATGACTACTTGGGTGCCCGGTGAGGCACTATCACGCCCCGAACGTCGTGACAGTTATCATACATGTCTCGCTTTATATGATCGCTATGATTTCATTTACGTGATGTATTTCCGCCACATACTCTGCACTGTTAGATCGACCTCCTTCGGGCCGTTCATGCCGCAGTCGAGGTACACCGCCGTTGATCCTAGCTCGTGGTCAGCCATTGGGGAAGCTCCGCTTCTCCGAGGCTTATCGGGTATAGTCCCCGTCGCCGTAAGTGTTTACATTCGTGGTTTGGGGCCCCGTCCCGCCATTGTTGTCGTATCATTCTAGAGGTCCGTAGTATCGTTGGGCGTGGTTTGTAAAAGGATTAAACTGCTCATGTTGAAAAAGTTGTCATTTTTATATATGCCGAAGGCAAGTTTTTCTCGATTATTGTTTCATATTTCATAATATGTCTTGCATCGCTTTATATTCCACTGACACTGACGATGATGTCTACTGGGTGCCCGGTAAGGCACCGCCACAAAGTTCGGTTCGGTCGTGACACTTATTCAGGATTAAGTCAAAAGACATTGCCGTACAACTACGTTCAATTAGAACACGTACGTCTACCGTACTATATATATATATATATATCTTATTCAGGCTTAAGTCAAAAGACATTGCCGTACAACTACGCTCAATTAGCACACGTACGTCTACCGTAATATATATATATATATCTTATTCAGGCTTAAGTCAAAAGACATTGCCGTACAACTACGTTCAATTAGCACACGTACGTCTACCGTACTATATATATATATATCTTATTCAGGCTTAAGTCAAAAGACATTGCATAACTACGCTCAATTAGCACACGACGCCTACCGCATTATATATATATATATCTTTAAAATATCATGCTCAAGAGTATAGGAAGAATCACATACCTCGCGACGATTATCGACTATAAGCAAAACGCCCACGGCTATAACCCGCTAGCCTTGTTCACCCTCTAAGTAGCACATGCTACTTGCGTAACATTCAACCAATAAAGGTTATCACCATCAGAATACAAATTCTATGTAAATACGCTTAATCTTCTACTCTAATATTCTTCTCGATGTGATTTCATTCAAGTCTATTCTCAGAATGTCCTTCTATTACAGCTTCAATTCTCTTCTATGAATCTTATATTCATTTATATACAACTACAAAGATGTAATTCCCAATTACAATAGAAGGACAGTAGTATTTACCTCGATGAGCCCAAAATTATCCAAGTATATAAGTCGCTCCTGAGCAACATTAAGCTCCTACTCCGAGTGCTCCAATCCGCTTCCAAACAACCCTTAGAAGTTCTACGCAACTTCTACTTAACACTTCAACCGACTATGAAGGTTTTCCTTAGGGTTTCGCTTTTGTGGCTAAAGGAAAGTATAATAGTATTTTCCTAAGCTTTCAGATAGAGTAACCTGGGAATACTACAAGGTATTTGGACCAAGGTATTTGGGCATTATAACAATACTAGGAGAGTATTTCTATACCACAAAAGGGATATTATACGAAACAACTAGGCAGTGGGTACCCCTGCCAGACACTACAAAGTGGGGAGTGAGGGAGGCTCTCGCCGCGGGCCTTCTCAAAGGGAGGGGACTCTGGACGAGATACTACACTGGGGGAGGAAGAGAGCTTTCAAGACTTAGGAAGATTTTTGGATGAAGGTCTTCCAAAGTGGGTATTTATAGGTCAAGGAATGGCCAACCAATGGCCAAGATCCATCCAAGTGTTAGGCAAGTGTAGGGCTAGGATTAAGCCATGTGCACCTTATCCATCTACCATACCAACTTGCACAAAATATCCTACCAACTACAAGTCCCAATCGTCCACTTCACCGCCCACAACGTGCTCCACCATTGAGGTGACAAGTGTCGCTCTCGTTGGTCCAAAATGTTTCGCCTCTCTAAAAATCCGCAAAAATTATAAATGACATAGCCGGAATTTTCCCTTCGCAAGTCTTGTAAAACGTTTCGTCGAAAAACGATTCTTTTCGGCACTTGTGCCCAAATTTCGAACCTATGCCTACTTTAAGGCTTAAATTTTATACGTACTCCCTTACGTACATACTCTGAAAATACGGGGTATAACAAAAACACTTGTGGGCTAGGATGAAGGACAATTAATGTTAAGCCAAGTGGACAAGTTGACAAGTCAACTGTCACGACCCGACCTTCGCCGCGATCGTGCCCTACCCGCACCCTGCTCGTATACATCGAGAATAGCAATGAACATACACAACATAAACACAGTGTAAACAATATAACAACACAAAGCTGGCCGATAAGGCCGCTTCCATAATATAAACAAAGTCAAAAGTACAACTTTACAACTCGCCTACTTTCAACCACATATGTGAATACGCACTTAGAATAACAATTGTATGGACAGGGCCTCGCCATACCCCTCGAATGTACATAATCTACAACATCGTGGAAAGATCGTACTAAAAGAAAGACAAGCCTCCGAGAATGGAGCTCCGACGCCCGATAAGTGATCCTAAGAGTGTGGATCCGCAACTCGCTACCCTTTCTCGCAGATGAACGCAACCCCGAGGAAGGGGGTCGACACATATGTACTAAGTATGTAAACGGAAAGTACTCAGAATTACAACATAAGTTTAAAAGAAAGCCGAGACATGTATGATAACAAAATTACGACACAAAGGCCTTACTAACAATGAGAGTAAAAATAGGTGTATACTTACAACGAAAAATAGGATTGGAATTCTACTCCTGGGACTATTTCACCTGCATAGGTCCAGTGGACCTGTGTGAGGTATTCCTCGCATGGGACTATTTCACCCGCATAAGCCCTTACAGACTCGCATGAGGTATTCCTCGCATAGGCTGGACCCGCCCGCATGGGACTATTTCACCCGCATAAGCCCTTACGGACTCGCATGAGGTATTCCTCGCATCGTGGTTAGCAAATCCACAAAAATATACAATGCCACAATCCCGGGGAATGACCCCGAAACGAATAATATATCACTAGCCCAAATCCGGCTATCACACATAACATAAGCTCTATCGGCTTATCATACAATATATAAGCAAGTTAAGAAATCCCCTAACTTCTTA
The DNA here is from genome assembly GCA_029844215.1 of Przewalskia tangutica. Classification (NCBI taxonomy): domain Eukaryota; kingdom Viridiplantae; phylum Streptophyta; class Magnoliopsida; order Solanales; family Solanaceae; genus Przewalskia; species Przewalskia tangutica. The sequence continues at coordinate 17,672,329 of CM056740.1, forward strand.
CTATTCTTGTTCATATACACTCTCATTTTAGTTTACTTAAGGCACTAACATGTCTTTTATAAAAATCCGGGAATTTAACCCAAAGTACTACGTACTTCTATTCTTTTAAAATGACTCATTTCATTATAAAACTTCCAAGATACTAATAACCGTAGTATCAAGTTACAATTTCTTTTCAAGACAAGTCACAATACTTTTAGAAATAAAAATTAGGCTTCTAAATCAAGTGACTCATGTCTTATAAAACCTTAGGCAATTGATGCCTTAAAATCGAATTGCCTTCCATTAAATCAAGTCATTTATCTTTCCATAAAGTCAATATAACCAACTCCCCATAAAGTCGTTATATTCACTTTATACCTTAGTCAAGTACAATTTCCTATCCAAGGGACTTATACGTTTTTTTTAAACGACACAAGTATCACATACTTTAAAATTTTTCAAGTCCCTTATCTTTAACAAGACTTAAGACATCTTTAATATTCTCAAAGAAGTGAGTTAATCTCCTAACTCACCCGACTTGGTATTTCATAAAACAAGTAAAGAATGTCAAAGTCTTGTACGTCTACCGTACTATATACGTGAAACTAGTCATGCTCAAAGGATAGGGAAAGTTCTACATACCTTGTCGGGTCAAACCACTTGCCAAGTACAAAGTCCCGCCCGTAGTATATCAACCTATAATATTCACAATACGTCTATTAACGCCTTACTTCAAATGCAGAATATTATAAGTGTAAAGTCTCCATTTTCTACGGAAAATCGGACAGCACCTCCTTTGTTTTTACTCACTTTGCCACCTTTTTCAAGGCCGTAATACAATAACCAAACAGCCCCAATTGGCTCACAACAATATAGAAGGTAGTTCAATACAAATGAATAACCAAACAGCCCCAATTGGCTCACAACAATATAGAAGGTAGTCCAATACAAATGAATAACCAAACAATACAAACTACATTCCAAATTCGGCCACCTTGATTCAACAAATCCAATTCTTATCCAATTTCCATTTCAATCCAATTTAGTAGCATAACATGATATCAAGTCGCATTTTATTATCATAACCATAATCTTTAAGTAAGTAACATGCGACGATTTCTAAAAACGACCAATTAGTAATCCAATTTCCAAGTGGCTTGTATAACATTTCGGATTTAACTACAAGAAATCCATAATACTTATAACTTCAACCTATCAACTTCATGCTAGCAACAAGTAGAGCTAACAACAACAATATAAATATGTAATCTTGTAACACCTTTAAAAGACAAGATTATACCTTAACGATTCTTAATCCAACTCCAATCCGAAGTCGCTCCTTAGTAGTTTAGAGCCTCTCCAAGACACCTCAATCCACTTGTTGAGACCCTTAGAACAATACCAACAATTATCCTTCAAAACTCCAAACAAAACCTAGAAAGACCATTAGGTTTTTGTTTGCGACTAACCCGAAAACAATCTTTTTCCAAGATTTTTCTATTGAGATGTGTTTACAATACACCTAAGACCCTTGGTTTAAAGTGTGGAATCAAATGGACAATAAACGAAAATTTTTCTTTCTTTTTCTTAGTGAACCCGAGACCCTCCTATGTGTTCTTCAAATTTTTGTGTAAAATTTTCTAAGTGTTAAGTCCTCTCTTGCTACTAGTATTATATAAAGGGTCATGGAGGGTTAAGATGCATCCAAATGGTTGGCTTGGATAATCTCTTAGCAAAATATCAAGACTTATTGACCATTGACTTAGTCAAGATTGTCAAGCCACAACTTGCAAGACTTTAGTCATCCAAGACTTAAGGTAAATGACCATATTGGCCATGCCATTTCGTCCAAGGCATTGCTAAGGGGGGGTGACACGTGTCGCCCTCCCATTCGTCACAACACTTACGTTTTCCGACAATTTTCATAATTCCGATAAATTTACAAGTCTCAAATCCTAACACTTGTGAGTTCACACTTATGTTCTTAAAACATGTCCTGAAATTACGGGGTGTAACATCAACAATCTCATGCTAGCAAGACTTGATCTTTTACCATGGTCAATGACCATTTTACCCTTGCAATACTTCTACCAAGACCATGTGGGGGAGGTGCCACGTGTCGCCCTCTCATTCGTCCATAAAATTCCGTAACCCTCGTGGGCCCCACAAAACGTAAAATTCCTCGGGTGGGCCCCACGTGACCAAATCCGTAAAAATAAATTCCATAATGTTAATAAGTTCCATATTCTTCAAATAATGCATTTTGAGAACCTAATTCTCCTCAACGAACATTTTTCCTTTCCGACGTTCGAAAGATTTTCCGTCGGAAAAACAATTCTTCCCTTCGTACCAATTTCTCAAGTCTTGTTTCCTTACGTACTTTCTCTTATACATGTACTGGACTTACGGGGTGTAACATTCTTCCCCCCTTAGAAACATTCGTCCCCGAATGTTCTTAGTCGGTTGTCAAGCTATACAAACTCTGGCACAGTCTCTATACTCTGCCTATCTATCAATACTCCACAAGACCAACGATGGCACACATGGCCACCACATAACATACGTAAACATATCAATGGACCTTCCGTCCGCGACCCCTTCTCACAAAACTCGAAGGTTACAGTCTTCTAAAACACGGGATCCTTAGAGGTTCCTTTATTTTCTTACTTGTCATACTTAACTTCTCATTCTTAGTCTGAAATAAATTTTTCTCTTATCTCAAGGTACTTCTCACCCTATCCCCCTATTCACTAGAGGTTCGTCACATATGCCAAAGTATTTCTACCGTACATTCTTCCCTATTGGTCTTACACTGTTATGGGGCAATTACAACTTGTGAACTCTACACAACTATCGTCTCAGTTCACTTACCATTCTTATCAACATTCTTAACTTTTCACTTTACTAATCAAAGTATTCCTACCTCTGGGGGGTACTATCACTTACAACTGCTAGCAACAAAGGGAAAACATATATACTAGGGCGAAATCTGAATCTATCAATGCACGTATGATTCAAAAGAATTGAGATATACCTGTAACCCCATGCGATGTCGCCTCCTGATCCTGTCCAGTAGTCACATCATCTATGCGGTTCGAAGGACCGCCAGAACTATAAACTCCACCCTGACCTCTACCATGACTGGCTGACATCTGAACACCCTGCCCTGGGGGACGCACATCTGTGGAGGAAAGGGAACCAACCATCGACCTCATAGGCTGAGCCACCTTACCGGTGCTCTTTCTAACAGGACATTCCCACTGCTTCTGGCCCGGACGGTCACAATAATAACAAACATCTGTGCCATAACGACATTTCCCCAAATGACGCTTACTACATCGGAAACACTGAGGAAAAAGTGGCCTCGACTGAGAAAATCCCCTGCTCCTTTGAGAACCTCGACCCCTGGAGCTTGGACCGGCTCTTAAATACCTTGTGGGGTCTAATATCCCACATGTGAGCTGCGGGGGTATGTACTGGGTAGGCTGGGACGAATATCTTACTCGCTGCTGAGGCTGCTCGTCCAAGAACTCACCGGGATAACCAACCGGTCTAGCCCTCTTACGCTGATTCCCGCGTTGGCCCTCTACCCTCTGTACACCTGTCTGTACTGGTCGAATAACCTCCTGCTGATGAAACTGTAGCACCGCTATCTTGGTCAATAACATAACCGCTTCCCTCATGACCCTATAGTCTTCTCCTAATCGAGAAACCGAGGCTCGTGCTGGGCCTCAAAACTCGCGCAGAACTCACGATCGCACAATATCTGGTATACCCTGGGCATAAGCCCTATCAACTCTCTGAGTCTGACTAGTAGCTCCTTGTTATACCCCGTATTTCCAGAGTATGTACGTGAGGGCGTACGTACAAAAGTTTAAACCTTAAGTTAGGCAAGGGACGAAAATTGTGCACAACCCCCGAAAAGAATTGTTTTCCGACGAAAAGTTTTCCAAACCTTGCGAAGGGAAAATTACGGTTGCGACATTTATTATTTTTGCGGATTTTTCCGAGAGATGAAATATTTTGGACCAACGAGACGGCGACACTTGTCACCCTCAAGTGGACGGCAATGGAGGACGATCTTGGCACGTTTTTTTGCCTTGAACATTGGTCAAGGTTAGGTAGGATGTTTTTGTGATATTTTTGGAGTAGATGGATAAGGTACACATGTGCAAATCTACACCCTCCACTTGCCCTCCACTTGCCTTAATCTTGGCCCTTGGAAGTCCTATAAATACCCCCTTTAGTGCAAGACTTCTTCATCCACAAATCATTTCCAAGTCTCAAAAACTCCCTTCTCCTCATGAGCCCTCTTCCCCTCTGAGAGCCCTAGCCAAACACCCCCTTGGTAGAAAAGTTGTCTTCAAGTATAGTTACTATGCCAAAATACTTTAGCCCAAAACCCTTGTAGTATTTCCAAAGTTACCTCTATACTTAGAGCCCGGAAAATACTACTATACTTCCCTTGGAGGGTTAAGATGCATCCATATGGTTGGCTTGGATATTCTCTTAGCAAAATATCAAGACTTATTGACCATTTGACTTAGTCAAGATTGTCAAGCCACAACTTGCAAGACTTAAGTCATAGAAGACTTATGGTAAATGACCATAATGGCCATGCCATTTCGTCCAAGGCATAGCTAAGGGGGGGTGACACGTGTCGCCCTCCCATTCATCACAACACTTACGTTTTCCGACAATTTCATAATTTCCGATAAATTTTACAAGTCTCAAATCCTTAACATTTTTGAGTTCTTACTTACGTTCTTAAGACATGTCCTGTAATTACGGGGTGTAACATTCTTCCCCCCTTAGAAACATTCGTCCCCGAATGTTCTTTCGGAGTCAAACTTAATTAGCGACATAGTTTCCTTTCACAACCCCGACATACCAAAAATGCCACACATGGCCACATAATAGCATTTAAGCAAAAGAGATACTTCAATTTAAAACTTGACAAGTAAGGGAAGATGAATTACTCAAGGTATAGGAAATAAGTGAGGATACTTCTCAACATGTCTTTCTCCGCCTCCCAAGTCATCTCCTCCTGCTATCATTCCTCCACAGACTTTGACGGAAACTACATCCTCGTCCGCACGTCGACCGCGATCGAGTATCGCTATGGGACTCTCCTCATACGATAACCCTTCTGTCACCTGGACCTAACTAGTAGGGAAAACTCTCGCTGGATCACCGATACACTTACGCAACATAGAAACATGGAAGACCGGATGTACCGCCTCTAACTCTGATGGCAGATCCAACTCGTAGGCAACCCGCCCACTCTACGGATGATCCGTAAGGCCCAATGTACTGGGCCGAAGTTTCCCTTCTTACCGAATCTCATCACACCCTTCATGGGTGACACCTTCAAGAAGACCCAATCGCTCACGAAACTCCAAATGCCGCCGCCGATTATCCGCATATGACTTCGCCGACTCGAAGCCGCAAATGCCTCCCGATAAGCTTCACTTATCCACACTGTGTACCAAGTCCGCCAACTAATCGCACTCGCCACGCCGAACCAACCAACCGATCGGCAACCTGCATTTCCGCCATATAAAGCCTCGTATGGCGCCATCTCAGATATCGGAATGGTAGTGTTATTATAAGCAACTCCACGAGAGGCAAATGATCCTCCCACTACCACTAAAATCAATCACGCAGCTCGCAGATATCCTCAAGTGTCGGATAGTGCGCTCGCCGCCTGCCACCGAGGATGAAATCTTGTCTTTGAGACTCACCGTGTCCCCAAACCCTTCTCGAAGGACCTCCGGTTAGCCAGAACCGGGCTCTCTATCTCGATATAATCGACACCGAACACCGCGGCCTCACTATCTCTGATGTACAATCCGCATAGTCCTCACCAAAACGCCGTCCCGATCGAAGGAAATGGGCTGATTTCGTCACCACAACAATAACCCATATGGAGTCGCATTTCCTCCGAGTATGAGGTAACCCCGTAATAAAGTCCATGTTGATCACCTCCCACTTCCAAGTCGGAATCTCAATAGCTCGCAATAAACCACCGGGCCTCTCGTGCTCGACCTTGACTGCCGACAATTAGGACATCAGGCAACAAAACTCGCCACGCCCCTCTTCGTGCCATCCCACCAATACAAACATCTCGAGGTCATGGTACATCTTGGTCGACCCGGATGAATAGAATAACGAGCACCGCGTGCCTCCCTGACCGCCGACAAGTCCTCGCTACATCGGGAACACACAACCGCCTCAAACTCAAGACTTCATCAGTGCTACTCGAATAGACTCTTCTCCTCCCGAAGAGCTGCATCACGGCACCGCATCAACACCGGGTCCTCAAATCGCCTCTTTACCTCATCGACGATGGAAGACTGAAACCTCACGAACCCGCATCCACTATCATCGGTATCGATCAATCGAACCCCAAGGCTCGTTAACTGGTGGATCTGATGGACCATGTCCTGCCTCTCCGCCGCACTGATAGGCTCCCATCGATCTACGACTCAAGGCATCAAGAACTACGCTGGCTTTCCGGATGGTAGAGAATATCAACATCATAATCTTTCAACAACTCTAACCATCGCCTCTGCCTCAAGTTCACCTCCTCGCTGAAGATATACCTGAGGCTCTTGTGGTCAGATAAATATCCACATGAACCCCGTACAAATAATGTCTCCAAATCTTCAAGGCATGTATAATCGCGCCAACTCTAAGTCATGGGTAGGTAATTCCTCTCATGCTTCCAGAATCGCCGAAGCATAGGCTATAACCTTGCCGTCTTTGCATCAAAACACACCCTAACCCGATACCCAGGCATCACAATAGATCACGATCCGCTCTAACCCTCGGAAGAGTAAGAACCGAGCCGTAGTCAACCTTTCCTTCAAGAATCGGAAACCCCGCCGCAAGCCTCGCCCATCGGAACTTGGCCGCCTCGAGTCACCTAGTCAACGGCTGAAATCAAGCAACCGCTTCTACAAACCTACGATAATACCCCGCCACTAAGAAATCGCGCACTTCGGCCGGAGTAGTAGGTCTCGCCAAGACTTGATCGCCACCTTTGCCGTATCTACCCAACACCATCGCCCCAATAATATGCCCCAGAATGCCACCGAGGCCAACCAAAACTCACACTGGAGAACTTGGCGAATAATCACGGCCCGAGAACCCCCGAGTACCGCCTCGCCGGTCTGCATGCTCCTGCTCTGTCCGTGAATAAAACAGGATGTCATCGATGAATACTATCACGAATGTATCCAAAAATGGCTTGAACACCCGGTTCATCAAATCCATAAATACCGCTGGAGTGTTGGTCAAACCGAAAGACATAACCCTAAACTCATAGTGCCCATACCGGGTCCTGAATGCAGTCTTTGGGATATCTGCCTCTCGAACTCGAACCTGATGATAACCAGACCGCAGGTCTATCTTTGAGAAACACCTCGCACCCTACAACCGGTCAAACAAATCATCAATCCTGGGGAGGGGGTACCTATTCTTAATGGTTACCTTATTCACCGCTCAGTAGTCAACACACATACGCAGCGGCCCCATCCTTCTTCTTTACAAACACACCGGCGCTCGGGGAGATACACTAGGCCCGATAAAGCCTTTTTCCAAAGAAATCTTTCACGGTCCTTCTCCCTCAACTCGGCAGGTGCCATCCTGTATGGCGGAATGGAAATAGGTCGAGTGTCTGGCAACGTGTCAATACAAAACTCAATCTCCCTCTTAGGAGGGATACCCGGAAGATCATCTGGGAACACATCTGGAAATTCCCTAACCACTGGCATCGATCAAGAACTGAACCTCACTCAGATCAAATACCCACACCAGATGATAGATGTAACCCTTCTGCACCATCTTCCTAGCCTTGAGGTAAGAAATAAACCTACCCTGGCGACTTTGTGTTGCCCCTCCACTCGATAACTGGCTCGCCAGGAAACTGGAACCGAACCAACCTGTCCCTACAGTCAACATTGGCATAACAAGAAGCCAACCAGTCCATACCCATAATGACATCAAAATCTGTCATCTCCAGCTCTATCAAGTCTGCAAGGTCCGACGATCAGAATAAATACCGGACAACCTCTATACACCCGCTCAGCTAACACCGAATCACCCACTGGCGTAGCTACCTCAAACGGCTCTATCGACACCGGCTCTATCCCGATTCTACCCGCAATGAGAGGGGACACATACGACAAGGTAGAACCTGGATCTATCAATGCATAAACATCACATCCTGAGATCAGTAATGTACCTGTGACGACGTCAGGGGAAGCCTCCTGATCCTGGCGGCTGGCTAGAGAATATATGCGGTTCTGGGGACCGCTAGAACTGGAACCACCACCTCGACCTACCGCGCCCGCTGTCCGTGAGAACACGCCTCGGGCGCATAACCACAGAAGGAGAAGAAGACCCAGCAACTGATCCCGTCGGCTGTGTTGTACCACCCATGCTGCCTCTAGACGGACAATCTCTCTTCAAGTGGCCCAGCTGGCCACAAGAGTAACAACCTCCCGCAGGAACACGACACTCGCTCGTGAGATCTACGCATCGAGCACACCGAGGTGTGGGTGGTCTCGATCGGCGAGAATCTCTGCCTCCCTGAAACCAGAAGACTGGAGCCCACGACTGCTCTCGATCGACCGCTGATCGGACCTCCCGCCGAAACCGTGGACGAGCACTCTGGCTGGGCCGGAAAGTGGACCTGATCACTGCCGAGGCCGCCCGCCGAGAACCGCCCTGAGACCCTGATGTCCTCGCCTTCGGCCGGCTCGCGAACTGGTCCTCCCTCTCTATCCTCTATCCTCGCATAGGCTGCATCCTAGCAATGTCCATACCGGTGAAGAGCCACCCCAAGCATCTCAGAATCATGTGACGGTCTAGCCTCATCACATATCGATGAACTCTATCCGCCATGCTAGCTACAATAGTATGTGCATGTCTGGTCAAGGAGTCAAACTCCAAGCTATACTCCCTGACAGTCCTCCCGTTCTGCCTCAAGGTCAAGAATCTGTCTACCCGGGCTCTCCTCATCTCATGAGGCAAAAAGTGATCCATGAAGGCCTCTGTAAACTCCTCCCAAACACCGGAAGAGCGGATCACCTCTCGAAGCAACCACGACTCAAACCGGTTCAACGCAATGTCGCAGAACCAGACGAGGCTAGTGTAATGCACTGTCTCAAGCCCTAAGAACTCGCATGGTCCGTCAGAGTCGCCGAACGAACTCCCCGGATCCTCATCGGACCTCGAACCATAAAACTCGGTGGATTACATCCCGAAAATCCCTAATCCGCAACCGTCGGCTCTGGCCGTTGCTGCTCACTGTCGTTGCCGCTGCCATTATACTAGTCAACACCAATCTGCCTCGTAGTCTCTATACTCGCACTGGCCGTGGACCGAGGCTCGTACCGAAACCTCTGAGCTACCGCGCTCTCGGCTCCTCTAATACTGTTGGCGTGGGTGAACTCAACGACCCGCCTACTACCTCAGGCATAGTCTGTGCCTGAGCCCGTGTGACCTGCGAGTACCGCTAGCGCCTCCGCTGCCTTGCCCTTCTGGGCTCTGGTAGCCTTCCGTGGAGGCATAGCTGTTTCATAAGAAGAGGTCAGAGAGGATTCAACCTAATAAGACAGCTCTACTGCACGATCTCAGAGAGAGAAGAATGGAAACCAATCCTAAATGTCCTGTAGCCTCCTGATTATAGATATGGTGCACAACACACCGATAATCAAGACTCTACTAGACACGGTCTGTAGACACTTTCCGAGGACTAACTGCTCTGATACCACTTTTGTCACGACCCGACCCCGGGCCGCGACTGGTGCCCTACCTGGGCACCCTGTTCAGCTATACATCAGAGAAATAGCAGCGGAACATACACAACATAAACACATGTGTAAACAATATAACAACACAGGCTAACCGATAAGGTCGCCTTCCATGATATAAACAAAGTCAAAGTACAACTTAGTTCTTACAGCCCAACTACATATGTGAATACAGACCTCTAGGAATAACAACTGTGGCGGGACAGGGCCCCGCCATACCCCTGAATGTACATAATCTACAAAATCAGGGAAAGACTGTACCAAAAGAAAGACAAGCCTCCGGAGAATGGAGGTTCCGACGTCCGATAAGTGATCCTAAGAATGTGGATCTGCCACCTGCTTACCCTTTCCTGCGGCATGAACGCAGCCCCCAGAGACGGGGTCGACACAATATGTAGTAAGTATGTAAAACTGGAAAGTACTGTAATTACATCATAAATCTAATAGAAAGCCGGAGACATGTATGATAATCAAATTACAGTACCCTGTGCCTTACTAACAATGAGAGTAAAATAAGGGTATCCTTACAACAACAAAAATAGGATTTGACTCTACTCGGGACTATTTCACCCGCGTAGGTCCGGTGGACCCGTGAGGCATTCTCGCATGGGACTATTTCACCCGCGTAAGCCCTTTCTGACTCGCATGAGGTATTCCTCGCGATAGGTCGGACCCGCCCGCACGGGACTATTTCACCCGCATAAGCCCTACGGACTCGCGTGAGGTATTCCTCGCATCGTGGGTAGCAAATCCACGTAAATATGCAATGCCACAAACCCGGAATGACCGCAACGAATAATATATCACTAGCACAACCGCTATCACACATACCATAAGCACTACCGGCTTATAATAAATAAGCAAGTTAAGAAAATCCCCTAACTTCTTATTATTCTTGTTACAATATATAGACACTCTCTTTTTAGTTTATCCAAGGCACTAACATGTCTTTTATAAAAATCCGAGTTAACCCAAGTACTACGATTTCTATTCTTTAAAACAAATGACTCTTTTTAGTAGAAAACTTCCCAGATACTATTAATCCTAGTATCAAGTCCAAATTACATTTCAAGGCAAGTCACAACACCCTTTAGAAATGAAGTTAGGTTTCTAAATCAAGTGACTCATTTCTTATAAAACCTTAGGCAATTGATGCCTTAAAAACCCAATTGCCTTCCGTTAAATCAAGTCATTTATCTTTCCATAAAGTCAATATAACCAACTCCCCATAAAGTCGTTATATTCACTTTATACCTTAGTCAAGTACCATTTCCTATCCAAGGGACTTATACGTTAAAAACGACACAAGTATCACATACTTTATAATTCTTTAAGTCCCTTATCTTTAACAAGACTTAAGACATCTTTAATATTCTCAAAGAAGTGAGTTAATCTCCTAACTCACCCGACTTGGCATTTCATAAAACAAGTAAAGAATGTCATAGTCTCAGACGCTCACCGTATCATATACGTGAAACTAGTCATGCTCAAAGGATAGGGAAAAGTTCTACATACCTCGTCGGGTCAAACCACTTGCCAAGTACAAAGTCCCGCCCGTAGTATATCAACCTATAATATTCACAATACGTCTATTAACGCCTTACTTCAAATGTAGAATATTATAAGTGTAAAGTCTCCATTTTCTACGGAAAATCGGACAAAGACCTCCTTTGTTTTTACTCACTTGCCACCTTTTTCAAGTCCGAAATACAATAAACAAACAGCCCCAATTGGCTCACAATTATATATAATGTAGTCAATACAAATGACTAACTAAACAGCCCAATTGGCTCACAATTATATATAAGGTAGTTCAATACAAATGACTAACTAAATGTCCAATTGGCTCACAATTATATATAAGGTAGTCCAATTTCCATTTCAAACCAAATTTGTAGCATAACATGATATCAAGTCGCATTTGATTATAATAACCATAATCCTTAAGTCAATGACATGCGACGGTTCTAACAACGATTAAATTGTACTTCAACTTAGACATGGCTTACATTACATATCGGATTTCCAAGGCTATAATCAATCAATAATCCTTATAACCTCAAGATAACAATTCCATGCTTGCAACATACAAAGCTATCGACAACAATATAAATATACAACCTTGTAACACTTTCAAAGACAAGATTATACCTTCACGAATATGAAACCAACTCCAATCCGAAGTCGCTCCTTAGTAGTTTAGAACCTCTTCAAGACACCTCAATCCGCTTGTTGAGACCCTTAGAACAATACCAACAATTATCCTTCAAAGCTCCAAACAAAACCTAGAAATACCATTAGGTTTTCGTTTGCGACTAACCCGAAAACAATCTTTTTCCAAGATTTTTCTATTGAGATGTGTTCACAATACACCTAAGACCCTTGGTTTAAAGTGTGGAATCAAATGGACAAGAAACGAAATTTTTTTCTTTTTCTAAGTGATGAACCCGAGACCCCCCTCTATGAGTTCTTCAAATTTGTGCAAAATTTTTCTAAGTGTTAAGTCTTCTCTTGCTACTAGTATTATATATAGGGTCATGGAGGGTTAAGATGCATCCATATGGTTGGCTTGGATATTCTCTTAGCAAAATATCAAGACTTATTGACCATTTGACTTAGTCAAGATTGTCAAGCCACAACTTGCAAGACTTAAGTCATAGAAGACTTATGGTAAATGACCATAATGGCCATGCCATTTCGTCCAAGGCATAGCTAAGGTGGGGTGACACGTGTCGCCCTCCCATTCGTCACAACACTTACGTTTTCCGACAATTTCATAATTTCCGATAAATTTTACAAGTCTCAAATCCTTAACATTTGTGAGTTCTTACTTACGTTCTTAAGACATGTCCTGTAATTACGGGGTGTAACAAGATATACCTCCCAATGATTTACACACTAATGCACCTTCTAAACCACATCATATCCCTACCACGGCCACAACTCACAACAATCTTCCCCCAAACCATGGCAAAGGTCCCTTCCCTCCTAAAAAGACTTATGCTGGAGTCTTTGCGGGAACTAGGATTGAGGCAAAAGGTATGAAGTTACAATTTATTGAACAACAAGGGGAGGAAGTAAATATAGATGCTGAGGATGAAGTTCCTTTCATAGAAATTTGGGGCTATTGCCTAATAGGTTGCTTCACCGGTCCTTTCCCGGGAAGAGAAGCATTGAATACGATTGTGAAAGGATGGGGAGTTAAATGCCGTATTATACCATATGGCAAAGGCTGGACAGTGTTCAAATTCATGACGGAGGAAGAGCGCACTAATGTACTTCACGGAGGCCCTTATATGGTCTACGGGAAAACCATGATGCTCAAGGCTATCAATAAAGGAGTTCTTATAACGGATGATTTGTTTATGGACATTCCTATTTGGGTCACTTTCCTGACATTCCCTTTCTATTTGAGTGCAACGCCTTAGTAAGATTGCTTCACGTGTAGGAAAACCTTTTACACCGACCAATATACTAAGGAAAGGTCTAAAATGAACTATGCAAGAGTTCTAGTGGAAGTGGATGTTAGCAAGGAGCCGATAATGGATTTTGTCGTCAATCTCCCGATAATGTAAAGTATACTCAAAGGGTAAACTATGAGAATTACCGGACTTTTGCTATCATTGTGCGGCTTTTGGACACAACCACTTGAAGTGTAGGAAGGCGAGGATGATGTCAACATTGAAGAAGCTCCAAAACACGCAATCGAGGTACCCCTAACAACAAGGATGATTCTATTCGTTTGAAGGTCAACAAAGGTACGGTGGAACCAACCTCCCCTCATCCACCAACTTCTCAACATCCCGTAGATGCCGATAACTTGATGGACATTGAAGAAACTGCACACAACACCTCCCGTACCGAAGCTTGGGAGAAGTATCACATGCCGCGTCCTCCGGTTTGGGTCATTCGCCCATCATGTTCATGGATTCTCTAGCAAAGTCCTCACCGCCTAATTCTCACAATGGCAGTACACAACATGTTAGGATGAGGGTGAGTCAAAACATTCTGATTCTGAGATGCCTATGAACCCGCCACCTTCATTGGATGAAGTTACATTCAACGGTGCTACGGAAAAGGCTCAGCTTGTGTCAAGTAACGTTAACTTTGAACGCGGGGAACATAGCTTGGCTGGTACACAAGTTATGGCTTCCAGCAACAAAGATGATGGATGGCAAGAGGTTTTGTCCAAAAAGAATGGGCCGAAAAGCAGTGGGAAAGCGAAGGCGGCGCGGAGAGGTGCTAATAAAACCTCCTTTGTTTCCTTATGAAAATACTTTGTTGGAATGTCCGTGGTCTTTGCGGACAAAGGGATAGGGCTGCCATGCAAGCTCTAGTGTGTAGTATCACAAAACAGCATGACGCGGCTATGATTTGTCTATTGGAAACTAAGCTATCACAACCAAGGACAAAGTCTTTCTCTACTCAAAGATTGAAAGCGTGGAAGTTTTGCTCAAATTTGGAATTCATCGGCGGTAGAATGCTATTACTTTGGGATCCATCCGTGGTTTGTTGCGAAGTGCTTGGTATGGACTCTCGGCATATCCATGTCCGAGCAAGTTGCAATATAACACAAGTGTCCTTCCTGCCACATTTGTGTACCCGTTTATAGCATCTCGGATAGAAGGATGCTTTGGCATCACCTTTCTCACTGGGCGTTGGCATCAATAAGCCTTGGATGATTATGGGAGATTTCAACACTTACTGCAACCCTAATGATAAGGTGGGGGTCCTCCTCTCGCTTATGCACTTAGGGATCTTGGAGATTTCAGAATTCTCATGGACTAGAAGACGCCCTTCATCCTTCCTTCTACACTGACGAATGGTTCGATTTGGTCTAAGCTTGATAGAGTGTTGATGAATCAAAATTGGAGTGATTTGACCTTAGAATGCAAGGCCAATTTCATGCCTATGGAGCTGTCTCGACCACCATCTGTGATAGCCACGATTATTGCATCCTATAATGTTGGAAAACGCCTTTCAAGTTCATGAATATGTGGCTTTCACCCACCTTTGAGAACATTATGACTTCATGTTGGAGACAAGACATATAAGTCTTGCTTCAATTCGCCCTTGCCTCCAAATTGAAAGCCTGAAGCAACCTTTAAGGGCTTTGAACATAAGTGACTTTGGAGGTATCGAACAAAGAGCAAAAGGGGCAAACATAGAGTTCAAGGAGGCTATCAATGCACACATGGAAAATCCCTTTGATGAGGAGCTTAAAGCCAAGGTTAAGTCCTCAAGAGCTAGAGCAAACACCTTACTTGGAAGTGAAAGACACTTCATAAGGCGGAAGTCACATGAAGCACTTGATTGGAAGTGATAGATGTTCCAAATACTTTCATAGTTTGATCAAAAGGAGTAATGTCAGGAACTCCATTAACTTTCTTGTTAAAGCTAATGGTACTATCACTACATCAACAGAAGAAGTCAGGAAGTTGCTTGTTGAATTTTACAAAGATCTATTAGGTACTTCCCGACCCACTACCAACTTTGATCTTGATGTGTTCAACTATGGCCCAAAGCTGAGTGAAGAAGAGAGATTACAGCTTTTGTATTTCATCACCCCAAAGGAGATTTGGGAAGCACTCTCTGATATAGGCAATGACAAGGCACCTGGACCGAATGGTTATACGGCTGCCTTCTTCAAGAATAGATGGAAAGATGTGGGCCATGATGTTGTAAGATGTGTCCAAGTGTTCTTCTCTACTGGAGTTCTTTTGAAGCAGGTTAATCATACCATCATTACCCTGCTACCAAAAACTGACCATGATCCCAAGGTAAATGATTTCAGGCCAATCGGATTGACTAATGTGATCTATAAGATCATCACAAAGATTCTAGCTAACAGAATGGCATTGATCCTTCCTTCTCTCCTTGACAAATCCCGAGGGCTTTTGTGAAAGGAAGAAACATGATGGAATGACGTATATGTGGCACAAGAGCTTGTGAGAGGATTTAATAGAGCAGTCTCACCAAGATGTATGCTTATGGTGGACCTTCGTAAAGCATTAAATCTGATCTCTTGGAGCTTCCTCGAATTGGTACTAAGAAGTCTAAAATTTCCAGACAGATTTACAAGATGGATCATGGAATGTGTTAGCTCAACCTCCTTCTCCCTTTCTATCAATGGTGAGCTACATGGATACTTCAAAGGAAAGTGCGGCCTAAGACAAGGTGATCCTATGTCCCCTACTCTCTTTATCTTGTGCATGGAATACCTCTCAAGGCTGCATAAAATGAAGGCTGAGGCAAGAGCTTTCTCATATTTTCCAAAGTGTAAGAAATTGGGCATTACTCATCTAGCATTCGCGGATGACCTCATGCTTTTTGCCAAAGGAGATATATCTTCAGTTGGGATTCTTATGGATTGTCTGGATGAGTTGGAGGCTGCCTCAGGATTAACTCTTAACCCCGCTAAATCCTCTGTATACTTAGCGGGAATGCATTCTGATTCGGGACTTGATATTGACTTGAGTGGGTTTCGCCATTGGAAGCTTTCGATGCGATACTTGGGGATCCTTTGTCCCCAATTTCAGTCTCGGTGGATCAATTTGCCCCATTCACTAGTGCTATTTCGAATTACATTC
The DNA here is from genome assembly GCA_029844215.1 of Przewalskia tangutica. Classification (NCBI taxonomy): domain Eukaryota; kingdom Viridiplantae; phylum Streptophyta; class Magnoliopsida; order Solanales; family Solanaceae; genus Przewalskia; species Przewalskia tangutica. The sequence goes on from CM056740.1 coordinate 17,688,722, forward strand.
GAAATGGGGCATCACACCCTTTCTTATCTTTGGTAGTGGAACTAATCAGTCGATCGTCGAGGGTTGAGAGCTTTTGGTTAGGGCACTTCCTATCCGACCACTATTATCAACAAAGTGCGATGCTTGTATTCAATTCTTATGGGGGTAAACCACCGAGTTGCTTGGGATATCATTTGCACGCCTCAGTGAAGGTGGCTTGGTCTAATGAACATCAGGAATGGAATCATGCCCTGCTATCCAGGACGATTTGGCAAACTCACACGGAAGCTGATTCTCTATGGGTCCAATGGATCAATAGCCACTATTTGAGAGATATTACAATTTGGGACTATGAGGTACGTCTAGGGACTCCCCTTTATTCAAAAAGATTTGTGGGATTCGCGACAAATTTGTTTCTATCTTTGGTAGCCATGGTGATGCTATTGTGCTTTACAAAATGTTGTGCCAACGGTATATTTGATTCAAGCCTCGTATATGATATCTTGCGCACTCATGAGCTAAAAAGCCTTAGATGTCACAAATTTGGAAAGGATTCATTCCTCCCAAATTCTCTTTTACTATGTGGCTAAATTGCGTAGCGGTTAGCTACAAAGGATACTCTATCATTTCTCAACTTGGAGGATAAATCTTGCGGGTTCTGCAAGCAAGCTAATGAAACAAGGGAACACCTCTTCTTTGCCTGCCCCTATACACACATGATTTGGAAGAGCATAAAAGATTGGTTGGGTATTAGAAGAGAGATGACAACTGTTGAAAGCTCCCTTAAATGGATTAAGAAAGAACACCGCGGGACAAGCATCCGAGCCAAAGCTATTTAGCTTACTTTTTGCATAATGGTTTATGAGATTTGGAGGGCAAGAAACACAATGCTCTTTGAAGGCACAAGCTTGCCGGCAGAAGAGGTCATTGCAAGAATTAAAAGAACATCTTATAGAGTTCTCTATGATTTTATCCCCTCTTGTAGTGGCACCTTTTGAGTGACCACCCCTCCCCTCTATCTCTTCTTGTTTGCATTACGTTGAGGCTTGAGATACCTCAACGACTGATTGTAGCCACTTCCTTTTCGTTATTATTAATAATATTTGCATTTACCTAAAAAAAAAGTTACCACATTAAAACCAATGATAAAACCCTTCTTTTGTTTTCATAAAGTCGTTATAACTAACTTCCCATAAAACTGTTATAACACTTTATGTTTTAAACCAATTTAAGACAAAACAATGCCTTTCTTTTCCCTAAAGTTCCAGTTTGCCTAATTTCAATTACTCAAGTCTCTTTATTTTAGAAAAGTTTCATAGTTCAATGTCTTAATCTCTTTTAAAACAATTGAGTAACATATGCCAAATATGCGAGTATGTTATTCTTGTTTATAATCAATCTTATTAAGCAGCCATGATCTAGGAAATGTAATATCATTTTGTCTCATCTTAGTTTCTATGCGGATGGAGGTTTCTACTGGTTTTAATAATACTTCATTATTCAATACATTTTCCTTTATTAACGCTGCAGTGGTTTGTTCGATACTTATTCTGATTTCCGAAATCAGTAAAACATTATTCCTTTTAAAACCAAGTACTCATTACTCACGAATGAGGTTTCACACTTTTAACAAAATTCATATCAATACAATTAAGTCAAGTCTCTTATCTTTTAAGATTAAGTCTCTTAACTTCTAAATCAGTAAACCATTCTTTTTATCTCTCTTAAGACGTTATACCTAACTTCCCATAAAGCTAGTATAACTCTTATGTTTTCAAAACCAAGTATTACTCTTCTTTCAAAAAGGTTTCTTAATTCATTTGAAATACTTCAAAATTCTTATTATTCAGGCTTAAGTCAAAAGACATTGCCGTACAACTACGTTCTGTTAACACACGTACGTCTACCGTACTATATATATATTCTTTTAAAATATCATGCTCAATAGTATAGGAAGGATCACATACCTCGCGACGATTATCGACTATAAGCAAAACGCTCCACGGCTATAACCCGGCTAGCCTTGTCCACCTTCCAAGTAGCACATGCTACTCGCAGAACATTCAACCAATAAAGGTTATCGATCTCAGTAAATACGATCCTATGTAAATCTGATTTAATCTTCTACTTATATATTCTTCGATGTGATTTGATTCAAGTCTTTTACGTAATATCCTTCTATTACAGTTCAATTCTCTTCTATGAATCTTATATTCATTTCTATACAACTACGATATGTAATTTCCAATTACAATAGAAGGGCGATGAGTATTTACCTCGATGAGCCCAAAATTATCCAAGTTTAATGTCGCTCACGAGCAACGTTAAGCTCTACTCCGTCTTGCTCAATCCGCTCCAAACAATCCTTAGAAGTTCTACGCAACTTCTACTTAACACTTCAACCGACTATGAAGGTTTTCCTTAGGGTTTCGTTTAGTGGCTAAAGGAAGTATAATAGTATTTTCCGGGCTCTACGTATAGAGGTAACTTTGGAAAGTACTACAAGGTATTTGGGCTAAAGTATTTTGGTATTACAACAATACTTGGAGAGTATTTCTCTACCAAGGGGGGTATTATACGAAACCAACTAGGCTAGGGAGCTCGGTGAGGCCCTTCTCAAAGGGGAGGGGGGGATGGCTTTGGACGAAACCTCAAGAGGGAGGGAGTATTTTGAGACTTAGAAAAATGCTCAAGTTTGGATGAAGAAAGTCTTCAACTTAGAGGGGTATTTATAGGTCAAGCAATGGCCAACCAATGGCCAAGATCAAGCCAAGTGCCATGCAAATGTAGGGTCAAGATTTAACCATGTGTACCTTATCCATCTACCACACCAACTTGCACAAAATATCCTACCTAACCAATGCTCCAATTGCGTCCATTACCGCCCACAATTCCTTCCAATGTGAGGGTGACACATGTCACCCTCCCGTTGGTCCAAAATGTTTCGTCTCTCGGAAAAATCCGCAAAAATTATAAATGACATAGCCGGAATTTTCCCTTCGCAAGTTTAGTAAAAGGTTTCGTCGAAAAACGATTCTTTTTGGTACTTGTGCCCAAATTTCGATCCTTGCCAATCCTTAAGGCTAAAATTTTTATACGTACGCCCTCACGTACATACTCTGGAAATACGGGGTATAACAGTACTATACATTTACAACTTATTCATGCTCAAGAGATAAGAAAGTTCCACATACCTCTTCGGTTTAATCCACTTGCTAAGTCCAATTCGCCGTACGTAGTATGTCAACCTATAATGACCATAATACGTCTATTAACTTCTTACTTCAAACGTAGAATATTCCAAGTGCAAAGTCACTAAATTCTACGGAAAATCGGACATCACTTCCTTTGTTTCTACATACTTTGCCACCTTTTTCAAGACCTAATTCAATAACCAAACACGTCACATTTAAGGCTCAACAAAGTAGTTAACAATAGCGGATTACACGCTTAATCAAGACATGTAAAATTCCGCCCCACAATATATAACAAACTAGTCTAAACTACAATGTCAATTCGGCAATTAGGGCAACAATACCAATTCATCTTCCAATTTCTTTTCAATCCAAGTTGTTTAGTATAACATGTTATAAGGCCGCAATTGATTATAACAACTATAATCTTCAAGTAGATAACATGCGACGATTCTAGTTAACGACCAAATTGTAATTCAATTTCAAATGACTCAACATGTCATTTTCGGATTTGAGCTTCCAAATTTCCATAACACTTATCAAAATTCATAACACATAGCACATGATCATTTCTAACTTAATATAACATGGAATCTTCAATTACCAAAGTAAGACGAAGATTATACCTCATTTAGCCCAAATATGATCCAAGATTGCAAGTCGATCCTTAGCAACTTTAGCTCCTCCTTTCGACGTTCCAAACCATTCCAAGCAACCTTTAGATGCCTATGAAGAACTCTTCTTCATGTTCCATCTTCAAAGTTGAAGAACTCCTTAACTTTCCGCCTTGCGACTAATACGAAAACACCATTTTTCCGGAATCTTTCTATTGAGATACACCTACAATACCCTTAGGTACCTTGGTTTAAAGTATGGGGAGTATTGGACAAAAATTGAAAAATTTTCTTCTTGGAACCCCTCAAAGCCGAGAGCAATGCCTAGAGTTCTTCAAGATTTTTTTGAAAATTTTGCTAAGTGTGGAGCTTGTCTTGCAGTAGTATACATATATAACAAGATGGAGGGTCAAGATTAGTACAATTGGGTGGCTTGGATGAGCTTCACATGGATCAAGTCCAAGTGGCCTTTGACTTAGTCAACATTGTCAAGCTTCCAGACTTTAGCAAGACTTACTCATCTATTTAATTGTCAAATGACCCTTTTGCCCATGGTAAATTTCGTCCAAGACAACATAAGGGGGGGGGGGGGTGACACGTGTCGCCCTCCCAATCGTCGCAATATTTCGTTTTCCGACAATTCCATAATTCCGATAAGTTTTTACTCGTCTCGAACCTTAACATCTTTGAGTTCTTACGTACGTTCTTATAAACATATCCTGGAATTCCTGGGTGTAACATTCTTCCCCCCTTAGAAACATTCGTCCCCGAATGTTCTTTCGGGAGTCAAACTTAAAGATAGCGACATAGTCTCCTTACAACCCCTACATACCAATAATGCCACACGTGGCCACATAACAATACTCATACTAAAATGTCAATCTGAACCCCATGTGTCAACGTCGGTTATCTGCATCAAGCTTCTGCTGACTCTGAGCTTACTAATTATCTTTCCTGGATAAGCTTCGCCTTATCCACAGCCTGCTGAATCAAATCTGGACCAAATAACTGAACCTCGCCTACGTTGAACCAACCAACAGGCGATCTACACTTTCTTACATACAAGGCCTCATACAGGGCCATCTGAATACTGGAAGGGTATCTGTTATCGTACGTAACACAACAAGAAGCAATTAACCCTCCCGGCTATTTCTGAAATCAAGAACACATGCATGACCTATCCTCGAGTGCACGGATAGTACGCTCTGCTGTCGTCGATGCGAGGGTGTAATGCAACACCGAGACTCACTGTGTCCTAAAACCCTTACGAAAAACCTCCGAAGTTATTTAATCGAGATCATCATGCGACATCATAAACGTAGGAACCCCGTGCAGTCTCACAATCTCTCTGCTATACAAGCTAGCATAAACCTCAGCCGAGTAAGTGGTCCTAACCGGAAGAACACGGTTGGTTTCGCCAGCCATTTACCATGACCCCCAGGGAGTCGCACTTCCTCCGAGTACGATGCCACCCTGTAACAAGATCCATATTAATTACCTCTCATATCTAGGTTGGGATTTCAATCGCCTGCAATAGCCCACTGGGCTTCTGGTGCTCAACCATGACCTGCTACTAACTCGGACACTAAGCAGTAAACTCCACTATGTCCCTTTTTCCGGTCATCTTGCCCATACATACATCTGAGGTCACGACACAACTTAGTCGACCCCGAACAATTTGAGCAATAAGCATTGTATGCATCCCCTAAAACCTGCTGACTAGTCCTGCAGCACCGGGTACACACAATCTATCCTCATATCACAACACCTCATCCGGTGCTACTCAAACAGGCTCTTCTCTTCTCGGAGAGTCGTATCTCGATACCGTATCATAACTGGATCCTCATATTGTCGCCTATTTACCTCCTCAACGACGGAAGACTCGGCAACCTCTCGGATCTAAACTTCATTAACCTTGGAAACAAATAATCGAACCCCTAGGCTCCATTAGCTGCGAGAATCTCACGGACCACGTCGATCTATCTGCCCATCGGCATACTACCCAGATCGCGACTAAGAGTATCTTTAATTGTCTTGGCTTTCCATGGGTGGTATAGGATATCGATATCACAATCCTTGAATAACTCTAACCACCGTCGCGCCGAAATTCTATTGCCTCGATCTGCGGATATCTGAGGCTTTTGTTGTCTGCACAAATATCCACGTGAAGTGCAGTATACGTCATGCCCTAAATCTTCAAGGCATGATTTACTGCGCCGACTCTAAATCGTGAGTGGCTTAATTTCCTTTCTGCTTCCTAACTCAGGAAAACATAGGCTCTATCACGATCTGGTTGCGTCACAACCTGACCTAACACCCAACGTGTTATCATAATAACTTAACCCTCTAGTCTCACAGGAGAGGTTAGAACTGTAGTCGTGGTCAACTTATCTTCCAATAACTGAGAGCCTTTCTTATTCCTGCGAAATATTCGGGTATCCTTAATCTCACTTATGGTTCATGTTTCCCTTTCTCTGTTGCAACCAAACTTGGTCACTAACTTAGAATTGATTATTTTGCTTGCCTCCTGGCTAAGACTTCCTGTCAATCATAATTTAGGGGGGGAAGATTTCCTTGATCCCGTCAAGTAGTAACCCGATGCTACCACCTTTCCTCGAGGTGTTCTTACTGCCCATTATTTACTAATAGTCTTACACTAGTCTGGGGTAATCATATCTCGTGCAACTTACATAACCATAGTCTTATTCTCTTTTATCATTCTGGTCATAACCTTATCTTATGCTTATTATTAGCAAAAGTATTTCTATCTTGATTCATAATCGTACAGTTTCATACAAGCGTACAACCTGCATTTATATCTTTATGATACTTCCTCGACCAATTATTAAATGCGTTCTTAATTACCCCAACACAACACTTTTCCACGGTTATCTACAATCAACCTATGGCATGGCGATCTCAAGACCTTACGGTCATATCACGCATTTAACAACATGGGTACACGACCCATGTCGTAAAGCGTCGCTTTTACGTGGGGGAGAGAACTTATCTCCCTTTCTTAAACTTTCTTTGGAGTCACAACCCTAATCACAGGGTCCTCTTGCGGTCCAGTAATTATCTAATCATCACGCACCGCCTTTAAGTTCGTGTAGATTTTCCAACCCACCCACGATGCCCTCAGCTTTCCGCCGGCAGCACTCGTACTTATTTTATTCTTGCCTTGTACATTTTCCTGAAATTATCCGGAAGGTCGTGGCCCTGACCGCCACACCAAACCAACTCCAAGTACCTCCAAGGGCACTTAACATAAATTCCTTCAAATTCAATTATTACTTACTTTCTGCGTCAATTTACCTCAGTGAACAAGTCACATGCACTTAAAAGAAAAACATGATGCCAAAGAAGGAAGGATAATTCATCGTTACTACCACTTCTCTTCCTTTACCTTTGGATAATCACTTACGTAAAAGCGGAATCAAGCCAATCTCTCTGCGATCAACGTTGGCATAAGAGACCAACTAGCGTACTCATAATGACCTCAATATTCGTCATAATCGCCACGACCGACCAGGGCGCGGCGGTGCCCTACAGGCACCGCTTCTAATCATACAACATAAGAAATCGCGGAAGATAAATGACACTTTTTTTACCAAGGCCAAGCCGATAAAGGCGCCATAACATAAAGATTACGAAAAGTGTCTACTGCTTAACAATGTAAAAACAACTCTTGATCCGGCCAAATGATGAATACAAACCTCTAAGATTTGAACAAATACTATGATGGGACAAGGCCACCGTGCAGTGAATATACATAAACATGACAACTCCGAACATTGGAGCCATCTCAAAATCTGAACCAGATCCTAAGCTCGCGGATCCTGTGTAATACCTAAACTGCGACATGACGTAACGCCGCCTCGAAGAAATCGATAACAGTGCGAATATGGAATGAAATAAAATGCGATGCAGATCATAAGCGTACAAAAGAATGATAGGGCAAGTATAAAAGTACATACGGATCTGCGTGTCATTACCACTTATGAACTTAATTGCACATCATTATCTTTTCCATTCCATTAAGAGTTATAGCCATATCTTGCGTACATACTTAGGAGAAGTCATTAAGTTCATTACCATCTAACTTACTTATCTTTCGTAACATAATCCGCCTTTATGGAGGGCGCGATATACTACTGACCCCGAATGCGGGACGCGATCAAGTCACACAAATATCAAAGCGTGCCCGTGGAATCCCCCATCACTGCCGACAGCTATAAGTGTAAAATATAACCATGTGACGCGCCAGTGACATCCTACCTCACTGTCGACGTACACATACACAATACATATATATATTGTCACGACCCGACCCCGGGCCCGCGACTGGTGCCCTACCTGGGCACCCCTTTCGGTATACATCAGAGAATAGCAGCGGAACATACACAATTGTTAAAAGCTTAAACATAAAATAACAACAGACTAGCCGATAAGGCCACCTTCCGTAAACCATACAAATAAAACAGTACATTTTTTTTTTTGCAACCCAATCCACAAATGTGACTACAGACCTCTAAGAATAACAACTCACGGGACGGGGCCCGCCATACCTGAATGTACAACAACCGACAATACCGAGGATAAGCCTCCGAATAGGGGGCTTCTCACAGTGAGCAGTGATCCTAAGAGCGAGGATCAGCAACCTTTGTACTACTGCGGCGTGACGCAACCCCGAAGGAGGTCGACAACATGTACCAAATATGTGGCTGAAATCATAATGAAATCATAAGTCTATAATAAAACTGGAGACAAGTATGATAACTCAATTAACAGTACACTGTGCCTTACTAACAATGAGAGTAAATAAGAGTATACTTACAACATAAAAATAGGAAGCTCACGATCAAAGCAGGACCACCCTCCCGCAATATCATTAAGCAATCCCACTCCTGGGACTATTTCACCCGCATAGGTCGCGTGGACCCGCATGAGGTATTCCTCGCATAGGACTATTTCACCCGCATAAGCCCTTACAGACTCGCATGAGGTATTCCTCGCATAGGCTGTATCCGCCCGCATGGGACTATTTCACCCGCATAATCCCTTGGGGACTCGCATGAGGTATTCCTCGCATCGTGGTAGCAAATCCACGGAATATGCAAATGTCACAAACCCGGGGAATGACCCCGCAATGAATAATATACCACTAGCACAAAACCGGATATCATACATAACATAAGCACTACCGGCTTATCACACAATATATAAGCAAGTTAAGAATCCCCTAACTTCTTATTATTCTTGTTCACATACACTCTCATTTTAGTTTACTTAAGGCACTAACATGTCTTTTATAAAGATCCGGGAATTTAACCCAAAGTACTACATACTTCTACTCTTTTAAAATGACTTTTTTTCATACAAAACTTCCAAGACACTAATAACCATAATATCAAGTCATAACTACTTTTCAAGATAAGTCACAATACCTTTTAGAAATAAAATTATAGGCTTCTAAATCAAGTGACTTCTTTCTTTTAAAACTTTAAGCAATTGATGCCTTTAAATCAATTTGCCTTTCATTATTTCAAGTCATTTATCATACTTAAATTACTTAGAGTAAATCACTCTTTTTAACCTTCCATAAAGCTATTATAACCAACTTCCCATAAAGTCGTTATACTAGCTTTATACCTTAGAAACTTACATTCTTCTTTATAACCAAGAGACTTTAAACTTTCCAACAAAACAAGTATCAAAAATACTTTCAACATACTTAAAGTCTCTTAACTTTTGAAAACCAAGATATCCTTAATATTTACACAAGTGAGTTAATTCCCTAACTCAACCAACTTGAACATTCTTAAAATAAGACAAGGATATCAAATGGACTAGATTGTCAAAATCTTGTCGCTCAGTACTATACATTTACAACTTATTCATGCTCAAGAGATAAGAAAGTTCCACATACCTCTTCGGTTAAATCCACTTGCTAAGTCCAATTCGCCGTACGTAGTATGCCAACCTATAATGACCATAATACATCTATTAACTTCTTACTTCAACCGTAGAATATTCTAAGTGCAAGGTCACTAAATTCTACGGAAAATCGGACAGCACTTCCTTTGTTTCTACATACTTTGCCACCTTTTTCAAGGCCGAATTCAATAACCAAACACGCCACATTTAAGGCCCAACAAAGTAGTTAACAATAGGGGATTACACTCTTAATCAAGACATGTAAAATTCCGCCCCACAATACAAAACAAGCTAGTCTAAACTACGATGTCAATTCGGCAATTAGGGCAACAATACCAATTCTTCTTCCAATTTCTTTTCAATCCAAGTGGTTTAATATAACATGTTATCTAGCCACAATTGGTTATAACTACTACAATCCTCAAGTAGGTAAACATGCGACGATTCTAATTATCGACCAAATTGTATTTCAATTTCAAATGGCTTAACATGTCATTTTCGGATTTGAGCTTCCAAATTCCCATAACACATATCAAACTTCATAACACATATCACATGATCAATTCTAACTTATAATAAAATGGAACCTTCAATTACAAAAGTAAGACGAAGATTATACCTCATTTAGCCCAAATATGATCCAAGTTTACAAGTCGATCCTTAGCAACTTTAGCTCCTCTTTTCGACGTTCCAATCCATTCCAAGAAACCCGTAGAAACTTATGAAGAACTTATCTTCAAGTTCCAACTTCAAAGTTAAAGAACTCTTTTAGCTTCCGCCTTGCGACTAATACGAAAACACCATTTTTCCGGGATCTTTCTATTGAGATACACTTACAATACCCTTAGGTACCTTGGTTTAAAGTGGGGGGATTATTGGACAACAATTGAATTTTTTTCCTTGAAACCCTAGCCTTGGCCGAGAGCTTCCTCAAGTTTCCATCAAGTTTTTCTTGAAAATTTGCTAAGTGTTAAGCCTTGTCTTGCACTAGTAAGCTTATATAAATAAATGGAGGGTCAAGATTAGAACAAATGGGTGGTTTGGATGCATTTCACAAGGATCAAGCCAAGTGGCATTTGACTTAGTCAACAAAGTCAAGCTAATTGTCTTTAGAAGACTTGGTCTTTTAAAGAATGGTCAAATGACCATTTCCGCCATGTCATTTTCGTCCAAGGCCATTAAGGGGGGGGGGTGACACGTGTCGCCCTCCCGTCCGTCGCAATATTTCGTTTTCCGACAAATTCCAAAATTCCGATAAATTTTTACTCGTCTCAAATCTTAACATTTGAGTTCTTACGTACGTTCTTATAAACCTATCCTGGAAATTTCCGGGGTGTAACATTCTTCCCCCCTTAGAAACATTCGTCCCCGAATGTTCTTCTGGGAGTCAAACTTAAAGATAGCCATAACATCTCCTTACAACCCCTACATACCAATAATGCCACACGTGGCCACATAACAATGCTCGTACAAAAATGTCAACCTGAACCCCCATGTGTCAACGTCGATTATCTGCATAACGCTTCTGCTGACTCTAAGCTTACTAATAATCTTTCCCGGATAAGCTTCGCCTTATCCACAGCCTGCTGAATCAAGTCTAGACCAAATAACTGAACCTCGCCTATGTCGAACCATCCAACCGGCGATCTACACTTTCTTACATACAAGGCCTCATACAGGGCCATCTGAATCTTTGGAAGGGTATCTGTTATCGTACGTAACACAACAAGAGGCAATTAACCCTCCCGGCTATATCTGAAATCAAGAACACAGGCCCGCAACCTATCCTCAAGTGCCTGGATAGTACGCTCTGCCTGTCCGTCGGTCTGAGGGTGTAATGCAACACTGAGACTCACCTGTGTCCCTAAAACCCTTCTGAAAAACCTCCAGAAGTTATCTGTAATCGAGCTCATCTGTCTGACATCATAAACGTAGGAACCCCGTGCAGTCTCACAATCTCTCTGCTATACAAGCTAGAATAAACCTCAGCCGAGTAAGTGGTCCTAACCGGAAGAACACGGCTGGTTTCGTCAGCCTATTTACCATGACCCCCAAGGAATCGCACTTCCTCTGAGTACTATGCCACCCGGTAACTGTCACGCCCCGAACCCCGGGCCCATGAATGGTGCCCTACCTGGGCACCCTTCTACCTTAACAACTAAGTAAACTGCGGAAATCAAATAACAACTCTTTTTTTTTTTTAAAACCAACGTACAGGTAAGGCAAAGTCGACAAGGCTGCCATATAATATACATAAACAAAAGACACAACACCGTACCTGAGTCCAATCCACATATGAATACGGACCTCAAGAGTTATCTTGAACTATGACGGACAAGGCCCCACTGCACCCATAAGCGTACAAGCACATCGAAAGAACTTATACCAAAAGATAAACTCGAATGAAGGAGCTATCCAAAACTACGGCGGTCCTACACTGCCGATCACCCAAGCAGTACCTAAACTGCGGCATGAAACGGCCGAAGGAGTCGGTCTGAAGAATGTACCAAGTATGTGAAACGATAAAATCGTAATGAAATCATAACGATCTAGCAAAGCAGAGACATGTATGATAGCCAACCTGATACACAACACATAAGCGATCATATCAAGTCGTGGACGCGTGCCTCAAAGTCATTACTCGAATATATCCATGGGTCTCACGCCCATAATATCAATCATGCGTGGAATCATTCCTCCGCCGTGATCCATGATATAATACAACATCGATAAGTACACCGAACCTTGCAATCATGAGAGTAAATAGCGGTATACTTACAATATAAACTACGGCTCACGATCAAAGCGGACCACCCGCCATTGTATCATTAAGCAATCTACTCACGGGACTATTTCACCGCGTAGGTCGCGTGGACCCGCGTGAGGTATTCCTCGCATGGGACTATTTCACCGCGTAAGCCGCTTACGGACTCGCGTGAGGTATTCTCGCATAAGGTGGACGCCGCGTGGGACTATTTCACCCGCATAAGCCGCGCGGACTCGCGAGGTATTCCTCGCGTCGTGGGTAGCAAATCCACGGAATATGCAAATGCCACAAACCGGAATGACCGAAATGAATGATATACCACTAGCACACAACCGCTAGTACCGGCGCACATAGACAATTCTCGATTAACAAGCCAAAGTACTTATCAAGGCCTACGTGGGTAATTCCCGATTAAACAAGCCAAAGTACTTATCAAGGCACACATGGAATAATTCTCATTTAAACAAGCCAAAGTACTTATCAAGGCACTTAGAATAATTCTCAATTAATCAAGCCAAAGTACTTATCAGGTCACACATAGAATAATTCTCAATTAATCAAGCCAAAGTACTTATCAGGGCACACTTAGAATAATTCTCAATTAATAAAGCAAAAGTACTTATCGAGCGGACACTAGAATAATTCTCAAGTAATCAAGCCAAAGTACTTATCGTGGCACACTTAGAATAATTCTCAATTAATCAAGCCAAAGTACTTATCGAGCACGCTAGAATAATTCTCAAGTAATCAAGCCAAAGTACTTATCAGGGCACACTTAGAATAATTCTCAATTAATCAAGCCAAAGTACTTATCAGGGCACACCTAGAATAATTCTCAAGTAATCAAGCCAAAGTACTTATCAGGGCACACTTAGACTAATTCTCAATTAATCAAGCCAAAGTACTTATCAAGGCACACTTAGAATAATTCTCAATTAATCAAGCCAAAGTACTTATCAGGGCACACCTAGAATAATTCTCATGTAATCAAGCCAAAGTACTACGTACGTACATTCTTTTCAAAAGACTCATTTTTATGTAATACCCCAAGATACTAACACCCGTAGTATCAAGGTGTGTCTATTTTTCAAATTAAGTTACTACACGCTTAGAAAACTCATTTCAAAGCTTGAAATCAAGTAACTTCAAATTTTCACAATCAAGGCAAATTATGCCCATTAATCAAAATAGACAACTTTCTAAACCTTCCATAAGGCCGTTATAACCAACTTCCCATAAAGTCGTTATAACCCTTTATGGTCTTTAGACAATTTCATTCTTTTTATAACCAAGAGACTTATACTTAAAACCAAGTATCACAAACTTTCAAATCAAGTTTCTTAACTTTCAAAAATACTTCGAGTCTCTTAATATATAGAAAACAAGTTTCTTCAACTTTTAAACCTTAAGTAACTCACACCTTTAAAACAAGTTACTTCTCTTAAATCATGTCATTTCTCCTCTTTTAAAACAATTAAGTAAATCACTCCTTTGACTCCCCTAAAGTCATTATAATGACCTTTAGGTTTTGGAACTAAGGCACTAGCCAAAAGGTTTGGAAACCACTTCCTTTTCAAGACTCTATGTACTTTAAGTAAAATACTTCCACTCTTTAAGAATCCAAACTTCACTAAGGCAATGGATTATACAACTTACAATTTAAACATCAAAGTACAATCAAGGAAGTACATAGAACAAATTCTACTTTAGGCAATCCAAATACAACCAAAGAATGGATCATTTAAGGAGTAGGACATACTTTCTTTATCTTAAGGAATCATACTAGAAGAGGAGATAGTTCACATACCTTTTCGGCTAAATCCACAAGCTAAGCCGAATACGCCGTACGTAGAAGTGTCAACCTATAATGGTCACAACAAGACTATCAACTTCTAGTCTCTAACGTAGAATAATACTAAGTATACGGTCTCTAATTCTACGGAAAATCGGGCAGCACTTCCTTTGTTTCTACTCACTTTGCCACCTTTTTCAAGGCCGAATACAATAACCAACACGCCACATTTAAGGCTCAAAACAACAACCAAACAAAGGGGATTACACGCCTTACTTGTCACGACCCGTTCCGGGGCCAGTGACTTGTGTCTTACCCGGGCACCCAAGTAGTCATACATCAGAGAAAATCAGCGGAATATAAAAACAAGACATGAACAATGTAAATTGAGACACAGTTTATCTGAGAAAAGTCGCCTTTCGGCATATATAAATAAACCAAAATCGCGATTACATCCCAGTAACTGCATAGGACTACAGACCTCTAAGGAAGTAAACAACTATGGCGGGACAGGGCCCTGCCATACCCTGAATGTACATATATCTACAACATCAGGGAGAACCATACCAAAAGTCGAGCCTCCGGAGAAGATGGAGCTCCTGACACCAAAGCAAAAGATCCTAAGGATGCAGATCTAGCACCTGCTGTCCCTTACCTGCGGCATGAACGGCCCAGGAGAGTCGCATCTGGTACCAAGTATGTGAATCGTAAAGTACTTAAATGAAATCATATCATTTTAAAGCCAATTTTACAAATATGTATGGAATAACCAATGTAACCGCACATAGTGCCACATCACAAACAAATGTAACAATGGTAAATCGTAACATGTCTTTTCTAGGTGCGAATGATCGGGCAAGGCTAATCGCCCATAGTATCATTATGCATGCCTAATTACGGACTCGTAGTCGCATAAGCCACCTAGGCCGCATGAGGTATTCCGCATCGAGGGTAGCTACTCCTCGGCATCGCCTGGACTCGTAGTCGCGTGGCCACATAGACCGCGTGGCCACATGGACCGCACACTAACACGGAACTCTCGTAGCTCGCATAGGTCCCTGGACCCGCATGAGGTATTCTCGAATCATAGTCCCGGTGCACGAGGTATACCCGCATGGAGGCGAGCAACCCCCGGTATATCATGTCAAGAGGTGAGTGATGTAATACTAGCATAACGGCTTATCGTTATACAACATAAGCACAAATAAGAATAACCTCTTTACACAAACGTTTACAAGATACTAACACACATAGCATCACAATATGTCTACTCAACAAACCATCTCACTGTACTTTCCAGAAATCAATACAAGTCTTTTATAAACACATAAGTAAACCGTTCCTTTTATCTTTCTTAAGTCGTTATACCTAACTTCCCATAAAGTTAGTATAACTCTTAAGCTTTTGTTTAAAAACCAAGTATTACTCTTCTTTAAAAAATGATTCATAATTCTTTTGAAATACTTTAAGATTCTTGTTATTTAGACTCAAGTCAAAAGACGTCAAGTAAAACCATGTTCAGTTAACACACGACGTCGTCTACCGTACTATATATATACTTTAAAATATCATGCTCTGAGGATAGGAAGAATCACATACCTTCTCGTGAAATCCACCGCCAAGTCGAATATGTCACGCAGAGTATCAACCTATAATAGTCAAATACGCCTATCAACGCCTAGACTACTCAGTAGGATAATCTGCGCAGGGTTCTCTATTCTACGGAAAATCGGGCAAGACTTCCCTACCGTAAACTATACAAGTCTCAGTAAATACTGATCCATGTAAGTACAGTTCAATCTTCTTTAATATACTTAGATGTAATTACGTTCAATTCTCTTCGTAATACCCTTCTATGTATTTTATACTTATTTCTATACTTCTACGATGTATTCTCCAATTATAATAGAAGGATAAGATTATTATTTACCTCGATAAGCCCAAAATTATCCAAGATATAAGTCGATCCTGAGCAAGGTTTAGCTCCTAATCTGTACGCTCCAATCCGCTCCAAGAAACCCTTAGAAGTTTCTACACAACTTCTACCTTCTACTTCAACCAACTATGAAGTTTCTCTTTAGGGTTTCGCTCAGTGACTAAAGGAATAAAAGGTAGTATTTTCGGACTCTACGTATAGAGGTAACTTTGGAAATACTATAAGGGATTGGCTAAGGTATTTTGGGGATAGTAACAATACTTGGAGAGTATTTTCTACCAAGGGGGCTTTGAGACTACTAGGAAAGGGGAGAGGGTGTTTCGCTTAGCTCTCTGAGGGAAGTGAGGCTGGGACGAGAAGCTCACAAGGGGGAAGGGAGATTTCAAGACTTGGAAAGTATTTTGTGGATGAAGAAGTCTTCAACTTAAGGGGGGTATTTATAGGGCTTTCAAGGGCTAAGATGAGGGCAAGTGGAGGGAAAGTGGAGGGTGGGGATTTGCACAAGTGCACCCTAACCATACTCCACAAATCACTCATAAACATTGACCCATGGTTTAGGCCTTAAAATCATGCCAACCGTGCCCTCTTTGCCGTCCACTTGAGGGTCACCCTCTCGTTGGTCCAAAATATTTCATCTCTCGGAAAAATCCATAAAAATTATAAATGACCTAGCCGTAATTTTCCCTACGCAAGTTTTGGAAAACGTTTCGTCGGAAAAAAATTCGTTTCGTGGGTTGTGCACAAATTTTCGTCCCTATGCCTACTTTAAGGCTTAAACTTTTGTACGTACGCCCTTACGTACATACTCTGAAAATACGGGGTATAAAATTCTCCCCTCCTTAGAAACATTCGTCCCGAATGTTCCTTCCCAAGACAGATAACGATAAGGTTCCTCATAACTTAAACAGTTTGCAAATGCCACACATGGCCACAATACAACACTTAAGCAGATATGATACTGAAAATTTACAAGTAGGAAAGTGAGTTACCTGGAGGTGTGGGGAATAGGTGAGGATACTTCTGCCTCATGTCCTCCTCGCCTTCCCACGTCATCTCCTCCTCGAGCTCGTTCCGCCACGTAACTTTGTGGAAGCCACGTCCTTGGTCAGACGCCTAACGACGATCGATTATCGCTATGGGAATCTCCTCATACGATAACCCCTGATCACACGGACATCGTCAATCGGGTGCACCTAGATGGATCCCCGTACATCTCTCCGGCGTAGAAACATGAAACACCGGATGCCGCCTCCGGATCGGACGGCGGATCCAACTTATAGGCAACCTTGCACCACTGCGGACAATCGTACGCCCAATGTACCGGGTGAGTTTCCTTCTTCCCGAATCTCATCACACCGCTTCATGGGTGACACTTCAGAAAACCAATCATCAACCTCGAACTCTAGATCCGCGACGATGATCTGCGTATGACTTCATGCGACTCTGGTGTCGATAGCGCTCTGGATAAGCTTCACCTTATCCACTGCTGTATGTCAGTGCGGTCCCACTAATCGCACCTCGCCTACATCAAACCAGCCTATCGGCGATCTGCACTTCCTCCCCAAGGCCTCATAAGGCGCCCGTGAATCTGGAGTGGTAGCTATTATTATCGCAAACTCAACTAGAGGCAAATGATCCTCCAGCTACCACGAAGTCAATAACACGGGCTCGCAGATATCCTCAAGAGTGCGGATAGTGCGCTCTGCTGTCCGTCTGTCGAGGATGGAATGCGAGACTCGTGCTCACTGCGTCCCCTAGACCTTTACGGAAAGACCTCCGAAGTTAGCGTAAAGCGGGCTCTGCATGCGATATGATAGAAATAGGGACGCCATGCAGTCTCACGATCTCTCGGATGTAAAGTCTGGCATAGTCCTCAGCCGAGAAAGTCGTCCTGACGTGAAGAAAGTGGGCTGATTTCGTCAGCTTGTCGACGATAACCCAAATAGAATCATGTTTCCTATGAGTGCGAGGTAATCCTGTGATAAAGTCCATGTTTATCACCTCCCACTTCCAGGTCGGGATATCTATCATCTGCAACAAACCACCAGGCCTCTGGTGCTCTACCTTCACCTACTGACAACACGGGCACTGAGCTACAAACTCTGCAACGTCCCTCTTCAAGCCATCCCACCAATACACAGATCTGAGGTCGTGGTACATCTTGGTCGACCCCGGATAGATAGAGTAACGCGCGCTGTGTGCTTCCCCTTGAACCTGCTGCCGAAGTCCTGCAATATCTGGAACACACAACCTGCCCTCAAACCTTAGCACCCCATCAGGTGCTACCTCAAAAGGACCCTTCCCCTCACGAAGAGTCGTATCACGATACCGCGTCAAAACCGGATCCTCAAATTGTTGCCTCTTCACCTCCTCGACGATGGAAGACTCGGCAACCTCTCGAACTCGAACCCACCGCTATCGTAATCAATTAATCGGACTCAAGGCTCGCTAGCGATGTAACTCGCGACCATGCCTCTTCTCTGCACATCCGATAGACTCCCATCGACTTACGGCTAAGAGCATTCGCCACATTGGCCTTCCCGGGTGGTACAGATATCAACATCATAATCCTTGAGTAACTCTAACCACCGTCTGCCGTAATTTCAGCTCCTCTGTGAAGATATCTGGAGGCTCTTGTGGTGCGTATAAATATCCACATGAACCCATACAAATAGTGCCTCGGATCTTCAAGGCGTGAATCACGCGCGACTCCAAATCATGGGTGGGGTAGTTCCTCTCATGCTTCTTAAGGTGTCGGGATGCGTGCGCTATAACCTTACCAGTGCATCAACACACATCCGAGCCCGACGCTGACGTCACAATACACTACATAACCGCGGACCTCGGAAGAGTAAGAACGGGGTGGTCGTCGATCTCTCAAGAATCGAAACCCCGCTCCAAGCATCACCATCAAACTTAGCGCCTTCCGAGTCGGCTAGTCAATGGTGCGAGAGATAGAAGCAAACTTCTACTGACGCCGATAGTAACTGCAAGGCCCGTAAAGTGCGCACCTCTGCCGGAGTAGTAGGTCTAGGCCAACTCGATCGCCTCGATCTTGGCGTATCCACCCGAATACCATCTACCCGACAATATGCCCGAAAAGCCACGAAGCCAACCAAAACTCACATTTGGAAAACTTGGCGTATAATCACTGGTCTGGAGAACTCTCAAGATCGCCAAATGCTCGCGTACTCGCTGCTCTGAGCGGGAATAAACCAAGATGTCATCAATGAAAACTATCACAAACGTGTCCAAAAATGGCTTGAACACTCGGTTCATTAAATCCTTGAATACCGCCGGAGCATTGGTCAACCCGAAAGACATAACCCTGAACTTATAGTGCGTCTGGGTCCGAATGCGATCTAGGGACATCCGCCTCTCGACTGTACTGATGATAGCCGATCGCGATCGATCTTGAGAAACATCTCGCACCCGCAACGGGTCGAATAAATCATCAATCACGGGAAGGGGTATTCATTCTTAATGGTCACCTTGTTCACCGTCAGATCAACACATGCGCAGCGTCGCCCTTCTTCTTTACGAACAATCTGGCGCTCCCGGGAGAAACACTAGGCCTAATGAAGCCCTTCTCCGGAAATCTCTCGGTGGTCCTTGACTCTCAACTCGGCGGTGCCATTACGTATGGCGGAATGGAAATAGCCGAGTGTCCGCAAAGACATCGATACAAAACTCTATCTCCTCTCGTGAGGATACGAGGTCGTGCTGAAACACATCGGGAACTCTCGACTCGAACCGATGAAAATCTGGTACCGCGACCTCGTGATCAAATACCGAACGAGATGGTAGATATACCCCTTCTGCACCATCTTCCTAGCCTTGAGGTAAGAAATAAACCTACCCCTCGGCGATACAGTGTTCCCCTCCCACTCAACAACCGACTCCTCAGGAAACTGGAATCGTACCACTCTTTCCATGCTGTCTACATTGGCGTAGCAAGACGCTAGCCAATCCATACCCATGATCACATCAAAATCAGTCATATCCAACTCTATCAAGTCGGCTGGTCGACGATCGCATATGGTCACTGGACAAGCCCTATATACCCGCCGAGCTACCACCGAATCACCCACTGGTGTAGCTACCTCGAAAGGGTCTATGGACTCAGGCTCTATCCCTATCCTACTAGCAACAAGGGGAGATATATAGGACAGAGTAGAACCCGAATCTTTCAAGGCATACACGTCACAACATGAAACCGATAAAGTACCTGTGACGACATCAGGTGAGGCCTCCTGGTCCTGCCGGCTGGACAAGGCATATATGCGCTCGAGGACCAAGAAGCTGGACCAGCGCCACGACCTCTGCCGCGACCTGCCGCCCATGAGTACCTATTACGACCCGAACCGGGCGTGGTCGTGCCTTACCCGCACCCTAGTGATACAACATCGAGAAATCGTGAATATAAAACACAACATGAAACAATGTAAAGGAAACACATGTTTATCGAAGAAAAGTTGCCTTCGGCATATATATATATAAAAATTAGATCCGACGATTCATCCCATTACAACTCTCGCCACAAGATTACTACGGACCTCTAAGAATGATATGACAACAATGGCGGGACGGGGCCGCCATACCCTGAATGTAAGTACTACAACGACGGGGACTATACCACCGATAAGCCCGAGAAACGGAGCTTCCCAAACGCCGAATCAGACCCTAAGAGCGAGGATCAACAATTGGTGTACCTCTACCGCGGCATGAACGCAGCCCGGCGAGGTCGCATAACAGTACAAGTATGTGAAACGAAAATCGTAAATGAAATCATAGTAGTCTATATAAAGCGGGAGACATGTATGATAACCAAACTACGATTCACAATAAATAGCGATCATGTCAATTCGTGGACTCACGCCTTAAAGCCATCACTCAAATATAACTATGGGTCTCACGCCACAACATAAACAAGAGCGAAATAGATATCAGAATCGGTCTTTTCTAGGCGCTAATGATCGAAGCAAGGCCAATCGACCATAGTATCATTATGCGTTCCTAATCTGGACTTCCGCACTCGCATAGGTCACACATAGACCCGCGTAGTCGTATAGACCGCGTCGGTAGCCGACCGGTACCCTCCGGACTCCGCACCGCATAGTCTCAATAGACCGCATAGTCACACGCATCGCATAGGCATCCGCGTCGGGATAAAACACCTAATGATTAATCTCGAGCATACCGCTCTGCGTAGTCACATAGACCGCATAGGCCGTATAGACCCGCATCAAGGGTGGCAAGCCCTCGGTATAACAAGTCAAGGGGGTATGTGATATAATAACAGTACAACGGGCTTAACGTTTAACAACGTAAGCACAACAAGAATGACCCCCTTACACAACATCACAAGATACTAACACGCGTAGCATCCTAACATGTTTACTTATCAAATCAACAAGAAAGTATTACAAGGCTATCACAAACCAATACAATCAAGTTATTCACACAAGGTACTTTCTACTTTATGTTAACAAGTTCGGGTTTTTATCCCCAAAGTACTTCATACATTAACTCTTTAAAAGATCTGTTTCTTTCACAAAAGTCACACACAATACCCGTAGCATTAAAATAGAGTGACTATCTTTTTAAGTAAACCAAAACACTTCCTTTTGTAAAATCAAATAACAACAGTATTTTCCAAACGTTCAAGTTTGCCTAATTTCAAATGCTCAAGTTTCTCATTTTCGAAAGGTTTCGTAGTTCATAGTCTTAATCACTTAATAATATAATTCTCTTTTAAAACCATTTGAGAAACATATGCCTTATGTGTGAGTAGGTTATTCTTGTTCATAACAATATTATTAATGCAGCCATGATCTAGGAAATGTAATATCATTTTGTCTCATCTTAGCTTCTATGCAGAAGGAGGTTTCTACTGGTTTTAATAATACTTAATTAGTCAAAACATTTCCCTTTATTAACGCTGCAGTGGTTTGTTCGATACTTATTCTGATTTCCGAAATCAGTAAAACATTATTCCTTTTAACCACCAAGTACTCATTACTCACGAATGAGGTTTCACACAAAAATTCATATTAATCCATTTAAGTCAAGCCTCTTTATCTTTTAAGATCAAGTCTCTTAACTTCTAAAATTAATAAACCATTCTTTTTATCTCTCTTAAGTCGTTATACCTAACTTCCCATAAAGATAGTATAACTCTTAAGATTTTAAAACCAAGCATTACTCTTCTTTAAAAAAGGTTTCTTAATTCTTTTGATATACTTCAAGATTCTTATTATTCAGGCTTAAGTCAAAAGACATTGCCATACAACTACGTTCAGTTAACACACGTACGTCTACCGTACTATATATATATTCTTTTAAAATATCATGCTCAAGAGGATAGGAAGAATCACATACCTCGCGACGATTATCGACTATTAGCAAAACGCTCCACGGCTATAACCCGGCTAGCCTTGTCCACCTTTCAAGTAGTACATGCTACTCTTAGAACATTCAACCTATAAAGGTTATATAAGTCTATCAACTTCTACACTAATATTCTTCTGATGTGATTTCAGTTCAAGTCTTTTCTGTAATATCCTTCTATTACAGTTCAATTCTCTTCTATGAATCTTATAATCATTTCTATACAACTACAGTATGTAATTTCCAATTACAATAGAAGGATAGGATTATTTACCTCGGTAAGCCCAAAATTATCCAAGTTTAATGTCGATCCTGAGCAACGTCTAGCTCCTACTCCGGGTGCTCCAACCCGCTCCAAACAACCCTTAGAAGTTCTACAAAACTTCTTCCTAATACTTCAACCAACTGTGAAGATTTTCCTTAGGGTTTCGTTTAGTGACTGAAGGGAAGTATAATAGCATTTCTGGGCTTTTAGTATAAGTGTAACCTTGGAATACTACAAGGTATTTGGGCCAAGGTATTTTGGAATAGTAACAATACTTGGAGAGTATTTCTACCAAGAGGGGGGGTAGTATTTTACGAGACAACTCAAGGTAGGGGGGGGGAACTTTCGGCCAAGGGGAGGGTGCTCTCGACCAGGGAGGGTGCTCTCGCCGAGGGCCTCACAGCGGGAGGGTAGGCTTGGACGAAAACACTACACTAAGGGGTAGAGAGTGTCACACCCCGAACCCCGGGCCCGTGACTGGTGCCCTACCTGGGCACCCTTCTACCTTAACAACTAAGTACATTGCGGAAATTAATAACAGCTCATTTTTTTTTCTTTTAAAACAACCGTACGTGTAAGGTAAAGCCGACTAGGCTGCCATATAATATACATAAACAAAAGACACTACTGCATACGAGTCCAATCCACATATGAATACAGCACTTCTGGAGTTAAATCAAATATGACGACAAGGCCCCACAGCACCCAAACTGATAAAGCCTGCATCAAGGATATATACCAAAAGATAAACTCACAGACAGAGAGCTATCCAAAACCCCGAGCGGATCCTACACTGCCGAACACCAAACAGCGTACCTAAACTGCGGCGTGAACGCAGCCCTCAAGGAGGTCAAGACAAGAATGTACCAAGTATGTGAACAATAAATCAGAATGAAATCATACGATCTAAACAAAACAGGAGACATGTATGATAGCCAACCTACAGTACATAACACATAAGCAGTCATATCAAGTAAGAGACGCAAGCCCTCAAGGTCACTACTCAGATATAACTATGGGTCTCACGCCCATAATATCAATCATGCCCGTGGAATCCTTCCTCACCGCCGTGATCCATGATGTAATAACACCAATAAGGATACATGAACACGGTCCACTCGTGTCCTAAATACCACGTGGTCTCATGCCCTAATCCCACATCGTAAAAGCATGACCATAGGGTAACACAAACAAATCCGGGACATATATGATAATCAAATTACAACACATTGTGCCTTACCAACAATGAGAGTAAACGTAGTATCCTTACAATATAAAATAGGACGCCATGATCACAACAGACCATCCGCCCGCAGATCATTTAGCCATCCTACTCGCGGGACTATTTCACCGCGTAGGCGCGTGGACCGCGTGAGGTGTTCCTCGCATAGGACTATTTCACCGCATAAGCCCCACGGACTCGCATGAGGTATTCCTCGCATAGGTCGGACCGCCGCATGGGACTATTTCACCCGCATAAGCCCTACGGACCGGACTCGCATGAGGTATTCCTCCCATCGTGGGTAGCAAATCCACAGAATTATGCAAATGCCACCAACCCGGGGAATGACCCCGAACGACTGATATAACAATAGCACACAACCGGCTATTTCCAGCACACATAGGCAAATCCTTAATTACAAGCCAAAGTCCTTACCAAGGCACACTTAGAATAATTCTCTTTAACAAGCCAAAGTACTTATCAAGGCACACTTAGACAAATTCTCAATTTATCAAGCCAAAGTACTAATCAAGGCATACATAGAATAATTCTCTTTTAACAAGTCAAAGTACTTATCAAGGCACACTTTAGACAAATTCTCAATTTATCAAGCCAAAGTACTAATCAAGGCACACTTAGACAAATTCTCAATTTATCAAGCCAAAGTACTAATCAAGGCATACATAGAATAATTCTCTTTTAACAAGTCAAAGTACTTATCAAGGCACACTTTAGACAAATTCTCAATTTATCAAGCCAAAGTACTAATCAAGGCATACATAGAATAATTCTCTTTTAACAAGTCAAAGTACTTATCAAGGCACGCTTTAGACAAATTCTCAATTTATCAAGCCAAAGTACTAATCAAGGCATACATAGAATAATTCTCTTTTAACAAGTCAAAGTACTTATCAAGGCACACTTAGACAAATTCTCAATTTATCAAGCCAAAGTACTACATACATACATTCTTTTATAAAAGACTCTTTTCTATGTAAAGCCCCAAGATACTAACACCCGTAGTATCAAGGCGTGTCTATTTTTAAAAGTAAGTTACTACACTTTTAGAAAACTCATTTCAAAGCTTGAAATCAAGTAACTCCAAATTTTCACAATCTAGGCAACTTATGCCGATTAATCAAAATAGACAACTTTCTAAACCTTCCATAAAGCCGTTATAACCAACTTCCCATAAAGCCGTTATAACCCTTTATGGTTTTAGACGTATCCATTCCTTCAATAACCAAGAGACTTATACTATTTAAAACCAAGTATCACATACTTACAAATCAAGTTCTTAACTTTCGAAATACTTCAAGTCTCTTAATAGTTAGAAAACAAGTTTTCTTCTACTTTTTAAACCTCAAGTAACTTCACCCTTAGCACAAGTTACTTCTCTTAAATCATGTCATTTCTCCTCTTTTAAATCAAATAAGTAAATCACTCCTTTGAATCCCCTAAAGTCATTATAATGACCTTTAGGTTTTAGAACTAAGGCACTAGCCAAAAGATTTGGAAACCACTTCCTTTTTAAGACTACATGTACTTTAAGTAAAAATACCTTCACTTTTAAGAATCCAAACTTCATCAAGAAAATGGATTCTACAACTTACAATCTAAACATCAAAGTACACTCAAGGAAGTACATAGAACAAATTCTATTTTAGGCAATCCAAATACAACCAAGGAATGGATCATTTAAGGAGTAGAACCTACTTTCTTTATCTTAAGGAATCATGCTAGAAGAGGAGATAGTTCACATACCTTTTCGGCTAAATCCACAAGCTAAGCCGAATACACCGTACGTAGAAGTGTCAACCTATAATGGTCACAACAAGACTATTAACTTCTAGTCTCTAACGTAGAATAATACTAAGTGTACGGTCTCTAATTCTACGGAAAATCGGGCAGCACTTCCTTTGTTTCTACTCACTTTGCCACCTTTTTCAAGGCCGAATACAATAACCAACAAGCCACATTTAAGGCTCCAATCAACAACCAAACAAAAGGGGATTACACGCCTTACAATACGTGTAAAATTGCGCCCCACAATTCATACGAAGTAGTTCAATACTTACTAGTCATTCTCGGCCAACAATGACTCAACACAAGTCCTTTCCAATTCTTTTCCAATTTCAAGTTCTTAGGTCAACATGTTACTTAGTCATAAACAACTTCAACAACTAAAATTTCCTTCTTTATTCAACATGCGACGACTTAAACTAATAATCAACTTGAATTCCAATCTTAAAGCTAAACATGCTAGTTTTCGGGTTAGGGTTCCAATAGCCCATAAACATATCAAACTTCATACTATATAACACATGCTTGCTAAGATCCATAGCTACAACAATAAGTAAGTCTTAACTTACTAAAACGACAAAATTTATACCTTTCCAAGCCCTTAAAATTTCCAAGATCCAAAGTCGCGCCTTAGAAATTCTTAGCTCCTTTCCTTAAGTTCCAATCCTCTCCAAGTATTCCTTAGAACCCTATGAAGAACTCATCCTCAAGTTCCAACTTCAAAGTTGAAGAACTCCTTCGGTTTCCGCCTTGCGACTAACGTGAAAACTCCGTTTTTCCGAAATCTTTCTATTGAGATAACCTTACAACACCCTTAGGAACATTGGGTTTAAGTCTTGTGGCTAATGGATCAAAACTACAAATTTTTCTCCTTTCTTTTCTTGCAAACCCGAGAGCACACATGGGCACACACAAGCTCTCTCAATTTTTCTAAGTGTAGAAATGCCAAGTCTTGCTACTAGTTAGTATATAACACATATTGGAGGGCTTAGACTTAAACAAATGTGAGGCTTGGATTAAAATCACATGGATCAAGCCTAAGTGGCAAGTTGACTAGTCAATTATGTCAAGCTTTGAAGACTTATCTTCCAAGAGGTTCAATGACCAAAATACCCCTCCTCTAATTCAACCAAGACCACTTATGGGGGTGCCACGTGTCGCCCTCTCATTCGTCCATAAAATTCTGTAACCCTCGTGGGCCCCACAAAACGTAAAATTCCTCGGGTGGGCCCCACGTGACCAAATCCGTAAAAATAAATTTCCATAATATTAATAAGTTCCTTACTCTTCAAATAATGCATTTTGAGAATCCAATTCTCAATAACGAACATTTTTCCTTTCCAACGTCCGGATGATTTTCCGTCGGAAGAACAATTCTTCCTTTCGTACTAATGTCCAAGTCTTGTGTTCCTCACGTACCTTCACTTACACATGTCCTGAACTTACGGGGTGTAACATTCTTCCCCCCTTAGAAACATTCGTCCCCGAATGTTCTTAGTCGGTTATCAAGCTATACAAACTCCGGCATAAACTCTATACTATGCCTATCAATCAAAACTGCACAAGACCAACGATGCCACATGGCCACCACATAACATACGTAAACATAATAATGGACCATCCGTCCGTGGTCCCTTCTCACAAAACTTGAAGGTTCTGATCTTCCCAAACGCGGGATCCTAGAGGTTCCTTTCTTTCCTTACTTGTCATACTTTCTCGTGCTTTCAAACTCATCTAGTACACGCATAAAATCTCAAATTTTGTTTCGTTCCCAATCCTTGGAGTTACTAACCAACTTGGCCATTATGCTACTTGAATTTCCGCTAAGGCTCTTCTCGGTCCTTACGACCTAGTTCCGGTGGAACGCGTCCACAAACTCGTACAACGATTAACTAAACTTGGGCCTGGCCTCCCCAGGACCCTACCACATAACGGGACCATTTCTAACTGACATCACCCCATTCCAAACTATCGGCTGACCCGAAATAAGTCCATAACCCGACTCATGGTCACGCTTAACTTCTCATTCTTAGTCTGAAATAAATCTCTCTCTTATCTCAAGGTACTTCTTACCCTACCCCCTATTCACTGGAGGTTCGTCTCATAAGCCAAAGTATTTCTACTGCACAATCTTCCTATCGGTCTTACACTTATTGGGTAATTACAACTTGTGAACTTTATACAACTATAGTCTCGGTTCACCTATCATTCTTGTCAACATTCTTACTTCTCACTTTACTAATCAAAGTATCCTACCTGCAGGGTACTATCACTTACAACCGCTAGCACCGCTATCTTGGTCAATAACATAATCGCTTCCCTATGACCCTATAGTCTTCTCCTAACCGAAACCGAGGCTCGTCTTGGGGCCTCAAACTGGCGCAGGACTCGCCATTGCGGAACAACATCCAGTATAACCTGGGCATAAGCCCTATCAACTCTCTGAGTCTGACTAGTATCTCCTGCTACTCCTTTGCCCTGCTGGGCGACTGTTGCCCTCCTCGAGGCATAATCAGAATACAACAATACGTCGAGAGGAATTATCTTACTAACACACTCTGGGCACCATCTTAGAGTGAGAAGAATGAAACCAACTCCTAAATGTCCTGTAGCCTCCTGCATGGGTGTGGCGCAACACACCGATAATCAAGACTCTACTAGACACGGTCAGTAGATATTCAGAGGATCGCTCACGATACCACTCTGTCACACCCGAACCGGGCGTGGTGGTGCCTACTACAGGCACCTTCTACCTTAACAACTAAGTACATTGCGGAAATTAATAACAGCTCATTTTTTTTTCTTTTAAAACAACCGTACGTGTAAGGCAAAGACGACTAGGCTGCCATATAATATACATAAACAAAAGACACTACACTGCATACGCAGTCCAATCCACATATGAATACGCACCTCTAGGAGTTAAATCAAATATGACGGACAAGGCCCGCCGTACCCAAACTGCATAAAGCAGATCAAGGATATATACCAAAAGATAAACTCACAGACAGAGGAGCTATCCAAAACCCCGAGCAGATCCTACACTGCCGAACACACCAAGCAGCGTACCTAAACTGCGGCATGAACGCGGCCCCGAAGGAGGTCGATGCGAAGAATGTACCAAGTATGTGAACAATAAGTGCGTAATGAAATCATAATGATCTAAACAAAGCAGAGACATGTATGATAGCAACCTACGATATAACACATAGCAATCATATCAAGTCGTGGCGCAAGCCTCAAGGTCACTACTCGAGATATAACTATGGGTCTCACGCCCATAATATCAATCATGCGTGGAATCCTTCCTCACCGCCGTGATCCATGATGTAATAACACACCAATAAGGATACATGAACACCCGGTCCACGTGTCCTAAATACCACGTGGTCTCATGCCCCGGAATCCCACATCGTAAAAGCATGATCATAGGGTAACACAAACAAATCCGGGGACATATATGATAATCAAATTACAACACATTGTGCCTTACCAACAATGAGAGTAAACAGTAGTATCCTTACAATATAAAATAGGATGCTCATGATCACAACAGGACCATCCGCCCGCAGTATCATTTATGTCACGACCGAACCGGGCGTGGTCGTGCCTACCGGGCACCCTAGTGATACAACATCAGAGTAATCAGCGGAACATAACACAACAACATGAAATAACAAGAAGTGTACAACAGTTAACTTAGAAAACTTGCCTTTCGGCATATATATATAAATAACAATTTGAACAGTTACATCCCTTTCTACAACTCTTCCCACAACAGTACTACAGACAGGGCCCCGTCATACCCCTGAATGTAAGTACCTACAACAACAGGGGACTATACCAAGATAAGCCTCCGGAGAAACGGAGCTTTCCCAAACGCTGAACTGTGACCCTAAGAGCGAGGATCAACGACTGGTGTACCTTTACCTGCGGCATGAACGGGCCCCCGAAGGAGTCGCATAACAGTACCAAGTATGTGGCGAAAAATCAGAAATGAAATCATAATAGTCTATAAAGCAGAGACATGTATGATAACCAAACTACGATTCACAATAAATAAGCGATCGTGTCAAGTCGTGACTCACGCCTTCAAAGTCATCACTCAAATATAACTATGGGTCTCACGCCACAACATCAATCATGCCCGTGGAATACCTTCCTCACCGGCGATCTATGATATAAAAGCATCAAGGAATACACATGAACACGTGTCCCACTGTGTCCTAATAAAACCGTCTGAGGTAAGTGCGAAGGCATAGCCGACTACTAAAACCCACAGTACCAACAAGGTCATAAATCGTACATGAGATCTGTCTGACCGTCACATGATCAAAGCCGCCACTCGCCGCAGATATCTAATGTGCGCGTCTAGCCACCGAACTTCCGCACTCGCGTAGGCCACTCAATGGCCCGCATGAGGTATTCCGCGCATCGAGGGTAGCTACTCCGGCGGCGTCACGGACTCGCGATCGCGTAGCCACATGCACCGCATGACCATAAAGGCCGCACACTAACCTCGAACTCTCGTAGCTCGCGCAGGCCACAGCACCGCATAAGGTATTCTCGAATCATAGGTCACACAGACGCTGAGTCTACCCGCGTGGAGGCGACTAACCCGGAAACATGTCAAGAGGTGAGTGATGTAATACTAGCATAACGGCTTACCGTTAAACAACATAAGCACAACAAGGGAAAACCCCTTTACACAAACATAACAAAATACTAACACACGTAGCATCCTAATATGTTTACTTATCAAATCAACAAGAAGGTATTACAAGGCTATCTCAAACCAATACAATCAAGTTATTCACACAAGGTACTTTCTACTAACAAGTTCGGGTATCTATCCCCAAAGTACTTCATACATTAAATCTTTAAAAGATCCGTTTCTTTCACATAAGTCACACAATACCCGTAGTATAAAATAGAGTGACTGTCTTTTTAAGTAAACCAAAACACTTACCTTTGTAAAATCAAGTAACAACATTATTTTCCAAACGTCCAAGTTTGCCTAATTTCAAATGTTCACGTTTCTTATTTTAGAAATGTTTCGTAGTTCATAGTCTTATTCATTTAAGAATATAATTCTCTTTTAAACAATCTGAGAAACATAAGCCTTATATGTGAGTAGGATATTCTTGTTTATAACAATCTTATTATAGCAGCCATGATCTAGGAAATATCATTTTGTCTCATCTTAGCTTCTATGCAGATGGAAGTTTCTACTGGTTTTAATAATACTTAATTATTCATTACATTTTCCTTTATTAACGCTGCAGTGGTTTGTCGATACACATTCTGATTTCCGAAATCAGTAAAACATTATTCCTTTTAAAACCAAGTACTCATTACTCACGAATGAGGTTTCACGAAATTCATATCAATTCATTTAAGTCAAGTCTCTTATCTTTTAAGATCAAGTCTCTTAACTTCTATAATCAATAAATCATTCATTTTACCTTTCTTAAGACGTTATACCTAACTTCCCATAAAGCTAGTATAACTCTTATGTTTTCAAAACCAAGTGTTACTCTTCTTTCAAAAACAGTTCTTAATACTTTTTGAAATACTTCGAAGTCTTTTATCATTCGTGCTTAAGTCAAAAGACACGGCGTACAACCACGTTCGCTTAACACGCGTCGTCTACCGTACTATATATACTTTAAAATATCATGCTCAGCGTATAGGAAGAATCACATACCTCGCGACGATTATCGACTATTAGCAAATCGCTCACGGCTATAACCCTATTAGCCTTTGGTCCACCTTCTCAGTAGCACACGCTACTCGCAGAACATTCAACCTATACGGGTTATACAAGTCTATCAAAGTCTAGACTACTCGGTAGAATAAATCTAGATACAAGATCCTACGGAAAATCGGCAAAGACTTCCTATCCACAAACTACAAGTTCATCTGATCCTACGTAATTACAGTCCGATTCTCTTCTTTAGATTCAGCTTAAGTCCAAAGACATTGCACAAACTATGTTCAGTTCTATATATAGTATACTTCAACTATATATTCCTACAACGTGTATTTCCAATAACAATAGGGGGACAAGATAATTACCTTGATAAGCCCATAATTATCCAAGTATAGATGTCGATCCTTAGCAACACTTAGCTCCTACTCCGGGTGCTCCAACCCGCTCCAAACAACCCTTAGAAGTTCTACGCAACTTCTTCTTAATACTCCAACCAACTATGGAGATTTTCCTTAGGGTTTCGGTTCGAGACAAAAAGGACATACGGTAGTATTTCCTGCTCTACGTATAGAGTATCTTTGGAATACTACAAGGTATCGACTAAGGTAATTTTGGGTATAACAATACTTTTGAGAGTATTTCTACCAAGAGGGGTATTTATACGAGACAACACCACAAGGGGGTGTACCCTCGCCAACCCCACTAGGAGGGGGTATTCTCGCCGAGGGGGAGGGTGCTCTCGGCCAAAGGCCTCACAAAGGGGAGAGGACTCTCGCCAAGACACTACACTAAGGGGAGGAAGAAAGCTTTCAAGACTTAGAAGTTTTGGGATGAAGAAGTCTTCACAGGAGGGTATTTATAGGGAGTTTAATGGACAAGATCAAGCCATGTGAGGGGCAAGTGGAGGGCAAGATATGCCCAAGTGCCCCCTAGTCCCTACTCCTTAAAACCCTCACAAATATCTACACAAATATCTACCAACAACTTGCCCATCCAATCGGCCCTAAGCCGCCCCCACTTGCTTCCAATGTGAGGGTGACACATGTCACCCTCCCGTTGGTCCAAAATGTTTCGTCTCTCGGAAAAATCCGCAAAAATAAGAAAAGACATAGCCGGAATTTTCCCCTCGCAAGTTATGTAAAACGTTTCGTCGAAAAACGACTCTAACCGGGTGTTGTGCACAAAGATAATTCGGCCAAGCCACCTAGGGGGGGGTGACACGTGTCGCCCTCCTATTCGTCCAAAAATATTTCATCTTCCGAAAATATCCATAATGGCCAAAATCTCAAAAACAAAGTGGGCCCCACAAAACCGTAAATTTCTCCCGTGGGCCCCACGTGACCATTTCCGAAAATAAAATTCCATAATTCTCTAATATTCCAAGAAGTCCGAATACCAAATCTGGGAATCCAATTCCCATTAACGAACCTTTTTCCTTCACAAAAACCGGAAACTTTTCCGTGGAAAAATCACCTCTTTCTTCCTCTCCAATTTCAATGTCGTATTCTCGTACGTACGTCCTCGCATACATACCCTGGAACTACGGGGTATAACATTCTTCCCCCCTTAGAAACATTCGTCCCGAATGTTCCTTCTAAGTCTCCAACCATACCAGCGCCGATATAGCCTCCACTGCTATACTTACGAAACCAATTATGCCACACATGGCCATAATATCACATACGCGCGAAACCCAAATCCAAACCAACGAGAAGTCACCTCAAATGTGTATCACAACACTACCGCTTCCACCCTTGGTCAGCTTACTAGCCTTAAATTCCTTTAAGGCTATCCCCGACCTTTACGATCCGATTCTGGTCGAACGCATCCACGAACTCGTACGATGGCCAACTAAACTTGGGCCTAACTCCCTCATAACCCTAACACAAAGCGGGACCACCACGAACTGACCCCACCAACAAACAGGCCGCGGGTTGACCCGCAACATGGCCTCAACCCGACCCGGCAACGCGCAAAACTCTAGCTCCCCGATCCGGAACAATCTCACTAATCACGTTACGAAAACCTAGCGGTCTTCTTAGCTCAACTACCCTCTTTCATTCCACACTACTTAGGGACCTATCCCAAACATAGCTCACGTGCACTATGCACTCCGATAAGGATGAAACATAACACTACACCTTTACTCGAGATGGCCTTACCTCTAAGGTCTCCACGTATAAAACTCTAAGGCTCACACCTTCTCTATCCCCCAAATCTTACTTGGTTAACTAACCAAGATTTCAAATCACAATTTACACAATGCTATCAGAATATAACACTTAAGGTATACTCACCTTATTACACATACTAATCCCTAGAGGGTTAAAGATCTATCTGTATTTACTGTTTCACTCCCCTTAGTCGTTCTAATCAAACCTGCCCCGTAGGGCGCATAGCCAGGGAAGATGACGACCTACCCACCGATCCTGAAGGCTGAGTCCTCCTACTAGGACATCCTTTCGACACATGGCTACGACGGCGCAGTAAAACAAGTACCAACTAAAGACGACATTCCCGGGATGGCGCTGTCCATGTGAGAACCGAAGTCACGGAGCTCGACCACTCTGCATACCGAACGTCCCGAACCACCGCGGAGGACCACTCTGCACCGTGGATGTGCATAATCTAATCCGTGGTGAGGTGACTCGCCTCGAAAGTTACCAAAGGACCTTGTTGTTACGGTCTCTTCGCTGCCTTGGTTAACCCGCCGATCTCTACGTTTCTCGGCTGCGTCATAAGCCCGCATACGTGCCATGCTCGCCTAATCAAGAACTACTCTTGCACAACCCTCGTTGATATTCATCAAGACTCGCGATACATCGGTATACTCTCGTAGCCAAATCCATAGCTAATGTGGTCGCTTTCTTGCAATCTAAATTCACTGTTCGATCGTGGGCGAAGGTTCAAATATCATGGCGCGATGGAACTGCGCGCCGTGCTAAACTCTTCTGGGGCTAGTGACTTCGCAGAACTCCCCGAATGAATCACTACCCTAGGTAATGATTGGGCATGTGCCCTCGTAACCCTCAGTACTCTGCTCGCGACTCCTCATTTGCCTTGTCCTCTGGGCGGGTTTGCCTACGCGAGGCATAGCGGTAAGGAAAGAAATACGTTGGAGGTCCAACTTACAACACGACTCTAAGGCACTATCTCGAGTGAGAAGAATAGAAACCAATCCTAAATATCCTATAGCCTCACGATTATTGGTGTGGTGCACAACACCGATAATCAAGACTCTTCGATACGTGTAGACACTTTCCGAGGATTAACTGCTCTGATACCACTTTTGTCACGACCTGAACCCGGGCCCGTGACTGGTGCCTTACCCCGGGCACCCTAGTGATACAACATCAGAGTAATTAGCGGAACATAACACAACAACATGAAATAACAAGAAGTGTACAACAGTTAACTTAGAAAACTTGCCTTTCGGCATATATATATAAATAACAATTTGAACAGTTACATCCCTTTCTACAACTCTGCCCACAACAGTACTACAGACCTCTAAGAATGATACGACAACAACGACGGGACAGGGCCCCGTCATACCCCTGAATGTAAGTACCTACAACAACAGGGGACTATACCAAGATAAGCCTCCGGAGAAACGGAGCTTTCCCAAACGCTGAACTGTGACCCTAAGAGCGAGGATCAACGGCGGTGTACCTTTACTGCGGCATGAGCGGCCCCGGGAGGTCGATAACAGTACCAAGTATGTGAATCGAAAAATCAGTAAATGAAATCATAATAGTCTATAAAGCAGAGACATGTATGATAACCAAACTACGATTCACAATAAATAGCGATCATGTCAAGTCGTGACTCACGCTTCAAAGTCATCACTCAAATATAACTATGGGTCTCACACCCACAACATCAATCATGCGTGGAATACCTTCCTCACCGCCATCATGATATAAAAGCATCAAGGAATACACATGAACACGTGTCCCACTGTGTCCTAATAAAACCGTCTGAGGTAAGTGCGAAGGCATAGCCGACTACTAAAACCACGATACTCAACAAGGTCATAAAGCGTATTATGAGATCTGTCTGCATCGTCACATGATCAAAGCCGCCACTCGCTCGCGATATCTAATGTGCGCGTCTAGCCAGAACTTCCCGTAGCTCGCATAGGCCACTCCGATGGCCCGCGTGAGGTATTTCCGCGTCGGTAGCTACTCCCCCGGCGTCTGGACTCGCGATCCGCGTGGCCACATAGACCGCATGACCATAAAGGCCGCACACTAACACGGAACTCGTAGCTCGCGCATAGGCCACATGCACTCCGCATAAGGTATTCTCGAATCATAGGTCACACAGACACTTTGAGTCTACCGCGTGGAGGCGACAACCCGGAAACATGTCAAGAGGTGAGTGATGTAATACTAGCATAACGGCACTGTTAAACAACATAAGCACAACAAGGAAAACCCGCTTTACACAAACATAACAAAATACTAACACACGTAGCATCCTAATATGTTTACTTATCAAATCAACAAGAAGGTATTACAAGTCTATCTCAAAACAATAAAATCAAGTTATACAAAAAAGGTACTTAATACTAACAAGTTCTGTATCTATCCCCAAAGTACTTCATACATTAAATCTTTAAAAGATCCGTTTCTTTCACATAAGTCACACAATACGTAGTATAAAATAGAGTATTTGTCTTTTTAAGTAAACCAAAACACTTACCTTTGTAAAATCAAGTAACAACATTATTTTCCAAGCGTCAAGTTTGCCTAATTTCAAATGTTCACGTTTCTTATTTTAGAAAGGTTTCGTAGTTCATAGTCTTATTCATTTAAGAATATAATTCTCTTTTAAACAATCGAAACATAAGCCTTATATGTGAGTAGGATTTTCTTTTTTATAACAATCTTATTATAGCAGCCATGATCTAGGAAATATCATTTTGTCTCATCTTAGCTTCTATGCAGATGGAAGTTTCTACTGGTTTTAATAATACTTAATTATTCATTACATTTTCCTTTATTAACGCTGCGGTGGTTTGTCGATACATTCGATTTCCGAAATCAGTAAAACATTATTCCTTTTAAAACCAAGTACTCATTACTCACGAATGAGGTTTCACACGAAATTCATATCAATTCATTTAAGTCAAGTCTCTTATCTTTTAAGATCAAGTCTCTTAACTTCTATAATCAATAAATCATTCATTTTACCTTTCTTAAGACGTTATACCTAACTTCCCATAAAGCTAGTATAACTCTTATGTTTTCAAAACCAAGTGTTACTCTTCTTTCAAAAACAGTTCTTAATACTTTTTGAAATACTTCGAAGTCTTTTATCATTCAGGCTTAAGTCAAAAGACATGGTCGTACAACTACGTTCAGTTAACACGCGTACGTCTACCGTACTATATATACTTCTTTAAAATATCATGCTCAAGCGTCTAGGAAGAATCACATACCTCGCGACGATTATCGACTATTAGCAAATCGCTCCACGGCTATAACCCGGCTAGCCTGGTCCACCTTCTCAAGTAGCACATGCTACTCGCAGAACATTCAACCTATACAGGTTATACAAGTCTATCAAAGTCTAGACTACTCGGTAGAATAAATCTAGATACAAGATCCTACGGAAAATCGGGCAGCACTTCCCTATCCGTCAAACTACACAAGTCTACTGTAATACAGTCCTACGTAATTACAGTCCAGTTCTCTTCTTTAGATTCAGGCTTAAGTCCAAAGACATTGCCGCAAAACTATGTTCAGTTCTATATATAGTATACTTCAACTATATATTCCTACAACATGTATTTCCAATAACAATAGGGGGACAAGATAATTACCTTGATAAGCCCATAATTATCCAAGTATAGATGTCGATCCTTAGCAACGCTTAGCTCCTACTCCGGGTGCTCCAACCCGCTCCAAACAACCCTTAGAAGTTCTACGCAACTTCTTCTTAATACTCCAACCAACTATGGAGATTTTCCTTAGGGTTTCGG
This sequence comes from Przewalskia tangutica, assembly GCA_029844215.1. NCBI lineage: Eukaryota > Viridiplantae > Streptophyta > Magnoliopsida > Solanales > Solanaceae > Przewalskia > Przewalskia tangutica. The sequence goes on from CM056740.1 coordinate 17,726,323, forward strand.
TTTGAGACAAAAAGGACATACTGGTAGTATTTCTGACTCTACGTATAGAGGTATCTTTGGAATACTACAAGGTATACGGCTAAGGTAATTTTGGGTATAACAACAATACTTTTGAGAGTATTTCTACCAAGAGGGGGGGTATTTATACGAGACAACACCATGAGGGGTGTGTACCCTCGCCAACCCAGCTAGGAGGGTATTCTCGACGAGGGGAGGGGTGCTCTCGGCCAAAGGCCTCACAAAATGGGAGAGGGACTCTCGGCCAAGACACTACACTAAGGGGGAGGAAGAAAGCTTTCAAGACTTAGAAGTTTTGGGATGAAGAAGTCTTCACAAGGGAGGGGTATTTATAGGGAGTTTAATGGACAAGATCAAGCCATGTGGGGGGCAAGTGGAGGGCCAAGATATGCCCAAGTGCCCCCTAGTCCCTACTCCTTAAAACCCTCACAAATATCTACACAAATATCTACCAACAACTTGCCCATCCAATCGGCCCTAAGCCGCCCCCACTTGTTTCCAATGTGAGGGTGACACATGTCACCCTCCCGTTGGTCCAAAATGTTTCGTCTCTCGGAAAAATCCGCAAAAATAAGAAAAGACATAGCCGGAATTTTCCCCTCGCAAGTTATGTAAAACGTTTCGTCGAAAAACGACTCTAACCGGGTGTTGTGCACAAAGATAATTCGGCCAAGCCACCTAGGGGGGGGGGTGACACGTGTCGCCCTCCTATTCGTCCAAAAATATTTCATCTTCCGAAAATATCCATAATGGCCAAAATCTCGAAAACAAAGTGGGCCCCACAAAACCGTAAATTTCTCCCGTGGGCCCCACGTGACCATTTCCGAAAATAAAATTCCATAATTCTCTAATATTCCAAGAAGTCCGAATACCAAATCTGGGAATCCAATTCCCATTAACGAACCTTTTTCCTTCACAAAAAAACTTAGAACAGTTTATATCTAGATCTGTTATTGTTCTATTTATGGCTCTGATACCATTTTCTGGGCGGATCTTTTCATCACCTAACAACCCTAAAGAGGGGAGAACGTTGGTGGTACTTTCACTGATATTCCTGGTTTTATTACTATTATGGCGGAATCTTAAGTAATATTTCATCAGTAGTATACTAACAAGTAGTACTATCAAACTCATATGGGGTTTTATGTCCATTTTTTAATTGAATCGGTCTATAACCTCCTTACAGATTTACTAATATCATAGCTTCAGATTTTCTACTTAAGAAACATAAGCATTTAAAATCAAATAATATCATAATCTAAGAATTTCTACTAAATCAGAAGCATAAGCACAGAAAATAACTTATCTGAAATATAATTAAAACATATAAGTAAAGGAATCGTACCTCTTGCCGTGAATCTCAGATCACCGGAAATATCCTCTCCTGGCCGCTTCCCCGTCGTCGCTTCCTCGCTGTGCGGGTACTAATTCGCCTAGAGCTTGGGACAGTCTCAACAGTTCTTTCCGAGCATTCCAACAAGAGTCAAGGTTCCTAGACTTAACATGCGTTTAACTATATATCCTTCAAAGTTAATTCCTAGTTCTTATGATTCTTTTTAGTAGATCTTCTTTGGATTACGATACTATTATCTTCTTGTTCTTATGGTTTCTTTTAGTAGATCTTCTTCTTCTACGATATTAATCTGCCTTAAGATTATAGACCGATATAAGGGTTTTAGCTAAACATGATGCATATGCTAATAGAAGTTGTTATCTTTGATATAAGACTAATATTTCTTTTCTGCGAAGAAAGGGTTTGGAAGAGAGATTATAGAGAGATTATCTTGAAGATTGAAGTTGTATTTCAAAAAGCGTTATCCTTTTACGTCTGATGAGGCTCTTTATATAGATAACCTCGGGTGCTACTGATTTGACTCTTCTTGTGCGATTTTCTTGTCACGACCTTTCTTTATCAGCGACCTTTACTATTTGCTACTGATTAGCGGCTTTACTATTCCCTTTCTGATGACTTGTCTCTTCTTGTGCGACCTTTCTTTGTATTGCTATTTTGGTGCTTTACTATTCCTTTCTGATGAAAGTTACTATTCATGCTACAGTAAAGCTGATAAATTACATTTTTCTTTGCTGATATTTTATCCGTGTCTTTGTCTTGTTTTTGCTGGTATTTTCTTGCTTTCTTTGTGTTTTTCTTTTGCTGGTACTCGTGCTTTCTTTGTTGAGTTCTCCCTTGCCTTTTTCTTTGATTTTTTGCTGATATCTTGCTTTGTTTTTCTGGACATTTTGCTGATGTCTCGGCTGATATTTATTTTCTGCTGATATCCTTGTCTTCTTTTGATTTTTCTGGATTTTTGTCCTTCCGCTATTATTGAGATTTTTTGTCTTTCTCCTTAAATCTGATGTGTTTGATTTGTCATCCTTTTGCTGTTGTCCTTGCTTTGCTGTCTTCTTTGCCTTTGCTTGCTATTATCCTCTTTTTGACTTCTTCTGTGTTGTCTTTTTCTTTCTTTCGATGGCATCTTTTCCACCGCTGCTGTCCTTTTCTTTCTTTTGTCTTTTCCTTTTTCTTTTTCATATTTCTTTTTCATATTTCTTTTTGTCTTTTTCTTTTTTCATTTCTTTTTTCTTTTTTCATCTTCTTTTTCCATTTCTTTTGTCTTTTTTCATCTTCTTTTTCATATTTCTTTTGTCTTTTCTTTTTTCTTTCTTTTTCCATTTCTTTTTTCTTTTTTCATCTTCTTTTTTCATTTCTTTTTTCTTTGCGACGAATCGCTCTGGGCTAGTCTGTTAGCTCATATTTTTTGGGCTTTTCTGTGATAAATCACATTGGGCCTGCTGTTATCTTGTATCTCATAGTTTTCGGCTTATATGATAAATCATATTGGGCCTGCTGATATCTCATATGATGGGTGTCATGTAATAAAATTACATTATCCCCACGGGCTATTATTCCGCTTTCTGGGTTTCATGTAATAAAATTACATTATCCCCATGGGCTATTATTCCATTTTCTGGGTTTCATGTAATAAAATTACATTATCCCCATGGATCAGAAGATCCTTCGTCTTTTATGCTCATAACTTTTTTGCTGCCTCCGCTGCTATCTCTGAAAGTCATTGGTTTTCTTCTTTGTTTTGTTATAGCCTGATATTGCTCTATCGTCTCCTTGGCATGTTTGTGTTTCAAGTTTATTATCCTGTTCATCATGTTAGTAAGTTCGACTGTATCTTGGGCTATTATTTCATGGTTATAGTATATGGTAACTAGTTCTTCTACTTCTCCTCCTCTGGTATTTCCAATAATGCTTGCCTTTCCCATTCTGATCATATCTTCTAATCTTCCTGCTAAGGTTGTTAGTCCAATGGCTCTTTTGTTGCTTAGCCATTCTTGAAACTGGTTTATTTTGCATGGCATTTCCTTTTTTGAATCTGTATTTTCTCCTGTAATGGTACTATTCCTGCCTGATTTGAAAAGTTGACATAATATAATGGGTTTACCTGTTAGGTCTGATGATGCATCAAACACTTGTATTCCGTATATTCCTGGTCCAAACGTTTCTCTCATAGATTGGACTGATTTTATTATGTTGTTTGGTAGGTCTGATATACTGCTGAGGGTATCATCTGTCATGACCTTATCTAGGAATCCATACTTGAAAAGTTTATGGACTACCTTTGGATCGGTTTTTTCAAGACATAGGTACCTTGGGTATTTGCTAAATCTTGATGCTCTTAATATGTTAGGGTTGGATTTATAAGTGTAGTACTTTGAGATGGTTTCATAGGCTGTGATGGTATCTGGGGAAAATGTTAATCTTTCAGCCATTGATGTTATCTGGGATGTTGGTATTTGGGACGTTGATGGCATTTTTAGTAGTCTTGAGTTGAGGGTAGGAAAGTCTGTGGTATTTTTTGGAGATTCTCTCAGGTTCTTGTATGTTTGGTAATCAGTGAAGCACTCTTTCAGCTGACTGATCAAACTATTATTTTCCCTGAGTATTCCTTCCAGTTCTTGTATCTTGGATTCCATGGCTTGATTGCTGCTGATAACTTTGCTTATTATATTGCTGATATAATCTTCGAAGCTGTCGCTGTTAACTGACATCTTGGTATCTGTTGCCAATATAGGTTAGGAGTTTTCAGACGTATGTAAAATAAAATCGGATTTTATCTGTACCTTTTTATTCCAATTTCTTCGGTCAGTATGGTATGCTGGTTTGTACCTCTTATGGATTTCTTCCATTAAGTTCTTGGTTAAGTTCTCTGTCTTGCTCATATTCCCTGACTTCCTCTTTCAATTCTAAACTTTGTGTTAGTTCTTGCAATTCTATCGTTCTTATTTCGGCTAACCTTTGTCTTATTTTATTAAGGCTTTTCACAAGCTTTTTGTATCTATCATGATAATATTTCCTTCCTGTTTCGTTAGTAACTGTAATAAGCTTATTACGGGCATAATCTTCATATTGTACCCAATAATTTCTTTCGTCTATTAACTTTCTTTTTTCTTTCTGTAAATCCATTATAGGATTTTTATTTCGGGCGTTTGTCAATTTAATTGTGTTGTGTCCTTTTTTGCCTTACGTATTTTCTCCAAAATTTTGACCTCTTCCTATTATCTGGCCTTACGTATTTTCTCCAAAATTTAGATCTTTTCCTATTATCTGGCGGGTTATTATTTTCCCTGACTTCTTTTCGAAACTTATATTTTCTGTATCCTTTTATTAAATATGAGTTTAGGATTCTTATTTTTCTTTTTAAAGTATTTTTTGTTGGTTTTAATTGTTCTCTTGTTATTAGCCGTTTTTCTCCTAGAGATTCTCTTTTTAATATCATGTTGAACGGTATTAGCGTCCTTCTCCAATCTTTTATTTCTCTGTTTAGTTCTTGTTTATCTAGTAAATATTTATCCATACTTATTCTTATTGATTCTTCAGTTTGGCTAGGTTTTGTTTGGTGTTTTACTAGTATATGTGGTGGTAATTTAGACACTTCTTTTGTTATTATAGTCGGCTTTAGTATTATTATTTTGAGAGGTTCATTACGCTTGTCTTCTATATTATTTTCAGATTTTTCTTCTATTATTGCATTTACTTTTTGTAGTGTTCCTGAACTCTGATTGTGTTCTTGTATTATTTCGGAATTATTTTTTCTTATTTCTTCTGGACTGATATTTTCTTTATTAGTATCTTCTTCCTCTTTATCTGTATTACTGCTCTTTTCTACATTTCTCTTTTTAATATTATCTTTACTAGTATTGTATACTCTTTTTCTTCTTTGTTTTCTTGTCATTTGTTGTTCCATAATACGTAGTTCTTCTCTAAGTTCACTTATTTCTGACCTTAATTTTTCTCTAAATTCTCTTATTTCTGATTTTAATTCCTCCTTTGTTTCTCCTAGTATCGTCTTAGGTTTTAATTCGTGTTTCATATTTTTATACATGGTCTTATATTTTTTGTACTTTGTAAACAACTCTTCATTAGATAACTTTAATTTCTTGTTTTCTTTTTCTAACCTAAATATTGTTTCTCGTGTGGTTTCTGATGAGCTATTACTAGTATTTCTTTCTTGTAATCTTTCGTTTGAGGTTTCTTTTACTATTACTTTACTCTTGTGGGGCTTGTGTTTTATATCTTTATACTTGGTTTTGTACATTTTATACTTTGCTAGTAAGTTTTTATTTTCTTCTTCTAATTCCTTATTTTCTTCTTCTAATAATTCAACACAAATATTTGTTTCTTTTAAATTTTCTGTATTTTTAGTTGGGTTTTCTTTAGGATCTTTCGGATCCTCTTGTTCCATAGGTTTATATTTATACCCTCTTTGTTCTAATATTTCTTTCGCATGATTTCTTAGAAATGTAATCACGCTATATTCGGTGTTTTTATTCATTTTTATTTAAAGTCTTTAGGTTATACTAATGCTTTTGCTACTTTCTTGGTATTTTATTTGACTATTATTTTCTTATTCTTTTTATCCAACCGTCTCCTATGTTTATCCATTCCTTATCGGGTTTATTATTTATCAAATCTCTTAATTGTTTTATCTTGTTCTCTAGTTCTATTTCTCTAGCACTATATTCGAGGTATTTTAGTTGTGAATTAATAGCTTCTTCTAGTAATATCTGCTTTATTTCCTTTAATTCTCTTTCCTTTTATCGACTTTTCTTGGATATTCATATTTTATTAACAAACCTTGTTTTACCTTGGTCATTAATTTCTATTCGTTATTATTAATTTTATAATCTATCATGGTTAAAAAATCACTTCCTAGTAGTAATTCATTAAAGCTATCGTATTCTACGACTGCTATGTTTATTTTATATTCTAAATCCTGAATCTTAAATCTCAGATTAACGCTTCTGGTAACTATTATTTCTCTTTCATTTTCAGGGTAATGGAAAGTCTGCGTGGAATCAACTGACAATCCTTTTCATTTATCTTACTTACATGTACAAAGCTTTTTACAGCTCCTGTATTTATTTCTGTTATACAATCAGTTGTTGTAATTTCATTGAATATAATTACTTTAATGCTTAATCTATTACTTGGCACATTTATTAAATCTAGTGTTCTTGGTATTCCTAAACTTCCTTGTTTTATTAGTGTTTCCCTTTTTATACTTAGTCTAGCTCCTTCTATTTGGGGTTTCATCCTTTGTACTATCGTTGTGATTCTTTTATTAAAATCCATTTGTATTTCTTCGGGTATGGTTATTTTAGAGTTCTCTTTGTGTTCTATTCTTTCTAGTATGTCTTGATACATTTTTGGTACTAAAATATTCATCTCGTGTTGTTTCCTTACATGATGGTTACCTGTTAAGGCATACACCATTTTTGTTTCTATACTTATAACTTTACTTCCTGGTGGCATCTTTATTCCATCTAATTTATAGTATAATGTTAACGCTAGATCTTTATGTTCATCTTTTAACGAGATACTAAAATCTGGTTGTACTGTAAACTTTAATTTTTGATATATCAAGTTTCCTTTTATTATTGATATTAGTGCGTCTTGTAGATTTTCTAAAATTCTATCATCTAGTATGTATATCTGTATGGGTGTATCTATATTTCTTTGAAAATAAGCTTTTATGGTAAATTCTACTCCTCCTAGATATATGTTTCTGTACTTTTTAGCTTCTTTTGTTGATAGTTTAGATAATTCTCTTTTTATTATATCATCAGTTATCAAATTTATTCTAGCTTTTCCATTTATACTTGTGGTATCTATTATATTCTCATGTTTTTGTATTATATACCGAACTTCTTTATTTCTTTCGAACCATTTTGTTTTAAATATCTTTTTTATTGATAATTCTTCTTGTTCATCTTGTATTTTTTGGTATGTTTCTGGTTTAAAACTTAATGTTTGTGTTGTTCCTCCTTCGTATTCATCCATCTGATAATATGTTTTATGTAGATCTGTCGCTATTTCTTTTCCTTTATCCATGAGTTAGCTGATTTATAAACTTATATTGTTCTTTTACGACATCATTCAAATCTTTTATTTCACGATCTTGCTTAATTATTTGTCCTATTTTTTCTTCTGTTATCATTCTGATTTCTTCTTCTTTTTGCCTTAGCTGTTCCTCTTTTATTGTTAGCCTAAGCTTTAAGTTTTTTATGATGTTTTCTTGTTCGATGTCTGTTTGGACTTTTCTGTTATGGTATTATTTGCTTCTGCTATTAGATCCATACTTATTTTACAACTTATTATGTGTTCATTTATATCTTTGTTATATATTAATCTTTTTTCTGCTATGTGTTCTAATTGTCTTAGCATGTTCTGTCGTCTTCTCATTATTTCTTCACTCATTTTATTAATATTGGCTTATTTCAAAACGTAGATCTATTAATAAATCTCTTATCATAAGTTCATGTACTTCTATTTCTCCATTCATTGCGTATATCTTATTTCTTGTTTCTTGGGCATCAAAATATATCTCATATATCTTTTTTAATTCTTCACTGTTATAAAATCTGTTATCTTCTTTTCTCTGGGTCAACCATTCATTTTGTGTTTTCAATAATTCTTTAGCTTCTATTCTTGTTTTTATTAACATGTTTAATTTCTCGACATTTCCATATCATTTTATTATATTTTATTATTCTTTCAAAAGATTGAATTGTTTTCATTCTGAATTCCAATTTTCTATATCAAACTGTTCTAAGTTGTTTTCGTCAGATCTATCAAGTTCATACTCATAGTTATTTAATCTATTATGTTCATAATTTTTGTTTATATCCAGATCTGTTATTGTTCTATTTATGGCTCTGATACCATTTTCTGGGCGGATCTTTTCATCACCTAACAACCCTAAAGAGGGGAGAACGTTGGTGGTACTTTCACTGATATTCCTGGTTTTATTACTACTATGGAGATCTTCTTTGGATTACGATACTATTATCTTCTTGTTCTTATGGTTTCTTTTAGTAGATCTTCTTCTTCTACGATATTAATCTGCCTTAAGATTATAGACCGATATAAGGGTTTTAGCTAAACATGATCTGTTATGCTAATAGAAGTTGTTATGCTGATATAAGACTAATATTTCTTTTCTGCGAAGAAAGGGTTTCGGAAGAGAGATTATAGAGAGAGATTATCTTGAAGATTGAAGTTGTATTTCAAAAACTGTTATCTTTTTCTGATACAATGAGGCTCTTTATATAGATAACCTCGGGGTGCTACAGTACTTGACTCTTACTGTGCGATTTTTACTGTGCGACCTTTACTGTGCGACCTTTACTATTTGCTACAGTATCCGGCGGCTTTACTATTCCTGCTACAGTGACTTGTCTCTTACTGTGCGACCTTTGTTGAGTTCTCCCTTGCCTTTTTCTTTGATTTTTTTGCTGATATCTTGCTTTGTTTTTCTGGACATTTTGCTGATGTCTCGGCTGATATTTATTTTCTGCTGATATCCTTGTCTTCTTTTGATTTTTCTGGATTTTTTTGTCCTTCCGCTATTATTGAGATTTTTTGTCTTTCTCCTTAAATCTGATGTGTTTGATTTGTCATCCTTTTGCTGTTGTCCTTGCTTTGCTGTCTTCTTTGCCTTTGCTTGCTATTATCCTCTTTTTGACTTCTTCTGTGTTGTCTTTTTCTTTCTTTCGATGGCATCTTTTCCACCGCTGCTGTCCTTTTCTTTCTTTTGTCTTTTCCTTTTTCTTTTTCATATTTCTTTTTCATATTTCTTTTCCACCGCTGCTGTCCTTTTCTTTCTTTTGTCTTTTCCTTTTTCTTTTTCATATTTCTTTTTCATATTTCTTTTTGTCTTTTCCTTTTTCTTTCTTTTTCCATTCAAATTTTTTCTTTTTTCATCTTCTTTTTCCATTTCTTTTGTCTTTTTTCATCTTCTTTTTCATATTTCTTTTGTCTTTTCTTTTTTCTTTCTTTTTCCATTTCTTTTTTCTTTTTTCATCTTCTTTTTTTTTTTTTTATTTCTTTTTTCTTTGCGACGAATCGCTCTGGGCTAGTCTGTTAGCTCATATTTTTTGGGCTTTTCTGTGATAAATCACATTGGGCCTGCTGTTATCTTGTATCTCATAGTTTTCGGCTTATATGATAAATCATATTGGGCCTGCTGTTATCTTGTATCTCATAGTTTTCGGCTTATATGATAAATCATATTGGGCCTGCTGATATCTCATATGATGGGTGTCATGTAATAAAATTACATTATCCCCACGGGCTATTATTCCGCTTTCTGGGTTTCATGTAATAAAATTACATTATCCCCATGGATCAGAAGATCCGTCTTCTTTCATATTTAGTATTAGATAAGTTGTTTCCTTTGAATAGTCCTTTCGCTTGGTTGTTTTGTTGTTGTTGTTGCTACAGGTCTTCATACGCCTTTGTATCAATTATCTTTTTAACTTGTATCCTGATATCTGCTTAGAAAGTCAGCTAGAAGATTCTTATTCCCAGATATATTTTTCACAATGAAATCGTAACAATAAAAGAATGATTGCCATTTTCTTCTTTTATTTAATTCTGGCAATGGGTCAATTTTATTGGTGATAAATGCTCTTACCTGAGTGTTATCAGTTCTTACAACAAACTTTGTTGGTAATAAATGGTAATGAAACCTTTTTATTCCAAATTTTACGGCTAGTAATTCTTTCTCATTAATATGGTAATTTTTTTCATTTGGTTTCCAAGTTCCTCCTCCGTATCCACATATCAAAGGTTTTTCTTTATCTATATCTTCTTGGTCATATGCTATGAGTACTGCTCCCCAACCTACCATTTTCTGGGCGGATCTTTTCATCACCTAACAACCCTAAAGAGGGGAGAACGTTGGTGGTATTCTTACTGATATTCCTGGTTTTATTACTACTATGGCGGAATCTTAAGTAATAACTTATCAGCTTTATACTAACAAGTAGTATTGACAAACTCGTATGGGGTTTTACGTCCATTTTTTAATACAATCAGTCTATAATCTTTTTCAGATTTACTAATATCATAGCTTCAGATTTTCTACTTTAAGAAACATAAGCATTAAAAATCAAACAATATCATAATCTAAGAATTTCTACTTTACCAGAAGCATAAGCACTAGAAAATAACTTATCTGAAATATAATTAAAACATATAAGTAAAGGAATCGTACCTCTTGCCGTGAATCTCAGATCACCGGAAATATCCTCTCCTGGCCGCTTCCGTCGCCGCTCGCATGCGGTACTAATTCGCCTAGAGCTTGGGGACGGTCTCAGTTCTTTCCGAGCATTCCAACAAGAGTCAAGGTTCCTAGACTTAACATGCGTTTAACTATATATCCTTCAAAGTTAATTCCTAGTTCTTATGATTCTTTTTAGTAGATCTTCTTTGGATTACGATACTATTATCTTCTTGTTCTTATGGTTTCTTTTAGTAGATCTTCTTCTTCTACGATATTAATCTGCCTTAAGATTATAGACCGATATAAGGGTTTTAGCTAAACATGATCTGTTATGCTAATAGAAGTTGTTATGCTGATATAAGACTAATATTTCTTTTCTTCGAAGAAAGGGTTTCGGAAGAGAGATTATAGAGAGAGATTATCTTGAAGATTGAAGTTGTATTTCAAAAACTGTTATCTTTTTCTGATACAATGAGGCTCTTTATATAGATAACCTCGGGGTGCTCTGATTTGACTCTTCTTGTGCGATTTTCTTGTGCGACCTTTCTTTATGCGACCTTTACTATTTGCTCTGATGTCATCCGGCTTTACTATTCTGCTATGTGACTTGTCTCTTCTTTGCGCGACCTTTGTTGAGTTCTCCCTTGCCTTTTTCTTTGATTTTTTGCTGATATCTTGCTTTGTTTTTCTGGACATTTTGCTGATGTCTCGGCTGATATTTATTTTCTGCTGATATCCTTGTCTTCTTTTGATTTTTCTGGATTTTTTGTCCTTCCGCTATTATTGAGATTTTTTGTCTTTCTCCTTAAATCTGATGTGTTTGATTTGTCATCCTTTTGCTGTTGTCCTTGCTTTGCTGTCTTCTTTGCCTTTGCTTGCTATTATCCTCTTTTTGACTTCTTCTGTGTTGTCTTTTTCTTTCTTTCGATGGCATCTTTTCCACCGCTGCTGTCCTTTTCTTTCTTTTGTCTTTTCCTTTTTCTTTTTCATATTTCTTTTTCATATTTCTTTTCCACCGCTGCTGTCCTTTTCTTTCTTTTGTCTTTTCCTTTTTCTTTTTCATATTTCTTTTTCATATTTCTTTTTGTCTTTTCCTTTTTCTTTCTTTTTCCATTCAAATTTTTTCTTTTTTCATCTTCTTTTTCCATTTCTTTTGTCTTTTTTCATCTTCTTTTTCATATTTCTTTTGTCTTTTCCTTTTTCTTTCTTTTTCCATTTCTTTTTTCTTTTTTCATCTTCTTTTTTCATTTCTTTTTTCTTTGCGACGAATCGCTCTGGGCTAGTCTGTTAGCTCATATTTTTTGGGCTTTTCTGTGATAAATCACATTGGGCCTGCTGTTATCTTGTATCTCATAGTTTTCGGCTTATATGATAAATCATATTGGGCCTGCTGTTATCTTGTATCTCATAGTTTTCGGCTTATATGATAAATCATATTGGGCCTGCTGATATCTCATATGATGGGTGTCATGTAATAAAATTACATTATCCCCACGGGCTATTATTCCATTTTCTGGGTTTCATGTAATAAAATTACATTATCCCCATGGATCAGAAGATCCGTCTTCTTTCATATTTAGTATTAGATAAGTTGTTTCCTTTGAATAGTCCTTTCGCTTGGTTGTTTTGTTGTTGTTGTTGCTACAGGTCTTCATCTGCCACTGTATCTGTTATCTTTTTTAACTGGTATCCTGATATCTGCTTAGAAAGTCAGCTAGAAGATTCTTATTCCCAGATATATTTTTCACAATGAAATCGTAACAATAAAAGAATGATTGCCATTTTCTTCTTTTATTTAATTCTGGCAATGGGTCAATTTTATTGGTGATAAATGCTCTTACCTGAGTGTTATCAGTTCTTACAACAAACTTTGTTGGTAATAAATGGTAATGAAACCTTTTTATTCCAAATTTTACGGCTAGTAATTCTTTCTCATTAATATGGTAATTTTTTTCATTTGGTTTCCAAGTTCCTCCTCCGTATCCACATATCAAAGGTTTTTCTTTATCTATATCTTCTTGGTCATATGCTATGAGTACTGCTCCCCAACCTATATCGCTGGCATCTGTGAAGATTTCTAATTGATCTTTGTCTGTTGGTATCTTATGTTTTGGTAGATTTTTTACTCTTTCCTTGATATTTTTTATGGCGTTGTCATGTTCTTCTTTCCATTCAAATTCTTTATTTTTTCCTCTTATTAGATCTTGTAATGGTTTCCTCAGTGCTGGTAGATCCTTTATGTGATCTGAGGCATAATTTATTATCCCTAGAAAGCTGTTGTACTTCTTTTTAGTTTCTAATTTATCTTTGAAGTTTTTATCTTTGTTACTATATGTTCTTGTAAATGAATCCTTCTTCGTCTATGATATATCCTAGGTATTCTATATTGTCTTTAAAAATTTGGACTTCTTTTACGATAATAAAATTCCATCTTTGTTTTATAGTTATTATGAATTCTTCCAGTGTTTGATATGATCTCTAGATTATCACTATATATTAATATATCATCGACATATACTATGCAAGATGTCGCCAATTTTTAAATACAGTCCATTCTTCTCTCAAATATCCGAGGTGCATTTTTAGTCCAAATGGTAATACATTCCACTCATAATGTCCCGAGGTGCTAAAGGTGTTAGAGGTTTTGATTCTTTGGTTAGTTTTATTTGCCAAAATCCACTTTTACAATCAAATTTGCTAAACCACTTTTATCTCCTAATCTGTTAATAAGATTTCTTTTATATGGTAAAAGTATCCATCAAATATTGTCTTCTTATTTATTTCTCTATAGTCAACTACCATTCTAGCTTTTCCTCTTTTTGTTCACTGTCAGGCTTCCTTACTAGGAAAGTCAGGCTACTATGCGACTCTTACTTTCTTGTATTAATTTTAAATCTATCAATTCTTTTAATTGGGTTTGAACTCCTTCAGTCCGTTTGACTATATCTAATAGGTTTACACTGATTATGTCATTTGGGGTTATTAACTTTATTTCAACGTAAATTTTTCTTTTTCCCACAATCAGATCGGATTTTCTCCAAAGTTTACTTTTAGCATTCCAATGTATTTTTCCTTTAATTCTTGTAAATTGTTATTTCATTTATTTTATTACATAACTTTATCATCTGTATTGGTAATATTCTTTTTAGTATGATCCATTTGTCACATGGTGTTTGTAGGTTTATGGTGCTATTATTTATAACTTGTGTTTTGAAGTAATCTAGAAAGTTATTTCCTAATAGTACTTTTTGGCTCATATTATTATCCTGATACATTATTGGTAATCAATATTGTTTTGTTTAACATTATCCTTACATTTTCTGCTACTATTCCCAATTCTTTAGATCATTGGTCAAATCCTGTTACTCTCGTTCTATGCGTTCTAGATCTTTTCCATTTTGCGTCTCTAAAACTTCTTTTCTTGCTAGGCATATATCGCTCCACTATCAATAAAGATTTTATGTTCTACCATTTTATTGGGTTTGTATTCTACATGAGCTTATGTATATTGCTACCATTTATTCGACTCACTCACTGAATAGTCTTACATCATATAATCATTATTTTACGTGTTATTTTCTTCTTCACTGATATAAAATTGTTCTTCGTTATGCCATTTAGTATTTCCTTCTTTTATTTTTTCTAGACTCATAATAAATTGTGTGGTGTTAATATACTTTACTCCTTGTTTTTCTAATTTTGGGCACTTATTAGCATAGTGTCCTTTCTCATTACAATTCCAGCATTTACACTCTTTAGGTGCTTCTTTAGCTTAGCGGTTTTACGTATTTTTTCCTAAATTTTCGTTTATCCCTAAATCTTTTCCTATTATCTGGGGTATTATTATATCTTCTGAATCTTTTATATTGCTTTCTTTTATAGGGTTTGTATGGTCTATTATAATTTTTCTTGTAATATTGTTGGTCATACCGTTCTCTGTAATCTTTATTAGTATAAGTTTTATTTTTATATTTCGTAGATCTATTTTCGTATTTTTCATATCTGCGTTCTTTCTCTTGATTTTCACATCCAAATCTTAGCTTTTTCTCTGTAAATCCACATATTTCTTTTAATCCTAATTTTTTATCTTTCTTGATTTCCTGTTGTAATCTATATTCTCCGCATTTTCTCATTAGATATGCTCTTAGTACCCTTATTTTTTCTCCTAAAGTATTTTCTTTTGGTTCTAATAGCTTGTATTCTTTAGTAATTTCCGTATTATATGGTTCGGGTAGGTGGTCATAATAGAGTTGTTGGTATATTATTCCTTCCTCTTGTAAGAACCTTGCTTCATAATAGAATTTAGTAAAGCTTATGGTATATTCTGGTAATTTATTGATTTTACAACATTTCATATTATTTAGATTCATTATTATTTCACATTTTCTTTCTGCTAATACGCTTTCTCTTGCTACCAGCCATTTTTCTCCTAGGAATTCTCTTTTTAATACCATATCGAATAACATTAGTATTCCTTTCCAATCTTTAACATGATGGAATATTTCTCCTTTCATTTGGTAAGCTATGGTTTCAAACCAGAATGCTACTTTCCCTATCATGGTTTTAGATATTAATTCAAACATGTAATCTAAATCACTAGTATGTGTTGAATTCATTAATGCTAAAGACATTCCTATATTCCAATCGTTTATCCTTCGCTTAGTTCTTGTTCATCATAGACGTTATCTAAGTCTAAAAATATCCATTCATATTTATTCCTTGTGCCATTGATCCTACAAATTCGCTAAATTCGCTGATGTCCCTCTTGGTATGTGTGGTGGTAACTTAGTAGGTTTTCTTGTTATAACTTCTAGGTTTGGGTCTAACATTTCTTCTTACAGGTAGTTATTAGTATCTTCATTTACTATGTTGTCTCGATTCTATTTACATTTGAATGGCTCATTATATTCATCTTCTATATCACTTTACGGTTCTTCTTCTATTATTGCATTTACCCTTTGCATCTTATGTAATGCTTCTAATATTTGGTTATTTTCTTGTACTATTTCAGAATTGTTTTCTTCTTCTATTTCTTCTGTGATCTTTGCCACTTGTATTTCTTGGTCTGAGCTATTTTCTTCTTCATCCGTAACCTTTTCCTCTTTATCTGTACTACTGCTTTTGTTGTTATCGCTATTATCATTGTTACTAGTATCATGTATTCTTTTTACCTTTCGTTTGCCTTTTAATTTTGCCATTTGTTGTTTCATGATATGTAACTCTTCTCTTAGTTCACTCATTTCTTGTTCATGTTTTTCTTTTAATACACTTATTTCTTGCTTAACTGACTCCAATTCCTTTTTTGTTTCTTTTACTATTACTTTTGTTTTGTTTAGCTCATGTTTTGTATCTTTGTACTTGGTCTTGTACATTTTATATTTGTCAAACCATTCTTTGTTAATAGACAATTTTAATTTCGTATTTTCTTTTTCTAATTCTGTTATTTTTTCTTTTTGGGCTTTACTTTCAAGTTCTGAATTAACACAAATATTTGTTTCTTTTAATTTTTCGTTATTTTTTATTGGGGTTTCTTTAGGATCTTTCGGATCCTGTTTTTTCATAGGTTCGTATTTATACCTTTCTTGTTCTAATATTTCTTTGGCATGATTTCTAAGGAACGTGATTACGCTGTATTCTGTGTCTTTATTCATTAGAATTGTCCTTTTTTACTTAAAGCTTTTAAGCCGTCTAACGTTTTCTCTACCTCTTTTGGTATTTTTGGTTTTATTCGACTAATATCTACCATTATCGGGTTTTCGCTTCTTCTCCATGCATCTACTGGTACTATTTCAGGTGGTGTGGTTCTTGTTTCAACTGTATTTCCTATTGTTATCTCTGGGTTACTGGATTCTCCTTCGTTTACTGGATTTTTACTTTTACCCTTGTTTATGTGTGTTACTATTGTATTAAGTTGTTCTAATATTAATTTTAGTGTTGGTACTTCAGATACATTCCATAATTTTGTTAGTTCTTCTCTTATCAGTTCTCTTGTCCTATCTTGACTTTCTTTTATTTCATCCATCTTTTTAACAAGATTGTTCAATTTTTCTTTTATTATTAACTCTGTCCATAACTCATCTATTTTTTCGTTAAAATTACTCAGTGTTACTTATTTGTCTCGGTCTTCTTTTTGTTATTAGGTTAATACTAGTTTTCATAAGTTCTGCTTGGTTCAAAGGATAGGTTTGTTTAATAATGGCTTGTTTCAAATCGTAGATCTGCTTCTAAATCTCTTATCGAGGAATTTCTTCCTCTCCAATTTCAATGTCGTATTCTCGTACGTACGTCCTCGCATACATACCCTGGAACTATGGGGTATAACAATTTAGCCATCCTACTCCTGGGACTATTTCACCCGCATAGGCCGCGTGGACCCGCGTGAGGTGTTCCTCGCATAGGACTATTTCACCCGCATAAGCCCTTACGGACTCGCATGAGGTATTCCTCGCATAGGCTGGACCCGCCCGCATGGGACTATTTCACCCGCATAAGCCCTACGGACTCGCATGAGGTATTCCTCGCATCGTGGGTAGCAAATCCACGGAATTATGCAAATGCCACCAACCCGGGGAATGACCCCGAAACGACTGATATAACAATAGCACACAACCGGCTATTTCCAGCACACATAGGCAAATCCTTAATTACAAGCCAAAGTCCTTACCAAGGCACACTTAGAATAATTCTCTTTAACAAGACAAAGTACTTATCAAGGCACACTTAGACAAATTCTCAATTTATCAAGCCAAAGTACTAATCAAGGCACACTTAGACAAATTCTCAATTTATCAAGCCAAAGTACTAATCAAGGCATACATAGAATAATTCTCTTTTAACAAGTCAAAGTACTTATCAAGGCACACTTTAGACAAATTCTCAATTTATCAAGCCAAAGTACTAATCAAGGCATACATAGAATAATTCTCTTTTAACAAGTCAAAGTACTTATCAAGGCACACTTTAGACAAATTCTCAATTTATCAAGCCAAAGTACTAATCAAGGCATACATAGAATAATTCTCTTTTAACAAGTCAAAGTACTTATCAAGGCACACTTTAGACAAATTCTCAATTTATCAAGCCAAAGTACTAATCAAGGCATACATAGAATAATTCTCTTTTAACAAGTCAAAGTACTTATCAAGGCACACTTAGACAAATTCTCAATTTATCAAGCCAATGTACTACATACGTACACTCTTTTATAAAAGACTCCTTTCTATGTAAAGCCCCAAGATACTAACACCCGTAGTATCAAGGCGTGTCTATTTTTCAAAGTAAGTTACTACACTTTTAGAAAACTCATTTCAAAGCTTGAAATCAAGTAACTCCAAATTTTCACAATCTAGGCAACTTATGCCGATTAATCAAAATAGACAACTTTCTAAACCTTCCATAAAGCCGTTATAACCAACTTCCCATAAAGCCGTTATAACCCTTTATGGTTTTAGACGTATCCATTCCTTCAATAACCAAGAGACTTATACTATTTAAAACCAAGTATCACATACTTACAAATCAAGTTCTTAACTTTCGAAATACTTCAAGTCTCTTAATAGTTAGAAAACCAGTTTTCTTCTACTTTTTAAACCTCAAGTAACTTCACCCTTAGCACAAGTTACTTCTCTTAAATCATGTCATTTCTCCTCTTTTAAATCAAATAAGTAAATCACTCCTTTGACTCCCCTAAAGTCATTATAATGACCTTTAGGTTTTAGAACTAAGGCACTAGCCAAAATATTTGGAAACCACTTCCTTTTTAAGACTACATGTACTTTAAGTAAAAAATACCTTCACTTTTAAGAATCCAAACTTCATCAAGAAAATGGATTCTACAACTTACAATCTAAACATCAAAGTACACTCAAGGAAGTACATAGAACAAATTCTATTTTAGGCAATCCAAATACAACCAAGGAATGGATCATTTAAGGAGTAGAACCTACTTTCTTTATCTTAAGGAATCATGCTAGAAGAGGAGATAGTTCACATACCTTTTCGGCTAAATCCACAAGCTAAGCCGAATACACCGTACGTAGAAGTGTCAACCTATAATGGTCACAACAAGACTATTAACTTCTAGTCTCTAACGTAGAATAATACTAAGTGTACGGTCTCTAATTCTACGGAAAATCGGGCAGCACTTCCTTTGTTTCTACTCACTTTGCCACCTTTTTCAAGGCCGAATACAATAACCAACAAGCCACATTTAAGGCTCCAATCAACAACCAAACAAAAGGGGATTACACGCCTTACAATACGTGTAAAATTCCGCCCCACAATTCATACGAAGTAGTTCAATACTTACTAGTCATTCTCGGCCAACAATGACTCAACACAAGTCCTTTCCAATTCTTTTCCAATTTCAAGTTCTTAGGTCAACATGTTACTTAGTCATAAACAACTTCAACAACTAAAATTTCCTTCTTTATTCAACATGCGACGACTTAAACTAATAATCAACTTGAATTCCAATCTTAAAGCTAAACATGCTAGTTTTCGGATTAGGGTTCCAATAGCCCATAAACATATCAAACTTCATACTATATAACACATGCTTGCTAAGATCCATAGCTACAACAATAAGTAAGTCTTAACTTACTAAAACGACAAAATTTATACCTTTCCAAGCCCTTAAAATTTCCAAGATCCAAAGTCGTGCCTTAGAAATTCTTAGCTCATTTCCTTAAGTTCCAATCCGCTCCAAGCATTCCTTAGAAGCCTATGAAGAACTCATCTTCAAGTTCCAACTTCAAAGTTGAAGAACTCCTTCGGTTTCCGCCTTGCGACTAACGTGAAAACTCCGTTTTTCCGAAATCTTTCTATTGAGATAACCTTACAACACCCTTAGGAACATTGGGTTTAAGTCTTGTGGCTAATGGATCAAAACTACAAATTTTTCTCCTTTCTTTTCTTGCAAACCCGAGAGCACACATGGGCACACACAAGCTCTCTCAATTTTTCTAAGTGTAGAAATGCCAAGTCTTGCTACTAGTTAGTATATAACACATATTGGAGGGCTTAGACTTAAACAAATGTGAGGCTTGGATTAAAATCACATGGATCAAGCCTAAGTGGCAAGTTGACTAGTCAATTATGTCAAGCTTTGAAGACTTATCTTCCAAGAGGTTCAATGACCAAAATACCCCTCCTCTAATTCGACCAAGACCACTTATGGGGGTGCCACGTGTCGCCCTCTCATTCGTCCATAAAATTCCGTAACCCTCGTGGGCCCCACAAAACGTAAAATTCCTCGGGTGGGCCCCACGTGACCAAATCCGTAAAAATAAATTTCCATAATATTAATAAGTTCCTTACTCTTCAAATAATGCATTTTGAGAATCCAATTCTCAATAACGAACATTTTTCCTTTCCGACGTCCGGAAGATTTTCCGTCGGAAGAACAATTCTTCCTTTCGTACTAATGTCCAAGTCTTGTGTTCCTCACGTACCTTCACTTACACATGTCCTGAACTTACGGGGTGTAACAGAGAGCTTTTAAGACTTAGAAACTATTTTAGGATGAAGAAGTCTTCAACTAAGGGGGGGGTATTTATAGGACAACCAAGGGCCAAGATCAAGCCAAGTGGTAGGCAAGTGTAGGGTGAGGATTCATCCATGTGTACCTTATCCATCTACCACATCAACTATCACAAATATCCTACCTAACCCAAGCCTTCAAATCGTCCACTTGCCGCCCCAAATAACGTCCAATATGAGGGTGACACATGTCACCCTCCCGTTGGTCCAAAATATTTCAACTCACGGAAAAATCCGCAAAAAATATAAATGACATAGCCGGAATTTTCCCTTCGCAAAGTTTGTAAGACGTTTCGTCGGAAAACGATTCTTTTCGGGGGTTGTGCACAAAGTTTTCGTTCCTTGCCTAACTTAAGGCTTAAACTTTTATACGTACGCCCTACGCATATTACTGGAAATACGGGTATAATATACCCCGCCTCAGGCGAGTAATTGTAGGAGATGAAGAAGACCCGGCGAAAGACCCTGTAGGCTGACCCCTACCCTCTGCGCTGCCCTTGGTCGGACAGGCTCTCGCAAAGTGACCCTGCTGGCCGCAACTGAAACAAACTCCCGGAGCAGTACCACAATTCCCGTAATGGGATCTACCGCATCGGCCACACTGAGGGGGGGTGGTCCCGATCGGTTAGCACCTCTGCTACCCTGGACGTCAGAAGTCCTGGGGCCTGGTATGCCTCGAATACCTCGGGCCGCCACGAGGACGGTGTAGAGTGCTCAGCTGGCCGTGGCGCAAATCTGAAGCTTCGAGGCCGTCCACCCCGATAGCTACCAAAAGACCCTGCCGTCCTGGCCTTCTTCTGCTGCTGTCTGTCAACCCGTCGGCCTCTACGCTCCTCGCATCCAAGTGCATGAGCCTGCATACGGGTAATGTCCATGCCTGGCTGAAGAGCCACACCCGCACAAGACTCGGCCATATAATCATCTAGCCCGGTGACATAGCGGTGTACCCTGTCCTCCATATCTGCTACCAACGCAGGGACATATCGAGCCAACGAATCGAACTCAACGTTGTACTCCCTAACTGTGCGTCCTCTCTGTCTCAGCAACAAAAATCTGTCGGCCCGTGCCCTCCTCATCTGTGGAGGCAAGAAGTGAGTGAGAAAAGCCTCCGAGAACTCGTCCCAAGTAGCTGGGGACGCGTGCTCTCCCCGGGATAACTCCCACGAATCAAACCAATCGACTGCGGTATCACGCAGCCTATGTGAACCGAAGATCACGGACTCGGTCTCCGAAGCCTTGATCACTCGCATGATCCTCTGTAACTGACGGATGAACTCCTGCGGATCATCCTCAGGCCTCGACCCGTAGAACTCTGGCGGGCTACAACTCAGAAAATCTCGTAGCCTCAAACTATCTGATCTCGGGTGAACCACAGGTACTGCTGGGCCAGGCTGAATCGCATCCGGCCTATCCTCGTATGCGCCACGATCTCGGCGATGGCGGGCCATCTCTGTAACCCATCTCATCTGCTCCGGTGTGGGATCGAGGTGCAGTCTTGGTCTCATCAGCCACTGCTGCGGCCCTAAACCCTGCTGGGGCCGGCGGCATCGTGGAACTCGCCGTCTCGGGTATAGACTGGGCCTGAGCCCTCGTGACTCTCGGTGTCCTACTAGCAGCTCCCTCGGCTGCCTTGCCCTTCTGGGCCCGGGTTGCCTTACGTGGAGGCATAACTGTTAAAGAAAGGAAATACGTTAGAGGGGTCCGACTTATAACACAGCTCTAAGGCACGATCTCAGAGTGAGAAGAATGGAAACCAATCCTAAATATCCTATAGCCTCCTGATTATTGGTGTGGTGCACAACACACCGATAATCAAGACTCTACTGGATACGGTCTGTAGACACTTTCCGAGGATTAACTGCTCTGATACCACTTTTGTCACGACCCGTTCCGGGGCCAGTGACTGGTGCCTTACCCGGGCACCCAAGTAGTCATACATCAGAGAAAATCAGCGGAATATAAAAACAAGACATGAACAATGTAAATTGAGACACAGTTTATCTGAGAAAAGTCGCCTTTCGGCATATATATATAAACCAAAATCTGGCAGTTACATCCCAACTGTACAATAGGACTACAGACCTCTAAGGAAGTAAACAACTATGGCGGGACAGGGCCCCGCCATACCCTGAATGTACATATATCTACAACATCAGGGAGAACCATACCAAAAGTCGAGCCTCCGGAGAAGATGGAGCTCCTGACACCAAAGCAAAAGATCCTAAGGATGCGGATCTAGCACCTGCTTTCCCTTACCTGCGGCATGAACGCAGCCCCCCGAAGGAGGTCAGTACAACAGGTACCAAGTATGTGAAACTGTAAAGTACTTAAATGAAATCATATCATTTTAAAGCCAATTTTACAAATATGTATGGAATAACCAATGTAACCGCACATAGTGCCACATCACAAACAAGAGTAACAACAGGTAAACTGTAACAGGTCTTTTCTAGGCTGCGAATGATCGAAGCAAGGCCAATCGCCCATAGTATCATTATGCATGCCTAATCCTGGACTCCCGTAGTCCGCATAGGCCACCTTGGCGCGTGAGGTATTCCCGCGTCGAGGTAGCTACTCGCCGGCATCGCCCCGACTCGTAGTCGCGTGGCCACATGCACCGCGTGGCCACATGGACCGCACACTAACACGAACTCTCGTAGCTCCGCATAGGTCCCCTGGACCCGCATGAGGTATTCTCGAATCATA
Source organism: Przewalskia tangutica (assembly GCA_029844215.1). Taxonomy (NCBI): domain Eukaryota; kingdom Viridiplantae; phylum Streptophyta; class Magnoliopsida; order Solanales; family Solanaceae; genus Przewalskia; species Przewalskia tangutica. The sequence goes on from CM056740.1 coordinate 17,749,167, forward strand.
GTCCCAGACTGCCTGAGGTATACCCCGCATCGGAGGGCAGCTTAACCCCCGGTATATCATGTCAAGAGGTGAGTGACGTAATACTAGCATAACGGCTTATCGTTAAACAACATAAGCACAAATAAGAATAACCTCTTTACACAAACGTTTACAAGATACTAACACACATAGCATCACAATATGTCTACTCAACAAACCATCTCACTGTACTTTCCAGAAATCAATACAAGTCTTTTATAAACACATAAGTAAACCGTTCCTTTTATCTTTCTTAAGTCGTTATACATAACTTCCCATAAAGCTAGTATAACTCTTAAGCTTTTGTTTAAAAACCAAGTATTACTCTTCTTTCAAAAATGATTCATAATTCTTTTGAAATACTTCAAGATTCTTGTTATTTAGACTCAAGTCAAAAGACGTCAAGTAAAACCATGTTCAATTAACACACGTCGCTCACCGTACTATATATACACTTTAAAATATCATGCTCTAGAGGATAGGAAGAATCACATACCTTCTCGGCGAAATCCACCTGCCAAGTCGAATATGTCACGCGCAGAGTATCAACCTATAATAGTCAAATACGTCTATCAACGTCTAGACTACTCAGAGGATAATCTAAGCGGAGGTTCTCTATTCTACGGAAAATCGGGCAGCACTTCCCTACCCTAAACTATACAAGTCTCATCAGTAAATACGGTCTATGTAAGTACAGTTCAATCTTCTTTAATATACTTAGATGTAATTCTGATTCAATTCTTTTACGTAATACCCTTCTATGTATTTTATACTTATTTCTATACTTCTACAGTATGTATTCTCCAATTATAATAGAAGGATAAGATTATTATTTACCTCGATAAGCCCAAAATTATCCAAGATATAAGTCGATCCTGAGCAAGGTTTAGCTCCTAAATTGTACGCTCCAATCCGCTCCAAGAAACCCTTAGAAGTTTCTACACAACTTCTACCTTCTACTTCAACCAATTATGAAGTTTCTCTTTAGGGTTTCGTTTAGTGACTAAAGGAATATAAGGTAGTATTTTCGGACTCTACGTATAGAGGTAACTTTGGAAATACTATAAGGGATTGGCTAAGGTATTTTTGGGGATAGTAACAATACTTGGAGAGTATTTTCTACCAAGGGGGGGGGGGGGGGCTTTTGCCGAGACTACTAGGAAAGGGGGGGGAGAGGGTGTTTCGGCTTAGCTCTCTAGAGGGGGGGGAAGTGAGGCTTGGACGAGAAGCTCACAAGGGGGAAGGGAGATTTCAAGACTTGGAAAGTATTTTGTGGATGAAGAAGTCTTCAACTTAAGGGGGGTATTTATAGGGCTTTCAAGGGCTAAGATGAGGGCAAGTGGAGGGCAAGTGGAGGGTGGGGATTTGCACAAGTGCACCCTAACCCTACTCCACAAATCACTCACAAACATTGACCCATGGTTTAGGCCTTAAAATCATGCCAACTGTGCCCTCTTTGCCGTCCACTTGAGGGTGACAAGTGTCACCCTCTCGTTGGTCCAAAATATTTCATCTCTCGGAAAAATCCGTAAAAATTATAAATGACCTAGCCGTAATTTTCCCTACGCAAGTTTTGGAAAACGTTTTGTCGGAAAACAATTCGTTTCGTGGGTTGTGCACAAATTTTCGTCCCTATGCCTACTTTAAGGCTTAAACTTTTGTACGTACGCCCTTACGTACATACTTTGGAAATACGGGGTATAACATTACTATACGTGTAAAATTCCGCCCCACAATTCATACGAAGTAGTGTTACACCCCGTAGTTCCAGAGTATGTATATGAGGACGTACGTACGAGAATACGACAGAAAAATTGGAAAGGAAGAAAGATGTGATTTTTCGACGGAAAAGTTTCCGGATTTTGTGAAGGAAAAAGGTTCGTTAATGGGAATTGGATTCCCAGATTTGGTATTCGGACTTTTTGGAATATTTAAGAATTATGGAATTTTATTTCCGAAATTGGTCACGTGGGGCCCACGGGAGGAATTTACGGTTTGTGGGGCCCACTTTATTTTCGGATTTTTGGCATTGCGGATATTTTCGGAAGATGAAATATTTCGGATGAGTAGGAGGGCGACACATGGCACCCCATGTGGCCATATGGCCGAAAGGTAGGGGGGCCATGGACGTTTTTGTTGTGGGACAAGTGGCCCATTTTTGTGGTGGCCACTTGTCCCATTGTTGTGGTAGACACTTGGTTGGAGGACTCCACTCCCACATGTACCCCATCCTCACCATACACTTGCTTTCATCTTGGCCATTGATTGTTCTATAAATAGACCCTTTGAGCTTGCAAGACTTCATCCACAATTAGAGATTTCCAAGCTTGAAAAATACTCCCTCCCCTTTAGTGAGTGCTCTCGGTTTTTGGCTAAGTTCTTGACCAAATTGTTGTCCAAAAATTCTAAAAGTTTTAAGTGTTCTTCCTTAGTGTATTAGGAAGATTAGTAACCAAGTGTTGGAAAAGATTTCACACCCCTAGCCTAAATACACCCCCCTTGGCCGAAAGTTGGTAGTGTTGGAACCTAAGTGTTCTTCACTTTTTGGAGTTGGATCTTGAAGAGGAGTTGGTTAGAAACTTCTAAGGGTCGCTTGGAGCGGGTTGGAGCGTAAGGATTTGGAGCTAAACGTTGCTCAGGATCGACTTATATCTTGGATAATTTTGGGCTTATCGAGGTAATGATCTTTATACCCCTATTGTAATTGGAAATAACATGTCGTAGTAGTTAATAATTGAGTATAAGATTTATTGGAAGAATCAGTATAAAGAATTGAACTGTATTTACATTGGGTGTATTCTGATTACAACTTGTAGTATTATTGTGGAGTAGAATTGTACACGTCCAGGTTAGGCGTGTAACCCCACCCCGGATTGTTGGTTTGGTAGCGAGGCCTCGTTAGAGAGGAGTTTTATGTGGTTGCGGGGAGGTCTTTAGAATTTTCCGTAGAATAAGGAATCTTGTATCTAGAATTATTCTACGAAGAAATCTAGAGGTTGATAGATGTTTTGTGGCCTTTATAGGTTGAAGTACTATGAGTAGCGCATTCTACTTGAAGGGTGGAAAAAGGCGAGCAAGGTTAGAGTACTTTGGAGCGTTTTGCTAATTGTCGATAATCGTCGCGAGGTATGTGAACCTCTTCCTATCCTTTCTAGCATGATATTTGTGAAATGTATTTAGTGCGGTAGACGCACGTGTGTTTAAAGGAAATTGATTTTCCTTTTGTGTCCTTGACTTGATTCCAAAGTTAGGTGACTTGTTATGAAATATTAAGGACTTGAATTATGTTAAAAAGTTGTAAAACCTCACTCGTGAGTAATGGGTGTGTGGTCTTCAAAGAATAAAGTTATCTTAATTTCGAAAATAAGAATGGTTTTATCATTGGATTTAAAATGATAACTTCACTTATAAACAACTTGATTTTGGGAAAGGAGAAGTAACTTGATAGGTTACCTGTTTTTAAAAGAGTAAGACCCTTGGTTTAAAAAGTATATTGCTACTTGACTTTTAAAGGAAAAGTGCCTTTGTTTTAAAAGAAGGTATGGAAATTGTTTTGGTTTTACTTTGATGTCTTTTGACTTGAGTTTTAAATAATAAGAATCTTGAAGTATTTCAAAAGAGTTATTAACCATTTTTGAAAGAAAAGAAATACTTGGTTTCAAAAGCTTAAGTGTTATACTAGCTTTATGGGGAGTTAGGTATAACGACTTAAGGATGATAGAAGGAACGGTATACTTATTTGTTTATGAAAGTCTTGTATTGATTTCTGGAAAGTGTAGTAAGATGGTTTGATAAGTAAACATGTTAGGATGCTACGTGTGTTAGTGTCTTGTGATGTTTGTGTAAAGGGGTTTCCCTTGTTGTGCTTATGTTGTTTAACGATAAGCCGTTATGTTAGTATTGTACCACTCACCTCTTGACATGTTATACCGGGGGTTAAGCTGCCCCCCGATGCGAGGGATGCCTCATGCGGGTCCAGGGGACCTATGCGGAGCTACGAGAGTTCCAGGTTAGTCTTGCGGGGAATACCTCATGCGGTCTATGTGGCCATGCGGACTACGAGAGTCCAGGACGATGCCGGGGAGTAGCTACCCTCGATGCGAGGAATACCTCATGCGGGCCTAGGTGGCCTATGCGGAGCTGCGGTAAGCTCCAGGATTAGACGCGCACATTGATACTGAGGGCGAGTGGCCAGCTTCGATCATGTGGCGCGGTCTAGAAAGACCTCGTGATACAGTTTTATAGCATTGTTGGTACTGTGGGTTTTAGTAGTCGGCTATGCCTTCGTACTTACCCCGTACGGTTTTATTATAACACAGGTGGGACCTGGTGTTCATGTGTATTCCTTGGGTGTTTTTATATCATGGACTGCCGGCAGTGAGGAAGGAATTCCACGGGCATGATTGATATTGTGGGCATGAGACCCATAGTTATATTTGAGTGATGACTTTAAGGGCGTGAGTCACGACTTGACATATTTGCTTACATATTGTGTATCGTAAATTGGTTATCATATATGTACATTTTATATAGACTATTATGATTTCATTTCTGATATTTTGATTTCACATACTTGGTACTGTTGTCTCGACCTCCTTGAAGCTGCGTTCATGCACAGGTAGAGGTACACCAGTTGTTGATCCTCGCTCATAGGGTCACAGTTCAGCGTTTTGGGAAGCTCCGTGTCTCCGAAGGCTTATCTTTGGTATAGTCCCCTGTCGTTGTAGGTACTTACATTCAGGGGTATGGCGGGGCCCTGTCCCGCCATTGTTGTTATAACATTCTTAGAAGTGCATGTAATCTTTGTGGGCGGGGTTTATAAAGGGATATGCGTTCAAGTTTTTATATATGTATCTTAGAAAGGCAACTTTTCTCAGATAAACTGTTTCTCACTTCATATTGTTTCATGTCTTGTTTTATATTCCGCTGGTTACTCTGATGTATGTCTACTTGGGTGCCCGGGTAAGGCACCAATCACGGGCCCGGGTTCGGGTCGTGACAAAAGTGGTATCAGAGCAGTTAATCCTCGGAAAGTGTCTACAGACCGTATCTAGTAGAGTCTTGATTATCGGTGTGTTGTGCACGACACCTATAATCAGGAGGCTGCAGGATATTTAGGATTGGTTTCCATTCTTCTCACTCTGAGATCGTGCCTTAGAGCTGTGTTATAAGTTGGACTCCCTCTGACGTATTCTTTTCACCCGTTATGTCTCTACGCAAGGCAACCAGAGCCCAGAAGGGGCACGGCAGCAGAGGAAGCTGCGAGTAGAGCACAGAGGGTTACCAGGGCACGGGCCCAGTCATTATCTGAGACAGCGCTTCATTCGGGGAGTTCTGCGACGCCGCTAGCCCCAGGAAAGTTTAGAGCAGTAGCAGTAGCTACTGAGACCACGATACCTGAGCCTCTAGTCCCACGGCCAGGAACAGAGGATATGAGTTATAAGGAGATGGCCCAGTTACTAGCTAGTCTGGTGGCTGGGAATGAGGACGGACGGGAGCCGGTGGTTCCGGAAGTACCAATAGTTCACCCTAGATCCGATAGTTGAGACTTCAGGACTTCTTGAGTTGCAGTCCACCCGAGTCCTTTGGATTGAGGACTGAGAAAGATCATCAGGAGTTTATTCGACAGTTGCAGCAGATCATGAAAGTGATCAAGACCTCAGTGGCATTTCTTACACACTTTTTGCCCTCGCAGATGAGGAGAGCTCGGGCAGACAGATTTATGAGGTTGAGCGAAGCAGGCGGGCGGTTGGGAATCTGATATAGAGTTTGACTTATTGACTCGTTAGGTCCCGCGTTAGTGGCGAACATGGAGGATAGAGTGCACCGATATGTCACGGGGCGTGGCGATTATCTAGCGAAGAGTTGTACAAGTAGCTCTTGATCGGACACAGACATTGCCCGCGTCTGAGCTTACGTGCAGTGACGAGAACGTGGAGATCGGCAGTTAACCAAGATCGCGAAGAGGCGAGCGGCGGTCCTTTGGTAACTTTCGAGCGGACCTTCTCGCAGCTGATCGTTATGCGCCTCCGCCGATATAAGTGGTCCTCCATGCACTTGTGACGTTCGGGGTATTTAGTAGTTGGTCGAACTCCGGTCTCCGTTCACGCATTTGCATAGGTTCTAGCGGTCAGTTGATTTTCCCTCAGTGTTCACTTGTGACAGGCGTCATCCCGGGGAATGTCGTCTTTTTACTAATGCTTGTGTTACCAGCGGCCGTCAGGGCCATGTGAGGAGAGAATGTCCTAGTAGGAGGGATACAGGTGGGATGACTTAGCCTACCAGTCGATTCGGTCGGTGGTTCGGAGAGGAAGGGGTGTTAGCCAGAGGAGGCCACCCCCACCTCGGTAAGGTTGTTGTAGTAAGTGTTCTTATGGGGAGTGTCGTGCTACTTAGATAGCTTGTTAGGCTTGCGGCCAGCAGGGCCATTTTTTTTGCAAGAAATTGTCCGACCAGAGGTGGCGCGGATGTTACGACTCAGCCTTCGGGATCAGTGGATGGTTCATCACCGTCTGTAGTTATGCGCCCAGTAGAGCAGGATTTGATTAGAGCGGCAAAGGGAAAGTGAGATGGTAGTTACAGAGATATTTTTAGCCCTTGAGAGACTTGTTTAGGTCGTTATGGTAGATACATGTGGAGTGCTATGTTCGGTTAGCATTGTGTAAGTTGTGATTAGAAAACATGGGTAGTTGAAAAGGGTAAGTCTGGGGACGAGAAAATGGGGAGCCTTAGAATTTATAACAGTTGGGACCTTGGATGCAAGGCCGTCCTGGGTGGATGATTTTACGGTTGGTCTTTGTCGAAGTACTCGGTAGACGTGGTGTATTTGTGTGAAAATTCCATGGATAGTGTGAGATGGAAGTGGTAGCTTTCATGACGTGAACTGGTAAGATTGTTCCGGATCGGGGAACGAGAGTTTAGTACGAAGTGGGTCGGGTTGAGGCCATGTTGCGGGTCAACCCGCAGCCCGGAATGTGGTGGGGTCAGTTTGAGGTGGTCCCGCTAGATGATAGGGTCACGAGGGTGTTAAGCCCAAGTTAGGTAACCATCGTACGAGTTCGTGGATGCGTTCGACCAGTAGCCGGGCCGATGGGGTCAGCCCATCTTGTCTTTTAGTCAGGACTGTTTACTCGGCGGAGGGTTATGCGAGATGTTGTATATCAGGAAGGTTGTAAGGCTGCACGGAGTTCCTACCTTTATCTTATGGCAGGCAGTGGAGCCCAGTTTATGGATATTTCTTTTTTCGGGAGGTTTTACCAGGCGGGGTTAGGGACTCAGGAGAGTCTCAGTATTGCATTCACCCTCGGGCCGACGGACGAACGGCGCGTTTTATCCAGACATTTGAGGATAGGTTACGGGCCGGTGTTTTGATTTCAGGGGTAGCTGTGAGGATTATTTTGCCTCTTGTTGAGTGAGTATTATATAGCTACCATTTTTGTATTCGGATGGTGCCTTATGAAGCCTTGTATGGACGGAAGTGTAGGTTGATGGTCGATTGGTTCGATGTTGGCAAGGTTCAGATAGTTGGTCCCTACTTGTTTCAGCAGGATGTGGGTAAGGTGAAGCTTATCCAGAAGAAGTTATTAGCAGCTCAGAGTCAACAGAAGTCGTATGGATAATCGGCGTCGACACTTGGAGTTCAGGTTGACGGTGGGTCTTCTTGAAGGTACCACCCCGAAAGGGTGTGACGAGATTTGGAAAGCAAGGGAAACATAGCCCGAGGTACTTTGGGCATTTTCAGATCGTTTGTAAAATAGGCCAGGTTGCCTATAAGTTAGCACCGCCGTCCGACTTAGGAGACAGTACGTCCGGTCTTCCATGTGGCTATGATTCGGAAGAGTATCGGAGATCCATCTAGAATGTTCCCAGTTAATGATGACCAAGTTGGAGGTAGTAACCCCGAGATTTTGGAAACTGAAGCAATGACAGAAATGTGGTACGTATAGTAGGAAGAGTTCGAGTGTACGAGGAAAGTACGACGAGTAAGAAAAAGGCGAAGATGTGTTAAGAAGATGGAAGTGTCCTTGTTATAAAGTAAAGCTGTGAAGGAAGTATCCTTTGGACCATGGGTGGAGCTATTAGTATTGTTATACGCTTTAGAGATGATTCTTCACGGGCTTGGATATGAGTTTTTGCGCGTACGTGGTATTATGGCCAGGTGTGGCATAATTGGTTTCGTAAGTATAGTAGTGAAGACTATACCGGCAGGTATGTTTGGAGACATAGAAGGAACATTCGGGACAAATGTTTCTAAGTGTCACGAACCCGGGCCCGTGACTGGTGCCTTACCCCGGGCACCCAAGTAGCCATACATCAGAGTAATCAGCGGAACATAAAGACAATACATGAAACCAGTGTAATAAAACAGTGAAATAAGCAGACAGGCTAACCAAAAACGGTTACCTTCAGTATATATATAAATAACAACTCTTTCAACATGAACAGTTTAATCCTTTTTCCAAACCCTGCCCACAACAGTACTACAGACCTCTAAGAATGATACGACAACAATGGCGGGACAGGGCCCCGCCAAACCCCTGAATGTAAACACTTACGACGACAGGGGACTATACCACTGATAAGCCTCCGGAGAAACGGAGCTTCCCAAACGCTGTGACCACGAGAGCTAGGATCAACGGCGGTGTACCTTTACTGCGGCATGAACGCGGCCCGAAAGTCGGTCTGACAGTACCAAGTATGTGGCGAAAATAAATCGTAAATGAAATCATAGTAGTCTATATAAAGCGGGAGACATGTATGATAACCAAAATACGATTCCTGATAAATAGCGATCGTGTCAAGTCGGGACTCACGCCTCAAAGTTATCACAATAAAACCGTGCGGGGCAAGTACGAAGGCATAGCCGACTACTAAGACCACGCACCAAAATACCACAAATCGTATCTCGAGGTCTTTCTAGACCGCACGTGATCGAAGGCCGCCACTCGCGCAATATCAATGTGCGCGTCTATCCACTCGAACTCTCGCAGCTCCGCATAGGTCACCCACAGACCCGCATGAGGTATTCCTCGAATCATGGTCCCAGACCGCCTGAGGTATACCCCGCATCGAAGACAGCCCACCCTCGGTATCCGCCTAGGCTCCCGCAGCCCGCATAGTCTCAAAAGACCGCATAGTCTCAACAGACCGCATAGAATCCCCGCGTCGGGCTAAACACCGGAATGATCAATCCTGAGCTACCGCGCTCGCGTAGTCACAAGGACGCATAGGCCGTATAGACCGCATCAAGGGTGGCAAGCCCTCGGTATAACAAGTCAAGGGTATGTGATACAATAACGATAACGCTTAACGTTTGACAACGTAAGCACAACAAGAGTGACCCCTTACACAATAATCACAAGATACTAACACACGTAGCATCCTAACATGCTTACTTATCAAATCAACAAGAAAGTATTACAAGGCTATCACAAACCAATACAATCAAGTTATTCACACAAGGTACTTTCTACTAACAAGTTCGTACCTATCCCCAAAGTACTTCATACATTAAATCTTTAAAAGATCGTTACTTCACAAAACCACACAATACGTAGTATATGAAAAATAGAGTGATTATCTTTTTAAAGTAAATCAATTACTTCTCTTTGTAAAATCAAGTAGCAACCTTCTTTTCCAATGTTCAAGTTTCTTATTTTAGAGGGGTTTCGTAGTTCATGGTCTTATTCAGTTAAGAATATAATTCTCTTTTAACTATCGAGAAACATAAGTCTTATATGTGAGTAGGATATTCTTGTTTATAACAATCTTATTACAATGACCATGATCTAGGAAATATCATTTTGTCTCATCTTAGCTTCTATGCAGATGGAAGTTTCTCTTGGTTTTAATAATACTTAATTAGTCAAAACATTTCCTTTTATTAACTGCAGATGGTTTGTCGATACACGTTCGATTTCGAAATCAAGAAACATTCTTAAGCCGTTATACCTAACTTCCCATAAAGCTAGTATAACTCTTAAGTTTTGCAAAAACCAAGTATTACTTCTTCTTTCAAAATGATTCAAAAATCTTTTGAAATACTTCAAGTTCTTTACCAACACATAACAAGCCAGTTATAGTTCAAATCAGTTACCTTTTAAAGACCACAAGTATTTTCTTACCAACATAAAGCTGTTATAACCAACTTCCCATAAAGCCGTTATAACACTTTATGTTTTAAACCAATCAAATACATTTAGCACATGTACGTCTCTCGTACTACATAGTTCACACATATCATGCTAGAAGAGATAGGGAGAGGTTCACATACCTCGCGACGAGTATCGACTAATAGCAAAACGCTCCAAGTACTTCCAACCGTCGGCTACTCCTTAAGCCAAGTAGATCGCGCCACACGTAGTACTTCAACCTATAAGGCCACAAGGCGCTTATTAACATTTAGACCTCATCGCAGAACATTCTACCGAAAATTCGGCAGCACCTCCCCCCCCCGCAACAGCGTAAATCTCCTCCTTTATCGAGGCCGGCTACCAAGCCAACCAGGGGGTTACATCTAACGAACGGGTACAATTCTACCCACGTAAAAGCTACACAAGTCTCTCCGTAATACATCCCATGTAAATCTGATTCGATTACTCTTCTTTGAAAACGTTTCTTATGATTCGGGCTTAAGTCAAAAGACATTGCCGACAACAACGTTCACTTCTACATATAGTATACTTCAACTCTAGTCTCACAATCATGTAATTTCCAATTACAATAGAGGACAAGATATTTACCTCGATAAGCCCATAATTATCCAAGTATAAAGTCGATCCCGGCAATCGTTTAGCTCGACTCCGGCGCTCCAACCCGCTCTAAACCACCCTTAGAAGTTCTAACCAACTTCTACACAATACTCAACGGACTATGGAGATTTTCCTAGGGTTTCGGTTTGTGTACTGACGGAAGTATAATAGTATTTCGGGCTTTTCGTATAGGTATAACCTTAGAATACTACAAGGTATCTGGCTAAGGTAATTTGGGCATTATAACAATACTTTGGAGAGTATTTCTCCTCCACACAGGGGGGGTATTATCCGAAAGCCACTAGGCGAGGGGTACGTGCCCACACTACTAGGAGGAGAGGGCTCTCGGCCAGGGGGCCTTTCAAAGGGGAGAGGGCTCTTGGACGAGAGTAAACAAGTGGGGAGCGGGAGGGATTTTAACACTTAGAAGATTTGTGGAAAGGATGAAGAATTCATCAAAGGGAGAGGGTATTTATAGCCAAGCCAAGGCGACCAATGGCGAGATCTTGCCAAGTGCATAGCAAGTGTAGGGCAAGATCAAGCCATGTGCACCCTAACCCTACTCCACAAAACACTCCACAAAACAAGGCACAAAACAAGGCACAAATCAAGGCCATAAAGTAGCCCAATTCGGCGAGGTTGCGCCCGCTTCCGATGTGAGGTGACACATGTCACCCTCCCGTTGGTCCAAAATGTTTCGTCTCTCGGAAAAATCCGCAAAAATTAAAAATGACATAGCCGGAAATTCCCCTACGAAAGCTGTGGAAACGTTTCGTCGAAAAACGACTCAAATCGGGTGTTGTGAACAAAAAGAATTCGGCCAAGCCTAAATCACAAGTTCAAATTACTACGTACGTCCTTACGTACATACTCTGGAAATACGGGGTATAACACTAAGGGGGGAAGAATGTTACACCCCGTAGTTCCAGAGTATGTATATGAGGACGTACGTACGAGAATACGACAGAAAAATTGGAAAGGAAGAAAGATGTGATTTTTCGACGGAAAAGTTTCCGGATTTTGTGAAGGAAAAAGGTTCGTTAATGGGAATTGGATTCCCAGATTTGGTATTCGGACTTTTTGGAATATTTAATAATTATGGAATTTTATTTCCGAAATTGGTCACGTGGGGCCCACGGGAGGAATTTACGGTTTGTGGGGCCCACTTTATTTTCGGATTTTTGACATTGCGGATATTTTCGGAAGATGAAATATTTGGGACGAATAGGAGGGCGACACATGGCACCCCATGTGGCCCTATGGCCGAAAGGTAGGGGGGCCATGGACGTTTTTGTTGTGGGACAAGTGGCCCATTTTTGTGGTGGCCACTTGTCCCATTGTTGTGGTAGACACTTGGTTGGAGGACTCCACTCCCACATGTAACCCATCCTCACCATACACTTGCTTTCATCTTGGCCATTGATTGTTCTATAAATAGACCCTTTGAGCTTGCAAGACTTCATCCACAATTAGAGATTTCCAAGCTTGAAAAATACTCCCTCCCCTTTAGTGAGTGCTCTCGGTTTTTGGCTAAGTTCTTGAACAAATTGTTGTCCAAAAATTCTAAAAGTTTTAAGTGTTCTTCCTTAGTGTATTAGGAAGATTAGTAACCAAGTGTTGGAAAAGATTTCACACCCCTAGCCTAAATACACCCCCCTTGGCCGAAAGTTGGTAGTGTTGGAACCTAAGTGTTCTTCACTTTTTGGAGTTGGATCTTGAAGAGGAGTTGGTTAGAAACTTCTAAGGGTCGCTTGGAGCGGGTTGGAGCGTAAGGATTTGGAGCTAAACGTTACTCAGGATCGACTTATATCTTGGATAATTTTGGGCTTATCGAGGTAATGATCTTTATCCCCCTATTGTAATTGGAAATTACATGTCGTAGTAGTTAATAATTGAGTATAAGATTTATTGGAAGAATCAGTATAAAGAATTGAACTGTATTTACATTGGACTGTATTTACAGTAGACTTGTAGTATTATTGTGGAGTAGAATTGTACACGTCCGGTTAGACGTGTAACCCCCCCCCCCCCCGGGATTGTTGGTTTGGTAGCAGGCCTCGTTAGAGGAGGAGTTTTATGTGGTTGCGGGGGGGGGGGGGGAGGTGCTGCCGAATTTTCCGTAGAATAAGGAATCTTGTATCTAGAATTATTCTACGAAGAAATCTAGAGGTTGATAGACGTTTTGTGGCCTTTATAGGTTGAAGTACTATGAGTAGCGCATTCTAATTGAAGGGTGGAAAAAGGCGAGCAAGGTTAGAGTACTTTGGAGCGTTTTGCTAATTGTCGATAATCGTCGCGAGGTATGTGAACCTCTTCCTATCCTTTCTAGCATGATATTTGTGAAATGTATTTAGTGCGGTAGACGCACGTGTGTTTAAAGGAAATTGATTTTCCTTTTGTGTCCTTGACTTGATTCCAAAGTTAGGTGACTTGTTATGAAATATTAAGGACTTGAATTATGTTAAAAAGTTGTAAAACCTCACTCGTGAGTAATGGGTGTGTGGTCTTCAAAGAATAAAGTTATCTTAATTTCGAAAATAAGAATGGTTTTATCATTGGATTTAAAATGATAACTTGACTTATAAACAACTTGATTTTGGGAAAGGAGAAGTAACTTGATAGGTTACCTGTTTTTAAAAGAGTAAGACCCTTGGTTTAAAAAGTATATTGCTACTTGACTTTTAAAGGAAAAGTACCTTTGTTTTAAAAGAAGGTATGGAAATTGTTTTGGTTTTACTTTGATGTCTTTTGACTTGAGTTTTAAATAATAAGAATCTTGAAGTATTTCAAAAGAGTTATTAACCATTTTTGAAAGAAAAGAAATACTTGGTTTCAAAAGCTTAAGTGTTATACTAGCTTTATGGGGAGTTAGGTATAACGACTTAAGGATGATAGAAGGAACGGTTTACTTATTTGTTTATGAAAGTCTTGTATTGATTTCTGGAAAGTGTAGTAAGATGGTTTGATAAGTAAACATGTTAGGATGCTACGTGTGTTAGTGCCTTGTGATGTTTGTGTAAAGGGGTTTCCATTGTTGTGCTTATGTTGTTTAACGATAAGTCGTTATGTTAGTATTGTACCACTCACCTCTTGACATGTTATACCGGGGGTTAAGCTGCCCCCCGATGCGAGGGATGCCTCATGCGGGTCCAGGGGACCTATGCGAGCTACGAGTTCCAGGTTAGTGTGCGGGAATACCTCATGCGGTGCATGTGGCCATGCGGACTCACGAGTCGGGGCGATGCGGGAGTAGCTACCCTCGATGCGAGAATACCTCATGCGGGCCTAGGTGGCTGTTCGGAGCTGCGGTAAGCTCCGAGTTAGACGCGCACATTGATCTTGAGGCGAGTGGCGGCCGATCATGTGGCGCTGTCTAGAAAGACCTCTTGATACAGTTTTATAGCATTGTTGGTACTGTGGGTTTTAGTAGTCGGCTATGCCTTCGTACTTACCCCGTACGGTTTTATTATGACACAGGTGGGACCTGGTGTTCATGTGTATTCCTTGGGTGTTTTTATATCATGGACTGCCGACAGTGAGGATGGAATTTCACGGGCATGATTGATATTGTGGGCATGAGACCCATAGTTATATTGGAGTGATGACTTTAAGGGCGTGAGTCCCTGACTTGACATGACTGCTTACATATTGTGTATCGTAAATTGGTTATCATATATGTCTTCTGTTTTATATAGACTATTATGATTTCATTCTGATATTTTGATTTCACATACTTGGTACTGTTATCTTGACCTCGCCCGAGGCTGCGTTCATGCCACAGGTAGAGGTATACCAGTTGTTGATCCTCGCTCATAGGGTCACAGTTCAGCGTTTTGGGAAGCTCCGTGTCTCTGGAGGCTTATCTTTGGTATAGTCCCCTGTCGTTGTAGGTACTTACATTCAGGGGTATGGCGGGGCCCTGTCCCGCCATTGTTGTTATAACATTCTTAGAAGTGCATGTAATCTTGTTGTGGCGGGGTTTGTAAAAGGGATGTAAGCTTCAAGTTTTTATATATGTATGCTTAGAAAAACTTTTCTCAGATAAACTGTTTCTCACTTCATATTGTTTCATGTCTTGTTTTATATTCCGCTGGTTACTCTGATGTATGTCTACTTGGGTGCCCGGGTAAGGCACCAATCACGGGCCCGAGTTCGGGTCGTGACAAGTAGTTTAATGCTCACTAGCCATTCTCGGCCAACTTACATAACCACAATTCAAAGTCTTTTCCAATCCTTTTTCCAATTCCAAGTTCTAAGGTCTAACATGTTATATAGTCATGAACAACTTCAACAACTACAATTTCCTTCTTTAAACAACATGCGACAACTTAAACTAATAATCGACTTGAATTGTAATCTTAAAGCTAAACATGCTAGTTTTCGGATTAGGTTTCCAATAGTCAATATACTTATCAAACTTCATACTATATAACTCATGCTTGCTAAAATCCATAGCTACAACAATAAGTAAGCCTTAACCACTAAAATGATAAAATTTATACCTTTATAAGGCCTTAAAATTTCCAAGATTCAAAGTCGCTCCTTAGAAAATTCTTAGCTCCTTTCCTTATGTTCCAATCCGCTCCAAGCACTCCTTAGAAGCCTATGAAGAACCCATCTTCAAGTTCCAACTTCAAAGTTGAAGAACTCCTTAAGTTTCCGCCTTGCGACTAATACGAAAACGCCGTTTTCCGAAATCTTTCTATTGAGATATCCTTACAATACCCTTAGGGACATTGGGTTTAAGTCTTGTGGCTAATGGATCAAAATTGCAAAATTTTGTGTGGGCTAAAGGTCAAACCCGAGAGCAACATGAACTCAAGCTCTAGTTTCTCAAATAATTTCTAAGTGTGGAAGACCTTGTCTTGCTACTAGTAGTATATAAAACATATTGGAGGGCTTAGATTAATACACTTCTGTGGATAGGATGAGGATCATTAATTAAAATAGCCAAGTGGACAAGTTGACCTTGGTCAACAATCTCAAGCTTGAAGACTTAATCTTCCTTGAAGGTAAATGACCATTCTACCCCTTACTAATTCGACCAAGACCACATGTGGGGGTGACACGTGTCGCCCTCTCATTCGTCCATAAAATTCTGTAACCCTCGTGGGCCCCACAAAAATGTAAAATTCCTCGGGTGAGCCCCACGTGACCAAATCCGTAAAAATAAATTTCCATAAGGTTAAGAGTTCCATACTCTTCAAATAATGCATTTTGAGAATCCAATTCTCAACAACGAACATTTTTCCTTTCCGACGTTCGGACGATTTTCCGTCGGAAAAACAATTCTTCCTTTCGTACCAATTTCCAAGTCTTGATTCCTTACGCACATTCTCTTATACATGCCCTGGACTTACGGGGTGTAACAGTAACAAGATCCATATTAAATACCTCTCATATCTAGGTTGGGATTTCAATCGCCTGCAATAGCCCACTGGGCTTCTGGTGCTCAACCATGACCTGCTACTAACTCGGACACTAAGCAATAAACTCCGCTATGTCCCTTTTCCGGTCATCTTACCCATACATACATCTGAGGTCACGACACAACTTAGTCGACCCCGAACAATTAGAACAATAAGCACTGTATGCCTCCCCTAAAACCTGCTGACTAGTCCTGCGGCCGACGGTACACGATCTATCCTCATATCACAGCACCCCATCCGGTGCTACTCAAACAGGCTCTTCTCTTCTCGGAGAGTCGTATCTCGATACCGTATCATAACTGGATCCTCATACTGTCGCCTCTTTACCTCTTCAACGACGGAAGACTCGGCAACCTCTCGGATCTAAACTTCATTAACCTTGGAAACAAATAATCGAACCCCTCGGCTCGGTAGCTGATGAATCTCACGGACCACGTCCTGTCTATCTGGCAGACTACCCTTAGATCCCCGACAAAGTGTTATACCCCGTAGTTCCAGAGTATGTATGTGAGGACGTACGTACGAGATTACGACAGTAATTTTGGAAAGGAAGAAAGATGCGATTTTTCGACGGAAAAGTTTCCGGATTTTGTGAAGGAAAAAGGTTCGTTAATGGGAATTGGATTCCCAGATTTGGTATTCGGACATTTTGGAATATTTGAGAATTATGGAATTATATTTCCGGAATTTACGATTTGTGGGGCCCACTTTATTTTTCGGATTTTTGGCATTACGGATATTTTCAGAAGATGAAATATTTTGGACCAATAGGAGGGCGACATGTGTCACCTTTAGGTGGCAAGGTTGGACGAAAAATTGGACAAGGATTGGCACATTTTTCATCTTTTAAAGGCTTAAAATGTTTGGTCAAGGTTTGGTAGGATATTTGTGGAGTAGATGGATAGGTGGGACCCACACACACTTGGCTCAATCTTGGCCACACACTTGCATAGATCCTAGCCCTTGAATGTCCTATAAATACCCCCTTAGTTGAAGACTTATTTCATCCACACTTTGAGAGTTTCCAAGTCTTGAAAAGTTCCTCCCTCTCTTGATTGTTCTCGTTTTTAAGCCCTTCCCCTTAGCCAAAGTTGTCCAAAAATTCTTAAAGTCTTAAGTGATCTTCCTTAGTGTATTAGGAAGATTTGTAACCAAAAGTTAGAAAAGATTTCACACCCCTAGCCTAATTACACCCCCCTTGGCCGAAACTAGCCACACTTAGAGCCTAAGTGTTCTTCACTTTTTAAAGTTGAAGTGTTAAGAGAAGTTGTTTAGAAACTTCTAAGGGTTGCTTGGGGCGGGTTGGAGCGTAAGTAATTGGAGCTAAACGTTGCTCAGGATCGACTTATACCTTGGATAATTTTGGGCTTATCGAGGTAAATAATCTTGTCCCCCTATTGTAATTGGAATTACATGTTGTAGTAATATATAGTTGAGTATACTATATATAGAATGAATATTGAAAGAAGCTGACGTAATTACATTGGTGTATTCAGTGAGACTTGTGTAGTATTTACGTGAAGTATAATTGAACACGTCAGGTTAGGCGTGTAACCCCCTAAGGAGTTGTTGGCACAGTAGCGAGCTGAGTAGAAGGAGGAGATTTTTGTGGTTACGGGGAAATGCTGCGAATTTTACGTAGAATAAGGAATCTTGCATTTAGAATATTCTACGAAGATGTCTAGGAGTTGATAGGCGTTTTGTGGCCTTTATAGGTTGCAGTACTACGAGTAGCGTATTCTACTTGAAGAGTGGAAAAGGCTAGCGAGGTTCTGATCTTGTGGGCGTTTTGCTAATTGTCGATAATCGTCGCGGTATGTGAACCTCTTCCTATCCTTCTAGCATGATATGTTGTGAACTATGTAATGCGGTGACGTCATGGGTTAAATGAATTTGGTTGGTTTAAAACATAAAGTGTTATAACGGCTTTATGGGAAGTTGGTTATAACAACTTTATGCGGGCAAAGAAATGGTTTGTGGTTTTTTTTAAAAGATAAAAGACTTGATGTGAAGCAATAAGTACTTGGGTTGTGTTAAAAAGTTGTGAAACCGCTTTAATGAGAAATGAGTAATTGGGTTTTTAAAAGGAATAAGGTTATATTGATTTCAGAAATGAGAACAAGTATCGAACAAACCACTGCAACGTTAATAAAGGAAAATGTATTGACTAATTAATTATTATTAAAACCAGTAGAAACCTCCATCTGCATAGAAGCTTAGATAAGACAAAATTGTATTACATTTCCTAGATCATGGCTGCTTTAATAAGATTGTTATAAACAAGAATAACCTACTCACACATAAGGCATATGTTACTCAACTTGTTTTAAAAGAGAATTATGTTATTAAGTGATTAAGACTATGAACTACGAAACCTTTCGAAAATAAGAGACTTGAGTATTTGAAATTAGGCAAACTACAAACTTTTGGAAAAGAAGGTTGTTACTTGTCTTAAAAAAAAAGGGGAAATTATTTTGGTTTACTTAAAATAATAGTTACTCTGTTTTGGATACTACGAGTGTTGGTATCAGGTGACTTCTTGTGAAAGAATGGATATTTGTAAGAGAATTGAAGTATGGTAATTTGCTTGTGCTTGCTTGTGATAGCCTTGTTGTGTAAAAGTTGTATTCCTATGCTCTGGCGTCTCTCGATGGAGGGCGGTATATTGTTATTGTTACATGGACATATACGCACCGATGAAGAATTACGAGGCATGCGGCCGTATGGCGGAGTTAATCACGGTATATTGTTATTGTTGTTACATGGACATATACGCCGTCACGAGTGCAGGGCATGCGGCCATGCGGGTTAATCACCGGTATATTGTGTTATTGTTACATGGACATATGCCGTCACGAGCAGGGGCATGTGGCCATCTGGCGGGGTTGATTACGATATATTGTTATTGTTGTTACATGGACATGTACGGACCGTCTGAATTCCGGCATGTGGCCGTGCGGCGGGGTTGATTACGGTATATTGTTATTGTTACATGGACATATACGCACCGTCTGAGTGCAGGCATGTGGCGTGCGGCGAGGTTGATTACGGTACATTGTTTTTATTGTTTCAACATGGACATGTCTACACCGATGGAGAATTCCGGGGGCATGTGGCCATGATGCGAACATGATTGATGTTGTGGGCGTGAGACCCATAGTTATATTGGAGTGATGACTTTGAGGGCGTGAGTCCCTGACTTGACATGACTGCTTTTATGTTGTGTACTGCATTTTGGTTATCATATATGTCTCACCTTTATATAGACTATTATGATTTAACTACGATATTTTGATTTCACATACTTGGTACTGTTATCTTGACCTCGCCCGGGGCTGCGTTAAATCTGCGGTAGAGGTACATCGGTTGTTGATCCTCGCTCATAGGATCACAGTTCAGCGTTTTGGGAAGCTCCGTTTCTCCGGAGGCTTATCTTTGGTATAGTCCCCTATCATTGTAGATATTTGTACATTCAGGGGTATGGTGGGGCCCTGTCCCGTCATAGTTATGGTTACATTCTTAGAGGCCTGTAGTACTGTTGTGGGCAGGGTTTGTAAAAAGGACTTAACTGTTCGGTTTGATATATATGTATATATTTTGGAAGGTGACCGTTTTGGTTAGCCTGTTTCATACTTTATGTCTTGTCTCATGTTTTAGTTTTATTTCCTGATTTTCTCGATGTTGTATCACTAGGGTGCGGGGTAAGGCACGATCCACAGGCCGGGTTAGTCGTGACAAAAGTGGTATCGAGCGATTAGTCCTCGGAAAGTGTCTCTGAACCGTGTCTAGTAGAGTCTTGATTATCGGTGTGTTGTGCGCACCATCTATAATGTCGAGGAGGCTGCGAGACATTTAGGATTAGTTCCCATTCTTCTCATTCTAAGATCGTGCCTTAGAGGTGTTATAAGTTGGACCCTCAGCGTATTTCGTTTTTACGATTATGCCTCACGCATGAGCAACCGGGCGAGAAGGGCAAAGCGGCCAGGAGGCGCTAGTAGAGACACGAGTGCGAGAAGCGCGAGCACTGGTCGATACACGAGATAGTGCTTGAGACGGCGAGTTTTGCGACGCCACGGCCCAGCGAGTTTAGAGTCGCGGCGGTGGGCTGCTGAGACCACGATACCTAAGCTTCGATCCCGCGGCACAGGCGAGAGAGTTGGGTACAAAGAGATGGCCGATTCTTGGCGGGATCGTGGCAGAACATGAGGATAAATTTGGATCACGGATTCGATTCGATAGTACCGTGGTTCACCCAAGATCGGATAGTTTGAGGCTACGGGACTTTACGAGTTGTAGCCGCAATAGTTCTACGGTCGAGGCACGAGGATGATCCGCAGGAGTTCATCAGCGATTCTGACGGATCGT
Source organism: Przewalskia tangutica (assembly GCA_029844215.1). Classification (NCBI taxonomy): domain Eukaryota; kingdom Viridiplantae; phylum Streptophyta; class Magnoliopsida; order Solanales; family Solanaceae; genus Przewalskia; species Przewalskia tangutica. Next base: position 17,769,730 of record CM056740.1, read on the forward strand.
AGAGTGATCAAGGCTTGGAGACCGAGTCGGTGGTCTTAGGTTCACATCGGTGCGTGATCTGCGATCGTGGTTTGATTCGTGGGGTGTCGGGAGAGTATGCACTTCCAGTAGTATGGGACGAGTTCTCGAGGCATTCTTGCACATTTCTTGCCTCGTAGATGAGGAGGGCTCGGGCGACAGATTTTTGATGTTGGCGAGCAGGCGTCTGATTCGGGAGTACAATGTGGAGTTTGACTCATTGGCTCGGTATGTCCCCAGTAGTAGGCGATATGGAGGGCCAGTACGCTACGTCACGGGCTAGATGACTACTTGGCGAGGCTTGTTGGTGTAGCTCTTCACCGGGCATGGACATTGCCGCATACGAGCTTATGCACTTGGATGTGAGGCGGAGAGGTCGACGGAATGGCCGAGATCAGCGAAGAGGGCGAGCAAGAGGTCCTTTGGTGACTTTCAAGGCGGACCGCCTCGGAGCTAGTTATGCGCCTTCGCCCGATGCAGTGGTCCCCACAACGCCCGAGCGTCGGGGCATTCGGAGGCGGTCGAGCTCCGTAGGTTCAGTTTCGGGGAGTAGGGTGTTGGCGGATCGGCCACCCCTACCTCGGTGTGGTCGATGTGGTAGACCGCATTTGAAGTGTCGTGGTGCGAGGAGCTTGTTATTTTTGCGGCCAGCGGGGCCATTTCGCGAAGGCTGTCAGGCCGAGTATACGGATGTTGTGACTCGGCCTTCGTGATCGATGGTCGGTTCATCGCCTTCTCTAGCTATCGCCTGCGGTGGGCGTGATTAGAGTGAAGCGGTAGTTCTGAGTATATCCTTAACCCTCAGAGATTTGTATGCGTGATATGATGATTTTATGTTGAGTGTTATGTTTGGATAGAATTGTTTGAAATTGTGATCTAGAGAACATGGTTAGTTGAAAAGGTAAGCTTAGGGGTAGGGAAATTATAAGCCTTGGAATATTATAACAAGTTGAGACCTTAGATGTAAGGCCGTCTTGAGTAAAAGATTTTACGGTTAGTTTTTGTCGAAATAATTGGTATGCGTGAAATGCATTGTGGGAAATTCCTTGGGTTATGTAAGATGAAAGTAGTAGCTTTCATGACTTGAAAAGGTAAGATTGTTCCGGATCGGGAAACAAGAGAGTTCGACGCGACGGAGGTCGGGTTGAGGGCGTATAAGCGGGTCAACGTGGCGGATAAGGTGAAGTCGATTCGAGGTGGTCCCGCCAGGTGGTAGGGTCACGAGGGTGCTATGCCCAAGTTTAGGTAACCATCGTATGAGTTCGTGGATGCGTTCGACCAGAATCAGATCGTGAATGTTACACCCCGTAAGTCCAGGACATGTATAAGAGAATGTACGTAAGGAATCAAGACTTGGAAATTAGTATGAAATTAGGAATCAAGATCGTGAATGTTCCTTGGGTTGATTACCTGATATATTGTTATTGTTGTTACATGGACGTATGCACCGTCTGCGAATCGGGGCATGTGGCCGTGCGGCGGGGTTGATTACGGTATATTGTTATTATTGTTACATGGACATATGCGCGCGTCTGCAGTCGGCATGTGGCCATGTGGCAGGGTTGATTACCCGGTACATTGTTATTATTGTTGCATCCTGGACATGTCTACACCGATGGAGAATTCTGGGGGCATGTGGCCATGATGCGAACATGATTGATGTTGTGGGCGTGAGACCCATAGTTATATTGGAGTGATGACTTTGAGGGCGTGAGTCCCTGACTTGACATGACTGCTTTTATGTTGTGTACTGCATTTTGGTTATCATATATGTCTCCTGCTTTATATAGACTATTATGATTTAACTACAGTATTTTCAGTTTCACATACTTGGTACCTGTTATCGACCTCGCCCGGAAGTGCGTTCATAAGCGCAGTAAGTACATCGGTTGTTGATCCTCGCTCATAGGATCACAGTTCAGCGTTTTGGGAAGCTCCATTTCTCCGGAGGCTTATTGTTACACCCCGTATTTACAGGACATATTTTAAGAACGTACGTAAGAACTCATAAGTGTTAAGATTTGAGGCTTGTAAAAATTTATCGGAATTATGAAATTTGTCGGAAAACATTTTGTTGTGACGAATGGGAGGGCGACACGTGTCACCCCCCCTTAGTGATGCCTTGGTCGAATTAGGCATGACCATAATGGTCATTTACCATAAGTCTTGGATGAACAAGCCTTGCAAGTAGTAGCTTGACAATGTTGACTTGGTCAATGGGACCACTTACTTGATATTTACTAAGACTTCATCCAAACCACACAATTGTGCTAATCTTAACCCTCCATGTCCCTTTATTATACTACTAGTAGTGAAACTTAGTCCAACACTTAGAAAAAATTGAAGAAAAATTGGAGAACAAGAGCTAGTGCTCTCGGGTTCATGAAGAAGAAAGGAGGAAATTTTTTTGTTTCTTGTACAATAAGCCCCACACTTTAAACCAAGGTTCATGAGGGTTTTGTAAGTGTATCTCAATAGAAAAATCCCGGAAAAAGAGAGTTTTCGTATTAGTCGCAAAGTGAAAACCTAGTGACTTTCTAGGTTTTGGATTGGAAGTTTGAAGTAAAGTTGTTGGTGTTGTCCTAAGGGTCTCAACAAGCAGATTGAAGTGTCTTGGAGAGGTTCTAATCTTCTAAGGAGTGATTTCGGATTGGAGTTGGATTAAGAGTTGTTGAGGTATAATCTTGTCTTTTAAAGTGTTACAAGATTATATAATTATATTGTTGTTGTTAGCTTTACATGTTGCTAGCATGAAGTTGTTAAGTTGAAGTTTATAAGTATTATGGATTACTTGTAGCTTAAATCCGAAATGTAATGTAAGCCATGTTAAGTTGGATTACAATTTGATCGTTATTAGAATTGTCGCATGTTAATTACTTAGAGATTATAGTAGTTATTATCGGTTGCGACTTGACATCATGTTAGGCTAAGGACTTGGATTGAAATGGAAATTGGATAAGGATTGATGTTGTAGTACTTCAAGTTAGCCGAATTGGCCTAGTAAGTTGTTTTAATTTGATATCGTTTTTTAGGCCGAATTTTACACGTCTAGTAGGCGTGTAATCCTGTGTTGATTACTTTGATTGGGCCTTAAATGTGGCGTGTTTGGTTATTGTATTCGGCCTTGAAAAGGTGGCAAAGTTAGTAGAAACAAAGGAGGTCTTTGTCAGATTTTCCGTAGAATTAGTGACTTAGCACTTAGAATAATTCTACGTTAGAAGTGAAAGGTTAATGGACATATTGTGACCATAATAGGTTGAAGTACTAAGTATAGCGTATCCTACTTGAAGAATGGAATAGCTCAAGGTTGAAGTACTTTGGAGCATTTTGCTCTTGTCGACAATCGTCGCGAGGTATGTGAACCTCATCCTTCCTTTGGCATGATTCTATGTATGGAATATACTTGTGGTATCATTTCATGTTTCCTTCTACTCTTAGAAGTTAAGAGGTAGTTGTGTGATTTACTGTATGTAGAACTTTTCCTATCTTTGAGCATGACTTGTTGCACGTATGTAGTACGGTAGACGTACAACACCTTGATATCCCTTACTAGTTTTATGAATAGCCAAGCCGGGTGAGTTAGGAGATTAACTCACTTCTTTGAAAGTATTAAGGATGTCTAATGTTGTATTAAAGTTAAGGGACTTGAAGAGTTTTAAAGTATGCGATACTTGTTCCGTTTTGAACGTATAAGTCCATTGGATAGGAAATTGTTTTTGGCTAGGGTATAAAGAGAATATAACGACTTTATGGGGAGTTAGTTATATTTGCTTTATGGAAAGACAAATGACTTGATTTTAGTGAAAAGGCAATTTGATTTTAAGGCATCAATTGCCTAAGGTTTTGTAATAAAAGGAGTCACTTGTATTCTAAAAGTTAAGAGAATTGATTTGAAAGTGTATAATACTTGGTTTCAAAAAGTAGAAGTCTCTTGGTTATAAAAGGAACGTGTTGGTCTAAACCATAAAGGGTTATAACGGCTTTATGGGAAGTTGGTTATAACAGCTTTATGAAAGGTTAAGAGAATGGTTTTCTCTAGTAAGTAATCAAAGGAATAACTTGTATTAAGGAAGAGCAAATTGGTTTAAAGGTACCAATTGCTTAAGGTTTTTAATAAAGAAGTCACTTGATTTAGAAGCCGGTGATTGTATTTCTAAAAAGGTATTGTGACTTGTCCTGAAAGGTAGAGTTGACTTGATACTACGGTTGTTAGTATCTGGGAAGTTTTATTTAAAAAAGAGTCTTTCTAAAGGAGTAGAGGGGCGTAGTACGTTGGGTTAAATTCCCGGGTTTTATATGACATTATCGTCCCGAGAATGGTAGGCGAGATACCTTTAGGCGGACTATATGACATTATCGACCGAGAATGGGCGGGCGGTATACCTTCACGCGCACTATATGACATTATCGACCGAGAATGGGCGGGCGAGATACCTTCACGCGCACTATATGACATTATCGACCGAGAATGGGCGGGCGATATACCTTCACGCGCACTATATGACATTATCGACCGAGAATGGGCGGGCGAGATACCTTCGGGCGCACTATATGACATTATCGACCGAGAATGGGCGGGCGTATACCTACGGGCATACTATATGACATTATCGACCGAGAATGGGCGGCGGTATACCTTTACGCGAACTATATGACATCATCGTCGAGAATGGGCGGGCGGTATACCTTCACGCGGACTATATGACATTATCGACCGAGAATGGGCAGGCGGTATACCTGCAGGCGGTATATGACATTATCGACCGAGAATGGGCGGGCGAGATACCTTCAGGCGCACTATATGACATTATTGACCGAGAATGGGCGGGCGTATACCTTCTGGGCGGACTATATGACATTATCGACCGAGAATGGCGGGCGAGATACCTGCAGGCAGACTATATGACATTATCGACCCAGGAATGGGCCGGGCAGTATACCTTTACGGGCAGACTATATGACATCATCGTCCCAGAAATGGGCCGGGCAGTATACCTGTATGGGCACACTATGTGACCTTATCGCGTCGATTTGGGCGGGTAGTATAGCGTCCTCGTAAAGGGCCGGAGTAGGATATGTAAGGTAAGTAAGTTATATGGTAATGAACTTGATGATTTTCCTAAGTAAGTACGTAAGAAAGTGACTATAACGTTTATTGAAAATGGGAAAAGATATTAAGGTACGATTAAGTTCGTAAGTGGCAATGACACGGCAGGATCTGGTATGTATTCTTATACTTGTCCCCTCGTTCGTTTGTCTGATTATGATCTGCATCAGACGTTATTTACATTCCATATTCGGTACTGTTATCGACTTCTGGCCGCCCGAGTGCGTCATGCCCGAGTTTAGGTACCAGGTTGGTGATCCTTGCTCTTAGGATCTCGGTTGATTTGTGAGAAAGCTCCATTTGCTCGGAGGCTTAGCTCTTGGTGCGGTTTTCCCGAGGTAGTACATCCATGTATATTCAGGTATGGCGGCCACTGTCCCGCCACTGTTGTTATGTGAAAAATTCTTAGAGGTCTGTAGTCCCATATGGTGGGTCAGTTGTAAAGGAAAGGAGGAAGCTGCCGGTTGTTTATATATATGTCGGGAAGGTAGCCTGTCGGCTAACTTGTTGTTTTATTCTGTTATTTTATTTTATAAGTTTCATGTATGTTCGTGATTATCTCTCGATGTATACTGTAAGGGTGCCCGGAGTAGGGCACCGATGCGAGCTTGGTCGGGTCGTGACACTTATCTTTGGTATAGTCCCCTGTCATTGTAGATATTTGTACATTCAGGGGTATGGCGGGGCCCTGTCCCGTCATAGTTATGGTTACATTCTTAGAGGTCTGTAGTACTGTTGTGGGCAGGGTTTGTAAAAAGGACTTAACTATTCGGTGTGATATATATGTATATATTTTGGAAGGTGACCGTTTTGGTTAGCCTATTTCATACTTTATGTCTTGTCTCATGTTTTAGTTTTTATTTCCGCTGATTTTCTCTGATGTTGTATCACTAGGGTGCCGGTAAGGCACGATCCACGGCCGGGTTCGGTCGTGACACAAAGAAATATCAGAATCTTGGCTTTCCCGGATGGTATAGGATATCAATATCACAATCCTTGAGTAACTCTAACCACCATCATTGTCGTAAATTCTAACGCCTCGGTCTGCGGATATAGGAGGCTTTGTGAGTGCGCAAATATCCACGTAAATGCAGTATATACATCATGCCCCCAAATCTTCAAGGCATGTTTTAACCGCCGCCAGCTCTAAATCGTGAGTGGCGTAATTTCCTTTCCTGCTTCCCTAACTACCGGGAAAAACATAGTGTTATACCCCGTAGTTCCAGGGTATGTATGCGAGGACGTACGTACGAGAATACGACATTTAAATTGGAAAGGAAGAAAGAGGTGATTTTTCCACGGAAAAGTTTCCGGTTTTTGTGAAGGAAAAAGGTTCGTTAATGGGAATTGGATTCCCAGATTTGGTATTCGGACTTCTTGGAATATTAGAGAATTTTGGAATTTTATTTTCGGAAATGGTCACGTGGGGCCCACGGGAGAAATTTACTGTTTTGTGGGGCCCACTTTGTTTTCGAGATTTTGGCCATTGTGGATATTTTCGGAAGATGAAATATTTTGGACGAGTAGGAGGGCGACATGTGTCACCCCCCCCTAGTTGGCTTGGACGATTTCACTTTGTGCACAACACCCGATTAGAGTCGTTTTCCGACGAAACGTTTTACAAGACTCGCGTAGGATAAATTCCGGCTATGCCATTTCTAATTTTTGCGGATTTCTCCGAGAGACGAAACATTTTGGACCAACGGGAGTGTTATACCCCGTATTTCCAGAGTATGTACGTATGGACGTACGTACGAAATTTGAGCCTTAAGTTAGGCATTGGATTCGAAATTTGGGCACAAGTGCCGATTAGAGTCGTTTTCTGACGAAACGTTTCCACAGCTTACGTTGGGAAAATTCCGGCTATGTCATTTAAAATTTTTGCGGATTTTTCCGAGAGACGAAACATTTTGGACCAACGGGAGGGTGGCGTGTCACCTCGCATTGAAGCAAGTGGGAAGGTTGGACGATTGGGCGTCCAAAGAGAGCCTTGGTTGGCCTTGGCCGATTGGCTCCCTCTTTTGTGCCTTGCTTTGTGGCTTGTTTTGTGGAGTGTTTTGTGGAGTAGGGTTAGGGTGCACTTGGCTTGATCTTGGCCTTACACTTGCCTTGCACATGGCTTGATCTTGGCCATTGGTTGGCCTTTGGTTTTGCTATAAATACCCCCTCTCTTTGAAGACTTCTTCATCCACTCTTCACTTGCCTAAGTCTTGAGAACCCCTCCCCTCCCTCTTGTTGACTCTCGTCCAAGAGCCCCTCTCCCCCTTGTGAAGGCCTTTTGGCCGAAACCTTCCCCCTTTGTGAGCCTAAAGCCGAGAACACCCCCCCCTCCCTTAGGGTGTTGTTCTCGTGTGGTACCCCCCTTTTGTGGTATTGAAATACTCCTCCAAGTATTGTTATAATGCCCAAAATACCTTAGCCTTATACCTTGTAGTATTCCAAAGTTACCTCTATACGTAGAGTCCGGAAATACTACCTTTTGTCCTTTTAGTCTCAAACCGAAACCCTAAGGAAACCTTCACTGTTGGTTGAAGTTTTGGAGTAGAAGTTGGTTAGAACTTCTAAGGGTTGTTTGGAGCGGATTGGAGCACTCGGAGTAGGAGCTAAACCTTGCTCAGGCGCGACATTATACTCGGATAATTTTGGGCTTATCGAGGTAAACACTACTGTCCTTCTATTGTAATTGGAAATTACATGTTGTAAGAATATATAGTTGAAGTATACTATATATAGAACTATACTTAGTACTGTGGCAATGTCTTTTGACTTAAGCCTGAAGAATTAAGAACTGAACTGTAATTACATAGAGTATTCGGTGATGACTTGTGTAGTATTACTGTGTAGTAGAATTGTACACGTCCGGTTAGGCGTGTAAAAACCCCCCCCTGGTTGGCTTGGTAGCCGGCTTCGATAGAGAAGGAGATTTACGCTATGGCGGGGGGGGGAGGTGCTGCCGAATTTTCTGTAGAATATGGAACGATGAGATCTAGATGTTAATAAGCGCCTTGTGGCCTTATAGGTTGAAGTACTACGTGTGGTGCGATCTACGTGGCTTTATGAGTAGCCAAGCGGTTTGAAGTACTTGGAGCGTTTTGCTAGTAGTCGGCACTCGTCGCGAGGTATGTGAACCTCTTCCTATCTCTTCTAGCATGATATGTGTGAACTATGTAGTACGGTAGACGTACATGTGTTAACTGTGTTTGATTGTCTTAAAACATAAAGTGTTATAACGGCTTTATGGGAAGTTGGTTATAACGGCTTTATGTAGGTAAGAAAATACTTTGTGGTTTTAAAAGGTAACTGATGTGAATTATAACCGGCTTGTTATAATAAAGAACTTGATGTATTTCAAAAGATTTATAATCGTTTTGAAGGAAGAGTAACACTTGGTTTTAAAGGTTTTAAAAAGAGTTATACTAGCTTTATGGGAGTTAGGTATAATGTCTTAAGAGAGGTAAAGAAAATGGTTTACTAATGTTAGAAGTTAAGAGACTTGATCTTATAAGATAAGAGACTTAACTTATTTGTTTTAATGTGAATGTTTGTGTGAAACCTCATTCGTGAGTAATGAGTACTTGGTTTGAATTAAAGGGATAATGTTGTACTGATTTCGGAAATCAGAATGTGTATCGACAGACCACTGCAGCGTTAATAAAAGGAAAATGTATTAAATAATGATGAATTGTATTAAAACCAGTGAAACCTCCATGCATAGAAACTAAGATGAGACAAAATGATATACATTTTCTAGATCATGGTCTTTGTAATAAGAATGTTGTAAACAAGAATAACCTACTCTCACGTAAGACATATATTACTCAATTGTTCTAAAAGGAATCAAGTGATTAAGTTTATGAACTATGAAACCATTTGAAAATGAGAAGCTTGAGTTATTGAAACTAGGCAAAGCGGAACTTAGGAAAAGAATGTTGTTACTTGATTTTGAAAAGGAATGTGGGTTGGTCATTCTAATACTACGGGTATCGGGTGACTTTGATAAAAGTAATAGATCTCTTTTAAAAGGGATTTAACGTCGTAGTACTTTAGGTTAAAACCGGACTTTGGCATAAAATGAAAGTAACTTGAGTGTGTAACTTGCTCACGCTTGTTGTGGTGTAACTTGCCTATGCTTGTTGTTGTGTAACTTGCCTATGCTTGTTGTTGTGTAACTTGCCTATGCTTGTTGTTGTGTAACTTGCCTATGCTTGTTGTTGCGTAACTTGCTTATGCTTGTGGTGATAGCCTTGGTTGTGCAAGAATTGTTATTTATGGACTAGCTCTCCATGAGGTTTCTTACTGTTCGGCCTTGGTCCCTGGTGGTCGGCTCTCGTACTTGCCCCGTCTCATGGATGATTCGGCCTTGGCACCCGTGAGTCGACCGTGACTTGCCCCTGTTCGATTATAGTGACGAAGTCTCGTGATCTGACCTTAGTCCCTGGTGGTCGACCAGACTTGCCCCGGTCACTACGTGGCCGCCTTGATCTCCGATGAGTCGGCCTCGCACTTGCCCCGTGTCGGCCGTGTTTTGGTTGCATTGTATTATTGGTACGGTCGGATCTGGTAGTTATACTTGTCTCAGACGGTTTTATAACACAGTGGGACACGTGTTCATGTATAATCCTTGGTATTGTTATATCATAAACTGCCGTGATGGAAGAAATTCCACGCACGAGTGATAATTTGGAGCGTGAGTCCACATCTTGATGCTTGGTTATATGTTATATATCGTAGTTTGGTCATCATACATGTCTCCTGCTTTATATAGACTATTATGATTTCATTTCTGATGATACGCTTCACATACTTAGTACTGTTATCGACCTCCTTGGGCCGAGTGCGTTCATGCCGCAGTAGAGGTACATCGGCCGTCGATCCCCGCGTTTAGGATCTCATTTCAGCTTGGGAGCTCCATTCCGTCGGAGGCTTATCTTTGGTATGTTACCCCAGTGCATAAGTTCTTATGCGTTCGGGGTATGGCGGGCCCTGTCCGTCATAGTTGTTGTATAAATCTTAAGTGCATGTAATCTTTGTTGTGGGCGGGGTTGTAAAAGGATTAAACTGCTCGGAGTTTTATGTATATACCAAGGCAACTGTTTGTTGGCCTGCTTATTTATTATATCTCTCATTTCATGTGTAAAGTTTTATTTCCATTGGTTTTCTCGATGTTGTATCACTAGGGTGCCCGGTAAGGCACGAGTGACGCCCGATTACCGGGCGTCGCAAGTGGTATCGAAGCGATTAATCCTCGGAAAGTGTCTGAACCGTGTCTAGTAGAGTCTTGATTATCGATGTGTTGTGCACCACATCTATAATCGAGGAGGCTATAGGACATTTAGGATTGGTTTCCATTCTTCTCATTACGAGATCGTGCCTTAGAGGCGTGTGATAAGATGGACCCTCCGACATACCGTTTTTACGATTATGCCTCCGCTAAGGCAACCCGCCCGAAGGGCAAGGCAGCGAGGGAGTCGCGAGTAGAGCGTGGCGAGACCACAATACTGAGCCTCGATCCGCACCGGAGCAGAGGAGATGAGTTACAAGGAGTGGCCCGATTAATGGCCGGGGTTGTGGCGGACTTGAGGATAAGTGGGCGCAGCAGCCCGAGCACCGATGGTTCACCCTAGATCGATAGTTCGAGGCTACGGGATTTTCTCGAGTTGTAGGCCGCGAGTTTTATGGGTCGAGGCACGAGGATGATCCGCAGGAGTTCATCCGACAAGCGATTCTGACGGATCGTAAGTGATCGAGGCATCGGAGATCGAGTCGGTGGCCTAGGTTCACATCAATCGCGTGATACCGCGATGATCGTTTGATTCTTGAGCTGTCGGGAGAGCATGCACTTCCAGCGGTATGGAGCGAGTTCTCGAAGCCTTTCTTGCACATTTCTTGCCTCCCAGCGAGGGCTCGGGCCGGCAATTTTTGGTGTTCTGCGAGCAGGCGTGCGGTTGGAGTACAATGTGAGTTCGACTCATTGGCGTGACGTCCGCGTTAGTAGCTTGTATGGAGGATCGAGTGCACCGATATGTTCTGAGGCTCGATGATTGCCTTGCAGAGTTGTTAGTGTAGCTCTTGGTGGGCATGGACATTGCGCGTCAGCGTATACACTTGGATGTGAGGAGCGGATAAATCGGCGGAATGACCAAAGTCGAGAAGAGGGCGAACAGCGAGGTCCTTTGGTGACTTTCGAGGCGGACCGCCTCAAAGCCAGAACTAGTTATGTACCTCGTCGATCTGGTGGTCCTCCACTTTCGGACCCGGGATATTCGGGAGCGGTCGGGGCTCGGGTTTCAGATTTTCGGGAGCGGGAGTGCTCGCGGATGAGGTTGCCCTTGTCTCAGTGGCCGTTGTGGAAAGCTTCGTAAGGGAGAGTGTCGTACTAACTCGGGAGATTGTTATTTTGCGCCAGCGGGGCCATCCGGCAAGAGATTTTCACCACTGGTAGCACCGGTAGGATAGCATGGACTACTAGAGCGATTGCGGGTTCTTCACCTTCCATAGCCAGCAGATGTTAGTACACCGGAAGGCCCCAGAGGTCGCGGTGGGAGTTCCGATTTTAGCGGTCCTTGAACCGCCTAGTTTCGTATATCCTTAACCTCTAGAGTTTTGTTTGTATTGATGTTGTTGATGTGTTTAATGTTATGTTTGGATAGCTTTGTGCTAAAATGTGATTTAGAAACACAGTTAGTGAAAAGGGTAAGTCCTGGTAGTGTGAGATGGAAGTGGTAGCTTTCATGATGTGAAATAGTAAGATTGTTCGGATCGGGAACAAGAGTTGGCGCGATTGGGGTCGGGTTGAGGACCATTTGCGGGTCAACCCAGTACCCGGTTTGGGGTGGGGTTCGGGTGGTCCCGCCAGTGGTAGGTCACGAGGTGCTAGGCCCAAGTTTAGATGACCATCGTATGAGTTCGTGGATGCGTTCGATCAGAATCAGTTCGTGAAGGCGGGAATGGCCTTAGGAAATCGAGGTTAGGAGATGACCAAGTTTGGAGGTAGTGACTCGAGGTTGGAAACGAGCGTTGTGGTGTGGTACGGATACTAGAACGAGTTCGGTGTTCGTGACGAGTACTACGAGAAGGGAGAAGTGAGCGTGTGTTTTTGTGGCGGTGTGGCATGATTATTTTCGTGCGTATAGCGGTGAAGACTATCTTGGCGCTGTTTGTTTGAGACCTAGAAGGAACATTCGGACGAATGTTTCTAAGGGAAGAATGTTATACCCGTATTTCGGTAGTATGCGTATGGGCGTCGCACGAAATTTGAGCCTTAAGTTAGGCATTGGATTCGAAATTTGGGCACAAGTGCCGATTAGAGTCGTTTTATGACGAAACGTTTCCACAGCTTAAGTTGGGAAAATTACGGCTATGTCATTTAAAATTTTTTCGGATTTTTACGAGAGACGAAACAATTTTGACCAAACGGAGGGTGAAAAGTGTCACCCACACAATTGAAGCAAGTGGGGAAGGTTGGACGATTGGGCGTCCAAGAGAGCCTTGGTTGGCCTTGGCCGATTGGCTCCCTCTTTTGTGCCTTGCTTTGTGGCTTGTTTTGTGGAGTGTTTTGTGGAGTAGGGTTAGGGTGCACTTGGCTTGATCTTGGCCTTACACTTGCCTTGCACATGGCTTGATCTTGGCCATTGGTTGGCCTTTGGTTTTGCTATAAATACCCCCTCTCTTTGAAGACTTCTTCATCCACTCTTCACTTGCCTAAGTCTTGAGAACCCTCCTCCCTCTTGTTGACTCTCGTCCAAGAGCCCCTCTCCCCCTTGTGAAGGCCTTTGGGCCGAAACCTTCCCCCTTTGTGAGCCTAAAGCCGAGAACACCCCCCCCTCCCTTAGGGTGTTGTTCTCGTGTGGTACCCCCCTTTTGTGGTATTGAAATACTCCTCCAAGTATTGTTATAATGCCCAAAATACCTTAATTATACCTTGTAGTATTCCAAAGTTACCTCTATCGTAGAGTCCGAAATACTACCTTTTGTCCTTTTAGTCTCAAACCGAAACCCTAAGGAAACCTTCACTGTTGGTTGAAGTTTTGGAGTAGAAGTTAGTTAGAACTTCTAAGGGTTGTTTGGAGCGGATGGAGCACTCGAGTAGGAGCTAAACCTTGCTCAGCGCGACATTATACTCGGATAATTTTGGGCTTATCGAGGTAAACACTCTCGTTCTTCTATTGTAATTGGAAATTACATGTTGTAAGAATATATAGTGAAGTATACTATATATAGAACTATACTTAGTCTTGTGGCAATGTCTTTTGACTTAAGCTGAAGAATTAAGAATCGAATCAGAATTACATAGGGTGTATTCTGATGAGACTGTGTAGTATTACCGTGTAGTAGAATTGTACACGTCCGTTAGGCGTGTAAAACCCCCGGTTGGCTTGGTAGCCGGCCGATAGAGAAGGAGATTTACGCTATGGCGGGGAGGTGCCGAATTTTCGTAGAATATGGAGCGATGAGATCTAGATGTTAATAAGCGCGCGTGGCCTTATAGGTTGAAGTACTACGTGGTGCGATCTACGTGGCTTAAGGAGTAGCCGACGGTTTGAAGTACTTGGAGCGTTTTGCTAGTAGTCGGCACTCGTCGCGAGGTATGTGAACCTCTTCCTATCTCTTCTAGCATGATATGTGTGAACTATGTAGTATGCGGTGACGCGTACGTGTTAATCGTGTTTGATTGTCTTAAACATAAAGTGTTATAACGGCTTTATGGGAAGTTGGTTATAACAGCTTTATATAGGTAAGAAAATACTTTGTGGTTTTAAAAGGTAACTGATGTGAATTATAACTGGCTTGTTATAATAAAGAACTTGATGTATTTCAAAAGATTTATAATCGTTTTGAAGGAAGAGTAACACTTGGTTTTAAAGGTTTTAAAAAGAGTTATACTAGCTTTATGGGAGTTAGGTATAATGTCTTAAGAGAGGTAAAGAAAATGGTTTACTAATGTTAGAAGTTAAGAGACTTGATCTTATAAGATAAGAGACTTAACTTATTTGTTTTAATGTGAATGTTTGTGTGAAACCTCATTCGTGAGTAATGAGTACTTGGTTTTATTTAAAGGGATAATGTTTCTTGATTTGAAATCGAATGTGTATCGACGGACCAATCGCAGCGTTAATAAAAGGAAAATGTATTAAATAATGATGAATTGTATTAAAACCAGAGAAACCTCCATCTGCATAGAAACTAAGATGAGACAAAATGATATACATTTTCTAGATCATGGTCTTTGTAATAAGAATGTTGTAAACAAGAATAACCTACTCTCGCGTAAGACATATATTACTCAATTGTTCTAAAAGGAATCAAGTGATTAAGTTTATGAACTATGAAACCATTTGAAAATGAGAAGCTTGAGTTATTGAAACTAGGCAAACTGGAACTTAGGAAAAGAATGTTGTTACTTGATTTTGAAAAGGAATGTGGGTTGGTCATTCTAATACTACGGGTATCGGGTGACTTTGATAAAAGTAATAGATCTCTTTTAAAAGGGATTTAACGTACGTAGTACTTTAGTGTTAAAACCCGACTTTGGCATAAAATGAAAGTAACTTGAGTTGTGTAACTTGCTACGCTTGTTGTGGTGTAACTTGCCTATGCTTGTTGTTGTGTAACTTGCCTATGCTTGTTGTTGTGTAACTTGCCTATGCTTGTTGTTGTGTAACTTGCCTATGCTTGTTGTTGCGTAACTTGCTTATGCTTGTGGTGATAGCCTTGGTTGTGCAAGAATTGTTATTTATGGACTAGCTCTCCATGAGGTTTCTTCTTGTTCGGCCTTGGTCCACGGTGGTCGGCTCGTACTTGCCCCTGCCTCATGGATGATTCGGCCTGCACCGTAGTCGACCGTGACTTGCCCTGCTCGAGATAGTGACGGTCTCGTGATCTGACCTTGGTCCCAGTGGTCGAGCCTCGACTTGCCCCGGTCACCACGTGACCGCCTTGATCTCCGATGAGTCGGCTCTCGCACTTGCCCCGTGTCGGCCGTGTTTTGGTTGCATTGTATTATTGATACGATCGGATCTGGTAGTTATACTTGTCTCAGACGGTTTTATAACACGTGGGACCGGTGTTCATGTATAATCCTTGGTATTGTTATATCATAAAGCCGGCTGATAGGAAGAAATTCCACGCACGAGTGATAATTTGGAGCGTGAGTCCTGTCTTGATGAATCGGTTATATGTTATATATCGTAGTTTGGTCATCATACATGTCTCTGCTTTATATAGACTATTATGATTTCATTTACTGATTTTCTGATTCACATACTTAGTACTGTTATCTTGACCTCGCCGGGCTGCGTTCATGCCGCAGGTAGAGGTACATCGGCTGTCGATCCCCGCGTTTAGGATCTCATTTCAGCGGTTTGGGGAGCTCCATTCCGTCGGAGGCTTATCTTTGGTATGTTACCCTGAGTCTGTAAGTTCTTGTACGTTCAGGGGTATGGCGGGGCCCTGTCCCGTCATAGTTGTTGTATAAATCTTAAGTGCAGAATCTTGTTGTGGCGGGGTTGTAAAAGGATTAAAGCATTCGAGTTTTATGTATATCTTGAAGGCAAGCTTTTTGGTTGGCTGTTTATTTATTATATCTCTCATTTCATGTGTAAAGTTTTTATTTCCGCTGGTTTTCTCTGATGTTGTATCACTAGGGTGCCCGGGGTAAGGCACCAGTGACGGGCCCGATTTTCGGGGCGTCACAGGGAGGGCGACACTTGGCACCCTCCAATTGGTGGACTTGAGGCGTCCATTTGGACGAATTGGATGGCCATTTTTGTCTTGGAGTTGGTAGGATATTTTTGTGTAGTAGATAGAATGGACACTTACCTAAATCCTCACCCTACACTTGCCTTGCACTTGGCATCATCTTGGCGTTGGTTGGTGATGCTTGACCTATAAATACCCCCCTTTAGATGAAGAGTTCTTCATCCACAACTCACTTTCCAAGTCTTGAAAATCCCTCCCCTTTCTTGTTGTGTTTTCGTCCAACACCCCCCCCTCTAGCCTTAGTAGCTTGGCCGAGAGCCCCCCCTCTAAAGCAAGCCCTAGCCGAAACACTACCCCCCCTCCCTTGGTAGAAAAGTTGCCTTCTAGTATTGTTAAAATGCCCAAAATACCCTAGCCCAAATCCCTTAGTACTTAGTTGAAGTTGTGAAGAACTTCTAAGGGTTCTTGGGCTATCGGAGCGTACAAATTAGGAGCTAAACCTCGTTCAGGATCGACGTTTATACTCAGATTATATTGGGCTTATCGAGGTAAATAACCTTATCCTCCCTTTGTAATTAGAATATACATACTGTAGAAGTATAGGAATAAGTATTAAATACTTAGAATGATATTACAGAATAGTAATGAATCGTTATCACGATGAAGGGTATAAAGAAGAATAATTGAATCAGACTCACTTAGAATTTGTATTCTGATGTATGCAGTTCTGGGTAGGAAGTGCTGCCCAAATTTCCATAAGAATAGAGAACCCTCTGCTTAGAGCTTTATACTGATCTGATCTAGACGTTGATAGGCGTATTTGGTGATATAGTCGATACTCTGCGACATATTCAACTTGGCGGTGGTTTTCGCCAGAGAAGGTATGTGATTCTTCCTATACTCTTGAGCATGATATTTTAAATGAATATATATATAGTACGAGAACGTCGTGTATTCTTGAATAATAATTACGGCAATGTCTTCGGACTTAAGCCTGAATAATAATTACGGCAATGTCTTTTGACTTAAGCCTGAATAAAAAGAATCTGAAGTAGTTCAAAAGAATTAAGAAACCTTTTGGAAAAAGAGTAACACTTGGTTTTAAAAGCTTAAGAGTCATACTAGCTTTATGGGAAGTTAGGTATAACGGCTTAAGAGTGATAAAAGGAATCTTGCTTTCTTGATTTGAAATCGAATGAATGTCGAACAAACCACAAAGAACGCTAATAAAGGGAAATGTTTTGACTAATAAAGTATTATTAAAACCAGTAGAAACTTTCATCTGCATAGGAGCTAAGATGAGACAAAATGATATTACATTTCCTAGATCACGGCTGCTGTGATAAGATTGTTATGAACAATAATAACCTACTCACACATAAGGTATATGTTTTCTCAAATTGTTTTAAAGGATTAAAACTATGAACTACGAAACCTTTCGAAAATGAGAAACTTGAGTAATTGAAATTAGGCAAACTTGAACGTTTGGAAAATAATGTTGTTACTTGATTTTACAAAGGGAATTGTTTTGGTTTACTTCAAAAGATAGTCACTCTATTTTTATACTACGGGTATTGTGTGACTTTTGTGAAAGAAACGGATCTTTTAAAAGAGTAAAACATGAAGTACTTTGGGGCTAAAAACCCGAACTTGTTAACATAAAGTAGAAAGTACCTTGTGTGAATAACTTGATTGTGTTGATTTGTGATAGTCTTGTAATACTTTCCTGTTAACTTGATAAGTAAACATGTTAGGATGCTACGTGAGTTGGTATCTTGTGATGGTTGTGTAAAGGGGTTTTCCCTTGTTGTGCTTAGGTTGTTTAAACAATAAGCTGTTATGTTAGTATTATATCACTCATGATTCCGGGGGTTAAGCCCTCCGTCGCGGTAGACTCAAAGTGTCTGTGTGACCTATGATTCGAGAATACCTTATGCGGTGCAGTGGCCTATGCGCGAATCGGGAGTTCGGAGTTAGTGTGCGGCCTTTGTGGTCATGCGGTCTATGTGGCCATGCGGACGGCGAGTCCAGGACGCTGCCGGGGAGTAGCTACCCTCGATGCGGGGAATACCTCATGCGGGCCATTGGAGTGGCCCATGCGGAGCTACGGGAAGTTCCAGGGCTAGACGCGCACATTAGATACTGCGGGCGAGTGGCCAGCTTTGATCATGTGACGGTCTAGACAGATCTCATGATACAGTTTACGACCTTGTTTGTACTGTGGGTTTTAGTAGTCGGCTATGCCTTCGTACTTACCCCGTACGGTTTTATGATGACACAGGTAGGACCTGGTGTTCATGTGTATTCCTTGGTGCTTTTATATCATAGACTGCCGGCAGTGAGGAAGGTATTCCACGGGCATGATTGATGTTGTGGGCGTGAGACCCATTGTTATATTTGAGTGATGACTTTGAGGGCGTGAGTCCCTGACTTGACATGACTGCTTATTTATTGTGAACTGTAGTTTTGGTTATCATACATGTCTCCTGCTTTATATAGACTACTATGATTTCATTTACAGTATTTTCAGTTTCACATACTTGGTACCTGTTGTACTGACCTCCTTCGGGGGGCTGCGTTCATGCCGCAGGTAAAGGTACTCCTACTGTTGATCCCCGTTCTTAGGATCACCGTTTCAGCGTTGGAAAAGCTCCGTTTCTCCGGAGGCTTAGCATTTTGGTATGGTCCCCTGTCGTTGTAGGTATTTTGCATTCAGGGGTATGGCGGGGCCCTGTCCCGCCATTGTTGTTTTAAACTCTTAGAGGTCTGTAGTCCTGTTGTAAAGTTGGGATGTAACTGTTCATTTTGGGTATTGATATATATATGCCGAAAGGCAACTTTTCTTCAGATAACTGTGTCTCAATTTATACTGTTTCATATCTTGGTTGTTTTATATTCCGCTGATTACTCTGATGTATGACTACTGGGGTGCCCGGGTAAGGCACGATCCACGCCCCGAACAGTCGTGACAAAAGTGGTATCAGAGCAGTTAATCCTCGGAAAGTGTCTACAGACCGTATCTAGTAGAGTCTTGATTATCGGTGTGTTGTGCACCACACCAATAATCAGGAGGCTATAGGATATTTAGGATTGGTTTCCATTCTTCTCACTCTGAGATCGTGCTTTAGAGCTGTGTTATAAGTTGGACCCCTCTAACGTATTCCTTTCCTTTACGGTGATGCCTCGCGCCAGCAACTCGGGCCCAGAAGAGCGGCAAAGCGGCGGAGCCGCGAGTGGAGTTCGAGAGTTAGAAGGGCACAGCCCAATCATCACCGGTGATGCTTCATGCGGGAGTTACGAGGCGTCGCCATGAGCAGAGTTTGGCAACGGCGGTAGTTCCTCGCGCCATGACATCTGGACCTTCGCCCACGGCTTGGAGCGAGAAAATATGGATTGGAAGGAGACGCCTGCATTAGCAAGGGATTTGGCAACCAGAGAGTATTTTATGTACCGATATATCAAGGATGTTGATGATTATCTAAAGAAGGGTTGTGAAGAAGTAGCTCTTCAGTCGGGAATGAGCTGGGCTTGCGTTCAGGCTTATGTGCAGCAGGCTGAGAGATGTAGGGATCGACAGATTAACCAAGAACAGCAGAAGAGGACCCGATTGGCAGGATCATTTGGTAACTCTCGAGGCGAACCGCCTCGCCAAGACAGACATGCGCCTCGCGATGCAGTGTCCCTACACAGGTTGATTTTTCCTCAGTGTTCACAGTGTGGCAAACGTCATCCCGGGGAATGTCGTCTTTTTTATGGTTCTTGTTTTACCTGCGGCCGTCAGGGCCATGTGTCGAAAAGTTGTCCTAGTAGGAGGACTCAGCCTATCGGATCAGTTGTGGATTCAGTGGTTCGGAGAGGAAGGGGCGTTAGCCAGAGGAGGCCACCCCCACCTCGATGTGGCCGTTGTGGTAGGTGTCATTCGGGAGTGTGCTTCTTGGCGATTTGTTATTTTTATGCCAGCGCCATTTTGCGATAAATTGTCCAACCAGAGTTGGCGGGGATGTAGAGACTCAGCCTTCGGGATCAGTGGATAGTTCATTACCTTCCCAAATGCGTATCAAGTATGGATTGATTAGAACGACCTAGGGGAAGTGCCGCGTAGATACAGGTATATCCTTAACCCTTTAGAGATTTATATGTATAGTATGATGCGAATATCTTAAGTATTGTTTTCGGTTAGCATGGTGTTAGTGTGATTAGAATATTATACGTGGAGACCTTAGAGGCGAGGTCACTTTTGGTAAAAGAATTATTTCATGTTTGACCCTTATCGATGTGCATAGTATACGTGAGATATTTTTGTGGGATAAATCCCTGAGTGATGTGAAATGAAAGAGGGTAGTTGAGCTTAGAAGACCGCTAGGTTTTCGTAACGTGATTAGTGAGATTGTTCCGGATCAGGGAGCTAGTGTTTTGCGCGTTGCCGGGTCGGGTTGAGGCCATGTGGCGGGTCGACCCGCGGCCTGTATGGTGGTGGGGTCAGTTTGTGGTGGTCCCGCTTTGTGTTAGGGTCACGAGGGTGTTAGGCCCAAGTTTAGTTAACCATCGTACGAATTCGTGGATGCATTCGACCAATAGTCGGGCCGATGAGGTCAGCCCATCTTATCTTTTAGTCAAACCGTGTACTCGGTAGTAAGTTGCGAGATGATTATTTCAGGAAGGGTGTAAGGCTGTACGGGGTGCCTACCTTCACCTTTTGGCAGACAGTGGAGTCCAAGTTACGGCTGTTTCTTTTCTGGAAGAGTTACCAGGAAAGGTTAGGAACTCAGGCGAATCTCAGTGTCTCATTCACCCTCGGGCCAGTGATTTGATTTCGGGGGTAGCTGTAAGGACTCTTCGCCTCCTGTTGAGTATGTATTATATAGCTACCGTTTCAGTATTCGGGTGTCGCCGTTTGGAGCCTTTTTATAAGCGCTAGTGTGAGATTACCGGTCGATTGATTCGATGTAAGCAGGGTTCAGATAATTGGTTCGTACTTGTTCAGCAAGGCGTGAATAGGGTGAAGCTTATCCAGAAGAGGTCTTTGGCAGCTCAGAGTCAGCGGAAAGCAGTACCAGAAACATGGCAAGTTTTGATAAAGAGTTCGAGGATACGAGAAGGGTAGGACGAGTAAGGGAAGAAGCGAGCATGTATTACGAGCATAGGTGTGATCATTTCGTTTGTAAAGAGTAGGTGCGAAGGGAGTATCTTTTTAGACCTCGAGTAGGAGCTTTTGTGATAAAGGTGATTCCTCGTGGACTTAGAGATAAGTATGTGCGCTTGTTGTGTTGTGACCAGGTGTGGCATGGTTGTTTTCGTAAGTATAGCAGTGAGGACTATACTGGCGCCTGTTTGTTTTGAGACTTAGAAGGAACATTCGGGACGAATGTTTCTAAGGAGGGGAGAATGTTATACCCCATAGTTCCAGGGTATGTATGCGAGGACGTACGTACGAGAATACGACATTTAAATTGGAAAGGAAGAAAGAGGTGATTTTTCCACGGAAAAGTTTCCGGTTTTTGTGAAGGAAAAAGGTTCGTTAATGGGAATTGGATTCCCAGATTTGGTATTCGGACTTCTTGGAATATTAGAGAATTTTGGAATTTTATTTTCGGAAATGGTCACGTGGGGCCCACGGGAGAAATTTACGGTTTTGTGGGGCCCACTTTGTTTTCGAGATTTTGGCCATTGTGGATATTTTCGGAAGATGAAATATTTTGGACGAGTAGGAGGGCGACACGTGTCACCCCCCCCTAGTGGGCTTGGACGATTTCACTTTGTGCACAACACCCGATTAGAGTCGTTTTCCGACGAAACGTTTTACAAGACTCGCGTAGGATAAATTCCGGCTATGCCATTTCTAATTTTTGCGGATTTTTCTGAGAGACGAAACATTTTGGACCAACGGGAGGGCGACACTTGGCACCCTCCAATTGGTGGACTTGAGGCGTCCATTGGGACGAATTGGATGGCCATTTTTGTCTTGGAGTTGGTAGGATATTTTTATGTAGTAGATAGAATGGACACTTGCCTAAATCCTCACCCTACACTTGCCTTGCACTTGGCATCATCTTGGCCATTGGTTGGCCAATGCTTGACCTATAAATACCCCCCTTTAGATGAAGAGTTCTTCATCCACAACTCACTTTCCAAGTCTTGAAAATCCCTCCCCTTTCTTGTTGTGTTTTCGTCCAACACCCCCCCCTCTAGCCTTAGTAGCTTGGCCGAGAGCCCCCCCTCTAAAGCAAGCCCTAGCCGAAACACTACCCCCCCTCCCTTGGTAGAAAAGTTGCCTTTTAATATTGTTAAAATGCCCAAAATACCCTAGCCCAAATCCCTTAGTACTTAGTTGAAGTTGTGAAGAACTTCTAAGGGTTCTTGGGCTATCGGAGCGTACAAATTAGGAGCTAAACCTCGTTCAGGATCGACGTTTATACTCGGATTATATTGGTCTTATCGAGGTAAATAACCTTATCCTCCCTTTGTAATTAGAATATACATACTGTAGAAGTATAGGAATAAGTATTAAATACTTAGAATGATATTACAGAATAGTAATGAACTGTTATCACAGTAGAAGGGTATAAAAGAAGAATAATTGAACTGTACTCACTTAGGACTGTATTACAGTAGACTGTACAGTTTACCGGGTAGGGAAGTGCTGCCCAAATTTCCATAAGAATAGAGAACCCTCTGCTTAGAGCTTTATACGATGATCTAGACGTTGATAGGCGTGTTGGTGATATAGGTCGATACTCTGCGCGCGACATATTCAACTTGGCAGGTGGTTTTCGCCGAGAAGGTATGTGATTCTTCCTATACTCTTGAGCATGATATTTTAAATGAATATATATATAGTACGGTAGACGTACGTGTGTTACTGAATAATAATTACGGCAATGTCTTCGGACTTAAGCCTGAATAATAATTACGGCAATGTCTTTTGACTTAAGCCTGAATAAAAAGAATCTGAAGTAGTTCAAAAGAATTAAGAAACCTTTTTGGAAAAAAAGAGTAACACTTGGTTTTAAAAAGCTTAAGAGTCATACTAGATTTATGGGAAGTTAGGTATAACGGCTTAAGAGTGATAAAAAGGAATAATGTTTCTTGATTTCTAAATCGAATGAATGTCGAACAAACCACAAGTAGCTAATAAAGGGAAATGTTTTGACTAATAAAGTATTATTAAAACCAGTAGAAACTTTCATCTGCATAGGAGCTAAGATGAGACAAAATGATATTACATTTCCTAGATCACGGCTGCTGTGATAAGATTGTTATGAACAATAATAACCTACTCACACATAAGGTATATGTTTTCTCAAATTGTTTTAAAGGATTAAAACTATGAACTACGAAACCTTTCGAAAATGAGAAACTTGAGTAATTGAAATTAGGCAAACTTGAACGTTTGGAAAATAATGTTGTTACTTGATTTTACAAAGGGAATTGTTTTGGTTTACTTCAAAAGATAGTCACTCTATTTTTATACTACGGGTATTGTGTGACTTTTTGTGAAAGAAACGGATCTTTTAAAAGAGTAAAACATGAAGTACTTTGGGGCTAAAAACCCGAACTTGTTAACATAAAGTAGAAAGTACCTTGTGTGAATAACTTGATTGTGTTGATTTGTGATAGTCTTGTAATACTTTCCTGTTGACTTGATAAGTAAACATGTTAGGATGCTACGTGAGTTGGTATCTTGTGATGGTTGTGTAAAGGGGTTTTCCCTTGTTGTGCTTAGGTTGTTTAAACAATAAGCTGTTATGTTAGTATTATATCACTCATGATTCCGGGGGTTAAGCTGCCCTCCGATGCGGGGTAGACTCAGGCGGGTCTGTGTGACCTATGATTCGAGAATACCTTATGCGGGTCTGTGTGGCCTATGCGGAACTGCGGGAGTTCCAGGTTAGTGTGCGGCCTTTGTGGTCATGCGGTCTATGTGGCCATGCGGACGGCGAGTCCAGGACGCTGCCGGGGAGTAGCTACCCTCATGCGGGCCATTGGAGTGGCCCATGCGGAGCTACGGGAAGTTCCAGGGCTAGACGCGCACATTAGATACTGCGGGCGAGTGGCCAGCTTTGATCATGTGACGGTCTAGACAGATCTCATGATACAGTTTACGACCTTGTTTGTACTGTGGGTTTTAGTAGTCGGCTATGCCTTCGTACTTACCCCGTACGGTTTTTATGATGACACAGGTAGGACCTGGTGTTCATGCGTATTCCTTGGTGCTTTTATATCATATCGCCACAGCTGGCGAAGGTACTCCACGCATGATTGATGTTGTGGGCGTGAGACCCATTGTTATATTTGAGTGATGACTTTGAGGCGTGAGTCCACGACTTGACATGATTGCTATTTATCAGGAATCGTAGTTTTGGTTATCATACATGTCTCCTGCTTTATATAGACTACTATGATTTCATGTACAGTATTTTCAGTTTCACATACTTGGTACCTGTTGTACTGACCTCCTTCGGGGGGCTGCGTTCATGCCGCAGGTAAAGGTACTCCTACTGTTGATCCCCGTTCTTAGGATCACCGTTTCAGCGTTGGAAAAGCTCC
The DNA here is from genome assembly GCA_029844215.1 of Przewalskia tangutica. Lineage (NCBI taxonomy): Eukaryota > Viridiplantae > Streptophyta > Magnoliopsida > Solanales > Solanaceae > Przewalskia > Przewalskia tangutica. Next base: position 17,794,100 of record CM056740.1, read on the forward strand.
GTTTCTCCGGAGGCTTAGCATTTTGGTATGGTCCCCTGTCGTTGTAGGTATTTTGTATTCAGGGGTATGGCGGGGCCCTGTCCCGCCATTGTTGTTTTAAACTCTTAGAGGTCTGTAGTCCTGTTGTAAAGTTGGGATGTAACTGTTCATTTTGGGAATTGATATATATATGCCGAAAGGTGACTTTTCTTCAGATAACTGTGTCTCAATTTGTATTGTTTCATATCTTGGTTGTTTTATATTCCGCTGATTACTCTGATGTATGACTACTAGGGTGCCCGGGTAAGGCACCAGTCACGGGCCCCGGAACGGGTCGTGACACATAGGCTCTATCCTTATCGGGTTGCGTCAGCACACAACCTAGCCCAACACCCAACGTGTTATCATAAAAACCTAACCCCCTAGTCTCACAGGAGGGGTTAGAACTGTAGTCGTGGTCAACTTATCTTCCAATAACTGAAAGCCTTTCTCTGTTAGAACCAAACTTGGTCACCAACTTAGATTTGATCCTTTTTCTTGCCTCCCGGCTAAGACTTCCTATCAATCACAATCTAGGGGGGGGGGGAATTTCCTTGATCTTGTAAAGTAGTAACCCCTTTAGGTATACATCAGAGAATAGCAGCGGAACATACACAACTGTTAAAAGCTTAAACATAAAATAACAACAGGCTTGTTCGGGTGTAGCTCTTCAGCCGGGCATGGACATTGCCCGCATACAGGCTTATGCACTTGGATGTGAGGAGCGGAGAGGTCGACGGAATGACCGAGATCAGCAGAAGAGGGCCAGAACAGCAGGGTCCTTTGGTGACTTTCAAGGCGGACCGCCTCAGCAGCGGGCTAGTTATGCACCTTCGCCAAGATGCAGTGGTCCCCACAACCTTCGGCGTCAGGCATTCTGAGGCGGTCGAGCTCCATGGGTTCAGTTTCGGGGAGTAGGGTGTTGGCGGATGCAGCCACCCCTACCTCGGTGTGGTCGATGTGGTAGACCGCATTTCGGGGAGTGTCGTGGTGCCAAGGGAGCTTGTTATTTTTGCGGCCAGCAGGGCCATTTTGCGAGGAACTGTCCGACTAGGGGTAGCACGGATGTTGTGACTCAGCCTTCAGGATCAGTGGTCGGTTCATCGCCTTCTCTAGCTATGCGCCCTGCAGGGCAGGACTGTGATTAGAGTGAAACGGTAGTTACAGGTATATCCTTAACCCTCTAGAGATTTGTATGCGTGATATGATGATTTTATGTTGAGTGTTATGTTTGGATAGAATTGTTTGAAATTGTGATCTAGAGAACATGGTTAGTTGAAAAGGTAAGCTTAGGAGTAGGGAAATTATAAGCCTTGGAATATTATAACAAGTTGAGACCTTAGATGTAAGGCCGTCTTGAGTAAAAGATTTTACGGTTAGTTTTTGTCGAAATAATTGGTATGCGTGAAATGCATTGTGGGAAATTCCTTGGGTTATGTAAGATGAAAGTAGTAGCTTTCATGACTTGAAAAGGTAAGATTGTTTCGGATCGGGAAACAAGAGAGTTCGGCACGACGGAGGGTCGAGTTGAGGACGTGTGCGGTCAACCGTGCCGGATTAAGGTGGGGTCAGTTCGAGGTGGTCCCGCCAGGTGGTAGGGTCACGAGGGTGCTATGCCCAAGTTTAGGTAACCATCGTATGAGTTCGTGAATGCGTTCGACCAGAATCAGATCGTGAATGTTACACCCCGTAAGTCCAGGACATGTATAAGAGAATGTACGTAAGGAATCAAGACTTGGAAATTAGTATGAAATTAGGAATCAAGATCGTGAATGTTCCTTGGGTTGATTACCTGATATATTGTTATTGTTGTTACATGGACATGTCTGCACCGATGCAGAATTCCGGGGGCATGTGGCCATGCGGCAGGGTTGATTACCCGGTACATTGTTATTATTGTTGCATCCTGGACATGTCTACACCGATGGAGAATTCCGGGGGCATGTGGCCATGATGCGAACATGATTGATGTTGTGGGCGTGAGACCCATAGTTATATTGGAGTGATGACTTTGAGGGCGTGAGTCCCTGACTTGACATGACTGCTTTTATGTTGTGTACTGCATTTTGGTTATCATATATGTCTCCTGCTTTATATAGACTATTATGATTTAACTACAGTATTTTCAGTTTCACATACTTGGTACCTGTTGTACTGACCTCCTTCGGGGGGCTGCGTTCATGCCGCAGGTAGAGGTACATCGGTTGTTGATCCTCGCTCATAGGATCACAGTTCAGCGTTTTGGGAAGCTCCGTTTCTCCGGAGGCTTATTGTTACACCCCGTATTTACAGGACATGTTTTAAGAACGTACGTAAGAACTCATAAGTGTTAAGATTTGAGGCTTGTAAAAATTTATCGGAATTATGAAATTTGTCGGAAAACGTTTTGTTGTGACGAATGGGAGGGCGACACGTGTCACCCCCCCTTAGTGATGCCTTGGTCGAATTAGGCATGCCCATAATGGTCATTTACCATAAGTCTTGGATGAACAAGCCTTGCAAGTAGTAGCTTGACAATGTTGACTTGGTCAATGGGACCACTTACTTGATATTTACTAAGACTTCATCCAAACCACACAATTGTGCTAATTTTAACCCTCCATGTCCCTTTATTAAACTACTAGTAGTGAGACTTAGTCCAACACTTAGAAAAAATTGAAGAAAAATTGGAGAACAAGAGCTAGTGCTCTCGGGTTCATGAAGAAGAAAGGAGGAAATTTTTTTGTTTCTTGTCCAATAAGCCCCACACTTTAAACCAAGGTTCATGAGGGTTTTGTAAGTGTATCTCAATAGAAAAATCCCGGAAAAAGAGAGTTTTCGTATTAGTCGCAAAGTGAAAACCTAGTGACTTTCTAGGTTTTGGATTGGAAGTTTGAAGTAAAGTTGTTGGTGTTGTCCTAAGGGTCTCAACAAGCGGATTGAAGTGTCTTGGAGAGGTTCTAATCTTCTAAGGAGCGATTTCGGATTGGAGTTGGATTAAGAGTTGTTGAGGTATAATCTTGTCTTTTAAAGTGTTACAAGATTATATAATTATATTGTTGTTGTTAGCTTTACATGTTGCTAGCATGAAGTTGTTAAGTTGAAGTTTATAAGTATTATGGATTACTTGTAGCTTAAATCCGAAATGTAATGTAAGCCATGTTAAGTTGGATTACAATTTGATCGTTATTAGAATTGTCGCATGTTAATTACTTAGAGATTATAGTAGTTATTATCGGTTGCGACTTGACATCATGTTAGGCTAAGGACTTGGATTGAAATGGAAATTGGATAAGGATTGATGTTGTAGTACTTCAAGTTAGCCGAATTGGCCTAGTAAGTTGTTTTAATTTGATATCGTTTGTGGGGCGGAATTTTACACGTCTAGTAGGCGTGTAATCCCCTATTGTTGATTACTTTGATTGGGCCTTAAATGTGGCGTGTTTGGTTATTGTATTCGGCCTTGAAAAAGGTGGCAAAGTTAGTAGAAACAAAGGAGGTGCTGTCCGATTTTCCGTAGAATTAGTGACTTAGCACTTATAATAATTCTACGTTAGAAGTGAAAGGTTAATGGACATATTGTGACCATAATAGGTTGAAGTACTAAGTATAGCGTATCCTACTTGATGAATGGAATAGCTCAAGGTTGAAGTACTTTGGAGCATTTTGCTACTTGTCGACAATCGTCGCGAGGTATGTGAACCTCATCCTTCCTTTGGCATGATTCTATGTATGGAATATACTTGTGGTATCATTTCATGTTTCCTTCTACTCTTAGAAGTTAAGAGGTAGTTGTGTGATTTACTGTATGTAGAACTTTTCCTATCTTTGAGCATGACTTGTTGCACGTATGTAGTACGGTAGACGTATAACACCTTGATATCCCTTACTAGTTTTATGAATAGCCAATCCGGGTGAGTTAGGAGATTAACTCACTTCTTTGAAAGTATTAAGGATGTCTAATGTTGTATTAAAGTTAAGGGACTTGAAGAGTTTTAAAGTATGCGATACTTGTTCCGTTTTGAACGTATAAGTCCCTTGGATAGGAAATTGTTTTTGGCTAGGGTATAAAGAGAATATAACGACTTTATGGGGAGTTGGTTATATTTGCTTTATGGAAAGACAAATGACTTGATTTTAGTGAAAAGGCAATTTGATTTTAAGGCATCAATTGCCTAAGGTTTTGTAATAAAAGGAGTCACTTGTTTTCTAAAAGTTAAGAGAATTGATTTGAAAGTGTATAATACTTGGTTTCAAAAAGTAGAAGTCTCTTGGTTATAAAAGGAACGTGTTGGTCTAAACCATAAAGGGTTATAACGGCTTTATGGGAAGTTGGTTATAACGGCTTTATGAAAGGTTAAGAGAATGGTTTTCTCTAGTAAGTAATCAAAGGAATAACTTGTATTAAGGAAGAGCAAATTGGTTTAAAGGTACCAATTGCTTAAGGTTTTTAATAAAGAAGTCACTTGATTTGTGTTCGGTGATTGTATTTCTAAAAAGGTATTGTGACTTGTCCTGAAAGGTAGAGTTGACTTGATACTACGGTTGTTAGTATCTGGGAAGTTTTATTTAAAAAAGAGTCTTTCTAAAGGAGTAGAGGGGCGTAGTACATTGGGTTAAATTCCCGGGTTTTATATGACATTATCGTCCCAGGAATGGGCCGGGCAGTATACCTTTACGGGCAGACTATATGACATTATCGACCAAGGAATGGGCCGGGCAGTATACCTTTACGGGCAGACTATATGACATTATCGACCCAGGAATGGGCCGGGCAGTATACCTTTACGGGCAGACTATATGACATTATCGACCCAGGAATGGGCCGCAAGATACCTTTACGCGCAGACTATATGACATTTGTAACGACCGTTCGGGCCCGGTTCGCATCGTGCCTTACCACAGGCACCCTAGTGATACATACATCGAGAAAATCAGCGGAACATAAAACATGAGTCATTTAACAAGAGATATAATAAATAAACAGCCAACCAAAACAGCTTGCCTTCAGATATACATAAAACTGAAGCTTTAATCCTTTTACAACCCCGCCACAACGATTACTGCACTTAAGATATACTGATGACTATGACGGACAGGGCCCGCCATACCCTGAATGTACAAGAACCTACAACCTGTGGAACACCTACTAAAAGATAAGCCTCCGAGAAACGGAGCTTCAAATGCGCTGAACCGTGATCCTATGGCGAGGATCCACGATCGACCTCTACTCTGCAGATTTAACGCACCCAAGGAGGTCGATAACAGTACCAAGTATGTGAAATCAGCATAATATCAGAAATGAAATCATACTAGTCTATATAAAGCAGAGACATGTATGATAACCAAACTACGATCACAACATAAAACGATCATCACTCGATATAACTCGGGTCTCACGCCCACAACATCAATCGAGTTCGCATTATGGCGCGTGCCCTGAATCTCAGACGGTAGACATGTCCATGATGCAACAATAATACCAATGTCCCATGGCCACATGCCCCGACCGTGCATCGGTGTAGACATGTCCATGTGACCTCAACAACAAGACAATCCAAATGGAAGCATACCCGCGCGCTACGATCGTGTCGATATGTCCAAAGGAAAAATAAGACAACATTCCAAATGGACGATACCCGCAGCGCTACGATCGCGTGTCGATGTCCAAAGGGAAATATAAGACAACATTCCAAATGGACGCATACCCGCAGCGCTACGATCGTGTCGGTATGTCCAAAGGGAAACAACAAGGCGGTAATCTAAATGGAAGCATACCCGCGCGCTACGATCGTGTCGGTATGTCCATAGCGATGCACAACAATAATACTATCAACGTGAACGCATCTGCGGAATTTCTCCGTCGCCGCAAGACGCCCAAGTAAGTTCTCAACAAGTCAACCGACCCTCCATCGAGACGCGGTAACACGAATACAACGCTTTGCACAACAAAGGTTATCACAATAAGCATAGCCAAGCTTCACAACAACAAGCATAGGCAAGTTTCACAACAACACAAAGTACTTTCATTTTATACCAAAGTCCGGTTTTAGCCTAAAGTACTACGTCGTTAAATTTTGTAAAAGAATCCATTACTTTTATCAAAGTCACCCGATACCGTAGTATTAGAATGACCAACCCACATTTTTAAGTAAACCGTAACACTTTCCTTTAAAATCAAGTACCAACATTCTTTTCCTAAGTTCCAGGTTGCCTAGTTTCAATTACTCCAACTTCTCATTTTCAAAAGGTTTCATAGTTCCCAAACTTAATCACTTGATTCCTTTTAGAACAATTGAGTAACATATGTCTCACGTGAGAGTAGGTTATTCTTGTTTACAACATTCTTATTACAAAGACCATGATCTAGAGAATGTAATATCATTTTGTCTCATCTTAGTTTCTATGCGGATGGAGGTTTCTCGGTTTTAATACAACACATCATTATTCAATACATTTTCCTTTATTAACGCTGCAGTGGTGCTGCCGATACACATTCTCGATTCCCAAATCAAGAAACATTATCCCTTTAAAAACCAAGTACTCATTACTCACGAATGAGGTTTCACACAAACATCCACATTAAAACAAATAAGTTAAGTCTCTTATCTTATAAGATCAAGTCTCTTAACTTCTAACATCAGTAAACCATTTTCACTTACATAAGGTCGTTATAACTAACTTCCCATAAAGCTATTATAACACCCTATGTTTTAAACCAACCAAATCACTTAGCACATGTACGTCTACCGTACTACATAGTTCACAACAATCATTCTAGAAAAGATAGGAAGAGGTTCACATACCTCGCGACGATTTATCGACAATAAGCAAAATGCTCCAAGTACTACAACCTTGCTAGCCCTTTCCACTCCTCGAGTAGAATACGCTACTCTTAGTACTTTCACCTATAAAGGTCACAAACGTCTATTAACCCCAAAACGTAAGTTTCTATCTTTCTATAGAAAATTCGGCAGCACCTCCCCCCCCCGCAACAGCGTAAATCTCCTCCTCTATCGAGGCCGGCTACCAAGCCAACCAGTGGGGTTTACACGCCTAACCTGACGTGTACAATTCTACACAAGTCTCCGCAATACACCCCTATGTAAATACAGATTCGATTCTTTATTCTTCAGGCTTAAGTCAAAAGACATTGCCGAATACTAAGTATAGTTCCATATATAGTATACTTCAACTATATATTCTAACAAACATGTAATTTCCAATTACAATAGAGGGACAAGATAATTACCTCGATAAGCCCAAAATTATCCAAGTTATAATGTCGGTCCTGAGCAAGGTTTAGCTCCACTCCGTGCGCTCCAAACCACTCCAAACAACCCTTAGAAGTTCTAACCAACTTCTACTCAAATACTTCAACCAACTATGAAGATTTCCTTAGGGTTTCGGTTTGAGACTAAAAAGGACAAAAGGTAGTATTTCCGGACTCTACGTAAAGAGGTATCTTTGGAATACTACAAGGTACAAGGCTAAGGTATTTTGGGCATTATAACAATACTAGGGGAGTATTTCTATACCACAACAAGGGGTATTATGCGAAAACAACTAGGCTAGGGGGGGGGTACCCCACGGCTAGCACCACAAAGGGGGGGAACCCTTCTCGGCCAAAGGCCACAAGGAGGAGGGAGGGGGAGAGGCTTAGGACGAGAGCTACTAGAGGGAGGGGAGGGATTTCAAGACTTAGACAAAGTGAGGAGTGAATGAATAAGTCTTCACAAGGGAGGGGTATTTATAGCAAAACCAAAGGCCAACCAATGGCCAAGATTAAGCCATGTGCAAGGCAAGTGTAAGGCCAAGATCAAGCCAAGTGCACCCTAGCCCCTACTCCTTAAAACCCTCACAAATATCTACACAAAAATCTAGCACAACTTGCCCCTCCAAATCGGCCAAGTGCCGCCCCACTTGTCTCCATTGCACCCTCCCGTTGGTCCAAAATGTTTCGTCTCTCGGAAAAATCCGCAAAAATACAAAACGACATAGCCGGAATTTTCCCTTCGCAAGTTACGCAAAACGTTTCGTCGAAAAACGACTCTAACCGGGTGTTGTGCACAAAGGTAACTTCGGCCAAGCCACCTAGGCGGGGGTGACACGTGTCACCCACCTATTGGCCCTCAAAAAACGTCTTTCGAAAAATATCCACAATGGCCAAAATCTCGAAAACAAAGTGGGCCCCACAAAACCGTAAATTTCTCCCGTGGGCCCCACGTGACCATTTCCGAAAATAAAATCTCAAAATTCTAATATAATTTAAGAAGCCCAAATACCAAATCTGGGAATCCAATTCCCATTAACGAACCTTTTTCTTCACAAATAACCGGAAACTTTTCCGTCGAAAACTCACATCTTTCTTTCTTTTCAAAATTTGCCGCACTTTCGTGACGCACGTCCTCACATACATACCCTGCAACTACGGGGTATAACATTCTCCCCTCCTTAGAAACATTCGTCCCGAATGTTCCTTCTCAAGTCGAATAACGATAAAGTTCCTCTAACAAGTTGCCAATGCCACAACTTGGCCACGAAATAACACACGTTATCTTCCTCCCTTACTCGTTGTACCCTTCTCGAACACTCGAACTCTCCCAGTACGTACCATACTTCACCATTACTCCGCTCCGAAAATCTCTGGAGTCACTACCTCCAAACTTGGTCATCTTACTAACCTCAAACTTCCTTAAGGCCATTCCCGCCTTTACGAACCGCTGGTCGAACGCGTCCACGAACTCATACGATGATCATACAAACTTGGGCCTAGCATCCTCGTGACCCTACCACCTGGCGGGACCACCCAGAACTGACCCCACCCCAAACCGGGTTACGGGTTGACCCGCAAATGGTCCTCAACCCGACCCCCAACCGCGCCAAACTCTTGTTCCCCGGTCCGGAACAATCTTACTAATTCACATCATGAAAGCTACCACTTCCATCTCACACTACCCACGGACTTATCACACAAATAAATCCCACGTATACTACTACTCTGATAAAGGTCAAACATAAAACGAATCTTTAATCTCAAGACGACCTTACCCCTAAGGTCTCAGTCGTGACATAGTCTAAGGTTCACACTTACCATGCCCCCATACGTAACCTCCCAACTAAACATGTTTTCAAACTCACAATTAACACAACGCTTATTCGTACATAGCACACAATAATGAGACCATCATAACAAGCATACCAAAACTCTAGAGGGTTAAGGATATACCTGAAGCTACCGCTCCACTCTAATCATAGGCACTCACTGCAGGCGCATAAGCAGGCGATGAACCACCACCGATCCAGAGGTGAGTCGTAACATCCGTGCTACCCTTGGTTGGACAGTTCCTCGCAAAATGGCCCTGCTGGCCGCAAAAATAACAAGCTCCCCTGGCACCACGACACTCTCCAAAATGGAGTCTACCACAATGGTCACAACGAGGTAGGGGTGGCTTCAGCTGGTTAACACCCCTGCTCGCAAAATCAACCTCGAGCCCGACCGCTCCTCAAGACGGTGGAGGACCACCTGCATCGGTGGGGGTATATAACTAGCTTTCGCCGAGGCGGTCCGCCTCGAAAGCCACCAGGACCTGCCGCCCCGGCCCTCTTCTCGCGATCCGTGTCATTCCGTCGACCCTCCGTGCCTCACATCCTAGTGCATGAGCTCGCACGCGGCAATGTCCATGCCCGGCTGAAGAGAAACACCCGCACAAGACTCAGCCATATAATCATCTAGCCCGGTGACGTAGCGATGCACCCTATCCTCCATATCTGCAACTAGCGCAGGGACATATCGAGCCAAAGAATCGAACTCGACATTGTACTCCCTGACGGCGCCTCTGTCTCAAGAACAAAAATCGTTTACTGCCCTCTCTCATCTGCGGAGGCAAGAAGTGCGTGAGAAAGCCCCAAAACTCATCCCATACTGCTGAGGTGCATGCTCTCCCCGGGAAAGCGCCCATGAATCAACCCAATCGACTGCGGTATCACGCAGCCTATGCGAACCAAAGGTCACAGACTGGTTCAAGCCTTGATCACCCGCGTGATCCGTCAGAATCGCCGGATGAACTCCTCGCGATCATCCTCGTGCCTCGACCCGTAAAACTCTGGCGGGCTACAACTCATAAAGTCCCGTAGCCTCATACTATCTGCTCGGGGTGAACCATCGTGCTATCGAACTGAAGGCTGCTGATCCAGCCTCTCTCATACTGCCACGACCGCCAAGAATCGCCATCTCCTTGTAACCCATCTCCTCTCGCCTGCATCGGACCGAGGCTCAGTCTTGTCGGGCTGCGCCCTCGCACTCTCTCTCAGATCTCACTAGCAAGCACTCGCCGCCTTTGCCTCCCGGGCTCTGGCCACTCGCGCGAGGCATAATCGTAAAACGAGATACGCGGAGGGTCCCACTTACAACACAGCCTCTAAGGCACGATCTCGTAATGAGAAGAATGGAAACCAATCCTAAATGTCTGCAGCCTCCTCGATTATAGATGTGGTGCACAACACATCGATAATCAAGACTCTACTAGACACGGTCTGTAGACACTTTCCGAGGATTAACTGCTCTGATACCACTTTTGTAACGACCCGTTCGCATCGTGCCTTACCCGCACCCTAGTGATACATACATCGAGAAAATCAGCGGAACATAAAACATGAGTCATTTAACAAGAGATATAATAAATAAACAAAGCCAACCAAAACAGCTTGCCTTCGATATACATAAAACTCCGAATGTTTAATCCTTTTACAACCCTGCCCACAACAGTACTACAGACCTCTAAGATATACAATGACTATGACGGGACAGGGCCCCGCCATACCCCTGAATGTACAAGAACCTACAACTCAGGGACCACCTACCAAAAGATAAGCCTCCGGAGAAACGGAGCTTCAAATGCTACTGAATCGTGATCCTATGAGCGAGGATCCACGACCGATGTACCTCTACTGCGGATGAACGCAACCCCGAAGGAGGTCGATAACAGTACCAAGTATGTGAAACTGTACAATACTGTAAATGAAATCATACTAGTCTATATAAAGCAGGAGACATGTATGATAACCAAACTACAGTTCACAACATAAAACAGTCATCACTCCAATATAACTCGGGTCTCACGCCCACAACATCAATCGAGTTCGACATGGCCGCGTGCCCTGAATCGCATCGGTGTAGACATGTCCATGATGCAACAATAATACCAATGTCCCATGGCCACATGCCCCGAATTCTGCATCGGTGTAGACATGTCCATGTGACCTCAACAACAAGACAAAGAATCCAAATGGAAGCATACCCGCGCGCTACGATCGTGGTCGGTATGTCCAAAGGAAAAATAAGACAACATTCCAAATGGACGATACCCGCCATGCGCTACGATCGTGTCGGTATGTCCAAAGGGAAATATAAGACAACATTCCAAATGGACGATACCCGCAGCGCCACGATCGTGTCGGTATGTCCAAAGGGAAACAACAAGGCGGTAATCTAAATGGAAGCATATCCGTGCGCTTACGATCGTCGGTCGATGTCCATAGCGATGCACAACAATAATACTATCAACAAGAACGTGCGTGGAATTTCTCCGCCATCACGCCGACGCCCAAGTAAGTTCTCAACAAGTCAACCGACCTCCATCGAGACGCGGTAACACGAAATACAACGCTTTGCACAACAAAGGTTATCACAATAAGCATAGCCAAGCTTCACAACAACAAGCATAGGCAAGTTTCACAACAACACAAAGTACTTTCATTTTATACCAAAGTCCGGGTTTTAGCCCTAAAGTACTACGTACGTTAAATTTTGTAAAAGAGATCCATTACTTTTATCAAAGTCACCCGATACCCGTAGTATTAGAATGACCAACCCACATTTTTAAGTAAACCAGAACACTTTCCTTTTAAAATCAAGTACCAACATTCTTTTCCTAAGTTCCAGTTTGCCTAGTTTCAATTACTCCAACTTCTCATTTTCAAAAGGTTTCATAGTTCCCAAACTTAATCACTTGATTCCTTTTTAGAACAATTGAGTAACATATGTCTCACGTGAGAGTAGGTTATTCTTGTTTACAACATTCTTATTACAACAGCCATGATCTAGAGAATGTAATATCATTTTGTCTCATCTTAGTTTATATGCAGATGGAGGTTTCTACTGGTTTTAATACAACACATCATTATTCAATACATTTTCCTTTATTAACGCTGCAGTGGTCTGTCGATACACATTCTGATTCCCAAATCAAGAAACATTATCCCTTTAAAAACCAAGTACTCATTACTCACGAATGAGGTTTCACACAAACATCCACATTAAAACAAATAAGTTAAGTCTCTTATCTTATAAGATCAAGTCTCTTAACTTCTAACATCAGTAAACCATTTTCACTTACATAAGGTCGTTATAACTAACTTCCCATAAAGCTATTATAACACCCTATGTTTTAAACCAACCAAATCACTTAGCACATGTACGTCTACCGTACTACATAGTTCACAACAATCATGCTAGAAAAGATAGGAAGAGGTTCACATACCTCGCGACGATTTATCGACAATAAGCAAAATGCTCCAAGTACTACAACCTTGCTAGCCCTTTCCACTCCTCGAGTAGAATACGCTACTCTTAGTACTTTCACCTATAAAGGTCACAAACGTCTATTAACCCCAAAACGTAAGTTTCTATCTTTCTATAGAAAATTCGGCAGACTCTCCCGCAACAACAGTAAATCTCTCCTCTATCGAGGCCACTACCAAGCCAACCAGGGGGTTTACACGCCTAACCGGACGTGTACAATTCTACACAAGTCTCATCGCAATACACCCTATGTAAATACAGATTCGGCTTCTTTATTCTTGTGCTTAAGTCAAAAGACATTGCGAATACTAAGTATAGTTCCATATATAGTATAATTCAACTATATATTCTAACAAACATGTAATTTCCAATTACAATAGAGGACAAGATAATTACCTCGATAAGCCCAAAATTATCCAAGTTATAATGTCGGTCCCGAGCAAGGTTTAGCTCCACTCGTGCGCTCCAAACCACTCCAAACAACCCTTAGAAGTTCTAACCAACTTCTACTCAAATACTTCAACCAACTATGAAGATTTCCTTAGGTTTCGGTTTGAGACTAAAAGGACAAAAGGTAGTATTTCCGGACTCTACGAAAGAGGTATCTTTGGAATACTACAAGGTACAAGGCTAAGGTATTTTGGGCATTATAACAATACTAGGGAGTATTTCTATACCACAACAAGGGTATTACGAAACAACTAGGCTAGGGGTACCCCACGGCTAGCACCACAAGTGGGGACCTTCTACCAAAGGCCACAAGGAGGAGGGAGGGGAGAGGCTTAGGACGAGAGCTACTAGAGGGAGGAGGGATTTCAAGACTTAGACAAAGTGAGGAGTGAATGAATAAGTCTTCACAAGAGGAGGGTATTTATAAGAAACCAAAGGCCAACCAATGGCCAAGATTAAGCCATGTGCAAGGCAAGTGTAAGGCCAAGATCAAGCCAAGTGCACCCTAGCCCCTACTCCTTAAAACCTCACAAATATCTACACAAAAATCTAGCACAACTTGCCCTCCAATCGGCCAAGTCACGCCCCACTTGTCTTCCATGTGAGGTGACACATGTCACCCTCCCGTTGGTCCAAAATGTTTCGTCTCTCGGAAAATCCGCAAAATACAAAACGACATAGCCGGAATTTTCCCTTCGCAAGTTACGCGTAAACGTTTCGTCGAAAACGACTCTAACCGTGTTGTGCACAAGGTAACCGGCCAAGCCACCTAGGCGGGGTGACACGTGTCACCCACCTATTGGCCCTCAAAAACGTCTTTCAAAAATATCCACAATGGCCAAAATCTCAAAACAAAGTGGGCCCCACAAAACCAGAATTTCTCCCGTGGGCCCCACGTGACCATTTCCAAAATAAAATCTCAAAATTCTAATATAATTTAAGAAGCCCAAATACCAAACTGGGAATCCAATTCCCATTAACGAACCTTTTCTTCACAAATAACCGAAACTTTTCCGCCGAAAACTCACATCTTTCTTTCTTTTCAAAATTTTCTGCCGTACTTCGCACGCACGTCTCACATACATACCCCGCAACTACGGGTATAACAACATTATCGACCGAGAATGGGCAAGATACCTTTACGCGGTATATGACATCATCGCCCCAGAACGGGTCGCAAAGATACCTTACGCGCACTATATGACATTATCGACCGAGAATGGGCCGGGCGGTATACCTTACGCGCACTATATGACATTATCGACCCAGAATGGGCCGCGATACCTTTACGCGCACTATATGACATTATCGACCCAGAATGGGCCGCGAGATACCTTTACGCGCACTATATGACATTATCGACCGAGAACGGGCCGGGCAAGATACCTGCACGCGCACTATATGACATTATCGACCGAGAATGGGCCGGCAAGATACCTTTACGCGCACTATATGACATTATCGACCCAGAACGGGCCGCAAGATACCTTTACGCGGACTATATGACATCATCGTCCCAGAAATGGGCCGGGCAGTATACCTGTATGGGCAGACTATGTGACCTTATCGCGTCCCAGTTTGGGCCGGGTAGTATAGGCGTCCCTCCATAAAGGGCCGGAGTAGGATATGTAAGGTAAGTAAGTTATATGGTAATGAACTTGATGATTTTCCTAAGTAAGTACGTAAGAAAGTGACTATAACGTTTATTGAAAATGGGAAAAGATATTAAGGTACGATTAAGTTCATAAGTGGCAATGACACGGCAGGATCTGGTATGTATTCTTATACTTGTCCCTGTCATTCGTTTGTACAGTTATGATCTGCTTATCAGACGTTATTTCGTTCCATATTCTGCACTGTTGTTATCGACCCCTTCGGGCTGCGTTCATGCCCGCAGGTTTTAGGTACCCAGGTTGGTGATCCTTGCTCTTAGGATCTCGGTTCAGTGTTTGAGAGAAAGCTCCATTTGCTCCGGAGGCTTAGCTCTTGGTACGGTTTTCCCTGAGGTAGTAGATTCATGTATATTCAGGGGTATGGCGGGGCCCTGTCCCGCCACAGTTGTTATGTTAAAAATTCTTAGAGGTTTGTAGTCACATATTGTGGGTCAGTTGTAAAGGAAAGGAGGCAACTGCTTCGGTTGTTTATATATATGTCCAGGAAGGTAGCCCTATCGGCTAACCTGTTGTCTTATTTCTGTTATTTTATTTTATAGGTTTCATGTATGCATTGATTATCTCTCGATGTATACTGTAAGGGTGCCTGTGTAGGGCACCGCCATGCCCGGGTCGGGTCGTGACAAAAGTGGTATCAGAGCAGTTAGTCCTCGGAAAGTGTCTACAGACCGTGTCTAGTAGAGTCTTGATTATCGGTGTGTTGTGCACCACATCTATAATCAGGAGGCTGCAGGACATTTAGGATTGGTTTCCATTCTTCTCACTCCGAGATCGTGCGATAGAGCTGTGTTGTTAGGGTCGTCCCTCCCTAACGAGTTATGTTGATTGCAGCTACGAGAAAGACAGCAGTGACCCAGGAAGGACTATGTGGATTGCGTATCCAGGTTGGTAATGATTATAGTATAGTTGGTATTGTGATATACATCTATACGGAGTTATGTATGAGGGTCAGACGCGTGTTGCCTAGAATGATTTTAGATTTCCAGGGATTGGTAAAGACTAACTAGATACCGGGAAGGTATGGAATAGTTAATGAATTCTCGACAAGGTTTTGTGTTTTATTTTGAGATAATTGGGAAAGGGTGAGCTGTCTGATAGGGTAGTGAACCCTTAAGAAGCCATGTTAAGGAACCTAACGGAATGTCATGTTAATAGATTAAGCTGCGTAGTAAGCTTAAGAGAATTGTACGGATGAAGTCTGTATAGAGTAAGCAGTGGTTGTTGTGATCGAGACAACATGGTTTTGGTTTTATGAGAAGTTTTTGTACCCGTTTACTGGGGGGACTGGTAAGGTAGGCTTGGAGCATGGAAATTGCGAGCCTAAGAATATTGATTACTGCCGAGACCTTAGGTATATAAGGCTTTCTCTAGCAATAAGATTTTAAGTCAGACCAAGGATAAGAGTTAAGTGCGACGCTGAGTCGGGTTGAAGACCTGCTACGGGTCTCCCCATGGCCTGGAATGGAGTGGGATCAGTTGGTAGTAGTTCCTCTACGTGACAGGGTCACGAGGGTGCAAGGCCCAAGTCTAGTTAATTGTTTTACGGGTTCGTGGACATGTTCCACCGGAACCAGGTCGTGAAAGCCGGAAAGGGCCGTATATTGTTATATAGATTGACTCCGAAAGAACATTCGGGGACGAATGTTTCTAAGGGGGGAAGAATGTTACACCCCGTATTTACAGGACATGTTTTAAGAACGTACGTAAGAACTCATAAGTGTTAAGATTTGAGGCTTGTAAAAATTTATCGGAATTATGAAATTTGTCGGAAAACGTTTTGTTGTGACGAATGGGAGGGCGACACGTGTCACCCCCCCTTAGTGATGCCTTGGTCGAATTAGGCATGCCCATAATGGTCATTTACCATAAGTCTTGGATGAACAAGCCTTGCAAGTAGTAGCTTGACAATGTTGACTTGGTCAATGGGACCACTTACTTGATATTTACTAAGACTTCATCCAAACCACACAATTGTGCTAATCTTAACCCTCCATGTCCCTTTATTATACTACTAGTAGTGAGACTTAGTCCAACACTTAGAAAAAATTGAAGAAAAATTGGAGAACAAGAGCTAGTGCTCTCGGGTTCATGAAGAAGAAAGGAGGAAATTTTTTTGTTTCTTGTCCAATAAGCCCCACACTTTAAACCAAGGTTCATGAGAGTTTTGTAAGTGTATCTCAATAGAAAAATCCCGGAAAAAGAGAGTTTTTGTATTAGTCGCAAAGTGAAAACCTAGTGACTTTCTAGGTTTTGGATTGGAAGTTTGAAGGAAAGTTGTTGGTGTTGTCCTAAGGGTCTCAACAAGCGGATTGAAGTGTCTTGGAGAGGTTCTAATCTTCTAAGGAGCGATTTCGGATTGGAGTTGGATTAAGAGTTGTTGAGGTATAATCTTGTCTTTTAAAGTGTTACAAGATTATATAATTATATTGTTGTTGTTAGCTTTACATGTTGCTAGCATGAAGTTGTTAAGTTGAAGTTTATAAGTATTATGGATTACTTGTAGCTTAAATCCGAAATGTAATGTAAGCCATGTTAAGTTGGATTACAATTTGATCGTTATTAGAATTGTCGCATGTTAATTACTTAGAGATTATAGTAGTTATTATCGGTTGCGACTTGACATCATGTTAGGCTAAGGACTTGGATTGAAATGGAAATTGGATAAGGATTGATGTTGTAGTACTTCAAGTTAGCCGAATTGGCCTAGTAAGTTGTTTTAATTTGATATCGTTTGTGGGGCGGAATTTTACACGTCTAGTAGGCGTGTAATCCCCTATTGTTGATTACTTTGATTGGGCCTTAAATGTGGCGTGTTTGGTTATTGTATTCGGCCTTGAAAAAGGTGGCAAAGTTAGTAGAAACAAAGGAGGTGCTGTCCGATTTTCCGTAGAATTAGTGACTTAGCACTTAGAATAATTCTACGTTAGAAGTGAAAGGTTAATGGACATATTGTGACCATAATAGGTTGAAGTACTAAGTATAGCGTATCCTACTTGAAGAATGGAATAGCTCAAGGTTGAAGTACTTTGGAGCATTTTGCTACTTGTCGACAATCGTCGCGAGGTATGTGAACCTCATCCTTCCTTTGGCATGATTCTATGTATGGAATATACTTGTGGTATCATTTCATGTTTCCTTCTACTCTTAGAAGTTAAGAGGTAGTTGTGTGATTTACTGTATGTAGAACTTTTCCCATCTTTGAGCATGACTTGTTGCACGTATGTAGTACGGTAGACGTACAACACCTTGATATCCCTTACTAGTTTTAAAGTTAAGGGACTTGAAGAGTTTTAAAGTATGCGATACTTGTTCCGTTTTGAACGTATAAGTCCCTTGGATAGGAAATTGTTTTTGGCTAGGGTATAAAGAGAATATAACGACTTTATGGGGAGTTGGTTATATTTGCTTTATGGAAAGACAAATGACTTGATTTTAGTGAAAAGGCAATTTGATTTTAAGGCATCAATTGCCTAAGGTTTTGTAATAAAAGGAGTCACTTGTTTTCTAAAAGTTAAGAGAATTGATTTGAAAGTGTATAATACTTGGTTTCAAAAAGTAGAAGTCTCTTGGTTATAAAAGGAACGTGTTGGTCTAAACCATAAAGGGTTATAACGGCTTTATGGGAAGTTGGTTATAACGGCTTTATGAAAGGTTAAGAGAATGGTTTTCTCTAGTAAGTAATCAAAGGAATAACTTGTATTAAGGAAGAGCAAATTGGTTTAAAGGTACCAATTGCTTAAGGTTTTTAATAAAGAAGTCACTTGATTTAGAAGCCGGTGATTGTATTTCTAAAAAGGTATTGTGACTTGTCCTGAAAGGTAGAGTTGACTTGATACTACGGTTGTTAGTATCTGGGAAGTTTTATTTAAAAAAGAGTCTTTCTAAAGGAGTAGAGGGGTGTAGTACGTTGGGTTAAATTCCTGGGTTTTATATGACATTATCGTCCCAGGAATGGGCCGCAAGATACCTTTACGCGCACTATATGACATTATCGACCCGAGAATGGGCCGGGCAAGATACCCACGCGCACTATATGACAATATCGACCCAGAATGGGCCGCAAGATACCTTTACGCGCACTATATGACATTATCGACCGAGAATGGGCCGGCAAGATACCTTACGCGCACTATATGACATTATCGACCCGAGAATGGGCCGGCGTGATACCTTACGCGCACTATATGACATTATCGACCCAGAATGGGTCGGGCAAGATACCTTACGCGCACTATATGACATTATCTACCCGAGAATGGGCCGGGCGAGATACCTTTACGCAAACTATATGACATTATCGACCGAGAATGGGCCGGGCGATACCTTTACGCGCACTATATGACATTATCGACCCAGAATGGGCCGCGATACCTTTACGCGCACTATATGACATTATCGACCCAGAATGGGCCGGCAAGATACCTTACGCGCACTATATGACATCATCGTCCGAAACGGGCGCAAAGATACCTGTATGGGCACACTATGTGACCTTATCGCGTCCCAGTTTGGGCCGGGTAGTATAGGCGTCCCTCCATAAAGGGCCGGAGTAGGATATGTAAGGTAAGTAAGTTATATGGTAATGAACTTGATGATTTTCCTAAGTAAGTACGTAAGAAAGTGACTATAACGTTTATTGAAAATGGGAAAAGATATTAAGGTACGATTAAGTTCGTAAGTGGTAATGACACGGCAGGATCTGGTATGTATTCTTATACTTGTCCCTGTCATTCGTTTGTACAGTTATGATCTGTTTACTGTACGTTATTTCTGTTCCATATTCGCACTGTTATCGACTTCTGGGCTGCGTTCATGCCCGCAGGTTTTAGGTACCCAGGTTGGTGATCCTTGCTCTTAGGATCTCGGTTCAGTTTGTGAGAGAAAGCTCCATTTGCTCCGGAGGCTTAGCTCTTGGTACGGTTTTCCCTGAGGTAGTAGATTCATGTATATTCAGGGGTATGGCGGGGCCCTGTCCCGCCACTGTTGTTATGTTAAAAATTCTTAGAGGTCTGTAGTCACATATTGTGGGTCAGTTGTAAAGGAAAGGAGGCAACTGCTTCGGTTGTTTATATATATGTCCTGGAAGGTAGCCCTATCGGCTAACCTGTTGTTTTATTTCTGTTATTTTATTTTATAAGTTTCATGTATGTTCCGCTGATTATCTCTGATGTATACCTGTAAGGGTGCCAAGGTAGGGCACCAGTCGCGGGCCCGGGGTCGGGTCGTGACACTTATCTTTGGTATAGTCCCCTGTCATTGTAGATATTTGTACATTCAGGGGTATGGCGGGGCCCTGTCCCGTCATAGTTATGGTTACATTCTTAGAGGTCCAGAATGCAAGGTGGCAGGGTTTGTAAAAAGGACTTAACTATTCGGTGTGATATATATGTATATATTTTGGAAGGTGACCGTTTTGGTTAGCCTATTTCATACTTTATGTATTGTCTCATGTTTTAGTTTTTATTTCCGCTGATTTTCTCTGATGTTGTATCACTCGTGTTATACCCCGTATTTCCAGAGTATGTACGTAAGGACGTACGTAGAAAATTTGAACTTGTGATTAAGGCTTGGCCGAATTAATTTTGTTCACAACACCCGTTTAGAGTCGTTTTGACTAAACGCTTTCACACTTCGTAGGGAATTTCCGGCTATGTCATTTTTAATTTTTGCGGATTTTTTCGAGAGACGAAACATTTTGGACCAACAAGAGGGCGACACTTGTCACCCTCTCATTGGTTAGGCTTGGGCGGTAAAGGGTTGGCCGAAAGTGTGGTTAAAGTGGTCAAGGGTTGGTAGGATATTTTTGTGTTAGTTGGCTAGTGTGCACTTGGCAAGATCTTGGCCCTACACTTGCTATGCACTTGGCAAGATCTTGGCCATTGGTTGGCCTTGGCTTGTGCTATAAATACCCCTCTCCCTTTGATGAATTCTTCATCCTTTCCACAAATCTTCTAAGTGTTAAAATCCCTCCCTCTCCCCTCTTGTTGACTCTCGTCCAAGAGCCCCTCTCCCTTTGAAAGGCCCTGGCCGAGCCCTCTTCCCCTCCTCAGTAGGTGGCCGTGGGTACCCCCAGCCTAGTTGTCTCGTATAATACACCCCCCTCTTGGTAGAAATACTCTCAAAAGTATTATTATAATGCCCAAATTACCTTAGCCATATACCTTGTAGTATTCTAAGGTTATACCTATACAAAAGCCCAGTTATACTATTATACTTCCCGTCAGTCACCAAACCGAAACCCTAAGGAAAATCTCCATGGTTAGTTGGAGTGGTATGTAGAAGTTGGTTAGAACTTCTAAGGGTAGTTTGGAGGGGGTTGGAGCGCACGGAGTTGGAGCTAAACGATTGCCCAGATCGACTTTATACTTGGATAATTATGGGCTTATCGAGGTAAATATCTTGTCCTCTATTGTAATTGGAAATTACATGTTGTTAGAATATATAGTTGAAGTATACTATATATAGAATCAACGTAGTTAGTTGGCAATGTCTTTTGACTTAAGCCCAAGAATCGAATCGAATCGTAATTACATAGGGTATTAGATGAGACTTGTGTAGTAATCGTGGAGTAGAATTGTACCGCTCGGGTTAGATGTATAACCCCCCCCTGGTTGGCTTGGTAGCCGGCCCCGTTAGAGGAGGAGATTTACGCTGTTGCGGGGGGGGGAGGTGCTGCCGAATTTTCTGTAGAATGTTCTACGATAAGATCTTGATGTTAATAAGCGCCTTGTGGCCTTATAGGTTGAAGTACTACGTGTGGCGCGTTTTACTTAGCTTAAGGAGTAGCCGACAGTTGGAAGTACTTGGAGCGTTTTGCTATTAGTCGATACTCGTCGCGAGGTATGTGAACCTCTTCCTATCTCTTCTAGCATGATATGTGTGAACTATGTAGTACGGTAGACGTACATGTACTAAATGTATTTGATTGGTGTAAAACATAAAGTGTTATAACGGCTTTATGGGAAGTTGGTTATAACGGCTTTATGTTGGTAAGAAAATACATGTGGTTTTTAAAAGGTAACTGATTTGAACTATAACTGGCTTGTTATGTGTTAATAAAGAACTTGAAGTATTTCAAAAGATTTTTGAATCATTTTGAAAGAAGTAATACTTGGTTTTGAAAACTTAAGAGTTATACTAGCTTTATGGGAAGTTAGGTATAACGGCTTAAGAATGTTTTCTTGGTTTCGAAATCGAATGTGTATCGACAAACCATCAGCGTTTATAAAAGGAAATGTTTTGACTAATTAAGTATTAATAAAACCAGAGAAACTTCCATCCGCATGAAGCTAAGATGAGACAAAATGATATTTCCTAGATCATGGCTGCTGTAATAAGATTGTTATAAACAAGAATATCCTACTCACATATAAGGCTTATGTTTCTCAGATAGTTTAAAGGAGAATTATATTCTTAAATGAATAAGACTATGAACTACGAAACCTTTCTAAAATGAGAAACTTGAACATTGGAAATTAGGCAAACTTGAACATTGGAAATTAGGCAAACTTGAACATTGGAAAAGAATGTTGCTACTTGATTTTACAAGAAAAGTAATTGATTTACTTTAAAAGATGATCACTCTATTTTCATATACTACGTATTGTGTGGTTTTTGTGAAGTAACGTATCTTTTAAAGGTTTAAGTATGAAGTACTTTAGGGATAGATACCCGAACTTGTTAGCATAAAGTACCTTGTGTGAATAACTTGATTGTGTTGGTTTGAGATAGCCTTGTAAGTACTTTCTTGTTGATGATAAGTAAACATGTTAGGATGCTACGTGTGTTAGTATCTTGTGTGATCGTGATGTGGGGTCATTCTTGTTGTGCTTACGTTGTTAAACGTTAAGCCCGTTGTACTATTATTGTATCACATACCCTTTGACTTATTATACCGAGGGCTTGCCACCCGACGCGGTCTATACGGCCTATGCGGTCCTTGTGACTACGCGAGCGCGGTAGCTCCGTGATTGATCATTCGGGTGTTTAGCCCGACGCGGGGATTCCTATGCGGTCTGTTGAGACTATGCGGTCTTTTGAGACTATGCGGGTTGCGGAGCCTAGGCGGATACCGAGGTTAGCCGCCGATGCGGGTATACCTCAGCGGTGCAGGACCATGATTCGAGGAATACCTCACGCAGTCCGTGTGTGACCTATGCGGAGTCGCGAGAGTTCGAGGATAGACGCGCACATTGATATTGCGGCGCGAGTGGCCGGCTTCGATCATGTGGTGCGTCTAGAAAGACCTCGGGATACGATTGTGGTATTTTTGGTACCGTGGGTCTTAGTAGTCGGCTATGCCTTCGCACTTGCCCCGCACGGTTTTATTGTGATAACTTTGAGGCGTGAGTCCCCGACTTGACATGATCGCTATTTATTGTGAATCGTAGTTTGGTTATCATACATGTCTCCCGCTTTATATAGACTACTATGATTTCATTTACGATTTATTTTCGCCACATACTGTACTTGTATCGACTCTCGGGGCCGCGTTCATGCCGCAGTAAAGGTACGCCGCCGTTGATCCTCGCCTTAGGGTCACAAGTCGTTTGGGAAAGCTCCGTTTCTCCGAGGCTTATCTTGATACCGCTGTCGTTGTAGGTATTTACATTCAGGGGTATGGCGGGCTCATCCCGCCATTGTTGTCATATCATTTCTTAGAGGTCCGTAATCTTGTTGTGGCGTGGTTTGTAAAAAGGATTAAACTGCTCATGTTGAAAAAGTTGTTATTTATATATGCCTAAGGCAAGTTTTCCTCGACATCGTTTCATACTTCATTGATTTCTTGTATGTGTTTTATGTTCGTGATTACTGACGATGTTGTATCACTAGGGTGCCCGGTAAGGCACGATCCACGGCCCAGTTCGGTCGTGACAAAAGTGGTATCGAGCGATTAATCCTCTGAAAGTGTCTACTGCATCAGTATCTAGTAGAGTCTTGATTATCGGTGTGTTGTGCACCACACCAATAATCAGGAGGCTATAGGGTATTTAGGATTGGTTTCTATTCTTCTCACTCTGAGATCGTGCCTTAGAGCTGTGTTGTAAGTTGGACCCTCTGACGAAATTATTTCCCTTATCGTTATGCCTCCGCGTAGGGCAACCCGGGCCCAGGAGGGCAAGGAAGCCGAGGGAGCTGCGAGTTGAGTTCAGAGGGTTGCGAGGGCACAGGCCCAATCTTTACCTAGGGTAGTGCTTCATTCGGGGAGTTCTGCGACGTCACTAGCCCCAGCAGAGTTTAGCACGGCGGCGGCAGTTCCTACTGCGGTCATGATGTTTGGACCTTTAGTTCCGCGACCGGGAACAGAGAGTATAAAGTATACCGATGTACCGAAAGTCTTGATGAATATCTTAGAAGGGTTGTGCGAGAGTAATTCTTCAGTTAGGCTTGAGCATGGCCTGTGTACGGGCTTATGCGCAGCAGGCCGGGAACGTAGAGATCGACGGGTTAACAAAGGACAGCAGAAGGGGGCCAGAGCAGCAAGGTCCTTTGGTAACTTTCGAGGCGAGTCACCTCACCAGCAGATTTGACATGCACCTCCGCCAAAGGCAGTGGTCTTCCACTGATTTCGGGGCGCTCGGTATGCAGGAGTTGGTCGGAACTCCAGGGCTTCCGGTTCACAGTGTGGCAGACGTCATCCCGGGGAATGTCGTCTTTTTGATGGTGCTCGTTTTACCGGTGACCGTCAGGGTCTGATGTTGAAAGGGGTGTCCTTGTAGGAGGACTTAGCCTTCAGGATCGGCGGGTAGTTTGTCATCTTCCTTAGCTATGCGCCCTACGGGGCAGGTTTGATTAGAACGACTAGGGGAGTGAAGCAGTAGATATAGATATATCTTTAACCCTCTAGAGATCTGTATGGGTGATAAGGTGAGTATACCTTAAGTGCTATGTTCTGATAGCAGTGTGTTAGTTGTGTTTAGAAATCATGGTGGGTTAACCAAGTAAGATTTGGGGGATAGAGAAGGTGTGAGCCTTAGAGTTTTATACGTGGAGACCTTAGAGGTAAGGCCGTCTCGAGTAAAGGTGTAGTGTTATGTTTGATCCTTATCGGAGTGCTTAGTGCATGTGAGATATTTTGTGGGATAAGTCCCTGAGTAGTGTGGAATGAAAGGGGGTAGTTGAGCTAAGAAGACCGCTAGGTTTTCGTAGCGTGATTAGAAAAGTTGTTCCGGACCGGGGAGCAAGTGTTTTACGCGAGAGTGGGTCGGGTTGAGGCCATGCCGCGGGTCAACCCGCGACCTGTTTGTTGGTGGGGTCAGTTCGTGGTGGTCCCGCCGGGTGGTGGGGTCACGAGGGTGTTAGGCCCAAGTTTAGTTAACCAGCGTACGAGTTCGTGGTTGCGTTCGACCAGTAGTCGGGCCGATGGGGGCAGCCCATCGTGTTCGTCGGTCAGGACCGTTTACTCGGCTGTGTTGAGATATCAGAAAGGTTATAAGGCTGCACGGGGTGCCTACCTTCACCTTAAGACAGACAGTGGAGCCCAGGTTACGGCTGTTTTTGTTTCTGGAAGTTTTTCCAAGCATGTGTTAAGAACTCAGGTGAGTCTCAGAATCGCATTCGCCCTCGGGCCAGTGTTTGGATTTCAGGGATAGTTGTGGGGATTGTTGTCTCCTGTGGAGGTAGTGTTTAAGCTACCATTTCAGTGTTCGGATGTCCTCTTTTGAAGCCTTGTAGGGGCGGAAGTGTGAGTTGCCGGTCGATTGGTTCGATGTTGGCAAGATTCAGATAGTTGGTTCAGGCTTGTTCCAGCAGACTGTGGATAGGGTAAAGCTTGTCTAGAAGAGGTTCTGGCAGCTCTGAGAAATCGTGCGGATGATCGGCGACGACGCTTAAAGTTCAGGTTGACGGTCGGTCTTCTTGAAGGTACCACCCGGTTTGGGTGCGACGAGTTTTGGAAAACAGAGGGAACTTAGCCCGAGTTACTTTGGGCCCTTTTGAGTTCATGTGAAGAATAGGCCAGGTTGCCTATATGTTAGCATTTGCCGTCCGACTTAGGAGGCAGTACGTCCGGTCTTTCGTATTGTTATGTTCGGGAAAGTATCGGAGATCCATCCAGAGTGTTCCCAGTTAATGATGACCACGTTAGAGATAGTAACCCCGAGTTTTGGAAACAGAAGCAGTATCAGGAATGTGGTAAGAGTTCGAGGGTATGACAGCCTCAGGGATCGCATGCAGCCCGGTACCATTTGTTGGGTCGCCGGAGTGAACCTCGCGGCAAAGTGACAAAAGTGGTATCATTTCTTTTGAAAAGAGAAGGTGCGAAGGAAGTATATTTTAGACCCCGGAGAGAGGTGTTTGTGGTGATGATTAGAGGTGTTTCCTCGTGGACTTTGATGTAAGTATTTTTCGCAGGTGCTTCTGTGGCCAGCTGTGGCAGGATTGTTTCGTAAGTGTAGTAGTGAAGACTACTGGCGCGCGTTCGTTTTGAGACTTAGAAGGAACATTCGGGACGAATGTTTCTAAGGAGGGGAGAATGTTATACCCCGTATTTCCAGTATATGCGTGGGGCGCACGTGAAAATTTGAACTTGTGATTAAGGCTTGGCGAATTAATTTTGTTCACAACACCCGCTTAGAGTCGCTTCGACTAAACGTTTTCACGCTTTCGTAGGGAATTTCCGCTATGTCATTTTTAATTTTTGCGGATTTTTCCGAGAGACGAAACATTTTGGACCAACAAGAGGGCGACACTTGTCACCCTCTCATTGGTTAGGCTTGGGCGGTAAAGGGTTGGCCGAAAGTGTGGTTAAAGTGGTCAAGGGTTGGTAGGATATTTTTGTGTTAGTTGGCTAGTGTGCACTTGGCAAGATCTTGGCCCTACACTTGCTATGCACTTGGCAAGATCTTGGCCATTGGTTGGCCTTGGCTTGTGTTATAAATACCCCTCTCCCTTTGATGAATTCTTCATCCTTTCCACAAATCTTCTAAGTGTTAAAATCCCTCCCTCTCCCCTCTTGTTGACTCTCGTCCAAGAGCCCCTCTCCCCCTTTGAAAGGCCCCCTTGGCCGAGATCCCTCTTCCCCCCTCCTTGTAGTGTGGCCGTGGGGTACCCCCCCCCCTAGCCTAGTTGTCTCGTATAATACACCCCCCCTCTTGGTAGAAATACTCTCAAAAGTATTATTATAATGCCCAAATTACCTTAGCCATATACCTTGTAGTATTCTAAGGTTATACCTATACAAAAGCCCAGTTATACTATTATACTTCCCGTCAGTCACCAAACCGAAACCCTAAGGAAAATCTCCATGGTTAGTTGGAGTGGTATGTAGAAGTTGGTTAGAACTTCTAAGGGTAGTTTGGAGCGGGTTGGAGCGCACGGAGTTGGAGCTAAACGATTGCCCAGGATCGACTTTATACTTGGATAATTATGGGCTTATCGAGGTAAATATCTTGTCCCTCTATTGTAATTGGAAATTACATGTTGTTAGAATATATAGTTGAAGTATACTATATATAGAACTGAACGTAGTTAGTTGGCAATGTCTTTTGACTTAAGCCTGAAGAATCGAATCAGTAATTACATAGGGTGTATTACATGAGACTTGTGTAGTAATCGTGGAGTAGAATTGTACCGCTCGTGTTAGATGTATAACCCACGGTTGGCTTGGTAGCCACCAGTTAGAGGAGGAGATTTACGCTGTTGTTGCGGGAAGGAAGTCTTTGCCGAATTTTCTGTAGAATGTTCTACGATAAGATCTTGATGTTAATAAAGCGCGCTTGTGGCCTTATAGGTTGAAGTACTACGTGTGGCGCGTTTTACTTAGCTTAAGGAGTAGCCGACAGTTGGAAGTACTTGGAGCGTTTTGCTATTAGTCGATACTCGTCGCGAGGTATGTGAACCTCTTCCTATCTCTTCTAGCATGATATGTGTGAACTATGTAGTACGGTAGACGTACATGTACTAAATGTATTTGATTGGTGTAAAACATAAAGTGTTATAACGGCTTTATGGGAAGTTGGTTATAACGGCTTTATGTTGGTAAGAAAATACATGTGGTTTTTAAAAGGTAACTGATTTGAACTATAACTGGCTTGTTATGTGTTAATAAAGAACTTGAAGTATTTCAAAAGATTTTTGAATCATTTTGAAAGAAGAAGTAATACTTGGTTTTTGAAAACTTAAGAGTTATACTAGCTTTATGGAAAGTTAGGTATAACGGCTTAAGAATGTTTTACTGGTTTCGGAAATCAGAATGTGTATCGACAAACCACTGCAGCGTTTATAAAAGGAAATGTTTTGACTAATTAAGTATTAATAAAACCAGTAGAAACTTCCATCTGCATAGAAGCTAAGATGAGACAAAATGATATTTCCTAGATCATGGTCATTGTAATAAGATTGTTATAAACAAGAATATCCTACTCACATATAAGGCTTATGTTTCTCAGATAGTTTAAAGGAGAATTATATTCTTAAATGAATAAGACTATGAACTACGAAACCTTTCTAAAATGAGAAACTTGAACATTGGAAATTAGGCAAACTTGAACATTGGAAATTAGGCAAACTTGAACATTGGAAAAGAATGTTGCTACTTGATTTTACAAGAAAAGTAATTGATTTACTTTAAAAAGATGATCACTCTATTTTCATATACTACGGGTATTGTGTGGTTTTTGTGAAGTAACGTATCTTTTAAAGGTTTAAGTATGAAGTACTTTAGGGATAGATACCCGAACTTGTTAGCATAAAGTACCTTGTGTGAATAACTTGATTGTGTTGGTTTGAGATAGCCTTGTAAATACTTTCTTGTTGATGTGATAAGTAAACATGTTAGGATGCTACGTGTGTTAGTATCTTGTGTGATCGTGATGTAAGGGGGTCATTCTTGTTGTGCTTACGTTGTTAAACGTTAAGCCCGTTGTACTGTTATTGTATCACATACCCCTTTGACTTATTATACCGAGGGCTTGCCACCCTTGATGCGGGTCTATACGGCCTATGCGGTCCTTGTGACTATGCGGAGTGCGGTAGCTCCAGGATTGATCATTCCGGGTGTTTAGCCTGATGCGGGGGATTCCCTATGCGGTCTGTTGAGACTATGCGGTCTTTTGAGACTATGCGGGTTGCGGGAGCCTAGGCGGATACCGAGGGTTAGCTGCCTTCGATGCGGGGTATACCTCAGGCGGTCTGGGACCATGATTCGAGGAATACCTCATGCGGGTCCGTGTGTGACCTATGCGGAGCTGCGAGAGTTCCAGGGATAGACGCGCACATTGATATTGCGGGCGAGTGGCCAGCTTCGATCATGTGGTGCGGTCTAGAAAGACCTCGGGATACAGTTTGTGGTATTTTTGGTACTGTGGGTCTTAGTAGTCGGCTATGCCTTCGTACTTGCCCCGTACGGTTTTATTGTGATAACTTTGAGGGCGTGAGTCCCTGACTTGACATGACTGCTTATTTATTGTGAACTGTAGTTTGGTTATCATACATGTCTCCTGCTTTATATAGACTACTATGATTTCATTTACAGTATTTATTTTCAGTTTCACATACTTGGTACCTGTTGTACTGACCTCCTTCGGGGGGCTGCGTTCATGCCGCAGGTAAAGGTACACCAGTCGTTGATCCTCGCTCTTAGGGTCACAGTTCAGCGTTTGGGAAAGCTCCGTTTCTCCGGAGGCTTATCTTGGTACAGTCCCCTGTCGTTGTAGGTATTTACATTCAGGGGTATGGCGGGGCCCTGTCCCGCCATTGTTGTCATATCATTTCTTAGAGGTCTGTAGTACTGTTGTGGGCAGGGTTTGTAAAAAGGATTAAACTGTTCATGTTGAAAAAGTTGTTATTTATATATGCCGAAAGGCAAGTTTTCCTCAGATTACTGTTTCATACTTCATTGATTTCTTGTATGTGTTTTATGTTCCGCTGATTACTCTGATGTTGTATCACTAGGGTGCCCGGGGTAAGGCACCAGTCACGGGCCCAGGTTCGGGTCGTGACAACTAGGGTGCCCGGGGTAAGGCACCAGTCACGGGCCCGGGTTCGGGTCGTGACACAAAGAGTATCTGTAACTGTCTTGGCTTTCCCCGGATGGTATAGGATATCAATATCACAATCCTTGAGTAACTCTAACCACCATCGCTGTCGCAAATTCTACTGCCTCAGTCTGCAGATATACCGGAGGCTTTTGTGGTCTGCACAAATATCCACATGAAGTTCAGATATCGTCATGCCCCAAATCTTCAAGGCATGTTTTAACCGCCCACTCTAAATCGTGAGTGGCGTAATTTCCTTTCCGCTTCCTAACTACCGAAAAACATAGGCTCTATCCTTATCGGGTTGCGTCAAGACACAACCTAGCCTAACACCCAACGTGTTATCATAAAAACCTAACCCCTAGTCTCACAGTGAGGGGTTAGAATCAGAGTCGTGGTCAACTTATCTTCCAATAACTGAAAGCCTTTCTCTGTTACAACCAAACTTGGTCACCAACTTAGATTTGATCCTTTTTCTTGCCTCCCGGCTAAGACTTCCTATCAATCACAATCTAGGGGGGGGGGGGGGAATTTCCTTGATCTTGTAAAGTAGTAACCCCTTTAGGTATACATCAGAGAATAGCAGCGGAACATACACAACTGTTAAAAGCTTAAACTGTTATACCCCGTATTTCCAGAGTATGTACGTAAGGGCGTACGTATTAAAATTTATGCCTTAAGGATTGACTAGGTTCGAAATTGGGCACAAGTGCCATAAGGAGTCGTTTTTCGACGAAACGTTTTACTAAACTTGCGAAGGGAAAATTCCGGCTATGTCATTTATAATTTTTGCGGATTTTTCCGAGAGACGAAACATTTGGACCAACGGGAGGGTGACATGTGTCACCCTCACATTGGAAGGGTGTGGACGGCAATGGGACGAAAAGAGGGCACTTTAGTTGGTAGGATATTTTGTGCAAGTTGTGTGGTAGATGGATAAGGTACACATGGTGGAAATCTAACCCTACACTTGCACCACACTTGTCTTCATCTTGGCCATTGGTTGGCCATTGGTTGGCCTATAAATACTCCCCTTACTTGAAGACTTTCTTCATCCAAAACTTGAGCAATCTTTCTAAGTCTCAAATACTCCCTCCCTCTTGTCTTGCTTTCGTCAAAGCCCTCCCCAGAGAAAGGTCTGGCGAGAGCACACCCCTTGTGAAGCTTTGGCGAGGGTACCCCACTAGCCTAGTTGTCTCGTATAAATACCCTTGTTGTGGTATAGAAATACTCTCTAGTATTGTTATAATGCCCAAATACCTTGGCCCATCTACCTTGTAGTATTCCCAAGGTTACTCTTATACAAGCCCAGAAAATACTATTATACTTCCTTTAGCCACTAAACGAAACCCTAAGGAAAACCTTCATAGTCGGTTGAAGTGTTAAGTAGAAGTTGCGTAGAACTTCTAAGGGTTGTTTGGAGCGGATTGGAGCACTCGGAGTAGGAGCTAAACGTTGCTCAGGAGCGACATTAAACTTGGATAATTTTTGGGCTTACCGGAGTAAATACTATCGTCCTTCTATGGTAATTGGAAATTACATGTTGTTGGAATATATAGTTAAAGTATACTATATATAGCTGAACATAGTCTTGTGGCAATGTCTTTGGACTTAAGCCTGAATTTATAAGTAGAAGATTAAACTGTACTTACATAGGACCGTATTTACAGTAGACTGATAACCTATATTTGTTGATGTTCTGCAAGTAGCATGGGCTACTTAGAAGGTGGACAAGGCTAGCCGGGTTATAAGCCGTGGAGCGTTTTGCTTATAGTCGATAATCGTCGCAAGGTATGTGATTCTTCCTATACTCTTGAGCATGATATTTTAAAGGAAGATATGTATAGTACGGCAATGTCTTTTGACTTAAGCCTGAATAATATATAGTACGGTAGGCGTCGTGTGCTAATTAATTGAGCGTAGTTATGCAGCAATGTCTTTGACTTAAGCCTGAATAATAAGAACCTTGAATGTATTTCAAATGCTAAGAAACCATTTTTTTAAAAGAAGAGTAACACTTGGTTTTAAAGGTTTTAAAAAGAGTTATACTAGCTTTATGGGGAGTTAGGTATAACGTCTTAAGAGAGGTAAAGAAAATGGTTTACTGTTTTTAAGAAGTTAAGAGACTTGATCTTATAAGATAAGAGACTTAACTTAATTGTCTTAATATGGATGTTTGTGTGGAACCTCATTCGTGAGTAATGAGTACTTGGTTTTAAAAGGAATTACGTTTTACTGATTTCGGAAATCAGAATGTGTATCGACAGACCACCGCAGCGCTAATAAAGGAAAATGTATTGAATAATGATATATTATATTAAAACCAGTAGAAACCTCCATCTGCATAGAAACTAAGATGAGACAAAATGATATTACTTTTTCTAGATCATGGCTGCTGTAATAAGATTGTTATAAACAAGAATAACCTACTCACATATAAGGCATATGTTTCTTAGGTTGTTTAAAAAAAGAAGTATATTCTTAAGTGAATAAGACTATGAGTTATGAAACCTTTCTAAAATAAGTGACTTGAGCATTTGAAATTAGGCAAACTTGGACGTTTGGAAAATAATGTTGTTACTTGATTTTACAAAAGGGGAAGTGGTTTGTTTACTTAAAGATAGTCACTATTTTTATACTACGGGTATTGTGTGACTTATGTGAAAGAAACGGATCTTTTAAAGGATTTAACGTACGTAGTACTTTAGGGTTAAAACCCGGACTTTGGCATAAAATGAAGGTACTTTGAGTGATGTATAACTTGCCTATGCTTGTTGTTGTGAAACATGCCTATGCTTGTGATGATAGCCTTTGTTGTGCAAGTGTTGTATTTACGTATTCTGGCGTCTCTCGATAGAGGGCCGGTTGACTTGTTGAGAACTTACTTGGACGTGTTGGCAGTGACGGAGAATTCCACGGGTATGTTTCCATTTTGATTCTGTCTTGTTGTTGATGTTACATGGACATGTCTACACCCGTCTGGTCGGGGCGTGTGGCCATGCGGCAGGGTTGATCACCCGATATATTGTTGTTGATGTTACATGGATATGCCTACACCGATGCAGACGTCCGGGGGCATGTGATCATGCGGCATTGTTATTATTGTTGCATCATGGGCGTGTCTGCCGTCACGAGTCGGGGCATGTGGCCATGATGCGAACAAGATTGATGTTGTGGGCGTGAGACCCATAGTTGTATTTGAGTGATGACTTTGAGGCGTGAGTCCACGACTTGATCGCTTACGTTGTGTCGTAGTTTGGTTATCATGCATGTCTCCCGCTTTATAGATCGCTATGATTTCATTTATAGTACTTTCTGATTTCACATACTTGGTACTGTTGTCTCGACCTCCTTCGGGCAGTGTTCATCTGCAGAGTAAATCGTCATTTGTCTATCCGCGTTTAGGATCTCATTCAGCGTCTTGGGAAGCTCCGTTCGTCGGAGGCTTATCTTTTGGTATGTTACCACAGTCTATAGGTTCTTGTACATTCGAGGTATGGCGGGCCCTTCCGTCATAGTTGTTGTAAAATCTTAAGTGCAGTAATCTTGTTGTGGCGGGGTTGTAAGGATTATGCTGTTCAAATGTATATATATATATGTTGAAAGGCAACCGTTTTGGTTAGCCTATTTCTATTTCATCTTGATCCATGTCTATTTACATGTTTAAGTTTGTATTTCCACTGGTTTTCTCTGATGTTGTATCACTAGGGTGCCCGGGGTAAGGCACCAGTCACGGGCCCGGGTTCGGGTCTTGACAAAGTGGTATCAGGCGATTAATCCTCGGAAAGTGTCTGCACCGTGTCTAGTAGAGTCTTGATTATCGGTGTGTTGTGCACCACATCTATAATCAGGAGGCTATAGGACATTTAGGATTGGTTTCCATTTCTTCTCATTCTGAGATCGTGCCTTAGAGCCGTGTGATAAGTTGGACCCCTCTGACGTATTCCTTTCCTTTACGATTATGCCTCCGCGTAAAACCTGTGCCCAGACGAGCAAGGCGAAGCGGAGGCGCTAGTGGGATACTGAGAGAGTACGAGCGCGAGCGATCGATGAGAGCAGTGCTTCCGACGGTGGGTTTTCGCGCCGCCAAGACAGTGAGTTTAGAGCCGCAGCGGTGGGCTGCCGAGACTCTGATACGAGCCTCGGTCCGCGATGCAGGCGAAGAGATGGGTTACAAGGAGATGGCGATTCTTGGCGAGTCGTGGCAGATATGAGGATAAGTGGGCGCAGCAGTTCGATAGCGCCCGGTGGTTCACCCTAGATCGGATAGTTTGAGGCTACAGACTTTACGAGATGTAGCCGCGAGTTCTGGTCGAGGCACGAGGATGATCCGCAGGAGTTCATCAAGCGATTCTGACGGATCATGAGTGATCAAGGCTTCGAGACCGAGTCGGTGGTCCTAGGTTCGCATCGGTGCATGATACCGCAATGATCGTTTGATTCGTGGGAGCTGTCGGGAGAGAATGCACTTCCACCGTTTGGGACGAGTTTTGGGGGCCTTCGGCACATTTCTTGCCTCCACAAATGAGGAGGCTCGGGCGACATATTTTTGATGTTGGCGAAGCAGGCGTCTGATTCGGGAGTACAATGTGGAGTTCGACTCATTGGCGGTATGTTCCCGCATTAGTAGCTAGTATGGAGGATCGAGTGCACCGATATGTTCTGAGGCTCGATGATTACCTAGCGAGAGTTGTTCGTGTAGCTCTTCACGGGCATGGACATTGCCGCATGCGAGCTTATGCACTTGGAGGTGAGGCGGAGAAATCGACGGAATGACCAAGATCGCGAGAAGAGGCGAGCAGCGAGGTCCTTTGGTGACTTTCAGGCGGACCGCCTCGGCCAGAACTAGTTTTGTACCTCCGCCAGTGCAGAGTGGTCCTCCACAACCTTCGGGAGCAGGTCAGAGCTCCATGGGTTCAGGTGTCCAAGGGAGTAGGGGTGTTGGCCAGGTGCAGTCACCCCTACCTCGGTGTGGTCGATGTGGTAGACCGCATTTCGGGGAATGTCGTGGTGCCAAGGGAGCTTGTTATTTTTGCGGCGGCGGGGCCATTTTGCGAGGCTGTCCGACCAAGGGTAGCACGGATGTTACGACTCACCAGATCGATGGGTGGTTCATCGCCCACTATCGCCTGCAGGCGTGCCTATGATTAGAGAGGAGCGGTAGATTCAGGTATATCCCTAACCCTCTAGAGTTTTGTATGTATTGATGTTATGATAATGTGTTAAGTGTTATGTTCGGATTAGCTTTGTGCTAAAATGTGATTTAGAAACCTGGTTAGTGTAAACGGGTAAGCCTGGGTAGTGTGAAATGGAAGTGGTAGCTTTCATGACCTGTTGAGGTAAGATTGTTCCGGAGCGGGGAACAAGAGCGGGATGCATTGAGTGGGTCGGGTTGGGGCCATGTTGAGGGCCAACCCGCGGCCTGTTTAGAGGTAGGGTCAGCTCTGGGTGGTCCCGCCAGGTGGTAGGATCACGAGGGTGCTAGGCCCAAGTTTAGATAA
Source organism: Przewalskia tangutica (assembly GCA_029844215.1). Classification (NCBI taxonomy): domain Eukaryota; kingdom Viridiplantae; phylum Streptophyta; class Magnoliopsida; order Solanales; family Solanaceae; genus Przewalskia; species Przewalskia tangutica. The sequence continues at coordinate 17,829,279 of CM056740.1, forward strand.
CCATCGTATAAGTTCGTGGATGCGTTCGACCAGAATCAGTTCGTGAAGGCCGGGAATGGCCTTAAAAGAAGCGAAGCTAGTGATATGACCAAGTTTGGAGGTGGTGACTCCAAAGTTTTGGAAACTGGAGCGATGACGGAAGTGTGGTACGTATACTAGAAGAGTTCAAGTGTTCGAGAAGGGCACGACGAGTAAGGAAGGAAGGGAACGTGTGTTAGTTCGTGGCCAGGCGTGGCGTTGGGAACTTGTTAGAAGATCTTCATCGTAATCCGTCGTGAGAAGGAACATTCGGGACGAATGTTTCTAAGGAGGGGAGAATGTTATACCCCGTATTTCCAGAGTATGTACGTAAGGGCGTACGTATTAAAATTTATGCCTTAAGGATTGGCTAGGTTCGAAATTGGGCACAAGTGCCATAAGGAGTCGTTTTTCGACGAAACGTTTTACTAAACTTGCGAAGGGAAAATTCCGGCTATGTCATTTATAATTTTTGCGGATTTTTCCGAGAGACGAAACATTTTGGACCAACGGGAGGGTGACATGTGTCACCTCACATTGGAAAAGTGTGGACGGGAATGGGACGAAATGAGGGAACTTTAGTTGGTAGGATATTTTGTGAAAGTTGTGTGGTAGATGGATAAGGTACTCTTGGTGTAAATCTAAACCTACACTTGCACCACTCTTGTCTTCATCTTGGCCATTGGTTGGCCATTGGTTGGCTATAAATACTCCCTTACTTGAAGACTTTCTTCATCCAAAACTTGAGCAATCTTTCTAAGTCTCAAATACTCCCTCCCTCTTGTCTTGCTTTCGTCCAAAGCCCCTCCCCAGAGAAAGGTCCTGGCCGAGAGCACACACCCCTTGTGAAGCTTTAGCAGGGTACCCCTAGCCGAGTTGTCTCGTATAAATACCCCTTGTTGTGGTATAGAAATACTCTCCTAGTATTGTTATAATGCCCAAATACCTTGGCCCAAATACCTTGTAGTATTCCCAAGGTTACTCTTATACAAGCCCAGAAAATACTATTATACTTCCTTTAGCCACTAAACGAAACCCTAAGGAAAACCTTCATAGTCGGTTGAAGTGTTAAGTAGAAGTTGCGTAGAACTTCTAAGGGTTGTTTGGAGCGGATTGGAGCACTCGGAGTAGGAGCTAAACGTTGCTCAGGAGCGACATTAAACTTGGATAATTTTTGGGCTTACCGAGGTAAATACTACTGTCCTTCTATGGTAATTGGAAATTACATGTTGTTGGAATATATAGTTAAAGTATACTATATATAGAACTGAACATAGTCTTGTGGCAATGTCTTTGGACTTAAGCCTGAATTTATAAGTAGAAGATTAAACTGTACTTACATAGGACCGTATTTACAGTAGACTGATAACCTATATTTGTTGATGTTCTGCAAGTAGCATGGGCTACTTAGAAGGTGGACAAGGCTAGCCGGGATATAAGCGTGGGCGTTTTGCTTATAGTCGATAATCGCATAAGGTATGTGATTCTTCCTATACTCTTGAGCATGATATTTTAAAGGAAGATATGTATAGTACGGCAATGTCTTTTGACTTAAGCTGAATAATATATAGTACGGTGACGTCGTGTGCTAATTGAACGTAGTTGTGCAGCAATGTCTTTGACTTAAGCTGAATAATAAGAACCTTGAATGTATTTCAAATGCTAAGAAACCATTTTTTTAAAAGAAGAGTAACACTTGGTTTTAAAGGTTTTAAAAAGAGTTATACTAGCTTTATGGGGAGTTAGGTATAACGTCTTAAGAGAGGTAAAGAAAATGGTTTACTGTTTTTAAGAAGTTAATAGACTTGATCTTATAAGATAAGAGACTTAACTTAATTGTCTTAATATGGATGTTTGTGTGGAACCTCATTCGTGAGTAATGAGTACTTGGTTTTAAAAGGAATTACGTTTCTTGATTTGGAAATCGAATGTGTATCGACAGGACCACTTGGCGCTAATAAAGGAAAATGTATTGAATAATGATATATTATATTAAAACCAGTAGAAACCTCCATCTGCATAGAAACTAAGATGAGACAAAATGATATTACTTTTTCTAGATCATGGCTGCTGTAATAAGATTGTTATAAACAAGAATAACCTACTCACATATAAGGCATATGTTTCTTAGGTTGTTTAAAAAAAGAAGTATATTCTTAAGTGAATAAGACTATGAGTTATGAAACCTTTCTAAAATAAGTGACTTGAGCATTTGAAATTAGGCAAACTTGGACGTTTGGAAAATAATGTTGTTACTTGATTTTACAAAAGGGGAAGTGGTTTGTTTACTTAAAGATAGTCACTATTTTTATACTACGGGTATTGTGTGACTTATGTGAAAGAAACGGATCTTTTAAAGGATTTAACGTACGTAGTACTTTAGGGTTAAAACCCGGACTTTGGCATAAAATGAAGGTACTTTGAGTGATGTATAACTTGCCTATGCTTGTTGTTGTGAAACCTGCCTATGCTTGTGATGATAGCCTTTGTTGTGCAAGTGTTGTATTTCTGTGTTACCGCGTCTCTCGATAGAGGGCTGGTTGACTTGTTGAGAACTTACTTGGACGTGCTGGCAGTGACGGAGAATTCCACGGGTATGTTTCCATTTTGATTGCTGTCTTGTTGTTGATGTTACATGGACATGTCTACACCGATGCAGAATTCCGGGGGCGTGTGGCCATGCGGCAGGGTTGATCACCCGATATATTGTTGTTGATGTTACATGGATATGCCTACACCGATGCAGAATTCCGGGGGCATGTGATCATGCGGCATTGTTATTATTGTTGCATCATGGGCGTGTCTACACCGATGCAGAATTCCGGGGGCATGTGGCCATGATGCGAACAAGATTGATGTTGTGGGCGTGAGACCCATAGTTGTATTTAAGTTATGACTTTGAGGGCGTGAGTCCCTGACTTGACTGCTTTTACGTTGTGTACTGTAGTTTGGTTATCATGCATGTCTCCTGCTTTTTATAGACTGCTATGATTTCATTTATAGTACTTTACAGTTTCACATACTTGGTACTGTTATCGACCTCGCCCGAGGCTGCGTTCATCTGCGGTAGAAGTACATCGGCTGTCGATCCCCGCGTTTAGGATCTCATTCAGCGTCTTGGGAAGCTCCGTTCCGTCGGAGGCTTATCTTTTGGTATGTTACCCTGAGTCTATAGGTTCTTGTACATTCAGGGGTATGGCGGGGCCCTGTCCCGTCTTAGTTGTTGTAAAATCTTAGAAGTGCAGAAATCTTGTTGTGGCGGGGTTGTAAGGATTATGCTTGTTCAAATGTATATATATATATGTTGAAAGGCAACCGTTTTGGTTGGCCTATTTCTATTTCATCTTGATCCATGTCTATTTACATGTTTAAGTTTGTATTTCCGCTGGTTTTCTCTGATGTTGTATCACTAGGGTGCCCGGGGTAAGGCACCAGTCACGGGCCCGGGTTCGGGTCTTGACATAAACATAAAATAACAACAGGCTAGCCGATAAGGCCACCTTCCGTAAACCATACAAATAAAATAGTACATTTTTTTTTTGCAACCCAATCCACAAATGTGACTACAGACCTCTAAGAATAACAACTCTGGCGGGACAGGGCCCCGCCATACCCCTGATTGTACAACAACCGACAATACCAGGGATAAGCCTCCGGAATAGGGGGGCTTCTCAGCAAATTGACAGTGATCCTAGAGCGAGGATCAGCAGCACGTACTCTACTGCGGCGTGAACGCAGCCCCAAAAGGAGGTCGATACAACATGTATGTCACGACCGAACCGGGCGTGGTCGTGTCTTACCGGGCACCCTAGTGATACAACATCAGAGAAAAACCAGCGGAAATAAAAACTTAAACATTTAAATAGACATGGATCAAGATAAAAGAAAATAGGCCAACCAAAACGGTTGCCTTTCAACATATATATATAGACATTTGAATCAAGTTATAATCCTTACAACCTTGCCTGATTGCTCTGACCTCTAAGATTTTTACAACAACTATGATGGGACAGGGCCGCCATACCACGAATGTACAAGAACCTCTGGACTCGGGTAACATACCAAAGATAAGCCTCCAAGGAACGGAGCTTCCAATACGCTGAAAGGTGATCCTAAGCGGGGATCGACACCGATGGAACTCTACTGCGGCATGAACGCGGCCGAAGGAGGTCGATGCAACAGTACCAAATATGTGAATCGTAAATCAGTAAATGAAATCATAGCGATCTATATAAAGCGGGAGACATGTATGATAACCAAACTACAATGCACCACATATAACAATCATATCAAGTCGAGGACTCACGCCATCAAATCATCACTGCGTGCGTGGAATTCCTTCCTCATTCTTGCGATGATCATGATATAACAACACAAGGAGTATATGAACACGGGTCCCACTGTGTCAATAAAACCGTGCACGGCAAGTATAACTACCAGATCCGGGTACCAATAATACTATACAACCATATCATGAAGGCGACACGTGGCAAGTGCACTAGCCTCCACGAGATCACATGCGTCCACGTAGCGACGGGGCAAGTGAATCGGCGGGCACCCGATCACAACCGTAAGTCACGCAGCTCCATCCAAACACCGACTCGCGAAGGCGACGCGTGGCAAGTACTAGCCTCACAGATCCACTGCGTCACGCGTGGCGACGGGGCAAGTGAATCGGCGGGCACGATCACAACCGTAAGTCACGATGCCGCCGCGAAGGCGACACGTGGCAAGTACACTAGCCTCCACGAGATCCACTGCGTCACGTGGCGACGGGGCAAGTGAATCGGCCAGCACCGATCACAACCGTAAGTCACGATACCGCGCGAAGGCGACACGTGGCAAGTGCAATAACTTATACCAGATCCACTGCGTCACGTGGCGGCGGGGCAAGTAAACAGCTACGCGCGATCACAACCGTAAGTCACGATACTTCGCCATAACCATAATGGTCACATGTTCACAGAATCCATCAACAGTGTAGACATGCCCATGTAACAATGCTAATGGAAGCATACCCGTGGAATCTCCCATCACTGCCGGTACGTCCAAGTAAGTTCTCAACAAGTCAACCGGCCCTCCATCGAGAGACGCGGTAGAATAGAAACACAATTCTTGCACAACAAAGACTATCTCAATAAGCATAGGCAAGTTACACAACAACAAGCATAGGCGAGTTACACAACAACAAGCATAGGCAAGTTACACAACAACAAGCATAGGCAAGTTATACACAACTCAAAGTACTTTCATTTTATGTCAAAGTCCGGGTTTTTAACCCTAAAGTACTACGTACGTTAAATTCCTTTTAAAGAGATCCATTCCTTTTATAAAAGTCACCCGATACCCGTAGTATTAAAATAGAGTGACTCACATTTTTAGGTAAACCAAAACACTTTCCTTTTCAACCACATTCTTTTCCCTAAGGTTCCAGTTTGCCTAATTTCAATTACTCAAGTCTCTTTATTTTAGAAAAGTTTCATAGTTCAATGTCTTAATCTCTTTTAAAACAATTGAGTAACATATGCCATATGTGTGAGCAGTTTATTCTTGTTTATAACCATTTTATTAAAGAAGCCATGATCTAGAAAATGTAATATCATTTTGTCTCATCTTAGCTTCTATGCAGATGGAGGTTTCTACTGGTTTTAATAATACTTCATTTTTCAATACATTTTCCTTTATTAGCGCTGCAGTGATTTGTCGATACTCATTCTGATTTCCGAAATCAGTAAAACATTATTCCCCTTTTAAAAACCAAGTACTCATTACTCACGAATGAGGTTTCACACAAACATCCATATTAAGTCAAGTCTCTTATCTTTTAAGATTAAGTCTCTTAACTTCTAAATCAGTAAACCATTCCTTTTATCTCTCTTAAGACGTTATACCTAACTTCTTTCAAAAAGGTTTCTTAATATTGTTGAAATACATTCAAGGTTCTTATTATTCAGGCTTAAGTCAAAAGACATTGCCGTACAACTACGTTCTGTTAACACACGTACGTCTACCGTACTAAATATACTTTTAAAATAGTTCAAGATTCTTATTATTCAGGCTTAAGTCAAAAGACATTGCCACACGTACGTCTACCGTACCATATATATATTCTTTTAAAATACCTCATGCTCAAGAGTATAGGAAGAATCACATACCTCGCGACGATTATCGACTATAAGCAAAACGCTCCACGGCTATAACCCGGCTAGCCTTGTCCACCTTCCAAGTAGTTCATGCTACTCGCAGAACATTCAACCAATAAAGGTTATCGATCTCGTAAATACAATCTATGTAAGTACAGTTTAATCTTCTACTTAAGTATTCTTCTGATGCGATTTCAGTTCAAGTCTATTCTGTAATATCCTTCTATTACAGTTCAATTCTCTTCTATGAATCTTATATTCATTTCTATACTACTACAGTATGTAATTTCCAATTACAATAGAAGGACAGTAGTATTTACCTCGATGAGCCCAAAATTATCCAAGTATATAAGTCGCTCCTGAGCAACATCAAGCTCCTACTCCGAGTGCTCCAATCCGCTCCAAACAACCCTTAGAAGTTCTACGCAACTTCTATTTAACACTTCAACCGACTATGAAGGTTTTCCCTTAGGGTTTCGTTTTGTGGCTAAAGGAAGTATAATAGTATTTTCCGGGCTTTTCGTATAGAGGTAACTTTGGAAAGTACTACAAGGTATATGGGCTAAAGTATTTGAGCATTATAACAATACTTGGAGAGTATTTCTATACCACAAAAGGGGGGTATTTATCCGAGACAACTAGGCAAGGGGGGGGGTACCCTCTCGGCCAAGCCTCACTCAAGGGAGGCTCGGCCAAGCCTCACTCGAGGGAGGCTCGGCCAAGGCTTCTCAAAAGAGGGGTTTGGGCGAACTCAACTCACAAAAGGGAGGATTTCAAGACTTGGAAAATGATTTTAGGATGAAGAAGTTCATCAACTTAGAGGGGTATTTATAGGTCAAGAAATGGCCAACCAATGGCCAAGATCCATCCAAGTGTTAGGCAAGTGTAAGGCTAAGATTAAGCCATGTGCACCTTATCCATCTACCACACCAACTTGCATAAAATATCCTACCAAATACAAGCCACCTTTTTCGTCCATTTGCCGCCCCACTTCCTTCCAATGTGAGGGTGACACATGTCACCCTCCCGTTGGTCCAAAATGTTCCGTCTCTCGGAAAAATCCGCAAAAATTATAAATGACATAGCCGGAATTTTCCTTTTGCATGTTTAGTAAAATGTTTCGTCGAAAAACGACTCCTTTCGGCACTTGTGTACAAATTTCGAAACTTGCCAAATCTTAAGGCTTAAATTATATACGTACGCCCTCACGTACATACTCTGGAAATACGGGGTATAACAATGTACCAAATATGTAAAACTGAAAGTACTGTAATGAAATCATAAGTCTATAATAAAACTGGAGACAGGTATGATAACTCAATTAACAGTACACTGTGCCTTACTAACAATGAGAGTAAATAAGAGTATACTTACAACATAAAAATAGGAAGCTCACGATCAAAGCAGGACCACCCGCCCGCAGTATCATTAAGCAATCCCACTCCTGGGACTATTTCACCCACATAGGTCGCGTGGACCCGCATGAGGTATTCCTCGCATGGGACTATTTCACCCGCATAAGCCCTTAAGGACTCGCATGAGGTATTCTCGCATAAATTTGTATCGCCGCGTGGGACTATTTCACCCGCATAAGCCCTTGCGGACTCGCATGAGGTATTCCTCGAATCGTGGGTAGCAAATCCACGGAATATGCAAATGCCACAAACCCGGGGAATGACCCCGCAATGAATAATATACCACTAGCACAAAACCGGCTATCATACATAACATAAGCACTACCGGCTTATCACACAATATATAAGCAAGTTAAGAATCCCCTAACTTCTTATTATTCTTGTTCACATACACTCTCATTTTAGTTTACTTAAGGCACTAACATGTCTTTTATAAAGATCCAGGAATTTAACCCAAAGTACTACATACTTCTACTCTTTTAAAATGACTCTTTTTCATACAAAACTTCCAAGACACTAATAACCATAGTATCAAGTCATAACTACTTTTCAAGATAAGTCACAATACCTTTTAGAAATAAAATTATAGGTATGTAGAGTAAATCACTGTTTTTAAATCAATTTGTCTTTCATTATTTCAAGTCATTTATCATACTTAAATTACTTAGAGTAAATCACTGTTTTTAACCTTCCATAAAGCTATTATAACCAACTTCCCATAAAGTCGTTATACTAGCTTTATACCTTAGAAACTTACATTCTTCTTTATAACCAAGAGACTTTAAACTTTCCAACAAAACAAGTATCAAAAATACTTTCAACATACTTAAAGTCTCTTAACTTTTGAAAACCAAGATATCCTTAATATTTACACAAGTGAGTTAATTCCCTAACTCAACCAACTTGAACATTCTTAAAATAAGACAAGGATATCAAATGGACTAGATTGTCAAAATCTTGTACGTCTACCGTACTATACATTTACAACTTATTCATGCTCAAGAGATAAGAAAGTTCCACATACCTCTTCGGTTAAATCCACTTGCTAAGTCCAATTCGTCGTAGTATGTCAACCTATAATGACCATAATACGTCTATTAACTTCTTACTTCAACCGTAGAATATTCTAAGTGCAAGGTCACTAAATTCTACGGAAAATCGGACATCACTTCCTTTGTTTCTACATATTTTGCCACCTTTTTCAAGGCCGAATTCAATAACCAAACACGCCACATTTAAGGCCCAACAAAGTAGTTAACAATAGGGGATTACACGCTTAATCAAGACATGTAAAATTCCGCCCCACAATACAAAACAAGCTAGTCTAAACTACAATGTCAATTCGGCAATTAGGGCAACAATACCAATTCTTCTTCCAATTTCTTTTCAATCCTAGTGGTTTAATATAACATGTTATCTAGCCACAATTGGTTATAACTACTACAATCCTCAAGTAGGTAAACATGCGACGATTCTAATTATCGACCAAATTGTATTTCAATTTCAAATGGCTTAACATGTCATTTTCGGATTTGAGCTTCCAAATTCCCATAACACTTATCAAACTTCATAACACATATCACATGATCAATTCTAACTTATAATAACATGGAACCTTCAATTACAAAAGTAAGACGAAGATTATACCTCATTTAGCCCAAATATGATCCAAGTTTACAAGTCGATCCTTAGCAACTTTAGCTCCTCTTTTCGACGTTCCAATCCATTCCAAGCAACCCTTAGAAACTTATGAAGAACTTATCTTCAAGTTCCAACTTCAAAGTTGAAGAACTCCTTTAGCTTCCGCCTTGCGACTAATACGAAAACACCATTTTTCCGGGATCTTTCTATTGAGATACACTTACAATACCCTTAGGTACCTTGGTTTAAAGTGGGGGGATTATTGGACAACAATTGAAAATTTTTCCTTGAAACCCTAGCCTTGGCCGAGAGCTTCCTCAAGTTTCCATCAAGTTTTTCTTGAAAATTTGCTAAGTGTTAAGCCTTGTCTTGCACTAGTAAGCTTATATAAATAAATGGAGGGTCAAGATTAGAACAAATGGGTGGTTTGGATGCATTTCACAAGGATCTAGCCAAGTAGCATTTGACTTAGTCAACAATGTCAAGCTAATTGTCTTTAGAAGACTTAGTCTTTTAAATTATGGTCAAATGACCATTTCCTCCATGTCATTTTCGTCCAAGGCCATTAAGGGGGGGTGACACGTGTCGCCCTCCCGTTCGTTGCAATATTTTGTTTTCCGACAAATTCCAAAATTCCGATAAATTTTTACTCGTCTCAAATCTTAACATTTGAGTTCTTACGTACGTTCTTATAAATCTATCCTGGAAATTTCTGGGGTGTAACATATATCTCCTCCCCGTGGAATCCCACATCACTGCCGACAGCTATAAGTGTAACATATAACCATGTGACGCGCCCGTGGCATCTTACCTCACTGTCGGCGTACACATATACAACATATATATATATATATATATAACGCGGCCGCATGCCCCGGAATCCCTCATCGTATAAGCATGGCCATAACGTGCCCTCGGCATCCCTCATCGTAGGTGCAGGTCTTCATGGGGAGCTAGCCCATGGAGTAATAATATAACATGCCCCCGGAATCCCTCATCGTGGGTACATGTCTTCATGGGGAGCTAGCCCATGGTGTAATAGTCGTACATAGCATGTGTCACGACCCGTTCTGGGGCCCGTGACTGGTGCCTTACCCGGGCACCCAAGTAGTCATACATCAAAGAAATAAGCGGAATATAAAACATACAGATATGAAACAAGAGATAAGATAATAAAACAGGTCAACCAAAACGGTTGCCTTCTTGCATATATACATAAATTTTTGAACAGTTACATCCCTTTTACAAACCCCGCCACACTTGGCATTACTATGCACCTCTAAGAATGTAACAACACCTATGACGGACGGGGCCCGCCATACCACAGATATGCAGAACCTACAACTCAGGGAAACATACCAAAAGATAAGCCTCCGGAGAAACGGAGCTTCCCAATACGCTGAACTGTGATCCTATGAGAGAGGATCAACAACCGGTGTACCTCTACCTGCGGCATGAACGCAGCCCCCCGAAGGAGGTCAGTACAACAGGTACCAAGTATGTGAAACTGAAAAATACTGAAAATGAAATCATAATAGTCTATATAAAACAGAAGACATATATGATAACAAAACTACCGTTCATAAAAGCAGTCATGTCAAGTCAGGGACTCACGCCCTCAAAGTCATCCCTCATGCCCGTGGAACTCCTTCCTCACTGCCGGCAGTCTAGGTATAAGTTAGGTGATACGTGTATCATGTCTCGGCCCATCTCATGGACTCGAGGTGGAATCGTGTGGAATACATGTCTCGGCCCATCTCATGGGACTCGATAGGAATCGTATGGAATACATGTCTCGGCCCATCTCATGGGACTCGATAGAAATCGCACATGTCTCGGCCCATCTCATGGGACTCGATATAAATCGCACATGTCTCGGCCCATCTCATGGGACTCGATAGAAATCGCACATGTCTCGGCCCATCTCATGGGACTCGATAGAAATCGCACATGTCTCGGCCCATCTCATGGGACTGGATAGAAATCGCACATGTCTCGGCCCATCTCATGGGACTCGATAGAAATCGGATGGAATACATTCCCGGTTCATCCCATGAATGCGGTGTCGCATGAAATACATTCCCGGTCCATCTCATGGACTCGGTATCGAATCAGGTGAAATACATTCCCGGTTCATCCCATGAACGCGGTGTCGTGTGGCCCTAACATCTAAACGCTCTTTTAAGATAGATTAAGATAATACCATGTTTTCCTTTTAAATCAACTAAGGCAATATTATGCCCTCCTTTTTAAACCAACACACTTTCCTTCTTAAAGTCAAGTAACAACATTCTTTTCCAAAAGTTCAAGTTTGCCTAATTTCAAATATTCACGTCTCTTATTTTCGAAAGGTTTCATAGTTCATAGTCTTAATCATTTAATAACATAATTCTCTTTTTTTAAAAACAGTTGAGTAATATATGCCTTATGTGTGAGTAGGTTATTCTTGTTTATAACAATCTTATTAGAGCAGCCATGATCTAGGAAATGTAATACAATTTTGTCTTATCTTAGCTTCTATGCAGATGGAGGTTTCTACTGGTTTTAATATAATTACTTATTTGTCAATACATTTTCCTTTATTAACGCGGTGGTTCGCTCGATACTTATTCACATTTCGAATCAAGAAACATTATTCTTTTAAAAACCAAGTACTCATTTCTCACGAATGAGGTTTCACACTTTTTAACAAAATTCATATCAATTCAATTAAGTCAAGCCTCTTATCTTTTGAGATCAAGTCTCTTAACTTCTAAAATCAATAACCCATTCTTTTTATTACTCTTAAGTCGTTATACCTAACTTCCCATAAAGCTAGTATAACTCTTAAACTTTCAAAACCAAGTATTACGTTTCTTTCAAAAACGATTCTTAATTCTTTTTGAAATACTTCAAGATTCTTATTATTTAACACTCAAGTTAGAAGACGTCAAGTAAAACCATGTTCATTTAACACACGTACGTCTACCGTACTATATATACTTTAAAATATCATGCTCAAGAGGACAGGAAGAATCACATACCTCGCGACGATTATCGACTATTAGCAAATAGCTACAAAGTACTGTAATCCTGCTAGCCTTTTCCACCCTTCGAGTAGAATACGCTACTCGCAGTACTTCAACCTATATCGGTCATACAAGTCTATCAACGTCTAGACTATTCTGTAAAACATTTCTAGATACAAATTCCTTTATTCTATGGAAAATTGGGCAGCACTTCCCTACCCCCAAACTACACAAGTCTACAGTAAATATAGTCCTATGTAAGTACAGTTTAATTCTTCTTCTTTAATATTCTTCTGATGTGATTTCAGTTCAATTCTTTTCTGTAATATCCTTCTATTACAGTTCAATTCTCTTCTGTAATATTCTTCTATGTATCTTATATTCATTTCTATACTACTACAGTATGTAATTTCCAATTACAATAGAAGGACAAGAGTATTTACCTCGGTAAGCCCAAAATTATCCAAGTTTATATGTCGATCCTGAGCGACGTTTAGCTCCTACTCTGGGTGCTCCAACCCGCTCCAAACAACCCTTAGAAGTTCTACGCAACTTATTCTTAATACTTCAACCCGCTCCAAACAACCCTTAGAAGTTCTACGCAACTTCTTCTTAATACTTCAACCCGCTATGAAGATTTCCTTAGGGTTTCGTTTTTGTGACTTAAGGGAATATAGTAGTATTTCCGGGCTCTACGTATAGAGGTAACTTTGGAAAGTACTACAAGGTATTTGGGCTAAAGTATTTGGGAATAGTAACAATACTTGGAGAATACTTTTCTACCAAGGGGGGTGTATTTTACGAGAACAACTAGGCAGGGGGTATACTCGACGAGGGCCTTCCGAGAGGAGGTGGCTTTGGACGAAAACTTAAAGAGGGAGGGAGAGGGATTTCAAGACTTGGAAATTGCTCAAGTGTGGATGAAATAAGTCTTCAACTAAGGGGGTATTTATAGGCCAATCAATGGCCAAGATTAAGACAAGTTGTCACGACCCGACCTCGGGCCCGTGACTGGTGCCTTACCCCGGGCACCCTAGTGATACAACATCAGAGAAAATCAGCGGAAATAAAAACTTAAACATGAAACAAGATAAAATAAGAAACAGGCTAACCAAAACGGTTAACTTTCTGCATATATATAAACCTGAACAGTTAAATCCTTTTACAAACCACGCCAAAGCGATCTACGCACTTCTAAGAATGTAACCATAACTATGACGGACGGGGCCCGCCATACCACGAATGTACAAGTAACTACACGACGGGGACTATACCAAAGATGAGCCTCGAGAAAGCGGAGCTTCCCAAAACGCTGTGATCCTATGGCGAGGATCCACAACCAATGTACCTCTACTGCGGCATGAACGCGGCCCAGGAGTCGATAACAGTACCAAGAATGTGAAAGCGAAAATCGTAAATGAAATCATAGTAGTCTATATAAAGCGGGAGACATGTATGATAACCAAACTACGATTCATGATAAATAAGCGATCATGTCAAGTCGGGGACTCACGCCTCAAAGTCATCACTCAAATATAATTATGGGTCTCACGCCCGCATCAATCATGCGTGGAATACCTTCCTCACCGCGGCGATCTATGATATAAAAGCACAAGGAATACACATGAACACGTGTCCCACTGTGTCATAATAAAACCGTCTGGGGTAAATGCGAAGGCATAGCCGACTACTAAAACCCACGACTACCAATAAAGTCATAAATCAGATCACGAGGTCTGCTCTGACCGCCACATGATCGGCCGCCACTCGCGCGAGATCAAATGTGCGCGTCTAATCCTCGAACTTCCGCGACTCGCGCATAGGCCACCCACATAGGCGCGTGAGGTATTCCCGCGTCGAGGGTAGCTACTCCGGCGTCGCCCCGACTCGCGATCCGCGTGGCCACATAGACGCGTGACCACAAAGGCCGCACACTAACCTGGAACTCTCGTAGCTCCGCATAGGTCCCCTGGACCCGCATGAGGTATTCTCGAATCATAGTCCTGCATCACTGAGTCTACCCCGCGTGGAGGCGACTTAACCCCCGGTATCATGTCAAGAGGTGAGTGATATAATACTAACATAACAGCTTATCGTTAAACAACATAAGCACAACAAGGGAAACCCCTTTACGCAAACATCACAAGATACTAACACACGTAGCATCCTAACATGTTTACTTATCAAATTAACAAGAAAGTATTACAAGGCTATCACAAACCAAACATAGTCAAGTTATTCACACAGGGTACTTTCTATTTTATGTCAACAATACGGGTTTCAAACCCAAAAATAATACCCACTTTCATTCTTTCAAAAAGACCACTTTTACGTAAAAGATACTAATACTCGTAGTATCAAATAAAACACATTTCCTTTTCAAACCAAATTACTTTACTTTCGTAAAAATCTTTACAAGACTTTTAAAATCAAGTACTCTATACTTTTTAAACCAAGTGCCTTTCTTTTAAAACAACATCATGTATACTCTTAAAACCCAAATAACTTACTCTTTCCAAAACAAGTAACCTATACTTAAATCAAGTTACTTCTCCTTTTCCGAAATCAAGTCATTTATAGTCAAGTCTCTTATCTTTCAAGATCAAGTCTCTTAACTTTCAAAATCAAGTCGTTTAGCATTCAAAATCAAATCTTTCTTTTATCTTCATAAAGTCGTTATAACTAACTTCCCATAAAGCCATTATAACACTTTATGTTTTAAACAAACAAAATTCATTTCACATACGTATGTCTACCGTACTACATAGTTCATAACATAGTCATTACTAATTCACATCAAGTCATTTATCTTTTAAAAACTTCCAACCATTCCTTTACCCACATAAAGTTGTTATAACAAACTTCCCATAAAGCCGTTATAACACTTTATGTTGTAAACCAACTAAATTCACTTAACACATGTACGTCTACCGTACTACATAGTTCACAACATATCATGCTAGAAAAGATAGGAAGAGGTTCACATACCTCGCGACGATTATCGACAATTAGCAAAATGCTCCAAGTACTACAACCTTGCTAGCCTTTTCCACCCTCCAAGTAGAATACGCTACTCGTAGTACTTCCACCTATACTGGCCATAAAACGTCTATCAACTTCTAGATCTCTTCGTAGAATATTCTAAATACAAGATTCCTTTATTCTACGTAAAATTCGCGCACCTCCCCGCGAAACCACATAAATCTCCTCCCCTATCAAGGCCCGCTACCAGGCCAACAACTCTCAGGGGATTACACGTCTAACCGGACGTGTTCAATTCTGCTTCACAAAAATACTACACAAGTCTACTGTAAGTACAGTCCAATGTAAATACAGTTCAATCCTTTATAATCATCCTTCCAATATAATATACTCAAGTATAACTACTACAACATGTAATATCCAATTACAATAGGGGGGGACATAGATCATTACCTCGATAAGCCCAAAATTATCTAAGATATATAAGTCGATCCTGGGCAACGTTTAGCTCCAATTACTTACGCTCCAACCCGCTCCAAGCGACCCTTAGAAGTTTCTAAGCAACTTCTCTAAACACTTCAACCAAGTTATGAAGATTTTTCTAGGGTTTCACTTTGCGACTATTGGAATAAAGTAGTATTTCCGGGCTCCTAGTATTGAAATAACTTTGGAATACTACTAGGGATACTAGGCTAAGGTATTTGGGATTATACAATAATACTCAAAGTATTTTCTACACATGAGGGGGAGGGTGGACGAAAACTACTCAAGGGAGGGGATATTTTTTTTGCCTTGGAAAGTCTTTAAGTGGATGAATATTATGTCTTGCTAACAAGGGGTATTTATAGAACAATCAAGGGTCATGATCAAGTCAAGTGGGTGGTCAAGATTGGGCCATGTGTGTGTGGGTCCCACCACACCACATGGCCAACGAAAATCACACCAAGTGTCATGGCCATTTCGGCCAAGGGGACAAGTGGCATTTCGGCCCACATGGCCACTCAAGGGGGGTGACACGTGTCGCCCCCTTACACGTCCAAAATATTCCGTCTTCCGAAAATATCCAAAATACCGAAAATCTCAAAAACAAAGCGGGTCCCACAAAACCGTAAATTTCTCCCGTGGGCCCCACGTGACCATTTCTGAAAATAAAATCCCAAAATTCTAATATAATCCAAGGAGTCCAAATACCAAATCTGGGAATCCAATTCCCATCAACGAACCTTTTTCCTTCACAAAATCCGGAACTTTTCCGTCGAAAAAAATCACTTCTTTCTTTCTATCCAAAATTTTTGTCGTAATCTCGTACATACTTCCTCACATACATACCCTGGAACTACGGGGTATAACATTCTTCCCCCCTTAGAAACATTCGTCCCGAATGTTCCTTCTAAGCCTCTAATCAAACGTGTGCCGGTATAGTCTCCACTACTATACTTACAAAATAGATCATGCCACCCCTGGCCAGAATATAACATGTTCGCAAAACTCAAATCCAAGCCAACGAGGAAACACCTCTAACATCACAAAAACTCTCACCCATGGTCTAAAGGATACTCCATTCGTATCTTCACTTCACAAAAGAAATGATCACTTTTGTTCCCATAACACATGTTCGCTTCTTTTCTTACTCGGCGTACCCTTTTCGCACACCTGAACTCTTTCTAATACACGTTCCACACTTCAGTTACTGCTTCAATTCCCAAAAATCTCTGGATGGATCTCCGATATTTTTCGATCATAGCAACACGAAAGACCGGACGTACTGCCTCCTAAGTCGGACGACAAATGCTAATATATAGGCAACCTGGCCTATTCTTCACATGATCTGAAAAGGGCCCAAAGTACCTCGGGCTAAGTTTCCTCTGTTTTCCAAAACTCGTCACACCCTTTCCGGGGTGGTACCTTCAAGAAGACCCACCGTCAACCTGAACTCCAAGCGTCGTCGCCGATTATCCGCACGACTTCTGTTGACTCTGAGCTGCCAATAACCTCTTCTGGATAAGCTTTACCCTATCCACATCCTGCAGAAACAAGTGTGAACCAACCATCTGAACCTTGCCAACATCGAACCAATCGACCGACAACCTACACTTCCGCCCATATGAGGCGTCATAAAGCGACATCCGAATACCTAAATGGTAGCTATAAAACATTCCCTCAATAGGAGGCAACCATCCTCACAGCTACCCCTGAAATCCAAACACTTGCCCGAGGGCGAATGCGATACTGAGACTCACCTGAGTTCCTAATCCTGCCTGGTAAAACTTCCAGAAAAAGAAATAGCCGTAACACAGGCTCCATGCTGTCATAAGGTGAAAGCGTGCACCTCGTGCGATCTTACAACCTTCCCGATATAACATCTCGCATAACCTGCGGCGAAACGGTCTGGCCGAAAGACAAGATGGGTGACCCATCGGCCCGACCTCGGTCGACGCATCCACGAACTCGTACGATGGTTAACTAAACTTGGGCCTAACACCCTCATGACCCTATCACAAAGCGGGGCCACCACAAACTGACCCCACCACAATACAGGCCGCGGGTTGACCCGCGATCGGTCCTCAACCCGACCCGCTATCGCGCAAAACTCTAGTTTCCCCCGATCCGGAACAATCTCACTAATCAAGTTACGAAAATCTAGTGGTCTTCTTAGCTCAACTACCCTCTTTCATTTCATACCACTCTGGGACTTATCACACAAACATATCTCACGTGTACTATGCACTCTGATAAGGGTTAAACGTAAAAATATAAATCTTTTACTCGAGATGGCCTCGCCTCTAAGGTCTCCACGTAAAAAACTCTAAGGCTCACACTTTCCCTTATCCCCAATCTTACCCTTTTAACTAACCATGATTTCTAATCACAATTAACACAATGCTATTTGAACACAACACTTATGATATACTCATCTTATCACACATACAAATCTCTAGAGGGTTAAGGATATACCTGTATCTACCGCTTCACTACCCTTTGTCGTTCTAATCAATCCTGCCCTGTTGGGCGCATAGCTAGGGAAGATGATGAACTAGCCACTGATCCCGAAGGCTGAGTCTCTACATCCGCGCCACCTCTGGTCGGACAATTTCTCGCAAAATGGCCCTGCTGGCCGCAAGCATAACAAGCTGTCGAAGAAGCACGACACTCCCCACAATGACATCTACCACAACGGCCACACCGAGGTGGGGGTGGCCTCCTCTGGCTAACACCCCTTCCTCTCTGAACCACTGAATCCGGCTGGCTAGAACCTACATATAGCTGTGAACCAGAAGCCCTGGAGCTCTGACCAACTCCGGCATACCCCGAACGTCCTGAACCCTGTGGAGGACCACTCTGCACTGGCGGAGGCGCATATTCATTCTGCTGCTGAGGCGGTTCGCCTCGAAAGTTACTAAAGGACCCTGCTGTTCTGGCCCTCTTCTGCTGATCTTGGTTAATCCGTCGATCTCTACGTTCCTCTGTGTGCTGCGCATAAGCCTGTACGCGGGCAATATCCATGCCTGACTGAAGAGCTACTCTTGTACAACCCTCTACTAGATAATCGTCTAGACCCGTGATATATCGGTGCACTCTATATTCTCTGGCTGCTAAAATCCTAGCTAGTAACAGGTCCATTCCTTTGTAATCCATATTCTCTGTTCCTGGTCGTGGAACTGAAGGCTCATATATCATGGCCGCAGTAGGAACTGCTGCCGCTGTGCTAAACTCTGCTGGGGCTGGCGACGTCGCAGAACTCCCCGAATGAAGCACCACCCCAGGTGATGATTGGGCCTGTGCCCTAGTACCCCTCTGTGCTCTACTCGCAGCTCCCTCGGCTGCCTTGCCCTTCTGGGCCCGGGTTGCCTTACGCGGAGGCATAACTGGTAAGGGAAAGAAATACGTTAGAGGGGTCCAACTTATAACACAGCTCTAAGGCACGATCTCAGAGTGAGAAGAATGGAAACCAATCCTAAATATCCTATAGCCTCACGATTATTGGTGTGGTGCACAACACACCGATAATCAAGACTTACTAGATACGATCAGAGACACTTTCCGAGGATTAACTGCTCTGATACCACTTTTGTCACGACCCGACCTCGGGCCTGTGACTGGTGCCTTACCCCGGGCACCCTAGTGATACAACATCAGAGAAAATCAGCGGAAATAAAAACTTAAACATGAAACAAGATAAAATAAGAAACAAAGCAACCAAAATGGTTACCTTTACGCATATATATAAACACGAGCAGTTAAATCCTTTTACAAACCACACTTGCAACGATTACATGGACCTCTAAGAATGTAACCATAACTATGACGGACAGGGCCGCCATACCCTCGAATGTACAAGTAACTACACCGACAGGACTATACAAAGATGAGCCTCGGAGAAAGCGGAGCTTCCCAAAATCTTTGATCGTGATCCTGGCGAGGATCCACAACCAATGTACTCTACTGCGGCATGAGCAGCCCCCAGAGGTCGATGCAGTACCAAGTATGTGAAATCGAAAATCAGTAAATGAAATCATAGTAGTCTATATAAAGCGGGAGACATGTATGATAACCAAACTACAATTCCTGATAAATAGCGATCATATCAAGTCGTGACTCACGCCTCAAAGTCATCACTCAAATATAACTATGGGTCTCACGCCCAACATCAATCATGCGTGGAATACCTTTCTCACCGCCATCTATGATATAAAAGCACCAAGGAATACACATGAACACCGTGTCCCACTGTGTCATAATAAAACCGTCTGGGGTAAGTACGAAGGCATAGCCGACTACTAAAACCCACAGTACCAACAAAGTCATAAACTGTATCACGAGGTCTGTCTAGACCGCCACATGATTGAAGTTGGCCACTCGACCGCAGTATCAAATGTGCGCGTCTAATCCGAACTTCCGCGACTCGCGTAGGCCACTCACATAGGCGCGTAGGTATTCCCGCGTCGAGGGTAGCTACTCCGGCGTCGCCCCGACTCGCGATCCGCGTAGCCACATAGACCGCATGACCACAAAGGCCGCACACTAACCGGAACTCTCGTAGCTCGCGTAGGTCCCTGGACCCGCATGAGGTATTCTCGAATCATAGTCCTGCATCACCGAGTCTACCCGCGACGGAGGCGACTTAACCCCCGGTATCATGTCAAGAGGTGAGTGATATAATACTAACATAACAGCTTATCGTTAAACAACATAAGCACAACAAGGGAAACCCCTTTACGCAAACATCACAAGATACTAACACACGTAGCATCCTAACATGTTTACTTATCAAATCAACAAGAAAGTATTACAAGGCTATCACAAACCAAACATAGTCAAGTTATTCACACAGGGTACTTTCTATTTTATGTCAACAATACGGGTTTCAAACCCAAAAATAATACCCACTTTCATTCTTTCAAAAAGACCTCTTTTACGTAAAAGATACTAATACTCGTAGTATCAAATAAAACACATTTCCTTTTCAAACCAAATTACTTTACTTTCGTAAAAATCTTTACAAGACTTTTAAAATCAAGTACTCTATACTTTTTAAACCAAGTGCCTTTCTTTTAAAACAACATCATGTATACTTTTAAAACCCAAATAACTTACTCTTTCCAAAACAAGTAACCTATACTTAAATCAAGTTACTTCTCCTTTTCCGAAATCAAGTCATTTATAGTCAAGTCTCTTATCTTTCAAGATCAAGTCTCTTAACTTTCAAAATCAAGTCGTTTAGCTTTCAAAATCAAATCTTTCTTTTATCTTCATAAAGTCGTTATAACTAACTTCCCATAAAGCCATTATAACACTTTATGTTTTAAACAAACAAAATTCATTTCACATACGTACGTCTACCGTACTACATAGTTCATAACATAGTCATTACTAATTCACATCAAGTCATTTATCTTTTAAAAACTTCCAACCATTCCTTTACCCACATAAAGTTGTTATAACAAACTTCCCATAAAGCCGTTATAACACTTTATGTTGTAAACCAACTAAATTCACTTAACACATGTACGTCTACCGTACTACATAGTTCACAACATATCATGCTAGAAAAGATAGGAAGAGGTTCACATACCTCGCGACGATTATCGACAATTAGCAAAATGCTCCAAGTACTACAACCTTGCTAGCCTTTTCCACCCTCCAAGTAGAATACGCTACTCGTAGTACTTCCACCTATACTGGCCATAAAACGTCTATCAACTTCTAGATCTCTTCGTAGAATATTCTAAATACAAGATTCCTTTATTCTACAGAAAATTCGGCAGCACCTCCCCCCCTGAAACCACATAAATCTCCTCCCCTATCAAGGCCCGCTACCAGGCCAACAACTCTCAGGGGATTACACGTCTAACCGGACGTGTTCAATTCTGCTTCACAAAAATACTACACAAGTCTACTGTAAGTACAGTCCAATGTAAATATAGTTCAATCCTTTATAATCATCCTTCCAATATAATATACTCAAGTATAACTACTACAACATGTAATATCCAATTACAATAGGGGGGGACATAGATCATTACCTCGATAAGCCCAAAATTATCTAAGATATATAAGTCGATCCTGGGCAACGTTTAGCTCCAATTCCTTACGCTCCAACCCGCTCCAAGCGACCCTTAGAAGTTTCTAAGCAACTTCTCTAAACACTTCAACCAAGTTATGAAGATGTTTCTAGGGTTTCACTTTGCGACTATTGGAATAAAGTAGTATTTCCGGGCTCCTAGTATTGAAATAACTTTGGAATACTACTAGGGATACTAGGCTAAGGTATTTGGGATTATACAATAATACTCAAAGTATTTTCTACACATGAGGGGGAGGGTGGACGAAAACTACTCAAGGGAGGGGATATTTTTTTTGCCTTGGAAAGTCTTTAAGTGGATGAATATTATGTCTTGCTAACAAGGGGTATTTATAGAACAATCAAGGGTCATGATCAAGTCAAGTGGGTGGTCAAGATTGGGCCATGTGTGTGTGGGTCCCACCACACCACATGGCCAACGAAATCACTCCAAGTGTCATGGCCATTTCGCCATGGACAGTGGCATTTCTACATGGCCACTCGAGGGTGACACGTGTCGCCCCCTTACACGTCCAAAATATTCCGTCTTCCGAAAATATCCAAAATACCGAAAATCTCAAAAACAAAGCGGGCCCCACAAAACCGTAAATTTCTCCCGTGGGCCCCACGTGACCATTTCTGAAAATAAAATCCCAAAA
The DNA here is from genome assembly GCA_029844215.1 of Przewalskia tangutica. NCBI lineage: Eukaryota > Viridiplantae > Streptophyta > Magnoliopsida > Solanales > Solanaceae > Przewalskia > Przewalskia tangutica. The sequence goes on from CM056740.1 coordinate 17,851,707, forward strand.
TTCTAATATAATCCAAGGAGTCCAAATACCAAATCTGGGAATCCAATTCCCATCAACGAACCTTTTTCCTTCACAAAACCCGGAACTTTTCCGTAGAAAAAAATCACTTCTTTCTTTCTATCCAAAATTTTTGTCGTAATCTCGTACATACTTCCTCACATACATACCCTGGAACTACGGGGTATAACACAAGTTGTGGGCAAGTGTAGGGTCAATATTTGGGCAAGTGTACCTTATCCATCTACCACCAAAATATCCTACCAACTCCTTGACTAAAAATTGTGCAAGAAACGTCCACAATATCGTCCACTTGAGGGTGACACTTGTCACCCTCTCGATGGTCCAAAATATTTCATCTCTCGGAAAAATCCGCAAAAATTATAAATGTTGCAGCCGTATTTTTCCCTTCGCAAAGTCCGGAAAACGTTTCGTCGGAAAACGACTCTTTTCGCTAGTTGTGTACAAATTTCGTCTCTAATGCCTACTTAAGGCTAACAACTTTTGTACGTACGCCCTCACATACATACTCTGGAAATACGGGGTATAACATTCTCCCCTCCTTAGAAACATTCGTCCCGAATGTTCCTTCTCAAGACGGATAACGATAAAGTTCCTCTAACAAGTTGCCAACGCCACACCTGGCCACAAAATAATTCACGCGAAAATACTTAACCCAAGTCCACGAGAAATCATTCCTACATCACAAAAGTTTCCACCCCGGTCTAAAGGATACTCCCTTCGCTTCTTCACTTCACAACAAAATGATCTCCTTTATTCTGCTAACACACGTTCTCTTCTTTCCTCACTCGTCGTACTCTTCTCGAACACTTGAACTCTTTCTAGTATACGTACCATACTTGATCGGTAACCGGTTTCCAAAATCCCTGGAGTCGCTACTTCCAAACTTGGTCATCTTACTAGCCTCAAATTCCTTTAAGGCCATTCTCGGCCTTCACGATCCGCTTCTGGTCGAACATATCCACGAACTCATACGATGGTTACTTAAACCTGGGCCTAGCACCCTCATGACCCTACCACCAGGAGGGACCACCCAGAACTGACCCCACCTCATTTCAGGCCGCGGGTTGACCCGAGATTGGTCCTCAACCCGACCCGCTATCGCGCTAAACATTTGTTTCCCCCGATCCGGAACAATCTCACAAATCAAGTCACGAAAACCTATTGGTCTTCTTAGCTCAACTACCCTCTTTCATGTCATACCACTCAGGAACTTATCACACAAATATATCCCACGTATACTATGCACTCTGATAAAGGTCAACACAAACATAAATCTTTTACTCAAGATGGCCTCGCATCTAAGGTTTCTACGTATAAAACTCTAAGGATCACACTTTCCCTGTCCCCAAACTTACCCTTAACCATGTTTTCTAAACACAATTTTAACATAATGCTATCTGAACATAATACTTAGTACTTCATCATATCATCTACGCATACTAGTCTCTGAGGGTAAGAATATACTGCACTATCTGCTCACTCTAATCATAGGCACGCGCCTGCAGTGCATGCATAGAAAGGCGATGATCCGCGCCCGACGTGAGTGTGTCATTCTACCTGTATCCCTTCTTTTAGGACAGTCCCTCGTCACATGGCCCTGACGGCCGCAGGTGAAATAAGCACCAGTAAGAAGACGACACTCCCCGGGATGACGTTTGCCGCATCGTGCACCGAGAAAGCATGAACGTGGTGGAACCCATGTATACCGCGAGCGGAAGCCCGGAGCTCGACCAGCTCGAATACTGAACGCCACGAAGGCGCGGAGGACCACTCTGTACTGGCGGAGGTACATAACTAGCTTTATTCTTTGGTGCGGTCGCCTCGAAAGTTACCAAAGGACCTGCTGTCTAGCCCTCTCTGCTGATCTCGGTCATTTCGTCGACCTCTCCGCTCCTCACATCCAAGTGCATAAGCCTGTATGCGGGCAATGTCCATGCCCGACTGAAGAGCTACACCCGAACAAGCCTCTGCCAAGTAGTCATCGAGCCCGGTGACGTAGCGGTGAACTCTGTCCTCCATGTCGGCTACCAATGCGGGGACGTACCGAGCTAATGAGTTAAACTCCACATTGTACTCCCGAACCGTACGCCCGGTCTGCCTCAACGTCAAAAATCTGTCGGCCCGAGCCCTTCTCATCTGTGGAGGCAAGAAATGTGCAAGAAATGCCCCTGAGAACTCGCTCCATACGGCTGGAAGTGCATACTTTCCCCGGGACAGCTCTCACGAATCAAACCAGTCGACTGCAGTATCACGCAGCCGATGCGAACCTAAGACCACCGACTCGGTCTCCGAAGCCTTGATCACTCTCATGATCCAGAATCTGCCGAATGAACTCCTGCGGATCATCCTCGGCGTCGACGTAGAACTCTGGCGGGCTACTGACTCGTAAAGTCCGTAGCCTCAAACTATCCGATCTAGGGTGAACCATGGGTACTCGCCCTGGGCCGCGCATCCGGCCTATCCTCGTATGCGGCCACGATCTTAGCGATGGCGGGCCATCTCTTTGTAACCCATCTCCTCTGCTCCGGTGTGGGGATCGAGGCTCAGTCTTGTGGTCTCAGCGGCCCATCGCTGCGGCCCTAAACTCTGCTTTGTTTGGCGGCGTCGCAAAACTCGCCGTCAAGCACTATCTCGTAATGATCGGGCTGCGCCCCGTACTCTATGTATCCTACTAGCGGCTCCTCATTGCCTTGCCCATCTGGGCGGGGTTGCACTAGCGGAGGCATAATCGGTAAAAACGAAATACGTCGGAGGGTCCAACTTATAACACGGCTTTAAGGCACGATCTCGTAATGAGAAAAATGAAACTAATCCTAAATGTCCTGCAGACCTCACGATTATAGATGTGGTGCAACACACCGATAATCAAGACTACTAGACACGGTGCGTAGACACTTTCCGAGGATTAATCGCTCGATACCACTATTGTCACGACCGTTCGGGGCGTGGTCGTGCCTTACCCGCACCCAAGTAGTCATACATCGTAGAAATCACGGAATATAAAACATACGAGATATGAAACAAGAGATAAGATAATAAAGCAGGCCAACAACGGTTGCCTTCTTGCATATATATAGAAATTTTTGAACGATTACATCCCTTTTACAAACCACGCCCACAACAGTACTGCACCTCTAGAATGTAATAACACCTATGACGGACAGGGCCCGCCATACCACGAATGTAGAACCTACAACTCGAGGAAACATACAAAGATAAGCCTCGAGAAACGGAGCTTCCCAATCTGTTGGTGTGATCCTATGGCGAGGATCAACAATCGTGTACCTCTACTGCGGCGTGAACGCAGCCCGAAGAGTCGATCTGGCCGGTACAGTATGTGGCGAAAAATATGAAAATGAAATCATAATAGTCTATATAAAATGTAAGACATATATGATAACAAAACTACTGCTCATAAAAGCGATATGTCAAGTCGTGACTCACGCCTCAAAGTCATCTCTCATGCCGTGGAACTCCTTCCTCACCGGCGATCTAGGTATAAGTTAGGTGATACGTGTATCATGTCTCGGCCCATCTCATGGACTCGAGGTGGAATCGTGTGAAATACATGTCTCGGCCCATCTCATGGGACTCGATAGGAATCGTATGGAATACATGTCTCGGCCCATCTCATGGGACTCGATAGAAATCGCACATGTCTCGGCCCATCTCACGGGACTCGATAGAAATCTCACATGACTCGGCCCATCTCACGGGACTCGATAGAAATCGCCACATGTCTCGGCCCATCTCATGGGACTCGATGAAATCGCAGATGTCTCGGCCCATCTCATGGGACTCGATGAAATCGGATGGAATACATTCCGGTTCATCCCGTGAACGCGGTGTCGCATGAAATACATTCCCGGTCCATCTCATGGACTCGGTATCGAATCGTGAAATACATTCCGGTTCATCCCATGAGCAGCGGTGTCGTGGCCCTAACATCTAAACGCTCTTTTAAGATAGATTAAGATAATACCATGTTTTACTTTTAAATCAACTAAGGCAATATTATGCCCTCCTTTTTAAACCAACACACTTTCCTTCTTAAAGTCAAGTAACAACATTCTTTTCCAAAAGTTCAAGTTTGCCTAATTTCAAATATTCACGTCTCTTATTTTCGAAAGGTTTCATAGTTCATAGTCTTAATCATTTAATAACATAATTCTCTTTTTTTAAAAACAGTTGAGTAATATATGCCTTATGTGTGAGTAGGTTATTCTTGTTTATAACAATCCTATTAGAGCAGCCATGATCTAGGAAATGTAATACAATTTTGTCTTATCTTAGCTTCTATGCAGATGGAGGTTTCTACTGGTTTTAATATAATTACTTATTTGTCAATACATTTTCCTTTATTAACGCTGCAGTGGTTCGTTCAATACTTATTCACATTTCCGAATCAATAAACATTATTCTTTTAAAAACCAAGTACCCATTTCTCAAGAATGAGGTTTCACACTTTTTAACAAAATTCATATCAATACAATTAAGTCAAGCCTCTTATCTTTTGAGATCAAGTCTCTTAACTTCTAAAATCAATAACCCATTCTTTTTATTACTCTTAAGTCGTTATACCTAACTTCCCATAAAGCTAGTATAACTCTTAAACTTTCAAAACCAAGTATTACGTTTCTTTCAAAAACGATTCTTAATTCTTTTTGAAATACTTCAAGATTCTTATTATTTAACACTCAAGTCAGAAGACGTCAAGTAAAACCATTTTCAGTTAACACACGTACGTCTACCGTACTATATATACTTTAAAATATCATGCTCAAGAGGATAGGAAGAATCACATACCTCGCGACGATTATCGACTATTAGCAAATAGCTCCAAAGTACTGTAATCCTGCTAGCCTTTTCCACCCTTCGAGTAGAATACGCTACTCGCAGTACTTCAACCTATATCGGTCATACAAGTCTATCAACGTCTAGACTATTCTGTAAAACATTTCTAGATACAGATTCCTTTATTCTATGGAAAATTGGGCAGCACTTCCCTACCCGCCAAACTACACAAGTCTACTGTAAATACAGTCCTATGTAAGTACAGTTTAATTCTTCTTCTTTAATATTCTTCTGATGTGATTTCAGTTCAATTCTTTTCTGTAATATCCTTCTATTACAGTTCAATTCTCTTCTGTAATATCCTTCTATGTATCTTATATTCATTTCTATACTACTACAGTATGTAATTTCCAATTACAATAGAAGGACAAGAGTATTTACCTCGGTAAGCCCAAAATTATCCAAGTTTATATGTCGATCCTGAGCGACGTTTAGCTCCTACTCTGGGTGCTCCAACCCGCTCCAAACAACCCTTAGAAGTTCTACGCAACTTCTTCTTAATACTTCAACCTGCTATGAAGATTTCCTTAGGGTTTCGTTTTTGTGACTTAAGGGAATATAGTAGTATTTCCGGGCTCTACATATAGAGGTAACTTTGGAAAGTACTACAAGGTATTTGGGCTAAAGTATTTGGGAATAGTAACAATACTTGGAGAATACTTTTCTACCAAGGGGGGGGGGGTGTATTTTACGAGAACAACTAGGCAAGGGGGGGTATACTCTCGGCCAAGGGCCTTCTAAAGGGGTAGGGTTTGCTTTGGACGAAAACTTTAAGAGGGAGGGAGAGGGATTTCAAGACTTGGAAATTGCTCAAGTGTGGATGAAATAAGTCTTCAACTAAGGGGGTATTTATAGGCCAATCAATGGCCAAGATTAAGACAAGTGGTGGGCAAGTGTAGGGTCAAGATTTGGGCAAGTGTACCTTATCCATCTACCACCAAAATATCCTACCAACTCCTTGACTAAAAATTGTGCAAGAAACGTCCACAATATCGTCCACTTGAGGGTGACACTTGTCACCCTCTCGTTGGTCCAAAATATTTCATCTCTCGGAAAAATCCGCAAAAATTATAAATGTTGCAACCGTATTTTTCCCTTCGCAAAGTCCGGAAAACGTTTCGTCGGAAAACGACTCTTTTCGCTAGTTGTGTACAAATTTCGTCTCTAATGCCTACTTAAGGCTAACAACTTTTGTACGTACGCCCTCACGTACATACTCTAGAAATACGGGGTATAACAGCATGGTCGCATGCCCCGGAGTCCCTCATCGTATAAGCATGGCCATGGGTAATAAAACAAATCCGGGAATCTAACCCGCCTCCTGGTCACATGCCCCGGAATCCCACATCGTATAAGCATGTCCAAGGATCAATCATAATGGAAGCATACCCGTGGAATCCCACATCACTGTCGGTACGTCCAAGTAAACTTACAACAAGACAGCCGTCCCTCCAACTGAGAGACACGACAACGTAGACATATAATACTTGCACTCAAAGCTATCACAAGCAAACATAGGCAAGTTCATTAAACCTTTAGACTTCCATTTTTATAAACTCATGGCACTTTCGTTTCACACATAAAAATCCGGGAATTTAACCCAAAGTACTACGTGCTTACATTCTTTTCAAAAGACTCCTTTTCATATAAAACCCCAAGATACTAACACCCGTAGTATCAAGGCTTGTTTACATTTTACATAAGTCACTACACTTTTAGAAATACATTTTTCGGCTTCTAAATCAAGTGACTTATTTCCTTAAAACTTAAGCAATTTGTTACATCTCGTAAGTCCAGGACATGTGTAAGAAAGTGTATGTAGGGAATCAAGACTTGGAAATTGGTACGAAAGGAAGAATTGTTTTTCCGACGGAAAATCTTCCGGACGTCGGAAAGGAAAACTGTTTGTTGTTGAGAATTAGATTCTCAAAGTGCATTATTTGAAGAATATGGAACTTATTAACCTTATGGAAATTTATTTTTATGGATTTAGTCATGTGGGGCCCACCCGAGAATTTTACGTTTTGCGGGGCCCACGAGGGTTACGGAATTTTATGGACGAATGAGAGGGCGACATGTGGCACCCCCACAAGGTCTTGGTCAAATTAGTAAGGGGGTAAAATGGTCATTGACCATCTTGGAAGATAAGTCTTGCAAGCTTGATATAATTGACCGAGTCAACTTGCCACTTGGGCTTGATCCATGTGATCTTCATCCTAGCCTTCCATTTGGTTTTATCCTAGCCTTTGATTCATTTATATATACTACTACTAGTAGCAAGACATCCACACTTAGAAAAAAATTGACGAACATTTGTTCTTGTTCTTAGGAGCTCTCGGCCAAAGGGGCTTTTGAGAGAAGAAATTTTTCGTTTGTGGTTCTTTAGCCACAAGACTTTAACCCAAGGTTCTTGAGTGTATTGTAAGGATATCTCAATAGAAATATTGCGGAAAGACGACGTTTTCGTATTAGTCGCAAGGCGGAAACTTAAGAAGTTTTCAACTTTGAAGTTGGAACTTGAAGATGGGTTCTTCATAGGCCTCTAAGGAGTGCTTGGAGCGGATTGAAACATAAGGAAAAGAGCTAAGAATTGCTAAGGCGCGACTTTGAATCTTGGAAATTTTAAGGGCTTATAAAGGTATAATTTTGTCATTTTAGTAGTTAAGACTTACTTATTGTTGTAGCTATGGATATTAGCAATCATGAGTTATATGTTATGAGGTTTGATAAGTGTTGTGGCTATTGGAACCCTAATCCGAAAACTAGCATGTTAGCCCTAAGATTTCAATTCAAGTCGATTATTAGTAAAGTCGTCGCATGTTGTAAAAAGAAGGAAATTGTAGTTGTTGAAATTGTTTATGACTATATAACATGTTAGACCTTAGAACTTGGAATTGGAAAAGGATTGGAAAGGACTTAGTGTTATTATTTATGTTGGCCGAGAATGGCTAGATTATGGAGCTATTTCGTATGAATTGTGGGGCGGAATTTTACACGTATTGTAAGGCGTGTAATCCCCTTTGTTTGGTTGTTGTTTTGAGCCTTAAATGTGGCATGTTGGTTATTGTATCCGTCCTTGAAAAAGGTGGCAAAGTGAGTAGAAACAAAGGAAGTGCTGCCCGATTTTCCGTAGAATTAGAGACCCTATACTTAGTATTATTCTACGTTAGAGACTAGAAGTTGATAGTCTTGTTGTGACCATTATAGGTTGACACTTCTACGTACGGCGTATTCGGCTTAGCTTGTGGATTTAGCCGAAAAGGTATGTGAACTATCTCCTCTTCTAGCATGATTCCTTAAGATAAATAAAGTATGTCCTACTCCTTAAATGATCCATTCCTTGGTTGTATTTGGATTGCCTAAAATAGAAATTGTTCTATGTACTTCCTTGATTGTACTTTGATGTTTAAATTGTAAGTTGTATAATCCATTTCCTTAGTGAAGTTTGGATTCTTAAAAGTGAAAGTATTTTACTTAAAGTACATAGAGTCTTGAAAAGGAAGTGGTTTCCAAACCTTTTGGCTAGTGCCTTAGTTCCAAAACCTAAGGGTCATTATAATGACTTTAGGGGAGTCAAAGGAGTGATTTACTTAATTGTTTTAAAAGAGGAGAAATGACATGATTTAAGAGAAGTAACTTGTTTTAGAGGTGTGAGTTACTTGAGGTTTAAAAATAGAAGAAACTTGTTTTCTAAAGTATTAAGAGACTTGTAGTATTTTGAAAGTTGAGAACTTGATTTGTAAAGTATGTGATACTTGGTTTTAATTGGTATAAGTCTCTTGGTTATAAAAGGAATGGATATGTCTAAAACCATAAAGGGTTATAACGACTTTATGGGAAGTTGGTTATAACGGCTTTATGGAAGGTTAAGAAAGTTGTCTATTTTGATTAATGGGCATAAGTTTACTAGATTGTGAAAATTTGAAGTTACTTGATTTCAAGCTTTGAAATGAGTTTTCTAAAAGTGTAGTAACTTACTTTGAAAAAAAAAAATAGACACACCTTGACACTACGGGTGTTAGTATCTTGGGGTTTTACATAGAAAGGAGTATTTTGAAAAGAATGTACGTACGTAGTACTTTGGCTTGATTAATTGAGAATTATTCTAAGTGTGCCTTGATAAGTACTTTGGCTTGATTAATTGAGAATTAGTCTAAGTGTGCCTTGATAAGTACTTTGGCTTGATTAATTGAGAATTAGTCTAAGTGTGCCTTGATAAGTACTTTGGCTTGATTAATTGAGAATTAGTCTAAGTGTGCCTTGATAAGTACTTTGGCTTGTTTATGTTATACCCCGTAGTTCCAGGATATGTATGCGAGGACGTACGTACGAGAATACGACATTGAAATTGGAGAGGAAGAAAGAGGTGATTTTTCCACGGAAAAGTTTCCGGTTTTTGTGAAGGAAAAAGGTTCGTTAATGGGAATTGGATTCCCAGATTTGGTATTCGGACTTCTTGGAATATTAGAGAATTATGGAATTTTATTTTCGGAAATGGTCACGTGGGGCCACTGAGAAATTTACTGGTTTTGTAGGGCCCACTTTGTTTTGAGATTTTGGCCATTATGGATATTTTCTAAGATGAAATATTTTTGATCGAATAGGAGGCGACACGTGTCACCCCCTGTGTGGCTTGGCGAATTATCTTTGTGCACAACACCCTGCTAGAGTCGTTTTTTTAAACGTTTTGCATAACTTTCGAGGTTAAAATTCCTGCTATGTCTTTTCTTATTTTTGCGGATTTTTCCGAGAGACGAAACATTTTGGACCAACGGGAGGGTGACATGTGTCACCCTCACATTGGAAGCAAGTGGGGGCGGCTTAGGGCGGATTGGTTGGGCAAGTTGTTGGTAGATATTTGTGTAGATATTTGTGAGGTTTTAAGGAGTAGGGACTAGGGGCACTTGGGCATATCTTGGCCTCCACTTGCCCCCACATGGCTTGATCTTGTCCATTAAACTCCCTATAAATACCACTCCTCGTGAAGACTTCTTCATCCCAAAACTTCTAAGTCTTGAAAGCTTTCTTCCTCCCCCTTAGTGTAGTGTCTTGGCCGCGAGGTCCTCTCCCCCTGTGTGAGGCCTTTGTCCCAGAGCACCCTCCCCTTGGCCGAGAATACCCCCTAGTGGGGTTGGTAGAGGGTACACACCCCTTGTGGTGTTGTCTCGTATAAATACCCCCCTCTTGGTAGAAATACTCTCAAAAGTATTGTTGTTATACCCAAAATTACCTTAGCCGTATACCTTGTAGTATTCCAAAGATACCTCTATACGTAGAGCCCGGAAATACTACCGTATGTCCTTTTTGTCTCAAACCGAAACCCTAAGGAAAATCTCCATAGTTGGTTGGAGTATTAAGAAGAAGTTGCGTAGAACTTCTAAGGGTTGTTTGGAGCGGGTTGGAGCACCCGGAGTAGGAGCTAAGCGTTGCTAAGGATCGACATCTATACTTGGATAATTATGGGCTTATCAAGGTAATTATCTTGTCCCCCTATTGTTATTGGAAATACATGTTGTAGGAATATATAGTTGAAGTATACTATATATAGAACTGAACATAGTTTTGCGGCAATGTCTTTGGACTTAAGCCTGAATCTAAAGAAGAGAATCGAATTTGTAATTACGTAGGGCGTATTCTGATGAACTTGTGTAGTTTGACCTGGATAGGAAGTCTGCCCGATTTTCCGTAGGATCTTGTATCTAGATTTATTCTACCGAGTAGTCTAGACTTTGATAGACTTGTATAACTGTATAGGTTGAATGTTCTGCAGTAGCATGTGCTACTTGAGAAGGTGGACCGAGCTAAGCGGGTTATAGCGTGGAAGCGATTTGCTAATAGTCGATAATCGTCGCGAGGTATGTGATTCTTCCTATACGCTTGAGCATGATATTTTAAAGAAGTATATATAGTACGGTAGACGTACGCGTGTTAACTGAACGTAGTTGTACGGCCATGTCTTTTGACTTAAGCCTGAATGATAAAAGACTTCGAAGTATTTCAAAAAGTATTAGAACTGTTTTTGAAAGAAGAGTAACACTTGGTTTTGAAAACATAAGAGTTATACTAGCTTTATGGGAAGTTAGGTATAACGTCTTAAGAAAGGTAAAATGAATGATTTATTGATTATAGAAGTTAAGAGACTTGATCTTAAAAGATAAGAGACTTGACTTAAATGAATTGATATGAATTTCGTGTGAAACCTCATTCGTGAGTAATGAGTACTTGGTTTTAAAAGGAATAATGTTTTACTGATTTCGGAAATCAAAATGTGTATCGACAAACCACTGCAGCGTTAATAAAGGAAAATGTAATGATAATTAAGTATTTATTAAAACCAGTAGAAACTTCCATCCGCATGAAGCTAAGATGAGACAAAATGATATTTCCTAGATCATGCATTGCTATAATAAGATTGTTATAAACAAGAATATCCTACTCACATATAAGGCTTATGTTTCTCATTGTTTAAAAGAGAATTATATTCTTAAATGAATAAGACTATGAACTACTAAACCTTTCTAAAATAAGAAACGTGAACATTTGAAATTAGGCAAACTTGGGCGTTTGGAAAATAATGTTGTTACTTGATTTTACAAAGGTAAGTGTTTTAGTTTACTTAAAAAAAGGATCACTCTATTTTATACTACGTATTGTGTGACTTATGTGAAAAGCGGATCTTTTAAAGATTTAATGTATGAAGTACTTTGGGGATAGATACGAACTTGTTAGTAGAAAGTACCTTGTGTGAATAACTTGATTGTATTGGTTTGAGATAGCCTTGTAATACCTTGTTGATTTGATAAGTAAACATATTAGGATGCTACGTGTGTTAGTATTTTGTTATGTTTGTGTAAAGGGTTTTCCTTGTTGTGCTTATGTTGTTTAACAGTAGCCATTATGCTAGTATTACATCACTCACCTCTTGACATGTTTCCGGGTTAAGTCGCCTCCGTCTGGGGTAGACTCAGTAGTGCTGTGTGTCCTATGATTCGAGAATACCTTATGCGGGTCTGTGTGGCCTATGCGGAGCTACGAGAGTTCCAGGTTAGTGTGCGGCCTTTATGGTCATGCGGTCTATATGGCCATGCGGACTGCGAGTCCAGGACGCTGCCGAGGAGTAGCTACCCTCGATGCGGGGAATACCTCATGCGGGCCATTGGAGTGGCCTATGCGGAGCTGCGGGAAGTTCCAGGGCTAGACGCGCACATTAGATACTGCGGGCGAGTGGCCAGCTTTGATCATGTGACGGTCTAGACAGATCTCATAATACAGTTTATGACCTTGTTGATGCGTGGGTTTTAGTAGTCGGCTATGCCTTCGTGCTTACCATGCGGTTTTATTAGGACACAGGTGGGACCTGGTGTTCATGTGTATTCCTTGATGCTTTTATATCATAGACTGCCGGCAGTGAGGAAGGTATTCCACGGGCATGATTGATGTTGTGGGCGTGAGACCCATAGTTATATTTGAGTGATGACTTTGAAGGCGTGAGTCACGACTTGACATATCGCTTATTTATTGTGAACTGTAGTTTGGTTATCATACATGTCTCCTGCTTTATAGACTATTATGATTTCATTTACAGTATTTTTCAGTTTCACATACTTGGTACCTGTTGTACTGACCTCCTTCGGGATGCGTTCATCTGCGCGGTAAAGGTACACGATCGTTGATCCTCGCTCTTAGGGTCACGGATTGCGTTTGGGAAAGCTCCGTTTCTCGGAGGCTTATCTTGGTATAGTCCTGTTGTTGTAGGTACTTACATTCGAGGTATGGCGAACCCTGTCCGTCGTTGTTGTCGTATCATTCTTAGAAGTGCAGTAATCTTGTTGTAGGCGAGTTGTAGAAAGGGATGTAACTGTTCAAATTGTTATTTATATATATATGCCGAAAGGCAAGTTTTCTAAGTTAACTGTTGTACACTTCTTGTTATTTCATGTTGTTGTGTTATGTTCCGCTGATTACTCTGATGTTGTATCACTAGGGTGCCCGGGGTAAGGCACCAGTCACGGGCCGGGTTCGTCGTGACAAAAGTGGTATCGAGCGATTAATCCTCGGAAAGTGTCTGAGCCGTATCGATGAAGTCTTGATTATCGGTGTGTTGTGCACCACACCAATAATCAGGAGGCTAGAGGATATTTAGGATTGGTTTCTATTCTTCTCACTCTGAGATCGTGCCTTAGAGCTGTGTTGTAAGTTGGACCCTCTAACGTATTTCTTTCCCTTACCGTTATGCCTCCGCGTAGGGCAAACCGGCCAGAGGACAAGGCGGAGAGAGGCTGCGAGTAAATCTGAGGGATTACGAGGCACAGCCCAATCATTACCTAGGGTAGTGCTTCATTCGGGAGTTCTGCGGCGTCACTAGCCCAGTGAGTTTAGCACGGCGGCGGTTCCTACTGCGGCCATGATATTTGAACCTTCGCGGCCAGGAAACGATGAATTTAGATTGCAGAAAGCGACCACTGTTACTAGCTATGGATTTGGCTACCAGAGAATATACCGATGTACCGCGAGTCTTGATGAATAACAACGAGAGGGTTGTGCAAGAGTAGTTCTTCGGTTAGGCTTGAGCATGGCCTGTGTACGGGCTTATGCACGCAGTCGAAAGCGTAGAGATCGGCGGGTTAACGAGGCGAGAAGAGGACGAGCAGCAAGGTCCTTTGGTAACTTTCGAGGCGAGTCACCTCACCAGGATTAGATTATGCACATCCACCGGTCAGAGTGGTCCTCGCGGGGTTGGGGCGTTCGGGGTATGCGGGAGTGGTGAGCTCGTGACTTAGGTTCACACGATCTGACAGGCGTCATCCCGGGGAATGTCGTCTTTAGTTGGTACTTGTTTTACCTGCGGCCGTCAGGGCCATGTGTCGAAAGGATGTCCTAGTAGGAGGACTCAGCCTTCAGGATCGGTGGGTAGGTCGTCATCTTCCCTGGCTATCGCCTGCAGGCGGGTTTGATTAGAACGACTAAGGGGAGTGAAACAGTAAATACAGATAGATCTTTAACCCTCTAGGGATTAGTATGTGTAATAAGGTGAGTATACCTTAAGTGTTATATTCTGATAGCATTGTGTAAATTGTGATTTGAAATCTTGGTTAGTTAACCAAGTAAGATTCGGGGGATAGAGAAGGTGTGAGCCTTAGAGTTTTATACGTGGAGACCTTAGAGGTAAGGCCATCTCGAGTAAAGGTGTAGTGTTATGTTTGATCCTTATCGGAGTGCATAGTGCACGTGAGCTATGTTTGGGATAGGTCCCTAACTAGTGTGGAATGAAAGAGGGTAGTGGAGCTAAGAAGAGGCCAGGTTTCGTAACGTGATTAGTGAGATTGTTCCGATCGGGAGCTAGAGTTTTGCGGCGTTGCGGGTCGGGTTGAGGCCATGTTGCGGGTCAACCCGCGGCCTGTTTGTTGGTGGGGTCAGTTCGTGGTGGTCCCGCTTTGTGTTAGGGTTATGAGGGAGTTAGGCCCAAGTTTAGTTGGCCATCGTACGAGTTCGTGGATGCGTTCGACCAGAATCGGATCGTAAAGGTCGGGGATAGCCTTAAAGGAATTTGAGGCTAGTAAGCTGACCAAGGGTGGAAGCGGTAGTGTTGTGATACACATTTGAGGTGACTTCGTTGGTTTGGATTTGGTTTCACGTATGTGATATTATGGCCATGTGTGGCATAATTGGTTTCGTAAGTATAGCAGTGGAGGCTATATCGGCTACCGTATGGTTGGAGACTTAGAAGGAACATTCGACGAATGTTTCTAAGGAAGAATGTTATACCCGTAGTTCCGTGGTATGTATGCGAGGACGTACGTACGAGGATACGACATTGAAATTGGAGAGGAAGAAAGAGGTGATTTTTCCACGGAAAAGTTTCCGGTTTTTGTGAAGGAAAAAGGTTCGTTAATGGGAATTGGATTCCCAGATTTGGTATTCGGACTTCTTGGAATATTAGAGAATTATGGAATTTTATTTTGGAAATGGTCACGTGGGCCCACGGAGAAATTTACGATTTTGTAGGCCCACTTTGTTTTTGAGATTTTGGCCATTATGGATATTTTCTAAGATGAAATATTTTTGGATCTAATAGGAGGCGACACGTGTCACCCCCTGGTGGCTTGGCCGAATTATCTTTGTGCACAACACCCTGCTAGAGTCGTGTTTCGACGAAACGTTTTACATAACTTGCGAGGGGAAAATTCCGGCTATGTCTTTTCTTATTTTTGCGGATTTTTCCGAGAGACGAAACATTTTGGACCAACGGGAGGGTGACATGTGTCACCCTCACATTGGAAGCAAGTGGGGGCGGCTTAGGGCCGATTGGATGGGCAAGTTGTTGGTAGATATTTGTGTAGATATTTGTGAGGGTTTTAAGGAGTAGGGACTAGGGGGCACTTGGGCATATCTTGGCCCTCCACTTGCCCCCCACATGGCTTGATCTTGTCCATTAAACTCCCTATAAATACCCCTCCCTTGTGAAGACTTCTTCATCCCAAAACTTCTAAGTCTTGAAAGCTTTCTTCCTCCCCCTTAGTGTAGTGTCTTGGCCGAGAGTCCCTCTCCCCCTTTGTGAGGCCTTTGGCCGAGAGCACCCCCTCCCCCCTTGGCCGAGAATACCCCCCCTCCTAGTGGGGTTGGCCGAGGGGTACACACCCCCCCCCCTTGTGGTGTTGTCTCGTATAAATACCCCCTCTCTTGGTAGAAATACTCTCAAAAGTATTGTTGTAATGCCCAAAATTACCTTAGCCGTATAACTTGTAGTATTCCAAAGATACCTCTATACGTAGAGTCTGAAATACTACCAGATGTCCTTTGTCTCAAACCGAAACCCTAAGGAAAATCTCCATAGTTGGTTGGAGTATTAAGAAGAAGTTGCGTAGAACTTCTAAGGGTTGTTTGGAGGGGGTTGGAGCACCCGGAGTAGGAGCTAAGCGTTGCTAAGGATCGACATCTATACTTGGATAATTATGGGCTTATCGAGGTAATTATCTTGTCCCTATTGTTATTGGAAATACATGTTGTAGGAATATATAGTTGAAGTATACTATATATAGAATCAACATAGTTTTCATGCAATGTCTTTGGACTTAAGCTGAATCTAAAGAAGAGAATCGACTGTAATTACGTAGGATCAGACATGAGACTTGTGTAGTTTGTGATAGGGAAGTCTTGCCCGATTTTCCGTAGGATCTTGTATCTAGATTTATTCTACCGAGTAGTCTAGACTTTGATAGACTTGTATAACCTGTATAGGTTGAATGTTCTGCGAGTAGCATGTGCTACTTGAGAAGGTGGACCAGGCTAGCCGGGTTATAGCCGTGGAGCGATTTGCTAATAGTCGATAATCGTCGCGAGGTATGTGATTCTTCCTATACGCTTGAGCATGATATTTTAAAGAAGTATATATAGTACGGTAGACGTACGCGTGTTAACTGAACGTAGTTGTACGGCCATGTCTTTTGACTTAAGCCTGAATGATAAAAGACTTCGAAGTATTTCAAAAAGTATTAAGAACTGTTTTTGAAAGAAGAGTAACACTTGGTTTTGAAAACATAAGAGTTATACTAGCTTTATGGGAAGTTAGGTATAACGTCTTAAGAAAGGTAAAATGAATGATTTATTGATTATAGAAGTTAAGAGACTTGATCTTAAAAGATAAGAGACTTGACTTAAATGAATTGATATGAATTTCGTGTGAAACCTCATTCGTGAGTAATGAGTACTTGGTTTTAAAAGGAATAATGTTTTACTGATTTCGGAAATCAAAATGTGTATCGACAAACCACTGCAGCGTTAATAAAGGAAAATGTAATGAATAATTAAGTATTATTAAAACCAGTAGAAACTTCCATCTGCATAGAAGCTAAGATGAGACAAAATGATATTTCCTAGATCATGGCTGCTATAATAAGATTGTTATAAACAAGAATATCCTACTCACATATAAGGCTTATGTTTCTCAGATTGTTTAAAAGAGAATTATATTCTTAAATGAATAAGACTATGAACTACGAAACCTTTCTAAAATAAGAAACGTGAACATTTGAAATTAGGCAAACTTGGACGTTTGGAAAATAATGTTGTTACTTGATTTTACAAAGGTAAGTGTTTTGGTTTACTTAAAAAGACAAACCACTCTATTTTATACTACGGGTATCAGGTGACTTATGTGAAAGAAACGGATCTTTTAAAGATTTAATGTATGAAGTACTTTGGGGATAGATACCCGAACTTGTTAGTAGAAAGTACCTTGTGTGAATAACTTGATTGTATTGGTTTGAGATAGCCTTGTAATACCTTCTTGTTGATTTGATAAGTAAACATATTAGGATGCTACGTGTTAGTATTTTGTTATGTTTGTGTAAAGGGGTTTTCCACTTTTGTGCTTATGTTGTTTAACGCAGTGGCCGTTATGCTAGTATTACATCACTCACCTCTTGACATGTTTCCGGGTTGCCGCTCCGTCGCGGGTAGACTCAGCGGTCTGTGTGACCTATGATTCGAGAATACCTTATGCGGTGCATGTGGCCTGCGCGAGCTACGAGAGTTCCGTGTTAGTGTGCGCCTTTATGGTCATGCGGTCTATGTGGCCATGCGGATCGCGAGTCCGGGACGCCGGGGAGTAGCTACCCTCGATCGCGGAATACCTCACGCGGCCATCGAGTGGCCTATGCGAGTCGCGGAAGTTCGTGGCTAGACGCGCACATTAGATATCATGGGCGAGTGGCCGCCTTTGATCATGTGACGGCCTGCAGACAGATCTCATAATACGATTTATGACCTTGTTGGTACTGCGGGTTTTAGTATTCGGCTATGCCTTCGTATTTACCTCACGGTTTTATTAGGACACGTGGGACCGGTGTTCATGTGTATTCCTTGATGCTTTTATATCATGATCGCCGCGATGAGGAAGGTATTCCACGCATGATTGATGTTGTGGGCGTGAGACCCATAGTTATATTTGAGTGATGACTTGGCGTGAGTCCACGACTTGACATGATCACGTATTTATTGTGAATCGTAGTTTGGTTATCATACATGTCTCCCCGCTTTATAGACTATTATGATTTCATTTACTGATTTTTCGCCACATACTTGGTACTGTTAGATCGACTCCTTGGGCTGCGTTCACGCCGCAGTAAAGGTACACCGCCGTTGATCTCGCTCTTAGGGTCACAGTTCAGCGTTTGGGAAAGCTCCGTTTCTCCGTAGGCTTATCTTGGTATAGTCCCCTGTTGTTGTAGGTACTTACATTCAGGGGTATGACGGGGCCCTGTCCCGTCGTTGTTGTCGTATCATTCTTAGAGGTCTATAGTACTGTTGTGGGCAGAGTTGTAGAAAGGGATGTAACTGTTCAAATTGTTATTTATATATATATGCCGAAAGGCGAGTTTTCTAAGTTAACTGTTGTACACTTCTTGTTATTTCATGTTGTTGTGTTATGTTCCGCTGATTACTCTGATGTTGTATCACTAGGGTGCCCGGGGTAAGGCACCAGTCACGGGCCCGGGTTCGGGTCGTGACAGTTTAATTGAGAATTATTCTATGTGTGCCTTGATAAGTACTTTGGCTTGTTTAAATGGGAATTATTCTCTAAGTGCCTTGAGTTTATAAAATGAAAGTCTATAGATGTTATGAACTTGCCCGTGTGTGCTGGTGATAGCCTTTGAGTGCAAGTATTATGTTTTATTACGTTGCCGCGACTCTCGGTTGGAGGGCCGGCTGTCTTGTTGTAAGTTACTTGGACGTACCGACAGTGATGTGGGATTCCACGGGTATGCTTCCGTTATTTGTAGTACTTGGGTTAAATTCCCGGATTTTTTATAAAAGACATGGTAGTGCTATGTTTTGTTTGATAGTCGGTTGAGATAGGGTAAGTGTATAAGTGAGGGGTAAACCCCCAAGACGCTATACCACCTTCTCCAGGGTAAGAGTATAAATGAGGGGTAAACCCCCAAGACATTATACCCCCTGCTTGTTTTGTTTGATGGTCGGTTGAGATAGGGTAAGAGTATAAGTGAGGGGTAAACCCCCAAGACGCTATACCACCTTCTCCAGGATAAGAGTATAAATGAGGGGTAAACCCCCAAGACATTATACCCCCTGCTTTACCACCTTCTCCAGGGTAAGAGTATAAATGAGGGGTAAACCCCCAAGACATTATACCACCTGCTCGTTTTCCTACTTGGCCCGTACAGTTTTTAGGACACAGGTGGGACTTGGTGTTCATGTATGCCTATTGGTGTTATATTATATCATGGACTGCCGGCAGTGAGGAAGGATTCCACGGGCATGATTGATATTATGGGCGTGAGACCCATGGTTATATTTTAGAAATGACTTGAGGGCATGCGTCCCTGACTTGTTATGACTGCTTATGTGTTGTGTACTGTAGGTTGGCCATCATACATGTCTCCTGTTTTGTTTAGACTGTTATGATTTCATTACAGTACTTACTGTTTCACATACTTGGTACATTCTTCGTACTGACCTCCTTCGGGGGGCTGCGTTCATGCCGCAGGTTTAGGTACGCTGTTTGGTGATCGGCAGGTGTAGGACCCTGCTCAGAGTTTTTGGATAGCTCCCCCTGTTCAGGAGTTTATCTTTTT
This sequence comes from Przewalskia tangutica, assembly GCA_029844215.1. Taxonomy (NCBI): domain Eukaryota; kingdom Viridiplantae; phylum Streptophyta; class Magnoliopsida; order Solanales; family Solanaceae; genus Przewalskia; species Przewalskia tangutica. Next base: position 17,871,176 of record CM056740.1, read on the forward strand.
GGTATAGTTCCTTCAGTACAGGCTTTTGTACGGTTATGGGTACGGCGGGGCCTTGTCCCGTCATAGTTCAGTATAACTCTTAGAGGTCTGTATTCATATGTGGGATTGGACTCATGTACAGTGTAGTGTCTTTTCATGTATATTATATGGCAGCCTTATCGGCTTTGCCCTTGTACGTATGTTGGTTTAAAAAAAAAGGAGTGTTATTTAAATTCCGCAGTTTGCTTAGTTGTTAAGGTAGAAGGGTGCCCAGGTAGGGCACCAGTCGCGGGCCCGGGGTTCGGGGCGTGACACAATTGTTGCTTTTAAATCCATTTGGCTTTCTTTATTTCAAAAATTTATCATTACTTAGAGTAAACCACTCTTAACTTTCCATAAAGATATTATAATCCACTTCCCATAAAGTCGTTATACTAACTTTATACTTTAGGCAAATACATTCTTTTTATAACCAAGAGACTTATACTTTCAAAATACTTCAAGTCTCTAACCACTCCGTAGGGCCAGAATGGAGGTGGGGTTTCTTGTGTGTGGAGCCGCAGTGATGCGGTGGGGATGGCTAGTATAAAAAGTTTACCCTCAAAGTTTTAAAAAAACTTTAAGGAGTTAGAGAGAAGTTTCTCTCACTAAGAAAAACGCTCTCAACGTTTTACCTTAGTTGCTCCTTCGGTTTTTCCTTCTCCCCCCCCCCCCCCAAATCAACCATTGTTTCCCCATGGTTTGAAGCTTAATGTTCACAACATGAAAAAGACTAAACGTTACACACGCTCCAGCAATGATTCAGGAGGTTCAGGCAGTTCGACGAAGGCTAGAACCAGGAAAAAGAAAAAGAATGGAGGTAGTCCAACCATTGTTGAAGAAAATCTAATTCCGGCAATTTCAGACCCATCGGTGTTGGTTCATGTCACGCCTGATTCGCGCATCCAACTCGACAATGTAGTAGATGATTCTATGCTACAAAGGATTCATGAATGGGGCAGAAACATAGAAACCGAGAGCTTGGATATTAGTGAATTTGAAGGCGGAAAATTACATGGTCCATCAGTAACCAATCCAGCAATAATCTCTACTATTACTCCTCCTGAAGTGACCACTGTTGAAGGCCATGTCACTGAACACACGCCTCAGGGGAAGAACCCTCTTGAAACTCCCGGCAAGCAAAGGATTTTACCGATAGCCATTGACACCCCTTATGCTACTAGGGTGGTCAATCCTATCACGGGCCAACTGGAAGACAAAGGGAACATTGCGGAAGAACAGGACAGCCATGGCATCACTAGTACCCCCACACTACCTGGTAATTTACCCAGGCTAGCCGGAAAAGGAAAAAAATATGGGCCAGGTATTGCAATTGATGAAACTAGGCGTGATGGCATACTCGGCTCAAAACCGGGTCAAGACGCGGGTTAGAAGTTCAGGGCGGGTCAGGCGGGGGTCCATGGGTCTAAGACTAATCCCGTCTTGCACAAATCAATTTCAGTTGATAGCATTGAAGAAACTCCTATTCCCAAGGAGCCTGTCGCGGGTGCCAAGGTATCACACTTTAATGCCGCGGGAAACGAAGTGCCTCCTCCTATTCCGGGTCGGGGCATGGGTCAGAAGGATAAGGCGGGTCAGGAGGGAGTCCATGAGTCTAGAAATATTCCCATTATGCAAGAATTAAGATCAGTTGGTAGGAACGAAGAGATCTATATCCCCAAGGAGTCTAACATTAATGTCGCGGGAGCCGAGGTGTCACAATTTAATGCTGCGGGTACCAAGGAGCCTTCTTCAATTACGGGACAATACACTGATCAGAATGCCAAGACGTGTGAGGCGGAAGTACATGGGTTAATGAATATTAACGTTATGCAAAGACCAAGGTCAATTGGTAGGTACGAAGAGTTCTCTATCCCCAAGGAGTCTAACATTAATGTCGCGGGAGCCGAGGCATCACAATTTAATGCTGCGGTTACCAAGGAGCCTTCTTCAATAACGGGGCATTACACTGGTCAGAATACCAAGACGTGTGAGGCGGAAGTCCATGGGTTAATGAACATTAACGTTATGCAAAGACCAAGGTCAGTTGTGAGAAACGAAGTGACTTCTATTTCCAAGGAGCCTAGGTACTCTATGAACATTAATACCGCGGGAGCCAATGTGACAGAATTAAATGCCGCGGGAATCAATGAGTCTTCTAACTTGATGGGACAACAACCTCTGAATTCTTTAAGTGTCAATAATGAATCCTTCCTGTCACGACCCGAACCCGGGCCCGTGACTGGTGCCTTACCCGGGCACCTAAGTAGACATACATCAGAGTAACCAGCGGAATATAAAACAAGACATGAAACAATATGAAGAGAGAAACAGTTTATCTGAGAAAAATTTGCCCTTCGGCATATATATAATAAAACTTGAGCGATTCATCCCCATTTACAAACACCTGCCACAAAGATTACTCTGCACTCTAAGAATGTAATAACAACTATGACGACGGGGGGCCGCCACACCTGAATGTACAAGAACCTACAACTCAGGGAAACATACCAAAAGATAAGCCTCCGGAGAAACGGAGCTTCCCAATACGCTGAACTGTGATCCTATGAGCGAGGATCAACAACCGGTGTACCTCTACCTGCGGCATGAACGCAACCCCCCGAAGGAGGTCAGTACAACAGGTACCAAGTATGTGAAACTGAAAAATACTGTAAACGAAATCATAACAGTCTAAAATAAAACAGGAGACATGTATGATAACAAAACTACAGTTCACAACATAAAAACAGTCATGTCAAGTCAGGGACTCACGCCCTCAAAGTCATCCCTCATGCCCGTGGAACTCCTTCCTCACTGCCGGCAGTCTAGGTATAAATCGTGTGATACGTGTAACATGTCTCGGCCCATCTCATGGACTCGAGGTGGAATCGTATGGAATACATTCCCGATCCATCTCATGGACTCGGTATCAAATCAGGTGGTATACATTCCCGGTTCATCCCATGAACTCGGTATCGTGTGGAATACATTCCCGGTTGATCCCATGAACTCGGTATCGTATGAAATACATTCCCGGTCCATCTCATGGACTCGGTATCGTGTGAAATACATTCCCGGTCCATCTCATGGACTCGGTGTCGTGTGAAATACATTCCCGGTTCATCCCATGAACGCGGTGTCGTGTGAAATACATTCCCGGTTCATCCCATGAACGCGGTGTCGCGTGAAATACATTCCCGGTTCATCCCATGAACTCGGTGTCGTGTGAAATACATTTCCGGTTCATCCCATGAACGCGGTGTCGTGTGAAATACATTTAAACGCTCTTTTAAGACAGATTAAGATAATACCATGCTTTCCTTTTAAATCAACTAAGGCAATATTATGCCCTTCTTTTTAAACCAAAACACTTTCCGTCTTAAATTCAAGTATCAACATTTTTCTCCAAAAGTTCAAGTTTGCCTAATTTCAAATACTCAAGTATCTCATTTTCGAAAGGTTTCGTAGCTCATAGTCTTAATCGCTTAATAACATAATTCTCTTTTAAAACAATTTGAGTAACATATGCCTTATGTATGAGTAGGTTATTCTTGTTTATAATAATCTTATTAAGGCAGCCATGATCTAGGAAATGTAATACAATTTTGTCTTATCTTAGCTTCTATGCAGATGGAGGTTTCTACTGGTTTTAATATAATTACTTATTTGTCAATACATTTTCCTTTATTAACGCTGCAGTGGTTCGTTCGATACTTATTCTCATTTAGAAATCAAGAAACATTATTCTTTTAAAAACCAAGTACTCATTACTTACGAATGAGGTTTCACACTTTTTAACAAAATTCATGTCAATTCAATTAAGTCAAGTCTCTTATCTTCAAAAATCAATAAACCATTCTTTTTATCTCTCTTAAGTCGTTATACCTAACTTCCCATAAAACTAGTATAACTCTTAAGCTTTCAAAACCAAGTATTACTCTTCTTTCAAAAACGATTCTTAATTCTTTTGAAATACTTCAAGATTCTTTATTATTTAAAACTCAAGTCAAAAGACATCGAAGTAAAACCACGTTCAGTTAACACACGTACGTCTACCGTACTATATATATTCTTTTAAAATATCATGCTCAAGAGGATAGGAAGAATCACATACCTCGCGACGATTATCGACTATTAGCAAAACGCTCCAAAGTACTGTAATCCTGCTAGCCTTTTCCACCCTTCGAGTAGAATATGCTACTTGCAGTACTTCAACCTATAACGGTCATACAAGTCTATCAACGTCTAGACTACTCTGTAAAAAAAATAATTCTAGATACAGATTCCTTATTCTACGGAAAGTTGGGCAGCACTTCCCTACCCGTCAAACTACACAAGTCTACTGTAAATACAGTCCTATGTAAGTACAGTTCAATTATCTTCTTTTATACCATCCTTATATATATCTTATACTCATTCCTATACTACTATAGTATGTAATTTCCAATTACAATAGAAGGACAAGAGTATTTACCTCGATAAGCCCAAAATTATCCAAGTTTATATGTCGATCCTGAGCAACGTTTAGCTCCTACTATGGGTGCTCCAACCCGCTCCAAACAACCCTTAGAAGTTCTACGCAACTTCTTCTTAATACTTCAACCAACTGTGAAGATTTTCCTTAGGGTTTCGTTTGTGACTGAAGGAAAGTATAATAGTATTTCTGGGCTTTTAGTATAGGGGTAACCTTGGAATACTACAAGGTATTTGGGCCAAGGTATTTTGGAATAGTAACAATACTTGGAGAATACTTTTCTACCAAAGGGGTGTATTTCACGAGAACAACTCAAGGTAGGGGGTTTCGGCAAGGCTTCTCAAAGGGGGAGGGGGAGGACTTGGACGAGAATTTCACTACAAGGGAAGGAAGGGATTTTTAAGACTTAGAAGTCATTTGAGGGATGAAGAAATCCTTCAACTAAGGGGGGTATTTATAGGGCCTTCAATGGCCAAGATTAAGACAAGTGGTGGGCAAGTGGAGGGAGAAGATTTGGACAAGTGTTGAGTGGGTCCCACTTGCTCATCTACTACACAAAATATCACAAAATATCCTACCAACTCCTTGACCAAAAATAAAGGCCAAAAATGTGCCATGTTTCGTCCAACATTTCCGCCCACTTGAGGGTGACACTTGTCGCCCTCTCGTTGGTCCAAAATATTTCATCTCTCGGAAAAATCCGCAAAAATTATAAATGTTGCAACCTTAATTTTCCCTTCGCAAAGTACGGAAAACGTTTCGTCGGAAAACAATTCTTTTCGCTAGTTGTGCATAAATTTCGTCCCTTTGCCTACTTAAGGCTAAAACTTTTGTACGTACGCCCACACGTACATACTCTGGAAATACGGGGTATAATATTCTCCCCTCCTTAGAAACATTCGTCCCGAATGTTCCTTCTCGAGACGGATAACGATAAAGTTCCTCTTAACTTAAACAAGTTGCCAATGCCACACCTGGCCACAAAATAACACACGCGCAAATACTTAAATCCAAGTCCACGAGAAATCACCTCTAGCATTACAAAAGCTCCCACCCAAGGTCTAAAAGATATTCCCTTCGCACCTTTACTTCACAAAAGTAATGATCATTTCTATTCTCTCAGCACATGTTCACTTCTTTCCTTACTCGTCGTACTCTTCTCGAACACTTGAACTCTTCTAGTATACGTACCATACTTCAGTCATCACTTCAGTTTCCAAAATCTCTGGAGTTACTACCTCCAAACTTGGTCATCTTACTAGCCTCAATCTCCTTTAAGGCCATTCCCGGCCTTCACGATCCAATTCTGGTCGAACATATCCACGATCTCATACAACAGTCATCTAAACTTGGGCCTGGCGCCCTCGTGACCCTACCACCTGGCGGGACCACCTTGAACTGACCCCACCCCAAACCGGGCTGTGAGTCGACCCGCGAATGGTCCTCAACCCGACCCGCTATCGCGCCAAACACTTGTTTCCCCCGATCCGGAACAATCTCACAAATCAAGTCACGAAAACCTAGTGGTCTTCTTAGCTCAACTACCCTCTTTCATTTCATACCACTCAGGGACTTATCACACAAATATATCCCACGTATACTATGCACTCCGATAAAGGTCAACATAAACATAAATCCTTTACCCAAGATGGCCTTGCGTCTAAGGTCTCTACGTATAAAACTCTAAGGCTCGCACTTTCCCTGTCCCCAAACTTACCCTTCTAACTAACCATGTTTTCTAAACACAATTTTAACATAATGCTATCTGAACATAATACTTAACACTTCACCATAACATCAACGCATACTAGTCTCTAGAGGGGTAAGAATATACCTGTATCATCTGCTTCACTCTAATCATAGGCACATCTGCGGCAGGCGCATAACGTAGAAGCGATGAACACGCCATCGACCCGTGGGCTGCGTCATTCTTTTTGCACCCTCCTATAAGCCACGATCTCGTCACATGGCCCGGACGTCGCAGTGAAACAAGCACCGATGAAAGCGACATTCCCGGGATAGCGCGCCACATCGTACACCGAGGGGGCGTGAATCCTGGCGGCTAGAACCACGATATCTCGTAAACTAAGCCACGAGCTCGACCGGCTCCGAATACCGAACGTCACGAAGGCGCGGAGGACCACTCTGTCTTGGCGGAGGTACATAACTAACTTTCGGCGAGGCGGTCCGCCTCGAAAGTTACCAAGGACCTCGCTGTCTGGCCTCTTCGCGATCTCGGCCATTCCGCCGACCTCTGCGCTCGCTCACATCAGTGCATAAGTTCGCATGCGGGCAATGTCCATGCACGGTGAAGAGCTACACCCGAACAAGCCTCGCCAAGTAGTCATCGAGCCCGGTGACATGGCGGTGCACTCGCTCCTCCATGTCGGCTGCAATGCGGGGCGTCTGAGCTAATGAGTCAAACTCCATTGTACTCCCGAACCGTATGCCCGGATCGCTCAACGTCATAAATCGTCGGCGAGCCCTTCTCATCGTGGAGGCAAGAAATGTGCAGAAATGCCCCGAGAACTTCGTCATACGGTGGAAGTGCATACTCTCCGGGACAGCTCCACGAATCAAACGATCATTGCGGATCACGCAGCCGATGCGAACCTAAGACCACCGACTCGGTCTCGAAGCCTTGATCACTCTCATGATCCGTCAGAATCGCTTGGAATGAACTCCTGCGGATCATCCTCGTGCCTCGACCGTAGAACTCCGGGCTCTGACTCGTAAAGTCCGTAGCCTCAAACTATCCGATCTTGGGTGAACCATGGGTACCATCGAACCAGGCTGCTGCGTCCGGCCTATCCTCGTTCGCCACGATCCTGGCGATCGGGCCATCTCTTTGTACCCCAACTCCTCGATCCAGCCGTGTGGGACCGAGGCTCAGTATCGTGGTCTCGGCGTACCGCCGCGGCCCTAAACTTCTGCTGGGGTTGGCGCCGCAAAACTCGCCGTCAAGCACTATCTCGTGTAATGGCGGGCTTGCGCCCCGTGCTCCTCAGATCCTACTAGCGGCTCCTCGGCCGCCTTGCCCATCTGGGCGGGTTGCACTAGCGGAGGCATAACTGGTAAAAACAAAATACGTTAGAGGGGTCCAACTTATAACACAGCTCTAAGGCACGATCTCAGAATGAGAAGAATGGAAACCAATCCTAAATGTCCTGCAGCCTCCTGATTATAGATGTGGTGCACAACACATCGATAATCAAGACTCTACTAGACACGGTCCGTAGACACTTTCCGAGGATTAACTGCTCAGATACCACTTTTGTCACGAACCGAACCCGGGCCCGTGACTGGTGCCTTACCCGGGCACCTAAGTAGACATACATCAGAGTAACCAGCGGAATATAAAACAAGACATGAAACAATATGAAGAAAGAAACAGTTTATCTGAGAAAAATTTGCCCTTCGGCATATATATAATAAAACTTGAACAGTTAAATCCCCATTTACAAAACCTGCCCATAACAGTACTACAGACCTCTAAGAATGTAACAACAACTATGACGGGATAGGGCTCCGTCATACCCCTGAATGTACAAGAACCTACAACTCAGGGAAACATACCAAAAGATAAGCCTCTGGAGAAACGGAGCTTCCCAATACGCTGAATTGTGATCCTATGAGCGAGGATCAACAACCGGTGTACCTCTACCTGCGGCATGAACGCAACCCCACGAAGGAGACATGTATGATAACAAAACTACAGTTCACAACATAAAAACAGTCATGTCAAGTTAGGGACTCACGCCCTCAAAGTCATCCCTCATGCCCGTGGAACTCCTTCCTCACTGCCGGCAGTCTAGGTATAAATCGTGTGATACGTGTAACATGTCTCGGCCCATCTCATGGACTCGAGGTGGAATCGTATGGATACATACCAAAAGATAAGCCTCTGGAGAAACGGAGCTTCCCAATACGCTGAATTGTGATCCTATGAGCGAGGATCAACAACCGGTGTACCTCTACCTGCGGCATGAACGCAACCCCACGAAGGAGACATGTATGATAACAAAACTACAGTTCACAACATAAAAACAGTCATGTCAAGTTAGGGACTCACGCCCTCAAAGTCATCCCTCATGCCCGTGGAACTCCTTCCTCACTGCCGGCAGTCTAGGTATAAATCGTGTGATACGTGTAACATGTCTCGGCCCATCTCATGGACTCGAGGTGGAATCGTATGGATACATTCCCGGTCCATCTCATGGACTCGGTATCAAATCAGGTGGTATACATTCCCGGTTCATCCCATGAACTCGGTATCGTGTGGAATACATTCCCGGTTCATCCCATGAACTCGGTATCACATGAAATACATTCCCGGTCCATCTCATGGACTCGGTATCGTGTGAAATACATTCCCGGTCCATCTCATGGACTCGGTGTCGTGTGAAATACATTCCCGGTTCATCCCATGAACGCGGTGTCGTGTGAAATACATTCCCGGTTCATCCCATGAACGCGGTGTCATGTGAAATACATTCCCGGTTCATCCCATGAACTCGGTGTCGTGTGAAATACATTCCCGGTTCATCCCATGAACGCGGTGTCGTGTGAAATACATTTAAACGCTCTTTTAAGACAGATTAAGATAATACCATGCTTTCCTTTTAAATCAACTAAGGAAATATTATGCCCTTCTTTTTAAACCAAAACACTTTCCGTCTTAAATTCAAGTATCAACATTTTTCTCCAAAAGTTCAAGTTTGCCTATTTCAAATACTCAAGTCTCTCATTTTCGAAAGGTTTCGTAGCTCATAGTCTTAATCGCTTAATAACATAATTCTCATTTAAAACAATTTGAGTAACATATGCCTTATGTGTGAGTAGGTTATTCTTGTTTATAATAATCTTATTAAGGCAGCCATGATCTAGGAAATGTAATACAATTTTGTCTTATCTTATCTTCTATGCAGATGGAGGTTTCTACTGGTTTTAATATAATTACTTATTTGTCAATACATTTTCCTTTATTAACGCTGCAGTGGTTCGTTCGATACTTATTCTCATTTCCGAAATCAGTAAAACATTATTCTTTTAAAAACCAAGTACTCATTACTTACGAATGAGGTTTCACACTTTTTAACAAAATTCATGTCAATTCAATTAAGTCAAGTCTCTTATCTTCTAAAATTAATAAACCATTCTTTTTATCTCTCTTAAGTCGTTATACCTAACTTCCCATAAAGCTAGTATAACTCTTAAGCTTTCAAAACCAAGTATTACTCTTCTTTCAAAAACGATTCTTAATTCTTTTGAAATACTTCAAGATTCTTTATTATTTAAAACTCAAGTCAAAAGACATCGAAGTAAAACCACGTTCAGTTAACACACGTACGTCTACCGTACTATATATATTCTTTTAAAATATCATGCTCAAGAGGATAGGAAGAATCACATACCTCGCGACGATTATCGACTATTAGCAAAAGCGCTCCAAATCAGAATCCTGCTAGCCTTTTCCACCCTTCGAGTAGAATACGCTACTTGCAGTACTTCAACCTATAACGGTCATACAAGTCTATCAACGTCTAGACTACTCTGTAAAATAATTCTAGATACAGATTCCTTATTCTACGGAAAGTTGGGCGTGACTTCCCTGCACAAACTACAAGTCTCTTTAAATCAGAATTCACATGTAAGTACAGTTCAATTCTCTTCTTTTATACCATCCTTATATATATCTTATACTCATTCCTATACTACTATAGTATGTAATTTCCAATTACAATAGAAGGACAAGAGTATTTACCTCGATAAGCCCAAAATTATCCAAGTTTATATGTCGATCGAGCAACGCTTAGCTCCTACTGGGTGCTCCAACTGCTCCAAACAACCCTTAGAAGTTCTACGCAACTTCTTCTTAATACTTCAACCAACTGTGAAGATTTTCCTTAGGGTTTCGTTTGTGGTGAAGGAAAGTATAATAGTATTTACGGGCTTTTAGTATAGGGGTAACCTTGGAATACTACAAGGTATTTGGGCCAAGGTATTTGGGAATAGTAACAATACTTGGAGAATACTTTTCTACCAAAGGGGGGGGGGGGTGTATTTCACGAGAACAACTCAAGGTAGGGGGGGGGGGTTTCGGCCAAGGCTTCTCAAAGGGGAGGGAGGACTTGGACGAGAATTTCACTACAAGGAAGGAGGATTTTAAGACTTAGAAGTCATTTTAGGGATGAAGAAATCCTTGACTAAAGGGGTATTTATAAGGCCTTCAATGGCCAAGATTAAGACAAGTGGTGGGCAAGTGGAGGGTGAAGATTTGGACAAGTGTTGAGTGGGTCCCACTTGCTCATCTACTACACAAAATATCACAAAATATCCTACCAACTCCTTGACCAAAAATAAAGGCCAAAAACGTGCCATGTTTCGTCCAACATTTCCGCCCACTTGAGGGTGACACTTGTCGCCCTCTCGTTGGTCCAAAATATTTCATCTCTCGGAAAAATCCGCAAAAATTATAAATGTTGTGTCACGACCCGATCCCGGGCCCGTGACTGGTGCCTTACCCCGGGCACCCTAGTGATACAACATCAGAGAAAACCAGCGGAAATAAAAACATAAACATGAACATGAGACAAGATAATAAAGCAAAGCAACCAAACGGTTACCTTCCATTAAAATATATATAAACAACTCTTTCCAAAGCGAGCAGTTTAATCCTTTTTACAAAACCCACGATTACAAGGCTGCACTCTAAGATTTACAACAACTATGACGGACAGGGCCGCCATACCCACGAATGTACAAGAACCTATAACTCGGGAACACATACCAAAAGATAAGCCTCGAAGGAACGGAGCTTCCCAATACGCTGAAAGGTGATCCTAATAGCGGATCGACGACGATGTACTTACTGCGGCATGAACGCGGCCCGAAGGAGGTCGATAACAGTACCAAGTATGTGAAATCGTAAATCTGTAAATGAAATCATAATAGTCTATATAAAGCGGGAGACATGTATGATGACCAAACTACGATATAACATATAACTAGTTACATCAAGTCGTGACTCACGCCTCCAAATTATCACTGCGTGCGTGGAATTTCTTCCTCATCGCCAGCTTTATGATATGACGATACCAAGGAGTATGCATGAACACGAGTCCCACTGTGTCATAAAAACCGTATAGGACAAGTATAACTACCAGATCCGACCGTACCAATAATATAATGCAACCAAAACACGGCCGTCTGGGGCAAGTCACGAGTCGACTCACCGGATACCAAGGCGGTCACGTGGTAGACGGCAAGTACGGTGACCACCGGGGACAAGGCGTATCACGAGACTTCGTCACTACCGAGCGGGGCAAGTGCGGTGACTCTACAGGGTACCAGGCGAATCGGCCATGAGACGGGGCAAGCACGAGCCGACCACCGGGACGAGGCGAACAGAAGAAACCTCATGGAGAGCTAGTCCATAAAATAACCATTCTTGCACAACCAAGGCTATCACCACAAGCATAAGCAAGTTACGTGACAACAAGCATAGGCAAGTTACACAACACAAGCATAGGCAAGTTACACAACTCGAGTTACTTTCATTTTATGCCAAAGTCGGGTTTTTAACCTAAAGTACTACGTCGTTAAATTCCTTTTAAAGAGATCCATTCCTTTTATAAAAGTCACCCGATGTCGTAGTATAAAAGATAGAGTGTGGCATTGTTAAATAAACAAAATGCTTTCCTTTGTAAAATCAAGTAACAACCTTATTTTCCAAACGTTCAAGTTTGCCTAATTTCAAATGCTCAAGTTTCTCATTTTTAGAAAAGGTTTCGTAGTTCATAGTTTTAATCCTTTAAAACATAATTCTCCTTTAATGATTTGAGAAACATATGCCTTATATGTGAGTAGTTTATTCTTGTTTATAATCGATCTTATTAAGCAACCATGATCTAGGGTATGTAATATCATTTTGTCTCATCTTAGCTTCTATGCAGATGGAGGTTTCTACTGGTTTTAATACAATACTTCATTATTCAATACATTTTCCTTTATTAACGCTGCAGTGGTCTGTCGATACATTCTGATTTCCGAAATCAGTAAAACCTTATCCCATTAAATAAAACCAAGTACTCATTACTCACGAATGAGGTTTCACACAAGCATCCACATTAAAACAAATAAGTTAAGTCTCTTATCTTATAAGATCAAGTCTTTTAACTTCTAACATCAGTAAACCATTTTCTTTACCTTTCTTAAGACATTATACCTAACTTCCCATAAGCTAGTATAACTCTTTTACCTTTAAAACCAAGTGTTACTCGCCCTTCACAACGATTTATAAATCTTTTGAAATACATCAAGTTCTTTATTATAACTAGCCAGTTATAATTCACATCAGTTACCTTTTAAAACCACAAAGTATTTTCTTATTTACATAAAACTGTTATAACCAACTTCCCATAAAGCCGTTATAACACTTTATGTTTTAAAAACAATCAAACACGCTTAACACGTATGCGTCACCGTACTACATAGTTCACACATATCATGCTAGAAGATATAGGAAGAGGTTCACATACCTCGCGACGAGTCTTGACTAATAGCAAAACGCTCAAGTACTTCAAACCGTCGGCTACTCCTTAAGCCACGTAGATCGCACCACACGTAGTACTTCAACCTATAAGGCCACAAGGCGCTTATTAACATCTAGATCTCATCGTTCCATATTCTCTGAGAAAATTCGGCAGACCTCCCCATGGCAGCGTAAATCTCTCTCTCTATCGAGGCTACCAAGCCAACCGAGGGTTAACACGTCTAACCTGACGTGTACAATTCTACTACAAGTAATGTTACACAAGTCTCATAATGTCTGATCTATGTAATTACTGATTCGATTCTCTTCTTTAAATTCAGCTTAAGTCGCAAGACATTCTGTAAGTATTATTCAGCTTAAGTCAAAAGACATTGCGCAATTATAATCAGTTCTATATATAGTATACATCAACTATATATTCCTACAACATGTAATTCCCAATTACAATAGAAGGTCAAGAGTGTTTACCTCGATAAGCCCAAAATTATCCGAGTTTATATGTCGATCCTGAGCAAGGTTTAGCTCTACTCCGGCGCTCAATCCGCTCCAAACAACCCTTAGAAGTTCTAACCAACTTCTACTTATAACTTCAACTACGGTGAAGATTTACTTAGGGTTTCGTTTTTGGTGAGGAAGTATAATAGTATTTCCTGCTCTACGATAGAGGTAACTTTGGAAGTACTATAAGGTATATGGGCTAGAGTATTTTGGGCATTATAACAATACTAGAGAGTATTTCTATACCACAAAGGGGTATTATCTGAAAACAACTAGGCTAGGGGGTACCCACGCCAAACACCTGAGGGAGGGGGTGGCTCTCGGCAAGGGCTCATGAGGAGGTGATTTGGACGAGAACTACACAAGGGGAGAGATTTTAACACTTAGAAAGGATTTTTGGATGAAGAAGTTCATCAACATAAGAGGGTATTTATAGGTCAAGGGATGGCCAACCAATGGCAAGATTATGCAAGTGCAAGGCAAGTGTAAGGCGAGATTTGGGCAAGTGTCTAAGCCAACTTGCACACAAAATATCCTACCAACTCCAAGACAAAACAAGCCACCTTGTTCGTCCCTTTTGCGTCACTCAAGGCGATGTGAGGTGACACTTGTCACCTCCCGTTGGTCCAAAATGTTCGCCTCTCGGAAAAATCCGCAAAAATTAAAAATGACATAGCGAATTTTCCTACAAAAGCCGTGGAAAGCGTTTAGTCGTAAACGACTCTTTTAAACACTTGTGCACAAATTTGAAACTAGCCAACTTTAAGGCTCAAATTATTATCGTGCGCCTCACGTATATACTGAAATACGGGGTATAACATTCTCCCCTTCTTAGAAACATTCGTCCCGAATGTTCCTTCTCAAGACGGATAACGATAAAGTTCTTCTAATAAGTTGCCAACGCCACAACCGCCACGAAACAACACTGCACGCAAATACTTATATCAAGTCCACGAGGAAACACCTCTAACATCACAACTTTTGTCACTTTGCCGCGAGGTTCTAGTGTCACTCCGGCGACCCAACAAATGGTACCGGACTGCATGCGATCCCTGAGGTCTAAAATATACATCCTTCGCACCTTCTCTCTTTACAAGAAATGATCATATCTATGCTCGCAATACATGCTCGTCTCTACTCTTACTCGTACTCTTCTCGAACACCTGAACTCTTCTAGTATCGTACCATACTTGATTTCCAAAACTTTGAGTCACTACCCCCACTTGGTCATCTTACTAGCCTCGATCTTCCTTAAGGCCATTCCGGCCTTCACGATCTATCTGGTCAAACACCCACGAACTCATCGGTGGTCAACTAAACTTGGGCCTAGCACCTCGTGACCTACCACCGCTGGCGGGACCACCTGGGCTGATCCCACTTTGAAACCGGCCGCGGGTTGGCCCTCAACATGGCCCCAACCCGATCCACTAACGCATCACGCTCTTGTTCCCCGACCCGGAACAATCTTACCTCAACAGGTCATGAAAGCTACCACTTCCATTCAACACTACTCAAGGAAATTATCACCTGACACATTCTAGGCATAATATGTATTCAGACAATTATCACTTTAAAAATCTGGTACTATATACGACATTACATCTAAGGTCTCAACATGAAATATTCTAAAGTTCACACTTTCAATTCCCCCATACAAATCCTTTCAACTAGCTGCTTTCTAACTCATAACCATCATAACGCTATCCGAACGTAGCACACAATAATAAGGTCATCATATCATGCATACAAATCTTTAAAGGGTTAAGGATATACCTGAAAAATTGGCGGTTCAAAGGACCGCTAAATCGAACTTCCACGCGACCTCTAGGGCTGCGGTGTGCGAACATCCCGCTGGTATGGAAGGTGAAGAACCCGCAATCGCTCTAAGTAGTCCATGCTATCCTACCGGTGCTACCCACAGTCGGACGATCTCTTGCCGGATGGCCTGTTGGCGCAAAAATAACAATCTCCGAGTTAGTACGACACTCTCCCTTATGAAGCTTTCCCACAACGGCCACACGGAGACAAGGGCAACCTCATCCGCGAGCACTCCTGCTCCTCGAGAATCTGAAACACAGGAGCCCCGACCGCTCCGAATATCTCGAAGGTCCGAAGGCGTGGAGGACCACTCAGTCTTGGTGGGCGCATAATCGGCTTTCTTCGAGGCGGTCCGCCTCGAAAGTCACCAAAGGACCTGCTGTTACGGCCTCTTCTGCGACCACGGTCATTCCGTCGATTTATCCTCTCCTCACATCCGGTGCATAAGCTGCATGCGGGCAATGTCCATGCGGTGAAGAGCTACACCAACAACTCTCGGCTAGGTGATCATCGAGCCCCAGTAACAAATCGGTGCACTCGATCCTCCATACTAGCTACCAACGCGGGACGTCTGCGCCAATGAGTCGAACTCCACATTGTACTCCGACCGTGCGCTGCTTCTGCCAGTAACACCAAAAATCTGCGCGAGCCCTCCTCATCCGTGGAGGCAAGAAATGTGCAAGAAAGGCCTCGAGAATTCGTCCCATAAAGCCGGAAGTGCATGCTCTCCCGGGACAGCTCCACGAATCAAACCGATCATGCGGTATCACGCGGTGATGCGAACCTAGACCACCGACTCGGTCTCCGATGCCTTGATCACTCTCATGATCGGCAGAATCGCCGGATGAACTCCTGCGGATCATCCTCGTGCCTCGACCCATAAAACTCGCGCCTACAACTCGAGAAAATCCGTAGCCTCGAACTATCGATCTGGGTGAACCACGGTGCTCTGGGCTGCTGCGTCGGCCTATCCTCAAGTCTGCCTGACCACGGCCATCAATCGCCCACTCCTTGTAACTCATCTCTCTCTGCTCCGGTGCGGATCGAGGCTCGTGTCTTGTGGCCTCTGCCGTTGCTCTACTCAGCCTCCTCTGTTGCCTTGCCGCCTTTCGGGCGGGTTGCCTTACGCGGAGGCATCACGGTAAAAGCGAAGTATGTCGGAGGGTCCAATCTTATCACACTCTAAGGCACGATCTCGCATAAGAAGAATGGAAACCAATCCTAAATGTCCTATAGCCTCTTGATTATAGATGTGGTGCCAACACATCGATAATCAAGACTTCTACTGACACGGTGCAGAGACACTTTCAGGATTAATCGCTCGATACCACTTTTGTCACGACCCGATCCGGGCGTGGTCGTGCCTTACCCCGCACCTAGTGATACAACATCAGAGAAAACCAGAGGAAATAAAAACATAAACATGAACATGAGACAAGATAATAAAACAGGCCAACCAAACGGTTACCTTCCATTAAAATATATATAAACAACTCTTTCAAAACGAACAGTTTAATCCTTTTTACAAAACCACCGCCCACACAAAGGCTGCACTTAAGATTTACAACAACTATGACGGACAGGGCCGCCATACCCCGAATGTACAAGAACCTATAACTCGGGAACACATACCAAAAGATAAGCCTCAAGGAACGGAGCTTCCAATCTGTTGAAAGGTGATCTAATAGCGAGGATCGACGACGATGTACTTACTGCGGCGTGAACGGCAACCCGAAGGAGGTCGATCTGACAATTGCAGTATGTGAAATCAGAAAATCAGTAAATGAAATCATAATAGTCTATATAAAGCAGGAGACATGTATGATGACCAAACTACAGTACATAACATATAACTAGTTACATCAAGTCAGGGACTCACGCCCTCCAAATTATCACTCGTGCGTGGAATTTCTTCCTCATCGCCGCGGCTTATGATATGACAATACCAAGGAGTATGCATGAACACGTGTCCCACTGTGTCATAAAAACCGTATAGGACAAGTATAACTACCAGATCCGACCGTACCAATAATATAATGCAACCAAAACACGGCCGATACGGGCAAGTGCGAGTCGACTCAGGATACCAAGGCGGTCACGTGGTGGCAGGGCAAATGCGGTGACCACGAGGACCAAGGTCGTATCACGAGACTTCGTCACTACATCGAACGGGGCAAGTCGCGGTCGACTCACGGTACAAGGCCGAATCAGCCATGAGACGGGGCAAGTACGAGAGCCGACCACCAGGGACCAAGGCCGAACAGTAAGAAACCTCATGGAGAGCTAGTCCATAAAATAACCATTCTTGCACAACCAAGGCTATCACCACAAGCATAAGCAAGTTACGCAACAACAAGCATAGGCAAGTTACACAACACAAGCATAGGCAAGTTACACAACTCAGGTTACTTTCATTTTATGCCAAAGTCGGGTTTTAACCTAAAGTACTACGACGTTAAATTCCTTTTAAAGAGATCCATTCCTTTTATAAAAGTCACCCGATGTCCGTAGTATAAAAGATAGAGTGACGAGCATTGTTAAATAAACAAAATGCTTTCCTTTGTAAAATCAAGTAACAACCTTATTTTCCAAACGTTCAAGTTTGCCTAATTTCAAATGCTCAAGTTTCTAAATTTTAGAAAAGGTTTAGTAGTTCATAGTTTTAATCCTTTAAAACATAATTCTCCTTTAATGATTTGAGAAACATATGCCTTATATGTGAGTAGTTTATTCTTGTTTATAATCGATCTTATTAAGCAGCCATGATCTAGGGTATGTAATATCATTTTGTCTCATCTTAGCTTCTATGCAGATGGAGGTTTCTCTTGGTTTAATACAATACTTCATTATTCAATACATTTTCCTTTATTAACGCGCGTTGGTCTGTCGATACACATTCTGATTTCCGAAATCAGTAAAACCTTATCCCATTAAATAAAACCAAGTACTCATTACTCACGAATGAGGTTTCACACAAGCATCCACATTAAAACAAATAAGTTAAGTCTCTTATCTTATAAGATCAAGTCTTTTAACTTCTAACATCAGTAAACCATTTTCTTTACCTTTCTTAAGACATTATACCTAACTTCCCATAAGCTAGTATAACTCTTTTTAAAACCTTTAAAACCAAGTGTTACTCTCCCTTCAAAACGATTTATAAATCTTTTGAAATACATCAAGTTCTTTATTATAACTAGCCAGTTATAATTCACATCAGTTACCTTTTAAAACCACAAAGTATTTTCTTATTTACATAAAGCTGTTATAACCAACTTCCCATAAAGCCGTTATAACACTTTATGTTTTAAAAACAATCAAACACGCTTAACACGTATGCGTCTACCGTACTACATAGTTCACACATATCATGCTAGAAGAGATAGGAAGAGGTTCACATACCTCGCGACGAGTCCGACTAATAGCAAACGCTCCAAGTACTTCAAACGTCGGCTACTCCTTAAGCCACGTAGATCGCACCACACGTAGTACTTCAACCTATAAGGCCACAAGGCGCTTAGTCACCTGTAGATCTCATCGTTCCATCTTCTACAGAAACTTCGTGACCTCCCCGCGGCGTAAATCTCTCTCTATCGAGGCCGCTACAAGCCAACCGTGGGGTTAACACGCCTAACCTGACGTGTACAATTCTACAAGTAATGTTACACAAGTCTCATGTCTGATCCCATGTAATTCTGATTCGATTCTCTTCTTTAAATTCGGGCTTAAGTCGCAAGACATTCCGTAAGTATTATTCGTGCTTAAGTCAAAAGACATTGCGCAATTATAATCAGTTCTATATATAGTATACATCAACTATATATTCCTACAACATGTAATTCCCAATTACAATAGAAGGTCAAGAGTGTTTACCTCGATAAGCCCAAAATTATCCGAGTTTATATGTCGATCTGAGCAAGGTTTAGCTCTCTCGGCGCCCAATCCGCTCCAAACAACCCTTAGAAGTTCTAACCAACTTCTACTTATAACTTCAACTACGGGTGAAGATTTACTTAGGGTTTCGTTTTTGGTGAGGAAGTATAATAGTATTTCCTGCCTCTACATTATAGAGGTAACTTTGGAAGTACTATAAGGTATATGGGCTAGAGTATTTTGGGCATTATAACAATACTAGGAGAGTATTTCTATACCACAAAGGGGGTATTATACGAAACAACTAGGCTAGGGGTACCCACGGCAAACACCAAAGGGAGGGGTGGCTCTCGGCGAGGGCTCATGAGGGGAGGTGATTTGGACGAGAACTACACTTAAGGGGGGGGAGAGATTTTAACACTTAGAAAGGATTTTTGGATGAAGAAGTTCATCAACATAAGAGGGGTATTTATAGGTCAAGGGATGGCCAACCAATTGCCAAGATTATGCCAAGTGCAAGGCAAGTGTAAGGCCAAGATTTGGGCAAGTGTCCTAAGCCAACTTGCACACAAAATATCCTACCAACTCCAAGACAAAACAAGCCACCTTGTTCGTCCCTTTTGCCGTCCACTCAAGGCCAATGTGAGGGTGACACTTGTCACCCTCCCGTTGGTCCAAAATGTTTCGTCTCTCGAAAAAATCCGCAAAAATTAAAAATGACATAGCCGGAATTTTCCCTACAAAAGCTGTGGAAACGTTTCGTCAGAAAACGACTCTTTTCGGCACTTGTGCACAAATTTCGAAACTAGCCAACTTTAAGGCTCAAATTATTATACGTACGCCCTCACGTACATACTCTGGAAATACGGGGTATAACATGTTGCAACCGTAATTTTCCCTTCGCAAAGTCCGGAAAACGTTTCGTCGGAAAACAATTCTTTTCGCCAGTTGTGCACAAATTTCGTCCCTTTGCCTACTTAAGGCTAAAACTTTTGTACGTACGCCCACACGTACATACTCTGGAAATACGGGGTATAACACTTCCCTACTTTAGCAAGTTTGCTTAGTGGAGCCCATCACAGAACCCGCAACAACCCCTTCGCCTTTAATTCTACCTTGGGCACGGGTAGAGTCAATAACAACACCCCTCTCTCACCCAATACCTCTTCATTACTTCCTGAAATTCCTAATACCTCATCACTTCTATCCTCCCTACCATCTATTCTTACCGAAACCCATAACACATTCCCTACCCTCCCTAATGGCACGCAAATCCTCTCACCTATTGCGGGCCCTAGTTCTTTTCCACCTACCCATCCCCCTCTGTCTATACCTCCAGAAATACCTTCTAATGACTTACCCACAAATATATCTTCAGAACAACATGAAATTCCACCCGTTAGTACAACACATAATACTATACCCCAGAATCATGGCAAAGGTCCCCTTCCTCCTAAGAAGACTTATGCTGGAGTCTTTGCGGGTACTAGGCTTGAAGCAAAGGGTATGAAGTTACAATTCATTGAACAACAAGGAGAGGAGATTGAAATAGAAGTTGAGGATGAAGTTCCATTCATTGAAACATGGGGATATTGCCTTATAGGTTGCTTCACGGATCCTTTCCCGGGAAGAGAGGCATTGAATACCATTGTGAAGGGATGAGGAGTGAAGTGCCGTATTATACCATATGGCAAAGGTTGGACTTTCTTCAAATTCATGACGGAGGAAGAACGCACAAATGTACTCCACGGTGGCCCTTATATGGTCTAGGGTTTCACGACCCGACCCCGGGCATGGCCCAGTGCCCTACACAGGCACCCTTACAGTATACATCGAGAGATAATCACGAACATACATGAAACTTATAAAATAAAACAATGTAGTAAAACAACGAGTTAGCGATAGGGCTACCTTCCTGGACATATATATATATATATCTGGCCAAGCGATTGCCTCATTTCCTTTACAAACCGACCCAATATGTGACTCTGCACTCAAGAGTTTTAACATAACAACAGTGGCGGGACAGGGCCCCGCCATACCCCTGAATATACATGAATCTACAACCTTAGGGGAAACCGTACCTGTTACACCCCGTAGTTCCATAGTATGTATATGAGGACGTACGTACGAGAATACGACATTAAAATTGGAAAGGAAGAAAGATGTGATTTTTCAACGAAAAAGTTTCCGGATTTTGTGAAGGAAAAAGGTTCATTAATGGGAATTGGATTCCCAGATTTGGTATTCGGACTTTTTGGAATATTTGAGAATTATGGAATTTTATTTCCGAAATTGGTCACGTGGGGCCCACGGAAGAATTTACGGTTTTGTGAGGCCCACTTTATTTTCGGATGTTTGGCATTACGGATATTTTCAGGAGATGAAATATTTTGGACGAGTAGGGGGGCGACATGTGTCACCCCCATGTGGCCCATGGCCGAAAAAGTGTGGCACTTGGACGTTTTTTGTGGGGACAAGTGGCAAGCCACTTGTCCCATTTTTGTGGTGGACACTTGGTTGGCAATTACCCACACAACATGTCCCCAATCCTCACCTTACATTTGCTTAAATCTTGACCCTTGATTCTTCTATATATACCCCCTTAAGTTGAAGACAATTTCCATCCCACACTTAAGCTTCCAAGGCAAAATACTCCCTCCCTTTGTAGTTGTTTTCGTCCCCCCCCCACTTGAGTAGAAAATACTTTGAGTATTATTGTATAATCCCAAATACCTTGGCCTAGTATCCCTAGTAGTATTCCAAAGTTATTTCAATACTAGGAGCAGGAAATCTTGCTTTATTCAATAGTCGCAAAATGAAGCTTAGAAAAATCTTCATAGCTTAGATGAAGTGTTAGGAGAAGTTGTTTGGAAACTTCTAAGGGTTGCTTGGAGCGGGTTGGAGCGTCAGGAAGTGGAGCTAAACGTTGCTCAGGATCGACTTATAAAACTTGGATAATTTTGGGCTTATCGAGGTAATGATCTTTGTCCCCCTATTGTAATTGGAAATTACATGTTGTAGTAATTAATAATTGATTAGAAGGTATATTGGAAGTATAATTATGAAGAATTGAACTGTAGTTACATTGGGTATTTCTGATGAACTTGTAGTATTATTGTGGGCGGTGTTGTACACGTCCGGTTAGACGTGTAACTCCCCCTAGGAGTTGTTGGCTTGGTAGCGGGCCTTGTTAGAGGAGGAGATTGATGTGGTTACGGGGGGGGGGGGGGAGGTACTGCCGAATTTTCCGTAGAATAAGGAATCTTGTATCTAGAATTATTCTACGAAGAGACCTAGAGGTTGATAGATGTTTTGTGGCCTTTATAGGTTGAAGTACTACGAGTAGCGTATTCTACTTGAAGGGTGGAAAAGGCGAGCAAGGTTAGAGTACTTTGGAGCATTTTGCTAATTGTCGATAATCGTCGCGAGGTATGTGAACCTCTTCCTATCCATTCTAGCATGATGTTTTGTAAACTATGTAGTACGGTAGACGTACATGTGCTAAACGAGTTTTGGTTGGCTTAAAACATAAAGTGTTATAATAGCTTTATGGGAAGTTAGTTATAACGACTTTATGTAGGTAAAAGAATGGTTTATTGATTTTAGAAGTTAAGAGACTTGATCTTAAAAGATAAGAGACTTAACTTATAAAGGACGTTTTATGAAATGTTAAGGACTTGAATTTTGTTAAAAAGTGTGAAACCTCATTCGTGAGTAATGAGTACTTGGTTTTTAAAGAATAATGTTTTACTGATTTCAGAAATGAGAATAAGTATCGAACGAACCACTGCAGCGTTAATAAAGGAAAATGTATTGACAAATAATTAATTATATTAAAACCAGTAGAAACCTCCATCTGCATAAAAGCTAAGATAAGACAAAATTGTATTACATTTCCTAGATCATGGCTGCTTTATTAAGATTGTTATAAACAAGAATAAACTACTCACACATAAGATATATGTTACTCAATTTTGTTAAAAGAAGAAATTACGTCGTTAAGTGATTAGGACTATGAACTATGAAATCTTTCGAAAATAAGAGACTTAAGTATTTAAAAATATGCAACTTGAACTTTTGGAAAAAAATGTTGTTACTTGATTTTAAAAAGGAAAGTGTTTTGATTTAAAAGGAAAGTATGGTATTATCTTAATATGTCTTAAAAAGAGAGTTTAAATGTATTCCACCCGATTTGATACCGAGTCCATGGGATGGACCGGGAATGTATTCCACCCGATTTGATACCGAGTCCATGGGATGGACCGGGAATATATTCCACCCGATTTGATACCGAGTCCATGGGATGGACCGGGAATGTATTCCACACGTTTTGATACCGAGTCCATGAGATGGACCGGGAATGTATTCCACACGTTTTGATACCGAGTCCATGGGATGGACCGGGAATGTATTCCACCCGATTTGATACCGAGTCCATGGGATGGACCGGGAATGTATTCCACACGTTTTGATACCGAGTCCATGAGATGGACCGGGAATGTATTCCACCCGATTTGATACCGAGTCCATGGGATGGACCGGGAATGTATTCCACACGTTTTGATACCGAGTCCATGAGATGGACCGGGAATGTATTCTGTTATACCCCGTATTTCCAGAGTATGTACGTGAGGGCGTACGTACAAAAGTTTTTAGCCTTAAGTAGGCATAAGGGTCGAATTTGTGCACAACTAGCGAAAGGAATCGTTTTCCGACGAAACGTTTTCCGGACTTTGCGAAGGGAAAAATACGGTTGCAACATTTATAATTTTTGCGGATTTTTCCGAGAGATGAAATATTTTGGACCAACGAGAGGGTGACAAGTGTCACCCTCAAGTGGGCAACAAATTGGACGATTATGTGGTCAAGGAGTTGGTAGGATATTTTGTGATATTTTGTGTGGTAGATGGATAAGGTACACTTGCCCAAATCCTCACCCTCCACTTGCCCACCACTTGTCTTGATCTTGGCCATTGATTGGCCTATAAATACCCCTCAAATGCAAGACTTATTCTTCATCCACAAATCATTTTCCAAGTCTCAAACCCTCTCCCCCAGTGTAGTTTTCGTCTAAGCTATCCCTCCCCCTTTGAGAAGCCTTGGCCGAAACCAACCCCCCCTCTCTTGAGTTGTTCTCGTAAAATACCCCCCCCCCCTTGGTAGAAAAGTATTCTCCAAGTGTTGTTACTATTCCCAAATACTTTAGCCCAAATACCTTGTAGTACTTTCCAAAGTTACCTCTATACGTAGAGCCCGGAAATACTACTATATTTCCATTAGTCACTAAACGAAACCCTAAGGAAAAATCTTCATAGCCGGTTGAAGTATTAAGAAGAAGTTGCGTAGAACTTCTGAGGGTTGTTTGGAGCGGGTTGGAGCGCACGGAGTAGGAGCTAAACCTTGCTCAGGATCGACATTTAAATCTTGGATAATTTTGGGCTTATCGAGGTAAATAATCCTATCCTTCTAGTGTAATTGGAGATTACATACTGTAGTGGTATAGAAATAAATATAAGATACATAGAAGGATATTTCAGAAGAGAATTGAATAATAGAAGTATATTCTGTAAGAGAATTGAATTGAAATCACATCGTAAGAATATTAAGAATAAGACCGAATCAGACTTACATATATTTGTATTCTGATGAGACTTGTGTAGTTTGGCGGGTAGGGAAGTGCTGCCCAATTTTCCGTAGAATAAGGAATCTGTATCTAGAATTATTATGCAGAGTAATCTAGACGTTGATAGACTTGTATGACCGTTATAGGTTGAAGTACTGCAAGTAGCGTATTCTACTCGAAGGGTGGAAAGGGCTAGCCGGATTACAGTACTTTGGAGCGTTTTGCTAATAGTCGATAATCGTCGCGAGGTATGTGATTCTTCCTATCCTCTTGAGCATGATATTTTAAAAGAATATATATATAGTACGGTAGACGTACGTGTGTTAACTGAACGTGGTTTTACTTCGATGTCTTTTGACTTGAGTTTTAAATAATAATAAGAATCTTGAAGTATTTCAAAAGAATTAAGAATCGTTTTTGAAAGAAGAGTAATACTTGGTTTTGAAAGTCTAAGAATTATACTAGCTTTATGGGAAGTTAGGTATAACGACTTAAGAGAGACAAAAAGAATGGTTTATTGATTTTAGAATTTAAAGAGACTTGATCTCAAAAGATAAGCGACTTGACTTAATTGAATTGATATGAATGTTGTTAAAAAGTGTGAAACCTCATTCGTGAGTAATGAGTACTTGGTTTTTAAAAGGAATAATGTTTTACTGATTTCGGAAATGAGAATAAGTATCGAACGAACCACTGCAGCGTTAATAAAGGAAAATGTATTGACAATAGTAATTATATTAAAACCAGTAGAAACCTCCATCTGCATAGAAGCTAAGATAAGACAAAATTTTATTACATTTCCTAGATCATGGCTGCTTTAATAAGATTGTTATAAACAAGAATAACCTACTCACACATAAGGCATATATTACTCAATTGTTTTAAAAGAGAATTATGTTATTAATTGTTTAAGACTATGAACTATGCAACCTTTCGAAAATAAGAGACGTGAATATATGAAATCAGGCAAACTTGAACTTTTGGAAAAGAATGTTGTTACTTTTTTTTTTTTTTTTTTAGGTAAATGCAAATATTATTACTAATAACGAAAAGGAAGTGGCTACAATCAGTCGTTGAGGTATCTCAAGCCTCAACGTAATGCAAACAAGAAGAGATAGAGGGGAGGGGTGGTCACTCAAAAGGTGCCACTACAAGAGGGGATAAAATCATAGAGAGCTCTATAAGATGTTGTTTTGATTCTTGCAATGACCTCTTCTGCCGGCAAGCTTGTGCGTTCAAAGAGCATTGTGTTTCTTGCCCTCCAAATCTCATAAACCATTATGCAAAAAATAAGCAAAATAGCTTTGGCTCGGATGCTTGTCCCGCGGTGTTCTTTCTTAATCCATTTAAGGGAGCTTTCAACAGTTGTCATCTCTCTTCTAATACCCAACCAATCTTTTATGCTCTTCCAAATCATGTGTGTATAGAGGCAGGCAAAGAAGAGGTGTTCCCTTGTTTCATTAGCTTGCTTGCAGAATCCAAGATTTATCCTCCAAGTTGAGTAATGATAGAGTATCCTTTGTATCTAACCGCTTCCGCAATTTAGCCACATAGTAAAAGAGAATTTGGGAGGAATGAATCCTTTCCAAATTTGTGACATCAAGGCTTTTTAGCTTGCGGAGTGCGCAAGATATCATATCTGAGCTTGAATCAAATATACCGTTGGCACAACATTTTGTAAAGCCGTCAATAGCATCACCATGGCTACTAAAGATAGAAACAAATTTGTCGCGAATCCCACAAATCTTTTTGAATAAAGGGAGTCCACTAGGACGTACCTCATAGTCCCAAATTGCAATATCTCTCAAATAGTGGCTATTGATCCATTGGACCCATGAGAATCGGCTTAGTGTGAGTTTGCCAAATCGTCTGGATAGCAGGCATGATTCCATTCCTTGATGTTCATAAGACCCAAGCCACCTTCGGTTTGAGGCGTGCAAATGATATCCAAGCAACTCTTGGTGGTTTCCCCATAAGAATTGAATACAAGCGGACCTTACCTTGTTGATAATAGTGGCGGGATAGGAAGTGCCGGAACCAAAAGCTCTCAACCCTCGGACGACCGACGATTAGTTCCACTTACCAAAGATAAGAAAGGGTGTGATGCCCCCATTTCTGAATGTAATTCGAAATAGCACTAGTGAATGGGGCAAATTGATCCACCGAGACTGAAATTGGGGACAAAGGGATCCCCAAGTATCGTACCGGAAAGCTACCAATGGCGAAACCCACTCTGGTCAATATCAAGTCCCGAACTGTAGAATGCATTCCCGCTAAGTAGACAGAGGATTTAGCGGGGTTAAGAGTTAATCCTGAGGCAACCTCCAACTCTTCCAGACAATCCATAAGAATCCCAACTGAAGATATATCTCCTTTGGCAAAAAGCATGAGGTCATCCGCGAATGCAAGATGAGTAATGCCCAATTTCTTACACTTTGGAAAATATGAGAAAGCTCTTGCCTCAGCCTTCATTTTAAGCAGCCTTGGGAGGTATTCCATGCACAAGATAAAGAGAGTAGGGGACATAGGATCACCTTGTCTTAGGCCGCACTTTCCTTTGAAGTATCCATGTAGCTCACCATTGATAGAAAGGGAGAAGGAGGTTGAGCTAACACATTCCATGATCCATCTTGTAAATCATGCGGAAATTTTAGACTTCTTAGTACCAATTCGAGGAAGCTCCAAGAGATGTCGAATGCTTTCTGAAGGTCCACCATAAGCATACATCTTGGTGAGACTCTGGCTCTATTAAATCCTCTCACAAGCTCTTGTGCCACATATACGTTGTCCATCATGTTTCTTCCTTTCACAAAAGCCCCTTGGGATTTGTCAATGAGAGAAGGAAGGATCAATGCCATTCTGTTAGCTAGAATCTTTGTGATGATCTTATAGATCACATTAGTCAATCCGATGGGCCTGAAATCATTTACCTTGGGATCATGGTCAGTTTTTGGTAGCAGGGTAATGATGGTATGATTAACCTGCTTCAAAAGAACTCCGGTAGAGAAGAACTCTTGGACACATCTTACAACATCATGGCCCACATCTTTCCATCTATTCTTGAAGAAGGCAGCCGTATAACCATCCGGTCCAGGTGCCTTGTCATTGCCTATATCAGAGAGTGCTTCCCAAATCTCCTTTGGGGTGATGAAATGCAAAAGCTGTAATCTCTCTTCTTCACTCAGCTTTGGGCCATAGTTGAACACATCAGGATCAAAGTTGGTAGTGGGTCGGGAAGTACCTAATAGATCTTTGTAAAATTCAATAAGCAACTTCCTGACTTCTTCTAGTGATGTAGTGATAGTACCATTAGCTTTAACAAGAAAGTTAATGGAGTTCCTGACATTACTCCTTTTGATCAAACTATGAAAGTATTTGGAACATCTATCACTTCCAATCAAGTGCTTCTTGACTTACGCCTTATGAAGTGTCTTTCACTTCGATGAAGTGTTTGCTCTAGCTCTTAAGGACTTAACCTTGGCTTTAAGCTCCTCATCAAAGGGATTTTCCATGTGTGCATTGATAGCCTCCTTGAACTCTATGTTTGCCCCTTTTGCTCTTTGTTCGATACCTCCAAAGTCACTTATGTTCAAAGCCCTTAAAGGTTGCTTGAGGCTTTCAATTTGGAAGCAGGGCGAATTTGTCACGACCGATTAAGCCCGTGGTCGTGCCTACCCGGCACCTAGTGATACAACATCAGAGTAATCAGCGGAACATAAAACAATACAAGACATATTATGAAATATGAAACAATAATCTGAGAAAACTTGCCTTTCGGCATATATATAAATAACAACTTTTTCCAACATGAACAGTTTTAATCCTTTTTACAAACCACACTTGTGATTACTGCACTTCTAAGAAATGATCGACAACAATGGCGGGACGGGGCCCGCCATACCACGAATGTAAACACCTACAACAACAGGACTATACCATCGATAAGCCTCGGAAAGCGGAGCTTTCCACACTGAATGTGACCACTAGAGCGAGGATCGATGGCGGTGTACCTTTACTGCGGCATGAACGGCCCCGAAGGAGGTCGATCTGGCAGTGCGAGTATGTGAAACTAAAAATCGTAAATGAAATCATAATAGTCTATAAAGCGAGACATGTATGATAACCAAACTACGATTCCAATAATAAGCGATCGTATCAAGTCGTGGACTCACGCCAAGTCATCACTCAAATATAACAATGGGTCTCACGCCACAACATCAATCATGCGTGGAATACCTTCCTCATCGCCAGCGATTTATGATATAACGACACCAAGGAACACACATGAACACGTGTCCCACGTGCCATAATGCTGCGTGCGGAGGTAAATGCGAAGGCATAGCCTACTACTGCGCCAGTACCAACAAGGTCATGAATCGTATCATAAGATCTGTCTGAGCCGTCACATGATCAAAGGCGACCACTTGCGCGATATCTAATGTGCGCGTCTAGCCACAGAACTTTCGCAGCCTCGCCAGGCAATCAGATCGGCCGCATGAGGTATAACCCGCATCGAGGGTACTCCGGCGGCGTCTGGACTCGCCGTCGCATGGCCACAAGGACCGCGTGACCACAAGGCGCGTCTAACACGGAACTTCGCAGATTCCGCATAGGCCCCTGGACCCGCATGAGGTAGTCTCGAATCATAGGTCCATCGACCGCTGAGTCTACCGCGTCGGAGGCGCTTAACCCGGAATCATCTCGAGATGAGTGATGTATAATACTATCATAACAGACTTATCGTTAAACAACATAAGCACAACAAAGGAAAAACCCCTTTACACAAACATCACAAGATACTAACACACGTGGCATCCTAGCATGTTTACTTATCAAATCAACAAGAAGGTATTACAAGGCTATCACAAACCAACACAATCAAGTTATACACACGGTACTTTCTACTATATGCTAACAAGTTCTGGTTTTATCCCCAAAGTACTTCATACATTAACTCTTTAAAGATCGTTACTTTCACAAAAGTCACACAATACCGTAGTATATGAAAATATAGTGATTATCTTTTGAAGTAAATCAAAACACTTCTCTTTGTAAAACTCAAGTAACATTATTTTCCAAGCGTCAAGTTTGCCTAATTTCAAATGTTCATGTTTCTTATTTAGAAAGGTTTCGTAGTTCATAGTCTTATTCATTTAAGAATATAATTCTCTTTTAAACTATCTCGAGAAACATAAGTCTTATATGTGAGTAGGATATTCTTGTTTACAACAATCTTATTACAAAGACCATGATCTAGGAAATATCATTTTGTCTCATCTTAGCTTACATGCGGATGGAAGTTTCTCTTGGTTTTAATAATACTTAATCTGTCAAAACATTTCCTTTTATTAACGCTGCAGTTGGTTTGTCGATACATTCGATTTCCAAAATCAAGAAACATTCTTAAGACGTTATACCTAATTTTCCATAAAGCTAGTATAACTCTTAAGTTTTCAAAACAAATCAAGTATTACTTCTTCTCTCAAAATGATTCAAAACTCTTTTGAAATACTTCAAGTTCTTTATTAACACATAACAAGCGATTATAGTTCAAATCGATTTACCTTTTAAAAACCACATGTATTTTCTTACCAACATAAAGCTGTTATAACCAACTTCCCATAAAGCCGTTATAACACTTATGTTTTACACCAATCAAATACATTTAGCACATGTACGTCTACCGTACTACATAGTTCACACATATCATGCTAGAAGAGATAGGAAGAGGTTCACATACCTCGCGACGAGTATCGACTAATGGCAAAACGCTCAAGTACTCCCAAGTCGGCTACTCCTAAAGCCAAGTAGAACGCGCCACACGTAGTACTTCAACCTATAAGGCCACAAGGCGCTTATTAACATTAAGATCTTATCGTCGAACATTCTACAGAACATTCGGCAAAGACTCTCCCATGGCAGCGTAAATCTCCTCCTCTCACTGGCGGCTACGAAGCCAACCGGGGTTATACATCTAACCCGAACGGGTACAATTCTACTCCACAGTACAACTACACAAGTCTACTGTAATACAGTTCAGTTCAGTTCTTCAGGCTTAAGTCAAAAGACATTGCCAACTAACCACGTTCAGTTCTATATATAGTATACTTTAACTATATATTCTAACAACATGTAATTTCCAATTACAATAGAGGACAAGATATTTACCTCGATAAGCCCATAATTATCCAAGTATAAAGTCGATCACGGGCAATCGTTTAGCTCGACTCGGCGCTCAACCATTCTAAACCACCCTTAGAAGTTCTAACCAACTTCTACACAATACTCCAACCTGACTATGGAGATTTTCCTAGGGTTTGGTTTTGTAGTGGGAAGTATAATAGTATTTCCGGCTTTTCAGATAGGTATAACCTTAGAATACTACAAGGTATCTGGCTAAGGTAATTTGGGCATTATAACAATACTTTGAGAGTATTTCTACACCTGAGGGGTATTATCTAAAGCAACTTGGCTGGGGTACCCACGGCCACACTTAGGAGGGGGTGTACCTCTGCCAAGGCCTCTAGGAGAGGAGGCCTCTTGGCCGAACTCAACACTAAGGAGGAGAAGATTTAACACTTAGAAACATTTAGGAAAGGATGAAGAATTCATCAAAGGGAGAGGGTATTTATAGCACAAGCCAAGGCCAACCAATGGCCAAGATTGAGCCAAGTGCTACACAAGTGTAGGGCCAAGATATGCCCAAGTGCCCCTAGTCCCTACTCCAAAACCCTCACAAATATCTACCAAAATATCTACCACTGACCTCCCGATTCGTCCACGTGCGCCCACTTGCCCACCATGAGGGTGCCAAGTCGCCTCTCGTTGGTCCAAAATGTTCCGTCTCTCGGAAAAATCCGCAAAATAAGAAAAGACATAGCGGAATTTTCCTTCGCAAGTTATGTAAAGCGTTTAGTCGAAAAACGACTCTAACAGGGTGTTGTGCACAAATGCCATTCGGCCAAGCCACTAGGCGGGGTGACACGTGTCACCCTCTTCGCCCAAAATAAAACATCTTAGAAAATATCCACAATGGCCAAAATCTCAAAACAAAGTGGGCCCACAAAAACAGTAAATTTCTCAGTGGGCCCACGTGACCATTCGAAAATAAAATTCCATAATTCT
Organism: Przewalskia tangutica; assembly: GCA_029844215.1. NCBI lineage: Eukaryota > Viridiplantae > Streptophyta > Magnoliopsida > Solanales > Solanaceae > Przewalskia > Przewalskia tangutica. The sequence goes on from CM056740.1 coordinate 17,903,162, forward strand.
CTAATATTCCAGAAGTCCGAATACCAAATCTGGGAATCAATTCCCATTAACGAACCTTTTTCTTCACAAAACCGAAACTTTTCCGTGGAAAAATCGCCTCTTTCTTCCTTTCCAATCTTTCGTGTATTCTCTCGTGCGTGCGTCCTCGCATACATACCACGGAACTACGGGGTATAACAGATTGAGCAGTACCCATATGTCTTGTCTCAACATGAAGTCATAATGTTCTCAAAGTGGGTGAAAGCCACATATTCATGAACTTGAAAGGCGTTTCCCAACATTATAGGATCACGATAATCGTGGCTATCACGGGACGGTGGTCGAGACGGGCTCCATAGGCATGAAATTGGCCTTGCATTCTAAGGTCAAATCACTCCAATTTTGATTCATCAACACTCTATCAAGCTTAGACCAAATCGAACCATTCGTCCAGTGTAGAAGGAACAGGATGAAGGGCGTCTTACAGTCCATGAGAATTCACGAAATCTCCAAGATCCCTAAGTGCATAAGGCGTGAGAGGAGGACCCCCACCTTATCATTAGGGTTGCGATAAGTGCTGAAATCTCCCATAATCATCCAAGGCTTATTGATGCCAACGCCCAGTGAGAAAGGTGATGCCAAAGCATCCTTCTATCCGAGATGCTATAAGCGGGTACACAAATGTGGCAAGGAAGGACACTTGTGTTATATTGCAACTTGCCTGGACATGGATATCTTTGAGAGTCCATACCAAACGCCGCAACAAACCTGGATGGATCCCAAAGTAATAGCATTCTACCGCCTCGATGAATTCCAAATTTGAGCAAAACTTCCACGCTTTGAATCTTTGAGTAGAAAGACTCGTCTTGGTTGAGATAGCTTAGTTTCCAATAGACAAATCATAGCGCATCATGCTGTTTTGTGATACTACACACTAGAGCTTGCGTGGCAGCCTATCCCTTTGTCGCAAAGACCACGGACATTCCAACAAAGTATTTTCATAAGGAAACAAAGGAGGTTTTATTAGCACCTCCGTGACGCTTAGCCGCTTTCCCACTTTTGGCCCATTCTTTTTGGACAAAACCTCTTGCCATCCATCATCTTTGTTCTTTGGAAGCCATAACTTGTGTACCAGCCAAGCTATGTTCCCGCGTTCAAAGTTAACATTACTTGACAAGGTGAGCCTTTTCGTAGCACCGTTGAATGTAACTTCATCCATGAAGGTGGCGGGTTCATAGGCATCTCGAATCAGAATGTTTTGACTCACCTCATCCTAACATGTTGTGTCTTGCCATTGTGAGAATTAGGCGGTGAGGACTTTGCTAGAGAATCCATAAACATGATGGGCGAGAATGACCCAAGGCCGTGTCACGACCCATTCGGGGCGTGGCGGTGCCTGCAGGGCACCCAGTAGTCATACATCGAGTAATGTCGAAAATACAAAAACAAGACATGAAACGATTTATAAAATGAGACACGATTTATGTGAACAAGCGTCGCCTTTCGGCATATATATATATAAACAAGGTTTAGCGATTACATCAGACAACATGACTACAGACCTCTAGGAAATATACAACTATGGCGGGACGGGGCCACATACCACTGGCTATACAAACTATCTACAATACAGGAGATCATACAAAAAGTAGAGCCTCGGAGAAGATGGAGCTCACGACACCAATGCAAAGAGATCCTAAGGATGCGGATCTAGCACTGCTTGCCCACCTGCGGCGTGAACGCAGCCCCGAAGGAGTCGATCAACAGTACTAAGTATGCGGCGTAAAGTACTTAAATGAAAACAGATCATTTTTAAAACCAGTTTACAAATATGTGTGAAACAACCAAAGAAACCGCACATAGTGCCACATCACAAACAAGAGCAACAATAGGTAAACTGTAATAGGTCTTGTCTAGGCTGCGAATGATCGAAAGCAGGCCACTCCCACATCATCATTCTGCAAGCCTAATCTCGACTCCCGAGTCCGCATGAGCCACTCACAGGCCGCGTGAGGCATAACCCGCATCAAGGGTAGCTACTCGGCGGCGTCTGGACTCGTTGTCGCGTGGCACATGGCCGCGTGAGGCATAACCCGCATACTAACTGGAACTCTCGTAGCTCGCATAGGCCCCACTGACCCGCATGAGGTATTCTCGAATCATGGTCCCGCACCGCTGAGTCTACCGCGTCGGAGGCGACTTAACCCCCGGTATCATCTCAAGAGGTGAGTGATATAGTACTAACACAACAGCTTATAGTTCAAACAACATAAGCATAAGTAAGACTGACCTCTTTACACAAACGTTACAAGATACTAGCACATAGCGTCACAATATGTCTACTCACCAAAACCATCTTATTATACCTTTCAGAAATCAATACAAGTCTTTTATAAAACACATAAGTAAACTGTTCCTTTTTATAAAACTTAAGCCGTTATACTTAACTTCCCATAAAGCTAGTATAACCCTTAAGCTTCTTGTTTTAAAAACAACTATTCTTCTTCTTTTAAAACTGTGTTATAATTCTTTTGAAAGACTTTTTAAGATCTTTATTATTCAGGCTTAAGTCGCAAGACATTGCCGTAAGTATTATTCAGGCTTAAGTCAAAAGACATTGCCGTAGTTATTATTCAGTTAACACGTATCGTCTCGTACTATATATATATTCAAAATATCATGCTTTAGGAAGAATCACATACCTTCTCGTGAAAACCTTTGCCAAGTTGAATATGTCGCGCGAGAGAATCGACTATAATAGTCGAACACGTCTAACAACGTTGCACTACTTTGTAAACGATTCTAAAGCAGAGGTTCTATATCCTACGGAAAATTGGCGTACTTCCCTACCCGGTGAGCTACTCAAGTCTCATGAAAAGCGATCCTATGTAAATACTGTTTGATTATTCTTCTTTAAACCCTTCTTGTGATATGATTCAATTCTATTCGTAATATTCTTCTAAGTATTTAATACTTATTTTTATACTACTACATGAAGTATTCTCTAATACAAAAGAGGTTAGGATTATTTACCTCGGTAAGCCCAATAATATCCTAGATAAAGTCGCTGAGCAAGGTTTTGCTCCTAAGTTGTACGCTCCGGTAGCTCCAAGAAACCTTAGAAGTTCTTCACAACTTCTACTAAGGACTAAGGGATTTGGGCTAGGGTATTTTGGGCATTATAACAATACAAGAAGACAACTTTTCTACCAAGGGAGGGGGAGTAGATTTTGGCTAGGCTAGGGGGGGTATTCGGCCAAGGGCCTTCACAAGGAGGAGGGGTTTGGACGAAAAGGCTACAAAGGGAGAGGAGAGGATTTTCAAGACTTGGAAAGATTTGTGGATGAAGAACTCTTCATCTCTAAGGGGGTATTTATAGGTCGAAGTGGCCAACCAATGGCCAAGATTAAGACAAGTGCAAGGCAAGTGTAGGGTGAAGATTTACTCCACACAAATATCCTACCAACTCCTTGACTTGTGCACAAGGCACAAAAAACGTTCCAATGCTCTTCAATTTCGTCGATGGGCGATTCAAGTCCACCAATTGGAGGTGCCAAGTGTCGCCTCCCGTTGGTCCAAAATTGTTTCGTCTCTCGGAAAAATCATAAAAATTAGAAATGGCATAGCGGAATTTACCCTACGAAAGTGTGGAAAGCGTTTGTCGAAAGCGATTCTTTTAGTGAGTTGTGCACAAATAAAAAAAAGCGTCAAGGCTTATCTTTAGGCTAGACTTTTTATGCGTATTCCCTCACGTACATACTGCGAAATCTGGTATAACATTCTCCCCTTAGAAACATTCGTCGAATGTTCCTTCCCAAAACGATTAACGATAAGATTCTTCATAACTTAAGCGATTTGCAAATGCCACACGGCCACGAACAACACTTGGCGAAGCGATAACGAAATTTACAAGTAGGAAAATGAATTACGGAGGTGTGGGAATAGGTGAGGATACTTACGCCTCGTGTCCTCTCGACTTCCACGTCATCTCCTCCGAGCTCGTTCGCCACAAGACTTTGACGGAAGCCACGTCCTTCGTCAGACGCCTAACTCGACGATCGATTATCGCTATGGGAATCTCCTCATACGATAACCCCTCGGTCACTGGACATCGTCAATCGGGTGTACCACTAGATGGATCCGATACATCTCGCCGGCGTAGATACGTGAAAAACCGGATGCCTGCTGCCTCGGTCGGACGAGATCAACTCGTAGGCAACCTTGCCTACCCTGCGGACAATCTGAAATGGCCCAATATACCTTGGGCTGAGTTTCCCTTCTTCCGAATCTCATCACACCCGCCATGGGTGGCGCCTTCAGAAAACCCAATCATGAACCTCGAACTCAAGATCCGACGGCGAAGATCTGTATATGACTTACGCCGACTCGAAGTGTCAATAGCGCTCTCGGATAAGCTTCACCTTATCCATCTGCTGCACCAAATCTGGTCCCACTAGCCGCACCTCGCCCACATCGAACCAACCTATAGGCGATCTGTACTTCCTCCATACAAGGCCTCATGGCGCCATCTGAATCTTTGGAGTGGTAGCTATTATTGTCGCGAACTCAACTAGAGGCAAATGATCCTCCCAACTACCACTGAAGTCAATACAGGCTCGCGGCATATCCTCGAAGTGCGGATAGTGCGCTCTGCTGTCGTCTGCGTATGTGGATGAAATGCGATTACTCGAGGCTCACTGCGTCCCCTAAACCCCTGGAAGGACCTCGAAAGTTAGCGTAAAGCGGGCTCCTGCATGCGATATGATCTAAATAGGGACTCCATGCGATCGGCGACCTCTCGGATGTAAAGTCGGCATAATCCTCGGTAGAAAAAGTCGTCTGACGGGAAGAAAGTGGGCTGATTTAAATCGTCGACTGTCGACGATAACCCATATAGAATCATGTCTCCTCGAGTGCGAGGTAATCCTGTGATAAAGTCCATGTTGATTACCTCCCACTTCGGTCGGGATCTCGATAAATCGTAACAAACCACGTGCCTCTGGTGCTCTACCTTCACTGCGACAACACGGGCGAGCTACGAACTCTGCAACGTCCTCTTCAAGCCATCCCACCAATACACGGATCTAAGGTCGTGGTACATCTTGGTCGACCGGATGGATAGAGTAACGCTTGCTGTGTGCTTCCCCAGAACTCCGAAGTCTGAAACATCCGGAACACACACGCCTCAAACCTTAGCACCCGTGGTGCTACCTCAAAAGGACCCTTGCCTCACGAAGAGGCGTATCGCGATATCGAATCAAAGTGGATCCTCGGAATTGCCTCTTCACCTCGCCGGCGATGGAAGACTCGGCAACCTGCGAACTCTAACCCATGCTATCGGAATCAATCAAGCGGACGCCAAGGCTCGCTAACGATGCAAATCACGAACCATGTCCCTCCTCTGCTGCACATCCGATAGGCTCCCATCGACCTACGACTAAGAGCATCTGCCTGACATTGGCCTTCCCGGGTGGTACGGGATATCAACATCGTAATCCTTAGAAACTCTAACCACCGTCTCTGCCGTAAGTTCGGCTCCTCTGGTGAAGATATCTTTGGAGGCTCTTGTGGTGCGTAAAAATATCCACGTGAACCCCATACAAATAGTGCCTCAGGATCTTGGCGTGAATCACGTGCCGACTCCAAATCATGGGTGGGGTAGTTCCTCGTGTTTCTTGGTGTCGGGATGCATATGCTATAACTCTGCCATGCTGCATCAACACATCCCAACGATGCACGCGCGTCACAATACACGACATAACCATCTGGACCTGCGGAAGGTAAGAAGCGAGGCGATCGTCGATCTCTCTTTCGGCGGAAACCACGCTCCAAGCATCGATCCCGGCTGAAACATGGCTGCGCCACGAGTCGGCTAGTCAATGGTGCGAGATAGAAGCAAACTTCTCCACGAACCGCGATAATATCCTGAGGCCCGAGCTGCGAACCTCTGCCGGAGTAGTAGGTCTAGGCCAAGTCTGCGCCTCGATCTTGGCGTATCCACTCGAATGCCATCGGCCGACAATATGCCCAAGCGCCATCGAAGTCAGCAAAACTCACATTTGGAAAACTTGGCGTACAGCTGAGTCTGGAGAAGCGTCGGCCTGATCGCCAAATGCTCGCGTGCTCTGCTCTGGCGAGAATAAACCAAGATATCATCAATGAACACTATCACAAGCGTGTCCAAAAATGGTTTGAACACTCGGTTCATCAAATCCATGAATACCGCGGAGCATTGGTCAACCAAAAGACATGACCACGAACTCATAATGCCGTCAGGTCGGAATGCGATCTAGGGACATCCACCTCTCGACTACTTTGATGATAGCGGCCGTAGATCAATCTTGGAGAAGCATCTCGCACCACTGGCCCAGTCGAACAAATCATCAATCACAGGAAGGGGTATACATTCTTAATGGTCACCTTGTTCACCGTGTAATCAACACACGTCGCGGCGTCGTCACTTCTTCTTCACGAACAATACCGCGCTCCCGGGAGAAACACTAGGCTGATGAAGCCGCTTCTCCGGCCAAATCCCTCGGTGGTCCTTCAACTCTCTCAACTCGGCGGGTGTCATTACGTATGGCGGAATGGAAATAGGCCGAGTATGTCGCAACACATCTATACAAAACTCGATCTCTCTCGGGAGGATACGAGAAGGTCATCAGGAAACACGTCTGGGAACTCGTGACTCTGGGCCCGGTGAAAATCTAGTCTGCGACGATTATCAAACACTGAATGAGATGGTAGATATACCCCTGCGCACCATCTTCCTAGCCTTGAGGTAGGAAATAAACCTACCCGCCGACGATACCGTGCTCCTCCCACTCAACAACCGACTCGCCGAGCTGGAACCGTACTACTCTCTCTGCGGTCTACATTGGCGTAGCAAGCTAGCCAATCCGTCCCATGATCACGTCGAAGTCAATCATCTCAAACTCTATCAAGTCGGCTGGGTCCGAATCGTAAATGGTCACGGGACAAGCTCTATATACCCCCGAGCTACCACCGAATCACCCTGGCGTAGCTACCTCGAAAGTGTCTATGGACTCGGGCTCTATCCCTATCCTACTAGCAACAAGGGGATATATGGGGCAGTAGAACCGGATCTATCAAAGCATATACATCAAACCGAAGCGATAAGGTACACGTGGCGACATCGGTGAGGCCTCACGATCTGTCGGTGGACAAAGCATAAATGCGGTTACGAGGACCGCTAGAAGGACCGAGCCACGACCTCTGCCGCGACCTGGCGACCCGTAGTACCACGCCTCGGCGAGTAAGCTGTAGGAGATGATGAAGCGGCAGAACACGAAAGGTGAGCCCTACCACGTGTGCCCCGGTCGGACGATCCCTGCAAAGTGACCTGCGGCCAATCGTAACAAGCTCCAAAAGCAGTACCACACTTCCGTAATGGGACCTACGCATCGGCCACCTGGGGTGGTCCGTCGGCCGATACCTCTGCTCTGCTACGGGCGTCCCGAAGCCACAGGGCCACAGTGCGCCTCGGATACTCTGGTGTCTTGAGGCGGTGCGAGAGTGCTCTGGTGGCGTGGTGCAAATCTAGGCTTCTTTGAGGCCGCCACCACGATAGCCACGGAAGACCCTCCGTCACGGCCTTAACCTGCTGCATGCGTACACTCGTCGACCTCTGCGCTCCTCGCATCCAAGGGCGTGAGCCTGCATGCGGGTAATGTCCATACCCGGCTGAAGAGAAACACCCGCACATGACTCGGCCATGTAATCATCTAGCCCGGTGACATAGCGGTGCACCCTATCCTCCATATCTGCTACCAATGCTGGGACATATCGAGCCAACGAATCAAACTCAACGTTGTACTCCCTAACGGTGCGTCCTCTCTGCCTCAGCATCAAGAATCTATCGGCCCGTGCCCTCCTCATCTGTGGAGGCAAGAAATGAGTGAGAAAGGCCTCTGAAAACTCATCCCAAGTAGCTGGGGACGCGTGCTCTCCCCGGGATAACTCCCATGAATCAAACCAATCGACTGCGGTATCACGCAGCCGATGCGAACCGAAGGTCACAAACTCGTCTCGAGGCCTTGATCACCGCGTGATCCTCAAGGCGACGGATGAACTCCTGCGGATCATCCTCCGGCCTCGACCGTAAAACTACGGCGGGCTACAACTCAAGAAATCTCGTAGTCTCAAACTATACGCCTCGGGTGTACCACGGTGCGGCCGAGCTGGGCTGGGCCCAGGCTGCGCGTCGGCCTCTCGCTCGTGTCGGCCACAACTCTAGCCAATAGTGGGCCATCTCCTTGTACCCTAACTCCTCGCCCGGTGTGGGGCGGGAGGTGTGGGTCTGTGGTCTCTTTGGGGCGGCGTCATAGAACTTCGCCGTCTTTGGTATAGGCCCAGGCACGAGCCCTCGTGACTCTGGGTGTCTGCTAGCGACTCCTCATTGCCTTGCCAGGCGGGTTGCCTTACGTGGAGGCATAAGCATTACGAGGAAAGGAATGTCACGACCGAACCGGGCCGTGGTGGTGCCTTACCACAGGCACCTGGTGATACAACATCGGAGAAAATCGTGAAATAAAAACATGAACATGAATTAAGAGAAAAGATAAATAAGCAGTCAACCAAAAGCAGTTGCCTTCATCATATATACATAAAAATACGACAGTTATCCTTTTACAAACCACACTTGGCGATTACTCTGACCTCTAAGATTTTTACAACGGCTATGGCGGGACGGGGCCGCCATACCCACGAATGTATAAGAATCTGGACTGAGTAACATACCAAAAGATAAGCCTCAAGGAAACGGAGCTTCAACACGTGAAATGTGATCCTATAAGCGGGGATCGGCGATCGATGTACCTTTTACTGCGGCGTGAGCGGCCCGAAGAAGTCGATAACAGTACCAAGTATGTGAAAGCGTAAAATCGTAAATGAAATCATAATAGTCTATAAAGCGGAGACATATATGATAACCAAACTACGATTCACAACATAAAGCGATCATGTCAAGTCGGGGACTCACGCCACAAAAGTCATCCCTCGTGCGTGGAACTCGCCGCCATGCTGGCGATCTAAGTACAAATCATGTGATACGTATAAGTCTCGGCCCATCTTATGGACCCAATATAGAAAAGGGTGGAATCATTCCGGATGAACCGGTAGTCAAGTGAAATACATTCCGGATGAACCGGTCCTCAAGTGAAATACATTCGGATGAGCCGGTCCTCAAGTGAAATACATTCCGGATGAACCGGTCCTCAAGTGAAATACATTCCGGATGAACCGGTCCTCAAGTAAAATACATTCGGATGAGCCGGTAATCAAGTGAAACACATTCCGGATGAGCCGTAGTCGAGTGAAATACATTCGGATGAGCCGGTAATCAAGTGATATACATTCGGATGACCCGGTAGTCAAGTGATATACATTCCGGATGAGCCGGTAGTCGAGTAGAACACGATGCTTACACAACAAGGCTATCACACGTAACATGGTCAAGTTTCATAACAACAAGTATAAGCAAGTTACACCGACTCAAGGTACTTTCATTTTATATCAAAGTCGGATTTTTAACCTTAAAGTACTACGTCCAGTTAAATTCCTTTTAAGATCCATTTCTTTTACAAAGGTCACCCGATACGTAGTATAAAATTTGAGTGACTAACATTGTTAAGTAAACCAAAATGCTTTCCTTTGTAAAAATCAAGTAACAACCTTATTTTCCAAGCGTTGAGTTTGCCTAATTTCGAATGCCCAAGTTTCTCATTTTAGAAAAAGGTTTAAGTAGCTCATAGTTTTAGTCCTTTAAAACATAATTCTCCTTTAAACGTTTTGAGAAACATATGTCTTATATGTGAGTAGGTTATTCTTGTTTATAATCAATCTTATTAAGCGACCACGATCTAGGAAATGTAATATCATTTTGTCTCATCTTAGCTTCTATGCGGATGGAGGTTTCTTTGGTTTTAATAATACTTCATTAGTCAATACATTTTCCTTTTATTACGCTGCGATGGTTTGTCGATACACATTCGATTTCGAAATCGATAAAACATTCTTAAGCGTTATACCTAACTTCCCATAAAGCTAGTATAACTCTTAAGCTTTCAAAACCAAGTACTATTCATTCTTTCAAAAGCGATTCATAAATCTTTTGAAATACTTCAAGTTCTTTATTAACACATATCAAGCGGTTATTATTCAAATCGATTACCTTTTAGAAACCACAAAGTATTTGCTTATCCACATAAAGTTATAACCGACTTCCCATAAAGCCTTTATAACACTTTATGTTTTAAATAATCAAATACATTTAGCACGTATGCGTCACCGTACTACATAGTTCACACATATCATGCTAGAAGAGATAGGAAGAGGTTCGCATACCTCGCGACGATTGTCGACTAATAGCAAACGCTCAAGTACCTCAAACCGCGGCTACTCCTTAAGCCAAGTGGATCACTCCACTGCGTAGTACTACCACCTATAGAGGCCACTGGCGCCTATTAATACCTTTAGATCGGCGTAGAATATTCTACGAGAAAATTCGTGACCTCCCACATGACAGCGTAAATCTCTCTCTATCGAGGCCGCTACCAAGCCAACGAGGGGTTAACACGTCTGACCGGACGTGTACAATTCTACTACACAATGCTACACAAGTCTCTTTGTAATACAATCCTATGTAATTACGGTTTAGTTCTCTTATTTAAATTGGGCTTAAGTCGCGAGACATTGCAGTAAGTATTATTCGAGCTTAAGTCAAAAGACATTGCCGCACAATTATAATGTTCAGTTCTATATATAGTATACTTCAACTATATATTCCTACAACATGTAATTTCCAATTACAACAGAAGGTCAAGAATGTTTACCTCGATAAGCCCAAAATTATCCGAGTTTAATGTCGCTCCTGAGCAAGGTTTAGCTCTACTCTGAGTGCTCGATCCGCTCAAACAACCCTTAGAAGTTCTAACCAACTTCTCTTAAGTACTTCAAACAACTATGAAGATTTCCTTAGGGTTTCGTTTAGTGGCTAAAGGAAAGTATAATCGTATTTTCTGGGCTTTTATAAGTGTAACCTTGGGAATACTACAAGGTATTTGGGCCAAGGTATTTGGACATAACAACAATACTTTGGAGAGTATTTCTATACCACAAAGGGGGGTATTTATACGAGACAACTAGGCTAGGGGTACCCACGGCAAAACACCACCAAGGGAGGGGGTGGCTCTCGGCGAGGGGAAAGGGAGGGCTAGGCGAGAATTCTCAAGAGGGAGGAGAGGGGTTTTCAAGACTTAGGCAATTTGTGGATGAAAGAACTCATCAACTAATGGGGTATTTATAGGTCAAGCCAAAGCCAACCAATGGCCAAGATCAATCCATGTGTTAGGCAAGTGTAGGGCTAGGATTTACCAAACACAAATATCCTACCTAACCTTGACTTTGTCAAGGCAACAAACGTGCCAACCTTGTTCATTTTCGTCCAAATGGGCGTTCAAGTCCACGATGGGAGGTGCAGTGTCGCCCTCCGTTGGTCAAAATGTTCGTCTCTCGGAAAAATCCGCAAAAATTATAAATGACATAGCCGGAATTTTCCCAACAAAGCTGTGGAAGCGTTTAGTCGACGACTCTAATCGGGTGTTGTGTACAAATTTGAAACTTGCCTAACTTAAGGCTCAAATTTTCTACGTCGTCCACGTACATACTGCGAAAAAAATACGGTATAACATTCTCCTCCTTAGAAACATTCGTCCGAATGTTCCTTCTCAAGACGGATAACGCTAAAGTTCTTCTAATAAGTTGCCAGCGCCACAGCCACGAAACAACATATGCACGCAAATACTTATATCCAAGTCCACGAGAAAACACCTCTAACATCACAAACTTTTGTCACTTTGCGCGAGGTTCTAGTGTCACTCGCGACCCAACAAATGGTACGGACTGCATGCGATTCCTGAGGTCTAAAATATACATCCTTCGCACCTTCTCCCTTTACAAGAAATGATCGTATCTATGCTCGCAATACATGCTCGTCTCTACCCTTACTCGTCGTACTCTTCTCGAACTCTTGAACTCTTTTAGCATACGTACCACACTTTAGTTTCCGAAACTTGGAGTCACTACCTCCCAACTTGGTCATCCTATTAGCCTCGATCTTCCTTAAGGCTATTCCCGGCCTTCACGATCTACTTCTGGTCGAACGTATCCACGAACTCATACGAGGGTCATCAAAACTTGGGCCTAGCACCCTGGTGACCCTACCACCTGGCGGGACCACCCAGAGCTGACCCCACCTCATTTCGGGCGACGGGTTGACACGCAACACGCCCTCAACCCGACCCTCCGTCACGCCAACTCTCTTGTTCCTCGATCCGGAACAACCTTGCTAAATCACATCAATATTTTCTAGGCATAAAATGCACTCTGACAAGGATCACTCGCAGAATCTTGTACTCAAGACGGCCTTACATCTAAGGTCTCAACTGTAATATTCTAAGGTTCATCATTTTCTCACCCCCCAGGCTTACCCTTTTCCCTGACGGGTTCCTAAATCACATTTTAGCACAAAGCTATCCGAACATAACACTTAACACATTAACATAACATCAAAACATACAAGCCTCTAGATGGTTAGGATATACTGAAGCTACCGCTCACTCTAATCATAAGTACGCCTGCGGTATGTATGAAAGCGATGAACACGCCATCGTCCGGTAGCGCGCCAGCTGCGGTACCTCTCCTATAAGCCTGATCTCGTCCACGTGGCCACGGCGGCGCAGTGAAACAAGCACCCGATAAAAACGACATTCCCGGGATGATGTTTGCCACATCGTGCACTGAGGGGACATGAATCCGTGGCTAGCACTCACGTATACCGTGAACGGAAGCCACGGAGCTCGACCAGCTCGAATACCTGAGCGTCCGAAGGCGAGGGGACCACTCTGTCTTGGTGGAGTACATAACTAGGCTAACTGCTTTGGCGGTCCGCCTCGAAAAGTTACCAAAGGACCTGCTGTTACGGCCTCTTCTGCGATCTCGGTCATTCCGTCGACCTCTCGTGCCTCACATCCTAGTGCATGAGCTTGCATGCGGGCAATGTCCATGCGGTGAAGAGCTACACCCGTACAAGCCTCGCCAAGTAATCGTCGGCCGGTGGCGTGGCGGTGTACTCTGTCCTCCATATCCGCTACTCTGGCGGGAACATACCGAGCTAATGAGTCGAACTCCACATTGTACTCTCTAGCCGTCGCCGCCCCGCCTCAACGTCAAAAATCGTCGGCCGAGCCCTCTCATCTGTGGAGGCAAGAAATGTGCAAGAAATGCCCTCGAGAACTTCGTCCCCAACTGCTGGAAGTGCATGCTCTTCCGGGACAGCTCGCGAATCAAACCGATCAAGCTGCGATATCACGCGGTGATGCGAACCAATACCACCGACTACGCCTGCGAGGCTCGATCACTCTCATGATCGGCGTAGTTGTCGGATAAACTCCACGAGGTCGTCCTCGGCTCTCGATCCATAGAACACGGAGGCTCTGACTCGGGAAGTCACGTAGCCTCAGCCCATGCGCTCGGGGTGTACTACGGGTGCTCTTGCCGGAATCGCTGCATCCGACCTATCCTCATATCGGCCACGACCACGGCGATGGCGGGCCATCTCCTTGTACCCGTCTCATCGGCTCCGGTGTGGGGTGGAGGCTCAGTCTTGTAGTCTCGGCGACCCTGCTGCGGCTCTAAACTCTCTTTGGTCTTGTGGCGTCGCGAAACCCGGCCGTCGAATCTTGTCTCAGTCTTGGCCGGGCTGCGCCCTCGTACTCCTCTGTATCTCACTGCGACTCCCTCATTGCCTTGCCCATCGGGCTGGGTTGCACTGCAGCGGAGGCATAATCGGTAAAGGAAAGGAATACGTCGGAGGGTCGATTTATCACCTGACTCTAAGGCACGATCTCGGAATGAGAAGGATGGGAACGATCCTAAATGTCCTGCGACCTCACGATTATAGATGTGGTGCACAACACGATAATCAAGACTCTACTAGACACGGTGCAGTAGACACTTTCCGAGGACTAAGCGCTCACGATACCACTTTTGTCACGACCGAACCGGGCGTGGTGGTGCCTTACCAGGCACCCTGGTGATACAACATCGAGAAAATCAGCGGAAATAAAAACATGAACATGAATTAAGAGAAAAGATAAATAAACAGTCAACCAAGCATTTGCCTTCATCGTATATACATAAAAATACCGACAGTTATCCTTTTACAAACCACACTTGCGATTACTGCACCTCTAAGATTTTTACAACGGCTATGGCGGGGACGGGCCACGCCATACCTGAATGTATAAGAATCTCTGACTCGAGGTAACATACCAAAAGATAAGCCTCAGAAGGCGGAGCTTCCCAACGCTGAAATGTGATCCTATAAGCGGGGATCGGCGATCGATGTACCTTTTACTGCGGCGTGAACGGCCCCGAAGGAGTCGGTCTGACAGTACCAAGTATGTGAAAGCGTAAAATCGTAAATGAAATCATAATAGTCTATAAAGCGGGAGACATATATGATAACCAAACTACGATTCACAACATAAGAGCGATCGTGTCAAGTCGAGGACTCGCGCCAAAAGTCATCCCTCATGCCGTGGAACTCCTTCCATACTGCCGATCTAGGTACAAATCATGTGATCATTATAACGAGTCTCGGCCCATCTTATGGACCCAATATAGAAAAGGGTGGAATACATTCCGGATGAACCGTAGTCAAGTGAAATACATTCCGGATGAGCCGGTCCTCAAGTGAAATACATTCCGGATGAACCGGTCCTCAGTGAAATACATTCCGGATGAACCGGTCCTCAAGTGAAATACATTCCGGATGAACGGTCCTCAAGTAAAATACATTCCGGATGAACCGGTAATCAAGTGAAACACATTCCGGATGAGCCGTGGTCGAGTGAAATACATTCGGATGAGCCGTGTAATCAAGTGATATACATTCGGATGACCCGGTAGTCAAGTGATATACATTCGGATGAACCGGTAGTCGAGTAGAACACGATACTTACACAACAAGGCTATCACGTAACATGGTCAAGTTTCATAACAACAAGTATAAGCAAGTTACACACGACTCAAGGTACTTTCATTTTATATCAAAGTCGGATTTTTAACCTTAAAGTACTACGTCAGTTAAATTCCTTTTAAGATCCATTTCTTTTACAAAGGTCACCCGATACTGTAGTATAAAATTTGAGTGACTAACATTGTTAAGTAAACCAAAATGCTTTCCTTTGTAAAAATCAAGTAACAACCTTATTTTCCAAGCGTTGAGTTTGCCTAATTTGAATGCCCAAGTTTCTCATTTTAGAAAAAGGTTTCGTAGCTCATAGTTTTAGTCCTTTAAAACATAATTCTCCTTTAAGCGTTTTGAGAAACATATGTCTTATATGTGAGTAGGTTATTCTTGTTTATAATCAATCTTATTAAGCGACCACGATCTAGGAAATGTAATATCATTTTGTCTCATCTTAGCTTCTATGCGGATGGAGGTTTCTCTTGGTTTTAATAATACTTCATTAGTCAATACATTTTCCTTTTATTAGCAGCTGCGGTGGTTTGTCGATACACATTCGATTTCGAAATCGATAAAACATTCTTAAGCGTTATACCTAACTTCCCATAAAGCTAGTATAACTCTTAAGCTTTCAAAACCAAGTACTATTCATTCTTTCAAAAGCGATTCATAAATCTTTTGAAATACTTCAAGTTCTTTATTAACACATATCAAGCCGCTTATTATTCAAATCGATTTACCTTTTAGAAACCACAAAGTATTTGCTTATCCACATAAAGTATTATAACCGACTTCCCATAAAGCCTTTATAACACTTTATGTTTTAAACCAATCAAATACATTTAGCATGTATGCGTCTCTGGTACTACATAGTTCATACATATCATGCTAGAAGAGATAGGAAGAGGTTCACATACCTCGCGACGATTGTCGACTAATAGCAAAGCGCTCAAGTACCTCAAACCCGGCTACTCCTTAAGCCAAGTGGATCACTCCACACGTAGTACTACCACTATAGAGGCCACTGGCGCTATTAATACCTTTAGATCGGCGTAGAATATTCTACGAGAAAATTCGGCGACACCTCCCCACAGCAGCGTAAATCTCCTCCTCTATCGGTGGCTACCAAGCCAACCAGGGGGGGGGGGGTTAACACGTCTGACCGGACGTGTACAATTCTACTACACAGCAATGCTACACAAGTCTACTGTAATACAGTCCTATGTAATTACAGTTCAGTTCTCTTATTTAAATTCAGGCTTAAGTCGCAAGACATTGCCGTAAGTATTATTCAGGCTTAAGTCAAAAGACATTGCCGCACAATTATAATGTTCAGTTCTATATATAGTATACTTCAACTATATATTCCTACAACATGTAATTTCCAATTACAACAGAAGGTCAAGAATGTTTACCTCGATAAGCCCAAAATTATCCGAGTTTAATGTCGCTCCTGAGCAAGGTTTAGCTCTACTCTGAGTGCTCGATCCGCTCCAAACAACCCTTAGAAGTTCTAACCAACTTCTCTTAAGTACTTCAAACAACTATGAAGATTTCCTTAGGGTTTCGTTTAGTGGCTAAAGGAAAGTATAATCGTATTTTAGGCTTTTATAAGTGTAACCTTGGGAATACTACAAGGTATTTGGGCCAAGGTATTTGGACATAACAACAATACTTTGGAGTATTTCTATACCACAAAGGGGGTATTTATACGAGACAACTAGGCTGGGGTACCCACGGCAAAACACCACCAGGGGAGGGGTGGCTCTGCGGCGAGGGAAAGGGAGGGCTAGGACGAGAATTCTCAAGAGGGAGGGAGAGGGGTTTTCAAGACTTAGGCAATTTGTGGATGAAAGAACTCATCAACTAATGGGGTATTTATAGGTCAAGCCAAAGCCAACCAATGGCCAAGATCAATCCATGTGTTAGGCAAGTGTAGGGCTAGGATTTACCAAACACAAATATCCTACCTAACCTTGACTTTGTCAAGGCAACAAAAACGTGCCAACCTTGTTCATTTTCGTCCAAATGGACGTTCAAGTCCACCATGGGAGGTGCCAAGTGTCGCCCTCGTTGGTCAAAATGTTTCGTCTCTCGGAAAAATCCGCAAAAATTATAAATGACATAGCGGAATTTTCCCAACAAAAGCTGGAAAGCGTTTAAAAAACGACTCTAATCGGGTGTTGTGTACAAATTTCGAAACTTGCCTAACTTAAGGCTCAAATTTTCTACGTACGTCCTCACGTACATACTCTGAAAAAAAATACGGGGTATAACAAGGAATACGTTAGAGGGGTCCAACCTATAACACAGTTCTAAAGCACGATCTCAGAATGAGAAGAATGGAAACCAATCCTAAATATCCTATAGCCTCCTGATTATTGGTGTGGTGCACAACACACCGATAATCAAGACTCTACTAGATACGGTCTGTAGACACTTTCCGAGGATTAATCGCTCTGATACCACTTTTGTCACGACCCATTCGGGGCGTGGCGTGCCTTACCGGGGCACCCAAGTAGTCATACATCAGAGTAATCAGCGGAAATACAAAAACAAGACATGAAACAGTTTATAAAATGAGACACAGTTTATGTGAACAAACGTCGCCTTTCGGCATATATATATAAACAAGGTTTAGCAGTTACATCCGACCTTTGTATAACATGACTCTGCACCTCTGAAATATACAACTATGGCGGGACGGGGCCCGCCATACCACTCAGTACAAACTATCTACAATACAGGAGATCATACCAAAAAGTAGAGCCTCGGAGAAGATGGAGCTCACGACACCAATGCAAAGAGATCCTAAGGATGCGGATCTAGCACACCTTGCCCTTACCTGCGGCATGAACGCGGCCCCGAGGAGGTCGGTACAAGTACTAAGTATGCGAATCGTAAAGTACTTAAATGAAAACATATCATTTTAAAACCAGTTTACAAATATGTGTGAAACAACCAAAGAAACGCGCATAGTGCCATCACAAACAAGAGCAACAATAGGTAAATCGTAATAGGTTTTGTCTAGTGCGAATGATCGAAACAGGGCCACTCGCCCACATCATCGTCTGCAAGCCTAATCACGACTCGAGTCGCATAGGCCACTCACGTGGGCGCATGAGGCATAACCCGCGTCGAGGGTAGCTACTCCCTGGCGTCTGGACTCGTTGTCGCGTGGCCACATGCTGCGTGAGGCATAACCCCGCATACTAACTCGAACTCGTAGCTCGCGCATAGGCCCTCGACCCGCGTGAGGTATTCTCGAATCATGGTCCCGCATCGCTGAGTCTACCCCGTCGGAGGCGCCTAACCCCGGTATCATCTCAAGAGGTGAGTGATATAGTACTAACACAGCGCCATAGTTCAAACAACATAAGCATAAGTAAAGTGACCTCTTTACACAAACGTTACAAGATACTAGCACATAGCGTCACAATATGTCTACTACCAAAACCATCTTATTATACCTTCCAGAAATCAATACAAGTCTTTTATAAAACACATAAGTAAATCTGTTCCTTTTATAAAACTTAAGCCGTTATACTTAACTTCCCATAAAGCTAGTATAACCCTTAAGCTTCTTGTTTTAAAAACAACTATTCTTCTTCTTTAAAGCGTGTTATAATTCTTTTGAAAGACTTTTAAGATCTTTATTATTCGGACTTAAGTCGCAAGACATTGCCGTAAGTATTATTAGGGCTTAAGTCAAAAGACATTCTTAGTAGTTATTATTCGCTTAACACGTATGCGTCTCATAGTACTATATATATATTCAAAATATCATGCTTTAGGAAGAATCACATACCTTCTCAAATAAACCGCTTTGCCAAGTTGAATATGTCGCGCAGAATCAACTATAATAGTCGACACGTCTAACAACGCGTTGGACTACTTTGTAAACGATTCTAAGCAGAGGGTTCTATATCCTACGGAAAATTGGGCGTACTTCCCTGCGGTGAGCTACTCAAGTCTCTTGTGAAAACAAATCTATGTAAGTATGCTTTGATTATTCTTCTTTTAAACCGCCTTCTTTGTGATAATTCAATTCTATTCGTAATATTCTTCTAAGTATTTAATACTTATTTTTATACTACTACGAGTATTCTCTAATACAAAAGAGGTTAGGATTATTTACCTCAGTAAGCCCAATAATATCCTAGATAAAGTCGCGCCTGAGCAAGGTTTTGCTCCTAAGTTGTACGCTCCGGTAGCTCCAAGAAACCTTAGAAGTTCTTCACAACTTCTACTAAGGACTAAGGGATTTGGGCTAGGGTATTTTGGGCATTATAACTGTCACGACCCGTTCCGGGGCCCGTGACTGGTGCCTTACCGGGGCACCCAAGTAGTCATACATCAGAGTAATCAGCGGAAATATAAAGCAAGACATGAAACAGTTTATATGAGAAAACATCGCCTTTCGGCATATATATATATATATATATAATCATGGTTTAGCAGTTACATCCGACACTGTACAACATGACTACAGACCTCTAAGGAAATATACAACTATGGCGGGACAGGGCCCCGCCATACCTGGCATACAAAACTATCTACAACAGGAGATCATACCAAAAGTAGAGCCTCGGAAGAGATGGAGCTCAGACACCAACGTAGAGATCCTAAGGATGCGGATCTAGCACTGCTTGCCCTTACTGCGGCATGAGCGGCCCAGAAGGAGGTCGATTGCAACAGTACTAAGTATGTGAAATCGTAAAGTACTTAAATGAAATCATAACCCTTTTTAAAACCGGTTTACAAGTATGTATGAAGAAATCAAAGGAAACCGCATATAGTACCACATCACAAACAAGAGCAACAATAGGTAAAGCGTAATAGGTCTTTTCTAGGCTGCGAATGATTGAGCGAGGCCACTCGCGTATTATCGTTCGCAAGCCTAATCACGACTCCGGGTCCGCATAGGCCACTCATGGGCGCGTGAGGTATAACCCGCATCGAGGTAGCTACTCCTCGGCATCGTCACCGACTCGTCCGCATGGCCACATGACCGCGTGAGGCATAACCCGCATACTAACACGGAACTCTCGTAGCTCGCGTAGGCCCCTGGACCGCGTAGGTATTCTCGAATCATGGTCCTGGACACTTTGAGTCTACCCGCGTCGGAGGCGGCTTAACCCCGGTATCATCTCAAGAGGTGAGTGATAGTATACTAACATAACAACTTAACTTTAAACAACATAAGCACAACAAGGATACCCACCTATACAAGCGTTACAAGATACTAACACACATAGCATCATATCATGTCTACCTATCAAACCATCTTATTATTCTTTTCTCAATATAAGTCTTGTTATAAACACATAGGCAAACTTGTTTCTTTTATCAATCTTAAGTGGTTATACTTACTTCCCATAAAGCTAGTATAACTCTTAAGCTTACTTTAAAACCAATTAGTTCTCTTACATTAATATGATTCAGTAGTCTTTTGAAATGTTTTCGATTCTTTATTATTGAGCTTAAGCGTGAGGCATTCTGTAAGTATTATTCGAGCTTAAGCGTGAGGCATTCCGTAAGTATTATTCGGGCTTAAGTCAAAGACATTGCCATAGTTATTATCCGATTAACACGTATGCGTCTACCGTACTATATATATTGTAAAAATATCATGCTTTAGGAAGAATCACATACCTTCCGTGAAAACCACACCTTAAGTTGAATATGTCGCGCGCAGAGTCGACCTCGGTAAGCCCAATAATATCCTAGAAAAGTCGCTGAGCAAGGTTTTGCTCTAAGTTGTATGCTCAAGAACCTTAGAAGTTCTTCAACTTCTACTAAGTACTAAGGTATTTGGGCTAGGGTATTTTGGGCATTATAACGATACAAGAAGGTAACTTTTCTACCAAGGGAGGGTAGATTTTGGCTAGGCTAGGGGAGTATTCGGCCAAGGGCCACTTAGGCTAGAGGGAAGAGGGCTTGGACGAAATGGCTAACAAGGGAGAAGGGAGGATTTTCAAGACTTGGAAAGTAATTTGTGGATGAAGAACTCTTCATCTTGGCAAGTATTTATAGGTCAGAAGTGGCCAACCAATGGCCAAGATTAAGACAAGTGCAAGGCAAGTGTAGGGTGAGGATTAACTATACACAAATATCCTACCAACTCCTTGACTTGTGCACAAGGCACAAAAACGTGCTCTATTGTTCAAATCGTCCAAATGGACGATTTCAAGTCCATCAATTGGAGGTGACAAGTGTCGCCCTCCGTTGGTCAAAATGTTTCGTCTCTCGGAAAAATCGCAAAAATTAGAAATGGCATGGCGGAATTTACCCTACGAAAGTCAGGAAGCGTTTCGTCGGAAAGCGATTCTTTTAGTGAGTTGTGTACAAATAAAAGCGTCCAAGGCTTATCTTTAAGGCTAGACTTTCGTCGTATTCCCTTACGTACATACTGAAATACGGTATAACATTCTCCCCCTTAGAAACATTCGTCGAATGTTCCTTCCCAAACGATTATCGAAGAAGCTTAAGCGATTGTAAATGCCACACACGGCCCGCAGCAACACTTAGGCGTAAACGATAACGAAAATTTACAAGTAGGAAAGTGAATTTACGGAGGTGTGGGAATAGGTGAGGATACTTCCGCCTCAAGTCCTCCTCGGCTTCCACGTCATCTCCTCCACGAGCTCGTTCCGCCACAAGACTTTGTGGAAGCCACGTCCTTGGTCCGCAGACGCCTAACACGACGATCGACTATCGCTATGGGAATCTCCTCATCGATAACCCCTGGTCACTGGACATCGTCGATCGGGTGTACCTAGATGGATCCGATACATCTCCTCGGCATAGATACGTGAAAAACCGGATGCCGCCTCCGGTCGGACGGCAGATCCAACTCATAGCAACTTTGCCTACCTGCGGACAATCGAAGCGGCCCGATGTACCTTGGTGAGTTTCCTTCTTCCGAATCTCATCACACCGCCGTGGGTGACACCTTAGGAAAACCCAATCATGAACCTCGAACTCAAGATGCCGACGATGATCTGCATACGACCTGCGACTCGGTATCGATAGCCGCTCTCGGATAAGCTTCACCTTATCCACTTTCTGTACAATCTGGTCCTACTAGCCGCACTCGCCCACATCGAACCAACCTATAGGCGATCTGCACTTCCTCCATACAAGGCCTCATAAGGCGCCATCCGAATCTTTGGAGTGGTAGCTATTATTATATGCGAACTCAACTAGAGGCAAATGATCCTCCCAACTACCATCGAAGTCAATAACAGGGCTCGCGACATATCCTCGAAGTGCGGATAGTGCGCTCTGCTGTCCGTCATGCGTGGATGAAATGCGATCTCGGGCTCACTGCGTCCTAAACCGCCGGAAGGATCTCGAGTTAGCGTAAACCGGGCTCCACATGCGATATGATCGGTAGGGACTCCATGCGATCGACGATCTCTCGGATGTAAAGTCCGCATAATCCTCGGTAGAAAAAGTCGTCCTGACGGGAAGAAAGTGGGCTGATTTCGTCAGCCTGTCGACGATAACCCATATAGAATCATGTCTCCTCTGAGTGTGAGGTAATCCTGTGATGAAATCCATGTTGATTACCTCCCACTTCCAGGTCGGGATCTCAATAAATGCGCAACAAACCACGTGCCTCGGTGCTCTACCTTCACTGCGACAACACGGCATCGAGCTACGAACTCGCAACGTCCTCTTGAGCCATCCCACCAATACACAGATCTAAGGTCGTGGTACATCTTGGTCGACTCGGATGGATAGAAATGCTACTGTGTGCTTCCCAAGAACTCGCCAAGTCACGAAACATCTGGAACACGATGCGCCTCAAACCTTAGCACCCATCAGTGCTACCTCAAGGACCGCGCCTCACGAAGAGTCGTATCACGATATCGAATCAAAGTGGATCCTCGGCTGTTGCCTCTTCACCTCGCCGGCGATGGAAGACTCGGCAACCTCACGAACTCTAACCCCACCGCTATCGGAATCAATCAAGCGGACACAAGGCTCGCTAATCGATGCAAATCACGAACCATGTCCTCCTCTCTAGCTGCACATCGATAGGCTCCCATCGACCTACGACTAAGAGCATCTGCCAACATTGGCCTTCCCGGGTGGTACGGGATATCAACATCGTAATCCTTAAGCAACTCTAACCACCGTCTGCCGTAAGTTCGGCTCCCTGGTGAAGATATCGGAGGCTCTTGTGGTCCGTATAAATATCCACGTGAACCCATACAAATAGTGCCTCGGATCTTGGCGTGAATCACGGTGCGACTCCAAATCATGGGTGGGGTAGTTCCTCGTGTTTCTTCAGGTGTCGGGATGCATATGCTATAACCTGCCATCTGCGTCAACACACATCCCAACCCGATGCGACGCGTCACAATACCGCGACATAACCATCTGGACCTGCGGAAGAGTAAGAGCGGGGCGGTCGTCAATCTCTCTTTCAAGAATCGAAACCCCGCCACAAGCATCGATCCACGGAACTTGGTCGCTTACGAGTCACCTAGTCAATGGTGCGAGAGATAAGCAAACTTCTCCACGAACCGCCGATAATAACTGCAAGGCCCGAGCTGCGAACCTCAGCCGGAGTAGTAGGTCTAGGCCAAGTCTGTCGTCTCGATCTTGGCGTATCCACTCGAATGCCATCACCCGACAATATGCCCAAGAAACGCCATCAAGTCAACCAAAACTCACATTTGGAAAACTTGGCGTACAATCTGCTGGTCTGGAAGCTATCGGCCGATCGCCAAATGCTCGCGTGCTCCGCTCTGGCGAGAATAAACCAAGATATCATCAATGAACACTATCACAAACGTGTCCAAAAATGGTTTGAACACTCGGTTCATCAAATCCATGAATACCGGAGCATTGGTCAACCCAAAAGACATGACCACGAACTCATAATGCGTCTGGGTCCGAATCTGATCCTAGGGACATCCACCTCTCGACCACGAACGATGATAGCGACGCGGTCAATCTTGGAGAAACATCTCGCGCCCGCAACTGGTCGAACAAATCATCAATCACGGGAAGGGTATTCGTTCTTAATGGTCACCTTGTTCAAGTGCTGTAATCAACACACATGCGCGGCGTCGCCCTTCTTCTTCACGAACAATCTGGCGGGGAAACACTGGCCTAATGAAGCCGCTTCTCCAAAGAAATCCTCGGTGGTCCTTGACTCTCTCAACTCGGCGGTGCCATTACGTATGGCGGAATGGAAATAGGCGAGTATGTCGCAATATGTCAATACAAAACTGAATCTCCTCTCGGGAGGGATGCGAGGTCATCCAGGAACACGTGCGGGAACTCGTGACTACGGAATCGATGAAAATCTGGTACCGCGACCTCGAGATCAAACACTCGAACTAGATGGTAGATATACCCGCCTTCGCACCATCTTCCTAGCCTCGAGGTAGGAAATAAACCTACCCTCGGCGATACTGGTGCTCCTCCACTCAACAATGGCTCGCCGGGGAAGCGGAACTGCATTACTCTCTCTGCGGTCTACATTGGCATAGCAAGAAGCTAGCCAATCCATCCCCATAATCACGTCGAAGTCAATCATCTCCAACTCTATCAAGTCGGCGGTCGGCGATGTAAATGGTCACAGACAAGCCCTATATACCCGCCGAGCTACCCGAATCACCCGGCTGGCGTAGCTACCTCGAAAGGGTCTATGGACTCGTGCTCATCCCTATCCTACTAGCAACAAGGGAGATATATAGGATGAGAGTAGAACCGGATCTATCAAGGCATAAACATCAAACCCGAGCCCGATAAGGTACACTGGCGACATCGGTGAGGCCTCACGATCTGTCGGTGGACAAAGCATAGATGCGGTTCGAGGACCGCTAGAATCGGGACGAGCCACGACCTGCCGCGACCTGCGACCCGTATGAACCACGCCTCGGGCGAGTAATCAGGAGATGATGAAGCGGCAGAACGAAGGTGAGCCTACCACCACGCCCCGGTCGGACAATCCCTGCAAAGTGACCTGCGCCTGGCGTAACAAGCTCCAAAAGTAGTACCACACTTCCCGTAATGGGATCCACCGCATCGGCCACACCGGGTGGTCTGATCGCCGATCTCTGCTACTCGACGTCCCGAAGCCTCAGGGCCCGATGCGCCCTCGAAAACTCTGTGTCTTGAGGCGGTGCGGAGTGCTCACTGGTGGCGTGGTGCGAATCTAGGCTATTGCGAGGCCGCCCACGATAACCACGGAAGACCCGCGTCACGCCTTACATTCTTTGTCGTCCACTCGTCGACCTCTGCGCTCGCCGCATCCAGGCGTGAGCTGCGTGCGGGTAATGTCCATACGGTACCGAGAGAAACCCCGCATGACTCGGCCATATAGTCGTCTAGCCGGTGACATAGCGGTGCACCCTATCCTCATCTGCTACCAATCTTTGGGACATATCGAGCCAATGAATCAAACTCGACATTGTACTCCACGACGGTCGTCCTCTGCCTCGGCGGTAAAAATCTATCGGCCGCGCCCTCGCCATCTGTGGAGGCAAGAAGTGAGTGAGAAAGCCTCGAGAACTCATCCCAGTAGGCTGGGGCGCGTGCTCTCCGGGATAACTCCGTGAATCAAACCAATCGTATGCGGTATCACACAACCTATGTGAACCAAATTTCAAGGTATCGGTCTGCGTCGCCCTGATCACTCTAAAAATCCTCTGAAGCTGACGGTTGTACTCCTGCGGATCATCCTCCGGGCTCGACCCATAAAACTCCGTGAACTCTGACTCGAAGTCTCGTAGCCTCAAACTCTCGCCTCGGGTGAACAACGTACGACCGAGCTGAGCTGAACTGAAGGCCGCGCATCTAGCCTCTCCGTGTCGGGCCTGACTTTAGCCAAAGTGGGCCATCTCCTTGTACCTAACTCCTCCGCCCGTGTGGGACGGGAGGTGTGGGTGCTGTGGTCTCTTTGGGTGGCGGCGTCATAGAACTCGCCGTCTGGTATAGGCGGGCACGAGCCCTCGTGACTCTGGGTGTCTGCTAGCGACTCCTCGCTGCCTTGCCCATACGGGCGGGTTGCCTTACGTGGAGGCATAATCGTACAGAAAGGAATACGTTAGAGGGTCCAACCTATAACACGACTCTAAAGCACGATCTCGAATGAGAAGAATGGAAACCAATCCTAAATATCCTATAGCCTCACGATTATTGGTGTGGTGCACAACACACCGATAATCAAGACTCTACTAGATACGGTGCGTAGACACTTTCCGAGGATTAATCGCTCGATACCACTTTTGTCACGACCCGTTCGGGGCGTGATCGTGCCTTACCGGCACCCAGTAGTCATACATCGAGTAATCACGGAAATATAAAGCAAGACATGAAACAGATTTATATGAGAAAACATCGCCTTTCGCATATATATATATATATATAATCATGGTTTAGCGATTACATCCGACCTTTGTACAACATGACTACAGACCTCTGAAATATACAACTATGGCGGGACGGGGCCGCCATACCTCGATGCAAAACTATCTACAACAGGAGATCATACCAAAAGTAGAGCCTCGGAAGAGATGGAGCTCCGACACCAACGTAGAGATCCTAAGGATGCGGATCTAGCAGACTGCTTGCCCTTACTGCGGCATGAACGCGGCCCGAAGGAGGTCGATCTGGTACTAAGTATGTGAAATCAGAAAGTACTTAAATGAAATCATAACCCTTTTAAAACCAGTTTACAAGTATGTATGAAGAAATCAGAAACGCGCATAGTGCCACATCACAAACAAGAGCAACAATAGGTAAATCGTAATAGGTCTTTTCTAGGCTGCGAATGATTGAGCAGGCCACTCGCCCGTATTATCATTCCGCAAGCCTAATCCTGACTCGGTCGCGTAGGCCACTCACGTGGGCGCATGAGGTATAACCCGCGTCGAGGTAGCTACTCCTCGGCGTAAATCGCCCCGACTCATTGTCGCGTGGCCACATAGACCGCGTGAGGCATAACCCGCATACTAACACTCGAACTCTCGTAGCTCGCATAGGCCCACGGACCCGCATGAGGTATTCTCGAATCATGGTCCCGCATCACGAGTCTACCGCGTCGGAGGCGACTTAACCCCCGGTATCATCTCAAGAGGTGAGTGATAGTATACTAACATAACAACTTAACTTTAAACAACATAAGCACAACAAGGATACCCACCTATACAAACGTTACAAGATACTAACACACATAGCATCATATCATGTCTACCTATCAAACCATCTTATTATTCTTTTCTCAATATAAGTCTTGTTATAAACACATAGGCAAACTTGTTTCTTTTATCAATCTTAAGTGGTTATACTTACTTCCCATAAAGCTAGTATAACTCTTAAGCTTCTGTTTAAAAACCAATTAGTTCTCTTCTGTTAATATGATTCAGTAGTCTTTTGAAATGTTTTCAGTTCTTTATTATTCAGGCTTAAGCCGTGAGGCATTGCCGTAAGTATTATTCAGGCTTAAGCCGTGAGGCATTGCCGTAAGTATTATTCAGGCTTAAGTCAAAGACATTGCCATAGTTATTATCCGCTTAACACGTATGCGTCTGCACTATATATATTGTAAAATATCATGCTTTAGGAAGAATCACATACCTTCTCAGCGAAAACCACCTGCCAAGTTGAATATGTCGCGCGCAGAGAGTCAGCCTCGGTAAGCCCAATAATATCCTAGAAAAAGTCGCGCCTGAGCAAGGTTTTGCTCCTAAGTTGTATGCTCCAAGGAAACCTTAGAAGTTCTTCACAACTTCTACTAAGTACTAAGGTATTTGGGCTAGGGTATTTTGGGCATTATAACGATACAAGAAGGTAACTTTTCTACCAAGGGAGGGGGGTAGATTTTTGGCTAGGCTAGAGGGGAGTATTCGGCCAAGGGCCACTTAGGCTAGAGGGGGAAGAGGGCTTGGACGAAATGGCTAACAAGGGAGAAGGGAGGATTTTCAAGACTTGGAAAGTAATTTGTGGATGAAGAACTCTTCATCTTAAGGGTATTTATAGGTCGAAGTGGCCAACCAATGGCCAAGATTAAGACAAGTGCAAGGCAAGTGTAGGGTGAGGATTAACTATACAAAAATATCCTACCAACTCCTTGACTTGTGCACAAGGCACAAAAAACGTGCTCCCTATTGTTCAAATCGTCCAAATGGACGATTTCAAGTCCATCAATTGGAGGGTGACAAGTGTCGCCCTCCCGTTGGTCCAAAATGTTTCGTCTCTCGGAAAAATCCGCAAAAATTAGAAATGGCATAGCCGGAATTTACCCTACGAAAGTTGTGGAAACGTTTCGTCGGAAAACGATTCTTTTAGTGAGTTGTGTACAAATAAAAACGTCCAAGGCTTATCTTTAAGGCTAGACTTTCGTACGTATTCCCTTACGTACATACTCTGTAAATACGGGGTATAACAATAACAATACAAGAAGACAACTTTTCTACCAAGGGAGGGGGAGTAGATTTTGGCTAGGCTAGGGGGGGTATTCGGCCAAGGGCCTTCACAAGGGGAGGGGTTTGGACGAAAAGGCTACAAAGGGAGAGGAGAGGATTTTCAAGACTTGGAAAGATTTGTGGATGAAGAACTCTTCATCTCTAAGGGGGTATTTATAGGTCAAGAAGTGGCCAACCAATGGCCAAGATTAAGACAAGTGCAAGGCAAGTGTAGGGTGAAGATTTACTCCACACAAATATCCTACCAACTCCTTGACTTGTGCACAAGGCACAAAAAACGTGCCAATGCTCTTCAATTTCGTCCAATGGACGATTCAAGTCCACCAATTGGAGGGTGCCAAGTGTCGCCCTCCCGTTGGTCCAAAATGTTTCGTCTCTCGGAAAAATCCGCAAAAATTAGAAATGGCATAGCCGGAATTTACCCTACGAAAGCTGTGGAAACGTTTCGTCGGAAAACGATTCTTTTAGTGAGTTGTGCACAAATAAAAAAAACGTCCAAGGCTTATCTTTAAGGCTAGACTTTTTGTACGTATTCCCTTACGTACATACTCTGGAAATACGGGGTATAACAACCGGAGGACCCGCGGCATGTGTAACTTCTCCCAAGCTTCCGGTACCAGGAGGTGTTGTGTGCACAGTTTCTTCAATGTCCATCAAGTTATCAGCATCTACGGGATGTTGAGAAGTTGGTGGATGAGGGGGGGGGGGGGGAGGATTGGTTCCACCCGTACCTTTGTTGACCTTCAAACGAATAGAATCATCCTTGTTGTTAGGGGGGACCTCAGTATTGCATGTTTTTGGAGCTTCTTCAATGTTGACATCATCCCTCAGCTTCCTACACTTCAAGTGGTTATGTCCAAAAGCCGCACAATGATAGCAAAAGTCCGGGTAATTCTCATAGTTTACCCTTTGAGTATACTTTCTGTTATCGGGGAGATTGACGACAAAATCCATTATTGGCTCCTTGCTAACATCCACTTCCACTAGAACTCTTGCATAGTTCATTTTAGACCTTTCCTTAGTATATTGGTCAGTGTAAAGAGGTTTTCCTACACGTGAAGCAATCTTACTAAGGCGTTACACTCAAATAGAAAGGGAATGTCCGGAACGTGACCCAAATAGGAATGTCCATAAACAAATCATCCGTTATAAGAACTCCTTTATTGATAGCCTTGAGCATCATGGTTTTCCCATAGACCATATAAGGGCCTCCGTGAAGTACATTAGTGCGCTCTTCCTCCGTCATGAATTTGAACACTGTCCAGCCTTTGCCATATGGTATAATACGGCATTTAACTCCCCATCCTTTCACAATCGTATTCAATGCTTCTCTTCCCGGGAAAGGACCCGTGAAGCAACCTATTAGGCAATAACCCCAAGTTTCTATTAAAGGAACTTCATCCTCAGCATCTATATTTACTTCCTCCCCTTGTTGTTCAATAAATTGTAACTTCATACCTTTTGCCTCAATCCTAGTTCCCGCAAAGACTCCAGCATAAGTCTTTTTAGGAGGGAAGGGACCTTTGCCATGGTTTGGGGGAAGATTGTTGTGAGTTGTGGCCGTGGTAGGGAAATGATGTGGTTTAGAAGGTGCATTAGTGTGTAAATCATTGGGAGGTATATCTGGAGGTATAGGCAGAGGGGGAAGGGTAGAAGGGAGTGAGCTTGGGCCCGCAATAGAAGAGATGATTTGCGTGCCATTTGGGAGGGTAGGGAATTTGTGTTGGTTTTCAGAAGGAATAGAAGGAAGAGAAGATAGAAGGGGTGTGGTGTTGTGGAATTCAGGAAGTAGTGAAGTGGTATTAGATGAGAGAGGGGGGAAGTTTAGGACTCTACTCGAATCCGATGAAGTGTTAAAGACGAAAGGAGTGTTGTGATTCTTGAGATTGGCTCCACTTAGCAAACTAGCTAAAGTAGGGAAGGCTTCATTGGTGACACTTAAAGAAATCTGGGGTTGTTGACTTGAATCACGAGAAGGCACTTTGAATGCCGTCTCATTCAATGTTGACCCCTCGGCTCTTGCATCATTGATGGTTATGGAGTTCCTAGGCTCCTTGGACATAGAAATAGCTTTGTTTCTCACAATTGACTTGGCTCTTCGTGTAACGTGAGTAGTCAATGCCCCTAGATTGTCCCCCTGATCCGTCTTGGAACCAAGACCATCATAAAGTCCCGGAGTTATTAGAGAGTCATTGATACCCGCCACATTCAATGCCGACCCCTCGGCTCTCGCAGCATTGATGGTTGTGGAGTTCCTAGGCTCCTTGGACAAAGAAATAGCTTTGTTTCTCACAATTGACTTGGTTCTTCGTGTAACGTGAGTAGTCAATGCCCCTAGATTATCCCCCTGATCCGTCTTGGAACTAAGACCATCATAAAGAACCGGAGTAATGAGAGAGTCGTTGGTACCCGCCTCATAAATGTGCGACGCCTCGGCACCCTCAATAAAAACGTTGGATCCCACCATTGACTTAGCTCCTTGTAAAACGGGGGTAGTTAATGTCCCTAGGTTATCCCCCTGCCCCGCCTTGGAAATCAGACCATCATTAAGGCCCGAAGTTGGGAGTGCAAACTTGATACCCGCGGCATTAAAGTTTGATACCTCGGCACCTTCAATTATGACGTTCGAAACCTTGGGGCTAGAAACCCCTTCGTATCCCACATCTGATCTTGATCCTTGCATAGAGTGCATATTCCTAGTATCATTGTTATCCTCGTGACCCGCCTTAGCCTTCTGACCCAAGACCCAACCCGTAATAGGAGTAGTCACATCGTTTCCCGGGGCATTGAAGTTTGCTCTCTTGACATCCGCGTTGAACTTCTTGGGGATAGAAGTACCATCAATGCTTTCAACTGACTTCGAATCAAACAAGACATGATTACTCTTGGACCCATGAACCCCTGCACGACCCGCCAAGAACCTTTGACCCACGCCTCGACCGGTTTGGGACCAGAATGCCATCGTGTCTTGCTTCACCAATTGCAATGTCCGCCCCGATTTTAACCCTTTTCCAAGAAACTGAGAGAATTTCCGGGTAGTGTCGGGTACTAATCTTTGGGTATTTGTCTAGTTCTTCCAAATGATCCCTTTACCAACAAATTGGCCCGTGGAATGATCAACCACCATAGTAGCATTAGGGCGCCAATGGTCTGCGGAAGTTCTGCCTTCAAACTCACTAATATCCAAGCTTTCAATTTCGAAATTTTTGCCCCATTCATGTATCCTTTGTAGCATAGAATCATCTACTACATTTTCTAGAGGAAAGCGCGAGTCCAGGTAACATGAACCAACAGAAGGTCCGAGATTGCGGAATAAGATTTTCCTCGCAATTGTTGGACTCGCCATTCTCTTTTTCTTCTTTGTTCTAGCTTTAGCCGCGCTCAACCTCCTGAATCATTGCTAGAACGTGTGTAACGTTTAGACTTTTTCATATTGTGGACAATAACAATCAAACCATAATGAATCAAACGAAAAACTAAGGGGGGGGGGGAAGAAGAGGAAGAAACCTAAGGAGCAACTAAGGGAAACGTTGAGAGAGTTTTCTTAGTTGACTTTAAGAAGGAAAGTGTTACTTGACTTTAAGAAGGAAAGTGTTTTGGTTTAAAAAGAAGGGCATAATATTACCTTAGTTGTTCTAAAAGGAAAATATGGTATTATCTTAATCTGTCTTAAAAGAGCGTTTAAATGTTATGACCACACGACACCGCGTTCATGGGATGAACCGGGAATGTATTTCACACGACACCGCGTTCATGGGATGACCCGGGAATGTATTCCACCTGATTTGATACCGCGTCCATGAGATGGACCGGGAATGTATTTCACACGACACCGCGTTCATGGGATGAACCGGGAATGTATTCCACCTGATTTGATACCGCGTCCATGAGATGGACCGGGAATGTATTTCACTCGACACCGCGTTCACGGGATGAACCGAATGTATTCCACACGACACGCGTTCATGGGATGAACCGAATGTATTTCACGATACCGAGTCCATGAGATGGACCGAATGTATTTCATGCGACACCGCGTTCATGGGATGAACCGAATGTATACCACCGATTTGATACCGAGTCCATGAGATGGACCGGGAATGTATTCCATACGATTTCACCTCGAGTCCATGAGATGGGCCGAGACATGTTACACGTATCACATGACTTATACCTAGACTGCCGGCAGTGAGGAAGGAGTACCACGGGCATGAGGGATGACTTTGAGGGCGTGAGTCCCTGACTTGACATGACTACTTTTATGCTGTGAAATGTAGTTTTGTTATCATATATGTCTTCTGTTTTATATAGACTATTATGATTTCATTTTCAGTATTTTGATTTCACATACTTGGTACTGTATCGACCTCCTTGGGGCCGCGTTCATGCCGCAGTCAGTACACCGGTTGTTGATCCTCGCCATAGAATCACAATTCAACAGATTGGGAAGCTCCGCTTCTCCGAGGCTTATCTTTTGGTATGTTTCCACGAGTTGTAGGTTCTTGTACATTCAGGTATGGCGGGGCCCTGTCCGTCATAGTTGTTGTTACATTCTTAGAGGTGCAGTAATCTTTGTGGCGGGGTTGTAAAGGATGTGCTCGTTCAAAAATTTCAGATATATGCAAAGGCAACCGTTTTGGTTGCTTTGTTTTATTATCTTATCTCTTGTTTCATATTCAGATGTTTTATATTCCGCCGATTTCTCGATGTATGACTACTTGGGTGCGGGTAAGGCACGATCCACGATCCGAGCAGTCGTGACAAAAGTGGTATCGAGCGATTAATCCTCGGAAAGTGTCTACAGACCGTGTCTAGTAGAGTTTTGATTATCGATGTGTTGTGCACCACATCTATAATCAGGAGGTTGCAGGACATTTAGGATTGGTTTCCATTCTTCTCATTCTGAGATCGTGCCTTAGAGCTGTGTTATAAGTTGGACCCCTCTGACGTATTTCGTTTTTACCAGTTATGCCTCCGCGCAAGGCAACCCGAGCCCAGATGGGCAAGACAGCCGAGGGAGCTGCTAGTAGGATACAGAGGAGTACGGGGGCGCAGGCCCAGTCATTACATGAGATAATGCTTCAGACGGCGAGTTTTGCGACGCCGCCCAGCGAGTTGGCGCGGCGGTGGGCTGCTGAGACCACAGTACCTGAGCCTCCAGTCCCGGCTGGAAGCGGAGGAGTTAGTACAAAGATGACCCAGTTATTGGCCAGGATAGTGGCAAGACATGAGGATAGGCTGGATGCAGCAGTTCCAGTTCCAGTAGTACCCATGGTTCACCCGAGATCGGATAGTTTGAGGCTACGGGACTTTCTGAGTTGTAGCCCGCCAGAGTTCTACGGGTCGAGTCCTGAGGATGATCCCCAGGAGTTCATTCGACAGTTACAGTGGATCATGAGAGTGATCAAGGCTTCGGAGACCGAGTCGGTGGTCTTAGGTTCACATCAGCTGCGTGATACTACAGTCGACTGGTTTGATTTGTGTGAGCTGTCCCGGGGAGAGTATGCACTTCCAGCCGTATGGGACGAGTTCTCAGGGGCATTTCTTGCACATTTCTTGCCTCCACAGATGAGAAGGGTTCGGGCCGACAGATTTTTGACGTTGAGGCAGAGCGGGCGTACGGTTCGGGAGTACAATATGGAGTTTGACTCATTAGCTCGGTACGTCCCCGCATTGGTAGCCGACATGGAGGACAGAGTGCACCGCTATGTCACAGGGCTCGATGACTACTTGGCAGAGGCTTGTTCGGGTGTAGCTCTTCAGCCGGGCATGGACATTGCCCGCATGCAGGCTTATGCACTGGGATGTGAGGAGCGGAGAGGTCGACGGAATGACCGAGATCAGCAGAAGAGGGCCAGGACAGCAGGGTCCTTTGGTAACTTTCGAGGCGGACCGCCTCGGTGAGCTAGTTATGTACCTCCGCCAAGATGCAGTGGTCCTCCACGCCTTCGTGGCGTTCGGTATTCGAGCTGGTCGAGCTCGTGGCTTCGTTTCTGATATAAACGGGTTCTAGCCATCAGGATTCATGTCACCCTCAGTGTGAACGATGTGGCGGCGTCGTCGGGAATGTCGTCTTCTTACTGGTGCTTGTTTCACCTGCGGCCGTCAGGGCCATGTGACGAGAGACTGTGCTTATAGGAGGGGTGCATGCAGAATGACGCAGCCTACCGGGTCAGTAGTAGGATCATCGCCTTCTACAGCTATGCGCCCTGCAGGGCAGGCCTATGATTAGAGTGGAGTAGATCGTACAGGTATATTCTTACCCCTCTAGAGACTAGTATGCGTAGATGATATGATGAAGTGCTGAGTATTATGTTCAGATAGCATTATGTTAAAAATTGTGTTTAGAAAACATAGTTAAGGGTAAGTTTGGGGACAGGGAAAGTGTGAGCCTTATAGTTTTATACGTAGAAACCTTAGATGTGAGGCCATCTTGAGTAAAAGATTTATGTTTTTGTTGACCTTTATCAGAGTGCATAGTATACGTGGGATATATTTGTGTGATAAGTCCCTGAGTGGTATGAAATGAAAGAGGGTAGTTGAGCTAAGAAGACCACTAGGTTTTCCTGACTTGATTTGTGAGATTGTTCCGGATCGAGAAACAAGAGAGTTCGGCACGGCGGAGGGTCGGGTTGAGGACGTATTGCGGGTCAACCCGTAGCCCGGATTAAGGTGGGGTCAGTTCTGGGTGGTCCCGCCAGGTGATAGGGTCACGAGGGTGCTAGGCCCAGGTTTAGGTAACCATCGTATGAGTTCGTGGATATGTTCGACCAGAATCGGATCGTGAAGGCCGGGAATGGCCTTAAAGGAGGTTGAAGCTAGTAAGATGACCAAGTTTGGAGGTAGTGACTCCAGAGATTTTGGAAACTGAAGTGATGACTGAAGTATGGTACGTATACTAGAAAGAGTTCAAGTGTTCGAGAAGAGTACGACGAGTGAGGAAAGAAGTGAACGTGGGTTAGCAGAATAAAAGAGATCATTTTGTTGTGAAGTGAAGATGCGAAGGAAGTATCCTTTAGACCAGGGTGGAAGCTTTTGTGATGTAGGAATGATTTCTTGTGGACTTGGGTTAAGTATTTTCGCGTGTGTTATTTTGTGGCCAGGCGTGGCATTGGCAACTTGTTTAAGTTAAGAAAAACTTTATCGTTATCCGTCTTGAGAAGGAACATTCGGGACGAATGTTTCTAAGGAGGGGAGAATGTTATACCCCGTATTTCCAGAGTATGTACGTGAGGGCGTACGTACAAAAGTTTTTAGCCTTAAGTAGGCATAAGGGTCGAATTTGTGCACAACTAGCGAAAGGAATCGTTTTCCGACGAAACGTTTTCCGGACTTTGCGAAGGGAAAAATACGGTTGCAACATTTATAATTTTTGCGGATTTTTCCGAGAGATGAAATATTTTGGACCAACGAGAGGGTGACAAGTGTCACCCTCAAGTGGACGGCAAATTGGACGATTTTGTGGTCAAGGAGTTGGTAGGATATTTTGTGATATTTTGTGTGGTAGATGGATAAGGTACACTTGCCCAAATCCTCACCCTCCACTTGCCCACCACTTGTCTTGATCTTGGCCATTGATTGGCCTATAAATACCCCTCAAATGCAAGACTTATTCTTCATCCACAAATCATTTTCCAAGTCTAAAAACCCTCTCCCCCTTAAGTGTAGTTTTCGTCCAAGCTATCCCTCCCCCTTTGAGAAGCCTTGGCCGAAACCAACCCCCCTCTCTCTTGAGTTGTTCTCGTAAAATACCCCCCCCCCCTTGGTAGAAAAGTATTCTCCAAGTGTTGTTACTATTCCCAAATACTTTAGCCCAAATACCTTGTAGTACTTTCCAAAGTTACCTCTATACGTAGAGCCCGGAAATACTACTATATTTCCATTAGTCACTAAACGAAACCCTAAGGAAAAATCTTCATAGCCGTTTGAAGTATTAAGAAGAAGTTGCGTAGAACTTCTAAGGGTTGTTTGGAGCGGGTTGGAGCGCACGGAGTAGGAGCTAAACCTTGCTCAGGATCGACATTTAAATCTTGGATAATTTTGGGCTTATCGAGGTAAATAATCCTATCCTTCTAGTGTAATTGGAGATTACATACTGTAGTGGTATAGAAATAAATATAAGATACATAGAAGGATATTTCAGAAGAGAATTGAACTGTAATAGAAAGATATTACAGAAGAGAATTGAATTGAAATCACATCAGAAGAATATTAAGAATAAGACCGAATCAGACTTACATGGTGATCAGATTTACGAGACTTGTGTAGTTTGGCGGGTAGGGTGTCGCCAATTTTCCGTAGAATAAGGAATCTGTATCTAGAATTATTATGCAGAGTAATCTAGACGTTGATAGACTTGTATGGCCGTTATAGGTTGAAGTACTGCAAGTAGCGTATTCTACTCGAAGGGTGGAAAGGGCTAGCCGGATTACAGTACTTTGGAGCGTTTTGCTAATAGTCGATAATCGTCGCGAGGTATGTGATTCTTCCTATCCTCTTGAGCATGATATTTTAAAAGAATATATATATAGTACGGTAGACGTACGTGTGTTAACTGAACGTGGTTTTACTTCGATGTCTTTTGACTTGAGTTTTAAATAATAATAAGAATCTTGAAGTATTTCAAAAGAATTAAGAATCGTTTTTGAAAGAAGAGTAATACTTGGTTTTGAAAGTCTAAGAATTATACTAGCTTTATGGGAAGTTAGGTATAACGACTTAAGAGAGACAAAAAAAATGGTTTATTGATTTTAGAAGTTAAAGAGACTTGATCTCAAAAGATAAGCGACTTGACTTAATTGAATTGATATGAATTTTGTTAAAAAGTGTGAAACCTCATTCGTGAGTAATGAGTACTTGGTTTTTAAAAGGAATAATGTTTTACTGATTTCGGAAATGAGAATAAGTATCGAACGAACCACTGCAGCGTTAATAAAGGAAAATGTATTGACAATAGTAATTATATTAAAACCAGTAGAAACCTCCATCTGCATAGAAGCTAAGATAAGACAAAATTTTATTACATTTCCTAGATCATGGCTGCTTTAATAAGATTGTTATAAACAAGAATAACCTACTCACACATAAGACATATATTACTCAATTGTTTTAAAAGAGAATTATGTTATTAATTGATTAAGACTATGAACTATGCAACCTTTCGAAAATAAGAGACGTGAATATATGAAATCAGGCAAACTTGAACTTTTGGAAAAGAATGTTGTTACTTGACTTTAAGAAGGAAAGTGTTTTGGTTTAAAAAGAAGGGCATAATATTACCTTAGTTGTTCTAAAAGGAAAATATGGTATTATCTTAATTTGTCTTAAAAGAGCGTTTAAATGTTATGACCACACGACACCGCGTTCATGGGATGAACCGGGAATGTATTTCACACGACACCGCGTTCATGGGATGACCCGGGAATGTATTCCACCTGATTTGATACCGCGTCCATGAGATGGACCGAGAATGTATTTCACACGACACCGCGTTCATGGGATGAACCGGGAATGTATTCCACCTGATTTGATACCGCGTCCATGAGATGGACCGGGAATGTATTTCACTCGACACCGCGTTCATGGGATGAACCGGGAATGTATTCCACACGACACCGCGTTCATGGGATGAATCGGGAATGTATTTCACACGATACCGAGTCCATGAGATGGACCGGGAATGTATTTCATGCGACACCGCGTTCATGGGATGAACCGGGAATGTATACCACCTGATTTGATACCGAGTCCATGAGATGGACCGGGAATGTATTCCATACGATTTCACCTCGAGTCCATGAGATGGGCCGAGACATGTTACACGTATCACATGACTTATACCTAGACTGCCGGCAGTGAGGAAAGAGTACCACGGGCATGAGGGATGACTTTGAGGGCGTGAGTCCCTGACTTGACATGACTACTTTTATGCGTGGAATCGTAGTTTTGTTATCATATATGTCTTCTGCTTTATATAGACTATTATGATTTCATTTTCGATTTTCAGCCACATACTTGGTACTGTTAGATCGACTCCTTCGAGGCCGCGTTCATGCCGCAGTCAGTACACCGTTGTTGATCCTCGCCATAGGATCACAAGCCAACAGATTGTAAGCTCCGCTTCTCGAGGCTTATCTTTTGGTATGTTTCTCGAGCCAGAGGTTCTTGTACATTCTGTGGTATGGCGGGCCCTGTCCCGTCATAGTTGTTGTTACATTCTTAGGTCCAGAGTATCAATGTAGGCGGGGTTGTAAAAGATGTAACTGTTCAAAAATTTCAGATATATGCGCGAGGCAACCGTTTTGGTTGGCCTGTTTTATTATCTTATCTCTTGTTTCATATCTGTATGTTTTATATTCCGCTGATTTCTCTGATGTATGACTACTTGGGTGCCCGGGTAAGGCACCAGTCACGGGCCCCGAAACGGGTCATGACATATTCCACCCGATTTGATACCGAGTCCATGGGATGGACCGGGAATGTATTTCACACGTTTTGATACCGAGTCCATGGGATGGACCGGGAATGTATTCCACCCGATTTGATACCGAGTCCATGAGATGGACCGGGAATGTATTCCATACGATCCGGCACCGAGTCCATGAGATGGACCGGGAATGTGACTACGCGATTCCACTCGAGTCCCATGGATGGGCCGAGACATGTTATACGTATCACACGATTTATACCTAGATCACGGCAGCGGAGGAAGGAGTTCCACGCATGAGGATGACTTGAGGCGTGAGTCCTCGACTTGACATGATCGCTTTTATGTTGTGAATCGTAGTTTGTTATCATACATGTCTCTGCTTTATTTTAGATCGTTATGATTTCGTTCATGATTTTCCGCCACATACTTGGTACTGTTGCCGACTCCTTCGGGCCGCGTTCATGCCGCAGTAGAGGTACATCGGTTGATCCTCACTCTAGGATCACGCCAACAGATTAGGAAGCTCCGCTTTCTCCGAGGCTTATCTTTTGGTATGTTTTCCCCGAGTTTGTAAGTTCTTGTACATTTAGGGGTATGGCGGGGCCCTGTCCCGTCATAGTTGTTGTAAAAATCTTAGAGGTCTGTAAATCTTGTTGGGCGAGTTGTAAAGGGATGAATCGTCGTTCAATTTTTATGTGTATATACATGCCGAAAGGCAATCTTCTCTCGATAAACTGTTCTCATTCTATAATTGTTTCATGTCTTGTTTTTATATTCCGCTGATTACTCTGATGTATGTCTACTTGGGTGCCCGGGTAAGGCACCAGTCACGGGCCCGGGATAGGGTTGTGACAGTACCGAGAGATAAGCCTCCGGAGTAAATGGAGCTTTTTCCCAAAAACTGAACCGAGATCCTAAGAGCAAGGATCACCAACCTGTGCACCTAATACCTGCGGGCATGAACGTAACCCCGGGGGTCGCATAACAAAAATTTAATATGGAACGGAAGTAAGGTACAACAATTAAAACATATCTGTATAAAAGCATGACAGAGGTAAGTGAAAAAAAAGTAAATACCTGAACCTACCATGTCATTACCATCTCGTGAACTTAATCGTACCTTATTATCTTTTCCCATTTTTCAATAAAAGTTATAGTCACTTTCTTACGTACATACTTAGGAAAATCATCAAGTTCATTACCATATAACTTACTTACCTTACATAACATAATCCGCCGCTTTACGAGGACGCTATATCGCCTCGCCAAATCGGGACGCGATAAAGTCACATAGTCTGCCCATAAAGGTATATTGCCCGGCCCATTCCTGGGACGCGGTAAAGTCACATAGTCTGCCCATAAAGGTATACTGCCCCATTCTCGATGCGGTAATGTCACATAGTCTGCCCATAAAGGTATATTGCCCGGCCCATTCCTGGGACGCGGTAATGTCATATAGTCTGCCCATAAAGGTATACTGCCCGGCCCATTCCTGGGACGCGGTAATGTCACATAGTCTGCCCATAAAGGTATACTGCCCGGCCCATTCCTGGGACGCGGTAATGTCATATAAAATTCGAGAATTTAACCCAACGTACTACGTACCTCTACTCCTTTAGAATGACTCTTTTTCAAATGAAACTTCCAAGATACTAACAACCGTAGTATCAAGTCATATCTACTTTCCAAGACAAGTCACAATACCTTTTTAGAAATACATTTACCGACTTCTAAATCACGTGACTTCTTCCTTAAAATCTTAAGCAATTGGTACCTTTAAAACAATTTGCTCTTCTTTATTTCAAGTCATTCTTTGTTTATATTACTAGAGAAAACTATTCTATTAATCTTCCATAAAGTTGTTATAACCAACTTCCCATAAAGCCGTTATAACTCTTTATGTCTTAGACTAATTCATTCTTTTTATAACCAGGAGACTTATACTTTCAAATCAAGTTACGTAACTTTTAAAATACTTCAAGTCTCTTAACCTTAGAAATCAGGTTTCTTAACTTAGTGTCACGACCCGACCCTGGGACCGCGACTGGTGCCCTACCTGGGCACCCCGTTCAGGTATACATCAGAGAATAGCAACGGAACATACACAACATAAACACATATGTAAACAATAAACATCACAGGCTAGCCGATAAGGCCGCCTACAATAATATAAACATAATCAAAAGTACAACTGTACAACTAAGTTCTTACAGCCCAACCACATATGTGAATACAGACCTCTAGGAATAAAAACTGTGGCGGGACAGGGCCCCGCCATACCCCTGAATGTACATAAATCTACAACATCAGGGAAAGACTGTACCAAAAGAGACAAGCCTCCGGAGAAATGGAGCTTCTGACGACTGATAAGTGATCCTAAGAATGAGGATCCACCACCTGCTTACCCTTTCTCGCGCAGATGAACGCAGCCCCGAGGAAGCGGGTCGACACAATATGTACTAAGTATGTAAATCGAAAATATCAGTAATTACATCATAAGTTTAAATCAAAGCCGAGACATGTATGATAACAAAATTATCAGACACGGCCTTACTAACAATGAGAGTAAACCAAGAGAATACGCATAACATAACAATAGGAGACTCACGATCAAATCATGGGTAGCGAACCCATAGAAACAGTGGTATAACGTCTTGGGTTTTACCTCATTTATACTCTTACCACAGGCGGTGGTATAACGTCTTGGGGGTTTTCCCCTCATTTATACTCTTACCCTGGATAAGGTAGTAAAACAGGTGGTATAACATCTTAGGGGTTTACCCCTCATTTATACTCTTATCCTGGAGAAGGTGGTATAGCGTCTTGGGGGTTTACCCCTCACTTATACTCTTACCCTATCTCAACCGGCCGTCATACAATAAATAAGCAAGTTAGAAATCCCCCTAACTTCTTATTAGTCTTATTCATCTACACTCTCATTTTAGTTTACTTAAGGCACTAATATGTTATAATAAATCCGGGAGTTTAACCCAAAGTACTACGTACTTCCAATCTTTTAAAAATGACTCATTTTCATATAAACTTCCAAGATACTATAAACCATAGTATCAAGTCAAAATTACCTTTCAAGACAAGTCACAATACCTTTAGAAAATAGAGTTAGGTTTCTAAATCAAGTGACTCCTTTTATTATAAAGCCTTAGGCAATTGATGCCTTAAAATCAAATTGCCTTTTCATTAAAATCAAGTCATTTATCTTTCCATAAAGCAAATATAATCAACTCCCCATAAATTCGTTACATTCGCTTTATACCTTAGCCAAATACGATTTCCTACTCGAGGGACTTATACGTTTAAAACGGAACAAGTATCACATACTTTAAAACTCTTCAAGTCCCTTAACTTTAATAAAACATTAGACATCCTTAATACTTTCAAAGAAGTGAGTTAATCTCCTAACTCACCCGACTTGGCTATTCATAAAACTAGTAAAGGATATCAAGATCTTGTACGTCTATCGTACTATATACGTGCAACTAGTCATGCTCAAAGGATAGGAAAAGTTCTACATACCTCTTCGGGTCAACCACTTGCCACGTACAATATCCCGCCCGTAGTATGTCAACATATAATATCCAAAATACGTCCATTAACGCCTTACTTCAAACGTAGAATATTATAAGTGTCAAGTCGCTAAATTCTACGGAAAAATCGGACAGCACCTCCTTTGTTTCTACTAACTTTGCCACCTTTTTCAAGGCTGAATACAATAACCAAACACGCCACATTTAAGGCCAAAACAACGCAATCAACAATAGGGGATTACACGCCTACTAGACGTGTAAAATTCCGCCCCACAATAGATATCAACTAACACAACTACTAGTCCAATTTCGGCCATATTGAATACAATAACACCAATTCTTATCCAATTCCATTTCAATCCAAGTTGTTAGCATAACATGATATCAAGTCGCAATTGATTATAACTACTATAATCTTCAAGTAATTAACATGCGACGATTTCTAATAAACGACCAATTAGTAATCCAACTTCAAGTGTATTATATAACATTTCGGATTTAAGCTACAAGCAATCCATAATACTTATAAAATTCAACACATATACTTCATGCTAGCAACATGTAAAGCTAACAACAATATAAATAATCTTGTAACACTTTTAATGGACAAGATTATACCTCAACGAATCTTAATCCAACTCCAAATCCGAAGTCGCTCCTTAGAACTTAGAGCCTCTTCAAGACACTTCAATCCGCTAGTTGAGACCCTTAGAACAACACCAACAAATTTCCTTCAAATCTCCAAACAAAACCTAGAAAGACAACTAGGTTTTCGCTTTGCGACTAACCCGAAAACTATATTTTTCCAAGATTTTTCTATTGAGATATGCTTACAATACACTTAAGAACCTTGGTTTAAAGTGTGGAGCTAAATGGATCACAAACAAATTTTTTTGTTGTTGATAGTGAGCAAACCCGAGAGCTAGCTCTTGAGTTCTTCAAATTTTTGTGAAATTTTGGCTAAGTGTTAAGCTTGTCTTGCACTACTAGTATTATATAGTGTAATGGAGGGTCAAGATATAAACAAATGGGTGGTTTGGATGAGGTCTTAACAAATATCAAGACCATTGTGGACCCATTGACTAAGTCAATAATGTCAAGCTCACTACTTGCAAGACTTGCCATCCCAAGACTATGGTCAATGACCATCTTGGCCATGCCTATTTCGTCCAAGGCATCCATAAGGGGGGTGACACGTGTCGCCCTCCCATTCGTCACAATAATACGTTTTCCGACAATTTCATAATTCTGATAAATTTTTACAAGTCTCAAATCTTAACACTTGTGAGTTCTTACGTACGTTCTTAAAACATGTCATGTAAATACGGGGTGTAACACTTAGAATTTAAGATCTCTTATCTTTAGAATATCAAGAAATCCATGCTTTCCAAATCATGTATTCTATACAATTAAATCAAGTCATTTCTTCCTTTAGAAATCAAGTCCCATAACTTGAAAAATAAAGTTTCTTAACCTTTTAAGAATTCAAGGTTCATAGTCTTAAAAACTTCATATGTAAACTCTTTTAAATTAAGTAACATATACTTTGGTGCGTTGTGAATAAGTTATACTTATTTATAACGATCTCATTCAAGTAGCCATGATCTAGAAAATGTAATACAATTTTGTCTTATCTTAGTTTCTATGCAGATGGAGAATTCTACTCATTTTAATATAATCAATTGTCATTACATTTTCCTTTATTAACGCTGCAATGGCTTGTTCGATACTTATTCTCATTTGTGCCGTAAAATTAGCCAAGTCAACTTGGCTCCAAATACCTCCTAATGACTCTTACCAACATCCCCCATAAGACTTGGTAAGAACTTAGGATAACCTAGACATAACCTTTACATAGAGTAAATCACATACATACCT
The DNA here is from genome assembly GCA_029844215.1 of Przewalskia tangutica. Classification (NCBI taxonomy): domain Eukaryota; kingdom Viridiplantae; phylum Streptophyta; class Magnoliopsida; order Solanales; family Solanaceae; genus Przewalskia; species Przewalskia tangutica. The sequence continues at coordinate 17,947,496 of CM056740.1, forward strand.
CTTAACTTCTAAGAGTAGGAGGGAACATGAAATATTACCACATGTATATTCCATACATAGAATCATGCCAAAAGAAGGAAGAGGTTCACATACCTCGCGACGATTATCGACAAGTAGCAAAATGCTCCAAAGTACTTCCACATTGATAGCTATTCCATCCTTCAAGTATAATACGCTATACTTAGTACTTCAACCTATAATGGCCATAATACGTCCATTAACTTCTTACTCTAGACGTAGGATATTATAAGTGCAAAGTCACTAAATTCTACGGAAAATCGGACAACACTTCCTTTGTTTCTACATACTTTGCCACCTTTTTCAAGGCCGAATTAAATAACCAAACACGCCACATTTAAGGCCCAACAATGCAATTAACAATAGGGGATTACACGCCTACTAGACGTGTAAAATTCCGCCCCACAATTGATATCAAACTAATACAACAACAAGTGTAAATCCGGCAATCTTGGGATACAACAATACCAATTCTTATCCAATTTCCTTTTCAATCCAAGTTGTTAGCATAACATGATATCAAGTCGCAATCAATTATAACTACTATAATCTTCAAGTAAGTAACATGCGACGATTCTAAATACGACCAAATTGTAATCCAACTTCAAATGGCTAATATGTCATTTCGGATTTTAGGCTACAACAATCCATAACACTTATAAAACTTCAACACATATACTTCATGCTAGCAAACATATAAGGCTAACAACAATATATAATCTTGTAACACTTTAATAGACAAGATTATTACCTCAACGAGTCTTAGTCCAACTTCAAATCCGAAGTCGCTCCCTAGCAACTTAGAGCCTCTTCTAGACACTTCAATCCGCCACTTGAGACCCTTAGAATATCACAAACCACTTCCCTTAAATCTTCCAATCAAAACCTAGAAAAGCAACTAGGTTTTCACCTTGCGACTAATACGAAAACGCTATTTTTCCGGGATCTTTCTATTGAGATACCCTTACAATACCCTCATGAACCTTGGTTTAATGTTTGGAGCTTATTGGACAACAAACAAATTTTTTTCTTTTTCTTTCTTGTAGAACCCGAGAGCTCCTAGTAGTGTGCTTCCAATTTCTTGAAAATTTGGCTAAGTATAGAAGTTGTCTTGCTACTAGTACTACTATATAGTTCAATGGAGGGTCAAGATGTGCACAAATGTGTGGTTTGGATGAAATTCTTTTAAATATCAAGACTTGTGGTCCCATTGACTAAGTCAACATTGTCAAGCTCTTCAACTTGCAAGAATTTGTCTTCCTAACAATGGTCAAATGACCCTTTTGTCCATGCCTAAATTCGTCCAAGGCAACATAAGGGGGGGTGACACGTGTCGCCCTCCCATTCGTCACAATATTACGTTTTCCGACAATTCCATAATTCCGATAAATTTTTACAAGTCTCTAATCTTAACATTTGGGATTCTCACGTACGTTCTTAAAACATGTCCTGTAAATACGGGGTGTAACATTCTTCCCCCCTTAGAAACATTCGTCCACGAATGTTCTTTCAGAGCTCACTCTATCATTTCTCGGCATAATCTCATAAAACTACACTTAATGAAACCTAAATATGCCACTTATGGCCCTAATACCTCGCACACTCATATCCGTCCATCATAAGCCCAAAAAAAGGGATTATCTTTTCGTACTTCCAACCCCTTCTAGCATATACATAGTCTCAATATAATCTGTTCATGACACTTAAACATACAACAACTTTATCATGCATACATGTTTCTAAAAGGTCAAAGACATATCTGAAATCATATAGGTGGTTCAAAGGACCGCTAAAACTGGGAACTTCCTGTTATACCCCGTATTTCCAGAGTATGTACGTAAGGGCGTACGTACAAAAGTTTAGCCTTAGTTAGGCATAGGGGGGACGAAAAATTGTGCACACCTATCAAAAAGAATCGTTTTTCGACGAAACGTTTTACAAAACTTGCGAAGGGAAAATTACGGCTATGTCATTTATATTTTTTGCGGATTTTTCCGAGAGACGAAATATTTTGGACCAACGAGAGGGCGACACTTGTCACCCTCTAATTGGCGGATGTGTGGGCGGTAATGGGACGAATTGGAAGTCTTGGAGTAGGTAGGATATTTGTGATATTTGTGTGGTAGTTGGATAAGTTACACATGGATGAATCCTCACCCTACACTTGCCTACCACTTGGCTTCATCTTGGCCATTGGTTGGCCTATAAATACCCCCTAACTTGAAGGTTTTCTTCATCCACAAATCATTCTCCAAGTCTTGAAAATCCTTCCCCCTCTCTTGTAGTGTTTCGTCCAACACTCCCCCTCCCCCTTAAGAAGGCCTTGGCCGAAACATCTTCCCCCTCTAGCCTAGTAGCTCTAGCCGAAACCCCCCCCCCCCCTGGTAGAAAGTTGTCTTCCAAGTATAGTTACTATTCCTAAATACCCTAGCCCAAATCCCGTATAGTACTTAGTAGAAGTTGTGAAGAGGTTCTAAGGGTTTCTTGGAGCTATCGGAGCGCGCAATTAGGAGCTAAACCTTGCTCAGGATCGACTTTTAACTTGGATAATTTTGGGCTTATCGAGGTAAATACTCTTGTCCTTCTATTGTAATTGGATATTACATGTAAGAATAGTTAAGACTTGAGTATAAGACACTTAGAAGGATATTAAAGAAAGAATTGAACTGTAATTACACTGAAGGATATTACAGAATAGAATTGAACTGTTATCACAGTAGAAGGGTATAAAAGAAGAATAATTGAACTATACTTACATAGAACTGTTTTCACAGTAGACTTGAGTAGCTTGACGGGTAGGGAAGTGCTGCCCAATTTTCCGTAGAATAGAGAACCCTCTCGCTAGAATCACATGAATAGTCTAGACGTTGATAGACGTATTTGACTATTATAGGCGATTCTTCTGCGCGACATATTCGACTTGGCAGGTGGATTTCGCCAAGAAGGTATGTGATTCTTCCTATACTCTTGAGCATGATATTTTAAAAAATATATATAGTACGGTAGACGTACGTGTGTTAACGGAACGTAGTTTTACGGCAATGTCTTTGACTTAAGCCTGAATAATAAGAACCTTGAAATATTTCAAAAGAATTATGAATCAGTTTTAAAAGAAGAGTAATACTGGATTTTTAAACAGAAAGCTTAAGAGTTATACTAGCTTTATGGGAAGTTAGGTATAACGACTTAAGAAAGATAAAAGGAACAGTTTTACTTGTTTGTTTATGAAAATCTTGCATTGACTTCTGCAAAGTATAGTAAGATGGTTTGATAAGTAAACATGTTATGATACTATGTGTGTGTCACGACCCGTTCCGGGGCCCGTGACTGGTGCCTTACCGGGGCACCCAAGTAGTCATACATCAGAGTAATCAGCGGAAATATAAAGCAAGACATGAAACAGTTTATAAATTAAGACACAGTTTATGTGAGAAAACATCGCCTTTCGGCATATATATATATATAACCATGGTTTAGCAGTTACATCCGACAATCGCATAACATGACTACATGCACTTAAGGAAATATATACAACTATGGCGGGACAGGGCCCCGCCATACCCTGACTGTACAAAACTATCTACAACAGGGAGATCATACCAAAAGTAGAGCCTCCGGAAGAGATGGAGCTCCTGACACCAACGTAGAGATCCTAAGGATGCGGATCTAGCACCTGCTTGCCCTTACCTGCGGCATGAACGCAGCCCCCCGAAGGAGGTCAGTACAACAGGTACTAAGTATGCGAAACTGTAAAGTACTTAAATGAAAACATATCATTTTTAAAACCAGTTTACAAATATGTGTGAAACAACCAAGGAAACCGCACGTAGTGCCACATCACAAACAAGAGCAACAATAGGTAACTGTAATAAGTCTTGTCTAGGCTGCGAATGATCGAAACAGGGCCACTCGCCCATATCATCATTCTGCAAGCCTAATCCTGGACTCCCGGAGTCCGCATAGGCCACTCACGTGGGCCCGCATGAGGTATAACCCCGCATCGAGGGTAGCTACTCCTAAGATCGCCCCGACTCGTTGTCCGCATGGCCACATAGACCGCATGAGGTATAACCCCGCATACTAACCTAGAACTCTCGTAGCTCCGCATAGGCCCCCTGGACCCGCATGAGGTATTCTCGAATCATGGTCCTGCATCACCGAGTCTACCCCAGACGGAGGCGCTTAACCCCCGGTATCATCTCAAGAGGTGAGTGATAGTATACTAACATAACAACTTAACTTTAAACAACATAAGCACAACAAGGATACTCACCTATACAAACGTTACAAGATACTAGCACACATAGCATCATATCATGTCTACCTATCAAACCATCTTATTATTCTTTCTCAATATAAGTCTTGTTATAAACACATAGGCAAACTTGTTTCTTTTATCAATTTTAAGTGGTTATACTTACTTCCCATAAAGCTAGTATAACTCTTAAGCTTCGCTTAAAACCAATTAGTTCTCTTACATTAATATGATTCAGAGTCTTTTGAAATGTTTTCGATTCTTTATTATTCAAAGCTTAAGCGTGAGGCATCACGTAAGTATTATTCAGGCTTAAGCCGTGAGGCATTGCCGTAAGTATTATTCAGGCTTAAGTCAAAGACATTGCCATAGTTATTATCCAGTTAACACATGTACGTCTACCGTACTATATATATTGTAAAAATATCATGCTTTAGGAAGAATCACATACCTTCTCAGCGAAAACCACCTGCCAAGTTGAATATGTCGCGCGCAGAGAGTCAGCCTATAATAGTCACAGATATCTATCAAAGACTACTCTGAAGGTCATTCTAAACAGAGGGTTCATAATTCTACGGTAAGTCGGGCAGACTTCCTACCCGGTGAGCTATATAAGTTCATCGTGAAAACAAATTCCTATGTAAGTACAATTTGATTATTCTTCTTTAAACCCTTCTACTGTGGTAACATTTCAATTCTATTATGTGATATTCTTATTAGTGATTAATACTTATTCTTATACTTCTACAGTATGCATTCTCTAATACAAGAGAGGGTTAGGATTATTACCTCGTTAAGCCAAATAATATCCTAGAAAAGTCGCTACCGAGCAAGGTTTTGCTCCTAAGTTGTATGCTCCAGAACCTTAGAAGTTCTTCACAACTTCTACTAAGTACTAAGGTATTTGGGCTAGGGTATTTTGGGCATTATAACGATACAAGAAGGTAACTTTTCTACCAAGGGAGGGGGTAGATTTTGGCTAGGCTAGGGAGTATTCGCCAAGGGCCACTTAGGCTAGAGGGAAGAGGGCTTGGACGAAATGGCTAACAAGGGAGAAGGGAGGATTTTCAAGACTTGAAAGTAATTTGTGGATGAAGAACTCTTCATCTTAAGGGGGTATTTATAGGTCAAGAAGTTGCCAACCAATGGCCAAGATTTAGACAAGTGCAAGGCAAGTGTAGGGTGAGGATTAACTATACACAAATATCCTACCAACTCCTTGACTTGTGCACAAGGCACAAAAAACGTGTTCCTCCTAGCCCAAATCGTCCAAATGGACGATTTCAAGTCCATCAATTGGAGGGTGACAAGTGTCGCCCTCCCGTTGGTCCAAAATGTTTCGTCTCTAAAAATCCGCAAAATTAGAAATGGCATAGCGGAATTTACCCTACGAAAGCCGTGGGAAACGTTTCGTCGGAAAACTATTCGCTTGTGAGTTGTGCCTAAAAAAAACGTTTTGCCTAAACTTTAAGGCTAGACTTTTTGTACGTATTCCCTTACGTACATACTCTGGAAATACGGGGTATAACATTCTCCCCCCCTTAGAAACATTCGTCCCGAATGTTCCTTCCCAAGACAGTTAACGATAAGATTCTTCATAACTTAGATTGCAAATGCCACACACGCCACGTAACAACACTTAGGCGTAAACGATAACGAAAATTTACAAGTAGGAAAGTGAATTACCCGGAGGTGGGAATAGGTGAGGATACTTCGCCTCATGTCCTCCTCGGCTTCCCACGCCATCTCCTCCCGAGCTCGTTCCGCCACAAGACTTTGACGGCCACGCCCTTCGTCCGCAGACGCCTAACTCGACGATCGACTATCGCTATGGAATCTCCTCATACGATAACCCCTCGGTCACCGACATCGTCAATCGGGTGTACCTAGATGGATCCCCGATACATCTCCTCAAAGATAGATACGTGAAAACCGGATGCACCGCCTCCGGATCGGACACAGATCCAACTCATAGGCAACCTTGCCTACCTGCGGACAACTAAACGCCCAATGTACCTAGGGTCGAAGTTCCCTTCTTCCCGAATCTCATCACACCCTTCATGGGTGACACCTTCAGAAAACCCAATCATCAATCGAACTCGGATGTCGACGACGATGATCTCGATACTACTGGCCGACTCGAGCCATTAATAGCCGCCTGGATAAGCTTCACCTTATCCATCGCGCCGCACCAACCGTCCCACTAGCCGCACTCGCCCACATCGAACCAACCTATAGGCTATCTCGCACTTCCTCCCATACAAGGCCTCATAAGGCGCCATCCGAATACCGAGTGGTAGCTATTATTATACGCGAACTCAACTAGAGGCAAATGATCCTCCCAACTACCATCGAAGTCAATAACACAAAGCTCGCAGATATCCTCAAGAGTCCGGATAGTGCGCTCGCTGTCCGTCTGCTGTGGATGAAATGCAGACTCGTGCTCACCGCCCCTAAACTCCTCGAAGGACCTCCGTGTTAGCCGTAACGGGCTCTCATGCGATATGATCGTAGGGACTCATGCACCGACGATCTCTGATGTAAAGTCCGCATAATCCTCACCAAAAGTCGCCCCGACGGAAGAAAGTGGGCTGATTTCGACCGTCGACGATAACCCATATAGAATCATGTCTCCTCTGAGTGCGAGGTAATCCTGTGATGAAGTCCATGTTGATTACCTCCCACTTCCAGGTCGGGATCTCAATCGTCTGTAACAAACCACCAGGCCTCTGGTGCTCTACCTTCACCTGCTGACAACACGGCACTGAGCTACGTACTCTGCAACGTGCCTCTTCAAGCCATCCCACCAATACACAGATCTAAGGTCGTGGTACATCTTGGTCGACCCCGGATGGATAGAGTAACGCGCGTTGTGTGCTTCCCCAAGAACCTGCTGCCGAAGTCCTGAAACATCTGGAACACACAGTCTGCCCTCAAACCTTAGCACCCCATCAGGTGCTACCTCAAAAGGACCCTTGCCCTCACGAAGAGCTGTATCACGATATCGAATCAAAGCCGGATCCTCGAATCGGCCTCTTCACCTCCTCGGCGATGGAAGACTCGGCAACCTCACGAACTCTAACCCCATCGCTATCGAATCAATCAAGCGGACACCAAGGCTCGCTAACCGATGCAAATCACGAACCATGTCCTCCTCTCTAGCTGCACATCCGATAGGCTCCCATCGACCTACGACTAAGAGCATCCGCCACAACATGGCCTTCCCCGTGGTACAGATATCAACATCGTAATCCTTAAGCAACTCTAACCACCGTCTCGCCGTAAGTTCGCCTCCTCTGTGAAGATATACCGAGGCTCTTGTGGTCTGTATAAATATCCACGTGAACCCCATACAAATAGTGCCTCCGGATCTTCAAAGCGTGAATCACTACGCTAACTCAAATCATGGTGGGGTAGTTCCTCCGTGTTTCTTCACCGTCGGGATGCATATGCTATAACCCCGCCATGCTGCATCAACACATCCCAACCCGATGCTCGACGCATCACAATACACGACATAACCATCCGACCCTCCGGAAGAGTAAGAACGGGCGGCGTCAATCTCTCTTTCAAAGAATCGAAACCCCGCCACAAGCATCGATCATCGGAACTTGGCTGCCTCGAGTCAGCCTAGTCAATGGTGCGTAGATAGAAGCAAACTTCCACGAACCGATAATAACTGCAAGGCCCGTAAATCGCGAACCTCTCGGAGTAAGAGGTCAGGCCAAGTCCTGATCGCCGATCTTGGCCGTATCCACTGAATGCCATCAGCCCGGCAATATGCCCAAGAAACGCCATCAAGTCAACCAAAACTCACATTTGGAAAACTTGGCGCATAATCGCCGATCTCGAGAATCACAAGATAGCCTCAAATGCTCTGCATGCTCCTGCTCTGAGCGAGAATAAACCAAGATATCATCAATGAACACTATCACAAACGTGTCCAAAAATGGTTTGAACACTCGGTTCATCAAATCCATGAATACCGCCGGAGCATTGGTCAACCCAAAAGACATGACCCTGAACTCATAATGCCCGTCACGGTCCGAATGCGATCTAGGGACATCCACCTCTCTGACACGAACCTGATGATAGCCCGAACGCAGATCAATCTTGGAGAAACATCTCGCGCCCTGCAACTGGTCGAACAAATCATCAATCACAGGAAGGGTATTCGTTTAATGGTCACCTTGTTCACCGTCAGAATCAACACACATGCGCGGCCCCGCCCTTCTTCTTTACGAACAATACCGGCACTTCTGTGGGGAAACATCGGGCCTAATGAAGCCGCTTCTCCAAAGAAATCCTCACCTGGTCCTTGCCTTCTCTCAACTCGGCAAAGCATTCTCGTATGGCGGAATGGAAATAGGCCGAGTATGTGGCAATATGTCAATACATAACTCGATCTCCTCTCGGGAGGATACCCGGAGGTCATCCGAAACACGCCTGGGAACTCACGACCATCGAATCGATCGAAAATCTGGTACCGCAGCCTTCAGATCAAACACCCGAACGAGATGGTAGATATACCCTTCTCGCACCATCTTCCTAGCCTTGAGGTAGGAAATAAACCTACCCTCTGCGATACCGCGTTCTCCCACTCAACAACCGGCTCCTCGTGAAACCGGAACTGCATTACTCTCTCTCGCAGCCTACATTGGCGTTGCAAGAAGCTAGCCATTCCATCCCCATAATCCCGTCGAAGTCTATCATCTCAAACTCTTTCATGTCGGCTAGGGTCCGACGATCAGAATGGTCACAGACAAGCTCTATATACCCGCCGAGCTACCACCGAATCACCATGGCGTAGCTACCTCGAAAGGGTCTATGGACTCGTGTTCTATCCCTATCCTACTAGCAACAAGGGAGATATATAGGATGCAGTAGAACCCGGATCTATCAAAGCATACACATCAAACCCGAGAACCGATAAGGTACCGTGGACGACATCGGTGAGGCCTCCCGATCCCGCTTTGGACAAAGCATAAATGCGGTTCTCGAGGACCGCTAGAATCGACCCGAGCCACGACCGCCGCGACTGCTGACCCATGAGCACCACGCCCGGGCGAGTAATCGTAGGAGATGATGAAGCGGCAATGAACTCGGGCGGTGCCCTACCACCGCCACGCCCGGCCGACAGCCGCAAAGTGACCCCGCTGGCCACAATCAGAACAAGCTCCAAAAGTAGTACCACACTTCCCGTAATGGGATCCACCGCATCGCCACACCGGGTGGTCCCGATCGCCGCACTCGCTACTCGACGCTCAAGCCCTGGCCCTGGCCCGCCTCGAAAACTCGGGCCGCGGCCGAGGACGCGCAGAGTGCTCGAAGGCCGTGGTGCGAATCTAGATCGCCGAGGCCGCCACCACGATAACCACCGTAAGGCCCTCCGCCCCGCCTTCTTCGCTGTCTGCCCACTCGTCGACCGCGCCTCGCATCCAAGGGCGTGAGCTCGCATGTGGTAATGTCCATACCCGGCCGAGAGAAACCCCGCACATGACTTCGCCATATAGTCGCTTCAGCCCTGACATAGCGGTGCACCCTATCCTCCATATCTGCTACCAATGCCGGGACATATCGAGCCAATGAATCAAACTCGACATTGTACTCCCCGACAAGGCGCCCTCTCTGCCTCGCCAGAAAAATCTATCACCGCGCCTCCTCATCCGCGAGGCAAGAAGTGAGTGAGGAAAGCCTCGAGAACTCATCCCAAGTACCGGGACGCTGCTCTCCCGATAACTCCCATGAATCAAACCAATCGATCGCGGTATCACGCATTTATGTGAACCAAAGATCACGGACTCGGTCTCCGACGCCCGATCACTCTCAAAATCCTCAAGCCGACGGATGAACTCCTCGCGATCATCCTCCGCCTCGACCCATAAAACTCCGTGGGCTACAACTCAAGAAGTCTCGTAGCCTCAAACTCTCTCGCCTCGGGTGAACAACGGTATGACCGAGCTGAGCCGAACTGAATCGCCGCATCCAGCCTCTCTCGACGGCCACAACTTTAGCCAAAAGCGGGCCATCTCCTTGTACCCTAACCTCCGCCCGGTGTGCCGCGGGATGAGGTGTGGTACCGTGGTCTCGCTGGCCGGGCGGCGTCATAGAACTCGCCGCCTCGTATAGACTGGGCACGAGCCCTCGTGACTCGGGTGTCTCGCTAGCGCCTCCTCGGCCGCCTTGCCCTTCGGGCCCGGGTTGCCTTCGTGGAGGCATAATCACATGTGAAAGGAATACGTTAGAGGGTCCAACCTATAACACGACTCTAAAGCACGATATCGTAATGAGAAGAATGGAAACCAATCCTAAATATCCTATAGCCTCCGATTATTGGTGTGGTGCACAACACACCGATAATCAAGACTCTACTAGATACGGTTCAGACACTTTCCGAGGATTAATCGCTTCGATACCACTTTTGTCACGACTGCTCGGCCCGTGGATCGTGCCTTACCGGCACCCAAGTAGTCATACATCGAGTAATCCGGAAATATAAAGCAAGACATGAAACGCTTTATAAATTAAGACACGCTTATGTGAGAAAACATCGCTTTCGATATATATATATATAACCATGGTTTAGCGCTACATCCGACAATCGCATAACATGACTACTGCACTCTAAGGAAATATATACAACTATGGCGGACAGGCCCCGCCATACCTCGATCAGACAAAACTATCTACAACAGGGAGATCATACCAAAAGTAGAGCCTCCGGAAGAGATGGAGCTCCCGACACCAACGTAGAGATCCTAAGGATGCGGATCTAGCACCTGCTTGCCCTTACCTGCGGCATGAACGCAGCCCTCGAGGAGGTCGAGACAACAGTACTAAGTATGCGAAACTGTAAAGTACTTAAATGAAAACATATCATTTTTAAAACCAGTTTACAAATATGTGTGAAACAACCAAGGAAACCGCACGTAGTGCCACATCACAAACAAGAGCAACAATAGGTAACTGTAATAGGTCTTGTCTAGGCTGCGAATGATCGAAACAGGGCCACTCGCCCATATCATCATTCTGCAAGCCTAATCCTGGACTCCCGGAGTCCGCATAGGCCACTCACATGGGCCCGCATGAGGTATAACCCCGCATCGAGGGTAGCTACTCCTCGGCATCGTCCTGGACTCGTTGTCCGCATGGCCACATAGACCGCATGAGGTATAACCCCGCATACTAACCTGGAACTCTCGTAGCTCCGCATGGCCACATAGACCGCATGAGGTATAACCCCGCATACTAACCTGGAACTCTCGTAGCTCCGCATAGGCCCCCTGGACCCGCATGAGGTATTCTCGAATCATGGTCCCAGACCGCCTGAGTCTACCCCGCATCGGAGGGCAGCTTAACCCCCGGTATCATCTCAAGAGGTGAGTGATAGTATACTAACATAACAACTTAACTTTAAACAACATAAGCACAACAAGGATACTCACCTATACAAACGTTACAAGATACTAACACACATAGCATCATATCATGTCTACCTATCAAACCATCTTATTATTCTTTTCTCAATATAAGTCTTGTTATAAACACATAGGCAAACTTGTTTCTTTTATCAATCTTAAGTGGTTATACTTACTTCCCATAAAGCTAGTATAACTCTTAAGCTTCTGTTTTAAAAACCAATTAGTTCTCTTCTGTTAATATGATTCAGTAGTCTTTTGAAATGTTTTCAGTTCTTTATTATTCAGGCTTAAGCCGTGAGGCATTGCCGTAAGTATTATTCAGGCTTAAGCCAGGCATCACGTAAGTATTATTCAGGCTTAAGTCAAAGACATTGCCATAGTTATTATCCAGTTAACACATGTACGTCTACCGTACTATATATATTGTAAAATATCATGCTTTAGGAAGAATCACATACCTTCTCAGCGAAAACCACCGCCAAGTCAATATGTCGCGCAGAGAGTCAGCCTATAATAGTCACATATATCTATCAAAGACTACTCTGAAGGTCATTCTAAACAGAGGGTTCATAATTCTACGGTAAGTCGGGCAGCACTTCCCTACCCGGTGAGCTATATAAGTTCATCAGGAAAACAAATTCTATGTAAGTACAATTTGATTATTCTTCTTTAAACCCTTCTACTGTGGTAACAGCTCAATTCTATTCGTGATATTCTTCTAAGTGATTAATACTTATTCTTATACTTCTACAGATGCATTCTCTAATACAAAAGAGGTTAGGATTATTACCTCAGTAAGCCCAATAATATCCTAGAAAAGTCATACTGAGCAAGGTTTTGCTCCTAAGTTGTATGCTCCAGAACCTTAGAAGTTCTTCACAACTTCTACTAAGTACTCAGGTATTTGGGCTAGGGTAGGTTGGGCATTATCACGATACAAGAAGGTAACTTTTCTACCCAGGGAGGGGGGTAGATGTTTGGCTAGGATAGGGGGGAGTATTCGGCCAAGGGCCACTGAGGCTAGAGGGGGAAGAGGGCTTGGACGAAATGGCTAAACAGGGAGAAGGGAGGATATTCAAGACTTGGAAAGTAATTTGTGGCTGAAGAACTCTTCATCTTAAGGGGGGTATTTATAGGTCAAGAAGTTGCCAACCAATGGCCAAGATTTAGACAAGTGCAAGGCAAGTGTAGGGTGAGGATTAACTATACACAAATATCCTACCAACTCCTTGACTTGTGCACAAGGCACAAAAAACGTGTTCCTTCCTAGCCCAAATCGTCCAAATGGACGATTTCAAGTCCATCAATTGGAGGGTGACAAGTGTCGCCTCCGTTGGTCCAAAATGTTTCGTCTCTGAAAAATCCGCAAAATTAGAAATGGCATAGCCGAATTTACCCTACGAAAGTCGTGGAAACGTTTCGCCTGAAACTATTCGCTTTGTGAGTTGTGCCTAAAAACGCTTTGCCTAAACTTTAAGGCTAGACTTTTTGTACGTATTCCTCACGCATATACCGGAAATACGGTATAACAAAGGTGTTATTGTCTTGTGATGTTATTCCTGTTGTGCTTACGTTGTTAAACGTTAAGCCCGTTGTACTGTTATTATATCACATACCCCCTTGACTTATTATACCGAGGGATTGCCACCCTTGATGCGGGTCTATACGGCCTATACGGTCTGTGTGACTATGCGAGTCGCGGAGTTCCAGGATTGATCATTCCGGTGTTTTATCCGACGCGGGGATGCCCTATGCGATCCGTGTGACTATGCGGTCTATTGAGACTATGCGGATCGCGGAGTCCGTGAGGGTACCGGGTTAGCTACCCCGATGCGAGAATACCTCATGCGGTGCGTGTGTGACCTATGCGGACTGCGGGAGTCCACGATTAGGCACGCATAATGATACTATGGGCGATTGGCCTTGCTTCGATCATTCGCGGCCTAGAAAAGACCTGTTACAGTTTACCTATTATTGTTCTTGTTTGTGATATGGCACTATGTGCAATTGAACTGATTGTATTTGCAAATGGTTTTAAATACTTTGATTTCATTTAATGTACTTTACAGTTTCACATACTTGGTACCTGTTGTACTGACCTCCTTCGGGGGGGCTGCGTTCATGCCGCAGGTAAGGGCAAACAGGTGCTAGATCCGCATCCTTAGGATCTCTACTTTGGTGTCAGGAGCTCCATCTTCTCCGGAGGCTCGACTTTTGGTATGGTTCTCCCTGATGTTGTAGATATATGTACATTCAGGGTATGGCGGGGCCCTGTCCCGCCATAGTTGTTTACATTCCTAGAGGTCTGTAGTCCTATTGTAAGGTTGGGATGTAACTGCCAAACTTGATGTTTATATATATATGCCGGAAGGCGACATTTTCTCAGATAAAACTGTGTCTCATTTTACAACTGTTTCATATCTTGTGTTTATATTCCGCTGATTACTCTGATGTATGACTACTTGGGTAAGGCACGATCCACGCCCCGAACGGTCGTGACAAAAGTGGTATCGAGCGATTAATCCTAGGAAAGTGTCTACAGATCGTATCTAGTAGTCTTGATTATCGGTGTGTTGTGTACCACACCAATAATCGTGAGGCTATAGGATATTTAGGATTGGTTTCCATTCTTCTCACTCGAGATCTTGCCTTAGAGTCGTGTTATAAGTTGGACCCCTCTAACGTATTCCTTTTCTGTAACAGTTATGCCTCCACGTAAGGCAACCCGGGCCCAGAAGGGCAAGGCAGCCGAGGGAGCTGCTAGTAGGACACCGAGAGTCACGAGGGCACATGCCCAATTCTTACCCGAGGCGATACCTCAGACGGCGAGTTCCATGACGCCGTCGCCCCAAAGAGAGACCACGCACTGCATTCTCCGGTCCCACACCGCGCAGGTGTTAGGGTACAAGGAGATGGCCCAATTGCTGGCCAAGATCGTGGCGCATACGAGGATAGGCCGATGCGCAGTTCGCCCACCCGTGAGTACCCGTGGTTCACCCGAGGCGATAGTTTGAGGCTACGGATTTTCTCGAGTTGTAGCCCGCGAGTTCTACGGGTCGAGGCACGAGGATGATCCGCAGGAGTTCATCCGCCGCCATTCTGAAGGATCATGCGGGTGATCAAGGCTTCGAGACCGAGTCGTGACATTCGGTTCGACGGCCGCGTGATACCGCAATGATCGGGTTTGACTCGTGGGAGCTCTCCCGGGGAGAGCATGCGCCTCCAGCTGTATGGGACGAGTTTTCGGAGGCCTTTCTCACGCACTTCTTGCCTCCACAGATGAGGAGGGCACGGGCCGACAGATTTTTGTTGTTGAGACAGAGAGGACGCACAGTTATGGAGTACAACGTTGAGTTCGATTCGTTGGCTCGATATGTCCCTGCGTTGGTAGCAGATATGGAGGACAGGGTGCATCGCTACGTCACCGGGCTAGATGATTATATGGCCGAGTCTCAGCGGTGTGGCTCTTCAGCCAGGCATGGATATTACCCGCATGCAGGCTCATGCACTTGGATGCGAGGAGCGTAGAGACCGACGGGTCGACAGATATCAGCAGCAGAAGAAGGCCAAGACGGCCGGTTCTTTTGGTAGTTCTCGAGGTGGACGGCCTCAGCAGACGTCTAGATTCGCACCACAGCCAGCTCAGAGCACTCCTACATCGTTTTCGGTACAGCCAGAGCATTCGGGGGCAGGTCAGGGCCCCAAGACTTCGGACTTTCAGGGTAGCAAGGGTGCTAACCGATCGAGGTCTGCTCAGTGTGTCCGTTGTGGTAGATTCCATTCAGGGAGCTGTAGTACTACTTCGGGAGCTTGCTATACTTGTGGCCAGCAGGGTCATTATGCGAGGGCCTGTCCGACCAGAGGCAGCGCAGAGGGTAGGGGTCACCGCAGGTCTGCTGTCGCCTTCATCCCCTGAGCTACACGCCCGAGGCGTGGTACTCATGGACCAGCAGGTCGCGGCAGAGGTAGTGGCGCGGGTCCCAGTTCTAGCGGTCCTCAGAACCGCATTTATGCCTTGTCCAGCCGGCAGGACCAGGAGGCATCGCCTGACGTCGTCACATGTACCTTATCGGTTTCTGGATTTGATGTGTATGCCTTGATAGATCCGGGTTCTACTCTGTCCTATATATCTCTCCTTATTGCTAGTAGGATAGGGATAGAGCCTGAGTCCATAGACCCTTTCGAGGTAGCTACGCCAGTGGGTGATTCGGTGGTAGCTCGGCGGGTATATAGGGCTTGTCCAAAGGACCGTATGCAATGCCGACTCCTAGCCGACTTAATAGAGTTGGATATGACTGATTTCGATGTGATCATGGGTATGGATTGACTAGCTTCTTGCTACGCCAATGTAGACTGCAGGGAGAGAGTGGTACGGTTCCACTTTCCTGAGGA
The DNA here is from genome assembly GCA_029844215.1 of Przewalskia tangutica. Lineage (NCBI taxonomy): Eukaryota > Viridiplantae > Streptophyta > Magnoliopsida > Solanales > Solanaceae > Przewalskia > Przewalskia tangutica. The sequence goes on from CM056740.1 coordinate 17,963,582, forward strand.
GCCGGTTGTTGAGTGGGAGGAACATCAGTACGCCGAGGGTAGGTTTATTTCCTACCTCAAGGCCGTAAAGATGGTGCGCAGGGTATATCTACCATCTCATTCGGGTGTTTGATATCGAGGTCGCGGTACCAGATTTTGATCGATTCCAGAGTCGTGAGTTCCCGATGTGTTTCCGCACGACCTTCCGGTATCCTCCCGAGAGGAGATAAAGTTTTGTATCGATGTCTTTGCGGACACTCGCCTATTTCCATTCCGCCATACGTAATGGCACCGCCGAGTTGAGAGAGTTGAAGGACCACCGAGAGATTTGCCGGAGAAGGGCTTCATCGACCTAGTGTTTCTCCCCGGGAGCGCCGGTATTGTTCTTGAAGAAGAAGGACGGGACGCTGCGCATGTGTGTTGATTACAGGCAGCTGAACAAGGTGACCATTAAGAACAGATACCCCCTTCCCAGGATTGATGATTTGTTCGACCAGTTGCAGGGTGCGAGATGTTTCTCCAAGATTGATCTACGATCGGGCTATCATCAGGTGCGAGTCAGAGAGGTGGATGTCCCTAGGACTGCATTCCGGACCCGGTACGGGCATTATGAGTTCAGGGTCATGTCTTTTGGGTTGACCAATGCTCCGGCGGTATTCATGGATTTGATGAACCGAGTGTTCAAACCATTTTTGGACACGTTTGTGATAGTGTTCATTGATGATATCTTGGTTTATTCTCGCTCAGAGCAGGAGCATGCGGAGCATTTGAGGATCAGGCCGAGTTCTCCAGGACCAGCAGTTGTACGCCAAGTTTTCGAAGTGTGAGTTCTGGTTGACTTCAGTGGCTTTTCTTGGGCATATTGTCGGGGCTGATGGCATTCGGGTGGATACGGCCAAGATCGAGGCAGTCAGGACTTGGCCTAGACCTACTACTCCGACAGAGGTGCGCAGTTTTCTGGGCCTTGCAGGTTACTATCGGCGGTTCGTGGAAAAGTTTGCTTCTATCTCTGCACCATTGACTAGGCTGACTCAGAAGGCAGCTAAGTTTCAGTGGACTGATGCTTGTGAGCAGGGTTTCCAGTTACTGAAGGAGAGACTGACGACCGCCCCCGTTCTTACTCTTCCAGAGGGTCCAGACGGCTACGTGGTGTATTGTGATGCGTCAGGCATCGGGCTGGGATGTGTGTTGATGCAGCAGGGCAAGGTTATAGCGTACGCATCCCGACAGCTTAAGAAGCATGAGAGGAACTACCCCACCCATGATTTGGAGTTGGCAGCGGTGATTCACGCCTTGAAGATCTGGAGGCACTATTTGTATGGGGTTCATGTGGATATTTATACAGACCACAAGAGCCTCCAGTATATCTTCAGCCAGAGGGAGCTGAACTTACGACAGAGACGGTGGTTAGAGTTGCTTAAGGATTATGATGTCGATATCCTGTACCACCTGGGGAAGGCCAATGTTGTGGCAGATGCTCTTAGTCGTAGGTCGATGGGGAGTTTATCAGATGTGCAGCCAGAGAGGAGAGGCATGGTTCGCGATTTACATCAGTTAGCGAGCCTTGGAGTCCGATTGATTGATTCTGATAGCAGTGGGATTCGAGTTCGAAAGGTTGCCGAGTCTTCCATCGTCGAGGAGGTGAAGAGGCAACAGTTTGAGGATCCGGTTTTGATTCGGTATCGTGATACGGCTCTTCGTGAGGGGAAGGGTCCTTTTGAGGTAGCACCTGATGGGGTGCTAAGGTTCGAGGGCAGGTTGTGTGTTCCAGATGTTTCAGGACTTCGGCAGCAGGTTCTAGGGGAAGCACACAGCGCGCGTTACTCTATCCATCCGGGGTCGACCAAGATGTACCATGACCTCAGATCAGTGTATTGGTGGGATGGCTTGAAGAGGGACGTTGCAGAGTTTGTGGCTCAGTGCCCGTGTTGTCAGCAGGTGAAGGTAGAACACCAGAGGCCTGGTGGATTATTGCAGACGATAGAGATCCCGACCTGGAAGTGGGAGGTGATCAACATGGACTTTATCACAGGATTACCTCACACTCCGAGGAAGCACGATTCTATTTGGGTTATCATCGACAGGCTGACGAAATCAGCCCACTTTCTTTTCGTCAGGACGACCTTTTCGACTGAGGATTATGCCAGACTTTACATCCGAGAGATCGTCAGACTGCATGGAGTCCCTATTTCGATCATATCAGACAAAGGAGCCCAGTTTACGGATAACTTCTGGAGGTCTTTCCAGAAGGGTTTAGGGACGCAGTGAGCTCGAGTAATCGCATTCCATCCACGCATGCACGGACAGGCAGAGCGCACTATCCAGACTCTTGAGGATATGCTGCGAGCCTGTATTATTGACTTCAGGGGTAGCTGGGAGGATCATTTGCCTCTAGTTGAGTTTGCGTATAATAATAGCTACCACTCCAGTATTCAGATGGCGCCTTATGAGGCCTTGTATGGGAGGAAGTGCAGATCGCCGATAAGTTGGTTTGATGTGGGCGAGGTGCAGTTAGTGGGACCAGATATGGTGCAGCAGGCAGTGGATAAGGTGAAGCTTATCCAGGAGCGATTATGACACCGTAGTCGTAAGTCATATGCAGATCATCGTCGTCGGCATCTGGAGTTCGAGATTGATGATTGGGTTTTCCTGAAGGTATCACCCATGAAGGGTGTGATGAGATTCGGGAAGAAAGGGAAACTCAGCCCAAGGTATATTGGGCCGTATCAGATTGTCCGCAGGGTAGGCAAGGTTGCCTATGAGTTGGATCTGCCGTCCGATCTGGAGGCAGTGCATCCGGTGTTTCATGTTTCTATGCTGAGGAGATGTATCGGGGATCCATCTAGGGTGCACCCGATTGACGATGTCCAGGTGACCGAGGGGTTATCGTATGAGGAGATTCCCATAGCGATAATCGATCGTTAGGTTAGGCGTCTGCGGACCAAAGACGTGGCTTCCGTCAAGGTCTTGTGGCGGAACGAGCTCAGGGAAGAGATGACGTGGGAATCTGAGGAGGACATGAGGCAGAAGTATCCTCACCTATTCCCCACACCTCCAGGTAACTCACTTTCCTACTTGTAAATTTTCATTGTCATATTTGCTTAAGTGTTGTATTGTGGCCATGTGTGGCAAACTGTTTAAGTTATGAAGAACCTTATCGTTAACTGTCTTGGGAAGGAACATTCGGGACGAATGTTTCTAAGGAGGGGAGAATGTTATACCCCGTATTTCCAGAGTATGTACGTAAGGGCGTACGTACAAAAGTTTAGCCTTAGTTAGGCATAGGGGGGACGAAAAATTGTGCACACCTATAAAAAAGAATCGTTTTTCGACGAAACATTTTACAAAACTTGCGAAGGGAAAATTACGGCTATGTCATTTATATTTTTTGCGGATTTTTCCGAGAGACGAAATATTTTGGACCAACGAGAGGGCGACACTTGTCACCCTCTAATTGGCGGATGTGTGGGCGGTAATGGGACGAATTGGAAGTCTTGGAGTAGGTAGGATATTTGTGATATTTGTGTGGTAGTTGGATATGGTACACATGGATGAATCCTCACCCTACACTTGCCTACCACTTGGCTTCATCTTGGCCATTGGTTGGCCTATAAATACCCCCCTAACTTGAAGGTTTTCTTCATCCACAAATCATTCTCCAAGTCTTGAAAATCCATCCCCCTCTCTTGTAGTGTTTCGTCCAACACTCCCCCTCCCCCTTAAGAAGGCCTTGGCCGAAACATCTTCCCCCTCTAGCCTAGTAGCTCTAGCCGAAACCCCCCCCCCCCCCCTTGGTAGAAAGTTGTCTTCCAAGTATAGTTACTATTCCTAAATACCCTAGCCCAAATCCCGTATAGTACTTAGTAGAAGTTGTGAAGAACTTCTAAGAGTTTCTTGGAGCTATCGGAGCGCGCAATTAGGAGCTTAACCTTGCTCAGGATCGACTTTTAACTTGGATAATTTTGGGCTTATCGAGGTAAATACTCTTGTCCTTCTATTGTAATTGGATATTACATGTAAGAATAGTTAAGAATTGAGTATAAGACACTTAGAAGGGTATTAAAGAAAGAATTGAACTGTAATTACACTGAAGGATATTACAGAATAGAATTGAACTGTTATCACAGTAGAAGGGTATAAAAGAAGAATAATTGAACTATACTTACATAGGACTGTTTTCACAGTAGACTTGAGTAGTTTGACGGGTAGGGAAGTGCTGCCCAATTTTCCGTAGAATAGAGAACCCTCTGCTTAGAACTGTTTACAGAATAGTCTAGACGTTGATAGACGTATTTGACTATTATAGGCTGATTCTCTGCGCGCGACATATTCGACTTGGCAGGTGGATTTCGCCAAGAAGGTATGTGATTCTTCCTATACTCTTGAGCATGATATTTTAAAATATATATATAGTACGGTAGACGTACGTGTGTTAACGGAACGTAGTTTTACGGCAATGTCTTTGACTTAAGCCTGAATAATAAGAACCTTGAAGTATTTCAAAAGAATTATGAATCAGTTTTAAAAGAAGAGTAATACTGGATTTTTAAACAGAAAGCTTAAGAGTTATACTAGCTTTATGGGAAGTTAGGTATAACGACTTAAGAAAGATAAAAGGAACGGTTTTACTTGTTTGTTTATGAAAATCTTATATTGACTTCTGCAAAGTATAGTAAGATGGTTTGATAAGTAAACATGTTATGATACTACGTGTGTTAGTGTCTTGTGATGTTATTCTTGTTGTGCTTACGTTGTTAAACGTTAAGACCGTTATACTGTTATTATATCACATACCCCCTTGACTTGTTATACCGAGGGCTTGCCACCCTTGATGCAGGTCTATACGGCCTATGCGGTCTGTGTGACTATGCGGAGTTCCAGGATTGATCATTCCGGGTGTTTTATCCCGATGCGGGGGATGCCCTATGCGGTCTGTGTGACTATGCGGTCTATTGAGACTATGCGGACTGCGGGAGTCCAGGAGGGTACCGGGGTTAGCTACCCCCGATGCGAGGAATACCTCATGCGGGTCTGTGTGACTATGGATCGCGGAGTCCAGGATTAGGCACGCATAATGATACTTTGGGCGATTGGCTTTGCTTCGATCATTCGCGGCCTAGAAAAGACCTGTTACAGTTTACCTATTATTGTTCTTGTTTGTGATATGGCACTATGTGCAATTGAACTGATTGTATTTGCAAATGGTTTTAAATACTTTGATTTCATTTAATGTACTTTACAGTTTCACATACTTGGTACCGTTATCGACCTCTTCGGGCCGTTCATGCCGCGGTGGCAAGCAGGTGCTAGATCCGCATCCTTAGGATCTCTACTTTGGTGTCAGGAGCTCCATCTTCTCCGGAGGCTCGACTTTTGGTATGGTTCTCCCTGATGTTGTAGATATATGTACATTCAGGGTATGGCGGGGCTCTGTCCCACCATAGTTGTTTACATTCCTAGAGGTCTGTAGTCCTATTGTAAGGTTGGGATGTAACTGCCAAACTTGATGTTTATATATATATGCCGGAAGACGACATTTTCTCAGATAAAACTGTGTCTCATTTTACAACTGTTTCATATCTTGTGTTTATATTCCGCTGATTACTCTGATGTATGACTACTTGGGTGCCCGGGTAAGGCACCAGTCACGGGCCCCGGAACGGGTCGTGACACTTCCACCACGACATCTGCCACGGCCTGTCGGTGCATGAACATCCTGCCTAGCTATTGAAGGCGAAGAACCCGCAACTGATCCAGTAGACTGTGTTGTCCCACCAGGACCCCCTCTATAAGGACACTCTCTTAACATATGGCCTAGACGACCACAAGAAAAACAAGCACCCGTACAGGCGCGACATACCACAGAATGGAACCTACCACACTGGGCGCATTGAGGCAAAGGTGGCCTCGACTGACTGGAACCCCCATGTTATACCCCGTATTTCCTGAGTATGTACGTGAGGGCGTACGTACAAAAGTTTAAGCCTTAAAGTAGACTAAGGGGCGAAAATTTGTGCACAACTAGCGAAAAGAATCGTTTTCCGACGAAACGTTTTCCGGACTTTGCGAAGGGAAAAATACGGCTATGTCATTTATTATTTTTGCGGATTTTTCCGAGAGACGAAATATTTTGGACCAACGAGAGGGTGACAAGTGTCACCCTCAAGTGGACGAATTCAAGGGCCCTTCTTGGCGTTTTTTGTAGTCAAAGAGTAGGTAGGATATTTTGTGTAGTTGATGAGCAAGTGGGACCCACAAACACTTGTCCAAATCTTGACCCTACACTTGCCCACCACTTGTCTAAATCCTAGCCCTTGAAAGTCCTATAAATACCCCCCCTAAGTTGAAGGATTTCTTCATCCACACTTGTGAAATTTCAAAGCAAAAATCCCTCCCCTCTTAGCAAAGTTCTCGTCCAAGAGTACCCCTCCCCCTTTGTGAGCCTTGGCCGAAACCAACCCCCCCCCCCCCCTTGGTAGAAAAATACTCTTCAAGTATTGTTGCTATTCCAAAATACCTTGGCCCAAATACCTTGTAGTATTCCAAGGTTACCCTTATACTAAAAGCCCAGAAATACTATTATACTTCCTTTAGCCACTAAACGAAACCCTAAGGAAATCTTCATAGCGAGTTGAAGTATTAAGAAGAAGTTGTGTAGAACTTCTAAGGGTTGTTTGGAGCGGGTTGAGCGCCAGTAGGAGCTAAACGTTGCTCAGGATCGACATTAAATCTTGGATAATTTTGGGCTTACAGAGGTAAATACTCCTGTCCTTCTATTGTAATTGGAAATTACATACTGTAGTAGTATAGAAATGAATATAAGATTCATAGAAGAATATTAAAGAAGAAGAATTAAACTGTACTTACATAGGACTGTATTTACAGTAGACTTGTGTAGTTGGCGGGTAGGGAAGTGCTGCCCAATTTTCCTTAGAATAAAGGAATCTGTATCTAGAAGTATTTTACAGAGTAGTCTAGACTTTGATAGACTTATATGACCGTTATAGGTTGAAGTACTGCAAGTAGCGTATTCTACTCGAAGGGTGGAAAAGGCTAGCCGGATTACAGTACTTTGGAGCTATTTGCTAATAGTCGATAATCGTCGCGAGGTATGTGATTCTTCCTATCCTCTTGAGCATGATATTTTAAAAGGAATATATATATAGTACGGTAGACGTACGTGTGTTAACTGAACGTAGTTTTACGGCAATGTCTTTTGACTTAAGCCTGAATAATAAGAATCTTGAAGTATTTCAAAAGAATTAAGAATCGTTTTTAAAAGAAGAGTAATGCTTGGTTTTAAAAGCTTAAGAGTTATACTAGCTTTATGGGAAGTTAGGTATAACGACTTAAGAGAGATAAAAAGAATGGTTTATTGATTTTAGAAGTTAAGAGACTTGATCTTAAAAGATAAGAGACTTGACTTATTTGAACTAATATGAATTTTGTTAAAAAGTGTGAAACCTCATTCGTGAGTAATGAGTACTTGGTTTTTAAAAGGAATAATGTTTTACTGATTTCGGAAATCAGAATAAGTATCGAACAAACCACTGCAGCGCTAATAAAGGGAAATGTATTGAATAATTAAGTATTATTAAAACCAGTAGAAACCTCCATCTGCATAGAAGCTAAGATGAGACAAAATGATATTACATTTCCTAGATCATGGCTGCTTTTATAAGATTGTTATAAACAAGAATAACCTACTCACACATAAGGCTTATTGTTTTAAAAGAGAGTACGTTATTTGATTAAGACTATAAACTATGAAATCTTTCGAAACCTAAAAGACTTGAGTATCTGAAGTTAGGCAAACTTGAACTTTTGGAAAAGAATGTTGTTACTTGACGTTGTTCTAAAAAGTGTAAGCCACTTGGTTTAAAATAGTGTAAAGTACTTGATTTTAAAACATGAACGTATTTGGTACTACGGATAATAGTATCGAGTTGTTTTTACGTAAAAAGAGGTCTTTTTGAAAGGATTAATGTATGTAGTACTTTGGGGTTAAAACCCGGATTTGTTGTAATAAAATAAGAGTCTATAAGTATGTTGAACTTGCCTATGCTTGTGGTAATAGCCTTTGTTGTGCAAGTGTTGTATTTCTGTGCTACCGCGTCTCTCGTTGGAGGGCCGGCTATCTGACTGATTGATGGACATACTGACACGATGGGTGGCCCACGGGTATGCTTCCACTATATCGATCCTTTTGGACATACTGACACGATGGGTGGCCCACGGGTATGCTTCCATTAGGAGTGTGATGTTGTTGTTGTTACATGGACATGTCTACACCGATGAAGAATTCCGGGGGCATGCGGCCATGCGGCGGGTTAATCACCCGGTATATTGTTATCATTGTTACATGGACATGTCTGCACCGATGAAGAATTCCGGGGGCATGCGGCGGGTTGATCACCCGGTATATTGTTATCATTGTTACATGGACATGTCTGCACCGATGCAGAATTCCGGGGGCATGCGGCCATGCGGCAGGGTTGATTACCCTGTACATTGTTATTATTGTTGCATCCTGGACATGTCTGCACCGATGAAGAATTCCGGGGGCATGTGGCCATGATGCGAACATGATTGATGTTGTGGGCGTGAGACCCATAGTTATAATTGAGTGATGACTTTGAGGGCGTGAGTCCCTGACTTGACTGCTTTTATGTTGTGTATTGTATTTTGGTTATCATATATGTCTCCTGCTTTATATAGACTGTTATGATTTAACTACGATTTTCGGGCCACATACTGCAATTGCAGATCGACCTCCTTGGGCCGCGTTCATGCCGCAGTAGAGGTACACCGCCACGATCCTCGCTCTTAGGATCACACCAACAGACAGATTGGGAAGCTCCGTTTCTCCGGAGGCTTATCTTTTGGTATGTTTTCCCTGAGTTATAGGTTCTTGTACATTCAGGGGTATGGCGAGGCCCTGTCCCGTCATAGTTGTTGTATAAAAATCTTAGAGGTCTGTAGCACTGTTGTGGGCAGGGTTGTAAGGATGTAACTGTTCAAAATTTTTAGTTATAAATACAAGAAGGTAACCGTTTGGTTAGCCTGTTTTATTTATAATATCTCTTGTTTCATGTTTAAGTTTTTATTTCCGCTGATTTTCTCTGATGTTGTATCACTAGGGTGCCCGGGGTAAGGCACCAGTCACGGGCCCGGGATCGGGTCGTGACAAAAGTGGTATCAGAGCAGTTAATCCTCGGAAAGTGTCTACAGACCGTGTCTAGTAGAGTCTTGATTATCGATGTGTTGTGCACCACATCTATAATCAGGAGGTTGCAGGACATTTAGGATTGGTTTCCATTCTTCTCATTCTGAGATCGTGCCTTAGAGCTGTGTTGTAAGTTGGACCCCTCTGACGTATCTCGTTTTTACCAGTTATGCCTCCGCGCAAGGCAACCCGGGCCCAGATGGGCAAGGCAGCCGAGGGAGCTGCTAGTAGGATACAGAGGAGTACGAGGGCGCAGGCCCGTCGACTGAGATAGTGCTTCAGGCGACAAGTTTTATGACGCCGCCATTTCAAAGAGAGTTTTAGAGCAGCGATGGGCTGATGAGACCACTGTACCTGCACCTCCAGTCCCACAGCCTGGGGCAGAGGAGTTGGGGTACAAAGAGATGGCCCGCCATCGCCGTGATCGTGGCGAGCATGAAGATAGGCCGATGCAGCAGTTCGATTCGAGAGTACCCATGGTTCACCCGAGATCGATAGTTTGAGGCTACGGACTTTTCGAGTTGTAGCCCGCCAGAGTTCTACTGGTCGAGGCAGGAGGATGTTCCGCAGGAGTTCATCCGGCGATTCACCGATCATGAGAGTAATCAAGGCTTGAGACCGAGTCGTGGTCTTAGGTTCGCATCGGCCGCGTGATACCGCGGTCGATCTGGTTTGATTCGTGAGCTGTCCCGGGAGAGTATGCACTTCCTATTGGGGACGAAGTTCTCGAGGCATTTCTTGCACACTTCTTGCCTCGCGGATGAGGAGGGCTTGGGCCGGCAGATTTTTGATGTGAGGCGAACGAGCGCATGATTGGGAGTACAATGTGGAGTTCGACTCATTGGCTCGGTACGTCCCCGCTGTAGTAGCTGATATGGAGGACAGAGTACACCGCTACGTCACCGGGCTAGATGACTACTTGGCAGAGGCTTGTTCGAGTGTAGCTCTTCAGCCGGGCATCGACATTGCCCGCATGCAGGCTTATGCACTTGGGTGTGAGGAGCAGAGAGGTCGACGGAATGACCAAGATCAGCAGAAGAGGGCCAGAACAACAGGGTCTTTTGGCGACTTTCGAGGCGGACCGCCTCAGCAGCAGGCTAGTTATGCACCTTCGCCAGTACAGAATGGTCCTCCACAATCTTCAGGGCATCCAGAGTATTCAGGAGCAGTCCAGAGCTCCATGGGTTCAGGTTTCCAGGGGAGTAGGGGTGTTGGCCAGATGCAGTCACCCCTACCTCGGTGTGGTCGATATGGTAGACCGCATTTTGGGGAGTGTCGTGGTGCCAAGGGAGCTTGTTATTTTTGCGGCCAGCAGGGCCATTTTGCGAGGAACTGCCCGACCAGGGGTAGCACGGATGTTACGACTCAGCCTTCAAAGATCGCTGGTGGTTCATCACCTTCACTAGCTACACCGCAGGCGTGACCGTGATTAGAGTAAAGCGGTAGATTCAGGTATATCCTTAACCCTCTAGAGTTTTGTATGCTTGATATGATGATCTTATTGTGTGCTATGTACGGATAGCTGTTATACCCCGTATTTCCAGAGTATGTACGTAAGGACGTACGTAGAAAATTTGAAACTTGTACTAAGGCTTGGCCGAATTAATTTTGTTCACAACACCCGTTTTGAGTCGTTTTTCGACGAAACGTTTTCACACTTTCGTAGGGAATTTCCGCTATGTCATTTTTAATTTTTGCGGATTTTTCCGAGAGACGAAACATTTTGGACAACGGAGGGTGACATGTGTCACCTCACATTGGAAGCAAGGGCGGCAACCCTTGGCCGAAATGGACCACTTTATGGCCTTGAATTGTGCCTTGTTTTGTGCCTTGTTTTGTGGAGTGTTTTGTGGAGTAGGGTTAGGGTGCACATGGCTTGATCTTGGCCTTACACTTGCCTTGCACATGGCTTGATCTTGGCCATTGGTTGGCCTTTGGTTTTGCTATAAATACCCCCCCTAAGCTTGAAGACTTCATCCATTCCCAAAATCACCAAGTCTTGAAAGCCTTCCTCCCTTTCTTGTGCTCTAGCCGTGAGCTTCCTCCCTTTCGTGAGGCCTAGTGGCCGAGAGGTACTTTCCCCTCCTAGTGGCCTTCGGCCGAGAGCACACCCCTACCTGGGGTGTTCTCGTGAGGTACCCCCCTTAGTGGTGTAGAAATACTCTCAAAAGTATTGTTATAATGCCCAAATTACCTTAGCCATATACCTTGTTGTATTCTAAGGTTATACCTATACGAAAAGCCCAGAAATACTATTATACTTCCCGTCAGTCACAAAACCGAAACCCTAGGAAATCTCCATAGTCGGTTAGTATTGTGTAGAAGTTGGTTAGAACTTCTAAGGGTGGTTTGGAGCGGGTTGAGCGCGGAGTCGAGCTAAACGATTGCTCAGATCGACATTTAAACTAGGATAATTATGGGCTTATCGAGGTAATTATCTTGTCCCTCTATTGTAATTGGAAATTACATGATTGCTTGAATATATAGTTGAAGTATACTATATAATAGAACTGAATAATACTTACGGCAATGTCTTGCGACTTAAGCCTGAATTTAAAGAAGAGTACTGAACTGTAATTACATAGGGTTGTATTACAGTAGACTTGTGTAGTAGTACCGTGGAGTAGAATTGTACCCGTTAGGGTTAGATGTATAACCCCCCCCCTGGTAGGCTTGGTAGCCGGCCTCGATAGAGGAGAGTTTACGCTGTCATGGGGAGGTGCCGAATTTTCTAGAATGTCCTACGATGAGATCTAAATGTTAATAAGCGCTGTGGCCTTATAGGTGATGTACTACGTGTGGCGCGATCGTGGCTTAAGGAGTAGCCGGTTGGAAGTACTTGGAGCGTTTTGCTATGAGTCGATACTCGTCGCGAGGTATGTGAACCTCTTCCTATCTCTTCTAGCATGATATGTGTGAACTATGTAGTACGGTAGACGTACATGTGCTAAATGTGTTTGAGTGGGTTAAAACATAAAGTGTTATAACGGCTTTATGGGAAGTTGGTTATAACAGCTTTATGTCGGTAAGAAAATACATGTGGTTTTTAAAAGGTAACTGATTTGAACTATAAGCGCTTGTTATGTGTTAATAAAGAACTTGAAGTATTTCAAAAGATTTTTGAATCATTTTGAAAGAAGTAATACTTGGTTTTTTGAAAACTTAAGAGTTATACTAGCTTTATGGGAAGTTAGGTATAACGGCTTAAGAATGTTTTCTTGATTTTGAAATCGAATGTGTATCGACAAACCATCGCAGCGTTAATAAAAGGAAATGTTTTGACTAATTAAGTACTAATAAAACCAGAGAAACCTCCATCTGCATGTAAGCTAAGATGAGACAAAATGATATTTCCTAGATCATGGCTGCTGTAATAAGATTGTTATAAACAAGAATATCCTACTCACATAGGAGGCTTAGGTTTCTCAGATTGTTTAAAGGAGAATTATATTCTTAAATGAATAAGACTATGAACTACGAAACCGTTCTAAAATGAGAAACTTGAACATTGAAAAAGAATGTTGCTACTTGATTTTACAAAGGTAAGTAATTGATTTACCTTAAAAGATAATCACTCTATTTTCGTATACTACGTATTGTGTGACTTTTGTGAAAGTAACGTATCTTTTAAAGAGTTAATGTATGAAGTACTTTGGGTATAAAACCCGATCTTGTTAATCATATAGTAGAAGGTACCTTGTGTGAACAATGATTGTATTGGTTTGTGATAGCCTTGTAATACTTTCCGTTGCTTTGATAAGTAAACGTGTTAGGATGCTACGTGTTAGTATCTTGTGATGTTGTGTAAAGGGTGTTCTTTGTTGTGCTTATGTTGGTTAACGATAAGTCGTTGTGTTAATATTTTACATCACTCATCTCTTGAGATGATTCCGGTTAAAACGCCTCCGATGCGGGTAGACTCAGCGATGCAGGACCATGATTCGAGAATACCTCATGCGGGTCCCGGGGCCTATGCGGAGCTACGAGAGTTCCGTGTTAGTGTCGCCCTTATGGGCATGCGGTCGCAGCGCCATGCGGACTCGAAAGTCCGTGGCGATGCCGGAGTAGCTACCCTCGATGCGGGGATACCTCATGCGGCCGATGAGATTGGCCTATGCGAGTCGCGGGAAGTTCCAGGACTAGACGCGACATTAGATCTGCGGGCAAGTGGCCGCCTTTGATCATGTGACGGCCTAGACAGATCTTATGATACGATTCATGACCTTGTTGGTACTGCTGGTGTTAGTAATCGGCTATGCCTTCGCACTTACCCCGCACGGTGTTATTATGGCACAGTGGGACACGGTGTTCATGTGTGTTCCTTGGAACTTTTATATCATAAACCGCGGTGAGGAATGTGTCCCACGCACGATTGATGTCATGGCGTGAGACCCACCTATGTTCTCTTGTGATGACTGGCGTGAGTCCCCGACTTGATATGACCGCTAGTTATTGTAAAGCGTAGTTTGGTTATCATACATGTCTCCCGCTTTATAGACTATTATGATTTCATTTACGATTTTTTAGTTTCACATACTTGCACTGTTAGATCGACCTCCTTCGGCTGCGTTCATGCCGCAGTTGAGGTACACCATCGTTGATCCTAGCTCTCGTGGTCACAGTCGGCTTGGGAAGCTCCGTTTCTCCGGAGGCTTATCAGTGGTATAGTCCCCTGTCGTAGTAAGTGTTTACATTCAGGGGTTTGGCGGGGCCCTGTCCCGCCATTGTTGTCATATCATTCTTAGAGGTCTGTAGTACTGTTGTGGGCAGGGTTTGTAAAAAGGATTAAACTGTTCATTTGTAAAGTTGTTATTTATATATGCCGAAAGGCAAGTTTTCCTCGACATCGTTTTGTACTGGCTATTTCATGTATGTGTTTTATGTTCACCGATTACTCGATGTTGTGTCACTAGGGTGCCCGGTAAGGCACCGCCACGCCCAGCCGGTCGTGACAAAGTGGTATCGTGAGCGATTAATCCTCTGAAAGTGTCTGACCGCATCGATCCAGAGTCTTGATTATCGGTGTGTTGTGCACCACACCAATAATCAAGAGGCTATAGGATATTTAGGATTGGTTCCTATTCTTCTCACTCTGAGATCGTGCCTTAGAGCTGTGTTGTAAGTTGGACCCTCTGAACGTATTTCTTTCCCTTATCGTTATGCCTCCGCGTAGGGCAAACCCGGGCCCAGGAGGGCAAGGCAGCCGAGGGAGCTGCGAGTTGAGTACAGAGGGTCACGAGGGCACGGGCCCAATCATTACCTAGGGTAGTGCTTCATTCAGGGATTTCTGCGACGTCACTAGCCCCAGCAGAGCTTAGCACGGCGACGGCAGTTCCTACTGCGGCCATGATATGTGAACCTTCGCCCACCAGAACAGAATATGGATTGTAAAGAAGTCGACCACATTAGCTATGGATTTGGCTACCGAGAGATACCGATGTATCGCGAGTCTTGAGGACTACCTAAGAGAAGGTTGTGCAAGAGAAATCCTTCGCTAGGCTTCGAGCATGGCACGTATGCGGGCTTATGCGCAGCAGCCGAGAAACGTAGATCGACGGGTTAACCAAGGGCGACAAGAGGCCGAGCAGAAGGTCCTTTGGTAACTTTCGAGGCGAGTCACCTCAAAAGCGGATTTGATTATGCACATCCACCAACGCAGAGTGGTCTTCCACGGATTTCGGGGCGTTCGGGTTATGTAGGAGTTGGTCGAACTCCGTGGCTTCCTGCTCACAGATGACGACGCCATCCCGGAATGTCGTCTTTTAGTTGGTACTTGTTGTACTATGACCATCGTGGTCCGTGTCAAGAGTGTCCTCAGTAGGAGGACTTAGCCTTCAGATCGGTGGGTAGTTTGTCATCTCCTCACTATGCGCCTACGGGCAGTTTGACTAAACGACTAAGGGAGTGAAGCGAGAGATATAGATATATCTTTAACCTCTAGAGTTTTGTTTTGTGATAAGGTGAGTATACCTTAAGTGCTATGTTCGATAGCGGTGTGTTAGTCGTGATTAGATCATGGTTGTTTAACCGAGTAAGATTTTGGGGATAGAGAAGTGTGAGCCTTAGAGCTTTTACCTAGAGACCTTAGAGGCAGGCCATCTCGAGAAAGGTGTAGTGTTATGTTTGACCTTATTGGGAGTGCATAGTGCACGTGAGTTATGTTTGGGATAGGTCCCTAGTAGTGTGGAATGAAAGAGGTAGTTGAGCTAAGAAGACCGCTAGGTTTTCAAACGTGATTAGTAAGATTGTTCGGATCGGAGCTAGTATTGTGCGTATTGCCGGGTCGGGTTGAGGCCGCCGCGGTCAACCCGCGGTAGTTTTGGTGGTGGGGTCAGGTTGTGGTGGTCCCGCCTTGTGTTATGGTTGTGAGGGTGATAGGCCCAAGTGTAGTTAACAAGCGTACGAGTTCGTGGAAGCGTACGACCAGTGGTCGGGCCTATGGTGGAAGCCCATCGTGTTCTTCGGCCAGACCGCTTTACTCGGTTGTGTTGAGTTATCTGAAAGGTTGTGAGGCTGCACGGGGTGCCTACCTTCACCTTATGGCAGACAGTGGAGCCCAGGTTACGGCTGTTTTTGTTTCTGGAAGTTTTACCAAGCATGTGTTAAGAACTCAGGTGAGTCTCAGACCGCATTCGCCTCGCCGGTGTTTGGATTTCGGGATAGTTGTGGGGATTGTTGTCTCTGTGGAGGTAGTGTTTAAGCTACCATTTCGGTGTTCGGATGTCGTTTTTAAAGCCTCGTAGGGCGGAAGTGTAAATTGCGGTCGATTGGTTCGGCGTTGGCAAGATTCGCATACTGGTTCAGCTTGTTCCGGCAGACCGTGGATAGTGCGGCTTGTCTAGAAGAAGTTCGCGGTCGAGAAATCGTGCGGATAATCGGCGACGCTCGAGAGTTCGTGTCGACGGTCGGTTTTCTTGAAAGTACCACCCCGGGTTGGGTGTGATGAGTTTGGAATACAGAGGGAACTTAGCCCGAGTTACTTTGGGCCTTTTTGAGTTCATGTGAAGAATAGGCCAGTTGCTATATGTTAGCTTTTGCCGTCCGACTTAGGAGGCGAGACGTCCGATCTTTCGTATTGTTATGATCGGAAAGTATCGAAATCCATCCAGAGTGTTCCCATCAATGATGACCGTTAGAGATAGTAACCGAAGTTTTGATAATCGACGCAGCACGAAATGTGGTAAGAGTTCGAGTGCGGCGACCTTACGTGATCGCACGCAGCCGGCACTTGTTGGGTCGCCTGAGAAGGTTGATGCCTCAGGCAAAGTGACAAAGGTGGTATCATGTTGGTGATGTTGGAGGTGTTTCCTCGTGAACTTGGATGTAAGTACTTGCGTGGGTGTTTCTGTGGCCAGATGTGGCAGGTTTGTTCTCGTAAGTATAGTAGTGAAGACTATACTGGCACGCGTTTGTTTTGAGACTTAGAAGGAACATTCGGGACGAATGTTTCTAAGGAGGGGAGAATGTTATACCCCGTATTTCCAGAGTATGTACGTAAGGACGTACGTAGAAAATTTGAAACTTGTACTAAGGCTTGGCCGAATTAATTTTGTTCACAACACCCGTTTTGAGTCGTTTTTCGACGAAACGTTTTCACAGCTTTCGTAGGGGAATTTCCGGCTATGTCATTTTTAATTTTTGCGGATTTTTCCGAGAGACGAAACATTTTGGACCAACGGAGGGTGACATGTGTCACCTCACATCGAAGCAAGGGCGCAACCCTTGGCGAAATGGACCACTTTATGGCCTTGAATTGTGCCTTGTTTGTGCCTTGTTTTCAGGAGTGTTTTGTGGAGTAGGGTTAGGTGCACATGGCTTGATCTTGGCCTTACACTTGCCTTGCACATGGCTTGATCTTGGCCATTGGTTGGCCTTTGGTTTTGCTATAAATACCCCCCCTAAGCTTGAAGACTTCATCCATCCCAAAAATCACCAAGTCTTGAAATCCTTCCTCCCTTTCTTGTGCTCTATCCGTGAGCTTCCCTCCCCTTTCGTGAGGCCTAGTGGCCGAGAGGTACTTTCCCCTCCTAGTGGCCTTCGCCGAGAGCACACCCCTACCTTGGCGTGTTCTCGTGAGGTACCCCCCTCTTGGTGGTGTAGAAATACTCTCAAAAGTATTGTTATAATGCTCAAATTACCTTAGCCATATACCTTGTTGTATTCTAAGGTTATACCTATCTGAAAGCCCAAGAATACTATTATACTTCCGTCACTACAAACCGAAACCCTAGGGAAATCTCCATAGTCGGTTAGGTATTGTGTAGAAGTTGGTTAGAACTTCTAAGGGTGGTTTGGAGCGGAGTTGAGCGCGGAGTCGAGCTAAACGATTGCTCAGATCGACATTTAAACTAGGATAATTATGGGCTTATCGAGGTAATTATCTTGTCCTCTATTGTAATTGGAAATTACATGATTGCTTGAATATATAGTTGAAGTATACTATATAATAGAACTGAATACTTACGGCAATGTCTTGCGACTTAAGCCTGAATTTAAAGAAGAGTACTGAACTGTAATTACATAGGGGGTTGTTACAGTAGACTTGTGTAGTAGTACCGTGGAGTAGAATTGTACCCGTTAGGGTTAGATGTATAACCCCCCCCCCCCCCTGATAGGCTTGGTTGCCGGCCAGGATAGAGGACGAGTTTTACGCCGTCATGGGGAGAGTCTTCGAATTTTCGGTAGAATGTCCTACGATGAGATCTAAATGTTAATAAGCGCCTTGTGGCCTTATAGGCTGATGTACTACGTGTGGCGCGATCTACGTGGCTTAAGGAGTAGCCGACAGTTGGAAGTACTTGGAGCGTTTTGCTATTAGTCGATACTCGTCGCGAGGTATGAACCTCTTCCTATCTCTTCTAGCATGATATGTGTGAACTATGTAGTACGGTGACGCATACGTGCTAAATGTGTTTGAGTGGTTAAAACATAAAGTGTTATAACGGCTTTATGGGAAGTTGGTTATAACGACTTTATGTCGGTAAGAAAATACATGTGGTTTTAAAAGGTAATCGATTTGAACTATAATCGCTTGTTATGTGTTAATAAAGAACTTGAAGTATTTCAAAAGATTTTTGAATCATTTTGAAAGAAGAAGTAATACTTGGTTTTGAAAACTTAAGAGTTATACTAGCTTTATGGGAAGTTAGGTATAACGGCTTAAGAATGTTTTCTTGATTTCGAAATCGAATGTGTATCGACAAACCACTGCAGCGTTAATAAAAGGAAATGTTTTGACTAATTAAGTACTAATAAAACCAGAGAAACCTCCATCCGCATAGAAGCTAAGATGAGACAAAATGATATTTCCTAGATCATGGTCTGTAATAAGATTGTTATAAACAAGAATATCCTACTCACATGAGGCTTAGGTTTCTCAGATTGTTTAAAGGAGAATTATATTCTTAAATGAATAAGACTATGAACTACTAAACCGTTTCTAAAATGAGAAACTTGAACATTGGAAAAGAATGTTACTTGATTTTACAAAGGTAAGTAATTGATTTACCTTAAAAGATAATCACTCTATTTTCGTATACTACGTATTGTGTGACTTTTGTGAAAGTAACGATCTTTTAAAGAGTTAATGTATGAAGTACTTTGGGGATAAAACCCGATCTTGTTAATCATATAGTAGAAGGTACCTTGTGTGAAGCTTGATTGTATTGGTTTGTGATAGCCTTGTAATACTTTCCGCTGCTTTGATAAGTAAACGTGTTAGGATGCTACGTGTGTTAGTATCTTGTGATGTTGTGTAAAGGGTGTTCCTTTGTTGTGCTTATGTTGGTTAACGATAAGTCGTTGTGTTAATATTTTACATCACTCATCTCTTGAGATGATTCCGGTTAAGCCGCCTCCACGCGGTAGACTCAAAGTGATGCAGGACCATGATTCGAGAATACCTCATGCGGGTCCCGGGGCCTACGCGAGCTACGAGAGTGTCACGACCAACCCGGCCCGTGACTGGTGCCTTACCCCGGGCACCCAAGTAGACATACATCAGAGTAATCAGCGGAACATAAAGACAATACATGAAACCAGTGTAATAAGACAGTGAAATAAGAAGACATGCTAACAAAAAACGGTTACCTTCAGTATAAATATAAATAGCAACTTTTTCAACATGAACAGTTTAATCCTTTTTACAAACCCTGCCCACAACAGTACTACAGACCTCTAAGAATGATATGACAACAATGGCGGGACAGGCCCCGCCAAACCCTGAATGTAAACACTTACGGCGACGGGGACTATACCATCGATAAGCCTCCGAGAAACGGAGCTTCCCAAACGCTGAAATTGTGACCCTGAGAGCTAGGATCAACGACTGGTGTACCTCAACCTGCGGCATGAACGCAGCCCAAGGAGGTCGATAACAAAAATTTAGTATGTGAAACTGAAAATACATATCGTAAATGAAATCATAGCATCATATAAAGCAGAGACATGTATGATAACCAAACTACGCTTACAACAAAGCGATATGTCAAGTCGTGACTCACGCCTCAAGTCATCACTCAAATATAACAATGGGTCTCGGGCCCACAACATCAATCATGCCCGTGGAATACCTTCCTCACCGCCGCAGCCTATGATATAAAAGCACCAAGGAACACACATGAACACCGTGTCCCACTGTGTCATAATAAAATCAGACGGTAAGTGCGAAGGCATAGCCGACTACTAAAACCCACGTACCAACAAGGTCATGAATCAGATCATAAGATCTGCTAGACCGTCACATGATCAAAGCCGCCACTTGCCCGCAGATCAATGTACGCTGCCTAACCTCGAACTCCCGCAGCCCGCGTAGGCCAATCTCATCGCCCGCATGAGGTATTCCCGCATCGAGGGTAGCTACTCCCGGCATCGCCCGGACTTCGCACCGCATGGCCACACGGACCGCATGCCCATAAAGGACGACACTAACACGAACTCGTAGCTCCGCATAGGCCCACAGGACTGCGTGAGGTATTCTCGAATCATAGGTCCATCGACCGCTTTGAGTCTACCCCGACGGAGGCGCTAACCCGGAATCATCTCAAGAGATGAGTGATGTAAAATACTAACACAACAACTTATCGTTACAACATAAGCACAACAAAGGAAACCCTTTACTCAACATCACAAGATACTAACACACGTAGCATCCTAACATGTTTACTTATCAATCAACAAGAAAGTATTACTGTGCTATCACAAACCAACACAATCAAGTTATACACAAGGTACTTTCTACTATATGCCAACAAGTTCGGGTTTTATCCCCAAAGTACTTCATACATTAACTCTTTAAAAGATCGTTACTTCACAATGTCACACAATACCCGTAGTATAAAAATAGAGTGACTATCCTTTTAAAGTAAATCGATTACTTCTTTGTAAAATCAAGTAGCAACATTCTTTTCCAATGATCAAGTTTGCCTAATTTCCAATGTTCAAGTTTCTCATTTTAGAAAGGTTTCGTAGTTCATAGTCTTATTCATTTAAGAATATAATTCTCCTTTAAACTATCCGAGAAACATAAGTCTTATATGTGAGTAGGATATTCTCGCTTATAACAATCTTATTACAAAGACCATGATCTAGAAATATCATTTTGTCTCATCTTAGCTTCTATGCAGATGGAAGTTTCTACCGGTTTTAATAATACTTACTTATTCAAAACATTTTCCTTTATTAACGCCGCAGTTGGTTTGTCGATACACATTCTGATTTCAAATCAAGAAACATTCTTAAGTCGCTATACCTAACTTCCCATAAAGTTAGTATAACTCTTAAGTTCTCAAAACCAAGTATTACTTCAAGTTCTCTATTAATCACATAACAAGCCGCTTATAGTTCAAATCGATTACCTTTAAAAACCACAAGTATTTTCTTACCAACATAAAGCTGTTTATAACCGACTTCCCATAAAGCCGTTATAACACTTTATGTTTTAAATCAACTAAATACATTTAGCACATGTACGTCTACCGTACTACATAGTTCACACATATCATGCTAGAAGAGATAGGAAGAGGTTCACATACCTCGCGACGAGTATCGACTAATAGCAAAACGCTCCAAGTACCTCAAACCGTCGGCTACTCCTTAGCCCGGTAGATCGCGCCACACGTAGTACTTCAACCTATAAGGCCACAAGGCGCTTATTAACATTTAGGTCTAACCGTAGAACATTCTACAGAAAATTCGGCAGCACCTCCCCCCCCCCGCAACAGCGTAAATCTCCTCCTCTATCGAGGCCGGCTACCAAGCCAACCAGGGGGGGGTTATACATCTAACCCTAACGGGTACAATTCTACTCCACGGTACTACTACACAAGTCTACTGTAATACAGCCCTAAGTAAAAACAGTTTAGTACTCTTCTTCGAAAAAGTTTCTTATTATTCAGGCTTAAGTCCAAAGACATTGCCGACAACAACGTTCAGTTCTATATATATAGTATACTTCAACTATATAGTCTAACAATATGTAATTTCCAATTACAACAGAGGAACAAGATAATTACCTCGATAAGCCCATAATTATCCTAGTTAAAGTCGATCCTGGGCAATCGTTTAACTCCAACTCCGTGCGCTCCAACACGCTCTAAACCACCCTTAGAAGTTCTAACCAACGTCTACACAATACTCTAACGGACTATGGAGATTTTCCTAGGGTTTCGGTTTTTGTGACTAAGGAAGTATAATAGTATTTCGGGCATTTTTGTATAGGTATAACCTTAGAATACAACAAGGTATACTGCTAAGGTAATTTGGGCATTATAACAATACTTTGAGAGTATTTCTACCAAGAGGGGGGGTATTATACGAAAACAACTAGGCTAGGGGGGGTACCCCACGGCTAGCACCCCAAGGAGGGGGGGGTGTATACCCCTCGGCCTACCCCACTAGGGGGGAACTCTCGGCCAAGGGGAGGAAGGCTTTGGGCGAGAACCACAAGAAGGGAGAGGAGGGATTTTAACACTTAGAAGATTTTAGGATGAAGAAAGTCTTCAACATAGGTGGTATTTATAGGCCAACCAATGACCAACCAATGGCCAAGATCTTGCAAGTCTGAGGCAAGTGTAGGCCAAGATCTTGCCAAGTGCCCCTTAACCAACTAACACACAAATATCCTACCAACTAAAGCCATTCCAATCGCCACAATCGAGCTCTCACGTCCGCCAATGGGAGGTGCCAAGTGGCGCCTCTTGTTGGCCCAACACGCTTCGCCTCTCGGAAAAATCCGCAAAATTAAAAATGACATAGCCGGAAATTCCCTACGAAAGTCGTGAAAACGTTTCGCCGAAAACGACTCTAAACGGGTGTTGTGAACAAAATTAATTCGCCAAGCCTTAGTACAAGTTTCAAATTTTTCTACGCACGCCCCACGCATACTGCTGGAAATACGGTATAACATTCTCCTCTCTTAGAAACATTCGTCCGAATGTTCCTTGTAAGTCTCAAAACAAACGCGCGCCAATATAGTCTTCACTACTATACTTACGAGAACAATCCTGCCACAGCTGCACCTGCGTAAATACTTACGTCAAAGTCCACGAGGAAACACCTCTAATCATCACCACAAAACACTCCTCACCGGGGTCTAAAATATACTTCTTCCACACTTTTCCAAACAAAAGAAATGGTCACATCAATTCTCGCCATACATGCTCGCTTCTTCCCGATACCACTTTTGTCACTTTGCCGCGAGGTTCTAGTGTCACTCCGGCGACCCAACAAATGGTGCCGACTACATGCGATCCACGAGGCTGTCGTGACACTCGAACTCTTACCACATTTCCGACATCGCCCGGTTTCCAAAACTCGGGTTACTATCCCTAACGTGGTCATCATTAATCGAACACTGCGGATGGATCTCCGATACTTTCCCAACATAACAATACGAAAGATCGGACGTACTGCCTCCTAAGTCGGACGGCAAAAGCTATCATATAGGCAACCTGGCCTATCCTTCACATGAACTCAAAGGCCCAAAGTAACTCGGGCTAAGTTCCCTCTGTATTCCAAAACTCGTCACACCCACCCCGGGGTGGTACTTTCAAGAAGACCGACCGTCAACCTGAACTCTAAGCGTCGTCGCCGATTATCCGCACGATTTCTCTGAGCTGCCAGAACCTCTTCTAGACAAGCTTTACTCTATCCACAGTCTGCTGGAACAAGCCTGAACCAACTATCTGAATCTTGCCAACGTCGAACCAATCAACCGCAACTTACACTTCCGCCCCTGGCGTCACAAAGCGATATCCGAACACAGAAATGGTAGCTTAAACACTACCTCCACAGGAGACAACAATCCCCCACGACTACCTCTGAGATACACACACTGGCCCGAGGGCGAATGCGATTCGAGATTCACTGAGTTCTTAACACATGCTTGGCAAAACTTCCGAAACAACAATGACCTACCACGGGCTCCACTGTCTGTCATAAGGTGAAGGTAGGCACCCCGTGCAGCCTTACAACCTTTCAGATAACTCAACACAGCCGAGTAAACGGTCCTGACCGAAGAACACGATGGGCTGCCCCCATCGACCCGACCACTGGTCGAATGCATCCACGAACTCGTCTGTTGGTTAACTAAACTTGGGCCTAACACCTCACAACCCTAACACAAGCGGGACCACCACAACCTGGCCCACCACCAAACCTACCGCGGGTTGACCCGCAACGTGGCCTCAACCCGACCCGGCAACGCGCACAATACTAGCTCCCCGATTCGGAACAATCTCACAAATCACGTTTCGAAAACCTAGCGGTCTTCTTACCTCAACTACCCCCTTTCATTCCACACTACTAGGACCTATCCCAAACATAACTCACGTGCACTATGCACTTCCGATAAGGGTCAAACATAACACTACACCTTTTCTCGAGATGGCCTCACCTCTAAGGTCTCTACGTAAAAGCTCTAAGGCTCACACCTTCTCTATCCCCAAAATCTTACTCGGTTAAACAACCATGATCTAATCACGACTAACACAATCGTTATCGAACATAGCACTTAAGGTATACTCACCTTATCACACATACCGATCTCTAGAGGTTAAAGATATATCTATATCTCCGCTTCACTCCCTTAGTCGTTCAAATCAAACCCGCCTGCAGGCGCATAGCTAGGAAGATGACGAACTACCCACCGATCCTGAAGGCTAAGTCCTCCTACAAGGACACTCTATCGACATCGGACCGGCGGTCGTAGTACAACAAGTACCAACTAAAAGACGACATTCCCGGGATGGCGTGCATTACACCGCGGAACACCGAGGGAAAATCAATCCGGTGGCCGGAACCTCGTGTAGCCGTGAGCGGAAGCTCGAGCTCGACCAACTCCTGCGTACCCCGAACGTCACGAACCCCGCGAGGACCACTCAGACCGTGGATGCGCATATTCAATCTGGCCGTGAGGTGACTCGCCTAAAGTTACCAAAGGACCTTGCCGCTCGCCCTCTTATAACGTCGCCCGTTAACCCGTTGATCTCTACGTTTCTTGGCACGCGCATAAGCCCGCATACGTGCCATGCTCAAGCCTAATCAAGAATTACTCTTGCACAACCTCTCTTAGATAGTCATCAAGACCGCGGGTACATCGGTATACTCTGTAGCCACATCCATAGCTAGTAATGTGGTCGTCTTCTTTGCACTCTATATTCACTGTTCTGGTCGTGGAACGAAGGTTCAAATATCATGGCCGCGCTGGAACCGCCACGCCGTCAAACTCATTGGGCTAGTGGCGTCGCAAAACTCCCGAATGAAGCACTACCCTAGGTAATGATTGGGCCTGCCCTCGCCACCCTCGAACTCTACTCGCCTCCTCGCCGCCTTGCCCTCCCGCCGGGTTGCCTGCGCGAGGCATAGCGGTAAGGGAAAGAAATACGCCGAGGGTCCAACTTACAACACGCCTCTAAGGCACGATCTCGAGTGAGAAGAATAGAAACCAATCCTAAAATATCCTATAGCCTCACGATTATTGGTGTGGTGCACAACACACCGATAATCAAGACTTCATCTGATACGTCTGTAGACACTTTCCGAGGATTAATCGCTTCGATACCACTTTTGTCACGACCAACCTGCCCGTGGATCGTGCCTTACCCCGCACCCAAGTAGACATACATCGAGTAATCAGCGAACATAAAGACAATACATGAAACCGTGTAATAAGACAAAGGAAATAAGAAGACAAAGCTAACCAAAAACGGTTACCTTCGGTATAAATATAAATAGCAACTTTTTCAACATGAAGTTTAATCCTTTTACAAACCCCGCCACAACAAGATTACTGCACCTCTAAGAATGATATGACAACAATGGCGGACAGGGCCCGCCAAACCCCCGAATGTAAACACTTACGACGAGTGACTATACCACTGATAAGCCTCCGAGAAACGGAGCTTCCCAAACGCCAAATCAGACCGAGAGCTAGGATCAACGATCGTGTACCTCAACTGCGGCATGAACGCAGCCCAAGGAGGTCGATAACAGTGCCGAGTATGTGAAACTGAAAATACATATCAGAAATGAAATCATAGCGATCATATAAAGCAGGAGACATGTATGATAACCAAACTACGATTTACAACAAAGCGATATGTCAAGTCGTGACTCACGCCTCAAGTCATCACTCAAATATAACAATGGGTCTCGTGCCCACAACATCAATCATGCCCGTGGAATACCTTCCTCACCGCCGGCAGCCTATGATATAAAAGCACCAAGGAACACATGAACACCGTGTCCCACCTGTCATAATAAAATCAGACGGTAAGTACGAAGGCATAGCCGATTACTAAAAACCCACAGCACCAACAAGGTCATGAATCAGATCATAAGATCTGTCTAGACCGTCACATGATCAAAGCCGCCACTTGCCCGCAGATCAATGTACGCTGTCTAACCTGGAACTCCCGCGACTCGCGTAGGCCAATCTCATCGCCCGCATGAGGTATTCCCGCATCGAGGGTAGCTACTCCCGATCGCCCCGACTTCGCGATCCGCATGGCCACGTGGACCGCATGCCCATAAAGGACGACACTAACACGAACTCTCGTAGCTCCGCGTAGCCCTCGGGACTGCGTGAGGTATTCTCGAATCATAGGTCCATCGACCGCCTGAGTCTACCCCGCGTCGGAGGCAGCTTAACCCTAATCATCTCAAGAGATGAGTGATGTAAAATACTAACACAACGACTTATCGTTAAGCAACATAAGCACAACAAAGGAAACCCTTTACTCAACATCACAAGATACTAACACACGTAGCATCCTAACATGTTTACTTATCAATCAACAAGAAAGTATTACTGTGCTATCACAAACCAACACAATCAAGTTATACACACAAGGTACTTTCTACTATATGCCAACAAGTTCGGGTTTTATCCCCAAAGTACTTCATACATTAACTCTTTAAAAGATCGTTACTTCACAATGTCACACAATACCGTAGTATAAAAATAGAGTGACTATCCTTTTAAAGTAAATCGATTACTTCTCTTTGTAAAATCAAGTAGCAACATTCTTTTCCAATGATCAAGTTTGCCTAATTTCCAATGTTCAAGTTTCTCATTTTAGAAAGGTTTCAGTAGTTCATAGTCTTATTCATTTAAGAATATAATTCTCCTTTAAACTATCCGAGAAACATAAGTCTTATATGTGAGTAGGATATTCTCGTTTATAACAATCTTATTACAAAGACCATGATCTAGGAAATATCATTTTGTCTCATCTTAGCTTCTATGCAGATGGAAGTTTCTAATGGTTTTAATAATACTTACTTATTCAAAACATTTTCCTTTATTAACGCTGCAGTGGTTTGTCGATACACATTCTGATTTCCGAAATCAAGAAACATTCTTAAGCCGTTATACCTAACTTCCCATAAAGTTAGTATAACTCTTAAGTTCTCAAAAACCAAGTATTACTTCAAGTTCTCTATTAATCACATAACAAGCCAGTTATAGTTCAAATCAGTTACCTTTTAAAAACCACAAGTATTTTCTTACCAACATAAAGCTGTTTATAACCGACTTCCCATAAAGCCGTTATAACACTTTATGTTTTAAATCAACTAAATACATTTAGCACATGTACGTCTACCGTACTACATAGTTCACACATATCATGCTAGAAGAGATAGGAAGAGGTTCACATACCTCGCGAGTATCGACTAATAGCAAAACGCTCCAAGTACCTCAAACCGTCGGCTACTCCCAGCCCTAGATCGCGCCACACGTAGTACTTCAACCTATAAGGCCACAAGGCGCTTATTAACATTTAGGTCTAACCGTAGAACATTCTACAGAAAATTCGGCAGCACCTCCCCCCCCCCGCAACAGCGTAAATCTCCTCCTCTATCGAGGCCGGCTACCAAGCCAACCAGGGGGGGGGGGGTTATACATCTAACCCTAACGGGTACAATTCTACTCCACGGTACTACTACACAAGTCTCAGAATACATTTCTAAGTAAAAACAGTTTAGTACTCTTCTTCGAAAAAGTTTCTTATTATTCAGGCTTAAGTCCAAAGACATTGCCGACAACAACGTTCAGTTCTATATATATAGTATACTTCAACTATATAGTCTAACAATATGTAATTTCCAATTACAACAGAGGAACAAGATAATTACCTCGATAAGCCCATAATTATCCTAGTTAAAGTCGATCCCGGCAATCGTTTAACTCCAACTCCGAGCGCTCCAACACGCTCTAAACCACCCTTAGAAGTTCTAACAAACTTCTACACAATACTCTAACGGACTATGTAGATTTTCCTAGGGTTTCGGTTTTTGTGACTAAGGAAGTATAATAGTATTTCTGGCATTTTTGTATAGGTATAACCTTAGAATACAACTAGGTATCCGGCTTAGGTACTTTGGGCATTATAACAATACTTTGAGAGTATTTCTACCAAGAGGGGGTATTATACGAAACAACTAGGCTAGGGGTACCCACGGCTAGCACCCTGGAGGGGTGTATACCCTCGGCCTACCCCACTGGGGGAACTCTCGCCAAGAGGGGAAGGCTTTTGGACGAGAACCACAAGAAGGGAGAGGGAGGGATTTTAACACTTAGAAGATTTTAGGATGAAGAAAGTCTTCAACATAGGGTGGTATTTATAGGCCAACCAATGACCAACCAATGGCCAAGATCTTGCCAAGTGCAAGGCAAGTGTAGGGCCAAGATCTTGCCAAGTGCCCCTTAACCAACTAACACACAAATATCCTACCAACTAAAGCCATTCCCATCGGCCACAATCGAGCTCTCACGTCCGCCCCTGGGAGGGTGCCCAGTGGCGCCCTCTTGTTGGCCCAACACGTTGCGTCTCTCGGAAAAATCCGCAAAAATTAAAAATGACATAGCCGGAAATTCCCCTACGAAAGCTGTGAAAACGTTTCGTCGAAAAACGACTCTAAACGGGTGTTGTGAACAAAATTAATTCGGCCAAGCCTTAGTACAAGTTTCAAATTTTTCACGTCGCCCTTACGCATATACCGAAATACGGTATAACGAGAGTTCCGTGTTAGTGTCGTCCTTTATGGGCATGCGGTCCTTGTGGCCATGCGGACTCGAAAGTCCAGGACGATGCCGGGGAGTAGCTACCCTCGATGCGGGGAATACCTCATGCGGGCCGATGAGATTGGCCTATGCGGAGCTGCGGGAAGTTCCAGGACTAGACGCGCACATTAGATACTACGGGCAAGTGGCCAGCTTTGATCATGTGACGGTCTAGACAGATCTTATGATACAGTTCATGACCTTGTTGGTACTGTGGGTGTTAGTAGTCGGCTATGCCTTCGTACTTACCCCGTACGGTGTTATTATGGAACAGGTGGGACCTGGTGTTCATGTGTTCCTTGGAACTTTTATATCATAAATCGCCGATGAGGAATGTGTCCCACGCACGATTGATGTTGGGCGTGAGACCCACTGTTATGTTCTCTTGTGATGACTTGAGGGCGTGAGTCCCTGACTTGATATGACTGCTTAGTTATTGTAAAACTGTAGTTTGGTTATCATACATGTCTCCTGCTTTATAGACTATTATGATTTCATTTACAGTATTTTTTAGTTTCACATACTCTGCACTGTTATCGACCTCCTTCGGGCCGCGTCATGCCGCAGTTGAGGTACACCGCCGTTGATCCTAGCTCTCGTGGTCACAGATTCGGCGTTGGGAAGCTCCGTTTCTCCGGAGGCTTATCAGTGGTATAGTCCCCTGTCGTAGTAAGTGTTTACATTCAGGGGTTTGGCGGGGCCCTGTCCCGCCATTGTTGTCATATCATTCTTAGAGGTCTGTAGTACGGTTGTGGGCAGGGTTTGTAAAAAGGATTAAACTGTTCATTTGTAAAGTTGTTATTTATATATGCCGAAAGGCAAGTTTTCCTCAGATTACTGTTTTGTACTTCTGTCATTTCATGTATGTGTTTTATGTTCCGCTGATTACTCTGATGTTGTGTCACTAGGGTGCCCGGGGTAAGGCACCAGTCACGGGCCCAGTTTCGGGTCGTGACAATAGCGTTGTGTTATTTGTGAGTTAGAAAACATGGTTAGTTGGAAGGATAAGTATGGGGGCAGGGAAGGTGTGAACCTTAGAATATTACGCGTCGAGACCTTAGATGTAAGGCCGTCTTGAGTAAAGGATTTTGTAAATGATCCCTGTCAGAGTGCATTATATGCCTAGGGTGTATTAGTGAGATAAGTAATGAGTAGTGTGAGATGGAAGTGGTAGCTTTCATGACGTGAATTAGTAAGATTGTTCCGTATCGGGGAACAAGAGTTGGCGCGATTGTGGGTCGGGTTGCGGACCATTCGCGGGTCAACCCGCGGCCTGTATTGTGGTGGGGTCAGTTCGAGGTGGTCCCGCCAGGTGGTAGGGTCACGAGGGTGCCAGGCCCAAGTTTAGATGACCATCGTATGAGTTCGTGGATATGTTCGACCAGAATCGGATTGTGAAGGCCGGGAATGGCCTTAAAGAAGATCGAGGCTAGTAAGATGACCAAGTTTGGAGGTAGTGGCTCCAGAAATTTTGGGAACTGAAGTAATGACTGAAGTATGGTCCGTATACTAGAAAGAGTTCAAGTGTTCGAGAAGAGTACGACGAGTAAGGAAGGAAGTGAACATGTGCTAAGAAAATAGAAATGATCATTTTGTTGTGAAGTAAAGGTGCGAAGAGGGTATCTTTTAGACCAAGGGTGGAAGCTTTTGTAATGCTAGAGGTGATTCCTCGTTGACTTGGGTTAAGTAATTGCGCGTGTGTTATTTTGTGGCCAGGTGTGGCATTGGCAACTTGTTAAGAGAAACTTTATCGTTATCCGTCGTGAGAAGGAACATTCGGGACGAATGTTTCTAAGGAGGGGAGAATGTTATACCCCGTATTTCCTGAGTATGTACGTGAGGGCGTACGTACAAAAGTTTAAGCCTTAAAGTAGACTAAGGGGCGAATATTTGTGCACAACTAGCGAAAAGAATCGTTTTCCGACGAAACGTTTTCCGGAATTTGCGAAGGGAAAAATACGGCTATGTCATTTATTATTTTTGCGGATTTTTTCGAGAGAAGAAATATTTTGGACCAACGAGAGGGTGACAAGTGTCACCCTCAAGTGGACGAATTCAAGGGCCCTTCTTGGCGTTTTTTGTAGTCAAAGAGTAGGTAGGATATTTTGTGTAGTTGATGAGCAAGTGGGACCCACAAACACTTGTCCAAATCTTGACCCTACACTTGCCCACCACTTGTCTAAATCCTAGCCCTTGAAAGTCCTATAAATACCCCCCCTAAGTTGAAGGATTTCTTCATCCACACTTGTGAAATTTCAAAGCAAAAATCCCTCCCCTCTTAGCAAAGCTCTCGTCCAAGAGTACCCCCCCCCCCCTTGAGTTGTTTTTCGTAAATACACCCCCCCCCCTGGTAGAAAAATACTCTCCAAGTATTGTTGCTATTCCAAAATACCTTGGCCCAAATACCTTGTAGTATTCCAAGGTTACCCTTATACTAAAAGCCCAGAAATATTATTATACTTTCTTTAGCCACTAAACGAAACCCTAAGGAAATCTTCATAGCCAGTTGAAGTATTAAGAAGAAGTTGTGTAGAACTTCTAAGGGTTGTTTGGAGCGGGTTGGAGCGCCCAGAGTAGGAGCTAAACGTTGCTCAGGATCGACATTAAATCTTGGATAATTTTGGGCTTACCGAGGTAAATACTCCTGTCCTTCTATTGTAATTGGAAATTACATACTGTAGTAGTATAGAAATGAATATAAGATTCATAGAAGAATATTAAAGAAGAAGAATTAAACTGTACTTACATAGGACTGTATTTACAGTAGACTTGTGTAGTTGGCGGGTAGGGAAGTGCTGCCCAATTTTCCTTAGAATAAAGGAATCTGTATCTAGAAGTATTTTACAGAGTAGTCTAGACTTTGATAGACTTATATGACCGTTATAGGTTGAAGTACTGCAAGTAGCGTATTCTACTCGAAGGGTGGAAAAGGCTAGCCGGATTACAGTACTTTGGAGCTATTTGCTAATAGTCGATAATCGTCGCGAGGTATGTGATTCTTCCTATCCTCTTGAGCATGATATTTTAAAAGGAATATATATATAGTACGGTAGACGTACGTATGTTAACTCAACGTAGTTTTACGGCAATGTATTTTGACTTAAGCCTGAATAATAAGAATCTTGAAGTATTTCAAAAGAATTAAGAATCGTTTTTAAAAGAAGAGTAATGCTTGGTTTTAAAAGCTTAAGAGTTATACTAGCTTTATGGGAAGTTAGGTATAACGACTTAAGAGAGATAAAAAGAATGGTTTATTGATTTTAGAAGTTAAGAGACTTGATCTTAAAAGATAAGAGACTTGACTTATTTGAACTAATATGAATTTTGTTAAAAAGTGTGAAACCTCATTCGTGAGTAATGAGTACTTGGTTTTTAAAAGGAATAATGTTTTACTGTTTTCGGAAATCAGAATAGGTATTGAACAAACCACTGCAGCGCTAATAAAGGGAAATGTATTGAATAATTAAATATTATTAAAACCAGTAGAAACCTCCATCTGCATAGAAGCTAAGATGAGACAAAATGATATTACATTTCCTAGATCATGGCTGCTTTTATAAGATTGTTATAAACAAGAATAACCTACTCACACATAAGGCTTATTGTTTTAAAAGAGAGTACGTTATTTGATTAAGACTATAAACTATGAAATCTTTCGAAACCTAAAAGACTTGAGTATCTGAAGTTAGGCAAACTTGAACTTTTGGAAAAGAATGTTGTTACTTGACGTTGTTCTAAAAAGTGTAAGCCACTTGGTTTAAAATAGTGTAAAGTACTTGATTTTAAAACATGAACGTATTTGGTACTACGGATAATAGTATCGAGTTGTTTTTACGTAAAAAGAGGTCTTTTTGAAAGGATTAATGTATGTAGTACTTTGGGGTTAAAACCCGGATTTGTTGTAATAAAATAAGAGTCTATAAGTATGTTGAACTTGCCTATGCTTGTGGTAATAGCCTTTGTTGTGCAAGTGTTGTATTTCTGTGCTACCGCGTCTCTCGTTGGAGGGCCGGCTATCTGACTGATTGATGGACATACTGACACGATGGGTGGCCCACGGGTATGCTTCCACTATATCGATCCTTTTGGACATACTGACACGATGGGTGGCCCACGGGTATGCTTCCATTAGGAGTGTGATGTTGTTGTTGTTACATGGACATGTCTGCACCGATGAAGAATTCCGGGGGCATGCGGCCATGCGGCGGGTTAATCACCCGGTATATTGTTATCATTGTTACATGGACATGTCTGCACCGATGCAGAATTCCGGGGGCATGCGGCCATGCGGCGGGTTGATCACCCGGTATATTGTTATCATTGTTACATGGACATGTCTGCACCGATGCAGAATTCCGGGGGCATGTGGCCATGCGGCAGGGTTGATTACCCGGTACATTGTTATTATTGTTGCATCCTGGACATGTCTACACCGATGGAGAATTCCGGGGGCATGTGGCCATGATGCGAACATGATTGATGTTGTGGGCGTGAGACCCATAGTTATAATTGAGTGATGACTTTGAGGGCGTGAGTCCCTGACTTGACTGCTTTTATGTTGTGTACTGTATTTTGGTTATCATATATGTCTCCTGCTTTATATAGACTGTTATGATTTAACTACATGATTTTCGGGCCATACTTGTACTGTTATCGACCTCCTTCGGGGGGCTGCGTTCATGCCGCAGGTAGAGGTACACCAGTCGCTGATCCTCGCTCTTAGGATCACAGTCCAGCGTATTGGGAAGCTCCGTTTCTCCGGAGGCTTATCTTTTGGTATGTTTTCCCTGAGTTGTAGGTTCTTGTACATTCAGGGGTATGGCGGGGCCCTGTCCCGTCATAGTTGTTGTATAAATCTTAGAGGTCTGTAGCACTGTTGTGGGCAGGGTTGTAAAGGATGTAACTGTTCAAAAAATTTAGTTATAAATACAAGAAGGTAACCGTTTGGTTAGCCTGTTTTATTTATAATATCTCTTGTTTCATGTTTAAGTTTTTATTTCCGCTGATTTTCTCTGATGTTGTATCACTAGGGTGCCCGGGGTAAGGCACCAGTCACGGGCCCGGGATCGGGTCGTGACACCCCATCTCCCTGAGACCCTGAAGCTCTAGAGATCTGACCGGCCCCTGCATTCCCGGGGTTGTAAAACACCCCGCAGGAAAACTGTGGAGGAGCACTCGGTGATGGCTGCAATGTAGACCTAGTCTGCTGCTGAGGTTGTCCGCCTCGAAAACTGCCGTGAGACCCTGCTGTCCTGGCCCTCTTGGGCTGGCCTGAGTCAATCTGATCCTCCCTCTCTCTATCCTCTATCCCCTGCGCATACGCCTGCATCCTGGCAATATCCATACCTGGTTGAAGGGCTACCCCCAAGCATGCAGTAATCATATGACAGTCTAGCCCCATCACATAACGATGAACTCTATCCGCCATGTCAGCTACAATGGTGTGCACATACCTGGCCAAGAAGTCAAACTCCAAGATGTACTCTCTGAGAGTCCTCCCATTCTGCCTCAAGATCAAGAATGTATCTACGCGGGATCTCCTCAACTCAGGAGGCAAAAAGTGATCCAGGAAGGCCTCTGTGAACTCCTCCCAAGCAGCTGGAAGAGCACCCTCACCTCTCGACAGCTCCCATGACTCAAACCAGTTCAACGCAATATCGCGTAACCGGTAAGAGGCTAGCACAACTAACTCTATCTCCGAGGCCCTAAGCACTCGCATAGTCCGCTGTAGCTGCCGAACGAACTCTTGAGGATCATCCTCAGACCTCGAACCATAGAACTCGGGTGGACTACAACCCAGAAAATCCCGAATCCTCAAATTGTCGGATCTAGGGTTTGCTACCTGCTCCTGTCGGCACTGCTCTACCACTATGCTAGTCAATAGCCTGATCTGCTCTCCATAATCTCTAAACTCTGCCCCTGGCTGCGGAACTGGAGGCTCGGGTACCGGGACCTCTGAAGCTACTGCCGCTCTCGGCTCCTCTAATACTGCCGGCGTGGCTGAACTCGCCGACCCGCCTACTACCTCAGGCATAGTCTGTGCCCGAGTCCTGGTAACCCTCTGCGTACCACTAGCAACTCCTGCTGCTGCCTTGCCCTTCTGGGCCCTGGTCGCCTTCCGTGGAGGCATAACTGTTACATAAGAAGGGGTCAGAGAGGATTCAACCTACTATGACAGCTCTACTGCACGATCTCAAAGAGAGAAGAATGGAAACCAATCCTAAATGTCCTGCAGCCTCCTGATTATAGATGTGGTGCACAACACACCGATAATCAAGACTCTACTAGACACGGTCTGTAGACACTTTCCGAGGACTAACTGCTCTGATACCACTTTTGTCACGACCCGACCCCGGGCCCACGACTGGTGCCCTACCTGGGCACCCTTACAGGTATACATCAGAGATAATCAGCGGAACATACATGAAACTTATAAAATAAAACAACAGAAGTAAAACAACAGGTTAGCCGATAGGGCTACCTTCCTGGACATATATATATATACAACCGAAGCAGTTGCCTCATTTCCTTTACAAACTGACCCACAATATGTGACTACAAACCTCTAAGAGTTTTAACATAACAACAGTGGCGGGACAGGGCCCCGCCATACCCCTGAATATACATGAATCTACAACCTTAGGGGAAACCGTACCGAAAGATAAGCCTCCGGAGTAAATGGATATTTTTCCCAAAAACTGAACCGAGATCTTAAGAGCAAGGATCACCAACCTGTGCACCTAATACCTGCGGGCATGAACGCAGCCCGAAGAAGTCGATAACAACAGTGCGAATATGGAGCTAAGTAAGGTACAACAATTAAAACATATCTGTATAAAAACATGACAGAGGTAAGTGAAAAAAAAAGTAAATACCTGAACCTACCATGTCATTACCATCTCGTGAACTTAATCGTACCTTATTATCTTTTCCCATTTTTCAATAAAAGTTATAGTCACTTTCTTACGTACATACTTAGGAAAATCATCAAGTTCATTACCATATAACTTACTTACCTTACATAACATAATCCGGCCCTTTATGGAGGGACGCCTATACTGCCCGGCCCAAACTGGGACGCGATAAAGTCACATAGTCTGCCCATAAAGGTATACTGCCCGGCCCATTCCTGGGACGCGGTAAAGTCACATAGTCTGCCCATAAAGGTATACTGCCCGGCCCATTCCTGGGACGCGGTAATGTCATATAGTCTGCCCATAAAGGTATACTGCCCGGCCCATTCCTGGGACGCGGTAATGTCATATAGTCTGCCCATAAAGGTATACTGCCCGGCCCATTCCTGGGACGCGGTAATGTCATATAAAATCCGGGAATTTAACCCAACGTACTACGTACCTCTACTCCTTTAGAATGACTCTTTTTCAAATGAAACTTCCAAGATACTAACAACCGTAGTATCAAGTCATATCTACTTTCCAAGACAAGTCACAATACCTTTTTAGAAATACATTTACCGGCTTCTAAATCACGTGACTTCTTCCTTAAAATCTTAAGCAATTGGTACCTTTAAAACAATTTGCCCTTCTTTATTTCAAGTCATTCTTTGTTTATATTACTAGAGAAAACTATTCTTTTAATCTTCCATAAAGTTGTTATAACCGACTTCCCATAAAGCCGTTATAACTCTTTATGTCTTAGACGAATTCATTTTTTTTATAACCAGGAGACTTATACTTTCAAATCAATTTACGTAACTTTTAAAATACTTCAAGTCTCTTAACCTTAGAAATCAGGTTTCTTAACTTAGAATTTAAGATCTCTTATCTTTAGAATATCAAGAAATCCATGCTTTCCAAATCATGTATTCTATACAATTAAATCAAGTCATTTCTTCCTTTAGAAATCAAGTCCCATAACTTGAAAAATAAAGTTTCTTAACCTTTTAAGAATTCAAGGTTCATAGTCTTAAAAACTTCATACGTAAACTCTTTTAAATTAAGTAACATATACTTTGGTGCGTTGTGAATAAGTTATACTTATTTATAACGATCTCATTCAAGTAGCCATGATCTAGAAAATGTAATACAATTTTGTCTTATCTTAGTTTCTATGCAGATGGAGAATTCTACTCATTTTAATATAATCAATTGTCATTACATTTTCCTTTATTAACGCTGCAATGGCTTGTTCGATACTTATTCTCATTTGTGCCGTAAAATTAGCCAAGTCAACTTGGCTCCAAATACCTCCTAACGACTCTTACCAACATCCCCCATAAGACTTGATAAGAACTTAGGATAACCTAGACATAACCTTTACATAGAGTAAATCACATACATACCTCTTAACTTCTAAGAGTAGGAGGGAACATGAAATATTACCACATGTATATTCCATACATAGAATCATGCCAAAAGAAGGAAGAGGTTCACATACCTCGCGACGATTATCGACAAGTAGCAAAATGCTCCAAAGTACTTCCACCTTGATAGCTATTCCATCCTTCAAGTAGAATATGCTATACTTAGTACTTCAACCTATAATGGCCATAATACGTCCATTAACTTCTTACTCTAGACGTAGGATATTATAAGTGCAAAGTCACTAAATTCTACGGAAAATCGGACAGCACTTCCTTTGTTTCTACATACTTTGCCACCTTTTTCAAGGCCGAATTCAATAACCAAACACGCCACATTTAAGGCCCAACAATGCAATTAACAATAGGAGATTACACGCCTACTAGACGTGTAAAATTCCGCCCCACAATTGATATCAAACTAATACAACAACAAGTGTAAATCCGGCAATCTTGGGATACAACAATACCAATTCTTATCCAATTTCCTTTTCAATCCAAGTTGTTAGCATAACATGATATCAAGTCGCAATCGATTATAACTACTATAATCTTCAAGTATGTAACATGCGACGATTCTAAATACGACCAAATTGTAATCCAACTTCAAATGGCTAATATGCCATTTCGGATTTTAGGCTACAACAATCCATAACACTTATAAAACTTCAACACATATACTTCATGCTAGCAAACATGTAAGGCTAACAACAATATATAATCTTGTAACACTTTAATAGACAAGATTATTACCTCAACGAGTCTTAGTCCAACTTCAAATCCGAAGTCGCTCCCTAGCAACTTAGAGCCTCTTCTAGGCACTTCAATCTGCCACTTGAGACCCTTAGAATATCACAAACCACTTCCCTTAAATCTTCCAATCAAAACCTAGAAAAGCAACTAGGTTTTCACCTTGCGACTAATACGAAAACGCTATTTTTCCGGGATCTTTCTATTGAGATAACCTTACAATACCCTCATGAACCTTGGTTTAAAGTTTGGAGCTTATTGGACAACAAACAAATTTTTTTCTTTTTCTTTCTTGTAGAACCCGAGAGCTCCTAGTAGTGTGCTTCCAATTTCTTGAAAATTTGGCTAAGTATAGAAGTTGTCTTGCTACTAGTACTACTATATAGTTCAATGGAGGGTCAAGATGTGCACAAATGTGTGGTTTGGATGAAATTCTTTTAAATATCAAGACTTGTGGTCCCATTGACTAAGTCAACATTGTCAAGCTCTTCAACTTGCAAGAATTTGTCTTCCTAACAATGGTCAAATGACCCTTTTGTCCATGCCTAAATTCGTCCAAGGCAACATAAGGGAGGGGGGGAGGGGTGACACGTGTCACCCTCTCATTCGTCACAATATTAGGTTTTCCGACAATTCCATAATTCCGATAAATTTTTACAAGTCTCTAATCTTAACATTTGGGATTCTCACGTACGTTCTTAAAACATGTCCTGTAAATACGGGGTGTAACAATGGGAAAACTATGATGCTTAAGCCTATTGATAAGGGAGTTCTAATAACCGATGATTTATTCATGGACATTCCAATTTGGGTCACCTTCCCTGACATTCCCCTTTCTATTCGAGGTAACTGCCTTAGCAAGATTGCTTCACGTGTAGGAAAACCTCTATACACTGATCAATTTACTAAGGAAAGGTCAAAAATGAACTATGCAAGAGTATTAATGGAAGTTGATGTTAGCAAAGAACCGGTAATGAAATTTGTTGTCAGGCTGCCCGACAATAGAAGGTATACTCAAAGGGTGAACTATGAAAACTATCCGGACTTTTGCTACCATTGTGCGGCTTTTGGACACAATCACTTGAAGTGTAGAAAGCTGAGGGAGGGTGCCAACACTGAAGAAGCTCCTAAAAAATGCAATCCAGTGGTACCCCCTAGCAAAGAGGGAAGTTCTACTTGTCCGAATGCCAACAAAAGTACGGGTGGAACCAACCCTCCTACCCCTTATCCACCACCCTCTCAACATCACGCAGTTGATGAAAACTTGATGGATACTGAAGACAGTGAGCACACACCACCTCTTGTTCCCGGAAGTATGGGAAATGTTACGCATGCCGCGGTTCCTCCGGTTTTGGGTCATCATGGATCATCAAGCTTGCGGGATTCTCAAGTAGGGTCATCAAGGCTTCCACCACATCTTGGCATTACGCAACATGATAGGATGAGAAAGGAGACAAGGCAGACTGATTCTGAAGTGCCAATGAACCCGCTACCTTCATTGGATGGGGGAACCTACAAGAGTGCTACGGAGGGTTCTAATCTTGCATCACGGTGCATAAATTTTGAACGCGGGGAACATATCTTGGCTGAGACACATGTTATGGCTTCCAACAACAAAGAAGAGGGATGGAATGAAGTAATCTCAAAGAAAAACACGGCAAAAGGCAGTGGTAAGGCAAAGGCAGCAAAGCGCGGAGGTGCTAACAAAACCTCCTTTGTTTCCTAATGAAAGTACTTTGCTGGAATGTCCGTGGTCTTTGCGGACAAAGGGATAGGGCAGCCACGCAAACTCTTGTGTGTAGGCTCACAAAACAGCATGATGTGGCAATGGTTTGTCTATTGGAAACTAAATTCTCTCGGGCAAGGACGAAATCTTTTTCTACTCAAAGATTCAAAGCTTGGAATCTTTTCTCAAACTTAGATTTCATTGATGGCGGAAGGATGCTTTTACTTTGGGATCCCTCCAGAGTTTGTTGTGAAGTGCTTGGAATGGATTCTCAACATATCCATGTCCAGGCAAGATGTAATATAACATAAGTGTCCTTCCTTGCCACATTTGTGTACCCAGTTTATAGCATACCGGATAGAAGGAAGCTTTGGCATCACCTTACTCACTTGGGAATTGGCATTGTTAAGCCTTGGATGATTATGGGAGATTTCAACACTTATTGCTACCCTCGTGATAAGGCGGGGGGTCCCCCTCTCACGCCTTATGCACTTAGGGATCTTGGAGAATTCAGGAATGCTCATGGACTAGAAGACACTCCTTCTTCCGGTTTCTTCTACACTTGGACGAATGATACGATTTGTTCTAAGCTTGATAGAGTGATGATGAATCAACATTGGCGTGATTTGACCCTTGAATGCACGGCCAATTACTTGCATATGGAACCTGTCTCGGACCACTGTCCCGTGATAGCTACGGTTATTGCATCCTATAATGTTGGGAAACGGCCTTCCAAGTTCATGAATATGTGGCTATCTCATCCAGCCTTCGACAACATATTGACTTCATGCTGGAAACAAGACATATTGGGAACTGCTCAATTCGTTCTGGCCTCAAAAGTGAAAGCCTTGAAGCAACCATTGCTGGTATTGAACATAAGTGATTTTGGAAGCATTGAACAAAGAGCAAATGGGGCAAACATTGAGTTTAAGGAGGCTATCAATGCGCATATGGAAGATCCCTATGATGAGGAGCTAAAAGCCAAGGTTAAGTCCACAAGAGCTAAAGCAAACACCTTACTGGAAGCCGAGAGACACTTCATAAGGCAAAAGTCGAGGCAGAAACACTTGCTTGGAAGTGATAGATGCTCCAAATACTTCCACAGCTTGATCAAGAGGAGTAATGTCAGGAACTCAATCAACTACCTTGTCAAGGCCAATGGTACTATCACAACATCTCCCAGGGAAGTTAGAGAATTGCTTGTGGAATTTTACAAAGACCTTTTAGGTGTTATACCCCGTATTTCCAGAGTATGTACGTGAGGGCGTACGTACAAAAGTTTAAGCCTTAAAGTAGACTAAGGGACGAAATTTTGTGCACAGCTAGCAAAAAGAATCGTTTTCCGACGAAACGTTTTCCGAACTTTGCGAAGGGAAAATTACGGCTATGTCATTAATAATTTTTGCGGATTTTTCCGAGAGATGAAATATTTTGGACCAACGAGAGGGCGACACTTGTCACCCTCTAGTGGGCGGTCAAGTGGCCGAAATGGTGCACGTTCTTGGCCATGTTTTGAGGCCTAAAACTTGGGTCAATGTTTGGAGTGATTTGGGGAGTAGATGGCTAGGGTGCACTTGTGCAAATCCACACCCTACACTTGCCTACCACTTGGCTTGATCTTGTCCATTGGTTTCCCTATAAATACCCCCCCTTTGTTGAAGACTTCTTCATCCCTCAAATGACTTCTAAGTCTTAAAAATATTGTCACGACCCGAACCCGGGCCCGTGACTGGTGCCTTACCCCGGGCACCCTAGTGATACAACATCAGAGAAAAACCAGCGGAAATAAAAACTTAAACATTTAAATAGACATGGATCAAGATAAAGAAAATAGGCCAACCAAAACGGTTGCCTTTCAACATATATATATATATAGACATTTGAACAGTTACAATCCTTACAACCCTGCCCACAACAGTGCTACAGACCTCTAAGATTTTTACCACAACTATGACGGGACAGGGCCCCGCCATACCCCTGAATGTACAAGAACCTACAGACTCAGGGTGACATACCAAAGATAAGCCTCCGAAGGAACGGAGCTTCCCAATATGCTGAAAGGTGATCCTATAAGCGGGGATCGACAGCCGATGTAACTCTACCTGCGGCATGAACGCAGCCCCGGGCGAGGTCAAGACAACAGTACCAAGTTTGTGAAATCAGAATATCAGAAATGAAATCATAATAGTCTATATAAAGCGGGAGACATGTATGATAACCAAACTACGATACACATATAACGATTATATCAAGTCGTGGTCTCACGCCTCCAAGTCATTACTCAAATATAATTATGGGTCTCACGCCCACAACATCAACCATGCCCGTGGAATACCTTCCTCACCGCAGCTTCATGATATGATAACACCAAGAAGTACACCAACACCAAGTCCTACCGATGCCAAAGTCGTACTAACAATACAATACAACCAAACCACGGTGACACTGGTAAGTACGAAGCCGACTACCGGATACCAAGGCCGCCACGTGGTGGCCGGCAAGTACGAGGGCTAACTACTGTGTACCAAGCGTAGACACGAGACTTCACACTACACCGAACAGGGCAAGTGCGAGGGCTAACTACCGTGCACTAAGGCCGAATCAGCCACGAGACGGGGCAAGTACGAAAGCCGACCACCAGGTACCAAGGCCGAACAGTAAGAAACCTCATGGAGAGCTAGTCCATGGAATAACACTATCAACATGAGCATACCCGTGGAATTCTCCGTCACTGCCGGTACGTCCAAGTAAGTTCTCAACAAGTCAACCGGCCCTCCATCGAGAGACGCGGTAGAATAGAAACACAATTCTTGCACAACCAAGACTATCTCAATAAGCATAGGCAAGTTACACAACAACAAGCATAGGAAAGTTACACAACAACAAGCATAGGCAAGTTATACACAACTCAAAGTACTTTCATTTTATGTCAAAGTCCGGGATTTAACCCTAAAGTACTACGTACGTTAAATTCCTTTTAAAAGATCCATTCCCTTTATAAAAGTCACCCGATACTCGTAGTATAAAATAGAGTGACCTTTTACTTTCTTTTTTTAAAACCAAATTAAGGCAATACCATGCCTTCTTTTTAGACCAAAACACTTCTCTTTTTAAAGTCAAGTTACCATATTAAAACCAATGATAAAACCCTTCTTTTGTTTTCATAAAGTCGTTATAACTAACTCCCCATAAAGCTGTTATAACACTTTATGTTTTAAACCGTTTTAAGACAAAACAATGCCTTTCTTTTCCCTAAATTTCCAGTTTGCCTAATTTCAATTACTCAAGTCTCTTTACTTTAGAAAAGTTTCATAGTTCGATGTCTTAATCTCTTTTAAAACAACTGAGTAACATATGGCATATGTGTGAGCAGTTTATTCTTGTTTATAACCATCTTATTAAAGCAGCCATGATCTAGAAAATGTAATATCATTTTGTCTCATCTTAGCTTCTATGCAGATGGAGGTTTCTACTGGTTTTAATAATACTTCATTATTCAATACATTTTCCTTTATTAGCGCTGCAGTGGTTTGTCGATACTCATTCTGATTTCCGAAATCAGTAAAACATTATTCCCCTTTTAAAAACCAAGTACTCATTACTCACGAATGAGGTTTCACACAAACATCCATATTAAGTCAAGTCTCTTATCTTTTAAGATTAAGTCTCTTAACTTCTAAATCAGTAAACCATTCTTTTTATCTCTCTTAAGACGTTATACCTAACTTCCCATAAAGCTAGTATAACTCTTATGTTTTCAAACCAAGTATTACTCTTCTTTCAAAAAGGTTTCTTAATATTTTTGAAATACATTCAAGGTTCTTATTCTTCAGGCTTAAGTCAAAAGACATTGCCGTACAATTACGTTCAGTTAGCACACGTACGTCTACCGTACTATATACATATATTTTATTCAGGCTTAAGTCAAAAGACATTGCCGTACAATTACGTTCAGTCAACACACGTACGTCTACCGTACTATATATACTTTTAAAATACTTCAAGATTCTTATTATTCAGGCTTAAGTCAAAAGACATTGCCATACGTACGTCTACCGTACTATATATATATTCCTTTAAATTATCATGCTCAAGAGTATAGGAAGAATCACATACCTCGCGACGATTATCGACTATAAGCAAAACGCTCCACAGCTATAACCCGGCTAGCCTTGTCCACCTTCTAAGTAGCACATGCTACTGCGTAACATTCAACCAATAAAGGTTATCGACCATCAGAATACAAATTCTATGTAAATACAGATTTAATCTTCTACTCTAATATTCTTCGATGTGATTTGATTCAAGTCTATTCGTAATATCCTTCTATTACGCTCAATTCTCTTCTATGAATCTTATATTCATTTCTATACTACTACAATGAAGTAATTCCCAATTACAATAGAAGGATGAGTATTTACCTCGATGAGCCCAAAATTATCCAAGTATATAAGTCGCTCCCGAGCAACGTTAAGCTCCTACTCCGAGTTCTCCAACTGCTCCAACAACCCTTAGAAGTTCTACGCAACTTCTACTTAACACTTCAACCGACTATGAAGGTTTTCCTTAGGGTTTCGTTTTTGTGGCTAAAGGAAAGTATAATAGTATTTCCGGGCTCTACGTATAGAGGTAACTTTGGAAAGTACTACAAGGTATATGGGCTAAAGTATTTGGGCATTATAACAATACTTGGAGAGTATTTCTATACCACAAAAAGGGGGTATTTATACGAGACAACTAGGCAGGGGTACCTCTCGGCCAAGCCTCACTCAAGGGAGGCTCTCGGCCAAGGCTTCTCAAAAGAGGGGGGGTTTGGATGAACTCAACTCACAAAAGGGGGAGGGATTTCAAGACTTGGAAAATGATTTTTGGATGAAGAAGTTCATCAATTTAGAGGGGTATTTATAGGTCAAGAAATGGCCAACCAATGGCCAAGATCCATCCAAGTGTTAGGCAAGTGTAGGGCTAGGATTAAGCCATGTGCACCTTATCCATCTACCACACCAACTTGCACAAAATATCCTACCAACTACAAGCCACCTTTTTCGTCCATTGCCGCCCCACTCCCTTCCAATGTGAGGGTGACACATGTCACCCTCCCGTTGGTCCAAAATGTTTCGTCTCTCGGAAAAATCCGCAAAAATTATAAATGACATAGCCGGAATTTTCCCTTCGCAAGTTTTGTAA
This sequence comes from Przewalskia tangutica, assembly GCA_029844215.1. NCBI lineage: Eukaryota > Viridiplantae > Streptophyta > Magnoliopsida > Solanales > Solanaceae > Przewalskia > Przewalskia tangutica. Next base: position 18,008,334 of record CM056740.1, read on the forward strand.
AACGTTTCGCCGAAAAATGATTCTTTTTGGCACTTGTGCCCAAATTTCGAACCTATGCCTACTTTAAGGCTTAAACTTATCTACGTACGTCCTCACGTACATACTCTGGAAATACGGGGTATAACATTCTCCCCTCCTTAGAAACATTCGTCCCGAATGTTCCTTCTCAAGCCGAACAACGATAAAGTTCCTCTAACAAGTTGTCAACGCCACACCTGGCCACGTAATAACACTCGTTCTCTTCCTTCCTTACTCGTCGTGCCCTTCTCGAATACTTGAACTCTTCTAGTAAACGTACCACACTTCAGTCATCGCTTCAGTTCCCAAAACTTTGGAGTCACCACCTCCAAACTTGGTCATCTTACTAGCCGCAATCTCCCTTAAGACCATTCCCGGCCTTTACGATCCGCTTCTGGTCGAACACATCCACGAACTCATACGATGGTCATCTAAACTTGGGCCTAGCACCCTCGTGACCCTACCACCTGGCGGGACCACCCAGAGCTGACCCCACCTCGAAACAGGCGGCGGGTTGGCCCGCAACATGGCCCCAACCCGACCCACTTAACGCATCAAGCTCTTGTTTCCCGATCCGGAACAATCTCACCTATACAGGTCATGAAAGCTACCACTTCCATTTTACACTACCCAAGGAATTTCCCCACAATTACTCCGCGTATACTTATACATTCTGACAAAGATCACTCGAAAAAAAACTTGTACTCGAGACGGCCTTACATCTAAGGTCTCAACTGTAATATTCTAAGGTTCATCATTATCTCACCCCCAGGCTTACCCTTTTCACTAACCAGGCTTCTAAATCACATTTTAGCATAAAGCTATCTGAACATAACACTTAACACATTATCATAACATCAATACATACAAGTCTCTAAAGGGTTAAGGATATACCTGAAAATAGGCGGTTCAAAGGACCGCTAAAACTGGGAACTTCCACCGCGACCTCTACCGGGGCCTGCCGGTGTGTGTACATCCTGCCTAACTATGGAAGGTGAAGAACCCGCAACTGAACCCGTAGTCTGTGCTATCCTACCGCTACCGGCCTGACAGTCTCGCCGATGGCCCTGTTGGCCGCAAGAAGAACAATCTCCCAAGTTAGTACGACACTCTCCCTTATGAAGTTTTCCACAACGGCCACACTGAGACAAGGGCGACCTCATTCGGCGAGCACTCCTACTCCCCTTAAAATCTGAAACACGAGCCCCGACTGCCTCCCGAATATCCCGGCGTCCCGGCGTTGTGGAGGACCATTCTGCATGGCGGAGGTACATAACTAGTTCGGCCGAGGCGGTCCGCCTCGAAAGTCACCAAAGGACTCGCTGCTCGCCTCTTCTCGCCGATCTTGGTCATTCCGTCGATTTCTCCGCCTCACATCCAAGTGCATAAGCTCGCATGCGGCAATGTCCATGCCCTACCAAGAGCTACACCCGAACAACTCTCGCTAGGTAATCATCGAGCCTCAGAACATATCGGTGCACTCGATCCTCCATACTAGCTACTAATGCGGGGACGACGCCAATGAGTCGAACTCACATTGTACTCCGAACCGCACGCCTGCTCGCCGCAACACCAAAAATCTGTACCGAGCCCTCCTCATCTACGAGGCAAGAAATGTGCAAGAAAGGCCTCTCGAGAACTCGCTCCATACACCGGAAGTGCATTCTCTCCCGACAGCTCCACGAATCAAACCGGCCGATCATGATCACGCAGATGCGAACCTAGGACCACCGACTCGGTCTCGATGCCTTGATCACTCTACGATCCACAGAATCGCTTGATGAACTCGCGGATCATCCTCGTGCCTCGACCCATAAAACTCTGGCGCCTACAACTCGAAAATCCCGTAGCCTCGAACTATCTCGATCAGGGTGAACCATCGGTGCATCGAATCGCTGCTGCGCCCAAATTATCCTCAGTATGGCCACAACCTCGCCATTAATCGCCCACTTTGTAACCCATCTCTCCGCTCTAGATCGCGGGATGGATGCTCAGTATCGTGGTCTCTGAGAGATCGCGCCGCTTTACTCGCAGCCTCCTTCATTGTCTTGCCATTCGGGCTCAGGTTGCCTTACGCAGGCATAATCGTAAAAACGGCACGTCGGAGGGTCCAACTTATCACACAGCTCTAAGGCATGATCTCAGAATGAGAAGAATGGAAACCAATCTTAAATGTCCTACAGCCTCCTGATTATAGATGTGGTGCACAACACATTGATAATCAAGACTCTACTCGACACGGTCTGTAGACACTTTCCGAGGACTAACTGCTCTGATACCACTTTTGTCACGACCCGAACTCGGGCCCATGACTGGTGCCTTACCCCGGGCACCCTAGTGATACAACATCAGAGAAAAACCAGCGGAAATAAAAACTTAAACATTTAAAAAGACACGGATCAAGATAAAGAAAATAGGCCAACCAAAACGGTTGTCTTTCAACATATATATATATATATAGACATTTGAACAGTTACAATCCTTACAAACCTGCCCACAACAGTGCTACAGACCTCTAAGATTTTTACAACAACTATGACGGGACAGGGCCCCGCCATACCCCTGAATGTACAAGAACCTACTGGACTGGGGTGACATACCAAAGATAAGCCTCCGAAGGAACGGAGCTTCCCAATATGCTGAAAGGTGATCCTATAAGCGGGGATCGACAACCGATGTAACTCTACCTGCGGCATGAACGCAGCCCCCCGAAGGAGGTCAGTACAACAGGTACCTATTAGCTTCTATGCAGATGGAGGTTTCTACTGGTTTTAATAATACTTCATTATTCAATACATTTTCCTTTATTAGCGCTGCAGTGGTTTGTCGATACTCATTCTGATTTCCGAAATCAGTAAAACATTATTACCTTTTAAAACCAAGTACTCATTACTCACGAATGAGGTTTCACACAAACATCCATATTAAGTCAAGTCTCTTATCTTTTAAGATTAAGTCTCTTAACTTCTAAATCAGTAAACCATTCTTTTTATCTCTCTTAAGACGTTATACCTAACTTCCCATAAAGCTAGTATAACTCTTATGTTTTCAAACCAAGTATTACTCTTCTTTCAAAAAGGTTTCTTAATATTTTTGAAATACATTCAAGGTTCTTATTCTTCAGACTTAAGTCAAAAGACATTGCCGTACAATTACGTTCAGTTAGCACACGTACGTCTACCGTACTATATACATATATTTTATTCAGGCTTAAGTCAAAAGACATTGCCGTACAATTACGTTCAGTCAACACACGTACGTCTACCGTACTATATATACTTTTAAAATACTTTAAGATTCTTATTATTCAGGCTTAAGTCAAAAGACATTGCCATACGTACGTCTACCGTACTATATATATATTCCTTTAAATTATCATGCTCAAGAGTATAGGAAGAATCACATACCTCGCGACGATTATCGACTATAAGCAAAACGCTCCACAGCTATAACCCGGCTAGCCTTCTCCACCTTCTAAGTAGCACATGCTACTTGCAGAACATTCAACCAATAAAGGTTATCACCCATCAGAATACAAATTCTATGTAAATACAGTTTAATCTTCTACTCTAATATTCTTCCGATGTGATTTCACCAAGTCTATTCTCAGAATATCCTTCTATTACGCTTCAATTCTCTTCTATGAATCTTATATTCATTTCTATACTACTACAAGATGTAATTCCCAATTACAATAGAAGGACGATGAGTATTTACCTCGATGAGCCCAAAATTATCCAAGTATATAAGTCGCTCCTGAGCAACGTTAAGCTCCTACTCCGAGTGCTCCAATCCGCTCCAAACAACCCTTAGAAGTTCTACGCAACTTCTACTTAACACTTCAACCGACTATGAAGGTTTTCCTTAGGGTTTCGTTTTTGTGGCTAAAGGAAAGTATAATAGTATTTTCGGGCTCTACGTATAGAGGTAACTTTGGAAAGTACTACACGGTATATGGGCTAAAGTATTTGGGAATTATAACAATACTTGGAGAGTATTTCTATACAACAAAAATGGGGGTATTTATACGAGACAACTCGGCAAGGGGGGGTACCCTCTCGGCCAAGCCTCACTCAAGGGGGGGGGAGGCTCTCGGCCAAGGCTTCTCAAAAGAGGGGGGGTTTGGACGAACTCAACTCACAAAAGGGGGAGGGATTTCAAGACTTGGAAAATGATTTTTGGATGAAGAAGTTCATCAATTTAGAGGGGTATTTATAGGTCAAGAAATGGCCAACCAATGGCCAAGATCCATCCAAGTGTTAGGCAAGTGTAGGGCTAGGATTAAGCCATGTGCACCTTATCCATCTACCATACCAACTTGCACAAAATATCCTACCAACTACAAGCCACCTTTTTCGTCCATTGCCGCCCCACTCCCTTCCAATGTGAGGGTGACACATGTCACCCTCCCGTTGGTCCAAAATGTTTCGTCTCTCGGAAAAATCCGCAAAAATTATAAATGACATAGCCGGAATTTTCCCTTCGCAAGTTTTGTAAAACGTTTCGCCGAAAAACGATTCTTTTTGACACTTGTGCCCAAATTTCGAACCTATGCCTACTTTAAGGCTTAAACTTATCTACGTACGTCCTCACGTACATACTCTGGAAATACGGGGTATAACAAATATCCCTCCCTCCCTTAGTGTGGTTCTCGTCCAAATCCCCCTCCCCCTTGAGAAGGCCCTTGGCCGAAACCCCTCCCCCCCTCTTCCTACAGGTTCTAGCCGAAAGTACCCCCCCCTCTTGAGTATTGTTCTCGTGAAACACCCCCCCCCCTTGGTAGAAAGTATTCTCCAAGTATTGTTACTATTCCAAAATACCTTAGCCTTATACCTTGTAGTATTCCAAAGTTACCTCTATACGTAGAGCCCGGAAATACTACCTTATGTCCTTTTAGTCTCAAAACGAAACCCTAAGGAAAATCTTCATAGTTGGTTGAAGTGCTTAGTAGAAGTTGTTTGGGAACTTCTAAGGGTTGTTTGGAGCGGGTTGGAGCGCCCAGAGTAGGAGCTAAACCTTGCTCAGGATCGACATTTAAACTTGGATAATTATGGGCTTATCGAGGTAAATATCTTGTCCCCCTATTGTAATTAGAGTTTACATACTGTTGAAGTATAAGAATTAAGTATAAGTTATATACAAGGAAGGTATATAAGAAGGGAATTGAACTGTACTTACATAGGACTGTATTTACAGTAGACTTGTGAAGTTTGACGGGTAGGGAAGTGCTGCCCAATTTTTCCGTAGAATCTTGTATCTAGATTTATTCTACCGAGTAGTCTAGACATTGATAGACTTGTATAACCGTTATAGGTTGAAGTACTGCGAGTAGCATATTCTACTCGAAGGGTGGAAAAGGATAGCAGGATTACAGTACTTTGGAGCTATTTGCTAATAGTCGATAAATCGTCGCGAGGTATGTGATTCTTCCTATCCTCTTGAGCATGATATTTTAAAAGGAATATATTTAGTACGGTAGACGTACGTGTGTTAACTGAACGTAGTTTTACGGCAATGTCTTTTGACTTAAGCCTGAATAATAAGAATCTTGAAGTATTTCAAGAGAATTAAGAAACCTTTTTGAAAGAAGGATAATACTTGGTTTTGAAAGCTTAATAAGTTATACTAGCTTTATGGGAGGTTAGGTATAACGACTTAAGAGAGATTAAAGGAACGGTTTACTTAATTGTTTATGAAAGCCTTATATTGATTTCTGAAATGAGAATAAGTATCGAACAAACCACAGCAGCGCTAATAAAGGGAAATGTTTTGACTAATAAAGTATTATTAAAACCAGTAGAAACCTCTATTTGCATAGGATATAAGATGAGACAAAATGATATTTCCTAGATCATGGCTGCTTTAATAAGATTGTTATAAACAAGAATAACCTACTCACACATAAGGCCTATGTTGCTCGAATTGTTTTAAAAGAGAATTACGTTATTAAATGATTAAGACTATGAACTATGAAATCTTTCGAAAATAAGAGACGTGAATATTTGAAATTAGGCAAACTTGAACTTTGGAAAAGAATGTTGTAACTTGATTTTAAAAGGAGAAGTGTTTTGGTTTAAAAAGGAAAGTATGGAAGTTGTTTTAGTTTACTTAAAAATGTTAGTCACTCTATTTTTATAATACGGGCATCGGGTGACCTTTGTAAAAGAAATGGATCTTTTTAAAAGAATTTAACGTACGTAGTACTTTGGAGTTAAAACCTGGACTTTGGCATAAAATGAAAGTACCTTGAGTTGTGTGTAACTTGCCTATGATTGCGTGTGATAGCCTTGTCGTGCTAGTATTGTATTTCTATACTCACCGCCTCTCAATGGAGAGTCGATCGATTTGTTATGATATTACTTGGACGCACTGCAGCGACGGAGATTTCCACCGCACGCCTCGCTGATAGTGTTATTCCATGGACTAGCTCTCCACGAGGTTATACCGATTCGCCTTGGTATCCGTGGTTGGCTTTCAGACTTGCCCCGCCTCGTGGCTGATTCGCCTTTGTACTGGTAGTTAACCTTCGCACTTGCCCCGCTCGCTTTAGTGGCGAAGTCTCGTGATACTACTTGGTATCCGTAGTTAGCCCTCAGATTGCCCCGGCCACCACGTGACACGCCTTGGTATCCGTAGTTGGCTTTCGTACTTGCCCCGTGACGCCTTCGTGGCGAGTCTCGTGATACGGCCTTGTATCCGTAGTTAGCTCAGATTGTTGCCCGATCGACGTGACACGCCTTGGTATCCGTAGTCGGCCAGACTTGCCCCGTGACGCCTCCGTGGTTTGGTTGTATAGTATTGTTAGTACGACTTTGGTATCTGGTAGTTAGCCTTTGTACTTGCCCCGTGCGGTTTTATGACTCAGGTAGGACTTGGTGTTCATGTGTACCCTTGGTGTTATTATATCATAGACTGCCGGCAGTAAGGAAGGTATTCCACGGGCATGATTGATATTGAGGGCGTGAGACCCATAGTTATATTTGAGTGATAACTTTGAAGGCGTGAGTCCCTGACTTACATGACTGCTTATTTATTATGGACTGTAGTTTGATTATCATACATGTCTCCTGCTTTATATAGACTACTATGATTTCATTTACGATTTTCGCCACATACTTGGTACCAGATCGACTCCTCGGGGCTGCGTTCATGCCGCAGGTAGAGGTACACCAGTCGTTGATCCTCGCTCATAGGATCACAACTCAGCGTATTGGGAAGCTCCGTTTCTCCGGAGGCTTATCTTTTGGTATAGTCCCCTGTCACTGTAGGTACTTGTACATTCAGGGGTATGGCGGGGCTCTGTCCCGTCATGTTGTATAAAAACTCTTAGGTCCAGTAATCTTGTTGTGGGCAGGGTTTGTAAGGATGTAACTGTTCAAGTTTTAGTATTTATGCAAAAAGGTAACCGGTTGGTTGGCCTTTTTTATTCATATCTCTTGCTTAATGTTAAAGTTTTTATTTCCGCTGATTTTCTCTGATGATTGTATCACTAGGGTGCCCGGTAGGCACCCACGCCCGGATCGGTCGTGACAAAAGTGGTATCAGAGCAGTTAATCCTCGGAAAGTGTCTACAGACCGTGTCTAGTAGAGTCTTGATTATCGATGTGTTGTGCACCACATCTATAATCAGGAGGCTGCAGGACATTTAGGATTGGTTTCCATTCTTCTCATTATGAGATCGTGCCTTAGAGCTGTATTATAAGTTGGACCCCTCTGACGTATTGCGTTTTTACCAGTTATGCCTCCGCCAGTGCAACCCGCCCAGATGGGCAAGGCAGCAGGAAGTCGCTAATAGGATACAGAGAGTACGGGGCGCAGCCCGCCATTACCTGAGATAGTGCTTCAGACGGCGAGTTTTGTGACGCCGCCAGCCCCAGTAGAGTTTAGAGCCGCAGCAGTGCCGCCGAGACCACAAGACCGAGCCTCCACCCCACACCGGAGCAGAGGAGATGGGTTACAAAGAGATGGCCCAGTTATTGGCCAGGATAGTGGCAAGGCACGAGGATAAGCTGGATGCAGCGATTCCGGTACCGGTAGTACCCGTAGTTCACCCGAGAGCGGATAGTTTGAGACTGCGGGACTTTCTGAGTTGCAGCCCGCCAGTGTTTTATGGATCGAGGCCTGAGGATGATCCGCAGGAGTTCATCCGACAGTTACAGCAGATCGCGAGTGATCAAGGCCGAGACCGAGCCGTGGTCTTAGGTTTGCATCGGCCGCGTGATACCGCAATGATCGTTTGATTCTCGTTATACCGTGGTTCGCCCGACCGCGGCCAGGGTCTCAGCGCGCGGCGCTGCAGGCAGCCGCGTGCAAGGCGCGGATTGTAGCCGCGCGCCGGAAGTGGCCGCGCCGAAACCCGAGGTCGCTGAAGTTTGAGCCGCGCGCCGGAAGCGAGGCCGCGCCAAAGATCCGAGGTCCACAGAGTTGCGCGCCGCGGCTCCGGAAGCGCGCGCCGAGGCGAAATCAAAGTGAAAAACTTAGGAAAAGTCAGATTTTTATTTTAAAAGGGCCTGGGTGGGGGACAAGTGTCCCCCCCCATCTGATTTTTGCATGCATTATATTGACCAAGTCTTAAAGACTTGGTCATCTTTCATCTCTCTCTTAGAAAAGCTCCTCCTTCTCTCTTAAATTGTTTTCAAGCTCCTCCTTCTCTCTAAAACTCTAAGAGACATTTTAGCCTTAGGAAAAATCTGAAAAAGTAAAAGGCAAGAAGGAAGCTTGTGGCTAGCTTGTGAAGGTTGTTGTGGTGGTGTTCTTGGAATAGAAGCTAGCAAATTGTTGGATAAATTTGGCTAAAGCTCTAAGGTAAAGATTCTTCCTCTATTATTAGTTTTTAGTATTGCATGTTAAGAAGAAAGTATTTGTGGTAGTAAATAATGCTATTAGAGTCATTGCATGCAAGAAATGTGGGTTGGGTATGAAGGTTTTGGCCAAAGAGATATTATGAGCATGTTGTAGCCTACAAACTACTTTAGAATTGTTAAGTATATTATTATACCTTATGGGGCAGAATTTTACACACCCAAGATTAGGTGTGTAATCCCCTTTGTGTTGGTTTGGATGTTGGGCCTTAATGAGGCGTTTGAGTGTTGAAAAATCGGCCTTTGAAAAGGTGGCAAAGTGAGTAGAAACAAAGGAAATGCTGCCCAATTTTCCTTAGGAATTGGTAACTTGAATTTGGAATTTCTACATTAAAATTAGAGGTTAATAAACGCACTATGGTTATTATAGGTTGACATATTACTTGCGGTAGTTGGACTTAGCAAGTGGATTGACCGAAGAGGTATGTAGATCTTTCCTATCTCTTGAGCATGAATAGTTGTATCTATGTAGTACGGTATACGTACAAGATTTGATAATCTACACTTGTTTCATTTCAAAAGTATAAGTCCCCTTGGATTTAGGGAAAATGTATTTGACAAAGGAATAACGCTAATATAATGACTTTATGGGGAGTTGGTTATATTAGTTTTTGAAAGGTTCACAAAGAATGGTTTACTCTAATTAAAAACAAGTACGGGTAAAGGATTTGAAACTATGGAAGGTGGATTGATTTTAGGCATTGGTTGCCTAAGGTTTTAAAGGAAATGAAGTCACTTGATTTAGAAGCCTATTATATTTCTAAAAGGAAATGTGACTTGTCTTGAAAAGAAATTGTAACTTGATACTATGGTGATTAGTATCTTGGAATCCTTGTATAAAAAGAGTTTTCTTAAAAGTTAGAAGTACATGGTACTTGGGTTGAATTCTGATTTTCTATTAAAAGACATGTTAGTGCCTTAGGATACTAAAATGAGAGGATATATTGATAATGTTAATAAGAAGTTGGGATTACTTAACTTGCTTATGTTATGATAAGCGGTTTAGTGCTTATGTTATGCATTTATAGCCGATGAGCTATGTTATATATTTGTATTATTACTGGTAAACCCCGTTATTATCTATGCCATGGATTTGCTACCCATGACGCGAAAGTGCGACGTTTGTACTACGCGGATCCCACCACGGGATCCATGCGGGTGAAATAGTCCTACGCGGGTGAAATAGTCCCATGACGAGGCGGATGACCTCACGCGGGTCCACAGACCCATGCGGGTGAAATAGTCCCGTGAGTAGGATTGTTTAATGATACTACGCGAGGTACCTGCTTTGATCGTGAGCCTCCTACTTTTATGCTATAAGTTTTATGCTTGTTACTCTCATTGTTAGTAAGGCACAATGCAAGGAAATTGATTTTTATCTATGACTCCAGCTTATTTTTGACTTATGATATTACTACAGTATTTTCCAGTTTTACATACTTGGTACGTTGTGTACTGACCCCCTTCCTGGCCGTTCATGCCGCAGGTGAAAGCAGGTGGTAGATCCTCATTCCTAGGATCTTTTACTCAGGTGTCAGGAGCTCCATTTCTTCGGAGGCTCGACTTTTGGTATGGTTCTCCCTGGTGTGGTTGATATTTTGTACATTCAGGGGCATGACGGGGCCCTGTCCCGTCATAGTGTTACTCCTTCTTAGAGACCTGTAGTCTTGTCATAACTTGGTTTGTTTAGGGATGTAACTGTTCGGTTTTATGTACTTTGGGGTAGCCATTTTGGGCTAGACTATTTATATCATTATGGTTGTTTATTTTGAGTTTATGTTCCGCTGGTTTTCTGATGTTGTGTCACAAGGGTGCCCGGTTAGCACGGCCACGACCCGGTCGGTCGTGACAAAAGTGGTATCGAGCGCTTAATCCTCGGAAAAGGTCTACAGCCGTATCTAGTAAGTCTTGATTATCGGTGTTGTGCACCACATCTATAATCGTGAGGTCGCAGGATATTTAGGATTGATTTCCATTCTTTCACTCTAAAATCGTGCAATGAGCCGTGTTATAGGTTGAATTTCCTCCGACGTATTTTTCCTCAGACGCTTATGCCTCCACGCAAGCGCATCGCGCCCGTAAAGGCAAGGCAATGGAGGGAACTACTAGTAGTGGCACCGAGGGTTACCAGGCACGTGCCCGATCCCTACTGATGAGGTGTTTCTGACGAAGTTCTACCACGTCGCCAAACCCAAGAGAGTCCGAGGCGGCAGCCGCCATCGAGACCGCGTACCAGAGCCTCCACCCAAAGAATGGGGCGAGGATATGGCTACAAGGATGTCACGACCCGCCCGGCTCGTGGATCGTGCCTTACACGGCACCCAAGTAGTCATACATCGAGTAATCACGAACATAAGACAAGACAGAAACATTATAAAAATAGAGATGCTTTATCTCGATGAAAAGCTTGCCTTTCGATATATATATAACCCAAGTTTTGCGCTACATCCCAAATGTACAATAGGACTACAGACTGCACTTAAAGAAGTAAACCACTATGGCGAGACAGGCCCGCCATACCCCGAATGTACAAAACTATCTACAATACAGGAGATCATACCCAAAAGTATAGCCTCCTAGAAGATGGAGCTCCCGACACCAAAGCAAAGATCCTAAGGATGTGGATCTAGCACCGCTGCCCTTACCGCGTGAACGCAGCCTCAAGGAGGTCGATAACAGTACCAAGTATGTGAAATCGTAAAGTACTTAAATGAAATCATATCACTTTAAAACGAATTTTACAAATATGCATTAAACAACCAATGTAATCGCACATAGTGCCACATCATAAACAAGAGCAACAATAGGTAAACTGTAATGTGTCTTTTCTAGGTCGCGAATGATCGAGCAGGCCACTCGCCCATATTATCATTCTCGCAAGCCTAATCCTCGACTCAGAGTCCGCATAGGCCACTCACATAGGCCCGCATGAGGTATAACCCCGCATCGAGGGTAGCTACTCCTCGGCATCGTCCTGGACTCGTTGTCCGCATGGCCACATAGACCGCATGAGGCATAACCCCGCACACTAACCTGGAACTCTCGTAGCTCCGCATAGGCCCCCTGGACCCGCATGAGGTATTCTCGAATCATGGTCCCAGACCGCCTGAGTCTACCCCGCATCGGAGGGCAGCTTAACCCCCCGTATCATCTCAAAAGGTGAGTGATATAGTACTAACATAACAGCTTATAGTTTAAACAACATAAGCATAAGTAAGACTGACCTCTTTACACAAACGTTACAAGATACTAACACATAGCATCACAATATGTCTACTCATCAAAACCATCTTATTATACCTTTCGAAAATCAATACAAGTCTTTTATAAACACATAAGTAAATCGTTCCTTTTATAAAACTTAAGCCGTTATACTTAACTTCCCATAAAGCTAGTATAACCCTTAAGCTTCTTGTTTTAAAAACAAATATTCTTCTTCTTTCAAAACTGTTTTATAATTCTTTTGAAAGACTTTTTAAGATCTTTATTATTCAGGCTTAAGTCGCAAGACATTGCCGTAAGTATTATTCAGGCTTAAGTCAAAAGACATTGCCGTAGTTATTATTCGCTTAACACATGTACGCTTACCGTACTATATATATATTTTAAAATATCATGCTTTAGGAAGAATCACATACCTTCTTGGCGAAAATCCACCTGCCAAGTCGAATATGTCGCGCGCAGAGAATCAGCTTATAATAGTCACAAACATCTATCAAAGTCTAGACTACTCAGAGGTCATTCTAAACAGAGGGTTCTCAATTCTACGGAAAGTCGGGCAGACTTCCTACCCGTGAGCTATATAAGTCTCATCAGTGAAAACAAATTCTATGTAAGTATAGTTCAATTATTCTTCTTTTATACCCTTCTCATCGTGATAACAGCTTCAATTCTATTCTGTAATATTCTTCTAAGTATTTATACTTATTCTTATACTTCTACAGTATGTATTCTCTAATTATAAAAGAAGGATAAGATTATTTACCTCGATAAGCCCAAAAATTATCCAAGTATAAACGTCGCTCCTGAGCAAGGTTTAGCTCCTAATTTGTACGCTCCGATAGCTCCAGAACCCTTAAGTTCTTCACAACTTCTACTAAGTACAAAGGGATTTGGGCTAGGTATTTTGGGCATTATAACAATACTAGAAGGCAACTTTTCTACCAAGGGAGGGTAGGTTTCAAGGCTAGGGGTTGCCTCACCAAGCTTCAAAAGCGGGGAAGTGTTTGACGAAAAGGCCTGAGGAGAGGAGGATTTTCAAGACTTGGAGAAGATTTGTGGATGAAGAACTCTTCATCTCAAGAGGGTATTTATAGGTCGTGGATGGCCAACCAACGGCCAAGATTATGCCAAGTGCAAGGCAAGTGTAGTGAGGATTTAGGCAAGTGTCCATTCTATCTACTACACAAAAATATCCTACCAACTCCTTGACAAAATAGCCATTCCAATCGGCCTCAATGCCGCCTCACATCCATCAATGAGAGGTGACAAGTGTCGCCTCTCGTTGGTCCAAAATGTTTCGCCTCTGAAAAATCCGCAAAAATTAGAAATGACATAGCTGGAATTTACCCTACGCGAGTGTGTAAAACGCTTCGCCTGAAAAACGATTCTTTAAGTGAGTTGTGCCCAAAAAATGTCCCATGCCTAAACTTTACTAAACTTTCAGACGCACGCCTCACGCACATACTGGAAATACGGGGTATAACATTCTCCCCTCCTTAGAAACATTCGTCCCGAATGTTCCTTCCCAAGACAGTTAACGATAAGATTCTTCATAACTTAAACAGTTGCAATTGCCACACACGGCCACAGAACAACACTTAGGCATATATGACAATGAAAAAAATTTACAAGTAGGAAAGTGAATTACCTGGAGGTGTGGGGAATAAGTGAGGATACCTCTGCCTCATGTCCTCCTCAGCTTCCCACGTCATCTCCTCCCTGAGCTCGTTCCGCCACAGAACTTTGACTGCCACGCCTCGTCCGCAGACTACTAACCTGACGATCGATTATCGCTATTGGAATCTCCTCATACGATAATCCCTCGGTCACCTGGACATCGTCAATCGGATGCACCCTAGATGGATCCCCGATACATCTCCTCAGCATAGAAACATGAAACACCGGATGCACTACCTCCAGATCGGATGGCAGATCCAACTCATAGGCAACCTTGCCTACCCTGCGGACGATCTGATAGGGCCCAATGTACCTTGGGCCGAAGTTTCCTTTCTTCCCGAATCTCATCACACCCTTCATGGGTGACACCTTCAGAAAACCCAATCATCAACTCGAACTCGGATGCCGACGACGATGATCTCGCATATGACTTCGCCGACTCGAAATGCCAAGAACCTCTCCCGATAAGCTTCACCTTATCCATCGCCACGCACCAACCGTCCCACTAATCGCACTCGCCCACATCGAACCAGCCTATCGGCGACCGCACTTCCTCTCATACAAGGCCTCATAAGGCGCCATCCGAATACCGGAGTGGTAGCTATTATTATATGCAAACTCAACTAGAGGCAAATGATCCTCCCCTACCTCGAAGTCGATAACACAGCTCGCAGATATCCTCAAGAGTCCGATAGTGCGCCACCGTCCGTCCTGCTCGTGGATGGAATGCGATTGTGCTCACCTACGCCCCCAAACCCTTCTCGAAGGACCTCCGTGTTAGCCGTAAACCGGGCTCCGTCTCGATATGATCGAAATAGGGACTCCATGCGATCGACGATCTCTGATGTAAAGTCCGCATAATCCTCACCGAAAAGTCGCCCCGACGGAAGAAAGTGGGCTGATTTCGCCACCGCCGACGATAACCCATATAGAATCATGTCTCCTCCGAGTGCGAGGCAATCCCGTGATGAAGTCCATGTTGATCACCTCCCACTTCCGTGTCGGGATCTCTATCGTCAGAACAAACCACCGTGCCTCTCGTGCTCTACCTTCACCCGACAACACGCACCGAGCTACGAACTCGCAACGCCCTCTTCAAGACATCCCACCAATACACGATCTAAGCGTCGTGGTACATTTTGGTCGACTTCGGATGGATAGAGTAACGCCGCTACGTGTGCTTCCCTAGAACTCCGCCAAGTCCTCAAACATCCGGAACACACAACTCGCCTCAAACATTAGCACCCCATCGTGCTACCTCAAAAGGACCTTCCTCACGAAGAGCCGCATCACGATACCGAATCAAAACCGATCTCGAATCGCCGCCTCTTCACCTCTCGACGATGGAAGACTCGCAACCTCACGAACTCTAACCCCATCGCTATCGTAATCAATCAAACAGACACCAAGGCTCGCTAATCGATGCAAATCACGAACCATGCCCTCCTCTCTAGATGCACATCCGATAGGCTCCCATCGACCTACGACTAAGAGCATCCGCCACAACATCGCCTTCCCGTGGTACAGATATCAACATCGTAATCCTTAAGCAACTCTAACCACCGTCTCGCCGTAAGTTCAGCTCCTCTGGCTGAAGATATACCGAGGCTCTTGTGGTCTCAGTATAAATATCCACGTGAACCCCATACAAATAGTGCCTCCGGATCTTCAAAGCGTGAATCACCGCCGCTAACTCCAAATCACGGGCGGGTAGTTCCTCTCGTGTTTCTTAAGCCGGGATGCGACGCTATAACTCTACCGCCGCATCAACACACATCCCAGCCCGATGCCCGACGATCACAATACACGACATAACCATCCGACCTCCGAAGAGTAAGAACGGGCGGTCGCCGCCTCTTTCAAAGAATCGAAACCCCGCCACAAGCATCACCATCAAACTTAGTCGCTTTCCGAGTCACCTAGTCAATGGTGCGTAGATAGAAGCAAACTTCTACGAACCGCCGATAATAACTCGCGAGGCCCGTAAAGTCGCGAACCTCTCGCTTGAGTAAGAGGTCTAGGCCAAGTCCTCGATCGCCGATCTTGCCGTATCCACTGAATGCCATCACCACAATATGCCCAAGAAAAGCCACCGGCTAACCAAAACTCACATTTGGAAAACTTGGCGATAATCGCTGGTCCCGAGAATCACAAGACAGCCTCAAATGCTCCGCATGCTCCTCGCCCGAGCGAATAAACCAAGATATCATCAATGAACACTATCACAAACGCGTGTCCAAAATGGTTTGAACACTCGGTTCATCAAATCCATGAATACCGCCGAGCATTTGTCAACCCAAAAGACATGACTCGAACTCATAATGCTCGTATCGTCCGAATGCAATCTAGGGACATCCACCTCTCTCGACTTCGCACTGATGATAGCCCGAACGCAGATCAATCTTGGAGAAACATCTCGCGCTCGCAATCGGTCGAACAAATCATCAATCCCGGAAGGGGGTATCTGTTTTAATGGTCACCTTGTTCACCGCCGTAATCAACACATGCGCTGGCCCCGCCCTTCTTCTTCACGAACAATACCGCGCTTCTGTGAGAAACACTAGGTCCGATGAAGCCCTTCTCCAAGAAATCTCTCACCGTCCTTCAACTCTCAACTCGGCAGTGCCATTCTCAGATGGCGGAATGGAAATAGCCGAGTGTCCGCAAAGACATCGATACAAAACTCTATCTCTCTCGTGGGATACCCGGAGGTCGCCTGAAACACGCCCGGGAACTCTCTCGACTATCGAATCGATCAAAATCTGCACCGCAGCCTCGTGATCAAACACCCGAAAGAGATGGTAGATATACCCTTCGCACCATCTTCCTAGCCTCGAGGTAAGAAATAAACTTACCCTGGCGATACGTTGTTCTCCCACACAACAACCGGCCTCAGAAACCGAACCGCATTACTTTCTCCTAGCTTCTACATTGGCGTAGCAGAAGCTAGCCAATCCATACCCATGATCACATCGAATCAGTCATGTCCAACTCTATCAAGTCGGCTAGGTCCGACGATCGCAAATGGTCACCGACAAGCCCTATATACCCGCCGAGCTACCACCGAATCACCCATCGCGTAGCTACCTCGAAAGTGGTCTATGGACTCGTGCTCTATCCCTATCCTACTAGAAATAAGGGAGATATATAGACAGTAGAACCAAGATCTATCAAGGCATACACATCAAACCCAGAACCGAGCAAGGTACTGGCGATTTACATCGTGAGGCCTCCGATCTCGCCGCCGGACAGGCATAAATGCGGCTTCCGAGGACCGCTAGAAATGGGACCCGCGCCACGACTCGCCACACTGGCTGGTCCATGAGTACCCCGCCCCGGGCGTGTAATCAGGGGACGAAGAACCGCAATGCACTCGTAGGCCGAGCCCTACCACCAGCGTTGCTGGCCTGACAGCCGCAAAGTGACTCGCCGCTACAATCGTAACAAGCTCGGGCGCATCACACTTCCCGTAATGGATCTACCGTGACGGCCACACCGGCGTGGTGGTCCCGATCGCCGCACTCGCCGCTCGACGCTCAAGCCCCGGGCCCTCGTGCGCCTCGAATACTCGCCGTGGCCGAGGACGGCAGAGTGCTCGAGCCGCCGTGGTGCAAATCTAGATCGCCGAGGCCGCCACCACGATAGCCACCGTAAGACCTCCCGCCCCGCCTTCTTCTCGCCGTCGCCCACTCGTCGGCCTCTACGCCTCGCATCCAAGCGCGTGATCTCGCATACGGTAATATCCATGCTCGTGAAGAGCCACACCCGCACAAGACTCGCCATATAATCATCTAGCCCCGTGACGTAACGATGCACTCGCCCTCCATATCGCTACCAACGCAGGACATATCGAGCCAACGATCGA
This sequence comes from Przewalskia tangutica, assembly GCA_029844215.1. Taxonomy (NCBI): domain Eukaryota; kingdom Viridiplantae; phylum Streptophyta; class Magnoliopsida; order Solanales; family Solanaceae; genus Przewalskia; species Przewalskia tangutica. The sequence continues at coordinate 18,025,977 of CM056740.1, forward strand.
ACTCAACGTTGTACTTCCCTAACGGCGCGCCCTTCTCGCCAAAGAACAAAAATCTATCGCCCGCGCCCTCCTCATCTGCGAGGCAAGAAGTGAGTGAGAAAGGCCTCCAAAACTCGCCCCATATCACTGGAGGTGCATGCTCTCCCGAAAGCTCCTACGAATCAAACCAATCGATCGCGTATCACGCAGCCGATGCGAACCGGCGTCACAGACTCGGTCTCTGAAGCCTCGATCACCCGTGATGATCCTCAGAATCGACGGATGAACTCGCGGATCATCCTCCGCCTCGACCAGTAAAACTCGCGGCTACAACTCAGAAATCCGTAGCCTCAAACTATTCGCCTCGGGTGAACCACGGTGCGACCGGGCCGAACTGAACCGCCGATCCACTGCCTCATGTTCGCCACGATCCCGCCGAATCGGGCCATCTCTCAGAACCCATCTCATCTCGCTTCCAGCCGTGGATCCGAGGTAGGTATCTGTGGTCTCTCACCACCGCTGCGCCCTAAACCTCTCGCGGGCGGCGTCGTGGAACTCGCCGCCTCGGCTATAGATCAGGCTCGAGCCTCGTGACTCTGGGTGTCATGCTAGCAGCTCCCTCGCTTTGCCCTTCTCAGGCCGGGTTGCCTTACGCGAGGCATAATCACATGTAAAAGGAATACGTTAGAGGGTCCAACCTATAACACAACTCTAAAGCACGATCTCAGAGTGAGAAGAATGGAAACCAATCCTAAATATCCTATAGCCTCCGACATGGTGTGGTGCACAACACACCGATAATCAAGACTTACTAGATACGGCCTGTAGACACTTTCCGAGGATTAATCGCTTCGATACCACTTTTGTCACGACTGCTCGGCCCGTGGATCGTGCCTTACCCGCACCCAAGTAGTCATACATCGAGTAATCGTGGAACATAAGACAAGACAGAAACATTATAAAAATAGAGATCGCTTATCGATGAAAAGCTTGCCTTTCGCATATATATATAACCCAAGTTTTGCGATTACATCCCAAATGTACAATAGACTACTGCACTTAAAGAAGTAAACCACTATGACGGACAGTGGCTCCGCCATACCCTGAATGTACAAAACTATCTACAATACAGGAGATCATACCCAAAAGTAGAGCCTCCTAGAAGATGGAGCTCACGACACCAAAGCAAAGATCCTAAGGATATGGATCTAGCACTGCTTGCCTTACTCGCAGATGAACGCAGCCCCCAAGGAGGTCAAGACAACAGTACCAAGTATGTGAAAGCAGAAAGTACTTAAATGAAATCATATCACTTTAAAACGAATTTTACAAATATGCACTAAACAACCAATGTAACCGCACATAGTGCCACATCATAAACAAGAGCAACAATAGGTAAATCAGAATGTGTCTTTTCTAGGTCGCGAATGATCGGGCAGGCCACTCGCCTATATTATCATTCTCGCAAGCCTAATCTCGACTCGTAGTCCGCATAGGCCACTCACATAGCCCGCATGAGGTATAACCCCGCATCGAGGGTAGCTACTCCTCGCATCGCCCCGACTCGTTGTCCGCATGGCCACATGCATCGCATGAGGCATAACCCCGCACACTAACTCGAACTCGTAGCTCGCATAGGCCCCCGACCCGCATGAGGTATTCTCGAATCATGGTCCTGCATCACCGAGTCTACCCCGCATCGGAGGCGCTTAACCCCTGTGATCATCTCAAGAGGTGAGTGATATAAGATTAACATAACATTATAGTTTAAACAACATAAGCATAAGTAAGACTGACCTCTTTACACAAACGTTACAAGATACTAACACATAGCATCACAATATGTCTACTCATCAAAACCATCTTATTATACCTTTCAGAAATCAATACAAGTCTTTTATAAACACATAAGTAAACTGTTCCTTTTTATAAAACTTAAGCCGTTATACTTAACTTCCCATAAAGCTAGTATAACCCTTAAGCTTCTGGTTTTAAAAACAAATATTCTTCTTCTTTCAAAACTGTTTTATAATTCTTTTGAAAGACTTTTTAAGATCTTTATTATTCAGGCTTAAGTCGCAAGACATTGCCGTAAGTATTATTCAGGCTTAAGTCAAAAGACATTGCCGTAGTTATTATTCGCTTAACACATGTACGCTTCACCGCATTTATATATATATTTTAAAATATCATGCTTTAGGAAGAATCACATACCTTCTTGGCGAAAATCCACCTGCCAAGTCGAATATGTCGCGCGCAGAGAATCAGCCTATAATAGTCACAGACATCTATCAAAGTCTAGACTACTCTGTAGGTCATTCTAAACAGAGGGTTCTCAATTCTACGGAAAGTCGGGCAGCACTTCCCTACCCGGTGAGCTATATAAGTCTACTGTGAAAACAGTCCTATGTAAGTATAGTTCAATTATAACAGTTCAATTCTATTCTGTAATATTCTTCTAAGTATTTATACTTATTCTTATACTTCTACAGTATGTATTCTCTAATTATAAAAGAAGGATAAGATTATTTACCTCGATAAGCCCAAAAATTATCCAAGTATAAACGTCGCTCCTGAGCAAGGTTTAGCTCCTAATTTGTACGCTCCGATAGCTCCAAGAACCCTTAGAAGTTCTTCACAACTTCTACTAAGTACAAAGGGATTTGGGCTAGGGTATTTTGGGCATTATAACAATACTAGAAGGCAACTTTTCTACCAAGGGAGGGGGGGTAGGTTTCGGCTAGGCTAGGGGGGGGGGTTGCCTCGGCCAAGCTTCAAAAGGGGAGGGGGGAAGTGTTTGGACGAAAAGGCTCAAGGGAGAGGGGAGGATTTTCAAGACTTGGAGAAGATTTGTGGATGAAGAACTCTTCATCTCAAGAGGGGTATTTATAGGTCAAGGGATGGCCAACCAATGGCCAAGATTATGCCAAGTGCAAGGCAAGTGTAGGGTGAGGATTTAGGCAAGTGTCCATTCTATCTACTACACAAAAATATCCTACCAACTCCTTGACAAAATAGCCATTCCAATCGGCCTCAATGCCGCCCCACATCCATCAATGAGAGGGTGACAAGTGTCGCCCTCTCGTTGGTCCAAAATGTTTCGTCTCTCGGAAAAATCCGCAAAAATTAGAAATGACATAGCCGGAATTTACCCTACGCGAGTTGTGTAAAACGTTTCGTCGGAAAACGTTTCGTCGGAAAACGATTCTTTAAGTGAGTTGTGCCCAAAAAAAACGTCCCATGCCTAAACTTTAAGGCTAAACTTTCGTACGTACGCCCTCACATACATACTCTGGAAATACGGGGTATAACAATGGAGATGGCCCGCCATTAGCCGTGATCGTGGCGCATACGGTGATAGGCCGAGATGCAGCTCCATTGCATTCGTAGTTCAACACGTAGCCGCTAGCTTGAGACCGAGGGACTTTTTGAGTTGCGACCACCGAGTTTATGGTCGAGGCCCGAGGATGATCCTCGTGAGTTTATCCGACGCTTGCAGCGATCATGAGGGTGACGGGGCTTCGAGACCGAGTCGGTGGTACTAGGTTCACATCGGCCGCGGACACCGCAGCTTGATCGGTATGATTCATGGAACCGCCCCGGGGAGCATGCGCTCACTGCTTGGGACGAAGTTCTCGAGGCGCATTTGCCATTTCTTGCCTCCGCAGATGAGGAGGGCTCGCCGATAGATTTTTGACGCCGAGACAGAATGGGCGACGGTCCGAGTACAACATGGAGTTTGATTCATTGGCTAGGTATGTGCCCGCTTGGTAGCGCATACGGAGGACAGGTGCACCGCTATGTCACAGACTCGATGATCACTTGGCCGAGTTGCACGGGTGGCTCTTCACCGCACGACATTGCCCGCATGCAGCACATGCACTGGGTGCGAGGAACGCAGGGCCGACGGATCGGCAGTATCGCCAGAAGAGGCTGTGACAGCAGGTCCTCAGGTAGTTTTAGGGTTAGACAACCCCAAAGAAGAGACTGCATTTGCACCACACCGGTCCAGAGCGCCTCCACCATCTTCGGACGTCTGAGTATTCGGAGCAGATAGGGTTCCGTGGCTTCGTTTCCTGCAGGACCAGAGTTCCAGTCAGATGAGGCCACCTATGCCTCGGTGTGGTCGATGTGGTGATTGCCATTATGGGGGGTGTCGTGTTCCTCTAGGAGCTTGTTACTCTTGTGGCCAGCAGGGCCATTTGAAGAGAGATTGTCCGTCCAGAGGCGGCGGGAGTGCCATGGCTCAGCCGATGTGTTCGCTTGTTGGTCTTCATCTTCGTGGTCGCGCCCGAGGCGTGGTGTTCACGGCCAGCAGCCGCGCAGAGTCGTGGCAGGGGTTCTAGTTCCAGCGGTCCTCAGAACCGCATCTATGCTATGTCTAGTCGTCAGGACCAGAAGGCGTCACCCGATGTCGTCACATGTACATTGTTGGTCTCTTGCTGTGATGTTTATGCTTTGATAGATCCAGGTTCTACCTTGTCCTATATATCTCCTCATATTGCTGGTAGAATAGGGATAGAGCCCGAGTCCATAGAATCCTTTGAGGTGGCTACGCCGGTAGGTGCTTCGTGGTAGCCGAGCGTATATAAGGCTTGCCCGATGACTATAGAGGTCGCCGACTTCACCGACTTAGTAGATTTGGATATGTCATACTTAGATGTGATTATGGGTATGGACTGGCTAGCGTCTTGCTATGCCACTGTGGACCGCAGAGAGGTTAGTTCGGTTCCCGCTTCGTGAAATGGTTATCGAGTGGAAGGGAATACCGTGACGCCGGTGGGTAGGTTTATTTCTTACCTCGAGGCGCGGAAGCTGGTACGGAAGGGTATATTTACCATTTGGTTCGGTATTCGATATCGAGGTGAGATACCGACCTTCATCGGTCCGTTGTTAGAGAGTTTCGCACGTATTCCCGCACGAAGCCGGTATCCTCCCGAGGGAGATTGAGTTTTGCATCGATTTGGCACCAGACACTCGACCGATATCTATTCCGCCATACAGGATGGCACCTGCCGAGTTGAAGGAATTGAAGGACCAGCTGAAAGATTTGCTGGAGAAAGGCTTTATTAGGCCAAGTATTTCTCCTTGGGGGGCGCCAGTGTTATTTATAAAGAAGAAGGATGGGACGCTGCGTATGTGTATTGATTACAGGCAGCTGAACAAGGTTACTATCAAGAACAGGTATCCCCTCCCCAGGATTGATGATTTGTTTGACCAGTTGCAGGGTGCGAGATGTTTTTCCAATATAGACATGTGGTCTGGTTATCATCAGGTGCGAGTTAGAGAGATAGATATCCCAAAGACTGCATTCAGGACCCGGTATGGGCACTATGAGTTCAGGGTGATGTCTTTCGGGTTGACCAACGACCCAGCAGTATTCATGGATTTGATGAATAGGGTGTTCAGGCCATTCTTGGATATGTTCGTTATAGTGTTTATTGATGATATCTTGGTGTATTCGCGCACAGAGCAGGAGCATACAGATCATTCGGCGACGCGGATTGGGAGTCCTCCGAGACCGGCAACAGATGCCAAGTTCTCGGTCACGAAGTTCCGTCAAGGCGCTGGCTTTCTTAGGACATGTTATCGTAATGGTATTCGGGTTGATACTGAAGATTGAGGCGCCAAGACTTGGCCTAGACCCACTACACCGGCAGAGTCGCAACTTGGGCCTCGCAGCTATTATCGGAGGTTTGTGGAAAAGTTTGCTTCTATTTCAAAGACTTTGACTAAGCCGACTCGTATGCGCTATGTTCCGTGGACGGATACTTGTGATGAAAGTTTCAGCTGCTAAATGAGAGGTTGACAACCGCCTCAGCTTCTTACTCTTCCGGAGGTTTAGATGGATATGTGGTTTATTGTGACGCCGTCAGTGTCGGGCTTGAGTGCGTCCGATGCAAAGACGGCAAGGTTATAGCTTATGCATCTCGACTTAGGAAGCATGAGAAGAACTATCCCACACATGACTTGGAGCCGGCAGATGATTCATGCCTTGAAGATCCGAGACATTATTTATATGGAGTTCATGTGGACATTTACACGCACTACAAGAGTCTCCAGACATCTTCACCGGAGGAGCCGAACTTGCGCAGACGGTGGTTGGAGCTACTTAAGGATTACAATGTTGATATTCGCACCACCCAGGAAGGCCAATGTAGTTGCAGATGCCCTTAGTCGCAGATTGATGGGTAGTCTATCTGACGTTCAGCCAGAGAAAAGGGATATGGTCCGAGAGTTACACCAGCTAGCGAGCCTTGGGGTTCGTTTGGTTGATTCTGTTAGTGACGAATTGGTTAGAGAGGTCGCCAGTCTTCCATCGTCGAGGAGGTGAAGAGGCGACAGAATGAGGATCCGGTTTTGGTACGGCATCGAGACGCAGCTCTCCGTAAGGAGAAGAGTCTATTTGAGGTAGCGCTGATGGGTGCTAAGATTTGAGGGCCGGCCAGTGTGTTCCCGATGCGGACAGACTTCGCCCAGATTCTCGTGAGGCACACGGTGCTCGTTATTCTATTCATCCGGTCGACTAAGATGTATCATGACCTCAAAGCGTGTATTGGTGGGATGGCCTAAAGAGGACGCGTTGCGGAGTTCGTGGCACGCGTGCGAATTGTCGCCAGGTTAAGATTGAGCACCGAAGCGGTGGCTGTGCGAGCTATTGATATTCCGACTTGGAAGTGGGAGGTGATAAATATGGATTTTATTACAGGGCTACCTACCACTAAGAGGAAGCATGATTCCATTTGGGTGATTGTCGACAGTTGGCGAAATCACCATTTTCTTCCGGCCCAACGACGCGTTCACCGAGGACTATGCCGATTATATATTAGAGAGATTGTGAGATCGCACGGAGTCCCAAAGGTCGATTATATCGAGATAGAGGGGCCCGGTTCGCTAACTTCCGGAGGTCTTTTCGTAGGATTAGGACACAGTGAGTCTCGATCAGATTTCACCCTCGCATCGACGGCAGCCGAGCGCACTATCCGGACACTGAGGATATGTCGCGGGCTTGTGTTATTGATTTCGTGGGTAGCCGAGGATCATTTGCCTCTTGTGGAGTTTGCTTACAACAACGGCTACCATTCCAAAGATTCGGATGGCGCCTTATGAGGCCTTATACGAGGAAGTGCAGTCACCGATAGTGGTTCGAGGTGGAGAAGTTCGATTAGTCGGGCCGCACTTAGTTCACAGTGCGATGGATAAGGTGAAGCGTATCCCGGAGCGGTTGTTGGCAGCTCACAGTCGGCATAAGTCGGATGCAGATCATCGGCGCCGACACTTGGAATTTGCGATAGATGCTTGGGTTTTTCTAGCGTATCGCCATGGCGGCGTGATGAGATTTGGAAAGAAGGGAAGCTTAGCCCAAGGTACATTGGGTCAGACGATTGTCCGTAGGTAGGCGGGGTTGCCTATGAGTTAGATCTACCATCCGATTTGAGGCGGTACATCCGCTTTCCATGTGTCCATGTTGCGGAAATGTATGGAGATCCATCTGTGAGTGCACCCGCTCATGATGTCCAAGTGACAGAGGAGTTATCGTATGAGGAGAGTCCCATAGCGATACTCGATCGACAGGTTAGGCGACTTCGGACGAAGGACGTGGCTTCCGTCAAGGTCTTATGGCGGATCGAGAACAGGAGGAAATGACGGGAAGCAGAGGATGACATGATGAAGAAGTATCCTCACTTATTCCCTACACCTCCAGGTAACCCACTTTCCTGCTTGTTAGTTTTGATTTAGCAATTGTGCTTAAGTATTGTTGTGGCCGTAGGGAGCGTCTTTATTTACAAAAAGGGTAGTTAAGAGCGTCTACGTCAATTTGTGATTCAAGCAAGTTTGGCGAACATTCGGACGAATGTTTCTAAGGGGGGGAGAATGTTATACCCCATGGTTCGGTCCGACCGCGTCGTGGTCTCAACGCCAAGGCGCGAAGATGCGGCGCGCTGTACATGGCCGCGCGCCGATAACCCGAGGGTCGCTGGTTTCAGCCGCGCGCCAGAAGGTGCCGCGCGCCGAAAGATCCGAGGTCCGCAGAGCGCGCGCCGCTGCCCGGAAGCGTGGCCGCGCGCCGAGGGGAAATCAGGCGGAAAAACTTAGGAAAAGTCAGATTTTTATTTTAAAAGGGATCGAGGGGACAAGTGTCCCCATCTGATTTTTGCATGCATTATATTGACCAAGTCTTAAAGACTTGGTCATCTTTCATCTCTCTCTTAGAAAAGCTCCTCCTTCTCTCTTAAATTGTTTTCAAGCTCCTCCTTCTCTCTAAAACTCTAAGAGACATTCTAGCCTTAGGAAAAATCTGAAAAAGTAAAAGGCAAGAAGGAAGCTTGTGGCTAGCTTGTGAAGGTTGTTGTGGTGGTGTTCTTGGAATAGAAGCTAGCAAATTGTTGGATAAATTTGGCTAAAGCTCTAAGGTAAAGATTCTTCCTCTATTATTAGTTTTTAGTATTGCATGTTAAGAAGAAAGTATTTGTGGTAGTAAATAATGCTATTAGAGTCATTGCATGCAAGAAATGTGGGTTGGGTATGAAGGTTTTGGCCAAAGAGATATTATGAGCATGTTGTAGCCTACAAATTACTTTAGAATTGTTAAGTATATTATTATACCTTATGGGGCAGAATTTTACACACCCAAGATTAGGTGTGTAATCCCCTTTGTGTTGGTTTGGATGTTGGGCCTTAATGAGGCGTTTGAGTGTTGAAAAATCGGCCTTTGAAAAGGTGGCAAAGTGAGTAGAAACAAAGGAAATGCTGCCCAATTTTCCTTAGGAATTGGTAACTTGAATTTGGAATTTCTACATTGAAATTAGAGGTTAATAAACGCACTATGGTTATTATAGGTTGACATATTACTTGCGGTAGTTGGACTTAGCAAGCGGATTGACCGAAGAGGTATATAGAGCTTTCCTATCTCTTGAGCATGAATAGTTGTATCTATGTAGTACGGTATACGTACAAGATTTGATAATCTACACTTGTTTCATTTCAAAAGTATAAGTCCCCTTGGATTTAGGGAAAATGTATTTGACAAAGGAATAACGCTAATATAATGACTTTATGGGGAGTTGGTTATATTAGTTTTTGAAAGGTTCACAAAGAATGGTTTACTCTAATTAAAAACAAGTACGGGTAAAGGATTTGAAACTATGGAAGGTGGATTGATTTTAGGCATTGGTTGCCTAAGGTTTTAAAGGAAATGAAGTCACTTGATTTAGAAGCCTATTATATTTCTAAAAGGAAATGTGACTTGTCTTGAAAAGAAATTGTAACTTGATACTATGGTGATTAGTATCTTGGAATCCTTGTATAAAAAGAGTTTTCTTAAAAAGTTAGAAGTACATGGTACTTGGGTTGAATTCCCGGATTTTCTATTAAAAGACATGTTAGTGCCTTAGGATACTAAAATGAGAGGATATATTGATAATGTTAATAAGAAGTTAGGGGATTACTTAACTTGCTTATGTTATGATAAGCCGGTAGTGCTTATGTTATGTACGATAGCCGGATGAGCTATGTTATATATTTGTATTATTACGGGGTAAACCCCGGGTTATTATCTATGCCATGGATTTGCTACTCATGATGCTAGTGCGACACTTGTACTCATGCGGATCCGGACCACAGGATCCATGCGGGTGAAATAGTCCCATGCGGGTGAACTAGTCCCATGACGAGGCGAATGTGGGGTGAAATAGTCCCAGGAGTAGGATTGCTTAATGATACTACGGGCGAGGTACCCTGTTTTGATCGTGAGCCTCTTATTTTTATGCTATAAGTTTTATGCTTGTTACTCTCATTGTTAGTAAGGCACAATGCAAGGAAATTGATTTTTATCTATGACTCCAGCTTATTTTTGACTTATGATATTACTACAGTATTTTCCAGTTTTACATACTTGGTACGTTGTGTCGACTTCTTCCTGGGGCTGCGTTCATGCCGCAGGTAAGGGAAAACAGGTGGTAGATCCTCATTCCTAGGATCTTTTACTCAGGTGTCAGGAGCTCCATTTCTTCGGAGGCTCGACTTTTGGTATTGTTCTCCCTGGTGTGGTTGATATTTTGTACATTCAGGGGCATGACGGGGCCCTGTCCCGTCATAGTGTTACTCCTTCTTAGAGGCCTGTAGTCTTGTCATAACTTGGTTTGTTTAGGGATGTAACTGTTCAGTTTTATGTACTTTGGGGTAACCATTTTGAGCTAGACTATTTATATCATTATGGTTGTTTATTTTGAGTTTATGTTCCGCTGGTTTTCTCTGATGTTGTGTCACAAGGGTGCCCGGGTTAAGGCACCGGTCACGGACCCGGGGTCGGGTCGTGACAGATTCGTGGGAGGTGTCCCGGGGGGAGCAGGCGCCTCCAGCTATTTGGGACGAGTTTTCAGAGGCATTTCTTGCACATTTCTTGCCCCCACAGACAAGGAGGGCTCGGGCCGACAGATTTTTGGTGTTGAGGCAGAGCGGGCGTACGGTTCGGGAGTACAATGTGGAGTTCGACTCATTGGCTCGGTATGTCCCCGCGTTAGTAGCCAGTATGGAGGACAGAGTGCACCGCTATGTCACAGGGCTCGACGATTATTTGGCAGAGAGTTGCGCGGGTGTAGCTCTTCAGTCGGGCATGGACATTGCCCGCATGCAGGCTTATGCACTTGGGTGTGAGGAGCGGAGAGGTCGACGGAATGACCAAGATCAATGTAAGAGGCCAGACGCAGGTCTTTTGGTGACTTTCGAGGCGGACCGCCTCAGCAGCAGGCTAGTTATGTGCCTCCTCCAGTACAAAGTGGTCCTCCACAGTCTTCGGGATATTCAGGAGCAGGTCAGGGCTCCCAGGTTTTAGATTTTCAGGGGAATAGGAGTGCTCGCCGGATGAGGCCACCCTTGTCTCAGTGTGGCCGTTGTGGAAAAATTTATAAGGGAGAGTGTCGTACTAATTTGGGAGATTGTTATGCTTGCGGCCAACAGGGCCATTTGGCGAGAGACTGTCCGACCAGAGATAGCACTAGTGGGATAGCACAGACTACGAGATCGGTTGCGGGTTCTTCATCTTCCATAGCTAGGCAGGATGTTCATACACCGGCAGGCCACGGCAGAGGTCGCGGTGGGAGTTCCCAGTTTTAGCGGTCCTTTGAACCGCCTATTTTTCAGGTATATCCTTAACCCTCTAGAGATTAGCATGCGTGTTACGATGATTATATGTTGAGTACTATGTACAGATAGCATTGTGTATATTGTGGTTTAGAAACGTGGTTAGTTGAAAGGATAAGTATGGGGTCAGGGAAGGTATGAACCTTAGAATATTACACGTAGAGACCTTAGATGCGAGGCCATCTTGAGTAAATGATTTATGTCTATATTGACCTTTATCAGAGTGCATAGTATACGTGGGATATATTTGTGTGATAAGTCTCTGGGTAGTGTGAGATGGAAGTGGTAGCTTTCATGATGTGAATTAGTAAGATTGTTCCGGATCGAGAAACAAGAGAGTTCGGCACGATGGAGGGTCGGGTTGAGGACGTATTGCGGGTCAACCCGTAGCCCGCTTGGCGGGGGTCGATTCGGGTGGTCCCGCCAGGTGGTAGGGTCACGAGGGCGCCAGGCCCAAGTTTAGGTGACCGTTGTATGAGTTCGTGGGTATGTTCGACCATAATCGGATCGTGAAGACCGGGAATGGCCTTAAAAGAGATCGAGGCTAGTAAGATGACCGAGTTTGGAGGTAGTGACTCCAGAGATTTTGGAAACTGAAGTAATGACTGAAGTATGGTACGTATACTAGAAGATTTCAAGTGTTCGAGAAGAGTACGACGAGTAAGGGAAGAAGCGAGCATGTGTTAAGAAAATAGAAATGATCATTTTATTGTGAAGTGAAGATGCGAAGGGAGTATCCTTTAGACCAGGGTGGAAGCTTTTGTGATGTAGGAGTGATTCCTCATTGACTTGGGTTAAGTATTTGCGCGTGTGTTATTTTGTGGCCAGGTGTGGCATTGGCAACTTGTTTAAGTTATGAGAAACTTTGTCGTTATCTGTCTTGAGAAGGAACATTCGGGACGAATGTTTCTAAGGAGGGGAGAATGTTATACCCCGTATTTCCAGAGTATATACGTGAGGGCGTACGTACAAAAGTTTAAGCCTTAAAGTAGACTAAGGGACGAAATTTTGTGCACATCTAGCAAAAAGAATCGTTTTCCGATGAAACGTTTTCCGAACTTTGCGAAGGGAAAATTACGGCTATGTCATTAATAATTTTTGCGGATTTTTCTGAGAGATGAAATATTTTGGACCAACGAGAGGGCGACACTTGTCACCCTCTAGTGGGCGGTCAAGTGGCCGAAATGGTGCACGTTCTTGGCCATGTTTTGAGGCCTAAAACTTGGGTCAATGTTTGGAGTGATTTGGGGAGTAGATGGCTAGGGTGCACTTGTGCAAATCCACACCCTACACTTGCCTACCACTTGGCTTGATCTTGTCAATTGGTTTCCCTATAAATACCCCCCCCTTTGTTGAAGACTTCTTCATCCCTCAAATGACTTCTAAGTCTTAAAAAATCCCTCCCTCCCTTAGTGTGGTTCTCGTCCAAATCCCCCTCCCCCTTGAGAAGGCCCTTGGCCGAAACCCCTCCCCCCCTCTTCCTAGAGGTTCTAGCCGAAAGTACCCCCCCTCTCTTGAGTGTTGTTCTCGTGAAACACCCCCCCCCCCCTGGTAGAAAGTATTCTCCAAATATTGTTACTATTCCAAAATACCTTAGCCTTATACCTTGTAGTATTCCAAAGTTACCTCTATACGTAGAGCCCGGAAATACTACCTTATGTCCTTTTAGTCTCAAAACGAAACCCTAAGGAAAATCTTCATAGTTGGTTGAAGTGCTTAGTAGAAGTTGTTTGGGAACTTCTAAGGGTTGTTTGGAGCGGGTTGGAGCGCCCAGAGTAGGAGCTAAACCTTGCTCAGGATCGACATTTAAACTTGGATAATTATGGGCTTATCGAGGTAAATATCTTGTCCCCCTATTGTAATTAGAGTTTACATACTGTTGAAGTATAAGAATTAAGTATAAGTTATATACAAGGAAGGTATATAGGAAGGGAATTGAATTGTACTTACATAGGACTGTATTTACAGTAGACTTGTGAAGTTTGACTGCAGTGTCACGCCCAATTTTTCCGTAGAATCTTGTATCTAGATTTATTCTACCGAGTAGTCTAGACATTGATAGACTTGTATAATCGTATAGGTTGAAGTGATCATGAGTAGCATATTCTACTCGAAGGGTGGAAAAGGATAGCAGGATTACAGTACTTTGGAGCTATTTGCTAATAGTCGATAAATCATCGCGAGGTATGTGATTCTTCCTATCCTCTTGAGCATGATATTTTAAAAGGAATATATTTAGTACGGTAGACGCATACGTGTTAATCGAACGTAGTTTTACGGCAATGTCTTTTGACTTAAGCCTGAATAATAAGAATCTTGAAGTATTTCAAGAGAATTAAGAAACCTTTTTGAAAGAAGAATAATACTTGGTTTTGAAAGCTTAAGAAGTTATACTAGCTTTATGGGAAGTTAGGTATAACTACTTAAGAGAGATAAAAGGAACGGTTTACTTAATTGTTTATGAAAGCCTTATATTGATTTCTGAAATGAGAATAAGTATCGAACAAACCACAGCAGCGCTAATAAAGGGAAATGTTTTGACTAATAAAGTATTATTAAAACCAGTAGAAACCTCCATTTGCATAGGAGCTAAGATGAGACAAAATGATATTTCCTAGATCATGGCTGCTTTAATAAGATTGTTATAAACAAGAATAACCTACTCACACATAAGGCCTATGTTGCTCAAATTGTTTTAAAAGAGAATTACGTTATTAAATGATTAAGATTATGAACTATGAAATCTTTCGAAAATAAGAGACGTGAATATTTGAAATTAGGCAAACTTGAACTTTGGAAAAGAATGTTGTAACTTGATTTTAAAAGGAGAAGTGTTTTGGTTTAAAAAGGAAAGTATGGAAGTTGTTTTAGTTTACTTAAAAATGTTAGTCACTCTATTTTTATAATACGGGCATCGGGTGACCTTTGTAAAAGAAATGGATCTTTTTAAAAGAATTTAACGTACGTAGTACTTTGGGGTTAAAACCTGGACTTTGGCATAAAATGAAAGTACCTTGAGTTGTGTGTAACTTGCCTATGATTGCGTGTGATAGCCTTGTCGTGCTAGTATTGTATTTCTATACTACCGCGTCTCTCAATGGAGAGTCGACTGATTTGTTATGATATTACTTGGACGTACCGGCAGTGACGGAGATTTCCACGGGTACGCTCCTGTTGATAGTGTTATTCCATGGACTAGCTCTCCATGAGGTTATACTGATTCGGCCTTGGTATCTGGTGGTTGGCTTTCGTACTTGCCCCGTCTCGTGGCTGATTCGGCCTTGGTACCTGGTAGTTAGCCTTCGCACTTGCCCCGTTCAGTTTAGTGGCGAAGTCTCGTGATACGCGGTATCGGTAGTTAGCCCTACTTGCCCGGTCATACGTGACACGGCCTTGGTATCTGGTAGTTGGCTTCGTACTTGCCCGTATCGACCGTGGCGGAGGCTCGTGATCTACCTTGGTATCCGTAGTTAGCCCTCGTACTTGCCCGGTCGACTCGTGACCGCGGCCGGTATCCGTAGTCGGCTTTCGTGCTTGCCCGTGACGCTCCGTGGTTTGGTTGTATAGTATTGTTAGTCGGCTTTGGTATCCGTAGTTAGCCTTTGTACTTGCCGTGCGGTTTTATGACTCGTAGGACTTGGTGTTCATGTGTACCCTTGGTGTTATTATATCATAGATCGCGATGGGAAGGTATTCCACGGGCATGATTGATGTTGAGGGCGTGAGACCCATAGTTATATTTGAGTGATAACTTTGAGGGCGTGAGTCCCTGACTTACATGACTGCTTATTTATTATGGACTGTAGTTTGGTTATCATACATGTCTCCTGCTTTATATAGACTACTATGATTTCATTTACAGTATTTTTAGTTTCACATACTTGGTACCTGTTGTACTGACCTCCTTCGGGGGGCTGCGTTCATGCCTCAGGTAGAGGTACACCAGTCATTGATCCTCGCTCATAGGATCACAGCTCAGCGTATTGGGAAGCTCTGTTTCTCCGGAGGCTTATCTTTTGGTATAGTCCCCTGTCACTGTAGGTACTTGTACATTCAGGGGTATGGCGGGGCCCTGTCCCGTCATGTTGTATAAAAACTCTTAAGTGCATGTAATCTGTTGTGGGCAGGGTTTGTAAGGATGTAACTGTTCAAGTTTTAGTATTTATGCAAAAAGGTAACTGGTTGGTTGGCCTGTTTTTATTCATATCTCTTGCTTAATGTTAACGTTTTTATTTCCGCTGATTTTCTCTGATGATTGTATCACTAGGGTGCCCGGGGTAAGGCACCAGTCACGGGCCCGGGATCGGGTCGTGTTATTAGGCACATCCAGATCCACTACCAACTTTGATCCCGAAGTGTTCAACTCTGGCCCGAAGCTAAGTGAAGAGGATGGATTACAACCTTTGCACTTTATCTCCCCAAAGGAGATTTGGGAAGCCCTTTCCGATATAGGCAATGACAAGGCACCTGGCTCGGATGGTTTTTCGGCTGCCTTCTTCAAGGATAGATGGAGAGATGTGGGGCAAGACGTAGTAAGAAGTGTTCAAGAGTTCTTCTCATCCGGAGTTCTTTTGAAGCAAGTGAACCATACCATCATTACCCTCCTGCCCAAGACTGAACGGGATCCCAAGGTAAATGATTTTAGGCCTATTGGATTGACTAATGTGGTCTACAAGATCATAACAAAGATTTTAGCAAACAGAATGGCAAGGGTTCTTCCTACTCTTGTTGACAAATCTCAAGGGGCTTTTGTGAAAGGAAGAACATGATGGATAATGTCTTTGTTGCACAAGAGCTTGTGAGAGGTTTCAATAGAGCCAGAGTCTCACCAAGGTGTATGCTTATGGTGGATCTTCGGAAAGCATTTGATACGGTCTCTTGGAGCTTCCTTGAGTCGGTACTAAGAGGTCTCAAATTTCCGGACAGATTTGTAAGATGGATTATGGAATGTGTTAGCTCAATTTCTTTCTCTCTTTCAATCAACGGGGAGCTACATGGTTACTTCAAGGGTAAGCGCGGCCTAAGACAAGGTGATCATATGTCCCCTTCGCTCTTTATCTTGTGCATAGAATACCTTTCAAGGATGTTAAAACTAAAGGCTACGGCAAGAGCTTTCTCCTATTATCCAAAGTGTAAGAGATTGGGCATTACTCACCTTGCATTCGCGGATGATCTCATGCTTTTTGCCAAAGGAGATGTATCTTCTGTTGGGATTCTTATGGAGTGCCTTGAAGAGTTGGAGGCTGTCTCAGGGTTAACTCTTAACCCATCTAAATCCAATGTCTACATAGCAGGAGTGCATGATACAGTTCGTGACTTGATCTTGTCCAGAGTGGGTTTCGGCATTGGAAGCTTTCCGGTACGGTACTTGGGGATCCCTTTGTCCCCAATTTCAGTCTCGGTGGATCAGTTTGCTCCATTCACTAGTGCAATATCGGATTACATTCAGAAATGGGGGCATCACTCGCTATCTTATGCGGGTAAGCTGGAACTTATCAGGTCGGTCATTCAAGGGGTTGAGAGCTTTTGGTTCCGGGCACTTCCTATTCCCGCCACTGTCCTCAACAAGGTACGGTCTGCATGTATTCAGTTCTTATGGGGTGGGAAACCACCAAGAGTCGCTTGGGATGTCATCTGTTTGCCCCAATCCGAAGGAGGCTTGGGCCTTATGAACATCAAAGAATGGAACCATGCCTTGCTATCACGGACCATTTGGCAAACTCACACTGAGGCAGATTCCTTATGGGTCCAATGGATCAATAGCTACTATTTGAGAGGCCTATCATTTTGGGATTATGAGGTACGTCCTAGGGACTCCCCCTTATTCAAAAGAATTTGTGGGATCCGCGACAAATTTGTTTCCATCTTTAGTAGCCAAGGCGACGCTATTGCCGGCTTGGAAAAGTGTTGTACCAACGGAAAATTTGATTCTAGCCTCGTGTATGATATCTTGCGCATTCCACAAGATAAAAATCTTTGGATGTCACAAATTTGGAAAGGCTTCATTCCTCCCAAGATCTCTTTCACAGTATGGCTCACCTGTAGAAAGCGGTTAGCTACAAAAGACACTCTTTCATATCTAGACTTGGAGGATAAGTCTTGCGGGTTCTGCAAGCGTGCTAATGAGACAAGGGAGCACCTCTTCTTTACTTGCCCCTACACCCGCTTGATTTGGAAGAGCATAAGGGAATGGTTGGGTATTAGAAGAGAAATGACAACTGTTGAAAGCTCTCTTAAGTGGATCAAGAAAGACCACCATGGGACAGGCATCCGAGCCAAATCTATCTTGCTTGCCTTTTGCATAGTGGTCTATGAGATTTGGAGGACAAGAAATACATTGCTCTTCGAAGGCACAAGCATACCGGCAGAGGAGGTCATTGCAAAGATTAAAACAACATCTTATAGAGTTCTATATGACTTAATCCCCTCTTGTAAAGGCACCTTTTGAGTGACCACCCATCCCCCCTCCATTTCTTGTTTATATTACGTTGAGGATTGAGAACTTTCAATGACTGATTGTAGCCACCTTTCTTTCCGTTATTAGTAATAATATTTGCATTTACCTAAAAAAAAAAAAAATCTTGAAATTTTTTCTAAGTGTGAAGACTTGTCTTGCATTAGGGTACTATATAAAACACAATGGAGGGTCAAGATATCAACATATGTGTGGCTAGGATGAAGGGCATTAAATAATAATCCAAGTGGCAAGTTGACTTGGTCAACAATCTCAAGCTAGCAAGACTTTGTTCATATTCAATGGTCAATGACCATTTTGCCCTTAAATAAATTCGTCCAAGACCATTGGGGGGGGGGGGGTGCCACGTGTCTCCCTCCCATTCGTCCATAAAATTCCGTAACCCTCGTGGGCCCCACAAACGTAAAATTCCTCGGGTGGGCCCCACACGACCAAATCCGTAAAATTAAATTTCCAAAATGATAATAAGTTCCATACTCTTCAATTAATGCATTTTGAGAATCTAATTCTCACCAACGAACATTTTTCCTTTTCGACGTTCGGAAGATTTTCCGTCGGAAAAACAATTCTTCCTTTCGTACCCTTTTCAAGTCTTATGTTCCTTACGTACATTCTCTTAAACATGTCCTGGACTTACGGGGTGTAACAATAACAGCTCTGCTAGGTCTGCTAGGGTCCAACGACTATATCGATACGGGCAACTATTAACTACCCGCTCAGCTACCACCCAACACCCACGGTGTAGTCACCTCGAAAGGTTCTCATAGATTCAGGCTTTATTTCTTTACACTTGGTTGCTATCTTTTTTCACTGGTCGTACTCTTTCCGTACTTCCAAACTTATACTAGCATACGTACATAATTTCCATACTAATTCTGGCCTCCACTCTTTGGAGTTACTAAACTAAACAATATAAGGCCCATTCCGGCTCTCACAACCTGGTTCCGGTGGAACACGTCCACGAACCCGTAAAATGATTAACTAAACTTGGGCCTTGCACCCTCGTGACCCTGTCACGTAGCGGGACTACTACCAACTGATCCCATTTCATTTCAAGCTATGGGGCGACCCTTAATAGGTCCTCAACCCGACTCGGCGTCGTATTTAACTCTTTTCCTTGGTCTGTCTTAACTTTTTACCACACGAGAAGGCCTTATATACCTAAGGTCTCGGCGGTTATCAACATTCTTAGGCTCACAATTTCCATGTTCCACGCCTACCTTATCAGTCCCCCCGTAAATGGGTACAAAGACTTCTCGTAATACCATAATAGTGTTGTCTTGACCATAACAACCATACTTACTCCATAAGGATCTCACCCGTACCATTCTCTTAATCATACCACGTAGCTTAACCTATTAACATAGTCTTCCATTAAGTCCCTTAATTATAACCTCTTAAGGGTCCATTACATTCTCACACAACTCATCATCACCTAATTATCTCAAATTAGCACGTAAAACTTTGATGAGA
Organism: Przewalskia tangutica; assembly: GCA_029844215.1. Classification (NCBI taxonomy): domain Eukaryota; kingdom Viridiplantae; phylum Streptophyta; class Magnoliopsida; order Solanales; family Solanaceae; genus Przewalskia; species Przewalskia tangutica. The sequence goes on from CM056740.1 coordinate 18,045,046, forward strand.
GTTCCTTAACTGTTCATACCTTCCCGGTATTTTTTTAGTCCTTACCAAGTCCTGGTAATCTAAAATCATTCTAGGCAACACGCTTCTAACCCTCATACATAAATCCGTATAGTTGTATGTCACAATACCAACTATACTACAAACATTACCAACCTGGATACGCAATCCACATAATCTTTCCTGGGTCACTGCTGCCTTTCTCGTAGCTGCAAACAACATAACTTGTTAGGGAGAGACGACCCTAACCATACAGCTCTTGTTATACCCCGTAGTTGCAGGGTATGTATGTGAGGACGTACGTACGAGAGTACGGCAGAAATTTTGAAAGAAAGAAAGATGTGAGTTTTCGACGGAAAAGTTTCCGGTTATTTGTGAAGAAAAAGGTTCGTTAATGGGAATTGGATTCCCAGATTTGGTATTTGGACTTCATAGATTATATTAGAATTTTGAGATTTTATTTTCGGAAATGGTCACGTGGGGCCCACGGGAGAAATTCTGATTTTGTGGGCCGCTTTGTTTTGAGATTTCCGTAATTTGGATATTTTCGAAGACGAAATATTCGAATCGGGGGGCGACACGTGTCACCCCCATGTGGCACCCTTGGCCGATTTTACATTTGTGCACAACACCCGGTTGGAGTCGTTTTTCGACGAAACGTTTTGCGTAACTTGCGAAGGGAAAATTACGGCTATGTCGTTTTGTATTTTTGCGGATTTTTACGAGAGACGAAACATTTTGGACCAACGGGAGGGTGACATGTGTCACCCTCACAATGGAGACAAGTGGGGCGGCACTTGGCCGAATTGAGGGGGCTTGTGGTGCTAGATATTTGTGTAGATATTTGTGAGGGTTTTAAGGAGTAGGGGCTAGGGTGCACTTGGCTTGATCTTGGCCTTACACTTGCCTTGCACATGGCTTAATCTTGGCCATTGGTTGGCCTTTGGTTTTGCTATAAATACCCCTCCCTTGTGAAGACTTATTCATTCACTCCTCACTTTGTCTAAGTCTTGAAATCCCTCCCCCTCCCTCTAGTAGCTCTCGTCCTAAGCCTCTCCCCCTCCCTCCTCCTTGTGGCCTTTGGCCGAGAAGGGTTCCCCCCCCCTTGTGGTGCTAGCCGTGGGGTACCCCCCCCTAGCCTAGTTGTTTTCGTATAATACCCCTTGTTGTGGTATAGAAATACTCCCCTAGTATTGTTATAATGACCAAAATACCTTAGCCTTGTACCTTGTAGTATTCCAAAGATACCTCTATACGTAGAGCCCGGAAATACTACCTTTTGCCCTTTTTAGTCTCAAACCGCAACCCTACGGAAATCTTCATAGTGGGTTGAAGTATGTGAGTAGAAGTTGGTTTGAACTTCTAAGGGTTGTTTGGAGTGGTTTGGAGCGCACTGAATGAGCTAAACCTTGCTCAGGATCGACATTATAACTTGGATAATTTTGGGCTTATCGAGGTAATTATCTTGTCCCTCTATTGTAATTGGAAATTACATGTTTGTTAGAATATATAGTTGAAGTATACTATATATGGAACTACTTAGTATTCGGCAATGTCTTTTGACTTAAGCTCAAGAATAAAGAATCGAATCAATGTATTTACATAGGGTGTATTGCGATGACTTGTGTAGAATTGTACACGTCCGGTTAGACGTGTAAACCCCCCCTGGTTGGCTTGGTAGCCGGCCTCGATAGAGGAGGAGATTTACGCTGTTGCGGGGGGGGGGGGTGCTGCCGAATTTTCTATAGAAAGATAGAAACTTGTGTTTTGGGGTTAATAGACGTTTTGACCTTTATAGGTGAAAGTACTAAGAGTAGCGTTGTCACGACCCGAAACCGGGCCCGCGACTGGTGCCTTACCCGGGCACCCAAGTAGTCAAACAACATCAGAGAAAAATCAGCGGAAATTAAAACTCATACATGATAACCAATGAAAAGAAAACGAGTTAACAAACGGTTACCTTTTACGAAAATAACTAACACCGAGCAGTTACAATCCTCGCCTACATCGATTACTCTGCACCTCTAAGAATTTTTATAACATCTCGGACGGGACAGGGCCCCGCCATACCCCTGAATGTACAAAAAGTTCTACCACTTCAGGGAACCGTACCAAATGACAAAGTCTCCGAAGGAATGGAGCTTCGAGAATCGAGCGATCCAAAGTGCGGATCAACAAGCGATGTATCTCAACTGCGGCGTGAACGCAGCCCGGCGAAGTCGATTACAACAGTGCAAGTATGCGAAGCAGAAAAATCAGTAAATGAAATCATAATAGTCTATAAGGAAAGCAGAGACATGTATGATAACCAAACTACGATACACCACATATATCTGATTCGATCAAATCAAATCACATCAAGTCGTGACTCGCCCGAAAGATCATTACTCAAAGTGGGCGCATACTCGTGGGCTACCCAGCGTCGAGATGTCCAACCCAATAACAAGATAGTACTCACTGTGGACGCATACTCGTGGGCTACCCAACGCGTCAGTATGTCCAACCCAATAACAAGATAGTACTCACTGTGGACGCATACTCGTGGGCTACCCAACGTGTCAGTATGTCCATCAATTACCCAGATAATACTCACTGTGGACGCATACTCGTGGGCTACCCAACGTGTCAGTATGTCCATCAATTACCCAGATAATACTCACTGTGGACGCATACTCGTGGGCTACCCAACGTGTCAGTATGTCCAAACCAGTTTACAAGATAACACTCCTAATGGAAGCATACCCGTGGGCTACCCAACGTGTCGATATGTCCATCATACCACCCGATATCCGGCCCTCCGTCGAGAGACTCGGTAGCACAAAGTCAAACACTTGCACGACAACAAAACTATCACCACAAGCACAGGCAGGTTACACACAACTCAAAGTACCTTCGTTTAAGTCAACAAACCGGGTTCCAACCCCAAAATACTACATTCTTTCCTACCTTCAAAGACCTCTCTTTACGTAGAAACCATACGATACTATCACACATAGTATCACACACATTCATGTTTAAAACACGTACTTCAAACACAATTAACATAACGTCAAGTATACTTTTTAAAAGTCCAAGTAATTAACTCCTTTAAGGTCAAGTATTCCTACCTTTTAAAACCAAGTCATTTACTTTTCCCTTAAGAAAAGTTCGATATTTGAAAACAAGTGATTTATACTTTCACACTCAAGTTACTTCTCTTTTCCAAAATCCAGTACATTATCCTTTGCAATCCATTAAGTTCATTCTTTGGAATTTTAAGAAAAGTCAGAACTTGTTATCAATGATTCTCATTTAAGCAGCCATGATCTAGGAAATGTAATATCATTTTGTCTTATCTTAGTTTCTATGCAGATGGAGGTTTCTCTTGGTTTTAATATAATCAATTAGTGAAACCATTTCCTTTATTAAGCTATGATGGTGTGTTCGATACTTGTTCCCACTTTCAAATCCATTTCACATTCTTATGCCGTTATACCTAACTTCCCATAAAGCTAGTATAACTCTTAAGTTTTCAAAAACCAAGTATTACTTATTACTCACGAATGAGGTTTTACAACTTTTGAATACATTACAAAACTTTCACAAATCTAAGTTAAGTCTCTTATCTTACAAGATCAAGTCTCTTAACTTCCACCAATCAACAACCGTTCTTTTACTCACATAAAGTTGTTATAACTAACTTCCCATAAAGCCGTTATAACCCCTTTATGTTTTAAACCAACCAATTACCACATAAACATTTATGAGACCAAGAGGGCTCATTCTTTAAGCACCGAGTGCCCATTACTAACGGATAAGACTTACTACTCTTACACATAATGAAGCCCTTTACACTTCATAACAAGTCAAGACACAATTTGGAAAATCAATTTCCTTTAACACACGTGCGTCAACCGCACTATATATTTCACAAATAGTCATGCTGAAGAGGATAGGAAGAATCACATACCTCGCGACGATTGCCGACAAAAAGCAAAACGCCCCACAGTATTGAACCCTTCAAGTAGGATACGCTACTCGTAGCGCCTCAATCCTATAAGGGTCATAAGACATCTATTAACTTCTAGTTCCGAACGTAGAATAAGCTAAAAGCAAAGCCCCTGGGTTCTACGGAACTTACTACCTTTTATCCAAGGTCGAAAACAGTAACCCATTCTAAACCCTTTTCAATTCTCTTTCAATTCAAGTTTTAGGTTAACATGATGTCTAACCCTAAACATCTTCAACTACCACAATTTCCCTTCTATATAACATGCAACGACTAACTTTGTCACCAAAAGGTAGTTACAATCTTAAGGCTAACATGCCCACTTCGGTTTTCCACAGGACAACAAGATCCAAATCCATGCAACTCAACTACAACAGCCTCAGGCTCACAATTCTATACAAACTTAACTATAACAGCCTCGGGCTCACAATCTATACAAACTTAAATATAACAGCCTCAGGCTCACAGATCTATACTACTATCACAAGTACTAACTCAAATCCAAGAGAAGGGAAACTCTTACCTTTTGGAAAGTCCACAAAAGCCCTTTCCTACCGCTTCTTCCGTCAACTCATCCACCAGCGCTTCCCACAAGTTTACCCACACTTTCCTTCTTGCCGCCGCTCCAACAATCTCTCCTAAGGCAAGGTTTTTCTTCAAAAACTAGAGAGAAGGGGAGAGGGTTTTCTCTTGGGAGGGTTTGATAAGAAATGGCCAAGTCTTCCAAGACTTGGCCCTAAAGTATGCCTCTTTTCGCTGGTCAAAGGATGGGAGGGACACTTGTCACCCTCCCATAGGCTCTTTTATAAAATATCCCTGATGGTTCGCCTTTTCATGAAAATCCGCCTGCGCGCGCAGCCCGCCGCCTTGGCGCTTATACTCGAATTAATTTAACACGCGAACGCGCGCGCTTTCGGCGCGCGGCGCCAACACCGCGGACTCGGTACAATCGGCGCGCCACGCTTCCGCTGAACCCCCGAACCGAAATCATCGCTGCTTTGATCGCGCGCAAACTTGAAACTTCCATAACTTTTGACTCCGATGTCCCATCGACGAATGGTTCGTTGCGTTGGGACCTAGATTCAACGGACTACACACTAGGCCTTTTAAACACCTTACAATCCTTGACAACTGGGGTCCAACACTCCAAAGTAAACTCAAAATTCTTCCAACACATGTTTGTCAACTAATCTATCTTCTAGAATTCACGGGGTGTAACAAGCGTATTCTACTCAAGGAGTGGAAAGGGCTAGCAAGGTTGTAGTACTTGGAGCATTTTGCTTATTGTCGATAAATCGTCGCGAGGTATGTGAACCTCTTCTTATCTTTTCTAGCATGATGGTTGTGAACTATGTAGTACGGTAGACGTACATGTGCTAAGTGATTTGGTTGGTTTAAAACATAGGGTGTTATAATAGCTTTATGGGAAGTTAGTTATAACGACCTTATGTAAGTGAAAATGGTTTACTGATGTTAGAAGTTAAGAGACTTGATCTTATAAGATAAGAGACTTAACTTATTTGTTTTAATGTGGATGTTTGTGTGAAACCTCATTCGTGAGTAATGAGTACTTGGTTTTTAAAGGGATAATGTTTCTTGATTTGGGAATCGAATGTGTATCGACAGCACCAACTGCGGCGTAAATAAAAGGAAAATGTATTGAATAATGATGTGTTGTATTAAAACCAGAGAAACCTCCATCCGCATGAAGCTAAGATGAGACAAAATGATATTACATTTTCTAGATCATGGTCTTTGTAATAAGATCGTTATAAACAAGAATAAACTACTCACATATATGACATATGTTACTCAATTGTTCTAAAAAGGAATCAAGTGATTAAGTTTTGGAACTATGAAACCTTTTGAAAATGAGAAGTTGGAGTAATTGAAACTAGGCAAACCGAACTTAGGAAAAGAATGTTGGTACTTGATTTTAAAAGGAAAGTGTTCGTTTACTTAAAAATGTGGGTTGGTCATTCTAATACTACGGTATCGGGTGACTTTGATAAAAGTAATGGATCTCTTTTACAAAATTTAACGTACGTAGTACTTTATGGCTAAAACACGGACTGTGGTAGAAATTGAAAGTACTTTGTGTTTTTGTGAAACTTGCCTATGCTGGTTGTTGTGAAGATTGGCTATGCTTATTGTGATAACCTTTGTTGTGAAAAGCGTTGTATTTACGTGTTACCGCGTCTCTCGATGGAGGGTAGGTTGACTGGTTGAGAACTTACTTGGACGTGCCGGCAGTGACGGAGAAATTCCACGGGTACGTTCCTGTTGATAGTATTATTGTTGTGCATCGCTATGGACATACTGACACGATCGTGGCGCGCGGGTATGCTTCCATTTAGATTACCGCCTTGTTGTTTCCCTTTGGACATACCGACACGATCGTAGCGCTGCGGGTATCGTCCATTTGGAATGTTGTCTTATATTTCCCTTTGGACATCCGACACGATCGTAGCGCGCGGGTATCGTCCATTTGGAATGTTGTCTTATTTTCCCTTTGGACATCCGACACGATCGTAGCGCGGGTATGCTTCCATTTGGATTCTTTGTCTTGTTGTTGAGGTCACATGGACATGTCTACACCGATGCAGAATTCGGGCATGTGGCCATGGGACATTGGTATTATTGTTGCATCATGGACATGTCTACACCGTCGCGATATTCGGGCATGCGCCATAATGCGAACTCGATTGATGTGGTGGGCGTGAGACCCATAGTTATATTGGAGTGATGATTTTATGTTGTGAATCGTAGTTTGGTTATCATACATGTCTCTGCTTTATATAGACTAGTATGATTTCATTTACTGATGTTATGCTTTCACATACTTTACTGTTATGCTTGACCTCGCCGAAGTGCGTTCAATCTGCAGTAGAGGTACATCGATCGTGGATCCTCGCCATGTGATCACGATTGTAGCGCATTTGAAGCTCCGTTTCTCCGAGGCTTATCTTTTGGTAGGTGTTCCACTGAGTTGTAGGTTCTTGTACATTCGGGGTATGGCGGGCCACTGTCCGTCATAGTCATGTATATCTTAGAGTGCAGTAATCTTGTTGTGGGCGGGGTTGTAAAAGGATTAAACTGCTCGTGTTTTATGTATATCGAAGGCAACCGTTTTGGTTGCTTTGTTTATTATTATATCTCTTGTTTCATGACTCATGTTTTATTTTCCGCTGGTTTTCTCGATGTTATATCACTAGGGTGCGGGATAAGGCACGATGCGGGCCGGGCGGGTCGTTCTGACTCTATCGCCGCGATCTCGAGTGAGAAGAATGAAAACCAATCCTAAATGTCCTGCAACCTCCACGATTATAGATGTGGTGCACAACACACCGATAATCAAGACTCTACTAGACACGTCTGTAGACATTTCCGAGGACTAATCGCTCGATACCACTTTTGTCACGACCGACCCTGCGGCCCATCGTGCCCTACACAGGCACCCCTTTCGGTATACATCAGAGAATAGCAGCGGAACATACACAACTGATAAAATTTTAAAAGATAAAATAACAACAGGCTAGCCGATAAGGCCACCTTCCGTAAACTATACAAATAAAGCAGTACATTTTTTCTTTACAACCCAAACCACAATGTGACTACAGACCTCTAAGAATAACAACTTTGGCGGGACAGGGCCCCGCCATACCCCTGAATGTACAACAACCGGCAATACCAGGGATAAGCCTCCGTAATAAAGGAGCTTCTCAACAGCTGAACAGTGATCCTAAGAGCGAGGATCGCAGCAGACTTCTACTGCGGCGTGACGCGGCCCGAAGGTCGATAACATGTACCAAATATATGAAACTGAAAGTACTGTAATGAAATCATAAGTCTAAAATCAACTGGAGACAGGTATGATAACTCAATTAACAGTACACAGTGCCTTACTAACAATGAGAGTAATCAAGAGTATACTTACAACATAAAAATAGGAAGCTCGCGATCAAAGCAGGACCACCACCGCGCGCATCATTAAGCAATCCTACTCCTGGGACTATTTCACCCGCATAGGTCGTGTGGACCCGCATGAGGTATTCCTCGCATAGGCTGTACCCGCCCGCATGGGACTATTTCACCCGCATAAGACCATAAGGACTCGCATGAGGTATTCCTCGCATCATGGGTAGCAAATCCACGGAAACAGGTGGTATAACGATCTTGGGGATTTACCCCTCATTTATACTCTTACCCTGAAGCAGGTGGTATAACGATCTTGGGAATTTACCCCTCATTTATACTCTTACCCTGAAGAAGGTGATATAACGTCTTGGGGGTTTACCCCTCATTTATACTCTTACCCTATCTCAACCGGCCATCATACATAACATAAGCCCTACCGGCTTATCATACATAACATAAGCACTACCGGCTTATCATACAATAAATAAGCAAGTTAAGAAATCCCCCTAACTTCTTATTAGCCTTATTCATATACACTCTCATTTTAGTTTACTTAAGGCACTAACATGTCATTATAAATCCGGGAGTTTATGTCACGACCCGTTCCGGGGCCCGTGACTGGTGCCTTACCCGGGCACCCAAGTAGTCATACATCAGAGTAATCAGCGGAATATAAAACAACCAAGATATGAAATAGTATAAATTGAGACACAGTTTATCTGAAGAAAAGTTGCCTTTCGGCATATATATATAAATACCCAAAGTGAACAGTTACATCCCAACCTTTTAACAGGCTCTGCACTTAATGATTTATAACAACAATGGCGGACAGGCCCCGCCATACCCTGAATACAAATACCTACAACGGCAGGACCATACAAAGCAAAGCCTCGAGAAACGGAGCTTTCCCAAACGCTGAAACGATGATCCTAAGAGCGGGGATCAACAACAGGAGTACCTTAACCTGCGGCATGAACGCAGCCCCCCGATGGAGGTCAGTACAACAGGTACCAAGTATGTGAAACTGAAAATACTGTAAATGAAATCATAGTAGTCTATATAAAGCAGGAGACATGTATGATAACCAAACTACAGTTCACAATAAATAAGCAGTCATGTCAAGTCAGGGACTCACGCCCTTAAAGCCATCACTCAAATATAACTATGGGTCTCACGCCCATAACATAAACAAGAGCGAAATGGATATACTGTAACTGGTCTTTTCTAGGCCGCTAAGGATCGAAGCAAGGCCAATCGCCCATAGTATCATTATGCGTGCCTAATCCTGGACTTCCCGCAGCCCGCATAGGTCACACATAGACCCGCATAGATCGTATAGACCCGCATCGGGGGTAGCTAACCCCGGTACCCTCCTGGACTCCCGCAGCCCGCATAGTCTCAATAGACCGCATAGTCACACAGACCGCATAGGGCATCCCCCGCATCGGGCTAAAACACCCGGAATGATCAATCCTGGAGCATACCGCTGCTCCGCATAGTCACATAGACCGCATAGGCCGTATAGACCCGCATCAAGGGTGGCAAGCCCTCGGTATAATAAGTCAAGGGGGTATGTGATATAATAACAGTACAACGGGCTTAAAGTTTAGCAACGTAAGCACAACAAGAATATCACAAGATACTAACACACGTAGCATCCTAACATGTTTACTTATCCAATCAACAAGAAAGTATTACAAGGCTATCACAAACCAATACAATCAAGTTCTCCACACAAGGTACTTTCTACTTTATGTTAACAAGTTCGGGAGTTTATCCCCAACGTACTTCCTCCAATAACTCTATAAAAGATCCGTTTCTTTCACGAAAGTCACACAATACCCGTAGTATAAAAATAGTGTGACTATCTTTTTAAGTAAATCAAAACACTTCTCTTTGTAAAATCAAGTAACAACCTTATGTTCCAAACGTTCAAGTTTGCCTAATTTCAAATGCTCAAGTTTCTCATTTTCGAAAGGTTTCGTAGTTCATAGTTTTAATCACTCAATGATATAATTCTCCTTTAAAACAATTTGAGAAACATATGCCTTATATGGGAGTAGATTATTCTTGTTCATAATCAATCTTATTTAAGCAGCCATGATCTAGGAAATGTAATACCATTTTGTCTCATCTTAGCTTCTATGCAGATGGAGGTTTCTACTGGTTTTAATAATACTTAATTATTCCATACATTTTCCTTTATTAGCGCTGCAGTGGTTTGTTCGATACTTATTCTGATTTCCGAAATCAGTAAAACATTATTCTTTAAAAACCAAGTACTCATTACTCACGAATGAGGTTTCACACTTTTAACAAAAGTTCATATCAATACAATTAAGTCAAGTCTCTTATCTTTTAAGATTAAGTCTCTTAACTTCTAAATCAGTAAACCATTCTTTTTATCTCGCTTAAGACGTTATACCTAACTTCCCATAAAGCTAGTATAACTCTTATGTTTTCAAAACCAAGTATTACTCTTCTTTAAAAAAGGTTTCTTAATTCTTTTGAAATACATTCAAGGTTCTTATTATTCAGGCTTAAGTCAAAGACATTGTCGATAAAACTACGTTCTGTTAACACACGTACGTCTACCGTACTATATATATCTTCTTTTAAAATATCATGCTCAAGAGTATAGGAAGAATCACCTACCTCGCGACGATTATCGACTATAAGCACAACGCCCACTCGCTTATAACCCGACTAGCCTTGTCCACCTTCCAAGTAGTACATGCTACTCGCAGAACATTCAACCAAGAAAGGTTATAAGTCTACTGTAAATACGGTCCTATGTAAGTACAGTTCAATTCTATACTTTAATATTCTTCTATATCTTATACTCAAGTCTTAACTATTCTTATATGTAATATCCAATTACAATAGAAGGACAAGAGTATTTACCTCGATGAGCCCAAAATTATCCTAGATAAAGTCGATCCTGAGTAAGGTTTAGCTCCTACTCCGTACGCTCCAATGCGCTCCAAGAACCCTTAGAAGTTGCTACACAACTTCTACTTACTACTTCAATCAACAATGAAGTTTCTCTTAGGGTTTCGTTTGTGACTAAGGATGTATAGATAGTATTTGGGCTTTTAGTATAGAGGGGACTTTGGAAATACTACACATGTCACCCTCCCGTTGGTCCAAAATGTTTCATCTCTCGGAAAAATCCGCAAAAAATTAAAAATGACATAGCCGTATTTTTCCCTTCGCAAGTTTACTAAAACGTTTCGTCGAAAAACGACTCTAATCGGGTGTTGTGCACAAAAGTTTTCGGCCCTAGCCTACTTTTAAGGCTCAACTTTTCTACGTACGTCCTCACGTACATACTCTGAAAATACGGGGTATAACAGTTTAACCCAAAGTACTACGTACTTCTATTCTTTTAAAATGACTCATTTTCATATAAAACTTCCAAGATACTAATAATCGTAGTATCAAGTCATAACTACATTTTAAGACAAGTCACAATACCTTTTTAGAAAAAATACATTTTCGGGCTTCTAAATCAAGTGACTTTTTTCCTTTAAAACCCTAAGCAATTGATTCCTTTAAATCAATTTGCCTTTCGTTAATGCAAGTCATTTAACATACTTAAATTACTTAGAGTAAACCACTCTTTTTAACTTTCCATAAAGCTATTATAACCAACTTCCCATAAAGCCGTTATACTAGCTTGATACATTAGCAACTTACATACTTCTTTATAACCAAGAGACTTAAACTTTCCAACAAAACAAGTATCAATAATACTTTCAACATACTTAAAGTCTCTTAACTTTTGAAAACCAAGATATCCTTAATATTTACACAAGTGAGTTAATTCCCTAACACAATCAACTTGAACATTCTATACATTTACACAATATTCTTAAAATAAGTTGTCAAAATCTTGTACGTCTACCGTACTATACATTTACAACTTATTCATGCTCAAGAGATAAGAAAGTTCTACATACCTCTTCGGTTTGTGTGGGTGATTTTAACATGAAGAAGAATTGCGGAAAGAGGTTTAAAGTGGGCGAGATTGTTGGACTGTTTTGGGCTTATCAAGGTAACTGTCACGACCCGTTCCCGGGCCCGCGACTGGTGCCTTACCCCGGGCACCCTAGTGATACAACATCAGAGAAAAATCAGCGGAAATAAAATCAAAGGCATGAAACAATAGATTAACATAAGAACAGGCTAACCAAAATGGTTACCTTTCTGTATATAAATTAAAAACTTGAACAGTTAAATCCTTTTTACAAACCTTGCCCACAACAGTACTACAGACCTCTAAGAGTTTTTATACCACAATGACGGGATAGGGCCCCTCCATACCCCCTGAATGTACAAAAGTATATGACCTCAGGGAACCCCAAAAGACAAAGCCTCCGGAGAAATGGAGCTTTCCCAGAACTGAACAGTGATCCTAAGAGCGCAGATCGCCAGTTACGCACTCAACCTCATGCATGAACGCAGCCAAGGAGGTCGATAACAGGTACCAAGTATGTGAAACTGAAAATACGGTAATGGAATCATAACAGTCTATATAAAACAGGAGACATATATGATAACCAAACTATAGTACACAATAGGTAAGCAGTCATGTCAAGTCAGGGACTCACGCCCTCAAAGTCATCACTCAAATATAACCATGGGTCTCACGCCCACATTATCAATCATGCCCGTGGAATTCCTTCCTCACTGCCGGCAGTACATGATGTAAAACAACACCCATAATGGAAGCATACCCGTGGGCCACCCAACGTGTCAGTATGTCCAAAGCAAATAACAAGATAACACTCCTAGTGGAAGCATACCCGTGGGCCACCCATCGTGTCAGTATGTCCAAAAGGAAATAACAAGATAACACTCATAGTGGAAGCATACCCGTGGGCCACCCATCGTGTCAGTATGTCCAAAGCAAATAACAAGATAACACTCCCGTACCTGTTGTATTGACCTCCTTCGGGGGGCTGCGTTCATGCCGCAGGTAAGGGAAAGCAGGTGCTAGATCCACATCCTTAGGATCTCTACTTTGGTGTCAGGAGCTCCATCTTCTCCGGAGGCTCGACTTTTGGTATGGTTCTCCCTGGTGTCGTAGATATATGTACGTTCAGGGTATGGCGGGGCCCTGTCCCGCCATAGTTGTTTACTTCCTTAGAGGTCTGTAGTCCTATTGTACAGTTGGGATGTAACTGCCAAACTTGATGTATATATATATGCCGAAGGGCAACTTTTTCAGATAAACTGTCTCTCTTTTTATATTGTTTCCTGTCTTGTTTATTCCGCTGATTACTCTGATGTATGACTACTTGGGTGCCCGGGTAAGGCACCAGTCACGGGCCCCGGAACGGGTCGTGACACTCCCCATGAAGTCATGTACCCGAGATGAGGGATTCCACGGGCATGAGATATATATATATATATATGTATTGTGTATGTGTACGCCGACAGTGAGGCAGGATGCCACGGTTATGTCACATGGTTATAGTTTACACTTAGGGCTGTCGGAAGTGATGGGGGATTCCACGGGCATGAGGTATATATATGTGTTGTGTGTGTACGCCGACAGTGAGGTGGGATGCCACGGGCGCGTCACATGGTTAGATTTTACACCTAGCGGTCGGCAGTGATGGGAATCCCACGGGCGCGCTGTGATATTTGAGGGATGGTGTTCATAGCCCTGGTGTGACTATCGTTCATATGTAGCAACAGGCTGTACAAGGTAAAAATTGACTTTCATTACTTCCACTTCAGTAAGGCACAGTGTACTGTTAATTGGGTTGTCATATGTGTCTTCAGCTGTATTTTTGACTATTATGATTTAAATTACAGTACTTTCAGTTTTGCATACTTGGTACATATTTTGTACTGACCTCCTTCGGGGGGCTGCGTTCATGCCGCAGGTTGAGGTACATAGCTTGTTGATCCGCACTCCTAGGATCACGGTTCAATCTGTTATACCCCGTATTTCCAGAGTATGTACGTGAGGGCGTACGTACAAAAGTTTTTAGCCTTAAGTAGGCATTAGGGATGAAATTTGGGCACAACTAGCGAAAAGAATCATTTTCTGACGAACCATTTTCCGGACTTTGCGAAGGGAAAAATACGGTTGCAACATTTATAATTTTTGCGGATTTTTCTGAGAGATGAAATATTTTGGACCAACGAGAGGGTGACAAGTGTCACCCTCAAGTGGGCGGAAATGTGGGACGAACTTGGCACGTTTTTGGCCTTCTTTTTTGGTCAAGGATTAGGTAGGATATTTTGGGATATTTTGTGTAGTAGATGAGCAAGTGGGACCCACACAACACTTGTCCAAATCTTCACCCTCCACTTGCCCACCACTTGCCTTAATCTTGGCCATTGATTGGCCTATAAATACCCCTCAAATGCAAGACTTATTCTTCATCCACAAATCATTTTCCAAGTATAAAAACCCTCTCCCCCTTAGTGTAAGTTTTCGTCCAAGGTTCCCCTCCCCCTTTGAGAGGCCTTGGCTGAAACAAACCCCCCCTCCCCTCTTGTGTTGTTCTCGTTAAATACCCCCCCCCCCCCCTTGGTATAAAAGTATTGTTACTATTCCAAAATACCTTGGCCCAAATACCTTGTAGTATTCCAATACTAAAAGCCCAGAAATACTATTATACTTCCCTTCAGTCACAAACGAAACCCTAAGGAAAATCTTCATAGTAGGTTGAAGTATTAAGTAGAAGTTGTATAGAACTTCTAAGGGTTTGTTGGAGCGTATTGGAGCGTACAGAATAGGAGCTAAACGTTGCTCAGGATCGACATATAACTTGGATAATTTTGGGCTTGTCGAGGTAAATATCTTTGTCCTTCTATTGTAATTGGAAATTACATACTGTAGTAGTATAGAATTGAGTATAAGATATATAGAAGGATGGTATAAGAGAAGAGAATTGAATTGAAATCACATCAGAAGAATATTAAAGAAGAAGATTGAACTGTACTTACATAGGACTGTATTTACAGTAGACTTGTGTAGTTTGTCGGGTAGGGAAGTGCTGCCCAATTTTCCGTAGAGCAAGGAATCTGTATCTAGAATTATTCTACAGAGTAGTCTAGACGTTGATAGACTTGTATGACCGTTATAGGTTGAAGTACTGCAAGTAGCGTATTCTACTCGAAGGGTGGAAAAGGCTAGCAGGATTACAGTACTTTGGAGCGTTTTGCTAATAGTCGATAATCGTCGCGAGGTATGTGATTCTTCCTATCCTCTTGAGCATGATATTTTAAAAGAATATATATAGTACGGTAGACGTACGTGTGTTAACTGAACGTGGTTTTACTCCGATGTCTTTGACTTGAGTTTTAAATAATAAGAATCTTGAAGTATTTCAAAAGAATTAAGAATCGTTTTTGAAAGAAGAGTAATACTTGGTTTTGAAAGCTTAAGAATTATACTAGCTTTATGGGAAGTTAGGTATAACGACTTAAGAGAGATAAAAAGAATGGTTTATTGACTTTAGAAGTTAAGAGACTTGATCTTAAAAGATAAGCGACTTGACTTAATTGAATTGATATGAATTTTGTTAAAAAGTGTGAAACCTCATTCGTGAGTAATGAGTACTTGGTTTTTAAAAGGAATAATGTTTTACTGATTTCGGAAATGAGAATAAGTATCGAACGAACCACTGCAGCGTTAATAAAGGAAAATGTATTGACAAATAAGTAATTATATTAAAACCGGTAGAAACCTCCATCTGCATAGAAGCTAAGATAAGACAAAATTGTATTACATTTCCTAGATCATGGCTGCTTTAATAAGGATTGTTATAAACAAGAATAACCTACTCACACATAAGGCATATGTTACTCAAATTGTTTTAAAAGAGAATTATGTTATTAAGTGATTAAGACTATGAACTACGAAACCTTTCGAAAATGAGAAACTTGAGTATTTGAAATTAGGCAAACTTGAACTTTTGGAAAAGAATGTTGTTACTTGACTTTAAGAAGGAAAGTGTTTTGGTTTAAAAAGAAGGGCATAATATTGCCTTAGTTGATTTTAAAAAGGAAAACATGGTATTATCTTAATCTGTCTTAAAAGAGCGTTTAAATGTTATGGTCAATTCTATACCGCGTTCATGGGATGAACCGGGAATGTATTTCACTCGACACCGCGTTCATGGGATGAACCGGGAATGTATTTCACACGACACCGCGTTCATGGGATGAACCGGGAATGTATTTCACACGACACCGCGTTCATGGGATGAACCGGGAATGTATTCCATACGATTCCTATCGAGTCCCATGAGATGGGCCGAGACATGTACGATTCCTATCGAGTCCCATGAGATGGGCCGAGACATGTACGATTCCTATCGAGTCCCATGAGATGGGCCGAGACATGTACGATTCCTATCGAGTCCCATGAGATGGGCCGAGACATGTACGATTCCTATCGAGTCCCACGAGATGGGCCGAGACATGTATTCCATACGATTCCTATCGAGTACCATGAGATGGGCCGAGACATGTTTTACGTATCACACGATTTATACCTAGACTGCCGGCAGTGAGGAAGGAGTTCCACGGGCATGAGGGATGACTTTGAGGGCGTGAGTCCCTGACTTGACATGACTGTTTTTATGTTGTGAACTGTAGTTTTGTTATCATACATGTCTCCTGTTTTATTTTAGACTGTTATGATTTCATTTACGATTTTTCGTTTCACATACTTGGTACTGTTGCATCGAATTTCTTCGGCCGCGTTCATGCCGCAGTGTAGGTACACCGTTGTTGATCCTCGCTCATAGGATCACAATTCAGCAGATTAGGAAGCTCCGTTTCTCCGAGGCTTATCTTTTGGTATGTTCCTCGAGTTGTAGGTTCTTGTACATTCGGGTATGGCGAGCCCTGTCCCGTCATAGTTGTTACATTCTTAAGTCCGTAGTAATCGTTGTAAGCGTGGTTTGTAAGGATGTAACTGTTCAAGTTTTTAGTTATATATACAAGAAGGTAACCGTTTGGTTGGCCTGTTTTATTATCATATCTCTGTTTCATGTTTAAGTTTTTATTTCCGCTGATTTTCTCTGATGTTGTATCACTAGGGTGCCCGGGGTAAGGCACCAGTCACGGGCCCGGGTTCGGGTCGTGACAAGTTCTCAGAAAGCTCCAATCCTCCGGAGGCTTTATCTTTGGTATGTTCCCTGAAGTTGTTGACTTTTGTACATTCAGGGGTATGGCGGGGCCCTGTCCCGTCACAGTTGTTATGTAAATTCTTAGAGGTCTGTAGTCATATCTTGTGGGTCACTTATAAAAAAAAAAAATTGAGGTAACTGCTTTTGGATTTGTTTATATCCAGGGAGGTAGCCTTATCGGCTAACCGAATATTTATTTATTTCATTATTAAGTTTGTGTATGTTCCGCTGATTATCTCTGATGTATACCTGTAAGGGTGCCCAGGTAGGGCACCAGTCGCGGGCCCGGGGTCGGGTCGTGACAGTAAGAGTTAAATACGACGCTGAGTCGGGTTGAGGACCTATTAAGGGTCGCCCCATAGCTTGAAATGGAATGGGATCAGTTGGTAGTCCCGCCACGCGATGTGGTCACGAGGGTGCAAGGCCCAAGTTTAGTTAATCATTTTACGGGTTCGTGGACGCGTTCCACCGGAACCAGGTTGAGAGAGCCGGAAATGGCCTTATGTTGTTTAGAATAGTAACTCCAAAGATTGGAGGCCCGAATCAGTATGAAGGCTATGTACGTACGCTAGAATAAGTTTGGAAGTACGGGAAGAGTACGACCAGTAAGAAAGAGAGCAACCAAGTGTAAAGAAATGGAGCCTGAATCCATGAGGACCTTTCGAGGTGACTACACCCGTGAGTGTTGGGTGGTAGCTGAGTGGGTAGATAATAGTTGTCGGTAACGATACAGTCGTTGGACCCTAGCAGACCTAGCAGAGCTGTTATGACAGACATTGAGGTCATTATGAGTACGGGCTAGTTGGCCTCTTGTTATGCCAACATGGACTACAGAGAGAGAGTGATTCGGTACGCTTCCTGCAGTTTATCGAGTGAAAAGGAAGAGAAGTGGTGGTAACCAGTGAATTATCCTTCCTTCTTTGGCATCATTGTTTTTAATAAGTCTGTGTGACTTGTTCATTTGAGGTAAATTGACGCAGAAAGTAAGTAATAATTGAATTTGAAGGAATTTATGTTAAGTGCCCTTGGAGGTACTTGGATTTGGTTTGGTGTGGCGGTCAGGGCCACGACCTTCCGGATAATTTCAGGAAAATTTGCAAGGCAAGAATAAAATAAGTACGAGTGCTGCCGGCGGAAAGCTGAGGGAATCTTTGGTAGGTTTTGAAAATCTACATGACTTTAAGGCGGTGCGTGATGATTAGATATTTACTGGACCGCAAGAGGACCCTGTGACTAGGGTTGTGACTCCAAGGAAAGTTTAAAAAGGGAGATAAGTTCTCTCCCCCGCGTAAAAGGACAGTTTTACGTATTATGGGGTTGCGTGTACCCATGTTGTTAAATGAAGGATATGAGACTGGTAAGGTCTTCGGAATCGTCATGCCATAGGTTACAGTTGTGGATAACCGTGGGAAAAGTGTTGTGTTGGGGTAATTAAGAAAGACGTACGAATTGGTCGAGGAAGTATCGTATAGATATAAATGCAGGTGGTACGCTTGTATAAAACTGTACGATTATGAATCAAGATAGAAATACTTTTGCTAATTATAAGCATAAGGTAAGGTTATGACCAGAATGTTAAAAGAGAATACAACTGTGGTTATGTAAGTTGCACGAGATATGATTACCCCAGACCAGTGTAAAGACCATTAGTAAATGATGGGTAGTAAGAACACCTCGAGGAAATGTGGTACCATCTGTACCGACGAGAAAGATAGTAAGGAGATATGGGGAGGTAAGGGACCCCAGGACAACTTGAAATGAATTATAAAGGAAAGACGAGTAGACACTCGAACGATAAGAAATCTTGACAAGTCATTGGAGTAGGTAATACCGTGAATTGAGGTTGAACACCTGACTATAATCTCTACAAACTGGGAGAGAATGATCGGGTTACTACTTGACGAGAACAAGGAAATATCTCCCCCCCCTAAATTGTGATTGACAGGAAGTCTTAGCCATGAGGCAAGCAAAAGAATCAAATCTAAGTTAGTGACCAAGTTTGGTTGCAACAGAGAAAAGGAAACAGGAACCATAATTGAGATTAAGGACACCCGAATATTTCGCAAGAATGAGAAAGGTTTCCAGTTATTGGAAGATAAGTTGACTCGACTACAGTTCTAACCCCTCTTGAAAGACTAGAGGGTTAGGTTATTATGATAACACGTTGGGTGTTGGGCTAGGTTGTGTGCTGACGCAACCCGATAAGGATAGAGCCTATGTTTTCCCGGTAGTTAGAGAAGCAGGAAAGGAAATTACGCCACTCACGATTTAGAGTTGGCGGCAGTTAAATCATGCCTTGAAGATTTGGGGGCATGATGTATATATAGACTTCATGTGGATATTTGTGCAGACCACAAAAGCCTCCGGTATATCTGCAGACAGAGGCAGTAGAATTTGCGACAGCGACGGTGGTCAGAGTTATTCAAGGATTGTGATATCGATATCCTGTTATACCCCGTATTTCCAGAGTATGTACGCGGGGACGTACGTAGAAAAGTTTGTGCCTTAAAGTGCTTGGCCGAATTTTATTTGTGCATAACACCCGGTTTGAGTCGTTTTTCGGCGAAACGTTTTCACAGCTTTCGTAGGGGAATTTCCGGCTATGTCATTTCTAATTTTTGCGGATTTTTCCGAGAGACGAAACATTTTGGACCAACGAGAGGGCGACACTTGTCACCCTCTAGTTGGTGGGAGTGGGCGGTAAAGCATGGGACGAATTGGGTGAGTTTTGTCAAGTAGTAGGTAGGATATTTTGTGTGCAAGTTGGCTATGTACACATGCCCAAATCTTGGCCTTACACTTGTGTAGCACTTGGCTCAATCTTGGCCATTGGTTGGCCTTCACTTGGCCTATAAATACCCATCCCTTTGAAGACTTATTCATCCATTCCTAAATAATCCTTAGTGTTAAAATCCCTCCCTCTCCCCTCTTGTTGACTCTCGTCCAAGAGCCCCTCTCCCCCTTTGAAAGGCCCCCTTGGCCGAGAGCCCTCTCCCCCCCCTCCTAGTAGTGTGGCCGTGGGGTACCCCCCCCCCTAGCCTTGTTGCTTTCGTATAATACCCCCCCTTTGTGGTGTAGAAATACTCAAAAGTATTGTTATAATGCCCAAATTACCTTAGCCATATACCTTGTTGTATTCTAAGGTTATACCTATCTGAAAAGCCAGAAAATACTATTATACTTCCACAATACAAAACCGAAACCCTAGGAAAATCTCCATAGTCCGTTGAGTATTGTGTAGAAGTTGGTTAGAACTTCTAAGGGTGGTTTAGAGCGGTTGGGCGCTCGGAGTTGAGCTAAACGATTTCCCGGATCGACTTTAACTAGGATAATTATGGGCTTATCGAGGTAATTATCTTGTCCTCTATTGTAATTGGATATTACATATTGTTAGAATATATAATTGAAGTATACTATATATAGAATGAACGTAGTATCGCAATGTCTTTTGACTTAAGCTGAATAATACTTACGGCAATGTCTTGCGACTTAAGCTGAATTGAAAGAAGAATCGAATCAGTAATTACATAGAACGTATTACATGAGACTTGTGTAGTAGTACCGTGTAGTAGAATTGTACCAGTTAGGGTTAGATGTATAACCCCTGGTTGGCTTGCAGCCTACCGATAGAGAGGAGATTTACGCTGTGTGGGGAGGTGCCACGAATTTTCTGTAGAATGTTCTACGATGAGATCTAAATGTTAATAAGCGCCTTGTGGCCTTATAGGTTGAAGTACTACGTGTGGCGCGATCTACTGGCTTAAGGAGTAGCCGACGTTTGGAAGTACTTGAGCGTTTTGCTATTAGTCGATACTCGTCGCGAGGTATGTGAACCTCTTCCTATCTCTTCTAGCATGATATGTGTGAACTATGTAGTACGGTAGACGCGTACGTGCTAAACGTATTTGGTTGATTTAAAACATAAAGTGTAAAAACGGCTTTATGGGAAGTTGGTTATAATAAACTTTATGTTGGTAAGAAAATACTTGTGGTCTTTAAAAGGTAACTGATTTGAACTATAACTGGCTTGTTATGTGTTAATAAAGAACTTGAAGTATTTCAAAAGATTTTTGAATCATTTTGAAAGAAGAAGTAATATACTTGGTTTTTGAAAAACTTAAGAGTTATACTAGCTTTATGGGAAGTTAGGTATAACGGCTTAAGAATGTTTTACTGATTTCGGAAATCAGAATGTGTATCGACAAACCACTGCAGCGTTAATAAAAGGAAATGTTTTGACTAATTAAGTATTATTAAAACCAGTAGAAGCTTCCATCTGCATAGAAGCTAAGATGAGACAAAATGATATTTCCTAGATCATGGCTGCTGTAATAAGATTGTAATAAACAAGAATATCCTACTCACATATAAGGCTTAGGTTTCTCAGATTGTTTAAAGGAGAATTATATTCTTAAATGAATAAGACTATGAACTACGAAACCTTTCAAAAAAATGAGAAACTTGAACATTGGAAATTAGGCAAACTTGAACATTGGAAAAGAATGTTGCTACTTGATTTTACAAAGAGAAGTAATTGATTTTCTTTAAAAAGATAATCACTCTATTTTCATATACTACGGGTATTGTGTGACTTTTGTGAAAGTAACGTATCTTTTAAAGAGTTAATGTATGAAGTACTTTGGGGATAAAACCCGATCTTGTTGATCATATAGTAGGAAGTACCTTGTGTGAACAACTTGATTGTATTGGTTTGTGATAGCCTTGTAATACTTTCTTGTTGCTTTGATAAGTAAACGTGTTAGGATGCTACGTGTGTTAGTATCTTGTGATGTTTGTGTAAAGGGGTTTCCCTTGATTGTGCTTATTAACTATCGATCGTTATGATAGTATTGTGGCATTCATCTCTTGAGATGATTCCGGTTAAGTCGCCTCCGACGCGGGTAGACTCGGTGATGCAGGACCATGATTCGAGAATACCTCATGCGGTCCCGGGGCCTATGCGAGCTACGAGTTCCGTGTTAGCGCGTCGCCCTTATGGGCATGCGGTCCTCAGGCTACGCGACTGGAAGTCCGGGGCGATGTCGGGAGTAGCTACCCTCGATGCGGGAATACCTCATGCGGCCGATGAGATTGGCCTACGCGGAGTCTGCGGGAGTTCGAGGTTAGACGCAGCATCGATATCGCGGCAAGTGGCGGCTTTGATCATGTGACGGTCTAGACAGAACTTATGATACAGTTCATGAACTTGTTGGTACTGTGGGTTTTAGTAGTCGGCTATGCCTTAGTAATTACACCGAACAGTTTTATTATGACACAGCGGACCCGTGTTCATGTGTGTTCCTCGTGCTTTTATATCATAGATCGCAGCGGCGAGGAAGGTATTCCACGCATGATTGATGTTGTGGGCCCGAGACCCTTGTTATACTTGAGTGATGACTTGAGGCGTGAGTCCCCGACTGACATGATCGCTTTGTCAGAATCGTAGTTTGGTTATCATACATGTCTCCGCTTTATATGACTACTATGATTTCATTTACGTGATTTATTTTCGCCACATACTTGCACTGTTAGATCGACCTCCTTCGGGGCCGCGTTCATGCCGCAGTAAAGGTACACCGCCGTTGATCCTCGCTCTTAGGGTCACGCTCAGCTTTGGGAAGCTCCGTTTCTCCGAGGCTTATTCGTATAGTCCCCTCGTCGTAGGTGCTTACATTCGTGGTATGACGGCCCCGCCCCGTCGTTGTTGTCATATCTTTCGTAGGTCCGTAGTAATCTTGTTGTGGCGGGGTTGTAAAAAGGATTAAACTGCTCATGTTGAAAAAGTTGTCATTTTTATATATGCCAAAGGCAAGTTTTTCTCGATTATTGTTTCATATTTCATAATATGTCTTGTATCGTTTATATTCCGACATTACTCGATGTTGTATCACTAGGGTGCCCGGGGTAAGGCACCAGTCACGGGCCCCGGAATCGGTCGTGACAAAAGTGGTATCAGAGCGGTTAATCCTCGGAAAGTGTCTACGCATCAGATTCCAGAAGTCTTGATTATCGGTGTGTTGCACCACACCAATAATCGTGAGGCTATAGGATATTTAGGATTGGTTTCTATTCTTCTCACTCGAGATCGTGCCTTAGAGTCGTGTTGTAAGTTGGACCTCTAACGTAAATTCTTTCCTTATCGTTATGCCTCCGCGTAGGCAACCCGCCCGGGAGGGCAAAGCGGCGGAGCCTGCGAGCAGTACTGAGGGTTACGTGGGCACAGCCCAATTATCACCTTGGTGGTGCTTCATTCGGGAGTTCTGCGACGTCACTAGCCCCGAGAGTTTAGCACGGCGGCGCAGCATTCCATCTGCGCCATGATATTTGAACCTTCGCCCACGGCCGAACGGTGAATATAGATTGCAAAGAAGCAACCTCATTACTAGCTATAGATTTGGCTACCGAGAGTATACCGATGTACCGCGAGTCTTGAGGACTATCTAAAAGAGAGTTGTGCAAGAGTAATTCTTCAGTTGGGCTTGAGCATGGCCTGTGTACGGGCTTATGCGCAGCAGGCCGAGAAGCGTAGAGATCGACGGGTTAACGAAGGACAACAGAAGAGGGCCAGAGCAGCAAGGTCCTTTGGTAACTTTCGAGGCGAGTCACCTCACCAGCAGATTAGATTATGCACCTCCGCCAGTGCAGAGTGGTCTTCCACGGAGTTCGTGACATTCGGGTACGCAGGAGTGGTTAGAACTCGTGGCTTCCGTTCATGTGATGACGCCATCCCGGGAATGTCGTCTTTTAGTTGGTACTTGTTGTACCTGCGGCCGTCAGGGCCATGTGTCGAATGGGTGTCCTTGTAGGAGGACTTAGCCTTCAGGATCGATGGGTAGTCGTCACCTTCCTTAGCTATGCGCCCTACGGGGCAGGTTTGATTAGAACGACTAAGGGAGCAAGAAAGAGATATAGATATATCTTTAACCCTCTAGAAATCAGTATGTGTGATAAGGTGAGTATACCTTAAGTGCTATGTTCTGATAGCAGTGTGTTAGTCGTGATTAGATCATGGTTGTTTAACCGAGTAAGATTTTGGGGGATAGAGAAGGTTTGAGCCTTAGAGCTTTTTACGTAAAGACCTTAGAGGTGAGGACATCTCGAGAAAAGGTGTAGTGTTATGTTTGACCCTTATTGGAAGTGCATAGTGCACGTGAGTTATGTTGGGATAGGTCCCTAGTAGTGTGGAATGAAAGGGGGTAGTTGAGCTAAGAAGACCGCTAGGTTTTCAAACATGATTAGTGAGATTGTTAGGATCGGGAGCTAGTGTTGTCGCGTTGCCGGTCGGATTGAGGCCATGATGCGGGTCAACCCGCGCCTGTTGGTGGGGTCAGTTTGTGGTGGTCCCGCCAGGTTAGGGTTGTGAGGGTGTTAGGCCCAAGTTTAGTTAACCAGTACGTGGACGTGGATCGTTCGACCGATGGTCGGGCGATGGGGCAGCCCATCATGTTCTTCGGTCGACCGCGTTTACTGTGTTGAGTTATCGAAAGGTTGTAAGGCTGCACGGTGCCTACCTTCACCTTAAGACAGCAGTGGAGCCAGTGGTACGGCTGTTTTGTTTCGGAAGTTTTACCAAGCGAGGTTAGGAACTCGGTGAGTCTCGACCGCATTCGCCTCGGGCCGGTGTGTGTATTTGAGGTAGTTGTGGATTGTTGTCTCTGCGGAGGAGTGTTTAAGCTACCATTTCAGTTTCGAGTGTCGCCTTATGAGGCCTTGTTGGGCGGAAGTGTAAATTGCCGGTCGATTGGTTCGATGTTGGCAAGGTTCGATTAGTTGGTTCAGCTTGTCCCACAGATCGTGGATGGGTAAAGCTTGTCTAGAAGAGGTTCGGTAGCTCGAGAAATCGCGGATAATCGGCGGCGACGCTTAGAGTTCAGTGCCGACGGCCTTCTTGAAAGTACCACCCGGTTAGGTGTGACGAGTTTTGGAAAGCAGAGGAAAACTTAGCCCGAGTTACTTTGGGCCCGTTTGAGTTCATGTGAAGAATAGGCCAGGTTGCCTATATGTTAGCAATTGTCGTCCGACTTAGGAGGCAGTACGTCCGGTCTTTCGTATTGATATGATCGGGAAAGTATCGGAGATCCATCCAGAGTGTTCCCAGTTAATGATGACCACATTAGAGATAGTAACCCCGAGTTTTAGATAATGAAGCCGTATCAGAATGTGGTAAGAGTTTGAGTGTACGACATCCTCCGGGATCGCAAGCAGCCCGGTACCATTTGTTGGGTCGTCGGAGCAAGGCTCGCGACAAAGGGACAAAAGTGGTGCCATTTGTTGGGTCGCCTGAGAAGGTTAATGCCTCAGGCAAAGTGACAAAGTGGTATCTACGACGAGTAAAGAGAGAAGTGAGCATGTATGGCGAGCATAGGTGTGATCATTTCTTTTGTAGAGAGAACGGGCGAAGTATATTTTAGACTCGGAGAGAGGTGGTTGTGGTGATGTTAGAGGTGTTTCTCGTGGACTTGGATATAAGTATTTTGCGCAGTTGTTTCTGGGGCCATGTGGGGCAGGTTTGTTCTCGTAAGTATAGTAGTGAAGACTATACTGGCGCGCGTTTGTTTTGAGACTTAGAAGGAACATTCGGGACGAATGTTTCTAAGGAGGGGAGAATGTTATACCCCGTATTTCCAGAGTATGTACGCGGGGACGTACGTAGAAAAGTTTGTGCCTTAAAGTGCTTGGCCGAATTTTATTTGTGCATAACACCCGGTTTGAGTCGTTTTTCGGCGAAACGTTTTCACAGCTTTCGTAGGGGAATTTCCGGCTATGTCATTTCTAATTTTTGCGGATTTTTCCGAGAGACGAAACATTTTGGACCAACGAGAGGGCGACACTTGTCACCCTCTAGTTGGTGGGAGTGGGCGGTAAAGCATGGGACGAATTGGGTGAGTTTTGTCAAGTAGTAGGTAGGATATTTTGTGTGCAAGTTGGCTATGTACACATGCCCAAATCTTGGCCTTACACTTGTGTAGCACTTGGCTCAATCTTGGCCATTGGTTGGCCTTCACTTGGCCTATAAATACCCATCCCTTTGAAGACTTATTCATCCATTCCTAAATAATCC
Source organism: Przewalskia tangutica (assembly GCA_029844215.1). NCBI lineage: Eukaryota > Viridiplantae > Streptophyta > Magnoliopsida > Solanales > Solanaceae > Przewalskia > Przewalskia tangutica. The sequence continues at coordinate 18,071,171 of CM056740.1, forward strand.
TTAGTGTTAAAATCCCTCCCTCTCCCCTCTTGTTGACTCTCGTCCAAGAGCCCCTCTCCCCCTTTGAAAGGCCCCCTTGGCCGAGAGCCCTCTCCCCCCCCTCCTAGTAGTGTGGCCGTGGGGTACCCCCCCCCTAGCCTTGTTGCTTTCGTATAATACCCCCCCCTTTGTGGTGTAGAAATACTCTCAAAAGTATTGTTATAATGCCCAAATTACCTTAGCCATATACCTTGTTGTATTCTAAGGTTATACCTATCTAAAAGCCCGTAAAATACTATTATACTCCTACCACAAAACCAAACCCTAGGAAAATCTCCATAGTCCGTTGAGTATTGTGTAGAAGTTGGTTAGAACTTCTAAGGGTGGTTTAGAGCGGGTTGAGCGCTGAGTTGGAGCTAAACGATTTCCCAGATCGACTTTAACTAGGATAATTATGGGCTAATCGAGGTAATTATCTTGTCCTCTATTGTAATTGGATATTACATATTGTTAGAATATATAATTGAAGTATACTATATATAGAACTGAGCGTAGTATCGCAATGTCTTTTTGACTTAAGCTGAATAATACTTACGGCAATGTCTTGCGACTTAAGCCCGAATTGAAAGAAGAATACCGAATCAGTAATTACATAGGTCAGACACATGAGACTTGTGTAGTAGTACCGTAGTAGAATTGTACCCGTTAGGGTTAGATGTATAACCCTCCCTGGTTGGCTTGGTAGCCTCGATAGAGGAGAGATTTACGCCATTGTGGGGAGGCTTGCCAATTTTCGGTAGAATATTCTACGATGAGATCTAAATGTTAATAAGCGCCTTGTGGCCTTATAGGTTGAAGTACTACGTGTGGCGCGATCTACTTGGCTTAAGGAGGAGCCGACGGTTGGAAGTACTTGGAGCGTTTTGCTATTAGTCGATACTCGTCGCGAGGTATGTGAACCTCTTCCTATCTCTTCTAGCATGATATGTGTGAACTATGTAGTAGACGCGTACGTGTGCTAAACGTATTTGGTTGATTTAAAACATAAAGTGTTATAACGGCTTTATGGGAAGTTGGTTATAACAGCTTTATGTTGGTAAGAAAATACTTGTGGTCTTTAAAAGGTAACTGATTTGAACTATAACTGGCTTGTTATGTGTTAATAAAGAACTTGAAGTATTTCAAAAGATTTTTGAATCATTTTGAAAGAAGAAGTAATATACTTGGTTTTTGAAAAACTTAAGAGTTATACTAGCTTTATGGGAAGTTAGGTATAACGGCTTAAGAATGTTTTACTGATTTCTGAAATCAGAATGTGTATCGACAAACCACTGCATCGTTAATAAAAGGAAATGTTTTGACTAATTAAGTATTATTAAAACCAGTAGGCTTTCCATCTGCATGAAGCTAAGATGAGACAAAATGATATTTCCTAGATCATGGTCAGTAATAAGATTGTAATAAACAAGAATATCCTACTCACATATAAGGCTTAGGTTTCTCAGTTGTTTAAAGGAGAATTATATTCTTAAATGAATAAGACTATGAACTACGAAACCTTTCTAAAAAATGAGAAACTTGAACATTGGAAATTAGGCAAACTTGAACATTGGAAAAGAATGTTGCTACTTGATTTTACAAAGAGAAGTAATTGATTTTCTTTAAAAAGATAATCACTTTATTTTCATATACTATGGTATTGTGTGACTTTTGTGAAAGTAACGTATCTTTTAAAGAGTTAATGTATGAAGTACTTTGGGGATAAAACCCGATCTTGTTGATCATATAGTAGGAAGTACCTTGTGTGAACAACTTGATTGTATTGGTTTGTGATAGCCTTGTAATACTTTCTTGTTGCTTTGATAAGTAAACGTGTTAGGATGCTACGTGTGTTAGTATCTTGTGATGTTTGTGTAAAGGGGTTTCCCTTGATTGTGCTTATTAACTATCAGTCGTTATGATAGTATTGTGGCATTCATCTCTTGAGATGATTCCGGGGGTTAAGCTGCCCTCCGATGCGGGGTAGACTCAGGCGGTCTGGGACCATGATTCGAGAATACCTCATGCGGGTCCTGGGGGCCTATGCGGAGCTACGAGAGTTCCAGGTTAGCGTGCGTCCTTTATGGGCATGCGTCCTCAGGCTACGCGCGGACTGGAAGTCCGGGGCGATGTCGGGAGTAGCTACCCTCGATGCGGGGAATACCTCATGCGGGCCGATGAGATTGGCCTATGCGGAGCTGCGGGAGTTCCAGGGTTAGACGCGTACATTGATACTGCGGGCAAGTGGCCAGCTTTGATCATGTGACGGTCTAGACAGATCTTATGATACAGTTCATGACCTTGTTGGTACTGTGGGTTTTTAGTAGTCGGCTATGCCTTCGTACTTGGCCCGTCTAATTTTATTATGACACAGCGGACCCGTGTTCATGTGTGTTCCTTGGTGCTTTTATATCATAGATCACGGCGGTGAGGAAGGTATTCCACGCATGATTGATGTTGTGGCCCGAGACCCTTGTTATACTTGAGTGATGACTGAGGCGTGAGTCCACGACTTGACATGATCGCTGTTGTAAAGCGTAGTTTGGTTATCATACATGTCTCGGCTTTATATGACTACTATGATTTCATTTACGTGATTTATTTTCGTTTCACATACTGTGCACTGCATCGACCTCCTTCGGGGCTGCGTTCATGCCGCAGTAAAGGTACACCGCCGTTGATCCTCGCTCTTAGGGTCATTCAGCTTTTGGAAGCTCCGTTTCTCGGAGGCTTATCTTGGTATAGTCCTGTTGTCGAGGTGCTTACATTCGTGGTATGGCGGGCCCCGTCCCGTCAGCAGTGCCGCGCGCTGCCGCAGGCGGCGCTGATATTTCTGAAATCCTCTGAGGTTGCAGCGCCGCGGCGCCGGATGCAGGGCCGCGGCGCCAAGGCGGGATTTTTACGCGGAAAGGGGAGAAAAACAGGGGATATTTTGATAGAAGGCCTATGGGAGGGTGACAAGTGTCCCTCCCATCTTTTTGACCAAGAGAGGGAGACTTGGTCATTTGTAAGGGTTTCCTTAAGAAAAATTCCTCTCTTCTCTCTCAAATTGATGAACCCCGATGAGATTTTTGGAAAGGCTTCAAGAAGGAAAAATGTTGGCAAGCTTGTAGAGGGTTCGTGTGGGTAATTTTGAAGTGAAGAAGATTTCAGAAAGAGGACTTCTTGAGGTAAAATCTCCACCTTCTTGTGTAATTGAAGTTTTCAAGTTATAGTAGTTAAGAAATGAGCCTGTGGTTGTTATATTAGAGTTTGAAAAGATTGGGATCATGTCGACTTGTTGAAAACCGAAAATGGGCATGTTAGCCACTCATGTTGTAATCAATTCGGTTGTTAGCTAAAAATCGTTACATGTTATTGTTATACCCCGTATTTCCAGAGTATGTACGTAAGGGCGTACGTATAATAATCTAAGCCTTAAGGATTGGCTAGGTTCGAAATTTAGGCACAAGTGCCGAAAAGAGTCGTTTTTCGACGAAACGTTTTACTAAACTTGCGAAGGGAAAATTCTGGCTATGTCATTTATAATTTTTGCGGATTTTTCCGAGAGACGAAACATTTTGGACCAATGAGAGGGCGACACTTGTCACCCTCTAATTGGAGCACGTTGTGGGCGGTTTGGACGAAATGGGTGACTTTAGTTGGTAGGATATTTTGTGCAAGTTGTTGTGGTAGATGGATAAGGTGCACTTGGCTTAAATCTAGCCCTACACTTGCCTTACACTTGGATGAATCTTGGCCATTGGTTGGTCATTTCTTGACCTATAAATACCCCCCTTGTTGAAGAGTTATTTCATCCTAAATTGAGCAATCTTTCTAAGTCTCAAATACTCCCTCCCTTCTAGTGTTTCGTCCGCCACCACCCTCCCCCCCCTTGAGAAGGCCCCTTGGCCGAATGTTTCCCCCCCCTCCTTGTGGTGCTAGTTGTGGGGTACCCCCCACCCCTAGCCTAGTTGTTTTCGTATAATACCCCTTGTTGTAGTATAGAAATACTCTCCAAGTATTGTTATAATGCCCAAATACCTTGGCCCAAATACCTTGTAGTATTCCCAAGGTTACACTTGTACAAAGCCCAGAAAATACTATTATACCTTCCCTCAGTCACTAAAACGAAACCCTAAGGAAAACCTTCATAGTCGGTTGAAGTGTTAAGTAGAAGTTGCGTAGAACTTCTAAGGGTTATTTGGAGCGGATTGGAGCACTCGGAGTAGGAGCTAAGCGTTGCTCAGGAGCGACTTTAAACTCGGATATTTTTGGGCTCATCGAGGTAAATACTACTGTTCTTCTTTTGTAATTGGAAATTACATACCGTAGTAGTATAGAAATGAATATAAGATTCATAAAAGAGATTTGAACTGTAATAGAAGGATATTACAGAAAAGACTTGAACTGATATCACATCAGAAGAATATAAGTAGAAGTTTAACTGTACTTACATAGGACTGTATTACAGTAGACTGATAACCTTTATTGGTTGAATGTTTTGCAAGTAGCATGTGCTACTTAGAAGGTGGACAAGGCTAGCCGGGTTATAGCCGTGGAGCGTTTTGCTTATAGTCGATAATCGTCGCGAGGTATGTGATTCTTCCTATATTTTTGAGCATGATATTTTAAAGGAAGATATATATAGTACGACAATGTCTTTTGACTTAAGCCTGAATAATATATAGTACGGTAGACGTACATGTGCTAAATGAACGTGGTTGTACGGCAATGTCTTTTTACTTAAGCCTGATTAATAAAGAATCTTGAAGTATTTCAAAAGAATTAATAAACCTTTTTGAAAGAAGAGTACTTGGTTTTAAAAGAGTTATACTAGCTTTATGGGAAGTTAGGTATAACGTTTTAAGAGAGGTAAGGAAAATGGTTTACTGATTCTAGAAGTTAAGAGACTTGATCTTAAAAGATAAGAGACTTAACTGAATTAATATGGATGTTTGTGTGAAGCCTCATTCGTGAGTAATGAGTACTTGGTTTTTAAAAAGGAATAATGTTTTACTGATTTCGGGAATCAGAATGTGTATCGACAAACAACTGCAGCGTTAATAAAGGAAAATGTAATGAATAATGAAGTATTATTAAAACCAGTAGAAACCTCCACCTGCATAGAAGCTAAGATGAGACAAAATGATATTACATTTTCTAGATCATGGCTGTTTTAAATAAATGGTTATAAACAAGAATAAACTGCTCACACATATGGCCTATGTTACTCAATTGTCTTAAAAGAGATTAAAATATTGAACTATGAAACTTTTCTAAAGAAAAGAAACTGGAGTAATTGAAATTAGGCAAACTGGAACTCTAGGGAAAAGGAAGGCATTGTTTTGTCTTTAAATGGTTTAAGAACATAAAGTGTTATAACAGCTTTATGGGAAGTTAGTTATAACGACTTTATGAAAACAAAGAAGGGTTTTATCATTGGTTTTAATGTGGTAACTCGACTTTAAAAAGAGAAGTGTTTTGGTTTACCTAAAAATGTAAGTCACTCTATTTTTATACTACGGGTATCAGGTGACTTTTAAAAAAGGAATGAATCTCTTTAAAGGGAATTTAACGTACGTAGTACTTTGGGGTTAAAACCCGGACTTTGATATAAAATGGAAGTACCTTGAGTTGTGTATAACTTGCCTATACTTGTTGTTGTATAACTTGCCTATACTTGTTGTTGTATAACTTGCCTATGCTTGTTGTTGTGTAACTCGCCTATGCTAGTTGTGATAGCCTTTGTGGTAGAATTGTGTTTCTATACTACCGCGCCTCTTGTTGGAGGGTCGGTTGACTTGTTGAGAACTTCCATGGACATGTCTACACCGATGCAGAATTCCGAGGGCATGTGGCCATGCGGCAGGGTTGATTACCCGATATATTGTTATTGTGGTCACATGGACATGTCTACACCGATGCAGAATTCCGGGGGCATGTGGCCATGCGGCAGGGTTGATCACCCGATATATTGTTGTTGATGTTACATGGACATGTCTACACCGATGCAGAATTCCGGGGGCATGTGGCCATGCGGCATTGTTATTATTGTTGCATCATGGGCATGTCTACACCGATGCAGAATTCCGGGGGCATGTGGCCATGATGCGAACATGATTGATGTTGTGGGCGTGAGACCCATAGTTGTATTTGAGTGATGACCTTGAGGGCGTGAGTCCCTGACTTGACTGCTTTTACGTTGCGTACTGTATTTTGGTTATCATACATGTCTCCTGCTTTATATAGACTGTTATGATTTAACTGCAGTATTTTCGCCACATACTTGGTACCTGTTGTACTGACCTCCTTCGGGGGGCTGCGTTCATGCCGCAGGTAGAAGTACATTGGCTGTCGATCCCCGCTTTTAGGATCACCTTTCAGCGTATTGGGAAGCTCCGTTCCTTCGGAGGCTTATCTTTGGTATGTGTTCCCTGAGTTGTAGGTTCTTGTACATTCAGGGGTATGGCGGGGCCCTGTCCCGTCATAGTTGTTGTAAATCTTAGAGGTCTGTAGTACTGTTGTGGGCAGGGTTGTAAAAAGGATTAAACTGTTCGGGTTTTTATGTATTAATATACTGAAGGCAACTGTTTTGGTTGGCCTGTTTATATATAATATCTCTTGCTTCATGTCTTGTTTTTATGTTCCGCTGATTTTCTCTGATGTATGACTACTTGGGTGCCCGGGTAAGGCACCAGTCACGGGCCCGGGTTCGGGTCGTGACAAAAGTGGTATCAGAGCAGTTAATCCTCGGAAAGTGTCTGACCACTGTCTAGTAGAGTCTTGATTATCGGTGTGTTGTGCACCACATCTATAATCAGGAGGCTATAGGACATTTAGGATTGGTTTCCCTTCTTCTCATTCTGAGATCGTGTCTTAGAGCTGTGTGATAAGTTGGACCCCTCTGACGTATTCCTTCGTTTTTACCAGTTATGCCTCCGCGTAAGGCAACCCGAGACGGGCAAGGCAGTGAGAGGAGCTAGTGGATCTGAGGAGTGCGAGCGCAGCGGTCAAGACGAGACGATGCTTCCGACGGCGGGTTTCGCGACGCCGCCCGGCCAAAGAAGTTTAGAGCCGCGGCGGTGGCTGCTGAGACTCTGATACTGAGCCTCCAGTCCCACGGCAGGCGAAGAGATGGGTTACAAGGAGATGGCGATTCGCCGCGGTCGTGGCAAATATGAGGATAAATGGCCGGACGCAGCGCCAATAGCGATGGTTCACCTAGATCGGATAGTTTGAGGCTACGAGACTTTACGAGATGTAGCCCGCCAGAGTTCTACGGGTCGAGGCCTGAGGATGATCCGCAGGAGTTCATCCGACAGTTACAGCGGATCATGAGAGTGATCAAGGCTTCGGAGACCGAGTCAGTGGTCCTAGGTTCGCATCGGCTGCGTGATACCGCAGTCGACTGGTTTGATTCGTGGGAGCTGTCCCGGGGAGAGAATGCACTTCCAGCCGTTTGGGACGAGTTTTGAGGCCTTCGGCACATTTCTTGCCTCCACAGATGAGAGGGCTAGGGTAAACGATTTTTGATGTTGAGGCGAGCGTCTGATTCGGGAGTACAATGTGGAGTTCGACTCATTGGCCCGGTATGTTCCCGCATTAGTAGCTGGTATGGAGGATCGAGTGCACCGATATATTACAGGGCTTGATGATTACCTAGCAGAGAGTTGTTCGGGTGTAGCCCTTCAGCCGGGCATGGACATTGCCCGCATGCAGGCTTATGCACTTGGATGTGAGGCGGAGAAATCGACGGAATGGCCGAGATCGAGAAGAGGCGAGCAGCAGGTCCTTTGGTGACTTCGAGGCGGGCCGCCTCGGCAGCCTAGTTTTGTACCTCCGCCCGGTCGAGTGGTCCTCCACAACCTTCGGGACATCCGAGTATTCGGAGCGGTCGAGCTCCGTGGGTTCGAGTTTCGGGAGTAGGGGTGTTGGCGATCGATCACCTACCTCGGTGTGGTTGATGTGGTAGACCGCATTTTGGGGAGTGTCGTGGTGCCAAGGGAGCTTGTTATTTTTGCGGCCAGCAGGGCCATTTTGTGAGGAACTGTCCGACCAAGGGTAGCACGGATGTTACGACTCAGCCTTCAGGATCAGTGGCTGGTTCATCGCCTTCACTAGCTATGCGCCCTGCAGGGCAGGACTGTGATTAGGAAAGCGGTAGAGACAGGTATATCCTTAACCCTCTAAAGTTTTGTATTGATATTAATGATGTGTTTAGTGGTATGTCGGATAGCTTTGTGCAAAAATGTGATTTAGAAACCTGGTTTGTGAAAAAGGGTAAGCCTGGGGGTGAGAAAATGATAAACCTTAGAATATTACAGTTGAGACCTTAGATGTAAGGTCGTCTTGAGTACAAGATCTTGCGGGTAATATTTGTCAGAATATATAAGTATACGTGGAGAAATTGTGGGGAAATTTCCTTGGGTAGTGTAAAATGGAAGTGGTAGCTTTCATGACCTGTATAGGTAAGATTGTTCCGGATCGGGGAACAAGAGCGTGATGCGTTAAGTGGGTCGGGTTGGGGCCATGTTGAGGGCCAACCCGCGGCCGGTTTTAAGGTGGGGTCAGCTCTGGGTGGTCCCGCCAGGTGGTAGGGTCACGAGGGTGCTAGGCCCATGATTAGATGACCATCGTATGAGTTCGTGGATATGTTCTACCAGAAGCGGATCGTGAAGGCCGGGAACGGCCTTAAGGGAGATTGAGGCTAGTAAGATGACCAAGTTTGGAGGTGGTCACTCCAAAGTTTCGGGGGGCTGAGCGTATAAAGAGGCCAGAGCCTCTCACGCGGGAACAGACCCGAACCGTGGCTCTCCGTATGGCACGTCCTGAGAGACACTAGAACCTCAGGGATCGCATGCAGTCCGGTACCATTTGTTGGGTCGCCGGAGTGACACTAGAACCTCGCGGCAAAGTGACAAAAGTGGTATCAGAAGTGTGTTACGTATACTAGAAGAGTTCAAGTGTTCGAGAAGGGCACGACGAGTAAGGAAGGAAGAAACGTGTGTTATTTCGTGGCCAGGCGTGGCGTTGGCAACTTGTTGGAAGAACTTTATCGTTATCCGTCTTGAAGGAACATTCGGGACGAATGTTTCTAAGGAGGGGAGAATGTTATACCCCGTATTTCCAGAGTATGTACGTAAGGGCGTACGTATAATAATCTAAGCCTTAAGGATTGGCTAGGTTCGAAATTTAGGCACAAGTGCCGAAAAGAGTCGTTTTTCGACGAAACGTTTTACTAAACTTGCGAAGGGAAAATTCCGGCTATGTCATTTATAATTTTTGCGGATTTTTCCGAGAGACGAAACATTTTGGACCAACGAGAGGGCGACACTTGTCACCCTCTAATTGGAGCACGTTGTGGGCGGTTTGGACGAAATGGGTGACTTTAGTTGGTAGGATATTTTGTGCAAGTTGTTGTGGTAGATGGATAAGGTGCACTTGGCTTAAATCTAGCCCTACACTTGCCTTACACTTGGATGAATCTTGGCCATTGGTTGGTCATTTCTTGACCTATAAATACCCCCCTTGTTGAAGAGTTATTTCATCCTAAATTGAGCAATCTTTCTAAGTCTCAAATACTCCCTCCCTTCTAGTGTTTCGTCCGCCACCACCCTCCCCCCCTTGAGAAGGCCCCTTGGCCGAAAGTTTTCCCCCCCTCCTTGTGGTGCTAGCCGTGGGGTACCCCCCCTAGCCTAGTTGTTTTCGTATAATACCCCTTGTTGTGGTATAGAAATACTCTCCTAGTATTGTTATAATGCCCAAATACCTTGGCCCAAATACCTTGTAGTATTCCCAAGGTTACACTTGTACAAAGCCCAGAAAATACTATTATACCTTCCCTCAGTCACTAAAACGAAACCCTAAGGAAAACCTTCATAGTCGGTTGAAGTGTTAAGTAGAAGTTGCGTAGAACTTCTAAGGGTTATTTGGAGCGGATTGGAGCACTCGGAGTAGGAGCTAAGCGTTGTTCAGGAGCGACTTTAAACTCGGATAATTTTGGGCTCATCGAGGTAAATACTACTGTTCTTCTTTTGTAATTGGAAATTACATACCGTAGTAGTATAGAAATGAATATAAGATTCATAAAAGAGATTTGAACTGTAATAGAAGGATATTACAGAAAAGACTTGAACTGATATCACATCAGAAGAATATAAGTAGAAGTTTAAGCATTTTACATAGGGCGTATGAGATCGATAACCTTTATTGGTTGAATGTTTTGCAAGTAGCATGTGCTACTTAGAAGGTGGACAAGGCTAGCCGGGTTATAGCAGTGGAGAGTTTTGCTTATAGACGATAATCGTCGCGAGGTATGTGATTCTTCCTATACTTTTGAGCATGATATTTTAAAGGAAGATATATATAGTACGGCAATGTCTTTTGACTTAAGCCTGAATAATATATAGTACGGTAGACGTACGTGTGCTAAATGAGCGTGGTTGTACGGCAATGTCTTTTGACTTAAGCCTGAATAATAAAGAATCTTGAAGTATTTCAAAAGAATTAATAAACCTTTTTGAAAGAAGAGTACTTGGTTTTAAAAGAGTTATACTAGCTTTATGGGGAGTTAGGTATAACGTTTTAAGAGAGGTAAGGAAAATGGTTTACTGATTCTAGAAGTTAAGAGACTTGATCTTAAAAGATAAGAGACTTAACTGAATTAATATGGATGTTTGTGTGAAGCCTCATTCGTGAGTAATGAGTACTTGGTTTTTAAAAAGGAATAATGTTTTACTGATTTCGGGAATCAGAATATGTATCGACAAACCACTGCAGCGTTAATAAAGGAAAATGTAATGAATAATGAAGTATTATTAAAACCAGTAGAAACCTCCACCTGCATAGAAGCTAAGATGAGACAAAATGATATTACATTTTCTAGATCATGGCTGTTTTAAATAAATGGTTATAAACAAGAATAAACTGCTCACACATATGGCCTATGTTACTCAATTGTCTTAAAAGAGATTAAAACATTGAACTATGAAACTTTTCTAAAGTAAAGAAACTGGAGTAATTGAAATTAGGCAAACTGGAACTCTAGGGAAAAGGAAGGCATTGTTTTGTCTTAAAATGGTTTAAGAACATAAAGTGTTATATCAGCTTTATGGGAAGTTAGTTATAACGACTTTATGAAAACAAAGAAGGGTTTTATCATTGGTTTTAATGTGGTAACTCGACTTTAAAAAGAGAAGTGTTTTGGTTTACCTAAAAATGTAAGTCACTCTATTTTTATACTACGGGTATCAGGTGACTTTTAAAAAAGGAATGAATCTCTTTAAAGGGAATTTAACGTACGTAGTACTTTGGGGTTAAAACCCGGACTTTGATATAAAATGGAAGTACCTTGAGTTGTGTATAACTTGCCTATACTTGTTGTTGTATAACTTGCCTATACTTGTTGTTGTATAACTTGTCTATGCTTGTTGTTGTGTAACTCGCCTATGCTAGTTGTGATAGCCTTTGTGGTAGAATTGTGTTTCTATACTACCGCGCCTCTCGTTGGAGGGCCGGTTGACTTGTTGAGAACTTCCATGGACATGTCTACACCGATGCAGAATTCCGGGGGCATGTGGCCATGCGGCAGGGTTGATTACCCGATATATTGTTATTGTGGTCACATGGACATGTCTACACCGATGCAGAATTCCGGGGGCATGTGGCCATGCGGCAGGGTTGATCACCCGATATATTGTTGTTGATGTTACATGGACATGTCTACACGTCACGAAGTGCAGGGGCATGGCCATGCGGCATTATTATTGTTGCATCATGGGCATGTCTACACCGATGCAGAATTCCGGGGGCATGTGGCCATGATGCAAACATGATTGATGTTGTGGGCGTGAGACCCATAGTTGTATTTGAGTGATGACCTTGAGGGCGTGAGTCCCTGACTTGACTGCTTTTATGTTGCGTACTGTATTTTGGTTATCATACATGTCTCCTGCTTTATATAGACTGTTATGATTTAACTGCGATATTTTGATTTCACATACTTGGTACTGTTAGACCGACCTCCCGGGGCTGCGTTCATGCCGCAGGTAGAAGTACTTTGGCTGTCGATCCCCGCTTTTAGGATCACCTTTCAGCGTATTGGGAATCTCCGTTCCTTCGGAGGCTTATCTTTGGTATGTGTTCCCTGAGTTGTAGGTTCTTGTACATTCAGGGGTATGGCGGGGCCTGTCCGTCATAGTTGTTGTAAATCTTAGAGTGTAATCTTGTTGTGGCGGTGGTTGTAAAAAGGATTAAACTGTTCGGGTTTTTTATGTATTAATATACTGAAGGCAACTGTTTTGGTTGGCCTGTTTATATATAATATCTCTTGCTTCATGTCTTGTTTTTATGTTCCGCTGATTTTCTCTGATGTATGACTACTTGGGTGCCCGGGTAAGGCACCAGTCACGGGCCTGGGTTCGGGTCGTGACAGTTATAAATAGAAGGGTATATAATTGGCTATGATTTATATAACATGTTGGAATAACGAGTTGGATTAAAAGGAAATTAAAAGGAAATTGATAGTTGTTGTGATATTGTAGCCGAACGTGGCTTGGGATTATTGGATTGTTTTGTATTATTGTGGGGCAGAATTTTACGCGTCCTGTAAAGGCGTGTAATCCCCTTTTGGTTAGCTGAATTGTTGTGCCTTAAATGTGGCGTTTGGTTATTGAATTCGGACCTTGAAAAGGTGGAAAAGTACGTAGGAACAAAGGAAGTGCTGTCCAATTTTTCCCGTAGAATAAGGGACTTTACATTAGAATATTCTACGTTGAAGCTAGAAGCTAATAGACGTATTATGGTCATTATAGGTTGACATCTACGGACGACATAGTGGACTTGGCAAGTGGATTAAACAGAAGAGGTATGTGGAAACTTTCTTATCTCTTGAGCATGAGTAGTTGTAACTATATGGTACGGTAGACGTACGTGATTTAAATGAAGTAAAGTCATATGATATACTTGACTTGTTTTTAAGGATGTCTAGTTGGTTGAGTTAGAGAATTAACTCACTTGTCCTTAAGGAAAGGTTATAAGAATGGTTTATTCTAATGCGGTAGACAAGGAATTCTTGACATGAAAAAGTATAGAACACTTGATTGGAAAGTATTGATTCTTGAACTATTCTAAGGATAAGAGACCTGATTTCTAAGTTAAGAAACTTGTTTTCTAAAGTTAAGAGACTTGAAGTATTTTGAAAGTTGTGTAACTTGATTTGAAGTACAAGTCTCTTGGTCTAAAAGAACAAAGTTGTCTAAGACATAAAGAGTTATAACGGCTTTATGGGAAGTTAGTTATGACGGCTTTATGAGAGGATAAGGATGTCTTAGTTTCTAAAGCATAAAGTTAGTATAACTGCTTTATGGGAAGTTAGTTATAATAACTTTATGGAAGGTTAAAGGAACGATTTTCTCGAGTAAGGTAAACAAAGATGAAAGAATCGAAATTAAGAAGGGCAATATGATTTAAAGGCATCAGTTGCTAAAAGCTTAAGGAAAGGGTCATTTGATTTAGAAGCCAAAAAGATATAATTCTAAAAGTGTAGTGACTCATTGAAATGTAGATAAACCTTGATACTATGGGTGTTAGTATCTTGGGGTTTTATGTGAAAAAGGGGTCTTTTGAAAGAAGAGAAGTACATAGTACTTTGGGTTAAAATCCCCGGACTTGTTAAGTGATATGAAAAGTGCCTCAAGGCCATAAAGGTGAGATCCATTATGTATATTAAGGAAAGTCTAAAGAAATTATATGTTTGCCGGGACGTACCGACAGTGATGTGGGATTCCACGGGTATGTTTCCTTTGTCATAATATGAGTTTGCTGGGACGTACCGACAGTGATGTGGGATTCCACAAGTATGCTTCCTTTGTCATAATATGAGTTTGCTGGGACGTACCGACAGTGATGTGGGATTCCACGGGTATGCTTCCTTTGTCATAGTATGAGTTTGCTGGGACGTACCGACAGTGATGTGGGATTCCACGGGTATGCTTCCTATGTCATAGTATGAGTTACTTGGACGTACCGACAGTGATGTGGGATTCCACGGGTATGCTTCCATTGTGGTTGATCCTTGGACATGCTTAGGATGAGGGATTCCGAGGCATGCACCTTGGACATGCTTACGATGAGGGATTCCGAGGCATGCGACCAGGATACGGGTTAAATTCTCGAATACGATTACTACTCCATGGATTAGCTCTCCATGAAGACATGTACCTGAGATGAGGGATTCCACGGGCATGTATATATGATTATTACGCCATGGATTAGCTCCCCATGAAGTCATGTACCCGAGATGAGAGATTCCACGGACATGAGATATATATAGGTATATATGTGTTGTATGCGTGTACGCCGACAATGAGGTAGGATGCCACGGGCGCGTCACATGGTTATGGTCTATATGTACGGTTGTCGGCAGTGACGGGGGGATTCCACGGGCAGGAGATATATATAGGTATATATGTGTTGTATGCGTGTACGCCGACAGTGAGGTAGGATGCCACGGGCGCGTCACATGGTTGTATTTTACTCTTTGGATGTCGGCAGTGACGGGGAATCTGTCACGACCCGAACCCGGGCCCGTGACTGGTGCCTTACCCCGGGCACCCTAGTGATACAACATCAGAGAAAACCAGCGGAAATAAAAACTTTAAACATATAAATAGATATGGATCAAGATGAAAGAAAACAGGCCAACCAAAACGGTTGCCTTTCAGCATATATATATACATAGACATTTGAACAGTTACAATCCTTACAACCCTGCCCACAACAGTGCTACAGACCTCTAAGATTTTTACAACAACTATGACGGGACAGGGCCCCGCCATACCCCTGAATGTACGAGAACCTACAGACTCAGGGTAACATACCAAAGATAAGCCTCCGAAGGAACGGAGCTTCCCAATACGCTGAAATGTGATCCTACAAGCGGGGATCGACAGCCGATGTACCTCTACCTGCGGCATGAACGCAGCCCCCCGAAGGAGGTCAGTACAACAGGTACCAAGTATGTGAAATCAGAAAAATCAGAAATGAAATCATAGCAGTCTATATAAAGCAGGAGACATGTATGATAACCAAACTACAGTACACCACATATAAACAGTCATATCAAGTCAGGGACTCACGCCCTCCAAATCATCACTCGTGCCCGTGGAATTCCTTCCTCACTGCCGGCAGTCTATGATATAACAACGCCAAGGAGTATATATGAACACCAGGTCCCACCTGTGTCAATAAAACCGTACGGGGCAAGTATAACTACCAGATCCGACCGTACCAATAATACTGTACAACCATATCATGAAGCTGACACGTGGCAAGTGCACTAGCCTCCACCAGATCCACCTGCGTCACGTAGCTGACGGGGGCAAGTGAATCGGCCAGGCACCCGATCACAACCGTAAGTCACGAAGCTCCATCCAAACACTGACTCGCGAGACGCGGTAGAATAGAAATACAATTTTTGCACAACAAAGGCTATCTCAACAAGCATAGGCAAGTTACACAACAACAAGCATAGGCAAGTTATACAACAACAAGCATAGGCAAGTTACACAACAACAAGCATAGGCAAGTTATACAACAACAAGCATAGGCAAGTTATACACAACTCAAAGTACTTTCATTTTATGTCAAAGTCCGGGTTTTAACCCTAAAGTACTACGTACGTTAAATTCCTTTTAAAGAGACCCATTCCTTTTATAAAAAGTCACCCGATACCCGTAGTATAAAAATAGAGTGACTCACATTTTTAGGTAAACCAAAACACTTTCCTTTTCAACCACATTCTTTTCCCTAAGGTTCCAGTTTGCCTAATTTCAATTACTCAAGTCTCTTTATTTTAGAAAAGTTTCATAGTTCAATGTCTTAATCTCTTTTAAAACAATTGAGTAACATATGCCATATGTGTGAGCAGTTTATTCTTGTTTATAACCATTTTATTAAAGCAGCCATGATCTAGAAAATGTAATATCATTTTGTCTCATCTTAGCTTCTATGCAGATGGAGGTTTCTACTGGTTTTAATAATACTTCATTATTCAATACATTTTCCTTTGTTAGCGCTGCAGTGGTTTGTTCGATACTTCTTCTGATTTCCGAAATCAGTAAAACATTATCCCTCTTATCTTCCTTAAGACGTTATACCTAACTCCCCATAAAGCTAGTATAACTCTTAAGCTTTCAAAAACCAAATATTACTCTTCTTTCAAAATGATTCTTTTGAAATACTTCAAGTTCTTTATTGTCATACATCAAGTCAGTTATAAGTCAAATCAGTTACCTTTTAAAAACCACAAAGCATTTTCTTACCTACATAAAGCTGTTATAACCAACTTCCCATAAAGCCGTTATAACACTTTATGTTTTAAACCAATCAAATACATTTAACACATGTACGTCTACCGTACTACATAGTTATACACATATCATGCTAGAAAAGATAGGAAGAGGTTCACATACCTCGCGACGATTATCGACTAATAGCAAAACGCTCCAAGTACCTCAACCCGTCGGCTACTCCTTAAGCCAAGTAGATCACGCCACACGTAGTACTTCAACCTATAGAGGCCACAAGGCGCCTATTAACATCTAGATCTCAACGTAGAATATTCTACAGAAAATTCGGCAGCACCTCCCCCCCCGCAACCGCGTAAATCTCCTCCTCTATCGAGGCCTGCTAACAGGCCGACAACTCCCGAGGGGGGGGGGGGGGTTGTACGTCTAATCCGGACGTGCACAATTCTATTTCACATAAATGCTACACAAGTCTACTGTAATACAGTCCTATGTAATTACAGTTCAGTTCTCTTCTTTAAATTCAGGCTTAAGTCAAAAGACATTGCCACAAAACTATGTTCAGTTCTATATATAGTATACTTCAACTATATATTTCTACAACATGTAATTTCCAATTACAATAGAAGGTCAAGAGTGTTTACCTCGATAAGCCCAAAATTATCCAAGTTATATGTCGATCCTGAACAATGTTTAGCTCCTACTCCGAGCGCTCCAACCCGCTCCAAACAACCCTTAGAAGTTCTAACCAACTTCTACTCAAATACTTCAACTACCAATGAAGATTTCCTTAGGGTTTCGTTTAGTGGCTAAAGGAAGTATAATAGTATTTTCCGGGCTCTACGTATAGAGGTAACTTTGGAGAGTACTATAAGGTATATGGGCTAAAGTATTTGGGCATTTCAACAATACTAGGAGAGTATTTCTATACCACAAAAGGGGGGTATTATACGGAAACAACTAGGCTAGGGGTTTTCTACCAAGGCCTCTCGAGGGGGTGTGGCGGACGAAACTCAAGAGGAGGGAGTAGTGAGACTTAGAGAAATGCTCAAGTTTGGATGAAGAAAGTCTTCAACTTAGAGGGGTATTTATAGGTCAAGAAATGGCCAACCAATGGCCAAGATTCATCCAAGTGTTAGGCAAGTGTAGGGCTAAGATTAAGCCATGTGCACCTTATCCAGCTACCACACCAACTTGCACAAAATATCCTACCTAACCCATTGCCCTCTTTTTCGTCCCTTTGCCGCCCCACTTCTTCCAATGTGAGGGTGACACATGTCACCCTCCCGTTGGTCTAAAATGTTTCGTCTCTCGGAAAAATCCGCAAAAATTATAAATGACATAGCCGGAATTTTCCCTTCGCAAGTTTAGTAAAACGTTTCGTCGAAAAACGACTCCTTTTGGCACTTGTGTACAAATTTTGAAACTTGCCAAATCTTAAGGCTTAAATTTTCTACGTACGTCCTTACGTACATACCCTGGAAAATACGGGGTATAACATTCTCCCCTCCTTAGAAACATTTGTCCCGAATGTTCCTTCTCAAGACGGATAACGATAAAGTTCCTCTAACAAGTTGTCAACGCCACACCTGGCCACGTAATAACACTCGTTCTCTTCCTTCCTTACTCGTCGTGCCCTTCTCGAACACTTGAACTCTTCTAGTAAACGTACCACACTTCAGTCATCGCTTCAATTCCCAAAACTTTGGAGTCACCACCTCCAAACTTGGTCAGCTTACTAGCCGCAAACTCCCTTAAGACCATTCCCGGCCTTTACGATCCGCTTCTGGTCGAACACATCCACGAACTCATACGATGGTCATCTAAACTTGGGCCTAGCACCCTCGTGACCCTACCACCTGGCGGGACCACCCAGAGCTGACCCCACCTCGAAACAGGCCGCGGTTTGGTGTCAAGACCCGAACCCGGGCCCGTGACTGGTGCCTTACCCCGGGCACCCTAGTGATACAACATCAGAGAAAACCAGCGGAAATACAAACTTAAACATGTAAATAGACATGGATCAAGATGAAATAGAAATAGGCCAACCAAAACGGTTGCCTTTCAACATATATATATATATACATTTGAACAGTTACAATCCTTACAACCCTGCCCACAACAGTGCTACAGACCTCTAAGATTTTACAACAACTATGACGGGACAGGGCCCCGCCATACCCCTGAATGTACAAGAACCTATAGACTCAGGGTAACATACCAAAGATAAGCCTCCGACGGAACGGAGCTTCCCAAGACGCTGAATGAGATCCTAAACGCGGGGATCGACAGCCGATGTACTTCTACCTGCGGCATGAACGCAGCCCCCCGAAGGAGGTCAGTACAACAGGTACCAAGTATGTGAAACTGTAAAGTACTATAAATGAAATCATAGCAGTCTATATAAAGCAGGAGACATGCATGATAACCAAACTACAGTACACAACATATAAACAGTCATATCAAGTCAGGGACTCACGCCCTCCAAATCATCACTCGTGCCCGTGGAATTCCTTCCTCACTGCCGGCAGTCTATGATATAACAATACCAATGAGTACACCTGAACACCAAGTCCTACCTGATGCCAAA
This sequence comes from Przewalskia tangutica, assembly GCA_029844215.1. Classification (NCBI taxonomy): domain Eukaryota; kingdom Viridiplantae; phylum Streptophyta; class Magnoliopsida; order Solanales; family Solanaceae; genus Przewalskia; species Przewalskia tangutica. Next base: position 18,090,068 of record CM056740.1, read on the forward strand.
GCCGTACCACGAGACCTCGTCACTATACTGACTCGCGAAGTTGACACGTGGCAAGTGCAATAACCTATACCCGATCCACCTGCGCCACGGAGCTGACGGGGGCAAGTAACGGCTACGCACCCGATCCAACCGTAAGTCACGATACTTCGCCGCGAAGCTGACACGTGGTAAGTGCAACAACTGCGCAGATCCACCGCGCCACGTAGGCGACGGGGCAAGTAAACAGCACGCACCCAATCACAACCGTAAGTCACGATGCCGCCCTGACAAAAATGGTCACATGTCCACGTAATCCATCAACGCGAGGCATGCCCATGTCACAATGCTAATGGAAGCGCACTGCGGAATCTCCCACACGCCAGACGTCCAAGTAAGTTCTCCACAAGTCAACCGGCCTTCCATCGAGAGACGCGGTAGAATAGAAACACAATTCTTGCACAACACAGACTATCTCAATAAGCATAGGCAAGTTACACAACAACAAGCATAGGCAAGTTACACAACAACAAGCATAGGCAAGTTACACAACAACAAGCATAGGCAAGTTACACATAACTCTAAGTACTTTTATTTTATGTCAAAGTCCGGGTTTTAACCCTAAAGTACTACGTACGCTAAATTCCTTTTAAAGAGATCCATTCCGTTTATAGAAGTCACCCGATACCCGTAGTATATAAAAATAGAGTGACTTACATCTTTTAAGCAAACCAAAACACTTCTCTTTTTAAAGCCAAGTTTCCACATTAAAATCAATGATAAAAACCCTTCTTTTGTTTTCATAAAGTCGTTATAACCAACTTCCCATAAAGCTGTTATAACACTTTAAGTTTTAAACCATTTTAAGACAACACAATGCCTTCCTTTTCCCTAGAGTTCCAGTTTGCCTAATTTCAATTACTCCAGTCTCTTTATTTTAGAAAAGTTTCATAGTTCATAGCCTTAATCATTTAAGAATATAATTCTCTTTTAAACAATCTGAGAAACGTATGCCTTATATGAGTGTAGGTTATTCTTGTTCATAATCAATCTTATTAAGCAGCCATGATCTAGAAAATGTAATATCATTTTGTCTCATCTTAGCTTCTATGCAGATGGAGGTTTCTACTGGTTTTAATATAATACTTCATTATTCAATACATTTTCCCTTATTAACGCTGCAGTGGTTTGTCGATACACATTCTGATTTCTGAAATCAGTAAAACATTCTTAAGCCGTTATACCTAACTTCCCATAAAGCTAGTATAACTCTTAAGTTTTCAAAAACCAAGTATTTCTCTCCCTTCAAAACGATTTATAAATCTTTTGAAATACATCAAGTTCTTTATTATAACAAGCCAGTTATAATTCACATCAGTTACCTTTTAAAACCACAAAGTATTTTCTTACCTACATAAAGCTGTTATAACCAACTTCCCATAAAGCCGTTATAACACTTTATGTTTTAAAAACAATCAAACACAGTTAACACATGACGCTCACCGTACTACATAGTTCACACATATCATGCTAGAAGAGATAGGAAGAGGTTCACATACCTCGCGACGAGTATCGACAATAAGCAAAATGCTCCAAGTACTACAACCTTGCTAGCCCTTTCCACTCCTCAAGTAGAATACACTACTCTTAGTACTTTCACCTAAAAAGGTCACAAACGTCTATTAACTTCAAAACACAAGGTTCCATTTCTACGTAAAATTCGAAGACCTCCCCGCAACACAGAATCTCCTCCTCTATCGAGGCCGCCACCAAGCCAACCAGTGGGGTTTACACGCCTAACCTGACGTGTACAATTCTACTCGAATACTACACAAGTCTACCGCAATACACCATGTAAATACAGCTTCTTTTCTTTATTCTTCAGGCTTAAGTCAAAAGACATTGCCGCAGTACTAAGCTTAGTTCTATATATAGTATACTTCAACTATATATTCTAATAACATGTAATTTCCAATTACAAATAGAGGGACAAGATAATTACCTCGATAAGCCCATAATTATCCAAGTTAAATGTCGATCCTTAGCAACGTTTAGCTCCAACTCCGGGTGCTCCATCCCGCTCCAAACAACCCTTAGAAGTTCTAACCAACTTCTACTTAAATACTTCAATCAATCAATGAAGATTTCCTTAGGGTTTCGGTTTGAGACTAAAGGGACAAAAGGTAGTATTTCCTGCTCTACGATAGAGGTATCTTTGGAATACTACAAGGTACAAGGCTAAGGTATTTTGGGCATTATAACAATACTGGAAGACAACTTTCTACCAAGGGGGTAGGCTCACTAGCACAACTAGGCTGGGGAGGTGTTCTCGGCCAAGGGCCTTTCTCTAAGGGGGAGAGGGGAGTTGGACAAGAGCAACAACAAGGGAGAGGGAGGGATTTCAAGACTTAGACAAAGTGAGGAGTGAATGAATAAGTCTTCACAAGGGAGGGGTATTTATAGGGAAACCAATGGCCTTGATCAAGCCAAGTGCAAGGCAAGTGTAAGGCCTTGATCAAGCCAAGTGCACCCTAACCCCTACACCACAAAACAAGGCACAAAACATGGCACCAAACAAGCCACAAAACAAGGCCAAAACAAGGAGCCAATTGGCCTTGAAAACGTGACCAATTTGTCCAAGGGTTGCCGCCCCTAGCTTCCAATGTGAGGGTGACACATGTCACCCTCCCGTTGGTCCAAAATGTTTCATCTCTCGGAAAAATCCGCAAAAATAATAAATGACATAGCCGGAATTTTCCCTACGTAAGCTGTGGAAACGTTTCGTCGGAAAATGACTCTATTCGGCACTTGTGCCCAAATTTCGAACCAATGCCTAACTTTAAGGCTCAAATTCTCTACGTACGTCCTTACGTACATACTCTGGAAATACGGGGTATAACATTCTCCCCTCCTTAGAAACAATCGTCCCGAATGTTCCTTCTCAAGACGGATATCGATGAAGCTCTTCTAACAAATTGCCAACGCCACAGCTTGGCCACGAAAATAACACACGTACTCATCCTTCCTTACTCGTCGTGCCCTTCACGAACACTTGAACACTTCTAGTACCCGTACCACACTTCCGTCAACGTTTCTGTTTTCCAACCCTTGGAGTTACTACCTCCAATCTTGGTCATCTTACTAGCTTTACTTTCCTCTAAGGCCATTCCCGGCCTTCACGATCCGCTTCTGGTCGAACATATCCACGAACTTATACGATGGTCAGCTAAACTTGGGCCTAGCACCCTCGTGACCCTACCACCTGGCGGGACCACCCAGAGCTGACCCCACCTCATTCCGGGCTACGGGTTGACACGCAACACGCCCTCAACCCGACCCTCCGTCACGCCAACTCTCTCGTTTCTCGATCCGAAACAATCTTACCTCTACAGGTCATGAAAGCTACCACTTCCATTTCACACTACCCAGGGATTTATTACACAATACATTCTAGGCAAAAAAAATGCACTCCGACAAGGATCACTTGCAAAATCTGGTACTCAAGACGGCCTTACATCTAAGGTCTCAACTGTAATATACTAAGGTTCATCATTTCTCTCACCCCCAGGCTTACCCTTTTTCACTAACCAGGTTTCTAAATCACATTTTAGCACAAAGCTATCCGAACATAGCACTTAACACATTATCATAACATCAATACGTACAATACTCTAGAGGGTTAAGGATATACCTGAAAAATAGGCGGTTCAAAAGACCGCTAAAACAGGGAACTTCCACCGCGACCTCTACCGTGGCCTGCCGGTGTATGAACATCCTGCCTAGCTATGGAAGGTGAAGAAACCGCAACTGATCCCGTAGTCTGTGCTATCCCACCAGTGCTACCCCTGGTCGGACAGTCTCCAGTCAAATGGCCCTGTCGGCCGCAAGTATAGCAATCTCCCAAACCAGTACGACATTCCCCTCTATGGGCTTTACCACAATGGTCACACTGAGATACGGGTGGCCTCATCCGGCGAGTACTCCTACTCCCCCGAACATCTGAAACCTGGGAGCCCCGACCGCTTCCCGAATATCCCGGCGTCCCGAAGCCGCGAGACCACTCATCGCGGAGGTACATAACTAGTTCGGCCGAGGCGGTCCGCCGAAAGTCACCAAAGGACCACCGCTGCTCGCCTCTTCGCCGACTTGGTCATTCCGCCGATTTATCCGCTCCTCACATCCAAGTGCATACGCCGCACGCGGCAATGTCCATGCCCAAGAAGAGCTACACCCGAACAACTCTCGCAAGGCAATCATCGAGCCCTCAGAACATATCGGTGCACTCGATCCTCCATACTAGCTACTAACGCGGGACGTCACGCCAATGAGTCGAACTCCACATTGTACTCCCGAACCGCACGCCTGCTCGCCAGAACACCAAAAATATGTCGCCCGAGCCCTCCTCATCTGGGGAGGCAAGAAATGTTCAAGAAAGGCCTCTGAGAGCTCGTTCCACACAGCTGGAAGTGCATGCTCTCCCCGGGACAGCTCTCACGAATCAAACCACGATCATTGCGTATCACGCACCGATGCGAACTAGGACCACCGACTGGTCTCCGATGCCTTGATCACTTACGATCCGTCAGAATCGCTTGATGAACTCCTCGGATCATCCTCGTGTCTTGACCCATAAAACTCGCGGTTTACAACTCAAAAATCCCGTAGCCTCGAACTATCTCGATCTAGGGTGAACCATCGGTGCTCGGAACCGCCGCTGGCCCATTTTATCCTCAAGTTCCGCCACAACCCTAGCCATTAATCGGGCCCACTCTTGTAACTCATCTCTCCGCCTGCATCGCGGATCGAGGCTCAGTATCGTGGTCTCGCCACGCTTCTACTCGCAGCCTCTTCGCCGCTTTGCCCTTCTTCGCCCGCCGTTTTACGCGAGGCATAATCGTAAAAACGGCACGCTGAGAGGGTCCAACTTATCACACAGCTCTAAGGCACGATCTCGTAATGAGAAGAATAGAAACTAATCCTAAACGCCTGCAGCCTCTCGATTATAGATGTGGTGCACAACACATCGATAATCAAGACTCTACTAGACACGGTCAGACACTTTCCGAGGACTAATCGCCTCGATACCACTTTGTCAAGACCAACCTGCCCGTGATCGTGCCTTACCCCGCACCCTAGTGATACAACATCGAGAAAACCAAATGAAATACAAACTTAAACATGTAAATAGACATGGATCAAGATGAAATAGAAATAGGCCAACCAAAACGGTTGCCTTCCAACATATATATATATACATTTGAATAGCATAATCCTTACAACCCGCCGCCACAACAAAGCATGCACTCTAAGATTTTACAACAACTATGACGGGACAGGGCCCCGCCATACCCCCGAATGTACAAGAACCTATAGACTCAGGGTAACATACCAAAGATAAGCCTCCGACGGGACGGAGCTTCCCAAGACGCTGAATGAGATCCTAAACGCGGGGATCGACAGCCGATGTACTTCTACCGCAGATGAACGCAAATTTCAAGGAGGTCGATAACAGTACCAAGTATGTGAATCAGAAAGTACTATAAATGAAATCATAGCGATATATAAAGCAGAGACATGCATGATAACCAAACTACAAGATACATCATATAAACAAATATATCAAGTCGTGGACTCACGCCCAAATCATCACTGTGTCGTGGAATTCCTTCCTCACCGGCAGCCTATGATATAACAATACCAATGAGTACACCAACACCAAGTCCTACCGATGCCAAAGCCGCACACGAGACCTCGCCACTATATCGACTCGCGAAGTTGACACGTGGCAAGTGCAATAACCTATACCCGATCCACCGCGCCACGAGTCGACGGGGCAAGTAACGCCACGCACCCGATCCAATCAGAAGTCACGATACTTCGCCGCGGGCGACACGTGGTAAGTGCAACAACTCGCACTCGATCCACCGCGCCACGAATGACGGGCAAGTAAACAGCTACGCACTCCAATCACAACCGTAAGTCACGATGCTTCGCCACAACCAAAAATGGTCACGTGTCCACGTAATCCATCAACGCGAGGCATGCCCATGTAACAATGCTAATGGAAGCGCACTGCGGAATCTCCCGCCACCGCCAGACGCCCAAGTAAGTTCTCCACAAGTCAACCGGCCTTCCATCGAGAGACGCGGTAGAATAGAAACACAATTCTTGCACAACACAGACTATCTCAATAAGCATAGGCAAGTTACACAACAACAAGCATAGGCAAGTTACACAACAACAAGCATAGGCAAGTTACACAACAACAAGCATAGGCAAGTTACACATAACTCTAAGTACTTTTATTTTATGTCAAAGTCCGGGTTTTAACCCTAAAGTACTACGTACGCTAAATTCCTTTTAAAGAGATCCATTCCGTTTATAGAAGTCACCCGATACCCGTAGTATATAAAAATAGAGTGACTTACATCTTTTAAGCAAACCAAAACACTTCTCTTTTTAAAGCCAAGTTTCCACATTAAAATCAATGATAAAAACCCTTCTTTTGTTTTCATAAAGTCGTTATAACCAACTTCCCATAAAGCTGTTATAACACTTTAAGTTTTAAACCATTTTAAGACAACACAATGCCTTCCTTTTCCCTAGAGTTCCAGTTTGCCTAATTTCAATTACTCCAGTCTCTTTATTTTAGAAAAGTTTCATAGTTCATAGCCTTAATCATTTAAGAATATAATTCTCTTTTAAACAATCTGAGAAACGTATGCCTTATATGAGTGTAGGTTATTCTTGTTCATAATCAATCTTATTAAGCAGCCATGATCTAGAAAATGTAATATCATTTTGTCTCATCTTAGCTTCTATGCAGATGGAGGTTTCATCGGTTTTAATATAATACTTCATTATTCAATACATTTTCCTTATTAACGCTGCAGTTGGTTTGTCGATACACATTCTGATTTCTGAAATCAGTAAAACATACTTAAGCCGTTATACCTAACTTCCCATAAAGCTAGTATAACTCTTAAGTTTTCAAAAACCAAGTATTTCTCTCCCTTCAAAACGATTTATAAATCTTTTGAAATACATCAAGTTCTTTATTATAACAAGCCAGTTATAATTCACATCAGTTACCTTTTAAAACCACAAAGTATTTTCTTACCTACATAAAGCTGTTATAACCAACTTCCCATAAAGCCGTTATAACACTTTATGTTTTAAAACAATCAAACACGCTTAACACATGTACGCTCACCGTACTACATAGTTCACACATATCATGCTAGAAGAGATAGGAAGAGGTTCACATACCGCGACGAGTATCGACAATAAGCAAAATGCTCCAAGTACTACAACCTTGCTAGCCCTTTCCACTCTCAAGTAGAATACGCTACTCTTAGTACTTTCACCTAAAAAGGTCACAAACGTCTATTAACTTCAAAACACAAGGTTCCATTTCTACGTAAAATTCGTAAGACTCTCCCCGCAACAACAGAATCTCCTCCTCTATCGAGGCCGCCACCAAGCCAACCAGGGGGTTTACACGCCTAACCTGACGTGTACAATTCTACTCGAATACTACACAAGTCTCATCGCAATACGCCTATGTAAATACAGTTCAGTTCTTTTCTTTATTCTTCAGGCTTAAGTCAAAAGACATTGCCGCAGTACTAAGCTTAGTTCTATATATAGTATACTTCAACTATATATTCTAACAACATGTAATTTCCAATTACAAATAGAGGACAAGATAATTACCTCGATAAGCCCATAATTATCCAAGTTAAATGTCGATCCTTAGCAACGTTTAGCTCCAACTCCGGGTGCTCCATCCCGCTCCAAACAACCCTTAGAAGTTCTAACCAACTTCTACTTAAATACTTCAATCAATCAATGAAGATTTCCTTAGGGTTTCGGTTTGAGACTAAAGGGACAAAATGTAGTATTTCCTGCTCTACGATAGAGGTATCTTTGGAATACTACAAGGTACAAGGCTAAGGTATTTTGGGCATTATAACAATACTTGGAAGACAACTTTCTACCAAGGGGGTAGGCTCGGCTAGCACAACTAGGCTAGTGAGGGGGTGTTCTCGCCAAGGCCTTTCTGGGGGAGAGAGGAGTTGGACGAGAGCAACAACAAGGGAGAGGAGGGATTTCAAGACTTAGACAAAGTGAGGAGTGAATGAATAAGTCTTCACAAGTAGGGGTATTTATAGGGAAACCAATGGCCTTGATCAAGCCAAGTGCAAGGCAAGTGTAAGGCCTTGATCAAGCCAAGTGCACCCTAACCCCTACACCACAAAACAAGGCACAAAACATGGCACCAAACAAGCCACAAAACAAGGCCAAAACAAGGAGCCAATTGGCCTTGAAAACGTGACCAATTCGTCCAAGGGTTGCCGCCCCTAGCTTCCAATGTGAGGGTGACACATGTCACCCTCCCGTTGGTCCAAAATGTTTCATCTCTCGGAAAAATCCGCAAAAATAATAAATGACATAGCCGGAATTTTCCCTACGTAAGCTGTGGAAACGTTTCGTCGGAAAATGACTCTATTCGGCACTTGTGCCCAAATTTCGAACCAATGCCTAACTTTAAGGCTCAAATTCTCTACGTACGTCCTTACGTACATACTCTGGAAATACGGGGTATAACATTTGGCCCGCAACGTGGCCCCAACCCGACCCACTTAACGCATCAAGCTCTTGTTCCCCGATCCGGAACAATCTTACCTATACAGGTCATGAAAGCTACCACTTTCATTTTACACCACCCAAGGAAAATTTTCCCACAATTTCTCCACGTATACTTATACATTCTGACAAAGATCACCCGCAAAAATCTTGCACTCGAGACGGCCTTACATCTAAGGTCTCAACTGTAATACTCTAAGGTTCATCATTTTCTCACCCCCAGGCTTACCCTTTTTCACTAACCAGGCTTCTAAATCACATTTTAGCACAAAGCTATCCGAACATAACACTAAACACAACATCATAATATCAATACATACAAAACTCTAGAGGGTTAAGGATATACCTGAAAATAGGCGGTTCAGAGGACCGCTAAAACTGGGAACTTCCACCGCGACCTCTACCGTGGCCTGCCGGTGTATGAACATCCTTCCTAGCTATGGAAGGTGAAGAATCCGCAACTGGTCTAGTAGTTTGTGCTATCCCACCAGCATACCCCTGGCCTGGACAGCCTCTCACAAATGGCTCCGGCCGCAAGTATAACAATCTCCCAAACCAAGACGACATTCTCTATGGGCTTTACCACAACGGTCACACCGAGATACGGTGGCCTCATCCGCGAGTACTCCTACCCTCGAAAATTGAACCCAGGAGCCCCGACTGCTCCCGAATATTCCAAACGCCCCGACGATGGTGGGGACCACTTGCATCGGAGGCGCATAATCGCTCGCTGCCGAGGCGGTCCGCCTCGAAAGTCACCAAAGGACCCTCGCTGCTCGCCTCTTCTGGCGATCTCGTCATTCCGTCGATTTCTCCGCCTCACATCCAAGTGCATAAGCTCGCATGCGGCAATGTCCATGCCCGATCAAGAGCTACACCCAACAACTCTTCGCTAGGTAATCATCGAGCTCAGAACATATCGGTGCACCGATCCTCCATACTAGCTACTAACGCGGTACGCATCGCCAATGAGTCGAACTCCACAATGTACTCCAACCGTGCGCTGCTTCGCCGCAACACCAAAAATCTGCCCGAGCCCTCCTCATTTGTGGAGGCAAGAAATGTGCAAGAAAGGCCTCTGAGAACTCGTTCCATACAGCTGGAAGTGCATGCTCTTCCCGACGCTTCTATGAATCAAACCACGATCATGCGGTATCACGCACCGATGCGAACCTAGACCACCGACTCGGTCTCCGATGCCTTGATCACTCATGATCCGCAGAATCGCTTGGATGAACTCCTCGCGATCATCCTCGTGCCTCGACCCATAAAACTCGCGGTTACATCTCGTAAAATCCCGTAGCCTCAAACTATCTCGATCTAGGTGAACCACTGGTGCTCTTGAACTGCCGGCCCACTGCCCTCATATCCGCCACAACCTTGGCCAATAATCGCCCACTCTTGTAACCCATCTCTCCGCCTGCATCGTGGACCGAGGCTCGTGTACTTGTGGTCTCAGAGATCGCCGCTTCTACTCGCAGCTCCTCTCGCCGCTTTGCCCTTCGCCCGGGTTGCTTGGCGCGGAGGCATAATCGGTAAAACGGCACGTCGAGGGGTCCAACTTACAACATTTCTAAGGCACGATCTCGGAATGAGAAGAATGGAAACCAATCCTAAATGTCCTATAGCCTCCTCGATTATAGATGTGGTGCACAACACATCGATAATCAAGACTCTACTAGACACGGTCTGTAGACACTTTCCGAGGACTAACTGCTCTGATACCACTTTTGTCATGACCCAAACCCGGGCCCGTGACTGGTGTCTTACCCCGGGCACCCCAGTGATACAACATCAGAGAAAACCAGCGGAAATAAAAACTTTAAACATATAAATAGATATGGATCAAGATGAAAGAAAACAGGCCAACCAAAACGGTTGCCTTTTCAAAGATATATATATACATAGACATTTGAGCGATTATAATCCTTACAACCCCGCCTACAACAAGCATGCACTTAAGATTTTTACAACAACTATGACGGGACAGGGCCCCGCCATACCCCTGAATGTACGAGAACCTACAAACTCATGGTAACATACCAAAGATAAGCCTCCGAAGGAACGGAGCTTCCCAATACGCTGAAATGTGATCCTACAAATGGATCGATACCGATGTACCTCTACTGCAGATGAACGCAGCCCCAAGGAGGTCGATAACAGTACCAAGTATGTGAAATCAGAAATATCAGAATGAAATCATAGCAAATATATAAAGCGAGGCATGTATGATAACCAAACTACAAGACACCACATATAAACAATCATATCAAGTCGTGACTCACGCCTCCAAATCATCACTGTGCGTGGAATTCTTCCTCACTACCGCGATGCATGATATAACACGCCAAGGAGTATATATGAACACCGTGTCCCACTGTCAATAAAACCGTGACGGGCAAGTATAACTACCGATCCGACCGTACCAATAATACCGCATAACCATATCACGAAGGCGACACGCGGCAAGTGCACTAGCCTCCACCAGATCCACTGCGCCACGTAGGCCGACGGGGCAAGTGAATCGCCAGCACCGATCACAACCGTAAGTCACGAAGCTCCATCCAAACACCGACTCGCCGGCGACACGCGGGCAAGTACACTAGCCTCCACCAGATCCACCTGCGTCACGTAGCTGACGGGGGCAAGTGAATCGGCCAGGCACCCGATCACAACCGTAAGTCACGATACTTCGCCGCGAAGCTGACACGTGGCAAGTGCAATATCCTATATCAGATCCACCTGCGCCACGTAGCTGACGGGGGCAAGTAAACAGGCTACGCACCCGATCACAACCGTAAGTCACGATACTTCGCCCTAACCATAATGGTCACATGTCCACATCATCGGTGTAGACATGCCCATGTAACAATAATAATGGAAGCATACCCGTGGAATCTTCCGTCACTGCCGGTACGTCCAAGTAAGTTCTCAACAAGTCAACCGGCCCTCCATCGAGAGACGCGGTAGAATAGAAATACAATTTTTGCACAACAAAGGCTATCTCAACAAGCATAGGCAAGTTACACAACAACAAGCATAGGCAAGTTATACAACAACAAGCATAGGCAAGTTACACAACAACAAGCATAGGCAAGTTATACAACAACAAGCATAGGCAAGTTATACACAACTCAAAGTACTTTCATTTTATGTCAAAGTCCGGGTTTTAACCCTAAAGTACTACGTACGTTAAATTCCTTTTAAAGAGATCCATTCCTTTTATAAAAAGTCACCCGATACCCGTAGTATAAAAATAGAGTGACTCACATTTTTAGGTAAACCAAAACACTTTCCTTTTCAACCACATTCTTTTCCCTAAGGTTCCAGTTTGCCTAATTTCAATTACTCAAGTCTCTTTATTTTAGAAAAGTTTCATAGTTCAATGTCTTAATCTCTTTTAAAACAATTGAGTAACATATGCCATATGTGTGAGCAGTTTATTCTTGTTTATAACCATTTTATTAAAGCAGCCATGATCTAGAAAATGTAATATCATTTTGTCTCATCTTAGCTTCTATGCAGATGGAGGTTTCTACTGGTTTTAATAATACTTCATTATTCAATACATTTTCCTTTGTTAGCGCTGCAGTGGTTTGTTCGATACTTCTTCTGATTTCCGAAATCAGTAAAACATTATCCCTCTTATCTTCCTTAAGACGTTATACCTAACTCCCCATAAAGCTAGTATAACTCTTAAGCTTTCAAAAACCAAATATTACTCTTCTTTCAAAATGATTCTTTTGAAATACTTCAAGTTCTTTATTGTCATACATCAAGTCAGTTATAAGTCAAATCAGTTACCTTTTTAAAAACCACAAAGCATTTTCTTACCTACATAAAGTTGTTATAACCAACTTCCCATAAAGCCGTTATAACACTTTATGTTAACACATGTACGTCTACCGTACTACATAGTTATACACATATCATGCTAGAAAAGATAGGAAGAGGTTCACATACCTCGCGACGATTATCGACTAATAGCAAAACGCTCCAAGTACCTCAACCCGTCGGCTACTCCTTAAGCCAAGTAGATCACGCCACACGTAGTACTTCAACCTATAGAGGCCAAAAGGCGCCTATTAACATCTATATCTCAACGTAGAATATTCTACAGAAAATTCGCAAAGACCTCCCGCAAATCACGTAAATATCCTCCTCTATCGAGGCCTGCTAACAGGCCGACAACTCCCGAGGGGGGGGGGGGTTGTACTTCTAATCCGGACGTGCACAATTCTACTTCACATAAATGCTACACAATACTGTAATACAGTCCTATGTAATTACAGTTCAGTTCTCTTCTTTAAATTCAGGCTTAAGTCAAAAGACATTGCCACAAAACTATGTTCAGTTCTATATATAGTATACTTCAACTATATATTTCTACAACATGTAATTTCCAATTACAATAGAAGGTCAAGAGTGTTTACCTCGATAAGCCCAAAATTATCCAAGTTATATGTCGATCCTGAACAATGTTTAGCTCCTACTCCGAGCGCTCCAACCCGCTCCAAACAACCCTTAGAAGTTCTAACCAACTTCTACTCAAATACTTCAACTACCAATGAAGATTTCCTTAGGGTTTCGTTTAGTGGCTAAAGGAAGTATAATAGTATTTTCCGGGCTCTACGTATAGAGGTAACTTTGGAGAGTACTATAAGGTATATGGGCTAAAGTATTTTGGCATTCCAACAATACTAGGAGAGTATTTCTATACCACAAAGGGGGGGGTATTATACGAAAACAACTACGCTAGAGGGTTTTCTACCAAGGCTTCTCGGAGGGGGTGTGGACGAAACTCAAGAGGGAGGGAGTAGTGTGAGACTTAGAGAAATGCTCAAGTTTGGATGAAGAAAGTCTTCAACTTAGAGGGGTATTTATAGGTCAAGAAATGGCCAACCAATGGCCAAGATTCATCCAAGTGTTAGGCAAGTGTAGGGATAAGATTAAGCCATGTGCACCTTATCCATCTACCACACCAACTTGCACAAAATATCCTACCTAACCCATTGCCCTCTTTTTCGTCCCTTTGCCGCCCCACTTCTTCCAATGTGAGGGTGACACCCTCCCTGTCACGACCCGAAACTGAGCCCGTGACTGGTGCCTTACCCCGGGCACCCTAGTGACACAACATCAGAGTAATCAGCGGAACATAAAACACATACGTGAAACAAATGAAGTACAAAACAGTAATCTGTGAAAACTTGCCTTTCGGCATATATATAAACAACAACTCTTTCAATCATGAACAGCTTAATCCTTTTTACAAACCCTGCCCACAACAGTACTACAGACCTCTAAGAATGATATGACAACAACGACGGGACAGGGCCCCGTCATACCCCTGAATGTAAGCACCCACAATAACAGGGTACTATACCAAGATAAGCCTCCGGAGAAACGGAGCTTCCCAAAAGCTGAACTGTGACCCTAAGAGCGAGGATCAACGATCGGTGTACTTTACCGCGCATGAACGCACTTCCCAAGGAGTTCGATAACAGTACCGAGTATGTGAAACTGAAAATACTATAAATGAAATCATAGTGGTCTATATAAAGCAGGAGACATGTATGATAACAAAACTACAGTTCACAATAAACAAGCAGTCATATCAAGTCAGGGACTCACGCCCTCAAGTCATCACTCAAATATAACAATGGGTCTCACGCCCACAACATCAATCATGCCCGTGGAATACCTTCCTCACTGCCGGCAGTTTATGATATAAAAGCACCAAGGAACACACATGAACACCAGGTCCCACCTGTGCCATAATAACACCGCATGCAGGTAAGACGAAGGCATAGCCGACTACTAACACCTACGCACCATCAAGGTCATGAATCAGATCATAAGATCTGCCTAGACCGTCACATGATCAAAGCTGGCCACTTGCCCGCAGTATCTAATGTGCGCGTCTAGCCCTGGAACTTTCCGCAGCTCCGCATAGGCCAATCTCATCGGCCCGCATGAGGTATTCCCCGCATCGAGGGTAGCTACTCCCCGGCATCGTCCTGGACTTCGCAGTCCGCATGGCCACATGGACCGCATGCCCATAAAGGACGCACACTAACCTGGAACTCTCGTAGCTCCGCATAGGCCCCTGGGACCTGCATGAGGTATTCTCGAATCATAGGTCCATCGACCCGCCTGAGTCTACCCCAGACGGAGCTTAACCCGGAATCATCTCAAGAGCTGAGTGATGTAAAATACTAACACACCCGCTTATCGTTAAGCAACATAAGCACAACAAAGGAAAACCCCTTTACACAACATCACAAGATACTAACACACGTAGCATCCTAGCATGTTTACTTATCAATCAACAAGAAAGTATTACCAGGCTATCACAAACCAACACAATCAAGTTATACACACAAGGTACTTCATACATTAACTCTTTAAAAGATACGTTACTTTCACAATGTCACACAATACCCGTAGTATAAAAATAGAGTGACTATCCTTTTAAAGTAAATCAATTACTTCTCTTTGTAAAATCAAGTAGCAACATTCTTTTCCAATGATCAAGTTTGCCTAATTTCCAATGTTCAAGTTTCTCATTTTAGAAAGGTTTCGTAGTTCATAGTATTAATCACTTAAGACTATCATTCTCTTTTAAACCATCTGAGAAACATAAGTCTTATATGTGAGTAGGATATTCTTGTTTATAAAAATCTTATTACAGCAGCCATGATCTAGGAAATATCATTTTGTCTCATCTTAGCTTCTATGCAGATGGAGGTTTCTACTGGTTTTATTAATACTTAATTAGTCAAAACATTTCCTTTTATTAACGCTGCAGTGGTTTGTCGATACACATTCTGATTTCCGAAATCAGCAAAAACATTCTTAAGTCGTTATACCTAACTTCCCATAAAGCTAGTATAACTCTTAAGTTTTCAAAAACCAAGTATTACTTCTTCTTTCAAAATGATTCAAATCTTTTGAAATACTTCAAGTTCTTTATTAACACATAACAAGCCGCTTATAGTTCAAACCAGATTACCTTAAAAACCATATGTATTTTCTTACCAACATAAAGTCGTTATAACCAACTTCCCATAAAGCCGTTATAACACTTTATGTTTTACACCAATCGAATACATTTAGCACATGACGTCTACCGTACTACATAGTTCACACATATCATGCTAGAAGAGATAGGAAGAGGTTCACATACCGCGACGAGTATCGACTAATAGCAAAACGCCCAAGTACTTCAAACCGTCGCTACTCCTTAGCCGCAGATCGCGCCATACGTAGTACTTCAACCTATAAGGCCACAAGGCGCTTATTAACATTTAGATCCCTTCGAGAACATTCTACAAAAATTCGCAAAGACCTTCCCCGCAACAACAGAAATCTCCTCTCCTATCTGGGGCCGGCCATCAAGCCAACCAGTGGGGGTTCATACATCTAACCTGACGTGCACAATTCTACCTCACGTAAAAGCTACACAAGTCTCATCAGAATACAACCTATGTAAATACAAATAAGATTTTCTTTCAAAAGGTTTCTTATTATTCAGGCTTAAGTCAAAAGACATTGCCGACAACAACGTTCAGTTCTATATATAGTATACTTCAACTATATAGTCTAACAACATGTAATTTCCAATTACAATAGAGGGACAAGATATTTACCTTGATAAGCCCATAATTAACCGAGTTTAAATGTCGATCCTGAGCAAGGTTTAGCTCCTACTCCGTGTGCTCCAACCCGCTCCAAACAACCCTTAGAAGTTCTAACCAACTTCTACTTATGACTCCAACTAACTATGGAGATTTTCCTTAGGGTTTCGGTTTTGTGACTGACGGGAAGTATAATAGTATTTCTGGGCTTTTCGTATAAGTATAACCTTAGAATACTACAAGGTATACGGCTAAGGTAATTTGGGCATTATAACAATACTTTTGAGAGTATTTCTACCAAGAGGGGGGGGGTATTATACGAAAACAACTAGGCAGTGGGTACCCCACGGCTAGCACCCCAGAGGGGGTGTCTACCTCTACTACCCCACTGTGGGGAAACTCTCGCCAAGGGGGAGAGAGGGGCTCTCGCCAAGACACTACACTAAGGGGAAGGAAGAAGCTTTCAAGACTTAGGCAATTTTGTGGATGAAGTAGTCTTCAAAGGTGTGGGTATTGAGAGGTCAAGTGAAGGCCAACCAATGGCCAAGATCTTGCCAAGTGCAAGGCAAGTGTAGGGCCAAGATCTTGCCAAGTGCACCTTATCCAACTACACACAAAATATCCTACCTACTACTTGACAAAAAAGTCACCAATCGTCCAAGCCAACCGCCCACAATGTGCTCCAATGAGAGGGTGCCAAGTGGCGCCCTCTTGTTGGTCCAAAATGTTTCGTCTCTCGGAAAAATCCGCAAAAATTAAAAATGACATAGCCGGAAATTCCCCTACGAAAGCTGTGAAAACGTTTCGTCGAAAAACGACTCTAATCGGGTGTTGTGAACAAAAAGAATTCGGCCAAGCCTAAATCACAAGTTCAAATTTTTATACGTACGTCCCTACGTACATACTCTGGAAATACGGGGTATAACACTCCCGTTGGTCCAAAATGTTTCGTCTCTCGGAAAAATCCGCAAAAATTATAAATGACATAGCCGGAATTTTCCCTTCGCAAGTTTAGTAAAACGTTTCGTCGAAAAATGACTCCTTTTGGCACTTGTGTACAAATTTCGAAACTTGCCAAATCTTAAGGCTTAAATTTTCTACGTACGTCCTTACGTACATACCCTGGAAAATACGGGGTATAACAGAATCCCACGGGCAGAGGATATATATATATATATATGTTGTATATGGGTACACAGACGGTGAGGTAGGATGCCACGAGCGCGTCACATGGTTAGCTGTTATACCTAGCGGTCGGCAGTGATGGGGGATCCCACGGGCGCGTTTTGATATTTAAGGGCTGGTGTTCATAGCCCTGGTGTGGCTATGGTTCATATGTTGAAACAGTCGCATAAGGTAAACCGACTTTCATTACTTCCACTTGTAGGGCACACAGCAGATCGTTAATTGGGTCATCATATATGTCTTCAGCTGTATTTTTTGACTATTATGATTTAAATTACAAGATTTTCGATTTGCATACTTGGTACATATTTTGTCTCGACCTCCTTCTGGGCCGTTCATGCCGCTGGTTGAGGTACATAGCTTGCTGATCCGCACTCCTAGGATCACGGTTCAGTTCTCGGAAAGCTCCATTTCTCCGGAGGCTTTGACTTTTGGTACGGTTCCCTGAAGTTGTAGACTTTTGTACATTCAGGGGTATGGCGGGGCCCTGTCCCGTCACAGTTGTTATGTAAACTCTTAGAGGTCTGTAGTCATATCTTGTGGGTCACTTTATAAAAAAAAAAAAAAAAAAATTGAGGTAACTGCTTTTGGATTTGTTTACATCCAGGGAGGTAGCCTTATCGGCTAACCTAATATTTATTTCATTATTAAGTTTATGTATGTTCCGCTGATTATCTCTGATGTATACCCGTAAGGGTGCCCAGGTAGGGCACCAGTCGTGGGTCCGGGGTCGGGTCGTGACAAAAGTGGTATCAGAGCAGTTAGTCGTCGGAAAGTGTCTACAGACCGTGTCTAGTAGAGTCTTGATTATCGATGTGTTGTGCACCACATCTATAATCAAGAGGCTGCAGGACATTTAGGATTGGTTTCCATTCTTCTCTCTCTGAGATCGTGCAGTAGAGATGTCCTACTAGGCTGAATCCTCTCTGACCTATTATTATGTATCAGTTATGCCTCCACTCGTGGCCCGTGGCAAGGCAAGCAGAAGCAAGAGTTGTTAGTGGTACACAGGATTACTAGGATTCGTGCCCACTATGCCCGAGGTTATGGGGATCGGTGAGTTCACCACGCCGACAAGACAGAGGAGCCGAGAGCGCAAGAGCCCTGCAGGTTCCTGCACGAGCCTCAGCCCACGGCCGGTGAGTATAGAGATTACGGAGAGCGGTCCGGTTATTGACTAGCATTATGGCAGGCGGCGCACGACAGGAGCCAGTAGCTAACCCTGTGAGCCGATGGGTTTGAGGATTCGGACTTTCTCGAGTTGTAATCCACCCGAGTTCTATGGTTCGAGGTCCGAGGAGGACCTCGGGATTTCATTCGGCAGTGCAATGACTACGCAGTGCTTAGGGCCTCGGAAACGGAGTCCGTTGTGTTAGCTTCTTACCGGTTACGCGATATTGTGTTGAACTGGTTTGAGTCGTGGGTGTTGTCTAGAGGTGTGGGTGCTCCTCCAGCTGTTTGAGATGAGTTCACGGAAGCCTTCCTCGGTCACTTTTTGCCTCCTGAGACGAGGAGAGCCCTCCTGGATAGGTTCTTGGCATTGAGGCAGAATGGGAGAACCATCAGAGAGTACAACCTGGAATTTAACTCATTGGCCAGGTATGCACCCACTATTGTGGCGGACAGATTTCACCGCTATGTGATGGGGCTAGACCGTTATATGGTTACTGCATGTCTGGGAGTGGCCCTTCAGCCAGGTATGGATATTGCCAGGATGCAGGCTTATGCACAGGGGATTGAGGATAGGGAGAAAGAGGGTCAGCCAGATCCACCCACCAAGAGGCCGTGACTGGCAGGTTTCGAGATAGCTTTGGGGTGGATGTACCGCAGCAGGCTGGGTCTACATTTCAACCGACGCAGAGTACTCCTTCCTGGCCTTCTGGCGGGTGGTTTGACCGCCGGGGATATTCGGGAGCGGGTCAGGGCTCCGGGGCTGCTGGTTCACAGGTGTCCGGGAATAGTAGCCAGGGGAGGACACATTTACCTCGATGTGGTCACTGTGGTAGATCTCATTTTGGGGAATGTCGGACCAGGTCGACAGCTTGTTATGCTTGCGGCCAACAGAGCCATTTGGCGAGGGACTGTCCTGTTATACCCCGTATTTCCAGAGTATGTATGTAAGGGAATACGTACAAAAGTTTAGCCTTAAAGATTAGGCCAAGTTCGAAAATTGTGCACAACTCGCTTAAAGAATCGTTTTCCGACGAAACGTTTCCACAACTTTCGTAGGGAAAATTCCGGCTATGCCATTACTATTTTTTGCGGATTTTTCCGAGAGACGAAACATTTTGGACCAACGGGAGGGCGACACTTGGCACCCTCCAATTGGTGGACTTGAATCGTCCATGGGACGAATTGGAATGGGATTGGAACGTTTTTGTGCCTTGCTCAAAGTCAAGGAGTTGGTAGGATATTTGTGTATAGTTAATCCTCACCCTACACTTTCCTTGCACTTGTCTTCATCTTGGCCATTGGTTGGCCAAGGCTTGAGCTATAAATACCCCCCTTTAGATGAAGAGTTCTTCATCCACAAAGTTATCTTCCAAGTCTAAAAATCCTCTCCTCTCCCTTAAGCCTTTTCGTCCAACACACCTTCCCTCCCTCAGGAAGTTTGGCCGAGGGCCTACCCCCCCTAGCCTAGCCAAAATCTACCCCCCTCCCGTGGTAGAAAAGTTGCCTTCTAAGGAGTGTTATAATGCCCAAAATACCCTAGCCCAAATCCCGTAGGTCTTAGTCGAAGTTGTGAAGAACTTCTAAGGTTTCCTCGAGCTATCTGAGCGCATACAACTTAGAGCTAAACTTGCTCGGATCGACTTTTATCTAGGATATTATTGGGCTTACCGAGGTAAATAATCCTAACCCTCTTTTGTATTAGAGAATGCATACTGTAGAAGTATAAGAATAAGTATTAAATACTTAGAAGAATATTACGTAGAATTGAATCACATCACAAGTAGGGCGGTTTAAAGAAGAATAATTGAACTGTACTCACATGTGACTGCTTACATGAGACTTATATAGCTCACCGGTAGGGTCAGGCTGCCCGACAATCCGTAGAATTGTGAACCCTCTGCTTAGAATGACCTTCGAGTAGTCTAGACTTTGATAGATGTCTGTGACTATTATAGTCGATTCTCTGTGCGACATATTCAACTTGGCAGAGGTTTTCACGGTAAGGTATGTGATTCTTCCTAAGCATGATATTTTAACATATATATAGTACAGACGCATACGTGTTAATCGAATAATAACTACGGCAATGTCGCTTGACTTAAGCTAATAATAACTACGACAATGTCTTTTGACTTAAGCCCGAATAATAAGAATCTCGATGCATTTCCAAAGAACTATCGATCATTTTTAACGTAAGATAAATATTTGGTTTTTAAAACAAAAGCTTAAGAGTTATACTAGCTTTATGGGAAGTTAGGTATAACAACTTAAGAAAGATAAAAAGGAACTGCTTACTTGTTTGTTTATAAAAGCCTTGTATTGATTTCATTAAGTGTAGTAAGATTTGTTTGATAAGTAGACATATTATGATGCTACGTGTTAGTGTCTTGAAATCGCCGTAAGCGGGTCATTCTTGCGTTTACGTTGCTAACCTGAAGTCCGTTGTATCGTTATTGTATCACCTACCCTCGATCGTTATACCGGTGGCTTGCCCTTGACGCGGTCTATACGGCCTATGCGGTCTGTGAGACTATGCGGAGCAGCGGTATGCTCCAGGATTGATCATTCCGGGTGTTTAGCCTGATGCGGGGGATTCCCTATGCGGTCTGTTGAGACTATGCGGTCTTTTGAGGCTATGCGGGCTGCGGGAGCCTAGGCGGATGCCGGGGGTTGGCTGTGTTATACCCCGTATTTCCAGAGTATGTACGCAGGGACGTACGTAGGAAATTTCGAACTTGAGAATAGGCTTGGCCGAATTATTTTTTGTGCACAACACCCGATTAGAGTCGTTTTTCGACGAAACGTTTCCACAGCTTTCGTAGGGGAATTTCCGGCTATGTCATTTTTAATTTTTGCGGATTTTTCCGAGAGACGAAACATTTTGGACCAACAAGAGGGCGACACTTGTCACCCTCTCATTGGAACACCTTGGGCGGTAATAGTGGTGGCCGAAAGCATGGCCATTGTGGTCAAGGGTTGGTAGGATATTTTGTGTTAGTTGGCTAGTATGCACTTGGCAAGATCTTGGCCCTACACTTGCTATGCACTTGGCAAGATCTTGGCCATTGGTTGGCCTTGGCTTGTCCTATAAATACCCACCCCTTTGAAGACTAATTCATCCATAAATTTGCCTAAGTCTTGAAAGCTCTCCTTCTCCTCCTCAGTGTTGAGTTCGCCGAGGCCTCCCTCAGGCCGAGAGCACCCCCTCTGTGGGTGCTAGCAGAGTGTACCCCCTAGCCTAGTTGTTTTGTATAATACCCCCTTTTGTGGTGTAGAAATACTCTCCAAAGTATTGTTATAATGCCCAAATTACCTTAGCCAGATACCTTGTTGTATTCTAAGGTTATACCTATACTAAAAGCCCGTAAATACTATTATACTTCCCACATACAAAACCGAAACCCTAGGGAAATCTCCATGGTTAGTTGGAGTAGTATGTAGAAGTTGGTTAGAACTTCTAAGGGTGGTTTAGAGCGGGTTGGAGCGCACGGAGTTGGAGCTAAACGATTGCCCAGGATCGACTTTTTACTTGGATAATTATGGGCTTATCGAGGTATTATCTTGTCCCTCTATTGTAATTGGAAATTACATGATTGTTAGATTATATAGTTGAAGTATACTATATATAGAACTGAACGTAGTATCGGCAATGTCTTTTGACTTAAGCCTGAATAATAAGAAACCTTTTCGAAAGAAGAGTACTGAACTGTAATTACATAGGACTGTATTACAGTAGACTTGTGTAGCTTTTCTGTAAGGTAGAATTGTGCACGTCCGGATTAGACGTATAACCCCCCCTGGTTGGCTTGGTAGCCGGCCCCGATAGAGGAGGAGATTTACGCTGCGGGGAGTGTCACTTGAATTTTCTGTAGAATGTTCTACGATAAGATCTAATTGTTAATAAGCGCCTTGTGGCCTTATAGGTCGAAGTACTACGTGTAACGTGATCTTCTGGCTAAGGAGTAGCCGACGGTTTGAGGTACTCGGAGCGTTTTGCTATTAGTCGATAATCGTCGCGAGGTATGTGAACCTCTTCCTATCTTTTCTAGCATGATATGTGTGTAACTATGTAGTACGGTAGACGTACATGTGTTAAATGTATTTGATTGGTCTAAAACATAAAGTGTTATAACGGCTTTATGGGAAGTTGGTTATAACAGCTTTATGTTGGTAAGAAAATACTTGTGGTTTTTAAAAGGTAACTGATTTGAACTATAACTGGCTTGTTATGTGTTAATAAAGAACTTGAAGTAATACTTGGTTTTTGAAAACTTAAGAGTTATACTAGCTTTATGGGAAGTTAGGTATAACGGCTTAAGAATGTTTTACTGATTTCGGAAATCAGAATGTGTATCGACAAACCATCGCGGCGTTAATAAAATGAAATTTTTTGACAGATTAATTATTAATAAAACCAGTAGAAACTTCCATCTGCATATAAGTTAAGATGAGACAAAATGATATTTACTAGATCATGGTCATTGTAATAAGATTGTTATAAACAAGAATATCCTACTCACACATAAGGCTTATGTTTCTTAGATGGTTTAAAGGAGAATTATATTCTTAATTGAATAAGGCTATGAACCACGAAACCTTTCTAAAATAAGAAACGTGAACATTTGAAATTAGGCAAACTTGGACGTTTGGAAAATAATGTTGTTACTTGATTTTACAAAGGTAAGTACTTGGTTTACTTAAAAAGATAATCACTCTATTTTATACTACGGGTATTGTGTGACTTATGTGAAAGAAACGGATCTTTTAAAAAGTTAATATATGAAGTACTTTGGGGATAGATACCCGAACTTGTTAGTAGAAAGTGCCTTGTGTGAATAACTTGATTGTGTTGGTTTGTGATAGCCTTGTAATACTGTCTTGTTGATTGATAAGTAAACATGCTAGGATGCTACGTGTGTTAGTATCTTGTGATGTTTGTGTAAAGGGGTTTTTCCTTTGTTGTGCTTATGTTGTTTAACAATAAGCTGTTATGTTAGTATTATACATCACTCATCTCTTGAGATGATTCCGGGGGTTAAGCTGCCCTCCGATGCGGGGTAGACTCAGGCGGGTCGATGGACCTATGATTCGAGAATACCTCATGCGGGTCCCCGGGGCCTATGCGGAGCTACGAGAGTTCCAGGTTAGGGTGCGTCCTTTATGGGCATGCGGTCCATGTGGCCATGCGGACTGCGAAGTCCAGGCGGATGCCGGGGAGTAGCTAACCTCGATGCGGGGTTATACCTCATGCGGGCCGATGAGATTGGCCTATGCGAGTCGCGGAAGTTCGTGGCTAGACGCACACATTAGATCTTCGCGCGAGTGGCCGGCTTTGATCATGTGACGCCTAGACAGATTTCATGATACAGTTTATGACCTTGTTGGTACGGTGGGTTTTAGTAGTCGGCTATGCCTACATACTTACCCCGTATGGTTTTATTATAAAACAGGTGGGACCTGGTGTTCATGTGTGTTCCTTGGTGCTTTCATATCATGATCGCCGGCGGTGAGAATGTATTCCACGGGCACGAACGATGTTGTGGGGGTGAGACCCATTGTTAAAATTTGAGTGATGACTTGAGGGCGTGAGTCCCTGACTTGACATGTCGCTTATTTATCAGAAGCGTAGTTTGGTTATCATACATGTCTCCCGCTTTGTATAGACTACTATGATTTCATTTACTGATTTATTTTCGCCACATACCTGCACTGTTGTCGACCTCTTCGGGGCTGCGTTCATGCCGCAGGTAAAGGTACACCAGTCGTTGATCCTCGCTCTTAGGGTCACAATTCAGCGTTTGGGAAAGCTCCGCTTCTCCGGAGGCTTATCTTGGTATAGTCCCCTGTTGTCGTAGGTGCTACATTCGTGGTATGACGGCCCCGCCCCGTCGTTGTTGTCATATCATTCGTAGAGGTCTGTAGTACTTGCTGCAAGCGGGGTTTGTAAAAAGGATTAAACTGTTCATGTTGAAAAAGCTGTTGTTTATATATATGCCGAAAGGCAAGTTTTTCTCATATTATTGTTTCATATTTCATAATATGTCTTGTATCGTTTTATGTTCCGCTGATTACTCTGATGTTGTATCACTAGGGTGCCCGGTAAGGCACGACCACGCCCTAATCGGTCGTGACAAAAGTGGTATCGAAGCGATTAATCTCTGGAAAGTGTCTGACCGTATCAGATGAAGTCTTGATTATCGGTGTGTTGTGCACCACGCCAATAATCAGGAGGCTATAGGATATTTAGGATTGGTTTCTATTCTTCTCACTCTGAGATCGTGCCTTAGAGCTGTGTTGTAAGTTGGACCCTCTAACGAAATTCTTTCCCTTATCGTTATGCCTCCGCGTAGGGCAACCCGGGCCCAGGAGGGCAAGGCAGCCGAGGGAGCTGCGAGTAGAGTTCAGAGGGTGGCGAGGGCACAGGCCCAATCATTACCTAGGGTAGTGCTTCATTCGGGGAGTTCTGCGACGTCACTAGCCCCAACAGAGTTTAGCACGGCGGCGGCAGTTCCTACTGCGGCCACGATGTTTGGACCTTCAGTTCCGCGATCGGGAACAGAGAGTATAGAGTATACCAATGTACCGCGAGTCTTGATGACTATCTAAGAGAGGGTTGTGCAAGAGTAATTCTTCAGTTGGGCTTGAGCATGGCCTGTGGTCGGGCTTATGCGCAGCAGGCCGAGAAACGTAGAGATCGACGGGTTAACAAAGGACAGCAGAAGAGGGCCAGAGCAGCAAGGTCCTTTGGTAACTTTCGAGGCAAGTCGCCTCACCAGCAGATTAGGTTATGCACATCCACCAGTGCAGAGTGGTCTTCCACGGATTTCAGGACGTTCGGGTATGCAGGAGTTGGTCAGAACTCCAGGGCTTCCGGTTCACAGTGTGACCGACGTCATCCCGGGGAATGTCGTCTTTTAGTTGGTACTGGTTGTACCTATGACCGTCAGGGTCTGATGTCGAGAGAGTGTCCTGGTAGGAGGACTTAGCCTTTAGGATCGGTGGGTAGTTTTTCATCTCCCTCAGCTATGCGCCCTACGGGGCAGGTTTGATTAGAACGACTAAGGGGAATGAAACAGTAGTTGCAGGTATATCTTTAACCTTCTAGAGTTTTGTTTATGTGATAAGGTGGGTATACCTAAAGTGCTATGTTCTGATAGCAGTGTGTCAGTTGTGATTAGAAATCTTGGTTAGTTAACCGAGTAAGATTTGGGGGATAGAGAAAGTGTGAGCCTTAGAGCTTTATACGTAGAGACCTTAGAGGTAAGGCCATCTCGAGTAAAGGTGTAGTGTTATGTTTGATCCTTATCGGAGTGCATAGTGCACGTGAGCTATGTTTGGGATAGGTCCCTAAGTAGTGTGAAATGGAAGGGGGATAGTTGAGCTAAGAAGACCGCTAGGTTTTCGAAACGTGATTAGTGAGATTGTTCCGGATCGGGGAGCTAGTATTGTGCGCGTTGCCGGGTCGGGTTGAGGCCACGTTGCGGGTCAACCCGCGGTAGGTTTGGTGGTGGGGTCAGGTTGTGGTGGTCCCGCCTTGTGTTAGGGTTGTGAGGGTGTTAGGCCCAAGTTTCGTTAACCAGCGTACGAGTTCGTGGATGCGTTCGACCAGTGGTCGGGCCGATGGGGGCAGCCCATCGTGTTCTTCGGTCAGGACCGTTGCTCGGCAGTGATGTTATATCAGAAAGGTTGTAGGGCTGCACGAGGTGCCTACCTACACCTTAAGACAGACAGTGGAGCCCAGGTTACGGTTGTTTCTTTTTTTTCTGGAGGTTTTACCAGGCAAGGTTAGGAACTCAGGTGAGTCTCAGAATCGCATTCGCCCTCGGGCCAGTGTGTGTATTTCAGAGGTAGTTGTGGGGATTGTTGTCTCCTGTGGAGGGAGTGTTTAGGCTACCATTTCAGTTTTCGAATGTCGCCTTATGAGGCCTTGTAGGGGCGGAAGTGTAAGTTGCCGGTCGATTGGTTCGATGTTGGCAAGATTCAGATAGTTGGTTCAGGCTTGTTCCAGCAGACTGTGGATAGGGGGAAGCTTGTCTAGAAGAGGTTCTGGCAGCTCAGAGGAATCGTGCGGATAATCGGCGACGACGCTTAGAGTTCAGGTTGACGGTCGGTCTTCTTGAAGGTACCACCCCGGTTAGGGTGTGACGAGTTTTGGAAAACAGAGGAAACTTAGCCCGAGTTATTTTGGGCCTTTTTGAGTTCATGTGAGGAATAGGCCAGGTTGCCTATATGTTAGCAGTTGCCGTCCGACTTAGGAGGCAGTACGTCCGGTCTTTCATATTGTTATGTTAGGGAAAGTATCGAAGATCCATCCAGAGTGTTCCTAGTTAATAATGACCACGTTAGGGATAGTAACCCCGAGTTTTGAATCAAGCGATTTAAATGGTAAGAGTTCGAATGTACGATACCTTCGTGATCGTGACGCACCGGTACCATTTGTTGGGTCGCTGAGAAGGTTAATGCCTCGAGCAAAGTGACAAAAGTGGTATCATTTTGGTGATGTTAGAGGTGTTTCTCGTGGACTTGGATGTAAGCATTTTGCGCAGTTGTTTCGTGGCGGTGTGGCAGGATTGATTCTCGTAAGTATAGTAGTGAAGACTATACTGGCGCACGTTTGTTTTGAGACTTAGAAGGAACATTCGGGACGAATGTTTCTAAGGAGGGGAGAATGTTATACCCCGTATTTCCAGAGTATGTACGCAGGGACGTACGTAGGAAATTTCGAACTTGAGAATAGGCTTGGCCGAATTATTTTTTGTGCACAACACCCGATTAGAGTCGTTTTTCGACGAAACGTTTCCACAGCTTTCGTAGGGGAATTTCCGGCTATGTCATTTTTAATTTTTGCGGATTTTTCCGAGAGACGAAACATTTTGGACCAACAAGAGGGCGACACTTGTCACCCTCTCATTGGAACACCTTGGGCGGTAATAGTGGTGGCCGAAAGCATGGCCATTGTGGTCAAGGGTTGGTAGGATATTTTGTGTTAGTTGGCTAGTGTGCACTTGGCAAGATCTTGGCCATTGGTTGGCCTTGGCTTGTCCTATAAATACCCACCCCTTTGAAGACTAATTCATCCATAAATTTGCCTAAGTCTTGAAAGCTCTCCTTCTCCCTCCCCTTGTGTTGAGTTCGGCCGAGGCCTCCCTTGTGGTAGAGAGCACCCCTTCAGGGGTGCTAGCCGAGAGTGTACCCCCCCCCCTAGCCTAATTGTTTTTGTATAATACCCCCCCCCTTTTTGTGGTGTAGAAATACTCTCCAAAGTATTGTTATAATGCCCAAATTACCTTAGCCGTATACCTTGTTGTATTCTAAGGTTATACCTATACGAAAAGCCCAGAAATACTATTATACTTCCCGTCAGTCACAAAACCGAAACCCTAGGGAAATCTCCATGGTTAGTTGGAGTAGTATGTAGAAGTTGGTTAGAACTTCTAAGGTTGGTTTAGAGCGGGTTGGAGCGCACGGAGTTGGAGCTAAACGATTGCCCAGGATCGACTTTTTACTTGGATAATTATGGGCTTATCGAGGTATTATCTTGTCCCTCTATTGTAATTGGAAATTACATGATTGTTAGATTATATAGTTGAAGTATACTATATATAGAACTGAACGTAGTATCGGCAATGTCTTTTGACTTAAGCCTGAATAATAAGAAACCTTTTCGAAAGAAGAGTACCGAATCAGAATTACATGGGATCAGACATGAGACTTGTGTAGCTTTTCTGTAAGGTAGAATTGTGCACGTCCGGATTAGACGTATAACCCCCCCCCCCCTGGTTGGCTTGGTAGCCGGCCCCGATAGAGGAGGAGATTTACGCTGTTGCGGGGGGGGGGGGAAGGTGCTGCCGAATTTTCTGTAGAATGTTCTACCATAAGGTCTAATTGTTAATAAGCGCCTTGTGGCCTTATAGGTCGAAGTACTACGTGTAACGTGATCTTCTGGCTAAGGAGTAGCCGACGGTTTGAGGTACTCGGAGCGTTTTGCTATTAGTCGATAATCGTCGCGAGGTATGTGAACCTCTTCCTATCTTTTCTAGCATGATATGTGTGTAACTATGTAGCATAGACGCATACGTGTTAAATGTATTTGATTGGTCTAAAACATAAAGTGTTATAACGGCTTTATGGGAAGTTGGTTATAACAGCTTTATGTTGGTAAGAAAATACTTGTGGTTTTTAAAAGGTAACTGATTTGAACTATAACTGGCTTGTTATGTGTTAATAAAGAACTTGAAGTAATACTTGGTTTTTGAAAACTTAAGAGTTATACTAGCTTTATGGGAAGTTAGGTATAACGGCTTAAGAATGTTTTACTGATTTCGGAAATCAGAATGTGTATCGACAAACCACTGCAGCGTTAATAAAAGGAAATGTTTTGACAGATTAAGTATTAATAAAACCAGTAGAAACTTCCATCCGTGATAAGCTAAGATGAGACAAAATGATATTTCCTAGATCATGGCTGCTGTAATAAGATTGTTATAAACAAGAATATCCTACTCACACATAAGGCTTATGTTTCTTAGATGGTTTAAAGGAGAATTATATTCTTAATTGAATAAGGCTATGAACCACGAAACCTTTCTAAAATAAGAAACGTGAACATTTGAAATTAGGCAAACTTGGACGTTTGGAAAATAATGTTGTTACTTGATTTTACAAAGGTAAGTACTTGGTTTACTTAAAAAAGATAATCACTTTATTTTATACTACGGGTATTGTGTGACTTATGTGAAAGAAACGGATCTTTTAAAAAGTTAATATATGAAGTACTTTGGGGATAGATACCCGAACTTGTTAGTAGAAAGTGTCTTGTGTGAATAACTTGATTGTGTTGGTTTGTGATAGCCTTGTAATACTGTCTTGTTGATTGATAAGTAAACATGCTAGGATGCTACGTGTGTTAGTATCTTGTGATGTTTGTGTAAAGGGGTTTTTCCTTTGTTGTGCTTATGTTGTTTAACAATAAGCTGTTATGTTAGTATTATACATCACTCATCTCAAGAGATGATTCCGGTTAAGGCGCCTCCGACGCGGGTAGACTCAGCGGGTCGATGGACCTATGATTCGAGAATACCTCACGCAGTCCCCGGCCTATCGCGAGCTACGAGAGTTCCGGGTTAGTGCGCCCTTTATGGGCACGCGGTCCACGTGGCTATGCGATCGCGGTCCAGCGGATGCCGGAGTAGCTAACCTCGATGCGGGTTATACCTCATGCGGGCGATGAGATTGGCCTACGCGAGTGCGGGAAGTTCGGGCTGACGCGCACATTAGATCTGCGCGAGTGGCGGCTTTGATCATGTGACGGTGCAGACAGATTTCATGATACGATTTATGACCTTGTTGGTACGGTGGGTTTTAGTAGTCGGCTATGCCTTCATACTTACCCAGACGGTTTTATTATAACACAGTGGGACCCGTGTTCATGTGTGTTCCTGGTGCTTTCATATCATAGACTGCCGGCAGTGAGGAATGTATTCCACGGGCACGAACGATGTTGTGGGCGTGAGACCCATTGTTAAAATTTGAGTGATGACTTGAGGGCGTGAGTCCCTGACTTGACATGACTGCTTATTTATTGTAAACTGTAGTTTGGTTATCATACATGTCTCCTGCTTTGTATAGACTACTATGATTTCATTTACGATTTATTTTCGCCACATACCTTGCACTGTGTTATCGACCTCTCCTTGAAGGCTGCGTTCATGCCGCAGGTAAAGGTACACCAGTCGTTGATCCTCGCTCTTAGGGTCACAATTCAGCGTTTGGGAAAGCTCCGCTTCTCCGGAGGCTTATCTTGGTATAGTCCCCTGTTGTTGTAGGTGCTACATTCGGGGTATGGCGAGCCCCGTCCCGTTGTTATCATATCATTCGTAGGTCTGTAATCTTGTGGCGGGGTTTGTAAAAAGGATTAAACTGCTCATGTTGAAAAGTCGTTGTTTATATATATGCCGAAAGGCATGTTTTCTCATTATTGTTTCATATTTCATAATATGTCCTGTATCGTTTATGTTCCGCCGATTACTGATGTTGTATCACTAGGGTGCGGGGTAAGGCACCGCCACGCCCGAATCGGTCGCGACAGTGCCCCGTCGCGAGGAATACCTACGCGGTGCGTGTGTGACCTGCGCTGCGGAAGTCCGGACTAGGCACGCAGAA
Organism: Przewalskia tangutica; assembly: GCA_029844215.1. Taxonomy (NCBI): domain Eukaryota; kingdom Viridiplantae; phylum Streptophyta; class Magnoliopsida; order Solanales; family Solanaceae; genus Przewalskia; species Przewalskia tangutica. The sequence goes on from CM056740.1 coordinate 18,120,850, forward strand.
TGATACTATGGGCGATTGGCCTTGCTTCGATCATTCGCGCCTAGAATAGACTGTTACGCTTTTCCTATTATCGCGTTGTTTGTGATGGCACTATGTGCAATTGAATCGATTGTATTTGTGAAAAGGTTTTAAATACTTTGATTTCATTTAAGTACTTTATAGTTTCACATACTTGGTACTGTTGTCTTGACCTCCTTCGGGCCGAGCGTATAAAGAGGCCGAGCTCTACCACGAATGCACCAACCGTGGCTCTCCGTATGACACATCCCGAGAAGGGCCGTTGGGCATGCCTCGGGGATCGCAGCAGCCCGTACCATTTGTTGGGTCGTCGAGCAAGGCTCGCGACAAAGTGACAAAAGTGGTATCGAGCGATTAATCCTGGAAAGTGTCTGCACCGTATCTAGTAGAGTCTTGATTATCGGTGTTGTGCACCACACCAATAATCGTGAGGCTATAGGATATTTAGGATTGGTTTCCATTCTTCTCACTCGAGATCGTGCCTTAGAGGCGTGTTATAGGTTGGACCCTCTAACGTATTCCTTTCCGTAATGATTATGCCTCCACGTAAGGCAACCCGCCCTGGCGGCAAGGCCGAGGAGGCGCTAGCGTGACACCCGAGTCACGAGGGCTCGTGCCCGCCTATACCCGAGACGGCGAGTTCCATGACGCCCGCCCCAAGAGATCGCATACCGCACTCTCCACCCCACACCAGAGCAGAGATGGGCATGCAGAGAGATGGCCCGATTATTTGCTCGGATTGGCGGACACGGCGACAGCCGACGCAGCAGTTCGATTCAGCCCAAAGAAGACCAGTAGTGCACCCGAGGGCGCATTTGAGGCTACGGATTTCTTAGTTGTAGCCCGCCCGAGTTTTACGGTCGAGGCCGGAGGATGATCCGCAGGAGTTCATCCGTCGATGCAGAGGATCACGCGGTGATCAAGGCTTCGAAGACCGAGTCGTGACATTTGTTCGCGTCGGCCGCGTGATACCGCAATGATCGGGTTTGACTTCGGGAGCTTTCCGGGAGAGCATGCACTCAGCAGATGGGATGAGTTTTCGGAGGCTTTTCTCACACACTTCTTGCCTCCGCAGATGAGGAGGGCACGAGCTGATAGATTCTTGTTGCTGAGACAGGGAGGACGCACAGTTAGGGAGTATAATGTCGAGTTTGATTCATTGGCTCGATATGTCCCTGCACTGGTAGCAGATATGGAGGACCGGGTGCATCGCTACGTCACCGGGCTAGACGACTATATGGCCGAGTCTTGTCGCGTGTGTCCTTCACCGAGCATGGACATTACCGGATGCAGCTCATGCACTAGGATGCGAGCGAGCGTAGAGACCGCCGGGTAGAGCGATATCGCGAGCAGGTAAGGCGCCAAGACGGCCGTTCTTTTGGTGGTTCTCGTGGTGGGCGATCGCCAAGTCCGATTTGCACCACACCGCGCAGAGCGCCCTACATCATTTTCGTGATACCAGAGCGCCGGGGCGTGTCGTGGCCCCAGACTTCGGATTTCCGGTAGCGGTGCTAACCGTTCGAGGTCCGCTCGGTGCCCGTTGTGGTAGATACCATTCGAGTCAGACCGAGCTTGCTATACTTGTGGCCGCAGGTCATTTCGCGAGAGTTTGTCCGACCGGGGGCGGCGCTGGTGGTAGGGCTCAGCCTACAGGGTCTGTTGCCGCTTCTTCATCCCCGACAGTTACTCGCCCCGGAGGGCAAGGTACTCATGGACCAGTGGTCGCGACAGAGGTCGTGGCGCAGTCCATTCTAGCGGTCCTCGAACCGCATTTATGCTTTGTCCAAAGCGACAGATCGTGAGGCCTCACCGATGTCGCCACGCTGTGTACCTTATCGGGCCGGGTTTGATGTGTATTCTTTGATAGATCCGGGTTCTACTCTGTCCTATATATCTCCCCTTGTTGCTAGTAGGATAGGGATAAAGCCTGAGTCCATAGACCCTTTCGAGGTAGCTACGCCAGTGGGTGATTCGGTGGTAGCTCGGCGGGTATATAGGGCTTGTCCTGTGACCATTTACAGTCGTCAGACCCTAGCCGACTTGATAGAGTTGGAGATGATTGACCGACGTGATCATGGGGATGGATTGGCTAGCTTTGCTACGCCAATGTAGACCGCAGAGAGAGAGTAGTACGGTTCCAGCTCGGCGAGCCGGCCAGTGGGAGGAGCACGGTATCGCGGAGGGGTAGGTTTATTTCCTACCTCAACGCTAGGAAGATGGTGCAGAAGGGGTATATCTACCATCTCGTTCGGGTGTTTGATACTGAGGCTGCGGTACCAGATTTTCAGTCAGTTCCAGTAGTCAGAGAGTTCCTAGACGTGTTTCCAGACGACCTCCCGGGTATCCCTCCTGAGAGGGAGATCGAGTTTTGTATAGATGTGTTGCCAGACACTCGGCCTATTTCCATTCTGCCATACAGAATGGCACCTGCCGAGTTGAGAGAGTTGAAGGACCACCGAGAGATTTCTTTGGAGAAGGGCTTCATCAGCCTAGTGTTTCTCCCGGGAGCGCCAGATTGTTCGTGAAGAAGAAGGACGGACGCCGCGCATGTGTTGATTCTGAGCGGTGAACAAGGTGACCATTAAGAACGAATACCCTTCCCGTGATTGATGATTTGTTCGACCGATTTGCGAGCGCGAGATGTTTCTCCAAGATTGATCTGCGTTCGCTATCATCAGTGCGAGTCGAGAGGTGGATGTCCCTGGATCGCATTCGGACCCTAGACGGGCATTATGAGTTCGTGGTCATGTCTTTTGGATTGACCAATGCTCCGCGATATTCATGGATTTGATGAACCGAGTGTTCAAACCATTTTTGGACACGCTTGTGATAGTGTTCATTGATGATATCTTGGTTTATTCTCGCCGTAGAAGGAGCATGCGAGCATTTGAGATCTTGGCCGACAGCTTCTCGGGACTCAGCTATACGCCAAGTTTTCCAAATGTGTGTTTTGGTTAACTTCGTGGCTTTTCTTGGGCATATTGTCGGGCTGATGGCATTCGAGTGGATACGACCAAGATCGAGGCGATGTAACTTGCCTAGACCTACTACTCCGGCAGAGGTTCGCAGCTCGGGCCTTGCAGATATTATCGGTTCGTAGAAAAGTTTGCTTTATCTCTCGCACCATTGACTAGGCCGACTCGAAGGCGCCAAGTTTGATGGACTGATGTGTGGCGGGGTTTCGATTCTTTGAAAGAGATCGACGACCGCCCGCTTCTTACTTCCAGAGGGTCCAGACGGTTATGTTGTGTATTGTGATGCGTCAGGCATCGGGTTGGGATGTGTGTTGATGCAGCAGGGCAAGGTTATAGCGTATGCATCCCGACAGCTGAAGAAACACGAGAGGAACTACCCCACCCATGATTTGGAGTTGGCAGCTGTGATTCACGCTTTGAAGATCTGGAGGCACTATTTGTATGGGGTTCATGTGGATATTTATACAGACCACAAGAGCCTCCAGTATATCTTCAGCCAGAGAGAGCTGAACTTACGACAGAGACGGTGGTTAGAGCTGCTCAAGGATTATGATGTTGATATCCTGTACCACCCGGGGAAGGCCAATGTTGTGGCAGATGCTCTTAGTCGTAGGTCGATGGGGAGTCTATCAGAGGTGCAGCCAGAGAGGAGGGGCATGGTTCGTGATTTGCATCAGTTAGCGAGCCTTGGTGTCCGTTTGATTGATTACGATAGCGCAGGGTTAGAGTTCGTGAGGTTGCCGAGTCTTCCATCGTCGAGGAGGTGAAGAGGCAACAGTTCGAGGATCCAGCTTTGATTCGATATCGTGATACAGCTCTTCGTGAGGGCAAGGGTCCTTTTGAGGTAGCACCTGATGGGGTGCTAAGGTTTGAGGGCAGGTTGTGTGTTCCAGATGTTTCAGGACTTCGGCAGCAGGTTCTTGGGGAAGCACACAGCGCGCGTTACTCTATCCATCCAGGGTCGACCAAGATGTACCACGACCTTAGATCTGTGTATTGGTGGGATGGTTTGAAGAGGGACGTTGCAGAGTTCGTAGCTCAGTGCCTGTGTTGTCATCAGGTGAAGGTAGAGCACCAGAGGCCTGGTGGTTTGTTACAGACGATAGAGATCCCGACCTGGAAGTGGGAGGTGATCAACATGGACTTCATCACAGGATTGCCTCGCACTCAGAGGAGACATGATTCTATATGGGTTATCGTCGACAGGCTGACGAAATCAGCCCACTTTCTTCCCGTTAGGACGACTTTTTCGGCTGAGGATTATGCCAGACTTTACATCCGAGAGATCGTCAGACTGCATGGAGTCCCTATTTCGATCATATCGCATGCAGGAGCCCGGTTTACGCTAACTTCCGGAGGTCTTTCCAGAGGTTTAGGGACGCAGTGAGCTCGAGTAATCGCATTTCATCCACGCATTGACGGACAGCAGAGCGCACTATCCGGACTCTCGAGGATATCTCGCGAGCCCGTGTTATTGACTTCAGTGGTAGTTGGGAGGATCATTTGCCTCTAGTTGAGTTCGCATACAATAGCTACCACTCCAGATTCGGATGGCGCCTTATGAGGCCTTGTATGGAGGAAGTGCAGATCGCCTATAGGTTGGTTCGATGTGGGCGAGTGCGGCTAGTGGGACCAGATTTGGTGCGCAGCGATGGATAAGGTGAAGCTTATCCGAGGCGCTATCGACTCGAGTCGGCATGTGTCGATGCAGATCATCGTCGTCGGCATCTGGAGTTCGCAGTTGATGATTGGGTTTTCCTGAAGGTGTCACCCATGAAGGGTGTGATGAGATTCGGGAAGAAGGGGAAACGCAGCCCAAGGTACATTGGGCCGTTTCAGATTGTCCGCAGGGTAGGCAAGATTTCCTATGAGTTGGATCTGCCGTCCGATCTGGAGGCAGTGCATCCGGTGTTTCACGTTTCTATGCTGAGGAGATGTATCGGGGATCCGTCTAGGGTACATCCGATTGACGATGTCCAGGTGACCGAGGGGTTATCGTATGAGGAGATTCCCATAGCGATAATCGATCGTCAGGTTAGGCGTCTGCGGACCAAGGACGTGGCTTCCGTCAAACTTCTGTGGCGGAACGAGCTCAGGGAGGAGATGACGTGGGAAGCTGAGGAGGACATGAGGCAGAAGTATCCTCACCTATTTCCCACACCTCCAGGTAATTCACTTTCCTACTTGTAAATTTTCATTATCATTTATGCCTAAGTGTTGTTCCATGGCCGTGTGTGGCATTTGAAACTGTTTAAGCTTTACCGATAACTGTCTTGAGAAGGAACATTCGGGACGAATGTTTCTAAGGAGGGGAGAATGTTATACCCCGTATTTCCAGAGTATGTACGTAAGGGAATACGTACAAAAGTTTAGCCTTAAAGATTAGGCCAAGTTCGAAAATTGTGCACAACTCGCTTAAAGAATCGTTTTCCGACGAAACGTTTCCACAACTTTCGTAGGGAAAATTCCGGCTATGCCATTACTATTTTTTGCGGATTTTTCCGAGAGACGAAACATTTTGGACCAACGGGAGGGCGACACTTGGCACCCTCCAATTGGTGGACTTGAATCGTCCATGGGACGAATTGGAATGGGATTGGCACGTTTTTGTGCCTTGCTCAAAGTCAAGGAGTTGGTAGGAAATTTGTGTATAGTTAATCCTCACCCTACACTTGCCTTGCACTTGTCTTCATCTTGGCCATTGGTTGGCCAAGGCTTGAGCTATAAATACCCCCCTTTAGATGAAGAGTTCTTCATCCACAAAGTTATCTTCCAAGTCTAAAAATCCTCTCCTCTCCCTTAAGCCTTTTCGTCCAACACACCTTCCCTCCCCTTGTGAAGTTTGGCCGAGGGGCTACCCCCCCTAGCCTAGCCAAAATCTACCCCCCTCCCTTCTAAGTATTGTTATAATGCCCAAAATACCCTAGCCCAAATCCCTTAGTACTTAGTAGAAGTTGTGAAGAACTTCTAAGGTTTCCTTGGAGCTATCGGAGCGTACAACTTAGGAGCTAAACCTTGCTCCGGATCGACTTTTATCTAGGATATTATTGGGCTTACCGAGGTAAATAATCCTAACCCTCTTTTGTATTAGAGAATGCATACTGTAGAAGTATAAGAATAAGTATTAAATACTTAGAAGAATATTACAGAATAGAATTGAACTGTCATCACAGTAGAAGGGTTTAAAAGAAGAATAATTGAACTGTACTCACATAGATTTGTTTACATGAGACTTATATAGCTCACCGGTAGGGTTGTCGCCCGACAATCCGTAGAATTGTGAACCCTCTGCTTAGAATGACCTTGAGTAGTCTAGACTTTGATAGATGTCTGTGACTATTATAGTCGATTCTCTGCGCGACATATTCAACTTGGCAGAGGTTTTCGAGAAGGTATGTGATTCTTCCTAAGCATGATATTTTAACATATATATAGTACGGTACGCGTACGTGTTAATCGAATAATAACTACGGCAATGTCGTTTGACTTAAGCTCGAATAATAACTACGGCAATGTCTTTTGACTTAAGCCCTGAATAATAAGAATCTCGATGCATTTCAAAAGAATACTGAATCATTTTTAACAGAAGAGAAATATTTGGTTTTTAAACAAAAGCTTAAGAGTTATACTAGCTTTATGGGAAGTTAGGTATAACAACTTAAGAAAGATAAAAGGAACTGTTTACTTATTTGTTTATAAAAGCCTTGTATTGATTCTGTTAAGTGTAGTAAGAGTGTTTGATAAGTAGACATATTATGATGCTACCTGTTAGTTTCTTGAAATCTTGTGTAAGGGGTCATTCTTGCGTGCTTACGTTGCTAACCTGTAAGTCCGTTGCATCGTTATTGTATCACCTACCCTCGATCGTTATACGGAGGGCTTGCCCCCGGTGATGCGGGTCTATACGGCGTATGCGGTCTGTGAGTCTATGGGGAGCAGCGGTATGCTCCATGATAGATCATTCCGGTGTTTAGCCCGACGCGGGGATTCCTACGCGATCCGCTGAGACTACGCGTCTTTTGAGGCTATGCGGCTGCGGGAGCCTAGGCGGATGCCGGGTTAGCTGCCCCGATGCGAGAATACCTCGCGTGCGTAATGTGACCTATGCGCGGCCGCGGAAGTCCAGACTAGGCACGCAGAATGATACTATGGGCGATCGCCTTGCTTCGATCATTTGCGCCTAGAATAGACACATGCTTTTCCTATTATCATTGTTTGTGATGTGCACTATGTGCAATTGAATCGATTGTATTTGTGAAAAGGTTTTAAATACTTTGATTTCATTTAAGTACTTTATAGTTTCACATACTTGGTACTGTTATCTTGACCTCCTTCGGGCCGTTCATGCCGCAGTAAAGGCAAGGAGTGCTAGATCCGCATCCTTAGGATCTTTTGCGTTGGTGTCGGGAGCTCCATCTTCTCCGAGGCTCTACTTTGGGTATGATCTCCTGTTGTAGATAGTTTTGTACAGTGGTATGGCGGGCCCCGTCCCGCCATAGTTGTATATTTTCCTTAGGTGCAGTAGTCATGTTATGCGCTTTGGGATGTAATCTTTGAACCATGTTTATTTATATATGCCGAAAGACGACGTTTTCACATAAACTGTGTTTTATTTTATAAACGCTTCTGTCTTGTTTTATATTCCGCCGTTACTCGATGTATGACTACTGGTGCCGGTAGGCACGATCACGCCCCGAACGGGTCGTGACATGTCCGACCGCAGGTGGCATCGCGGGTAGCACGCCATCGATCGGGCCATGGTTCTTCGCCTTCAATGGCTAGGCAGGATGTTCATGCACCGGCAGGCCGTGGTAGCAGTTCCCAGTTTTAGCGGTCCTTTTACCCGCCTATGCGATTTCAGGTATATCTTTGATCCTTTAGAGACTTGTATGCATGATAAAGTTGGTGTATGTTTAAGTGTCATGAACGGATTATATTGAGACTATGTATGTATGCCAGAAGTAGGTGGGAAGTACGATAAGAGAATCATTTTAGGCCTTGAATGGGAGTAAATAGCGTTGGTACACCCTTGGGATCTGTTTTCTTGGTTGATAATGATGGATGGGTATGCGAGTGCGATATCTTAGGGTCATAAGTGGCATAATAAAGTTCCATTAATTATATAGTACGAGGAGTATTAGATTGACTCCAAAAGAACATTCGGGGACGAATATTTCTAAGGGGGGAAGAATGTTACACCCCGTAAATTCAAGAGGTTAAGTTAAGAACGTACGAAAGGAAATAAGATTTGAATTTGGAAAGTTAGGTTAGCAAAATGTTGTGGGCATACTTTCAGTCAACTTTGGAGCGGTATATCTCCTAGTCCTTAGGAGTTTGGAGGTGTTTCGAAAGACTGGTATGAAGTTCGTTGAGTCTAGTTTCCAACGCAATAAACCGCTCGTCGATTGGACATCGGAGTAGGAAGTTACGGGCGTTAGAAGTTCTGTGGGCTGACGCAGAGGACAGATTTCACAGCAGGCGTCGCAGCGCCGTCAGCAGGGCCGCGGCACCGATATTTCTGAAATCCTCTGAGGTTGCAGCGCCGCGGCACCGGATGCAGGGCCGCGGCGCCAAGGCGGGATTTTTACGCGGAAAGGGGAGAAAAACAGGGGATATTTTGATAGAAGGCCTATGGGAGGGTGACAAGTGTCCCTCCCATCTTTTTGACCAAGAGAGGGTCTTATATTAGGACCAAGTCTTCAAGACTTGGTCATTTGTAAGGGTTTCCTTAAGAAAAATTCCTCTCTTCTCTCTCAAATTGATGAACCCCGATGAGATTTTTGGAAAGGCTTCAAGAAGGAAAAATGTTGGCAAGCTTGTAGAGGGTTCGTGTGGGTAATTTTGAAGTGAAGAAGATTTCGGAAAGAGGACTTCTTGAGGTAAAATCTCCACCTTCTTGTGTAATTGAAGTTTTCAAGTTATAGTAGTTAAGAAATGAGCTTGTGGTTGTTATATTAGAGTTTGAAAAGATTGGGATCATGTTGACTTGTTGAAAACCGAAAATGGGCATGTTAGCCACTCATGTTGTAATCAATTCGGTTGTTAGCTAAAAATCGTTACATGTTATAAATAGAAGGGTATATAATTGGCTATGATTTATATAACATGTTGGAATAACGAGTTGGATTAAAAGGAAATTGAAAGGAAATTGAAAGGAAATTGATAGTTGTTGTGATATTGTAGCCGAACGTGGCTTGGGATTATTGGATTGTATTGTATTATTGTGGGGCAGAATTTTACGCGTCCTGTAAAGGCGTGTAATCCCCTTTTGGTTAGCTGAATTGGTGTGCCTTAAATGTGGCATTTGGTTATTGAATTCGGACCTTGAAAAAGGTGGAAAAGTACGTAGGAACAAAGGAAGTGCTGTCCAATTTTTCCCGTAGAATAAGGGACTTTACATTAGAATATTCTACGTTGAAGCTAGAAGCTAATAGACGTATTATGGTCATTATAGGTTGACATCTACGGACGGCATAGTGGACTTGTCAAGTGGATTAAACAGAAGAGGTATGTGGAAACTTTCTTATCTCTTGAGCATGAGTAGTTGTAACTATATGGTACGGTAGACGTACGTGATTTAAATGAAGTAAAGTCATATGATATACTTGACTTGTTTTTAAGGATGTCTAGTTGGTTGAGTTAGAGAATTAACTCACTTGTCCTTAAGGAAAGGTTATAAGAATGGTTTATTCTAATACGGTAGACAAGGAATTCTTGACATGAAAAAGTATAGAACACTTGATTGGAAAGTATTGATTCTTGAACTATTCTAAGGATAAGAGACCTGATTTCTAAGTTAAGAAACTTGTTTTCTAATGTTAAGAGACTTGAAGTATTTTGAAAATTGTGTAACTTGATTTGAAGTACAAGTCTCTTGGTCTAAAAGAACAAAGTTGTCTAAGACATAAAGAGTTATAACGGCTTTATGGGAAGTTAGTTATGACGGCTTTATGAGAGGATAAGGATGTCTTAGTTTCTAAAGCATAAAGTTAGTATAACGGCTTTATGGGAAGTTGGTTATAATAACTTTATGGAAGGTTAAAGGAACGGTTTTCTCGAGTAAGGTAAACAAAGATGAAAGAATCGAAATTAAGAAGGGCAATTTGATTTAAAGGCATCAGTTGCTAAAAGCATAAGGAAAGGGTCATTTGATTTAGAAGCCAAAAAGATATAATTCTAAAAGTGTAGTGACTCGTTGAAATGTAGATAAGCCTTGATACTACGGGTGTTAGTATCTTGGGGTTTTATGTGAAAAAGGGGTCTTTTGAAAGAAGAGAAGTATATAGTACTTTGGGTTAAATTCCCCGGACTTGTTAAGTGATATGAAAAGTGCCTCAAGGCCATAAAGGTGAGATCCATTATGTATATTAAGGAAAGTCTAAAGAAATTATGTGTTTGTTGGGACGTACCGACAGTGATGTGGGATTCCACGGGTATGCTTCCTTTGTCATAATATGAGTTTGCTGGGACGTACCGACAGTGATGTGGGATTCCACGGGTATGCTTCCTTTGTAATAATATGAGTTTGCTGGGACGTACCGACAGTGATGTGGGATTCCACGGGTATGCTTCCTTGGTCATAGTATGAGTTTGCTGGGACGTACCGACAGTGATGTGGGATTCCACGGGTATGTTTCATATGTCATAGTATGAGTTACTTGGACGTACCGACAGTGATGTGGGATTCCACGGGTATGCTTCCATTGTGGTTGATCCTTGGACATGCTTACGATGAGAGATTCCGAGGCATGCACCTTGGACATGCTTACGATGAGGGATTCTGAGGCATGCGACCAGGATACAAGTTAAATTCCCGGATACGATTACTACTCCATGGATTAGCTCTCCATGAAGACATGTACCCGAGATGAGGGATTCCACGGGCATGTATATATGATTATTACGCCATGGATTAGCTCCCCATGAAGTCATGTACCCGAGATGAGGGATTCCACGGGCATGAGATATATATAGGTATATATGTGTTGTATGCGTGTACGCCGACAGTGAGGTAGGATGCCACGGGCGCGTCACATGGTTGTATTTTACTCTTTGGATGTCGGCAGTGACGGGGAATCCCACGGGCAGAGGATATATATATATATATGTTGTATGTGGGTACACAGACGGTGAGGTAGGATGCCACGAGCGCGTCACATGGTTAGATGTTATACCTAGCGCCAGCGATGGGGATCCCACTGCGCGCTTTTGATATTTAAGGTGGTGTTCATAGCCCCGCGTGGCTATGGTTCATATGTTGAAACAGTGCAAGGTAAACCGACTTTCATTACTTCCACTTGAAGGCACGATTATCGTTAATTGGGTCATCATATATGTCTTCAGCTGTATTTTTTGACTATTATGATTTAAATTACAGTACTTTCAGTTTTGCATACTTGGTACATATTTTGTACTGACCTCCTTCGGGGGGCTGCGTTCATGCCGCAGGTTGAGGTACATAGCTTGTTGATCCGCACTCCTAGGATCACGGTTCAGTTCTCGGAAAGCTCCATTTCTCCGGAGGCTTTGACTTTTGGTACGGTTCCCTGAAGTTGTAGACTTGTGTACATTCAGGGGTATGGCGGGGCCCTGTCCCGTCACAGTTGTTATGTAAACTCTTAGAGGTCTGTAGTCATATCTTGTGGGTCACTTTATAAAAAAAAAAGAAAAAAAAATTGAGGTAACTGCTTTTGGATTTGTTTACATCCAGGGAGGTACCCTTATCGGCTAACCTAATATTTATTTCATTATTAAGTTTATGTATGTTCCGCTGATTATCTCTGATGTATACCCGTAAGGGTGCCCAGGTAGGGCACCAGTCGCGGGCCCGAGGTCGGGTCGTGACACCCTTCTACCCATACAACACAAGTAACCCGCGGAAACTAAATAACACACATCATTTTTTTCTAGCAAAGGCAAAGTCGGCAAGGCTTCCATAATATATAACACCCAAATGGGACTACAACTGTACAACAATGTAAATACAACTCACGCCAGTCCAGCCCACATATGAATACAGACCTCTAAGAGTTTTGACAACAACTATGACGGGACAAGGCCCCGCCGCACTCAAATACACAATAGCCTAAACTAATCAGACTAATGGTAAGCTCCGGAACAAGGAAGCTACCTCAACAGCTGAATAAGATCCCACACACGCGGATCAACCCAATTGCGAACCTAAATCTGCGGGCATGAACGCAGCCCCCCGAAGGGGGTCAGTACAACAAGTACTAAGTATGTAAACATAAAGTACAGTAAATAAACCATAACTTGCCAAAAGATGACAAGGACAAGTAAAAACCTTACCAGCTCCAACCATGCCATATAAAATAAAGCCAAACGTATCTTGTATCACTGTACCACTGTACTACTGTACATTATATAAAACAAATGAAGTCAACTGAGCCTTTTAAAATATATCCTTTTTAAAAGTAAGATCCACCGTGTCATTTCAAGTTATGAAATAAATACCATTTCAAATATGAAATCATTACCCTTTCAAATATGAAATCAACTGTATCCCTTTCAAATATGAAATCAACTGTATCCCTTTAAAATATGAAATCATTACCATTTCAACTATGAAAGCCATGTCAGGGTCATCCGCCCTCAGAATCATTATTCAATCATATTCATGGGAATTGAACCCGCATGGGAATTGAACCCGCAATGAATATTTGTATACGATACCCGCATCACGGAGAGCTGATCCATGGAATGTGTCCTGGGAATTGAACCCGCATGAGTCCTTCAGACCCGCAGTGAGTGTGTACCATCTCAAGTCATGGGAGCTACTCCATGAAATATATATACAATGTTGTCGGCCCTCTAGTGAGGGACGCGGAGATGTGGAAATATAACACTCGCACGAATGCCTATATGAGATAACATATGCAAGTTAAAATGATCTTTGACTCTCATTAGAACAAATAGAATGAACTATCAATTTAGAAAACTCAAGGCATTTATAAAAAAAAGGGAATTGAACCCAAAGTACTATGTACATCCATTCTTATAAAAAAAGAATCACATCATGCAATATTAGGGAATTGAAACCCAAAAAGTACTATGTACGTCCGTCGTACATCCTTTCATTTTATAACAACCAAGGCAATACCATGCCTTCCTTTTAAAATGACCAAGACAATACCATGCCTTCCTTTTAAAATGACCAAGACAATACCATGCCTTTCTTTTTAAAATATCCATGTACGTCTGCCGCACATCCTTTCCTTTATAAACCCCAATACACTAAAACTTGTAGCATCAAGGCACTTTCACTATTAAAAACAAGTTACTTACACTTTTAAACTCAAGTAACTTGTTCTTTTCTAATCAAGTAACCTATACCCTTAAATCAAGTTACTTCTTCTTTCCCAAAATCAAGTCATTTATACTTCATATAAATCAAGTCTCTTATACTTCATCTAATCAAATCTCATATACTTTCAAGTAAGGTCTCATATACCTTCAAGTAAAGTCTCATATACTTCAACTAAGTCTCATATACTTCAACTAAGTCTCATAACTTTCAAATAAATCTTGTCGCATGACTTTCAAATAAATCAAGTCTAATAACTTTCAAATAAATCTAGTCTTATGACTTTCAAATAAATCTAGTCTTGTGACTTTCAAATAAATCAAGTCTCGTGACTTTCAAATAAATCTAGTCTCGTGACTTTCAAATAAATCAAGTCTCATAACTTTCAAATAAATCTAGTCTCATGACATTCAAATAAATTAAGTCTCTTATACTTCATCTAATCAAATCGCATATACTTTCAAGTAAGGTCTCATATACCTTCAACTAAAGTCTCATATACTTTCAACTAAGTCTAGTCTAATGACTTTCAAATAAATCTAGTCTCATAATTTTCAAATAAATCTAGTCTCAGGACTTTCAAATAAATTAAGTCTCATTAGTGTTGTAACTTAGCAAGATCAACTCGACTCCAATGCTTACTAAACACTCTTACCAACATCTCCCATAAGACTTGGTAAGGACTTAGGAAGAACTTAGATATGCCTTTAGCATAGAATCAATAACATGAATACTCTAATAACGAGGCAAGTATACTTCAAGAAACAAGTCAGGTATACTCCAATAATCAATCATGCCGATAGAAGGAAGAAGTTCACATACCTTTTAAGCTATTCCACACGCTAAGTAGAATACGCCGCTCGTAGAATGTCAACCTATAATGACAATAATACTTCTATCAATTCTAAGCTATCAAGTGTAAGACTTATACCAAATAATGGTCCTCTTATTCTACGGAAATTTGGGTAGCACTTCCTTTGTTTCTACGTACTTTTCCACCTTTTCCAAGGCCTGATTTCAACACCAATCAAGTCATACATAAGGACACAATCAACAGTTAACCAAAGGGGATTACACGCCTAACTTGACGTGTAAAATTCCGCCCCTTAATCTACCAAACAGCCCACTAAAATCAGTTCATAGTCCAATGGAAAAACAGTCCTTTAGTCCTCTAAAATAGTCCACTAGTACAGTCTATTAGTACAGTCCACTAATACAGTCCATTAGTACAGTCCTTTAGTTGGTGTTCTCGGCCAACTACTACAACCAAAACTGTTTCCATAACTTCTTATAATCCAACTTATATTCCAACACTTTATATAAGTTATATTAACTTGTTAACAACAATATTTCTTCATGTCAACATGTAATAGGTAATGTTTAACAACAATAATATCCAATGAATCCGACAACGCCAAAACTGTCCACAATCGGCTAACATGCCAAGATTGTGACATGTACTTCTTATTCTTCATTCTTTTTAATCACAAGTTCATCCATTAATTACTACAACATATAATAACCAATTACTTTAAGAGGACAGTGATCCTTACCTCAAATATGCCCAAAATAATCCAAGTTTAAAAGTCGATCCTTAGCATATCCTAAGCTCCTATTCTTCAAGTTCCAATCCACAATATGTAACCCTTAGATGCTTAAAACCAACTTCTCTTCAAGTTCAACACCTAAAAAGTTGAAGAACACCCTATGGTTTCAACCCTTCAAGTCACGGCCAAGAGGCTTTTTAGGGGTTAGGGGTGCTTAATCTTGCTAATCACTTGGTTAGGGACCTTAATCTTGTATTAATGAACAAATCTTGGAAGTTTAAGGATTTTTTGGTCTCCAAAATAGGCCTTGGCCGAGAGCACCATAAGAGGAGGAGCTAGGATTCTTGAAATAATTCTAAGTGTTGGCTAAGTGTAGAATGAAGTCTTGCACTCCCTCTATGTATATATAATGTATCCCAAGTAGTGAGATCAAGACAAGTGTAGGGACAAGATTGTAGACAAGTGTGTGTGGGACCCATGTCCACTTCAACAAATATCTTCAAGACTTTTCACTTTGCAAGACAAGTGGGGGGGGGGGGTGTGCCACGTGTCACCCTCCAATTCGTCAAAATTTATTTCTTCCTCCAAAATATCAATACTTGGCCAAAATATCTCGAAATATTGTGGGCCCCACAAAACCGTAAATTTTTTCCGTGGGCCCCATATGACCAAATCCGGAACTTAAAAATCCAAAATTCCAATATAATCTATAATTCCCAAATACCAAATTTGAGAACTAAATTCCAATTAATAATCCTTTTCCTTCACAAATTCCCGATATTTTTCCTTAAGAAAAAATAATTTTTCTTTCTTTCCAAAATTCAAATCTTATTTCCATACGTACGTTCTCATATCATTCCCTTCAAATTACGGGGTGTAACATCCTTCCCCCTCAGAAACATTTGTCCCCAATATTCATACTAGGTGTCAAGCTGAACAAATCTCGGTATAGTCTCTATAAACTACACTCAACGAAACCAATTATGCCACATATGACCACAATATATCACACATGCATATACATCAATCAAAAGCCAAACGAGGGATCAAATCTAGAGTGTACATCACCACTATTAACTCCCATTCATGGCCTAAAAGGATTCTCTTCTCGTACCTTCATTATTCATAACTATAAACACTTGTTCGCTCCTTTTTTTACTTGTCGTACTCTTCTCGTACTTTCAAACTTATTCTAGTATACGTACATAATTTCAATCATTGCTTCTGTTTTCAAATCCTTGGAGTTACTATATCCAAATTTGGTCATTATACTTAGATTCAATTTCCTTTAAGGCCCTTCTCGGCTCTCACGACCCGGTTCTGGTGGAACGCGTCCACGAACTCGTACGACGATTAACTAGACTTGGGCCTTGCATCCTTGTCACGACCCGACCCCGGGCCCGCGACTGGTGCCCTACCTGGGCATCCCTTACAGTTATACATCAGAGAATAGCAGCGGAACATACATAAACTCATAAAAATACTTAGACAGTAAATATCAACAGGCTAGCCGATAAGGTCACCTTCCGTGAAATATACATAACCCAAAAAAAAATGGTTACATCTTTTTTCTTACAACCCAATCCACAAGATATGACAACATACCCCTAAGAATAACAATTGTTACGGGACAGGGCCCCGCCATACCCCTGAATGTACATAAATCTACAACATCAGGGAAACCGTACCAAAAGACAAGCCTCCAGAGAAATGAAGCTTCTGACAACTGATCAGTGATCCTAAGAGTGAGGATCCACCACCTACTTACCCCCACCTGCGGCATGAATGCAGCCTCGAGGGGGTCGATAACAGATGTACAAGTATGTAAACCGAAAAGTCAAATGAAATCATATAGTCTAAAATAAAACTGGAGACGTGTATGATAACTCAAATAACAGTACACTATGCCTTACTAATAATGAGAGAAAACGAGAGTACATTTTTACTGCATAAAAATAGGAAGCTCATGATCAAAGTAGGGCCACCCGCCCGTAGTATCATTAAGCAATCCTACTCCTGGGACTATTTCACCCGCATAGGTCCTGTGGACCCGCAATGGAGCGGTTTGCTCCGCATGGGACTATTTCACCCGCACAGGATTATTTCACCCGCTTAGGCCCGGTGGGCCCGCAATGAGTACAAATGCCGCACTCGCATCATGGGTAGCAAATCCATGGAATAAGTAGTAACCCGGGGGTTTACCCCGCAAGAATAACATAACACTAGCACAACCGGCTATCATACATAACATAAGCACCACCGACTTATCATACATAACATAAGCACCCCCTGCTTATCATAACTATCATAAGCAAGTTAAGAAATCCCCTAACTTCTTATTAGCCTTAATTATCATGCACTCTCATTTTATTTAACTTAAGGCACTAACATGTCATTAAAAATCCGGGAATTTAACCCAAAGTATTATGTACCTTATCCTTTCAAAAATGACTCTTTCTTGTATAAAATCCCCACGATACTAACTCCCGTAGTATCAAGGCTTGTCTACATCTCAAAACAAGTCACTACACTTTTAGAAATACATTTTAGGCTTCTAAATCACGTGACTTTTTACTTTAAAACTTACACAATTGATGCCTTTAAATCAATTTGTCTTTCTTCATTTCAAGTCATTTATATTTGTTTACCTCACTAGAGTAAACCCTTCTTTTAACTTTTCATAAAGTTATTATAACCAACTTCCCATAAAGCCGTTATACTAACTTTATGCTTTTAGAAACTAAGGCATTTTTATCCTTTAAAAACAAGTGAGTTAATTCTCTAACTCAACCAACTTGGACATTCTTAAAACAAGTCAAGGATACCAAATGAAACTGAATTCATTTAAAGCTCGTACGTCTACCGTACTATACATTTATAACTACTCATGCTCAAGAGATAAGAAAAGTTCCACATACCTCGTCGGTTCAATCCACTTGCTAAGTCAAATACGTCGTATGTAGTATGTCAACCTATAATGACCATAATACGTCTATTAACTTCTAGCTCCAAACGTAGAATATTCTAAGTGTAAAGTCACTTATTCTACGGAAAATCGGACAGCACTTCCTTTGTTTCTACGTACTTTTCCACCTTTTTCAAGGCCCGAATTCAATAACCAAACATGCCACATTTAAGGCTCAACAATATAGCTAACAAAAGGGGATTACACGCCTAACAGGACGTGTAAAATTCTGCCCCACAATGGATATCAAACTAGTCCAATAATTCAATGTCATTCTCGGCAGTTCAATGTACAACCACACAAAGTCTTTTCCAATTCTTTTCAATCCAAGTTGTTTAGTCTAACATGTTATATAGCCGCAATCGATAATAACAACTACAATCAATTCCTTATATAACATGCGACGACTAAAACTAATAACTAAATCAAAATACAATCTTAAGGTTAAACATGCAACTTTCGGATTCCATCCAAATATTCCATAACATTTCAATCTTCAATATATATCTCATGCTTGTTTATATCCATAACTACAACAATATGTAATCTTACAACACTAAGAGAATAAGATTGTTACCTTGACAAGCCTTAATCCAACTCCAAGATTCAAAGTCGCTCCTTAGCAACTTAGCTCATTTCCTTGACACTCCAATCCGCTACTTGAAGCCCTTAGAAGTTCACAAACAACTTTCCTTCAATTTCCAATCAAAACTATGAAAACGACTTAGGTTTTCACCTTGCGACTAATGCAAAAATGTGGTTTTTCCAGGATCTTTCTATTGAGATATCCTTGTAATACCCTTAGGAACCTTGGTTTAAAGTATTGGGATTATTGAACCACAAACAAAAAATTTCTTCTTCTTAAGATGCCCTAACCCGAGAGCTTTCTCAAACATGAACAAGTTTCTAATTTTTCTCTAAGTGTTAGAGACTTGTCTTGCTATAAGGGTGCTTATATAATTAAATGGATGGCCAAAGATTAAAACACTTGTGGGGATAGGATGAAGGAGATTAAAAATCAAGCCAAGTTGGCTCATTGACTTAGTCAATAATATCAAGCTTTGGGCTTGCAAGACTTGATCATCCAAGCTTATCAAATGGCCTTTATATCCTTGGTCTAATTCGACCAAGACCATACTGGGGGGTGACACGTGTCACCCTCCCATTCGTCGTAATATTTTGTTTCCCGACATTTCCATAATTCCGATAAATTCTACGAGTCTCAAATCTTAGCATCCTGATTTCTTACGTACGTTCTTATATACTTGTCCTGGAATTACGGGGTGTAACATTCTTCCCCCCTTAGAAAAATTCATCCCCGAATGTTCTTTCGGAGTCAACGTAAAAGATAGCGACATAGTCTCATTTTGTACAATCCCTACATACCCATTTATGACACATCTGGCCACATAACAACACTTAAGTAAATACGTCAATTAAAACTGACAAGTAAGGGAAAAGAATTACCTGAAGGTGTAGGGAATAAGTGAGGATACGTATTCATCATGTCCTCTTCTGCTTCCCAAGTCATCTCCTCCCTATTATCATTTCGCCACAAGACTTTGACGGAAGCCACATCCTTGGTCCGTAGTCGCCTGACCTGGCGATCGAGTATCGCTTTGGGACTCTCCTAATACGATAATCCCTCTGTCACCTGGACATCACTAGCTGGGAAAACTCTCGATAGATCTCCGATACACTTCCGCAACATAGAAACATGGAAGACCGGATGTACTGCCTCCAAATCGGACGGCAGTTCCAACTCATAGGCAACCTTGCCTACTCTACGGAGGATCTGATAAGGCCCAATGTACCTTGGGCTAAGTTTCCCCTTCTTTCCGAACCTCATCACACCCTTCATGGGTGATACCTTCAAGAAGACCCAATCGTCTACCTGAAATTCCAAGTGTCGACGCCGATTATCTGTATAAGACTTTTGCCGACTCTGAGTTGCAAACAGTCTCTCCTGGATAAGCTTCACCTTATCCACAGCCTGTTGAATCAAGTCTGGGCCAACTAACTGAACCTCTCCCATGTCGAACCAACCAATCGGCGACATACACTTCCGCCCATAAAAAGCCTCATTTGGCGCCATCTAAATGCTAGAATGGTAGTTGTTGTTATAAGCAAACTCAACAAGAGGCAAATGATCCTCCCAGCTACCCCGAAAATCAATAACACAGGCCCGCAACATATCCTCGTTGTGCGGATAGTGCGCTCGCTTGTCCGTGCATGCGAGGATGAAACGCGATCGAGACTCACATGTGTCCCTAACCCCTTCTGGAAGGACCTCCAGAAGTTAGCCGTAAACTGGGCTCCTCTGTCTGATATAATCAATATAGGAACCCCGTGCAATCTCACAATCTCTCTGATGTAAAGTCTAGCATAATCCTCAGCCGTATACGTAGTCCTGACTAGAAGAAAGTGGGTTGATTTCGCCAGCCTGTCTACAATAACCCAGATGGAATCACACTTCATCTGAGTATGAGGTAACCCTGTAACAAAATCCATGTTGATCACCTCCCACTAGAGTAAACCCTTTTTTTAACCTTCCATAAAGTTATTATAACCAACTTCCCATAAAGCCGTTATACTAACTTTATGCTTTTAGAAACTAAGGCATTTTATCCTTTAAAAACAAGTGAGTTAATTCTCTAACTCAACCAACTTGGACATTCTTAAAACAAGTCAAGGATACCAAATGAAACTGAATTCATTTAAAGCTCGTACGTCTACCGTACTATACATTTATAACTACTCATGCTCAAGAGATAAGAAAAGTTCCACATACCTCGTCGGTTCAATCCACTTGCTAAGTCCAATACGTCGTACGTAGTATGTCAACCTATAATGACCATAATACGTCTATTAACTTCTAGCTCCAAACGTAGAATATTCTAAGTGTAAAGTCACTTATTCTACGGAAAATCGGACAACACTTCCTTTGTTTCTACGTACTTTTCCACCTTTTTCAAGGCCCGAATTCAATAACCAAATATGCCACATTTAAGGCTCAACAATGTAGCTAACAAAAGGGGATTACACGCCTAACAAGACGTGTAAAATTCTGCCCCACAATGGATATCAAACTAGTCCAATAATTCAATGTCATTCTCGGCAATTCAATGTACAACAACACAAAGTCTTTTCCAATTCTTTTCAATCCAAGTTGTTTAGTCTAAACATGTTATATAGCCGCAATCGATAATAACAACTACAATCCTTTCCTTATATAACATGCGACGACTAAAACTAATAACTAAATCGAAATACAATCTTAAGGTTAAACATGCAACTTTCGGATTCCATCCAAATATTCCATAACATTTCAATCTTCAAATATATCTCATGCTTGTTTATATCCATAACTACAACAATATGTAATCTTATAACACTAAGAGAATAAGATTGTTACCTTGACAAACCTTAATCCAACTCCAAGATTCAAAGTCGCTCCTTAGCAACTTAGCTCCTTTCCTTGACACTCCAATCCGCTACTTGAAGCCCTTAGAAGTTCACAAACAACTTTCCTTCAATATCCAATCAAAACTATGAAAACGACTTAGGTTTTCACCTTGCGACTAATGCAAAAATGTGGTTTTTCCGGGATATTTTTATTGAGATATCCTTGTAATACCCTTAGGAACCTTGGTTTAAAGTATTGGGATTATTGAACCACAACGAAAAATTTCTTCTTCTTAAGATGCCCTAACCCGAGAGCTTTCTCAAACATGAACAAGTTTTCTAATTTTTCTCTAAGTGTTAGAGACTTGTCTTGCTATAAGGGTGCATATATAATTAAATGGATGGCCAAGATTAAAACACTTGTGGGGATAGGATGAAGGAGATTAAATATCAAGCCAAGTGGGCTCATTGACTTAGTCAATAATATCAAGCTTTGGGCTTGCAAGACTTGATCATCCAAGCTTGTCAAATGACCTTTATATCCTTGATCTAATTCGACCAAGACCATACTAGGGGTGACACGTGTCACCCTTCCATTCGTCGTAATATTTCATTTCCCGACATTTTCATAATTCTGATAAATTCTACGAGTCTCAAATCTTAGCGTCCTGATTTCTTACGTACGTTCTTATATAATTGTCCTGGAATTACGGGGTGTAACAATCCTCGTGACCCTATCACGTAGCGGGACCATCTCCAACCGACTCCACTCCATTCCATGCTATGGGTTGACCCAGAATTGGCCCACAACCCGACTCATCATCACACTTAACTCTCATTCTTGGTCTGAAATAATCTTACTACCCGAGAAGGCCTTGTACTTCTAAGGTCTCAGCGGTTACAGCGGCTCAAAATGGTGGAGGTGGCGGCGGATACTGTTCGTCAGAATTTCCCAGAGGCGTTGCGGCCCTGCAATGTGGCGCCGTGGCGCTGAGACTTCTGCAGCCTCTCAGGACATTCGGCGCCGCGGTCCTGTAATGTGGCGTCGCGGTGCTACACTATTTTCATGTTTTCAGCATTTTTCCGTGCTTCATATCCAATTCCCTTCACTTGTCATCACAACACAACCAAAAATACCAAAGGTGAGACTGTTCAATTTAAACTAATTGCATAATTTAAACATTGGGTTGCCTCTCAAGTAGCGTTGTCTTTAACGTCTTTTAGCCGGACGCAGTTAATCTTTACTAGTGCCCAGTGGATAATTCTGCGAACTGCTTGCAATCCGAACAGTTATTGTTGTAGGTCTCACTTCTCCTACAACACTTTTTTCAAACAAGGGCCTCATATCTAAGATTATCCCCCAATTACATAAGGCAGACTTGTCTTCTAGGCTCTCTATAATGTAGGGATCAATGAAACTCCCTACATATCTCAACTTTAGGGGGTGCCCTTGAGTGTATGGACTTTCTGGTTAGGGCTCAACAATGATAGTTGGTGGTGTCTTTTCTGTAACGGGTATAGGAAAACGAAATTTCAAGGAATCCAAAAAGGTGAAAAATTAGATCTCAATAACCTCTTCTTTCTCTACACCAACTATCTCTCTCAATTCCTCACTATTCTCAACAACTTGTTGTGGTTCAGGTTCCTCACTCTACTTATCACTCCCCACAACTGTGTCGCTAGGTAATTTTTTTTGCAGTACATTGATCACCATATCCATCAGCTGCCCTATTTGTGTATCCAAATTTTTGAGGGACACCCTTGTCTCAGCCATAAACTGAGTCTGGCACTTGGTGAGCACAAGTATGGTTGCCTGCAACTCATTTTGATCTTCCTGGAACATGTGGGTTAGGCTATTGTTGATGATTCCACTACCCTTGATAGTAGTAGTAGTCCATGTCCTTATTTTTCCAACTTTACCTACAAAATAAGAAAAACAACAAAAAGTGATAAAAAGATGCTCGCAGAACAAGTTAGAAACTTGTTCCTGGAGCAACCAAATTAGAAATAAAATAACAAAACTAAATATATACAAACTAAATTAGAAATAAGATTAGATAGTTCAATATTAAAAGTACGTCAGTCTCCGGCAACTGCGCCAAAAACTTGTTAGCCGATTTCCAATTGCTCACACAAGTGTACGTATCGTTACAAGTAATATAGTCTAGTAAGACCGAATATCGTCCACAAAGAATGGTTTCTAATTATTGAACGTCTATTCTAGGTTATCTATTTGGCAAACAATGGTTGATTTGGGTTTTTATCTAACACTACTAGAGTAATTGCAAGAATTAAATTAAATTACTTTGGTTTAATCACTTATGATGGAAATAGGGCTTCCAATATCCTCGACTATCCACTCTTTTCAATCTTTAATGCAACAAGAATGACTTCTTCTTCTACGTTAAGATAGCAGGTTAACTAGACTGTCTTATATTCCGGTTAAGATATATAATGTTACACCTCGTAGTTCCAGGGTATGTATGTGAGGACGTACGTAGGAGAATACGACATTAAGATTGGAAAGGAAGAAAGATTTGATTTTCCGACGGAAAATTTTCCGGAGTTTGAGAAGGAAAAAGGTTCGTTAATGGGAATTGGATTCCCAGATTTGGTATTCGGACTTCTGGGAATATAATAGAATTATGGAATTTTATTTCCGGATTTGGTCACGTGGGGCCCACGGAGAAAATTTACAGTTTTGTGGGGCCCACTTTTTTTTGAGATTTTGGATATTATGGATATTTTCGGAAGATGAAATATTTTGGACGAGTAGGGGGGCGACACGTGTCACCCCCATGTGGCCATGTTGGCCGTCTCTCTTGGACAAGTGGCCTTGGCCGAAATGTGGTGCCAAGTGGCAAGCCACTTGTCCCAACCTTTGTGTAGACATGTGGTGGGTGGGACCCACACACACTTGTCCCCCAATCTCACCACACACTTGCCTTGATCCTAGCCTTTGATTTATCTATAAATAACTCCCCCCCCCCCCCCCCCCTTAATTCAAGACTTCATCATCCACACTTGAGATTTACCAAGACAAAAATAATACTCCCTCCCTTTGTAATGCTTTCGGCCACCCCCCCCCCCACCACTTTGTGTAGAAAATCCTTCAATTGTTGTGGTATAATCCCTAATACCTTATCCTAGTGTCCCTAATAGTATTCTAAGTTATCTCAATACAAAGAGCCCGGAAATACTACTTTATTCCAATAGTCGCAAAATGAAACCCTAGGGAAATCTTCATATTTTGGATGAAGTATTAAGAGAAGTTGGTTAGGAACTTCTAAGGGTTGCTTGGAGTGGATTGGAGCGTAAGGAATAGGAGCTAAACGTTGCTCAGGATCGACTTATTAATCTTGGATAATTTTGGGCTTATCGAGGTAATGATCTTTGTCCTTCTATTGTAATTGGAGATTACATATTGTAGTAGTTTATAATTGAATTTATGATATGTGGAAGGAAAATTGAAAAGATATAGACTGTTGGTATATTGTGGGGCAGAATTGTACACGCCCGGTTAGACGTGTAATCCCTGTTGAGTTGTTGGCTTTTGGTAGCGGGCCTTGATATACGTGGAGATATATGTGGATGCGGGGGGGAGGTGCTGCCCAATTTTCCGTAGAATAAGGAACTGTATACTTAGAATGTTCTACGAAGAGAACTAGAAGTTGATAGATGTGTTGTGGTTGTTATAGGTGGATATACTACGCGCGGCATACTCGACTTGGCTAGTGGATTAAGACGAAGAGATATGTGATTCTTCCAATACTCTTGAGCATGATTGTTGTGAACTATATAGTACGGTAGACGTACGTGTGTGAAATGAATTTGGTTTGTTTAAAACATAAAGTGTTATAATGGCTTTATGGGAAGTTAGTTATAACAACCCTATGAAGATAAAAGAGAGACTTGATTTCCCGGGCCCGTGACTGGTGCCTTACCCGGGCACCCCAGTAGGCATACATCAGAGTAACCAGCGGAATATAAAAACAAGACATGAAACAATATGAAATGAGAAACAGTTTATCTGAGAAAAAGTTGCCTTTCGGCATATATATATACATCAAGAGTGAACAGTTACATCCCAACTTTACAACAGACTGCACAGGAAGTAAACAACTATGGCGGGACAGGCCCCGCCATACCTGAATGTACAAAATATCTACAACACGGTGAGAGTCGTACTAAAAGTCGAGCCTCCGGAGGAATGAGCTCGACACCAGAGTAAAGATCCTAAGAATGTGGATCTACCACCTGCTTCCCCTTACCTGCGGCATGAACGCAGCCCCCCGAAGGAGGTCAGTACAACAGGTACCAAGTATGTGAAACTGTAAAGTACTTTAAATGAAATCATATCATTTTAAAACTAATTTTACAAATATGTACGAAACAACCAATGTAACCGCACATAGTGCCACAGCATAACCAAAAGCAAAATAGATATAACATAACTGGTCTTTTCTAGGCCGCTAATGATCGAAGCTAGGCCAATCGCCCATAGTATCATTATGCGAGCCTAATCTCGAACTCCCGCAGTCCGCATAGGTCACATGCACCGCATGAGGTATTCTCGACGGTAGCTAACCCGCGCATCCTCCCGACTCGAGTCCGCATAGTCCTGTGGACGCATAGGCCATATAGACCCGTCGGGCGTAACACACCCGGAGTGATCAATCCCGAACTCCGCGCACTGCATGGGTCACACAGACCCGTATGAGGCATTCCTCGCATCGAGGGTGGCAAGTCCTCGGCATCATAACAAGTCAGGGGGGGTATGTGATATAATAACAGTACAACGGGCTTATCGTTTAACAACGTAAGCACAACAAGAATAACCCCCTTACACAACATCACAAGACACTAACACACGTAGCATCATAACATGTTTACTTATCAAACCATCTTACTACACTTTTCAGAAATCAATACAAGACTTTCATAAACAAATAAGTAAACCGTTCCTTTTATCTTTCTTAAGTCGTTATACCTAACTTCCTGTCACGACCCGAACCCGGCCCCGTGACTGGTGCCTTACCCTGGGCACCTAGTGATACAACATCAGAGAAAATCAGCGGAAATAATAACTTAAACAGGAAACAAGATACATCATAAGAAAATAGGCCAACCAAAACGGTCGCCTTCATGTATATATACATATCCGAACAGTTACAATCCTTTACAAACCCTGCCCACAACAGTACTACAGACCTCTAAGAGTGTAATAACAACTATGACGGGACAGGGCCCCGCCATACCCCTGAATGTACAAGAACCTACAACTCAGGGAAACATACCAAAAGATAAGCCTCCGGAGAAACGGAGCTTCCCAATACGCTGAACTGTGATCCTATGAGCGAGGATCCACAACCGATGTACCTCTACCTGCGGCATGAACGCAGCCTCGGGCGAGGTCGATAACAGGTACCAAGTATGTGAAACTGAAAATACTGTAATGAAATCACATTTCATCATTTTATAAAACCATTTCGCAATAAGTAAACAGTTATGTCAAGTAAGGGGACGCACATCCCCAAAATGATCACTCACACATAACTATGGGTCTCACGCCCATAATATCAATCATGCCCGTGGAACTCATTCCTCACTGCCGGCAGTACATGATGTAAAACAACACCCATATGTGAACCTGAACACTAGATCCTGCCTGCGTCATCAAAACCGATCGGGCCAAGTAGAATAGCCAACTACCAGTCCAAAAGCTAGTCATATCCCATCACGGGCAAGGTACGGAAGCCAACTACTACCCAAAAGCTAGCCACGAATCGCCGAGGCAAGTATCTTAAGCTAACGTCTGATAGCCTACCGCCTCACAAGATATGGCCGAGGCAAGTATCTTAAGCTATCTACCAGGCTACCGCAGACACGAAAATGACCGAACAAGTATCTAAAGTGTGCTCAACCACACGCATAAATCAAGCCCGTGATCGCCGTCACCGCGCAAGCTTCATGGATTAGCGGTCCATGACTAACAACTGAACCTCACAATGACCGCATGCCCCGGCATCTCACCTAGGAAGTCATGGCCATGAAACCATCCTACTGGACGCATGCCCGTGGATCATCCATCGCGTCAGCATGTCCAAAGGAAATCAATCAGATAGCCGCCCTCCTGAGAGTCACGATCTGAAACAACGATCGATACTCAAAGTGGACGATACTCGTGGACCACCCAACGCCGGTATGTCCAATCAATAAATCGATAGCCTACCTCCTGCAGAGTCACGACAACACATCAACAAAACACTTGCACATCAAAGACTATCACAACAAACATAGGCAAGTTCAACATGCATTCATTTTAATCAACAATCCGGGTTTCAAACCCAAAATACTACATACTTTCATTCTTTCAAAAGACCTCTTTACGTAAAAGCCACATGATACTAATACTTGTAGTATTAAAAACACGTTTTCCTTTCAAACCAAATTACTACACCTTCCGAAAATCTTTATAAGATTTTTTTAAAATCAAGTACTCTATACTTTTAAAACCAAGTGTTTTTCTTTTAAACAACATCAAGTATACTCTTTAAAACCCGATAACTTACTCTTTCCAAAAAAGTAACCTATACTTAAATCAAGTTACTTCTCCTTCCAAAACAAGTCGTTTATAAGTCAAGTCTCTTATCTTTCAAGATCAAGTCTCTTAACTTTCAAAATCAAATCTTTCTTTTATTTTCATAAAGTCGTTATAACTAGCTTCCCATAAAGCCATTATAACACTTTATGTTTAAAACAAACAAAACTCATTTCACACATGTGCGTCTACCGTACTATATAGTTCACAACAATCATGCTCAAGAGTATAGGAAGAATCACATACCTTTTTAGCTTAAACCACAAGCCAAGTCAAGTATGCCGCGTAGAAGATCCACCTATAAAGGCCACAATATATCTATCAATCTCTAGTTCTCTTCAGAGAATATTCTAAATACAAGATTCCTTATTCTACGTAAAATTGCAGACCTCCCCGCAATCACTTAAATCTCCTCCCCTATCCAGGTCCGCTACCAGGCCAACAACTCCCAGGGGATTACACGTCTAACCGGACGTGTTCAATTCTACTCCACAATAATACAATACCATCAGAATACAATCTATGTAAATACAGTTCAATTCTTTTCAATACTCATTCTATATATAGTATACTCAACTATATATTACTACAACATGTAATTTCCAATTACAATAGGGGGACAAGATTATTTACCTCGATAAGCCCAAAATTATCCAAGTTTATAAGTCGATCCTGAGCAACGTTTAGCTCCAATTCCTTACGCTCCAACCCGCTCCAAGCGACCCTTAGAAGTTTCCAATAACTTCTCTAAAAACTTCAACCAAGCTAGGATGATTTTTCTAGGGTTTCATTTTGCGACTATTGGAATAAAGTAGTATTTCCGGGCTCCTAGTATTGAAATAACTTTGGAATACTACTAGGGATACTAGGCCAAGGTATTTGGGATTATACAATAATACACCAAGTATTTCTACACAAGTGGGGGAGGGGGACGAAAAAGCACTACAAAGGGAGGGAAATATTTTGCCTTGGAAATTTTCAAGTGAGGGATGAATTACTCTTCAACTTAAGGGGGTTTATATAGAGGATTCAAGGGCCAAGATCAAGGTAAGTGTAGGGTCAAGATTGGGCCATGTGTGTGTGGGTCCCACCACACCACATGGCCAACGATTTCAAGCGCCAAGTGTTGTGCCATTTCGGCCAAATGGACAAGTGGCTAGCCACTTGTCCCACCAATTTCGGCCAAGTGTGCCACATGGGGGTGACACGTGTCGCCCCCCGACTCGTCCAAAATATTTCGTCTTCCGAAAATATCCAAAATACCGAAAATCTCAAAAACAAAGCGGGCCCCACAAAATCAGAATTTCTCCCGTGGGCCCCACGTGACCATTTCCGAAAATAAAATCTCATAATTCTAAAATAATCCAAGAAGTCCAAATACCAAATCTGGGAATCCAATTCCCATTAACGAACCTTTTTCTTCACAAAAACCGGAAACTTTTCCGTCGAAAAATCACATCTTTCTTTCTTTCCAAAATTTCTGTCGTATTCTCGTACGTACGTCCTCACATACATACCCTGGAACTACGGGGTATAACATTCTTTCCCCCTTAGAAACATTCGTCCCAAATGTTCCTTCTAAGTCTCCAAACAAACGTGTGCCGGTATAGTCTTCACTACTATACTTACGAAACCAATCACGCCATCAATGGCCATAGTATATCATACAAATCCAAGCTAACGAGGAAATCATTTCTAATCTCACAACAGCTCCCACTAGCTTCAATTTACTCTAAGGCCTATCTCCGGCCTTCACGATCCGATTCTGGTCGAACACATCCACGAACTCATACGATAGTTACCTAAACTTGGGCCTAGCACTCGTGACCTACCACCACGTGACCACCGAATCGACCCCACCTCATTCCGGGCTGCGGGTTGACCCGCGACTTGGCCTCAACCCGACCCGCTATCGCGCCCAAACTCTCTCGTTCCCCGATCCGGAACAATCTTACTAATTCACGTCATGAAAGCTACCACTTCCATCTTACACTACCCATGGAATTATCACACCAATACACCACGCATAAAACGCACTTCGACCAATATCAACCGAAAAATCTTTTACTCACGACGGCCTTACATCTAAGGTCTCAACGTGTAATATTCTAAGGTTCAAACCTTCCATACCCCCATACTTACCTTTCAACTAACCATGTTTTCTAACTCACAATTAACACAACGCTATCCGTACATAGCACACAACATGCACCCACCATAACAACATAAACAAGTCTCTTAAGGGCTAAAGATATCTCTGCAACTACTGCCTCACTTTCCCTGTGTCGCTCTAATCATAATCCACGCCTGCAGGCGCTAGCTATATAAGGCGATGAACCACCACCGATCCCGGCGTCGAAGTCTCTACATCTGTATACTCCTGACAAACTTCACCAAACGCCCCGCTGGGCCGTAGCATACAAGTCGCCGGCAAGACGACACACCGAGGATCATCCTCGCCTCTCTATCCATAGAACTCGCGAATCGCAACTCAAGAAATCCCGGTCTCATACCATCGGATCTAGGGTGAATCACGGTATCGCCGAACCACCGGCCTCGTCCGCCCTTATTCCCGCCACCACCTAGCTAGTAATCGGCTATCTCTCAACTCATATCTTGGCTCGCCGCGATCTCGAGGCTCGTATCGTGGCCTCGTAGAAACCGCCGCCGCCTAAACTCGGGCTAGCGGCGCCATAAAACTCGTTGTTCAAGTACTATCTCGGGTAATGACCAGGCTCGCGCTCGCATTTCCTCGCTTCGCAGCCTCTCACGCCTTGCCCTTCGGGCCCTAGTTGCCTTCGCAGAGGCATAATCGTACAAACGAATACGTCCGGCGGAGTCCAACTTATAACACGCCTCTAAGGCACGATCTCGGAGTGAGAAGAATGGAAACCAATCCTAAATGTCATGCACCTCCGATTATAGATGTGGTGCACAACACACCGATAATCAAGACTCTACTAGACACGGTCAGACACTTTCCGAGGACTAATCGCTCGATACCACTTTTGTCACGACCAACCTCGCCCGTGATCGTGCCTTACCTGGGACCCTAGTGATACAACATCGAGAAAATCAGGAAATAAAACTTAAACAGAAACAAGATACATCATAAAAAAATAGCCAACTAAACTGGTCGCCATGTATATATACATATCCGAACGATTACAATCCTTTACAAACCCCGCCACAACAAGCATTACATGCACTTAAGAGTGTAATAACAACTATGACGGACAGGGCCCGCCATACCCCGAATGTACAAGAACCTACAACTCAGTGGAAACATACAAAAGATAAGCCTTGAGAAACGGAGCTTCCAATACGCTGAATCGTGATCCTATGGCGAGGATCCACAACCGATGTACCTTTACTCGGCGTGAATGCAGCCGAAGAGGTCGATCTGACAATTACAGTATGTGGAAACGAAAATCGTAATGAAATCACATTTCATCATTTTATAAAACCATTTCGCAATAAGTAAAGCAGTTATGTCAAGTAAGGGACGACATCCCCAAAATGATCACTCGCACATAACTATGGGTCTCACGCCCATAATATTAATCATGCGTGGAACTCATTCCTCACCGGCGATACATGATGTAAAACAACACCCATATGTGAACTCGAACACTAGATCACGCTGCGTCGTCAAAACCGATCGGGCGAGTAGAATAGCCAACTACGGTCAAAAGCTAGTCATATCCCATCACGGCAAGGTACGGAAGCAACTACCGTCCAAAAGCTAGCCACGCAAGCCGAGGCAAGTATCTTAAGCTAACGTCTGATAGCCTACCGCCTCACAAGATATGGCCAGGCAAGTATCTTAAGCTATCTACGGAGGCTACCGCGTGCGAGAAAATGACCGAACAAGTATCTAAAGTGTGCTGAACCACACGCATAAATCAAGCCCGTGATCGCCGTCGCGCGGCAAGCCATGGATTAGCGGTCCATGTACTAACAACTGAACCTCACAATGACCGCATGCCCGGCATCTCACTCGGAAGTCATGGCCATGAAACCATCCTCGGGCGCGTGCGGTGGATCATCCATCGCGTCGGCGTGTCCAAGAAATCAATCGATAAGCCGGCCCTCCAGAGTCACGACGATGCGAAACAACCAGTCAATACTCAAAGTGGACGCATACTCGTGGACCACCCAACGTCAGTATGTCCAATCAATAAATCAGATAGCCGGCCCTCCCAGAGAGTCACGACAACACATCAACAAAACACTTGCACATCAAAGACTATCACAACAAGCATAGGCAAGTTCAACATACATTCATTTTAATCAACAATCCGGGTTTCAAACCCAAAATACTACATACTTTCATTCTTTCAAAAAGACCTCTTTTTACGTAAAAGCCACATGATACTAATACTTGTAGTATTAAAAACACGTTTTCCTTTCAAACCAAATTACTACACCTTCCGAAAATCTTTATAAGATTTTTTTAAAATCAAGTACTCTATACTTTTAAAACCAAGTGTTTTTCTTTTAAACAACATCAAGTATACTCTTTAAAACCCAATAACTTACTCTTTCCAAAACAAGTAACCTATACTTAAATCAAGTTACTTCTCCTTTTCCGAAAACAAGTCGTTTATAAGTCAAGTCTCTTATCTTTCAAGATCAAGTCTCTTAACTTTCAAAATCAAATCTTTCTTTTATTTTCATAAAGTCGTTATAACTAGCTTCCCATAAAGCCATTATAACACTTTATGTTTAAAACAAACAAAACTCATTTCACACATGTGCGTCTACCGTACTATATAGTTCACAACAATCATGCTCAAGAGTATAGGAAGAATCACATACCTTTTTAGCTTAAACCACAAGCCAAGTCAAGTATGCCGCGCGTAGAAGATCCACCTATAAAGGCCACAATATATCTATCAATCTATAGTTCTCTTCGTAGAATATTCTAAATACAAGATTCCTTATTCTCTGTAAAATTCAAGACACCTCCCGCAATCACTTAAATCTCTCCCTATCCAGTCCGCTACAGCCAACAACTCTGGGGATTACACGTCTAACGTCGTGTTCAATTCTACTCCACAATAATACAACGATCATCAGAATACAAATTCATGTAAATACGGTTCAATTCTTTTCAATACTCATTCTATATATAGTATACTCAACTATATATTACTACAACATGTAATTTCCAATTACAATAGGGGGACAAGATTATTTACCTCGATAAGCCCAAAATTATCCAAGTTTATAAGTCGATCCTGAGCAACGTTTAGCTCCAATTCCTTACGCTCCAACCCGCTCCAAGTGACCCTTAGAAGTTTCCAACAACTTCTCTAAAAACTTCAACCAAGCTAGGAAGATTTTTCTAGGGTTTCGTTTTGCGACTATTGGAATAAAGTAGTATTTCCGGGCTCCTAGTATTGAAATAACTTTGGAATACTACTAGGGATACTAGGCCAAGGTATTTGGGATTATACAATAATACACCAAGTATTTCTACACAAGTGGGGGAGGGGGACGAAAAAGCACTACAAAGGGAGGGAAATATTTTGCCTTGGAAATTTTCAAGTGAGGGATGAATTACTCTTCAACTTAAGGGGGTTTATATAGAGGATTCAAGGGCCAAGATCAAGGTAAGTGTAGGGTCAAGATTGGGCCATGTGTGTGTGGGTCCCACCGCACCACATGGCCAACGATTTCAAGCTCCAAGTGTTGTGCCATTTCGGCCAAGGGGACAAGTGTGCCACATGGGGGTGACACGTGTCGCCCACCCGACTCTTCCAAAATATTTCGTCTTCCGAAAATATCCAAAATACCGAAAATCTCAAAAACAAAGCGGGCCCCACAAAACCGTAAATTTCTCCCGTGGGCCCCACGTGACCATTTCCGAAAATAAAATCTCATAATTCTAAAATAATCCAAGAAGTCCAAATACCAAATCTGGGAATCCAATTCCCATTAACGAACCTTTTTCTTCACAAAAACCGGAAACTTTTCCGTCGAAAAATCACATCTTTCTTTCTTTCCAAAATTTCTGTCGTATTCTCGTACGTACGTCCTCACATACATACCCTGGAACTACGGGATATAACACTTCCCATAAAGCTAGTATAACTCTTTAAGCTTTTAAAACCAAGTATTACTTTTCTTTCAAAAATGATTCATAACTCTTTTGAAATACTTCAAGATTCTTATTATTTAAAACTCAAGTCAAAAGACCTCAGAGTAAAACCAATTTTAGTTAACACACGTACGTCTACCATACTATATATATATTTCAAAAATATCATGCTCAAGAGGATAGGAAGAATCACATACCTTCTCGGCGAAATTCACCTGCCAAGTCGAATATGTCGCGCGCAGAGTATCGACCTATAATAGTCAAATACGTCTATCAATGTCTAGACTACTCTGTAGAATATTCTAAGCGGAAGGTTCTTTGTTTTATGGAAAATTGGGCAGCACTTCCCTACCCGATACTACACAAGTCTACTATAAATACAGTCCTATGTAATTACAGTTCAATTCTCTTCTTTAATATCCTTATATACGATGTAATTACAGTTCAATTCTCTTCTATAACTTATACTCAATTCTAAACTACTATAATAAGTAATCTCCAATTACAATAGAAGGACAAGATTATTACATCGATAAGCCCAAAATTATCCAAGGTATAAGTCGATCCTGAGCAACTTTTAGTTCTTATTCTGAACGCTCCAATCCGCTCCAAGAAACCCTTAGAAGTTTCTAAACAACTTCTACTTAATACTTCAACCAACTATGAAGATTTCCCTAGGGTTTCGTTTTGTGACTAATGGATATAAAGTAGTATTTCTGGGCTTTTAGTATAGAGGTAACTTTGGAATACTACAAGGTATTTGGCTAAGGTATTTTGGAATAGTAACAATACTTTGGAGAATATTTTTCTACCAAAGGGGGGGGGTTTCGGACGAAACTACTAGGAAGGGGGGGAAGGACTTGGACGAGAACTACTAAGAGGGGGGAGGGATTTTGAGACTTGGAAAATGTTTAGTGGATGAAGAAGTCTTGCAACTTAGGGGGGGTATTTATAGGACCTTCAAAGGCCAAGATTCAAGCAAGTGGAGGGTGAAGATTTGGACATGTGTTGAGTGGGTCCCACTTATCCATCTACTCCACAAATATCTAGCAAAACATTGACCAAATGTTTAAGGCCTTTAAAAGGCAAAAAACGTGCCAACAATTCCCTCACCAAACCGTCCACTTGAGGGTGACACATGTCGCCCTCTCGTTGGTCCAAAATATTTTATCTCTCGGAAAAATCCGTAAAAATTTTAAATGTCGAAACCGTAATTTTTCCTTCGCAAGGTTCGGATTATTTTCTGTTAGAAGTTCAAAATTTCGCCCTTTGCCTAATTAAGGCTTAAACTTTTGTACGTACGCCCTCACGTACATACCCTGGAAATACGGGGTATAACATTCTCCCCTCCTTAGAAACATTCGTCCCGAATGTTCCTACTAGATTCAATCAAATCAGAAACGACATGGCTCCTCACAACTTAAACAATTTGCAACTGCCACACATGGCCACAACACAACACTTAAGCACATATGAAAAAAATTAAAACCAGCAAGTAGGAAAGTGAGTTACTTGGAGGTGTGGGGAATAAGTGAGGATACCTCTACCTCATGTCCTCCTCTGCTTCCCACATCATCTCCTCCCTGTTCTCGTTCCGCCATAAGACCTTGACGGAAGCCACATCCTTCGTCCGCAACCGCCTAACCTGACGATCGAGTATCGCTATGGGACTCTCCTCATACGATAACCCCTGGCCACTGGACATCGTCGTCGGGTGCACTCTAGATGGATCCCGATACATCTCTCAAAGATAGAAACATGAAAAACCGGATGCCGCCTCGGATCTGTCACGACCATCGGGCGTGGCGGTGCCTACCGGGCACCCTAGTGACACAACATCGAGTAATCAGGAACATAAAACAACAACATGAGATAACGAAATATAAAACAATAATCAGGAAAACTTGCCTTCGGCATATAAATAACCATCAACTCTTTTACAAATGAACAGCTTAATCCTTTTTACCAACCCTGCCCACAACAGTACTACAAACCTCTAAGAATGATACGACCACAATGGCGGGACAGGGCCCCGCCAAACCCCTGAATGTAAACACTTACGACAGTGGACTATACCACCGATAAGCCTCGAGAAACGGAGCTTCCCAACGCTTGTGACCACGAGAGCTAGGATCAACGATCGGGTGTACCTCAACTGCGGCATGAACGCAGCCCCGGAGGTCGATCTGGCAGTAACGAGTATGTGAAACAAAAATAAATCGTAAATGAAATCATAGTAGTCTATACAAAGCGAGAGACATGTATGATAACCAAACTACGATTCACCATAAATAGCGATCGTGTCAAGTCGTGGACTCACGCCCTCAAAGTCATCACTCCAATATAACTATGGGTCTCAAGCCCATAACATCAATCATGCCCGTGGAATACCTTCCTCACTGCCGGCAGTCTATGATAGAAAAACACCAAGGAATACACATGAACACCAGGTCCCACCTGTCCAAATAAAACCGTGCGGTAAGTGCGAAGGCATAGCCGACTACTAACACCACAGTGCAACAAGGTCATGAATCAGATCATAAGATCTGTCTGGGCGTCACATGATCAAAGCCGCCACTTGCCCGCAGATCTAATGTCGCGTCTAGTCCGGAACTTCCGCACTCGCGTAGGCCAATCTCATCGCCCGCATGAGGTATTCCGCATCGAGGTAGCTACTCCGGCATCGCCCCGACTTTCGAGTCGCGTACGCCACGCGACCGCGTGCCCATAAAGGACGACACTAACTCGGAACTCGTAGCTCGCGTAGGCCCCGGGACCGCATAGGTATTCTCGAATCATGGTCCTGCATCGCTGAGTCTACCCGCGTCGGAGGCGCTTAACCCCGGAATCACCTCAAGAGATGAATGCCACAATACTATCATAACGATAGTTAATAAGCACAATCGAGAAACCCTTTACACAAACATCACAAGATACTAACACACGTAGCATCCTAACACGCTTACTTATCAAAGCAACAAGAAAGTATTACAAGGCTATCACAAACCAATACAATCAAGTTATTCACACGAGGTACTTTCTACTAACAAGTTCGTATCTATCCCCAAAGTACTTCACACATTAAATCTAAGAAAAGATCTGCTTCTTTCACATAAGTCACACAATACCCGTAGTATAAAATAGAGTGATCGCCCTTTTAAGAAAACTAAAACTCTTACCTTTGTAAAATCAAGTAACAACATTATTTTCCAAACGCCCAAGTTTGCCTAATTTCAAATGTTCACGTTTCTTATTTTAGAAAGGTTTCAGAGTTCATAGTCTTATTCATTTAAGAATATAATTCTCTTTTAAACAATCGAGAAACATAAGTCTTATGTGAGTAGGATATTCTTGTTTATAACAATCTTATTACAATGACCATGATCTAGGAAATATCATTTTGTCTCATCTTAGCTTCTATGCAGATGGAAGTTTCTCGTTTTAATAATACTTAATTATTCAAAACATTTCCTTTTAACGTAGCGATGGTTTGTCGATACATTCGATTTCCAAATCAAGAAAGCATTCTTAAGCGCTATACCTAACTTCC
This sequence comes from Przewalskia tangutica, assembly GCA_029844215.1. Taxonomy (NCBI): domain Eukaryota; kingdom Viridiplantae; phylum Streptophyta; class Magnoliopsida; order Solanales; family Solanaceae; genus Przewalskia; species Przewalskia tangutica. Next base: position 18,158,341 of record CM056740.1, read on the forward strand.
CATAAAGCTAGTATAACTCTTAAGTTTTCAAACACCAAGTATTACTTCTCCTTTCAAAATGATTCAAAAATCTTTTGAAATACTTCAAGTTCTTTCTTATCATATAACAAGCCAGTTATAGTTCAAATCAGTTACCTTTTAAAAACCACATGTATCTTCTTACTAACATAAAGCTGTTATAACCAACTTCCCATAAAGCCGTTATAACACTTTATGTTTTAAACCACTCAAACACATTTAGCACGTATGCGTCTCACCGCACTACATAGTTCACACATATCATGCTCAAGAGATAGGAAGAGGTTCACATACCTCGCGACGAGTATCGACTCATAGCAAAACGCTCCAAGTACTTCCAAACGTCGGCTACTCCTTAAGCCACGTAGATCGCGCCACACGTAGTACATCAACCTATAAGGCCACAAGGCGCTTATTAACATTTAGATCTCATCGTAGAACATTCTACCGAAAATTCGGCGACCTCCCCCAACAGCGTAAACCTCCTCTCTATCGAGGCCTACCAAGCCAACCGGGGTTATACATCTAACCCTAACGGTACAATTCTACTCCACTGCATTACTACACAAGTCTCTTGTCTGACCCCATGTAATTCTGATTCGCTTCTTCGAGCTTAAGTCCAAGGACATTGCCACAAGCTATGTTCAGTTATATATATATAGTATACTTCAACTATATATTCCTACAACATGTAATATCCAATTACAATAGGGGGACAAGATAATTACCTCGATAAGCCCATAATTATCCGAGTTAAATGTCGCTCCTGAGCAAGGTTTAGCTCCAACTCCGGGCGCTCCAACCCGCTCCAAACCACCCTTAGAAGTTCTAACCAACTTCTACATAACACTCCAACTAACTATGGAGATTTTCCTTAGGGTTTCGGTTTTGTGACTGACGGAAAGTATAATAGTATATCTGGGCTTTTCGTATAGGTATAACCTTAGAATACAACAAGGTATACGGCTAAGGTAAATCTGGGCATTATAACAATACTTTTGAGAGTATTTATACACCACAAAAAAAAGGGGGGTATATACGAAAACAACCTAGGCTAGGGGGGGGGTACCCCACGGCTAGCACCTCAAAGGAGGGGGGGGAGGGCTCTCGGCCAAGGGGGCCTTTCAAAGGGGGAGAGGGGCTCTTGGACGAGAGTCAACAAGAGGGGAGAGGGAGGGATTTCACACTTAGAAACATTTAGGAATGGATGAAGAATTCATCAAAGGGAGAGGGGTATTTATAGCACAAGCCAAGGCCAACCAATGGCCAAGATTGAGCCAAGTGTTACACAAGTGTAGGGCCAAGATATGCCCAAGTGCCCCCTAGTCCCTACTCCTTAAAACCCTCACAAAAATCTACCAAAATATCTACCACTTGACACCCCCAAATCGTCCCATGTGCCGCCCACCTTGCCCACCAATGAGAGGGTGCCAAGTGCCGCCCTCTCGTTGGTCCAAAATGTTCCGTCTCTCGTAAAAATCCGAAAAAATGATAAAAGACATTGCCGTAATTTTCCCCTCGCATTTTTTTTAAAACTTTTGGTCTAAAAACGACTCTAACCGGGTGTTGTGCACAAATGCCATTCGGCGAGCCACTAGGCGGGGTGACACGTGTCACCCTCCTATTGGCCCAAAATAAAACATCTTCCGAAAATATCCATAATGGCCAAAATCTCGAAAACAAAGTGGGCCCCACAAAAACCGTAAATTTCTCCCGTGGGCCCCACGTGACCATTTTCGAAAATAAAATTCCATAATTCTCTAATATTCCAGGAAGTCCGAATACCAAATCTGGGAATCCAATTCCCATTAACGAACCTTTTTCCTTCACAAAAACCGGAAACTTTTCCGTGGAAAAATCGCCTCTTTCTTCCTTTCCAATCTTTCTGTCGTATTCTCGTACGTACGTCCTCGCATACATACCCTGGGACTACGGGGTATAACATTCTTCCCCCCTTAGAAACATTCGTCCCGAATGTTCCTTCTAAGTCTCAAAAACAAACGTGCGCCAATATAATCTTCACTACTATACTTACGAAACAATCCTTGCCACACATGGCCATAGAAACAACCGCACAAATACCCACATCTAAGCCCACGAGGAAACACCTCTAATCATCACCACAAAACACTTCTCACCGGGGTCTAAAATATACTTCCTTCGCCCCTTTCTCTTTACAAAAGAAATGATCACATCTATGCTCGCCATACATGCTCGCTTCTCTCTTTACTTGTCGTAGATACCACTTTGTCACTCTGCCTGAGGCATTAACCTTCTCAGGCGACCCAACAAATGGTACCACTTTTGTCACTTTGTCGCGAGCCTTGCTCCGACGACCCAACAAATGGTACCGTCGCTTGCGATCCCGAGGATCTCGTGACACTCGAACTCTTACCACATTACGATACGGCCGTTTCCAAAACTCGGTTACTATCTCTAACGTGGTCATCATTAATCGGGAACACTCGATGGATCTCGATACTTTCCGATCATAACAATACGAAAGACGAATCACGCCTCCTAAGTCGGACGGCAAAGCTAACATATGCAACCCGCCTATTCTTCACATGAACTCGTGGGCCCCAAGTAACTCGGGCTAAGTTCCCTTTGTTTCCAAAACTCGTCACACCCTAACCGGTGGTACTTTCAAGAAGACCGACCGTCGCTCAACTCTGGCGTCGTCGCCGATTATCCGCACGATTTCTCCGGTGCGTAACTTCTTCTAGACAAGCCGACTATCCACATCATTGGAACAAGCTGAACTAACTAATCGAACCTTGCCAACATCGAACCAATCGATCGCAACTTACACTTCCGCCCCTACAAGGCTTCAAAAGGCGACATCCGAACACCGAAATGGTAGCTTAAACACTACCTCCACAGAGACAACAATCCCCAACTATCCTCGAAATCAAACACCGGCGAGGCGAATGCGATCGAGACTTACGAGTTCTTAACACATGCCCGCAAAACTTCGAAACAAAAACAGCCGCACTGGCTCCACTGTCATTATAAGGTGAAGGTAGGCACCCTGCAACCTTACAACCTTTCGATAACTCAACACGCTAGTAAAACGGTCACGAAGAACACGATGGGCTGCCATCGGCCCGACCACTGGTCGAACGCATCCACGAACTCATACGCTGGTTAACTAAACCTGGGCCTAACACCTCGTGACCCTACCACAAGGCGGGACCACCACAACCGACCACCACCATACATGCGCGGGTTGACCCGCACGCCTCAACCCGACCCGACATTGCGCAAAACACTAGCTCCCCGAAGGAATAATTTCACAAATCATGTTACGAAAACCTAGCGGTCTTCCTAGCTCGACTACCTTCTTTCAAATCACGCTACTCAGGGACTTATCCCACGAACATAGCTCACGTGCACTATGCACTCCTATAAGGGTCAAACATAACACTACACCTTTACTCGAGATGGCCTTACCTCTAAGGTCTCTACGTATAACACTCTAAGGCTCACACCTTCTCTATCCCCCAAAATCTTACTCGGTTAACCCACCGTGATTTCTAATCACAACTAACACACTGCTATCAGAACATAGCACTTAAGGTATACCCTCTGGTAGCCAAATCCATAGCTAGTAAGGTCGCCTTGCAATCTAAATTCTCTGTTCGGCCGTGGGCGAAGGTTCATATATCATGGCGCAGAGAACCGCCGTCGCCGTGCTAAACTCTGCTGGGGCTAGTGACGTCGCAGAAATCCCCGAATGAAGCACTACCCTAGGTAATGATTGGGCCCGTGCCCTCGTGACCCTCTGTACTCAACTCGCAGTTCCCTCGGCTGCCTTGCCCTCCTGGGCCCGGGTTGCCCTACGCGGAGGCATAACGATAAGGGAAAGAATTTCATCAGAGGGTCCAACTTACAACACAGCTCTAAGGCACGATCTCAGAGTGAGAAGAATAGAAACCAATCCTAAATATCCTATAGCCTCACGATTATTGGTGTGGTGCAACACCCCGATAATCAAGACTCTCATCGATACGGTGCGTAGACACTTTCCGAGGATTAATCGCTCGATACCACTTTTGTCACGACCGGCGGGCGTGATCGTGCCTTACCCCGCACCCTAGTGACACAACATCGAGTAATCAGCGAACATAAAACAACAACGAGATAATGAAATATAAAACAATAATCTGTGAAAACTTGCCTTTCGGCATATAAATAACCATCAACTCTTTTACAAATGAACAGCTTAATCCTTTTTACCAACCCTGCCCACAACAGTACTACAGACCTCTAAGAATGATACGACCACAATGGCGAGACAGGGCCCCGCCAAACCCCTGAATGTAAACACTTACTACGACAGGGGACTATACCACTGATAAGCCTCCGGAGAAACGGAGCTTCCCAAACGCTGAACTGTGACCCTGAGAGCTAGGATCAACGACTGGTGTACCTCAACCTGCGGCATGAACGCAGCCCGGCGAGTCGCATCTGACAGTGCGAGTATGTGAAACAAAAATAAATCAGTAAATGAAATCATAGTAGTCTATACAAAGCAGAGACATGTATGATAACCAAACTACGCTTCACCATAAATAGCGATCGTGTCAAGTCGTGACTCACGCCTCAAAGTCATCACTCAATATAACTATGGGTCTCAAGCCCATAACATCAATCATGCGTGGAATACCTTCCTCACCGCCCGCATCTATGATAGAAAAACACCAAGGAATACACATGAACACGTGTCCCACTGTGTCCAAATAAAACCGCATGGGGTAAATGCGAAGGCATAGCCGACTACTAACACCAGCAGCACCAACAAGGTCATGAATCGTATCATAAGATCTGTCTGCATCACATGATCAAAGCCGCCACTTGCCCGCAGATCTAATGTCGCGGCGTCTAGTCTCGAACTTCCGCACTCGCGTAGGCCAATCTCATCGCCCGCATGAGGTATTCCGCGTCGGTAGCTACTCCGGCATCGCCCCGACTTTCGAGTCCGCACGGCCCACGCGACCGCATGCCCATAAAGGACGACACTAACCCGAACTCTCGTAGCTCCGCATAGGCCCCGTGACCCGCATGAGGTATTCTCGAATCATGGTCCTGCATCACCGAGTCTACCCGCATCGGAGCGGCTTAACCCGGAATCACCTCAAGAGATGAATGCCACAATACTATCATAACGATCGATAGTTAATAAGCACAATCAAGGGAAACCCTTTACACAAACATCACAAGATACTAACACACGTAGCATCCTAACACGTTTACTTATCAAAGCAACAAGAAAGTATTACAAGGCTATCACAAACCAATACAATCAAGTTATTCACACGAGGTACTTTCTACTAACAAGTTCGGGTATCTATCCCCAAAGTACTTCACACATTAAATCTAAGAAAAAGATCTGTTTCTTTCACATAAGTCACACAATACCCGTAGTATAAAATAGAGTGATCGCCCTTTTAAGAAAACCAAAACTCTTACCTTTGTAAAATCAAGTAACAACATTATTTTCCAAACGTCCAAGTTTGCCTAATTTCAAATGTTCACGTTTCTTATTTTAGAAAGGTTTCGTAGTTCATAGTCTTATTCATTTAAGAATATAATTCTCTTTTAAACAATCTGAGAAACATAAGTCTTATGTGAGTAGGATATTCTTGTTTATAACAATCTTATTACAAAGACCATGATCTAGAAATATCATTTTGTCTCATCTTAGCTTCTATGCAGATGGAAGTTTCTACCGGTTTTAATAATACTTAATTATTCAAAACATTTCCTTTTATTAACGCCGCGATGGTTTGTCGATACACATTCGATTTCAAATCAAGAAAGCATTCTTAAGCCGTTATACCTAACTTCCCATAAAGCTAGTATAACTCTTAAGTTTTCAAACACCAAGTATTACTTCTCCTTTCAAAATGATTCAAAAATCTTTTGAAATACTTCAAGTTCTTTCTTATCATATAACAAGCGCTTATAGTTCAAATCGCTACCTTTTAAAAACCACATGTATCTTTTACTAACATAAAGTCATATAACCAACTTCCCATAAAGCCGTTATAACACTTTATGTTTTAAACCACTCAAACACATTTAGCACGTATGCGTCACCGTACTACATAGTTCACACATATCATGCTAGAAGAGATAGGAAGAGGTTCACATACCTCGCGACGAGTATCGACTCATGCAAACGCTCCAAGTACTTCCAAACGTCGGCTACTCCTTAAGCCACGTAGATCGCGCCACACGTAGTACATCAACCTATAAGGCCACAAGGCGCTTATTAACATTTAGATCTCATCGTAGAACATTCTACCGAAAATTCGGCACCTCCCCGCAACAGCGTAAACCTCTCTCTATCGAGGCGCCTACCAAGCCAACGGGGGTTATACATCTAACCCTAACGGGTACAATTCTACTCCACGGTACTACTACACAAGTCTCAGAATACTGATCCATGTAATTACATTCGATTCTTCGAGCTTAAGTCCAAGGACATTGCCACAAGCTATGTTCAGTTATATATATATAGTATACTTCAACTATATATTCCTACAACATGTAATATCCAATTACAATAGGGGGACAAGATAATTACCTCGATAAGCCCATAATTATCCGAGTTAAATGTCGCTCCTGAGCAAGGTTTAGCTCCAACTCCGGGCGCTCCAACCCGCTCCAAACCACCCTTAGAAGTTCTAACCAACTTCTACATAACACTCCAACTAACTATGGAGATTTTCCTTAGGGTTTCGGTTTTGTGACTGACGGAAAGTATAATAGTATATCTGGGCTTTTCGTATAGGTATAACCTTAGAATACAACAAGGTATACGGCTAAGGTAAATCTGGGCATTATAACAATACTTTTGAGAGTATTTATACACCACAAAAAAAGGGGGGTATATACGAAAACAACCTAGGCTAGGGGGGGGGGTACCCCACGGCTAGCACCTCAAAGGAGGGGGGGGAGGGCTCTCGGCCAAGGGGGCCTTTCAAAGGGGGAGAGGGGCTCTTGGACGAGAGTCAACAAGAGGGGAGAGGGAGGGATTTCACACTTAGAAACATTTAGGAATGGATGAAGAATTCATCAAAGGGAGAGGGGTATTTATAGCACAAGCCAAGGCCAACCAATGGCCAAGATTGAGCCAAGTGTTACACAAGTGTAGGGCCAAGATATGCCCAAGTGCCCCCTAGTCCCTACTCCTTAAAACCCTCACAAATATCTACCAAAATATCTACCAATTGACACCCCAAATCGTCCACGTGCGCCACCTTGCCCACCAATGAGAGGGTGCCAAGTCGCCTCTCGTTGGTCCAAAATGTTAGCCTCTCGGAAAAATCCGCAAAAATGAGAAAAGACATAGCGGAATTTTCCCTCAAGTTATGTAAAGCGTTTAGTCAAAACGACTCTAACCGGGTGTTGTGCACAAATGCCATTCGCCAAGCCACTGGCGGGGTGACACGTGTCACCTCCTATTGGCCCAAAATAAAACATCTTCCAAAATATCCATAATGGCCAAAATCTCAAAACAAAGTGGGCCCCACAAAACCGTAAATTTCTCCGTGGCCCCACGTGACCATTTTCGAAAATAAAATTCCATAATTCTCTAATATTCCAGAAGTCGAATACCAAATCGGGAATCAATTCCCATTAACGAACCTTTTTCCTTCACAAAAACCGGAAACTTTTCCGTGGAAAAATCGCCTCTTTCTTCCTTTCCAATCTTTCTGTCGTATTCTCGTACGTACGTCCTCGCATACATACCCTGGGACTACGGGGTATAACAAGATCGGACGGCAGATCCAACTCATAGGCAACCTTGCCTACCCTGCGGACAATCTGATAAGGCCCAATGTACCTTGGGTTGAGCTTCCCTTTCTTCCCAAACCTCATCACACCCTTCATGGGTGACACCTTCAGGAAAACCCAATCATCAACCTCAAACTCCAGATGTCGACGCCGATGATCTGCATACGACTTGCCGACTCGGTGTCAAGAATCGCTCTGGATAAGCTTCACCTTATCCATCGCCACGAACCAGTGCGGTCCCACCAATCGCACTCGCACATCAAACCAACCTATCGGTGACCTGCACTTCCTCCCATATAAGGCCTCATAAGGCGCCATCTGGATACTGGAGTGGTAGCTGTTATTATACGCAAACTCTACTAGCGGCAAATGATCCTCCCAGCTACCCCTGAAATCAATAACACAGGCTCGTAGCATATCCTCAAGAGTCTGGATAGTACGCTCTGCTTGTCCGTCTGTCTGAGGATGGAATGCGATCGAGGCTCACCTGCGTCCCTAATCCCTTCTGGAAAGACCTCCAGAAGTTAGCCGTAAACTGGGCTCCTCTGTCTGATATGATAGAAATAGGGACTCCATGCAGTCTCACGATCTCTCGGATGTAAAGTCTGGCATAATCCTCGGCCGAAAAAGTCGTCCTGACTGGAAGAAAGTGGGCTGATTTCACACTGTCGACGATAACCCAGATAGAATCATGCTTCCTCTGAGTGCGAGGTAATCCTGTGATAAAGTCCATGTTGATCACCTCCCACTTCCAGGTCGGAATCTCTATCGTCTGCAACAAACCACCAGGCCTCTGGTGCTCTACCTTTACCTGCTGACAACACGGGCACTGAGCAACAAACTCTGCAACGTCCCTCTTCAAGCCATCCCACCAATACGGATCCGAGGTCGTGGTACATCTTTGTCTACCCGGGTGGATAGAGTAGCGCTGTGTGCTTCCCCTAGAACTCCCGCCAAGTCCGCAATATCCGGAACACACAACTCCCTCAAACCTTAGCACCCCATCAAAGCTACCTCAAAAGGACCCTTCCCCTCACGAAGAGCCGTATCACGATACCGTGTCAAAACCGGATCCTCAAACTGTTGCCTCTTCACCTCCTCGACGATGGAAGACTCGGCAACCTCTCGAACTCGAACCCCGCTATCGTAACCAATCAATCGGACTCCAGGCTCGCTAATCGATGTAACTCGCGGACCATGCCCTCCTCTGCCGCACAACCGATAGACTCCCATCGACCTACGACTAAGGGCATCCGCCACAACATTGGCCTTCCCGGGTGGTACAGATATCGACATCATAATCCTTGAGTAACTCTAACCACCGCCTCGCCGTAGTTCGGCTCCTCCGGTGAAGATATATCGAGGCTCTTGTGGTCTGTGCAAATATCCACATGAACCCCATACAAATAGTGCCTCAGATCTTGGCGTGAATCACGCTAACTCCAAATCATGGGTGGGGTAGTTCCTCTCATGCTTCTTAAGTTGTCGGGATGCGTCGCTATAACCTTGCCCTACCGCATCAACACATCCCGGCCGATGCCCGACGATCACAATACACCACATAGCCGTCTAGACCTGCGGAAGAGTAAGAATCGGGCGGTCGTCGGCCTCTCCTTCAAGAATCGAAACCCCGCCACAAGCATCAGTCCATCAAACTTAGCTCCTTCCGAGTCAACTTAGTCAAAGGGGCGAAATAGAAGCAAACTTTTCCACGAACCTCCGATAGTAACTGCAAGGCCAAAGCTGCGCACTGCCGGAGTAGTAGGTCTAGGCCAACTCCCGATCGCTTCGATCTTGGCGTATCCACCCGAATACCATCACCACATAATGTGCCCAAGAAAAGCCACCAAGCCAACCAAAACTCACATTTGGAAAACTTGTCGCATAACCGCTGGTCTCGAGAACTCTCAAGACAAGATCTCAAATGCTCGCATGCTCCTCGCTCTGGCGGAATAAACCAAGATGTCATCAATGAATACTATCACAAACGATCCAAAATGGCTTGAACACTCGGTTCATCAAATCCATAAATACCGCCGAGCATTGGTCAAACCGAAAGACATAACCTCGAACTCATAGTGCGTCATCGTCCGAATGCGATCCTAGGACATCCGCCTCTAACTCGCACTGATGAAAGCCCGATCGCAGATCAACCTTGGAGAAACATCTCGCACCGCAATCGTCGAACAAATCATCAATCCCGGGAAGGGGTATCGTTCTTAATAGTCACCTTGTTCACCGTAATCAACACACATGCGCGCGTCCGCCCTTCTTCACGAACAATACCGGCGCTCCCGGGGAGAAACACTAGGCACGATGAAGCCGCTTCTCCAAAGAAATCTCGGTCACCGGTCCTTCAACTCTCTCAACTCGGCAGTGCCATTCTGTATGGCGTAATGGAAATAGCCGAGTGTCCGCAAAGACATCGATACAAAACTCTATCTCCTCTCGTGAGGATACCCGAGGTCGTCTGGAAACACATCCGGGAACTCTCTAACTCATCGGGCCGGAAAATCTGGTACCGCAGCCTCGTGATCAAACACCGAATGAGATGGTAGATATACCCCTTCGCACCATCTTCCGGCCTTGGTAGGAAATAAACCTACCCCTCGGCGACACAGTGTTCCCCTCCCACTCAATAACCGGCTCCCCAGGAAACTGGAACCGTACCACTCTCTCCCTGCAGTCCACATTGGCGTAGCAAGAAGCTAGCCAATCCATACCCATAATCACATCGAAATCGGTCATATCCAACTCTATCAAGTCGGCTAGGGTCTGACGACTGCATAAAGTCACTGGGCAAGCCCTATATACCCGCCGAGCACAAACCGAATCACCCACTGGCGTAGCTACCTCGAAAGGGTCTATGGACTCAGGCTCTATCCCTATCCTACTAGCAATAAGGGGAGATATATAGGACAGAGTAGAACCCGGATCTATCAAGGCATACACGTCACAACATGAAACTGATAAAGTACCTGTGACGATATCAGGTGACGCCTCCTGGTCCTGCCGGCTGGTCAAGGCATAAATGCGGTTCTGAGGACCGCTAGAACTAGGACCCCTGCCACGACCTTTGTCGCGACCTGCTGGTCCCTGAGCACCACGCCTCCGGCGAGTAAATGAGTGAAGAAGACGTGAAAGACCGTAGGCTGACCCCTACCATCTGCTCTGGTCGGACAGGCTCTCGCATAGTGACCCTGCTGGCCGCAAGTGTAGTAAACTCCCGAGGTAGTATCACAACTCCTGCATGGAATCTACCACATCGGACACCGAGAGGACCTCGATCGGTTAGCACCGCATTGCTACCTGGAAGTCTCAAGTCCGGGGCCCGACCGCCCCGAATACCACGCTATCTCGAAGACGGTGTAGGAGTGCTCTGAGCTGGCTGTGGTGCAAATCTAGACTGCTGCTGAGGTCGTCCACCCCGAGAGCTACCAAAAGATCTGCCGCCTGGCGCCTTCTTCTGGCGATATCGCCGACCGTCGGCCTCTACGCTCCTCGTATCCAAGTGCATGAGCCTGCATGCGGGCAATGTCCATGCCCGGCTGAAGAGCTACACCTGCGCAAGACTCTGCCATATAATCATCTAGCGGTGGCGTAGCGGTGCACCACTGCCCTCCATATCGCTACCAACGCAGGACATATCGAGCCAACGAGTCGAACTCCACGTTGTACTCCCGGCGTGCGCCTCTGCGCCTCAAGATCAAAAATGCATCGGCGTGCTCTCTCATCCGTGGCGGCAAGAAATGAGTGAGAAATGCCTCGAGAACTCGTCCCATACCGAGGCGCATGCTCTCCCGGGATAGCTCCACGAATCAAACCCGATCATGCGGTATCACGCAGCCGATGCGAACCCAAGACCACCGACTCGGTCTCCGAAGCCTTGATCACTCTCATGATCCGTTGTAACTGTCGGATGAACTCCTGCGGATCATCCTCAGGCCTCGACCCGTAGAACTCTGGCGGGCTGCAACTCAGGAAATCCCGTAGCCTCAAACTATCCGACCTCGGGTGAACCACGGGTATTACTGGAATTGGAACTGCTGCATCCAGCCTATCCTCATGTCTGGCCACAATCCTGGCTAGTAACTGGGCCATCTCTCTGTAACCCATCTCCTCTGCTCCAGGTTGTGGGACTAGAGGCGCAGGTACTGTGGTCTCATCAGCCACTGCTGCGGCTTTAAACCCTGCTGGGGCCGGCGGCGTCATGGAACTCGCCGTCTGAGGTATCGCCTCGGGTATAGACGGGCTCGCCTCGTGACCCTCGTGTCCTACTAGCGCTCCTCGCGCCTTGCCCTTCTGGGCCCGGGTTGCCTTGCGTGGAGGCATAACTGATACAGAAAAGGAATACGTTAGAGGGGTCCAACTTATAACACAGCTCTAAGGCACGATCTCAGAGTGAGAAGAATGGAAATCAATCCTAAATATCCTATAGCCTCCTGATTATTGGTGTGGTGCACAACACACCGATAATCAAGACTCTACTAGATACGGTCTGTAGACACTTTCCGAGGATTAACTGCTCTGATACCACTTTTGTCACGACCCGATCCCGGGCCCGTGACTGGTGCCTTACCCGGGCACCCCAGTAGGCATACATCAGAGTAACCAGCGGAATATAAAAACAAGACATGAAACAATATGAAATGAGAAACAGTTTATCTGAGAAAAAGTTGCCTTTCGGCATATATATATACATCAAGAGTGAACAGTTACATCCCAACTTTACAACAGGACTACAGACCTCTAAGGAAGTAAACAACTATGGCGGGACAGGGCCCCGCCATACCCTGAATGTACAAAATATCTACAACACCAGGGAGAGTCGTACCCAAAAGTCGAGCCTCCGGAGGAATGGAGCTCCTGACACCAGAGTAAAGATCCTAAGAATGTGGATCTACCACCTGCTTCCCCTTACCTGCGGCATGAACGCAGCCCCCCGAAGGAGGTCAGTACAACAGGTACCAAGTATGTGAAACTGTAAAGTACTTTAAATGAAATCATATCATTTTAAAACTAATTTTACAAATATGTACGAAACAACCAATGTAACCGCACATAGTTCCACATCATAACCAAAAGCAAAATAGATATAACATAACTGGTCTTTTCTAGGCCGCTAATGATCAAAGCAAGGCCAATCGCCCATAGTATCATTATGCGAGCCTAATCCTGGAACTCCCGCAGTCCGCATAGGTCACACAGAGACCCGCATGAGGTATTCCTCGCATCGGGGGTAGCTAACCCGCGGCATCCTCCCGGACCCCCGAAGTCCGCATAGTCCTGTGGACCGCATAGGCCATATAGACCCGCATCGGCGTAACACACCCGGAGTGATCAATCCTGAAACTCCCGCAGCTACGCATGGGTCACACAGACCCGCATGAGGCATTCCTCGCATCGAGGGTGGCAAGTCCTCGACATCATAACAAGTCAGGGGGGGTATGTGATATAATAACAGTACAACGGGCTTATCGTTTAACAACGTAAGCACAACAAGAATAACCCCCTTACACAACATCACAAGACACTAACACACGTAGCATCATAACATGTTTACTTATCAAACCATCTTACTACACTTTTCAGAAATCAATACAAGACTTTCATAAACAAATAAGTAAACCGTTCCTTTTATCTTTCTTAAGTCGTTATACCTAACTTCCCATAAAGCTAGTATAACTCTTTAAGCTTTTAAAATCAAGTATTACTTTTCTTTCAAAAATGATTCATAACTCTTTTGAAATACTTCAAGATTCTTATTATTTAAAACTCAAGTCAAAAGGCCTCAGAGTAAAACCAATTTTAGTTAACACACGTACGTCTACCGTACTATATATATATATCAAAAATATCATGCTCAAGAGGATAGGAAGAATCACATACCTTCTCGGCGAAATCCACCTGCCAAGTCGAATATGTCGCGCGCAGAGTATCGACCTATAATAGTCAAATACGTCTATCAACGTCTAGACTACTCTGTAGAATATTCTAAGCGGAAGGTTCTTTGTTTTATGGAAAATTGGGCAGCACTTCCCTACCCGATACTACACAAGTCTACTGTAAATACAATCCTATGTAATTACAGTTCAATTCTCTTCTTTAATATCCTTCTATACGATGTAATTACAGTTCAATTCTCTTCTATAACTTATACTCAATTCTAAACTACTATAATAAGTAATCTCCAATTACAATAGAAGGACAAGATTATTACCTCGATGAGCCCAAAATTATCCAAGGTATAAGTCGATCATGAGCAACGTTTAGCTCCTATTCTGAACGCTCCAATCCGCTCCAAGAAACCCTTAGAAGTTTCTAAACAACTTCTACTTAATACTTCAACCAACTATGAAGATTTTCCTAGGGTTTTGTTTTGTGACTAATGGATATAAAGTAGTATTTCTGGGCTTTTAGTATAGAGGTAACTTTGGAATACTACAAGGTATTTGGCTAAGGTATTTTGGAATAGTAACAATACTTGGAGAATATTTTTCTACCGGGGTTGGAGGAAACTACTAGGAAGGGGGGGGGGAAGTACTTGGACGAGAACTACTAAGAGGGGGGAGGGATTTTGAGACTTGGAAAAATGTTTAGTGGATGAAGAAGTCTTGCAACTTAGGGGGGGTATTTATAGGACCTTCAAAGGCCAAGATTCAAGCAAGTGGAGGGTGAAGATTTGGACATGTGTTGAGTGGGTCCCACTTATCTATCTACTCCACAAATATCTAGCAAAACATTGACCAAATGTTTAAGGCCTTTAAAAGGCAAAAAACGTGCCAACAATTCCCTCACCAAACCGTCCACTTGAGGGTGACACATGTCGCCCTCTCGTTGGTCCAAAATATTTTATCTCTCGGAAAAATCCGTAAAAATTTTAAATGTCGAAACCGTAATTTTTCCTTCGCAAGGTTCGGATTATTTTCTGTTAGAAGTTCACAATTTCGCCCTTTGCCTAATTAAGGCTTAAACTTTTGTACGTACGCCCTCACGTACATACCATGGAAATACGGGGTATAACAGTGTAATCCCTGTTAAGTTGTTGGCTTTTGGTAGCGGGCCTTGATATAAGTGGAGATATATGTGGATGCGGGGGGGAGGTGCTGCCCAATTTTCCGTAGAATAAGGAACTGTATACTTAGAATGTTCTACGAAGAGAACTAGAAGTTGATAGATGTGTTGTGGTTGTTATAGGTGGATATACTACGCGCGACATACTCGACTTGGCTAGTGGATTAAGCCGAAGAGATATGTGATTCTTCCAATACTCTTGAGCATGATTGTTGTGAACTATATAGTACGGTAGACGTACGTGTGTGAAATGAATTTGGTTTGTTTAAAACATAAAGTGTTATAATGGCTTTATGGGAAGTTAGTTATAACAACTTTATGAAGATAAAAGAGAGACTTGATTTCGAAAGATAAGAGACTTGACTTATAAACGACTTGATTTCAGAAAAGGAGAAGTAACTTGATTTAAAAGTATAGGTTACTTGTTTTGAAAAGAGTAAGTTACTTGGGTTTTAAAAGTATACTTGATGTTGTTTTAAATGAAAAGCACTTGGTTTAAAAAGTATAGAGTACTTGATTTTAAAGGCCTTGTAAATATTTTCTGAAGGTGTAGTAATTTGGTTTGAAATGAAAACGTGTTTTGATACTACGAGTATTAGTATCGTGTGACTTTTACGTAAAAAGAGGTCTTTTTGAAAGAATGAAAGTATGTAGTATTTTGGGGTTGAAACCCGGATTGTTGACATAAAATGAAAGTACGTTGAACTTGCCTATGCTTGTTGTGATAGCCTTTGTTGTGCAAGTGTTGTATTCCTATGCTACCGCGTCTCTCGATGGAGGGCCGGTTATTCTGGTTGATTTCTTGGACATACTGACGAGTTGGATGGTCCACGGGTATGCTTCCACTATGAGTATTATCTTGTTATTTCCTTTGGACATACTGACGAGTTGGATGGTCCACGGGTATGCGTCCACTAGGATGGTTTCATGGCCATGCTTATATCGAGGTAAGATGCTGGGGCATGCGGCCATTGCGCGGGTTAAATTCCTGGGTTATGTTATTAGTCCATGGACCGCTAATCCATGAAGCTTGCCGCAGTGACGAGCGATCACGGGCTTGATTTGTACATGTTGTTACAGGCGCACTTTAGATACTTGTCCTGGTCATTTCTCGTGTATCGGCAGGCACTGGTAGATAGCTTAAGATACTTGCCTCAGTCATATCTCGTGATACGGTAGGCACTAGTACGTTAGCTTAAGATACTTGCCTCAGCCAGTTGCGTGGCTAGTTTTCGGATCTGGTAGTTGGCTTTCGTACTTGGCCCGTGAAGTTTTATGACTAGTTTTCGGATCTGGTAGTTGGTTATTCTACTTGGCCCGATCGCGTTTATGACGCAGGCAGGATCTAGTGTTCAGGTTCACATGTGGGTGTTGTTTTACATCATGTACTGCCGGCAGTGAGGAAGGAGTTCCACGGACATGATTGATATTGTGGGCGTGAGACCCATAGTTATGTGTGAGTGGTGATTTTGAGGACATGCGTCCCTTACTTGACATAATTGTTTACTTATTGCGAAATAGTCTTTTAAAAATGATGAAATGTGATTTCATTACAGTATTTTCAGTTTCACGTACTTGGTACTGTTATCGACCTCGCCTTCTGCGTTCATCTGCGCAGTGGAGGTACACCGCTTGTTGATCCTCGCCATAGGATCACGATTACGATTTGGGAAGCTCCGTTTCTCCGGAGGCTTATCTTTTGGTATAGATTCCCAGTTATTGTAAGTACTTGTACATTCAGGGGTATGGCGGGGCCCTGTCCCGTCATAGATGTTATAAAAACTCTTAGAGGTCTGTAGTACTGTTGTGGGAAGGGTTTGTAAAGGATGTAATTGTTCAGTTTTGTATATATATGCAGAAAGGTGACCATTTTGGTTAGCCTGTTTCTTATTTCATATCTTGTTTCATGTCTATGATTTTATTTCCGCTGGTTTTTCTCTGATGTGTTATCACTAGGGTGCCCGGGGTAAGGCACCAGTCGCGGGCCCGAGGTCGGGTCGTGACATATAATCACTCAACCCCAGTGCAGAAACCTTATATATTTCTATGATAGGTTTTACCACATAGGAGGATTAAGAACAATAACCTATAATGCTACACAAGTATCGGAGTACTTTCGTCCGCGATTTTAACTTATGTCTATTCAATTACAGCATATCCAAATCTCTCATCTCGGTTCTTGATTCGAAATCATATAGATTATGTTAATTAGTGATCAGTTAACTATCAAACATTCATACCAATCTTGAATTAATCTTAATCAATTGAAGAAGAAATCAAACTAATGCATTAATTCATGAAAAATAGTTTCAAGTGATTCAATAGGAAAGCCCTAATAAAGTGTTTAGCTCCTATTCATAGACATGCTAAGAACTAATACAAATCCAAACATGATCTGAATTGAAATAAAGAAAAGAAAAGAAAAGAAAATACTTAGAACTAGGTCTCCAATCTTGTAGCCTCCAAGGTTGTGATATGTTGTCCGTTTCAAAGTACCTCTCCAAAATTTGTCTCAAGGGCTTAAATATGCTGCAAAAATCGTGTGCCCTGGACCCTTCTGCCCCTGGCCAATTTCACTTCGGATCTGGAAAATCCCGCCTTGGCGCCGCGGCCTTGTAATGTGGCGCCACGACGCTGAAATTCCTGCGGGCTCTGTGATTAAATGGCGTCGCGGTCATGCTGAATGGTGCCACGGCGCCGCTCGCGTTCGTCCGACTCTCCAATTTTCGACCTTTTTGCCTCGGGACCCTCCTTTTATGCCCAATTTTCGCTCCTTTTCGCCATTTTGCCTTTTTGAACCGCTGTAACTCAAAAGAAAGAAAAATGACCCTAACACGACACTTATTTAAACGAAAATGAAAAAAATACTAATTAAAAATGACTCAAAAACATATACAAAATATACCTAACACTAACATTCTAAGTCAACATTTAGAAAACAAATAGCACGATATAATAAGATTTATTAATGACAAAATGCTAATTTCTTCAAAATGCAAATCTCCAATTGAGACAATAATAATGTCATATCTGTAAAGTTAAGAAAAATGAAAACAGAAAAGAAAAAACAAATTCAAACAGGAGGCTACTTCATTCTTCTATTCTATGTTTATATTATGAAGACACAAACATTATTGGCCGAAGAATATTATGGTGTTTCTATTTTTAAATATTTTTTTGTAAATTTACTAATAAAAAGTAATAAGAGTATTAGAAAGGGAAAATAAGATATTTATCAGGTGGTGGTTAGTTCAGGTAGGAGACACAATATAAATAACTTTTTTCATGAGAGATTATTTTTTAATTCAATCATACTCACTAATACTTTTTCATACAAAGCATAAAGAGATGAATACAATAACAACATATTCAATAAAATCTTACAACGAAAGCACAAAGAGGCGAATGATTGGAAAAATTATAATTAATATGTTATAAATAAATTAGATTTTTTTTAATTATAAAATAAAAAAATTAACCAAAATATGAGAAACTACAAAGAAGACGAAATTAAATTTAGGGTCTGTTTGACCAAGCTTCTGGAAAGGTGTTTCTGTTTTTGAAGTAGTTACGTAAGCTTGATTTACGAAGTGTTATCGTATTTCGCAGTATGTACGTGAGGGCGTACGTACAAAAGTTTTTAGCCTTAAGTAGGCATAAGGGTCGAAATTTTGTTCACAACCCACGAAAAGAATTGTTTTGCGACAAAACGTTTTCCAAACTTTGCGAAGAGAAAATTTCGGTTGCAACATTTATAATTTTTGCGGATTTTTCCGAGAGATGAGATATTTTGGACCAACGAGAGGGCGACACTTGTCACCCTCAAGTTGGCGGATTTGTGGGCGTTTTCTTGGACGATTTCAAGTCATGGAGTAGGTAGGATATTTGTGATATTTTGTGTGGTAGATGGATAAGGTACACTTGCCCAAATCCTCACCCTACACTTGCCCACCACTTGTCTTAATCTTGGCCATTGATTGGCCTATAAATACCCCCCTTAGTTGAAGGATTTCTTCATCCACAAATCATTTTTCCAAGTCTAAAAATCCCTCCCCTCTTAGCAAAGCTCTCGTCCAAGAGCTCCTCCTCCCCCTTTGTGAGGCCTTGGCCGAAACCCCCCCTCCCCTTTCCTAAGTTGTTTTCGTAAAATACCCCCCCCCCCCGTGGTAGAAAAGTATTCTCCAAGTATTGTTACTATGCCAAAATACCTTGGCCCAAATACCTGGTAGTCTTCCAAGGTTACCCCTATACTAAAAGCCGAAATCTTGTTATACTTCCTTGATCCCACAAAAACGAAACCCTAAGGAAAATCTTCATAGTCGGTTGAAGTGTTAAGTAGAAGTTGTGTAGAACTTCTAAGGGTTCTTGGAGCGAATTGGAGCGTTCAGAATAGGAGCTAAACGTTGCTCAGGATCGACATATAAACTTGGATAATTTTGGGCTTATCGAGGTAAATACTCTTGACCTTCTATTGTAATTGGAAATTACATACTGTAGTAGTATAGAAATGAATATAAGATTCATAGAAGGATATTACAGAAGAGAATTGAACTGTAATAGAAGGATATTAAAGAAGAAGATTGAACTGTACTTACATAGGACTGTATTTACAGTAGATTTGTGTAGTTTGACGGGTAGGGAAGTGCTGCCCAATTTTTCGTAGAATCTTGTATCTAGATTTATCCTACAGAGTAGTCTAGACGTTGATAGACTTATATGACCGATATAGGTTGAAGTACTGCAAGTAGAGTATCCTACTTGAAGGGTGGAAAGGGCTAGCCGGATTACAGTACTTTGGAGTTATTTGCTAATAGTCGATAATCGTCGCGATGTATGTGATTCTTCCTATCCTCTTGAGCATGATATTTTAAAAGAATATATATAGTACAGTAGACGTACGTGTGTTAACTGAACGTGGTTTTACTCCGATGTCTTTGACTTGAGTTTTAAATAATAAGAATCTTGAAGTATTTCAAAAGAATTAAGAATCGTTTTTGAAAGAAGAGTAATACTTGGTTTTGAAAGCTTAAGAATTATACTAGCTTTATGGGAAGTTAGGTATAACGACTTAAGAAGATAAAAGAATGGTTATTGATTTTAGAAGTTAAGAGACTTAATCTTAAAAGATAAGAGACTTGACTTAATTGAATTGATGTGAAAGTTGTTAAGAAGTGTGAAACCTCATTCGTGAGTAATGAGTACTTGGTTTTTAAAGAATAATGTTTCTTGATTTGGAAATGAGAATAAAGAACTTGATTTCTAAAAGAGACTTGAGGAAATTAAAGAGTTTTGGTTTAAAAGAAAGGCATTGTTTTGTCTTAAAATTGGTTTAAAACATAAAGTGTTATAACGACTTTATGGGAAGTTAGTTATAACGACTTTATGAAACGAAAGAATGGTTTTATCATTGGTTTTAAAGTGGTAACTTGACTTTAAAAGGAGAAGTGGTTTGGTCTAAAAAGAAGGCATGGTATTGCCTTAATTTGGTTTTAAAAGGAAAGTATGGAAGTTGATTTGGTTTACTTAAAAGATGTTAGTCACTCTATCTGCGTATCGGGTGACCTTTGTAAAAGAAATTGATCCTTTAAAAAGAGTTTAACATACGTAGTACTTTGGGGTTAAAACCTGTACCTTGGCATAAAATAAAAAGTACCTTGAGTTGTGTGTAACTTTCCTATGTTTGTGTGTGATAGCCTTGTTGTGCAAGTGTTGTATTCTTTTGTTACGCGTCTCGAATGGAGGGTCGGTCGTGTTATTCTTGATCATTTTGGACATCGACACGAAGGGTGGCCCGGGTATGCTTCACTATGATAGTCCATGGGCATCTTGACTCGATGGAAGGTCCACGGGTATGTGGCCACGATGAGGGTCCGTTCCCTGTTGATAGTGTAATTCCATGGACTAGCTCCCCATGAGGTTTCTTGATCGACGCTTGGTATCCGTGGTCGGCTTCGTACTTGCCGCCTCGTGGTGATTCGGCCTTGGTACACAGTAGTTAGCCCTCGCGCTTGCCAGATTCGGTTTAGTGACGAAGTCTCGTGATCTGACGCGGTACACGGTAGTTAGCCCTCGTACTTGCCCGGTCGACTCGTGACACGGCGCGGTATCGGTAGTCGGCTTCGTACTTGCCCCGTGTCAGCTTCGTGGTTTGGTTGTATAGTATTGTTAGTACGGCTTTGGCATCAGGTAGGACTTGGTGTTCATATGTACTCCTTGGTGTTATTATATCATAGACTGCCGGCAGTGAGGAAGGTATTCCACGGGCGTGATTGATGTTGTGGGCGTGAGACCCATCGTTATATTTGAGTGATGACTTAAGGGCGTGAGTCCCTGACATTGACATGACTGTTTATTTATTGTGAAATGTAGTTTGGTTATCATACATGTCTCCTGCTTTATATAGACTGATATGATTTCATTTACAGTATTTTCAGTTTCACATACTTGGTACCTGTTATCTTGACCTCGCCCGGGGGTTGCGTTAAATCTGCGCGGTAGAGTACACCGGTGTTGATCCTCGCTCTTAGGATCACGTTCGGCGTTAGGAAGCTCCGTTTCTCGGAGGCTTATCTTTTGGTATGTTACCACGAGTTGTAGGTTCTTGTACATTCAGGGGTATGGCGGGGCCCTGTCACGTCATGTTGTATAAAAACTCTTAGATGTCTGTAGTACTGTTGTGGTCAGGGTTTGTAAAAAGGATTAAACAGTTCGTTTTGAAAGATTTGTATATATATATTATTGGAAGCGTAAGTTTGGTTGGCTTTGTTTATGATCATATATCTTGTTTCATGTTTAAGTTTTATTTCCGTGATTTTCTCGATGTTGTATCACCAGGGTGCCCGGTAAGGCACGATCACGGGCCGGATCGGTCGTGACAAAAGTGGTATCGAGCGATTAATCCTCGGAAAGTGTCTACGCATCGTGTCTAGTAGAGTCTTGATTATCGGTGTGTTGTGCACCACATCTATAATCGAGGAGGCTGCGAGACATTTAGGATTGGTTTCCATTCTTCTCATTCGAGATCGTGCCTTAGAAATTTGTGTGATAAGTTGGACCCTCTCGACGCATTTCGTTTTTACGATTATGCCTCGCGCAAGGCAACCGGGCCCGAATGGGAAAAGCGGCCAAAGGAGGCTGCTAGTGAGATCTGAGAGAGAGTGCGAGGCGCGAGCGAACATTACGAGATAGTGCTTGAGGCGGGTTTTGCGCCGCCACCGCAGCGAGTTTAGAGCGCGGCGATGGGCGATGAGACCACGATGCACTGCACCTCCGGTCCACGGCTGGGCGGAGGTTGGGGTACAAAGATGGCCCGATTCTTGGCGGGATCGTGGTCGAACGTGAGGATAAATTTGGATCTGGCGATTCAGTTCGATAGTACCCATGGTTCACCCAAGATCGGATAGTTTGAGGCTACGGGACTTTACGAGTTGTAGCCGCCCGAGTTCAACGGGTCGAGGCACGAGGATGATCCGCAGGAGTTCATCAAGCGATTCTGACGGATCGTGAGTGATCAAGGCTTCGGAGACCGAGTCAGTGGTCTTGGGTTCGCATCGGTTGCGTGATACTGCAGTCGACTGGTTTGATTCGTGGGAGCTGTCCCGGGGAGAGCATGCACTTCCAGCTGTATGGAACGAGTTCTCAGAGGCATTGCTTGCACATTTCTTGCCTCCGAGCGAGGAGGGCTCGGCCGACATATTTTTGGTGTTGAGCGCAGCGGGTGTACGGTTGGAGTACAATGTGGAGTTCGACTCATTAGCTCGGTATGTTCCGCGTTAGTAGCGATATGGAGGGCGAGTGCACCGCTACATCACCGGCTCGATGACTACTTGGGATAGGCTTGTTCGGGTGTAGCTCTTGGCCGCATGGACATTGCGCATGCGAGCTTATGCACTTGGATGTGAGGCGGAGAGGTCGGCGGAATGACGAATCAGCGAAGAGGCGAGCAGCGAGGTCCTTTGATAACTTTCGAGCGGACCGCCTCGTGACTAGTTATGTACCTCCGCCCGATGCAGTGGTCCTCGCGGCTTTCGGGACGCCGGGATATTCGGGGCGGTCGGGGCTCCTGTGTTTGATTTTCGGGAGTAGGAGTGCTCGCGGATGAGTCGCCCTTGTCTCGGTGTGGTCGTTGTGGAAAACTTCATAGGGAGAGTGTCGTACTAACTTGGGAGATTGTTATTCTTGCGGCCAGCGGGCCATCTGCGAGAAGGCGTCCAGGCCGAGTAGCACTGGTAGGATAGCCTGAACTCTACGAATCGATTGCGGGTTCTTCACCTTTCATAGCTAGGCGGGATGTTCATACAGCGTGAGCCACGGCCAGTCGCGGTGGAAGTTCCCAGTTTTAGCGGTCCTTTGAACCGCCTATCTTTCAGGTATATCCTTAACCCTCTAGAGTTTTGCATGCGTGATACGATGATTATATGTTGAGTACTATGTACAGATAGCATTGTGTATATTGTGGTTTAGAGACATGGATAGTTGAAAGAATACGTGTGGGGACAGGGAAGGTATGAACCTTAGAATATTACACGTTGAGACCTTAGATGTAAGGCCGGCTTGAATAAAAGATTTTACGGTTAGTCTTTGTCGAAATACTTGGTTTGCGTATAAATGTATTGTGGGATATTTCTGTAAGTTGTGTAAGATGAAAGTGGTAGCTTTCTGGACTTGAATAGGTAAGATTGTTCCGGGTCGGGAGAACAAGTGTTTGGCGACGGAGGGTCGGGTTGAGGACGTGTTGCGGGTCAACCGTGGCGAATAAGGTGGGTCGGTTAGGTGGTCCCGCCAGGTGGTAGGGTCACGAGGGTGCTAGGCCCAAGTTTAGATGACCATCATATGATTTCGTGGATATGTTCGACCAGAAGCGGATCGTGAAGGTCGGGAATAGCCTTAAAGAAGATCGAGGCTAGTAAGATGACCAAGTTTGGAGGTAGTGGCTCCAGAAATTTTGGGAACTGAAGTAATGACTGAAGTATGGTACGTATACTGGGAGAGTTCAAGTGATTACGATGAGTAAAGAAAGAAGTGAACGTGTGTTAGCAGAATAAAAGAGATCATTTTGTTGTGAAGTGAAGATGCGATGGGAGTATCCTTTAGACCAGGGTGGAAGCTGTTGTGATGTTAGGGGTGATTCCTCGTAGACTTGGATTAAGTATTGGAGCGTGTGTTATTTTGTGGCCATGTGTGGCATTGGCAACTTGTTTAAGTTAAGAAGGAACTTCATCGTTATCCGTCTTGAGAAGGAACATTCGGGACGAATGTTTCTAAGGAGGGGAGAATGTTATACCCCGTATTTCCAGAGTATGTACGTATGGGCGTACGTAGAAAAGTTTGAGCCTTAAAGTTAGGCAAGGACGAAATTTTGTACACAACCCCCGAAACGAATCGTTTTTCGACGAAACGTTTTCTGAACTTTGCGTAGGGAAAATTCCGGCTATGTCATTTATAATTTTTGCGGATTTTTCCGAGAGACGGAATATTTTGGACCAACGAGAGGGCGACACTTGTCACCCTCAAGTTGGCGGTTTTCCTTGGCCGATTGGTGCCCATTTCGTGGAATGTTTTATGGCCTAATCCATGGGTCAATGTTTGTGAGGGATTTTTGGAGTAGGATTAGGGTGCACTTGGCTTGATCTTGACCCTCCACTTGCCCCCCACTTGGCTTGATCTTGGCCCTTGGTTGTCCTATAAATACCCCCCCCCTTTGTGAAGACTTCTTCATCCACAAAAATTTCCAAGTCTTGAAAACCCTTCCCCCCTTAGGAGAGGTTCTCGTCCAAACCTCCCCCTCCCCCTTTGTGAGGCCCCTTGGCCGAGAGTCCCCCCCCTCCCTAGTAAAAGCCCCTTGGCCGAGAGTACACCCCCCCTCTTGAGTATTATTCTCGTAAAATACCCCCTTTTTGGTAGAGAAATACTCTCCAAGTGTTACTAAACCAAAATACCCTAGCCTTATACCTTGTAGTATTCCAAAGATACCTCTATACGTAGAGCCCGGAAATACTACCTTATGTCCTTTTTGTCTCAAACGAAACCCTAAGGAAAATCTTCATAGTCGGTTGAAGTGTTAAGTAGAAGTTGCGTAGAACTTCTAAGGGTTGTTTGGAACGGGTTGGAGAGCCCAGAGTAGGAGCTAAACGTTGCTCAGGATCGACATTTAAACTTGGATAATTTTGGGCTTATCGAGGTAAATACGCTTGACCTTCTTTTGTAATTAAAGTTTGCATACTGTTGAAGTATAAGAATTAAGTATAAGTTATATACAAGGAAGGTATATAAGAAGGGAATTGAATCAGTACTTACATAGAATTTGTATCTACTGATGAGACTTGTGAAGTTTGTGGTAGGGAAGTCTTTGCCCAATTTTCCGTAGAATCTTGTATCTAGATTTATTCTACCGAGTAGTCTAGACATTGATAGACTTGTATAACCATTATAGGTTGAAGTACTGCGAGTAGCGTATTCTACTCGAAGGGTGGAAAAGGCTAGCAGGATTACAGTACTTTGGAGCTTTTTGCTAATAGTCGACAATCGTCGCGAGGTATGTGATTCTTCCTATACTCTTGAGCATGATATTTTAAAGGAATATATATAGTACGGTGAGCGTCGTGTGTTAAGCGAACGTAGTTTTACGGCAATGTCTTTTGACTTAAGCCTGAATAATAAGAATCTTGAAGTATTTCAAAAGATTTAAGAACCGTTTTTGAAAGAAGAGTAATACTTGGTTTTGAAAGCTTAAAAGTTATACTAGCTTTATGGGAAGTTAGGTATAACGACTTAAGAATATAAAAGAATGGTTATTGATTTTTGAAGTTAAGAGACTTTTAAAAGATAAGAGACTTGACTTAATTGAATTGATGTGAAAGTTGTTAAGAAGTGTGAAACCTCATTCGTGAGTAATGAGTACTTGGTTTTTAAAGAATAATGTTTTACTGATTTCGGAAATGAGAATAAGTAAGGAACTTGATTTCTAAAAGAGACTTGAGGAAATTAAAGAGTTTTTGGTTTAAAAGAAAGGCATTGTTTTGTCTTAAAATTGGTTTAAAACATAAAGTGTTATAACAGCTTTATGGGAAGTTAGTTATAACGACTTTATGAAAACGAAAGAATGGTTTTATCATTGGTTTTAAAGTGGTAACTTGACTTTAAAAGGAGAAGTGTTTTGGTCTAAAAAGAAGGCATGGTATTGCCTTAATTTGGTTTTAAAAGGAAAGTATGGAAGTTGTTTTGGTTTACTTAAAAGATGTTAGTCACTCTATACTGCGGGTATCGGGTGACCTTTGTAAAAGAAATAGATCCTTTAAAAAGAGTTTAACATCGTAGTACTTTGGGGTTAAAACGGACCTTGGCATAAAATAAAAGTACCTTGAGTTATGTGTAACTTTCCTATGTTTGTGTGTGATAGCCTTGTTGTGCAAGTCTTTGTATTCTTATGTTACGCGTCTCGAATGGAGGGCGGTCGTGTTATTCTTGATCATTTTGGACATACTGACACGATGGGTGGCCCACGGGTATGCTTCCACTATGATAGTCCATGGGCATACTGACTCGATGGATGGTCCACGGGTATGCGGCCATGATGAGGGTTCGTTTCCCTGTTGATAGTGTTATTCCATGGACTAGCTCTCCATGAGGTTTTTACTGATCGGCCTTGGTATCTGGTGGTCGGCTTTCGTACTTGCCCCGTCTGCGTGGTGATTCGGCCTTGGTACAGTAGTTAGCCCTCGCACTTGCCGCTCGGTTTAGTGATGAAGTCTCGTGATACGCTTGGTACCAGTAGTTAGCCCTCGTACTTGCCGATCATTTCGTGACACGGCCTTGGTATCTGGTAGTCGGCTTTCGTACTTGCCCCGTGTCAGCTTCGTGGTTTGGTTGTATAGTATTGTTAGTACGGCTTTGGCATCAGGTAGGACTTGGTGTTCATATGTAATCCTTGGTGTTATTATATCATAGACTGCCGGCAGTGAGGAAGGTATTCCACGGGCGTGATTGATGTTGTGGGTGTGAGACCCATCGTTATATTTGAGTGATGACTTGAGGGCGTGAGTCCCTGACATTGACATGACTGTTTATTTATTGTGAACTGTAGTTTGGTTATCATACATGTCTCCTGCTTTATATATACTGCTATGATTTCATTTCTGATATTTTGATTTCACATACTTGGTACTGTTATCGACCTCCTTACGGGGCTGCGTTCATGCCGCAGGTAGAGGTACACCAGTGTTGATCCTCGCTCTTAGGATCACAGTTCAGCGTTGGGAAGCTCCGTTTCT
Organism: Przewalskia tangutica; assembly: GCA_029844215.1. NCBI lineage: Eukaryota > Viridiplantae > Streptophyta > Magnoliopsida > Solanales > Solanaceae > Przewalskia > Przewalskia tangutica. The sequence continues at coordinate 18,185,508 of CM056740.1, forward strand.
CCGGAGGCTTATCTTTTGGTATGTTACCCTGAGTTGTAGGTTCTTGTACATTCAGGGGTATGGCGAGAGCCACATCCGTCATGTTGTATAAAAACTCTTAGAGTGCATGTAATCTTGTTGTGGCGGGGTTTGTAAAAAGGATTAAACTGTTCGTTTTGAAAGATTTGTATATATATTTTATTGGAAGGTAACCGTTTGGTTGGCCTGTTTTATGATCATATATCTTGTTTCATGTTTAAGTTTTATTTCCGCTGATTTTCTCTGATGTTGTATCACTAGGGTGCCCGGGGTAAGGCACGATCCGGGCAGGATCGGTCGTGTGAAAACATTCGTCTCGAATGTTCTTTCGGAGTTCACTTTATCATTTCTCGGCATAATCTCATACAACTACACTCAATGAAACATAATTATGCCACTTATGGCCCTAATACTTTGCACACACACATCCATCCATCATAAGCCCAAAAAGGGATTATCTTTTCGTACTTTCAACCCCGTCTAGCATATACATAGTCTCAATATAATCTGTTCATGATATTTAAACATACCACAACTTTATCATGAATACAAGTCTCTAAAGGGTCAAAGACATACCTGAAATCATATAGGCGGTTCAAAGGACCGCTAAAACTGGGAACTTCCACCACGACCTGCCCTGCGGCACAGTCGGTGCATGAACATCTGCCTAGCTATTGAAGGCGAAGAACCATGAATCGATCCAAGATGGCGTGTTGTCCCACCAGGACCCCCTCTATAAGGACACTCTCTTAACATATGGCCTAGACGACCACAAGAAAAACAAGCACCCGTACCGGCGCGACATACCCCAGAATGGAACCTACCACACTGGGCGAATTGAGGAAAAGGTGGCCTCGATCGACCGAACCCCATCTCTACGAGACTCAAGCTCTAGAGACTGGCCGCCCTGCATTCCGGGGTTGTAAAACCCCGCCGGAAAAGCGTGGAGGAGCACTCGGTCTTTGGCTGCAATGTAGACCTAGTCATTCTTGAAATTGTCGCCTCGAAAGCGCCACGAGACCTGCTGTCACAGCCTCTTGGGCTGGCTCGAGTCAATCGATCCTCCTCTCTATATCCTCTATCCCTGCATACGCTGCATCACTGGAAATGTCTATCTGGCTGAAGAGTCACCCCAAGCATGCAGATAATCATATGACGGTCTAGCCCATCACATAACGATGAACTCTATCGCCGTATCATTTCTGATGGTGTGCGCATACCTGGCCAAGGAGTCCAACTCCAGGCTGTACTCTCTGATAGTCCTCCCATTCTGCCTCAATGACAAGAACCTATCAACACGGGCTCTCCTCATTTCAGGAGGCAAAAAGTGATCAAGAAAGGCCTACGTGAACTCATCCCAAGCTGGACGAGCAACCACACCTCTCGGCAGGCTCAAGACTCAAACCAGTTCAACGCAATATCGCGTAGCAGAAGCTAACACAACTGACTCTGTCTCCGAGGCCCTAAGCACCTGCATAGTCCGCTGTAACTGCCGAATAAACTCCTGCAGATCCTCCTCAGACCTCGAACCATAGAACTCGGGTGGACTACAACCCGGAAAATCCTGAATCCTCAAACTGTCGGCTCTAGGGTTAGCTACTGCTCACTCTGTCGTGCCGCCTACCACTATGCTAGTCAATAGCGATCCGCTCTCCATAATCTCTAAACTCGCCCCGGTGCGGGCTCGAGGCTCGGTGCAGGAACCTCTGGAGCTCTGCCGCTCCCGGCTCTCTAATACTGGCGGCGTGGATGAACTCTCCGACCCGACTACTACCTCAGGCATAGTGCGTGCTGACTCTGGTAACCCTCTGCGTACCACTAGCGCCTCTTCTTTGCTGCCTTGCCACGGGCCCAGTCGCTTCAGTGGAGGCATAAGCATTACACAAGAATAGGTCGAGAGAGGATTCAACCTACTATGGCGACTCTGCACGATCTCAAAGAGAGAAGAATGGAAACCAATCCTAAATGTCCTGCACCTCACGATTATAGATGTGGTGCCTGACATACCGATAATCAAGACTCTACTAGACATGGTGCGTAGACACTTTCAGAGGACTAAGCGCTCACGATACCACTTTTGTCACGACCAGGCCGGGGCGCGGCAGTGCCCTACCTGGTCACCCCGTTCAGGTATACATCAGAGAATATCAGCGGAACATACATGAAACTTATAAATTAAAACAACAGAAGTAAAACAACAGGTTAGCCGATAGGGCTACCTTCCTGGACATATATATATATATACAACCGAAGCAGTTGCCTTCTTTCCTTAACAAATGTCACGACCCGATCCCTGGTCCCGTGACTGGTGCCTTACCCGGGCACCCAAGTAGACATACATCAGAGTAATCAGCGGAATATAAAAACAAGACATGAAACAATTATAGAATGAGAACAGTTTATCGAGAGAAGATTGCCTTTCGGCATGTATATATACATAAAACTTGAACGACGATTACATCCTTTTTACAAACCACACTTGCAGCGATTACTCTGCACCTCTAAGATTTTTTCAACAACTATGACGGACTGGGCCCGCCATACCACGAATGTACAAGAACTTACAAACTCGGGAAAAGCATACAAAAGATAAGCCTCGGAGAAAGCGGAGCTTCCCAATCTGTTGACGTGATCCTAGAGTGAGGATCACCGATGTACCTCTACTGCGGCATGAGCGCACCGAAGAGGTCGATCTGGCAACAGTACCAAGTATGTGGCGGAAATCGTAAACGAAATCATAACGATCTAAAATAAAGCAGAGACATGTATGATAACAAACTACGATTCACAACATAAGCGATCGTGTCAAGTCGGGGACTCACGCCTCAAGTCATCCTCATGCGGTGGAACTCCTTCCGCCGAAGCGATCTAGGTATAAATCGTGTGATACGTATAACATGTCTCGGCCCGTCCGTGGGACTCGAGGTGGAATCGTGTGGAATACGTGTCTCGGCCCGTCCATGGGACTCGATAAAGAATCGTATGGAATACATGTCGGCCCATCCGTGGGACTCGGTAAAGAATCGTATGGAATACATGTCGACCCGTCCGTGGGACTCGGTAAAGAATCGTATGGAATACATGTCGACCCGTCCCGTGGGACTCGGTAAGAATCGTATGGAATACGTGTCGACCCGTCCGTGGGACTCGGTAAAGAATCGTATGGAATACATGTCGACCCGTCCGTGGGACTCGGTAAAGAATCGTACATAACATTTAAACCCTCTTTTAAGACAGATTAAGACAATACCATGCCTTCTTTTTAAACCAACACATTTTCCCTTTTTAAAGTGAAGTAACAACATTCTTTTCCAAAAGTTCAAGTTGCATATTTTTAAATACTTAAGTCTCTTATTTTCGAAAGATTTCATAGTTCATAGTCCTAATCACTTAACAACGTAATTTCTTCTTTTAACAAAATTGAGTAACATATATCTTCTGTGTGAGTAGTTTATTCTTGTTTATAACAATCTTATTAAAGCGACCATGATCTAGGAAATGTAATACAATTTTGTCTTATCTTAGCTTCATGCGGATGGAGGTTTCTCTTGGTTTTAATATAATTAATTATTTGTCAATACATTTTCCTTTATTAACGCTTGCGATGGTTTGTTCGATACTTATTCTCATTTAGAAATCAATATAACTTATTAGTTAAAACCAAGTACTCATTACTCACGAATGAGGCTTCACAACTTTTAATAAAATTCATATCAAGCCAATTAAGTCGAGTCTCTTATTTTCTTAAAATCAACAACCCATTTCTTACCTACATAAAGTTGTTATAACAAACTTCCCATAAAGCCGTTATAACACTTTATGCTTTAAACCAACCCAATTCATTTAGCACACGTACGTCTCTGGTACTACATAGTTCCACATATCATGCTAGAAGAGATAGGAGAGGTTCACATACCTCGCGACAGTATCGACTAATAGCAAAACGCTCAAGTACCTCCAACCGGCTACTCCTTAAGCCAAGTAGAGCGCCACACATAGTACTTGACCTATAAGGCCACAGTGCGCTTATTAACATCAAGATCTTATCGTAGAACATTCTACAGAAAATTCGGCACCTCCCACGCAGCGTAAATCTCTCTCTCTAACTGGCTACGAAGCCAACCAGGGGTTATACATCTAACGAGCGGGTACAATTCTACTCACGATCTACTACACAAGTCTCATGTCTGATTCGATTCGATTCTTGGGCTTAAGTCAAAAGACATTGCCAACTAACCACTTTCAGTTCTATATATAGTATTCTTCAACTATATATTCTCACAACATGTAATTTCCAATTACAATAGGGGGACAAGATATTTACCTCGATAAGCCCATAAGTATCCAAGTATAAAGTCGATCCTGGGCAATCGTTTAGCTCGACTCAGCGCTCCAACCGCTCTAAACCACCCTTAGAAGTTCTAACCAACTTCACACAATACTCAACGGACTATGGAGATTTTCCTAGGGTTTCGGTTTTGTGGTGACGGGAAGTATAATAGTATTTCAGGGCTTTTCGTATAGGTATAACCTTAGAATACTACAAGGTATCTGGCTAAGGTAATTTGGGCATTATAACAATACTTTAGAGAGTATTTCTACACCTGAGGGGTATTATCTGAAGCAACTAGGCTAGGGGTACACTCGGCTAGCACCACAGAGGGGGTGCTCTCGACCTGAGGGAGGGGCGAGAACCGTAAGGAAGGGAGGAGGATTCTAACACTTAGAAATATTTAGGATGAAGAAGTTCATCAAAGGAGAGGGTATTTATAGCACAAGCCAAGGACAACGATGGCGAGATCTAGCCAAGTGTATAGCAAGTGTAAGGCGAGATTCACCCAAGTGCCCCTAGACCCTACTCGCCCAAAACCCTCACAAATATCTACACAAATATCAACAAGACTTGCTCATCCATTCGGCCCTACGCCCTTCAAGTCCGCTGCGAGAGGGTGCCAAGTGTTGCCCTCGTTGGTCCAAAGCGTTTCGTCTCTCGGAAAAATCCGCCAAAAATACTAAATGACATAGCCGTAATTTACCGCCCAAGTTAGGTAGAGCGTTTCGTCGAAACGACTCTAGCAGGGTGTTGTGCACAAATGCCATTCGGCGAGCCACTGGCGGGGTGACACGTGTCACCCTCCTATTGGCCCAAAATAAACCATCTTAGAAAAAATATCCACAATGGCCAAAATCTAGAAAACAAAGTGGGCCCCAAAGCCAGTAAATTTCTCGTGGGCCCAGCGTGACCATTCAGAAAATAAAATTCCATAATTCTCTAATATTCCGAAGTCCCGATACCAAATCGGGAATCAATTCCCGTTAACGAACCTTTTCTTCACAAAAGGAAACTTTTCCGTGGAAAAAATCACCTCTTTCTTCCTTTCCAATCTTTCATGCGTAATCTCGTGCGTCGTCCTCGCATACATACCATGGAACTACGGGTATAACATTCTTCCCCTAGAAACATTCGTCCGAATGTTCCTTCTAAGTCCCCAAACATCTGGCGTCGATATAGTCTCTACTCTTATACTTATGAGAACAATCGCCACACTGGCCATGGAACACTGCGCAAGACTTACATCCAAGCCCACGAGAAACACCTCTATAACACCACAAATAATACCACTTTTGTCACTTTGTCGCGAGCCTTGCTCGACGACCCAACAAATGGTGCCGGGCTGCGTCACGATCATCGAAGGCGTATGCGCTCGAACCCTTACCACATTTTGATCTTGCTTTAGTTTCCAAAACTCGGGTTACTATCTCTTTACGTGGGCATCATTAGCGGGAACCTTCGGATGGATCTTGATACTTTCGAACATAACAATACGAAAGACGGACGTCCCGCCTCTAAGTCGGACGGCAAAAGCTAACATATAGGCAACTGGCCTATTCTTCACATGAACTCTTAAAGGCCCAAGTAACTCGGGCTAAGTTCATTCGTTTCCAAAACTCGTCACACCTGTCCGGTGGTACTTTCAAGAAGACCGTCGGCACGAACTCTGGCGTCGTCGCCGATTATCCATACGATTCCTCCGAGTGCGAACTTCTTCTAGATGAGCTTTTCCTATCCACGGTCTGTGGAACAAGCTGAACAATATCGAACCTTGCCAACATCGAACCAATCGGCCGTGACTTATACTTCCGCCCCTACAAGGCTTCATAAGGCGACCTCAGAACGAAATGGTAGCTTAACGCTCCTCCACGAGAGACAACAATCTTCACAACTACCGCAGATTCACATCGCGGCGGGGCGAATGCGGTCTGAGACTCACTGAGTCCTTAACCTGCTGGTAAAACTTCCGAAACAAAAGCAGTAGTAACACAGGCTCCACATGCGCCTAAGGTGAAGGTAGGCACCGTCGCGACCTTACAACCTTTACGATAAATCAACACTGCCGAGTGAGCGGTCCGGCCAGAAGAACACGATGGGCTGCCCGTCGACCGACCACCGGTCGAACGCGTCCACGAACTCGTGCGCTAGTTAACTAAACTCGAGCCTAACACCCTCGTGACCTACCACAGGCGGGACCACCACAACCAGACCCGCACTGAACATGCGCGGGTTGACCGCAACGTGGCCTCAACCCGGCAAGGCGCAAAATACTATCTCCCGAAGGAACAATCTCTCAAAACACGTTACGAAAACCTAGCGGTTCTTAGCTCAACTACCTCTTTCCTTCCACACTACTCGGGGACTTATCCACGAACATAGCTCGCGTGCACTATGCACTCCTATAAGGGTCAAACATAATATACGTCTTTTACTCGAGATGGCTTTACCTCTAAGGTCTCTACGTATAACACTCTAAGGCTCACACCTCTATCCCCCAAAATCTTACTCGGTTAACCACCATGATTTCTAATCACAACTAACACCTTGCTATCGAACATAGCACTTAAGGTATACTCACCTTGAAAGTTACGAAGGACGCTTTCTGGCCTCTTCTGTCGCCTTGGTTAACCCGTCGATCTACGTTTTCGGCTGCTGTACATAAGCGCATACGTGCCATGCTCGCCCAATGAAGAATTACCGCGCACAACCTCTCTTAGGTAGTCCTCAAGACTCGTGTGACATCGGTTTCATCTCTGGTAGCCAAATCCATAGCTAATGTGGTCGCCTCTTTGCAATCTATATTCACTGTTCGATGCGTGGGCGAAGGTTCAAATATCATGGGCGCAGATGAAGGCTGCCGTCGCCGTGCTAAACTCTGCTTGGGCTAGTGGCGTCGCAGAAAATCCCGAATGAAGCACTACCTAGGTAATGATTGGGCACTGTGCCCTGCAACCTTCGAACTCAACTCGCGACTCCGCCGCCTTGCGCCTCACGGGCGGGTTGCCCTGCGCGGAGGCATAACGATAAGGAATGAATTTCGTCGGAGGTCCAACTTACAACCACGGCTCTAAGGCACGATCTCGAGTGAGAAGAATAGAAACCAATCCTAAATATCCTATAGCCTCACGATTATTGGTGTGGTGCAACACACCGATAATCAAGACTTCTTGAATCGATCTGTAGACACTTTCAGGATTAATCGCTCGATACCACTTTTGTCACGACCCGGCGGGCGTGGTGGTGCCTACCGGGCACCCTAGTGACACAACATCGAGTAATCAGAACATAAAACATATACATGAAACAAGTGAAGTACAAGCGATGTCGAGGAAAACTTGCCTTTGGCATATATAAATAACAACTTTTACAATGAGCAGTTTAATCCTTTTTACCAACCACGCCTACAACAGACTACGGACCTCTGAAATGATCGACAACGATGGCGGGACGGGGCCGCCATACCCCGAACGTAAACACCTACACAACGGGGACTATGCAAGATAAGCCTCCGAGAAAGCGAGCTTCCATGGTGACTGTGACCACAGGCGAGGATCGGCCGGCGGTGTACCTTTACTGCGGCATGAACGCGGCCCGAAGAGGTCGATCTGACAGTGCAGTATGTATCGCGAAAATACATCGTAAATGAAATCATAGCGATCATATAAAGCGGGAGACATGTATGATAACCAAACTACGATTTACAACAAGCGATCGTGTCAAGTCGGGGACTCACGCCTCAGTCATCACTCAAGTATAACAATGGGTCTCGGGCCCACAACATCAATCATGCGTGGAATACCTTCCGCCAGCTGCCGTGATCTATGATATAAAAGCACCGAGAACACGTATGAACACGGGTCCACTGTGTCATCATAAAGCTATGCGGGGTAAATGCGAAGGCATAGCCAGACTACTAACACCCACAGTACCAACAAGGTCATGAACTGTATCATAAGATCTGTCTAGACCTTCACATGATCAAAGCGGCCACTTGCGCGATATCAATGTACGCGTCTAACCTGGAACTCCGCGACTCGCGTAGGCCAATCTCATCGGCCGCATGAGGTATTCCCGCATCGAGGGTAGCTACTCCCGGCAACGTCACGGACCCGCGATCCGCGTAGCCACGTGGACGCGTGCCCCGTAAGGGCGCGTACTAACACGGAACTCGTAGTTCTGCATAGGCCGGGACTGCGTGAGGTATTCTCGAATCATAGGTCCATCGACCCGCTGAGTCTACCCGCGTCGGAGCGGCTTAACCGGAATCATCTCGAGATGAGTGATGTAAAATACTAACACAACGACTTATCGTTAAGCAACATAAGCACTGAAGGAAACCCTTTACACAACATCACAAGATACTAACACACGTAGCATCCTAGCATGTTTACTTATCAATCAACAAGAAAGTATTACTGGCTATCACAACCAACACAATCAAGTTATACACACAAGGTACTTTCTACTATATGCCAACAAGTTCGGGTTTTATCCCCAAAGTACTTCATCGTTAACTCTTTAAAGATCGTTACTTTCACAATGTCACACAATACGTAGTATAAATGAGTGACTATCCTTTTAAAGTAAATCAATTACTTCTCTTTGTAAAATCAAGTAGCAACATTCTTTTCCAATGATCAAGTTTGCCTAATTTCCAATGTTCAAGTTTCTCATTTTAGAAAGGTTTAAGTAGTTCATAGTCTTATTCATTTAAGAATATAATTCTCCTTTAAACTATCAGAAACATAAGTCTTATGTGAGTAGGATATTCTTGTTTATAACAATCTTATTACTGACCATGATCTAGGAATATCATTTTGTCTCATCTTAGCTTACATGCGGATGGAAGTTTCTCTGGTTTTAATAATACTTAATTATTCAAAACATTTCCTTTTAACGCTGCGGTGGTTTGTCGATACACATCCCGATTTCCAAAATCGATAAAACATTCTTAAGCGTTATACCTAACTTCCCATAAAGCTAGTATAACTCTTCTTTCAAAGCGATTTAGAAATCTTTTGAAATACTTCAAGTTCTTTACTATCACACATCAAGCCGATTATAAACAAATCATTTACCTTTTAAAAACCACAAAGTATTTTGGACCTACATAAAAGTTATAACCAACTTCCTAAAGCGTTATAACACTTTATGTTTCAAACCAATCAAATACATTTAACACGTATGCGTCTACCGTACTACATAGTTCACACATATCATGCTAGAAGAGATAGGGAGAGGTTCACATACCTCGCGGCAGTATCGACTAATAGCAAAAAGCGCTCAGTACCTCAACCGGCTACTCCTTAAGCCAAGTAGAGCGCCACACGTAGTACTTCAACCTATAAGGCCACGCAAGCGCTTATTAACATCAAGATCTTATCGTAGAACATTCTACGAAAATTGGCGGCACCTCCCCATGGCAGCGTAAATCTCCTCTCTAGCAGGTAGGCTACGAAGCCAACCGAGGGGTTATACATCTAACCCGACGGGTACAATTCTACTCCACGATCTTACTACACAAGTCTGCATGTCTGATTCGATTCGATTCTTGAGCTTAAGTCAAAGACATTGCCAACTAACCACGTTCATTCTATATATAGTATACTTCAACTATATATTCTAACAACATGTAATTTCCAATTACAATAGAGGACATGATATTTACCTCGATAAGCCCATAATTATCCAAGTATAAAGTCGATCACTGGGCAATCGTTTAGCTCGACTCAGGCGCTCCAACCCGCTCTAAACCACCCTTAGAAGTTCTAACCAACTTCTACACAATACTCCAACGGACTATGGAGATTTTCCTAGGGTTTGGTTTTGTGGTGACGGGAAGTATAATAGTATTCCTAGGGCTTTTCGTATAGGTATAACCTTAGAATACTACAAGGTATACTGCTAAGGTAATTTGGGCATTATACCAATACTTTAGAGAGTATTTCTACACCACAAAGGGGGGTATTATACGAAGCAACTAGGCTAGGGGGTACACTCTCGGCTAGCACCCACAGAGGGGTGCTCTCTCGACCTGAGGGGAGGGCGAGAACCATAAGGAAGGGAGGAGGATTCTAACACTTAGGAAATATTTAGGATGAAGAAGTTCATCAAAGGAGAGGGGTATTTATAGCACAAGCCAAGGCAACCAATGGCCAAGATCTAGCCAAGTGTATAGCAAGTGTAAGGCCAAGATTCACCCAAGTGCCCCTAGACCTACTCCTTAAAACCTCACAAATATCTACACAAATATCAACCAAGACTTGCTCATCCATTCGCCCTAACGCCTTCGAGTCCACCAACGAGAGGGTGCCAAGTGTTGCCTCTCGTTGGTCCAAAGCGTTTCGTCTCTCGGAAAAATCCGCAAAAATACTAAATGACATAGCCGTAATTTACCGCCCATGAGTTAGGTAGAGCGTTTAGAAAACGACTCTAGCAGGGTGTTGTGCACAAATGCCATTCGGCGAGCCACTAGGCGGGGTGACACGTGTCACCCTCCTATTGGCCCAAAATAAAACATCTTCCAAAAATATCCTGATGGCCAAAATCTCAAAACAAAGTGGGCCTTGAAAAGCGTAAATTTCTCAGTGGCCCCACGTGACCATTTCCGAAAATAAAATTCCATAATTCTCTAATATTCCAGGAAGTCCCAATACCAAATCTGGGAATCCAATTCCCATTAACGAACCTTTTTCTTCACAAAAACCGGAAACTTTTCCGTGGAAAAAATCACCTCTTTCTTCCTTTCCAATCTTTCTGTCGTAATCTCGTACGTACGTCCTCGCATACATACCCTGGAACTACGGGGTATAACACTTCTTCTGGATAAGCTCCACCTTATCCACACCCTGCTGGATCAAGTTTGGACCAACTATCTGAACCTTGCCAACATCGAACCAATCGACCGGCAACCCACACTTCCGCCCATATAAGGCTTCATAAGGTGACATCCGAATATTGAAATGGTAGCTATTATAATACTCACTCAACAAGAGGCGAATAATCCTTACAGCTACCTCTGAAATCAAAACACCTACCGAGGTGAATGCACATCGAGACTCACTGAGTTCCTAACCACTTTGGTAAAACCTCCAGAAAAAGAAATAGCCATAACTGGGCTCCGCTGCCCATCATAAGGTAAAAAGTAGGAACCCCGTGCAGCCTTACAACCTTCCTGATATATCACATCTCGCAATCCCTCCGCCGAGTAAATGCGATCTGAAAGACAAGATGGGCTGATCTTAGCGGCTATTGGTCGAGCAGCGTCGCGGTCGTGCTGATCATCTAAACTTGGGCCTAGCGCCCTCGTGACCTAGCACTGGCGTGACCACCTTGAACCCGGCCACCTCATAACGTAGCGGGTTGACGCGTTCGTCCTCAACCCGACCATTATCGCGCCAAACTCTTGTTCCCCCGATCCGAAACAATCTCACTAATCAAGTCACGAAAACCTAGTGGTCTCCTTAGCTCAACTACCCTTTTTCATTTCATACCACTCAGGGACTTATCACGCAAATATATCCCACGTATACTATGCACTCCGATAAAGGTCAACATAAAATAAATCTTTTACTCAAGATGGCCTCGCATCTAAGGTCTCTACGTATAATATTCTAAGGCTCACAATTTCCCTGTCCCCAATCTAACCCTTCTAACTAACCATGTTTTCTAAACACAATTTTTTTTTAACATAATGCTATCTGAACATAATACTTAGCACTTCATCATATCATCAACGCATACTAGTCTCTAGAGGTAAGAATATACCGTATCATCCGCCATTTTCCGCCGTCGCTTTAATCCTAATCACCTGCCTGCATAACTATAGAAGGTGATGAACACACCGCTTGACCGGTGGCTGCGTCATTCTACGTATCTCTCCTTCTAGGGCGATCCTCGTCACATGGCCCGACGGCAGTGAAACAAGCACCGATAAAAAGCGAAACTCCCGGGATGGCGTTTGCCATCGTGCACACCGAGAAAACATGAACGTGGCTAGAACCCGTATATACGTGAACGAAGCCACGGAGCTCGACCAGCTCGAATACCGAGCGTCACGAAGGCGTGGAGGACCACTGCATCTTGGCGGGGTGCATAATTAACTTTCTTCTTTGGCGGTTCGCCTCGAAAGTTACCAAAGGACCTGCTTTGTTCGGCCTCGCCTGCGATCTCGGTCATTCGTCGACCCTCCGCTCCTCACATCCAGTGCATAAGCTGCATGCGGGCAATGTCCATGCTCGTGAAGGGCTACACCCAACAAGCCTCGCCAAATAGTCATCGAGCGGTGGCGTGGCGGTGTACTGTCCTCATGCTCGGCTACCAACGCGGACATACCGAGCGATGAGTCGAACTCCACGTTGTACTCCGAATCGTGCGCCTCTCTGTCGGCGTAAATCGTCGGCCCGTGCCCTCGCTCATGCGGAGGCAAGAAGTGGTTGAGAAATGCCTCAGAACTCGTCCCCAAATAGCCGAGCGCGTACTCCCCGGGACAGCTCCCACGAATCAAACCAGTCGACTGCAGTATCACGCAGCCGATGCGAACCTAAGACCACTGACTCGGTCTCCGAAGCCTTGATCACTCTCATGATCCGCTGTAACTGTCGGATGAACTCTTGTGGATCATCCTCATGCCTTGATCCATAAAACGCTAGCGGGCTGGAACTCAGAAAGTCCCACAGTCTCAAACTATCCGCTCTCGGGTGAACTACGGGTACTACCGGTACCGGAATTGCTGCATCCAGCTTATCCTCATGACTTGCCACTATCCTTGTTATACCCCGTATTTCCAGAGTATGTACGTAAGGACGTACGTAGAAAATTTTGAAGTGTAAAGTGGCTTGGCCGAAATTTGTTTGTTCACAACACCCGATTAGAGTCGTTTTTTTCGGCCGAAGCGTTTTCCACGGACTTTCGTAGGGAAAATTCCGGCTATGTCATTTTTAATTTTTGCGGATTTTTCCGAGAGACGAAACATTTTGGATCAACGAGAGGGCGCCACTTGGCACCCTCCCATTGGCGGACGTGAGGGGCGGACCTTGGACGAATTGATGAGGGGAGTTGGTAGGATATTTTGTGTGTTAGTTGGTTAAGGACACATGGGTGAATCTTGGCCCTACACTTGCTATGCACTTGGCTAGATCTTGGCCATTGGTTGGCTTTGGCTTGTGCTATAAATACCCTCTCCCTTTGAAGACTTCTTCATCCAAATAAATTTCCTAAGTCTAAAATTCCTCCCTCCTTTGTAGTGTAGTTCTCGTCCCTCTCCCCCTTTGAAAGGCCCCCTTGGCCGAGAGCCCTCTCCCCCCCCCCCTCCTAGTAGTGTGGCCGTGGGGTACCCCCCCCCCTAGCCTAGTTGTTTTCGTATAATACCCTTTGTTGTGGTATAGAAATACTCTCCTAAGTATTGTTATAATGTCAAAATACTTTAGCCCATATACCTTGTAGTACTTTCCAAAGTACCACTTTGTCTGAAAAACCGGAAAATACGATTATACTTTCCTTAGCCTCTCTGCACGAAACCCTAAGGAAAATCTTCACCCGTTGTTGAAGTATGGAGTAGAAGTTATGTAGAACTTCTAAGGGTTGTTTAGTGCGGATTGGAGCACTCGGAGGAGGAGCTAAACCTTGCTCGGGGCGACTTTAAACTCGGATAATTTTGGGCTTATCGAGGTAAATATCTTGTCCCCTATTGTAATTGGAAATTACATAAGTGTTGAATATATAGTGTTATATACTATATATAGAATGAACTTAGTATTATGGCAATGTCTTTTGACTTAAGCTGAAGAATGAAGAATTGAGCGAATCACATAGAAGGATAATAAAGAGAAGAAGCGACTGTAATTACCTAGGGTTGTATTCTGATGAGACTTATGTAGCATTCTTGTGTAGTAGAATTATGCAGCGTCCGGTTAGGCGTGTTAACCCCCTGGTTGGCTTGGTAGCCGACCTCGATGAAGGAGAGATTTACGCTGTTTGTTGCGGGAGGTCTTTGAATTTTACGTAGAAAGATGGGAACGTGTGTTTAAGATTTAATAGACGTTTGTGGCCTTTATAGGTGAAAGTACTAAGAGTAGCGTATTCTACTCGAGGAGTGGAAAGGGCTAGCAAGGTTGTAGTACTTGGAGCATTTTGCTTATTGTCGTTAAATCGTCGCGAGGTATGTGAACCTCTTCCTATCTCTTCTAGCATGATATGTGTGTAACTATGTAGTACGGTAGACGTACATGTGTTTAATGTATTTGATTGGTTTGAAACATAAAGTGTTATAACGGCTTTATGGGAAGTTGGTTATAACAGCTTTATGTAGGTAAGAAAATGGGTTGTGGTTTTTAAAAGATAATTGATTTGATTTATAAGCGGCAGGGCGTTATAATAAAACTTGAAGTATTTCAAAAGATTTATGAATCGTTTTGAAAGAAGTGTAGTATTGTGCTTTGAAAACTTAAGAGTTATACTAGCTTTATGGGAAGTTAGGTATAACGGCTTAAGAATGGTTTACTGATGTTAGAAGTTAAGAGACTTGATCTTATAAGATAAGAGACTTAACTTATTTGTTTTAATGTGAATGTTTGTGTGAAACCTCATTCGTGAGTAATGAGTACTTGATTTTATTTAAAGGGATAATGTTTCTTGATTTGGAAATCGAATGTGTATCGACAGGACCAACTGCGGCGTTAATAAAGGAAAATGTATTGAATAATGATGAATTGTATTAAAACCCGGTAGAAACCTCCATCTGCATAGAAACTAAGATGAGACAAAATGATATTACATTTTCTAGATCATGTCATTGTAATAAGAATGTTGTAAACAAGAATAACCTACTCTCACGTGAGACTTATATTACTCAATTGTTCTAAAGAGGAATCAAGTGATTAAGTTTATGAACTATGAAACCATTTGAAAATGAGAAGCTTGAGTAATTGAAATTAGGCAAACTGGAACTTAGGAAAAGAATGTTGTTACTTGAATTTGAAAAGGGATGTGGGTTGGTCATTCTTATACTACGGGTATCGGGTGACTTTTATAAAAGTAATGGATCTCTTTTAAAAAGAACTTAACGTATGTAGTACTTTGGGGGTTAAAAACCCGGACTTTGGCATAATATGAAAGTACCTTGAGTTGTGTGAAACTTGCCTATGCTTGTGATGATAGCCTTTGTTGTGCCAGTGTGGTATTTACGTATTCTGGGTGTCTCTCGATAGAGGGCCGGTTGACTTGTTGAGAACTTACTTGGACGTGCTGGCAGTGATGGAGAATTCCACGGGTATGTTTCCATTTTGATTACTGTCTTGTTGTTGATGTCACATGGACATGTCTACACCGATGCAGTATTCCGGGGGCATGTGGCCATGCGGCAGGGTTGACCACCCAGTATATTGTTATTGAGGTAACATGGGCATGTCTACACCGTCTGATTCGGGCATGTGGCCATGCGGCCTTGTTATTGTTGCAACATGGGCGTGTCTACACCGTCTGATGTCCGGGGCATGTGGCCGTGCGGCGGGGTTGACCGATATATTCTTATTGAGGTTACATGGGCATGTCTACACGTCACGATGTCCGGGGCGTGGCCGTGCGGCGCTTATTATTGTTGCATCGTGGACATGTCTGCAGAAGCGATGTTAGGGGCATGCGGCCATGATGCGAACATGATGGATGTTATGGGCGTGAGACCCATAGTTATATTTGAGTGGTGACTTTGAGGCGTGAGTCACGACTTATTGTTTTATGTTGCGTCGTATTTTGGTTATCATACATGTCTCCCCTTGTTAAGCTATTATGATTTCATTCTGATGTTGTGATTTCACACTTAGTACTGTTGTCTTGACCTCCTTGAAGTGCGTTCATCTGCCGCGGTGAAAGTACATCGATCGTGGATCCTCGCTCTCGGGATCTCGGTTCGGCGTTTTGGGAAGCTCCGTTTCTCGGAGGCTTATCTTTTAGTCGTGTTCCTGAGTTGTAGGTTCTTGTACATTGAGGTATGGCGGGGCCACTGTCCGTCATAGTCGTTGTAAATCTTAAGTGCAGTAGAAGCTGTTGTGGCGAGGTTGTAAAAGGATTAAAGCATTCGGGTTTTATGTATATCTTGAAGGCAAGCTGTTTTGGTTGCTTTGTCTATTTATTATATCTCTTGTTTCATGATTCATGTTTTATTTTCCATTGGTTTTCTCGATGTTGTATCACTAGGGTGCCCGGTAAGGCACGATGCGGGCCGGGTTGGGCGTTACAAAGTGGTATCGAGCGATTAGTCCTCGGAAAGTGTCTGAGGCCGTGTCTAGTAGAGTCTTGATTATCGGTGTGTTGTGCACCACATCTATAATCGTGAGGCTATAGGACATTTAGGATTGGTTTCTATTCTTCTCATTACGAGATCGTGCCTTAGAGGCATGTTGTAAGTTGGACCCTCGGCGTGTTTCGTTTTTACGATTATGCCTCTGCGAAAGGCAACCGAGGCCCGGAAGGGCAAAGCGTAGAGGCGCTAGTGGGATTGAGAGAATGCAGCGCGAGCGTCGATTACGAGTAGTGCTTGACGCGAGTTTTGCGACGCCCGATGCAGCGAGTTTAGAGCGCGGCGGTGGCTGCTGAGACTCTGATGCACGAGCCTCGATCCGCGATGCAGGCGGGAGATGGGTCACGAGAGATGGCGATTATTGGCGAGGTTGTGGCGATATGAGATAAGTGGGCCAGCGGCGATTCGATTCAGCGGCTGTAGTGCACCGGCGACGAGTTTGAGGCTACGAGATTTCCTTAGTTGTAGCACTTTGAGTTTCTGGTCGAGACAGGAGGATGATCGCGAGGAGTTCATCCGTCGATTCTGCGAAGGATCGTCACGGGTGATCGAGGCTTGGTAGTCGGTGACATTTAGTTCGCGTCGGTGCGTGATACCGATCGATTGGTTTGACTCGTGGGAGCTTTCGGGAGAGCATGCACTTCCGGCCGTTTGGGGCGAGTTTTGGGGCCGGCACATTTCTTGCCTCACAAATGAGGAGGGCTCGGTAAACAGATTTTTGATGTTGAGGCGAAGCGAGCGTCTGATTCGGGAAGTACAATGTGAGTTCGACTCATTGGCGGTATGTTCCGCATTAGTAGCTAGTATGGAGGATCGAGTGCAGATATGTTCTGAGGCTCGATGATTACCTAGCGAGAGAGTTGTTGGTGTTTCTCTTCACCGGGCATGGACATTGCCGCGTGAGCTCGTGCGCACTTGGAGTGCGAGGCGCGGTCGGCAGGTGGACGGCTTCGGCGAGAAGAAGGCGGGGCGGTCGGATATTTTGGCGACTTTGGCGGACGCCTCGGCCAGCCGAACTAGTTATGTACCTCCGCCATTCTGAGTAGTCCTCCGCGACCCGGGACCGCCAGGATATTCAGGCGGTCGGGGCTCCCGGGTTTTGAATGATCGAGGAGTAGGGTGTTGGCGGATCGATCACCCTACCTCGGTGTGGCGATGTGGTAGACGCATTTCGGGAGTGTCGTAGTACGAGGAGCTTGTTATTCTTGCGGCCAGCGGGGCCATATGGCGAAGGCGTCCAGGCGAGTAGCGGTAGGATAGCCGCAGACTACTAGGCGATTGCGGGCCACGGTAGAGGTCGCGGTGGAAGTTCGATTTTAGCGGTCCTTGAACCGCCTAGTTTGAGTATATCCTTAACCTCAGAGTTTTGTTTGTATTGATGTTGTTGATGTGTTTAATGTTATGTTTGGATAGCTTTGTGCTAAAATGTGATTTAGAAACACAGTTAGTGAAAGGGTAAGTCCGCAGGTAGTGTGAGATGGAAGTGGTAGCTTTCGCGATGTGAAATAGTAAGATTGTTCGGATCGGGAACAAGAGTTGCGCGATTGGGGGTCGGGTTGAGGACCATTTGCGGGTCAACCAGTAACCGATTTGGGGTGGGGTCGATTCTGGGTGGTCGCGGTGGTAGGGTCACGAGGTGCTAGGCCCAAGTTTAGATGACCGTCGTATGAGTTCGTGGATCGTTCGATCGAGAATCGGTTCGTGAAGGCGGGAATGGCCTTGGGAAATCGAGGTTAGTGAGATGACCAAGTTTGGAGGTAGTGACTCGAGGTTGGAAAGCGAGCGTTGTGAAGTGTGAGTACGGATACTAGAGCGAGTTCGGTGTTCGTGGCGAGTACTACAAAGGGGAAAAGTGAGCGTATGTTTTTGTGGCGGTGTGGCATGATTGTTTTAAATGCGTATAGCGGTGAAGACTATCTTGGCGCTGTTGTTTTGAGACCTTGAAGGAACATTCGGGCGAATGTTTCTAAGGATGAATGTTATACCGTATTTCCAGTATATGCGTGAGGCGTGCGTATTAAATTTTCTTTGCCTTAGAATTGGCTTTGGTTGAAATTTGGGCACGAGTGCGAATAAGTCGTTTTTACGGCGAAAGCGTTTCCACGACTACGTTGGGAAAATTCGGCTATGTCATTTAGTATTTTTGCGGATTTTTAGGCGGCGGAACATTTTGGACCAGCGGGAGGGTGACACTTGTCACCTCGTTAGACACAAGAGGGGGCTTGGCCTTGGCGATTGGTCCCTCGCTTTTGTGCCTTGTTTTGTGGCTTGTTTTGTGGAGTGTTTTGTGGAGTGTTTTGTGGGTGCACTTGGCGATCTTGGCCTTACACTTGCCTAACACATGGATGGATCTTGGCCATTGGTTGGCCTTTGCTTGGCCTATAAATAGCTCCCTTTGTGAAGACTTTCTTCGTCCACAAATTGCCTAAGTCTTGAAGTTCTCTTCCTCCTCCCTTGTGAAATTCGTCCACCACACCTTTCCCCCTTTGAGAGCTCCCCCTTTGGTGGTGCCTTGGCAGTAGGGTACCCACTAGCCTAGTTGTTTTCGTATAATACCCTTTGTTGTGGTATAGAAATACTCTCCTAAGTATTGTTATAATGTCAAAATACTTTAGCCCATATACCTTGTAGTACTTTCAAAGTACCACTTTGTCTGAAAAACCGGAAAATCGATTATACTTTCCTTAGCCTCTACGAAACCAAGGAAAATCTTCACCGTTGTTGAAGTATGGAGTAGAAGTTGCGTAGAACTTAAGGGTTGTTTAGTGCGGATTGGAGCACTCGGAGGAGGAGCTAAACCTTGCTCGGGGCGACTTTAAACTCGGATAATTTTGGGCTTATCGAGGTAAATATCTTGTCCCCTATTGTAATTGGAAATTACATAAGTGTTGAATATATAGTGTTATATACTATATATAGAATGAACTTAGTATTATGGCAATGTCTTTTGACTTAAGCTGAAGAATGAAGAATTGAGCAGAATCACATAGAAGGATAATAAAGAGAAGAAGCTGAGCGTAATTACCTAGGGTTGTATTCTGATGAACTTATGTAGCATTCTTGTGTAGTAGAATTGTGCAGCGTCGGTTAGGCGTGTTAACCCCCACTGGTTGGCTTGGTAGCGAGCCTCGATAGAAGGAGGAGATTTCTGTTGTTGCGGGGAGAGTCTTTGCCGAATTTTACGTAGAAAGATGGGAGCGTGTGTTTAAGATTTAATAGACGTTTGTGGCCTTTATAGGTGAAAGTACTAAGAGTAGCGTATTCTACTCGAGAGTGGAAAGGGCTAGCAAGGTTGTAGTACTTGGAGCATTTTGCTTATTGTCGTTAAATCGTCGCGAGGTATGTGAACCTCTTCCTATCTCTTCTAGCATGATATGTGTGTAACTATGTAGTGCGGTAGGCGTACATGTGTTTAATGTATTTGATTGGTTTGAAACATAAAGTGTTATAACGGCTTTATGGGAAGTTAGTTATAACGACTTTATGTAGGTAAGAAAATGGGTTGTGGTTTTAAAAGATAATTGATTTGATTTATAAGCGGCTTGGGCGTTATAATAAAACTTGAAGTATTTCAAAAGATTTATGAATCGTTTTGAAAGAAGTGTAGTATTGTGCTTTGAAAACTTAAGAGTTATACTAGCTTTATGGGAAGTTAGGTATAACGGCTTAAGAATAGTTTCTTGATGTTAGAAGTTAAGAGACTTGATCTTATAAGATAAGAGACTTAACTTATTTGTTTTAATGTGAATGTTTGTGTGAAACCTCATTCGTGAGTAATGAGTACTTGATTTTATTTAAAGGGATAATGTTTCTTGATTTGGAAATCGAATGTGTATCGACAGACCACTGCAGCGTTAATAAAGGAAAATGTATTGAATAATGATGAATTGTATTAAAACCAGTAGAAACCTCCATCTGCATAGAAACTAAGATGAGACAAAATGATATTACATTTTCTAGATCATGGCTGCTGTAATAAGAATGTTGTAAACAAGAATAACCTACTCTCACGTGAGACTTATATTACTCAATTGTTCTAAAGAGGAATCAAGTGATTAAGTTTATGAACTATGAAACCATTTGAAAATGAGAAGCTTGAGTAATTGAAATTAGGCAAACTGGAACTTAGGAAAAGAATGTTGTTACTTGAATTTGAAAAGGGATGTGGGTTGGTCATTCTTATACTACGGGTATCGGGTGACTTTTATAAAAGTAATGGATCTCTTTTAAAAAGAACTTAACGTATGTAGTACTTTGGGGGTTAAAAACCCGGACTTTGGCATAATATGAAAGTACCTTGAGTTGTGTGAAACTTGCCTATGCTTGTGATGATAGCCTTTGTTGTGCGGTGTGGTATTTACGTATTCTGCGTGTCTCGATAGAGGCGGTTGACTTATTGAGAACTTACTTGGAGCGTCTTTGGCGGTGATGGAGAATTCCACGGGTATGTTTCCATTTTGATTCTTGTCTTGTTGTTGATGTCACATGGGCGTATCTACCGTCTGATGTTCAGGGGCATGTGGCCATGCGGCAGGGTTGACCACCCAGTATATTGTTATTGAGGTAACATGGGCATGTCTACCGTCTGATTCGGGGCATGTGGCCATGCGGCCTTGTTATTGTGTTGCAACATGGATGTGTCTGCCGTCACGATTCCGGGGCATGTGGCCGTGCGGCGGGGGTTGACGATATATTCTTATTGAGGTTACATGGGCATGTCTACCGTCGCGATTCCGGGGCATGTGGCCATGCGGCCTTGTTATTATTGTTGCATCATGGACATGTCTGCAGAAGCGATATTAGGGGCATGCGGCCGTGATGCGAACATGATGGATGTTATGGGCGTGAGACCCATAGTTATATTTAGTGGTGACTTTGAGGCGTGAGTCCACGACTTATTTATTTTATGTTGCGTCTTGTATTTTGGTTATCATACATGTCTCCGCTTGTTAAGCTATTATGATTTCATTTACTGATGTTGTGATTTCACATACTTAGTACTGTTATCTTGACCTCCTTCGGGCTGCGTTCATGCGCGAGTAAGTACATCGGTCGTGGATCCTCGCTCTCAGGATCTCAGTTCAGCGTTTTGGGAAGCTCCGTTTCTCCGGAGGCTTATCTTTTGGTACGTGTTCCCTGAGTTGTAGGTTCTTGTACATTCAGAGGTATGGCGGGGCCCTGTCCCGTCATAGTCGTTGTAAATCTTAAGTGCAGCCAGAAGCTGTTGTGGGCGGGGTTGTAAAAGGATTAAAGCTGTTCGGGTTTTATGTATATCTGAAGGCAAGCTGTTTTGGTTGCTTTGTCTATTTATTATATCTCTTGTTTCATGATTCATGTTTTATTTTCCGCTGGTTTTCTCTGATGTTGTATCACTAGGGTGCCCGGGGTAAGGCACCAGTAACGGGCCCGGGTTCGGGGCGTTACATAGGACTTACTTTATTTATCCTAAGGAATCATGCTAGAAGAAGAGGAGATGGTTCAGATACCTTATCGGCTTAATCCCCAAGCTAAGTCGAATACTCCGCACGTAGAATTTTCAACCTATAATGGCCACAACAAGACTATCAACTTCTAGTTTCTAACGTAGAGTAATACTAAGTATACAGTCTCTTATTCTACGGAAAATCGGGCAGCACTTCCTTTGTTTCTACATACTTTGCCACCTTTTTCAAGGCCGAATTCAATAACCAAACATGCCACATTTAAGGCTCAACATACCAACCAATCAAAGGGGATTACACGCCTTATAATACGTGTAAAATTCCTCCCCACAATTCATACCGAGTAGTTTAATAACCAAGCCATTCTCGGCCAACATATACAACAACACTAAGTCCTTTCCAATTCTTTTTCAATCCAAACTCTTAGGTCTAACATGTTATATAGTCATAAACAACTTTAACAACTACAATTCCTTCTTTATATAATATGTTACGACTTAAACTAATAATCAAATCGAATTGTAATCTTATGGGCTAAACATGCTAGTTTTCAGATTAGGGTTCCAATAGCCAATACACTTATCAAACTTCATACTAAATACCTCATGCTTGCTAATATCCATAACTACAATGATAAGTAATCTTTAATAGCTAAAACGACAATATTTTTACCTTTACAAGCCCTTATAATTTCCAAGATTCAAAGTCGCTCCTTAGAAATTTTTAGCTCATTTCCTTTATGCTCCAATCCGCTATTTGAAGCCTTTAGAAGCTCACAACCAACTTCTCTTCCATTTCCAATCCAAACTTGTGAAAACGACTTAGGTTTTCGCCTTGCGACTAACGTGAAAACGTCGTTTTTCCGAAATCTTTCTATTGAGATATCCTTACAATACCCTTAGGGACCTTGGGTTAAAGTCTTGTGAATAATGGATCAAAAACTAAAAAAAAATTGTGTGGGAATTTCCTCAAAGCCGAGAGCTCCTAAGTGTTAGCTCAAAGTTCCCTAAATTTTTCTAAGTGTTGAAGACAAGTCTTGCACTAGTGTGTACATATAACACAAGGAAGGGTCAAGATTATAACAAATGTGTGGCTAGGATGAAGATCATTAATTAATTAGCCAAGTGGACAAGTTGACAAGTCAACAATCTCAAGCTAGCAAGACTTATTCATCTACCATGGTCAATGACCATTTTACCCTTAAATATTTTCGTCCAAGACCATTATGGTGGGGGGTGCCATGTGTCGCCCTTCCATTCGTCCATAAAATTCTGTAACCCTCGTGGGTCCCACAAAACGTAAAATTTCTCGGGTGGGCCCCACGTGACCAAATCTGTAAAAATAAATTTTCATAATGTTAATAAGTTCCATATTCTTCAAATAATGCATTTTGAGAATCTAATTCTCCTCAACGAACATTTTTCCTTTCCGACGTTCGGAAGATTTTCCGTCGGAAAAACAATTCTTTCTTTCGTACCAATTTTTAAGTCTTGATTCCTTACGTACATTATCTTATACATGTCCTGGACTTACGGGGTGTAACATTTTTCCCCCCTTAGAAACATTCGTCCCCGAATGTTCTTAGTCGGTTTTCAAGCTATACAAACTCCGGCATAGTCTCTATACTATGCCTATCAGTCAAT
Source organism: Przewalskia tangutica (assembly GCA_029844215.1). Taxonomy (NCBI): domain Eukaryota; kingdom Viridiplantae; phylum Streptophyta; class Magnoliopsida; order Solanales; family Solanaceae; genus Przewalskia; species Przewalskia tangutica. Next base: position 18,209,238 of record CM056740.1, read on the forward strand.
ACTTCCACAAGACCAACGATTCCACACATGGCCACCACATAACATACGTAAACATATCAATGGAAATTCCATCTGCGGTCCCTTCTCACAAAACTCGAAGGTTACAGTCTTATCAAAAACAAGATCTTTAGAGGTTCCTTTCTTTTTCTCGCATAAAGGGATGGTCCTGTCGTAATCTAAGTCATGGGGCTAACACTATCTGAATCATTCAGTCGGACTTCTACTCAGCTAACTGATGTGTTCCCCCGTGTTACTTCCCTTCTCTGTCTCACTTAGTCACCAAACTAGTTGGGACATGAATCTATAACCTGCCTAGCTTAGTTTACCAACCGGTGTAAACTCTAATACTAGTATCATCTCAATCACGAGCACATGGGCGGTGTTCACGAACCTAAGGGGTGTGTATCATCATAAATAACCTTCACTCATGGCCAAAAAGGAATTTTCTCTACGCACCATCATTACTCATAACTATAACCACTATAGTTCTTTTAACCCTTGTTCCTTCCTATTCTTACTTGTCATACTTTCTCGTACTTCCAAACTTATTTAGTATACGTACAACATTTCAAATATTGTTTCTGCCCTCTAATCCTTGGAGTTACTATCCCAACTTGGCCATTATGCTACTTGCATTCCCGTTAAGGCTCTTCTCGGTCCTTACGACCTGGTTCTGGTGGAACGCGTCCACAAACTCGTACAATGATTAACCCAACTTGGGCCTGGCATCCTCGTGACCCTATCACATAGCGGGACCATATACAACTGACATCACCCCATTCCATACTATCGGCTGACACGAAATGAGTCCATAACCCGACCCATCGTCATACTTAACTTCTCATTTTCAGTCTGAAATAAATTTCTCTTTTATCTCAAGGTACTTCTCACCCAATCCCCCTATTCACTAGCGGTTCGTCACATAGGCCGAAGTATTTCTACTATACATCTTTCCCTATCGGTCTTACACTTATTATGGGGGTAACTACACCTTGTGAACTCTAACGGCATTTCCCCAAATGACACTTACTACAACGGAAACACTGAGGAATAAGTGGCCTCGACTGAGAAAATCCTATGCTCCTCTGAGAACTTCGACCCCTGGAGCTTGGACCGGCTCCTAAATACCTGGTGGGCTCAAATCTCCCACCTGTGAGCTGCGGGGGTATGTACTGGGTAGGCTGGGACGAATATCTCACACGTTGCTGAGGCTGCTCGTCCAAAAATTCACCGGGATAACCAACCGGTCTAGCCCTCTTACGCTGATTTCCGCGTTGGCCCTCTACCCACGCACACATGCATGCAGACCGAATAACCTCCTGCTGATGAAACTGTAGAACCGCTATCTTGGTCAATAACATAACTGCTTCCCTTATGACCCTATAGTCTTCTCCTAATTGAGAAACTGGAGGCTCTGTGTTATACCCCGTGGTTGGTCCGACCACGGTCGGGGTCTCACGCGCGCTGAGTGGCAGGCGCGCGCGCAAGGCGAGATTGTAGGCCGCGCGCGAAACCCGGCGAGTCGCTGAGTTTGAGCCGCGGCGCCGAAGCGGCCGCGCGCCGAGGCGGAAAACAAAGGAAAAACTTAGGAAAAGTCGATTTATCTTTTGAAAGGTGAGTGGGGACAAGTGTCCCCATCTGATTTTTACATGCAATATATTGACCAAGTCTTAAAGACTTGGTCATTTGTCATCTCTCTCTTTGAAAAACCTCTTCCTTCTCTCTAGATATTTCAAGCTCCTCCTTCTCTCTAAAAATCCAAGAGACAATCTAGCCTTAGGAAAAATCTGAAAAATTAAAAGACAAGAAGGAAGCTTGTGGTTAACTTGTGAAGGTGGTGGTGGTGGTATTTCTTGGTAGAAAGGCTAGCAAATTGTTGGATAAATTTGGCAAAAGCTCTAAGGTAATGATTCTTCCTCTATTGTGAGTTTATAGAGTTGCATGTTAAGAAGAAAATACTTATGGTGGTAAATAATGCTCTTAGAGTCATTGCATGCTAGAAATGTGGGATATGAGGGATTTGGCTAAAGTAATATTATGAGCATGTTGTAGCCTAAAAACCACTTTAGAATTGTTAAGCGTACTATTATAACTAATGGGGCAGAATTTTACACACCCAAGATTAGGTGTGTAATCCCCTTTGTGTTGGGTTGGTTGTTGGGCCTTAATGAGACGTTTGAATGTTGAAAAATCGGCCTTTGAAAAGGTGGCAAAGTGAGTAGAAATAAAGGAAATGCTGCCCAATTTTCCTTAGGATTTGGTAACTTGAATTTGGAATTTCTACATTGAAATTAGAGGTTAATCAACGCACTATGGTTATTATAGGTTGACATATTACTTGCGGTAGTTGGACTTAGCAAGTGGATTGACCGAAGAGGTATGTAGAGCTTTCCTATCGCTTGAGCATGAATAGTTGTATCTATGTAGTACGGTATACGTACAAGATTTGATAATCCACACTTGTTTCATTTCAAAAAGTATAAGTCCCTTGGGTTTAGGAAAAATGTATTTGACAAAAGAATAACGCTAATATAATGACTTTATGGGGAGTTGGTTATATTAGTTTTTGAAAGGTCCACAAAGAATGGTTTACTCTAATTAAAAACAATGCAGATAGCAGTTTGAAACTATGGAAGGTGGATTGATTTTAGGCATTGGTTGCCTAAGGTTTTAAAGGAAATGAAGTCACTTGATTTAGAAGCCTATTGTATTTCTAAAAGGAAATGTGACTTGTTTTGAAAAGAAATTGTAACTTGATACTATGGTGATTAGTATCTTGGGATCCTTGTATAAAGAGAGTTTTCTTAAAAAGTTAGAAGTACATGGTACTTGGGTTGAATTCCCGGATTTTCTATTAAAAGACATGTTAGTGCCTTAGGATACTAAAATGAGAGGGTATATTGATGATGTTAATACGAAGTTAGGGGATTACTTAACTTGCTTATGATATGATAAGCCGGTAGTGCTTATGTATGATACGATAGGCCGGTAGTGCTTATGTTGTGATATGATAGACCGGTAGTGCTTATGTTATGTATGATAGCCGGATGAGCTATGTTATATATTTGTATTATTACGGGGTAAACCCCGGGTTATTATCTATGCCATGGATTTGCTACCCATGATGCGAGTGCGACACTTGTACTCATGCGGATCCGGACCACAGGATCCATGCGGGTGAAATAGTCCCATGACGAGGCGGATGACCTCATGCGGGTCCACAGGACCCATGCGGATGAAATAGTCCCAGGAGTAGGATTGCTTAATGATACTACGGGCGAGGTACCCTGTTTTGATCGTGAGCCTCCTATTTTTATGCTATAAGATTTATACTTGTTACTCTCATTGTTAGTAAGGCACAATGCAAGGAAATTGATTTTATCTATGACTCCAGCTTATTTTGACTTATGATATTACTACGATTTTCCGGTTTACATACTTGTACGTTATTATCGACTTCTTCTGGGCCGAAGTGCGTTCATGCCGCGGTAAGGAAAGCGGTGGTAGATCCTCATTCCTAGGATCTTTTACTCGTTGTCGAAGCTCCATTCCTCCGAAGCTTGTTTTGTTAGTACGGATATTCCCCGATGCTATAGGTATTTTGTACATTCAGGTATGGCGGGACCTCCCGCCATAGTTGATATCTTTAAGTCCGTGCTCATATATAGGTTTTGGGCTATAAGAATCAGTTGTACTACTATACTTTGTTTATGTATGTTTTATGGAAGGCAGCCTTATCGGCTGGCCAGTGATGGTTACCCTTTTTATAAGTTATGTGTTATGTATGTTTCGCTGCTATTCTCTGACATATACCTGACAGGGTACCCCGGTAGGGTACCAGTCGCGGCCCCCGGGGTCGGGTCGTGACAAAAGTGGTATCAGAGCAGTTAGTCCTCGGAAAGTGTCCACAGACCGTGTCTAGTAGAGTCTTGATTATCGGTGTGTCGTGCACCACATCTATAATCGGAGGTCGCAGGATATTTAGGATTGGTTTCCATTCTTTCACTCGAGATCGTGCAATGAGGCGTGTTATAGGTTGAATTTCCTCCGACGTATTTTTCCTGTATCGATTATGCCTCACGCAGCGACCACGGCCCGGCGGCAAGGCGAGAGGGAACTACTAGTAGGCACCGAGGTTACGAGGCACGAGCCCGATCCTACCGGATGAGGTGTTTTGACGGCGAGTTCTACCACGTCGCCAACCCCGTAGAGTCCGAGGCGGCAATAGCGGCCATCGAGACCGCGATACCGAGCCTCGATCCAGAATGGGGCGAAGGATATGGGCTACAAGGAGATGGCGATTAGCCGAGATCGTGGCGACATGAGGATAGGCCGAGACAGCAGCTCCATTGCATTCGTAGTTCAAAGACAGTCGCTAGCTTGAGATCGAGGTACTTTTTGAGTTGCGCCACCGAGTTTTATGGTCGAGGCACGAGATGATCCTCGAGTTTATCCGACGATTCTGTGGATCATGAGGGTGATCGGGGCCGAGACCGAGTCGGTGGTACTAGGTTCGCATCGGTGCGGACACTGCAGCTTGATCGGTATGATTCATGGGATCGCCCCGGGAGCATGCGCTTCCTGCTGTATGGGACGAGTTCTCAGAGGCGTTACTTGGCCATTTCTTGCCTCCGCCGATGAGGAGGGCTCGGGCCGATAGATTTTTGACGCTGAGACAGAATGGGCGGACGGTCCGGGAATACAACATGGAGTTTGATTCATTGGCTAGGTATGTGCCCGCTTTGGTAGCAGACATGGAGGACAGGGTGCACCGCTATGTCACAGGACTCGATGATCACTTGGCCGAGAGTTGCACGGGTGGCTCTTCAGCCGGGCATGGACATTGCCCGCATGCAGGCACATGCACTTGTGTGAGGAACGCAGGGGCCGACGGATCGGCAGTGTATCGCCAGGCAGGCCGAGACAGCAGGTCCTCTGGTAGTTTTAGGGTAGACAACCCCAAAGAATGACCAGATTTGCACCACTGGCCCGAGCACTCTCCACCATCTTCGGGCGTCTGAGTATTCGGGAAGCGGACGGGGTTCCGGGGCTTGGGTTTCGGAGGACCGAGTTCGGTCGGATGAGGCCACCTATGCCTCGGTGTGGTCGATGTGGTGATTGCCATTATGGGGGGTGTCGTGTTCCTCCAGGAGCTTGTTACTCTTGTGGCCAGCAGGGACATTTGAAGAGAGATTGTCCGTCCAGAGGCGGCGGGAGTGCCATGGCTCGGTAACCGATGTGTTCAGCTTGCCGGGTCTTCATCTTGATGGTTGGCGCCCGAGGCAGAGTGTTCACGGGCCAGCAGGCCGCGGCAGGGGTCGTGGCAGGGGTTCCAGTTCCAGCGGTCCTCAGAACCGCATTTATGCTATGTCCAGCCGCCAGGACCAGGAGGCGTCACCTGATGTCGTCACAGGTACATTGTTGGTCTCTTGCTATGATGTTTATGCTTTTATAGATCCAGGTTCTACCTTGTCCTATATATCTCCTCATATTGCTGGTAGAATAGGGATAGAGCCCGAGTCCATAGAATCCTTTGAGGTGGCTACGCCGGTAGGTGTTTCGGTGGTAGCTGAGCGGGTATATAAGGCTTTCCCAGTGACTATAGATGGTCGTCAGACTCTAGCTGACTTGATAGAGTTGGATATGACAGACTTCGATGTGATTATGGGTATGGATTGGCTAGCATCTTGCTATGCCAATGTGGATTGCAGAGAGAGGTTAGTTCGGTTCCGGTTTCCTGGTGAGCCGGTTATCGAGTGGAAGGGGAATACTGCATTGCCGAGGGGTAGGTTTATTTCTTACCTCAAGGCTAGGAAGATGGTACGGAAGGGGTATATTTACCATTTGGTTCGGGTATTCGACATCGAGGTGAGATACCTGACCTTGATCGGTCCGGTTGTTAGAGAGTTTCGCACGTATTCCCGCACGAGCTCGTATCCTCCCGAGGGAGATTGAGTTTTGCATCGATTTGGCACCAGACACTCGACCGATATCTATTCCGCCATACAGGATGGCACCTGCCGAGTTGAAGGAATTGAAGGACCAGCTGAAGGATTTGCTGGAGAAAGGCTTTATTAGGCCAAGTGTTTCTCCTTGGGGAGCGCCAGTGTTATTTGTAAAGAAGAAGGATGGGACGCTGCGTATGTGTATTGATTACAGGCAGCTGAACAAGGTTACTATAAAGAACAGGTATCCCCTCCCCAGGATTGGCGATTTGTTTGACCAGTTGCAGGGTGCAAAGTGTTTTTCCAAGATAGACCTGCGGTCTGGTTATCATCTGGTGCGAGTTAGAGAGATAGATATCCCAAAGACTGCATTCAGACCCTGGGCACTATGAGTTCTGGTGATATCTTTCGGTTGACCAACGCCCAAAGCAGTTGTTCATGGATTTGATGAATAGGTGTTCGCACCATTCTCGATATGTTCGTTATAGTGTTTATTGATGATATCTTGGTGTATTCGCGCACAGAGCAGGAGCATACAGATCATTTGAGGACGGTATTGGGAGTCCTCCGAGACCGGCAGTTGTATGCCAAGTTCTCGAAGTGCGAGTTCTGGTTGGCGTCAGTGGCTTTCTTAGGACATGTTATCGGGGCCGATGGTATTCGGGTTGATACAGCGAAGATTGAGGCAGTCAAGACTTGGCCTAGACCCACTACACCGACAGAGGTGCGCAGCTTTTTGGGCCTTGCAGGCTATTATCGGAGGTTTGTGGAAAAGTTTGCTTCTATTTCAGCACCTTTGACTAAGCTGACTCAGAAGGCAGCTATGTTCCGGTGGACGGATACTTGTGAGGAAAGTTTCCAGTTACTAAAGGAGAGGTTGACGACCGCCCCAGTTCTTACTCTTCCAGAGGGTTTAGATGGATATGTGGTTTATTGTGACGCGTCAGGTGTCGGGCTTGGGTGCGTGCTGATGCAGCACGGCAAGGTTATAGCTTATGCATCTCGACAGCTTAGGAAGCATGAGAAGAACTATCCCACACATGACTTGGAGCTGGCAGCAGTGATTCATGCCTTGAAGATCTGGAGACATTATTTATATGGAGTTCATGTGGACATTTACACAGACCACAAGAGTCTCCAGTACATCTTCAGCCAGAGGGAGCTGAACTTGCGGCAGAGACGGTGGTTGGAGCTACTTAAGGATTACGATGTTGATATTCTGTACCACCCAGGGAAGGCCAATGTAGTTGCAGATGCCCTTAGTCGCAGATCGATGGGTAGTCTATCTGATGTTCAGCCAGAGAAAAGGGATATGGTCCGAGAGTTACACCAGCTAGCGAGCCTTGGGGTTCGTTTGGTTGATTCTGTTAGTGACGGAATTCGGGTTAGAGAGGTCGCCGAGTCTTCCATCGTCGAGGAGGTGAAGAGGCGACAGTATGAGGATCCGATTTTGGTACGGTACCGAGATGCAGCTCTCCAGAAGGAGAAGAGTCTATTTGAGGTAGCGCCTGATGGGGTGCTAAGATTTGAGGGCCGGTTGTGTGTTCCCGATGTGACAGGACTTCGTCAGCAGATTCTGGGGGAGGCACACAGTGCTCGTTATTCTATTCATCCGGGGTCGACTAAGATGTATCATGACCTCAGGTGCGTGTATTGGTGGGATGGCCTAAAGAGGGACGTTGCGGAGTTCGTGGCACAGTGCCCGAATTGTCAGCAGGTTAAGATTGAGCACCAGAAGCCCGGTGGGCTGTTGCAGGCTATTGATATTCCGACTTGGAAGTGGGAGGTGATAAATATGGATTTTATTACAGGGCTACCTACCACTCAGAGGAAACATGATTCCATTTGGGTGATTGTCGACAGGCTGACGAAATCAGCCCATTTTCTTCCGGTCAGAACGACGTTCTCAGCTGAGGACTATGCCAGATTATATATTAGAGAGATTGTGAGACTGCACGGAGTCCCGGTGTCGATTATATCAGATAGAGGAGCCCAGTTCTCAGCTAATTTCTGGAGGTCTTTTCAGAAGGGATTAGGGACACAGGTGAGTCTCAGTACTGCATTTCACCCTCAGACCGACGGGCAGGCCGAACGCACTATCCAGACACTTGAGGATATGCTGCGGGCTTGTGTTATTGATTTCAGGGGTAGCTGGGAGGATCATTTGCCTCTTGTGGAGTTTGCTTACAACAATGGCTACCATTCCGATTCGATGGCGCCTTATGAGGCCTTATACGGGGAAGTGCAGTCACCGATAGGCTGGTTCGAGGGAGAAGTTCGATTAGTCGGGCTAGACTTAGTTCAAGAAAGTGGATAAGGTGAAGCTTATCCAGAGCGTTGTTGGCGGCGTAGTCGGCAGGTCGTATGCAGATCATCGGCCGACACTTGGAATTTGAGATAGATGATTGGGTTTTTCTAGGTATCGCCCGTAGCGGCGTGATGAGATTTGGAAAGAAGGGGAAGCTTAGCCCAAGGTACATTGGGTCGTATCAGATTGTCCGTAGGGTAGGTAGGGTTGCTTATGAGTTAGATCTACCATCCGAATTGGAGGCGGTACATCCAGTTTTCCATGTGTCCATGTTGCGGAAATGCATTGGAGATCCATCTAGAGTGCACCCGATTCATGACGTCCAAGTGACAGAGGAGTTATCGTATGAGGAGAGTCCCATTGCGATACTCGATCGACGGGTTAGGCGACTTCGGACGAAGGACGTGGCTTCCGTCAAGGTCTTATGGCGGAACGAGAACAGGGAGGAAATGACGTGGGAAGCAGAGGATGACATGATGAAGAAGTATCCTCACTTATTCCCTACACCTCCAGGTAACCCACTTTCCTACTTGTTAGTGTTGATTTAGCAATTGTGCTTAAGTATTGTTGTGGCCTAGGGAGCGTCTTTATTTACAAAAGGGTAGTTAAGAGCGTCTACGTCGATTTGTGATTCAAGCAAGCCTAGAAGGAACATTCGGGACGAATGTTTCTAAGGGGGGGAGAATGTTATACCTCGTGGTTCGGTCCGACCGAGGTCGGGTCTCAGCCTGGCTTGCCGGAAGACAAGGCAGCGCGGAAAACCCGGCGAGTCGCTGAAGTTTAGCCGCGCGCCGAAGCGTGGCCGCGCGCCGAGGCGGAAAACAGCGAAAAACTTAGGAAAAGTCAGATTTATCTTTTGAAAGGGGATGAGTGGGGGACAAGTGTCCCCCCCCCCTCCCCCCATCTGATTTTTACATGCAATATATTGACCAAGTCTTAAAGACTTGGTCATTTGTCATCTCTCTCTTTGAAAAACCTCTTCCTTCTCTCTAGATATTTCAAGCTCTTCCTTCTCTCTAAAAATCCAAGAGACAATCTAGCCTTCGGAAAAATCTGAAAAATTAAAAGACAAGAAGGAAGCTTGTGGTTAACTTGTGAAGGTGGTGGTGGTGGTATTTCTTGGTAGAAAGGCTAGCAAATTGTTGGATAAATTTGGCAAAAGCTCTAAGGTAATGATTCTTCCTCTATTGTGAGTTTATAGAGTTGCATGTTAAGAAGAAAATACTTATGGTGGTAAATAATGCTCTTAGAGTCATTGCATGCTAGAAATGTGGGTTGGATATGAGGGATTTGGCTAAAGTAATATTATGAGCATGTTGTAGCCTAAAAACCACTTTAGAATTGTTAAGCGTACTATTATAACTAATGGGGCAGAATTTTACACACCTAAGATTAGGTGTGTAATCCCCTTTGTGTTGGGTTGGTTGTTGGGCCTTAATGAGGCGTTTGAATGTTGAAAAATCGGCCTTTGAAAAGGTGGCAAAGTGAGTAGAAACAAAGGAAATGCTGCCCAATTTTCCTTAGGATTTGGTAACTTGAATTTGGAATTTCTACATTGAAATTAGAGGTTAATCAACGCACTATGGTTATTATAGGTTGACATATTACTTGCGGTAGTTGGACTTAGCAAGTGGATTGACCGAAGAGGTATGTAGAGCTTTCCTATCTCTTGAGCATGAATAGTTGTATCTATGTAGTACGGTATACGTACAAGATTTGATAATCTACACTTGTTTCATTTCAAAAAGTATAAGTCCCTTGGGTTTAGGGAAAATGTATTTGACAAAAGAATAACGCTAATATAATGACTTTATGGGGAGTTGGTTATATTAGTTTTTGAAAGGTCCACAAAGAATGGTTTACTCTAATTAAAAACAAGTACGGGTAACGGATTTGAAACTATGGAAGGTGGATTGATTTTAGGCATTGGTTGCCTAAGGTTTTAAAGGAAATGAAGTCACTTGATTTAGAAGCCTATTGTATTTCTAAAAGGAAATGTGACTTGTTTTGAAAAGAAATTGTAACTTGATACTATGGTGATTAGTATCTTGGGATCCTTGTATAAAGAGAGTTTTCTTAAAAAGTTAGAAGTACATGGTACTTGGGTTGAATTCCCGGATTTTCTATTAAAAGACATGTTAGTGCCTTAGGATACTAAAATGAGAGGGTATATTGATGATGTTAATACGAAGTTAGGGGATTACTTAACTTGCTTATGATATGATAAGCCGGTAGTGCTTATGTATGATACGATAGGCCGGTAGTGCTTATGTTGTGATATGATAGACCGGTAGTGCTTATGTTATGTATGATAGCCGGATGAGCTATGTTATATATTTGTATTATTACGGGGTAAACCCCGAGTTATTATCTATGCCATGGATTTGCTACCCATGATGCGAGTGCGACGCTTGTACTCATGCGGATCCGGACCACAGGATCCATGCGGGTGAAATAGTCCCATGCGGGTGAAATAGTCCCATGACGAGGCGGATGACCTCATGCGGGTCCACAGGACCCATGCGGGTGAAATAGTCCCAGGAGTAGGATTGCTTAATGATACTACGGGCGAGGTACCCTGTTTTGATCGTGAGCCTCCTATTTTGTGCTATAAGATTTATACTTGTTACTCTCATTGTTAGTAAGGCACAATGCAAGGAAATTGATTTTATCTATGACTCCAGCTTATTTTGACTTATGATATTACTACAGTATTTTCCAGTTTTACATACTTGGTACGTTGTGTCGACCCCTTCCTCGGGGGCTGCGTTCATGCCGCAGGTAAGGGAAAGCAGGTGGTAGATCCTCATTCCTAGGATCTTTTACTCGGTTGTCAGAAGCTCCATTCCTCCGGAAGCTTGTTTTGTTGGTACGGATATTCCCTGATGCTATAGGTATTTTGTACATTCAGGGGTATGGCGGGGCCCTGTCCCGCCATAGTTGTTATCTTTAGAGGTCTGTGCTCACATATATGTTTTGGGCTGTAAGAACCAGTTGTACTACTATACTTTGTTTATGTATGTTTTATGGAAGGCAGCCTTATCGGCTGGCCAGTGATGGTTACCCTTTTTATAAGTTATGTGTTATGTATGTTCCGCTGCTATTCTCTGACATATACTGAGGTACCCGGTAGGTACCGCCGCGCCCCGGTTGGGTCGTGACACTCTGGTGCTGGGGCCTCAAAACCTGGCGCAGAAGAACTTGCCGACTGCGGCACAACATCCGGTATACCCTGGGCATGAGCCCTATCAACTCTCTGAGTCTGACTGGTAGCTCCTGCTACTCCTTTGCCCTTTTGGGCGACTGTTGCCCTCTTTAGAGGCATAGTTATAACATAATAATACGTCAGAGAGGAATTATCTTAATAACACAGCTCTATGGCACGATCTCAGAGTGAGAAGAATAAAAATCAACTCCTAAATGTTCTGTAGCCTCATGTTTATGGGTGTGGCGCGCAACACACCGAAAATCAAGACTCTACTAGACACGGTCTGTAGACATTCCGAGGACTGACTGCTCTGATACCACTCTGTCACGCCCCGAACCCCGGGCCCGCGTGTTATACCCCGTATTTCCAGAGTATGTACGTGAGGGAGTACGTACAAAGTTTAAGTCTTAAGTTGGCATTAGGGACGAAAATTTTGTTCACAACTACCGAAAAGAATCGTTTTTCGACGAAACGTTTTACAAAACTTGCGAAGGGAAAATTACGGCTATGTCATTTATATTTTTTGCGGATTTTTCCGAGAGATGAAATATTTTGGACCAACGAGAGGGCGACACTTGTCACCCTCGTGGGCGATCAAGGGGCCGATTGGTTGCACGTTTTCCTCCCATTTTGTGGCCTAAAACTTGGGTCAATGTTTGTGAGGATTTGTGGAGTAGGGTTAGGAGCACACGGGCAAATCTTGACCCTCCACTTGCCCCCCACTTGGCTTGATCTTGGCCATTGATCTCCCTATAAATAACCCCCTTGTTGAAGACTTCTTCATCCACAAATGTTTTCTAAGTCTTGAAATCCTCCCTCCCTTCTTGTTGCTCTCGTCCAAGAGCTTCCCCCCCTCCCCCTTTGAGAGGCCCTTGGCCGAGAGGTACCCCCCCTCCTAGTGGTGTTGGCCGAGAGAAGTACCCCCCCTCTTCAGTGTTGTTCTCGTGAAATACCCCCCCCCCCTTGGTAGAAAAGTATTCTCCAAGTATTGTTACTATTCCAAAATACCTTAGCCTTATACCTTGTAGTATTCCAAAGTTACCTCTATACGTAGAGCCCGGAAATACTACCTTATATTCCCTTCAGTCACAAAAATGAAACACTAAGGAAAACCTTCATAGTCGGTTGAAGTGTTAAGTAGAAGTTGCGTAGAACTTCTAAGGGTTGTTTGGAGCGGGTTGAAGCGCCCAGAGTAGGAGCTAAACGTTGCTCAGGATCGACATTTAATCTTGGATAATTTTGGGCTTATCAAGGTAAATATCTTGTCCCCCTTTTGTAATTAGAGTTTACATACTGTTGAAGTATAAGAATTAAGTATAAGTTATATACAAGGAAGGTATATAAGAAGAGAATTGAATCAGATTTACATAGGATTTGTATTTACTGATGACTTGTGAAGTTTGTGGTAGGGAAGTTTGCCCAATTTTCCGTAGAATCTTGTATCTAGATTTATTCTACTGAGTAGTCTAGACATTGATAGACTTGTATAACCGTTATAGGTTGAGCATCGCGAGTAGCGTATTCTACTCGAAGGGTGGAAAAGGCTAGCGGATTACGATCTTTGGAGCTATTTGCTAATAGTCGATAAATCGTCGCGAGGTATGTGATTCTTCCTATCCTCTTGAGCATGATATTTTAAAAGAATATATATAGTACGTAGACGTCGTGTTAAGCGAACGTGGTTTTCTTGCGATGTCTTTTGACTTGAGTCTAAATAATAAGAATCAAGTATTTCAAAAGAGTTAAGAAACCTTTTTGAAGAAGAGTAACACTTGGTTTTAAAAGTTTTAAAAGCTTAAGAGTTATACTAGCTTTATGGGAAGTTAGGTATAACGACTTAAGAGAGATAAAAAGAATGGTTTATTGATTTTAGAAGTTAAGAGACTTGATCTTAAAAGATAAGAGACTGACTTAATTAAATTAATATGAATTTTGTTAAAAGTGTGAAACCTCATTCGTGAGTAATGAGTACTTGGTTTTTAAAAGGAATAATGTTTCTTGATTTGGAAATCGAATAAGTATCGAACGAACCATTGCAGCGTTAATAAAGGGAAATGTATTGACTAATTTAGTATTATTAAAACCAAGAGAAACCTCCATCTGCATGAAGCTAAGATGAGACAAAATGATATTACATTTCCTAGATCATGGCTGCTTTAATAAGATTGATTATGAACAAGAATAACCTACTCACATATAAGGCATATGTTTCTCAAATTGTTTAAAAGAGAATTATATTCTTAAGTGATTAAGACTATGAACTACGAAACCTTTCGAAAATGAGAAACTTGAGTATTTGAAATTAGGCAAACTTGAACGTTTGGAAAAGAATGTTGTTACTTGATTTTACAAAGGGAAGTATTTTGGTTTACTTAAAAAGATAGTCACTCTATTTTTATACTACGGGTATTGTGTGACTTTTGTGAAAGAAACGGATCTTTTAAAAAGTTAATGTATGAAGTACTTTGGGGATAAAACCCGAACTTGTTAACATAAAGTAGAAAGTACCTTGTGTGAATAACTTGATTGTGTTGGGTTGTGATAGCCTTGTAATACTTTCTTGTTGATTTGATAAGTAAACATGTTAGGATGCTACGTGTGTTAGTATCTTGTGATGTTTTTGTAAAGGGCTTCCTTGGGCTTATGTTGTTTAACGATAAGCTATTATGTTAGTATTATATCACTCACCTCTTGACATGATTCCGGGTTAAGGCGCCTCCGACGCGGGTAGACTCGGTGATGCAGGACCGTGATTCGAGAATACCTCATGCGGGTCCGGGGACCTATGCGAGCTACGAGAGTTCCGGTGTTAGTGCGGACTTTGTGGTCATGCGGTCTATGTGGCCACGCGGTGCGAGTCCAGGCGATGCCGGGAGTAGCTACCCTCGATGCGGGAATACCTCATGCGGCCTATGTGAGTGGCCTATGCGAGTCTGCGGAAGTTCGAGGACTAGACGCGCACATCGATACCGTGGGCGAGTGGCGGCCGATCATGTGGCGGTCTAGACAGATCTCGTGATACGATTTATGACCTCGTTAGTACCGTAGGTGTTAGTAGTCGGCTATGCCTTCGCACTTACCCCAGTCGACTTTATTATGACACGGTGGGACCCGTGTTCATGTGTATTCCTTGGTGCTTTTATATCATAGATCGCCGGTGAGGAAGGTATTCCACGGGCATGATTGATGTTGTAGGCGTGAGACCCATAGTTATATTTGAGTGATGACTTTGAGGCGTGAGTCCACGACTTGACACGATCGCTTATATTATTGGAAGCGTAGTTTGGTTATCATACATGTCTCCCGCTTTATATAGACTACTATGATTTCATTTACTATTTTTAGTTTCACATACTTGGTACTGTGATCGACCTCCTTCGGGGGGCTGCGTTCATGCCGCAGGTAGAAGTACACCAGTCGTTGATCCCCGCTCTTAGGATCACAGTTCAACGTTTTGGGAAGCTCCGTTTCTTCGGAGGCTTATCTTTGGTATAGTCCCCTATCGTTGTAGGTACTTACATTCAGGGGTGTGGTGGGGCCCTGTCCCGCCATTGTTGTTATATCATTCTTAGAGGTCTGTAGTACTGTTGTGGGCCGAGTTTGTAAAAAGGATGTAACTGTTCGGATTTAAGTTTTTATATATATGCCGAAAGGCAACTTTTCTTCAGATAAACTGTGTCTCTTTTACATTGTTTCATGTTGTGTTTTATATTCCGCTGATTACTCTGATGTATGTCTACTTGGGTGCCCGGGGTAAGGCACCAGTCACGGGCCCGGGTTCGGGTCGTGACAAAAGTGGTATCAGAGCAGTTAATCCTCGGAAAGTGTCTACAGACCGTATCTAGTAGAGTCTTGATTATCGGTGTGTTGTGCACCACACCAATAATCAGGAGGCTATAGGATATTTAGGATTGGTTTCCATTCTTCTCACTCTGAGATCGTGCTTAGAGTTGTGTTATAAGTTGGACCCCTCTAACGTATTTCTTTCCCTTACCGTTATGCCTCCGCGTAAGGCAACCCGGGCCCAGAAGGGCAAGGCAGCCGAGGGAGCTGCGAGTAGAGCACAGAGGGTTACTAGGGCACAGGCCCAATCATCACCTGGGGTGGTGCTTCATTCGGGGAGTTCTGCTACGTCGCTGACCCCAGCAGAGTTTAGCACAGCGGCGATTCTCTGCGGCTATGATAGTTGAACCTTCAGTTCCACGACCAGTAGCAGAAAGTATAGATTGCAAAGAGACGACCCTGTTACTAGCTAAGGATGTAGCTACCTGAGAGTATATTATATACCGATTTATCACGAGTCATGATGACTATCTAAGAGAGGGTTGTGCAAGAGTAGCTCTTCAGTCAGGCTTGAGCATGGCCTGCGTACGGGCTTATGCGCAGCAGGCTGAGAAACGTAGAGATCGACAGATTAATCAAGGATCAGCAAAAGAGGGCCAAAACAGCAGGGTCCTTTGGTAACTTTCGAGGCAAATCGCCTCAGCAGCAGACTGGATACGCACCTCCGCCAGTGCAGAGTGGTCCTCCACAGACTTCAGGACGTTCGGGGTATGTATGTTATACCCCGTATTTTCAGAGTATGTACGTGAGGACGTACGTAGAAAATTTGAGCCTTAAGTTAGGCAAGTTTCGAAATTTGTACACAACACCCGATTAGAGTCGTTTTTCGACGAAACGTTTCCACAGCTTTTGTTGGGAAAATTCCGGCTATGTCATTTATAATTTTTGCGGATTTTTCCGAGAGACGAAACATTTTGGACCAACGGGAGGGTGACAAGTGTCACCCTCACATTGGCCTTGAGTGGGCGGCAAAAGGGACGAACAAGGTGGCTTGTTTTGTCTTGGAGTTGGTAGGATATTTTGTGTGCAAGTTGGCTTAGGACACTTGCCCAAATCTTGGCCTTACACTTGCCTTGCACTTGGCATAATCTTGGCCATTGGTTGGCCATCCCTTGACCTATAAATACCACTCTAATGAAAGATTTATTCTTCATCCACACTTGTGAAATTCCAAGAAAAATACGCCCACCCTCTTGTGAGCAATTCGTCCGCCACACTACCCCCCCCCCCTTTGAGTGAGCCTTGGCGAGAGCCACCCCTCCCTTTGTGGTGTTTGGCCGTGGGGTACCCCCCCCCCTAGCCTAGTTGTTTCCGTATAATACCCTTTGTTGTGGTATAGAAATACTCTCCTAGTATTGTTATAATGTCCAAATACTTTAGCCCAAATACCTTGTAGTACTTTCCAAAGTACCCTTTGTCTGAAAGCCCGGAAAATACGATTATACTTTCCTTTAGCCTCTAAACGAAACCCTAAGGAAATCTTCACCGTAGTTGAAGTTGTAAGTAGAAGTTGGTTAGAACTTCTAAAGGTTGTTTGGAGCGGATGGAGCACTCGGAGTAGGAGCTAAACGTTGCTCAGGAGCGACATTATACTTGGATAATTTTGGGCTTATCGAGGTAAACACTACTGTCCTTCTATTGTAATTGGAAATTGCATGTTGTTAGAATATATAGTTGAAGTATACTATATATAGAATGAACATAGTATTGTGGCAATGTCTTTTGACTTAAGCCGAAGAATAAAGAATGAATCGAATCAGTAATTACATAGAAGTATTACAGTGAGACTTGTATAGCATTCTTGTGTAGTAGAATTGTACACGCCCGTTAGGCGTGTAAAACCCCTGGTTGGCTTGGTAGCCGGCCTCGATAGAGAGAGATTTACGCTGCATGTGTGTCGCCGAATTTTCGTAGATTATGGAGCGTTGAGATCTAGATGTTAATAAGCGCTTGTGGCCTTATAGGTTGAAGTACTACGTGGAGTGATCCACTTGTCTTAAGGAGTAGCCGCGGTTTGAGGTACTTGGAGCGTTTTGCTATTAGTCGACAATCGTCGCGAGGTATGTGAACCTCTTCCTATCTCTTCTAGCATGATATGTGTGAACTATGTAGTGCGGTAGACGTCACGTGTTAAGCGTGTTTGATTGTTCTTAAAACATAAAGTGTTATAACGCTTTATGGGAAGTTGGTTATAACGACTTTATGTAGGTAAGAAAATACTTTGTGGTTTTAAAAGGTAATCGATGTGAACTATAATCGCTAGTTATAATAAAGAACTTGATGTATTTCAAAAGATTTATAAATCGAGAGTAACACTTGGTTTTAAAGGATTTAAAAAGAGTTATACTAGCTTTATGGGAGTTAGGTATAATGTCTTAAGAGAAGTAAAGAAAATGGTTTAATGATGTTAGAAGTTAAGAGACTTGATCTTATAAGATAAGAGACTTAACTTATTTGTTTTAATGTGGATGTTTGTGTGAAACCTCATTCGTGAGTAATGAGTACTTGGTTTTATTTAAAGGGATAATGTTTCTTGATTTGAAATCGAATGTGTATCGACAGACCACTGCGCAGCGTTAATAAAGGAAAATGTATTGAATAATTATGTATCGTATTAAAACCAGTAGAAACCTCCATCTGCATAGAAACTAAGATGAGACAAAATGATATTACATTTCCTAGATCATGGCTGCTGTAATAAGAATGTTGTAAACAAGAATAACCTACTCTCACGTGAGACATATATTACTCAATTGTTCTAAAAAGGAATCAAGTGATTAAGTTTATGAACTATGAAACCATTTGAAAATGAGAAGCTTGAGTAATGAAACTAGGCAAACCGAACTTAGGAAAAGAATGTTGTTACTTGATTTTGGAAAGGAATGTGGGTTGGTCATTCTAATACTACGGGTATCGGGTGACTTTTATAAAAGTAATGGATCTCTTTAAAAGAACTTAACGTATGTAGTACTTTGGGGTTAAAACCCGACTTTGGCATAAAATGAAAGTACTTTAAGTTGTTGTGAAACTTGCCTATGCTTGTTGTTGTGAAACTTGCCTATGCTTGTTGTTGTGAAACTTGCCTATGCTTGTTGTTGTGAAACTTGCCTATGCTTGTTGTTGTGAAACTTGCCTATGCTTGTGATGATAGCCTTTGTTGTGCAAGTGTGGTATTTACGTTACCGCGTCTCGATAGAGGCGGTTGACTTGTTGAGAACTTACTTGGACGTCTTTGGCGGTGATGGAGAATTCCACGGGTATGTTTCCATTTTGATTATCGCTGTTGTTGATGTCACATGGACATGTCTACACCGTCGCAGATTCCGGCATCGCGGCCACGCGGCGGGTTGATTACCGATATATGGTTATTACCGCAACATGGGCGTGTCTACACCGACGCGATTCCGGGGCATGTGGCCACGCGCAGGTTGACCACCCAGATATTGTTATTGAGGTTACATGGGCATGTCTACACCGTCGCAGATTCCGGCATGTGGCCACGCGCCTTGTTATTATTGTTGCATCATGGACATGTCTACACCGATGCAAGATTCCGGCACGCGCCATGATACGAACATGATGGATGTTGGGCGTGAGACCCATAGTTATATTTGAGTGGTGACTTTGAGGCGTGAGTCCACGACTTGATCGCTTTTATGTCGTCTTGTATTTTGGTTATCATACATGTCTCCGCCTTTTAAGCTATTATGATTTCATTTATGTTGTGATTCACATACTTGGTACTGTTAGATCGACCTCCTTCTGGGCTGCGTTCACGCCGCAGTAAGGTACATCGGCCGTGGATCCCGCTTAGGATCTCATTTCAGCGTGTTGAAAGCTCCGTTCCTTCGAGGCTTATCTTTGGTATGTTTCCTGAGTTGTAGGTTCTTATCTGATCGGGTATGGCGGCCCTATCCCGTCATAGTTGTTGTAAATCTTAAGTGCAGAGTAATTGCAAGCGTGGTTTGTAAAAAGGATAACTGCTCGGGTTTTTATGTATATACCGAAGGCAACGTTTTGGTTGGCCTGTTTATTTATTATATCTCTTGTTTCATGACTCGTGTTTTATTTTTCCGGTTTTCTCTCGATGTTGTATCACTAGGGTGCCCGGTAAGGCACCGAACGCCCGGTTCGGGCGTTACAAAGTGGTATCGAGCGATTAGTCCTCGGAAAGTGTCTACGCACCGTGTCTAGTAGTCTTGATTATCGGTGTGTTGTGCACCACATCTATAATCGAGGCTATAGGACATTTAGGATTGGTTTCCATTCTTCTCATTACGAGATCGTGCCTTAGAGATGTGTTGTAAGTTGGACCCTCCGGCGTGTTTCGTTTTTACCGCTATGCCTGCGAAGGCAACCAGGCCCGAAGGCAAGGCACCGAGGAGCTAGTGGGATTGAGGAGCACGAGGCGCAGCCCGGCCAAGACTGAGTAGTGCTTGACGGCGAAGTTTTGCGGCGCCGGCCAAAGCGAGTTTAGAGCGCGGCGATGGCTGCCGAGACTACACACGAGCCTCCACCCCACAAGATGGAGCGGGAGATGGGTCACGCGAGATGGCGATTATTGCCGAGGTGTGGCCGATATGAGATAGGCCGGACGCAGCAGCCTTCGGCCAAAGAAGACTGTAGTGCACCCGAGGCATTTGAGGCTACGGATTTCCTTAGTTGTAGCCCGCTTTGAGTTTTACTGGTCGAGGCGGAGGATGATCCGCAGGAGTTCATCCGTCGCGAAGAGGATCACGGGTGATCAAGGCTTCAGAGACTGAGTCTGTGACATTTGGTTCGCATCGGCTGAGTGATACCGCAGTCGATTGGTTTGACTCGTGGGAGCTTTCCCGGGGAGAGCATTCACTTCCAACCGTTTGGGACGAGTTTTCGGGGCCTTCTGGCACATTTCTTGCCTCCACAAACGGCGAGGGCTCGGGCCGATGATTTTTGATGTTGAGGCGAGCGCGCATAGCTCGGGAGTACAATGTGAGTTCGACTCATTGGCGGTATGTTCCCGCATTAGTAGCTAGTATGGAGGATCGAGTGCACCGATATGTTACAGGCTCGATGATTACCTAGCGAGAGTTGTTCGTGTTTCTCTTCACCGCATGGACATTGCCCGCATTCGAGCTCATGCACTGCGCGGCGAGCGCAGATCGACGCAGGTGGACCGCTTTCAGAAGAAGGCCAAGACGGCCGGATATTTTAGCGACTTTCGAGGCGGACCGCCTCGAAGCAGACTAGTTATGTACTCCGCCATTGCGAGTGGTCCCCGCAGCCGGGACCTCAGGATATTCAGAGCGGTCGGGGCTCCGAGCTTCGGATGTTCGAGGAGTAGGGTGTTGGCGGATGCACCCCTACCTCTGTGGTCGATGTGGTAGACCGCATTTCGAAGTGTCGTAGTACGAGGAGCTTGTTATTCTTGGCGCCAGCAGGCCATATGACGAGAGACCGTCCGACTGTGGTAGCGCTGGTAGGATAGCACGCATCTTTGGAGCGATTGCGGGTTCTTCACCTTCCATAGCCAAAATGTTCGTACACCGAGCCCTGAGAGGTCGCGGTGGGAGTTCCCAGTTTTAGCGGTCCTTGAACCGCCTAGTTTCAGGTATATCCTTAACCATCTAGAGTTTTGTATGTTATGATAATGTGTTAAGTGTTATGTTCGGATAGCTTTGTGCTAAAATGTGACTTAGAAGCATGCTTAGTGAAAGTGGTAAGCAGGGTGAGAAAATGATGAACCTTAGAATATTACAGAGGAGACCTTAGATGTAAGGCCGCTTGAGTACAAGTTTTTGCAAGTGATCCTTGTCGAGTGCATTTTATGCCTAGAATGTATTGTGTGATAAGTCACTGGTTGAGTAAATGAAAGTGGTAGCTTTCATGATGTGATTTAGCAAGATTGTTCCGTGTCGGAGAGCAAGAGTTGGCGCGATAGTGGTCGGGTTGGGGCCATGTTGCGGGCCAACCCGCCCCGTTCGAGGAAGGGTCAGCTCAGGTGGTCCCGCCAGTGGCAGTCACGAGGTGCTAGGCCCAAGTTTAGATGACCAGATGAGTTCGTGGATACGTTCGACCAGTAGATCGTGAAGGCCGGAATGGCCTTAAGGAAGATTGAGGCGAGTAAGATGACCAAGTTTGGAGGTAGTGACTCCAAAGTTTTGGGAATGAAATGATGATCAAGTATGGTAATGATACTAGAAGAGTTCAAGTGTTCGGCGAGGGCACTACGAGGGAGGAAGAGAACGTGTGTTATGTTTGTGGCCGTGTGTGGCATTGGCAACTTGTTAGAAGATCTTCTTCAGTGTCCGTCTTTAGACGGAACAATCTGGACGACTGTTTCTCAGCAGGGGAGAATCTTATACCCAGTAGTTTCCTCGGATGTCCGTGAGGACGTACGTAGAAAATTTGAGCCTTAAGTTAGGCAAGTTTGAAATTTGTACACAACACCCGACAGAGTCGTTTTCGACTAAACGTTTCAGCTTTTGTTGGGAAAATTCCGGCTATGTCATTTATAATTTTTGCGGATTTTTCCGAGAGACGAAACATTTTGGACCAACGGGAGGGTGACAAGTGTCACCCTCACATTGGCCTTGAGTGGGCGGCAAAAGGGACGAACAAGGTGGCTTGTTTTGTCTTGGAGTTGGTAGGATATTTTGTGTGCAAGTTGGCTTAGGACACTTGCCCAAATCTTGGCCTTACACTTGCCTTGCACTTGGCATAATCTTGGCCATTGGTTGGCCATCCCTTGACCTATAAATACCCCTCTAATGCAAGAGTTATTCTTCATCCACACTTGTGAAATTCCAAGAAAATACTCCCTCCCTCTTGTGAGCAATTCGTCCGCCACACTACCCCCCCCTTGAGTGAGCCTTGGCCGAGAGCCACCCCCCCTCCCCTTTGTGGTGTTTGGCCGTGGGGTACCCCCCCCCCTAGCCTAGTTGTTTCCGTATAATACCCTTTGTTGTGGTATAGAAATACTCTCCTAGTATTGTTATAATGTCCAAAATACTTTAGCCCAAATACCTTGTAGTACTTTCCAAAGTACCCTTTGTACGAAAAGCCCAGAAAATACGATTATACTTTCCTTTAGCCTCTAAACGAAACCCTAAGGAAATCTTCACCCGTAGTTGAAGTTGTAAGTAGAAGTTGGTTAGAACTTCTAAGGGTTGTTTGGAGCGGATTGGAGCACTCGGAGTAGGAGCTAAACGTTGCTCAGGAGCGACATTATACTTGGATAATTTTGGGCTTATCGAGGTAAACACTACTGTCCTTCTATTGTAATTGGAAATTACATGTTGTTAGAATATATAGTTGAAGTATACTATATATAGAACTGAACATAGTATTGTGGCAATGTCTTTTGACTTAAGCTGAAGAATAAAGAATCGAATCAATCAGTAATTACATAGATGTCAGACATGAGACTTGTATAGCATTCTTGTGTAGTAGAATTGTACACGTCCGGTTAGGCGTGTAAAACCCCCAGGTTGGCTTGGTAGCCGCCTCGATAGAGGAGGAGATTTACGTGTGGAAGTCTTGCGAATTTTCAGTAGATTATGGAGCGTTGAGATCTAGATGTTAATAAGCGCCTTGTGGCCTTATAGGTTGAAGTACTACGTGTGGAGTGATCCACTGGCTTAAGGAGTAGCCGCGGTTTGAGGTACTTGAGCGTTTTGCTATTAGTCGACAATCGTCGCGAGGTATGTGAACCTCTTCCTATCTCTTCTAGCATGATATGTGTGAACTATGTAGTGCGGTGACGCGTACGTGTTAAGCGTGTTTGATTGTTCTTAAAACATAAAGTGTTATAACGGCTTTATGGGAAGTTGGTTATAACGACTTTATGTAGGTAAGAAAATACTTTGTGGTTTTAAAAGGTAATCGATGTGAACTATAAGCGGCTAGTTATAATAAAGAACTTGATGTATTTCAAAGATTTATAAATCGAGAGTAACACTTGGTTTTAAAGGATTTAAAAAGAGTTATACTAGCATTATGTGGCGTTATATATAATTTATTAAGAGAAGTAAAGAAAATGGTTTAATGATGTTAGAAGTTAAGAGACTTGATCTTATAAGATAAGAGACTTAACTTATTTGTTTTAATGTGGATGTTTGTGAAACCTCATTCGTGAGTAATGAGTACTTGGTTTTATTTAAAGGGATAATGTTTTACCGATTTGAAATCGAATGTGTATCAGGACCACCGCAGTTAATAAAGGAAAATGTATTGAATAATGATGTATCGTATTAAAACCAGTAGAAACCTCCATCCGCATAGAAACTAAGATGAGACAAAATTATATTACATTTTCTAGATCATGGCTGCTGTAATAAGAATGTTGTAAACAAGAATAACCTACTCTAACGTGAGACATATATTACTCAATTGTTCTAAAAAGGAATCAAGTGATTAAGTTTATGAACTATGAAACCATTTGAAAATGAGAAGCTTGAGTAATTGAAACTAGGCAAACCGAACTTAGGAAAAGAATGTTGTTACTTGATTTTGGAAAGAAATGTGGGTTGGTCATTCTAATACTACGGGTATCGGGTGACTTTTATAAAAGTAATGGATCTCTTTTAAAAGAACTTAACGTATGTAGTACTTTGGGGTTAAAAACCCGGACTTTGGCATAAAATGAAAGTACTTTGAGTTGTTGTGAAACTTGCCTATGCTTGTTGTTGTGAAACTTGCCTATGCTTGTTGTTGTGAAACTTGCCTATGCTTGTTGTTGTGAAACTTGCCTATGCTTGTTGTTGTGAAACTTGCCTATGCTTGTGATGATAGCCTTTGTTGTGCAAGTGTGGTATTTCTGTGTTACCGCGTCTCTCGATAGAGGGCCGGTTGACTTGTTGAGAACTTACTTGGACGTGCTGGCAGTGATGGAGAATTCCACGGGTATGTTTCCATTTTGATTACTGTCTTGTTGTTGATGTCACATGGACATGTCTACACCGTCGCAGATTCCGGCATCGCCACGCGGCCGTTGATTACCCGATATATGGTTATTATCGCAACATGGGCGTGTCTACA
The DNA here is from genome assembly GCA_029844215.1 of Przewalskia tangutica. Lineage (NCBI taxonomy): Eukaryota > Viridiplantae > Streptophyta > Magnoliopsida > Solanales > Solanaceae > Przewalskia > Przewalskia tangutica. The sequence goes on from CM056740.1 coordinate 18,233,560, forward strand.
CCGACGCAAGATTCCGGCATGTGGCCACGCGCGGGGTTGACCACCCAAGATATTGTTATTGAGGTTACATGGGCATGTCTACACCGTCACGATTCCGGTACGTGGCCATGCGCCTTGTTATTATTGTTGCATCATGGACATGTCTACACCGTCGCAAGATTCCGGGCATGCGGCCATGATGCCAACATGATGGATGTTGTGGCGTGAGACCCATAGTTATATTTGAGTGGTGACTTTGGCGTGAGTCCACGACTTGATCGCTTATGTTGCGTCTTGTATTTTGGTTATCATACATGTCTCCCGCTTTTAAGCTATTATGATTTCATTTACTGATTTGTGATTTCACATACTTGTACTGTTATCTTGACCTCCTTCGGCTGCGTTCATGCCGCAGTAGAGGTACATCGGCCGTGGATCCCCGCTTAGGATCTCATTTCAGTGTTGAAAGCTCCGTTCCTGAGGCTTATCTTTGGTATGTTTCGAGTTGTAGGTTCTTGTACGATCGGGGTATGGCGGGCCCTGTCCGTCATAGTTGTTGTAAATCTTAGAGTGCAGAGTAATTGTGTGGCGGGGTTTGTAAAAAGGATAACTGTTCGGGTTTTTATGTATATACTGAAGGCAACTGTTTTGGTTGGCCTGTTTATTTATTATATCTCTTGTTTCATGACTCGTGTTTTATTTTCCGCTGGTTTTCTCTGATGTTGTATCACTAGGGTGCCCGGGGTAAGGCACCAGTAACGGGCCCGGGTTCGGGGCGTTACAAAGTAGGAGTTGGTCAGAGCTCCAGGGCTGCTAGTTCGCAGAACCACGTAGGTTCCAAACACCGATTCGATTTTCCTCGGTATTCACGGTGTGCGACGTCACCTCGGGGGATGCCGTTTTTTTTGTTGGTGCTTGTTATGCTTGCGGCCAGCAGGGCCATTTTGCGAGAAATTGTCCGACTAGAGGTTGCGCGGACGTAGAGACTCAGCCTTCGGGATCAGTGGCTAGTTAATCACCTTCCCTAGCTATGCGCCCTACGGGGCAGGATTGATTAGAACGATAAAGGGGAAGTGAAGCAGTAGATACATGTATATCTTTAACCCTCTAGAGATTAGTATGTAAGATGAGTATATCTTAAGTGTTATGTTCTGATAGCATTTGTGCAAAGTGTGATTAGAAATCATGGTTAGTTAAAAGGGTAAGATTGGGGATAAGGAAAGTGTGAGCCTTAGAATGTTATACGTGGAGACCTTAGAGGTAAGGCCATCTCGAGTAAAAGATTTATTTTATATTGACCTTTATCGGAGTGCATAGTACACGTGAGATATGTTTGTGTGATAAGTCCCTGAGTAGTGTGGTATGAAAGAGGGTAGTTGAGCTAAAAAGACCACTAGGTTTTCATAACTTGATTAGTGAGATTGTTCCGGATCGGGGAACAAGAGTTTTTGCGTGATAGCGGGTCGGGTTGCGGACCGATCGCGGGTCAACCCGCGGCCTGTATTGTGGTGGGGTCAGTTCGAGGTGGTCCCGCCAGGTGGTAGGGTCACGAGGGTGTTAGGCCCAAGTTTAGTTAACCATCGTACGAGTTCGTGGATGCGTTCGACCAGTAGTCGGGCTGATGAGGTTAGCTCCTCTTGTCTTTGATCGGGGCCAGACCGTACTCGGCAGAGGGTTATGCGAGATGTTATATCAGGAAGGTTGTAAGGCTGCACGAGGTGCCTACTTTCACCTTATGACAGGCAGTGGAGCCCAGGTTACGACTATTTCTTTTTCTGGAAGTTTTACCAGGCAGGGTTAGGAACTCAGGTGAGTCTCAGTATCGCATTCGCCCTCGGGCCAGTGTTTGGATTTCAGGGGTAGCTGTGAGGATTGTTGTCTCCTGTTGAGGAAGTGTTTTATAGCTACCATTTCAGTATTCAGATGTCGCCTTATGAATGCCTTGTAGGGGCGGTAGTGTAGGTTGCCGGTCGATTGGTTCGATGTTGGCAAGGTTCAGATAGTTGGTTCATACTTGTTTCAGCAGAATATGGATAGGGTGAAGCTTATCCAGGAGAGGTTATTGACAGCTCAGAGTCAACAGAAGTCGTACGGATAATCGGCGACGACGCTTAGAGTTCAGGTTGACGGTGGGTCTTCTTGAAGGTACCACCCCGGAGAGGGTGTGACGAGTCTTAGAAAGCAGGGAAAACTTAACCCAAAGTACTTTTGGGCATTTTCAGATTGGTTGTAGGATAGGCCAGGTTGCCTATAAGTTGGCATTGCCATCCGACGTAGGGAGCAGTACGTCCGGTCTTTCATGTTGTTATGTTCGGAAAGGTATCGGAGATCCATCCAGTGTTCCCATAATGATGACCTAGTTGGAGGTAGTAACCCGGAGATTTTGGAACAAGCAATACCAGAAATGTGGTAAGTTATGAGAAAGGGTTCGAGTGTACGAGCAGGGTACGACGAGTAAGGGAAGAAGCGAGCATGTATTAAGAACATAGATGTGATCATTTCTTTTATAAAGTGAAGGTGCGAAGGGAGTCTATTTTAGACCTCGGGTGGGAGCTTGTGTAATAATGGAGGTGATTCCTCGTGGACTTGGATTAAGTATTTGCGCATGTGTTATTATATGGCCAGGTGTGGCGTGATTGTTTTCGTAAGTATAGCAGTGAAGACTATACTGGCGCATGTATGTTTTGAGGCTTAGAAGGAACATTCGGGACGAATGTTTCTAAGGAGGGGAGAATGTTATACCCCGTATTTCCAGAGTATGTACGTGAGGGCGTACGTACAAAGTTTAAGTCTTAAGTTGGCATTAGGGACGAAAATTTTGTTCACAACTACCGAAAAGAATCGTTTTTCGACGAAACGTTTTACAAAACTTGCGAAGGGAAAATTACGGCTATGTCATTTATATTTTTTGCGGATTTTTCCGAGAGATGAAATATTTTGGACCAACGAGAGGGCGACACTTGTCACCCTCAAGTGGGCGGTCAAGGGGGCCGATTGGTTGCACGTTTTCCTCCCATTTTTGTGGCCTAAAACTTGGGTCAATGTTTGTGAGGGATTTGTGGAGTAGGGTTAGGGTGCACTTGGGCAAATCTTGACCCTCCACTTGCCCCCCACTTGGCTTGATCTTGGCCATTGATCTCCCTATAAATACCCCCCCTTGTTGAAGACTTCTTCATCCACAAATGTTTTCTAAGTCTTGAAATCTTCCCTCCCTTCTTGTTGCTCTCGTCCAAGAGCTCCCCCCCTCCCCCTTTGAGAGGCCCTTGGCCGAGAGGTACCCCCCCTCCTAGTGGTGTTGGCCGAGAGATACCCCCCCTCTTGAGAGTTGTTCTCGTAAAACACCCCCCCTTGGTAGAAAAGTATTCTCCAAGTATTGTTACTATTCCAAAATACCTTAGCCTTATACCTTGTAGTATTCCAAAGTTACCTCTATACGTAGAGCCCGGAAATACTACCTTATATTCCCTTCAGTCACAAAAACGAAACCCTAAGGAAAACCTTCATAGTCGGTTGAAGTGTTAAGTAGAAGTTGCGTAGAACTTCTAAGGGTTGTTTGGAGCGGGTTGGAGCGCCCAGAGTAGGAGCTAAACGTTGCTCAGGATCGACATTTAATCATGGATAATTTTGGGCTTATCGAGGTAAATATCTTGTCCCCCTTTTGTAATTAGAGTTTACATACTGTTGAAGTATAAGAATTAAGTATAAGTTATATACAAGGAAGGTATATAAGAAGAGAATTGAACTGTACTTACATAGGACTGTATTTACAGTAGACTTGTGAAGTTTGACGGGTAGGGAAGTGCTGCCCAATTTTCCGTAGAATCTTGTGTTACACCCCGTATTTACAGGACATGTTTTAAGAACGTACGTAAGAACTCACAGGTGTTAAGATTTGAGACTTGTAAAATTTATCGGAATTATGAAATTGTCGGAAAACGTATTATTGTGACGAATGGGAGGGCGACACGTGTCACCCCCCTTTAAAATGCCTTGGACGATTTTTATGCAAGGGCTAAAGAGTCATTGGACCTTTGTTAGCAAGACAAGTCTTGCAACTTGAGAGCTTGATAATCTTGACCAAGTCAAAGGTCCCACAAGTCTTGTTATTTAAAGAAGAGCTCATCCAAACCACCCATTTGTTTATATCATGACCCTCCATTACACTATATTATACTAGTAGAGCAAGAGTGAGCCCAACACTTAGAATATTTTTCACAAAAATTGAAGAACAAAGAGGCTTAGCTCTCGGGTTCAAGAAGGAAGAGAAAGAAACAAAATTTGTTTGTGATCCTTTTAGCTCCACACTTTAAACCAAGGTTCTTGAGTGTATTGTAAGTGTATCTCAATAGAAAAATCCCGAAAAAATAGAGTTTTCGTATTTGTCGCAAAGTGAAAACCTAGTTGCTTTCTAGGTTTTGTATGGAAGATTGAAGGAAATTGGTTGGTGTTGTTCTAAGGGTCTCAAGTAGCGGATTGAAGTGTCGTGAAGAGTCTCTAAGTTGCTAAGGAGCGACTTCGGATTTGGAAGTTAGATTGAGATTCGTTGAGGTATAATCTTGTCTCTTAATAGTGTTACAAGATTATAGTTATATTGTTGTTGTTAGATTTACATGTTGCTAGCATGAGGTATATGTGTTGAAGTTATAAGTATTATGGATTGCTTGTAGCCTTAGAATCCGAATTGTAATGCAAGCCATGTGAAGTTGGATTACAAATTGGTCGTTTATTCGAATCGTCGCATGTTAATTACTTGGAGATTATAGTAGTTATAATCGTTTGCGACTTGATATCATGTTGGGCTAATAACTTGGATTGAAATGGAAATTGGATAAGAATTGATGTTGTAGTGTTTCAAGTTAGCCGAATTGGACATATAGTTGTATTAGTTTGATATCTATTGTGGGGCGGAATTTTACACGTCTAGTAGGCGTGTAATTCCCTATTGATTAATTTCTTTGATTGGGCCTTAAAAGTGGCGTGTTTGGTTATTGTATTCGGCCTTGAAAAAGGTGGCAAAGTAAGTAAAAACAAAGGAGGTGCTGTCCGATTTTCCGTAGAATTTAGCGACTTAGCACTTAGAATATTCTACGTTTGAAGTAAGAGGTTAATGGACATATTGTGACCATTATAGGTTGAAGTACTAAGTATAGCGTATCCTACTTGGAGGGTGGAATAGCTATCAAGGTTGAAGTACTTTGGAGCATTTTGCTACTTGTCGATAATCGTCGCGAGGTATGTGAACCTCTTCCTTCCTTTGGCATGATTCTATGAATGGAATATACCTGTGGTATCATTTCATGTTTCCTTATACTCTTAGAAGTTAAGAGGTAGTTGTGTGATTTACTCTATGTAGAACTTTTCCTATCTTTTGAGCATGACTAGTTGCATGTATGTAGTACGGTAGACGTACAACACCTTGATATCCTTTACTAGTTTTATAAATAGCCAAGTCAGGAGAGTTAGGGGATTAACTCATTTCTTTGAAAGAATAAAGGATGTCTTAAGTTTTATTAAAGTTAAGGGACTTGAAGAGTTTTGAGGTATGTGATACTTGTTCCATTTTAAACGTATAAGTCCCTTGGATAGGAAATTGTTTTTGGCTAAGGCATAAAGTGAATATAACGACTTTATGGGGAGTTGGTTATATTTGCTTTATGGAAAGATAAATGACTTGATTTTAGTGAAGAAGGCAACTTGATTTTAAGGCATCAATTGCCTAAGGTTTTATAATAAAAGGAGTCACTTGAGTTCTAAAGGTTAAGAGACTAATTGTATTTTTGAAAGTTAAGAGAATTGATTTGAAAGTATATAATACTTGGTTTCAAAAAAAAGTAGAAGTCTTTTGGTTATAAAAAGGAATGAGTTGGTCTAAAACCATAAAGGGTTATAACGGCTTTATGGGAAGTTAGTTATAACGGCTTTATGGAAGGTTAAGAGAATGGTTTTCTCTAATAATGTAAGTCAAGAAATGATTTGAAATAAAGAAGGGTAAATGGTTTTAAAGGTACCAATTGCTTAAGGTTTTTAATAAAGAAGTCACTTGACTTAGAAGTTCGTGAATTGTATTTCTAAAAGGTATTGGGGCTTGTCTTGAAAGGTGGATAGGACTTGATACTATAGTTGTTAGTATCTGGGAAGTTTTATTTGAAAAAGAGTCTTTCTAAAGAAGTAGAGGTGCGTAGTACGTTGGGTTAAATTTCCGGATACTATATGACATTATCGTCCCAAAAATGGGCCGGCAAGATACCTTACGCGACTATATGACATTATCGTCCCGAGATGGGCCGGCAAGATACCTTTACGAGCGCACTATATGACATTATCGCCCCAGATGGGCCGGGCGTATACCTTACGCGCACTATATGACATTATCGTCCCGAAGATGGGCCGCAAGATACCTTTACGCGCACTATATGACATTATCGTCCCGAAGATGGGTGTCACGACCAACCGGCCCGGATCGTGCCTTACCCCGCACCCAAGTAGCCATACATCGAGTAATCAGTGAACATAAAGACAATACATGAAACCAAAGGTAATAAGACAGGTGAAATAAGGCAGTGCTAACCAAAAACGGTTACCTTCGATATATATAAATAACAACTCTTTCAACATGAACAGTTTAATCCTTTTTACAAACCACGCCCACAACAGATTTCTGCACTTAAGAATGATACGACCAACGATGGACGGGGCCCCGCCAAACCCCGAATGTAAACACTTACGACGACAGGGGACTATACCACCGATAAGCCTCCAAGAAACGAGCTTCCTAAACGCCAAATCCGTGACTCGAGAGCTAGGATCAACGATCGTGTACCTTTACTGCAGATGAACGCACCCCGGGCGAGGTCGATAACAGTACCAAGTATGTGAAATCGAAAATAAATATCAAATGAAATCATAGTAGTCTATATAAAGCGGGAGACATGTATGATAACCAAAATACGATTCACAATAAATAAGCGATCATGTCAAGTCGTGACTCATGCCCTCAAAGTTATCACAATAAAACCGCACGTCAAGTGCGAAGGCATAGCCGACTACTAAGACCCACAGCACAAAAATACCACAAAGCGTATCTCGAGGTCTTTCTAGACCGCACCACATGATCGGCCGCCACTCGCCCGCAATATCAATGTGCGCGTCTATCCTCGAACTCTCGCAGCTCGCATAGGTCACCCACAGCACCGCGTGAGGTATTCCTCGAATCATGGTCCTGCATCACCGAGGTATACCCCGCGTCGGCGCCAACCCCGGTATCCGCCTAGGCTCCCGCAGCCGCATAGTCTCAAAAGACCGCATAGTCTCAACAGACCGCATAGGAATCCCCGCGTCGGGCTAAACACCCGAATAATCAATCCTCGAGCTACCGTGACTGCGTAGTCACAAGGATCGCATAGCCGTAGAGACCCGCGTCGCGGTGGCAAGCCCTCGGTATAACAAGTCAAGGGGGTATGTGATACAATAACAGTACAACGGGCTTAACGTTTGACAACGTAAGCACCACAAGAGTGACCCCCTTACACAATAATCACAAGATACTAACACACGTAGCATCCTAACATGCTTACTTATCAAATCAACAAGAAAGTATTACGAGGCTACCACAAACCAATACAATCAAGTTATTCACACAAGGTACTTTCTACTAACAAGTTCGGGTACCTATCCCCAAAGTACTTCATACATTAAATCTTTAAAAGATACGCTACTTCACAAAAACCACACAATACCTGTAGTATATGAAAATAGAGTGATTATCTTTTTAAAGTAAATCAATTACTTCTCTTTGTAAAATCAAGTAGCAACCTTCTTTTCCAATGTTCAAGTTTCTTATTTTAGAAGGGTTTCGTAGTTCATAGTCTTATTCAGTTAAGAATATAATTCTCTTTTAACTATCTGAGAAACATAAGTCTTATATGTGAGTAGGATATTCTTGTTTATAACAATCTTATTACAGCAGCCATGATCTAGGAAATATCATTTTGTCTCATCTTAGCTTCTATGCAGATGGAAGTTTCTACTGGTTTTAATAATACTTAACTAGTCAAAACATTTCCTTTTATTAACGCTGCAGTGGTTTGTCGATACACATTCTGATTTCCGAAATCAGTAAAACATTCTTAAGCCGTTATACCTAACTTCCCATAAAGCTAGTATAACTCTTAAGTTTTGCAAAAACCAATTATTACTTCTTCTTTCAAAATGATTCAAAAATCTTTTGAAATACTTCAAGTTCTTTACTAACACATAACAAGCCAGTTATAGTTCAAATCAGTTACCTTTTAAAGACCACAAGTATTTTCTTACCAACATAAAGCTGTTATAACCAACTTCCCATAAAGCTGTTATAACACTTTATGTTTTAAACCAATCAAATACATTTAGCACATGTACGTCTACCGTACTACATAGTTCACACATATCATGCTAGAAGAGATAGGAAGAGGTTCACATACCTCGCGACGAGTATCGACTAATAGCAAAACGCTCCAAGTACTTCCAACCGTCGGCTACTCCTTAAGCCAAGTAGATCGCGCCACACGTAGTACTTCAACCTATAAGGCCACAAGGCGCTTATTAACATTTAGATCTCATCGTAGAACATTCTACCGAAAATTGCAGACTCTCCCCGCAACAGCAGAAATCTCCTCCTCTATCGAGGCCGCTACCAAGCCAACCAGGGGTTATATGTCTAACCCTAACAGTACAATTCTACACCACTGTACTACTACACAAGTCTACTGTAATACAACCCTATGTAATTACAGTTCAGTATTCTTCTTTAAATTCAGGCTTAAGTCGCAAGACATTGCCGTAAGTATTATTCAGGCTTAAGTCAAAAGACATTGCCGATAACTACGTTCAGTTCTATATATAGTATACTTCAACTATATATTCTAACAATATGTAATTTCCAATTACAATAGAGGGACAAGATAATTACCTCGATAAGCCCATAAGTATCCTAGTTAAAGTCGATCCCGGCAATCGTTTAGCTCAACTCCGAGCGCCCAACCCGCTCTAAACCACCCTTAGAAGTTCTAACCAACTTCTACACAATACTCCAACTGACTATGGAGATTTTCCTAGGGTTTCGGTTTTGTGACCGACGGAAGTATAATAGTATTTCGGCTTTCCAGATAGGTATAACCGTAGAATACAACAAGGTATACGGCTAAGGTAATTTGGGCATTATAACAATACTTTTGAGAGTATTTCTACACCACAAAGGGGGGTATTATACGAAAGCAACTAGGCTAGGTGGGTACCCCACGCCACACTACTAGAGAGGGTGGGGTGTACCCTCAACCAAGGCCTCTGGAGAGGGGAGGCCTCTTGGCCGAACTCAACACAAGGAGAGGAGAAGATTTAACACTTAGAAACATTTAGGAATGGATGAATAAGTCTTCAAAGGGATGGGTATTTATAGCACAAGCCTCGCCAACCAACGCCAAGATCAATCCATGTGTTAGGCAAGTGTAGGGCTAGGATTTACCAAACACAAATATCCTACCTACCCTTGACTTTGTCAAGGCACAAAAAACGTGCCTTACCTTGTCCATTTCGTCCAAATGGACGATTTGAAGTCCACCAATGAGAGGGTGCCAAGTGGCGCCCTCTTGTTGGTCCAACACGTTTCGTCTCTCGGAAAAATCCGCAAAAATTAAAAATGACATAGCCGGAAATTCCCTACGAAGTCGTGGAAAACGCTTTCACTAAAAACGACTCTAACCGGTGTTGTGCACAAAATTAAATCGCCAAGCCTACTACAAGTTTCAAATTTTCACGTGCGCCCCACGCATATACTCGGAAGTACGGTATAACATTCTCCTTCCTTAGAAACATTCGTCCCGAATGTTCCTTCTAAGTCTCAAAACAAACGTGCGCCAGTCACTACTATACTTACGAGCACAATCCTGCCACACCTGGCCACAGAAACACCCGCACACAAAAAAACTTACATCCAAGTCCACGAGGAAACACCTCTAACATCACCAAAATGATACCACTTTGTCACTTTGTCGCGAGCCTTGCTCCGATGACCCAACAAATGGTACCGGGCTGCATGCGATCACTGAAGCTGTCGTACACTCGAACTCTTACCACATTTCTGATACTGCTTTAGTTTCCAAAACTCGGGGTTACTATCTCTTAACGTGGGCATCATTTATCGAACATTCTCGCATGGATCTTCGATACTTTCTCGAACATAACAATACGAAAGATCGGACGACCGCTTCCTACGTCGGACGGCAAATGCTAACATATAGGCAACCCGCCTATTCTCACATGAACTCAAAAGGCCCAAAGTAACTCGCTAAGTTTTCTCGCTTTCCAAAGCTCGCCACACCGTCCGGTGGTACTTTCAAGAAGACCGACCGTCAACTCCGAACTCTGCGGCGCCGCCGATTATCCGCACGATTCCTCCGAGCTGCCGAACTTCTTCTAGACAAGCTTCTCACTATCCACGATCTCACTGGAACAAGCTGAACTAACTGCAACCTTGCCAACATCGAACCAATCGACCGCAACTTTACACTTCCGCCTCCTACAAGGCTTCAAAAGGTGACATCCGAACACCGAATTGGTAGCTTAAACACTCCTCCACAGAGACAACAATCCCACAACTACCCCGAAATCCAAGCACCGCCCGAGGCGAATGCGACTCGAGACTCACCGAGTTCTTAACACATGTTTGGTAAAACTTCCGAAACAAAAACAGCCGCACTGGCTCCACTGCGCCATAAGGTGAAGGTAGGCACCGTGCAGCCTTACAACTTTTCGGATAACTCAACACAACCGAGTAAACGGTCCCGATCAAGAACACGATGGCTGCCCCCATCGCCCAACCATCGTCGAACGTATCCACGAACTCGCAGTTGGTCAACTAAACTTGGGCCTAACACCCTCGTGACCTATCACAAGGCGGGACCACCACAACCAGACCCCACCACCAAACATGCCGCGGTTGACCCAAGACGTAGCCTCAACCCGCCCCGCATGCGCGCAATACTAGATCCCCGATCCGAACAATCTCACTAATCACGTTTGAAAACCTACGGTCTTCTTAGCTCAACTACCCCCTTTCATTCCACACTACTAGGGACCTATCCCATCATAACTCACGTGCACTATGCACTTCCGATAAGGGTCAAACATAACACTACACCTTTTCTCGAGATGGCCTCACCTCTAAGGTCTTTACGTAAAAAGCTCTAAGGCTCACACCTTCTCTATCCCCCAAAATCTTACTCGGTTAAACAACCATGATCTAATCACGACTAACACACTGCTATCAGAACATAGCACTTAAGGTATACTCACCTTATCACACATACTGATCTCTAGAGGGTTAAAGATATATCTATATCTACTGCTTCACTCCCCTTAGTCGTTCTAATCAAACCTGCCACGTAGGGCTCATAGCTAAGGAAGATGACGAACTACCCACCGATCCTGAAGGCTAAGTCCTCCTACAAGGACACCCCATCGACATCAGACCCGGACGGTCGTAGGTACAACAAGTACCAACTAAAAGACGACATTCCCGAATGGCGCTCACACATCGTGAACCTAAGCCACGGAGTTCTCGACCAACTCCCGCACACCCCGAACGCCCCGAATCGCGGAAGACCACTCGACCGGGCGAGGTGCATAATCTAATCACGCGAGGTGACTCGCCTCGAAAGTTTACCAAAGGACTTGCCGCTCGCCCTCTTCTCGCCCTGGTTAACCCGTTGATCTCTACGTTTCTCGGCCTGCTGCGCATAAGCCCGTACACAGGCCATGCTCAAGCCCAACTGAAGAATTACTCTTGCACAACCCTTTCTTAGGTAGTCATCAAGACTCGCGGTACATCGGTATACTCTTTGGTAGCCATATCCATGGCTAGTAACAGGGTTGCCTCTTTGCAATCTATATTCACCGTTCCCGGTCGTGGGACTGAAGGTTCAAATATCATGGCCGCAGAGAATCGCCACGCCGCTTAAACTCTGCTGGGGCTAGTGACGTCGCAGAAAATCCCCGAATGAAGCATTACCCTAAGTAATGATTGGGCCTGTGCCCTCGCAACCCTCTGAACTCTACTCGCAGCTCCCTCGGCTGCCTTGCCCTCCTGGGCCCGGGTTGCCCTACGCGGAGGCATAACGGTAAGGGAAAGAAATACGTTAGAGGGTCCAACTTACAACACAGCTCTAAGGCACGATCTCAGAGTGAGAAGAATAGAAACCAATCCTAAATATCCTATAGCCTCACGATTATTGGTGTGTGCACAACACACCGATAATCAAGACTTCATCGATACGGTCTGTAGACACTTTCCGAGGATTAACTGCTCTGATACCACTTTTGTCACGACCCGAACCCGGGCCCGTGACTGGTGCCTTACCCCGGGCACCCAAGTAGCCATACATCGTAGTAATCACGAACATAAAGACAATACATGAAACCAAAGGTAATAAGACGGTGAAATAAGCGACAAGCTAACCAAAAACGGTTACCTTCAAGATATATATAAATAACAACTCTTTCAACATGACCGGTTTAATCCTTTTACAAACCCCGCCACAACAAGATTACGCACCTCTAAGAATGATATCGACCACAATGGCGGGACAGGCCCCGCCAAACCCCGAATGTAAACACTTACGACACGAGGACTATACCACCGATAAGCCTCCAAGAAACGGAGCTTCCCAAACGTAAATCCGTGACACGAGAGCTAGGATCAACGATCGTGTACCTTTACTGCGGCATGAACGCACTCCGGGCGAGGTCAAGACAACAGTACCAAGTATGTGAAATCGAAAATAAATCAGAAATGAAATCATAGTAGTCTATATAAAGGAGACATGTATGATAACCAAAATACGATTCACAATAAATAAGCCATGTCAAGTCGTGGACTCATGCCTCAAAGTTATCACAATAAAACCGACGGGTCAAATGCGAAGGCATAGCCGACTACTAAGACCCACGCACCAAAAATACCACAAACCGTATCTCGAGGTCTTTCTGCACCGCACCACATGATCGGCCGCCACTCGCCCGCAATATCAATGCGCGTCTATCCTCGAACTCTCGCAGCCCGCATAGGTCACCCAGACCGCATGAGGTATTCCTCGAATCATGGTCCCAGACCGCCTGAGGTATACCCCGCATCGAAGGCAGCCAACCTTCGGTATCCGCCTAGGCTCCCGCAGCCCGCATAGTCTCAAAAGACCGCATAGTCTCAACGGACCGCATAGGAATCCCGCGTCGTGCTAAACACCCGAATGATCAATCTCGAGCTACCGCACCGCATAGTCACAAGGACTGCATAGCCGTAGAGACCCGCATCAAGGGTGGCAAGCCCTGTATAACAAGTCAAGGGTATGTGATACAATAATAAAGATAACCGCTTAACGCTTGACAACGTAAGCACCACAAGAGTGACCCCCTTACACAAGAATCACAAGATACTAACACACGTAGCATCCTAACATGCTTACTTATCAAATCAACAAGAAAGTATTACGAGGCTACCACAAACCAATACAATCAAGTTATTCACACAAGGTACTTTCTACTAACAAGTTCGGGTACCTATCCCCAAAGTACTTCATACATTAAATCTTTAAAAGATACGCTACTTCACAAAACCACACAATACCTGTAGTATATGAAAATAGAGTGATTATCTTTTTAAAGTAAATCAATTACTTCTCTTTGTAAAATCAAGTAGCAACCTTCTTTTCCAATGTTCAAGTTTCTTATTTTAGAAGGGTTTCGTAGTTCATAGTCTTATTCGCTAAGAATATAATTCTTTTAACTATCCGAGAAACATAAGTCTTATATGTGAGTAGGATATTCGGTTTATAACAATCTTATTACAAAGACCATGATCTATGAAATATCATTATGTCTCATCTTAGCTTATAGGAAGATGGAATTTTCTACTGGAATTAATACTACTTAACTAGTCAAAACATTTCCTTTTATTAACGCCGCAGATGGTTCGTCGATACACATTCGATTTCCAAATCAAGAAACATTCTTAAGCCGTTATACCTAACTTCCCATAAAGCTAGTATAACTCTTAAGTTTTCAAAAACCAATTATTACTTCTTCTTTCAAAATGATTCAAAATATTTTTAAATACTTCAAGTTCTTTACTAACACATAACAAGCCAGTTATAGTTCAAATCAGTTACCTTTTAAAGACCACAAGTATTTTCTTACCAACATAAAGCTGTTATAACCAACTTCCCATAAAGTCGTTATAACACTTTATGTTTTAAACCAATCAAATACATTTAGCACATGTACGTCTACCGTACTACATAGTTCACACATATCATGCTAGAAGAGATAGGAAGAGGTTCACATACCTCGCGACGAGTATCGACTAATAGCAAAACGCTCCAAGTACTTCCAACCGTCGGCTACTCCTTAAGCCAAGTAGATCGCGCCACACGTAGTACTTCAACCTATAAGGCCACAAGGCGCTTATTAACATTTAGATCTCATCGTAGAACATTCTACCGAAAATTCGCGACTCTCCTCCCCGCAACAGCGTAAATCTCCTCTCTCTATCGAGGCCGCCACCAAGCCAACCGGGGGTTATACGTCTAACCCTAACGTACAATTCTACACCACTCAGACTACTACACAAGTCTCACTGTAATACATTTCTATGTAATTACGGTCGATTCTTATTTAAATTCAGGCTTAAGTCGCAAGACATTGCCGTAAGTATTATTCAGGCTTAAGTCAAAAGACATTGCCGATAACTACGTTCAGTTCTATATATAGTATACTTCAACTATATATTCTAACAATATGTAATTTCCAATTACAATAGAGGGACAAGATAATTACCTCGATAAGCCCATAATTATCCTAGTTAAAGTCGATCCCGCAATCGTTTAGCTCCAACTCCGAGCGCTCCAACCCGCTCTAAACCACCCTTAGAAGTTCTAACCAACTTCTACACAATACTCCAACGGACTATGGAGATTTTCCTAGGGTTTCGGTTTTGTGACTGACGGAAGTATAATAGTATTTCTGGGCTTTCCGTATAGGTATAACCTTAGAATACAACAAGGTATACGGCTAAGGTAATTTGGGCATTATAACAATACTTTGTAGAGGATTTCTACTCCACACAGGGGGTATTATACTAAAGCAACTAGGCTGTGGGTACCCCACGGCCACACTACTAGGAGAGGGGGGGGTGTACCCCTCGGCCAAGGCCTCTAGGAGAGGGGGAGGCCTCTTGGCCGAACTCAACACAAGGGGAGGGAGAAGATTTAACACTTAGAAACATTTAGGAATGGATGAATAAGTCTTCAAAGGGATGGGTATTTATAGCACAAGCCTTGGCCAACCAATGGCCAAGATCAATCCATGTGTTAGGCAAGTGTAGGGCTAGGATTTACCAAACACAAATATCCTACCTACCCTTGACTTTGTCAAGGCACAAAAAACGTGCCTTACCTTGTCCATTTCGTCCAAATGGACGATTTGAAGTCCACCAATGAGAGGGTGCCAAGTGGCGCCCTCTTGTTGGTCCAACACGTTTCGTCTCTCGGAAAAATCCGCAAAAATTAAAAATGACATAGCCGGAAATTCCCCTACGAAAGTCGTGGAAAACGTTCACTAAACACGACTCTAACCGGGTGTTGTGCACAAAATTAAATCGGCCAAGCCTACTACAAGTTTCAAATTTTCTACGTACGTCCTTACGTACATACTCTGGAAGTACGGGGTATAACAATGGGTCGGGCAGTATACCTTTACGGGCAGACTATATGACATTATCGTCCCAGAAATGGGTCGGGCAGTATACCTTTATGGGCAGACTATATGACAATTATCGTCCCAGAAATGGGTCGGCAAGATACCCGCAAGGCGACTATGTGACTTTATCGCGTCCCAGATTGGGCCGGGCAGTATAGGCGTCCCTCCATAAAGGGCCGGATTATACTTATGAAAGATAAGTAAGTTATATAGAAATGAACTTAATAATTTTTCCTAATCATGTGCGTAAGAATGTGGCTATAACCTTTATTGAAAATGGGAAAAGATATTGATGTGAAATTAAGTTCATAAGTGGTAATGACACGCAGATCCAGTATGTACTTTTATACTTGTCCTCGTAATTCTTTGTACGCTTATGATCCGCTTATCAGTCGTTATTTCTGCTCCATATTCGCACTGTTAATCGACTTCTTCGGGGGGCTGCGTTCATGCCCGCAGGTTTTAGGTACCCAGGTTGTTGATCCTTGCTCTTAGGATCTCGGTTCAGTTTTTGGGAAAAAGCTCCATTTGCTCCGGAGGCTTATCTCTTGGTACGGTTTTCCCTGAGGTAGTAGATTCATGTATATTCAGGGGTATGGCGGGGCCCTGTTCCGCCACAGTTTTTATGAAAAAAATTCATAGAGGTCTGTAGTCACATATTGTGGGTCAGTTTGTAAAGGAAAGGAGGCAACTGCTTCGGTTGTATATTATATGTCCATGAAGGTAGCCCTATCGGCTAACCTGTTGTTTTACTTCTGTTGTTTATTTTATAAGTTTCATGTATGTTTCGCTGATTTTCTCTGATGTATACCTTTAAGGGTGCCCAGGTAGGGCACCAGTCGCGGGCCCGGGGTCGGGTCGTGACAAAAGTGGTATCAGAGCAGTTAGTCCTCGGAAAATGTCTACAGACCGTGTCTAGTAGTGTCTTGATTATCGGTGTGTTGTGCACCACATCTATAATCAGGAGGCTGCAGGACATTTAGGATTGGTTTCCATTCCTCTCACTCTGAGATCGTGCCATAGAGCTGTGTTGTTAGGGTCGTCTATCCCTAACGAGTTATGTTGATTGCAGCTATGAGAAAGGCAGCAGTGACCCAGAAAGGACTATGTGGATTGCGTATCCAGGTTGGTAATGATTATAGTATAGTTGGTATTGTGACATACATCTATACGGAGTTATGTATGAGGGTCATTTATGGGTTGCCTAGAATGGTTTTTTATTTACCAAGAGTGGTAAAGACTAACTAGATACCGGGAAGGTATGGAATAGTTAATGAATTTTCGCCAAAGTCTTGTGGTTTATTTTTAGATTATTGGGAAAGGATGAGCTGTCTGATAGGGTAGTGAACCCTTAAGAAGCCATGTTAAGGAACTTAACGGAATGTCATGTTAATAGATTAAGCTGCGTAGTAGGCTTAAGAAAATTGTACGGATGAGGTCCGTATAGAGTAAGTAATGGTTCTTGTGATCAACGACACGATTATGGTATTATGAGGAGTTTTGTACCCGTTTACGGGGAGACTGATAAGATAGGCTTGGAGCATGGAAATTGCGAGCCTAAGAATGTTGAAGACCGCTGAGACCTTAGATGTACAAGTTCTTCTCGGGTAGAAAGATTTATTATAGACCAAGAATAAGAGTTAAGTGCGACGGCGGGTCGGGGTGAGGGCCTGTTACGGGTCGCCCCCTAGCATGGAATGGAGTGGGATCAGTTGTAGTAGTTCCGCTACGTGACAGGGCCACGAGGGTGCAAGGCCCAAGTCTAGTTAATTGTTTTACGGGTTCGTGGGACGTTCCACCGAACAGTCGAGGATTCGAAATGGCCTTATGTTGTTTAAAGAGAGTGACTCCAAAATATTGGAGGCCAGCATCGGTATGGAAGTTATGTATACTAGTGTGAGTTGGAAATACGGAAAGAGTACGACCAGTAAGAAAGGTAACGACCAAGTGTAAAGGAATAGAGCCTAAATCCATAAGAACCTTTCGAGGTAACTACACCCGTGAGTGTGTGGGGTGGTAGCTGAGCGGGAATATGAGGTTTTCCCGGTGATGATACAGTCGTCAGACCCTAGTAGACCTAGTAGAGAGGATTATGACAGACTTTAAGGTCATTATAAGTATGGGCTAGTTGGCTTCGTGAGTGCCAAGGTTGACATCTTAGTATAAATATTGTTATGTGGCCATGGGTGGCATATGTCGTAAGAAGGGTGTAGTATAAGGAGACTATGTCGCGCTTTAATTAGATTGGACTCTGAAAGAACATTCGAGGACGAATGTTTCTAAGGGGGGGAAGAATGTTACACCCCGTATTTACAGGACATGCTTTAAGAACGTACGTAAGAACTCACAGGTGTTAAGATTTGAGACTTGTAAAATTTATCGGAATTATGAAATTGTCGGAAAACGTATTATTGTGACGAATGGGAGGGCGACACGTGTCACCCCTTTAAAATGCCTTGGACGATTTTTATGCAAGGGCTAAAGAGTCATTGGACCTTTGTTAGCAAGACAAGTCTTGCAACTTGAGAGCTTGATAATCTTGACCAAGTCAAAGGTCCCACAAGTCTTGATATTTAAAGAAGAGCTCATCCAAACCACCCATTTGTTTATATCATGACCCTCCATTACACTATATTATACTAGTAGAGCAAGAGTGAGCCCAACACTTAGAATATTTTTCACAAAAATTGAAGAACAAAGAGGCTTACCTCTCGGGTTCAAGAAGGAAGAGAAAGAAAAAAATTTGTTTGTGATCCTTTTAGCTCCACACTTTAAACCAAGGTTCTTGAGTGTATTGTAAGTGTATCTCAATAGAAAAATCCCGAAAAAATAGAGTTTTCGTATTTGTCGCAAAGTGAAAACCTAGTTGCTTTCTAGGTTTTGTATGGAAGATCGAAGGAAATTGGTTGGTGTTGTTCTAAGGGTCTCAAGTAGCGGATTGAAGTGTCGTGAAGAGTCTCTAAGTTGCTAAGGAGCGACTTCGGATTTGGAAGTTAGATTGAGATTCGTTGAGGTATAATCTTGTCTCTTAATAGTGTTACAAGATTATAGTTATATTGTTGTTGTTAGATTTACATGTTGCTAGCATGAGGTATATGTGTTGAAGTTATAAGTATTATGGATTGCTTGTAGCCTTAGAATCCGAATTGTAATGCAAGCCATGTGAAGTTGGATTACAAATTGGTCGTTTATTCGAATCGTCGCATGTTAATTACTTGGAGATTATAGTAGTTATAATCGTTTGCGACTTGATATCATGTTGGGCTAATAACTTGGATTGAAATGGAAATTGGATAAGAATTGATGTTGTAGTGTTTCAAGTTAGCCGAATTGGACATATAGTTGTATTAGTTTGATATCTATTGTGGGGCGGAATTTTACACGTCTAGTAGGCGTGTAATCCTGATTGATTAATTTCTTTGATTGGGCCTTAAAAGTGGCGTGTTTGGTTATTGTATTCGGCCTTGAAAAAGGTGGCAAAGTAAGTAAAAACAAAGGAGGTGCTGTCCGATTTTCCGTAGAATTTAGCGACTAAGCACTTAGAATATTCTACGTTTGAAGTAAGAGGTTAATGGACATATTGTGACCATTATAGGTTGAAGTACTAAGTATAGCGTATCCTACTTGGAGGGTGGAATAGCTATCAACGTTGAAGTACTTTGGAGCATTTTGCTACTTGTCGATAATCGTCGCGAGGTATGTGAACCTCTTCCTTCCTTTGGCATGATTCTATGAATGGAATATACCTGTGGTATCATTTCATGTTTCCTTATACTCTTAGAAGTTAAGAGGTAGTTGTGTGATTTACTCTATGTAGAACTTTTCCTATCTTTTGAGCATGACTAGTTGCATGTATGTAGTACGGTAGACGTACAACACCTTGATATCCTTTACTAGTTTTATAAATAGCCAAGTAAGGAGAGTTAGGGGATTAACTCATTTCTTTGAAAGAATAAAGGATGTCTTAAGTTTTATTAAAGTTAAGGGACTTGAAGAGTTTTGAAGTATGTGATACTTGTTCCGTTTTAAACGTATAAGTCCCTTGGATAGGAAATTGTTTTTGGCTAAGGCATAAAGTGAATATAACGACTTTATGGGGAGTTGGTTATATTTGCTTTATGGAAAGATAAATGACTTGATTTTAGTGAAGAAGGCAACTTGATTTTAAGGCATCAATTGCCTAAGGTTTTATAATAAAAGGAGTCACTTGAGTTCTAAAGGTTAAGAGACTAATTGTATTTTTGAAAGTTAAGAGAATTGATTTGAAAGTATATAATACTTGGTTTCAAAAAAAAGTAGAAGTCTCTTGGTTATAAAAAGGAATGAGTTGGTCTAAAACCATAAAGGGTTATAACGGCTTTATGGGAAGTTGGTTATAACGGCTTTATGGAAGGTTAAGAGAATGGTTTTCTCTAATAATGTGAGTCAAGAAATGATTTGAAATAAAGAAGGGTAAATGGTTTTAAAGGTACCAATTGCTTAAGGTTTTTAATAAAGAAGTCACTTGACTTAGAAGCCGGTAATTGTATTTCTAAAAAGGTATTGTGACTTGTCTTGAAAGGTGGATAGGACTTGATACTATAGTTGTTAGTATCCGGAAGTTTTATTTGAAAAAGAGTCTTTCTAAAGAAGTAGAGGTGCGTAGTACGTTGGGTTAAATTTCCGGATACTATATGACATTATCGTCCCAGAAATGGGCCGCAAAGATACCTTACGCGCACTATATGACATTATCGTCCCGAAGATGGGCCGCAAGATACCTTACGAGCGCACTATATGACATTATTGTCCCGAAGATGGGCCGCAAGATACCTTTACGCGCACTATATGACATTATCGTCCCGAGATGGGCCGGCAAGATACCTTTACGCGAACTATATGACATTATCGTCGAAGATGGGCCGCGAGATACCTTTACGCGCGCACTATATGACATTATCGTCCCAAATGGGCCGGGCAAGATACCTTTACGCGCACTATATGACAATTATCGCCCCGAAATGGGCCGCGAGATACCCGTGGCAGACTATGTGACTTTATCGCGTCCCAGATTGGGCCGGGCAGTATAGGCGTCCCTCCATAAAGGGCCGGATTATACTTATGAAAGATAAGTAAGTTATATAGAAATGAACTTAATAATTTTTCCTAATCATGTGCGTAAGAATGTGACTATAACCTTTATTGAAAATAGAAAAGATATTGATGTGAAATTAAGTTCATAAGTGGTAATGACACGGCAGATCCGTATGTACTTTTTATACATGTCCATGTCATTCTTTTGTACGATTATGATCACATTTCTTATCGACGTTATTTCGCTCCATATTCTACTGTTGTTATCGACTTCTTCGGGCCGCGTTCATGCCGCAGTTTTAGGTACCAGTTGGTGATCCTTGCTCTTAGGATCTCGGTTCAGTTTTTGGGAAAAAGCTCCATTTGCTCCGGAGGCTTATCTCTTGGTACGGTTTTCCCTGAGGTAGTAGATTCATGTATATTCAGAGGTATGGCGGGGCTCTGTCCCGCCACAGTTGTTATGAAAAAAATTCTTAGAGGTCTGTAGTCACATATTGTGGGTCAGTTTGTAAAGGAAATGAGGCAACTGCTTCGGTTGTATATTATATGTCCAGGAAGGTAGCCCTATCGGCTAACCTGTTGTTTTACTTCTGTTGTTTATTTTATAAGTTTCATGTATGTTTCGCTGATTTTCTCTGATGTATACCTGTAAGGGTGCCCAGGTAGGGCACCATTCGCGGGCCCGGGGTCGGGTCGTGACAAAAGTGGTATCAGAGCAGTTAGTCCTCGGAAAGTGTCTACAGACCGTGTCTAGTAGTGTCTTGATTATCGGTGTGTTGTGCACCACATCTATAATCAGGAGGCTGCAGGACATTTAGGATTGGTTTCCATTCTTCTCACTCTGAGATCGTGCCATAGAGCTGTGTTGTTAGGGTCGTCTCTCCCTAACGAGTTATGTTGATTGCGCCACGAGAAAGCGTGATGACCAGAAAGGACTATGTGGATTGCGTATCCAGGTTGGTAATGATTATAGTATAGTTGGTATTGTGACATACATCTATACGGAGTTATGTATGAGGGTCATTTATGGGTTGCCTAGAATGGTTTTTGATTTACCAAGAGTGGTAAAGACTAACTAGATACCGGGAAGGTATGGAATAGTTAATGAATTTTCGCCAAAGTCTTGTGGTTTATTTTGAGATTATTGGGAAAGGATGAGCTGTCTGATAGGGTAGTGAACCCTTAAGAAGCCATGTTAAGGAACTTAACGGAATGTCATGTTAATAGATTAAGCTGCGTAGTAGGCTTAAGAAAATTGTACGGATGAGGTCCGTATAGAGTAAGTAATGGTTCTTGTGATCAACGACAAGATTATGGTATTATGAGGAGTTTTGTACCCGTTTACGGGGAGACTGATAAGATAGGCTTGGAGCATGGAAATTGCGAGCCTAAGAATGTTGAAGACCGCTGAGACCTTAGATGTACAAGCTCTTCTCGGGTAGAAAGATTTATTATAGACCAAGAATAAGAGTTAAGTGCGACGGCGGGTCGGGGTGAGGGCCTGTTACGGGTCGCCCCCTAGCCTGGAATGGAGTGGGATCAGTTGTAGTAGTTCCGCTACGTGACAGGGCCACGAGGGTGCAAGGCCCAAGTCTAGTTAATTGTTTTACGGGTTCGTGGACGCGTTCCACCGGAACCAGGTCGAGGGAGTCGGAAATGGCCTTATGTTGTTTAAAGAGAGTGACTCCAAAATATTGGAGGCCAGCATCGGTATGGAAGTTATGTATACTAGTGTGAGTTGGAAATACGGAAAGAGTAATGCGACCAAGAAGAAAGGTAACGACCAAGTGTAAAGGAATAGAGCCTAAATCCATAAGAACCTTTCGAGGTAACTACACGTGAGTGTGTGGGGTGGTAGTGAAATGGAATATGAGGTTTTCCCGGTGATGATACAGTCGTCAGACCCTAGTAGACCTAGTAGAGAGGATTATGACAGACTTTAAGGTCATTATAAGTATGGGCTAGTTGGCTTCGTGAGTGCCAAGGTTGACATCTTAGTATAAATATTGTTATGTGGCCATGGGTGGCATATGTCGTAAGAAGGGTGTAGTATAAGGAGACTATGTCGCGCTTTAATTAGATTGGACTCCGAAAGAACATTCGAGGACGAATGTTTCTAAGGGGGGAAGAATGTTACACCCCGTATTTACAGGACATGCTTTAAGAACGTACGTAAGAACTTACAGGTGTTAAGATTTGAGACTTGTAAAATTTATCGGAATTATGAAATTGTCGGAAAACGTATTATTGTGACGAATGGGAGGGCGACATGTGTCACCCCCCTTTAAAATGCCTTGGACGATTTTTATGCAAGGGCTAAAGAGTCATTGGACCTTTGTTAGCAAGACAAGTCTTGCAACTTGAAACTTGATAATCTTGACCAAGTCAAAGGTCCCACAAGTCTTGATATTTAAAGAAGAGCTCATCCAAACCACCCATTTGTTTATATCATGACCCTCCATTACACTATATTATACTAGTAGAGCAAGAGAGCCCAACACTAAGAATATTTTTCACAAAAATTGAAGAACAAAGAGGCTTAGCTCTCGGGTTCAAGAAGGAAGAGAAAGAAAAAAATTTGTTTGTGATCCTTTTAGCTCCACACTTTAAACCAAGGTTCTTGAGTGTATTGTAAGTGTATCTCAATAGAAAAATCCCGAAAAAATAGAGTTTTCGTATTTGTCGCAAAGTGAAAACCTAGTTGCTTTCTAGGTTTTGTATGGAAGATTGAAGGAAATTGGTTGGTGTTGTTCTAAGGGTCTCAAGTAGCGGATTGAAGTGTCGTGAAGAGTCTCTAAGTTTCTAAGAGCGACTTGGTTGGAAGTTAGATTGAGATTCGTTGAGGTATAATCTTGTCTCTTAATAGTGTTACAAGATTATAGTTATATTGTTGTTGTTAGATTTACATGTTGCTAGAATGAGGTATATGTGTTGAAGTTATAAGTATTATGGATTGCTTGTAGCCTTATAATCCGAATTGTAATGCAAGCCATGTGAAGTTGGATTACAAATTGGTCGTTTATTCGAATCGTCGCATGTTAATTACTTGGAGATTATAGTAGTTATAATCGTTTGCGACTTGATATCATGTTGGGCTAATAACTTGGATTGAAATGGAAATTGGATAAGAATTGATGTTGTAGTGTTTCAAGTTAGAATTGGACATATAGTTGTATTAGTTTGATATCTATTGTGGGGCGGAATTTTACACGTCTAGTAGGCGTGTAATCCCCTATTGATTAATTTCTTTGATTGGGCCTTAAAAGTGGCGTGTTTGGTTATTGTATTCGGCCTTGAAAAATGTGGCAAAGTAAGTAAAAACAAAGGAGGTGCTGTCCGATTTTCCGTAGAATTTAGCGACTAAGCACTTAGAATATTCTACGTTTGAAGTAAGAGGTTAATGGACATATTGTGACCATTATAGGTTGAAGTACTAAGTATAGCGTATCCTACTTGGAGGGTGGAATAGCTATCAACGTTGAAGTACTTTGGAGCATTTTGCTACTTGTCGATAATCGTCGCGAGGTATGTGAACCTCTTCCTTCCTTTGGCATGATTCTATGAATGGAATATACCTGTGGTATCATTTCATGTTTCCTTATACTCTTAGAAGTTAAGAGGTAGTTGTGTGATTTACTCTATGTAGAACTTTTCCTATCTTTTGAGCATGACTAGTTGCATGTATGTAGTACCAGAGACGTCTGACACCTTGATATCCTTTACTAGTTTTATAAATAGCCAAGTAAGGAGAGTTAGGGGATTAACTCATTTCTTTGAAAGAATAAATGATGTCTTAAGTTTTATTAAAGTTAAGGGACTTGAAGAGTTTTGAAGTATGTGATACTTGTTCCGCTTAAACGTATAAGTCCCTTGGATAGGAAATTGTTTTGGCTAAGGCATAAAGTGAATATAACGACTTTATGGGGAGTTGGTTATATTTGCTTTATGGAAAGATAAATGACTTGATTTTTAGTGAAGAAGGCAACTTGATTTTAAGGCATCAATTGCCTAAGGTTTTATAATAAAAGGAGTCACTTGAGTTCTAAAGGTTAAGAGACTAATTGTATTTTTGAAAGTTAAGAGAATTGATTTGAAAGTATATAATACTTGGTTTCAAAAAAGTAGAAGTCTCTTGGTTATAAAAGGAATGAGTTGGTCTAAAACCATAAAGGGTTATAACGGCTTTATGGGAAGTTGGTTATAACGGCTTTATGGAAGGTTAAGAGAATGGTTTTCTCTAATAATGTAAGTCAAGAAATGATTTGAAATAAAGAAGGGTAAATGGTTTTAAAGGTACCAATTGCTTAAGGTTTTTAATAAAGAAGTCACTTGACTTAGAAATTCGTAATTGTATTTCTAAAAAGGTATTGTGACTTGTCTTGAAAGGTGGATAGGACTTGATACTATAGTTGTTAGTATCTGGGAAGTTTTATTTGAAAAAGAGTCTTTCTAAAGAAGTAGAGGTGCGTAGTACGTTGGGTTAAATTTCCGGATACTATATGACATTATCGTCCCAGAAATGGGCCGGGCAGTATACCTTTACGGGCAGACTATATGACATTATCGTCCCAGAGATGGGCCGGGCAGTATACCTTTACGAGCAGACTATATGACATTATTGTCCCAGAGATGGGCCGGGCAGTATACCTTTACGCGCACTATATGACATTATCGTCCCAGAGTTGGGCCGGGCGAGATACCTTTACGCGGACTATATGACATTATCGCCCCGAAGATGGGCCGGCAAGATACCTTACGCGCACTATATGACATTATCGTCCCAAATGGGCCGCAAGATACCTTACGCGCACTATATGACAATTATCGTCCCGAAATGGGCCGCAAAGATACCCGTGGGCGCACTATGTGACTTTATCGCGTCCCGTTGGGTAGGCGATAGGCGTCCCTCCATAAAGGGCCGGATTATACTTATGAAAGATAAGTAAGTTATATAGAAATGAACTTAATAATTTTTCCTAATCATGTGCGTAAGAATGTGACTATAACCTTTATTGAAAATAGGAAAAGATATTGATGTGAAATTAAGTTCATAAGTGGTAATGACACGGCAGGATCTGGTATGTACTTTTTATACTTGTCCATGTCATTCTTTTGTACAGTTATGATCTGTTTACTGTACGTTATTTCTGTTCCATATTCGCACTGTTGTTATCTTCGGGGGGCTGCGTTCATGCCGGCAGGTTTTAGGTACCCAGGTTGGTGATCCTTGCTCTTAGGATCTCGGTTCAGTTTTTGGGAAAAAGCTCCATTTGCTCCGGAGG
This sequence comes from Przewalskia tangutica, assembly GCA_029844215.1. Lineage (NCBI taxonomy): Eukaryota > Viridiplantae > Streptophyta > Magnoliopsida > Solanales > Solanaceae > Przewalskia > Przewalskia tangutica. The sequence continues at coordinate 18,259,680 of CM056740.1, forward strand.
CTTATCTCTTGGTACGGTTTTCCCTGAGGTAGTAGATTCATGTATATTCAGAGGTATGGCGGGGCTCTGTCCCGCCACAGTTGTTATGAAAAAAATTCTTAGAGGTCTGTAGTCACATATTGTGGGTCAGTTTGTAAAGGAAATGAGGCAACTGCTTCGGTTGTATATTATATGTCCAGGAAGGTAGCCCTATCGGCTAACCTGTTGTTTTACTTCTGTTGTTTATTTTATAAGTTTCATGTATGTTTCGCTGATTTTCTCTGATGTATACCTGTAAGGGTGCCCAGGTAGGGCACCATTCGCGGGCCCGGGGTCGGGTCGTGACAAAAGTGGTATCAGAGCAGTTAGTCCTCGGAAAGTGTCTACGCATCGTGTCTAGTAGTGTCTTGATTATCGGTGTTGTGCACCACATCTATAATCGGAGGTCGCAGGACATTTAGGATTGGTTTCCATTCTTCTCACTCTGAGATCGTGCCATAGAGTTGTGTTGTTAGGGTCGCCTCCCTAACGAGTTATGTTGATTGCACTACGAGAAAGCGCAAAGATGACCCGAAAGGACTATGTGGATTGCGTATCCGGGTTGGTAATGATTATAGTATAGTTGGTATTGTGACATACATCTATACGAGTTATGTATGAGGTCATTTATGGGTTGCCTAGAATGGTTTTTGATTTACCAAGAGTGGTAAAGACTAACTAGATACCGGGAAGGTATGGAATAGTTAATGAATTTTCGCCAAAGTCTTGTGGTTTATTTTGAGATTATTGGGAAAGGATGAGTCATCGATAGGGTAGTGAACCCTTAAGAAGCCATGTTAAGGAACTTAACGGAATGTCATGTTAATAGATTAAGCTGCGTAGTAGGCTTAAGAAAATTGTACGGATGAGGTCCGTATAGAGTAAGTAATGGTTCTTGTGATCAACGACAAGATTATGGTAGGATGAGGAGTTTTGTACCCGCTACGGGAGATCGATAAGATAGGCTTGAGCATGGAAATTGCGAGCCTAAGAATGTTGAAGCATCACGAGACCTTAGATGTACAAGCTCTTCTGTAGAAAGATTTATTATAGACCAAGAATAAGAGTTAAGTGCGACGTGGGTGGGGTGAGGGCTCATACGGTCGCCTCAGCATGGAATGGAGTGGGATCAGTTGTAGTAGTTCCGCTACGTGACAGGGCCACGAGGGTGCAAGGCCCAAGTCTAGTTAATTGTTTTACGGGTTCGTGGACGCGTTCCACCGGAACCAGGTCGAGGGAGTCGGAAATGGCCTTATGTTGTTTAAAGAGAGTGACTCCAAAATATTGGAGGCCAGCATCGGTATGGAAGTTATGTATACTAGTGTGAGTTGGAAATACGGAAAGAGTACGACCAGTAAGAAAGGTAACGACCAAGTGTAAAGGAATAGAGCCTAAATCCATAAGAACCTTTCGAGGTAACTACACCCGTGAGTGTGTGGGGTGGTAGCTGAGCGGGAATATGAGGTTTTCCCGGTGATGATACAGTCGTCAGACCCTAGTAGACCTAGTAGAGAGGATTATGACAGACTTTAAGGTCATTATAAGTATGGGCTAGTTGGCTTCGTGAGTGCCAAGGTTGACATCTTAGTATAAATATTGTTATGTGGCCATGGGTGGCATATGTCGTAAGAAGGGTGTAGTATAAGGAGACTATGTCGCGCTTTAATTAGATTGGACTCCGAAAGAACATTCGAGGACGAATGTTTCTAAGGGGGGAAGAATGTTACACCCCGTATTTACAGGACATGCTTTAAGAACGTACGTAAGAACTTACAGGTGTTAAGATTTGAGACTTGTAAAATTTATCGGAATTATGAAATTGTCGGAAAACGTATTATTGTGACGAATGGGAGGGCGACATGTGTCACCCCCCTTTAAAATGCCTTGGACGATTTTTATGCAAGGGCTAAAGAGTCATTGGACCTTTGTTAGCAAGACAAGTCTTGCAACTTGAGAGCTTGATAATCTTGACCAAGTCAAAGGTCCCACAAGTCTTGATATTTAAAGAAGAGCTCATCCAAACCACCCATTTGTTTATATCATGACCCTCCATTACACTATATTATACTAGTAGAGCAAGAGTGAGCCCAACACTTAGAATATTTTTCACAAAAATTGAAGAACAAAGAGGCTTAGCTCTCGGGTTCAAGAAGGAAGAGAAAGAAAAAAATTTGTTTGTGATCCTTTTAGCTCCACACTTTAAACCAAGGTTCTTGAGTGTATTGTAAGTGTATCTCAATAGAAAAATCCCGAAAAAATAGAGTTTTCGTATTTGTCGCAAAGTGAAAACCTAGTTGCTTTCTAGGTTTTGTATGGAAGATTGAAGGAAATTGGTTGGTGTTGTTCTAAGGGTCTCAAGTAGCGGATTGAAGTGTCGTGAAGAGTCTCTAAGTTTCTAAGGAGCGACTTCGGATTTGGAAGTTAGATTGAGATTCGTTGAGGTATAATCTTGTCTCTTAATAGTGTTACAAGATTATAGTTATATTGTTGTTGTTAGATTTACATGTTGCTAGAATGAGGTATATGTGTTGAAGTTATAAGTATTATGGATTGCTTGTAGCCTTATAATCCGAATTGTAATGCAAGCCATGTGAAGTTGGATTACAAATTGGTCGTTTATTCGAATCGTCGCATGTTAATTACTTGGAGATTATAGTAGTTATAATCGTTTGCGACTTGATATCATGTTGGGCTAATAACTTGGATTGAAATGGAAATTGGATAAGAATTGATGTTGTAGTGTTTCAAGTTAGCCGAATTGGACATATAGTTGTATTAGTTTGATATCTATTGTGGGGCGGAATTTTACACGTCTAGTAGGCGTGTAATCCCCTATTGATTAATTTCTTTGATTGGGCCTTAAAAGTGGCGTGTTTGGTTATTGTATTCGGCCTTGAAAAATGTGGCAAAGTAAGTAAAAACAAAGGAGGTGCTGTCCGATTTTCCGTAGAATTTAGCGACTAAGCACTTAGAATATTCTACGTTTGAAGTAAGAGGTTAATGGACATATTGTGACCATTATAGGTTGAAGTACTAAGTATAGCGTATCCTACTTGGAGGGTGGAATAGCTATCAACGTTGAAGTACTTTGGAGCATTTTGCTACTTGTCGATAATCGTCGCGAGGTATGTGAACCTCTTCCTTCCTTTGGCATGATTCTATGAATGGAATATACCTGTGGTATCATTTCATGTTTCCTTATACTCTTAGAAGTTAAGAGGTAGTTGTGTGATTTACTCTATGTAGAACTTTTCCTATCTTTTGAGCATGACTAGTTGCATGTATGTAGTACGGTAGACGTACAACACCTTGATATCCTTTACTAGTTTTATAAATAGCCAAGTAAGGAGAGTTAGGGGATTAACTCATTTCTTTGAAAGAATAAATGATGTCTTAAGTTTTATTAAAGTTAAGGGACTTGAAGAGTTTTGAAGTATGTGATACTTGTTCCGTTTTAAACGTATAAGTCCCTTGGATAGGAAATTGTTTTTGGCTAAGGCATAAAGTGAATATAACGACTTTATGGGGAGTTGGTTATATTTGCTTTATGGAAAGATAAATGACTTGATTTTAGTGAAGAAGGCAACTTGATTTTAAGGCATCAATTGCCTAAGGTTTTATAATAAAAGGAGTCACTTGAGTTCTAAAGGTTAAGAGACTAATTGTATTTTTGAAAGTTAAGAGAATTGATTTGAAAGTATATAATACTTGGTTTCAAAAAAAAGTAGAAGTCTCTTGGTTATAAAAAGGAATGAGTTGGTCTAAAACCATAAAGGGTTATAACGGCTTTATGGGAAGTTGGTTATAACGGCTTTATGGAAGGTTAAGAGAATGGTTTTCTCTAATAATGTAAGTCAAGAAATGATTTGAAATAAAGAAGGGTAAATGGTTTTAAAGGTACCAATTGCTTAAGGTTTTTAATAAAGAAGTCACTTGACTTAGAAGCCGGTAATTGTATTTCTAAAAAGGTATTGTGACTTGTCTTGAAAGGTGGATAGGACTTGATACTATAGTTGTTAGTATCTGGGAAGTTTTATTTGAAAAAGAGTCTTTCTAAAGAAGTAGAGGTGCGTAGTACGTTGGGTTAAATTTCCGGATACTATATGACATTATCGTCCCAGAAATGGGCCGGGCAGTATACCTTTACGGGCAGACTATATGACATTATCGTCCCAGAGATGGGCCGGGCAGTATACCTTTACGAGCAGACTATATGACATTATTGTCCCAGACGGGCCGGCAAGATACCTTACGCGCACTATATGACATTATCGTCCCGAGATGGGCCGCGAGATACCTTACGCGCACTATATGACATTATCGCCCCGTAGATGGGCGGCGAGATACCTACGGGCGGACTATATGACATTATCGTCCCGAAATGGGCCGGCGATACCTTTACGCGACTATATGACAATTATCGCCCCAGAATGGGCCGGCGGATACCCGTGGGCGACTATGTGACTTTATCGCGTCCCAGCATCGGGTAGGCGATATAAGCGTCCTCCATAAAGGGCGGATTATACTTATGAAAGATAAGTAAGTTATATAGAAATGAACTTAATAATTTTTCCTAATCATGTGCGTAAGAATGTGACTATAACCTTTATTGAAAATAGGAAAAGATATTGATGTGAAATTAAGTTCATAAGTGGTAATGACACGGCAGGATCTGGTATGTACTTTTTATACTTGTCCATGTCATTCTTTTTGTACGATTATGATCTGCTTATCAGACGTTATTTCTGTTCCATATTCGTTTTGTTGTATTGACCCCGGAGGCTGCGTTCATGCCGGCAGGTTTTAGGTACCCAGGTTGGTGATCCTTGCTCTTAGGATCTCGGTTCAGTTTTTGGGAAAAAGCTCCATTTGCTCCGGAGGCTTATCTCTTGGTACGGTTTTCCCTGAGGTAGTAGATTCATGTATATTCAGAGGTATGGCGGGGCTCTGTCCCGCCACAGTTGTTATGAAAAAAATTCTTAGAGGTCTGTAGTCACATATTGTGGGTCAGTTTGTAAAGGAAATGAGGCAACTGCTTCGGTTGTATATTATATGTCCAGGAAGGTAGCCCTATCGGCTAACCTGTTGTTTTACTTCTGTTGTTTATTTTATAAGTTTCATGTATGTTTCGCTGATTTTCTCTGATGTATACCTGTAAGGGTGCCCAGGTAGGGCACCATTCGCGGGCCCGGGGTCGGGTCGTGACAAAAGTGGTATCAGAGCAGTTAGTCCTCGGAAAGTGTCTACAGACCGTGTCTAGTAGTGTCTTGATTATCGGTGTGTTGTGCACCACATCTATAATCAGGAGGCTGCAGGACATTTAGGATTGGTTTCCATTCTTCTCACTCTGAGATCGTGCCATAGAGCTGTGTTGTTAGGGTCGTCTCTCCCTAACGAGTTATGTTGATTGCAGCTACGAGAAAGGCAGCAGTGACCCAGAAAGGACTATGTGGATTGCGTATCCAGGTTGGTAATGATTATAGTATAGTTGGTATTGTGACATACATCTATACGGAGTTATGTATGAGGGTCATTTATGGGTTGCCTAGAATGGTTTTTGATTTACCAAGAGTGGTAAAGACTAACTAGATACCGGGAAGGTATGGAATAGTTAATGAATTTTCGCCAAAGTCTTGTGGTTTATTTTGAGATTATTGGGAAAGGATGAGTCATGCGATAGGGTAGTGAACCTGCTAAGCCATGTTAAGGAACTTAACGGAATGTCATGTTAATAGATTAAGCTGCGTAGTAGGCTTAAGAAAATTGTACGGATGAGGTCCGTATAGAGTAAGTAATGGTTCTTGTGATCAACGACAAGATTATGGTATTATGAGGAGTTTTGTACCCGTTTACGGGGAGACTGATAAGATAGGCTTGGAGCATGGAAATTGCGAGCCTAAGAATGTTGAAGACCGCTGAGACCTTAGATGTACAAGCTCTTCTCGGGTAGAAAGATTTATTATAGACCAAGAATAAGAGTTAAGTGCGACGGCGGGTCGGGGTGAGGGCCTGTTACGGGTCGCCCCCTAGCCTGGAATGGAGTGGGATCAGTTGTAGTAGTTCCGCTACGTGACAGGGCCACGAGGGTGCAAGGCCCAAGTCTAGTTAATTGTTTTACGGGTTCGTGGACGCGTTCCACCGGAACCAGGTCGTGGGAGTCGGAAATGGCCTTATGTTGTTTAAAGAGAGTGACTCCAAAAGATTGGAGGCCAGCATCGGTATGGAAGTTATGTATACTAGTGTGAGTTGGAAATACGGAAAGAGTACGACCAGTAAGAAAGATAACGACCAAGTGTAAAGGAATAGAGCCTAAATCCATAAGAACCTTTCGAGGTAACTACACCCGTGAGTGTGTGGGGTGGTAGTTGAGCGGGAATATGAGGTTTTCCCGGTGATGATACAGTCGTCAGACCCTAGTAGACCTAGTAGAGAGGATTATGATAGACTTTAAGGTCATTATAAGTATGGGCTAGTTGGCTTCGTGAGTGCCAAGGTTGACATCTTAGTATAAATATTGTTATGTGGCCATGGGTGGCATATGTCGTAAGAAGGGTGTAGTATAAGGAGACTATGTCGCGCTTTAATTAGATTGGACTCCGAAAGAACATTCGAGGACGAATGTTTCTAAGGGGGGAAGAATGTTACACCCCGTATTTACAGGACATGCTTTAAGAACGTACGTAAGAACTCACAAGTGTTAAGATTTGAGACTTGTAAAATTTATCGGAATTATGAAATTGTCGGAAAACGTATTGTGATTTAATGGGAGGCGACATGTGTCACCCCCCTTTAAAATGCCTTGGACGATTTTTATGCAAGGGCTAAAGAGTCATTGGACCTTTGTTAGCAAGACAAGTCTTGCAACTTGAGAGCTTGATAATCTTGACCAAGTCAAAGGTCCCACAAGTCTTGATATTTAAAGAAGAGCTCATCCAAACCACCCATTTGTTTATATCATGACCCTCCATTACACTATATTATACTAGTAGAGCAAGTGTGAGCCCAACACTTAGAATATTTTTCACAAAAATTGAAGAACAAAGAGGCTTAGCTCTCGGGTTCAAGAAGGAAGAGAAAGAAAAAAATTTGTTTGTGATCCTTTTAGCTCCACACTTTAAACCAAGGTTCTTGAGTGTATTGTAAGTGTATCTCAATAGAAAAATGTAACGCCCCGAAACCCGGGCCCGTCACTGGTGCCTTACCCCGGGCACCCTAGTGATACAACATCAGAGAAAACCAGCGGAAATAAAAACTTTACACATGAAATGAGAGACATAAATAAATAAACAGGCCAACCCAACCGTTGCCTTCAGTATATATACATAAAACCCGAACAGTTATCCTTTTTACAAACCCCGCCACAACAAAGCTGCACTCTAAGATATACAACAACTATGACGACGGGGCCCCGCCATACCCTGAATGTACAAGTACCTACAATGACAGGACTATACCAAAAGATAAGCCTCCGAGGAACGGAGCTTCCAACGCCGAATCGCGATCCTATGAGCGAGATCAACCAACTGGTGTACTTACTCGCGTGAACGCAGCCCCGGGCGAGGTCGATAACGGTACCAAGTATGTGAAACTGAAAATGCGTAATGAAATCACATTTCATCATTTTATAAAACCATTTCGCAATAAGTAAACAAGCAGGCGTCAAGGCGGACGATATCCCCGAATAATCACTCACACATAATTATGGGTCTCACGCCATAATACCACTCCCGCCCGTGGAACTCATTCTCATCACGGCAGCATGATGTAAAACAACACCCATATGTGAACTCGAACACTAGATCCTGCGTCTATCAAAACCGACGGGCAGTAGAATAGCCAACTACCGGTCAAAAGCTAGTCATATCCCATCACGCAAGGAACGGAAGCCAACTACCATTCCAAAAGCTAGCCACGCAACTGGCCGAGGTAAGTATCTTAAGCTAACGTACAATAGCCTACCGTCTCACAAGATATGAACGAGGCAAGTATCCTAAGCTATCTACCAGAGGCTACCGGTACACGAAAATGACAAGAACAAGTATATAAAGTGTGGCTAAAACACACGTATGAATCAAGCCCGTGATCGCTCGTCACAGCGGGAAGCTTCATGGATTAGCGGTCCATGGACTAACAAATCACGAACCTCACAATGACCGCATGCCCCGATCTTACTCGGAAGTCATGGCCATGAAACCATCCCATCGGACGCATGCCCGTGGAACATCCATCACGCCGATGTCCAAAGGAAATAAATCGAATAGCCGCCCTCCAGAGTCACGACGATGTAAACAACCATCGATACTCAAAGTGGACGCATACTCGTGGACCACCCAACGTCAGTATGTCCAAATAATCAATCGATAGCCCCTCCTGCAGAGTCACGAGACATCAACAAAACACTTGCACATCAAAGACTATCACAACAAGCATAGGCAAGTTTAACATACATTCATTTTAATCAACAATCCGGTTTCAAACCCAAAATACTACATACTTTCCTTCTTTCAAAAGACCTCTTTCTACGTAAAAGCCACATGATACTAATACTCGTAGTATATAAAGAAAACACGCTTTACTTTTAAAACCAAATTACTTCACCTTCAGAAAATCTTTACAAGGCTTTTAAAATCAAGTACTCTATACTTTATAAACTAAGTGCTTTTCTTTAGAACAACATCAAGTATACTCTTTTAAAACCCAATTAACTTACTCTTTTCAAAACAAGTAACCTATACTTAAATCAAGTTACTTCTCCTTTTCCAAAACAAGTCGTTATAAGTCAAGTCTCTTATCTTTCAAGATCAAGTCTCTTAACTTTCAAAATCAAGTCGTTTTATCACAAAACCAAATCTTTCTTTTATCTTCATAAAGTCGTTATAACTAACTTCCCATAAAGCCATTATAACACTTTATGTTTTAAAACAAACAAAAATCGTTTCACACACGTACGGCTACAGTACTATATATTTCACAACAATCATGATCAAGAGTATAGGAAGAATCACATACATTTAGCTTAAACAACAAGACAAGTCAAGTATGCCAAGTGAAAGATCCACCTATAACAACCACAATATATAAAGCAACTTCTAGCTCTCTAAGTAGAATATTCTAAACACAAGATTCCTTATTCTTAAGAAATTTCGGAAGGACCTCCCCCACAGCTATCACATAAATCTCCTCCTAACCGGGCCCGCTACTGTGCCAACAACTCCAGGGGATTACACGCCTAACCTGACGTGTTCAAATATCTTCACAATAATACTTACACAAGTCTACTGTAAATGCGGTCAATGTAAATACAGTTCAATCCTTTATAATCATCCTTCCAATATAATCTACTCAAGTATAACTACTACAACATGTAATATCCAATTACATAGGGGGACATAGATCATTACCTCGATAAGCCCAAAATTATCCAAGGTTATAAGTCGATCACGAGCAACGTTTAGCTCCAATCCTTACGCTCAACCCGCTCCAAGCGACCCTTAGAAGTTTCTAAACAACTTCTCTAAATACTTCCACCAAGCTAGGAAGATTTTTCTAGGTTTCGCTTACTGCTATTGGAATAAAGTAGTATTTCCTGCTCCTAGTATTGAAATAACTTTGGAATACTACTAGGGATACTAGGCCAAGGTATTTGGGATTATACAACAATACACCAAGTATTTTCTACACAAGAGGGAGGGGACTAAATCTACACAGGGAGGGAAAACATTTGCTTTGAAAGCTTTCAAGTGAGGATGATTTTACTCTTCAAGCCAAGGGTATTTATAGAAGAACCAAGGGCCAAGATCAATATAAGTGTAGGGTCAAGATTGGGCCATGTGTGTGTGGTCCCACCACACCACATGGCCAAACGAAATGGTGCCAAGTGTGAGGCCATCGGCGAGGACAGTGCCTGGCCACTGTCCACCCATTTCGCCAAGTGCCACATGGGGTGACACGTGTCGCCCCAATTCGTCCAAAATATTTCGTCTTCCAAAATAACCAAAATACCGGAAATCTCAAAACAAAGCGGCCCCACAAAACCGTAAATTTCTCCCGTGGGTCCCACGTGACCATTTCGAAAATAAAACCTCAAAATTCTAATATAATCCAAGAAGTCCAAATACCAAACTGGGAATCCAATTCCCATTAACGAACCTTTTCTTCACAAAACCGAACTTTTCCGAAAAAAATCACATCTTCCTTTCTTTCCAAAATTTACGTCAGATTCTCGCACGCACGTCCTCACATACATACCACGAACTACGGTATAACATTCTTCCTTAGAAACATTCGTCCGAATGTTCCTTCTAAGTCTCCAAACGAGCGTGCGGGATAGTCTTCACTACTATACTTACGAAACCAATCACGCCATCAATGGCCATAGTATAACATACAAATCCAAGCTAACGAGAAATCATTTCTAATCTCACAACATCTCATACTAGCTTCAATTTACTCTAAGGCCTATATCCGGCCTTCACGATCCGAATCTGATCTAACACATACCCGAACTCATACGATGGTTACCAAAACTTGGGCCTAGCACCCTCGTGACCTACCACCGTGGACCACCTCGAATGACCCCACCTCATCCGGCCGCGGGTTGACCCACGACAGCCTCAACCCGACCCGCTATCGCGCCCAAACTCTCTCGTTCCCTGATCCGGAACAATCTTACTAATTCACGTCATGAAAGCTACCACTTCCATCTTACACTACCCATGGAATTATCACACCAACATAATGCTATCAGAACATAATAATTAAAAAATATACTTATCTTAATACAAATGCATACTAGTCTCTTAGAGGGTCAAGGATATACCTGATATCACAAAAACAAATAGGCGATTTCAAGGACCGCTATAACTGGGAACTTCCACCACGACCCCTGCCCTGGCCTGCCGGTATATGAACACCCTGCCTAGCTATCGAAGGCGAAGAACCCGCAACAGATCCCGAAGGCTGAGTCTCAACATCCGCGCTACCTCTGGTAGGACAATTTCTCGCAAAATGGCCCCGCTGGCCACATGTAAAACAAGTCCTCTGACACTCCCCCGAATGGGGTTTACTACACCGTTACACTTAGGTCGGGGTGGCTTCTCCGCCAGACCCCAACTCCTCAAAACTGAACCTCGAGCCACGACACGCCTGAATACTGGAGGCCACAAGATCAGAGGACCACTCATCTTGGCGGCGCGTATAACTAGTTCTGGCTGGCTGAGGCGGTCCGCCTTGAAAGTTACCAAAGGACCCTGCTGTCCCGGCCTCTTCTGGCGATATTCGTCAATCCGCTTGCCTCCGTGCCTCACACCCTAGTGCATGAGCTGCGTGCGGGCGATGTCCATGCCCTACAAGCGATACACCCGAACAAGACTCGCCAAGTAGTCATCAAGCCTGTCGCGTGGCGGTGCACTCGTCCTCCATATTAGCTACTAACGCAGGACATATCGAGCCAACGAGTCGAACTCTACGTTGTACTCCCGAATCGCGGCGCCCTCCTCGCCTCAAAGATCGAAACCGTCGCCCGCGTTCTCTCATCCGCGGCAAGAAATGGCTGAGAAATGCCTCCGAGAACTCGTCCCAAATAGCTGGGGGCGCATGCTCCCCCCGGGACAGCTCCCATGAATCAAACCAGTCGACTGCGGTATCACGCAGCCGATGCGAACCGAAAATCACGGACTCGGTCTCCGAAGCCTTGATCACTCGCATGATCCTCTGTAACTGACGGATGAACTCCTGCGGATCATCCTCAGGCCTCGACCCGTAGAACTCTGGCGGGATACAACTCAGAAAATCCCGTAGCCTCAAACTATCCGATCTGGGATGAACTACGGCTACCGAATCGAATCGCGATCCGGCCTTCTCCTCGTGTCGCCACGATCCTCGCCATGAATCGGGCCATCTCCTTGTAACCCATCTCTCCGCTTCCAGTGTGGGACCGAGGCTCAGTACAGTGGTCTCTGCAGCCCACTGCCGCGCCCAACCTCTGCTGGGGCTGGCGGCGTCGCAAAACTCGCCGTCTGAAGAACTATCTCAGGTAATGACCGGGCCTGCGCCCTCGTACTCCTCTGTGTCCCACTAGCAGCTCCCACGGCTGCCTTGCCCTTCTGGGCCCGGGTTGCCTTGCGCGGAGGCATAACTGGCAGAAAAGAACACGTCAGAAGGAGTCCAACTTACAACATCGCTCTAAGGCACGATCTCAGAGTGAGAAGAATAGAAACCAATCCTAAATGTCCTGCAGCCTCCTGATTATAGATGTGGTGCACAACACACCGATAATCAAGACTCTACTAGACACGGTCTGTAGACACTTTCCGAGGATTAACTGCTCTGATACCACTTGTGACGCCCCGAAACCCGGGCCCGTCACTGGTGCCTTACCCCGGGCACCCTAGTGATACAACATCAGAGAAAACCAGCGGAAATAAAAACTTTACACATGAAATGAGACATAAATAAATAAACAGCAACCCAACCGCGCCTTCAAGATATATACATAAAACCCAGCAGTTATCCTTTTTACAAACCACGCCACAACGATTACTGCACTCTAAGATATACAACAACTATGGCGGACAGTGGCCCCGCCATACCACGAATGTACAAGTACCTACAATGACAGTGGACTATACCCAAAGATAAGCCTCCGGAGGAACGGAGCTTCCCAACGCTGACCTGCGATCCTATGAGCGAGGATCAACCAACTGGTGTACCTCTACCTGCGGCATGAACGCAGCCCGGGCGAGGTCGATCTGTACCAAGTATGTGAAATCAAAATACTGTAATGAAATCACATTTCATCATTTTATAAAACCATTTCGCAATAAGTAAATGATTATGTCAAGTAAGGGACGATATCCCGAATAATCACTCGCACATAATTATGGGTCTCACGCCATAATACCACTCCTGCCGTGGAACTCATTCTCATCCGCCGGCGAGACATGATGTAAAACAACACCCGTATGTGAACTGAACACTAGATCACGCTGCGTCATCAAACCGATGGGCGAGTAGAATAGCCAACTACTACCCAAAAGCTAGTCATATCCCATCACGCAAGGTGCGGAAGCCAACTACACCCAAAAGCTAGCCACGCAATCGCCGAGGCAAGTATCTTAAGCTAACGTCTGATAGCCTACCGTCTCACAAGATATGACCGAGGCAAGTATCTTAAGCTATCTACCAGAGGCTACCGGTACACGAGAAAATGACCAGAACAAGTATCTAAAGTGTGCCTGAACCACACGTACAAACCAAGCCCGTGATTGCTCGTCACCGCGGCAAGCTTCATGGATTAGCGGTCCATGGACTAACAGTCTGAACCTCACAATGACCGCATGCCCCGGCATCTTACCTCGGAAGTCATGGCCATGAAACCATCCTACTGGACGCATGCCCGTGGAACATCCATCACGTCAGCATGTCCAAAGGAAATAAATCAGATAGCCGGCCCTCCCAGAGAGTCACGGCGAGACGAAACAACCATCGATACTCAAAGTGGGCGATACTCGTGGACCACCCAACGTCGGTATGTCCGATAATCAATCGATAGCCGCCTCCTGCAGAGTCACGCGACACATCAACAAAACACTTTCAATTCAAATACTATCACAAGAAGCATAGGCAAGTTTAACATACATTCATTTTAATCAACAATCCTGGTTTCAAACCCAAAATAATAAATACTTTCCTTATTTCAAAAAGACCTCTTTCTACGTAAAGCCACGTGATACTAATACTGTAGTATATAAAGAAAACACGTTTACTTTTAAAACCAAATTACTTCACCTTCAAAAATCTTTACAAGGCTTTTAAAATCAAGTACTCTATACTTTATAAACTAAGTGCTTTTCTTTTAGAACAACATCAAGTATACTCTTTTAAAACCCAATTAACTTACTCTTTTCAAAACAAGTAACCTATACTTAAATCAAGTTACTTCTCCTTTCCAAAACAAGTCGTTATAAGTCAAGTCTCTTATCTTTCAAGATCAAGTCTCTTAACTTTCAAAATCAAGTCGTTTTATCACAAAACCAAATCTTTCTTTTATCTTCATAAAGTCGTTATAACTAACTTCCCATAAAGCCATTATAACACTTTATGTTTTAAAACAAACAAAAATCGTTTCACACACGTCGTCTACCGTACTATATAGTTCACAACAATCATGCTCAAGAGTATAGGAAGAATCACATACCTTTAGCTTAAACCACAAGCCAAGTCAAGTATGCGGCGTAGAAAGATCCACCTATAACAACCACAATATATAAATCAACTTCTAGCACTCTCAGTAGAATATTCTAAACACAAGATTCCTTATTCTACGTAAATTTCGTGACACCTCCCCGCTATCACATAAATCTCCTCCTAACTGTGCCCGCTACTGTGCCAACAACTCCAGGATTACACGTCTAACCTGACGTGTTCAAATATCTTCACAATAATACTTACACAAGTCTACTGTAAGTGCACTCAATGTAAATCTGATTCAATCCTTTATAATCATCCTTCCAATATAATATACTCAAGTATAACTACTACAACATGTAATATCCAATTCTGATAGGGACATAGATCATTACCTCGATAAGCCCAAAAATTATCCAAGTTATAAGTCGATCCTGAGCAACGTTTAGCTCCAATCCTTACGCTCAACCCGCTCAGCGACCCTTAGAAGTTTCTAAACAACTTCTAAATACTTCCACCAAGCTAGGAAGATTTTTCTAGGGTTTCGCTTACTGCTATTGGAATAAAGTAGTATTTCCTGCTCTAGTATTGAAATAACTTTGGAATACTACTAGGGATACTAGGCCAAGGTATTTAGGATTATACAACAATACACCAAGTATTTTCTACACAAGAGGGGAGGGGGACTAAATCTACACAAAGGGAGGGAAAACATTTGCTTTGGAAAGCTTTCAAGTGAGGATGATTTTACTCTTCAAGCCAAGGGTATTTATAGAAGAACCAAGGGCCAAGATCAATATAAGTGTAGGGTCAAGATTGGGCCATGTGTGTGTGGGTCCCACCACACCACATGGCCAAACGAAATTGCCAAGTGTGAGGCCAATCGGCCAGGGACAGTGGCCTAGCCACTTCCACCCATTTCGACCAAGTGCCACATGGGGTGACACGTGTCGCCCCAATTCGCCCAAAATATTTCGTCTTAGAAAATAACCAAAATACCGGAAATCTCAAAACAAAGCGCCCCACAAAACCAGAATTTCTCCCGTGGGTCCCACGTGACCATTTCTGAAAATAAAACCTCAAAATTCTAATATAATCCAAGAAGTCCAAATACCAAATCTGGGAATCCAATTCCCATTAACGAACCTTTTTCTTCACAAAAACCGGAACTTTTCCGTCGAAAAAAAATCACATCTTCCTTTCTTTCCAAAATTTCTGTCGTATTCTCGTACGTACGTCCTCACATACATACCCTGGAACTACGGGGTATAACAAAAAATCCCAAAAAAAGAGAGTTTTCGTATTTGTCGCAAAGTGAAAACCTAGTTGCTTTCTAGGTTTTGTATGGAAGATTGAAGGAAATTGGTTGGTGTTGTTCTAAGGGTCTCAAGTAGCGGATTGAAGTGTCTTGAAGAGTCTCTAAGTTGCTAAGGAGCGACTTCGGATTTGGAAGTTAGATTGAGATTCGTTGAGGTATAATCTTGTCTCTTAATAGTGTTACAAGATTATAGTTATATTGTTGTTGTTATCTTTACATGTTGCTAGCATGAGGTATATGTGTTGAAGTTATAAGTATTATGGATTGCTTGTAGCCTTAGAATCTGAATTGTAATGCAAGCCATGTGAAGTTGGATTACAAATTGGTCGTTTATTCGAATCGTCGCATGTTAATTACTTGGAGATTATAGTAGTTATAATCGTTTGCGACTTGATATCATGTTGGGCTAATAACTTGGATTGAAATGGAAATTGGATAAGAATTGATGTTGTAGTGTTTCAAGTTAGCCGAATTGGACATATAGTTGTATTAGTTTGATATCTATTGTGGGGCGGAATTTTACACGTCTAGTAGGCGTGTAATCCCCTATTGATTAATTGCTTTGATTGGGCCTTAAAAGTGGCGTGTTTGGTTATTGTATTCGGCCTTGAAAAAGGTGGCAAAGTAAGTAAAAACAAAGGAGGTGCTGTCCGATTTTCCGTAGAATTTAGCGACTTAGCACTTAAAATATTCTACGTTTGAAGTAAGAGGTTAATGGACATATTGTGACCATTATAGGTTGAAGTACTAAGTATAGCGTATCCTACTTGGAGGGTGGAATAGCTATCAATGTTGAAGTACTTTGGAGCATTTTGCTACTTGTCGATAATCGTCGCGAGGTATGTGAACCTCTTCCTTCCTTTGGCATGATTCTATGAATGGAATATACCTGTGGTATCATTTCATGTTTCCTTATACTCTTAGAAGTTAAGAGGTAGTTGTGTGATTTACTCTATGTAGAACTTTTCATATCTTTTGAGCATGACTAGTTGCATGTATGTAGTACGGTAGACGTACAACACCTTGATATCCTTTAGTAGTTTTATAAATAGCCAAGTCAGGAGAGTTAGGGGATTAACTCATTTCTTTGAAAGAATAAAGGATTTCTTAAGTTTTATTAAAGTTAAGGAACTTGAAGAGTTTTGAAGTATGTGATACTTGTTCCGTTTTAAACGTATAAGTCCCTTGGATAGGAAATTGTTTTTGGCTAAGGCATAAAGTGAATATAACGACTTTATGGGGAGTTGGTTATATTTGCTTTATGGAAAGATAAATGACTTGATTTTAGTGAAGAAGGCAACTTGATTTTAAGGCATCAATTGCCTAAGGTTTTATAATAAAAGGAGTCACTTGAGTTCTAAAGGTTAAGAGACTAATTGTATTTTTGAAAGTTAAGAGAATTGATTTGAAAGTATATAATACTTGGTTTCAAAAAAAAGTAGAAGTCTCTTGGTTATAAAAAGGAATGAGATGGTCTAAAACCATAAAGGGTTATAACGGCTTTATGGGAAGTTGGTTATAACGGCTTTATGGAAGGTTAAGAGAATGGTTTTCTCTAATAATGTAAGTCAAGAAATGATTTGAAATAAAGAAGGGTAAATGGTTTTAAAGGTACCAATTGCTTAAGGTTTTTAATAAAGAAGTCACTTGACTTAGAAGCCGGTAATTGTATTTCTAAAAAGGTATTGTGACTTGTCTTGAAAGGTGGATAGGACTTGATACTATAGTTGTTAGTATCTGGGAAGTTTTATTTGAAAAAGAGTCTTTCTAAAGAAGTAGAGGTGCGTAGTACGTTGGGTTAAATTTCCGGATACTATATGACATTATCGTCCCAGAAATGGGCCGGGCAGTATACCTTTACGGGCAGACTATATGACATTATCGTCCCAGAGATGGGCCGGGCAGTATACCTTTACGGGCAGACTATATGACATTATCGTCCCAGAGATGGGCCGGGCAGTATACCTTTACGGGCAGACTATATGACATTATCGTCCCAGAGATGGGCCGGTCCAAATACCTTTACGCGCACTATATGGCATTATCGTCCCGAGATGGGCCAGGCGATACCTTACGCGCACTATATGACATTATCGTCCCAGAAATGGGCCGGGCAGTATACCTTTACGGGCAGACTATATGACAATTATCGTCCCAGAAATGGGCCGGGCAGTATACCTGTGTGGGCAGACTATGTGACTTTATCGCGTCCCAGATTGGGCCGGGCAGTATAGGCGTCCCTCCATAAAGGGCCGGATTATACTTATGAAAGATAAGTAAGTTATATAGAAATGAACTTAATAATTTTTCCTAATCATGTGCGTAAGAATGTGGCTATAACCTTTATTGAAAATAGGAAAAGATATTGATGTGAAATTAAGTTCATAAGTTGTTATACCCCGTATTTCCGGAGTATGTACGTGAGGGCGTACGTACGAAAGTTTAGCCTTAAAGTTAGGCCAAGTTCGAAAATTGTGCACAACTCGCTAAAAGAATCGTTTTCCGACGAAACGTTTCCACAGCTTCCGTAGGGAAAATTCCGGCTATGCCATTTCTAATTTTTGCGGATTTTTCCGAGAGACGAAACATTTTGGACCAACGGGAGGGCGACACTTGTCACCCTCCAATTGATGGACTTGAATCGTCCATTGGACGAATTGGACATTGGATGGCACGTTTTTTGTGCCTTTGCACAAGTCAAGGAGTTGGTAGGATATTTGTGTGTAGTAGATAGAATGGACACTTGCCTAAATCTTCACCCTACACTTTCCTTGCACTTGGCATCATCTTGGCCCTTGGTTGGCCATGGCTTGACCTATAAATACCCCCTTAAGATGAAGAGTTCTTCATCCACAAATTCCTTTCAAAGTCTTGAAAATCCTCCCCTCTCCCTTGAGGCTTGTTTCGTCCAACACCTCCCCCCCCCCCTTGAGTGAAGCTTAGCCGAGGCTACCCCCCCCTAGCCTAGCCGAAATCTACCCCCCCTCCCTTGGTAGAAAAGTTGCCTTCTAGTATTGTTATAATGCCCAAACTACCCTAGCCCAAATCCCTTAGTACTTAGTAGAAGTTGTGAAGAACTTCTAAGGGTTCTTGGAGCTATCGGAGCGTACAAATTAGGAGCTAAACCTTGCTCAGGAGCGACGTTTAACTTGGATAATTTTTGGGCTTATCGAGGTAAATAATCTTATCCTCCTTTTGTAATTAGAGAATACATATTGTAGAAGTATAAGAATAAGTATTAAATACTTAGAAGGTTATTACTGAATAAAAATTGAACTATACTTACATAGGACTGTTTTCTGATGAGACTTATATAGCTCACCGGGTAGGGTTGTGCTGCCCGACTTTCCGTAGAATTGAGAACCCTCTGTTTAGAATGACCTACAGAGTAGTCTAGACTTTGATAGATGTCTGTGACTATTATAGGCTGATTCTCTGCGCACGACATACTCGACTTGGCAGGTGGATTTCGCCGAGAAGGTATGTGATTCTTCCTATACTCTTAAGCATGATATTTTAAATATATATATAGTACGGTAGACGTACGTGTGTTAACTGAATAATAACTACGGCAATGTCTTTTGACTTAAGCCTAAATAATACCTACGACAATGTCTTGCGACTTAAGCCTGAATAATAAAGATCTTAAAAAGTCTTTCAAAAGAATTATAACACAGTTTTGAAAGAAGAAGAATATTTGTTTTTACAACAAGAAGCTTAAGGGTTATACTAGCTTTATGGGAAGTTAAGTATAACGGCTTAAGTTTTATAAAAAGGAACAGTTTACTTATGTGTTTATAAAAGACTTGTATTGATTTCTGAAAGGCATAATAAGATGGTTTTGATGAGTAGACTTATTGTGATGTATGTGTTAGTATCTTGTAACGTTTGTGTAAAGAGGCCAGTCTTACTTATGCTTATGTTGTTTAAACTATAAGCTGTTATGTTAGTACTATATCACTCACCTCTTGAGATGATACCGGGGGTTAAAGTCGCCTCCGACGCGGGTAGACTCGGTGATGCAGGACCGTGATTCGAGAATACCTCATGCGGGTCCGGGGGCCTGCGCGAGCTACGAGTTCCATGTTAGTGTGCGGGGTTATGCCTCATGCGGTATGTGGCCATGCGACAATGAGTCGGGGCGATGCCGAGGAGTAGCTACCCTCGATGCGGGTATACCTCATGCGGGCCCACGTGAGTGGCCTATGCGGACTACGGAGTCGAGTTAGGCTTGCGGAATGATAATATGGGCGAGTGGCCTGCTTCGATCATTCGCAGCCTAGAAAAGACTCATACGATTTACCTATTGTTGCTCTTGTTTATGATGTGGCACTATGTGCGGTACATTGGTTGTTTCGCATATTTGTAAAATTGGTTTTTAAAGTGATATGATTTCATTTAAGTACTTTACGCTTCACATACTTGGTACTGTTATCGACTCTCTTGGGCGGCCGTTCATGCCGCAGGCGGGCAAGCAGGTGCTAGATCCACATCCTTAGGATCTCTTTGCTTTGGTGTCAGGAGCTCCATCTTCTCCGGAGGCTCTACTTTTGGGTATGATCTCCCTGTTGTAGATAGTTTTGTACAGTCAGGGTATGGCGGGGCCCTGTCCCGCCATAGTTGTTTATTTCCTTAGAGGTCTGTAGTCATGTTTATGCGGTTGGGATGTAATCGCAAACCTTGGTTTATGTATATATGCCGAAAGGCAACCCTTTCTCGAAGCGTGTATCATTTACAATTATTTCATGTCTTGTTTTATATTCGCTGATTTTCTCTCGATGTATGACTACTTGGGTGCGGGTAAGGCACGATCCACGCCCCGAACAGGTCGCGACAAAAGTGGTATCGAGCGATTAATCCTCGGAAAGTGTCTACAGACCGTATCTAGTAGAGTCTTGATTATCGGTGTGTTGTGCACCACACCAATAATCAGGAGGCTATAGGATATTTAGGATTGGTTTCCATTTTTCTCACTCTGAGATCGTGCTTTAGAGCCGTGTTATAGGTTGGACCCCTCTAACGTATTCCTTTCTATACGATTATGCCTCGCGTAAGGCAACCCGCCCGGGCGGCAAGGCAAAGCGGCGAGCTGCTAGTATGACAAGAGTCACGAGGGCTCGAGCCCGCCTATACCCGAGGCGGCGAGTTCTACGACGCCGCCGACCCTGAGGCGGTTTAGGGTCGCGGGGTTGAGGAGACCACAGTACCTACACCTCCAGTCCCACAGCCTAGAGCAGAGGAGATGGGGTATCGAGAGATGGCCCAGTTATTTGCCCGGATAGTGGCGGACATGAGGCAGCCGATGCGGCAGCCTCGGCCCAGCAGACGTGGTTCACCCGAGGGCAGATAGTTTGAGGCTACGGGATTTCCTTAGTTGTAGCCCGCCAGAGTTTTACGGGTTGAGGCCGGAGGATGATCCGCAGGAGTTCATCCGTCAGTTACAGAGGATCATGCGGGTGATCAAGGCTTCAGAGACTGAGTCTGTGACATTCGGTTCGCATCGGCTGCGTGATACCGCAGTCGATTGGTTTGATTCGTGAGAGCTTTCCCGGGGAGAGCATGCACCTCCAGCAGTATGGGATGAGTTTTCGGAGGCTTTCCTCACGCACTTCTTGCCTCCGCAGATGAGGAGGGCACGGGCCGATAGATTTTTGTTGCTGAGGCAGAGAGGACGCACCGTTAGGGAGTACAACGTTGAGTTTGATTCATTGGCTCGATATGTCCCTGCGTTGGTAGCAGATATGGAGGACAGGGTGCATCGTTACGTCACCGGGCTAGATGATTATATGGCCGAGTCTTGTGCGGGTGTGGCTCTTCAGCCAGGCATGGATATTACCCGTATGCAGGCTCACGCACTTGGATGCGAAGAGCGTACGGGCCGACGAGTTGTGACAGCGGCGAAGAGGCGGGGCGGAGGGTCTTCGGTGGCTATCGTGGTGGCGGCCTCGGCGATCTAGATTTGCACCACAGCCAGCTCAGAGCACTCCTGCACCGTCCTCATCACAGCCAGAGTATTCGAGGCGACCAGGCCCTGTGGCTTGACGTCTAGAGCGGCGAGATCGGCGATCGGGACCCCAACGTGGCCGTCGGTAGATCCCATTACGGGAAGTGTGTGCGCTACGGGAGCTTATTCTGATTGTGGCCAGCGAGGTCACTTTGCGGATCGTCCGACCGGGGCGTGGCGGTGGTAGGCCCGGCTACGAGGTCTGCATTGCCGCTTCTTCATCCTCGAGCGATTACTCGCCGAGGGCAAGATACACATGGACGGCGGTCGCGCGGAGGTCGTGGCGCGAGTCGATTCTAGCGGTCCTCAGAACCGCATTTATGCCTTGTCCAGCCGGCAGGATCAGGAGGCCTCACCTGATGTCGTCACAGGTACCTTATCAGTTTCTGGATTTGATGTGTATGCCTTGATAGATCCGGGTTCTACTCTGTCCTATATATCTCTTATTTCTAGTAGGATAGGGATAGAGCCTGAATCCATAGACCCTTTCGAGGTAGCTACGCCAGTGGGTGATTCGGTGGTAGCTCAGCGGGTATATAGGGCTTGTCCAGTGACCATATACAGTCGTCAGACCCTAGCCGACTTGATAGAGTTGGACATGACTGATTTCGATGTGATCATGGGTATGGATTGGCTAGCCTCTTGCTACGCCAATGTAGACTGCCGGGAGAGAGTAGTTCGGTTCCAGTTTCCTGAGGAGCCGGTTGTTGAGTGGGAGGGGAACACTGTATCGCCGAGGGGTAGGTTTATTTCTTACCTCAAGGCTAGGAAGATGGTGCGGAAGGGGTATATCTACCATCTCGTTCGGGTGTTTGATACTGAGGCTGCGGTACCAGATTTTGATCGATTCGATGGTCAGAGAGTTCCCAGACGTGTTTCCAGACGACCTCCCGGGTATCCCTCCTGAGAGGGAGATCGAGTTTTGTATAGATGTGCTGCCAGACACTCGGCCTATTTCCATTCCGCCATACAGAATGGCACCTGCCGAGTTGAGAGAGTTGAAGGACCAGCTGAGAGATTTGCTGGAGAAGGGCTTCATCAGGCCTAGTGTTTCTCCCTGGGGAGCGCCGGTATTGTTCGTGAAGAAGAAGGGCGGGGCCGCTGCGCATGTGTGTTGATTACGATTGAACAAGGTGACCATTAAACGATACCCCTTCCCGAGATTGATGATTTGTTCGACGATTGCGAGCGCGAGATGTTTCTCCAAGATTGATCTGCGTTCGGGCTATCATCAGTGCGAGTCGAGAGGTGGATGTCCCTAGGATCGCATTCGGACGATGCGCATTATGAGTTCGTGGTCATGTCTTTTGGGTTGACGATGCTCGTGGCATTCGTGGATTTGATGAACCGAGTGTTCAAACCATTTTGAACACGTTTGTGATAGTATTCATTGATGATATCTTGGTTTATTCTCGCTCAGCAGAGTGTTATACCCGTATTTCCAGTATGCGTGGGGCGTGCGTGAGAATCTGACAGAAAGATTGGAAAGGAAGAAAGAGGTGATTTTTCCACGGAAAAGTTTCGGTTTTGTGAAGGAAAAAGGTTCGTTAATGGGAATTGGATTCCCAGTTTGGTATTCGGACTTCTGGAATATTAGAGAATTATGGAATTTTATTTTCGGAAATGGTTACGTGGGCCCAGGAGAAATTTACTGGTTTTGTAGGCCCACTTTGTTTTGAGATTTTGGCCATTGTGGATATTTTGGAAGATGTTTTATTTTGGGCCAATAGGAGGGTGACACGTGTCACCCCGCCTGGTGGCTAGCCGAATGACATTTGTGCACAACACCGGTTAGAGTCGTTTTTGACGAAGCGTTTTACATAACTTGCGAGGAAAATTCGGCTATGTCCTTTTTAAATTTTGCGGATTTTTCCGAGAGACGAAACATTTTGGACCAGCGGGAGGGTGGCGTGTGTCACCTCACATTGGAAGCAAGTGGGCGTCGAGTGCGAAGTGGTTCCGCGTTTTGGCTTGATCTTTTGGCTCACGTTTTGTGTCCTATTGGTGCCTTGTTTTGTGCCTTGTTTTGGCCTTGTTTTGTGGCTTGTTTGGTGCAATGTTTTGTGGAGTAGGGGTTAGGGTGCACTTGGCTTGATCTTGGCCTTACACTTGCCTTGCACTTGGCTAGATCTTGGCCATTGGTTGGCCTTTGGTTTTGCTATAAATACCCCCCCTTATGTTGATGAACTCTTCATCCACAAATGAAACCTTCCAAGCCTAAAATCTCTCCCTCCTCTAGTGTTGAGTTCGTCCAACTCATCCCCCCCTCATTTGAGAGTCTTGGCCGAGGGCCTCCTCCCTCCCCCTTTGTGGTGCCTTGGCCGTGGGGTACCCCCCCCCTAGCCTAGTTGTTTTCGTATAATACCCCTTGTTGTGGTATAGAAATACTCCCCTAGTATTGTTATAATGCCCAAAATACCTTAGCCTTGTACCTTGTAGTATTCCAAAGATACCTCTATACGTAGAGCCCAGAAATACTACCTTTTGTCCCTTTAGTCTCAAACCGAAACCCTAAGGAAATCTTCATTGATTGGTTGAAGTATTTAGGTAGAAGTTGGTTAGAACTTCTAAGGGTTGTTTGGAGCGGGATGGAGCACCCGGAGTAGGAGCTGAGCGTTGCTAAGGACCGACGTTTAACTTGGATAATTATGGGCTTATCGAGGTAATTATCTTGTCCTCTATTTGTAATTGGAAATTACATGTTGTTAAGAATATATAGTTGAAGTATACTATATATAGAATGAACCTAGTTTGTGGCAATGTCTTTTGACTTAAGCTGAAGAATAAAGAAAAGAAGCGAATGTATTTACATTGGGTGTATCAGATGGACTTGTGTAGTATTCGAGTAGAATTGTACACGTCCGGTTAGGCGTGTAAACCCCACAGTTGGCTTGGCAGTGGCGGCCTCGATAGAGGAGATTTACTGTTGTGGCGGGAGTCGCCGAATTTTCTGTAGAGAAATGGAACCGTGTGTTTAAAAGTTAATAGACGTTTGTGACCTTTTTAGGTGAAAGTACTAAGAGTAGTGTATTCTACTCGAGGAGTGGAAAGGGCTAGCAAGGTTGTAGTACTTGGAGCTTTTTGCTTATTGTCGATAATCGTCGCGAGGTATGTGAACCTCTTCCTATCTCTTCTAGCATGGTATGTGTGAACTATGTAGTACGGTAGACGTCATACGTGTTAATCGTGTTTGATTGTTCTTAAAACATAAAGTGTTATAACGGCTTTATGGGAAGTTGGTTATATGACTTTATGTAGGTAAGAAAATACTTTGTGGTTTTAAAAGGTAACTGAAGTGAATTATAACTGGCTAGTTATAATAAAGAACTTGATGTATTTCAAAAGATTTATAAATCGTTTGAAGGGAGAGTAACACTTGGTTTTAAAGGTTTTAAAAAGAGTTATACTAGCTTTATGGGGAGTTAGGTATAATGTCTTAAGAGAGGTAAAGACAATGGTTTCCTGATGTTAGAAGTTAAGAGACTTGATCTTATAAGATAAGAGACTTAACTTATTTGTTTTATTGAGGATGTTTGTGTGAAACCTCATTCGTGAGTAATGAGTACTTGGTTTTATTTAAAGGGATAATGTTTCTGATTTGGAAATCGAATGTGTATCGACAGGACCACTGCGGCGTTAATAAAGGAAAATGTATTGAATAATGATGAATTGTATTAAAACCGGTAAACCTCCATCTGCATAGAAACTAAGATGAGACAAAATGATATTACATTTTCTAGATCATGGTCTTTGTAATAAGAATGTTGTAAACAAGAATAACCTACTCTCACGTGAGACATATATTACTCAATTGTTCTAAAAAAGAATCAAGTGATTAAGTTTGGGAACTATGAAACCATTTGAAAATGAGAAGCTTGAGTAATTGAAACTAGGCAAACTGGAACTTAGGAAAAGAATGTTGTTACTTGATTTTGAAAAGGAATGTGGGTTGGTCATTCTAATACTACGGGTATCGGGTGACTTTTATAAAAGTAATGGATCTCTTTTAAACGAACTTAACGTATGTAGTACTTTGGGGTTAAAAACCCGGACTTTGGCATAAAATGAAAGTACTTTGAGTTGTTGTGAAACTTGTCTATGCTTGTTGTTGTGAAACTTGCCTATGCTTGTTGTTGTGAAACTTGTCTATGCTTGTTGTTGTGAAACTTGCCTATGCTTGTTGTTGTGAAACTTGCCTATGCTTGTGATGATAGCCTTTGTTGTGCAAGTGTGGTATTTCTGTGTTACCGCGTCTCTCGATAGAGGGCCGGTTGACTTGTTGAGAACTTACTTGGACGTGCTGGCAGTGATGGAGAATTCCACGGGTATGTTTCCATTTTGATTACTGTCTTGTTGTTGATGTCACATGGACATGTCTACACCGATGCAGTATTCCGGGGGCATGTGGCCATGCGGCAGGGTTGACCACCCAGTATATTGTTATTGAGGTTACATGGGCATGTCTACACCGTCACGATTCCGGGGCATGTGGCCACGTGCGGCCTTGTTATTGTGTTGATGTTACATGGACATACGGCGGTGATGGAGAAATTCCGCAGATGCGTTCACATTGATTGTGTTACTTTTGCTAATCGCTTTGGACATACCGACCACGATCGTAGCGCACGGGTATCTTCCATGTTGATATCGCTTTATTGTTTCCCTTTGGGCATACTGACACGATGCGTAGCGCACGGGTATGTTTCCATTTGGAATGTTGTCTTATTGTTTCCTTTTGGACATACTGACACGATGCGTAGCGCACGGGTATGCTTCCATTTTGATTGTTGTCTCGTGGTTCCCTTTTGGACATCTCGACACGATGCGCATCTGCAGGTATGCTTCCATTTGAATTGTTAATACAGCTTTGGCATCAGGTAGGACTTGGTGTGCTGGTGTACTTCTTGGTGTTATCATATCATAGACTGCCGGCAGTGAGGAAGGCATTCCACGGGCATGATTGATGTTGTGGGCGTGAGACCCATAGTTATATTTGAGTGGTGACTTTGAGGGCGTGAGTCCCTGACTTGACTGCTTTTATGTTGCGTACTGTATTTTGGTTATCATACATGTCTCGCTTTTAAGCTATTATGATTTCATTTCACATACTTGAGTACATGTTATGCCGACCTCCTTGAGAGCTGCGTTCATGCCGCAGGTAGAGGTACATCGGTCGTGGATCCCCGCTCATAGGATCACAGTTCAGCGTATTGGGAAGCTCCGTTTCTCCGGAGGCTTATCTTTTGGTATGTGTCCCCTGAGTTGTAGGTTCTTGTACATTCGAGGTATGGCGAGCCCTGTCCGTCATTGTCGTTGTAAATCTTAAGTGCATGTAATTGTGGCGGGGTTTGTAAAAGGATAACTGTTCGGGTGTTTATGTATTTTAATGAAGGCAACTGTTTTGGTTGGCCTGTTTATATATCATGTCTCTTAATTCATGTTCATGTTTTTTTTATTTCCGCTGATTTTCTCTGATGTTGTATCACTAGGGTGCCCGGGGTAAGGCACCAGTGACGGGCCCGGGTTCGGGGCGTCACAAGTGGTATCAGAGCAGTTAATCCTCGGAAAGTGTCTACAGACCGTGTCTAGTAGAGTCTTGATTATCGATGTGTTGCACCACATCTATAATCGTGAGGCTATAGGACATTTAGGATTGGTTTCCATTCTTCTCATTCGAGATCGTGCCTTAGAGCCGTGGTAAGTGTGAACCCTAGACTGTCACGATTGAGACCTTAGAGGTAAGGTCGTCTTGAGTAAAAGATTCGTTTTACGTTTGACCTTTATCAGGGTGCGTAGTATACGTGGGTTTTATATGTGTGATCAGTCCATGGGTAATGTGAGATGGAAGTGGTAGCTTTCATGATGTGATTTAGCGAGATTGTTCGTGTCGGGAACAAAGGGCTTGACGCGATTGTGGGTCGGGTGGAGGGCGTGATACGGGTCAACCCGTGGCCGGATAAGGTGGGGGCTTCGGGTGGTCGCGGTGGTAGGTCACGAGGATGCTAGCCCAAGTTTATATGACCATCGTATGATTTGGTGGATATGTTCAACCGAGCGGATCGTGAGGCCGAGCGGCCTTAGAGAAGATCGAAGTTAGTGAGATGACCAAGTTTGAGGTAGTGACTCCAAGGGTTGGAAAGCAGTGTTGTGAAGTGTGGTACGAATACTAGAAAGAGTTCGAGTGTTCGGAAGGACAACGAGATAGGGAGAAGTGAGCGTGTGTGATCGTTTCTTTTGTGAAATGAAGGTGTGAAGGGAGTATATTTTAGACCTCGGTAAGGGGTTTTGTGATGATTAGAGGTGTTTCCTCGTTGACTTGGGTTTAAGTATTGTGCGTTTGTTATTTTTATGGCGGTGTGGCATGATTGTTTTCAAACGTATAGCGGTGAAGGCTATACTAAGCGCAGTTTGTGTGGAGACTTGAGAAGGAACATTCGGACGAATGTTTCTAAGGGGAGAATGTTATACCGTATTTCCGGAGTATGTGCGTGGGGCGTGCGCACGAGAATCTGACGAGAAAGATTGGAAAGGAAGAAAGAGGTGATTTTTCCACGGAAAAGTTTCCGGTTTTGTGAAGGAAAAAGGTTCGTTAATGGGAATTGGATTCCCAGTTTGGTATTCGGACTTCTGGAATATTAGAGAATTATGGAATTTTATTTTGGAAATGGTCACGTGGGCCCACGGAGAAATTTACGGTTTTGTAGGGCCCACTTTGTTTTGAGATTTTGGCCATTGTGGATATTTTGGAAGATGTTTTATTTTGGGCCAATAGGAGGGTGACACGTGTCACCCCGCCTGTGTGGCTTAGAATGACATTTGTGCACAACACCTTGCTAGAGTCGTTTTTGGCGAAACGTTTTACATAACTTGCGAGGAAAATTCGGCTATGTCCTTTTTAAATTTTGCGGATTTTTCCGAGAGACGAAACATTTTGGACCAACGGGAGGGTGGCGTGTGTCACCCTCACATCGAAGCAAGTGGGCGTCGAGTGCACGAAGTGGTTCACGTTTTGGCTTGATCTTTTGGCTCACGTTTGTGTCCTATTGGTGCCTTGTTTTGTGCCTTGTTTTGGCCTTGTTTGTGGCTTGTTTGGTGCAATGTTTTGTGGAGTAGGGGTTAGGGTGCACTTGGCTTGATCTTGGCCTTACACTTGCCTTGCACTTGGCTAGATCTTGGCCGTTGGTTGGCACTTTGGTTTTGCTATAAATACCCCCTTATGTTGATGAACTCTTCATCCACAAATGAAACCTTCCAAGCCTAAAATCCTCCCTCCTCTAGTGTTGAGTTCGTCCAACTCATCCCCTCTTTTGAGAGTCTTGGCGAGGCCTCTTCCTCCCCTTTGTGGTGCCTTGGCCTAGGGTACCCCACTGCCTAGTTGTTTTCGTATAATACCCTTGTTGTGGTATAGAAATACTCCCTAGTATTGTTATAATGCCCAAAATACCTTAGCCTTGTACCTTGTAGTATTCCAAAGATACCTCTATACGTAGAGCAGGAAATACTACCTTTTGTCCCTTTAGTCTCAAACCGAAACCCTAAGGAAATCTTCGTTGATTGGTCAAGTATTTAGGTAGAAGTTGGTTAGAACTTCTAAGGGTTGTTTGGGCGGGATGGAGCACCGGAGTGGAGCTAAACGTTGCTAAGGACCGACATTTAACTTGGATAATTATGGGCTTATCGAGGTAATTATCTTGTCCTCTATTTGTAATTGGAAATTACATGTTTTTAAGAATATATAGTTGAAGTATACTATATATAGAATGAACCTAGTTTGTGGCAATGTCTTTTGACTTAAGCTGAAGAATAAAGAAAAGAAGAATCAGTATTTACATTGGTGTATTGCGATGAGACTTGTGTAGTATCGAGTAGAATTGTACACGTCAGGTTAGGCGTGTAAACCCCCGGTTGGCTTGGTAGCCACCGATAGAGGAGGAGATTTACGCTGTGGTGGGGAGGAGGCCTTGCGAATTTTACGTAGAAATGGAACCGTGTGTTTAAAAGTTAATAGACGTTTGTGACCTTTTTAGGTGAAAGTACTAAGAGTAGCGTATTCTACTCGAGGAGTGGAAAGGGCTAGCAAGGTTGTAGTACTTGGAGCTTTTTTCTTATTGTCGATAATCGTCGCGAGGTATGTGAACCTCTTCCTATCTCTTCTAGCATGGTATGTGTGAACTATGTAGTGCGGTGACGCATACGTGTTAATCGTGTTTGATTGTTCTTAAAACATAAAGTGTTATAACGGCTTTATGGGAAGTTGGTTATAACAACTTTATGTAGGTAAGAAAATACTTTGTGGTTTTAAAAGGTAACTGATGTGAATTATAACTGGCTAGTTATAATAAAGAACTTGATGTATTTCAAAAGATTTATAAATCGTTTGAAGGGAGAGTAACACTTGGTTTTAAAAAGAGTTATACTAGCTTTATGGGGAGTTAGGTATAATGTCTTAAGAGAGGTAAAGAAAATGGTTTACTGATGTTAGAAGTTAAGAGACTTGATCTTATAAGATAAGAGACTTAACTTATTTGTTTTAATGTGAATGTTTGTGTGAAACCTCATTCGTGAGTAATGAGTACTTGGTTTTATTTAAAGGGATAATGTTTCTTGATTTGAAATCGAATGTGTATCGACAGGACCACCGCAGCGTTAATAAAGGAAAATGTATTGAATAATGATGAATTGTATTAAAACCGGTAGAAACCTCCATCCGCATAGAAACTAAGATGAGACAAAATGATATTACATTTTCTAGATCATGGTCATTGTAATAAGAATGTTGTAAACAAGAATAACCTACTCGCGTGAGACATATATTACTCAATTGTTCTAAAAAGGAATCAAGTGATTAAGTTTGGGAACTATGAAACCATTTGAAAATGAGAAGCTTGAGTAATTGAAACTAGGCAAACTGGAACTTAGGAAAAGAATGTTGTTACTTGATTTTGAAAAGGAATGTGGGTTGGTCATTCTAATACTACGGGTATCGGGTGACTTTTATAAAAGTAATGGATCTCTTTTAAACGAACTTAACGTATGTAGTACTTTGGGGTTAAAAACCCGGACTTTGGCATAAAATGAAAGTACTTTGAGTTGTTGTGAAACTTGCCTATGCTTGTTGTTGTGAAACTTGCCTATGCTTGTTGTTGTGAAACTTGCCTATGCTTGTTGTTGTGAAACTTGCCTATGCTTGTTGTTGTGAAACTTGCCTATGCTTGTGATGATAGCCTTTGTTGTGCAAGTGTGGTATTTAAGTATTACCGTCTCGATAGGCGGTTGACTTGTTGAGAACTTACTTGGACGTGCTGGCAGTGATGGAGAATTCCACGGGTATGTTTCCATTTTGATTACTGTCTTGTTGTTGATGTCACATGGACATGTCTACACCGATGCAGTATTCCGGGGGCATGTGGCCATGCGGCAGGGTTGACCACCCAGTATATTGTTATTGAGGTTACATGGGCATGTCTACACCGATGCAGTATTCCGGGGGCATGTGGCCATGCGGCCTTGTTATTATTGTTGATGTTACATGGACATGCCGGCAGTGATGGAGAAATTCCACGGGTACGTTCCTGTTGATTGTGTTACTTTTGCTAATCGCTTTGGACATACTGACACGATGCGTAGCGCACGGGTATGCTTCCATGTTGATACTGCTTTATTGTTTCCCTTTGGGCATCTTGACACGATCGTGGCGCGCGGGTATGTTTCCATTTGGAATCTTTGTCTTATTGTTTCCTTTTGGACATACCGACACGATGCGTAGCGCGCGGTATGCTTCCATTTTGATTCTGTCTCGTGGTTCCTTTGGACATACCGACACGATCGTAGCGCGGGTATGCTTCCATTTGAATTGTTAATCTGACTTTGGCATCGTAGGACTTGGTGTCTTTGGTGTACTTTCGTGTTATCATATCATAGACTGCCGTCAGTGAGGAAGGCATTCCACGGGCATGATTGATGTTGTGGGCGTGAGACCCATAGTTATATTTGAGTGGTGACTTTGAGGGCGTGAGTCCCTGACTTGATTGCTGTTATGTTGCGTACTGTATTTTGGTTATCATACATGTCTCACCGCTTTTAAGCTATTATGATTTCATTTACTGATGTTGTGATTTCACATACTTAGTACTGTTATCTCGACCTCGCCGGCTGCGTTCATGCCGCAGGTAGAGGTACATCGGTCGTGGATCCCCGCTCATAGGATCACAGTTCAGCGTATTGGGAAGCTCCGTTTCTCCGGAGGCTTATCTTTTGGTATGTGTCCCCTGAGTTGTAGGTTCTTGTACATTCGTGGTATGGCGGCCCTGTCCGTCATTGTCGTTGTAAATCTTAGAGTGCATGCTTTGTGTGGCGAGGTTTGTAAAAGGATAATCGTCGTGTTTATGTATTTTTACCAAGGCAATCGCTTTGGTTGCTTTGTTTATATATCATGTCTCTTAATTCATGTTCATGTTTTTTTTATTTCCGCTGATTTTCTCTGATGTTGTATCACTAGGGTGCCCGGGGTAAGGCACCAGTGACGCCCGAGTTCGGGCGTCACGAGCACGCGAGCATTTGAGCGATCTTGGCCGATTCTCCGACCAGCGATTATCGCCAAGTTTTCCAAATGTGAGTTTTGGTTAGCTTGGCTTTTTCGGGCATATTGTGGGCTGATGGCATTCAGTGGATACACCAAGATCGAGGCGATCGGACTTGGCCTAGACATACTACTCCGGCAGTGCGCGCACTTTCCGGGCCTCGCAGTTATTATCGGCGTTCGTAGAGAAGTTTGCTTCTATCTCGCACCATTGACTAGGCCGACACGTATGCGGCTAAGTTTCGATGGATCGATGCGTGTGGCGGGGTTTCACTACTAAAGGAGGATCGACGACCGCCTCGTTCTTACTCTTCTGAGGTCCGGATGGTTACGTGGTGTATTGTGATCGTCGGGCATCGGGTTGGGATGTGTGTTGCAGCGAGGCGAGTTATAGCATACGCGTCCCGACGACTTAAGATACACGAGAGGAACTACCCCACCCATGATTTGGAGTTAGCGGCGGTGATTCACGCTTTGAAGATCTGAGGCACTATTTGTATGGGGTTCACGTGGATATTTATACGCACCACAAGAGCCTCCAAAGATATCTTCACCGGAGGAGTGAACTTACGGCAGAGGCGGTGGTTAGAGTTGCTTAAGGATTACGATGTTGATATCCCGTACCACCCGGGAAGGCCAATGTTGTGGCGGATGCTCTTAGTCGTAGGTCGATGGGGAGCCTATCGGATGTGCGGCTAGAGAGAGAGGATGGTTCGTGATTTGCATCAGTTAGCGAGCCTTGGTGTCCGTTTGATTGATTCTGATAGCAGTGGGGTTAGAGTTCGTGAGGTTGCCGAGTCTTCCATCGTCGAGGAGGTGAAGAGGCAACAGTTCGAGGATCCGGTTTTGATTCGTTATCGTGATACGGATCTTCGTGAGGGGAAGGGTCCTTTTGAGGTAGCACCTGACGGGGTGCTAAGGTTTGAGGGCAGGTTGTGTGTTCCAGATGTTTCAGGACTTCGGCAGTGTTCTTGGGAAGCACACGCTGCGCGTTACTCTATCCATCCGGGGTCGACCAAGATGTACCACGACCTTAGATCTGTGTATTGGTGGGATGGCTTGAAGAGGGACGTTGCAGAGTTCGTAGCTCAGTGCCCGTGTTGTCAGCAGGTGAAGGTAGAGCACCAGAGGCCTGGTGGTTTGTTGCAGACGATTGAGATCCCGACCTGGAAGTGGGAGGTAATCAACATAGACTTTATCACAGGATTACCTCGCACTCCGAGGAAGCATGATTCTATTTGGGTTATCGTCGACAGGCTGACGAAATCAGCCCACTTTCTTCCCTTTAGGACGACTTTTTCGGCTGAGGACTATGCCAGACTTTACATCCGAGAGATCGTCCGACTGCATGGAGTCCCTATTTCGATCATATCAGACAGAGGAGCCCATTTTACGGCTAACTTCTGGAGGTCTTTCCAGAAGGGTTTAGGGACGCAGGTGAGCCTGAGTACTGCATTTCATCCACAGACAGACGGACAGGCAGAGCGCACTAGCCTGTGTTATTGACTTCAGGGGTAGCTGGGAGGATCATTTGCCTCTAGTTGAGTTCGCGTATAATAATAGCTACCACTCCAGTATTCAGATGGCGCCTTATGAGGCCTTGTATGGGAGGAAGTGCAGATCGCCGATAGCCTGGTTCGATGTGGGCGAGGTACAGTTAGTGGGACCAGACTTGGTGCAGCGATGGATAAGGTGAAGCTTATCCGAGAGCGGCTATCGATACCGTAGTCGGCGAATCGTATGCAGATCATCGTCGTCGGCATCCGAGTTCGCGATTGATGATTGGGTTTTCTGAAGGTGCCACCCATGGCGGTGTGATGAGATTCGGAAGAAAGGGAAACTCACCAAGGTACATTGGGCCCTATCGATCGTCCGCAGGTAGGCAAGGTTGCCTACGAGTTGGATCTGCCGTCCGATCCGAGGCGGCATCCGGTGTTTCACGTTTCTATCCGAGGAGATGTATCGGGGATCCATCTAGGTACATCCGATTGACGACGCCCGTGTGACCGAGGGTTATCGTATGAGAGATTCCCATAGCGATAGTCGATCGTCGTTAGGCGTCTGCGACGAGGACGTGGCTTCCACAAAGTCTTGTGGCGAACGAGCTTAGGGAGGAGATGACGTTGGAATCTGAGGAGGTCATGAGGCGGAGGTATGCTCTCTTATTCCCCACACCTCCAGGTAACTTACTTTCCTATTTGCTGGTTTAATTTTCTTAATTTGTTAAGTGTTATATTGTGGCTACGTGTCGCACTTGCAAACCGCTTAAGCTTTATCGATAATCGTCTTGGGAAGGAACAATCGGCACGAATGTTTCTAAGGAGGGGAGAATGTTATACCCCGTATTTCCGGAGTATGTACGTGAGGGCGTATGTACGAAAGTTTAGCCTTAAAGTTAGGCCAAGTTCGAAAATTGTGCACAACTCGCTAAAAGAATCGTTTTCCGACGAAACGTTTCCACACTCCGTAGGAAAATTCCGCTATGCCATTTCTAATTTTTGCGGATTTTTCCGAGAGAAAACATTTTGGACCAACGGAGGCGACACTTGTCACCCTCCAATTGATGGACTTGAATCGCCCATCGACGAATTGGACTTTGGATGGCACGTTTTTTGTGCCTTGTGCACAAGTCAAGGAGTTGGTAGGATATTTTTGTGTAGTAGATAGAATGGACACTTGCCTAAATCTTCACCCTACACTTGCCTTGCACTTGGCATCATCTTGGCCCTTGGTTGGCCATGGCTTGACCTATAAATACCCCCTTAAGATGAAGAGTTCTTCATCCACAAATTCCTTTCCAAGTCTTGAAAATCCTCCCCTCTCCCTTGATCTTGTTTCGTCCAACACCTCCCCCCCCCCCCTTGAGTGAAGCTTAGCCGAGGCTACCCCCCCTAGCCTAGCCGAAATCTACCCCCCCTCCCTTGGTAGAAAAGTTGCCTTCTAGTATTGTTATAATGCCCAAACTACCCTAGCCCAAATCCCTTAGTACTTAGTAGAAGTTGTGAAGAACTTCTAAGGGTTCTTGGAGCTATCGGAGCGTACAAATTAGGAGCTAAACCTTGCTCAGGAGCGACGTTTAACTTGGATAATTTTTGGGCTTATCGAGGTAAATAATCTTATCCTCCTTTTGTAATTAGAGAATACATATTGTAGAAGTATAAGAATAAGTTTTAAATACTTAGAAGGTTATTACTGAATAAAAATTGAACTATACTTACATAGGACTGTTTTCACAGTAGACTTATATAGCTCACCGGGTAGGGTTGTGCTGCCCGACTTTCCGTAGAATTGAGAACCCTCTGTTTAGAATGACCTACAGAGTAGTCTAGACTTTGATAGATGTCTGTGACTATTATAGGCTGATTCTCTGCGCACGACATACTCGACTTGGCAGGTGGATTTCGCCGAGAAGGTATGTGATTCTTCCTATACTCTTAAGCATGATATTTTAAATATATATATATAGTACGGTAGACGTACGTGTGTTAACTGAATAATAACTACGGCAATGTCTTTTGACTTAAGCCTAAATAATACCTACGGCAATGTCTTGCGACTTAAGCCTGAATAATAAAGATCTTAAAAAGTCTTTCAAAAGAATTATAACACAGTTTTGAAAGAAGAAGAATATTTGTTTTTACAACAAGAAGCTTAAGGGTTATACTAGCTTTATGGGAAGTTAAGTATAACGGCTTAAGTTTTATAAAAAGGAACAGTTTACTTATGTGTTTATAAAAGACTTGTATTGATTTCTGAAAGGCATAATAAGATGGTTTTGATGAGTAGACTTATTGTGATGCTATGTGTTAGTATCTTGTAACGTTTGTGTAAAGAGGTCAGTCTTACTTATGCTTATGTTGTTTAAACTATAAGCTGTTATGTTAGTACTATATCACTCACCTCTTGAGATGATACCGGGGGTTAAGCTGCCCTCCGATGCGGGGTAGACTCAGCGATGCAGGACCATGATTCGAGAATACCTCATGCGGGTCCAGGGGGCCTATGCGGAGCTACGAGAGTTCCAGGTTAGTATGCGGGGTTATGCCTCATGCGGTCTATGTGGCCATGCGGACAGCGAGTCCAGGACGATGCCGAGGAGTAGCTACCCTCGATGCGGGGTATACCTCATGCGGGCCCATGTGAGTGGCCTATGCGGACTACGGGAGTCCAGGATTAGGCTTGCAGAATGATAATATGGGCGAGTGGCCCTGCTTCGATCATTCGCAGCCTAGAAAAGACCTGTTACAGTTTACCTATTGTTGCTCTTGTTTATGATGTGGCACTATGTGCGGTTACATTGGTTGTTTCGTGCATATTTGTAAAATTGGTTTTTAAAGTGATATGATTTCATTTAAGTACTTTACAGTTTCACATACTTGGTACCTGTTGTACTGACCTCCTTCGGGGGGCTGCGTTCATGCCGCAGGTAAGGGCAAGCAGGTGCTAGATCCACATCCTTAGGATCTCTTGCGTTGGTGTCAGGAGCTTCATCTTCTCCGGAGGCTCTACTTTTGGGTATGATCTCCCTGTTGTAGATAGTTTTGTACAGTCAGGGTATGGCGGGGCCCTGTCCCGCCATAGTTGTTTATTTCCTTAGAGGTCTGTAGTCATGTTGTACAGTTGGGATGTAACTGCAAACCTTGGTTTATGTATATATGCCGAAAGGCAACCCTTTTCTCAGAAACTGTGTATCATTTACAATTATTTCATGTCTTGTTTTATATTCCGCTGATTTTCTCTGATGTATGACTACTTGTGTTACACCCCGTATTTACAGGATATGTTATAAGAACGTACGTAAGAACTCAAAGATGTTAAGGTTTGAGACGAGTAAAAATTTATCGGATTGTGAAATTTTCGGAAAACGTATTATTGTGACGAATGGGAGGGCGACACTTGTCACCCCCCCTTATTGATGCCTTGGACGAAATAGGCATGGCCAAAATGGTCATTTACCATAGTCTTAAGATGACAAAGTCTTCCTATTAATGAGCTTGAGTTTCTTGACCAAAGTCAAAGGTCCCAAAGGTCTTGATATTTAAGTAGAGCTTATCCTAGCCACCCAAATGGTTGCATCTTAACCCTCCAATGTGCTATATTATACTACTAGTAGTGAAATAGAGCCCAACACTTAGAAAATATTGAAGAGAATTTGATGAACTTGAGACCTTGCTCTCGGGTTCAAGCTCTTTGAAGAGCAAAAGTTTTTGTTTCTTGTCCAATAATTCCCCCACTTTAAACCAAGGTTCATGAGTGTTATGTAAGTGTATCTCAATAGAAAAATCCCGGAAAAAGAGAGTTTTCGTATTAGTCGCAAAGTGAAAACTTAGTGGCTTTCTAGGTTTTGGATTGGAAGTTTGAAGGAAAGTTGTTGGTATAGTTCTAAGGGTCTCAACAAACGGATTGAAGTGTCTTGGAGAGGTTCTAAACTACTAAGGAGCGACTTCGGATTGGAATTGGATTAAGAATCGTTAAGGTATAATCTTGTCTTTTAAAAGTGTTACAAGATTATATAATTATATTGTTGTTGTTAGCTTTGCATGTTGCTAGCATGAAGTTGTTAAGTTGAAG
The DNA here is from genome assembly GCA_029844215.1 of Przewalskia tangutica. Taxonomy (NCBI): domain Eukaryota; kingdom Viridiplantae; phylum Streptophyta; class Magnoliopsida; order Solanales; family Solanaceae; genus Przewalskia; species Przewalskia tangutica. The sequence goes on from CM056740.1 coordinate 18,297,357, forward strand.
TTTATAAGGATTATAGATCGATTGTGGTCTTGGAAGTTCGAAATGTAATGTAGGCCATGTTAAGTTGGATTACAATTTGATCGTTATTAGAAATCGTCGCATGTTGCTTATTTGGAGATTATAGTAGTATAATCAATTGTGAGCCAATTGGGGCTGTTTAGTTATTCATTTGTATTGGACTACCTTCTGTATTATTGTGAGCCAATTGGGGCTGTTTGGTTATTGTATTTCGGCCTTGAAAAAGGTGGCAAAGTAAGTAGAAACAAAGGAGGTGTTGTCCGATTTTCCGTAGAATTTAGTGACTTGGCACTTAGGATATTCTACGTTTTAAGTAAGAGGTTAATGGACGTATTGTGGCCATGATAGGTTGAAGTACTAAGTTTAGCGTATCCTACTTGAAGAATGGAATAGCTCAAGGTTGAAGTACTTTGGAGCATTTTGCTACTTGTCGATAATCGTCGCGAGGTATGTGAACCTCTACTTTCTTTGGCATGATCCTACGTATGAAATATCCATGTGAAAGTATTTCAAGATTCCTTCTATTCTTAGAAGTTAAGAAGTATTTACATTGTTGAATCTAAGTTAAGAGTATGTTTAAATTGTCCTAAGTCCTTACTAGGTCTTATGGAAGACGTTAGTAAGAATGGTTAGGAAATTATGAGATTTGATTTAAAGGCTATGTGTCTTGATTTGTTTAAAGTAAGTAAGTGGATTTTATGTTCGAAAATGACTTGAATTTATATGTGAAAAGGGGATTGATTTTAAAAGTGGAAGTTATATGATTTTAAGGGAATAAGTTACTTGGTTTTGGAAATGTATGGAACTTTATATTTTTTTATATAAGTATAGGAAATCGGGCGTTAAAGGAAGTATGTTATGAAGTTTTAAGACTAAGAACTTTGAGTGTCTTTTAAGGATTATGAAGTTTTAAGAGATACGATTCTTTTTAAGTATGTATGTACGTAGTATCTTTGGATCCAGTTTTCCTAACTGTTGTAAGAATAAAGTGTCTTAAGTTCTCTAAAACGAAAGGTTGTTATAACAGCTTTATGGGAAGTTGTTATGACGACTTAAGAAGAAGTAATAAGACGGATTAAAATGTTACGTAAGGAAAAATCACACCGAGCCTACAAATAGGCGGACACGTTATGAAATACACCGAGCCTACAAATAGGCCGGATTACGTTATGAGATACACCGAGCCTACACATAGGCCGGATTACGCCATATTACCCCGAGCCTACACATAGGCCGGGTTACGTCATCTTACACCGAGCCCCACAGGCGGGCCGGATTATGTTATATGATTCCACAGTACACCGAGCCCCACAGGCGGGCCGGATTATGTTATATGATTCCACAAGACACCGAGCCCCACAAAGCGGGCGGATTATGTTATATGATTCCACAAGACACCGAGCCCCATGCGCGGATTATGTTATGTAAGATATGTAAGTTATGTGAAAAGGGCTGGATTAAACTCTTAAGTAAGTATGTAAGAACATGTTGTTAAATCTTATCGAACGAAGGAAAGGAACGGTTATATATGATTGATTTCAGGAGTTAAAAGGACATTCTTTTATACAGATATGATTTGGTTATTGCATTTTATTTCTGTTCCATACTTGCACTGTTATCGACTTCTTCGGGGCTGCGTTCATGCCCGCAGGTGATAGGTACACAGGTTGGTGATCCTTGCTCTTAGGATCTCTGTTCAGTTTTTGGAAAGAAGCCCCTTTCACTCCGGAGGCTTGTCTTTTGGTACGTTTTCCCTGATGTGGTAGACTTATGTACATTCAGGGGTATGGCGGGGCCCTGTCCCGCCGCAGTTGTAATTCTTAGAGGTCTGTAGTCACATGTTGTGGGTCGGTTTGTAAAAAAGAAAGGGATGTAACTGCTGTTGTTATGTATATGTATATGTGTCCAGGAAGGTAGCCTTATCGGCTAACCTGTGGTTTAATTTTGTCGTTATTTTATTTTATAAGTTTCATGTATGTTCCGCTGCTATTCTCTGATGTATACCTGAACAGGGTGCCCAGGTAGGGCACCAGTCGCGGGCCCGGGGTCGGGTCGTGACAACTTGGGTGCCCGGGTAAGGCACCAGTCACGGGCCCCGGAATGGGTCGTGACATAAGTGGTAATGACACGGCAGGATCTGGTATGTACTTTTTATACTTGTCCCTGTCATTCTTTTGTACAGTTATGATCTGTTTACTGTACGTTATTTCTGTTCCATATTCTGCACTGTTATTGACTTCTTCGGGCCAGATGCGTTCATGCCCGCAGTTTTAGGTACCAGTTGGTGATCCTTGCTCTTAGGATCTCGTTCGCTGGGAAAAAGCTCCATTTGCTCCGGAGGCTTATCTCTTGGTACGGTTTTCCCTGAGGTAGTAGATTCATGTATATTCAGGGGTATGGCGGGGCCCTGTCCCGCCACAGTTGTTATGAAAAAAATTCTTAGAGGTCTGTAGTCACATATTGTGGGTCAGTTTGTAAAGGAAAGGAGGCAACTGCTTCGGTTGTATATTATATGTCCAGGAAGGTAGCCCTATCGGCTAACCTGTTGTTTTACTTCTGTTGTTTATTTTATAAGTTTCATGTATGTTCCGCTGATTTTCTCTGATGTATACCTGTAAGGGTGCCCAGGTAGGGCACCAGTCGCGGGCCCGGGGTCGGGTCGTGACATCTTGTATCTAGATTTATTCTACCGAGTAGTCTAGACATTGATAGACTTGTATAACCGTTATAGGTTGAAGTACTGCGAGTAGCGTATTCTACTCGAAGGGTGGAAAAGGCTAGCAGGATTACGATTTGGAGCTATTTGCTAATAGTCGATAAATCGTCGAGGTATGTGATTCTTCCTATCCTCTTGAGCATGATATTTTAAAAGAATATATATAGTACGGTGAGACGTGCGTGTGTTAATCGAACGTGGTTTTATGCGATGTCTTTTGACTTGAGTCTAAATAATAAGAATCAAGTATTTCAAAAGAGTTAAGAAACCTTTTGAAAGAAGAGTAACACTTGGTTTTAAAAGTTTTAAAAGCTTAAGAGTTATACTAGCTTTATGGGAAGTTAGGTATAACGACTTAAGAGAGATAAAAAGAATGGTTTATTGATTTTAGAAGTTAAGAGACTTGATCTTAAAAGATAAGAGACTTGACTTAATTAAATTAATATGAATTTTGTTAAAAGTGTGAAACCTCATTCGTGAGTAATGAGTACTTGGTTTTAAAAGGAATAATGTTTTACTTGATTTCAAATCGAATAAGTATCGAACGAACCATCGCGGCGTTAATAAAGGGAAATGTATTGACTAATTAAGTATTATTAAAACCAAGAGAAACCTCCATCCGCATGTAAGCTAAGATGAGACAAAATGATATTACATTTCCTAGATCATGGCTGCTTTAATAAGATTGATTATGAACAAGAATAACCTACTCACATATAAGGTATATGTTTCTCAAATTGTTTAAAAGAGAATTATATTCTTAAGTGATTAAGACTATGAACTACGAAACCTTTCGAAAATGAGAAACTTGAGTATTTGAAATTAGGCAAACTTGAACGTTTGGAAAAGAATGTTGTTACTTGATTTTACAAAGGGAAGTATTTTGGTTTACTTAAAAAGATAGTCACTCTATTTTTATACTACGGGTATTGTGTGACTTTTGTGAAAGAAACGGATCTTTTAAAAAGCTAATGTATGAAGTACTTTGGGGATAAAAACCCGAACTTGTTAACATAAAGTAGAAAGTACCTTGTGTGAATAACTTGATTGTGTTGGGTTGTGATAGCCTTGTAATACTTTCTTGTTGATTTGATAAGTAAACATGTTAGGATGCTACGTGTGTTAGTATCTTGTGATGTTTGTGTAAAGGGGTTTCCCTTGTTGTGCTTATGTTGTTTAACGATAAGCTATTATGTTAGTATTATATCACTCACCTCTTGACATGATTCCGGTTAAGCCGCCTCCGACGCGGGTAGACTCGGTGATGCAGGACCATGATTCGAGACTACCTCATGCGGGTCCAGGGGACCTATGCGAGCTACGAGTTCCGTGTTAGTGCGGACTTTGTGGTCATGCGTCTATGTGGCCATGCGGATCGCGAGTCGGGGCGATGCCGGGAGTAGCTACCCTCGATGCGGGGAATACCTCATGCGGGCCTATGTGAGTGGCCTATGCGGAGCTGCGGGAAGTTCCAGGACTAGACGCGCACATTGGATACTGTGGGCGAGTGGCCAGCTTCGATTATGTGGCGGTCTAGACAGATCTCGTGATACAGTTTATGACCTCGTTGGTACCGTGGGTGTTAGTAGTCGGCTATGCCTTCGTACTTACCCCGTACGGCTTTATTATGACACAGTGGGACACGTGTTCATGTGTATTCCTTGGTGCTTTTATATCATAGATCACGGCAGGGAAGGTATTCCACGCATGATTGATGTTGTGGGCGTGAGACCCATAGTTATATTTGAGTGAAGACTTTGAGGCGTGAGTCCACGACTTGACATGATCGCTATATTATTGTGAATCGTAGTTTGGTTATCATACATGTCACCTGCTTTATAAAGACTACTATGAGTTCATTTACAGTATATTTAGTTTCACATACTTGGTAACTGTTGTACTGACATCCTTCGTGGGGCTGGGTTCATGACGCAGGTAGAGGTACACCAGTCGTTGATCCACGCTCGTAGGATCACGATTCAGCTTGGGAAGCTCCGCTTTCTTCTGAGGCTTATCTTTCGTATAGTCCCCGCCGTTGTAGGTACTTACATTCAGGGTATGGCGGCCCTGTCCCGCCATTGTTGTTATATCATTCTTAGAGGTGCGTAGTAATCTTGTGGGCGAGTTTGTAAAAAGGATGTAATCGTCGGATTTAAGTTTTTATATATATGCCGAAAGGCAACTTTTCTTCGAATAAACTGTCTCTTTTACATTGTTTCATGTTGTGTTTTATATTCCGATTACTGATGTATGTCTACTGGGTGCCCGGTAAGGCACCGCCACGCCCGGTTCGGTCGTGACACGCGGATCGTGCCCTACCCGCACCTTCTACCTGACTGACACAAGTAAATCGCGGAACTTAAATAACGCCTCTTTTTTTTTTAAACCAACGTACGTACAAGGGCAAAGCCGACAAGGCTGCCATATGATATACATAATCAAAAGACACTACACTGTACACGAGTCCAATCCCACATATGAATACAGACCTCTAAGAGTTTTACTGAACTATGACGGGACAAGGCCCCGCCGTACCCATAATTGTACTGAAGGATCTATACCAAAATGATAAACTCCTGAACAGATGGAGCTATCCAAAACTCGAAAGCAGGTCCTTCACCGCAGATCACCAAATCAAGCACCTAAACTCGGCAGATGAACGCACTTCGGGCGAGGTCAAGAAGAATGTACCAAGTATGTGAAATCAAAATATCAGAATGAAATCATAATACTATACAAACAGAGACATGTATGATAGCCAAACTACAGTATACAATACATAAGCAGTCATATCAAGTCAGGGACGCATGCCCTCAAAGTTACAACTCAAATATAGCTACGGTTCTCACGCCCATAATATCAACCATGCTCGTGTAATCCTTCCTCACTGCCGGCAGTCCATGATGTAATATAACATCGATACGCATACATGAACACCAAGTCCCACCTGTGTTCTAAAAACTGTACGGGCCAAGTAGGAAAACGAACCACCAAATCCAGCCTACATCATAAAACTGACCGGGGCAAGTACGAAAGCCAACTACCAGATCCAGCCTGCGTCAACAACTGACCGGGGCAAGTACGAAAGCTAACTACCAGTCCAGCCTGTCGTCACGAGATATGATCGGGGCAAGTGCGAAAGCTATCTACCGGAGCCTACCGTACCAAACTGTGCTATAGAACTGACGGGGGCAAGTACGAAAGCTATCTACCAGTCCATCCTGCGTCAGCCACCGACGGGGGCAAGTACGAAGGCTATCTACCAGTCCATCCTGCGTCACTAAACCTCATGGAGGGCTAGTCCATGGAATAACAATATCCAACATGGTCGCATGCCCCGGAATCCCACATCGGATAAGCATGTCCATGGGGTAATACAAACAAATCCGGGAATCTAACCCGCCTCCTGGTCGCATGCCCCGGAATCCCACATCGGATAAGCATGTCCAAGGATCAATCATAGTGGAAGCATACCCGTGGAATCCCACATCACCGTCGATCGCCACGACCGACCGCCGCGATCGTCACGACGACCCGAACCACGATCGTGCCCTACCTAGGCACCCTTCTAATCATACAACATAATAAACTGCGGAAGATAAATAACACTTTTTTTTTAAAAACTAAGGCCAAGCCGATAAGGCTGCCATAATCATAATAATTACCCGAAAGGGTCTACACTGTATAACAATGTAAAAACAACTCTAGCCACCCAATTTACGATGAATACATGCACTCTAAGATTTGAACAAATACTATGGCGGGACAAGGCCCCGCCGCACTTCGAATATACATAGCCATGACAACTCGGAACATCGAGCCATCTCAAAATGCCAACCGAGATCCTAAGCTCGCGGATCCACAATCGTAATACCTAAACTGCGGACATGAACGCACTTCAAGGAGGTCAAGATAACAAAAATTTAATATGGAATGTAAAATAAGGTACAAGAATAAATCATAATCGCATAAAAGAATGACAGGGCAAGTATAAAGAAAGGGTAAATACCGGATCCTACCGTGTCATTTCCATCTCGTGAACTTAATCGTACCTTATTATCTTTTCCCATTTTTCCATAAGAGTATAGTCAAATTCTTACGCACATACTTAAGAAAACTCATCAAGTTCATAAACATATAACTTACGATTCTTGCATAACCTAATTCGTCCCTTTATGGAGGAACGCCTATATCTTTTACCAATATGGGACGCGATGAAGTCACATAAGTCTGCCCATAAAGGTATACCGCCGACCAACTGGGACGCGATAAAATCACATAAGTCCGCCATAAAGGTATAACGCCTACCAACTGGGACGCGATAAAATCACATAAGTTTGCCCATAAAGGTATACTGCCCGGCCCAATCTGGGACGCGATAAAATCACATAAGTCTGCCCTTAAAGGTATACTGCATAAAAATAGGAGGCTCACGATCAAAACAGGTCCTCGCCTGTAGTATCGATAAGCAATCCTACTCGGGACTATTTCACCCGCATAGGTCCCGTGGACCCGCACGAGGTATTCCTCGTGATAGTCGTACTCTCCGCACGGGACTATTTCACCCGCATAAGCCCATAAGGACTCACATGAGGTATTCCTCGCATCATGGGTAGCAAATCCACTAACACGTGGTATAACGTCTTGGGGTTTACCCTCATTTATACTCTTACCACAGGCAGATGGTATAACGTCTTGGGGGTTTACCCCTCATTTATACTCTTACCCTGGAGAAGGTGGTATAACGTCTTGGGGGTTTACACCTCATTTATACTCTTACCCTAACTCAACCGGCCATCATACATAACATAAGCCCTACCGGCTTATCATACATATCATAAGCACTACCGACTTATCATACATAACATAAGCACTACCGGCTTATCATACATAACATAAGCACCACCGGCTTACCATACAAAACATAAGCAAGTTAAGAAATCCCCTAACTTCTTATTAGCTTGTTCATATACACTCTCATTTTTGTTTATTTAAGGCACTAACATGTCATTATAAAATCCGGGAATTTAACCCAACGTACTACGTGCCTCTACTCCTTTAAAATGATTCTCTTTCAAATAAAACTTCCAAGATACTAATAACCGTAGTATCAAGTCATATCTACTTTTCAAGACAAGTCACAATACCTTTTAGAAATACATTTATAGGCTTCTAAATCAAGTGACTTCTTTCTTTAAAACCTTAAGCAATTGGTACCTTTAAAACAATTTTCCCTTCTTTATTTCAAATCATTTATTTGCATACATTACTGAAGAAAACCATTCTTTTAATCTTCCATAAAGTTGTTATAACCAACTTCCCATAAAGCCGTTATAACTCTTTATGTCTTAGACAAATTCATTCCTTTTATGACCAAGAAACTTATACTTTCAATTCAAATCACATAGCTTTCAAAATACTTCAAGTCTCTTAACTTTTAAGAAAACAAGTTTCTTAACTTTAGAATGGCAAGAAATCAATACTTTCCAAATCAAGTATTCTATACTTTTAAATCAATTCATTTCTTCCTTTAAGAATCAAGTCCCATAACTTGAAAAATAAAGTCCCTTAACCTTTTAAAAATTGAGGTTCATAGTCTTAAAACTTCATACATAAATTCATATAAATTAAGTAACATATACTTTGTGTTATACCCCGTATTTCCAAAGTATATACGTGAGGACGTACGTACGAAAGTTTAAGCCTTAAGTTAGGCAAGGGACGAAATTTGTGCACAACCCCCGAAAAGAATTGTTTTCCGACGAAACGTTTTCCAAACTTTGCGAAGTAAAAATTACGGTTGCGACATTTATAATTTTTGCGGATTTTTCCGAGAGATGAAATATTTTGGACCAACGAGAGGGCGACACTTGTCACCCTCAAGTGGACGGTTGTGGTGGCCGAAAGTGTGCACGTTCTTGGCATTTTTTGGGGCCTAAAATGTTATACCCCGTATTTCCAAAGTATGTACGTAAGGGCGTACGTACGAAAGTTTAGCCTTAAAGTTTAGGCATGGGACGTTTTTTTTGGGCACAACTCACTCAAAGAATCGTTTTCCGACGAAACGTTTTACAAGACTCGCGTAGGATAAATTCCGGCTATGTCATTTCTAATTTTTGCGGATTTTTCCGAGAGATGGAACACTTAGGACCAACGAGAAGGCGACACTTGTCACCCTCTCATTGGTGGATGTGTGGCGGAAGTTAGGGCCGAATGGATGGCTTATTTTGTCAAGTAGTTGGTAGGATATTTTTGTGTAGTAGATAGAATGGACACTTGGGCAAATCCTCACCCTACACTTGCCTTGCACTTGGCATCATCTTGGCCCTTGGTTGGCCATGGCTTGACCTATAAATACCCCCCTTAAGATGAAGAGTTCTTCATCCACAAATCTTTCTCCAAGTCTTGAAAATCCTCCCCTCTCCCTTGAGCATTTCGTCCAACACCCTCTCCCCCCCCCCCTCTAGCCTAAGTGGTTTGGCCGAGCCCCCCCTAGCCTAGCCGAAATCTACCCCCACCCCCCCTCCCTTGGTAGAAAAGTTGCCTTCTAGTATTGTTATAATGCCCAAAATACCCTAGCCCAAATCCCTTAGTACTTAGTAGAAGTTGTGAAGAACTTCTAAGGGTTCTGGAGCTATCTGAGCGCACAAATTAGGAGCTAAACCTTGCTCAGAGCGACCTTTAACTTGGATAATTTTGGGCTTATCGAGGTAAATAAACTTATCCTTCTTTTGTAATTAGAGAATACATACTGTAGAAGTATAGAATAAGTATAAATACTTAGAAGGATATTACAAAATAGAATTGAATGTTAACACAAGAGATCGTATAGCTTAGGGTAGGGAAGTCGCCCAAATTCCCATAGAATAGAGAACCTCTCGCTAGAGCTTTATACAAGATGCTTCAGACGTTGATAGACGTATTTGACTGTTATAGGTCGATTCTCTGCACGCGACATATTCAACTTGGCAGAGGTTTTCGAGAAGGTATGTGATTCTTCCTAAGCATGATATTTTAACATATATATATAGTACGGTAGACGCATACGTGTTAATCGAATAATAATCACGCAATGTCTTTTGACTTAAGCTGAATAATAACTACGACAATGTCTTTTGACTTAAGCCTGAATAATAAGAATCTCGATGCATTTCAAAAGAATATCAATCATTTTAATGAAGAGAAATATTTGGTTTTAAAACAAAAGCTTAAGAGTTATACTAGCTTTATGGGAAGTTAGGTATAACAACTTAAGAAAGATAAAAAGGAACTGCTTACTTGTTTGTTTATAAAAGCCTTGTATTGATTAAGTGTAATAAGATTGTTTGATAAGTAGATATATTATGATGCTACGTGTGTTAGTGTCTTGTAATGTTGTGAAGGGGTCATTCTTGTGCTTACGTTGCTAACCTAAGTCCGTTGTACTATTATTATATCACCTACCCTTGACTTATTATACCGAGGGCTTGCCACCCTTGATGCGTCTATACGGCCTATGCAGTCATGTGACTACGCGGAGTCGCGGAGTTCCGTGATTGATCATTCCGGTGTTTTAGCCCGACGCGGGGATGCCCTATGCGATGCGTGTGACTATGCGGTCTATCGAGACTATGCGATCGCGGAGTCTGCAGCGGTACGGGGTTAGCTACCCGTCGCGAGAATACCTCACGCGGTGCATGTGTGACTATGCGGATCGCGGAAGTCCGTGATTAGGCACGCAGAATGATACTATGGGCGATTGGCCTTGCTTCGATCATTCGCGCCTAGAAAAGACTCATTCTGATTTCCCTATTATCGTTTGTTTGTGATATGGCACTATGTGCAATTGAACTGATTTGCAAATGGTTTTAAATACTTGATTTCATTTAAGTACTTTACGCTTCACATACTTGGTACTGCATCGACTCCTTCGGGGCTGCGTTCATGCCGCAGTAAGGGCAAGCAGTGCTAGATCCGCATCTTAGGATCTTTTGCGTTGGTGTCGTGAGCTCCATCTTCTCCGAGGCTCTACTTTTGGGTATGATCTCCTGTTGTAGATAGTTTTGTATTTGCGAGGTATGGCGGGCCCCGTCCCGCCATAGTTGTTTATCTTCTAGAGGTCTCAGAGCCCTATTGTGCAGTTGGGATGTAATCGCTAAACCATGTTTATATATATGCCTAAAGGCGACATTTTCTCACATAAACCGTGGTCTCATTTTACAACTGTTTCATGTCTTGTTTTTATATTCACGATTTCTCCGATGTATGACTACTGGGTGCCCCTGAGGCTCCAACACGGGCCCTGAACGGTCGTGACAAAAGTGGTATCGAGCGATTAATCTCTGAAAGTGTCTACAGACCGTATCTAGTAGAGTCTTGATTATCGGTGTGTTGTGCACCACACCAATAATCAGGAGGCTATAGGATATTTAGGATTGGTTTCCATTCTTCTCACTCTGAGATCGTGCTTTAGAGCTGTGTTATAGGTTGGACCCCTCTAACGTATTCCTTTTCTGTAACAGTTATGCCTCCACGTAAGGCAACCCGGGCCCAGAAGGGCAAGGCAACCGAGGGAGCTGCTAGTAGGACACCGAGAGTTACGAGGGCTCAGGCCCAGTCTATACCCGAGACGGCGAGTTCCATGACGCCGCCGGCCCCAACAGAGACCACACACCGCATTCTCCCGCCCCACACCGGGCGAGGAGATAGGGTACAAGGAGATGGCCCACTATTGGCTAGGATTGTGGCGGACACGAGGATAGCCGGATGCGCAGTTCGCCCAGCCGTGCATTCGTGGTTCACCCGAGGCGCATTTGAGGCTACGGATTTCTTAGTTGTAGCCCGCGAGTTTTACGTCGAGGCACGAGGATGATCCGCAGGAGTTCATCCGTCGCCATGAAGGATCACGCGGTGATCAAGGCTTCAGAGACCGAGTCTGCGGACCTTGTTCGCGACGGCCGCGTGATACCGCAGTCGATTGGTTTGAGTCGTGGGAGCTCTCCCGGGGAGAGCATGCACCTCCAGCAGTATGGGATGAGTTTTCGGAGGCTTTTCTCACACACTTCTTGCCTCCGCAGATGATGAGGGCACGAGTGATGATTTTTGTTCTTGAGACAGGAGGACGCACGCTAGGAGTACAATGTCGAGTTCGATTCTTTGGCTCGATATGTCCCCGTGACCGTAGCAGATATGGAGGACCGGTGCATCGCTACGCCACCGGCTAGATGATTATATGGCCGCGTCGTGTGCGGGTGTGTCCCTTCAGCGAGGCATGGACATTACCCGTATGCAGCTCATGACCGGGATGCGAGGAGCGTAGAGACCGCCGGTAGACCGATATCGCCAGCAGAAGGCGCCAAGACGGTCGGTTCTTTTGGTGGTTCTCGTGGTGGACGGATCGCCAGGTTCAGATTTGCACCACACCGCCAGAGCACTCCTACATCGCTTTGCAAACCAGAGCGAGCCGGGTGTCGGGCCCCGTGACTTCGACTTCCAGTGGTAGCGAGGTGCTAACCGATCGAGGTCCGCTCGGTGCCCGTTGTGGTAGATTCCATTCTGGGAGCTGTAGTACTACTCCGGGAGCTTGCTATACTTGTGGCCAGCAGGGTCATTTCGCGAGAGTTTGTCCGACCGGGGGCGGCGCTGGTGGTAGGGCCCAGCCTACAGGGTCTGTTGCCGCTTCATCATCTCCTACAGTTACTCGCCCCGGAGGGCGTGGTACTCGTGGGTCAGCGTGTCGCAGAGGTCGTGGCGCGGGTCCCGCCTAGCGGTCCTCGAATCGTGTTATGGCGCCTTGTCCACGGGCAGATCGTGAGGCGTCGCCGATGTCGCCACGGTACTTTATCGGGCCGGAGTTGATGTGTATGCCTTGATAGATCCGGTTCTACTGTCCCATATATCTCCCTTATTGCTAGTAGGATAGGGATGAGCACGATTCCATGTAACTTTTCGAGGTAGCTACGCCATGGGTGATTCGGTGGTAGCTCGGCGGTATATGTGGCTTGTCCATCGACCATATAAAGTCGCGCACTAGCCGACTTGATAGATGTTATACCCGTAGTTCCGTGGTATGTATGCGAGGACGTGCGTGCGAGAATACGCATGTAAAGATCGGAAAGGAAGAAAGAGTGATTTTTCCACGGAAAAGTTTCCGGTTTTTGTAAGGAAAAGGTTCGTTAAGGGAATTGATTCCCGATTTGGTATTCGGACTTCCCGGAATATTAGAGAATTATGGAATTTTATTTTCTGAAATGGTCACGTGGGCCCACGTGAAATTTACGGTTTTGTGGGGCCCACTTTGTTTTCGAGATTTTGGCCATTGTGGATATTTTCGGAAGATGTTTTATTTTGGGCCATTAGGAGGGTGACACGTGTCACCCCCCCCTAGGTGGCTTGGCCGAATGTCATTTGGGCACAAGTGCCGATTAGAGTCGTTTTTCGACGAAACGTTTTACATAACTTGCGAGGGGAAAATTCCGGCTATGTCTTTTCTTATTTTTGCGGATTTTTCCGAGTGATGAAATGTTTTGGACCAACGAGAGGGCGACACTTGTCACCCTCAAGTTGGTGGAGTTGGACGGCCACCCTTGGACGTTTGAAGGGTCAAGTTGGTGAGATATTTTGTGAGGGATTTGTGGAGTAGGGCTGTGGGCACTGGGCACATCTTGGCCCTACACTTGTTTAGCACTTGGCTAGATCTTGGCCCTTGGTTGGCCTTTGCTTACCCTATAAATACCCCCCCTCCCTTTGAAGACTTCTTCATCTCTCAAATCTCTAAGTCTTGAGAACCCCCTCTCCGCGCTCTTGTGACTCGCCCAAGAGCCTCCTCCCTTTCACGTGGCCTTGGCCGAGAGCCTCCTCTCCCTTCCTAGTAGGCCCTTCGGCCGAGAGCACCCCCCCCTACCTTGGGGTGTTCTCGTGGGGTACCCCCCCCTCTTGGTAGAAATACTCTCAAAAGTATTGTTATAATGCCCAAATACCTTAGCCTTATGCCTTGTAGTATTCCAAAGATACCTCTATACGTAGAGCCCGGAAATACTACCGTATGTCCTTTTTGTCTCTAACCGAAACCCTAAGGAAAATCTCCATGGTTAGTTGGAGTGCTATGTAGAAGTTGGTTAGAACTTCTAAGGGTTGTTTGGAGCGGGATGGAGCACCCGGAGTAGGAGCGAAACATTGCTAAGGATCGACTTTAAACTCGGATAATTATGGGCTTATCGAGGTAATTATCTTGTCCCCCTATTGTAATTGGATATTACTTGTTGTTAGAATATATAGTTGAAGTATACTATATATAGAACTGAACGTAGTTGTTGGCAATGTCTTTTGACTTAAGCCTGAAGAATAAGGAACTGAACTAAATCAGAATTACATAGACAAGATACAAGAGACTGTATAGTAGAATTGTACCCGCTCGTGTTAGATGTATAACCCCTGGTTGGCTTGGTAGCCTCTGATAGAGAGGAGATTTACGTTGTGGCGGGAGAGTCGCCGAATTTTATGTAGAATGTTCTACGATGTTAATAAAGCGCGTGGCCTTATAGGTTGAAGTGCTACGTGTGACGTAATCTTCTTGGCTAAGGAGTAGCCGACGGTTTGAGGTACTTGGAGCGTTTTGCTATTAGTCGATACTCGTCGCGAGGTATGTGAACCTCTTCCTATCCCTTCTAGCATGATATGTGTGAACTATGTAGTACGGTAGACGTACATGTGTTTGATTGTTTGTAAAACATAAAGTGCTATAACGGCTTTATGGGGAGTTGGTTATAACAGCTTTATGTAGGTAAGAAAATGGGAAGTTAGGTATAACGGCTTAAGAATGTTTTACTGATTTTGGAAGTCAGGATGTGTATCGACAAACCACTGCAGCGTTAATAAAAGGAAATGTTTTGAATAATTAAGTATTGGTAAAACCAGTAGAAACTTCCATCTGCATAGAAGCTAAGATAAGACAAAATGATATTACATTTCTAGATCATGGCTGCTGTAATAAGATTGTTATAAACAAGAATATCCTACTCACATAAGGCTTATGTTCTTAGATTGTTTAAAAGAGAATTATATTCTTGAATGAATAAGACTATGAACTACGAAACCTTTCTAAAATAAGAAACGTGAGCATTTGGAATTAGGCAAACTTGGACGTTTGAAAAATAATGTTGTTACTTGGTTTTACAAAGGTAAGTGTTTTGGTTTACTTAAAAGACAAATACCTATTTTATACTACGTATTGTGTGACTTATGTGATAGGAACGGATCTTTTAAAGATTTAATGTATGAAGTACGTTGGGGTTAGATACTCGAACTTGTTAGTAGAAAGTACCTTGGGTGAATAACTTGATTGTATTGGTTTGTGATAGCCTTGTAATACTTTCTTGTTGATATGATAAGTAAACATGTTAGGATGCTACTTGTGTTAGTATCTTGTGATTGTTATGTAAGGGGTCATTCTTGCAGGCTTACATTGTTAAAAGGTAAGTCCATCAGATCGTTATTATATCACCTACCCTCGATCGTATACCGAGGGCTTGCCACCCTTGATGCGTCTATACGGCTATGCGGTCCTTGAGACTACGCGAGTCGCGGTATGCTCCAGATCGACCGATCATTCCGGTGTTTAGCCTGACGCGGGGAATTCCCTACGCGTCTCTCGAGGGACTATGCGTCCTCGGCGGGCTATGCGGGCCGCGAAGTCGGGGCGGATACCGAGGGTTAGGCCGCTTCGACGCGGTATACCTCGTGGTCTAGACCGAGATTCGAGGAATACCTTATGCGGTCCGTGTGACCTATCGCGAGTCGCGAGAGTTCCAGAATAGACGCGCACATTGATATCACGGGCCGAGCCGCCTTCGATCGTGGTGCGGTCAGAGAGACCTCGTGATACGCTTTATGGCATTTGTGGTACTGGGGTCTTAGTAGTCGGCTATGCCTTCGCATTTACCCCGCACGGTCTTATTGTGATGACTTTGAGGCGTGAGTCCACGACTTGACATACGATCGTTTATTTGTCAGAATCGTAGTTTGGTTATCATACATGTCTCCCGCTTTATATAGACTACTATGATTTGATTCTGATACTTTACGCTTCACATACTTGGTACATGTTGATCGACCTCCTTCGGCCGCGTTCATGCCGCAGAAAAGGTACACCACCGATGATCCTCGCTCTTAGGTCACAGTCAGATTTGGGAAAGCTCCGTTTCTCCTAAGCTTGTTTGGTATAGTCCCCTCGTGTAGGTATTTACATCTGTGGTATGGCGGGCCCCGTCCCGCCATAGTGGTTGCAAATCTTAGAGGACTGCAGTACTATTATGGTCAGGGTTTGTATAAAGGATTAAACTGTTCTCTTTAAAAGATTGTTTATATATGCCGAAAGGCAAGTTTTAACAGATTATTGTTTTATACTTCTGTTGTCTCAGGTTATGTTTTTATGTTCCGCTGATTACTCTGATGTTGTATCACTAGGGTGCCCGGGGTAAGGCACCAGTCACGGGCCCGGGTTACGGGGCGTGACAGAGTGGTATCAGAGCAGTTAATCCTCGGAAAGTGTCTACAGGCCGTATCCAGTAGAGTCTTGATTATCGGTGTGTTGTGCACCACGCCAATAATCAGGAGGCTATAGGATATTTAGGATGGTTTCTATTCTTCTCACTCTGAGATCGTGCCTTAGAGCGGTGTTGAAAGTTGACCCTCCGACGAAATCCTTTCCTTATCGTTATGCCTCCGCGCAGGGAAACCCGCCCAGGCGCGCAAATGGAGCCGCGAGTTGAGTTCAGAGGTTGCGGGCACAGCCCAATTACCACCAGGCGGTGTTTTATTCGGGAGTTATGCTACGTCACTAGCCCCAGTAGAGTTTAGCACGGCGGCAGCAGCCTCATCGCGCCATGACTTTGAACCTTCGCCCACGGCCGAACAGAGAATATAGATGGCAAAGAGGCAACCCTGTTACTAGCTATAAATTTGGCTACCAGAGAGTATACCGATATACCGCAAGTCTTGATGACTATCTAAGAGAGGGTTGTGCAAGAGTAATTCTTCGATTAGGCTTCGAGCATGGCACGTGCGGGTTTATGCAGCAGTCGAGAAACGTAGATCGACGGATAACGGGCGACAATGTAAGGGGCCAGAGCAGGTCCTTTGGTAACTTCGAGGCAAGTCGCCTCACCAAATAGATTAGATTATGCACATCCACCAGTGCAGAAGGGTCCTCCACGGGGTTCAGTACGTTCGGGGTATGCAGGAGTTGGTCAGAACTCCAGGGTTTTCGATTCACTATGCGGCACGCCATCCCGGAATGTCGCTCTTTAGATTGGTACTTGTTGTACCTGTGGGCCGCCGTGGCCATGTGTCGAATAGGTGACCTAGTAGAAGGACTTTGTCTTCGCAGGTGGGTAGTTCGTCACCTTCCTTAATCTGCGCCTACAGGCGGGTCTGATTAGGACGACATAGGGGAGTGAAGCAGTAGATGCAGGCATATCCTAAACCCTCTAGAGTTTTGTTTATGTGATAAGGTGAGTATACCTTAAGTGCTATGTTCTGGTAGCAGTATGTTAGTTGTGATTAGAAATCATGGTTGTTTAACCGAGTAAGATGTTGGGGGATAGAGAAAGTGTGAGCCTTAGAGTTTTACACGTAGAGACCTTAGAGGTAAGGCCATCTCGAGTAAGAGACGTATGTTGATGTTTGACCCTTATAGGAGTGCATTGTGCACGTGAGCTATGTTTTTGGGATAAGTCCCTGAGTAGCGTAATATGAGAGAGGGTAGTTGAGCTCAGAAGACCGCTAGGTTTTCGTAACGTGATTAGTGAGAGTTTTCCTCCGGGAAGCTAGTGTTTTGCGCGTTGCCGGGTCGGGTTGAGAGGCCACGCCATGGGTCAACCCGCGGCCTTTATGGTGGTGGGGTCAGTTTGTGGTGGTCCCACCTTGTGATGGGGTCATGAGGGTGTTAGGCCCAAATTTAGTTAACCAGCGTACGAGTTCGTGGATGCGTTCGACCAGTGGTCGGGCCGATGGGGGCAGCCTATCGTGTTCTTCGGTCAGGGTCGTTCCCTCGGCAGTGTTGATGTTATCTGAAAGGTTGTAAGGCTGCACGGGGTGCCTACCTTCACCTTATGGCAGACAGTGAAGCCCAGGTTGTGGCTATTTTCATTTCCTAAGAATTTTACCAGGCAGGGTTAGGAACTCAGGTGAGTCTCGACCGCTTTCGCCGGTGTTTTGATTTCGTGGTAGCCGCGATCGTTGTCTCCGGGTTGAGTGTTTAAGTTACCATTTCGGTGTTCGGATGTCGCCTTGTGACGCCTTGTAGGGCAGAATGCAAGTTGCCGGTCGATTGGTTCGATGTTGGCAAGGTTCAGATAGTTGGTTCAGGCTTGTTCCAGCAGACGGTGGTTAGGGTGTGACGAGTTTTGGGAAACAGAGGAACTTAGCCCGAGTTACTTTGGGCCCTTTTGAGTTCATATGAGGAATAGGCCAGGTTGCCTATAGGTTAGCATCTGCCGTCCGACTTAGGAGGCAGTACGTCCGGTCCTTCGTATTGTTATGTTCGGGAAAGTATCGAAGATCCATCCAGAGTGTTCCCAGTAATAATGACCACGTTAGAGATAGTAACCCCGAGTTTTGGATAATCGGGCAAGATTTAAATGTAGTAAGAGTTCGAGTGCGATACGGTGATCGACGCATTCGCACCATTTGTTGGGTCGCCTGAGAAGGTTAATGCCTCAGGCAAAGTGACAAAAGTGGTATCATTTTGGTGATGTTAGAGGTGTTTCCTCGTGGACTTAGAGGTAAGCATTTTTGCGCAGTTGTTTCTGGGTCCAGGTATGGCAGGATTGTTCTCGTAAGTATAGTAGTGAAGACTATATTGGCACACGTTTGTTTTGAGACTTAGAAGGAACATTCGGGACGAATGTTTCTAAGGAGGGGAGAATGTTATACCCCGTAGTTCCAGGGTATGTATGCGAGGACGTACGTACGAGAATACGACAGAAAGATTGGAAAGGAAGAAAGAGGTGATTTTTCCACGGAAAAGTTTCCGGTTTTTGTAAGGAAAAAGGTTCGTTAAGGGGAATTGGATTCCCAGATTTGGTATTCGGACTTCCTGGAATATTAGAGAATTATGGAATTTTATTTTCGGAAATGGTCACGTGGGGCCCACGTGAAATTTACGGTTTTGTGGCCCACTTTGTTTTCTAGATTTTGGCCATTGTGGATATTTTCTAAGATGTTTTATTTGGGCCATTAGGAGGGTGACACGTGTCACCCCCTGTGGCTCGCCGAATGTCATTTGGGGCACAAGCGTCGACAGAGTCGCCGACTAAACGCTTTACATAACTTCATGGGGAAAATTCGCTATGTCTTTTCTTATTTTTGCGGATTTTTCCGAGTGATGAAATGTTTTGGACCAACGAGAGGGCGACACTTGTCACCCTGTTGGTGGAGTCGACGCCACCTGGACGTTTGAAGGTCGTTGGTGAGATATTTTGGCAGGATTTGTGGAGTAGGGGCTAGGGGGCACTTGGGCACATCTTGGCCCTACGCTTGTTTAGCACTTGGCTAGATCTTGGCCCTTGGTTGGCCTTTGCTTACCCTATAAATACCCCCCCTCCCTTTGAAGACTTCTTCATCTCTCAAATCTCTAAGTCTTGAGAACCCCCTCTCCTCCCTCTTGTTGACTCTCGTCCAAGAGCCTCCCCTCCCCCTTTCATGTGGCCTTGTGGCCGAGAGCCTCCTCTCCCCTTCCTAGTAGGCCCTTCGGCCGAGAGCACCCCCCCCTACCTTGGGGTGTTCTCGTGGGGTACCCCCCCCTCTTGGTAGAAATACTCTCAAAAGTATTGTTATAATGCCCAAATACCTTAGCCTTATGCCTTGTAGTATTCCAAAGATACCTCTACGTAGAGCCCGGAAATACTACCGTATGTCCTTTTTGTCTCTAACCGAAACCCTAAGGAAAATCTCCATGGTTAGTTGGAGTGCTATGTAGAAGTTGGTTAGAACTTCTAAGGGTTGTTTGGAGCGGGATGGAGCACCCGGAGTAGGAGCGAAACATTGCTAAGGATCGACTTTAAACTCGGATAATTATGGGCTTATCGAGGTAATTATCTTGTCCCCCTATTGTAATTGGATATTACTTGTTGTTAGAATATATAGTTGAAGTATACTATATATAGAACTGACCGGAGTTGTTGGCAAGGTCTTTTGACTTAAGCCTGAAGAATAAGGAATCAACTAAAGCTGTAATTACATAGACAAGATACATGAGACTGTATAGTAGAATTGTACCGCTCGTGTTAGATGTATAACCCCCTCGTTGGCTTGGTAGCCTACCGATAGAGGAGAGATTTACGCCGTGCGTGGGAGGTGCCGAATTTTATGTAGAATGTTCTACGATGTTAATAAGCGCGCGTGGCCTTATAGGTTGAAGTGCTACGTGTGACGTAATCTTCGCTAAGGAGTAGCCGACGGTTTGAGGTACTTGAGCGTTTTGCTATTAGTCGATACTGCCGCGAGGTATGTGAACCTCTTCCTATCCCTTCTAGCATGATATGTGTGAACTATGTAGTACGGTAGACGTACATGTGTTTGATTGTTTGTAAAACATAAAGTGCTATAACGGCTTTATGGGGAGTTGGTTATAACAGCTTTATGTAGGTAAGAAAATGGGAAGTTAGGTATAACGGCTTAAGAATGTTTTCTTGATTTTGGAAGTCGATGTGTATCGACAAACCATCGCAGCGTTAATAAAAGGAAATGTTTTGAATAATTAAGTATTGGTAAAACCGGAGAAACTTCCATCCGCATGTAAGCTAAGATAAGACAAAATGATATTACATTTCTAGATCACGGTCATTGTAATAAGATTGTTATAAACAAGAATATCCTACTCACATAAGGCTTATGTTCTTAGATTGTTTAAAAGAGAATTATATTCTTGAATGAATAAGACTATGAACTACGAAACCTTTCTAAAATAAGAAACGTGAGCATTTGGAATTAGGCAAACTTGGACGTTTGGAAAATAATGTTGTTACTTGGTTTTACAAAGGTAAGTGTTTTGGTTTACTTAAAAGACAATACTCTATTTTATACTACGTATTGTGTGACTTATGTGATAGGAACGGATCTTTTAAAGATTTAATGTATGAAGTACGTTGGGGTTAGATACTCGAACTTGTTAGTAGAAAGTACCTTGGGTGAATAACTTGATTGTATTGGTTTGTGATAGCCTTGTAATACTTTCTTGTTGATATGATAAGTAAACATGTTAGGATGCTACTTGTGTTAGTATCTTGTGATTGTTATGTAAGGGGTCATTCTCATTGCGGCTTACATTGTTAAAAGGTAAGTCCATCAGTCATATTATATCACCTACCCTCGATCGTATACCGAGGCTTGCCACCCTTGACGCGTCTATACGCCTATGCGGTCCTTGAGACTACGCGAGTCGCGGTATGCTCCGTGATTGACCGATCATTCCGGTGTTTAGCCCGATGCGGGAATTCCCTACGCGGTCTCCGAGGACTATGCGTCCTCGAGGCTACGCGGCCGCTAAGTCCGGGACGGATACCGAGGGTTAGGTCGCTTCGACGCGGTATACCTCGGTGGTCTAGGACCAGATTCGAGGAATACCTTATGCGGGTCTCGCAGTGACCTATGCGAGTCGCGAGAGTTCCAGAATAGACGCGACATTGATACCGCGGGCCGCCGCCGCCGATCACGTGGTGCGGCTCAGAGAGACCTCGTGATACGCTTTATGGCATTTGTGGTAATGGGGTCTTAGTAGTCGGCTATGCCTTCGCACTTACCCGTCACGGTCTTATTGTGATGACTTTGAGGCGTGAGTCCACGACTTGACATGACTGCTATTTGTTGTGAATCAGTTTGGTTATCATACATGTCTCCTCGCTTTATATAGACTACTATGATTTCGCCATGTGATACTTTACGCTCACATACTTGGTACATGTTGATCGACCTCCTTCGGGCCGTTCATGCCGCAGAAAAGGTACACCATCGATGATCCTCGCTCTTAGGGTCACCAAAGATTTGGGAAAGCTCCGTTTCTCGGAAGCTCGGTGGTATAGTCCGCCGTGTAGGTATTTACATTCGTGGTATGGCGGGGCCCCGTCCCGCCATAGTTGTTGCAAATCTTAGAGGTCCAGAGTACTATTATGGGCGTGGTTTGTATAAAGGATTAAATCGTTTCTTTAAAAGATTGTTTATATATGCCGAAAGGCAAGTTTTAACAGATTATTGTTTTATACTTCGTTGTCTCGTGTTATGTTTTTATGTTCACTGATTACTGATGTTGTATCACTGGTGCCCGGTAAGGCACCATCACGCCCGGTTACGGGCGTGATAGAGCCGACATGACCGATTTCGACGTGATCATGGGCATGGATTGGCTAGCTTTGCTACGCCAATGTAGATCGCAGGAGAGAGTGGTACGGTTCCAGCTTCGAGGAGCCGTTGTTGAGTGGGAGGAAGCAATCAGACGCCGGCGGTAGGTTTATTTCTTACCTCGAGGCTAGGAAGATGGTGCGTAAGGGTATATCTACCATCTCGTCGGGTGTTTGATAATCGAGGTCGCGGTACCAGATTTTCATCGGCCCGATGAGTCGAGAGTTCCCAGACGTGTTTCCGACGACTCCCGTATCCTCCCGAGAGGAGATCGAGTTTTGTATCGATGTCGCGGACACTCGCCTATTTCCATTCCGCCATACGTAATGGCACCGCCGAGTTGAGAGTGAAGGACCACCGAGAGATTTCTTGGAGAAGGGCTTCATCGACCTAGTGTTTCTCCCCGGGCGCCAGATTGTTCGTGAAGAAGAAGGGCGGACGCCGCGCACGTGTGTTGATTACAAACGGTGAACAAGGTGACCATTAAGAACGAATACCCCTTCCCGTGATTGATGATTTGTTCGACCAGTTGCGAGCGCGAGATGTTTCTCCATGATTGATCTGCGTCGCTATCATCAAAGTGCGAGTCGAGAGGTGGATGTCCCTAGGATCGCATTCCGACCCTGCAGACGCATTATGAGTTCGTGGTCATGTCTTTTGGGTTGACCAATGCTCCGCGGTATTCATGGATTTGATGAACCGAGTGTTCAAACCATTTTTGGACACGCTTGTGATAGTGTTCATTGATGATATCTTGGTTTATTCTCGCCAGAGCGGAGCATGCGGAGCATTTGGCGACCGTGGCCGAGCTTCTCCGACCAGCAGCTTATACGCCAAGTTTTCCAAATGTGAGTTTTGGTTGACTTCGTGGCTTTTCTTGGGCATATTGCCGAGCCGATGGCATTCGAGTGGATACGACCAAGATCGAGGCACAGACTTGTCCTAGACCTACTACTCCGGCTGCAGGTGCGCAGCTTACGGGCCTTGCAGATATTATCGGTTCGTAGAAGTTTGCTTCTATCTCTCGCACCATTGACTAGCCGACTCGTAAGGCGCTAAGTTTGATGGGACTGATGCGTGGAGCGTGGTTTCCACATTAAAGGAGAGACCGACGACCGCCTCGTTCTTACTCTTCCGGAGGTCCATATGGTTATGTCGTATTGTGATCGTCGCATCGGGCTAGGATGTGTTGATGCAGCAGGTAGAGTTATAGCGTATGCATCCCGACACCTTAAGAAACACGAGAGGAACTACCCCACCCATGATTGGAGTCGCGCGGTGATTCACGCTTTGAAGATCCGAGGCACTATTTGTATGGGGTTCACGTGGATATTTATACGCACCACAAGAGCCTCCAGATATCTTCACCAGAGGAGCCGAACTTACGGCGAGACGGTGGTTAGAGTTGCTTAAGGATTACGATGTTGATATCCCGTACCACCCGGGAAGGCCAATGTTGTGGCCGATGCTCTTAGTCGTAGTCGATGGGAGCCTATCGGATGTGCAGCTAGAGAGGAGGGCATGGTTCGTGATTTGCATCGCCAGCGAGCCTTGGTGTCCGTTTGATTGATTCTGATAGCAGCGGGGTTCGAGTTCGTGAGGTTGCCGAGTCTTCCATCGTCGAGGAGGTGAAGAGGCAACAGTTCGAGGATCCAGTTTTGACACGTTATCGTGATACGGCTCTTCGTGAGGAACGGTCCTTTGAGGTAGCACCGACGGTGCTAAGGTTTGAGGCGGTTGTGTGTTCCGGATGTTTCGTGACTTCGCAGAGGTTCTGTGGAAGCACACAACGACGTTACTCTATCCATCCGGGTCGACCAAGATGTACCACGACCTTAGATCCGTGTATTGGTGGGATGGCTTAAAGAGGACGCTGCGAGTTCGTAGCTCGATCCCGTGTTGTCGCAGTGAAGGTAGAGCACCGAGGCCCGTGGTTTGTTACGCACGATAGAGATCCCGACCTGGAAGTGGGAGGTGATCAACATGGACTTTATCACAGGATTACCTCGCACTCAGAGGAGACATGATTCTATATGGGTTATCGTCGACAGGCTGACGAAATCAGCCAACTTTCTTCCCGTCAGGACGACTTTTTCGGCTGAGGATTACGCCAGACTTTACATCCGAGAGATCGTCAGACTGCATGGAGTCCCTATTTCGATCATATCGCATGCAGGAGCCCGCTTTACGGCTAACTTCTGGAGGTCCTTCCAAAAGGGTTTAGGGACGCAGGTGAGCCTGAGTACTACATTCCATCCACAGACAGACGGACAGGCAGAGCGCACTATCCAGACTCTTGAGGATATGCTGCGAGCCCGTGTTATTGACCGTGGGTAGCCGAGGATCATTTGCCTCTAGTTGAGTTCGCGTATAATAATAGCTACCACTCAAAGATTCGATGGCGCCATGAGGCCTTATAGGAGGAAGTGCAGATCGCCTATAGGCTGGTTCGATGTGGGCGAGGTACGCTAGTGGGACCAGATTTGGTGCAAGAGCGATGGATAAGGTAAAGCTTATCCAGAGAGGTTGCCGACACCTGAGTCGATGAAGTCATACGCAGATCATCGCCGCGTGATCCGGAGTTCGAGGTTGATGATTGGGTTTTCTCAAGGTGTCACCCATGGCGGTGTGATAAGATTCGGGAAGAAAGGGAAACTCACCCAAGGTACATCAGCCCTATCGATTGTCCACGTGGTAGGCAAGGTTGCCTACGAGTGGAATCTGCCGTCCGATCTGGAGGCAGTGCATCCGGTGTTTCATGTTTCTATGCTGAGGAGATGTATCGGGGATCCATCTAGGGTGCACCCGATTGAAGATGTCCAAGTGACCGAGGGGTTATCGTATGAGGAGATTCCCATAGCGATAATCGATCGCCAGGTTAGGCGTCTGCGACCGCGACGTGGCTTCCGTGAAAGTTACGTGGCGAACGAGCTCGTGAGGAGAGATGACGGGAAGTCGGCGAGGACATGAGGCGTAAGTATCTCACCTATTCCCACACCTCCGTGTAATTCACTTTCCTATTTATAAATTTCCATTGTCATATTTTGCCTAAGTGTTGTTCCGCGGGCCGTGAGGCATTTGCAAATCGCTTAAGTTATGAAGAACCTTATCGTTAACTGTCTTGGGAAGGAACATTCGGGACGAATGTTTCTAAGGAGGGGAGAATGTTATACCCCGTATTTCCAAAGTATGTACGTAAGGGCGCACGTACAAAAGTTTAGCCTTAAGGTTTAGGCATGGGACGTTTTTTTTGGGCACAACTCACTCAAAGAATCGTTTTCCGACGAAACGTTTTACAAGACTCGCGTATGATAAATTCCGGCTATGTCATTTCTAATTTTTGCGGATTTTTCCCACAGACGGAACACTTTGGACCAACGAGAGGGCGACACTTGTCACCCTCTCATTGGTGGATGTGTGGCGGAAGTTAGGGCCGAATGGATGGCTTATTTTGTCAAGTAGTTGGTAGGATATTTTTGTGTAGTAGATAGAATGGACACTTGGGCAAATCCTCACCCTACACTTGCCTTGCACTTGGCATCATCTTGGCCCTTGGTTGGCCATGGCTTGACCTATAAATATCCCCCTTAAGATGAAGAGTTCTTCATCCACAAATCTTTCTCCAAGTCTTGAAAATCCTCCCCTCTCCCTTGAGCATTTCGTCCAACACCCTCTCCCCCCCCTCTAGCCTAAGTGGTTTGGCCGAGCCCCCCCCTAGCCTAGCCGAAATCTACCCCCCCTCCCTTGGTAGAAAAGTTGCCTTCTAGTATTGTTATAATGCCCAAAATACCCTAGCCCAAATCCCTTAGTACTTAGTAGAAGTTGTGAAGAACTTCTAAGGGTTCTGAGCTATCTGAGCGCATAAATTAGGAGCTAAACCTTGCTCGGAGCGACGCTTAACTTGGATAATTTTGGGCTTATCGAGGTAAATAAACTTATCCTTCTTTTGTAATTAGAGAATACATAATCGTAGAAGTATAGGAATAAGTATAAATACTTAGAAGGATATTACAAAATAGAATCAATCATAACACAGAGATCAGTATAGCTTACCGGTAGGGAAGTCGCCCAAATTCCCATAGAATAGAGAACCCTCTGCTTAGAGCTTTATACAGTACAGTCTAGACGTTGATAGACGTATTTGACTGTTATAGGCTGATTCTCTGCGCGCGACATATTCGACTTGGCAGGAGGTTTTCGCCGAGAAGGTATGTGATTCTTCCTAAGCATGATATTTTAACATATATATATAGTACGGTAGACGTACATGTGTTAACTGAATAATAATCACGGCAATGTCTTTTGACTTAAGCCTGAATAATAACTACGGCAATGTCTTTTGACTTAAGCCTGAATAATAAGAATCCTGATGCATTTCAAAAGAATACTGAATCATTTTTAACAGAAGAGAAATATTTGGTTTTTAAAACAAAAGCTTAAGAGTTATACTAGCTTTATGGGAAGTTAGGTATAACAACTTAAGAAAGATAAAAAGGAACTGTTTACTTGTTTGTTTATAAAAGCCTTGTATTGATTTCTGTTAAGTGTAGTAAGATTGTTTGATAAGTAGATATATTATGATGCTACATGTGTTAGTGTCTTGTAATGTTGTGAAAGGGGGTCATTCTTGTTGTGCTTACGTTGCTAACCGGTAAGTCCGTTGTATCATATTATATCACCTACCCTTGACTTATTATACCGAGGGCTAGCCACCCTTGATGCGGTCTATACGGCCTATGCAATCTATGTGACTATGCGAGTCGCGGGAGTTCCGGGATTGATCATTCCGGTGTTTTAGCCCGACGCGGGATGCCCTATGCGGTCCGTGTGACTACGCGTCTATCGAGACTATGCGGATCGCGGGAGTCCAGCGGTACAGGGTTAGCTACCCCGATGCGAGGAATACCTCATGCGGTCTCAGTGTGACTATGCGATCGCGAAGTCCGTGATTAGGCACGCAGAATGATACTATGGGCGATCGCCTTGCTTCGATCATTCGCGCCTAGAAAAGACTCATTCGCTTTCCTATTCATCTTGTTTGTGATATGGCACTATGTGCAATTGAACCGATTTGCAAATGGTTTTAAATACTTGATTTCATTTAAGTACTTTACGATTTCACATACTTGGTACTGTTGACCTCGCCTTCGGGCCGCGTCATGCCGCAGTGCGGCAAGCAGGTGCTAGATCCGCATCCTTAGGATCTTTTGCGTTGGTGTCAGGAGCTCCATCTTCTCCGGAGGCTCTACTTTTGGGTATGATCTCCCTGTTGTAGATAGTTTTGTACTGTCAGGGTATGGCGGGGCCCTGTCCCGCCATAGTTGTTTATCTTCTTAGATCTCAGAGCCTATTGCAGATTGGGATGTAACTGCTAAACCATGTTTATATATATATGCCGAAAGGCGACATTTTCTCACATAAACTGTGTCTCATTTTACAACTGTTTCATGTCTTGTTTTTATATTCCGCTGATTTCTCTGATGTATGACTACTTGGGTGCCCCGGTAAGGCACCAGTCACGTGCCCCGGAACGGGTCGTGACAAAAAACATGGGTCAATGTTTGGAGTGATTTGTGGAGTAGAGGGCTAGGGGGCACTGGGGCAAATCCTCACCCTCCACTTGCCCCCCACTTGTCTTCATCTTGACCATTGATTTCCCTATAAATACCCCCCTTTGTTGAAGACTTCTTCATCCACAACACAACTTTCTTAGTCTTGAAATCCCTCTCCCCCTTTGTAGGCTCTCGTCCAAGAGCCTCCCCCTCCCCCCTTGAGAAAGCCTTGGCCGAGAGATACCCCCCCTCCTAGTGGTGCTAGCCGAAACCTACCCCTCATCTCTTGAGTTGTTCTCGTGAAATACCCCCCCCCCCTCTTGGTAGAAAAGTATTCTCCAAGTATTGATACTATTCCAAAATACCTTAGCCTTATACATTGTAGTATTCCAAAGTTACCTCTATACGTAGAGCCCGGAAATACTACCTTATGTCCTTTTAGTCTCAAAACGAAACCCTAAGGAAAATCTTCATAGTTGGTTGAAGTGCTAAGTAGAAGTTGTTTGGGAACTTCTAAGGGTTGTTTGGAGCGGGTTGGAGCGCCCAGAGTAGGAGCTAAACGTTGCTCAGGATCGACATTTAAACTTGGATAATTTTGGGCTTATCGAGGTAAATACTCTTGTCCCCTTATTGTAATTAGAGTTTGCATACTGTTGAAGTTTAAGAATTAAGTATAAGTTATAGACAAGGAAGGTATATAAGAAGGGAATTGAACTGTACTTACATAGGACTGTATTTACAGTAGACTTGTGAAGTTTGACGGGTAGGGAAGTGCTGCCCAATTTTCCGTAGAATCTTGTATCTAGACTTATTCTACAGAGTAGTCTAGACATTGATAGACTTGTATAACCGGTATAGGTTGAAGTACTGCGAGTAGCGTGTTCTACTTAAAAGGTGGACAAGGCTAGCCGGGTTATAGCGGTGGAGCGTTTTGCTAATAGTCGATAATCGTCGCGAGGTATGTGATTCTTCCTATCCTCTTGAGCATGATATTTTAAAAAAGAATATATATAGTACGGTAGACGTACGTGTGTTAACTGAACGTGGTTTTACCGCGATGACTTTTGACTTGAGTCTAATAATAAGAATTTTGAAGTATTTCAAAAGAATTAAGAAACCTTTTTGAAAGAAGAGTAATACTTGGTTTTAAAAGCTTAAGAGTTATACTAGCTTTATGGGAAGTTAGGTATAATGACTTAAGAGTGATAAAAAGAATGGTTTATTGATTTTAGAAGTTAAGAGACTTGATCTTAAAAGATAAGAGACTCGACTTAATTAATTAATTTGAATTTTGTTAAAAAGTGTGAAACCTCATTCGTGAGTAATGAGTACTTGGTTTTTAAAAGGAATAATGTTTTACTGATTTCAGAAATCAGAATAAGTATCGAACGAACTACTGCAGCGTTAATAAAGGGAAATGTATTGACTAATTAAGTATTAAAACCAGTAGAAACCTCCATCTGCATAGAAGCTAAGATGAGACAAAATGATATTACATTTCCTAGATTATGGCTGCTTTAATAAGATTGTTATGAACAAGAATAACCTACTCACACATAAGGCATGTGTCACGACCCGTTCCGGGGCCCGTGACTGGTGCCTTACCCGGGCACCCAAGTAGTCATACATCAGAGAAAAACCAGCGGAATATAAAACAACCACAATATGAAACAGTATAAATAAGACACAGTTTCTGGGAAAAAGTTGCCTTTCGGCATATATGTATATAAGTACCCCAAAATGAACAGTTACATCCCAACCTTACAACAGGTCTACAGACCTCTAAGAGTTTAAAACAGCAATGGCGGGACAGGGCCCCGCCATACCCCTGAATACAAATATCTACAACGACAGGGGACCATACCAAAATGCTAAGCTTCCGGAGAAACGGAGCTTTCCCAACGCTGAAGCGGTGATCCTAAGAACGGGGATCAACAGTAGGAGTACCTTTACTGCGCAGATGAACGCGGCCCCGGCGAGGTCAAGACAACAGTACCAAGTATGTGAAATCAAAATATCAGAAATGAAATCATAGTAGTCTATATAAGGCAGAGACATGTATGATAAGCCAAAACTACGATCACAATAAATAAGCGATTCGCTAAGTCGTGACTCATGCCCTCAAAGTCATCACAATAGAACCGACGGGTAAGTAAAGAACAGCCACTACTAAAACCCACGCATCAACAAGGTCATAAAGCGTATCATGAGATCTGTCTAGACCGTCACATGATCAAAGCTGGCCACTCGCCCGCAATATCTAATGTGCGCCTCTAGTCCTGGAACTTCCCGCAGCTCCGCATAGGCCAAACAGATAGGCCCGCATGAGGTATAACCCCGCATCGAGGGTAGCTACTCCCCGGCAGCGTCCTGGACTCGTCGTCCGCATGGCTACAAGAACCGCATGACCACAAGGGCCGCATACTAACCTGGAACTCCCGCAGTTCCGCATAGGCCATACAGACCCGCATAAGGTATTCTCGAATCATAGGTCCATCGACCGCCGAAGTCTACCCCGTGACGGAGGGCAGCTTAACCCCCGGAGTTATGAATGATATAATATCAACATAACCGCTTATTGCTAAACAACATAAGCACAACAAGGGAAAACCCCTTTACACAAACATCACAAGATACTAACTCACGTAGCATCCTAACATGTTTACTTATCAAGTCAACAAGAAAGTATTACAAGACTATCACAAATCAATACAATCAAGTTATTCACACAAGGTACTTTTTACATTATGTTAACAAGTTCGGGTTGTTAGCCCCAAAGTACTTCATGTATTACTCTTTTAAAAGATCCGTTTCTTTCACAAAAGTCATACAATACCCGTAGTATAAAAATAGAGTAATTTCCTTTTGAAGTAAATCAAAAACACTTCTCTTTGTAAAATCAAGTAACAACATTCTTTTCCTAACGTTCAAGTTTGCCTAGTTTCAATTACTCAAGTTTCTCATTTCGAAAGGTTCCGTAGTTCATAGTTTTAATCCTTTAAAACAATTTGAGAAACATATACCCTATGTGTGAGTAGGTTATTATTGTTCATAACAATCTGATTACAGCAGTCGTGATCTAGGAAATGTAATATCATTTTGTCTCATCTTAGATCCTATGCAGATGGAAGTTTCTACTGGTTTTAATACATTATTAGTCAAAACATTTTCCCTTTATTAGCGCTGCTGTGGTTTGTTCGACATTCATTCTGATTTCCGAAATCGGTAAAACATTATTCCTTTTTATCACTCTTAAGCCGTTATACCTAACTTCCCATAAAGCTAGTATAACTCTTAAGCTTTTTAAAACCAAGTGTTACTCTTCTTTCAAAAAGGTTTCTTAATTCCTTTGAACTACTTCAGATTCTTTTTATTCGGGCTTAAGTCAGAAGACATTGCCGTAATTATTATTCAGGCTTAAGTCCGAAGACATTGCCGTAATTATTATTCAGGCTTAAGTCCGAAGACATTGCCGTAATTATTATTCAGGCTTAACACACGACGCTCACCGTACTATATACATATTCTTTAAAATATCATGCTCAAGAGGATAAGAAGAATCACATACCTTCTCGGCGAAAACCACCTGCCAAGTTGAATATGTCGCGCGCAGAGTATCGACCTATATCACCAAATACGCCTATCAATGTCTAGATCAGATCAGTATAAAGCTCTAAACAGAGGGTTCGCTATTCTATGGACATTTGGGCAGCACTTCCTACCCGTGAGCTACTCAAGTCTCATCATGAAAACAAATCCCATGTAAGTACAGCTTCTATTATTCTTCTTTAAGCCCTTCTACTGTGATAACAGTTCAATTCTATTCTGCAATACCCTTCTAAGTATTTAATACTTATTCCTATACTTCTACAGTATATACACTCTATTTACAAAAGGAAGATAAGGTTATTTACCTCGGTAAGCCCAATAATATCCTAGATAAAAGTCGCGCCTGAGCAAGGTTTAGCTCCTAAGTTGTGCGCTCCCGTAGCTCGAAAACCTTAGAAGTTATTCACAACTTATACTAATGACTAAGGGATTTGGGCTAGGGTAATTTGGGCATTATAACAATACTAGAAGGCAACATTTCTACCAAGGGAGGGGGGTAGTGTTTCGGCTAGGCTAGAGGGGGAGGGGTTGCTCTCGGCTAGAGCTTCTCAAAGGGGAGGGGTGTGTTTGGACGAAAACAACAAGAGGGAGAGGGAGGGATTTGAGGCTTAGAAAGATTGCTCAATTTAGGATGAAATAACTCTTCCACAAGGGGGGTATTTATAGGTCAAGGGATGGCCAACCAATGGCCAAGATGATGCCAAGTGCAAGGCAAGTGTAGGGTGAGGATTTAGGCAAGTGTCCTTGGCCAACTTGCACACAAAATATCCTACCAACTCCAAGACAAAATAAGCCTCCATTCGCCCTAATACCGCCATTAAGTCCACCAATGAGAGGGTGACAAGTGTCGCCTCTCGTTGGTCCAAAGTGTTACGCCTCTCGGAAAAATCCGCAAAATTAGAAATGGCATAGCGGAATTTATCCTACGCGAGTTGTGTAAAACGTTCGGTAAAAACGACTCTAATCGGGTGTTGTGTACAAAGTGAAATTCGGCCAAGCCAACTAGGGGTGACACGTGTCGCCCTCCTACTCGTCCAAAATATTTCATCTTCCGAAAATATCCACAATGGCCAAAATCTCGAAAACAAAGTGGGCCCCACAAAACCGTAAATTTTCTCCCGTGGGCCCCACGTGACCATTTCCGAAAATAAAATTCCATAATTCTCTAATATTCCAAGAAGTCCGAATACCAAATCTGGGAATCCAATTCCCATTAACGAATCTTTTTCCTTCACAAAAACCGGAAACTTTTCCGTGGAAAAATCACCTCTTTCTTCCATTCCAATTTCAATGTCGTATTCTCGTACGTACGTCCTCGCATACATACCCTGAAACTACGGGGTATAACATTCTCCCCTCCTTAGAAACATTCGTCCCGAATGTTCCTTCTAAGTCTCAAAACAAACAGGCGCCAGTATAGTCCTCACTGCTATACTTATGAAAACAACCATGCCACACCTGGTTACAACACAACAAGCGCACATACTTAACTCCAAGTCCACGAGGAATCACCTCTATCACAAAAACTCCTACTCGAGTGTTATACCCCGTATTTTCAGAGTATGTACGTGAGGGCGTACGTATTATAATTTGAGCCTTAAAGTTGGCTAGTTTCGAAATTTGTACACAACACCCGATTAGAGTCGTTTTTCGACGAAACGTTTCCACAGCTTTCGTAGGGAAAATTCCGGCTATGGCATTTTTAATTTTTACGGATTTTTCCGAGAGACGAAACATTTTGGACCAACGAGAGGGCGACACTTGTCACCCTCTAATTGGAAGGAGTGGACGGCAAAGCTAGCCCATTTGCACGTTTTTGGTGTTGAATTTTTGGTCAAGGGTTAGGTAGGATATTTTGTGTAGATGGATAAGGTAGCACATGGCTAAATCTTGGCCTTACACTTGCTATGCACTTGTCTTCATCTTGGCCATTGGTTGGCCTTCACTTGACCTATAAATACCCCTCTAAGTTGAAGACTTTCTTCATCCAAAACTTGAGCAATCTATCTAAGTCTCAAATACTCCCTCCCTCTTGTCTTGCTATCGTCCCAAAGTCCTCCCCTTTGAGCAAGGCCCTTGGCCGAGAGCCTCCTCCCCTTTGTAGTGGTTAGCAATGGTACCCCTAGCCTAGTTGTCTCGTATAAATACCCTTTTTTTTGTGGTATAGAAATACTCTCCAAGTATTGTTATAATGCCCAAATACCTTGGCCCAAATACCTTGTAGTATTCCCAATGTTACACTTATACAAAAGCCCAGAAAATACTATTATACTTCCCTCAGTCACAAAAACGAAACCCTAAGTAAATCTTCACCCGTAGTTGAAGTTATAAGTAGAAGTTGGTTAGAACTTCTAAGGGTTGGTTGGAACGGATTGGAGCGCCCGGAGTAGGAGCTAAACGTTGTTCAGGATCGACATATAACTTGGATAATTTTGGGCTTAACGAGGTAAACACTCTTGACCTTCTGTTGTAATTGGAAATTACATGTTGTAAGAGTATGTAGTTAAGTATACTATATATAGAACTGAACATAGTTGTGCGGCAATGTCTTTTGACTTAAGCCTGAATAATACTTACGGCAATGTCTTGCGACTTAAGCCTGAATTTAAAGAAGAGAACTGAATCAGAATTACATAGACCGTATTACAAAGAGACTTGTGTAGCATTACGTGTTGTAGAATTGTACACGTCCAGGTTAGGCGTGTTAACCCCTGGTTGGCTTGGTAGCCTACCGATAGAGGAGGAGATTTACGCGGTTGCGGAGGGGGAGGTGCTACCGAATTTTCTGTAGAATATTCTACATTGAGATCTAGATGTTAATAGGCGCCTTGTGGCCTCTATAGGTTGAAGTACTACGTATGGCGTGATCTACTTGGCTTAAGGAGTAGCCGACGTTTGAGGTACTTGAGCGTTTTGCTATTAGTCGATAATCGTCGCGAGGTATGTGAACCTCTTCCTATCTCTTCTAGCATGATATGTGAACTATGTAGTACGGTAGACGCACATGCTAAATGTATTTGATTGGTTTGAAACAAAAGTGTTATAACGGCTTTATGGGAAGTTGGTTATAACGACTTTATGTAGGTAAGAGAATGCTTTGTGGTTTCAAAGGGTAAATCGATTTGACTTATAACGGATTCGATGTGTAGTAATAAAGAACTTGAAGTGTTTCAAAAAGACCTTTTTGAAAGAAAAGTAATACTTGGTTTTTGAAAACTTAAGAGTTATACTAGCTTTATGGGAAGTTAGGTATAACGGCTTAAGAATGTTTTCTTGATTTCGAAATCGAAATGTGTATCGACAAACCATCGCAGCGTTAATAAAGGAAAATGTATTGAATAATTAAGTATTATTAAAATCGAGAAACTTCCATCCGCATGTAAGCTAAGATGAGACAAAATGATATTTCCTAGATCATGGCTGCTGTAATAAGATGGTTATAAACAAGAATATCCTACTCACATATAAGGCTTATGTTCTTAGATGGTTTAAAAGAGAATTACATTCTTAAATGAATAAGACTAGGAACTACGAAACCTTTCTAAAATAAGAAACGTGAACATTTGAAATTAGGCAAACTTGGACGTTTGGAAAATAATGTTACTTGATTTTACAAAGGTAAGTGTTTTGGTTTACTTAAAAGGACAGTCACTCTATTTTATACTACGGGTATTGTGTGACTTATGTGAAAGAAACAGATCTTTTACAGATTTAACGTACGTAGTACTTTAGGGTTAAAATCCGGACTTTGACATAAAATGAAAGTACCTTGAGTTGTGTGTAACTTGCTTATGCTTGTTGTTATGAAACTTGACCATGTTACGTGTGATAGCCTTGTTGTGCAAGTACTGTGTTCACTCGACTACCGGTTCATCCGGGAATGTATCTCACTTGATTACCGGTTCATCCGGGAATGTATCTCACTTGATTACCGGTTCATCCGGGAATGTATCTCACTTGATTACCGGTTCATCCGGGAATGTATCTCACTTGATTACCGCTCATCCGAATGTATCTCACTTGATTACCGGTTCATCCGAATGTATCTCACTTGACATCGCCACGACCCGATTCCGCCCGTGGATCGTGCCTACCCCGCACCCTAGTGATACAACATCGAGTAATCAGCGAACATAAAACAATACAAGACATATTATGAAATATGAAACAATAACTGAGAAAACTTGCCTTTTCGCATAAATATAAATAACGACTTTTTCCAACATGAGCAGCTTTAATCCTTTTACAAACCCCGCCACAACAAAGATTTCATGCACTTCTAAGAAATTATACGACAACAATGGCGGACAGTGGCCCCGCCATACCCTGAATGTAAACACCTACAACAACAGGAACTATACCACGATAAGCCTCCGAGCAACGAGCTTTACCAAACCTCGAATCGTGACCCTAAGAGCGAGGATAAATGATCGTGTGCTTTTACTCGCGGCATGAACGCAGCTCGAAGGAGGTCAAGACAACAGTACGAGTATGTGAAACTAAAATATCGTAAATGAAATCATAATAGTCTATAAAGCAGAGACATGTATGATAACCAAACTACGCTCACAATAATAAGCGAATATGTCGTCGTGACTCACGCCTCAAGTCATCACTCAAATATAACAATGGGTCTCACGCCCACAACATCAATCATGCCCGTGGAATACCTTCCTCACCGCCAGCGATTTATGATATAAAAGCACCAAGGAACACACATGAACACCGTGTCCCACTGCGTATAATAACACGCATGTGGTAAGTGCGAAGGCATAGCCGACTACTAACACCCACGCACAACAAGGTCATGAATCGTATCATAAGATCTGTCTGCACTGGTCACATGATCAAAGCGACCACTTGCCCGCAGATCTAATGTGCGCGTCTAGCCCTGGAACTTTCCGCGGCTCGCATAGGCCAACAGATCGCCCGCGTGAGGTATAACCCCGCATCGAGGGTAGCTACTCCCGCAGCGTCTGGACTCGCCGTCCGCAGCCACAAGGACCGCGTGACCACAAGGGCCGTGATCCTAACACGAACTCCCGCAGCTCCGCATAGCCCTCGACCCGCATGAGGTAGTCTCGAATCATAGGTCCATCGACCCGCTGAGTCTACCCCGCGTCGGAGGGCGCTTAACCCTAATCATCTCAAGAGATGAGTGATGTATAATACTATCATAATGACTTATCGTTAAACAACATAAGCACAACAAAGGAAAAACCCCTTTACACAAACATCACAAGATACTAACACACGTAGCATCCTAGCATGTTTACTTATCAAATCAACAAGAAAGTATTACAAGGCTATCACAAACCAACACAATCAAGTTATACACACCAGGTACCTTCTACTATATTCTAACAATTTCTTGGTTTTATCCCCAAAGTACTTCATACATTAACTCTTTAAAAGATACGTTACTTTCACAAAAGTCACACAATACCCGTAGTATATGAAAATATAGTGATTATCTTTGAAGTAAATCAAAACACTTCTCTTTGTAAAACTCAAGTAACAAAATTATTTTCCAAACGTCCAAGTTTGCCTAATTTCAAATGTTCATGTTTCTTATTTAGAAAGGTTTCGTAGTTCATAGTCTTATTCATTTAAGAATATAATTCTCTTTTAAACTATCTGAGAAACATAAGTCTTATATGTGAGTAGGATATTCTTGTTTACAACAATCTTATTACAAAGACCATGATCTAGGAAATATCATTTTGTCTCATCTTAGCTTCTATGGATGGAAGTTTCTACTGGTTTTAATAATACTTAATCACAAAACATTTCCTTTTATTAACGCTGCAGGTGGTTTGTCGATACACATTCTCGATTTCCAAAATCAAAAACATTCTTAAGGCGTTATACCTAACTTTCCATAAAGCTAGTATAACTCTTAAGTTTTCAAAACAAATCAAGTATTACTTCTTCTCAAAATGATTCAAAACTCTTTTGAAATACTTCAAGTTCTTTATTAACACATAACAAGCCGCTTATAGTTCAAATCGCTTACCTTTTAAAACCACATGTATTTTCTTACCAACATAAAGCCGTTATAACCAACTTCTCATAAAGCCGTTATAACACTTTATGTTTTACACCAATCAAATACATTTAGTACATGTACGCTCACCGCACTACATAGTTCACACATATCATGCTAGAAGAGATAGGAAGAGGTTCACATACCTCGCGGCGAGTATCGACTAATAGCAAAACGCTCAAGTACTCCCAACCGCCGGCTACTCCTTAAGACAAGTAGAACGCGCCACACGTAGTACTTCAACCTATAAGGCCACAAGGCGCGTATTAACATTTAGACATTATTGCAGAACATTCTACCGAAAATTCGGCGACTTCCCCGCAACAACAGAAATCTCCTCCTCTAACTGGGCCACTACCAAGCCAACCAGGGGGTTATACATCTAACCCGAACGGTACAATTCTACTCCACAAGATTACTACACAAGTCATCAGAATACGCTGATTGGGATTCTTGAGCTTAAGTCAAAAGACATTGCCAACTAACCACGTTGATTCTATATATAGTATACTTCAACTATATATTCTAACAACATGTAATTTCCAATTACAATAGAGGACAAGATATTTACCTCGATAACCCCCTAATTATCCACGTAAAAAGGCGATCCTGTGCAATCGTTTAGATCCAACTCCGAGCGCTCCAACCAGCTCTAAACCACCATTATAAGTTCTAACCAACTTCTACACAATACTCCAACGGACTATGGAGATTTTCCTAGGTTTCGGTTTTGTGACCGACGGGAAGTATAATAGTATTTCGGGCTTTTCAGATAGGTATAACCTTAGAATACAACAAGGTATACTAAGGTAATTGGGCATTATAACAATACTTTGAGAGTATTTCTACACCACAAAGGGGTATCATACGAAAGCAACTAGGCAGTGGGTACACTCGGCTAGCACCCCTAGAGGGGCGTGCTCTCGGCCACAAGGGGGAGGCCCTTGGCCGAACTCAACACAAGGGGAGGGAGAAGGAGAGCTTTCAAGACTTAGGCAAATTTATGGATGAAGAAGTTCATCAAAGGGAGGGGTATTTATACTACAAGCCAAGGCCAACCAATGGCCAAGATCTAGCCAAGTGCTACACAAGTGTAGGGCCAAGATATGCCCAAGTGCCCCCTAGTCCCTACTCCTTAAAACCCTCACAAATATCTACCAAAAATATCTACCACTTGACACCCCCAAATCGTCCAAGTGCCGCCCACTTTGCCCACCAATGAGAGGGTGCCAAGTGCCGCCCTCTCGTTGGTCCAAAATGTTCCGTCTCTCGTAAAAATCCGCAAAAATAACAAAACACATCGCCGTATTTTTCCTCTCGCAATTTATGTAAAACGTTTCGTAAAAAAACGACTCTAACCGGGTGTTGTGCACAAATGCCATTCGGCCAAGCCACCTAGGCGGGGGTGACACGTGTCACCCTCCTATTGGCCCAAAATAAAACATCTTCCAAAATATCCACAATGGCCAAAATCTCAAAACAAAGTGGGCCCACAAAATCAGAATTTCTCCGTGGCCCCACGTGACCATTTCCAAAATAAAATTCCATATTTTTCTAATATTCCAGAAGTCCGAATACCAAACTGGGAATCCAATTCCCATTAACGAACCTTTTCCTTCACAAAACCGGAAACTTTTCCGTGGAAAAATCACCTCTTTCTTCCTTTCCAATCTTTACGTCAGATTCTCGCACGCACGCCCTCGCATACATACCCGGGAACTACGGGTATAACATTCTTCCTTAGAAACATTCGTCCGAATGTTCATTCTAAGTCTCAAAACATACGCCGCCAAGATAGTCTTCACTTCTATACTTACGAAACAATCGCCATACCGCCACGTAAAATACTGCGCACCATACTGAAATCCACGTCTACGAGGAAACACCTCTAACATCACCACAAATACACTTTTGTCACTTTGCCGCGAGCCTAGCTCCGACGACCCAACAAATGGTACCGGCCGCACGCGATCACCGTTGTCGTGACACTCAACCCTTACCACATTTCGATCTCGCTTTAGTTTCCAAAACTCGGTTACTATCTCTTTACGTGGGCATCATTAATCGGGAACATTCTGGATGGATCTTCGATACTTTCCAACATAACAATACGAAGATCGGACGTCTCGCCTCCTAAGTCGGACGGCAATTGCTAACATATAGGCAACCCGCCTATTCTTCATATGAACTCAAAGGCCCAAAGTAACTCGCTAAGTTCCTTCGTTTCACAACTCGTCACACTGTCCGGGTGGTACTTTCAAGAAGACCGACCGTCAACTCGAACTCTAAGCGCCGCCGATTATCCGCACGATTCCTCCGAAACGCCGTAACTTCTTCTAGATGAGCTTTTCCTATCCACACCGGAACAAGCTGAACCAATCGAACCTTGCCAACATCGAACCAATCGGCCGCAACTTACATTTCTCGCCTACAAGGCTTCGTAAGGCGACATCCGAACAACGAAATGGTAGCTTAAACGCTCCCTCCACAGAGACAACAATCCTCACAACTACCCCCAAATCCACACCGCCCGGTGGCGAATGCGATTCTCGAGACTCACCCGAGTCCTTAACCTGCTGGTAAAACTTCCAAACAAAAACAGCCGTAACTGGCTCCATGCGCCATAAGGTGAAGGTAGGCACCGCGCAGCCTTACAACCTTCTCGATAAATCAACATCGCCGAGTGAACGGCCCCGATCAAGAACACGATGGGCTGCCCCATCGACGACCAGCGGTCGAACGCATCCACGAACTCGTGACGCTAGTTAACTAAACTCGAGCCTAACACCCTCGTGACCTACCACAAGCGGGACCACCACAACCAGACCCACCACCAAACATGCCGCGGGTTGACCCGCAACGTGGCCTCAACCCGACCCGCAAGGCGCAAATACTATCTCCCAAGGAACAATTTTACTAAACATGTTACGAAAACCTAGCGGTCTTCTTAGCTCAACTACCTCTTTCATTTCATACCACTTAGGACCTATCCCAAACATAGCTCACGCGGCACTATGCACCGATAAGGATCAAACATAACACTACACCTTTACTCGAGATGGCCTTACCTCTAAGGTCCAGACGTATAACACTCTAAGGCTCACACCTTCTCTATCCCCAAAATCTTACTCGGTTAACCCACCATGATTTCTAATCACAACTACCACACCGCTATCGAACATAGCACTTAAGGTATACTCACCTTGAAAGTTACCGGCGACCTCGCCGCTCGCCCTCTCCTGTCGCCCTGGTTAACCCGTCGATCTCTACGCTGCTTCCACATAAGCCCGCATACGTGCCATGCTCAAGCCCAATCAAGAATTTCTCTGCACAACCCTCTCTTAGGTAGTCATCAAGACTCGCGATACATCGGTATACTCTCCGTAGCCAAATCCATAGCTAGTAACAGGTCGCCTTTGCGATCCATATTCTCTGCTCTCGGTCGTGGAACGAAGGTTCAAATATCATGGCCGCGAGAAACCGCCGCCGCCGCTAAACTTTACCGGGGCTAGTGGCGTCGCAGAAATCCCGAATGAAGCACCATCCAAGGTGATAATTGGGCCTGTGCCCACGTAACCCTCTGAACTCTACTCGCAGCTCCCTCGGCTGCCTTGCCCTCCTGGGCCCGGGTTGCCCTACGCGGAGGCATAACGATAAGGGAAATAATTTCGTCGAGGGTCCAACTTACAACACGCCTCTAAGGCACGATCTCGAGTGAGAAGAATGAAACCAATCCTAAATACCCTATAGCCTCGACATTGGTGTGGTGCACAACACACCGATAATCAAGACTCTTGGATACTTGCCTCAGACACTTTCCGAGGATTAATCGCTCGATACCACTTTTGTCACGACCCGATTCCGGCCCGTGGATCGTGCCTTACCCCGGGCACCCTAGTGATACAACATCAGAGTAATCAGCGGAACATAAAACAATACAAGACATATTTATGAAATATGAAACAATAATCTGAGAAAAACTTGCCTTTCGGCATAAATATAAATAACGACTTTTTCCAACATGAGCGCTTTAATCCTTTTTACAAACCCCGCCACAACAAAGATTTACATGCACTTCTAAGAAATTATATCGACAACAATGGCGGACAGGCCCCGCCATACCCCTGAATGTAAACACCTACAACAACAGGGAACTATACCACTGATAAGCCTCCGGAGCAACGGAGCTTTACCAAACGCTGAACTGTGACCCTAAGAGCGAGGATAAATGACTGGTGTGCTTTTACCTGCGGCATGAACGCAGCCCCCCGAAGGAGGTCAGTACAACAGGTACCGAGTATGTGAAACTAAAAATACTGTAAATGAAATCATAATAGTCTATAAAGCAGGAGACATGTATGATAACCAAACTACAGTTCACAATAATAAGCAGTCATGTCAAGTCAGGGACTCACGCCCTCAAGTCATCACTCAAATATAACAATGGGTCTCACGCCCACAACATCAATCATGCCCGTGGAATACCTTCCTCACTGCCGGCAGTTTATGATATAAAAGCACCAAGGAACACACATGAACACGTGTCCCACTGCCATAATAACACGTCTGGTAAGTACGAAGGCATAGCCGACTACTAACACCTACAGCACCAACAAGGTCATGAATCGTATCATAAGATCTGTCTGCAGCCATATGATCAAAGCTGACCACTTGCCCGCAGTATCTAATGTGCGCGTCTAGCCCTGGAACTTTCCGCAGCTCCGCATAGGCCAATCAGATCGGCCCGCATGAGGTATAACCCCGCATCGAGGGTAGCTACTCCCCGGCAGCGTCCTGGACTCTCCGTCCGCATGGCCACAAGGACCGCATGACCACAAGGGCCGCATCCTAACCTGGAACTCCCGCAGTTCCGCATAGGCCCCCTGGACCCGCATGAGGTAGTCTCGAATCATAGGTCCATCGACACCGAAGTCTACCCCGCGACGGAGGCGCTTAACCCGGAATCATCTCAAGTGATGATTGATGTATAATACTATCATAACAGCTTATCGTTAAACAACATAAGCACAACAAAGGAAAACCCCTTTACACAAACATCACAAGATACTAACACACGTAGCATCCTAGCATGTTTACTTATCAAATCAACAAGAAAGTATTACAAGGCTATCACAAACCAACACAATCAAGTTATACACACAAGGTACTTTCTACTATATGCTAACAAGTTCGGG
Source organism: Przewalskia tangutica (assembly GCA_029844215.1). NCBI lineage: Eukaryota > Viridiplantae > Streptophyta > Magnoliopsida > Solanales > Solanaceae > Przewalskia > Przewalskia tangutica. Next base: position 18,339,867 of record CM056740.1, read on the forward strand.
GTTTTATCCCCAAAGTACTTCATACATTAACTCTTTAAAAGATCGTTACTTTCACAAAAGTCACACAATACGTAGTATATGAAAATATAGTGATTATCTTTGAAGTAAATCAAAACACTTCTCTTTGTAAAACTCAAGTAACAACATTATTTTCCAAACGCCCAAGTTTGCCTAATTTCAAATGTTCATGTTTCTTATTTAGAAAGGTTTCGTAGTTCATAGTCTTATTCATTTAAGAATATAATTCTCTTTTAAACTATCCGAGAAACATAAGTCTTATATGTGAGTAGGATATTCTTGTTTACAACAATCTTATTACAAAGACCATGATCTAGGAAATATCATTTTGTCTCATCTTAGCTTCGTGCGGATGGAAGTTTCTCTGGTTTTAATAATACTTAATCACAAAACATTTCCTTTTATTAACGCTGCAGTTGGTTTGTCGATACACATTCTGATTTCCAAAATCAAGAAACATTCTTAAGACGTTATACCTAACTTTCCATAAAGCTAGTATAACTCTTAAGTTTTCAAAACAAATCAAGTATTACTTCTTCTCTCAAAATGATTCAAAACTCTTTTGAAATACTTCAAGTTCTTTATTAACACATAACAAGCCAGTTATAGTTCAAATCAGTTACCTTTTGAAAACCACATGTATTTTCTTACCAACATAAAGCCGTTATAACCAACTTCCCATAAAGCCGTTATAACACTTTATGTTTTACACCAATCAAATACATTTAGTACATGTACGTCTACCGTACTACATAGTTCACACATATCATGCTAGAAGAGATAGGAAGAGGTTCACATACCTCGCGACGAGTATCGACTAATAGCAAAACGCTCCAAGTACTCCCAACTGTCGGCTACTCCTTAAGACAAGTAGAACGCGCCACACGTAGTACTTCAACCTATAAGGCCACAAGGCGCTTATTAACATTTAGACCTTATTGCAGAACATTCTACCGAAAATTCGGCGACTCTCCCGCAATGGCAGCGTAAATCTCCACCACCAACGGGGCCGTCAACCAAGGCACCCAGGGGGGGGTTATCCATCGAACCCGAACGGGTACAATTCTACTCCACAGTACTACTACACAAGTCTATCTGATACGATTCGATTCTTGGGCTTAAGTCAAAAGACATTGCCAACTAACCACGTTGATTCTATATATAGTATACTTCAACTATATATTCTAACAACATGTAATTTCCAATTACAATAGAGGACAAGATATTTACCTCGATAAGCCCATAATTATCCAAGTAAAAGTCGATCCCGGGCAATCGTTTAGCTCCAACTCCGAGCGCTCAACCCGCTCTAAACCACCCTTAGAAGTTCTAACCAACTTCTACACAATACTCCAACTGACTATGGAGATTTTCCTAGGGTTTCGGTTTTGGATCGACGGAAGTATAATAGTATTACTCGGCTTTTCGTAAACGTATAACCTTAGAATACAACAAGGTATACGGCTAAGGTTATTTGGGCAATAAAACAATAATATAGAGAGTATTTCAACACCACAGGGGTATCATACGAAAGCAACTAGGCAGTGGGGTACACTCTCGCTAGCACCCCTAGAGGGGGTGCTCTCGACCACATGGGAGGCCCTTGGCCGAACTCAACACAAGGAGGGAGAAGGAGAGCTTTCAAGACTTAGGCAAATTTATGGATGAAGAAGTTCATCAAAGGGAGGGTATTTATACTACAAGCCAAGGCCAACCAATGGCCAAGATCTAGCAAGTGCTCACACGACCCGATTAGGCCCGTATCGTGCCTTACCCCGGCACCCTAGTGATACAACATCGAGTAATCAGTGAACATAAAACAATACAAGACATATTATGAAATATGAAACAATAATCTGAGAAAACTTGCTTTCGCATATATATAAATAACAACTTTTTCCAACATGAGCAGTTTTAATCCTTTTTACAAACCCCGCCCACAATACATTACTGCACTCTAAGAAATGATACGACAACAATGGCGGGAGGGCCCGCCATACCCCAATGTAAACACCTACAACAACAGGACTATACCATCGATAAGCCTCCGAGAAACGGAGCTTTCCCACACGAATCGTGACCCTAAGAGCGAGGATCAAAGCGGTGTACTTTACTGCGGCATGAACGCAGCCCCGAAGGAGGTCAAGCAAAAGTGCAGAGTATGTGAAACTAAAATATCAGTAAATGAAATCATAATAGTCTATAAAGCAGAGACATGTATGATAACCAAACTACGATTCAATAATAGCGATCGTGTCAAGTCGTGACTCACGCCTCAAGTCATCACTCAAATATAACAATGGGTCTCACGCCCACAACATCAATCATGCGTGGAATACCTTCCTCCGCCGCTGAGCGGTATGATATGACGACCAAGAACACATGAACACGAGTCCCACCTGTGCCATAATAACACGCATGTGGTAGTGCGAAGGCATAGCCGACTACTAACACCAGCACTAACAAGGTCATGAAGCGTATCATAAGATCTGTCTAGGCCACATGATCAAAGCGACCACTTGCCCAGATCTAATGTGCGCGTCTAGCCTCGAACTTTCCGCGGCTCGCCAGGCCAATCGATCGCCCGCATGAGGTATAACCCGCGCATCGAGGGTAGCTCCCGGGCGTCTGGACTCGCCGTCCGCATGGCCAAGCTGACCGCATGACCACAAGGGGCCGTGATCTAACACGGAACTTCCGCACCGCATAGCCTGGACCCGCAGGTAGTCTCGAATCATAGGTCCATCGACCCGCTGAGTCTACCCCGCGTGGAGGGCTTAACCCTAATCATCTCAAGAGATGAGTGATGTATAATACTATCATAACGACTATCGTTAAACAACATAAGCACAACAAAGGAAAACCCTTTACACAAACATCACAAGATACTAACACACGTAACATCCTAGCATGTTTACTTATCAAATCAAGAAGGTATTACAAGGCTATCACAAACCAACACAATCAAGTTATACACACCAGGTACTTTCTACTATGTGCTAACAAGTTCGGGGTTTTATCCCAAAGTACTTCATACATTAACTCTTTAAAAGATACGTTACTTTCACAAAAGTCACACAATACCCGTAGTATATGAAAATATAGTGATTATCTTTTGAAGTAAATCAAAACACTTCTCTTTGTAAAACTCAAGTAACAACATTATTTTCCAAACGTCCAAGTTTGCCTAATTTCAAATGTTCATGTTTCTTATTTAGAAAGGTTTCGTAGTTCATAGTCTTATTCATTTAAGAATATAATTCTCTTTTAAACTATCTGAGAAACATAAGTCTTATATGTGAGTAGGATATTCTTGTTTACAACAATCTTATTACAGCAGCCATGATCTAGGAAATATCATTTTGTCTCATCTAGCTTCTGCGGATGGAAGTTTCTCTGGTTTTAATAATACTTAATCTGTCAAAACATTTCCTTTTATTAACGCAGTTGGTTTGTCGAGACACATTCTGATTTCCCAAATCAGGAAAACATTCTTAAGACGTTATACCTACCTTTCCATAAAGCTAGTATAACTCTTAAGTTCTCAAAACAAATCAAGTATTACTTCTTCTCTCAAAATGATTCAAAACTCTTTTGAAATACTTCAAGTTCTTTATTAACACATAACAAGCCGATTATAGTTCAAATCGTTACCTTTTAAAAACCATGTATTTCTTACCAACATAAAGCCGTTATAACCAACTTCCCATAAAGCCGTTATAACACTTTATGTTTTACACCAATCAAATACATTTAGTACATGTACGCTCATCACTACATAGTTCACACCTATCATGCTAGAAGAGATAGAAAGAGGTTCACATACCTCGCGACGAGTATCGACTAATAGCAAACCGCTCCAAGTACTCCCAACTGTCGGCTACTCCTAAAGCCAAGTAGAACGCGCCACACGTAGTACTTCAACCTATAAGGCCACGCGCTTATTAACATTAAGATCTTATCGTAGAACATTCTACGTAAAATTCGCAAGACTCTCCCGCATGACGTAAATCTCCTCCTCTCACTGGGCGGCTACTAAGCCAACCGGGGTTATACATCTAACCCGACGGGTACAATTCTACTCCACAAGATTATTACACAAGTCTCATCTGATTCGATTCAGTTCTTGAGCTTAAGTCAAAAGACATTGCCAACTAACCACGTTCAGTTCTATATATAGTATACTTTAACTATATATTCTAACAACATGTAATTTCCAATTACAATAGAGGGACAAGATATTTACCTCGATAAGCCCATAATTATCCAAGTATAAAGTCGATCCGGGCAATCGTTTAGCTCAACTCCGCGCTCCAACCCGCTCTAAACCACCCTTAGAAGTTCTAACCAACTTCTACACAATACTCCAACGGACTATGGAGATTTTCCTAGGGTTTCGGTTTTGTGACTGACGGGAAGTATAATAGTATTTCCGGGCTTTTCGTATAGGTATAACCTTAGAATACTACAAGGTATATGTTATACCCCGTATTTTCCAGAGTATGTACGTAAGGGAATACGTACAAAAAGTCTAGCCTTAAAGTTTAGGCAAAACGTTTTTTTTAGGCACAACTCACAAAACGAATAGTTTTCCGAAACGTTTCCACACTTTCGTAGGGTAAATTCCGGCTATGCCATTTCTAATTTTTGCGGATTTTTCCGAGAGACGAAACATTTTGGACCAACGGGAGGGCGACACTTGTCACCCTCCAATTGATGGACTTGAAATCGTCCATTTGGACGATTTGGGCTAGGAGGAACACGTTTTTTGTGCCTTGTGCACAAGTCAAGGAGTTGGTAGGATATTTGTGTATAGTTAATCCTCACCCTACACTTGCCTTGCACTTGTCTAAATCTTGGCCATTGGTTGGCCACTTCTTGACCTATAAATACCCCCCTTAAGATGAAGAGTTCTTCATCCACAAATTACTTTCCAAGTCTTGAAAATCCTCCCTTCTCCCTTGTTAGCCATTTCGTCCAAGCCCTCTTCCCCCTCTAGCCTAAGTGGCCTTGGCCGAATACCCCTAGCCTAGCCAAAATCTACCCCCCCTCCCTTGGTAGAAAAGTTACCTTCTTGTATCGTTATAATGCCCAAAATACCCTAGCCCAAATACCTTAGTACTTAGTAGAAGTTGTGAAGAACTTCTAAGGTTCTTGGAGCATACAACTTAGGAGCAAAACCTTGCTCAGGCGCGACTTTTTCTAGGATATTATTGGGCTTACCGAGGTAATAATCCTAACCCTCTTTTGTATTAGAGAATGCATACTGAAGTATAAGAATAAGTATTAATCACTTAAAAGGGTTTAAAAGAAGAATAATCAAAGCAGATTTACATGGAGGATTTTCACATGAGACTTATATAGCTCACCGGTAGGGAAGTCTTTGCTGCCCGACTTACCGTAGAATTATGAACCCCTATTTAGAATGACCTTGAGTAGTCTTTGATAGATATCTGTGACTATTATAGTCGACTCTCTGCGACATATTCAACTTGGCGGTGGTTTTCATTTGAAGGTATGTGAATCTTCCTAAAGCATGATATTTTACAATATATATAGTACGGTAGACGTACATGTGTTAACTAAAATATAACTACGGCAATGTCTTTGACTTAAGCCTGAATAATACTTACGGCAATGCCTCACGGCTTAAGCCTGAATAACACCTACGGCAATGCCTCACGGCTTAAGCCTGAATAATAAAGATCTGAAAGTATTTTTAAAGAGTACTGAATCTTTTTCAGAAGAAGACTAATTGGTTTTTAAACAGAAGCTTAAGAGTTATACTAACCTTATGGGAGGTTAAGTATAACCACTTAAGATTGATAAAAGGAACAGTTTGCCTATGTGTTTATAATGACTTATATTGAATTGTGAAAAGAATAATAAGATGGTTTGATAAGTAGACATGATATGATGCTATGTGTGTTAGTGTCTTGTAACGTTTGTGAAAAAGAGTATTCTTGTTGTGATTATGTTGTTTAAAGATAAGCTGATATGTTAGTATACTATCACTCACCTCTTGAGATGATACCGGGTTAAGCGCCTCCGATGCGGGTAGACTCGGTGATGCAGGACCATGATTCGAGAATACCTCATGCGGGTCCGGGGCCTATGCGAGCTACGAGTTCCGTGTTAGTATGCGGGTTATACCTCATGCGATCTATGTGGCCAGCGCGACAACGAGTCCGGCGATGCCGAGGAGTAGCTACCGATGCGGGTTATACTTGCGCGCCCCGTGAGTGGCCTATCGCGGACTCGAGTTCAGATTAGGCTTGCAGATGATGATATGGGCGAGTGGCCTGCTTCGATCATTCGCAGCCTGCACAAGACCTATTCTGATTACCTATTGTTGCTCTTGTTTGTGATGTGGCACTACGCGGTTTCCTTGGTTGTTTCACACATATTTGTAAACTGGTTTTAAAAATGATATGTTTTCATTTAAGTACTTTACGCTCGCATACTTAGTACTGTTATCGACCTCCTTGGGCCGCGTTCATGCCGCAGTAGGCAAGCAGTGCTAGATCCGCATCCTTAGGATCTCTACGTTGGTGTCGAGCTCCATCTCTTCCGAGGCTCTACTTTTGGTATGATCTCCACTGTTGTAGATAGTTTTGTCTGATCGGTATGGCGGGCCCTGTCCCGCCATAGTTGTATATTTCCTAGAGTGCAGAGTCATGTTGTACGATTTCGGATGTATCGCTAAACCATGATTATATATATATGCCGAAAGGCGATGTTTTCTCACATGTCATGTCTTATTTTATAAAGCTGTTTCATGTCTTGCTTTATATTTCCAGATTACTCGATGTATGACTACTTGGGTGCCCTTGAGCACCACGATCTGCCCCGAACGGCGCGTGACGATATCTGACTAAGGTAATTTGGGCATTATAACAATACTTTGAGAGTATTTCTACACCACAAAGTGGGGTATTATACTAAAGCAACTTGGCTAGGGGTACACGCCACACTACTAGGAGGGGTGTACCCGCCGGCCAAGGCCTCTGAGAGAGGAGGCCTCTTGGCCGAACTCAACACTAAGGGAGGGAGAAGATTTAACACTTAGAAACATTTAGGAAAGGATGAAGAATTCATCAAAGGGAGAGGGTATTTATAGCACAAGCCAAGGCCAACCAATGGCCAAGATTGAGCCAAGTGCTACAAGTGTAGGCCAAGATATGCCCAAGTGCCCCTAGTCCCTACTCCTTAAAACCTCACAAATATCTACCAAAATATCTACCACTGACCTCCCAATTGGTCCCATGCGCCACCTTGCCCACCAATGAAAGGGTGCCAAGTGCCGCCTCTCGTTGGTCCAAAATGTTCGCCTCTCGGAAAAATCCGCAAAAATAAGAAAAGACATAGCCGAATTTTCCTTCGCAAGTTATGTAAAACGTTTCGTCGAACGACTAACCGTGTTGTGCACAAATGCCATTCGGCCAAGCCACCTAGGGGGTGACACGTGTCACCCTCCTATGGCCCAAAATAAAACATCTTCCAAAATATCCACAATGGCCAAAATCTCGAAACAAAGTGGGCCCACAAAACCGTAAATTTCTCAGTGGGCCCCACGTGACCATTTCCAGAAAATAAAATTCCATAATTCTCTAATATTCCAGAAGTCCGAATACCAAATGGGAATCCACCCCGTTAACGAACCTTTTTCCTTCACAAAAACCGGAAACTTTTCCGTGGAAAAATCGCCTCTTTCTTCCTTTCCAATCTTTTTGTCGTATTCTCGTACGTACGTCCTCGCATACATACCCTGGAACTACGGGGTATAACAGCTACACAAGTGTAGGGCCAAGATATGCCCAAGTGCCCCCTAGTCCCTACTCCTTAAAACCCTCACAAATATCTACCAAAAATATCTACCACTTGACACCCCCAAATCGTCCAAGTGCCGCCCACTTTGCCCACCAATGAGAGGGTGCCAAGTGCCTCTCGTTGGTCCAAAATGTTCCGTCTCTCGGAAAAATCCATAAAAATAAGAAAAGACATAGCCGAATTTTCCTCTCGCAAGTTATGTAAACGTTTAGTCAAAACGACTCTAGCAAGGTGTGCACAAATGCCATTCGGCCAAGCCTAGGCGGGGTGACACGTGTCACCTCCTATTGGCCCAAAATAAAACATCTTCCAAAATATCCACAATGGCCAAAATCTCAAAACAAAGTGGCCCCACAAAAGTAAATTTCTCCGTGGGCCCCACGTGACCAATTCAGAAAATAAAATTCCATATTTTCTAATATTCCGTGAAGTCCGAATACCAAATGGGAATCAATTCCCATTAACGAACCTTTTTCCTTCACAAAAACCGGAAACTTTTCCGTGGAAAAATCACCTCTTTCTTCCTTTCCAATCTTTCTGTCGTATTCTCGTACGTACGTCCTCGCATACATACCCAGGAACTACGGGGTATAACAATTACCGGTTCATCCGGGAATGTATCTCACTTGATTACCGGTTCATCCGGGAATGTATCTCACTTGATTACCGGTTCATCCGAGAATGTATCTCGCTTGATTACCGGTTCATCCGGGAATGTATCTCGCTTGATTACCGGTTCATCCGGGAATGTATCTCACTTGATTACCGGTTCATCCGGGAATGTATCTCACTTGATTACCAGTTCATCCGGGAATGTATTTCACTTGACTACCGGTTCATCCGGGAATGTATTTTACCGACTACCGGTTCATCCGGGAATGTATTCCACACGTTTCTATATTGGGTCCATAAGATGGGCCGAGACCTGTTATTCGCATCACATGATTTGTACCTAGACTGCCGGCAGTGAGGAAGGAGTTCCACGGGCATGAGAGATGACTTTGAGGGCGTGAGTCCCTGACTTGACATGACTGCTTTTATGTTGTGAACTGTAGTTTGGTTATCATACATGTCTCCTGCTTTATATAGACTATTATGATTTCATTTGCGATTTTCTGATTTCACATACTTGGTACTGTTATGCGACCTCTTGGAGGCTGCGTTCATGCCGCGGTAAAGGTACATCGATCGATCCCCGCTTATAGGATCACGTTCGGTGTTGGGAAGCTCGTTCCTTCGAGGCTTATCTTTGGTATGTTACCGAGTGCAGAGGTTCTTGTACATTCGGGTATGGCGGCCCTGTCCGTCATAGTTGTTGTCACTTCTTAGGTCCGTAATCTTGCTTGTAGTCCGTAAAAGGATAAGCTGTCGTATTTATGTATATATACCAAGGCAACGTTTTGGTTGCTTTGTTTATTTATCATGTCTCTTAATCTATGTTCATGTTTTTACTTACTGATTTTCTCCGATGTTGTATCACTAGGGTGCGGGGTAAGGCACGATCCGGCCCGGTTGGTCGTGACAAAAGTGGTATCGAGCGATTAGTCCTCGGAAAGTGTCTGACCGTGTTACAGTAAGTCTTGATTATCGGTGTGTTGTGCACCACATCTATAATCGTGAGGCTGCAGGACATTTAGGATTAGTTTCCATTCTTCTCATTCCGAGATCGTGCCCAGAGCCGTGTGATAAGTTGGACCCTCCGACGTATTCCTTTCCTTTATCGATTATGCCTCGCGTAAACCTGTGCCCGATGGGCAAGGCGATGAGGAGTATTAGCGAGATACGAGGAGTGCGAGGCGCAGCCCGGTCAAGACGAGACAAGCCGACGGCGGGTTTCGCGACGCCACAAAGACCAGTGAGCGCAGAGCCAGCGGTGGGTCACGATACTGATACCTTAGCCTCCGTCCCCACACTGGAGCCGATGAGATGGGTACGAGAGATGGCGATTCGCCGAGGTCGTGGGCCGATATGAGGATAGGCTCGACGCGATTCGGCCCGGTGAGCACCCGTAGTTCACCCCGAGCGGTTTGAGGCTACGTGACTTTACGAGTTGTAGCCCGCCGTGTTCTATGGATCGAGCCGAGGCGACCGTGAGTTTATCCGACAACTACAATGGATCATGAGAGTGATCGAGCCTCGAGGCGAGTCGGTGGTATTGGGTTCGCATCACCGCGTGATCTGCGATTGGTAGTTTGATTCGGGAGCTGTCCCGGAAGAGCATGCACTTCCACCGTATGGGACGAGTTCTCGAGGGCATTTCTTGCACATTTCTTGCCTCCACGGATGAGAGGCTCGGCCGGCGCAGATTTTTGACGTTGAGGCGGGGCGGGCGACGGTTAGAGTACAATGTGGAGTTCGACTCATTAGCTCGGTATGTTCCGTTGTGGTAGGCGATATGGAGGACGAGTACACCGCCACGCCACCGGGCCGACGATTACTTGGCGAGGCTTGTGCGGGTGTAGCTCTTCGGGGTAGGCATGGACATTGCCCGCATCAAGCTCATGCACTAGGTTGTGAGGCACGAGAGGTCGACGGAATGGCCGAGATCGCCGAGAAGAGGCGAGCAGGTCCTTTGGTAACTTTCGAGGCGGACCGCCTCGAGCCTAGTTATGTACCTCCACTAGTACAGTGGTCCCCACGATCGTCGGGGCGTTCGAGGTATTCGAGCTGGTCGAGCTCGGGGCTTCCGTTCGGTATACGTGAGTGCTAGCCACCGGATTCATGCCGCCGGTGCGCGATGTGGCAAACATCATCCCGGAATGTCGTCTTTATCGGTGCTTGCTTCACTGCGCCGTCGAGCCATGTGACGAGATCGTGCTTATAGGAGAAGTACCGGCACTAGCGCGACCTCCGGATCGATGGCGAGTTCATCGCCTTCATTATGCGCGGCGTGGACTTATGATTAGAGTGGAGCGGTAGCTTCAGTATATCCTTAACCTCTAGAGGCTTGTATGTTTTGATGTTATGTTAATGTGTTAAGTGTTTTGTTGGATAGCTTTGTGCTAAAATGTGATTTAAGAACCGGTTGGGAAAAAGGGTAAGCACAGGGTGAGGAAATGATGAACCTTAGAATATTACTGTTGAGACCTTAGATGTAAGTGCCTTGAGTACAAGATTTTGCGAGTGATCCTTGTCGAGTGCATTTTATGCACGGAATGTATTGTGTGATAAGTCCACAGGTTGGGTAAATAAAAGTGGTATCTTTCATGATGTGATTTAGCAAGATTGTTCCGTCGAGCAAGAGTTGGCGCGACAGTGGTCGGGTTGGGCCGTGTTGCGGCCAACCCGCACTGTTTTGAGGTGGGTCACCGGTGGTCCCGCCGGTGGTAGGGTCACGAGGGTCTTTGGGCCCAAGTTTAGTTGACCATCGTATGAGTTCGTGGGTGTGTTCGACCGAAGCGGTCGTGAAGGCAGGAATGGCCTTAAGGAAGATTAAGGCTAGTAAGATAACCAAGTTGGAGGTGGTGACTCCAAGGGCTGGAAAACAGAAATGTTGACGGAAGTGTGGTACGGATACTAGAAAGAGTTCGAGTGTTCGAGAAGGGTACAACGAGATAGGGGAGAAGTGAACGTGTGTGATCATTTCTTGTAAAGGGAGAAGGTGCGAAGGATGTATATTTTTTTTTGACCTCAGGGATCGCATGCAGTCCGGTACCATATGTTGGGTCGCCGGAGTGACACTAGAACCTCGCGGCACAGTGACAAAAGTTTGTGATGTTAGAGGTGTTTCCTCGTGGACTTGGATATAAGTATTTGCGTGCATGTGTTATTTTCGTGGCCAGTTGTGGCGTTGGCAACTTGTTAGAAGAACTTTATCGTTATCCGTCTTGAGAAGGAACATTCGGGACGAATGTTTCTAAGGAGGGGAGAATGTTATACCCCGTATTTTCAGAGTATGTACGTGAGGGCGTACGTATTATAATTTGAGCCTTAAAGTTGGCTAGTTTCGAAATTTGTACACAACACCCGATTAGAGTCGTTTTTCGACGAAACGTTTCCACAGCTTTCGTAGGGAAAATTCCGGCTATGGCATTTTTAATTTTTACGGATTTTTCCGAGAGACGAAACATTTTGGACCAACGAGAGGGCGACACTTGTCACCCTCTAATTGGAAGGAGTGGACGGCAAAGCTAGCCCATTTGCACGTTTTTGGTGTTGAATTTTTGGTCAAGGGTTAGGTAGGATATTTTGTGTAGATGGATAAGGTAGCACATGGCTAAATCTTGGCCTTACACTTGCTATGCACTTGTCTTCATCTTGGCCATTGGTTGGCCTTCACTTGACCTATAAATACCCCTCTAAGTTGAAGACTTTCTTCATCCAAAACTTGAGCAATCTATCTAAGTCTCAAATACTCCCTCCCTCTTGTCTTGCTATCGTCCAAAGTCCCCCTCCCCCCTTTGAGCAAGGCCCTTGGCCGAGAGCCTCCCCCTCCCCTTTGTAGTGGTTAGCCGTGGGGTACCCCCCCCCCCTAGCCTAGTTGTCTCGTATAAATACCCCCTTTTTTGTGGTATAGAAATACTCTCCAAGTATTGTTATAATGCCCAAATACCTTGGCCCAAATACCTTGTAGTATTCCCAAGGTTACACTTATACAAAAGCCCAGAAAATACTATTATACTTCCTCAGTCCAAAAACGAAACCCTAAGTAAATCTTCACCCGTAGTTGAAGTTATAAGTAGAAGTTGGTTAGAACTTCTAAGGGTTGGTTGGAGCAGTTGGAGCGCCGGAGTAGGAGCTAAGCGTTGTTCGGGATCGACGTATAACTTGGATAATTTTGGGCTTAACGAGGTAAACACTCTTGACCTTCTGTTGTAATTGGAAATTACATGTTGTAAGAGTATGTAGTTAAGTATACTATATATAGAACTGAACATAGTTGTGCGGCAATGTCTTTTGACTTAAGCCTGAATAATACTTACGGCAATGTCTTGCGACTTAAGCCTGAATTTAAAGAAGAGAACTGAACTGTAATTACATAGGACTGTATTACAGTAGACTTGTGTAGCATTACTGTGTTGTAGAATTGTACACGTCCGGTTAGACGTGTTAACCCCCCCCTGGTTGGCTTGGTAGCCGGCCTCGATAGAGGAGGAGATTTACGCTGTTGCGGGGGGGGGAGGTGCTGCCGAATTTTCTGTAGAATATTCTACATTGAGATCTAGATGTTAATAGGCGCCTTGTGGCCTCTATAGGTTGAAGTACTACGTATGGCGTGATCTACTTGGCTTAAGGAGTAGCCGACGGTTTGAGGTACTTGGAGCGTTTTGCTATTAGTCGATAATCGTCGCGAGGTATGTGAACCTCTTCCTATCTCTTCTAGCATGATATGTGTGAACTATGTAGTACGGTAGACGTACATGTGCTAAATGTATTTGATTGGTTTGAAACATAAAGTGTTATAACGGCTTTATGAGAAGTTGGTTATAACAGCTTTATGTAGGTAAGAGAATGCTTTGTGGTTTCAAAGGGTAACTGATTTGACTTATAACGGATTTGATGTGTAGTAATAAATAACTTGAAGTGTTTCAAAAAGACCTTTTTGAAAGAAACGTAATACTTGGTTTTTGAAAACTTAAGAGTTATACTAGCTTTATGGGAAGTTAGGTATAACGGCTTAAGAATGTTTTACTGATTTCGGAAATCAGAAATGTGTATCGACAAACCACTGCAGCGTTAATAAAGGAAAATGTATTGAATAATTAAGTATTATTAAAATCAGTAGAAACTTCCATCTGCATAGAAGCTAAGATAAGACAAAATGATATTTCCTAGATCATGGCTGCTGTAATAAGATGGTTATAAACAAGAATATCCTACTCACATATAAGGCTTATGTTCTTAGATGGTTTAAAAGAGAATTACATTCTTAAATGAATAAGACTAGGAACTACGAAACCTTTCTAAAATAAGAAACGTGAACATTTGAAATTAGGCAAACTTGGACGTTTGGAAAATAATGTTGTTACTTGATTTTACAAAGGTAAGTGTTTTGGTTTACTTAAAAAGGACGATCACTCTATTTTATACTACGGGTATTGTGTGACTTATGTGAAAGAAGCAGATCTTTTCTGATTTAACGTCGTAGTACTTTAGGGTTAAAATCCGGACTTTGACATAAAATGAAAGTACCTTGAGTTGTGTGTAACTTGCTTATGCTTGTTGTTATGAAACTTGACCATGTTACGTGTGATAGCCTTGTTGTGCAAATCTTGTGTTCACTCGACTAGGTTCATCAGGAATGTATCTCACTTGATTCTAGGTTCATCAGGAATGTATCTCACTTGATTACGGTTCATCCGAATGTATCTCACTTGATTACCGGTTCATCCGAATGTATCTCGCTTGATTACCGGTTCATCCGAATGTATCTCACTTGATTAGGTTCATCAGGAATGTATCTCACTTGATTACGGTTCATCCGAATGTATTTCACTTGACTACGGTTCATCCGAATGTATTTCACTTGACTACCAGGTTCATCAGAATGTATTTACCGACTCTAGGTTCATCAGGGAATGTATTCCACACGTTTCTATATTGGGTCCATAAGATGGGCGAGACCTGTTATACGCATCACATGATTTGTACCTAGGCTGCAGCGGTGAGGAAGGAGTTCCACGGCGTGAGGATGACTTTGAGGCGTGAGTCACGACTTGACATATTTGTTTTTATGTTGTGAGCTGTAGTTTGGTTATCATACATGTCTCTGCTTTATATAGACTATTATGATTTCATTTGCGGTATTTTCTGATTTCACATACTTGGTACTGTTGTCTGACCTCCTTGAAGTGCGTTCATCTGCGCGGTAAAGGTACATCGACCGTCGATCCGCTTATAGGATCACATTCGTGTTGGGAAGCTCCGTTCCTTGGAGGCTTATCTTTGGTATGTTACCACAGTGCAGAGGTTCTTGTACATTCGGGGTATGGCGGGGCCACTGTCGTCATAGTTGTTATCCTTCTTAAGTGCAGAAAATCTTGTTGTGGCGATGCGTAAAAAGGATAACTGTTCGGGTATTTATGTATATATACTGAAGGCAACTGTTTTGGTTGGCCTGTTTATTTATCATGTCTCTTAATCCATGTTCATGTTTTTACTTCCGCTGATTTTCTCTGATGTTGTATCACTAGGGTGCCCGGGGTAAGGCACCAGTCACGGGCCCGGGTTCAGGTCGTGACATCGAGATCTAAAAAGATACTCCCTTCGCCCCTACTCTTTACAAACGAATGATCACACCTATGCTCGTAATAGAGGCTCGTTCTTCCCTTACTCGTCGTGATACCACTTTTGTCACTTTGTCGCGAGCCTTGCTCCGACGACCCAACAAATGGTACCGGGCTGCTTGCGATCCCTGAGGATGTCGTACACTTCTTGTACACTCGAACTCTTACCACCTTTCTGTTACTGCTTCGGTTTTCAAATCTCGGGGTTACTATCTCTAACGTGGTCATCATTAACTGGGAACACTCTGGGTGGATTTCCGATACTTTCCCGAACATAACAATACGAAAGACCGGACATACTGCCTCCTAAGTCGGACGGCAAATGCTAACATATAGGCAACCTGGCCTAACCTTCACATGAACTCAAAAAGGCCCAAAGTAACACGGCTAAGTTTCCTCTGTTTTCCAAAACTCGTCACACCCTATCCACAGTCTGCTGGAACAAACCTGAACCAACTATCTGAACCTTGCCAACATCGAACCAATCGATCGGCAACTTATACTTCCGCCCCTACAAGGCTTCCTAAGGCGACATCCGAATATTGAAAATGGTAGCTTAAACACTCCCTCCACAGGAGACAACAATCCCCACAACTACTCCTGAAATCCAAACACTGCCCGAGGGCAAATGCGATTCTGAGACTTACCTGAGTTCTTAACCCTGCCTGGTAAAACTTCCAAAAAAAGCGATCGTGCCACAGGCTCCATCATGCGTCATAAGGTGAAGGTAGGCACCCGTGCAGCCTTACAACCTTTACGATATAATCACCCTCGAGTACCGCGGTCTTTGCTAGAAGACAAGGCGGGTGACCTCGCCGGCGGGCCCTGCGGTCGAATCGTCCACGAACTCGTCGTTGGTTAAGCGAACTTGGGCCTAACACCTAGTGACCCTACCACCTGCGGGACCACCACAAACTGACCCCACCACCATGGGCCACGCGGGTCGACCGCCACATGGCCTCAACCCAACCGGCAACGCGAACACGACTCACGATTCGAACAATCTCACCAATCACGTTACGAAAACCTAGCGGTCTTCTACCCTCTTTCATTTCACATTACTCAGGGATTCATCCCACAAAATATATCTCACGTATACTATGCACTTCGATAAGGGTCAAACATGAAATAATTCTTTTACCAAAGATGGCCTCGCCTCTAAGGTCTCTACGTACACATTCTAAGGCTCCCACTTTCTCTATCCCCCAATCTTTCCCGATTAACTAATCATGATTCCCAATCACAGTTAACACAATGCTATCTGAAAATAATACTTAATATATTCGCATTTACTACACATATAAATCTCTAAAGGGTTAAGGATATACCTGTATTTACGCGGCACTTCCCCTAGGTCGTTCTAATCAATCCTATGTTGGGCATATTCGGGAAAGGTGATGAACTATCACTTGATCCCCAGTGAGTCCCTACATCCCCGCCAACTCGTTGGACAATTTCATAAAATGGCCTGCTGTCATGAACATAACAAGTCGCGAAACACGACACTCCCGCGATGACATCGACCACAACGCACGTGGGGTGGCCTCTCAGCTAACACCCTCCTTTCCGAACCACTGCATCCACAACTGGTCTAGTAGGCTGGGTCCTCTTACCTGCATCCTTCCTCATAGAACATGCCCTCGCCATATGGCCCTGACGGCCGCATGAAAAACAAGCCCAGTAAAAGCGGCACTTCGGGATGGCGCGCCTGCTGTGAACAACGAGGAAAAAGCGAACCTGTGGAGGACACTCTGCAGCGGGCGCATGTCTAATCTGCTGCGAGGCGGTTCGCCTCGAGTTACCAAATGATCACGCCAATCGGGCCCTTACCTGCCTCTCGGTCACTCTGTCGATCTCTACCTCTCGGCCAGCACATAATCTGACATGGCTGGCTCGTTCTGATCAAACTACTCCCTCACAACCCTTCTTTAGATAAGCATCAATATCCTTGGTATACCGGTACATAAAATATTCTCTGGCTGCCAGGTCCTTTGCTAGTAACAGGGTCGTCTCCTTCCAATCCATATTTTCTGCTCCAAGTCGTGGGCGAAAGTCCGGATGTCATGGCGCGATGGAACTACCGCCGCTGTGCCAAACTCTGCTGCTGCTGGCGACGTCTCAGAACTCCCCGCATGAAGCATCACCCCAGGTGATGATTGGGCTTGTGCCCTTCTAAATTTCTGTACTCTACTCGCAGCTCCTTCAGCTGCCTTGCCCTTCTAGGCCCGAGTTGCCTGGCGCGGAGGCATCACTGGTAAAGGAAAGGAATACGTTAGAGGGGTCCAACTTATAACACAGCTCTAAAGCACGATCTCAGAGTGAGAAGAATGGAAACCAATCCTAAATATCCTATAGCCTCCTGATTATTGGTGTGGTGCGCGACACCGATAATCAAGACTCTACTAGATACGGTGCAGTAGACACTTTCCGAGGATTAAGCGCTCGATACCACTTTTGTCACGACGTTCGGGGCGTGGATCGTGCCTACGGGCACCCAGTAGTCATACATCGAGAGAAAAACGGCGGAATATAAAACAACCACCATATGAAACAGTATAAATAAGACACGGTTTAGGAAAAAGTTGCCTTCGGCATATATGTATATAAGTACCCCAAAATGAGCATTTACATCCCAACCTTACAACAGTCTACAGACCTAAGAGTTTAAAGCAGCAATGGCGGGACGGGGCCCGCCGTACCCTGAATACAAATATCTACAACGACGAGGACCATACCAAAATACTAAGCTTAGGAGAAGCGGAGCTTTCCCAATGAGCGGTGATCTAAACGAGGATCAACGGTAGGAGTACCTTTACTGCGGCATGAACGCAGCCCCGAAGGAGTCGATCTGGCAGTACCAAGTATGTAAAGCGAAAATCAGTAAATGAAATCATAGTAGTCTATATAAGGCGGGACATGTATGATAAGCCAAAACTACGATTCACAATAAATAGCGATTACGTCAGTCGAGGACTCGTACCTCAAAGTCATCACAATAGAATCATGCGGGGTAAATGCGAAGGCAACCGACTACTAAAACCCACAGTACCAACAAGGTCATAAATCGTATCATGAGATCTGTCTAGGCCGTCACATGATCAAAGCGGCCACTTTCGCGCGATATCTAATGTCGCGTCTAGTCACGGAACTTCCGCACTCCGCATAGGCCAAGCAGATAGGCCCGCATGAGGTATAACCCGCATCGAGGTAGCTACTCCCGGCGTCACGGACTCGTCGTCGCATGGCTACAAGAACCGCGTGACCACAAGGCGCGTACTAACACGGAACTCCGCGATTCGCGCCGACCATCTGAACCGCATAAGGTATTCTCGAATCATAGGTCCATCGACCGCTGAGTCTACCGCGTCGGAGGCGACTTAACCCCCGGAGTTATGAATGATATAATATCAACATAACCGCTTATTGCTAAACAACATAAGCACAACAAGGGAAAACCCCTTTACACAAACATCACAAGATACTAACTCACGTAGCATCCTAACATGTTTACTTATCAAGTCAACAAGAAAGTATTACAAGACTATCACAAATCAATACAATCAAGTTATTCACACAAGGTACTTTCTACATTATGTTAACAAGTTCGGGTTGTTAGCCCCAAAGTACTTCATGTATTACTCTTTTAAAAGATCCGTTTCTTTCACAAAAGTCATACAATACCCGTAGTATAAAAATAGAGTAATTTCCTTTTGAAGTAAATCAAAAACACTTCTCTTTGTAAAATCAAGTAACAACATTCTTTTCCTAACGTTCAAGTTTGCCTAGTTTCAATTACTCAAGTTTCTCATTTCGAAAGGTTCCGTAGTTCATAGTTTTAATCCTTTAAAACAATTTGAGAAACATATACCCTATGTGTGAGTAGGTTATTATTGTTCATAACAATCTGATTACAGCAGCCGTGATCTAGGAAATGTAATATCATTTTGTCTCATCTTAGATCCTATGCAGATGGAAGTTTCTCGGTTTTAATACATTATTAGTCAAAACATTTTCCCTTTATTAGCGCTGCTGTGGTTTGTTCGACATTCATTCTGATTTCCGAAATCGGTAAAACATTATTCCTTTTTATCACTCTTAAGCCGTTATACCTAACTTCCCATAAAGCTAGTATAACTCTTAAGCTTTTTAAAACCAAGTGTTACTCTTCTTTCAAAAAGGTTTCTTAATTCCTTTGAACTACTTGATTCTTTTTATTCGGCATAAGTCGGAAGACATTGCGTAATTATTATTCGGGCTTAAGTCAGAAGACATTGCGTAATTATTATTCAGCTTAAGTCAGAAGACATTGCCGTAATTATTATTTAGTTAACACACGTCGTCTAGTACTATATACATATTCTTTAAAATATCATGCTCAAGAGGATAGGAAGAATCACATACCTTCTCGTGAAAACCACGCCAAGTTGAATATGTCGCGAGTATCGACCTATATCGATCAAATACGTCTATCCACGTCTAGGTATCTTGTATAAAGCTCTAAACAGAGGGTTCGCTATTCTATGGACATTTGGGCAAGACTTCCCTACCGGTGAGCTACTCAAGTCTCATGTGAAAGCATCCCATGTAAGTCTGATTCTATTATTCTTCATTTAAGCCCCTACTTGTGATATGATTCAATTCTATTCTGTGATACCCTTATAAGTATTTAATACTTATTCCTATACTTCTACAGATATACACTCTATTTACAAAAGGAAGATAAGGTTATTTACCTCGGTAAGCCCAATAATATCCTAGATAAAAGTCGCGCTGAGCAAGGTTTAGCTCTAAGTTGTGCGCTCGGTAGCTCGAAAACCTTAGAAGTTCTTCACAACTTCTACTAATGACTAAGGGATTTGGGCTAGGGTAATTTGGGCATTATAACAATACTAGAAGGCAACATTTCTACCAAGGGAGGGGGGGGTAGTGTTTCGGCTAGGCTAGAGGGGGGAGGGAAGGGGTTGCTCTCGGCTAGAGCTTCTCAAAGGGGAGGGGTGTGTTTGGACGAAAACAACAAGAGGGAGAGGGAGGGATTTGAGGCTTAGAAAGATTGCTCAATTTAGGATGAAATAACTCTTCCACAAGGGGGGTATTTATAGGTCAAGGGATGGCCAACCAATGGCCAAGATGATGCCAAGTGCAAGGCAAGTGTAGGGTGAGGATTTAGGCAAGTGTCCTTGGCCAACTTGCACACAAAATGTCCTACCAACTCCAAGACAAAATAAGCCTCTCCATTCGGCCCTAATACGCCACAAGTCCGCATGATGAGAGGGTGACAAGTGTCGCCTCTCGTTGGTCCAAAGTGTTACGTCTCTCGGAAAAATCCGCAAAAATTAGAAATGGCATAGCGGAATTTATTCTCTGCGAGTTGTGTAAAGCGTTTAGTCGAAAACGACTCTAGCGGGTGTTGTGTACAAAGTGGAATTCGTCGAGCCAACTAGGGGGTGACACGTGTCGCCTCCTACTCGTCCAAAATATTTCATCTTCCAAAATATCCACAATGGCCAAAATCTTGAAAACAAAGTGGGCCCACAAAGCAGTAAATTTTCTCCGTGGGCCCACGTGACCATTCAGAAAATAAAATTCCATAATTCTCTAATATTCCAAGAAGTCCGAATACCAAATCTGGGAATCAATTCCGTTAACGAATCTTTTCCTTCACAAAAACCGGAAACTTTTCCGTGGAAAAATCACCTCTTTCTTCCATTCCAATTTCAATGTCGTATTCTCGTACGTACGTCCTCGCATACATACCCTGAAACTACGGGGTATAACAGCATGTGTTTCTCAAATTGTTTTAAAAGAGAATTATATTATTAAGTGATTAAGACTATGAACTACGAAACCTTTCGAAAATGAGAAACTTGAGTATTTGAAATTAGGCAAACTTGAACGTTTGGAAAAGAATGTTGTTACTTGATTTTACAAGGGAAGTGTTTTGGTTTACTTAAAAAGATAGTCACTCTATTTTAATACTACGGGTATTGTGTGACTCTTGTGAAAGAAACAGAATATTTTTTAAAGAGATAATGTAGGAAGTACCTTGTGTGAATAACTTGACTATGTTGGTTTGTACTAACCTTGTAATACTTTCTTGTTGATTTGATAAGTAAACATGTTAGGATGCTACGTGTGTTAGTGTCTTGTGATGGTTGTGTAAAGGGGTTTACCTTGTTGTGCTTATGTTGTTTAACGGTAAGCCGTTATGTTAGTATTACATCACTCACCTCTTGACATGATACCGGGGGTTAAGCTACCCTCCGTCTGGGGTATACTCGAGCGATGCGTGTGACTATGATTCGAGAATACCTCATGCGGGTCGAGGACCTATCGCGGGCTACGAGTTCGAGGTTAGTGTGCGGCATTTGTGGTCATGCGGTCTATGTGGCCATGCGATCGCGAGTCGGGGCGATCTTGGGAGTAGCTACCCTCGATCGGGAATACCTCATGCGGGCCTATGTGAGTGGCCTATGCGGGCTGCGGGAAGTTCGAGGATTAGACGCGCACATTTGATCTGCGGGCGAGTGGCGGCTTCGATCATGTGGCGGTCTGCAGGCGGATCTCGTGATCTGATTTATGACCTTGTTGTGCGTGGGTGTTAGTAGTCGGCTATGCCTTCGTACTTACCGTCTGGCTTTATTATGACACGGTGGGACACGGTGTTCATGTATTCCTTGATGCTTTTATATCATAGATCGCCGTGGTGAGGAATGTATTCCACGGGCATGATTGATGTTGTGGGCGTGAGACCCATAGTTATATTTGAGTGATGACTTTGAGGCGTGAGTCACGACTTGACTTATCGCAGTTATTGTGAGCTGTAGTTTGGTTATCATACATGTCTCCCGCTTTATATAGACTACTATGATTTCATTTACTGATATTTTGATTTCACATACTTGGTACTGTTGTCTTGACCTCGCTTGAGGCTGCGTTCATCGCGGTAGAGGTGCACCAGTGTTGATCCTCGCTCATAGGGTCACAGTTCAGCGTTTGGGAAGCTCCGTTTTTCCGGAGGCTTATCTTGGGTATAGTCCCCTATCGTTGTAGGTACTTACATTCAGGGGTATGGCGGGGCCCTGTCCCGCCATTGTTGTTATATCATTCTTAGAGTGCATGTAATCTTGTTGTGGCGAGTTTGTAAAAGGGATGTAGCTGTTCGGATTTAAGTTTTTATATATATATCTTAGAAAGGCAACTTTTCGCATGAAAAAGCTTTACACTTCCTATTATTTCATGTCTTG
Organism: Przewalskia tangutica; assembly: GCA_029844215.1. NCBI lineage: Eukaryota > Viridiplantae > Streptophyta > Magnoliopsida > Solanales > Solanaceae > Przewalskia > Przewalskia tangutica. The sequence continues at coordinate 18,362,185 of CM056740.1, forward strand.
TTTTATGTTCCGCTGATTACTCTGATGTATGTCTACTTGGGTGCCCGGGGTAAGGCACCAGTCACGGGCCCGGGTTCGGGTTGTGACACTTTGGTGCGTTGTGAATAAGTTATACTTATTTATAACGATCTTAATCGAGTAGCCATGATCTAGAAAATGTAATACAATTTTGTCTTATCTTAGCTTCTATGCAGATGGAGAATTCTACTCATTTTAACTTAATTGATTGTCATTACATTTTCCTTTATTAATTTGCGATGGCTTGTTCGATTCTTATTCTCATTTGTGCCGTAACTTAGCCAAGTCAACTTGGCTCCAAATACCTCCTAACGACTCTTACCAACATCCCCCATAAGACTTGGTAAGAACTTAGGATAACTTAGACATAACCTTTACGTAGAGTAAATCAACATACATACCTCTTAACTTCTAAGAGTAGAAGGAATCATGAAATAGTACTACATGTATATTCCATACATAGAATCATGTCAAAAGAAGGAAGAGGTTCACATACCTCGCGACGATTATCGACAAATAGAAAAATGCTCCAAAGTACTTCAACCTTGATAGCTATTCCATCCTTCAAGTAGAATACATATAATGGTCATAATACGTCCATTAACCTTTAGCTTCGAACGTAGAATATTCTAAGTGCAAAGTCACTAAATTCTACGAAAAATCGGACAGCACTTCCTTTGTTTCTACATACTTTGCCACCTTTTTCAAGGCCGAATTCAATAACCAAACACGGCACATTAAAGCCCAACAATTCAGATAACCAAAGGGGATTACACGCCTTAACAGGACGTGTAAAATTCTGCCCCAAAACCATACCAAAACAGCCCCTAAAACAGTCCATAATTACTATAACGAGGGTGGAATGTGAGGCCTTTCAACGCCTTTCCACACCCTTATTCCTTCGGGGTTTTCATTAGCAATCTACTACATTAAACATGAAATATAGCGGCTGATTTTCCAGCATACAACACGTCTAAAGCAGTCCCTAAAAACTGCACGACAATATCCAACAAATTCCATGTACACCAAATCTGTCCCAAATCGGTTTTAGCCCCAAAAAATGGCTCAAACGCTTTTTATTCTTCATTATTTTTAACACAAGTTCATCCATACATTATAACAATAAGTAATATCCAATTACTTTAAAAGAAGAAGGACTTTTACCTCATTTTTTGCCCAAAAACGCCCCAAAACAGTCCGGTCTTTATTGGTCCACAGTTTTCGTTTCGCTCCACTTCTTCAAGTTCCAATCACATATATGGATCCCCTACAACCGTAGGATCAACTTCTCTTCACGTTTCGCTTCCAAAAAGTCGACGGAAAACCCCTAGGGTTTCATTCTATTTTCGGCCCAACCTAGATTTAGGGGTTAAGGGTGCTTAATCTTGGAAAGAAAATACTTTGATCTTGATCTTGTCTTTGGATATGGGGATTTCGAATTGCTCTAGGTTTTTGGAGAGATGAGGGTTTGTATGGATGAATATCTTTTGTTCTAAGTCTTCAAGACTTATCTATATAAAGGTGTGTGGAGTCTTCACAAGACAAGTGGGGAGGGCACTTGCTAACCTCCTATTGGCCAAGTATTTCTTCACAAAATATTTCGTCCACACTTAGTTATTTTTCATCCCATTTCGATGGACATGTAACATAGTATACCAAGACTTAATAAATCCACTAAGTCCATAATTCTAATGAAAAATAATTCCATTACTAGAATTAATTCTTGTCATCACATTAAACTCGAAAATTTTCCGTATAAGGAAATGTAAAAATCCTTTCCTTTCGACATTCCAATCTTAATTCTATAATCATGTTCTTGAATTACGGGGTGTAACATTCTTCCCCCCTTAGAAACATTCGTCCCCGAATGTTCTTTCGGAGTCCAATTTAATTAGATAGCGACATAGTCTCCCTTTACTACACACTTCATACAATATATGCCACCCATGCCACATAACAATACTTATACTAAAATGTCAACCTTGGCACTCACGAAGCCAACTAGCCCATACTCATAATGACCTCAAAGTCTGTCATAATCCTCTCTACTAGGTCTACTAGGGTCTGACGACTGTATCATCACCGGGAAAATCTCATATTCCCGCTCAGCTACCACCCACACACTCACGGCCCCACACACTCACGGGTGTAGTTACCTCGAAAGGTTCTTATGGATTCAGGCTCTATTCCTTTACACTTGGTTGTTATCTTTCTTACTGGTCGTACTCTTTCCGTACTTCCAACTCATACTAGCATACATACATAACTTCCATACCGATTATGTCCTCTAATCTTTGGAGTCACTCTTTTAAACAACATAAGGCCATTTAGACTCCCGGCACTGTTAGGTGGGCAGCGTCCACGAACCCGTAAAACAATTAACTAGACTTGGGCCTTGCACCTCGTGACCCTATCACGTGGCGGAACTACTACCAACCGATCCTCCATTTCAAACTATGAGGCGACCGTAATAGGTCCTCGGCGACTCAGTGTCGCTTAACTCTTATCCTTGGTGCGACTTAAAATCTTATTGCGAGAAAGCCTTATATATCTAAGGTCTCGGCGATTATCAATATTCTTAGGCTCGCAATTCCCATGCTCCAAGCCTACCTTACCAGTCCCCCCGTAAACGGGTACAATAACTTCTCACAATATCATAATCGTGTCGTCTTGATCACCACAACCCTTACTTACTCTATACGGATCTAATCCGTACAATCCTCTTACGCACACCACATAGCTTAATCTATTAACACGACATTCCATTAAGTTTCTTAACATGACTTCTTAAGGGTCCACCGCTTATCGAACGTTCATCCTTTCCCAATTATCCCAAAATAAAACATAAGACCTTGGCGAGAATTCATTAACTGTTCCATACCTTCCCTGTATCTAGTTAGTCTTTACCACTCCTGGTAATCTAAAATCATTCTAGGCAACGCAGCGTCGACCTCATACATAACTCGTATAGCTATATGTCACAATGCCAACTATACTATAATCATTACCAACCTGGATATGCAATCCACATAGTCCTTCCTGGGTCACTGCTGCCTTTATCGTAGCTGCAATCAACATAACTCGTTAGGGAGAGACGACCCCTACAACACAGCTCTATCGCACGATCTCAGAGTGAGAAGAATGAAACCAATCCTAAATGCCTGCGACCTCACGATTATAGATGTTGTGCGCGACACCGATAATCAAGACTACTGAACACGATGCATGAGACACTTTCCGAGGACTAACTGCTTTGATACCACTTTTGTCACGACCCGACCCCGGGCCGCGACTGGTGCCCTACCTGGGCACCCTTCTAATCATACAACATAATAAACTGCGGAAGATAAATAACACCTTTTTTTTAAAACTAAGGCTGCCGATAAAAGTGCCATAATCATAATAATTACAGAAAATTCTACAATATAACAATGTAAAAACAACTCTAGCCAGTCCAGCCCACAAATGAATACAGACCTCTAAGATTTGAACAAATACTATGGCGGGACAAGGCCCCGCCGTACCCCTGAATATACATAGCCATGACAACTCCGGAACATTGGAGCCATCTCAAAATGCTGAACCAGGATCCTAAGCTCGCGGATCCTGGCGTGTACCTAAACTGCGGACATGAACGCACCCCGAAGGAGGTCGATTACAAGTGCGAATATGGAGCAGAAAATAAGTACAGAACAAATCATAAGCGTACAAAAGAATGACGAGGCAAGTATAAAGAAAGGGTAAATACCAGATCCTACCGTGTCATTTCCATCTCGTGAACTTAATCGTACCTTATTATCTTTTCCCATTTTTCCATAAGAGTATAGTCAAATTCTTACGTACATACTTAAGAAAACTCATCAAGTTCATAAACATATAACTTACGTATTTTGCATAACCTAATTCGTCCCTTTATGGAGGAACGCCTACACTGTCGGCCCAATCTGGGACGCGATAGAGTCGCATAAGTCTGCCCATAAAGGTATACTGCCCGGCCCAATCTGGGACGCGATAAAATCACATAAGTCTGCCCATAAGGTATCTTGCCGGCCCAAACTGGGACGCGATAAAATCACATAAGTCCGCCCGTAAAGGTATCTTTGCATAAAAATAGGAGGCTCACGATCAAAACAGGGTCCCTCGCCCGTAGTATCGATAAGCAATCCTACTCCTGGGACTATTTCACCCGCATAGGTCCTGTGGACCCGCATGAGGTATTCCTCGCATAGGCTGTACCCACCCGCATGGGACTATTTCACCCGCATAAGCCCATAAGGACTCGCATGAGGTATTCCTCGCATCCTGGGGAGCAAATCCACGGAACAAGTTGTATAACGTCTTGGGGTTTACCCGCCATTTATACTCTTACCACAGGCGGATGGTATAACGTATTGGGGGTTTACCCCTCATTTATACTCTTACCCTATAGAAGGTGGTATAACGTCTTGGGGGTTTACCCCTCATTTATACTCTTACCCTAACTCAATGGCCATCATACATAACATAAGCCCTACCGCTTATCATACATAACATAAGCACTCTGACTTATCATACATAACATAAGCACTACTTATCATACATAACATAAGCACCACCGCTTACCATACAAAACATAAGCAAGTTAAGAAATCCCTAACTTCTTATTAGCTTTTTCATATACACTCTCATTTTGTTTACTTAAGGCACTAACATGCATTATAAAATCCGAATTTAACCCAACGTGACGTACTCGTGCCTCTACTCCTTTAAAATGATTCTCTTTCAAATAAAACTTCCAAGATACTAATAACCGTAGTATCAAGTCATATCTACTTTTCAAGACAAGTCACAATACCTTTTAGAAATACATTTATAGGCTTCTAAATCAAGTGACTTCTTTCTTTAAAACCTTAAGCAATTGGTACCTTTAAAACAATTTGAACTTCTTTATTTCAAATCATTTATTTGCATACATTACTGAAGAAAACCATTCTTTTAATCTTCCATAAAGTTGTTATAACCAACTTCCCATAAAGCCGTTATAACTCTTTATGTCTTAGACAAATTCATTCCTTTTATGACCAAGAAACTTATACTTTCAATTCAAATCACATAGCTTTCAAAATACTTCAAGTCTCTTAACTTTTAAGAAAACAAGTTTCTTAACTTTATAATGGCAAGAAATCAATACTTTTCAAATCAAGTATTCTATACTTTTAAATCAATTCATTTCTTCCTTTAAGAATCAAGTCCCATAACTTGAAAAATAAAGTCCCTTAACCTTTTAAAAATTGAGGTTCATAGTCTTAAAACTTCATATGTAAATTCATATAAATTAAGTAACATATACTTTGGTGCGTTGTGAATAAGTTATACTTATTTATAACGATCTTAATCGAGTAGCCATGATCTAGAAAATGTAATACAATTTTGTCTTATCTTAGCTTCTATGCAGATGGAGAATTCTACTCATTTTAACTTAATTGATTGTCATTACATTTTCCTTTATTAACGCTGCAGTGGCTTGTTCGATTCTTATTCTCATTTGTGTCGTAACTTAGCCAAGTCAACTTGGCTCCAAATACCACCTAACGACTCTTACCAACATCCCCCATAAGACTTGGTAAGAACTTAGGATAACTTAGACATAACCTTTACGTAGAGTAAATCAACATACATACCTCTTAACTTCTAAGAGTAGAAGGAATCATGAAATAGTACTACATGTATATTCCATACATAGAATCATGTCAAAAGAAGGAAGAGGTTCACATACCTCGCGACGATTATCGACAAATAGAAAAATGCTCCAAAGTACTTCAACCTTGATAGCTATTCCATCCTTCAAGTAGAATACGCTATACTTAGTACTTCAACCTATTGTTATACCCCGTAGTTCCTGGGTATGTATGCGAGGACGTACGTACGAGAATACGACAGAAAGATTGGAAAGGAAGAAAGAGGTGATTTTTCCACGGAAAAGTTTCCGGTTTTTGTGAAGGAAAAAGGTTCGTTAATGGGAATTGGATTCCCAGATTTGGTATTCGGACTTCCTGGAATATTAGAAAAATATGGAATTTTATTTTCGGAAATGGTCACGTGGGGCCCACGGGAGAAATTTACGGTTTTGTGGGGCCCACTTTGTTTTCGAGATTTTGGCCATTGTGGATATTTTCGGAAGATGTTTTATTTTGGGCCAATAGGAGGGTGACACGTGTCACCCCCGCCTAGGTGGCTTGGCCGAATGGCATTTGTGCACAACACCCGGTTAGAGTCGTTTTTCGACGAAACGTTTTACATAACTTGCGAGAGGAAAATTCCGGCTATGTCTTTTCTTATTTTTGCGGATTTTTCCGAGAGACGGAACATTTTGGACCAACGAGAGGGCGGCACTTGGCACCCTCTCATTGGTGGGCAAGGTGGGCGGCAATTGGACGATTTGGGGGTGTCCAGTGGTAGATATTTTTGGTAGATATTTGTGAGGGTTTTAAGGAGTAGGGACTAGGGGGCACTTGGGCATATCTTGGCCCTACACTTGTGTAGCACTTGGCTAGATCTTGGCCATTGGTTGGCCTTGGCTTGTAGTATAAATACCCCTCCCTTTGATGAACTTCTTCATCCATAAATTTGCCTAAGTCTTGAAAGCTCTCCTTCTCCCTCCCTTTGTGTTGAGTTCGGCCAGGGCCTCCCCAGGTGGCGAGCACCCCCTCTAGGGGTGCTAGCCGAGTGTACCCCCTGCTAGTTGCTTTCGTATGATACCAGCTGTGGTGTAGAAATACTCTCTAAAGTATTGTTATAATGCCCAAATTACCTTAGTATACCTTGTTGTATTCTAAGGTTATACCTATCTGAAAAGCCAGAAATACTATTATACTTCCGTCGATCCAAAACCGAAACCCTAGGAAAATCTCCATAGTCAGTTGGAGTATTGTGTAGAAGTTGGTTAGAACTTCTAAGGGTGGTTTAGAGCGGGTTGGGCGCTCGGAGTTGGAGCTAAACGATTGCCCGGGATCGACTTTATACTTGGATAATTATGGGCTTATCGAGGTAAATATCTTGTCCTCTATTGTAATTGGAAATTACATGTTGTTAGAATATATAGTTGAAGTATACTATATATAGAACCAACGTGGTTAGTTGGCAATGTCTTTTGACTTAAGCTGAAGAATCGAATCGTATTCTGATGAGACTTGTGTAGTAATCTTGTGGAGTAGAATTGTACCCGTTCGGGTTAGATGTATAACCCACTGGTTGGCTTGGTAGCGGCCAGTTAGAGAGAGGAGATTTCTGTTGTTGCGGGGAGAGTCTTGCGAATTTTCGGTAGAATGTTCTGCGATAAGGTCTAAATGTTAATAAGCGCCTTGTGGCCTTATAGGTTGAAGTACTACGTGTGGCGCGTTACTTGGCAGCAGGAGTAGCCGGCGGTTGGGAGTACTTGGGCGTTTGCTATTAGTCGATACTCGTCGCGAGGTATGTGAACCTCTTCCTATCTCTTCTAGCATGATATGTGTGAACTATGTAGTACGGTGAGCGTCGTGTACTAAATGTATTTGATTGGTGTAAAACATAAAGTGTTATAACGGCTTTATGGGAAGTTGGTTATAACGGCTTTATGTTGGTAAGAAAATACATGTGGTTTTAAAAGGTATCGATTTGAACTATAAGCGGCTTGTTATGTGTTAATAAAGAACTTGAAGTATTTCAAAAGAGTTTTGAATCATTTTGAGAAGAAGTAATACTTGATTTGTTTTGAAAACTTAAGAGTTATACTAGCTTTATGGAAAGTTAGGTATAACGTCTTAAGAATGTTTCTTGATTTTGGAAATCGAATGTGTATCGACAAAACCATCTGCAGCGTTAATAAAAGGAAATGTTTTGTGATTAAGTATTATTAAAACCGGTAGAAACTTCCATCTGCATAGAAGCTAAGATGAGACAAAATGATATTTCCTAGATCATGGTCATTGTAATAAGATTGTTGTAAACAAGAATATCCTACTCACATATAAGACTTATGTTTCTCGAGATAGTTTAAAAGAGAATTATATTCTTAAATGAATAAGACTATGAACTACGAAACCTTTCTAAATAAGAAACATGAACATTTGAAATTAGGCAAACTTGGGCGTTTGGAAAATAATGTTGTTACTTGAGTTTTACAAAGAGAAGTGTTTTGATTTACTTCAAAAGATAATCACTCTATTTTCATATACTACGTATTGTGTGACTTTTGTGAAAGTAACGTATCTTTTAAAGAGTTAATGTATGAAGTACTTTGGGAATAAAACCCGAACTTGTTAGCATATAGTAGAAAGTACCTTGTGTGTATAACTTGATTGTGTTGGTTTGTGATAGCCTTGTAATACTTTCTTGTTGATTGGATAAGTAAACATGCTAGGATGCTACGTGTGTTAGTATCTTGTGATGTTTGTGTAAAGGGGTTTTCCTTTGTTGTGCTTATGTTGTTTAACGATAAGTCGTTATGATAGTATTATACATCACTCATCTCTTGAGATGATTCCGGGTTAAGCGCCTCCGATCGGGGTAGACTCGGTGGTCGATGGACCTATGATTCGTGACTACCTAAATGCGGGTCCGAGGGCTATGCGGAACCGCGGGAGTTCGAGTTAGGATGCGGCCCTTGTGGTCATGCGGTCCTTGTGGCCATGCGGACGGCGAGTCCAGGACGCTACCGGGGAGTAGCTACCCTCGATGCGGGGTTATACCTCATGCGGGCCGATCTGATTGGCCTATGCGGAGCTGCGGAAAGTTCGGTGGCTAGACGCGCACATTAGATCTGCGGGCAAGTGGTCGGCTTTGATCATGTGACGATGCAGACAGATCTTATGATACGATTCATGACCTTGTTGATGCGTAGGTGTTAGTAGTCGGCTATGCCTTCGTACTTACCATGCGTGTTATTATGGCAGTGGGACTGGTGTTCATGTGTGTTCCTTGGTGTTTTTATATCATAAAGCTCCGGCGATGAGGAAGGTATTCCACGGGCATGATTGATGTTGTGGCGTGAGACCCATTGTTATATTTGAGTGATGACTTGAGGGCGTGAGTCCCTGACTTGACATGACTGCTTATTATTGTGAACTGTAGTTTGGTTATCATACATGTCTCCTGCTTTATAGACTATTATGATTTCATTTACAGTATTCTTAGTTTCACATACTCGGCACTGTTATCTTGACCTCCCGGGGCCGCGTTCATCCGCAGTAAAGGTACACCAGTCATTGATCCTCGCTCTTAGGGTCACAGTTCAGCGTTTGGTAAAGCTCCGTTGCTCCGGAGGCTTATCAGTGGTATAGTTCCCTGTTGTTATAGGTGTTTACATTCAGGGGTATGGCGGGGCCCTGTCGCCATTGTTGTCGTATAATTTCTTAGAGGTGCAGTAATCTGTTGTGGCGGGGTTTGTAAAAAGGATTAAAGCTGCTCATGTTGGAAAAAGTCGTTATTTATATTTATCTTGAAAGGCAAGTTTTCTCAGTTATTGTTTCATATTTCATAATATGTCTTGTATTGTTTTATGTTCCCGATTACTCGATGTTGTATCACTAGGGTGCGGGGTAAGGCACGATCACGGGCCGGAATCGGTCGTGACAAAAGTGGTATCGAGCGATTAATCCTCGGAAAGTGTCTGAGCCGTATCGATCCAGAGTCTTGATTATCGGTGTGTTGTGCACCAATAATCGTGAGGCTATAGGGTATTTAGGATTGGTTTCTATTCTTCTCACTCGAGATCGTGCCTTAGAGCCTGTTGTAAGTTGGACCCTCGACGAAATTATTTCCCTTATCGTTATGCCTCCGCGTAGGGCAACCGGGCCAGAGGGCAAGCGGCCAGGAGGCTGCGAGTAGAGTTGAGAGGGTTACGTGGCACAGCCCAATTATCACCTTGGATGGTGCTTCATTCGGGATTTCTGCGACGTCACTAGCCAGGTAAAGTTTAGCACGGCGGCGATTCCTCTGCGGCCATGATATTTGAACGCCGGTTCCAAGACCGAGAGCAGAGAATATGGGGCAAAGAGGCGACCTGTTACTAGCTATGGATTTGGCTACGAGAGTATACCGATGTATCGCGAGTCTTGATGACTACCTAAGAGAGGTTGTGCAAGAGTAATTCTTGATTGGGCTTGAGCATGGCACGTATGCGGGCTTATGTACAGCGAAAGCGTAGAGATCGACGGGTTAACCAAGGACAGCAGGAGAGGGCCAGAGCAGCAGGGTCCTTCGGTAACTTTCAAGGTGAGTATACCTTAAGTGCTATGTTCTGATAGCAGTGTGGTAGTTGTGATTAGAAATCATGGTGGGTTAACCGAGTAAGATTTTGGGGGATAGAGAAGGTGTGAGCCTTAGAGTGTTATACGTCTGCACCTTAGAGGTAGGGCCATCTCGAGTAAAGGTGTAGTGTTATGTTTGATCCTTATCGGTGCATAGTGCACGTGAGCTATGTTTGGGATAGGTCCTAAGTGGTATGAAATGAAAGAGGGTAGTTGAGCTAAGAAGACCGCTAGGTTTTCGTAACATGTTTAGTAAAATTGTTCCTTCGGAGATAGTATTTTGCGCTTGTAGGTCGGGTTGAGGCCACGTTGCGGGTCAACCCGCGGCATGTTTGGTGGTGGGTCTGGTTGTGGTGGTCCCGCCTTGTGGTAGGGTCACGAGGGTGTTAGGCTCGAGTTTAGTTAACTAGCGTCACGAGTTCGTGGATGCGTTCGACCGATGGTCGGTCGATGGGGCAGCCCATCGTGTTCTTGATCGGGACCGCTCACTCGGCGATGTTGATTTATCGAGAAGGTTGTAAGGCTGCACGGTGCCTACCTTCACCTTATGGCGACAGTGGAGCCCGTGTTACGGCTGTTTTGTTTGGAAGTTTTACGGCGGGTTAAGGACTGGTGAGTCTCGAGAATCGCATTCGCCCTCGGGCGGTGTGTGGATTTCGGGGTAGTTGTGAGATTGTTGTCTCTGTGGAGGAGCGTTTAAGCTACCATTTCGGTGTTCGGATGTCGCCTTACAAAGCCTTGTAGAGGCGAAGTGTAAGTTCTTGTCGATTGGTTCGATGTTGGCAAGGTTGAACGATTGGTTCAGCTTGTTCCGGTACCGTGGATAAGGAAAAGCTCATCTAGAAGAAGTTCTGGCAGCTCAGAGGAATCGTGCGGATAATCGGCGACGACGCTTAGAGTTCAGGTTGACGGTCGGTCTTCTTGAAAGTACCACCCCGGACAGGGTGTGACGAGTTGTGAAGCGAAGGAACTTAGCCCGAGTTACTTTGGGCCTTTTGAGTTCATGTGAAGAATAGGCCAGGTTGCCTATATGTTAGCAATTGCCGTCCGACTTAGGAGGCAGTACGTCCGGTCTTTCGTATTGTTATGTTCGGGAAAGTATCGAAGATCCATCCAGAATGTTCCCAGTTAATGATGCCCACGTAAAGAGATAGTAACCCCGAGTTTTGGAAACTAAAGCAGTATCAGAAATGTGGTAATGGTTCGAGTGTACGACAAACCGATGATCGCGTCGACCGGGACCATTTGTTGGGTCGTCGGAGCTAGGCTCGCGGCAAAGTGACAAAAGTGTATTTGTGGTGATGTTAGAGGTGTTTCCTCGTAGACTTGGATATAAGTATGTTGCGCAGGTATTTTCTGTGGCCAGGTATGGCAGGATTGTTTCGTAAGTATAGAAGTGAAGACTATCTTGGCGCGTATGTTTGAGACTTAGAATGAACATTCGGGACGAATGTTTCTAAGAGGAAGAATGTTATACCCGTAGTTCCCGGTATGTATGCGAGGGCGTGCGTGCGAGAATCGGAGAAAGATTGGAAAGGAAGAAAGAGGTGATTTTCCACGGAAAAGTTTCGGTTTTGTGAAGGAAAAAGGTTCGTTAATGGGAATTGGATTCCCAGTTTGGTATCGGACTTCGGAATATTAGAAAAATATGGAATTTTATTTTGGAAATGGTCACGTGGGGCCCACGGGAGAAATTTACGGTTTTGTAGGCCTACTTTGTTTTGAGATTTTGGCCATTGTGGATATTTTCGAAGATGTTTTATTTTGGGCCAATAGGAGGGTGACACGTGTCACCGCCTAGTGGCTTAGCGAATGGCATTTGTGCACAACACCGGTTAAGTCGTTTTTCGGCGAAACGTTTTACATAACTTGCGAGAGGAAAATTCGGCTATGTCTTTTCTTATTTTTGCGGATTTTTCCGAGAGGCGGAACATTTTGGACCAACGAGAGAGGCGGCACTGCACCTCTCGTTGGTGGGCAAAGTGGGCGACTTGGACGATTTGGGGTGTCAGTGGTAGATATTTTGGTAGATATTTGTGAGGTTTTAAGGAGTAGGGACTAGGGGCACTTGGGCATATCTTGGCCCTACACTTGTGTAGCACTTGGCTAGATCTTGGCCATTGGTTGGCCTTGGCTTGTAGTATAAATACCCTCCTTTGATGAACTTCTTCATCCATAAATTTGCCTAAGTCTTGAAAGCTCTCCTTCTCCCTCCCTTGTGTTGAGTTCGGCCAAGGGCCTCCCCTTGTGGTAGAGCACCCACTCTAGGGTGCTAGCCGAGTGTACCCACTGCTAGTTGCTTTCGTATGATACCCCTTTGTGGTGTAGAAATACTCTCTAAAGTATTGTTATAATGCCCAAATTACCTTAGCCGTATACCTTGTTGTATTCTAAGGTTATACCTATCTGAAAAGCCGTAAATACTATTATACTTCCCGTCGATCCAAAACCGAAACCACAGGAAAATCTCCATAGTCCGTTGGAGTATTGTGTAGAAGTTGGTTAGAACTTCTAAGGGTGGTTTAGAGCGGGTTGGGCGCTCGGAGTTGGAGCTAAACGATTGCCGGGATCGACTTTATACTTGGATAATTATGGGCTTATCGAGGTAAATATCTTGTCCTATTGTAATTGGAAATTACATGTTGTTAGAATATATAGTTGAAGTATACTATATATAGAATCAACGTGGTTAGTTGGCAATGTCTTTTGACTTAAGCCCAAGAATCGAATCGTATTCAGATGAGACTTGTGTAGTATTACTGTGTAGTAGAATTGTAACAGTTCGGTTTAGATGTATAACCCCCCCTGGTTGGCTTGGTAGCCGGCCACGTTAGAGGATGATATTTACGCTGTTTGTGCGGGAGAGTCTTTGCCAATTTTGGTAGAATGTTCTGCGATAAGGTCTAAATGTTAATAAAGCGCCTTGTGGCCTTATAGGTTGAAGTACTACGTGTGGCGCGTTACTTGGCTTAAGGAGTAGCGACGGTTGGGAGTACTTGGGCGTTTTGCTATTAGTCGATACTCGTCGCGAGGTATGTGAACCTCTTCCTATCTCTTCTAGCATGATATGTGTGAACTATGTAGTACGGTAGACGTACATGTACTAAATGTATTTGATTGGTGTAAAACATAAAGTGTTATAACGGCTTTATGGGAAGTTGGTTATAACGGCTTTATGTTGGTAAGAAAATACATGTGGTTTTTAAAGGTAATCGATTTGAACTATAATCGGCTTGTTATGTGTTAATAAAGAACTTGAAGTATTTCAAAAGAGTTTTGAATCATTTTGAGAGAAGAAGTAATGATTTGTTTTGAAAACTTAAGAGTTATACTAGCTTTATGGAAAGTTAGGTATAACGTCTTAAGAATGTTTTACTGATTTTGGAAATCAGAATGTGTATCGACAAAACCACTGCAGCGTTAATAAAAGGAAATGTTTTGACAGATTAAGTATTATTAAAACCAGTAGAAACTTCCATCTGCATAGAAGCTAAGATGAGACAAAATGATATTTCCTAGATCATGGCTGTTGTAATAAGATTGTTGTAAACAAGAATATCCTACTCACATATAAGACTTATGTTTCTCAGATAGTTTAAAAGAGAATTATATTCTTAAATGAATAAGACTATGAACTATGAAACCTTTCTAAATAAGAAACATGAACATTTGAAATTAGGCAAACTTGGACGTTTGGAAAATAATGTTGTTACTTGAGTTTTACAAAGAGAAGTGTTTTGATTTACTTCAAAAGATAATCACTCTATTTTCATATACTACGTTATTGTGTGACTTTTGTGAAAGTAACGTATCTTTTAAAGAGTTAATGTATGAAGTACTTTGGGGATAAAACCCCGAACTTGTTAGCATATAGTAGAAAGTACCTTGTGTGTATAACTTGATTGTGTTGGTTTGTGATAGCCTTGTAATACTTTCTTGTTGATTTGATAAGTAAACATGCTAGGATGCTACGTGTGTTAGTATCTTGTGATGTTTGTGTAAAGGGGTTTTTCCTTTGTTGTGCTTATGTTGTTTAACGATAAGCTGTTATGATAGTATTATACATCACTCATCTCTTGAGATGATTCCGGGGGTTAAGCTGCCCTCCGATGCGGGGTAGACTCAGGCGGGTCGATGGACCTATGATTCGAGACTACCTCATGCGGGTCCAGGGGGCCTATGCGGAACTGCGGGAGTTCCAGGTTAGGATGCGGCCCTTGTGGTCATGCGGTCCTTGTGGCCATGCGGACGGCGAGTCCAGGACGCTGCCGGGGAGTAGCTACCCTCGATGCGGGCCGATCTGATTGGCCTATGCGGAGCTGCGGAAAGTTCCAGGGCTAGACGCGCACATTAGATACTGCGGGCAAGTGGTCAGCTTTGATCATGTGACGGTCTAGACAGATCTTATGATACAGTTCATGACCTTGTTGGTACTGTGGGTGTTAGTAGTCGGCTATGCCTTCGTACTTACCATGTACGTGTTATTATAGCGCACGTGGGACACGGTGTTCATGTGTTCCTTGGTGCTTTTATATCATAAAGCTATGGCGGTGAGGAAGGTATTCCACGGGCATGATTGATGTTGTGGCGTGAGACCCATTGTTATATTTGAGTGATGACTTGAGGCGTGAGTCCCCGACTTGACATATCGCTTATTATTGTGATCGTAGTTTGGTTATCATACATGTCTCTGCTTTATAGACTATTATGATTTCATTTACGATATTTTTAGTTTCACATACTGCATTTTTGTTATCGACCTCCTTGAGGCTGCGTTCATGCCGCAGTAAAGGTACACCATCATTGATCCTCGCTCTTAGGGTCACGATTGCGTTTGGTAAAGCTCCGTTGCTCGGAGGCTTATCGATGGTATAGTTCCTGTTGTTGTAGGTGTTTACATTCAGGGTATGGCGGGGCCCTGTCCGCCATTGTTGTCGTATAATTTCTTAGAGGTCCGTAATCTTGTTGTGGCGTGGTTTGTAAAAAGGATTAAAACTGTTCATGTTGGAAAAAGTCGTTATTTATATTTATGCCGAAAGGCAAGTTTTTCTCAGATTATTGTTTCATATTTCATAATATGTCTTGTATTGTTTTATGTTCCGCTGATTACTCTGATGTTGTATCACTAGGGTGCCCGGGGTAAGGCACCAGTCACGGGCCCGGAATCGGGTCGTGACACCTATAATGGCCATAATACGTCCATTAACCTTTAGCTTCGAACGTAGAATATTCTAAGTGCAAAGTCACTAAATTCTACGGAAAATCGGACAGCACTTCCTTTGTTTCTACATACTTTGCCACCTTTTTCAAGGCCGAATTCAATAACCAAACACGCCACATTTAAGGCCCAACAATTCAGCTAACCAAAGGGGATTACACGCCTTAATAGGACGTGTAAAATTCTGCCCCAAAACCATACCAAAACAGCCCCTAAAACAGTCCATAATTACTATAACGAGGGTGGAATGTGAGGCCTTTCAACGCCTTTCCACACCCTTATTCCTTCGGGGTTTTCATTAGCAATCTACTACATTAAACATGAAATATAGCGGCTGATTTTCCAGCATACAACACGTCTAAAGCAGTCCCTAAAAACTGCACGACAATATCCAACAAATTCCATTTACACCAAATCTGTCCCAAATCGGTTTTTGCCCCAAAAAATGGCTCAAACGCTTTTTATTCTTCATTATTTTTAACACAAGTTCATCCATACATTATAACAATAAGTAATATCCAATTACTTTAAAAGAAGAAGGACTTTTACCTTATTTTTTGCCCAAAAACGCCCCAAAACAGTCCGGTCTTTATTGGTCCGCAGTTTTCGTTACGCTCCACTTCTTCAAGTTCCAATCACATATATGTATCCCCTACAACCTTAGGATCAACTTCTCTTCACGTTTCTTCCAAAAGTCGGAAAACCCTAGGGTTTCATTCTATTTTCGGCCCAACCTAGATTTAGGGGTTAAGGGTGCTTAATCTTGGAAAGAAAATACTTTGATCTTGATCTTGTCTTTGGATATGGGGATTTCGAATTGCTCTAGGTTTTTGGAGAGATGAGGGTTTGTATGGATGAATATCTTTTGTTCTAAGTCTTCAAGACTTATCTATATAAAGGTGTGTGGAGTCTTCACAAGACAAGTGGGGAGGGCACTTGCTAACCTCCTATTGGCCAAGTATTTCTTCACAAAATATTTCATCCACACTTAGTTATTTTTCATCCCATTTCGATGGACATGTAACATAGTATACCACTGTTCCGTGTCGGGGAACGAGGGCTTGACGCGATTGTGGGTCGGGTTGAGGACGTGATACGGGTCAACCCGTAGCCCGGATTAAGGTGGGGTCAGTTCTGGGTGGTCCCGCCAGGTGGTAGGGTCACGAGGATGCTAGGCCCAAGTTTGTATGATCATCGTATGAGTTCGTGGACGCGTTCGACCAGAAGCGGTTCGTAAAGGCCGGGAATGGCCTTAAGGAAGTTTGAGGTTAGTAAGATGACCAAGTTTGGAGGTAGTGACTCCAGAGATTTTTGGGAACGGAAGTAATGACTGAAGTATGGTACGTACTGGGAGAGTTCAAGTGTTCGAGAAGGGCACGACGAGTAAGGAAGGAAGAGAACGTGTGTTATTTCGTGGCCAAGCTGTGGCGTTGACAACTTGTTAGAGGAACTTCATCGATATCCGTCTTGAGAAGGAACATTCGGGACGAATGTTTCTAAGGAGGGGAGAATGTTATACCCCGTATTCTCGGTATGTATGTGAGGACGTGCGTCACGAGCGGCGTAAAATTGGAAAGGAAGAAAGAGGTGATTTTTCCACGGAAAAAGTTTCCTGTTTGTAAAGAAAATGTTCGTTGATGGGAATTGGGTTCCCAGTTTGGAATTTGGGCTTCTTAGATTATATTAGAATTATGGAATTTTATTTTGGAAATGGTCACGTGGGCCCACGGAGAAATTCTGATTTTGTGGGCCCACTTTGTTTTCGAGATTTTGGCCATGGTGGATATTTTTCGGAAGACGTTTTTTTGAGGGCCAATAGGAGGGTGACACGTGTCACCCCCGCCTAGGTGGCTTGGCCGAATGACATTTGTGCACTGGCCTTTGGTTAAGTCGTTTTTGACGAAACGTTTTACATAACTTGCGAGGGGAAAATTCCGGCTATGTCTTTTCTTATTTTTGCGGATTTTTCCGAGAGACGAAACATTTTGGACCAACGGGAGGGTGACATGTGTCACCTCACAATGAGACAAGTGGGCACTTGGCGATTGGAGGGGCAAGTTGTGGTAGATATTTGTGTAGATATTTGTGAGGGTTTTAAGGAGTAGGGACTAGGGTGCACTTGGCTTGATCAAGGCCATACACTTGCCTTGCACATGGCTTGATCTTGGCCATTGGTTGGCCTTTGGCTTTCTATAAATACCACTCTCTCAAGACTTCATTCGTCCAAAAATCTTCCAAGTCTTGAAACCCCTCCTCCTCTTGTTGACTCGTCCAAGAGCCCTCTCCCCTTAAAATTGGCCTTGGCGAAACCCTCCTCTTCCCCTTGAGGTGTGGCGAGAGGTACTACCTCTCCCTTTGTGGTCTTAGTGGGTACCCCACTAGCCTAGTTGTTTTCGTATAATACCCTCCTTGTGGTATTGAAATACTTCTCCTAGTATTGTTATAATGCCCAAAATACCTTAGCCTTGTACCTTGTAGTATTCCAAAGATACCTCTATACGTAGAGTCCGGAAATACTACCTTTTGTCCTTTTAGTCTCAACCGAAACCCTAAGGAAATCTTCATAGTTGGTTGAAGTATTTGAGTAGAAGTTGGTTAGAACTTCTAAGGGTTGTTTGGAGCGGATTGGAGCGCACGGAGTAGGAGCTAAACCTTGCTCAGGATCGACTTTTATCTCGGATAATTTTGGGCTTGTCGAGGTAAATATTCTTGTCCCCTTATTGTAATTGGAGATTACATGTTGTAGGATTATATAGTTGAAGTATACTATATATAGAACTGAACATTATTGTGGCAATGTCTTTTGACTTAAGCCTGAAGAATAAAGAACTGAACTGTATTTACATAGGACTGTATTGCAGTAGACTTGTGTAGTATTACTGTGTAGAATTGTACACGTCCGGTTAGACGTGTAAACCCCCCCCCCCCCCTGGTTGGCTTGGTAGCCGGCCTCGATAGAGGAGGAGATTTACGCTGTGGCGGGGAGAAGTCTTCAATTTTCTGTAGAAAAATGGGAACTTGTGTTTTGGGGTTAATAGACGTTTGTGACCTTTATAGGTGAAAGTACTAAGAGTAGCGTATTCTACTCGAGGAGTGGAAAGGGCTAGCAAGGTTGTAGTACTTGGAGCATTTTGCTTATTGTCGATAAATCGCCGCGAGGTATGTGAACCTCTTCCTATCTTTTCTAGCATGATTGTTGTGAACTATGTAGTACGGTAGACGTACATGTGCTAAGTGATTTGGTTGGTTTAAAACATAGGGTGTTATAATAGCTTTATGGGAAGTTAGTTATAACGACCTTATGTAAGTGAAAATGGTTTACTGATGTTAGAAGTTAAGACTTGATCTTATAAGATAAGAGACTTAACTTATTTGTTTTAATGTGGATGTTTGTGTGAAACCTCATTCGTGAGTAATGAGTACTTGGTTTTTAAAGGGATAATGTTTCTTGATTTCGAATCGAATGTGTATCGACAGACCAACTGCGGCGTTAATAAAGGAAAATGTATTGAATAATGATGTGTTGTATTAAAACCAGTAGAAACCTCCATCTGCATAGAAGCTAAGATAAGACAAAATGATATTACATTTTCTAGATCATGGTTGTTGTAATAAGATCGTTATAAACAAGAATAAACTACTCACATATATGACATATGTTACTCAATTGTTTTAAAAGAGATTAAGACTATGAGTTATGAAACCTTTCTAAAATAAGTGACTTGAGCATTTGAAAATGAGAAGCTTGAGTAATTGAAACTAGGCAAAGCTGGAACTTAGGAAAAGAATGTTGTTACTTGATTTTGTAAAGGAATGTGGGTTGGTCATTCTAATACTACTGTATCGGGTGACTTTTATAAAAGTAATGGATCTCTTTTAAAAGAACTTAATGTATGTAGTACTTTGGGATTAAAAACCCGACTTTGGCATAAAATGAAAGTACTTTGAGTTGTGTGAAACTTGCCTATGCTTGTTGTTGTGAAACTTGCCTATGCTTGTTGGTGTAAAACTTGCTATGCTTGTTGTTGTGAAACTTGCCTATGCTTGTTGTTGTGAAACTTGCCTATGCTTGTGATGATAGCCTTTGTTGTGCAAGTGTGGTATTTCGTATTACCGCTCTCGATAGAGGCGGCCGACTTATTGAGAACTTACTTGGACGCGTCTTTGGCGTGATGGAGAATTCCACGTATGTTTCCATTTTGATTACCGTCTTGTTGTTGATGTCACATGGACATGTCTACACCGTCGCAGATTCCGGCACGCCACGCGGTCGTTGATTACCCGATATATTGTTATTGTGGTTACATGGACATGTCTACACCGAGGTAGAATTCCGGCATGTGGCCACGCGCAGGTTGATCACCCAAGATATTATTGTTGATGTCACACGACGCGTTCACCGAGGTAGAATTCCGGCATGTGGCCACGGGCATTGGTATTATTGCATCATGGACATGTCTACACCGACGCAGAGTCCGGCACGCGCCACGATGCGAACATGATTGATGTTGTGGGCGAGACCCATAGTTATATTTGAGTGATGACTTGAGGCGTGAGTCCTCGATCGACATGACTGCTTTTATGTTGTGAACTGTAGTTTGGTTATCATACATGTCTCCTGCTTTGTATAGACTAGTATGATTTCATTACGATTTTTACGCCACATACTGTACTGGTCAGATCGACCTCCTTCTGGTCGTTTGTCACACCCCAAAATCGCCCGTGGATCGTGCCTTACCTCGCACCCTAGTGATAGATACATCAGAGAAAATCAGCTGAACATAAAACATGATTCATTTACCAAGAGATATAATAAATAAACAGGCCAACCAAAACGGTTGCCTTCAGTATATACATAAAACCTGAACAGTTTAATCCTTTTACAACCCCGCCCACAACAAGATTACATGCACTCTAAGATATACAATGACTATGACGGACAGGCCCCGCCATACCCTGAATGTACAAGAACCTACAACTCGTGGAACACCCACCAAAGATAAGCCTCCGAGAAACGGAGCTTCAAATGCTACTGAATCGTGATCCTATGAGCGAGGATCCACGGCCGATGTACTTACCATGCAGATGAACGCAGCCCCAAGGAGGTCGATAACAGTACCAAGTATGTGAAATCTGCATAATATCAGAATGAAATCATACTAGTCTATATAAAGCAGAGACATGTATGATAACCAAACTACGCTCACAACATAAACAACTATCACTCCGATATAACTATGGGTCTCACGCCCACAACATCAATCAGTTCGCATTATGGCGCATGCCCCGAATCGCGACGGTAGACATGTCCATGATGCAACAATAATACCAATGTCCCATGGCCACATGCCCCGGACTGCAGATCGGTGTAGACATGTCCATGTGACTCAACAACAAGACAAAGAATCCAGATGGAAGCATACCCGCGCGCTACGATCGTGTCGATATGTCCAAAGGGAAACAATAAGACAACTTTCCAAATGGACGATACCCGCAGCGCTACGATCGTGTCAGATGTCGAGGGAAACAATAGACAAAGATTCCAAATGGACGATACCCGCGCGCTACGATCGTGTCGATATGTCCAAAAGGAAATCACAAGGCGATAATCAAATGGAAACATACCCGCGCGCTACGATCGTGTCGAGATATCCAAAGCGATTAACCACAAGACCTTAACCAAAATGGAAGCATACCCGCGCTACGATCGTGTCGTGATGTCCAAAGCGATTAACAACAATAATACTATCAACGCGAACGCATCTGCGGAATTTCTCCGCCACCACGCAAGACGCCCAAGTAAGTTCTCAACGATCAACCGACTTCTATCGAGAGACGCCAGAACACGTAAACACAACGCTTGTACAATAAAGGCTATCATCACAAGCATAGGCAAGTTTCACAACAACAAGCATAGGCAAGTTTCACAACAACAAGCATAGGCAAGTTTCACACAACTCAAAGTACTTTCATTTTATGCCAAAGTCCGGGTTTTTAACCCCAAAGTACTACATACGTTAAGTTCTTTTAAAAGAGATCCATTACTTTTATAAAAGTCACCCGATACCCGTAGTATTAGAATGACCAACCCACCTTCCTTTTCAAAATCAAGTAACAACATTCTTTCCTAAGTTCCGGTTGCCTAGTTTCAATTACTCAAGCTTCTCATTTTCAAATGGTTTCATAGTTCCCAAACTTAATCACTGATTCCTTTTAGAACAATTGAGTAACATATGTCATATACGTGAGTAGTTTATTCTTGTTTATAACGATCTTATTACAAAGACCATGATCTAGAAATGTAATATCATTTTGTCTCATCTTAGCTTCTATGCGGATGGAGGTTTCTACCGGTTTTAATACAATACATCATTATTCAATACATTTTCCTTTGTTAACGCCGCAGTGGTCCTGTCGATACACATTCCGATTCCCAAATCAAGAAACATTATCCCTTTAAAAACCAAGTACTCATTACTCACGAATGAGGTTTCACACAAACATCCACATTAAAACAAATAAGTTAAGTCTCTTATCTTATAAGATCAAGTCTCTTAACTTCTAACATCAGTAAACCATTTTCACTTACATAAGGTCGTTATAACTAACTTCCCATAAAGCTATTATAACACCCTATGTTTTAAACCAACCAAATCACTTAGCACATGTACGCTCACCGCACTACATAGTTCACAACAATCATGCTAGAAAAGATAGGAAGAGGTTCACATACCTCGCGACGATTTATCGACAATAAGCAAAATGCTCCAAGTACTACAACCTTGCTAGCCCTTTCCACTCCTCGAGTAGAATACGCTACTCTTAGTACTTTCACCTAAAAAGGCCACAACTTCTATTAACCTCAAAACACAAGGTTCCATTTCTCTACAGAAAATTCAAGAAGACTCTCCCGCAACAACAGAAATCACCTCCTCTATCGAGGCCGGCTACCAAGCCAACCAGGGGGGGGGTTTACACGTCTAACCGGACGTGTACAATGCTACCCAGTAATACTACACAAGTCTACTGCAATACAGTCCTATGTAAATACAGTTCAGTTCTTTTCTTTATTCTTCAGGCTTAAGTCAAAAGACATTGCCGCAGTACTAAGCTTAGTTCTATATATAGTATACTTCAACTATATATTCAACAACATGTAAATTCCAATTACCAATAGAGGGACAAGATAATTACC
This sequence comes from Przewalskia tangutica, assembly GCA_029844215.1. Taxonomy (NCBI): domain Eukaryota; kingdom Viridiplantae; phylum Streptophyta; class Magnoliopsida; order Solanales; family Solanaceae; genus Przewalskia; species Przewalskia tangutica. Next base: position 18,384,881 of record CM056740.1, read on the forward strand.
TCGATAAGCCCATAATTATCCAAGTTAAATGTCGATCCTTAGCAACGTTTAGCTCCAACTCCGGGTGCTCCATCCCGCTCCAAACAACCCTTAGAAGTTCTAACCACCTTCTACCTAAATACATCAATCAAACAAGGAAGATTTCCTTAGGGTTTCGGTTTGAGACCAAAGGGACAAAAGGTAGTATTTCCGGGCTCTACGTATAGAGGTATCTTTGGAATACTACAAGGTACAAGGCTAAGGTATTTTGGGCATTATAACAATACTTGGAAGACAACTTTCTACCACGGGGGGGGGAGGGGTACCTCACGAAAACACTCCAAGCTAGGGGGTTTCGCCAAAGGGCCTTGACAAGGAGTGGGAACTCTCGGTTCAAGGCCTCACAAAGGTGGTGGGAGTTGGACGAGAGCCAACAAGAGGAGGAGAGGCTTTCAAGACTTAGACAGTGAGGAGTGAATGAATAAGTCTTCACAAGAGAGTGGTATTTATAGCAAAGCCAAAGGCCAACCAATGGCCAAGATCTAGCCAAGTGCTACACAAGTGTAAGGCCAAGATCAAGCCAAGTGCACCCTAGACCCTACTCCTTAAAACCTCACAAATATCTACACAAATATCTTGCCCAACCCTATCTCCCAATCGTCCCACGTGTCGCCCACCTTGCCCACCAACGAGGTGCTGCGCCGCTCTCGTTGGTCCAAAATGTTCCGCCGCCGAAAAATCCGCAAAAACAAAACGACATAGCCGAATTTTCCTTCGCAGTTACGCAAAACGCTTCGCCGAAAAACGACTCCAACCGTGTCAGGCACAAATGTAAAATCGCCAAGGGTGCCACACGGGGTGACACGTGTCGCCCCGATTCGCCTGAATATTTCGTCTCCAAAATATCCAATTTACCGAAATCTCAAAAACAAAGCGGGCTACAAAACAGAATTTCTCCCGTGGGCCCCACGTGACCATTTCCAAAATAAAATCTCAAAATTCTAATATAATCTATGAAGTCCAAATACCAAATCTGGGAATCCAATTCCCATTAACGAACCTTTTTCTTCACAAAACCGAAACTTTTCCGTCAAAAACTCACATCTTTCTTTCTTTTCAAAATTTTCACAGTACTTCGCACGCACGCCCTCGCATACATACCACGGAACTATGGGTATAACATTCTCCTCCTTAGAAACATTCGTCCCGAATGTTCCTTCTCAAGACGGATATCAAGAAGCATCTTGCAACAAAATTGCCCACGCCACATCTCGCCAACGAAATAACACACGCTTTCCTCCTTCCTTACTCGCCGTGTCTTCTCGAACACTTGAATTCTTCTAGTATACGCACCACACTTCAGTCATCGCCTGATTCCCAAAACCTTGGAGTCACGACCTCCATACTTGGTCATCTTACTAGCCTTATTATCCCCGTAGGCCATTCCCGGGATTCACGTACGATTCTGGTCGAACACTTCCACCAACTCATACGATGGTCGTAAAAACTAGGGCCTAGCATCCTCGTGACCCTACCACCGCGGACCACCTAACCGACCCCACCCCAAACCGGGTTACGGTTGACCCGCAAATGGTCCTCAACCCGACCCCCAACCGCGCTAAACTCTTGTTCCCGATCCGAACAATCTTACTAATTCACATCACGAAAGCTACCACTTCCATCTCACACTACCCACTGACTCATCACACGATAAATCCCACGTATACTACTCACCCTTATAAAGGTCAAACATAAAACGAATCTTATACTCAAGACGACCTTACCTCTAAGGTCTCGATGTGAAATAGTCTAAGGTTCACACTTACCATGCCCCCATACGTAACCTTCCAACTAACCATGTATTCTAACTCACACATATCACAATGCTATCCGCATAGCACACAATAATGAGATCATCATAACAAGCATACCAAAACTCTAGAGGGTTAAGGATATACCCGAGCTACCGCTCCACTCTAATCATAGGCCCACTCGCAGGCGCATAGCAGTAGGCGTGATGAACCAGCCACAGATCCCGGCCGAGTCGTAACATCCGCGCTTCCCTTGGTCGGACAGTTCCTCGCAAATGGCCCCGCTGGCCGGATGCAAAACAAACTCCCAATCTATCACGACACTCTGCAAAATGTAGTCTACCACAATGTTCAAAACGAGGTATGGGTGGCTTCACCGTTAACACCCCGCTCTGCGAAAATCTGAACCTCGAGCCCCGACCGCTCTCGAAGACGGTGGAGGACCACTGCACGGTGGGGTATATAACTAGCTCGCGAGGCGGTCCGCCTCGAAAGCCACCAGGACCTCGCCGCCCGCCCTCTTCTCGCTGATCCAGTCATTCCGTCGACCTCCGTGCCTCACATCCTAGCGCATGAGCTCGCACGCGCAATGTCCATGCCCTACCAAGAGCTACTCCCGAACATGCCTCGACATGTAATCATCGAGCCCAGAACATATCGGCACTCGATCCTCCATACTAGCTACCAACGCTGACGTCTGGCCAATGAGTCGAACTCACATTGTACTCCCGAACCGCACGCCCGCCTTTAAGCATCAAAATCATTTACCGCGTTCTCCTCATCCGCGGAGGCAAGAAGTGCGTGAGGAAAGCCCCAAAACTCATCCCATACCGCTGGAGGTGCATGCTCTCCCGAAAGCTCCCATGAATCAAACCAATCGATCGCGTATCACGCACCGATGCGAACCAAAGGTCACAGACTGGTTTCAAGCCTCGATCACCCGCATGATCCGTCAGAATCGCCGATGAACTCCTGCGATCATCCTCGTGCCTCGACCCATAAAACTCGCGCTACAACTCGTAAAGTCCCGTAGCCTCAAACTATCTCGCCGGGGTGAACCATCGTGCTATCGAATCTGAACCACGTGATCCAAATTTATCTCATATCCGCCACGACTCGCCAATAATCGCCATCTCTCGCGACCCATCTCCCCGCCTGCATCGACCTGAGGCTCAGTATCAGAGTCTCAGCAGCCCACGCCGCGCTTTAAACTCGCTGCGCCGGGCGGCCGCTAAACTCGGGCCTAAGCACTGCCTCAGTATCGACCGCTCGCGCCGAACTCCTCTCAGATCTCACTAGCAGCCTCCTCGCTTGCCCTTCGGCTCTGGTTGCTCGCGGAGGCATAATCGTAAAACGAGATACGCCGAGGGTCCAACTCATAACACGCCTCTAAGGCACGATCTCGTAATGAGAAGAAATGGAAACTAATCCTAAATGTCTTATAGCCTCCCGACATAGATGTGGTGCACAACACACCGATAATCAAGACTCTACTAGACACGGTTCAGACACTTTCCGAGGATTAATCGCTTCGATACCACTTTGTCACACCCCAAAATCGCCTGGATCGTGCCTTACCTCAGGCACCCTAGTGATACATACATCGAGAAAATCAGCGAACATAAAACATGAGTCATTTAACAAGAGATATAATAAATAAACAAAGCCAACCAAAACGGTTGCCTTCGATATACATAAAACTCCGAATAGCTTTAATCCTTTTACAACCCCGCCCACAACAAGATTTCATGCACTTAAGATATACACGACTATGACGACAGGCCCCGCCATACCCCGAATGTACAAGAACCTACAACTCGTGGAACACACCAAAGATAAGCCTCCGAGAAACGGAGCTTCAAACGCTACCGAATCAGGATCCTAGCGAGGATCCACGACCGATGTACTCTACACGGTGATGAACGCAGCTTCGGCGAGGTCAAGACAGTACAAAGTATGTGAAATCAGATAATATCGTAGAATGAAATCATACTAGTCTATATAAAGCAGAGACATGTATGATAACCAAACTACAACATAAAACACAACATATAATATCACTCCAATATAACTATGGTCTCACGCCCACAACATCAATCAGTTCGCATTATGGCCGCATGCCCCTATCATCGGTGTAGACATGTCCATGATGCAACAATAATACCAATGTCCCATGGCCACATGCCCCGGACCAGATCGTGTAGACATGTCCACGTGACTCAACAACAAGACAAAGAATCCAGATGGAAGCATACCCGCGCTACGATCGCGGTCGTGATGTCCAAAGGGAAACAATAAGACAACTTTCCAAATGGACGATACCCGCAGCGCTCACGATCGTGTCGTGATGTCCAGAGGGAAACAATAGACAAAGATTCCAAATGGACGATACCCGCAGCGCTACGATCGTGTCGAGATGTCCAAAAGGAAATCACAAGGCGATAATCAAATGGAAACATACCCGCGCGCTACGATCGTGTCAAGATATCCAAAGCGACAACCACAAGACCTTAACCAAATGGAAGCATACCCGCGGCGCTACGATCGTGGTCGGTATGTCCAAAGCGATTAACAACAATAATACTATCAACGAACGCATCTGCGGAATTTCTCCGCCACCGCAAGACGCCCAAGTAAGTTCTCAACTACCAACCGACTTATCGAGAGACGCGAACACAGAAAACACAACGCTTGTACAATAAAGGCTATCATCACAAGCATAGGCAAGTTTCACAACAACAAGCATAGGCAAGTTTCACAACAACAAGCATAGGCAAGTTTCACACAACTCAAAGTACTTTCATTTTATGCCAAAGTCCGGTTTTTAACCCCAAAGTACTACATACGTTAAGTTCTTTTAAAAGAGATCCATTACTTTTATAAAAGTCACCCGATACCCGTAGTATTAGAATGACCAACCCACCTTCCTTTTCAAAATCAAGTAACAACATTCTTTCCTAAGTTCCGCTTTGCCTAGTTTCAATTACTCAAGCTTCTCATTTTCAAATGGTTTCATAGTTCCCAAACTTAATCACTGATTCCTTTTAGAACAATTGAGTAACATATGTCATATACGTGAGTAGTTTATTCTTGTTTATAACGATCTTATTACAAAATCATGATCTAGAAATGTAATATCATTTTGTCTCATCTTAGCTTCTACGCAGATGGAGGTTTCTACCGGTTTTAATACAACACATCATTATTCAATACATTTTCCTTTGTTAACGCCGCAGTGGTCCTGTCGATACACATTCGATTCCCAAATCAAGAAACATTATCCCTTTAAAACCAAGTACTCATTACTCACGAATGAGGTTTCACACAAACATCCACATTAAAACAAATAAGTTAAGTCTCTTATCTTATAAGATCAAGTCTCTTAACTTCTAACATCAGTAAACCATTTTCACTTACATAAGGTCGTTATAACTAACTTCCCATAAAGCTATTATAACACCCTATGTTTTAAACCAACCAAATCACTTAGCACATGTACGTCTACCGTACTACATAGTTCACAACAATCATGCTAGAAAAGATAGGAAGAGGTTCACATACCTCGCGACGATTTATCGACAATAAGCAAAATGCTCCAAGTACTACAACCTTGCTAGCCCTTTCCACTCCTCGAATACGCTACTCTTAGTACTTTCACCTAAAAGGCCACAACTTCTATTAACCTCAAAACACAAGGTTCCATTTCTCTACGTAAAATTCAGAAGACTCTCCCGCAACAACAGCGTAAATATCCTCCTCTATCGAGGCCGGCTACCAAGCCAACCAGGGGGGGGGTTTACACGTCTAACCGGACGTGTACAATGCTACCCAGTAATACTACACAAGTCTACTGCAATACAGTCCTATGTAAATACAGTTCAGTTCTTTTCTTTATTCTTCAGGCTTAAGTCAAAAGACATTGCCATAGATTAAGCTTAGTTGTATATATAGTATACTTCAACTATATATTCAACAACATGTAAATTCCAATTACCAATAGAGGGACAAGATAATTACCTCGATAAGCCCATAATTATCCAAGTTAAATGTCGATCCTTAGCAACGTTTAGCTCCAACTCCGGGTGCTCCATCCCGCTCCAAACAACCCTTAGAAGTTCTAACCAACTTCTACCTAAATACTTCAATCAAACAATGAAGATTTCCTTGTGGTTTCGTTTGAGACCAAAGGACAAAAGGTAGTATTTCCTGCTCTACGATAGAGGTATCTTTGGAATACTACAAGGTACAAGGCTAAGGTATTTTGGGCATTATAACAATACTGGAAGACAACTTTCTACCAAGTGGGGAGGGTACCTCACTAAAACACTCCAAGCTAGTGGTGTTTTCTACCAAAGGTCCTTGACAAGGAGGGAACTCTGTTCAAGGCCTCACAAAGTGGGTGGGGAGTTGGACGAGAGCCAACAAGAGGAGGAGAGGCTTTCAAGACTTAGACAAAGTGAGTGAATGAATAAGTCTTCACAAGGGAGGGGTATTTATAGCAAAGCCAAAGGCCAACCAATGGCCAAGATCTAGCCAAGTGCTACACAAGTGTACGGCCAAGATCAAGCCAAGTGCACCCTAGACCCTACGCCTTAAAACCTCACAAATATCTACACAAATATCTTGCCCAAACCTATCTCCCAATCGTCCCATGTGCCGCCCACCTTGCCCACCAATGAGATGGTGCCAAGTGCCGCCCTCTCGTTGGTCCAAAATGTTCCGTCGCTTGGAAAAATCCGCAAAAATACAAAACGACATAGCCGAATTTTCCTTCGCAACTTACGCAAAACGCTTCGTCAAAAATGACTCCAACCGTGTTGTGCACAAATGTAAAATCGCCAAGGGTGCCACATGGGGTGACACGTGTCGCCCCGATTCGCCTGAATATTTCGTCTTAGAAAATATCCAATTTACTGAAATCTCAAAACAAAGCTGCCACAAAATCAGAATTTCTCCGTGGCCCCACGTGACCATTTCCGAAAATAAAATCTCAAAATTCTAATATAATCTATGAAGTCCAAATACCAAATCTGGGAATCCAATTCCCATTAACGAACCTTTTTCTTCACAAAAAACCGGAAACTTTTCCGTCGAAAACTCACATCTTTCTTTCTTTTCAAAATTTTCTGCCGTACTCTCGTACGTACGTCCTCGCATACATACCCTAGAACTACGGGGTATAACAGCGTTCATGCCGCAGGTAGAGGTACATCGGTCGTGGATCCCCGCTCTTAGGATCACGTCAACAGATTGGGAAGCTCCGCTTTTCTGAGGCTTATCTTTTGTATGTGTTCCCGAGTTGTAGGTTCTTGTACATTGTGGTATGGCGGGGCCCTGTCCCGTCATAGTCATTGTAAATCTTAGAGGTCTGTAGTACTGTAAGGTGGTTGTAAAGGTTTAAACTGCTCGTGTTTTATGATATATCGGGCGCAACCGCTTTGGTTGCTTTGCTTATTATTATATCTCTTGTTTCATGACTCATGTTTTATTTTCCGCTGGTTTTCTCTGATGTTGTATCACTAGGGTGCCCGGGGTAAGGCACCAGTCACGGGCCCGAATTCAGGGTGTGACATTAAGTGATTAAGACTATGAACTACGAAACCCTTCGAAATTGAGAAACTTGAGTATTTGAAATTAGGCAAACTTGAACTTTTGGAAAAGAATGTTGTTACTTGACTTTAAGAAGGAAAGTGTTTTGGTTTAAAAAGAAGGGCATAATATTGCCTTAGTTGATTTTAAAAAGGAAAACATGGTATTATCTTAATCTATCTTAAAAGAGCGTTTAAATGTTATGGTCAATTCTACACCGCGTTCATGGGATGAACCGGGAATGTATTTCACACGACACCGCGTTCATGGGATGAACCGGGAATGTATTTCACACGACACCGCATTCATGGGATGAACCGGGAATGTATTACATACGATTCCTATCGAGTCCCATGAGATGGGCCGAGACATGTACGATTCCTATCGAGTCCCATGAGATGGGCCGAGACATGTGCGATACCTATCGAGTCCCATGAGATGGGCCGAGACATGTACGATTCCTATCGAGTCCCATGAGATGGGCCGAGACATGTGCGATACCTATCGAGTCCCATGAGATGGGCCGAGACATGTACGATTCCTATCGAGTCCCATGAGATGGGCCGAGACATGTGCGATACCTATCGAGTCCCATGAGATGGGCCGAGACATGTACGATTCCTATCGAGTCCCATGAGATGGGCCGAGACATGTGCGATTCCTATCGAGTCCCACGAGATGGGCCGAGACATGTATTCCATATGATTCATATCGAGTCCCATGAGATGGGCCGAGACATGTATTCCACACGATTCCACCTCGAGTCCCATGGGATGGGCCGAGACATGTTATACGTATCACACGATTTATACCTAGACTGCCGGCAGTGAGGAAGGAGTTCCACGCACGGTGAGGATGACTTTGAGGGCGTGAGTCCCTGACTTGACATGACTGTTTTTATGTTGTGAACTGTAGTTTTGTTATCATACATGTCTCCTGTTTTATTTTAGACTGTTATGATTTCATTTACAGTATTTCTCAGTTTCACATACTTGGTACCTGTTGTACTGACCTCCTTTGGGGGGATGCGTTCATGCCGCAGGTAGAGGTACATCGGTTGTTGATCCTCGCTCATAGGATCACATTTCAGCGTATTGGGAAGCTCCGTTTCTCCGGAGGCTTATCTTTTGGTATGTTCCCTGAGTTGTAGGTTCTTGTACATTCAGGGGTATGGCGGGACCGTCCGTCATAGTTGTTGTTACATTCTAGAGGTCCGTAGTAATCTTGTGGGCGGGGTTGTAAAGGATGAATCGCTCAAAAATTTCTGTATATATATGCAAGAAGGCAACCGTTTTGGTTGGCCTATTTTATTATCTTATCTCTTGTTTCATATCTGTATGTTTTATATTCCGCTGATTTCTCTGATGTATGACTACTTGGGTGCCCGGGTAAGGCACCAGTCACGGGCCCCGGAACGGGTCGTGACATGAAGAATCAATTAGGGTGTTTGACCTATAATTATAGAATTGTTTCTGAGAAACATAAACAGTTTCCTGTTTGGCCAACATTTATGCAAATTTACTAGAATATTATTTTTAATAGATTTAAAACTATTTAAAATATTATTTTCTATCATATGTTTCTAAAAATAAATATATCTTTACAATTAAATAATTTTAAAAAAAATTATTTAATTGTAACATTTAATCAAAAAATAATATTATATTGTACATAAGAAATGTAACGATAATATGATAGTCAATGACTCAAATATGTTCAAATCTACCCCGCCCTACCCACACCTACCCCACCCCATCCTCAAATTTCTATGTCATATTTTTTTACTTTTATAAAAATATGAATTTTTTTCTTCCCCCCTTACTCCCCCGCCATACCACCCAACCTCACCCCATGAGCTTAAGAAAACTCATACTCACATAACAAAGGGATCTTGTCCCCTGAACTGTAATAACAACCCATATAATAAAATAGGTAAGCCGGCAAGGCTGCCATTATATACACAAATAAAAAACGAGCTACAACTGTACACACGTCCAACCCACACATGACTACAGACCTCTAAGAGTATCACAGTAACTATGACGGGATATGGCTCTGTCGTACCCCTAAATATACATAAGCCTGTAACAGCAAAATTGTAGCAAAATGATAAGCCCCGGAACAATGGAGTTATCCCAAAAGCTGAGCAAAAATCCTAAGCTCGTGGATCACCAAACTGAGTACATATACCTGCGGTATTAACGCAATTTCCGTAGGGGTCGATAACAATGTATTAAGTATGTAAACATAAAGTATAGTAAATAAGATCATAATTGGCCAAACGATGACAGGGACAAGTATGAAAATCAAATACTAGATCCAACCGTGCCATATAAAATAAGATCCAATTGTACCTTGTAAAAATAGAGAGTCACCTGTGCCTTTTAAAAACTGAGAGTCATATCAAAATCATGGACGCCTGCCCATATACTTATCTATCACGACCCGACCCCTTGCCCGCGACTGGTGCCTGTTATACCCCGTAGTTCCAGGGTATGTATGCGAGGACGTACGTACGAGAATACGACTTTAAAAATGGAAAGGAAGAAAGATGTGATTTTTCGACGGAAAAGTTTCCGGTTTTTGTGAAGGAAAAAGGTTCGTTAATGGGAATTGGATTCCCAGATTTGGTATTCGGGCTTCTTGAATTATATTAGAATTTTGGAATTTTATTTCCGGAATTGGTCACGTGGGGCCCACGGGAGAAATTTACGGTTTTGTGGGGCCCGCTTTGTTTTTGAGATTTTGGCCATTATGGATATTTTCGGAAGATGAATTATTTTGGACGAATAGGAGGGCGACACGTGTCACCCCCCTAGGTGGCTTGGCCGATTTGAGCAAGACAAGTGGCAAGACAAGTGGCCTTGTCTTGCAAGATATTTTTGTGAAGACAAGTGGCTTGTGGGTCCCACCCACACTTGTCCCCAATCTCAACCACACACTTGCCTTCATCCTATCCCTTGGTTGTCCTATATATGCACCCTTAGTTGATGAAATCTTCCACACTTAGAGAATGCAAGACTTGAGAAATATTTTCCCTCTCCTCCTTCACTTGTCGTCGAACACACCCCCCCCTAACCAAACCTTGTCCAATAATTCCTAAACTCTTAAGTGTTCTTCCCTAGTTTATTAGGAAGACTCTTAACCAAAAGTTAGAAAAGATTTCACATCCCTTGCCTTAAAAAGACACATTGGCCGAGAGCTCTTGGAGGAAAAATCTAGGTGTTCTTCACTTGTTTGAGTTGGTTCTTGAAGAGATGATGGTTAGGAGCTTAGGGTGATTTGTGGTGGGTTTGTACGCAAAGATTGGAGCTAAGACTTGCTTGGATCGACATTAAGTTCTTGGATAGATTTTGGGCTATTTGAGGTAGTGAATCTTAACCTCTTTGTGATTTGGTCATTATACATATATTATAAGTATATTATGAGTATGTAATATATGGAGTAAAGTTTGGAAGAGTTGGATCTTGTTAACTTGTTAAAAGAAAGGATTGGCCGCTTGCCATTAAAATGGTAAAACGTATCTTACTTGTGAAGAAGTAATTAACAAGTAACTATAACTTATATTAAGAATGGAAATATAAGTTGGATGACTAATGAGTAATTGGATAAGTAAAATGGACAAAGTTGCCAAGGACCCCAACTTAAGGATCAGATTTACTTGGACCGTATTTACTTTGGATCGTATTTACATTCGACCGTATTTACATTTCATTAAGGGAAGATTTTTCAATCGCGTTCGCTTGGGCGTGTGATCCCCTTTACTTATTGTTATGAAGGCGTGATAGTAAACCGCGTTACGGTTGGCGCGTAATCCCCTTCTTTTACTTATTGTTGTTATTAATGCGTGATAGTAAACCGTTACCGCTTGGGCGTGTAATCCCTTCTTTATGTTATTTAATTATTACGCCTTATATATATATATGGTATATATATTACTTATTCGCCTTGGAGAAAGATGGAAAAGTTAGTAAAAGCGAGTGAAGTTATTACTAATTTTCCTTAGAATTAGAGTGCTTTTATTGGTATAAGTCTTAAATGGTGATAAAGGTTTGATAAAAGTACTATGACCATTTTAGGAGTGGAGTACTACGTGTGGCGTGATCTACTTGGCTTGGGAGTAGCCGACGGTTGAAGTACTTGAGCGTTTTGCTATTTGTCGATAATCGTCGCGAGGTATGTGAACCTCTTCCTATCCTTTCTAGCATGATGTTTTGTAACTATGTAGTGCGGTAGACGTCATGTGCTAAATGAGTTTGGTTGGTTCAAAACATAGGGTGTTATAATAGCTTTATGGGAAGTTAGTTATAACGACTCTATGTAGGTAAAAGAATGGGTTATCGATTGTAGAAGTTAAGAGACTTGATCTTGAAAGATAAGAGACTTAACTTATTTGACTTGATATGAATTTTGTTAAAGTTGTGAAACCTCATTCGTGAGTAATGAGTACTTGGCTTTTAAAGAATAATGTTTTACTGATTTCGGAAATGAGAATAAGTATCGATCAAACCTTGCAGCGTTAACAAAGGAAATGTATTGACTAATTGTTATTAAAACCAGTAGAAACCTCCATCTGCATAGAAGCTAAGATAAGACAAGATTGTATTACATTTCTTAGATCATGGTCAGTAATAAGATTGTTATAAACAAGAATAAACGGCTCACACATAAGACTTATGTTACTCAATTGTTTTAAAAGAGATTAAGACTATAAGTTATGAAACCTTTCTAAAATAAGAGACTTGAGCATTTGAAATTAGGCAAACTTGAACGTTTGGAAAATAATGTTGTTACTTGATTTTACAAAGGGAAGTGTTTTGGTTTACTTAAAAAGATAGTCACTCTATTTTTCATACTACGGATATCGTGTGACTTTTGTGAAAGAAACGGATCTTTTAAAAGGAGTTAATGTATGTAGTACTTTGGGGTTAAAACCCGGTTTTGTTGTAAATATAAGTCCATGAGTATGTTGAACTTGCCTATGCTTGTGGTGATAGCCTTTGATGTGCAAGTGTTGTATTTACGCTACCGCGTCTCTCGATGGAGGGCCGGCTGATTTGTTATGTATGATTCTTTATCGAGTCCCATGGGATGGGCCGAGACACGTATTCCACCTGATTCTTTATCGAGTCCCATGAGATGGACCGAGACACGTATTCCACCTGATTCTTTATCGAGTCCCATGAGATGGACCGAGACACGTATCCCACCTGATTCTTTATCGAGTCCCATGAGATGGGCCGAGACACGTATTCCACCTGATTCTTTATCGAGTCCCATGAGATGGGCCGAGACACGTATTCCACCTGGTTCTTTATCGAGTCCCATGGGATGGGCCGAGACACGTATTCCACATGATTTATACCTAGACTGCCGGCAGTGAGAAAGGAGTTCCACGGGCATGAGGGATGACTTTGAGGGCGTGAGTCCCTGACTTGACATGACTACTTTTATGTTGTAAACTGTAGTTTGGTTATCATACATGTCTCCTGGTTTATATAGTATCGCCATGATTTCATTTACTGATTTCGCCACATACTGCAATTGTCTCGACCTCCTTGGGCTGCGTCATGCCGCAGTAGGTACATCGGTTGTGGATCCTCGCCATAGGATCACAGCTCAGCGTGTTAGGAAGCCCCGTTTCTGAGGCTTATCTTTTGTATGTTACCACGAGTCCATGGGTTCTTGTACATTGTGGTATGGCGGCCCTGTCCCGTCATAGTTGTTGTCACTTCTTAGAGGTCTGTAGTACTGTTGTGGGCAGAGTTTGTAAAAAGGATAACTGTTTGGGTTTTTATGTATTGTACAGAAGGCAACTGTTTTGGTTGGCCTGTTTATTTATCATGTCTCTTGTTTCATGTTTATGTTTTTATTTCCGCTGATTTTCTCTGATGTTGTATCACGAGGGTGCCCGGTAGGCACGATCCACGCCCCGGTTGGTCGTGACAAAAGTGGTATCGAGCGATTAGTCCTCGGAAAGTGTCTACGCACCGTGTCTAGTAAGTCTTGATTATCGGTGTGTTGTGCACCACATCTATAATCGTGAGGTCGCGAGACATTTAGGATTGGTTTCCATTCTTCTCATTCTGAGATCGTGCCTTAGAGTTGTGCGATAATTTGGACCCCTCTGACGTATTTCGTTTTTACCAGTTATGCCTCCGCGCAAGGCAACCCTGGCCCAGGAGGGCGAGGCAGCCGAGGGAGCTGCTAGTGGGATACAGAGGGGTACGAGGGCGCAGTCTGGCCAAGATCGAGATGTTGCTTCCGACGGCGAGTTTTGCGACGCCGCCAGCCCCAGCAGAGTTTAGAGCCGCAGCAGTGGCTGCTGAGACCACAGTACCTGAGCCTCCAGTCCCACAGCCGGGAGCGGAGGAGATGGGGTACAAGGAGATGGCCCGATCGCCGCGGTCGTGGGCCGATATGAGGATAGGTGAACGCAGCTTCGATTCCGTAGTACCGTGAATTCACCCCGAGCGAGCTGAGACTACGGGACTTTCTGAGCTGCAGCCCGCCAGAGTTCTATGGGTCGAGGCCTGAGGATGATCCGCAGGAGTTCATCCGACAGTTACAGCGGATCATGAGAGTGATCAAGGCATCGGAGACCGAGTCAGTGACCTTCGGTTCGCATCGGCTGCGTGATACTGCAATGATCGGTTTGATTCATGGAATCGCCCGAGGAGCATGCGCGCTCCAGCCGATTGGGACGAGTTCTCGGAGGCATTTCTTGCACATTTATTGCCTCCGCAGATGAGAGGGCACGGCCGACAAATTTTTGACGTTGAGGCGCATCGCGCGATGCGGGAGTACAATGTGGAGTTCGACTCATTGGCTCGGTATGTTCCAGCGTTAGTAGCTTGTATGGAGGACGAGTGCACCGCTATGTCACCGGCTCGATGATTACTTGGCGAGGCTTGTTCGTGTAGCTCTTCACCGGCATGGACATTGCCCGCACGCAGCTCATGCACTGGGTGTGAGGCACGGAGAGGTCGACGGAATGGCCGGATCGCAAGAGGGCCGAGCAGGTCCTTTGGTAACTTTCGAGGCGGCGCCACGGCAGTGTTAGTTATGCACCTCCGCCAAGATCAGTGGTCCTCCCGCCTTCGTGGCGTTTGGGGTATTCGAGCCGGTCGTGGCTCCGTGGCTTCGTTCACAGTATACGTGGGTTCTAGCCGGTCGTTCATGTTTCTCGGCAGCACGATGCGCGGCGTCATCCCGGAATGTCGTGTTTTTATCGGTGCTTGTTTTACTGCGCGCCATCGTGGCCATGTGACGAAACCGTCCTAATAGGAAGGATACAGCGGCAGGACTCGCCTACCGGTCGGTGGCGAGTTCATCACCTTCATACTATGCCTGCAGGCAGTGCCTATGATTAGAGTGAAGCGGTAGATACAGTATATCCTTAACCTCTAGAGATTTTTATATGTGATAAGATGAGTATATTTTAAGTGTTATGTTCAGATAGCATTATGTTAAATTGTGATTTAGAGACCTGGTTAGTAAAGGGGAAGTTGGGTACATAGAAAGTGTGAGATGGAAGTGGTAGCTTTCATGGCGTGATTTAGTAAGATTGTTCCGTATCGGGGAACAAGGGTTTGGCGCGACACAGTCGGGTTGAGGCATGATTGCGGGTCAACCCGTGCCCGATTTTAGGTGGGGTCAGCTGGTGGTCC
The DNA here is from genome assembly GCA_029844215.1 of Przewalskia tangutica. Taxonomy (NCBI): domain Eukaryota; kingdom Viridiplantae; phylum Streptophyta; class Magnoliopsida; order Solanales; family Solanaceae; genus Przewalskia; species Przewalskia tangutica. The sequence continues at coordinate 18,399,930 of CM056740.1, forward strand.
CGGATGGTAGGGTCACGAGGGTGCTAGGCCCAAGTTTAGATGACCATCGTATGAGTTCGTGAATATGTTCGACCAGAAGCGGATCGTGAAGGCCGGGAATGGCCTTAAAGAAATTTGAGGCTAGTAAGATGACCAAGGGTGGAAGCGGTAGTGTTGTGATACACATTTGAGGTGACTTCTCGTTGGTTTGGATTTGGGTTTCAGTATGTGATATTATGGCCATGTGTGGCATATTTGGTTTCGTAAGTACAAATGAGCGAGACTATATCTACGCTTGTATGTTTGGAGACTTCGAAGGAACATTCGGGACGAATGTTTCTACGGGGGGAAGAATGTTATACCCCGTAGTTCCAGGGTATGTATGCGAGGACGTACGTACGAGAATACGACTTTAAAAATGGAAAGGAAGACAGATGTGATTTTTCGACGGAAAAGTTTCCGGTTTTTGTGAAGGAAAAAGGTTCGTTAATGGGAATTGGATTCCCATTTGGTATTCGGGCTTCTTGAATTATATTAGAATTTTGGAATTTTATTTAATTGGTCACGTGGGCCCACGGAGAAATTTACTGGCTGGGCCCGCTTGTTTTTGAGATTTTGGCCATTATGGATATTTTCGAAGATGAATTATTTTGATCGAATAGGAGGCGACACGTGTCACCCCCTGGGTGGCTTGGCCGATTTGAGCAAGATAGTGGCAAGCAGTGGCCTTGTCTTGCAAGATATTTTGTGAAGACAAGTGGCTTGTGGGTCCCACCCACACTTGTCCCCAATCTCAACCACACACTTGCCTTCATCCTATCCTTGGTTGTCCTATATATGCACTCCTTAGTTGATGAAATCTTCCACACTTAGAGAATGCAAGACTTGAGAAATATTTTCCTCTCTCCTCCTTCACTTGTTGTCGTCGAACACACCCCCTAACCAAACCTTGTCCAAAAATTCCTAAACTCTAAGTGTTCTTCCCTAGTTTATTAGGAAGACTCTTAACCAAAAGTTAGAAAAGATTTCACATCCCTTGCCTTAAAAAGACACGTTGGTAGAGAGCTCTTGGAGGAAAAATCTAGGTTTTCTTCACTTGTTTGAGTTGGTTCTTGAAGAGATGATGGTTAGGAGCTTCTTAGGGTGATTTGTGGTGGGTTTGTGCAAAGATTGGAGCTAAGACTTGCTTGGATCGACATTAAGTTCTTGGATAGATTTTGGGCTATTTGAGGTAGTGAATCTTAACCTCTTTGTGATTTGGTCATTATACATATATTATAAGTATATTATGGAGTATGTAATATATGGAGTAAAGTTTGGAAGAGTTGGATCTTGTTAACTTGTTAAAAGAAAGGATTGGCCGTTTGCCATTAAAATGGTAAAACGTATCTTACTTGTGAAGAAGTAATTAACAAAGTAACTATAACTTATATTAAGAATGGAAATATAAGTTGGATGACTAATGAGTAATTGGATAAGTAAAATGGACAAAGTCGCCAAGGACCCCAACTTAAGGATTTGTATTTACTTTGGACCGTATTTACTTTGGACCGTATTTACATTGACCGTATTTACATTTCATTAAGGGAAGATTTTTCAATTGCGTTCCGTTTGCGTGTGATCCCTTTTTACTTATTGTTATGAAGGCGTGATAGTAAACCGCGTTCGGTTGGCGCGTAATCCCTTCTTTTACTTATTGTTGTTATGAAGGCGTGATAGTAAACCGCGTTACCGTTTGGGCGTGTAATCCCTTCTTTATGTTATTTAATTATTACGCCTTATATATATATATGGTATATATATTACGGTTATTCGCCTTGGAGAAAGATGGAAAAGTGAGTAAAAGCGAGGAAGTCTTTGAATTTTCCGTAGAATTAGAGGGCTTTTATTGGTATAAGTCTTAAATGGTGAGAAAGGTTTGATAAAAGTACTATGACCATTTTAGGAGCGAGTACTACGTGTGGCGTGATCTACTTGGCTTAGGAGTAGCCGACGTTGAAGTACTTGAGCGTTTTGCTATTTGTCGATAATCGTCGCGAGGTATGTGAACCTCTTCCTATCCTTTCTAGCATGATGTTTTGTAACTATGTAGTACCAGACGCATACGTGCTAAATGAGTTTGGTTGGTTCAAAACATGGGTGTTATAATAGCTTTATGGGAAGTTAGTTATAACGACTACATGTAGGTAAAAGAATGGGTTATCGATTGTAGAAGTTAAGAGACTTGATCTTGAAAGATAAGAGACTTAACTTATTTGACTTGATATGAATTTTGTTAAAGTTGTGAAACCTCATTCGTGAGTAATGAGTACTTGGCTTTAAAGAATAATGTTTTCGATTTGGAAATGAGAATAAGTATCGATCAAACCATCAGCGTTAACAAAGGAAATGTATTGACTAATTGTTATTAAAACCAGAGAAACCTCCATCTGCATAGAAGCTAAGATAAGACAAGATTGTATTACATTTCCTAGATCATGGCTGCTGTAACAAGATTGTTATAAACAAGAATAAACGGCTCACACATAAGACTTATGTTACTCGATTGTTTTAAAAGAGATTAAGACTATGAGTTATGAAACCTTTCTAAAATAAGAGACTTGAGCATTTGAAATTAGGCAAACTTGAGCGTTTGGAAAATAATGTTGTTACTTGATTTTACAAAGGGAAGTGTTTTAGTTTACTTAAAAGATAGTCACTCTATTTTTCATACTACGGATATCGTGTGACTTTTGTGAAATAACCGGATCTTTTAAAAGGAGTTAATGTATGTAGTACTTTGGGGTTAAAACCCGGTTTTGTTGTAAATATAAGTCCATGCGTATGTTGACCTTGCCTATGCTTGTGGTGATAGCCTTTGATGTGCAAGTGTTGTATTCGTATACCGCTCTCTCGATGGAGTAGGCTGATTTGTTATGTATGATTCTTTATCGAGTCCGTGGATGGGCCGAGACACGTATTCCAATTCGATTCTTTATCGAGTCCCATGAGATGGGCCGAGACACGTATTCCACCTGATTCTTTATCGAGTCCCATGAGATGGGCCGAGACACGTATCCCACCTGATTCTTTATCGAGTCCCATGAGATGGGCCGAGACACGTATTCCACCTGATTCTTTATCGAGTCCCATGAGATGGGCCGAGACACGTATTCCACCTGGTTCTTTATCGAGTCCCATGGGATGGGCCGAGACACGTATTCCACATGATTTATACAGGCTAGGCAGTGAGAAAGGAGTTCCACGGGCATGAGGGATGACTTTGAGGGCGTGAGTCCCTGACTTGACATGACTACTTTTATGTTGTAAACTGTAGTTTGGTTATCATACATGTCTCCTGTTTTATATAGACTGTCATGATTTCATTTACAGTATTTCAGTTTCACATACTTGGTACCTGTTGTACTGACCTCCGGGGCCGTGCGTCATGCCGCAGTAGAGGTACATCGGTTGTGGATCCTCGCTCATAGGATCACGATTCAACGTGTTGGGAAGCCGTTTCTTGAGGCTTATCTTTTGGTATGTTACCACCGAGTCGCAGGGTTCTTGTACATTCAGGGGTATGGCGGGGCCCTGTCCCGTCATAGTTGTTGTCACTTCTTAGAGGTCTGTAGTACTGTTGTGGGCAGAGTTTGTAAAAAGGATAACTGTTTGGGTTTTTATGTATTGTACAGAAGGCAACTGTTTTGGTTGGCCTGTTTATTTATCATGTCTCTTGTTTCATGTTTATGTTTTTATTTCCGCTGATTTTCTCTGATGTTGTATCACGAGGGTGCCCGGGGTAAGGCACCAGTCACGGGCCCCGGTTCGGGTCGTGACAGTGCCCTACCTGGGCACCCCCTCTTATACCCTCACATCATATATTAGACTATGCCAATAAAATATGGAAACTGTATAAGTAGCAACAAGGCAAGCTGGTAAGGCTGCCGCTATATATATAAAAAGGGAATAACCCAGCAATACAGTTATACAATTGGCCCGAAATAAATACAACTCCCGCAAGTCCAGCCCACATATGAATACAGACCTCTAAGAGTTTGGACACATAACATGTCGGGACAGGGCCCCGCCATACCCCTGAATGTACATAAGACTGTAACTCCGTACCAAAAGACAATCCTCCGAAATAATGGAGCTTCCTCAAAAACTGAACATAGATCCTAAGAGCGAGGATCAACAAATTATGTACCTACACCTGCGGCATGAAACGCAGCCCCAAAGGAAAATGGGTCAGTAAGAAAGATGTACCAAGTATTTGAAACAATAAGTACTGTAAATGAAATCATAACAGTCCAAAATATAACAGGAAGCAAGTATGATAATCAAAATACCAGTACAACTATGCCTTGTAAAAGTGATGAGAGTCAACTGTACCTTTTAAAATATACCCTTTTAAAAGTAAGATCAACTGTGTCATTTCAAATTATGAAATCAATACCATTTCAAATATGAGAGTCATGTCAAAATCAGGGACACATGCCCTCAGAATCATTATGCAGATCCTATTCATGGGACTATTTCACCCGCATGGGTCATGTGGACCCGCAATGAGTATCTATACGCGATACCCGCATCATGGAGAGCTAATCCACGGAATGTGTCCTGAGATTTGAACCTGCATGAGTCCTTCAGACCCGCAGTGAGTGTGTACCATCTCACGTCATGGGAGATACTCCATGAAATATATATATAATGTTGCCGGCCCTCTAGTGAGGGACGCGGAGATGTGGAAATATAACACTTGCACGAATAGCTATCATGAGCAACCATATGCAAGTAAATCATCTTTGACTCTCATTTAAACAAATAGAATGAACTATCCTTTTATAAAACCCAAGGCATTATCATGGCATGTAAAATCAGGAAATTGAACCCAAAAGTACTATGTACATTCACCGTACATACCAAGTAATATTAGGGAATTAAACCCAAAAGTACTATGTACGTCTGTCGTACATCCTTTCATTTATAAACCCCAAGACACTAACACCCGTAGTATCAAGACACTTCTACTTTTAAAATCAAGTAACTTCCTTCATATACTACAATGAATTCGATTTCATTTAAAACATGTACGTCCACCGTACAAACATTTTATAAGGTTCATGCTCAAAGAAAGATAGGAAAAGTTCCACATACCTGTTAAGCTATTCCACACGCCAAGTAGAATACGCCACCCGTAGAATGTAAACCTATAATGACAATAATACTTCTATCAACTTCTAGCTCACTTAGTATAAGACATACACCAAGTAATTGCCCTCTTATTTGTCACGCCCCGAACCCCGGGCCCATGACTGGTGCCCTACCTGGGCACCCTTCTACCTGACTGACACAAGTAAATCGCGGAACTTAAATAACGCCTCATTTTTTAAAACCAACGTACGTACAAGGGCAAAGCCGACAAGGCTTCCATATGATATACATAATCAAAAGACACTACACTGTACACGATTCCAATCCCACATATGAATACAGACCTCTAAGAGTTTTACTGAACTATGACGGGACAAGGCCCCGCCGTACCCATAACTGTACTGAAAGATCTATACCAAAATGATAAACTCCTGAACAGATGGAGCTATCCAAAAACTCTGAGCAGGGTCCTATACCTGCAGATCACCAAACTGCATACCTAAACTCGCGATGAACGCACTTGGCGAAAGTCGATCAAGAAGAATGTACCAAGTATGTGAAACTGAAAATACTGTAATGAAATCATAACAGTCTATACAAAACAGGAGACATGTATGATAGCCAAACTACAGTATACAATACATAAGCAGTCATATCAAGTCAGGGACGCATTCCCTCAAAATCACAACTCAAATATAGCTACGGGTCTCACGCCCATAATATCTGTCACGACCCGACCCCGGGGCCGCGACTGGTGCCCTACCTGGGCACCCCGTTCAGGTATACATCAGAGAATATCAGCGGAACATACATGAAACTTATAAATTAAAACAACAGAAGTAAAACAACAGGTTAGCCGATAGGGCTACCTTCCTGGACATATATATATACAACCGAAGCAGTTGCCTCCTTTCCTTTACAAACTGACCCACAATATGTGACTACAGACCTCTAAGAGTTTTAACATAACAACAGTGGCGGGACAAGTCCCCGCCATACCCCTGAATATACATGAATCTACAACCTCAGGGAAAACCGTACCAAGAGATAAGCCTCCGGAGCAAATAGAGCGTTTTCCCAAAAAAACTGAACCGAGATCCTAAGAGCAAGGATCACCAACCTGTGTACCTAAAACCTGCGGGCATGAATGCAGCCCCCCGAAGGGGGTCAGTACAACAGGTACCGAATATGGAACGGAAATAAGGTACAGTAAACAAAACATATCTGTATAAAAGCATGACAGGGGTAAGTATAAAAAGGGTAAATACCTGAACCTACCATGTCATTACCATCTCGTGAACTAATCGTACCTTATTATCTTTTCCCATTTTTTTTCATTAAAAGTTATAGTCACTTTCTTACGTACATACTTAGGAAAATCATCATGTTCATTACCATATAACTTACTTACCTAACATAACATAATCCGGCCCTTTATGGAGGGACGCCTATACTGCCCGACCCAATCTGGGACGCGATAAAGTCACATAGTCTGCCCATAAAGGTATACTGCCCGGCCCAATCCTGGGACGCGGTAAGGTCACATAGTCTGCCCATAAAGGTATACTGTCCGGCCCAATCCTGGGACGCGGTAAAGTCATGTAGTCTGCCCATAAAGGTATACTGCCCGGCCCAATCCTGGGACGCGGTAAAGTCATGTAGTCTGCCCATAAAGGTATACTGCCCGGCCCAATCTGGGACGCGGTAAAGTCATGTAGTCTGCCCATAAAGGTATACTGCCCGGCCCAGTTTGGGACGCGGTAAAGTCAAGTAGTCTGCCCATAAAGGTATACTGCCCGACCCAATCTGGGACGCGGTAAAGTCATGTAGTCTGCCCATAAAGGTATACTGCCTGGCCCAATCTGGGACGCAGTAAATTCATGTAGTCTGCCCATAAAGGTATACTGCCCGGCCCAGTCTGGGATGCGATAAAGTCATGTAGTCTGCCCATAAAGGTATACTGCCCGGCCCAATCTGGGACGCGGTAAAGTCATGTAGTCTGCCCATAAAGGTATACTGCACGGCCCAATCTGGGACGCGGTAAGGTTACATAAAATCTGGGAATTTAACCCAACGTACTACGCACCTCTACTCCTCTAGAAAGACTCTTTTTCAAATAAAACTTCCAAGATACTAACAACCGTAGTATCAAGTCATATCTACCTTTCAAGACAAATCACAATACCTTTTTAGAAATACATTTACCGGCTTCTAAATCAAGTGACTTCTTTCTTAAAAACCTTAAGCAATTGGTACCTTTTAAAACAATTTGCCCTTCTTTATTTCAAATCATTTCTTTGCTTACATTACTGAAGAAAACTATTCTTTTAATCTTCCATAAGCCGTTATAACTCTTTATGTCTTAGACAAATTCATTCCTTTTATAACCAAGAGACTTATACTTTCAAATCAAATCACATAGATTTCGAAATACTTCAAGTCTCTTAAATTTTAAGAAAACAAGTTTCTTAACTTTAGAAATCAAGTCTTTCCAAATCGAGTATTCTATACTTGTAAATCAATTCATTTCTTCCTTTAAGAATCAAGCCCCATAACTTGAAAAATAAAGTCTCTTAACTTTTAAGAATTTGAGATCCATAGCCTTAAAACTTCATACGTAAATTCTTATAAGTTAAGCAACATATACTTTGGTGCGTTGTGAATAAGTTATACTTATTTATAACGATCTTATTCAAGTAGCCATGATCTAGAAAATGTAATACAATTTTGTCTTATCTTAGTTTCTATGCAGATGGAGAATTCTACTCATTTTAATATAATCAATTGTCATTACATTTTCCTTTATTAACGCTGCAATGGCTTGCTCGATACTTATTCTCATTTGTGCCATAAAATTTGCCAAGTCAACTTGGCTCCAAATACCTCCTAACGACTCTTACCAACATCCCCCATAAGACTTGGTAAGAACTTAGGATAACCTAGACATAACCTTTACATAGAGTAAATCACATACATACCTCTTAACTTCTAAGAGTAGAAGGGAACATGAAATATTACTACATGTATATTCCATACATAGAATCATGCCAAAAGAAGGAATAGGTTCACATACCTCGCGACGATTATCGACAAGTAGCAAAATGCTCCAAAGTACTTCCACCTTGATAGCTATTCCATCCTTCAAGTAGAATACGCTATACTTAGTACTTCAACCTATAATGACCATAATACGTCAATTAACTTCTTACTTCAAACGTAGAATATTCTAGGTGCTAAGTCACTAAATTCTACGGAAAATCGGACAACACTTCCTTTGTTTCTACATACTTTGCCACCTTTTTCAAGGCCGAATTCAATAACCAAACACGCCACATTTAAGGCCCAATCAATGCAATTAACAATAGGGGATTACACGCCTACTAGACATGTAAAATTCCGCCCCACAAATGATATCAAACTAATACAAACTACTAGTCCAATTCGGCCACATTGAGTACAATAACACCAATTCTTATCCAATTCCATTTCAATCCAAGTTGTTAGCATAACATGATATCAAGTCGCAATCGATTATAACTACTATAATCTTCAAGTAAGCAATATGCGACGATTCTAATAAACGACCAAATTGTAATCCAACTTCACATGGCTTAAATGACATTTCGGATTTAAGGCTACAATCAATCCATAATACTTATAAAACTTCAACACATAAACTTCATGCTAGCAACATGTAAAGCTAACAACAATATATATAATCTTGTAACACTTTTAAGGGACAAGATTATTACCTCAACGAATCTTAATCCAACTCCAAATCCGAAGTCGCTCCTTAGCAACTTAGAGCCTCTTCAAGACACTTCAATCCGCTACTTGAGACCCTTAGAACAATACCAACAACTTTCCTTCAATCTTCCAAACAAAACCTAGAAAAGCAACTAGGTTTTCACCTTGCGACTAATACGAAAACTATCTTTTTCCGGGATTTTTCTATTGAGATACACTTACAATACACTCATGAACCTTGGTTTAAAGTGTGGAGCTAAATGGATAACAAACAAAAAAAATTTGTGTTGGGACTAGCCAAACCCGAGAGCCCCTAAAGAGTGTTCTTGAAATTCTTGAAATTTTTTCTAAGTGTGGAACTTAGTCTTGCTACTAGTAGTATTATATAGTAACATGGAGGGTCAAGATGTGTACAAATGGGTGGCTTGGATGAGGTTCTCTTAAATATCAAGCCTTGTGGACCCATTGACTAAGTCAATTTTGTCAAGCTCTTCAAGTTGCAAGACTTAGTCATCCTACAAAGGTCAAATGACCCTTTAGTCCTTGCCTAATTTCGTCCAAGGCACCATAAGGGGGGGTGACACGTGTCGCCCTCCCATTCGTCACAATAATACGTTTTTCGACAATTTCATAATTCCGATAAATTTTTACAAGTCTCAAATCTTAACACTTGTGAGTTCTTACGTACGTTCTTAAAACATGTCCTGCAAACACGGGGTGTAACATTCTTCCCCCCTTAGAAACTGTTATACCCCGTATTTCCAGAGTATGTACGTATGGGCGTACGTAGAAAAGTTTGAGCCTTAAAGTTAGGCAAGGACGGAATTTTGTACACAACCCCCGAAACGAATCGTTTTTCGACGAAACATTTTCCGAACTTTGCGTAGGGAAAATTTCGGCTATGTCATTTATAATTTTTGCGGATTTTTCCGAGAGACGGAATATTTTGGACCAACGAGAGGGCGACACTTGTCACCCCTCAAGTTGGCGGTTTTCCTTGGCCGATTGGTGCCCATTTCGTGGCATGTTTTATGGCCTAATCCATGGGTCAATGTTTGTGAGGGATTTGTGGAGTAGGGTTAGGGTGCACTTGGCTTGATCTTGACCCTCCACTTGCCCCCCACTTGGCTTGATCTTGGCCCTTGGTTGTCCTATAAATACCCCCCCCCCCCCCCTTTGTGAAGACTTCTTCATCCACAAAAATTTCCAAGTCTTGAAAACCCTTCCCCCCTTAGGAGAGGTTCTCGTCCAAGCCTCCCCCTCCCCCTTTGTGAGGCCCCTTGGCCGAGAGTCCCCCCCTCCCTAGTAAAAGCCCCTGGCCAGAGTACACCCCTCTTGAGTATTGTTCTCGTAAAATACCCCCTTTTTGGTAGAGAAATACTCTCCAAATATTGTTACTATACCAAAATACCTTAGCCTTATACCTTGTAGTATTCCAAAGATACCTCTATACATAGAGCCCGGAAATACTACCTTATGTCCTTTTTGTCTCAAACGAAACCCTAAGGAAAATCTTCATAGTCGGTTAAAGTGTTAAGTAGAAGTTGCGTAGAACTTCTAAGGGTTGTTTGGAGCGGGTTGGAGCGCCCAGAGTAGGAGCTAAACGTTGCTCAGGATCGACATTTAAACTTGAATAATTTTGGGCTTATCGAGGTAAATACGCTTGACCTTCTTTTGTAATTAAAGTTTGCATACTGTTGAAGTATAAGAATTAAGTATAAGTTATATACAAGGAAGGTATATAAGAAGGGAATTGAACTGTACTTACATAGATCGTATCTACAGAGACTTGTGAAGTTTGTGGGTAGGAAGTCGCCCAATTTTCTGTAGAATCTTGTATCTGGATTTATTCTACCGAGTAGTCTAGACATTGATAGACTTGTATAACCGTTATAGGTTGAAGTACTGCGAGTAGCGTATTCTACTCGAAGGGTGGAAAAGGCTAGCAGGATTACAGTACTTTGGAGCTTTTTGCTAATAGTCGACAATCGTCGCGAGGTATGTGATTCTTCCTATACTCTTGAGCATGATATTTTAAAGGAATATATATAGTACGGTAGACGTACGTGTGTTAACTGAACGTAGTTTTACGGCAATGTCTTTTGACTTAAGCCTGAATAATAAGAATCTTGAAGTATTTCAAAAGATTTAAGAACCGTTTTTTAAAGAAGAGTAATACTTGGTTTTGAAAGCTTAAAAGTTATACTAGCTTTATGGGAAGTTAGGTATAACGACTTAAGAAGATAAAAGAATGGTTATTGATTTTAGAAGTTAAGAGACTTAATCTTAAAAGATAAGAGACTTGACTTAATTGAATTGATGTGAAAGTTGTTAAGAAGTGTGAAACCTCATTCGTGAGTAATGAGTACTTGGTTTTTAAAGAATAATGTTTTACTGATTTCGGAAATGAGAATAAGTAAGGAACTTGATTTCTAAAAGAGACTTGAGGAAATTAAAGAGTTTTTGGTTTAAAAGAAAGGCATTGTTTTGTCTTAAAATTGGTTTAAAACATAAAGTGTCATAACAGCTTTATGGGAAGTTAGTTATAACGACTTTATGAAAACGAAAGAATGGTTTTATCATTGGTTTTAAAGTGGTAACTTGACTTTAAAAGGAGAAGTGTTTTGGTCTAAAAAGAAGGCATGGTATTGCCTTAATTTGGTTTTAAAAGGAAAGTATGGAAGTTGTTTTGGGCTTATGATGGATGGATGTGTGTGTGCAAAGTATTAGGGCCATAAGTGGCATAATTATGTTTCATTGAGTGTAGTTGTATGAGATTATGCCGAGAAATGATAAAGTGAACTCCGAAAGAACATTCGAGGACGAATGTTTCTGTCACGACCCGATCCCGGGCCCGTGACTGGTGCCTTACCCCGGGCACCCTAGTGATACAACATCAGAGAAAATCAGCGGAAATAAAACTTAAACATGAAACAAGATATATGATCATAAAACAGGCCAACCAAACGGTTACCTTCCAATAAAATATATATACAAATCTTTCAAAACGAACAGTTTAATCCTTTTTACAAACCCTGCCCACAACAAAGATTACATGCACTTAAGAGTTTTTATACAACATGACGGGACAGGGCCCCGCCATACCCCTGAATGTACAAGAACCTACAACTCAGGGTAACATACCAAAAGATAAGCCTCCGGAGAAACGGAGCTTCCCAACGCTGAACTGTGATCCTAAGAGCGAGGATCAACACTGGTGTACCTCTACCTGCGGCATGAACGCAGCCTCGGGCGAGGTCAGTACAACAGGTACCAAGTATGTGAAACTGAAAATACTGTAAATGAAATCATAGCAGTCTATATAAAGCAGGAGACATGTATGATAACCAAACTACAGTTCACAATAAATAAACAGTCATGTCAATGTCAGGGACTCACGCCCTCAAGTCATCACTCAAATATAACGATGGGTCTCACGCCCACAACATCAATCACGCCCGTGGAATACCTTTCCTCACCGCTGCAGCCTATGATATAATAACACCGCGAGTACATATGAACACCAAGTCCTACCGATGCCAAAGCCGTACTAACAATACTATACAACCAAACCACGGTCGACACGGGCAAGTACGGCCGACTACCGGATACCAGCGCCGCGGTCACGAGCTGACCGGCAAGTACGAGGCTAACTACTGGTACCAAGCGTATCACGAGACTTCATCACTAAACCGAACGGCAAGTGCGAGGGCTAACTACAGTGCACTAAGGCCGAATCAGCCACGAGGCGGCAAGTACGAAGCCGACCACCAGATACCAAGGCCGATCAGTAAAACCTCATGGAGAGCTAGTCCATGGAATAACACTATCAACAGGGAAACGAACCCTCATCATGGCCGCATACCCGTGGACCATCCATCGAGTCAGTATGCCCATGTACTATCATAGTGGAAGCATACCCGTGGGCCACCCATCGTGTCAGTATGTCCAAAATGATCAAGAATAACACGACCGGCCCTCCATTCGAGAGACGCGGTAACATAAGAATACAGCACTTGCACAACAAGGCTATCACACACAAACATAGGAAAGTTACACATAACTCAAGGTACTTTTTATTTTATGCCAAGGTCCAGGTTTTAACCCCAAAGTACTACGTATGTTAAACTCTTTTTAAAGGATCTATTTCTTTTACAAAGGTCACCCGATACCCGCAGTATAGAGTGACTAACATCTTTTAAGTAAACCAAAACAACTTCCATACTTTCCTTTTAAAACCAAATTAAGGCAATACCATGCCTTCTTTTTAGACCAAAACACTTCTCCTTTTAAAGTCAAGTTACCACTTTAAAACCAATGATAAAACCATTCTTTTGTTTTCATAAAGTCGTTATAACTAACTTCCCATAAAGTTGTTATAACACTTTATGTTTTAAACCAATTTTAAGACAAAACAATGCCTTTCTTTTAAACCAAAAACTCTTTAATTTCCTCAAGTCTCTTTTAGAAATCATGTTCCTTACTTATTCTCATTTCCGAAATCAGTAAAACATTATTCTTTAAAAACCAAGTACTCATTACTCACGAATGAGGTTTCACACTTCTTAACAACTTTCACATCAATTCAATTAAGTCAAGTCTCTTATCTTTTAAGATTAAGTCTCTTAACTTCTAAAATCAATAACCATTCTTTTATAATCTTAAGTCATTATACCTAACTTCCCATAAAGCTAGTATAACTTTTAAGCTTTCAAAACCAAGTATTACTCTTCTTTCAAAAACGGTTCTTAAATCTTTTGAAATACTTCAAGATTCTTATTATTCAGGCTTAAGTCAAAAGACATTGCCGTAAAACTACGTTCAGTTAACACACGTTCAGTTAACACACGTAAAACTACGTTCAGTTAACACACGTAGGAAGAATCACATACCTCGCGACGATTGTCGACTATTAGCAAAAAGCTCCAAAGTACTGTAATCCTGCTAGCCTTTTCCACCCTTCGAGTAGAATACGCTACTCGCAGTACTTCAACCTATAACGGTTATACAAGTCTATCAATGTCTAGACTACTCGGTAGAATAAATCTAGATACAAGATTCTACGGAAAATTGGCGTGACTTCCTACCCACAAACTTCACAAGTCTCATCAGAGATACAGTCCTATGTAAGTACAGTTCAATTCCCTTCTTATATACCTTCCTTGTATATAACTTATACTTAATTCTTATACTTCAACAGTATGCAAACTTTAATTACAAAAGAAGGTCAAGCGTATTTACCTCGATAAGCCCAAAATTATCCAAGTTTAAATGTCGATCCTGAGCAACGTTTAGCTCCTACTCTGGGCGCTCCAACCCGTTCCAAACAACCCTTAGAAGTTCTACGCAACTTCTACTTAACACTTCAACCGACTATGAAGATTTTCCTTAGGGTTTCGTTTGAGACAAAAAGGACATAAGGTAGTATTTCCGGGCTCTACGTATAGAGGTATCTTTGGAATACTACAAGGTATAAGGCTAGGGTATTTTGGTTTAGTAACAATACTTGGAGAGTATTTCTCTACCAAAAAGGGGGTATTTTACGAGAATAATACTCAAGAGGGGGGGTGTACTCTCGGCCAAGGGGCTTTTACTAGGGAGGGAGGGGACTCTCGGCCAAGGGGCCTCACAAAGGGGGAGGGGGAGGCTTGGACGAGAACCTCTCCTAAGGGGGGAAGGGTTTTCAAGACTTGGAAATTTTTGTGGATGAAGAAGTCTTCACAAAGGGGGGGGGGTATTTATAGGACAACCAAGGGCCAAGATCAAGCCAAGTGGGGGGCAAGTGGAGGGTCAAGATCAAGCCAAGTGCACCCTAATCCTACTCCACAAATCCCTCACAAACATTGACCCATGGATTAGGCCATAAAACATGCCACGAAATGGGCACCAATCGGCCAAGGAAAACCGCCAACTTGAGGGTGACAAGTGTCGCCCTCTCGTTGGTCCAAAATATTCCGTCTCTCGGAAAAATCCGCAAAAATTATAAATGACATAGCCGGAATTTTCCCTACGCAAAGTTCAGAAAACGTTTCGTCGAAAAACGATTCGTTTCGTGGGTTGTGTACAAAATTTCATCCTTGCCTAACTTTAAGGCTCAAACTTTTCTACGTACGCCCATACGTACATACTCTGGAAATACGGGGTATAACATTCTCCCCTCCTTAGAAACATTCGTCCCGAATGTTCCTTCTCAAGACGGATAACGATGAAGTTCCTTCT
The DNA here is from genome assembly GCA_029844215.1 of Przewalskia tangutica. Taxonomy (NCBI): domain Eukaryota; kingdom Viridiplantae; phylum Streptophyta; class Magnoliopsida; order Solanales; family Solanaceae; genus Przewalskia; species Przewalskia tangutica. The sequence continues at coordinate 18,415,011 of CM056740.1, forward strand.
TAACTTAAACAAGTTGCCAATGCCACACATGGCCACAAAATAACACACGCTCCAATACTTAATCCAAGTCTACGAGGAATCACCCCTAACATCACAACAGCTTCCACCCTGGTCTAAAGGATACTCCCATCGCATCTTCACTTCACAACAAAATGATCTCTTTTATTCTGCTAACACACATTCACTTCTTTCTTTACTCATCGTAATCACTTGAACTCTCCCAAGATAATGCACCATACTTGATCATTACTTGGTTCCCAAAATTTCTCGAGCCACTACCTCCAAACTTGGTCATCTTACTAGCCTCGATCTTCTTTAAGGCCATTCCCCTTTCACGACCGTCTGGTCGAACATATCCACGAACTCATATGATGGTCATCTAAACTGGGCCTAGCACCCTCGTGACCTACCACCTGGCGGACCACCCGTAACCGACCCCACCTTAATCAGACACGTTGACCCGCAACACGTCCTCAACCCGACCCTCCGTCGCCAAACACTTGTTCTCCCGACCCGGAACAATCTTACCTATTCAAGTCCAGAAAGCTACCACTTTCATCTTACACAACTTACAGAAATATCCCACAATACATTTATACGCAAACCAAGTATTTCGACAAAGACTAACCGTAAAATCTTTTATTCAAGCCGGCCTTACATCTAAGGTCTCAACGTGTAATATTCTAAGGTTCATACCTTCCCTGTCCCCACACTTATTCTTTCAACTATCCATGTCTCTAAACCACAATATACACAATGCTATCTGTACATAGTACTCAACATATAATCATCGTATCACGCATGCAAAACTCTAGAGGGTTAAGGATATACCTGAAAGATAGGCGGTTCAAAGGACCGCTAAAACTGGGAACTTCCACCGCGACCTCTGTCGTGGCCTGCCGGTGTATGAACATCCTGCCTAGCTATGAAAGGTGAAGAACCCGCAACTGATCTCGTAGTTTGTGCTATCCTACCAGTGCTACCCCTGGTCGGACAGTCTCTCGCAGATGGCCCTGTTGGCCGCAAGAATAACAATCTCCCAAGTTAGTACGACACTCTCCCTTATGAAGTTTTCCACAACGACCACACTGAGACAAGGGCGACCTCATCCGGCGAGCCTCCTATTTTTATGCTATAAGATTTATACTTGTTACTCTCATTGTTAGTAAGGCACAATGCAAGGAAATTGATTTTATCTATGACTCCAGCTTATTTTGACTTATGATATTACTACAGTATTTTCCAGTTTTACATACTTGGTACGTTGTGTACTGACCCCCTTCCTCGGGGGCTGCGTTCATGCCGCAGGTAAGGGAAAGCAGGTAGTAGATCCTCATTCCTAGGATCTTTTACTCGGTTGTCAGAAGCTCCATTCCTCCGGAAGCTTGTTTTGTTGGTACGGATATTCCCTGATGCTATAGGTATTTTGTACATTCAGGGGTATGGCGGGGCCCTGTCCCGCCATAGTTGTTATCTTTAGAGGTGCATGTCACATATAGGTTTTGGGTTGTAAGAACCAGGTTGTACTACTATACTTTGTTTATGTATGTTTTATGGAAGCGGCCTTATCGGTGGCGCTTGTTATACCGTATTTCCAGTATGTACGTAAGGTAATACGTACATTAAGTTTGTCTTTATAGTTAGCCTTGGACGTTTTATTTGTGCACAACACACTAGAAGAATCGTTTCCGACTAAACGTTTCCACACTTTAGAGAAAATTCGACTATGTCATTTAGTATTTTTATGGATTTTTCTGAGAGACGAAACATTTTGGACCAACGGGAGGCGACACTTGTCACCCTCCAATTGAGTGGACTTGACACGGCAATAGGGCCGATTGGGTTGGCTTCTTTGTCTTGGAGTTGGTAGGATATTTTGTGTGCAAGTTGGCCAAGGACACTTGCCTAAATCCTCACCCTACACTTGCCTTGCACTTGTCTTCATCTTGGCCATTGGTTGGCCAAGGCTTGAGCTATAAATACTCTCTTGAGATGAAGAGTTCTTCATCCACAAAAGCTTTCCAAGTCTAAAAATCCTTCCTCTCCCTTTGTTAGCAATTCGTCCAACACCCTCCTTCCCTCGAGAAGCTCGCCGAGGCCTACCCCTAGCTAGAAATCTACCCTCCCTTGGTAGAAAAGTTGTCTTCTAGTACCGTTATAATGCCCAAAATACCCTAGCCCAAATCCCTTAGTCCTTAGTAGAAGTTGTGAGGAACTTCTAAGGTTTCTCGAGCCACCTGAGCGCATACAACTTAGAGCTAAACCTTGCTCAAAGCGCGACTTTATCTAGGATATTATTGGGCTTACCGAGGTAACTAATCCTAACCTCTTTTGAATTGTAGAATACTTACCGTTGTAGTATTAGAATAAGTATTAGATACTTAGAAGAATATCACGTAATATAATTGAACTGTTATCACAGTAGAAGGGTTTAAAAGAAGAATAATTGAATCAGATTTCACATAGACTGTTTTCACGAGACTTACATAGCTCACCGGTAGGTCACTGCCCGACTTTCCGTAGAATTATGAACCCCGCTTAGAATGACCTCGTGAGCGATCTTTGATAGATATCTGTGACTATTATAGGTGACTCTGCGCACATATTCAACTTGGCGGTGGTTTTCACGGTAAGGTATGTGATTCTTCCTAAAGCATGATATTTTATAATATATAGTACGGTAGACGCATACGTGTTACCCGAATAATAACTACGGCAATGTCTTTGACTTAAGCCGAATAATACTTATGGTAATGCCTCACGCTTAAGCTCGAATAATACTTACGAATGCCTCACGGCTTAAGCCCGAATAACAAAGAACAAAACATTTCAAAAGAATATGAATCATTTTTAATGTAAGATAAATATTTGGTTTTAAAACAAAAGCGTAAGAGTTATAATCGCTTTATGGGAAGTTAGGTATAACAACTTAAGAAGATAAAAGGAACTGCTTACTTGTTTTGTTTATAAAAGCCTTGTATTGATTTCATTAAGTGTAGTAAGATTGTTTGATAAGTAGACATGTTATGGCGCTACTGTGTTAGTGTCTTGTAATGCCGTAAAGGGGTCATTCTGCCGTGCTTACGTTGCTAACCGGTAAGTCCATTGTATCGTTATTGTATCACCTACCCTCGATCGTTATACCGGGCTTGCCCCTTGATGCGGGTCTATACGGCCTACGCGGTCAGCGAGACTACGCGAGCAGCGGTATGCTCCGTGATTGATCATTCCGGCGTTAGCCCGACGCGGGACTCTATGCGGTCCGCTGAGACTATGCGGTCTTTTTGAGGCTATGCGGGTGCGGAGCCTAGGCGGATGCCGGGTTGCTGCCCCGATGCGAGAAATATCTCATGCGGTGCGCATGGGACCTATGCGGCCGCGGAAGTCAGACTAGGCACGCAGAATGATACTATGGGCGATTGGCCTTGCTTCGATCATTCGCGCCTAGAATAGACTGCTACGCTTTTCCTATTATCGTTGTTGTTTGTGATGTGGCACTATGTGCAATTGAGTGATTGTATTTGTGAAAAGGTTTTAAATACTTTGATTTCATTTTAAGTACTTTATAGTTTCACATACTTGGTACCGTTAGATCGACCTCCTTCGGGCTGCGTTCATGCCGCAGTAAGGGCAAGGTGTGCTAGATCCACATCCTTAGGATCTTTGCGTTGGTGTCGTGAGCTCCATCTTCTCCGAGGCTCTACTTTTGGGTATGATCTCCTGTATTGTAGATAGTTTTGTACTGAGTATATGGCGGGCCCCGTCCCGCCATAGTTGTTTACTTCCTTAGAGGTCTCAGAGTACTATTGGGCGGTTGGGATGTAATCGCAAAACTTGAGTTATTTATATTATGCCGAAGGCAAGCTTTTCATCGATAAACGTGTCTTATTTTATAAAGCTGTTTCTGTCTTGTTTTATATTCCGCCGTTACTCGATGTATGACTACTGGGTGCCCCAGAAGGCACGATCCACGCCCCGAACGGTCGTGACAAAAGTGGTATCAGAGCGATTAATCCTCGGAAAGTGTCTACGCACCGTATCTAGTAAGTCTTGATTATCGGTGTGTTGTGCACCACACCAATAATCAGGAGGCTATAGGATATTTAGGATTGGTTTCCATTCTTCTCATTCTGAGATCGTGCTTTAGAGCTGTGTTATAGGTTGGACCCCTCTAACGAATTCCTTTCCTGTAACAGTTATGCCTCCACGTAAGGCAACCCGCCCGTAAGGCGGCAAGGCAAATGAGGAGGCGCTAGCGAGACACCCAGAGTTACGAGGGCTCGAGCCCGCCTATACCGAGACGGCGAGTTCTATGACGCCGCCGCCCCAAAGAGACCACAGTACCACACCCCGCCCCACACCTGGGCGGAGGAGTTAGGGTACAAGGAGATGGCCCACTATTGGCTAAAGTCAGGCCCGATACGAGGAGAGGCTGGATGCGACAGTTCCAGCTCCAGCTCCAGTCGCACCCGTAGTGCACCCGAGGGCAGATAGTTTGAGGCTACGAGATTTCTTGAGTTGTAGCCCGCCAGAGTTTTTCGGGTCGAGGCCGGAAGATGATCCGCAGGAGTTCATCCGTCAGCTGCAGAGGATTATGCGGGTGATCAGGGCTTCGAGATCGAGGTCGTGACATTCGGTTCGACGGCCGCGTGATACCGCAATGATTGGTTTGATTCATGGGAGCTTTCCCGGGAGAGCATGCACTCAGCAGATATGGGATGAGTTTTGAGGCTTTTTCACACACTTCTTGCCTCCGCAGATGAGGAGGGCACGAGCCGATAGATTCTTGTTCCGAGATAGGAGGACGCATACCGTGGGAGTACAATGTCGAGTTTGATTCTTTGGCTCGATATGTCCCCGCGACCGGTAGCAGATGGAGGATGTGGTGCATCGCTATGTCACCGGGCTAGATGATTACATGGCCGAAGTCTTGTGCGGGTGTGTCCCTTCACCAGCATGGACATAACCCGTATGCAGCTCACGACCGGGTTGTGAGGAGCGTAGAGACCGCCGGTAGAGCGATATCGCAGCGAGGAAGGCCAAGACGGCCGGTTCTTTTGGTGGTCCTCGGGGTGGCGGCATCGCCAGAAGTCCAGATTTGCACCACGCCAGCCGCAGAGCGCTCTACCTCATTTTCAAGACCAGAGCGGCTCGGGGCGTGTCGTGGCCCCAGACTTGGATTTCGGTAGCAGGTGCTAACCGTTCGAGGTCTGCTCAGTGTGCCCGTTGTGGCAGATACCATTCTGGGAGCTGCACTCCGGGAGCTTGCTATACTTGTGGCCAGCAGGGTCATTTTGCGAGAGTTTGTCCGACCGGGGGCGGCGCTGGTGGTAGGGCTCACCACGAGGTCTGCCGCTTCTTCATCCCCGACAGCTACTCGCCCCGAGGGCAAGGTACACATGGATCAGCGCGTCGCGCAGAGGTCGTGGCGCAGTCCCGCCAAGCGGTCCTCGAACCGCATATATGCTTTGTCCACCGACAGATCGTGAGGCCTCACCGATGTCGCCACAGTACCTTATCGGGCTCGGGTTTGATGTGTATGCTTTGATAGATCCGGTTCTACTGGCCCTATATATCTCCCTTGTTGCTAGTAGGATAGGGATAGAGCCCGAGTCCATAGACCTTTTCGAGGTAGCTACGCCAATGGTGATTCTGGTAGCTCGGCGTATATAGAGCTTGTCTGTGACCATTTACATCGTCGGACCCTGGCCGACTTGATAGAGTTGGAGATGATTGACCGACGTGATTATGGGGATGGATTGGCTAGCTTCGCTACGCCAATGTAGACCGCAGAGAGAGTAGTACGGTTCCAGCTCGAGGAGCCATTGTTGAGTGGGAGGAGCACGGTATCGCCGGTGGTAGGTTTATTTCCTACCTCAAGGCTAGGAAGATGGTGCGAAGGGTATATCTACCATCTCGTTCGGGTGTTTGATATCAAGCCGCGGTACCAGATTTTCATCGGCCGATGGTCACGAGTTCCCGCACGTGTTTCGATGACCTCCGTATCCTCCCGAGAGGGAGATTGAGTTTTGTATTGACATATTGCGGACACTCCTATTTCCATTCCGCCATACGTAATGGCACCGCCGAGTTGAGAGTCAAGGATCGGCTTAGAGATTTCGGAGAAGGGCTTCATCGTGCCTAGTGTTTCTCCCCGGGAGCGCCGGTTTTGTTCGTGAAGAAGAAGGGCGACGCTGCGCGTGTGTTGATTACAGTACCAACAAGGTGACCATTAAGAACGAATACCCCTTCCGGGATTGATGATTTGTTCGACCATTGCAGTGGTGCGAGATGTTTCTCCAAGATTGATCTGCGATCGGGCTATCATCAAAGTGAAGTCGAGAGGTGGATGTCCCTAGATCGCATTCGTGACCCGACGCATTATGAGTTCGTGGTCATGTCTTTGGTTGACCAATGCTCCGCCAGATTCATGGATTTGATGAACCGAGTGTTCAAACCATTTTTGGACACGCTTGTGATAGTGTTCATTGATGATATCTTGGTTTATTCTCGCCAGAAAGGAGCATGCGGAGCATTTGGCGGTCTTGTGATTCTCCAGACTGCAGCTTGTACGCCAAGTTTTCCAAATGTGAGTTTTGTTGACTTCGCGGCGTTTTTGGGCATATTGCCGGGCCGATGGCATTCGAGTGGATACGCCAAGATCGGCGATCGAGGACTTGGCCTAGACCTACTACTCGGCTGCAGAGGTTCGCAGCTCGGGCCTTGCGAGATATTATCGGCGTTCGTGGAGAAGTTTGCTTTATCTCTCGCACCATTGACTAGCCGACTCGAAGGCGCACAAGTTTGATGGACCGATGCTTGTGGCGTGGTTTCCGATTCTTGAAAAGAGAGACCGACGACCGCCTCGTTCTTACTCTTCCGCAGGTCCGCGGTTATGTCGCGGTATTGTGATCGTCGAGCATCGGGTTGGGATGTGTTGATGCGGATGGCGGGGTTATAGCATATGCATCCCGACACCAAGAAACACGAGAGGAACTACCCCACCCATGATTTGGAGTCGCACCGTAATTCACGCTTTGAAGATCCGAGGCACTATTTGTATGGGGTTCACGTGGATATTTATACGCACTACAAGAGCCTCCAAGTATATCTTCGCCAGAGGAGTGAACTTACGGCAGACGGTGGTTAGAGTTGCTTAAGGATTACGATGTTGATATCTGTACCACCCGGAAGGCCAATGTGTGGCGTATGCTCTTAGTCGTAGGTCGATGGGAGCCTATCGGATGTGCAACTAGAGAGGAGGGACATGGTTCGTGATTTACATCGATTAGCGAGCCTGGTGTCCGCTTGATTGATTCGATAGCAAATGGGTTAGAGTTCGTGAGGTTGCCGAGTCTTCCATCGCCGGCGAGGTGAAGAGGCAACAGCTCGAGGATCCACTTTGATTCGATATCGTGATACGCCTCTTCGTGAGGCAAGGGTCCTTGAGGTAGCACCATGGGTGCTAAGGTTTGAGGCGCATCGTGTTCCGGATGTTTCGTGACTTCGCAGAGTTCTTGGGAAGCACACATACAAGGCGTTACTCTATCCATCCGGTCGACCAAGATGTACCACGACCTTAGATCCGTATTGGTGGGATGGCTTGAAGAAAGACGCTGCAGAGTTCGTAGCTCGGCCCGTCGGCCGCAGTGAAGGTAGAGCACCGAGGCCCGTGGCTTATTCTGACGATTGAGATCCCGACCGAAGTGGAGGTAATCAACATGGACTTTATCACGTGATTACCTCGCACTCGGAGGAGACATGATTCTATATGGGTTATCGCCGGCGACGTAAATCAGCCCACTTTCTTCCGTCCGGACGATCGCTTTCACCGAGGATTATGCCGACTTTACATCCGAGAGATCGTCGATCGCATGGAGTCCCTATTTCGATCATATCCTGGCAGGAGCCCGGTTACGCTAACTTCCGGAGGTCTTTCCAGAGAGGTTTAGGACGCAGTGAGCCCGAGTAATCGCATTTCATCCACATGCATTTGACAGCAGAACGCACTATCCGCACTCTTGAGGATATGTCGCGAGCCCGTGTTATTGACTTCATGGTAGTTGGGAGGATCATTTGCCTCTAGTTGAGTTTGCGTATAATAATAGCTACCACTCCAAAGATTCGGATGGCGCCTTATGAGGCCTTGTATGGGAGGAAGTGCAGATCGCCTATAGGTTGGTTCGATGTGGGCGAGGTGCAATGTGGGACCAGATTTGGTGCAAGAGCGATGGATAAGGTGAAGCTTATCCGAGAGCGACTATTGACACCGTAGTCGCATGTGTCGATGCAGATCATCGCCGTCGATCCGGAGTTCGCAGTAGATGATTGGGTTTTCCTAAGGTGTCACCCATGGCGGTGTGATGAGATTCGGAAGAAGGGAAACTCACCAAGGTACATCGGGCCGTTCGTATTGTCCGCAGGTAGGCAAGGTTGCCTACGAGTTGGATCTGCCGTCCGATCCGGAGGCGATGCATCCGGTGTTTCACGTATCTATCCGAGGAGATGTATCGGATCCATCTAGTGTACACCCGATTGGCGATGTCCGTGTGATCGGGGTTATCGTGAGGAGATTCCCATACGATAGTCGATCGTCGGAGTTAGGCGTCTGACGGAAGGACGTGGCTTCCACAAAGTCTTGTGGCGAACGAGCTCGAGAGGAGATGACGTGGGAAGCCGGCGAGGACATGAGACGTAAGTATCCTCACCTATTCCCCACACCTCCGTAATTCACTTTCCTACTTGTAAATTTCCATTATCATTTATGCCTAAGTGTTGTTTTGGCGTGTGTGGCATTTGCTAACTGCTTAAGCTTCTTCGATAATCGTTTGAGAAGGAACATTCGGGACGAATGTTTCCGAGGGGAGAATGTTATACCTCGTATTTCAGTATGTACGTAAGGGAATACGTCTAAAAAGTTTGGCTTTAAAGTTAGCTCGACGCTTTATTTGTGCACAACACACTAGAAGAATCGCTTTCCGACTAAACGTTTCCACGACTTTCGTGAGAAAATTCCGACTATGTCATTTAGTATTTTTGCGGATTTTTCCGAGAGACGAAACATTTTGATCAACGGGAGGCGACACTTGTCACCCTCCAATCAGTGGACTTGACACGGCAATAGGGCCGATTGGGTTGGCTTCTTTGTCTTGGAGTTGGTAGGATATTTTGTGTGCAAGTTGGCCAAGGACACTTGCCTAAATCCTCACCCTACACTTGCCTTGCACTTGTCTTCATCTTGGCCATTGGCCAAGGCTTGAGCTATAAATACCCTCTTGAGATGAAGAGTTCTTCATCCACAAAAGCTTTCAAGTCTAAAAATCCTTCCTCTCCCTTTGTTAGCAATTCGCCCAACACCCCCTTCCCTCGAGAAGCTTGGCGAGGCCTACCCCCTAGCTAGCCGAAATCTACCCCCTCCCTTGGTAGAAAAGTTGTCTTCTAGTACCGTTATAATGCCCAAAATACCCTAGCCCAAATCCCTTAGTCCTTAGTAGAAGTTGTGAAGAACTTCTAAGGTTTCTCGAGCTACTGAGCGCATAAACTTAGAGCTAAACCTTGCTCAGCGCGACTTTATCTAGGATATTATTGGGCTTACCGAGGTAACTAATCCTAACCTCTTTTGAATTAGAGAATACTTATCGTTGTAGTATTAGAATAAGTATTAGATACTTAGAAGAATATCACGTAATAGAATTGAACTGCTATCACAAAGAAGGCGGTTTAAAAGAAGAATAATTGAATCAGACTCACATAGGACTGTTTTCACAAGAGACTTACATAGCTCACCGTAGGGTCAGGCTGCCCGACTTTCCAGAGAATTATGAACCCCGCTTAGAATGACCCTCGTGAGCGCTTTGATAGATATCTGTGACTATTATAGTCGACTCTGTGCGACATATTCAACTGGCGGTGGTTTTCACGGTAGGTATGTGATTCTTCCTAAAGCATGATATTTTATAATATATAGTACTAGACGCATACGTGTTACCGAATAATAACTACGGCAATGTCTTTGACTTAAGCTCGAATAATACTTATGGCAATGCCTCACGCTTAAGCTCAATAATACTTATGAATGCCTCACGGCTTAAGCCCGAATAACAAAGAACTGAAAACATTTCAAAAGAATACTGAATCATTTTTAACAGAAGATAAATATTTGGTTTTTAAAACAAAAGCGTAAGAGTTATACCGCTTTATGGGAAGTTAGGTATAACACTTAAGAAGATAAAAAGGAACTGCTTTGTTTTGTTTATAAAAGCCTTGTATTGATTTCTAAGTGTAGTAAGATTGTTTGATAAGTAGACGCATGACGCCACCGTGTTAGTGTCTTGTAATGCCGTGTAAGGGGGTCATTCTTGCCGTGCTTACGTTGCTAACCTAAGTCCATTGTATCGTTATTGTATCACCTACCCTCGATCGTTATACCGCGGCTTGCCCTTGACGCGGTCTATACGCCTATGCGTTCGCGAGACTATGCGGAGCGGTATGCTCCGTGATTGATCATTCCGGCGCTTAGCCTGACGCGGACTCTATGCGGTCCGCTGAGACTATGCGGTCTTTTGAGGCTATGCGCGCTGCGGAGCCTCAGGCGGACGCCGGGTTAGCTGCCCCGACGAGAAATATCTCACGCGGTCCATGCGGACCTATGCGGCGCGAAGTCCGGGACTAGGCACGCAGAATGATACTATGGGCGATCGCCTTGCTTCGATCATTCGCGCCTAGAATGCACTGCTACGCTTTTCCTATTATCGTTGTTTGTGATGTGGCACTATGTGCATTGAAATGATTGTATTTGTGAAAAGGTTTTAAATACTTTGATTTCATTTTAAGTACTTTATAGTTTCACATACTTGGTACTGTTGTCTGACCTCCTTCTGGGCTGCGCTCATGCCGCAGGTGGCAACAGTGCTAGATCCACATCCTTAGGATCTTTGCGTTGGTGTCGTGAGCTCCATCTTCTCCGAGGCTCTACTTTTGGGTATGATCTCCTGTATTGTAGATAGTTTTGTACAGGTAGTATGGCGGCCCTGTCCCGCCATAGTTGTTTACTTCCTGAGGTCAGAGTACTATCGACACTGGGATGAATCGCAAAACCGAGTTATTTATATTATGCCGAAAGGCAAGCTTTTCATCGATAAACCGTGTCTTATTTTATAAATCGCTTCTGTCTTGTTTTATATTCCGCCGTTACTCGATGTATGACTACTGGGTGCCCTTGAGGCACCAACACGCCCGGAACGGGTCGTGACACCAGTGATGGTTACCCTTTTTATAAGTTATGTGTTATGTATGTTCCGCTGCTATTCTCTGACATATACCTGACAGGGTACCCCGGTAGGGTACCAGTAGCGGCCCCGTGGTTGGGTCGTGACACTCTGGTGCTGGGGCCTCAAAACCTGGCGAAGAAGAACTTGCCGACTGCGGCACAACATCCGGTATACCCTGGGTATGAGCCGTATCAACTCTCTGAGTCTGACTGGTAGCTCCTGCTACTCCTTTGCCCTTTTGGGCGACTGTTGCCCTCTTTAGAGGCATAATTATAACATAATAATACGTCAGAGAGGAATTATCTTAATAACACAGCTCTATGGCACGATCTCAGAGTGAGAAGAATAAAAATCAACTCCTAAATGTTCTGTAGCCTCATGTTTATGGGTGTGGCGCGCAACACACCGAAAATCAAGACTCTACTAGACACGGTCAGAGACATTCCGAGGATCGATCGCTCGATACCACTCACACGCCCAACCCCGCCCGTGTGTTATACCCCGTATTTCCGCAGTATGTACGTGAGGCGCACGTCAAAGTTTAAGTCTTAAGTTGGCATTGTGGACGAAAATTTTGTTCACAACTACCGAAAGAATCGTTTTCGACTAAACGCTTTACAAAACTTCATGGCGGAAAATTACGGCTATGTCATTTATATTTTTGCGGATTTTTCCGAGAGATGAAATATTTTGGACCAACGAGAGGGCGACACTTGTCACCCTCAGTGCCGGGCGAGGGCCGATTGGTTGCACGTTTTCCTCCCATTTTTGTGGCCTAAAACTTGGGTCAATGTTTGTGAGGATTTGTGGAGTAGGGTTAGTGCACACGGGCAAATCTTGACCTCCACTTGCCCCACTTGGCTTGATCTTGGCCATTGATCTCCTATAAATACCCCCTTGTTGAAGACTTCTTCATCCACAAATGTTTTCTAAGTCTTGAAATCCTCCTCCCTTCTGCTCTCGCCCAAGAGCTCCCTCCCCTTTGAGAGGCCCTTGGCCGAGAGGTACCCTCCCAGTGGTGTTGGCCGAGAGATACACCCCTCTTGAGAGTTGTTCTCGTAAAACACCCCCCCCCCTTGGTAGAAAAGTATTCTCCAAGTATTGTTACTATTCCAAAATACCTTAGCCTTATACCTTGTAGTATTCCAAAGTTACCTCTATACATAGAGCCCGGAAATACTACCTTATATTCCCTTCAGTCACAAAAACGAAACACTAAGGAAAACCTTCATAGTCGGTTGAAGTGTTAAGTAGAAGTTGCGTAGAACTTCTAAGGGTTGTTTGGAGCGGGTTGGAGCGCCCAGAGTAGGAGCTAAACGTTGCTCAGGATCGACATTTAATCTTGGATAATTTTGGGCTTATCAAGGTAAATATCTTGTCCCCCTTTTGTAATTAGAGTTTACATACTGTTGAAGTATAAGAATTAAGTATAAGTTATATACAAGGAAGGTATATAAGAATAGAATTGAACTGTACTTACATAGGACTGTATTTACAGTAGACTTGTGAAGTTTGACGGGTAGGGAAGTGCTGCCCAATTTTCCGTAGAATCTTGTATCTAGATTTATTCTACCGAGTAGTCTAGACATTGATAGACTTGTATAACCGTTATAGGTTGAAGTACTGCGAGTAGCGTATTCCACTCAGGGGTGGAAAAGGCTAGCAGGATTACAAGATTTGGAGCTATTTGCTAATAGTCGATAAATCGTCGCGAGGTATGTGATTCTTCCTATCCTCTTGAGCATGATATTTTAAAAGAATATATATAGTACGGTAGACGTACGTGTGTTAACTGAACGTGGTTTTACTGCGATGTCTTTTGACTTGAGTCTAAATAATAAGAATCTGAAGTATTTCAAAAGAGTTAAGAAATCTTTTTGAAAGAAGAGTAACACTTGGTTTTAAAAGTTTTAAAAGCTTAAGAGTTATACTAGCTTTATGGGAAGTTAGGTATAACGACTTAAGAGAGATAAAAGAATGGTTTATTGATTTTAGAAGTTAAGAGACTTGATCTTAAAAGATAAGAGACTTGACTTAATTAAATTAATATGAATTTTGTTAAAAAGTGTGAAACCTCATTCGTAAGTAATGAGTACTTGGTTTTTAAAAGGAATAATGTTTCTGATTTCTAAATCGAATAAGTATCGAACGAACCACTGCAGCCTTTAATAAAGGGAAATGTATTGACTAATTAAGTATTATTAAAACCGAGAAACCTCCATCCGCATGTAAGCTAAGATGAGACAAAATGATATTACATTTCCTAGATCATGGTCGCTTTAATAAGATTGATTATGAACAAGAATAACCTACTCATATATAAGGCATATGTTTCTCAAATTGTTTAAAAGAGAATTATATTCTTAAGTGATTAAGACTATGAACTACTGAAACCTTTCAAAATGAGAAACTTGAGTATTTGAAATTAGGCAAACTTGAACGTTTGGAAAAGAATGTTGTTACTTGATTTTACAAAGGAAGTATTTTGGTTTACTTAAAAGATAGTCACTCTATTTTTATACTACGTATTGTGTGACTTTTGTGAAAGAAACGGATCTTTTAAAAAGTTAATGTATGAAGTACTTTGGGGATAAAAACCCGAACTTGTTAACATAAAGTAGAAAGTACCTTGTGTGAATAACTTGATTGTGTTGGGTTGTGATAGCCTTGTAATACTTTCTTGTTGATTTGATAAGTAAACATGTTAGGATGCTACGTGTGTTAGTATCTTGTGATGTTTGTGTAAAAGGGCTTCCCTTGTTGTGCTTATGTTGTTTAACGATAAGCTATTATGTTAGTATTATATCACTCACCTCTTGACATGATTCCGGGGGTTAAGCTGCCTCCGACGCGGTAGACTCGTGGTCCAGGACCATGATTCGAGAATACCTCATGCGGGTCCAGGGACCTATGCGAGCTACGAGTTCCGTGTTAGTGTGCGGCCTTTGTGGTCATGCGGTTCATGTGGCTACGCGATCGCGAGTCCGGGGCGACGCCGGGAGTAGCTACCGACGCGGGAATACCTCACGCGCCTATGTGAGTGGCCTATGCGAGTCAGCAGAGTTACAGGACTAGACACGCACATTGGATATCGCGGCGAGTGGCGGCCGATCATGTGGCGCCTAGACAGATCTCGTGATACGCTTTATGACCTCGTTGGTACCGTAGGTGTTAGTAGTCGGCTATGCCTTCGCATTTACCCCGCACGACTTTATTGTGACACAGTGGGACCGGTGTTCATGTGTATTCCTTGGTGCTTTTATATCATAGATCGCCGGCAGCTGAGGAAGGTATTCCACGGGCATGATTGATGTTGTGGGCGTGAGACCCATAGTTATATTTGAGTGATGACTTTGAGGGCGTGAGTCCCTGACTTGACATGACTGCTTATATTATTGTGAACTGTAGTTTGGTTATCATACATGTCTCCTGCTTTATATAGACTACTATGATTTCATTTACAGTATTTTTAGTTTCACATACTTGGTACCTGTTGTACTGACCTCCTTCGGGGGGCTGCGTTCATGCCGCAGGTAGAAGTATACCAGTCGTTGATCCCCGCTCTTAGGATCACAGTTCAGCGTTTTGGGAAGCCCCGTTTCTTCGGAGGCTTATCTTTGGTATAGTCCCCTATCGTTGTAGGTACTTACATTCAGGGGTGTGGTGGGGCCCTGTCCCGCCATTGTTGTTATATCATTCTTAGAGGTCTGTAGTACTGTTGTGGGCAGAGTTTGTAAAAAGGATGTAACTGTTCGGATTTAAGTTTTTATATATATGCCGAAAGGCAACTTTTCTTCAGATAAACTGTGTCTCTTTTACATTGTTTCATGTTGTGTTTTATATTCCGCTGATTACTCTGATGTATGTCTACTTGGGTGCCCGGTAGGCACTACCACGCCCCGGTTCGGTCGTGACAAAAGTGGTATCAGAGCAGTTAATCCTCGGAAAGTGTCTACAGACCGTATCTAGTAGAGTCTTGATTATCGGTGTGTTGTGCACCACACCAATAATCAGGAGGCTATAGGATATTTAGGATTGGTTTCCATTCTCTAAACTCTGAGATCGTGCTTAGAGTCGTGTTATAAGTTGGACCTCTAACGTATTTCTTTCCTTACCGCTATGCCTCCGCAGAAGGCAACCCGCCCGAAGGGCAAGGCAGCTGAGGGAGCCGCGAGTAGAGCACAGAGGGTTACTAGGGCACAGACCCAATCATCACCTGGGGTGGTGTTTCATTCGGGAGTTCTCGCCACGTCACGACCCCAAAGAGAGTTTAGACAATGCGCATAGCCTCCATCGCGCCATGATAGTTGAACCTTCAGGTCCACGACCAGGAGCAGAAAGTATAGATTGCAAAGAGACGACCTTGTTACAAGCTAAGGATGTAGCTACCTGAGAGTATATTCTATACCGATTTATCACGAGTCATGATGACTATCTAAGAGAGAGTTGTGCAAGAGTAGCTCTTCACCATGCTTGAGCATGGCTCACAGACGCTTATGCGCAGCCGAGAAACGTAGATCGGCTGATTAATCAAGGATCAGCAAAAGAGGGCCAAAACAGCAGGGTCCTTTGGTAACTTTCGAGGCAAATCGCCTCAGCATCAGACTGGATACGCACCTCCGCCAGTGCAGAGTGGTCCTCCACAGACTTCAGGACGTTCGGGGTATGTAGGAGTTGGTCGTGAGCTCGTGGTGCTAGTTCGCAGAACCACGAGGTTCCACCCACCGGATTCGCTTTTTCCTCGCATTCACAGGCGCACGCCACCCTGGGATGCCATTTTTTTGTCGTGCTTGTTATGCTTGCGGCCAACAGGCCATTTTATGCAGAAATTGTCCGACTAGAGGTGGCGCGACGTAGAGACTCACCTTCGGATCGGTGGCTAGTTAATCACCTTCCTAATGCTATGCCTACTGCAAGGTGATTGATTAGAACGACAAAGGGGAAGTGAAGCAGTAGATACATGTATATCTTTAACTCTCTAGAGATTAGTATGTAAGATGAGTATATCTTAAGTGTTATGTTCTGATAGCATTTGTGCAAAGTGTGATTAGAAATCATGGTTAGTTAAAAGGGTAAGATTGGGGATAAGGAAAGTGTGAGCCTTAGAATGTTATACGTGGAGACCTTAGAGGTAAGGCCATCTCGAGTAAAAGATTTATTTTATATTGACCTTTATCGGAGTGCATAGTACACGTGAGATATGTTTGTGTGATAAGTCCCTGAGTAGTGTGGTATGAAAGAGGGTAGTTGAGCTAAGAAGACCACTAGGTTTTCATAACTTGATTAGTGAGATTGTTCCGGATCGGGGAACAAGAGTTTTGCGCGATAGCGGTCGGGTCATGGACCGACGCGTCAACCCGCGGCCCGTATTGTGGGGTCGGGCCGAGGTGGTCCCGCCAGTGGTAGGGTCACGAGGGTGTTAGGCCCAAGTTTAGTTAACCATCGTACGAGTTCGTGGATGCGTTCGACCAGTAGTCGGGCCGATGAGGTTAGCCCCTCTTGTCTTTTCGGGCCAGACCGTACTCGGCGCAGGTTATGCGAGATGTTATATCGGGAAGGTTGTAAGGCTGCACGAGGTGCCTACTTTCACCTTATGACAGCATGGAGCCCGTGTTACGCTTATTTCTTTTCTCGAAGTTTTACCAGCAGGTTAGGAACTCAGCAGTCTCAAGACGCATTCGCCTCGGCCGGTGTTTGGATTTCGTGGGTAGTTGTGAGGATTGTTGTCTCTGTTGAGGAAGTGTTTTATAGCTACCATTTCAAGATTCGGATGTCGCTTATGAATGCCTTGTAGGGCGGTAGTGTAGTCACGGTCGATTGGTTCGATGTTGGCAAGGTACAGATAGTTGGTTCATACTTGTTTCAGCAGAATATGGATAGGGTGAAGCTTATCTAGGAGAGGTTATTGACAACTCAGAGTCAACAGAAGTCGTACGGATAATCGGCGACGACGCTTAGAGTTCAGGTTGACGGTGGGGCTTCTTGAAGGTACCACCCCGGAGAGGGTGTGACGAGTCTTAGAAAGCAGGGAAAACTTAACCCAAAGTACTTTTGGGCATTTTCAGATTGGTTGTAGGATAGGCCAGGTTGCCTATAAGTTGGCATTGCCATCCGACGTAGGGAGCAGTACGTCCGGTCTTTCATGTTGTTATGTTCGGAAAGGTATCGGAGATCCATCCAGAGTGTTCCCCATAATGATGACCTAGTTGGAGGTAGTAACCCAGAGATTTTGGAAACTGAAGCAATACCAGAAATGTGGTAAGTTATGAGAAAGAGTTCGAGTGTACGAGCAGGGTACGACGAGTAAGGGAAGAAGCGAGCATGTATTAAGAACATAGATGTGATCATTTCTTTTATAAAGTGAAGGTGCGAAGGGAGTATATTTTAGACCTCGGGTGGGAGCTTGTGTAATAATGGAGGTGATTCCTCGTGGACTTGGATTAAGTATTTGCGCATGTGTTATTATATGGCCAGGTGTGGCGTGATTGTTTTCGTAAGTATAGCAGTGAAGACTATACTGGCGCATGTATGTTTTGAGGCTTAGAAGGAACATTCGGGACGAATGTTTCTAAGGAGGGGAGAATGTTATACCCCGTATTTCCAGAGTATGTACGTGAGGGCGTACGTACAAAGTTTAAGTCTTAAGTTGGCATTAGGGACGAAAATTTTGTTCACAACTACCGAAAAGAATCGTTTTTCGACGAAACGTTTTACAAAACTTGCGAAGGGAAAATTACGGCTATGTCATTTATATTTTTTGCGGATTTTTCCGAGAGATGAAATATTTTGGACCAACGAGGGCGACACTTGTCACCCCTGCCGGGCGTCAAGGGGGCCGATTGGTTGCACGCTTTCCTCCCATTTTTGTGGCCTAAAACTTGGGTCAATGTTTGTGAGGATTTGTGGAGTAGGGTTAGGTGCACTGGGCAACTCTTTACCCTCCAATAGCCCCCCACTTGGCTTGATCTTGGCCCTTGATCTCCCTCTAACGACCCCCCCCCCCCTTGTTGAAGACTTCTTCATCCACACATGTGTTCTAAGTCTTGAAATCTTCCTCCTTCTTGTTGCTCTCGCCCAAGAGCTCCCCTCCCCTTTGAGAGGCCCTTGGCCGAGAGGTACCCTCCTAGTGGTGTTGGTAGAGATACCCCTCTCGAGTTGTTCTCGTAAAACACCCCCTTGGTAGAAAAGTATTCTCCAAGTATTGTTACTATTCCAAAATACCTTAGCCTTATACCTTGTAGTATTCCAAAGTTACCTCTATACGTAGAGCAGGAAATACTACCTTATATTCCCTTCACCACAAAAACGAAACCCTAAGGAAAACCTTCATAGTCGGTTGAAGTGTTAAGTAAGTTGCGTAGAACTTCTAAGGGTTGTTTGGAGCGGGTTGAGCGCCGGAGGAGAGCTAAACGTTGCTCGGGATCGACATTTAATCATGGATAATTTTGGGCTTATCGAGGTAAATATCTTGTCCCCTTTGTAATTAGAGTTTACATACCGTGAAGTATAAGAATTAAGTATAAGTTATATACAAGGAAGGTATATAAGAAGAGAATTGAACTGCAGACTTACATAGGATCAGTATTTACTGAGACTTGTGAAGTTTGACGGTAGGGAAGTCGCCAATTTTCCGTAGAATCTTGTGTTACACCCTCGTATTTACGTGACATGTTTTAAGAACGTACGTAAGAACTCACAGGTGTTAAGATTTGAGACTTGTAAAATTTATCGGAATTATGAAATTGTCGGAAAACGTATTATTGTGACGAATGGGAGGGCGACACGTGTCACCCCCCTTTAAAATGCCTTGGATGATTTTTATGCAAGGGCTAAAGAGTCATTGGACCTTTGTTAGCAAGACAAGTCTTGCAACTTGAGAGCTTGATAATCTTGACCAAGTCAAAGGTCCCACAAGTCTTGTTATTTAAAGAAGAGATCATCCAAACCACCCATTTGTTTATATCATGACCCTCCATTACACTATATTATACTAGTAGAGCAAGAGTGAGCCCAACACTTAGAATATTTTTCACAAAAATTGAAGAACAAAGAGGCTTAGCTCTCGGGTTCAAGAAGGAAGAGAAAGAAAAAAATTTGTTTGTGATCCTTTTAGCTCCACACTTTAAACCAAGGTTCTTGAGTGTATTGTAAGTGTATCTCAATAGAAAAATCCCGAAAAAAGAGAGTTTTCGTATTTGTCGCAAAGTGAAAACCTAGTTGCTTTCTAGGTTTTGTATGGAATATTGAAGGAAATTGGTTGGTGTTGTTCTAAGGGTCTCAAGTAGCGGATTGAAGTGTCTTGAAGAGTCTCTAAGTTGCTAAGGAGCGACTTCGGATTTGGAAGTTAGATTGAGATTCGTTGAGGTATAATCTTGTCTCTTAATAGTGTTACAAGATTATAGTTATATTGTTGTTGTTAGCTTTACATGTTTCTAGCATGAGGTATATGTGTTGAAGTTATAAGTATTATGGATTGCTTGTAGCCTTAGAATCCGAATTGTAATGCAAGCCATGTGAAGTTGGATTACAAATTGGTCGTTTATTCGAATCGTCGCATGTTAATTACTTGGAGATTATAGTAGTTATAATCGTTTGCGACTTGATATCATGTTGGGCTAATAACTTGGATTGAAATGGAAATTGGATAAGAATTGATGTTGTAGTGTTTCAAGTTAGCCGAATTGGACATATAGTTGTATTAGTTTGATATCTATTGTGGGGCGGAATTTTACACGTCTAGTAGGCGTGTAATCCCCTATTGATTAATTTCTTTGATTGGGCCTTAAAAGTGGCGTGTTTGGTTATTGTATTCGTCCTTGAAAAATGTGGCAAAGTAAGTAAAAACAAAGGAGGTGCTGTCCGATTTTCCGTAGAATTTAGCGACTTAGCACTTAGAATATTCTACGTTTGAAGTAAGAGGTTAATGGACATATTGTGACCATTATAGGTTGAAGTACTAAGTATAGCGTATCCTACTTGGAGGGTGGAATAGCTATCAAGGTTGAAGTACTTTGGAGCATTTTGCTACTTGTCGATAATCGTCGCGAGGTATGTGAACCTCTTCCTTCCTTTGGCATGATTCTATGAATGGAATATACCTGTGGTATCATTTCATGTTTCCTTATACTCTTAGAAGTTAAGAGGTAGTTGTGTGATTTACTCTATGTAGAACTTTTCCTATCTTTTGAGCATGACTAGTTGCATGTATGTAGTACGGTAGACGTACAACACCTTGATATCCTTTACTAGTTTTATAAATAGCCAAGTCAGGAGAGTTAGGGGATTAACTCATTTCTTTGAAAGAATAAAGGATGTCTTAAGTTTTATTAAAGTTAAGGGACTTGAAGAGTTTTGAGGTATGTGATACTTGTTCCATTTTAAACGTATAAGTCCCTTGGATAGGAAATTGTTTTTGGCTAAGGCATAAAGTGAATATAACGACTTTATGGGGAGTTGGTTATATTTGCTTTATGGAAAGATAAATGACTTGATTTTAGTGAAGAAGGCAACTTGATTTTAAGGCATCAATTGCCTAAGGTTTTATAATAAAAGGAGTCACTTGAGTTCTAAAGGTTAAGAGACTAATTGTATTTTTGAAAGTTAAGAGAATTGATTTGAAAGTATATAATACTTGGTTTCAAAAAAAAGTAGAAGTCTCTTGGTTATAAAAAGGAATGAGTTGGTCTAAAACCATAAAGGGTTATAACGGCTTTATGGGAAGTTAGTTATAACGGCTTTATGGAAGGTTAAGAGAATGGGTTTCTCTAATAATGTAAGTCAAGAAATGATTTGAAATAAAGAAGGGTAAATGGTTTTAAAGGCACCAATTGCTTAAGGTTTTTAATAAAGAAGTCAATTGACTTAGAAGCCGGTAATTGTATTTCTAAAAAGGTATTGTGACTTGTCTTGAAAGGTGGATTGGACTTGATACTATAGTTGTTAGTATCTGGGAAGTTTTATTTGAAAAAG
This sequence comes from Przewalskia tangutica, assembly GCA_029844215.1. NCBI lineage: Eukaryota > Viridiplantae > Streptophyta > Magnoliopsida > Solanales > Solanaceae > Przewalskia > Przewalskia tangutica. The sequence goes on from CM056740.1 coordinate 18,436,250, forward strand.
AGTCTTTCTAAAGAAGTAGAGGTGCGTAGTACGTTAGGTTAAATTTCCGGATACTATATGACATTATCGTCCCAAAACGGGTCGGCAAGATACCTTACGCGCACTATATGACATTATCGTCCCGCAGATGGGCCGCAGATACCTTTACGAGCGCACTATATGACATTATCGCCCCGAGATGGGCCGGCAAGATACCTTTACGCGCACTATATGACATTATTGTCCCGTAGACGGGCCGGCGAGATACCTTACGCGCACTATATGACATTATCGCCCCGAAGATGGGTCGGCAAGATACCTTTACGCGCACTATATGACATTATCGCCCCGAAATGGGCCGCAATATACCTTTACGCGCACTATATGACAATTATCGCCCCGAAATGGGCCGCAAGATACCCGTGGGCAGACTATGTGACTTTATCGCGTCCCAGATTGGGCCGGGCAGTATAGGCGTCCCTCCATAAAGGGCCGGGTTATACTTATGAAAGATAAGTAAGTTATATAGAAATGAACTTAATAATTTTTCCTAATCATGTGCGTAAGAATGTGGCTATAACCTTTATTGAAAATGGGAAAAGATATTGATGTGAAATTAAGTTCATAAGTGGTAATGACACGGCAGATCCGTATGTACTTTTATACTTGTCCTCGTAATTCTTTGTACGCTTATGATCTGCTTATCAGACGTTATTTCTGCTCCATATTCGTACATGTTGTATCGACTTCTTCGGGCTGCGTTCATGCCCGCAGGTTTTAGGTACCCAGGTTGGTGATCCTTGCTCTTAGGATCTCGGTTCAGTTTTTGGGAAACCATTTGCTCTGGAGGCTTATCTCTTGGTACAGTTTTCCCTGAGGTAGTAGATTCATGTATATTCAGGGGTATGGCGGGGCCCTGTCCCGCCACAGTTGTTATGAAAAAAATTCTTAGAGGTCAGTAGTCACATATTGTGGGTCAGTTTGTAAAGGAAAGGAGGCAACTGCTTCGGTTGTTTATTATATGTCCAGGAAGGTAGCCCTATCGGCTAACCTGTTATTTTACTTCTGTTGTTTATTTTATAAGTTTCATGTATGTTCCGCTGATTTTCTCTGATGTATACCTGTAAGGGTGCCTGTGTAGGGCACCATCGAGCCCGGTCGGTCGTGACAAAAGTGGTATCGAGCGCTTAGTCCTCTGAAAGTGTCTACTGCACCGTGTCTAGTAGAGTCTTGATTATCGTGTTGTGCACCACATCTATAATCGTGAGGTCACAGACATTTAGGATTGGTTTCCATTCTTCTCACTCCGAGATCGTACATAGAGTCGTGTTGTTGTGGTCGCCTCTCCCTAACGAGTTATGTTGATTGCAGCCTACGAGAAAGGCAAAGATGACCCGAAGCGACTATGTGGATTGCGTATCCGTGTTGGTAATGTTTATAGTATAGTTGGTATTGTGACATACATCTATACGGAGTTATGTATGAGGTCATTTATGGGTTGCCTAGAATGGTTTTGATTTACCAAGAGTGGTAAAGACTAACTAGATACCGGAAGGTATGGAATAGTTAATGAATTTTCGCCAAAGTCTTGTGGTTTATTTTGAGATTATTGGGAAAGGATGAGCTGTCTGATAGGGTAGTGAACCCTTAAGAAGCCATGTTAAGGAACTTAACGGAATGTCATGTTAATAGATTAAGCTGCGTAGTAGGCTTAAGAAAATTGTACGCATGAGGTCCGTATAGAGTAAGTAATGGTTCTTGTGATCAACGACACGATTATGCTATTATGAGGAGTTTTGTACCCGCTACGGGAGATCGATAAGATAGGCTTGAGCATGGAAATTGCGAGCCTAAGAATGTCAAGATCACGAGACCTTAGATGTACAAGTTCTTCTCGCAGAAAGATTTATTATAGACCAAGAATAAGAGTTAAGCCGACGGCGGCGGGGTGAGGGCTCACGGTCGCCCCTAGCCCGGAATGGAGTGGGATCAGTTGTAGTAGTTCACACGTGACAGGCCACGAGTGCAAGGCCCAAGTCTAGTTAATTGTTTTACTGTTCGTGGACGCGTTCCACCGAACAGTCGAGGAGCCTAAATGGCCTTATGTTGTTTAAAGTGAGTGACTCCAAAATATCGAGGCCAAAGATCGGTATGGAAGTTATGTATACTAGTGTGAGTTGGAAATACGGAAAGAGTAATGCACCAAGAAGAAAGGTAACGACCAAGTGTAAAGGAATAGAGCCTAAATCCATAAGAACCTTTCGAGGTAACTACACCCGAGTGTGGGTGTGGTAGCCGAAATGGTAATATGAGGTTTTCCTGATGATACATCGCCGACCTAGTAGACCTAGTAGAGAGGATTATGACAGACTTTAAGGTCATTATAAGTATGGGCTAGTTGGCTTCGTGAGTGCCAAGGTTGACATCTTAGTATAAATATTGTTATGTGGCCATGGGTGGCATATGTCGTAAGAAGGGTGTAGTATAAGGAGACTATGTCGCGCTTTAATTAGATTGGACTCCGAAAGAACATTCGAGGACGAATGTTTCTAAGGGGGGAAGAATGTTACACCCCGTATTTACAGGACATGCTTTAAGAACGTACGTAAGAACTCACAGGTGTTAAGATTTGAGACTTGTAAAATTTATCGGAATTATGAAATTGTCGGAAAACGTATTATTGTGACGAATGGGAGGGCGACATGTGTCACCCCCCTTTAAAATGCCTTGGACTATTTGTATGCAAGGGCTAAAGAGTCATTGGACCTTTGTTAGCAAGACAAGTCTTGCAACTTGAGAGCTTGATAATCTTGACCAAGTCAAAGGTCCCACAAGTCTTGATATTTAAAGAAGAGCTCATCCAAACCACCCATTTGTTTATATCATGACCCTCCATTACACTATATTATACTAGTAGAGCAAGAGTGAGCCCAACACTTAGAATATTTTTCACAAAAATTGAAGAACAAAGAGGCTTAGCTCTCGGGTTCAAGAAGGAAGAGAAAGAAAAAAATTTGTTTGTGATCCTTTTAGCTCCACACTTTAAACCAAGGTTCTTGAGTGTATTGTAAGTGTATCTCAATAGAAAAATCCCGAAAAAATAGAGTTTTCGTATTTGTCGCAATGTGAAAACCTAGTTGCTTTCTAGGTTTTGTATGGAAGATTGAAGGAAATTGGTTGGTGTTGTTCTAAGGGTCTCAAGTAGCGGATTGAAGTGTCGTGAAGAGTCTCTAAGTTGCTAAGGAGCGACTTCGGATTTGGAAGTTAGATTGAGATTCGTTGAGGTATAATCTTGTCTCTTAATAGTGTTACAAGATTATAGTTATATTGTTGTTGTTAGATTTACATGTTGCTAGCATGAGGTATATGTGTTGAAGTTATAAGTATTATGGATTGCTTGTAGCCTTAGAATCCGAATTGTAATGCAAGCCATGTGAAGTTGGATTACAAATTGGTCGTTTATTCGAATCGTCGCATGTTAATTACTTGGAGATTATAGTAGTTATAATCGTCATGACTTGATATCATGTTGGGCTAATAACTTGGATTGAAATGGAAATTGGATAAGAATTGATGTTGTAGTGTTTCAAGTTAGCCGAATTGGACATATAGTTGTATTAGTTTGATATCTATTGTGGGGCGGAATTTTACACGTCTAGTAGGCGTGTAATCCCCTATTGATTAATTTATTTGATTGGGCCTTAAAAGTGGCGTGTTTGGTTATTGTATTCGGCCATGAAAAAGGTGGCAAAGTAAGTAAAAACAAAGGAGGTGCTGTCCGATTTTCCGTAGAATTTAGCGACTAAGCACTTAGAATATTCTACGTTTGAAGTAAGAGGTTAATGGACATATTGTGACCATTATAGGTTGAAGTACTAAGTATAGCGTATCCTACTTGGAGGGTGGAATAGCTATCAAGGTTGAAGTACTTTGGAGCATTTTGCTAATTGTCGATAATCGTCGCGAGGTATGTGAACCTCTTCCTTCCTTTGGCATGATTCTATGAATGGAATATACCTGTGGTATCATTTCATGTTTCCTTATACTCTTAGAAGTTAAGAGGTAGTTGTGTGATTTACTCTATGTAGAACTTTTCCTATCTTTTGAGCATGACTAGTTGCATGTATGTAGTACGGTAGACGTACAACACCTTGATATCCTTTACTAGTTTTATAAATAGCCAAGTAAGGTGAGTTAGGGGATTAACTCATTTCTTTGAAAGAATAAAGGATGTCTTAAGTTTTATTAAAGTTAAGGGACTTGAAGAGTTTTGAAGTATGTGATACTTGTTCCGTTTTAAACGTATAAGTCCCTTGGATAGGAAATTGTTTTTGGCTAAGGCATAAAGTGAATATAACGAATTTATGGGGAGTTGGTTATATTTGCTTTATGGAAAGATAAATGACTTGATTTTAGTGAAGAAGGCAACTTGATTTTAAGGCATCAATTGCCTAAGGTTTTATAATAAAAGGAGTCACTTGAGTTCTAAAGGTTAAGAGACTAATTGTATTTTTGAAAGTTAAGAGAATTGATTTGAAAGTATATAATACTTGGTTTCAAAAAAAAGTAGAAGTCTCTTGGTTATAAAAAGAATGGATCTGTCTAAAACCATAAAGGGTTATAACGGCTTTATGGGAAGTTGGTTATAACGGCTTTATGGAAGGTTAAGAGAATGATTTTCTCTAATAATGTAAGTCAAGAAATGATTTGAAATAAAGAAGGGTAAATGGTTTTAAAGGTACCAATTGCTTAAGGTTTTTAATAAAGAAGTCACTTGACTTAGAAGCCGGTAATTGTATTTCTAAAAAGGTATTGTGACTTGTCTTGAAAGGTGGATAGGACTTGATACTATAGTTGTTAGTATCTGGGAAGTTTTATTTGAAAAAGAGTCTTTCTAAAGAAGTAGAGGTGCGTAGTACGTTGGGTTAAATTTCCGGATACTATATGACATTATCGCCCCGTAACGGGTCGCAAGATACCTTTACGGACCCAGACGGGCCGGGCAAGATACCTTACGAGCGCACTATATGACATTATCGCCCCGCAGATGGGTCGGCAAGATACCTTTACGCGCACTATATGACATTATCGCCCCGCAGACGGGCCGCAAGATACCTTTACGCGCACTATATGACATTATCGCCCCGAAGACGGGCCGCAAGATACCTTACGCGCACTATATGACATTATCGCCCCGCAACGGGCCGGGCAAGATACCTTTACGCGCACTATATGACAATTATCGCCCCGTAAACGGGCCGGCAAGATACCCGCGCGCACTATGTGACTTTATCGCGTCCCAGATTGGGCCGGGCAGTATAGGCGTCCCTCCATAAAGGGTCGGATTATACTTATGAAAGATAAGTAAGTTATATAGAAATGAACTTAATAATTTTTCCTAATCATGTGCGTAAGAATGTGGCTATAACCTTTATTGAAAATGGGAAAAGATATTGATGTGAAATTAAGTTGCTAAGTGGTAATGACACGGCGGGATCCGTATGTACTTTTATACTTGTCCTGTCATTCTTTTGTATAGTTATGATCCGCTTTCATCAGACGTTATTTCTGCTCCATATTCGCACTGTTGCATCGACTTCTTCGGGGCCGCTCATGCCCGCAGGTTTTAGGTACCCAGGTTGGTTATCCTTGCTCTTAGGATCTCGGTTCAGTTTTTGGGAAAAAGCTCCATTTGCTGCGGAGGCTTATCTCTTGGTATGATTTTCCCTGAGGTAGTAGATTCATGTATATTCAGGGGTATGGCGGGGCCCTGTTCCGCCACAGTTGTTATGAAAAAAATTCTTAGAGGTCTGTAGTCACATATTGTGGGTCAGTTTGTAAAGGAAAGGAGGCAACCGCTTGTTGTATATTATATGTCCGTGAAGGTAGCCCTATCGGCTAACTCGTTGCTTTACTACATTGTTTATTTTATAAGTTTCATGTATGTTCCGCTGATTTTCTCTCGATGTATACTGTGGGTGCCTGTGTAGGGCACCCATGCCCGGGCCTGGGTCGTGACAAAAGTGGTATCGAGCGCTAGTCCTCTGAAAGTGTCTACGCATCGTGTCTAAGTGTCTTGATTATCGGTGTGTTGTGCACCACATCTATAATCAGGAGGCTGCAGGACATTTAGGATTGGTTTCCATTCTTCTCACTCTGAGATCGTGCCATAGAGCTGTGTTGTTAGGGTCGTCTCTCCCTAACGAGTTATGTTGATTGCAGCTATAAGAAAGGCAGCAGTGACCCAGAAAGGACTATGTGGATTGCGTATCCAGGTTGGTACTGATTATAGTAAAGTTGGTATTGTGACATACATCTATACGGAGTTATGTATGAGGGTCATTTATGGGTTGCCTAGAATGGTTTTTTATTTACCAAGAGTGGTAAAGACTAACTAGATACCGGGAAGGTATGGAATAGTTAATGAATTTTCGCCAAAGTCTTGTGGTTTATTTTGAGATTATTGGGAAAGGATGAGTTGTCTGATAGGGTAGTGAACCCTTAAGAAGCCATGTTAAGGAACTTAACGGAATGTCATGTTAATAGATTAAGCTGCGTAGTAGGCTTAAGAAAATTGTACGGATGAGGTCCGTATAGAGTAAGTAATGGTTCTTGTGATCAACGACACGATTATGCTATTATGAGGAGTTTTGTACCCGTTTACGGGGAGACTGCTAAGATAGGCTTGGAGCATGGAAATTGCGAGCCTAAGAATGTTGAAGACCGCTGAGACCTTAGATGTACAAGTTCTTCTCGGGTAGAAAGATTTATTATAGACCAAGAATAAGAGTTAAGTGCGACGGCGGGTCGGGGTGAGGGCCTGTTACGGGTCGCCCCCTAGCCTGGAATGGAGTGGGATCAGTTGTAGTAGTTCCGCTACGTGACAGGGCCACGAGGGTGCAAGGCCCAAGTCTAGTTAATTGTTTTACGGGTTCGTGGACGCGTTCCACCTAACCAGTCGTGGGAGTCGGAAATGGCCTTATGTTGTTTAAAGAGAGTGACTCCAAAAGATTGGAGGCCAGCATCGGTATGGAAGTTATGTATACTAGTGTGAGTTGGAAATACGGAAAGAGTACGACCTGTAAGAAAGATAACGACCAAGTGTAAAGGAATAGAGCTTAAATCCATAAGAACCTTTCGAGGTAACTACACCCGTGAGTGTGTGGGGTGGTAGCTGAGCAGGAATATGAGGTTTTCCCGGTGATGATACAGTCGTCAGACCCTAGTAGACCTAGTAGAGAATATTATGACAGACTTTAAGTCATTATAAGTATGGGCTAGTTGGCTTCGTGAGTGCCAAGGTTGACATCTTAGTATAAATATTGTTATGTGGCCATGGGTGGCATATGTCGTAAGAAGGGTGTAGTATAAGGAGACTATGTCGCGCTTTAATTAGATTGGACTCCGAAAGAACATTCGAGGACGAATGTTTCTAAGGGTGAAGAATGTTACACCCCGTATTTACAGGACATGCTTTAAGAACGTACGTAAGAACTCACAGGTGTTAAGATTTGAGACTTGTAAAATTTATCGGAATTATGAAATTGTCGGAAAACGTATTATTGTGACGAATGGGAGGGCGACACGTGTCACCCCCCTTAAAAATGCCTTGGACGATTTTTATGCAAGGGCTAAAGAGTCATTGGACCTTTGTTAGCAAGACAAGTCTTGCAACTTGAGAGCTTGATAATCTTGACCAAGTCAAAGGTCCCACAAGTCTTGATATTTAAAGAAGAGCTCATCCAAACCACCCATTTGTTTATATCATGACCCTCCATTTCACTATATTATACTAGTAGAGCAAGAGTGAGCCCAACACTTAGAATATTTTTCACAAAAATTGAAGAACAAAGAGGCTTAGCTCTCGGGTTCAAGAAGGAAGAGAAAGAAAAAAAATTGTTTGTGATCCTTTTAGCTCCACACTTTAAACCAAGGTTCTTGAGTGTATTGTAAGTGTATCTCAATAGAAAAATCCCGAAAAAAGAGAGTTTTCGTATTTGTCGCAAAGTGAAAACCTAGTTGCTTTCTACGTTTTGTACGGAAGATTGAAGGAAATTGGTTGGTGTTGTTCTAAGGGTCTCAAGTAGCGGATTGAAGTGTCTTGAAGAGTCTCTAAGTTGCTAAGGAGCGACTTCGGATTTGGAAGTTAGATTGAGATTCGTTGAGGTATAATCTTGTCTCTTAATAGTGTTACAAGATTATAGTTATATTGTTGTTGTTATCTTTACATGTTGCTAGCATGAGGTATATGTGTTGAAGTTATAAGTATTATGGATTGCTTGTAGCCTTAGAATCTGAATTGTAATGCAAGCCATGTGAAGTTGGATTACAAATTGGTCGTTTATTCGAATCGTCGCATGTTAATTACTTGGAGATTATAGTAGTTATAATCGTTTGCGACTTGATATCATGTTGGGCTAATAACTTGGATTGAAATGGAAATTGGATAAGAATTGATGTTGTAGTATTTCAAGTTAGCCGAATTGGACATATAGTTGTATTAGTTTGATATCTATTGTGGGGCGGAATTTTACACGTCTAGTAGGCGTGTAATCCCCTATTGATTAATTGCTTTGATTGGGCCTTAAAAGTGGCGTGTTTGGTTATTGTATTCGGCCTTGAAAAAGGTGGCAAAGTAAGTAAAAACAAAGGAGGTGCTGTCCGATTTTCCGTAGAATTTAGCGACTTAGAACTTAGAATATTCTACGTTTGAAGTAAGAGGTTAATGGACATATTGTGACCATTATAGGTTGAAGTACTAAGTATAGCGTATCCTACTTGGAGGGTGGAATAGCTATCAAGGTTGAAGTACTTTGGAGCATTTTGCTACTTGTCGATAATCGTCGCGAGGTATGTGAACCTCTTCCTTCCTTTGGCATGATTCTATGAATGGAATATACATGTGGTATCATTTCATGTTTCCTTATACTCTTAGAAGTTAAGAGGTAGTTGTGTGATTTACTCTATGTAGAACTTTTCCTATCTTTTGAGCATGACTAGTTGCATGTATGTAGTACGGTAGACGTACAACACCTTGATATCCTTTAGTAGTTTTATAAATAGCCAAGTCAGGAGAGTTAGGGGATTAACTCATTTCTTTGAAAGAATAAAGGATGTCTTAAGTTTTATTAAAGTTAAGGAACTTGAAGAGTTTTGAAGTATGTGATACTTGTTCCGTTTTAAACGTATAAGTCCCTTGGATAGGAAATTGTTTTTGGCTAAGGCATAAAGTGAATATAACGACTTTATGGGGAGTTGGTTATATTTGCTTTATGGAAAGATAAATGACTTGATTTTAGTGAAGAAGGCAACTTGATTTTAAGGCATCAATTGCCTAAGGTTTTATAATAAAAGGAGTCACTGAGTTCTAAAGGTTAAGAGACTAATTGTATTTTTGAAAGTTAAGAGAATTGATTTGAAAGTATATAATACTTGGTTTCAAAAAAGTAGAAGTCTCTTGGTTATAAAAAGGAATGAGTTGGTCTAAAACTACAAAAGGGTTATAACGGCTTTATGGGAAGTTGGTTATAACGGCTTTATGGAAGGTTAAGAGAATGGTTTTCTCTAATAATGTAAGTCAAGAAATGATTTGAAATAAAGAAGGGTAAATGGTTTTAAAGGTACCAATTGCTTAAGGTTTTTAATAAAGAAGTCACTTGACTTAGAAGCCGGTAATTGTATTTCTAAAAAGGTATTGTGACTTGTCTTGAAAGGTGGATAGGACTTGATACTATAGTTGTTAGTATCTGGGAAGTTTTATTTGAAAAAGAGTCTTTCTAAAGAAGTAGAGGTGCGTAGTACGTTGGGTTAAATTTCCGGATACTATATGACATTATCGTCCCAGAAATGGGCCGGGCAGTATACCTTTACGGGCAGACTATATGACATTATCGCCCCGCAGACGGGTCGGGCAAGATACCTTACGAGCGCACTATATGACATTATCGCCCCGCAGACGGGCCGCAAGATACCTTACGCGCACTATATGACATTATCGCCCCGTAATGGGACGGCAAAGATACCTTTACGCGCACTATATGACATTATCGCCCCAGAATGGGCCGGCAAAGATACCCGCAAGCGCACTATGTGACTTTATCGCGTCCCAGATTGGACCGGGCAGTATAGGCGTCCCTCCATAAAGGGCCGGATTATACTTATGAAAGATAAGTAAGTTATATAGAAATGAACTTAATAATTTTTCCTAATCATGTGCGTAAGAATGTGGCTATAACCTTTATTGAAAATAGGAAAAGATATTGATGTGAAATTAAGTTCATAAGTTGTTATACCCCGTATTTCCGGAGTATGTACGTGAGGGCGTACGTACGAAAGTTTAGCCTTAAAGTTAGGCCAAGTTCGAAAATTGTGCACAACTCGCTAAAAGAATCGTTTTCCGACGAAACGTTTCCACAGCTTCCGTAGGGAAAATTCCGGCTATGCCATTTCTAATTTTTGCGGATTTTTCCGAGAGACGAAACATTTTGGACCAACGGGAGGGCGACACTTGTCACCCTCTAATTGATGGACTTGAATCGTCCATTGGATGAATTGGACATTGGATGGCACGTTTTTTGTGCCTTTGCACAAGTCAAGGAGTTGGTAGGATATTTGTGTGTAGTAGATAGAATGGACACTTGCCTAAATCTTCACCCTACACTTGCCTTGCACTTGGCATCATCTTGGCCCTTGGTTGGCCATGGCTTGACCTATAAATACCCCCTTAAGATGAAGAGTTCTTCATCCACAAATTCCTTTCCAAGTCTTGAAAATCCTCCTCTCCTCGAGCTTGTTTCGCCCAACACCTCCTCGAGTGAAGCTTAGCCGAGGCTACCCCCCCCTAGCCTAGCCGAAATCTACCCCCCCTCCCTTGGTAGAAAAGTTGCCTTCTAGTATTGTTATAATGCCCAAACTACCCTAGCCCAAATCCCTTAGTACTTAGTAGAAGTCAGAAGAACTTCTAAGGGTTCTCGAGCTATCTGAGCGCATAAATTAGAGATAAACCTTGCTCAGAGCGACGCTTAACTTGGATAATTTTGGGCTTATCGAGGTAAATAATCTTATCCTCCTTTTGTAATTAGAGAATACATATTGTAGAAGTATAAGAATAAGTATTAAATACTTAGAAGGTTATTACTGAATAAAAATTGAACTATACTTACATAGGACTGTTTTCACAGTAGACTTATATAGCTCACCGCAGTAGGTCATGCCCCGACTTTCCGTAGAATTGAGAACCCTCTGTTTAGAATGACCTACAGAGTAGTCTAGACTTTGATAGATGTCTGTGACTATTATAGGCCGATTCTCTGCGCACGATATACTCGACTTGGCAGGTGGATTTCGCCGAGAAGGTATGTGATTCTTCCTATACTCTTAAGCATGATATTTTAAATATATATATAGTACGGTAGACGTACGTGTGTTAACTGAATAATAACTACGGCAATGTCTTTTGACTTAAGCCTAAATAATACCTACGGCAATGTCTTGCGACTTAAGCCTGAATAATAAAGATCTTAAAAAGTCTTTCAAAAGAATTATAACACAGTTTTGAAAGAAGAAGAATATTTGTTTTTACAAAAAGAAGCTTAAGGGTTATACTAGCTTTATGGGAAGTTAAGTATAACGGCTTAAATTTTATAAAAAGGAACAGTTTACTTATGTGTTTATAAAAGACTTGTATTGATTTCTGAAAGGCATAATAAGATGGTTTTGATGAGTAGACTTATTGTGATGCTATGTGTTAGTATCTTGTAACGTTTGTGTAAAGAGGTCAGTCTTACTTATGCTTATGTTGTTTAAACTATAAGTTGTTATGTTAGTACTATATCACTCACCTCTTGAGATGATACCGGTTAAGCCTCCGACGCGGGTAGACTCAGCGGTCCGGGTCCATGATTCGAGAATACCTCACGCGGTCCAGGGGCCTATGCGAGCTACGAGTTCCGTGTTAGTGTGCGGGTTATGCCTCACGCGTCTATGTGGCCACGCGACAATGAGTCCAGATCGATGCCGAGGAGTAGCTACCCTCGACGCGGTATACCTCACGCGCCCACGCGAGTGGCCTATGCGGACTACGGAGTCCGTGATTAGGCTTGCAATGATAATATGGGCGAGTGGCCTCGCTCGATCATTCGCACCTAGAAAAGACTCACATACGCTTACCTATTGTTGCTCTTGTTTATGATGTGCACTATGCGCTTACATTGGTTGTTTCGCATATTTGTAAAATTGGTTTTTAAAGTGATATGATTTCATTTAAGTACTTTACGCTTCACATACTTGGTACCCAGATCGACCTCCTTCGGGCCGCTCATGCCGCAGTAAGGGCAAAGGTGTGCTAGATCCACATCCTGGATCTCTTGCGTTGGTGTCGTGAGCTCCATCTTCTCCGAGGCTCTACTTTTGGGTATGATCTCCCGTTGTAGATAGTTTTGTATGCCAGTGGTATGGCGGGCCCCGTCCCGCCATAGTTGTTTATTTCAGAGGTCTCAGAGTCATGTTGCATACTGGGATGTAATCGCAAACCTTGGTTTATGTATATATGCCGAAAGGCAACCCTTTTCTCAGAAATTGTGTATCATTTACAATTATTTCATGTCTTGTTTTATATTCCGCTGATTTTCTCTGATGTATGACTACTTGGGTGCCCGGGTAAGGAACCAGTCATGGGCCCCGGAACGGGTCGTGACAAAAGTGGTATCGTGAGCGCTTAATCCTCTGAAAGTGTCTACGACCGTATCTAGTAGAGTTCTTGATTATCGGTGTGTTGTGCACCACACCAATAATCGTGAGGCTATAGGATATTTAGGATTGGTTTCATTTTTCTCACTCGAGATCGTGCTTAGAGCCGTGTTATAGGTGGACCTCTAACGTATTCCTTTCTCAGAATGATTATGCCTCCACGTAAGACAACCCGCCCGTATGGCAAGGCAAATGCGGAGCTGCTAGTATGACACCGAGAGTCACGAGGGCTCAGGCCCAGTCTATACCCGAGACGGCGAGTTCTATGACGCCGCCGACCCCAGGAGGGTTTAGGGCCGCAGCAGGGGTTGAGGAGACCACAGTACCTACACCTCCAGTCCCACAGCCTAGAGCAGAGGAGATGGGGTATCGAGAGATGGCCCAGTTATTTGCCCGGATAGTGGCCAGACATGAGGACAGGCTGGATGCAGCAGTTCCAGTTCCAGCAGCACCTGTGGTTCACCCGAGGGCAGATAGTTTGAGGCTACGGGATTTCCTTAGTTGTAGCCCGCCAGAGTTTTACGGGTCGAGGCCGGAGGATGATCCGCAGGAGTTCATCCGCCGCCATGAGGATCACGCGGTGATCAAGGCTTCGTAGATCGAGTCCGTGATATTCGGTTCAGACGGCCGCGTGATACCGCAATCGATTGGTTTGATTCGCGGAGCTTTCCCGGGAGAGCATGCACTCCAGCAGATGGGATGAGTTTTCGAGGCTTTCTCACGCACTTCTTGCCTCCGCATTGGCGAGGGCACGCCGATAGATTTTTGTTGCCGAGGCGCAGAGGACGCACCGTTAGGAGTACAACGCTGAGTTTGATTCGTTGATCGATATTTCCCCGCTGCAGCAGAGCATGAGGATGTGGTGCATCGTTACGCCACCGCTAGATGATTATATGGCCGAAGTTCGCGGCGTGTGGCTCTTCAGCCAGGCATGGATATTACCCGTATGCAGGCTCACGCACTTGGATGCGAAGAGCGTACGGGCCGACGAGTTGACAGACAGCAGCAGAAGAGGGCCAAGACGGGAGGGTCTTCTGGTGGCTATCGTGGTGGGCTGCCTCAGCAACAGTCTAGATTTGCACCACAGCCAGCTCAGAGCACTCCTGCACCGTCCTCAGCACAGCCAGAGTATTCGAGGGCGCACTGTGGCCCCGTGGCTTCGTGACGCCCGTGAGCAAAGAGGCATCGCCGACGACCACCCCAGGTGGCCGACGCGGTGATCCCATTACGGAAGTGTGGCATCGCACGGAGCTTGTTACACTTGCGGCCAGCAGGGTCACTATGCGAGAGCCTGTCCGACCTGCAGACGTACGGTGGTGGGTCACCTGTGGTCTTTCGCCGGGTCTTCTTCACCTACGGTTACTCGCCCCGGAGGGCAGGGTGCTCAGGGACCAGCAGGTCGCGACAGAGGTCGTGGCAGGGGTCCTAGTTCTAGCGGTCCTCGAATCGCATTTATGCCTCGACCACCGGCAGACCGTGAGGCGTCACCGATGTCGCCACGTGTACTTTATCGGGCCATGTTGTGACGTGTATGCCTTGATAGATCCGGTTCTACTGCCCCATATATCTCCCTTATCGCTAGTAGGATGTGGATAGAGCACGAGTCCATAGACCCTTTCGAGGTAGCTACGCCAGGGTGATTCGCAGTAGCTCGCGGTATATAGGGCTTGTCCAAGGACTACATATACCGCCGACTAGCCGAATTGATAGAGTCGACATGACCGATTTCGATGTGATCATGGGTATGGATTGGCTAGCCTCTTGCTACGCCAATGTAGACCGCCGAGAGAGTAGTTCGGTTCCAGCTCGGCGAGCCATTGTTGAGCGAGGAACACAGACGCCGGCGGTAGGTTTATTTCTTACCTCAAGGCTAGGAAGATGGTGCGGAAGGGTATATCTACCATCTCGCTCGTGTTTGATATCGAGGTCGTACCAGATTTTCACGGGCCCAAAGAGTCGAGAGTTCCCAGACGTGTTTCCGCACGACCTCCCCGTATCCTCCCGAGAGGAGATCGAGTTTTGTATAGATGTGTTGCCGACACTCGCCTATTTCCATTCCGCCATACGTAATGGCACCCGCCGAGTTGAGAGAGTGAAGGACCACCGAGAGATTTGCCGAGAAGCGGCTTCATCGTGCCTAGTGTTTCTCCCCGGGAGCGCAGATCGCTCGTGAAGAAGAAGACGGACGACGCCGCGCACGTGTTGACACGTGCAATGAACAAGGTGACCATTAAGAATGTATACCCCCTTCCCGTGATTGATGATTTGTTCGACCATTGCGTGGCGCGAGATGTTTCTCCAAGATTGATCTGCGTCGCTATCATCAAAGTGCGAGTCGAGAGGTGGATGTCCCTAGGATCGCATTCCGACCGCAGACGCATTATGAGTTCGTGGTCATGTCTTTGGGTTGACCAATGCTCCGCCAGATTCATGGATTTGATGAACCGAGTGTTCAAACCATTTTTGGACACGCTTGTGATAGTGTTCATTGATGACATCTTGGTTTATTCCCGCCAGAGCGGGAGCATGCGAGTATTTGGCGATCGTGGCCGAGAGTTCTCCAGACCAGCAGCAGACGCCAAGTTTTCCAAATGTGAGTTTTGGTTGGCTTCGTGGCTTTTCTGGGCACATTATAGGGTGATGGTATTCGGGTGGATACGCCAAGATCGAGGCGCCAGACTTGCCTAGACCTACTACTCCGGCTGCAGGTGCGCAGCTTTTCGGGCCTCGCAGTTATTATCGGTTCGTAGAAGTTTGCTTCTATCTCGCACCATTGACTAGGCCGAGACGTGGCGCTAAGTTTCAGTGGACTGATGCGTGTGAGCAGGGTTTCCAGCTACTAAAGGAGAGACTGACGACCGCCCCCGTTCTTACTCTTCCAGAGGGTCCAGATGGTTATGTTGTGTATTGTGATGCGTCAGGCATCGGGCTGGGATGTGTGTTGATGCAATGGGCGTAGTTATAGCATACGATCCCGACCTTAAGATACACGAGAGAACTACCCCACCCATGATTTGGAGTTCGCGCGGTGATTCACGCTTTGAAGATCCGAGGCACTATTTGTATGGGGTTCACGTGGATATTTATACGCACCACAAGATCCTCCAAAGATATCTTCACCGAGGAGCTGAACTTACGGCAGACGGTGGTTAGAGTTGCTTAAGGATTACGATGTTGATATCCCGTACCACCCGGGAAGGCCAATGTGTGGCGTATGCTCTTAGTCGTAGGTCGATGGGAGCCTATCGATGTGCAACAGAGAGGAGGGGCATGGTTCGTGATTTGCATCGCTTAGCGAGCCTGGTGTCCGCTTGATTGATTCGATAGCGGTGGGGTTAGAGTTCGCGAGGTTGCCGAGTCTTCCATCGCCGGCGAGGTGAAGAGGCAACAGCTCGAGGATCCGGTTTGATTCGTTATCGTGATACGGCTCTTCGTGAGGAAGGGTCCTTTGAGGTAGCACCGACGGTGCTAAGGTTTGAGGGCGTGTGTGTTCCGGATGTTTCGTGACTTCGCAGCAGGTTCTCGGGGAAGCACACACAAGCGTTAGTCTATCCATCCGGGTCGACCAAGATGTACCACGACCTTAGATCCGTGTATTGGTGGGATGGCTTGAAGAGGACGCTGCGAGTTCGTAGCTCGCCCGTGTTGTCGCAGTGAAGGTAGAGCACCGCAGGCCCGTGGTTTGTTGCGCATTTATCGAGATCCCGACCGGAAGCCGAGGTAATAAACATGGACTTTATCACAGGATTACCTCGCACTCCGAGGAAGCATGATTCTATTTGGGTTATCGTCGACAGGCTGACGAAATCAGCCCACTTTCTTCCCGTTAGGACGACTTTTTCGGCTGAGGACTATGCCAGACTTTACATCCGAGAGATCGTCCGACTGCATGGAGTCCCTATTTCGATCATATCGCATGCAGGAGCCCGATTACGCTAACTTCTGGAGGTCTTTCCATAAGGGTTTAGGGACGCATGTGAGCCCGAGTCGCATTTTATCCACGCATGACGGACAGCAGAGCGCACTATCCGCACTTCGAGGATATGCTGCGAGCCTGTGTTATTGACTTCAGGGGTAGCTGGGAGGATCATTTGCCTCTAGTTGAGTTCGCGTATAATAATAGCTACCACTCCAGTATTCAGATGGCGCCTTATGAGGCCTTGTATGGGAGGAAGTGCAGATCGCCGATAGGCTGGTTCGATGTGGGCGAGGTACAGTTAGTGGGACCAGACTTGGTGCAGCAGGCAGTGGATAAGGTGAAGCTTATCCGAGAGCGGCTATTGACAGCTCAGAGTCGACAGAAGTCGTATGCAGATCATCGTCGTCGGCATCTGGAGTTCGCAGTTGATGATTGGGTTTTCTCGGTGTCACCCATGGCGGTGTGATGAGATTCGGGAAGAAAGGGAAACTCAGCCCAAGGTACATTGGGCCCTATCAGATCGTCCGCAGGGTAGGCAAGGTTGCCTACGAGTTGGATCTGCCGTCCGATCTGGAGGCAGTGCATCCGGTGTTTCACGTTTCTATGCTGAGGAGATGTATCGGGGATCCATCTAGGGTACATCCGATTGACGACGTCCAGGTGACCGAGGGGTTATCGTATGAGGAGATTCCCATAGCGATAGTCGATCGTCAGGTTAGGCGTCTGCGGACCAAGGACGTGGCTTCACAAAGTCTTGTGGCGGAACGAGCTTAGGAGGAGATGACGTGGGAAGTCGAGGAGGACATGAGGCGGAGGTATCCTCACTTATTCCCCACACCTCCGTGTAACTTACTTTCCTATTTGGTTTAATTTTCGTAAATTGTTAAGTGTTATATGTGGCTATGTGTGCACTTGCAAACCGCTTAAGCTTTATCGATAATCGTTTTGGGAAGGAACATTCGGACG
Organism: Przewalskia tangutica; assembly: GCA_029844215.1. Classification (NCBI taxonomy): domain Eukaryota; kingdom Viridiplantae; phylum Streptophyta; class Magnoliopsida; order Solanales; family Solanaceae; genus Przewalskia; species Przewalskia tangutica. Next base: position 18,453,861 of record CM056740.1, read on the forward strand.
AATGTTTCTAAGGAGGAGAATGTTATACCAGATTTCCGAGTATGTACGTGAGGCGCATATACGAAAGTTTAGCCTTAAAGTTAGCCAAGTTCAAAATTGTGCACAACTCGCTAAAAGAATCGCTTTCCGACGAAACGCTTCCACTTAGCTCGTAGGAAAATTCCGCTATGCCATTTCTAATTTTTATGCGGATTTTTCCGGAGACGAAACATTTTGGACCAACGGAGGGCGACACTTGTCACCTCCAATTGATGGACTTGAATCGCCCATTGGACGAATCGACATCGATGGCACGCTTTTTGTGCCTTTGCACAAGTCAAGGAGTTGGTAGGATATTTGTGTGTAGTAGATAGAATGGACACTTGCCTAAATCTTCACCCTACACTTGCCTTGCACTTGGCATCATCTTGGCCCTTGGTTGGCCATGGCTTGACCTATAAATACCCCCTTAAGATGAAGAGTTCTTCATCCACAAATTCCTTTCCAAGTCTTGAAAATCCTCCCCTCTCCCTTGAGCTTGTTTCGTCCAACACCTCCCTCGAGTGAAGCTTAGCCGAGGCTACCCCCTAGCCTAGCCGAAATCTACCCCCCCTCCCTTGGTAGAAAAGTTGCCTTCTAGTATTGTTATAATGCCCAAACTACCCTAGCCCAAATCCCTTAGTACTTAGTAGAAGTTGTGAAGAACTTCTAAGGGTTCTTGGAGCTATCGGAGCGTACAAATTAGGAGATAAACCTTGCTCAGGAGCGACGTTTAACTTGGATAATTTTTGGGCTTATCGAGGTAAATAATCTTATCCTCCTTTTGTAATTAGAGAATACATATTGTAGAAGTATAAGAATAAGTATTAAATACTTAGAAGGTTATTACTGAATAAAAATTGAACTATACTTACATAGGACTGTTTTCACAGTAGACTTATATAGCTCACCGGGTAGGGTTGTGCTGCCCGACTTTCCGTAGAATTGAGAACCCTCTGTTTAGAATGACCTACAGAGTAGTCTAGACTTTGATAGATGTCTGTGACTATTATAGGCTGATTCTCTGCGCACGACATACTCGACTTGGCAGGTGGATTTCGCCGAGAAGGTATGTGATTCTTCCTATACTCTTAAGCATGATATTTTAAATATATATATAGTACGGTGAGACGCTGTGTTAATCGAATAATAACTACGGCAATGTCTTTTGACTTAAGCCTAAATAATACCTACGGCAATGTCTTGCGACTTAAGCCTGAATAATAAAGATCTTAAAAAGTCTTTCAAAAGAATTATAACACAGTTTTGAAAGAAGAAGAATATTTGTTTTTACAACAAGAAGCTTAAGGGTTATACTAGCTTTATGGGAAGTTAAGTATAACGGCTTAAGTTTTATAAAAAGGAACAGTTTACTTATGTGTTTATAAAAGACTTGTATTGATTTCTGAAAGGCATAATAAGATGGTTTTGATAAGTAGACTTATTGTGATGCTATGTGTTAGTATCTTGTAACGTTTGTGTAAAGAGGTCAGTCTTACTTATGCTTATGCTGTTTAAACTATAAGCTCTTATGTTATTACTATATCACTCACCTCTTGAGATGATACCGGTTGTTAAGCCCTCCGACGCGGGTAGACTCAGCGATGCAGGACCATGATTCGAGAATACCTCACGCGGGTCCAGGGGCCTATACGAGCTACGAGAGTTCCGTGTTAGTGTGCGGGTTATGCCTCACGCGGTCTACGTGGCCATGCGGACAGAGAGTCCAGGCGATGCCGAGGAGTAGCTACCGATGCGAGGTATACCTCATGCGCCCATGTGAGTGGCCTATGCGGACTACGGGAGTCCAGGATTAGGCTTGCAGAATGATAATATGGGCGAGTGGCCCTGCTTCGATCATTCGCAGCCTAGAAAAGACCTGTTACAGTTTACCTATTGTTGCTCTTGTTTATGATGTGGCACTATGCGGTTACATTGGTTGTTTCGTGCATATTTGTAAAATTGGTTTTAAAGTGATATGATTTCATTTAAGTACTTTACGCTTCACATACTTGGTACTGTTGATCGACCTCCTTCGGGGGTTGCGTTCATGCCGCAGGTAAGGGCAAGCAGGTGCTAGATCCACATCCTTAGGATCTCTTGCGTTGGTGTCAGGAGCTCCATCTTCTCCGGAGGCTCTACTTTTGGGTATGATCTCCCTGTTGTAGATAGTTTTGTACAGTCAGGGTATGGCGGGGCCCTGTCCCGCCATAGTTGTTTATTTCCTTAGAGGTTTGTAGTCATGTTGTACAGTTGGGATGTAACTGCAAACCTTGGTTTATGTATATATGCCGAAAGGCAACCCTTTTCTCAGAAACTGTATATCATTTACAATTATTTCATGTCTTGTTTTATATTCCGCTGATTTTCTCTGATGTATGACTACTTGTGTTACACCCCGTATTTACAGGATATGTTATAAGAACGTACGTAAGAACTCAAAGATGTTAAGGTTTGAGACGAGTAAAAATTTATCGGATTCTGAAATTTTCGGAAAACGTATTATTGTGACGAATGGGAGGGCGACACTTGTCACCCCCCCCCCCCCCTTATTGATGCCTTGGACGAAATAGGCATGGCCAAAATGGTCATTTACCATAGTCTTAAGATGACAAAGTCTTCCTATTAATGAGCTTGAGTTTCTTGACCAAAGTCAAAGGTCCCAAAGGTCTTGATATTTAAGTAGAGCTTATCCTAGCCACCCAAATGGTTGCATATTAACCCTCCAATGTGCTATATTATACTACTAGTAGTGAAAGAGAGCCCAACACTTAGAAAATATTGAAGAGAATTTGATGAACTTGAGACCTTGCTCTCGGGTTCAAGCTCTTTGAAGAGCAAAAGTTTTTGTTTCTTGTCCAATAATTCCCCCACTTTAAACCAAGGTTCATGAGTGTTATGTAAGTGTATCTCAATAGAAAAATCCCGGAAAAAGAGAGTTTTCGTATTAGTCGCAAAGTGAAAACTTAGTGGCTTTCTAGGTTTTGGATTGGAAGTTTGAAGGAAAGTTGTTGGTATGGTTCTAAGGGTCTCAACAAACGGATTGAAGTGTCTTGGAGAGGTTCTAAACTACTAAGGAGCGACTTCGGATTGGAATTGGATTAAGAATCGTTAAGGTATAATCTTGTCTTTTAAAAGTGTTACAAGATTATATAATTATATTGTTGTTGTTAGCTTTGCATGTTGCTAGCATGAAGTTGTTAAGTTGAAGTTTATAAGGATTATAGATCGATTGTGGTCTTGGAAGTTCGAAATGTAATGTAGGCCATGTTAAGTTGGATTACAATTTGATCGTTATTAGAAATCGTCGCATGTTGCTTATTTGGAGATTATAGTAGTATAATCAATTGTGAGCCAATTGGGGCTATTTAGTTATTCATTTGTATTGGACTACCTTCTGTATTATTGTGAGCCAATTGGGGCTGTTTGGTTATTGTATTTCGGCCTTGAAAAAGGTGGCAAAGTAAGTAGAAACAAAGGAGGTGCTGTCCGATTTTCCGTAGAATTTAGTGACTTGGCACTTAGGATATTCTACGTTTTAAGTAAGAGGTTAATGGACGTATTGTGGCCATGATAGGTTGAAGTACTAAGTTTAGCGTATCCTACTTGAAGAATGGAATAGCTCAAGGTTGAAGTACTTTGGAGCATTTTGCTACTTGTCGATAATCGTCGCGAGGTATGTGAACCTCTACTTTCTTTGGCATGATCCTACGTATGAAATATCCATGTGATAGTATTTCAAGATTCCTTCTATTCTTAGAAGTTAAGAAGTATTTACATTGTTGAATCTAAGTTAAGAGTATGTTTAAATTGTCCTAAGTCCTTACTAGGTCTTATGGAAGACGTTAGTAAGAATGGTTAGGAAATTATGAGATTTGATTTAAAGGCTATGTGTCTTGATTTGTTTAAAGTAAGTAAGTGGATTTTATGTTCGAAAATGACTTGAATTTATATGTGAAAAGGGGATTGATTTTAAAAGTGGAAGTTATATGATTTTAATGGAATAAGTTACTTGGTTTTGGAAATGTACGGAACTTTATATTTTTTTATATAAGTATAGGAAATCGGGCGTTAAAGGAAGTATGTTATGAAGTTTTAAGACTAAGAACTTTGAGTGTCTTTTAAGGATTATGAAGTTTTAAGCGATACGATTCTTTTTAAGTATGTATGTACGTAGTATCTTTGGATCCAGTTTTCCTAACTGTTGTAAGAATAAAGTGTCTTAAGTTCTCTAAAACGAAAGGTTGTTATAACAGCTTTATGGGAAGTTGTTATGACGACTTAAGAAGAAGTAATAAGACGGATTAAAATGTTACGTAAGGAAAATCACACCGAGCCTACAAATAGGCCGGATTACGTTATGAAATACACCGAGCCTACAAATAGGCCGGATTACGTTATGAGATACACCGAGCCTACACATAGGCCGGATTACGCCATATTACCCCGAGCCTACACATAGGCCGGGTTACGTCATCTTACACCGAGCCCCACAGGCGGGCCGGATTATGTTATATGATTCCACAGTACACCGAGCCCCACAGGCGGGCCGGATTATGTTATATGATTCCACAGTACACCGAGCCCCACAGGCGGGCCGGATTATGTTATATGATTCCACAGTACACCGAGCCCCACAGGCGGGCCGGATTATGTTATGTAAGATATGTAAGTTATGTGAAAAAGGCTGGATTAAACTCTTAAGTAAGTATGTAAGAACATGTTGTTAAATCTTATCGAAAGAAGGAAAGGAACGGTTATATATGATTGATTTCAGGAGTTAAAAGGACATTCTTTTATACAGATATGATTTGGTTATTGCATTTTATTTCTGTTCCATACTGCACTAATTTCTTCGGGCCGCTCATGCCCGCAGTGATAGGTACACAGTTGGTGATCCTTGCTCTAGGATCTCTCGCTCGCTTTTTGGAAAGAAGCCCCTTTCACTCCGGAGGCTTGTCTTTTGGTACGGTTTCCCTGATGTGGTAGACTTATGTACATTCATGGGTATGGCGGGGCCCTGTCCCGCCGCAGTTGTAATTCTTAGAGGTCCGTAGTCACATGTTGTGGGTCGGTTTGTAAAAAAAGAAAGGGATGTAACTGCTGTTGTTATGTATATGTATATGTGTCCAGGAAGGTAGCCTTATCGGCTAACCTGTGGTTTAATTTTGTCGTTATTTTATTTTATAAGTTTCATGTATGTTCCGCTGCTATTCTCTGATGTATACCAACAGGTGCCTGTGTAGGCACCGGGCCATGCCCGGTCGGGTCGTGACAAAAGTGGTATCGAGCGCTTAGTCTCTGAAAGTGTCTACGCACCGTGTTCAGTAGAGTCTTGATTATCGGTGTGTTGTGCACCACATCTATAATCAGGAGGCTACAGGACATTTAGGATTGGTTTCCATTCTTCTCACCCTGAGATCGTGCGATAGAGCTGTGTTGTTAGGGTCGTCTCTCCCTAACGAGTTATGTTGTTTGCAGCCACGAAAGGCAAAGATGACCCAGAAAGACTATGTGGATTGCGTATCGGGTTGGTAATGATTGTAGTATAGTTGGTATTGTGACATACATCTATACGGAGTTATGTATGAGGTCGACGCGTGTTGCCTAGAATGATGTTAGATTTCCGTGAATTGGTAAAGACTAACTAGATCGGGAAGGTATGGAATAGTTAATGAATTCTCGCCAAGATCTTATGTTTTATTTGAGATAATTGGGAAAGGATGAGTATGCGATAGGGTAGTGAACCCTTAAGAAGCCATGTTAAGGAACCTAACGGAATGTCATGTTAATAGATTAAGCTGCGTAGTAGGCTTAAGAGAATTGTACGGATGAGGTCCGTATAGAGTAAGTAATGGTTGTTGTGATCGAGACAACATGGTTTTGGTTTTATGAGAAGTTTTTGTACCCATTTATTGGGGGACTGGTAAGGTAGGCTTGGAGCATGGAAATTGCGAGCCTAAGAATATTGATTACTGCCGAGACCTTAGGTATATAAGGCTTTCTCTGGCAATAAGATTTTAAGTCAGACCAAGGATAAGAGTTAAGTGACACGAGTGGTTGAGGACTGTTACGGTCTCCCCATGGCCTGAAATGGAGGGATCTTGGTAGTAGTTCGATACGCGATGTGGTCACGAGGGTGCAAGGCCCAAGTCTAGTTAATTGTTTTACGGGTTCGTGGGCGCATTCCACCGGAACCAGGTCGTGAAAGCCGGAAATGACCTTATATTGTTTCATAGAGTGACTCCAAAGATTAGAGGCCAGAATAGGTATGGAAGTTATGTATGTATGTTAGAAGGAGTTGGAAGTACGAAAATATAATCTCTTTTGGGCTTAGGATGGACGGGTATGCGTGTGCGAGGTATTAGGGCCATGTGTGGCATTATTAGTATGTCGGGGTTGTGAAAGGAAACTATGTCGCAAATTATAAAGGTTGACTCCGAAAGAACATTCGGGGACGAATGTTTCTAAGAGGGGAAGAATGTTACACCCCGTATTTACAGGATATGTTATAAGAACGTACGTAAGAACTCAAAGATGTTAAGGTTTGAGACGAGTAAAAATTTATCGGATTGTGAAATTTTCGGAAAACGTATTATCAGGATTTAATGGGAGGGCGACACTTGTCACCCCCTTATTGATGCCTCGACGAAATAGGCATGGCCAAAATGGTCATTTACCATAGTCTTAAGATGACAAAGTCTTCCTATTAATGAGCTTGAGTTTCTTGACCAAAGTCAAAGGTCCCAAAGGTCTTGATATTTAAGTAGAGCTTATCCTAGCCACCCAAATGGTTGCATCTTAACCCTCCAATGTGCTATATTATACTACTAGTAGTGAAAGAGAGCCCAACACTTAGAAAATATTGAAGAGAATTTGATGAACTTGAGACCTTGCTCTCGGGTTCAAGCTCTTTGAAGAGCATAAGTTTTTGTTTCTTGTCCAATAATTACCCCACTTTAAACCAAGGTTCATGAGTGTTATGTAAGTGTATCTCAATAGAAAAATCCCGGAAAAAGAGAGTTTTCGTATTAGTCGCAAAGTGAAAACTTAGTGGCTTTCTAGGTTTTGGATTGGAAGTTTGAAGGAAAGTTGTTGGTATGGTTCTAAGGGTCTCAACAAACGGATTGAAGTGTCTTGGAGAGGTTCTAAACTACTAAGGAGCGACTTCGGATTGGAATTGGATTAAGAATCGTTAAGGTATAATCTTGTCTTTTAAAAGTGTTACAAGATTATATAATTATATTGTTGTTAGCTTTGCATGTTGCTAGCATGAAGTTGTTAAGTTGAAGTTTATAAGGATTATAGATCGATTGTGGTCTTGGAAGTTCGAAATGTAATGTAGGCCATGTTAAGTTGGATTACAATTTGATCGTTATTAGAAATCGTCGCATGTTGCTTATTTGGAGATTATAGTAGTATAATCAATTGTGAGCCAATTGGGGCTGTTTAGTTATTCATTTGTATTGGACTACCTTCTTTATTATTGTGAGCCAATTGGGGCTGTTTGGTTATTGTATTTCGGCCTTGAAAAAGGTGGCAAAGTAAGTAGAAACAAAGGAGGTCTTTGTCCGATTTTCCGTAGAATTTAGTGACTTGGCACTTAGGATATTCTACGTTTTAAGTAAGAGGTTAATGGACGTATTGTGGCCATGATAGGTTGAAGTACTAAGTTTAGCGTATCCTACTTGAAGAATGGAATAGCTCAAGGTTGAAGTACTTTGGAGCATTTTGCTACTTGTCGATAATCGTCGCGAGGTATGTGAACCTCTACTTTCTTTGGCATGATCCTACGTATGAAATATCCATGTGATAGTATTTCAAGATTCCTTCTATTCTTAGAAGTTAAGAAGTATTTACATTGTTGAATCTAAGTTAAGAGTATGTTTAAATTGTCCTAAGTCCTTACTAGGTCTTATGGAAGACGTTAGTAAGAATGGTTAGGAAATTATGAGATTTGATTTAAAGGCTATGTGTCTTGATTTGTTTAAAGTAAGTAAGTGGATTTTATGTTCAAAATGACTTGAATTTATATGTGAAAAGGGATTGATTTTAAAAGTGGAAGTTATATGATTTTAAGGAATAAGTTACTTGGTTTTGGAAATGTACTAACTTTATTTTTTTATATAAGTATAGGAAATCGGGCGTTAAAGGAAGTATGTTATGAAGTTTTAAGACTAAGAACTTTGAGTGTCTTTTAAGGATTATTAAGTTTTAAGCGATACGATTCTTTTTAAGTATGTATGTACTTAGTATCTTTGGATCCTGTTTTCCTAACTGTAAGAATAAAGTGTCTTAAGTTCTCTAAAACGAAGGTTGTTATAATGACTTTATGGGAAGTTGTTATGACGACTTAAGAAGAAGTAATAAGACGGATTAAAATGTTACGTAGGAAAATCACACCGAGCCTACAAATAGGCCGGACACGTTATGAAATACACCGAGCCTACAAATAGGCCGGATTACGTTATGAGATAGACCGAGCCTACACATAGGCGGACACGCCATATTACCCCGAGCCTACACATAGGCCGTTTTACGTCATCTTACACAGAGCACCACAGGCGGGCCGGATTATGTTATATGATTCCACAGTACACCGAGCCCCACAGGCGGGCCGGATTATGTTATATGATTCCACAGTACACCGAGCCCCACAGGCGGGCCGGATTATGTTATATGATTCCACAGTACACCGAGCCCCACAGGCGGGCCGGATTATGTTATGTAAGATATGTAAGTTATGTGAAAAAGGCTGGATTAAACTCTTAAGTACGTATGTAAGAACATGTTGTTAAATCTTATCGAAAGAAGGAAAGGAACGGTTATATATGATTGATTTCAGGAGTTAAAAGGACATTATTTTATACAGATATGATTTGGTTATTGCATTTTATTTGCTCCATACTGCACTGTATCAATTGACTTCTTCGGGCTGCGTTCATGCCCGCAGGTGATAGGTACACAGGTTGGTGATCCTTGCTCTTAGGATCTCTGTTCAGTTTTTGGAAAGAAGCCCCTTTCACTCCGTAGGCTTGTCTTTTGGTACGTTTTCCCTGATGTGGTAGACTTATGTACATTCAGGGGTATGGCGGGCCCCGCCCCGCCGCAGCTTGTAATTCTTAGGTCTGTAGTCACATGTTGTGGGTCGGTTTGTAAAAAGAAAGGGATGTAATCGCTGTTGTTATGTATATGTATATGTGTCAGAAGGTAGCCTTATCGGCTAACTCGTGGTTTAATTTTGTCGTTATTTTATTTTATAAGTTTCATGTATGTTCCCGCTATTCTCTCGATGTATACCAACAGGTGCCCGTAGGCACCGCCGCGCCCGGGTCGTCGTGACAACTTGGGTGCCCGGTAAGGCACGACCACGCCCCGAACGGGTCGTGACATAAGTGGTAATGACACGCAGATCCGTATGTAATTTTATACTTGTCTCGCCATTCTTTTGTACGCTTATGATCCGCATCAGACGTTATTTCGCTCCATATTCTGCACTGTTGACCGACTTCTTCTGGGCCGCTCATGCCCGCAGTTTTAGGTACCTGTTGGTGATCCTCGCTCTTAGGATCTCGGTCGATTTTGGGAAAAAGCTCCATTTGCTCCGAGGCTTATCTCTTGGTACGGCTTCCCGAGGTAGTAGATTCATGTATATTCAGGGTATGGCGGGCCCCGTCCCGCCACAGCTGTTATGAAAAAATTCTTAGAGGTCAGTAGTCACATATCGTGGGTCGCTTGTAAGGAAAGCGAGGCAAATCGCTCTTGTATATATATGTCCAGGAAGGTAGCCCTATCGGCTAACCTGTTATTTTACTTCTGTTGTTTATTTTATAAGTTTCATGTATGTTCCGCTGATTTTCTCTGATGTATACCTGTAAGGGTGCCCAGGTAGGGCACCAGTCGCGGGCCCGGGGTCGGGTCGTGACATCTTGTATCTAGATTTATTCTACCGAGTAGTCTAGACATTGATAGACTTGTATAACCGTTATAGTCAAGATCGCGAGTAGCGTATTCTACTCGGGCGGTGGAAAAGGCTAGCAGGATTACGATTTTGGAGCTATTTGCTAATAGTCGATAAATCGTCGCGAGGTATGTGATTCTTCCTATCCTCGAGCATGATATTTTAAAAGAATATATATAGTACGGTAGACGACGCGTGTGTTAACCGAACGTGGTTTTATCACGATGTCTTTTGACTTGAGTCTAAATAATAAGAATCAAGTATTTCAAAAGAGTTAAGAAACCTTTTGAAAGAAGAGTAACACTTGGTTTTAAAAGTTTTAAAGCTTAAGAGTTATACTAGCTTTATGGGAAGTTAGGTATAACGACTTAAGAGAGATAAAAGAATGGTTTATTGATTTTAGAAGTTAAGAGACTTGATCTTAAAAGATAAGAGACTTGACTTAATTAAATTAATATGAATTTTGTTAAAAAGTGTGAAACCTCATTCGTGAGTAATGAGTACTTGGTTTTTAAAAGGAATAATGTTTTACTGATTTCGGAAATCAGAATAAGTATCGAACGAACCACTGCAGCGTTAATAAAGGGAAATGTATTGACTAATTAAGTATTATTAAAACCAGTAGAAACCTCCATCCGCATAAGCTAAGATGAGACAAAATGATATTACATTTCCTAGATCATGGCTGCTTTAATAAGATTGATTATGAACAAGAATAACCTACTCACATATAAGGCATATGTTTCTCAAATTGTTTAAAAGAGAATTATATTCTTAAGTGATTAAGACTATGAACTACGAAACCTTTCGAAAATGAGAAACTTGAGTATTTGAAATTAGGCAAACTTGAACGTTTGGAAAAGAATGTTGTTACTTGATTTTACAAAGGGAAGTATTTTGGTTTACTTAAAAAGATAGTCACTCTATTTTTAAACTACTTGTAGAGTGTGACTTTTGTGAAAGAAACGGATCTTTTAAAAGTTAATGTATGAAGTACTTTGGGGATAAAAACCCTAACTTGTTAACATAAAGTAGAAAGTACCTTGTGTGAATAACTTGATTGTGTTGGGTTGTGATAGCCTTGTAATACTTTCTTGTTGATTTGATAAGTAAACATGTTAGGATGCTACGTGTGTTAGTATCTTGTGATGTTTGTGTAAAGGGGTTTCCCTTGTTGTGCTTATGTTGTTTAACGATAAGCTATTATGTTAGTATTATATCACTCACCTCTTGACATGATTCCGGGTTAAGCCGCTCCGACGCGGGTAGACTCAGTGTCCAGGACCATGATTCGAGAATACTCACGCGGGTCCAGGGACCTATGCGAGCTACGAGAGTTCCGTGTTAGCGCGGCCTTTGTGGTCATGCGGTCTATGTGGCCACGCGGATCGCGAGTCCGGGACGATGCCGGAGTAGCTACCGATGCGGGAATACCTCACGCGGCCTATGTGAGTGGCCTATGCGAGTCGCGGGAAGTTCCAGACTAGACGCGCACATTGATACCGCGCGAGTGGCGGCTTCGATCATGGCGGTTCAGACAGATCTCGTGATACGCTTTATGACCTCGTTGGTACCGCTGGTGTTAGTAGTCGGCTATGCCTTCAGATTACCCCAGACGGCTTTATTATGACACAGTGGGACCCGTGTTCATGTGTATTCCTTGGTGCTTTTATATCATAGATCGCGGCAGTGAGGAAGGTATTCCACGCATGATTGATGTTGTGGGCGTGAGACCCATAGTTATATTTGAGTGAAGACTTTGAGGCGTGAGTCCCCGACTTGACATGATCGCTATATTATCGTGAATCGTAGTTTGGTTATCATACATGTCTCCCGCTTTATATAGACTACTATGATTTCATTTACAGATTTTTAGTTTCACATACTTGGTAGTCCGCATCGACTCCTTCGGGCCGCGTTCATGCCGCAGTAGAAGTACACCGTTGATCCCCGCCTAGGATCACAATTAGCGTTTTGGGAAGCTCCGCTTTCTTCTGAGGCTTATCTTCGTATAGTCCTCGCCGTTGTAGGTACTTACATTCAGGTATGGCGGGCCCCGTCCCGCCATTGTTGTTATATCATTCTTAGAGGTCCGTAGTAATCGTTGTGGCGTAGTTTGTAAAAAGGATGTAATCGTCGGATTTAAGTTTTTATATATACGCCGAAAGGCAACTTTTCTTCGTATAAACCGTGTCTCTTTACATTGTTTCATGTTGTGTTTTATATTCACGACACTCGATGTATGTCTACTTGGGTGCCCGGTAAGGCACCAACACGCCCGGTTCGGTCGTGACATCGCGGATCGTGCCCTACCCGCACCCTTCTACCGACCGACACAAGTAAATCGCGAACTTAAATAACGCCTTTTTTTTTAAACCAACGACGCATAAGGGCAAAGCCGACAAGGCTGCCATATGATATACATAATCAAAAGACACTACACCGCATACACGAGTCCAATCCCACATATGAATACGCACTCTAAGAGTTTTATCAACTATGACGACAAGGCCCCGCCGCACTCCATAATCAGATCAAGGATCTATACCAAAATGATAAACTCCTGAATGTATGGAGCTATCCAAAACTCGAGCAGGTCCTTCACTGCAGATCACCAAATCAAGGCACCTAAACTCACAGATGAACGCACTTCAAGGCGAGGTCACGAAGAATGTACCAAGTATGTGAAATCAAAATATCAGAATGAAATCATAACAACATACAAAACAGGAGACATGTATGATAGCCAAACTACAGTATACAATACATAAGCAGTCATATCAAGTCAGGGACGCATGCCCTCAAAGTCACAACTCAAATATAGCTACGGGTCTCACGCCCATAATATCAACCATGCTCGTGTAATCCTTCCTCACTGCCGGCAGTCCATGATGTAATATAACATCGATACGCATACATGAACACCAAGTCCGACCTGTGTTCTAAAAACTGTACGGGCCAAGTAGGAAAACGAACCACCAAATCCAGCCTACATCATAAAACTGACCGGGGCAAGTAAGAAATCCAACTACCAGATTCACCATACAACAATCGACCGAGTAAGTACGAAGCTAACTACTACCCAAATTGTCGTCACGAGATATGATCGGGGCAAGTGCGAAAGCTATCTACCGGAGCCTCCCGTACCAAACTGTGCTATAGAACTGACGGGGGCAAGTACGACAGCTATCTACCACCCATCTCGCCACCACCGATGGCAAGTACGAAGGCTATCTACCAGTCCATCATGCGTCACTAAACCTCATGGAGGTCTAGTCAATGGAATAACAATATCCAACATGGTCGCATGCCCCGGAATCCCACATCGGATAAGCATGTCCATGGGGTAATACAAACAAATCCGAGAATCTAACCCGCCTCCTAGTCGCATGCCCCGGAATCCCACATCGGATAAGAATGTCCAAGGATCAATCATAGTGGAAGCATACCCGTGGAATCCCACATCACCGTTTGCAGATCGCCACGACCCGACCGCCGCGATCGCCACGACCGACCAAAGCCGCGATCGGTGCCCTACCCGCACCCTTCTAATCATACAACATAATAAACTGCGGAAGATAAATAACACTTTTTTTTTAAAACTAAGGCCAAGCCGATAAGGCTGCCATAATCATAATAATTACCCGAAAGGGTCTACACTGTATAACAATGTATAAACAACTCTAGCCACCCAAATTTACGGATGAATACATGCACTTAAGATTTGAACAAATACTATATGGATAAGGCCCCGCCGCACTTCGAATATACATTGCCATGACAACTCCTAACATCGAGCCATCTCAAAATCTGAACCAGATCCTAAGCTCATGATCCACAATCAGTACCTAAACTCGGACATGAACGCACTTCAAGGAGGTCAAGATAACAAAAATTTAATATGGAATGTAAAATAAGGTACAGAATAAATCATAATCAGACAAAAGAATGACAGGGGCAAGTATAAAGAAAGGGTAAATACCAGATCCTACCGTGTCATTTCCATCTCGTGAACTTAATCGTACCTTATTATCTTTTCCCATTTTTCCATAAGAGTATAGTCAAATTCTTACGTACATACTTAAGAAAACTCATCAAGTTCATAAACATATAACTTACGTATCTTGCATAACCTAATTCGTCCCTTTATGGAGGAACGCCTATACTGTCGGCCCAATCTGGGACGCGATAGAGTCACATAAGTCTGCCCATAAAGGTATACTGCCCGGCCCAATCTGGGACGCGATAAAATCACATAAGTCTGCCCATAAAGGTATACTGCCCGGCCCAATCTGGGACGCGATAAAATCACATAAGTTTGCCCATAAAGGTATACTGCCCGGCCCAATCTGGGACGCGATAAAATCACATAAGTCTGCCCATAAAGGTATACTGCATAAAAATAGGAGGCTCACGATCAAAACAGGGTCCCTCGCCCGTAGTATCGATAAGCAATCCTACTCCTGGGACTATTTCACCCGCATAGGTCCTGTGGACCCGCATGAGGTATTCCTCGCATAGGCTGTACCCGCCCGCATGGGACTATTTCACCCGCATAAGCCCATAAGGACTCACATGAGGTATTCCTCGCATCATGGGTAGCAAATCCACGGAACATGTGGTATAACGTCTTGGGGGTTTACCCCTCATTTATACTCTTACCCTGAAGCAGATGGTATAACGTCTTGGGGGTTTACCCCTCATTTATACTCTTACCCTGGAGAATGTGGTATAACGTCTTGGGGGTTTACCCCTCATTTATACTCTTACCCTAACTCAACCGGCCATCATACATAACATAAGCCCTACCGGCTTATCATACATAACATAAGCACTACCGACTTATCATACATAACATAAGCACTACCGGCTTATCATACATAACATAAGCACCACCGGCTTACCATACAAAACATAAGCAAGTTAAGAAATCCCCTAACTTCTTATTAGCTTGTTCATATACACTCTCATTTTTGTTTATTTAAGGCACTAACATGTCATTATAAAATCCGGGAATTTAACCCAACGTACTACGTGCCTCTACTCCTTTAAAATGATTCTCTTTCAAATAAAACTTCCAAGATACTAATAACCGTAGTATCAAGTCATATCTACTTTTCAAGACAAGTCACAATACCTTTTAGAAATACATTTATAGGCTTCTAAATCAAGTGACTTCTTTCTTTAAAACCTTAAGCAATTGGTACCTTTAAAACAATTTTCCCTTCTTTATTTCAAATCATTTATTTGCATACATTACTGAAGAAAACCATTCTTTTAATCTTCCATAAAGTTGTTATAACCAACTTCCCATAAAGCCGTTATAACTCTTTATGTCTTAGACAAATTCATTCCTTTTATGACCAAGAAACTTATACTTTCAATTCAAATCACATAGCTTTCAAAATACTTCAAGTCTCTTAACTTTTAAGAAAAAAAGTTTCTTAACTTTAGAATGGCAAGAAATCAATACTTTCCAAATCAAGTATTCTATACTTTTAAATCAATTCATTTCTTCCTTTAAGAATCAAGTCCCATAACTTGAAAAATAAAGTCCCTTAACCTTTTAAAAATTGAGGTTCATAGTCTTAAAACTTCATACATAAATTCATATAAATTAAGTAACATATACTTTGTGTTATACCCCGTATTTCCAAAGTATATACGTGAGGACGTACGTACGAAAGTTTAAGCCTTAAGTTAGGCAAGGGACGAAATTTGTGCACAACCCCCGAAAAGAATTGTTTTCCGACGAAACGTTTTCCAAACTTTGCGAAGTAAAAATTACGGTTGCGACATTTATAATTTTTGCGGATTTTTCCGAGAGATGAAATATTTTGGACCAACGAGAGGGCGACACTTGTCACCCTCAAGTGGACGGTTGTGTTGGCCGAAAGTGTGCACGTTCTTGGCATTTTTTGGGGCCTAAAATGTTATACCCCGTATTTCCAAAGTATGTACGTAAGGGCGTACGTACGAAAGTTTAGCCTTAAAGTTTAGGCATGGGACGTTTTTGTTTGGCACAACTCACTCAAAGAATCGTTTTCCGACGAAACGTTTTACAAGACTCGCGTAGGATAAATTCCGGCTATGTCATTTCTAATTTTTGCGGATTTTTCCCAGAGACGGAACACTTTGGACCAACGAGAGGGCGACACTTGTCACCCTCTCATTGGTGGATGTGTGGCGGAAGTTAGGGCCGAATGGATGGCTTATTTTGTCAAGTAGTTGGTAGGATATTTTTGTGTAGTAGATAGAATGGACACTTGGGCAAATCCTCACCCTACACTTGCCTTGCACTTGGCATCATCTCGCCCTCGTCACATGGCTTGACCTATAAATACCCCCCTTAAGATGAAGAGTTCTTCATCCACAAATCTTTCTCCAAGTCTTGAAAATCCTCCCCTCTCCCTTGAGCATTTCGTCCAACACCCTCTCCCCCCCTCTAGCCTAAGTGGTTTGGCCGAGGCCCCCCCCCTAGCCTAGCCGAAATCTACCCTCCTTGGTAGAAAAGTTGCCTTCTAGTATTGTTATAATGCCCAAAATACCCTAGCCCAAATCCCTTAGTACTTAGTAGAAGTTGTGAAGAACTTCTAAGGGTTCTCGAGCTATCTGAGCGCACAAATTAGAGCTAAACCTTGCTCAGGAGCGACGTTTAACTTGGATAATTTTTGGGCTTATCTAGGTAAATAAACTTATCCTTCTTTTGTAATTAGAGAATACATACTGTAGAAGTATAGGAATAAGTATAAATACTTAGAAGGATATTACAAAATAGAATTGAACTGTTAACACAAAGAGATCGTATAGCTTACGGTAGGGAAGTGTCGCCAAATTCCCATAGAATAGAGAACCCTCTCGCTAGAGCTTTATACAAGATGCTTCAGACATTGATAGACGTATTTGATCAATTATAGGTTGATTCTCTCATACGACATATTCGACTTGGCAGGAGGTTTTCGCCGAGAAGGTATGTGATTCTTCCTAAGCATGATATTTTAACATATATATATATAGTACGGTAGACGTACATGTGTTAACTGAATAATAATCACGGCAATGTCTTTTGACTTAAGCCTGAATAATAACTACGGCAATGTCTTTTGACTTAAGCCCAATAATAAGAATCGATGCATTTCAAAAGAATATCGAATCATTTTTAATGTAAGAGAAATATTTGGTTTTAAACAAAAGCTTAAGAGTTATACTAGCTTTATGGGAAGTTAGGTATAACAACTTAAGAAAGATAAAAAGGAATTGTTTACTTGTTTGTTTATAAAAGCCTTGTATTGATTTCTGTTAAGTGTAGTAAGATTGTTTGATAAGTAGATATATTATGATGCTACATGTGTTAGTGTCTTGTAATGTTGTGAAAGGGGGTCATTCTTGCTGTGCTTACGTTGCTAACCGGTAAGTCCGTTGTACTGTTATTATATCACCTACCCCCTTGACTTATTATACCGAGGGCTTGCCACCCTTGACGCGGTCTATACGCCTATGCAGTCTATGTGACTATGCGGAGTCGCGGAGTTCCGTGATTGATCATTCCGGTGTTTTAGCCCGACGCGGGATGCCTATGCGGTCTGCGTGACTACGCGGTCTATTGAGACTATGCGATCGCGGAGTCCAGCGTGCAGGGGTTAGCTACCCCGACGCGAGGAATACCTCATGCGGTCCGTGTGTGACCTATGCGATCGCGGAAGTCCGTGATTAGGCACGCAGAATGATACTATGGGCGATTGGCCTTGCTTCGATCATTCGCGCCTAGAAAAGACTGCATAGTTTACCTATTATTGTTCTTGTTTGTGATATGGCACTATGTGCAATTGAACTGATTTGCAAATGGTTTTAAATACTTGATTTCATTTAAGTACTTTACAGTTTCACATACTTGGTACCTGTTGTACTGACCTCCTTCGGGGGGCTGCGTTCATGCCGCAGGTAAGGGCAAGCAGGTGCTAGATCCGCATCCTTAGGATCTTTTGCGTTGGTGTCAGGAGCTCCATCTTCTCCGGAGGCTCTACTTTTGGGTATGATCTCCCTGTTGTAGATAGTTTTGTATCGCTGTGGTATGGCGGGGCCCTGTCCCGCCATAGTTGTTTATCTTCTTAGAGGTCTGTAGCCCTATTGTACAGTTGGGATGTAACTGCTAAACCATGTTTATATATATATGCCGAAAGGCGACATTTTCTCACATAAACTGTGTCTCATTTTACAACTGTTTCATGTCTTGTTTTTATATTCCGCTGATTTCTCTGATGTATGACTACTTGGGTGCCTGCAAGGCACGATCACGCCCCGAACAGTCGTGACAAAAGTGGTATCGTGAGCGATTAATCTCGGAAAGTGTCTACGAACCGTATCTAGTAGTTTGATTATCGGTGTGTGCACCACACCAATAATCGTGAGGCTATAGGATATTTAAGATTGGTTTCATTCTTCTCACTCGAGATCGTGCTTTAGAGCCGTGTTATAGGTGGACCTCTAACGTATTCCTTTCTCAGAATGATTATGCCACCACGTAAGGCAACCCGGGCCCAGAAGGGCAAGGCAGCCGAGGGAGCTGCTAGTAGGACACCGAGAGTTACGAGGGTTCAGGCCAAGTCTATACCCGAGACGGCGAGTTCCATGACGCCGCCGGCCCCAGCAGAGACCACAGTACCCGTACCTCCTGTCCCACAGCCTGGGGCGGAGGAGATAGGGTACAAGGAGATGGCCCAGCTATTGGCTAGGATTGTGGCCAGACACGAGGATAGGCTGGATGCAGCAGCCTGCCCAAATTTCGTGCATTCGTGGTTCACCCGAGGCGCATTTGAGGCTACGGATTTCCTTAGTTGTAGCCCGCCGAGTTTTACGGTCGAGGCTCGAGGATGATCCGCAGGAGTTCATCCGCCGCCATGAAGGATCATGCGGGTGATCAAGGCTTCAGAGACCGAGTCTGGACCTTTGTTCGCATCGGCCGCGTGATACCGCAAATGATTAGTTTGATTCGCGAGCTTTCCCGGGAGAGCATGCACTCCAGCAGATGGGATGAGTTTTCGAGGCTTTTCTCACACACTTCTTGCCTCCGCAGATGAGGGCACGAAATGGCGATTTTTGTTGCCGACAGTGAGGACGCAGGGCCAGGAGTACAATGTCGAGTTCGATTCTTTGGCTCGATATGTCCCTCGCACCGTAGCGAATATGGAGGACCGGTGCATCGCTACGCCACCGGGCTAGATGATTATATGGCCGAAGTCTTGTGCGGTGTGTCCTTCACCAGCATGGACATTACCCGATGCAGCTCATGACCGGGATGCGAGGAGCGTAGAGACCGCCGGTAGACCGATATCAGCAGCGTTAGGCGCCAAGACGGCCGGTTCTTTTGGTGGTTCTCAGGGTGGGCGGCATCAGCAGAAGTCCAGGTTTGCACCACAGCCGGCTCAGAGCACTCCTACATCGTTTTCAGACACCAGCGGCAAGGGCGGTCAGGGCCCCAGGACTTCGGACTTCCAGGGTAGCAAGGGTGCTAACCGATCGAGGTCCGCTCAGTGTGCCCGTTGTGGTAGATTCCATTCTGGGAGCTGTAGTACTACTCCGGGAGCTTGCTATACTTGTGGCCAGCAGGGTCATTTCGCGAGATTTTGTCCGACCGGGGGCGGCGCTGGTGGTAGGGCCCAGCCTACAGGGTCTGTTGCCGCTTCATCATCTCCCATACCACCGCCCCGAGGGCGTGGTACTCATGGTCGCCAGTCGCGGCAGAGGTCGTGGCGCGGTCCCGATTCTAGCGGTCCTCGAATCAGATTTATGCCTTGTCCACGGGCAGATCGTGAGGCGTCGCCTGATGTCGTCACAGGTACTTTATCAGTTTCTGGAGTTGATGTGTATGCCTTGATAGATCCGGGTTCTACTCTGTCCTATATATCTCCCCTTATTGCTAGTAGGATAGGGATAGAGCCTGAGTCCATAGACCCTTTCGAGGTAGCTACGCCAGTGGGTGATTCGGTGGTAGCTCGGCGGGTATATAGGGCTTGTTCAGTGACCATTTACGCCGACCCCAGCCGACTTGATAGAGCCGACATGACTGATTTCGACGTGATCACGGCATGGATTGGCTAGCTTCTTGCTACGCCAATGTAGACTGCAGGAGAGAGTGGTACGGTTCCAGCTTCTGAGGCGGTTGTTGAGTGGGAGGAAGCACCAGACGCCGGCGGTAGGTTTATTTCTTACCTCGGCTAGGAAGATGGTGCGAAGGGTATATCTACCATCTCGTTTGGGTGTTTGATAACGAGGTCGCGTACCAGATTTTCGCCGGCCCAGAGTCGAGAGTTCCCGGCGTGTTTCCGCACGACCTCCCGTATCCTCCCGAGAGGAGATCGAGTTTTGTATCGATGTCTTTGCGGACACTCGCCTATTTCCATTCCGCCATACGTAATGGCACCGCCGAGTTGAGAGAGTTGAAGGACCACCGAGAGATTTCTTTGGAGAAGGGCTTCATCGCACCTAGTGTTTCTCCCTCGGGGCGCCGTATTGTTCGTGAAGAAGGGCGACGCCGCGCATGTGTGTTGATTACAGCGGTGAACAAGGTGACCATTAAGAATGATACCCCTTCCCGTGATTGATGATTTGTTCGACCGATTCGGGGCGCGAGATGTTTGTCCAAGATTGATCTGCGTCGCTATCATCAAAGTAGTCGAGAGATGGATGTTCCTAGGATCGCATTCGACCCGTGACGCATTATGAGTTCGTGGTCATGTCTTTGGGTTGACCAATGCTCGCGGTATTCATGGATTTGATGAACCGAGTGTTCAAACCATTTTGGACACGCTTGTGATAGTGTTCATTGATGATATCTTGGTTTATTCTCGCCAGAGCGAGCACGCGAGCATTTGGCGATCTTGTGATTCTCCGACCAGCAGCTATACGCCAAGTTTTCCAAATGTGAGTTTTGTTGACTTCGTGGCTTTTCTTGGGCATATTGTTTGGCCGATGGCATTCGAGTGGATACGACCAAGATCGAGCGCCAGACTTGGCCTGACCTACTACTCCGGCAGAGTGCGCGATTTCCGCCTTGCAGGATATTATCGGCATTCAGAGAAGTTTGCTTCTATCTACGCACCATTGACTAGGCTGCCTCGTGGCGGCTAAGTTTCATGGACTGATGCATGTGAGCGTGGTTTCCGATTACTAAAGGAGATCGACGACCGCCTCGTTCTTACTCTTCCGGAGGTCCGGATGGTTATGTCGTATTGTGACGCGTGCATCGGGCTGGGATGTGTGTTGATGCAGCAGGTAGAGTTATAAGCGTATGCATCCCGACACTAAGAAACACGAGAGGAACTACCCCACCCATGATTTGGAGTTAGCGCGGTGATTCACGCTTTGAAGATCCGAGGCACTATTTGTATGGGGTTCACGTGGATATTTATACGCACTACAAGAGCTTCCAGATATATTCACCGCGGAGGAGCTGAACTTACGCGAGAGCGGTGGTTAGAGTTGCTTAAGGATTACGATGTTGATATCCTGTACCACCCGGGAAGGCCAATGTTGTGGCCGATGCTCTTAGTCGTGGTCGATGGGAGCCTATCGATGTGCAACTAGAGAGAGGCATGGTTCGTGATTTGCATCGATTAGCGAGCCTGGTGTCCGCTTGATTGATTACGATAGCGGTGGGTTCGAGTTCGTGAGGTTGCCGAGTCTTCCATCGTCGGCGAGGTGAAGAGGCAACAGCTCGAGGATCCGGTTTGACACGTTATCGTGATACGGCTCTTCGTGAGGAAGGGTCCTTTGAGGTAGCACCGACGGGTGCTAAGGTTTGAGGGCGGTTGTGTGTTCCGGATGTTTCGTGACTTCGCAGCGAGTTCTAGGGAATCACACAGCGACGTTACTCTATCCATCCAGGGTCGACCAAGATGTACCATGACCTTAGATCTATGTATTGGTGGGATGGCTTGAAGAGGGACGTTGCAGAGTTCGTAGCTCAGTGACCGTGCTGTCAGCAGGTGAAGGTAGAGCACCAGAGGCCTGGTGGTTTGTTACAGACGATAGAGATCCCGACCTGGAAGTGGGAGGTTATCAACATGGACTTTATCACAGGATTACCTCGCACTCAGAGGAGACATGATTCTATATGGGTTATCGTCGACAGGCTGATGAAATCAGTCCACTTTCTTCCCGTCAGGCGACTTTTTCTACCGAGGATTACGCCGCACTTACATCCGAGAGATCGTCGGTCGCATGAGTCCCTATTTCGATCATATCGCATGCAGGAGCCCGCCACGCTAACTTCGGAGGTCCTTCCAAAAGGGTTTAGGACGCAGTGAGCACGAGTCGCATTCCATCCACGCAGACAGGCAGCAGAGCGCACTATCCGGACTCTTGAGGATATCTGCGAGCCCGTGTTATTGACCGGGTAGCCGGGAGGATCATTTGCCTCTAGTTGAGTTCGCGTATAATAATAGCTATCACCCAAGATTCGGATGGCGCCTTATGAGGCCTTGTATGGGAGGAAGTGCAGATCGCCTATAGGCTGGTTCGATGTGGGCGAGGTACGATTAGTGGGACCAGATTTGGTGCAAGCGATGGATAAGGTAAAGCTTATCCAGAGAGGTTCTTGACACCGAGTCGATGTGTCATACGCAGATCATCTTAGTCGGTATCCGAGTTCGAGGTTGATGATTGGGTTTTCTGAAGGTGTCACCCATGGCGGTGTGATGAGATTCGGGAAGAAAGGAAACTCACCAAGGTACATTGGGCCCTATCGATTGTCCACGGGTAGGCAAGGTTGCCTACGAGTTGATCTGCCGTCCGATCTGGAGGCGGTGCATCCGTGTTTCATGTTTCTATGCCGAGAGATGTATCGGGATCCATCTAGGGTGCATCCGATTGGCGATGTCCGTGTGACCGAGGGGTTATCGATGAGGAGATTCCCATAGCGATAATCGATCGTCGTTAGGCATCCGCGACCAAGGACGTGGCTTCCGTCAAAGTTCGTGGGCGAACGAGCTTAGGAGGAGATGGCGGGAAGTGAGGAGGACATGAGGCGTATATCCTCACCTATTCCCACACCTCCGGGTAATTCACTTTCCTATTTATAAATTTCCATTGTCATATTTTGCCTAAGTGTTGTTCTACGTGGCCGGTGTGGCATTTGCAATCGCTTAAGTTATGAAGAACCTTATCGTTAACTGTCTTGGGAAGGAACATTCGGGACGAATGTTTCTAAGGAGGGGAGAATGTTATACCCCGTATTTCCAAAGTATGTACGTAAGGGCGTACGTACGAAAGTTTAGCCTTAAAGTTTAGGCATGAGACATTTTTTTTTGGCACAACTCACTCAAAGAATCGTTTTCCGACGAAACGTTTTACAAGACTCGCGTATGATAAATTCTGGCTATGTCATTTCTAATTTTTGCGGATTTTTCCCAGAGACGGAACACTTTGGACCAACGAGAGGGCGACACTTGTCACCCTCTCATTGGTGGATGTGTGGCGGAAGTTAGGGCCGAATGGATGGCTTATTTTGTCAAGTAGTTGGTAGGATATTTTTGTGTAGTAGATAGAATGGACACTTGGGCAAATCCTCACCCTACACTTGCCTTGCACTTGGCATCATCTTGGCCCTTGGTTGGCCATGGCTTGACCTATAAATACCCCCCTTAAGATGAAGAGTTCTTCATCCACAAATCTTTCTCCAAGTCTTGAAAATCCTCCCCTCTCCCTTGAGCATTTCGTCCAACAC
The DNA here is from genome assembly GCA_029844215.1 of Przewalskia tangutica. Classification (NCBI taxonomy): domain Eukaryota; kingdom Viridiplantae; phylum Streptophyta; class Magnoliopsida; order Solanales; family Solanaceae; genus Przewalskia; species Przewalskia tangutica. The sequence continues at coordinate 18,477,563 of CM056740.1, forward strand.
CCTCTCCCCCCCTCTAGCCTAAGTGGTTTGGCCGAGGCCCCCCCCCCCTAGCCTAGCCGAAATCTACCCCCCCTCCCTTGGTAGAAAAGTTGCCTTCTAGTATTGTTATAATGCCCAAAATACCCTAGCCCAAATCCCTTAGTACTTAGTAGAAGTTGTGAAGAACTTCTAAGGGTTCTTGGAGCTATCGGAGCGTACAAATTAGGAGCTAAACCTTGCTCAGGAGCAACGTTTAACTTGGATAATTTTTGGGCTTATCGAGGTAAATAAACTTATCCTTCTTTTGTAATTAGAGAATACATACTGTAGAAGTATAGGAATAAGTATAAATACTTAGAAGGATATTACAAAATAGAATTGAACTGTTAACACAGTAGACTGTATAGCTTACCGGGTAGGGAAGTGCTGCCCAAATTCCCATAGAATAGAGAACCCTCTGCTTAGAGCTTTATACAGTACAGTCTAGACGTTGATAGACGTATTTGACTGTTATAGGCTGATTCTCTGCGCGCGACATATTCGACTTGGCAGGAGGTTTTCGCCGAGAAGGTATGTGATTCTTCCTAAGCATGATATTTTAACATATATATATAGTACGGTAGACGTACATGTGTTAACTGAATAATAATCACGACAATGTCTTTTGACTTAAGCCTGAATAATAACTACGGCAATGTCTTTTGACTTAAGCCTGAATAATAAGAATCCTGATGCATTTCAAAAGAATACTGAATCATTTTTAACAGAAGAGAAATATTTGGTTTTTAAAACAAAAGCTTAAGAGTTATACTAGCTTTATGGGAAGTTAGGTATAACAACTTAAGAAAGATAAAAAGGAACTGTTTACTTGTTTGTTTATAAAAGCCTTGTATTGATTTCTGTTAAGTGTAGTAAGATTGTTTGATAAGTAGATATATTATGATGCTACATGTGTTAGTGTCTTGTAATGTTGTGAAAGGGGGTCATTCTTGCTGTGCTTACGTTGCTAACCGGTAAGTCCGTTGTACTGTTATTATATCACCTACCCCCTTGACTTATTATACCGAGGGCTTGCCACCTTCGATGCGGGTCTATACGGCCTATGCAGTCTATGTGACTATGCGAGTCGGGAGTTCCGAGATTGATCATTCCGGTGTTTTAGCCCGACGCGGGGATGCCCTATGCGGTCCGTGTGACTATGCGGTCTATTGAGACTATGCGGATCGCGAGTCCAAAGCGGTACCGGGTTAGCTACCGATGCGAGGAATACCTACGCGTTCAGTGTGACCTATGCGGATCGCGAAGTCCGTGATTAGGCACGCAGAATGATACTATGGGCGATCGCCTTGCTTCGATCATTCGCGCCTAGAAAAGACTCATTCGCTTTCCTATTATCGTTCTTGTTTGTGATATGGCACTATGTGCAATTGAACTGATTTGCAAATGGTTTTAAATACTTGATTTCATTTAAGTACTTTACGCTTTCACATACTTGGTACTGTTGTCTCGACTCCTTCGGGGCCGCGTTCATGCCGCAGGTGGCAAGCAGTGCTAGATCCGCATCCTTAGGATCTTTGCGTTGGTGTCGGGAGCTCCATCTTCTCCGAGGCTCTACTTTGGGTATGATCTCCCGTTGTAGATAGTTTTGTATCGTCGGGGTATGGCGGGCCCCGTCCCGCCATAGTTGTTTATCTTCTGTGAGGTGCAGAGCCTATTATGCAGTTGGGATGTAATCGCTAAACCATGTTTATATATATATCCGAAAGGCGACATTTTCTCACATAAAGCGTGTCTCATTTTACAACTGTTTCATGTCTTGTTTTTATATTCCGCTGATTTCTCTGATGTATGACTACTTGGGTGCCCCGGTAAGGCACCAGTCACGGGCCCCGGAACGGGTCGTGACAAAAAACATGGGTCAGTGTTTGGAGTGATTTGTGGAGTAGAGGGCTAGGGGGCACTGGGGCAAATCCTCACCCTCCACTTGCCCCCCACTTGTCTTCATCTTGACCATTGATTTCCCTATAAATACCCCCCTTTGTTGAAGACTTCTTCATCCACAACACAACTTTCTTAGTCTTGAAATCCTCTCCTTTGTAGGCTCTCGTCCAAGAGCCTCCCCCTCCCCCCTTGAGAAAGCCTTGGCCGAGAGATACCCCCCCCCCCCTCCTAGTGGTGCTAGCCGAAACCTACCCCCCATCTCTTGAGTTGTTCTCGTGAAATACCCCCCCCCCCTCTTGGTAGAAAAGTATTCTCCAAGTATTGATACTATTCCAAAATACCTTAGCCTTATACATTGTAGTATTCCAAAGTTACCTCTATACGTAGAGCCCGGAAATACTACCTTATGTCCTTTTAGTCTCAAAACGAAACCCTAAGGAAAATCTTCATAGTTGGTTGAAGTGCTAAGTAGAAGTTGTTTGGGAACTTCTAAGGGATGTTTGGAGCGGGTTGGAGCGCCCAGAGTAGGAGCTAAACGTTGCTCAGGATCGACATTTAAACTTGGATAATTTTGGGCTTATCGAGGTAAATACTCTTGTCCCCTTATTGTAATTAGAGTTTTCATACTGTTGAAGTTTAAGAATTAAGTATAAGTTATAGACAAGGAAGGTATATAAGAAGGGAATTGAATCAGTACTTACATAGGATCAGATTCTGATGACTTGTGAAGTTTGACGGGTAGGGAAGTGCTGCCCAATTTTCCGTAGAATCTTGTATCTAGATTTATTCTACAGAGTAGTCTAGACATTGATAGACTTGTATAACCGGTATAGGTTGAAGTACTGCGAGTAGCGTGTTCTACTTAAAAGGTGGACAAGGCTAGCCGGGTTATAGCGGTGGAGCGTTTTGCTAATAGTCGATAATCGTCGCGAGGTATGTGATTCTTCCTATCCTCTTGAGCATGATATTTTAAAAAAGAATATATATAGTACGGTAGACGTACGTGTGTTAACTGAACGTGGTTTTACCGCGATGACTTTTGACTTGAGTCTAATAATAAGAATTTTGAAGTATTTCAAAAGAATTAAGAAACCTTTTTGAAAGAAGAGTAATACTTGGTTTTAAAAGCTTAAGAGTTATACTAGCTTTATGGGAAGTTAGGTATAATGACTTAAGAGTGATAAAAAGAATGGTTTATTGATTTTAGAAGTTAAGAGACTTGATCTTAAAAGATAAGAGACTCGACTTAATTAATTAATTTGAATTTTGTTAAAAAGTGTGAAACCTCATTCGTGAGTAATGAGTACTTGGTTTTTAAAAGGAATAATGTTTTACTGATTTCGGAAATCAGAATAAGTATCGAACGAACCACTGCAGCGTTAATAAAGGGAAATGTATTGACTAATTAAGTATTAAAACCAGTAGAAACCTCCATCTGCATAGAAGCTAAGATGAGACAAAATGATATTACATTTCCTAGATCATGGCTGCTTTAATAAGATTGTTATGAACAAGAATAACCTACTCACACATAAGGCATGTGTTTCTCAAATTGTTTTAAAAGAGAATTATATTATTAAGTGATTAAGACTATGAACTACGAAACCTTTCGAAAATGAGAAACTTGAGTATTTGAAATTAGGCAAACTTGAACGTTTGGAAAAGAATGTTGTTACTTGATTTTACAAGGGAAGTGTTTTGGTTTACTTAAAAAGATAGTCACTCTATTTTAATACTACGGGTATTGTGTGACTCTTGTGAAAGAAACAGAATATTTTTTAAAGAGATAATGTAGGAAGTACCTTGTGTGAATAACTTGACTATGTTGGTTTGTACTAACCTTGTAATACTTTCTTGTTGATTTGATAAGTAAACATGTTAGGATGCTACGTGTGTTAGTGTCTTGTGATGGTTGTGTAAAGGGGTTTCCCTTGTTGTGCTTATGTTGTTTAACGGTAAGCCGTTATGTTAGTATTACATCACTCACCTCTTGACATGATACCGGGGGTTAAGCTACCCTCCGATGCGGGGTATACTCAGGCAGTCTGTGTGACTATGATTCGAGAATACCTCATGCGGGTACAGGGGACCTATGCGGAGCTATGAGAGTTCCAGGTTAGTGTGCGGCCTTTGTGGTCATGCGGTCTATGTGGCCATGCGGACTGCGAGTCCAGGACGATGTCGGGGAGTAGCTACCGACGCGGGAATACCTCACGCGCCTATGTGAGTGGCCTATGCGAGTCTGCGGAAGTTCGAGTTTAGACGCGCACATTTGATATCGCGCGAGTGGCGGCTTCGATCATGGCGGTCTAGACAGATCTCGTGATACGATTTATGACCTTGTTGGTACCGCTGGTGTTAGTAGTCGGCTATGCCTTCGCACTTACCCCAGACGGCTTTATTATGACACAGCGGACTCGTGTTCATGTGTATTCCTTAGTGCTTTTATATCATAGATCGGCGGAGGAGAATGTATTCCACGCATGATTGATGTTGTGGGCGTGAGACCCATAGTTATATTTGAGTGATGACTTTGAGGCGTGAGTCCTCGACTTGACATGATCGCTTAGTTATGGAATCGTAGTTTGGTTATCATACATGTCTCCCGCTTTATATAGACTACTATGATTTCATTTACGATTTTCGGGCCACATACTTGGTACTGTTGTATCGACTCCTTCGGCTGCGTTCATGCCGCAGTAGAGGTGCACCGATGTTGATCCTCGCCATGTGGTCACAGTCAGCGTTTGGGAAGCTCCGTTTCCGAGGCTTATCTTCGTATAGTCCCCTGTCGTTGTAGGTACTTACATTCAGGGGTATGGCGGGGCCCTGTCCCGCCATTGTTGTTATATCATTCTTAGAGGTCTGTAGTACTGTTGTGGGCAGAGTTTGTAAAAAGGGATGTAACTGTTCGGATTTAAGTTTTTATATATATGCCGAAAGGCAACTTTTCGCAGAAAAACTGTTTTACACTTCCTATTATTTCATGTCTTGTTTTATGTTCCGCTGATTACTCTGATGTATGTCTACTTGGGTGCCCGGGGTAAGGCACCAGTCACGGGCCCGGGTTCGGGTTGTGACACTTTGGTGCGTTGTGAATAAGTTATACTTATTTATAACGATCTTAATCGAGTAGCCATGATCTAGAAAATGTAATACAATTTTGTCTTATGTTAGCTTCTATGTAGATGGAGAATTCTACTCATTTTAACTTAATTGATTGTCATTACATTTTCCTTTATTAACGCTGCAGTGGCTTGTTCGATTCTTATTCTCATTTGTGTCGTAACTTAGCCAAGTCAACTTGGCTCCAAATACCTCCTAACGACTCTTACCAACATCCCCCATAAGACTTGGTAAGAACTTAGGATAACTTAGACATAACCTTTACGTAGAGTAAATCAACATACATACCTCTTAACTTCTAAGAGTAGAAGGAATCATGAAATAGTACTACATGTATATTCCATACATAGAATCATGTCAAAAGAAGGAAGAGGTTCACATACCTCGCGACGATTATCGACAAATAGAAAAATGCTCCAAAGTACTTCAACCTTGATAGCTATTCCATCCTTCAAGTAGAATACGCTATACTTAGTACTTCAACCTATAATGGTCATAATACGTCCATTAACCTTTAGCTTCGAACGTAGAATATTCTAAGTGCAAAGTCACTAAATTCTACGGAAAATCGGACAGCACTTCCTTTGTTTCTACATACTTTGCCACCTTTTTCAAGGCCGAATTCAATAACCAAACACGGCACATTTAAAGCCCAACAATTCAGATAACCAAAGGGGATTACACGCCTTAACAGGACGTGTAAAATTCTGCCCCAAAACCATACCAAAACAGCCCCTAAAACAGTCCATAATTACTATAACGAGGGTGGAATGTGAGGCCTTTCAACGCCTTTCCACACCCTTATTCCTTCGGGGTTTTCATTAGCAATCTACTACATTAAACATGAAATATAGGGGCTGATTTTCCAGCATACAACACGTCTAAAGCAGTCCCTAAAAACTGCACGACAATATCCAACAAATTCCATGTACACCAAATCTGTCCCAAATCGGTTTTAGCCCCAAAAAATGGCTCAAACGCTTTTTATTCTTCATTATTTTTAACACAAGTTCATCCATACATTATAACAATAAGTAATATCCAATTACTTTAAAAGAAGAAGGACTTTTACCTCATTTTTTGCCCAAAAACGCCCCAAAAAAGTCCGGTCTTTATTGGTCCGCAGTTTTCGTTTCGCTCCACTTCTTCAAGTTCCAATCACATATATGTATCCCCTACAACCTTAGGATCAACTTCTCTTCACGTTTCGCTTCCAAAAAGTCGACGGAAAACCCCTAGGGTTTCATTCTATTTTCGGCCCAACCTAGATTTAGGGGTTAAGGGTGCTTAATCTTGGAAAGAAAATTCTTTGATCTTGATCTTGTCTTTGGATATGGGGATTTCGAATTGCTCTAGGTTTTTGGAGAGATGAGGGTTTGTATGGATGAATATCTTTTGTTCTAAGTCTTCAAGACTTATCTATATAAAGGTGTGTGGAGTCTTCACAAGACAAGTGAGGAGGGCACTTGCTAACCTCCTATTGGCCAAGTATTTCTTCACAAAATATTTCGTCCACACTTAGTTATTTTTCATCCCATTTCGATGGACATGTAACATAGTATACCAAGACTTAATAAATCCACTAAGTCCATAATTCTAATGAAAAATAATTCCATTACTAGAATTAATTCTTGTCATCACATTAAACTCGAAAATTTTCCGTATAAGGAAATGTAAAAATCCTTTCCTTTCGACATTCCAATCTTAATTCTATAATCATGTTCTTGAATTACGGGGTGTAACATTCTTCCCCCCTTAGAAACATTCGTCCCCGAATGTTCTTTCGGAGTCCAATTTAATTAGATAGCGACATAGTATCCCTTTACTCCAAACTTCATAAAATATATGCCACCCATGCCACATAACAATACTTATAGTAAAATGTCAACCTCGCACTCACGAAGCCAACTAGCCCATACTCATAATGACCTCAAAGTCTGTCATAATCCTCTCTACTAGGTCTACTAGGGTCTGACGACTGTATCATCACCGGGAAAATCTCATATTCCCGCTCAGCTACCACCCACACACTCACGGCCCCACACACTCACGGGTGTAGTTACCTCGAAAGGTTCTTATGGATTCAGGCTCTATTCCTTTACACTTGGTTGTTATCTTTCTTACTGGTCGTACTCTTTCCGTACTTCCAACTCATACTAGCATACATACATAACTTCCATACCGATTCTGTCCTCTAATCTTTGGAGTCACTCTTTTAAACAACATAAGGCCATTTCCGACTCCCATGACCTGGTTCCGGTGGAACGCGTCCACGAACCCGTAAAACAATTAACTAGACTTGGGCCTTGCACCCTCGTGACCCTATCACGTAGCGGAACTACTACCAACTGATCCCACTCCATTTCAAACTATGAGGCGACCCGTAATAGGTCCTCAACCCGACTCCGTGTCGCACTTAACTCTTATCCTTGGTCTGACTTAAAATCTTATTGCCAGAGAAAGCCTTATATATCTAAGGTCTCGACAGTTATCAATATTCTTAGGCTCGCAATTCCCATGCTCCAAGCCTACCTTACCAGTCCCCCCGTAAACGGGTACAATAACTTCTCACAATATCATAATCGTGTCGTCTTGATCACCACAACCCTTACTTACTCTATACGGATCTAATCCGTACAATCCTCTTACGCACACCACGTAGCTTAATCTATTAACACGACATTCCATTAAGTTTCTTAACATGACTTCTTAAGGGTCCACTGCCTTATCAGACAGTTCATCCTTTCCCAATTATCCCAAAATAAAACATAAGACCTTGGCGAGAATTCATTAAATGTTCCATACCTTCCCTGTATCTAGTTAGTCTTTACCAACTCCTGGTAATCTAAAATCATTCTAGGCAACACGCGTCTGACCCTCATACATAACTCCGTATAGCTGTATGTCACAATGCCAACTATACTATAATCATTACCAACCTGGATATGCAATCCACATAGTCCTTCCTGGGTCACTGCTGCCTTTATCGTAGCTGCAATCAACATAACTCGTTAGGGAGAGACGACCCTAACAACACAGCTCTATCGCACGATCTCAGAGTGAGAAGAATGGAAACCAATCCTAAATGCCCTGCAGCCTCCTGATTATAGATGTTGTGCACAACACACCGATAATCAAGACTCTACTAGACACGGTCTGTAGACACTTTCCGAGGACTAACTGCTTTGATACCACTTTTGTCACGACCCGACCCCGGGCCGCGACTGGTGCCCTACCTGGGCACCCTTCTAATCATACAACATAATAAATCGCTAAGATAAATAACACTTTTTTTAAAACTAAGGCTGCCGATAAGGTCGCCATAATCATAATAATTACCCGAAAGTGGTCTACATCAGATAACAATGTAAAAACAACTCTAGCCACCCATTCACAAATGAATACTGCACTCTAAGATTTGAACAAATACTATGGCGGGACAAGGCCCCGCTGCACTTCGAATATACATAGCCATGACAACTCCGAACATTAGAGCCATCTCAAAATCTTTGAACCAGATCCTAAGCTCGCGGATCCACAATCGTACCTAAACCTGCGGACATGAACGCAACCCCAAGGAGGTCGATAACAAAAATTTAATATGGAACAGAAAATAAGGTACAAGAATAAATCATAATCAGATAAAAGAATGACAGGGCAAGTATAAAGAAAGGGTAAATACCGATCCTACCGTGTCATTTCCATCTCGTGAACTTAATCGTACCTTATTATCTTTTCCCATTTTTCCATAAGAGTATAGTCAAATTCTTACGCATATACTTAAGAAAACTCATCAAGTTCATAAACATATAACTTACGTATTTTGCATAACCTAATTCGTCCCTTTATGGAGGAACGCCTATACCGTTTACCAACTGGGACGCGATAGAGTCGCATAAGTCCGCCCATAAAGGTATCTTTGCCGACCAACTGGGACGCGATAAAATCACATAAGTCCGCCCATAAAGGTATAACGCCGCCCGAACTGGGACGCGATAAAATCACATAAGTCTGCCCATAAAGGTATACTGCATAAAAATAGGAGGCTCACGATCAAAACAGGGTCCCTCGCCCGTAGTATCGATAAGCAATCCTACTCCTGGGACTATTTCACCCGCATAGGTCCTGTGGACCCGCATGAGGTATTCTCGTGATAGTCGTACCCACCCGCATGGGACTATTTCACCCGCATAAGCCCATAAGGACTCGCATGAGGTATTCCTCGCATCATGGGTAGCAAATCCACGGAACAGGTGGTATAACGTCTTGGGGGTTTACCCCTCATTTATACTCTTACCCTGAAGCAGATGGTATAACGTCTTGGGGGTTTACCCCTCATTTATACTCTTACCCTATAGAAGGTGGTATAACGTCTTGGGGGTTTACCCCTCATTTATACTCTTACCCTAACTCAACCGGCCATCATACATAACATAAGCCCTACCGGCTTATCATACATAACATAAGCACTACCGACTTATCATACATAACATAAGCACTACCGGCTTATCATACATAACATAAGCACCACCGGCTTACCATACAAAACATAAGCAAGTTAAGAAATCCCCTAACTTCTTATTAGCTTTTTCATATACACTCTCATTTTTGTTTACTTAAGGCACTAACATGCATTATAAAATTCGGGAATTTAACCCAACGTACTACGTGCCTCTACTCCTTTAAAATGATTCTCTTTCAAATAAAACTTCCAAGATACTAATAACCGTAGTATCAAGTCATATCTACTTTTCAAGACAAGTCACAATACCTTTTAGAAATACATTTATAGGCTTCTAAATCAAGTGACTTCTTTCTTTAAAACCTTAAGCAATTGGTACCTTTAAAACAATTTGAACTTCTTTATTTCAAATCATTTATTTGCATACATTACTGAAGAAAACCATTCTTTTAATCTTCCATAAAGTTGTTATAACCAACTTCCCATAAAGCCGTTATAACTCTTTATGTCTTAGACAAATTCATTCCTTTTATGACCAAGAAACTTATACTTTCAATTCAAATCACATAGCTTTCAAAATACTTCAAGTCTCTTAACTTTTAAGAAAACAAGTTTCTTAACTTTATAATGGCAAGAAATCAATACTTTTCAAATCAAGTATTCTATACTTTTAAATCAATTCATTTCTTCCTTTAAGAATCAAGTCCCATAACTTGAAAAATAAAGTCCCTTAACCTTTTAAAAATTGAGGTTCATAGTCTTAAAACTTCATACGTAAATTCATATAAATTAAGTAACATATACTTTGGTGCGTTGTGAATAAGTTATACTTATTTATAACGATCTTAATCGAGTAGCCATGATCTAGAAAATGTAATACAATTTTGTCTTATCTTAGCTTCTATGCAGATGGAGAATTCTACTCATTTTAACTTAATTGATTGTCATTACATTTTCCTTTATTAACGCTGCAGTGGCTTGTTCGATTCTTATTCTCATTTGTGCCGTAACTTAGCCAAGTCAACTTGACTCCAAATACCTCCTAACGACTCTTACCAACATCCCCCATAAGACTTGGTAAGAACTTAGGATAACTTAGACATAACCTTTACGTAGAGTAAATCAACATACATACCTCTTAACTTCTAAGAGTAGAAGGAATCATGAAATAGTACTACATGTATATTCCATACATAGAATCATGTCAAAAGAAGGAAGAGGTTCACATACCTCGCGACGATTATCGACAAATAGAAAAATGCTCCAAAGTACTTCAACCTTGATAGCTATTCCATCCTTCAAGTAGAATACGCTATACTTAGTACTTCAACCTATAATGGCCATAATACGTCCATTAACCTTTAGCTTCGAACGTAGAATATTCTAAGTGCAAAGTCACTAAATTCTACGGAAAATCGGACAGCACTTCCTTTGTTTCTACATACTTTGCCACCTTTTTCAAGGCCGAATTCAATAACCAAACACGCCACATTTAAGGCCCAACAATTCAGCTAACCAAAGGGGATTACACGCCTTAACAGGACGTGTAAAATTCTGCCCCAAAACCATACCAAAACAGCCCCTAAAACAGTCCATAATTACTATAACGAGGGTGGAATGTGAGGCCTTTCAACGCCTTTCCACACCCTTATTCCTTCGGGGTTTTCATTAGCAATCTACTACATTAAACATGAAATATAGGGGCTGATTTTCCAGCATACAACACGTCTAAAGCAGTCCCTAAAAACTGCACGACAATATCCAACAAATTCCATTTACACCAAATCTGTCCCAAATCGGTTTTAGCCCCAAAAAATGGCTCAAACGCTTTTTATTCTTCATTATTTTTAACACAAGTTCATACATACATTATAACAATAAGTATATCCAATTACTTTAAAAGAAGAAGGACTTTTACCTCATTTTTTGCCCAAAAACGCCCCAAAACAGTCCGGTCTTTATTGGTCCGCAGTTTTCGTTTCGCTCCACTTCTTCAAGTTCCAATCACATATATGTATCCCCTACAACCTTAGGATCAACTTCTCTTCACGTTTCGCTTCCAAAAAGTCGACGGAAAACCCCTAGGGTTTCATTCTATTTTCGGCCCAACCTAGATTTAGGGGTTAAGGGTGCTTAATCTTGGAAAGAAAATACTTTGATCTTGATCTTGTCTTTGGATATGGGGATTTCGAATTGCTCTAGGTTTTTGGAGAGATGAGGGTTTGTATGGATGAATATCTTTTGTTCTAAGTCTTCAAGACTTATCTATATAAAGGTGTGTGGAGTCTTCACAAGACAAGTGGGGAGGGCACTTGCTAACCTCCTATTGGCCAAGTATTTCTTCACAAAATATTTCATCCACACTTAGTTATTTTTCATCCCATTTCGATGGACATGTAACATAGTATACCAAGGCTTAATAAATCCACTAAGTCCATAATTCTAATGAAAAATAATTCCATTACTATAATTAATTCTTGTCATCACATTAAACTCGAATATTTTCCGTATAAGGAAATGTAAAAATCCTTTCCTTTCGACATTCCAATCTTAATTCTATAATCATGTTCTTGAATTACGGGGTGTAACAGGTACGTCCATGTAAACTCACAACAAGACAGCCGGCCCTCCAACTGAGAGTCACGGCAGCGTAAAACTGTAATACTTGCACTCACAGGCTATCACAAGCAAACATAGGCAAGTTCATAAAATCTTTATACTTTCATTATCATACTAAAATGAATTTCATTTTATAAACTCAAGTCACTTATGTTTTATATAAAAATCCGGGATTTTAACCCTAAGTACTACGTACTTCCATTCTTTTAAAAAGATTCCTTTTATATAAAACCCCAAGATACTAACACCCGTAGTATCAAGGCATGTCTATTTTTCAAATTAAGTTACTACACCTTTAGAAATTCGTTTCAAGACTTGAAACCAAGTAACTTAAAATCTCACAACCTAGGTAACTCGTGCCTATAAATCAAAATGGACTACTCTTTTAACCTTTCATAAAGCCGTTATAACTAACTTTCCATAAAGCCGTTATAATTCTTTATGTATTAGACAAATTCATTCTTTTTATAACCAAGAGACTTATACTTGTAGAACCAAGTATCATATACTTTCAAATCAAGTTTCTTAACTTTCAAAATACTTCAAACCTCTTAACTTTAGAAATCAAGTTACATAACTTTCAAAATGCTTCAAGTCTCTTAACTTTAGAAATCAGGTTACATAACTTTCAAAATGCTTCAAGTCTCTTAACTTTAGAAATCAAGTAGCTTCTACTTTTAAATCTCAAGTAACTTACACTTTTAAAACAAGTTACTTCTCTTTAAATCATGTCATTTATCCTCTTTTAAATCATTTAAGTAAATCACTCATTTGACTCCCCTAAAGTCATTATAACAACCCTTAGGTTTTGGAACTAAGGCACTAGCAAAAAGATTTGGAAACCACTTCCTTTTCAAGACTCTATGTACTACAAGTAAAATACTTTCACTTTTGAAAATCCAAACTTCATTAAGGGAATGGATTATAACAATTTCCAATTTATCATCCAAAGTACAATCAAGGAAATATATAGAACAACTTCTATATTAAGCAATCCAAGTACAACAAGGAAGTATATAGAACAACTTCTATATTAGGCAATCCAAGTACAATCAAGGAGATATATAGAACAACTTCTATATTAAGCAATCCAAGTACAACAATGAAGTATATAGAACAACTTCTATATTAGGCAATCCATGTACAATCAAGGAGTAAATCATTTAAGGAGTAGGACTTACTTTCTTTATCATAAGGAATCATGCTAGAAGAAGAGGAGATGGTTCACATACCTTATCGGCTTAATCCCCAAGCTAAGTCGAATACTCCGCACGTAGAATTGTCAACCTATAATGGCCACAACAAGACTATCAACTTCTAGTTTCTAACGTAAAGTAATACTAAGTATACGGTCTCTTATTCTACGGAAAATCGGGCAGCACTTCCTTTGTTTCTACATACTTTGCCACCTTTTTCAAGGCCGAATTCAATAACCAAACATGCCACATTTACGGCTCAACAACCAACCAATCAAAGGGGATTACACGCCTTACAATACGTGTAAAATTCCGCCCCACAATTCATACCAAGTAGTTTAATAACCAAGCCATTCTCGGCCAACATATACAACAACTCTAAGTCCTTTGCAATTCTTTTTCAATCCAAACTCTTAGGTCTAACATATTATATAGTCATAAACAACTTTAACAATTACAATTCCTTCTTTATATAATATGTGACGACTTAAACTAATAATCAAATCGAATTGTAATCTTAAGGGCTAAACATGCTAGTTTTCGGATTAGGGTTCCAATAGCCAATACACTTATCAAACTTCATACTAAATACCTCATGCTTGCTAATATCCATAACTACAATGATAAGTAATCTTTAATAGCTAAAACGACAAGATTTTTACCTTTACAAGCCCTTATAATTTCCAAGATTCAAAGTCGCTCCTTAGAAATTCTTAGCTCTTTTCCTTTACGCTCCAATCCGCTATTTGAAGCCTTTAGAAGCTCACAGCCAACTTCTCTTCCATTTCCAATCCAAACTTGTGAAAACGACTTAGGTTTTCATCTTGCGACTAACGTGAAACCGTCGTTTTTCCGAAATATTTCTATTGAGATATCCTTACAATACCCTTAGGGACCTTGGGTTAAAGTCTTGTGAATAATGGATCACAAACTAAAAAAAATTTGTGTGGGAATTTCCTCAAAGCCGAGAGCTCCCAAGTGTTAGCTCAAAGTTCCCTCAATTTTTCCAAGTGTTGAAGACAAGTCTTGCACTAGTGTGTATATATAACACAAGGAAGGGTCAAGATTATAACAAATGTGTGGCTAGGATAAAGATCATTAATTAATTAGCCAAGTGGACAAGTTGACAAGTCAACAATCTCAAGCTAGCAAGACGTATTCATATACCATGGTCAATGACCATTTTACCCTTGAATATTTTCGTCCAAGACCATTATGGTGGGGTTCCACGTGTCGCCCTTTCATTCGTCCATAAAATTATGTAACCCTCGTGGGTCCCACAAAACGTAAAATTCCTCGGGTGGGCCCCACGTGACCAAATCCGTAAAAATAAATTTTCATAATGTTAATAAGTTCCATATTCTTCAAATAATGCATTTTGAGAATCTAATTCTCCTCAACGAACATTTTTCCTTTCCGACGTTCGGAAGATTTTCCGTCGGAAAAACAATTCTTTATTTCGTACCAATTTTTAAGTCTTGATTCCTTACGTACATTCTCTTATACATGTCCTGGACTTACGGGGTGTAACATTATTCTACGAAAATTTGGGCAGCACTTCCTTTGTTTATACGTACTTTACCACCTTTTTAAATGTCCAAATTAAACAACAATCAAGCCACAATAAAGGGCACAACCAACAGTTAACCAAAGGGTATTACACGCCTACTTGACGTGTAAAATTTATCCCCTTAAACCATATAAAACAGCCCACGATATCCAACAATTTCTAGCCCATTCTCGGCCAACAACAACTACAACCATCCAAAGCCCTTTTTCATCATTTTTTATAATCCAATTCACATTTCAACATGTTATATATATCATATCAACTATCAACAACAATATTTCCATCATTATACAACATGTAACAAGTGAAAATAACAACAAAATGACCAACAATTCCAATGGGCCGAAAATGCCTAGCTCTCGGACTCAACACCCAAAAAACCGTCCAAACACTTTTTAATCTTCATTCTTTTTAGCACAAGCTCATCTATACATAACTACAATATGTAATATCTAATTGCTTCAAGAGGAGGACGAAATCTTACCTCAAATTCGCCCAAAACAGTCCATGAAAAGTTGGTCCTTAGGTTAGTCTTAGCTCATATTCTTTAGGTTCCAATAATATATACGTATCCTCTACAACCTTACACCCATCTTCCCTTCACGTTTCATCTCCAAAAAGTGGATAACAAGTTAGGGTTTCTCTAGAAATTTCAAGGCAAAACCGTGAGCCTCTAACACTTGGAGTATATCTTGGCTTAGCACTCCATTAGGGAGCTTAATCTTGGATCAACAACCTAAGCTTGGAAGATTATGAAATCTTGCTCTTCAAATGTTCAAAGGGCCGTGAGTGAGAGAGAAAGAGAGATAGAATGTTTTGTGAAATATGGCTAAGTGTTGGAGTCTTGAAAGCTATCCATATATATATAAATATCTAGTGTAGCAAGACAAGTGGATGGGCGCTTGACACCCTCCTATTGGTCCAAGTTTCACCTCCTCAAAATATCTAGATATTTTATCCCAAAAATATCTCAATAAAAATGTGGACCCCTCAAAATTGTGAAATTTCCGGCGGGCCCCATATTACTAGATCTGATACTTCAATATACTATACTAATTCCATATACCAAAGTTGAGAATCAAATTCCAAGTTATAAATGTTTTCCTTCACAAGGTTCCGAAATTATTCCTTAAGAAAAAATAGTTTTTCTTTCGCTCCAAAATTCAAATATTATTTTCTTACGCACGTTCTCATATCATTTCCTTGGAAAATACAGGGTGTAACATTCTTACCCCCTTAGAAACATTCATCCCGAATGTTCACAATAGGTTCAAGTTAAACAGATATCGGCATAGTCCCCTTTAACTATACCCAACAAAACCAAATATGCTACACATGGCCACAATATATCACTCATGCATATACATTAATCAATATAGGCAAGTAGGGAATCGAATTACCTGAAGGCGTAGAGAACAAGTGAGGATACTTCATCTTCATCTCATGCTCTGTTTTCCATGTCATCTCCTCTCTATTATTATTCTACCATAAGACTTTGACGGAAGCCACATCCTTAGTCCGTAAATTTTGGACCTGGCGATCAAGTATGGCTATAGGACTCTCATCATAAGATAACTCTTTTGTCACTCGGACATCATCAACTGGGAAGACTCTGGAAGGATCTCTGATACACTTACGTAACATCGAAATATGGAAGACCGGATGTACTGCCTTCAAATCGGATGGTAGATCCAACTCATAGGCAACATTGCTTACCCTGCGAGATCTGGTAAGGCCCAATGTACCTCGGGCTAAGTTTCCCCTTCTTACCAAACCTCATCACACCCTTCATGGGTGATACCTTCAAGAAAACCCAATCGTCAAGCTGAAATTCCAAGTGTCGACGTCGATTATCTGCATAAGACTTCTGTCGACTCAGGGCTTCTAATAATCTCTCCTGGATAAGCTTCACCTTATCCACAGCTTGCTGAACCATATCTGGACCTACTAACGTAGCCTCGCCAACATCAAACCAACCTATCGGCGACATGCACTTCCTTCTATATAAGGCCTCATACGGGGCCATCTGAATACTAGAATGGTAGTTGTTGTTATATGCAAACTCAACAAGTGGCAAATGATCCTCCCAGCTACCCTTGAAATCAATAATACAGGCCCTCAGCATATCCTCAAGTGTCTGGATAGTACGCTCTGCCTGCCCATCGGTCTGAGGATGGAATGTCGTACTGAGGCTCACATGTGTCCCCAATCCCTTATGGAATGACCTCCAGAAGTTAGTCGTAAACTGAGCCCCTCTGTCTGATATAATAGATATAGGAACCCCGTGCAGTCTCACAATCTCCCTGATATATATCCTAGCATAGTCCTCAACCGAGTAAGTAGTCCTGACCGGAAGAAAATGGGTTGATTTCGTCAGTCGGTAGGAGCCACACTTCCTCTGAGTACGAGGCAACCCTGTAACGAAATCCATGTTAATCACCTCCCACTTCCAAGTCGGGATCTCTATCGACTGTAATAACCCACCAGGCTTCTGGTGCTCAACATTGACCTGCTGACAATTCGGGCACTGAGCAACAAACACTGCTACGTCCCTTTTCAGACCATCCCACCAATACACATATCTAAGGCCATGGTACATCTTCGTCGACCCCGGATGAATAGAATAACGAGCATTGTGTGCCTCCCCCAAGACCTGCTGCTGAAGCCCTGCAACATCGGGTACACACAATATACCTTCATACCTTAGCACCCCATCTGGTGCTACCTCAAATAGATTCTCGCCCTTACGAAGAGCCGCATCTCTATACCGTACCAGAACCGGATCCTCATACTGATGCCTCTTCACCTCTTCTACGATGGAAGACTTGGCAACCTCTCGAACCCGAACTCCACTGTCACCGGAATCAACCAACCGAATCCCAAGGCTCGCTAGCTGATGTATCTCACGAACCATTTCCCTTCTACATGGCTACACATCTGTCAGACTACCCATAGATCTACGACTAAGGGCATCTACAACCACATTGGCTTTCCCTGGTAGGTATAAAATATCAACATCACAGTCCTTAAGTAACTCTAACCACCATCTCTGCCGCAAGTTGAGCTCCTTCTACCTGAAGATATACTGGAGACTCTTGTGATCCGTATAGATATCCACATGAACTCCATATAATTAATGCCTCTAGATATTCAAGGCATGAATAACGGCCGCCAACTCCAAATCGTGGGTAGGGTAATTCCTCTCGTGTTTCTGGAGCTGTCGGGACGCATAGGCTATAACCTTATTGTGCTGCATCAACACACAACCTAGCTCAATACCCGAAGCATCACAATAAACCACATAACCCTCTAGTCCCTCATGAAGAGTAAGAACTGAAGTCGTCGTCAACTTCTCTTTCAATAACTGGAAGCCCTTCTCACAAGCATCCGTCCATTAGAACTTAGCCGTCTTCTGAGTCAGCCTAGTCAAAGACGCTGAGATCGAAGCGAACTTTTCCACAAACCTCCGATAATACCCCGTTAGCCCCAGAAAGTTGCGCACCTCAGTAGGTGTAGTGGGTCTGGGCCATGTCTTCACCGCCTCAATCTTTTGAGTATCCACCCGAATACCATCGGCCCCGATAATATGACCCAAGAATGCCACTGAGGCCAACCAGAACTCACACTTCGAAAACTTGGCATACAACTACCGGCGTTGGAGGACTCCAAGTACTGTCCTCAAATAGTCTGCATGCTCCTGCTCAGAGCGAGAATAATCCAGGATGTCATCAATGAATACTATAACAAACGTATCCAGAAATGGCTTGAACACCCGGTTCATTAAATCCATAAACACTGCTGTAACATTAGTCAACCCAAAAGACATCACCCTGAACTCATAATGCCCGTACCGGGTCCTGAATACAGTCTTCGGTATATCTGTCTCTCTAACTCGCACCTGATGATACCGGATCTCAGGTCTATCTTGGAGAAACACCTAGCACCAATGGGCCGAAAATGCCTAGCTCTCGGACTCAACACCCAAAAAACCGTCCAAACACTTTTTAATCTTCATTCTTTTTAGCACAAGTTCATCTATACATTACTACAATATGTAATATCTAATTGCTTCAAGAGGAGGACGAAATCTTACCTCAAATTCGCCCAAAACAGTCCATGAAAAGTTGGTCCTTAGGTTAGTCTTAGCTCATATTCTTTAGGTTCCAATCACATATACGTATCCTCTACAACCTTACACCCATCTTCCCTTCACGTTTCATCTCCAAAAAGTGGATAACAAGTTAGGATTTCTCTAGAAATTTCAAGGCAAAAACGTGAGCCTCTAACACTTGGAGTATATCTTGGCTTAGCACTCCATTAGGGAGCTTAATCTTGGATTAACAACCTAAGCTTGGAAGATTATGAAATCTTGCTCTTCAAATATTCAAAGGGCCGAGAGTGAGAGAGAAAGAGAGATAGAATGTTTTGTGAAATATGGCTAAGTGTTGGAGTCTTGCAAGCTATCCATATATATAAATATCTAGTGTAGCAAGACAAGTGGATGGGGCACTTGACACCATCCTATTGGTCCAAGTGTCACCTCCTCAAAATATCTAGATATTTTATCCCAAAAATATCTCAATAAAAATGTGGACCCCTCAAAATTGTAAAATTTTTGGCGGGCCCCATATTATTAGATCCAATACTTCAATATACTATACTAATTCCATATATCAAAGTTGAGAATCAAATTCCAAGTTATAAACATTTTCCTTCACAAGGTTCCGAAATTATTCCTTAAGAAAAAGTAATTTTTCTTTCGCTCCAAAATTCAAATCTTATTTTCTTACGCACTGTTATACCCCGTATTTCCAGAGTATGTACGTGAGGGCGTACGTATAAAAATTTGAGCCTTAAAGTTAGGCTAGGTTCGAAATTTGTACACAAGTGCCGAAAGGAGTCGTTTTTCGACGAAACGTTTTACAAGACTTGCGAAGGGAAAAATACGGCTATGTCATTTATAATTTTTGCGGATTTTTCCGAGAGATGAAACATTTTGGACCAACGGGAGGGTGACATGTGTCACCCTCACATTGGACGTGAGATTGGGCGGTAAGGGACGAATTGGTGGCATTGGTTAGGTAGGATATTTTGTGCAAGTTGGTGTGGTTGATGGATAAGGTCCACATGGTTAAATCCTAGCCGTACACTTGCCTTACACTTGGATTGATCTTGGCCATTGGTTGGCCATTGCTTGACCTATAAATACCCCCCTTAGTTGATGAACTTCTTCATCCAAAATTGTTCTAAGTGTTAAAATCCCCCCCCCCCCCCCCCCCCCTCTTAGAAAGGTTCTCGTCCAACCTTTGGAGAGACCTTGGCCAAACCCTCCTCATGAGCCCTAGCCGAGGCAACCCCTAGCCTAGTTGGTTTCGTATAATACCCCCCTTTTGTGGTATAGAAATACTCTCCTAGTATTGTTATAATGCCAAAATACTTTAGCCCAAATACCTTGTAGTACTTTCCAAAGTTACCTCTATACGTAGAGCCCGGAAATACTATTATACTTTCCCTCAGCCACTAAACGAAACCCTAAGGAAAACCTTCATAGTCGGTTGAAGTGTTAAGTAGAAGTTGCGTAGAACTTCTAAGGGTTTTTTGGAGCGGGTTGGAGCGCACGGAGTAGGAGCTTAACGTTGCTCAGGAGCGACATTAACTTGGATAATTTTGGGCTCATCGAGGTAAATACTACTGTCCTTCTATTGTAATTGGGAATTACATACTGTGGTTGTATAGAAATGAATATAAGATTCATAGAAGATAATTAAACTGTAATAGGAGGATATTACAGAAAAGACTTGAACTGAAATCACATCAGAAGAATATTAAGAAGAAGATTAATCTGTACTTACATAGGACTGTATTTACAGTAGACTGATAACCTTTATTGGTTGAATGTTCTGCGAGTATCATGTGCTACTTGGAAGGTGGACAAGGCTAGCCGGGTTATAGCCGTGGAGCGTTTTGCTTATAGTCGACAATCGTCGCGAGGTATGTGATTCTTCCTATACTCTTGAGCATGATGTTTTAAAAGTATATATATATAGTACGGTAGACGTACGTGTGCTAACTGAACGTAGTTTTACGACAATGTCTTTTGACTTAAGCCTGAATAATATATATATATAGTACGGTAGACGTACGTGTGCTAAACTGAACGTAGTTTTACGGCAATGTCTTTTGACTTAAGCCTGAATAATAAGAATCTTGAAGTATTTCAAAAGAATTAAGAAACCTTTTTGAGAGAAGAGTAATACTTGGTTTTGAAAACATAAGAGTTATACTAGCTTTATGGGAAGTTAGGTATAACGTCTTAAGAGAGATAAAGAGAATGGTTTACTGATTTTTAGAAGTTAAGAGACTTGATCTTAAAAGATAAGAGACTTGACTTGAACGAATTAATATGAATTTTGTGTGAAACCTCATTCGTGAGTAATGAGTACTTGGTTTTTAAAAGGAGAAATGTTTTACTGATTTCGGAAATCAGAATGAGTATCGACAAACCACTGCAGCGTTAATAAAGGAAAATGTATTGAATAATGAAGTATTATTAAAACCAGTAGAAACCTCCATCTGCATAGAAACTAAGATGAGACAAAATGATATTACATTTCCTAGATCATGGCTGCTTAATGAGATTGATTATAAACAAGAATAACCTACTCACATATAAGGCATATGTTTCTCAAATTGTTTAAAAGAGAATTATGTTTTAAAGGATTAAAACTATGAACTACGAAACCTTTTCGAAAATGAGAAACTTGAGCATTTGAAATTAGGCAAACTTGAACGTTTGGAAAATAATGTTGTTACTTGATTTTACAAAGGAAAGCATTTTGGTTTACTTAACAATGTTAGTCACTCTATTTTTATACTACGGGTATCGGGTGACCTTTGTAAAAGAAATGGATCTTTAAAAGGAATTTAACGTACGTAGTACTTTAGGGTTGAAACCCAGACTTTGACATAAAATGAAAGTACCTTGAGTTGTGTATAACTTGCCTATGCTTATTGTGATAGTCTTTGTTGTGCAAGAATTGTGTTTCTATACTACCGCGTCTCTCGATGGAGGGCCGGCTGACTTGTTGAGAACTTACTTGGACGTACCGACAGTGACGGAAGATTCCACGGGTATGCTTCCATTATTATTGTTGCATGGGCATGTCTACACCGATGATGGTTTCTGTGGACATGTGACCATTATGGTTATTTATGGCGAAGTATCGTGACTTACGGTTGTGATCTGGTGCTTAGCCGATTCACTTGCCCCGCCACCACGTGGCGCAGTGAGGAGCCGCGAGGCTAGTGCACTTGCCACGTGTCAGCTTCGCGAGTCAGTGTTTGGATGGAGCTTCGTGACTTACGGTTGTGATCTGGTGCGTAGCCGATTCACTTGCCCCCTTCAGCTACGTGGCGCAGGGAGGAGCTGGTTGAGGCTATTGCACTTGCCACGTGTCAGCTTCATGATATGGTTGTACAGTATTTGTTATACCCCGTATTTCCAGAGTATGTACGTAAGGGACGTACGTAGAAATTTGAAACTTTTAAAAGTGGCTTGGCCGAAATTATTTGTTCACAACACCCGATTAGAGTCGTTTTTCGACGAAACGTTTCCACAGCTTTCGTAGGGTAAAATACGGCTATGTCATTTCTAATTTTTGTGGATTTTTCCGAGAGACGGAATATTTTGGACCAACGAGAGGGCGACACTTGTCACCCTCAAGTTGGCGGTTTGCTTGGCCGAAAGTGGGACGTTTTGGCTAGCTTTCTTGGCCTTGTTTTGTGCCTTGTTTTGTGCCTTGTTTTGTGCCATGTTTTGTGGAGTAGGGATAGGTGCACTTGGCTTGATCTTGGCCTTACACTTGCCTAACACATGGCTTGATCTTGTCCATTGGTTGGCCCTGGCTTCCTATAAATACCCCTCCCTTTGTGAAGACTTCATCATCCAAATGTGTTCTAAGTCTTGAAATCCTTCCCTCTCCTCTTGTTTGACTCTCGCCCAAGAGCCCCCTAGTAAAGGCCCTTGGCCGAGAAACCCTCCCTTTGAGTGGCCTTTGTGGCGGTAGCCTCCCCTACCCCCTGGGTGCTAGCCGTGGTACCCCCTTAGCCTAGTTGCTTTCAGATAATACCCCTCTTGGTAGAAATACTTCCAAGTATTGTTATAATGCCCAAAATACCTTAGCCTTTACCTTGTTGTATTCCAAAAGTTACCCTATACTAAAAGCCCGTAAATACTATTATACTTCCCTTCACTACTAAACCGAAACCCTAAGGAAAATCTCCATAGTTAGTTGGAGTAATAAGTAGAAGTTGGTTAGAACTTCTAAGGGTTGTTTGGAGCTGGCCTGAGCGCCTGAGTAGAGCTAAACCTTGCTCAGATCGACATTTAAACTTGGATAATTATGGGCTTATCGAGGTAAATATCTTGTCTCTATTGTAATTGGAAATTACATGATTGTTAGACTATATAGTTGAAGTATACTATATATAGAATCGAACGTTGTTATCGGCAATGTCTTTTGACTTAAGCCCAATAATAAGAAACCTTTTCGAAAGTAGAGTAATCGAATCAGTATTTACATAGGATCAGACATGAGACTTGTGCAGCTTTTCTCGTGAGTAGAATTGTACCCGTCGGGTTAGTTGTATAACCCCGGTTGGCTTGGTAGCCACCTCGATAAAGGAGGAGATTTACGCTGCATGTGCGGGAGGTGCCACGAATTTTCTAGAATGTTCTACGATGAGGTCTAAATGTTAATAAACGCCTTGTGGCCTTATAGGTTGAAGTACTACGTGTGACGCGATCTACTTGGCTTAAGGAGTAGCCGACGGTTGGAAGTACTTGGAGCGTTTTGCTATTAGTCGATACTAATGCCGCGAGGTATGTGAACCTCTTCCTATCTCTTCTAGCATGATATGTGTGAACTATGTAGTACGTGAGACGCATACGTGCTAAATGTATTTGATTGGTTTAAAACATAAAGTGTTATAACGGCTTTATGGGAAGTTGGTTATAATAGCTTTATGTTGGTAAGAAAATACTTGTGGTTTTTAAAAGGTAACTGATTTGAACTATGACTGGCTCGTTATGTGTTAATAAAGAACTTGAAGTATTTCAAAAGATTTTTGAATCATTTCGAAAGAAGAAGTAATACTTGGTTTTTGAAAACTTAAGAGTTATACTAGCTTTATGGGAAGTTAGGTATAACGGCTTAACAATGTTTTACTGATTTCGGAAATCAGAATGTGTATCGACAAACCACTGCAGCGTTAATAAAAGGAAATGTTTTAACAGATTAAGTATTATTAAAACCAGTAGAAACTTCCATCTGCATAGAAGCTAAGATGAGACAAAATGATATTTCCTAGATCATGGTCATTGTAATAAGATTGTTATAAACGAATATCCTACTCACATATAAGGCTTATGTTTCTCAGATAGTTTAAAAGAGAGAATTATATTCTTAAATGAATAAGACTATGAACTACGAAACCTTTCTAAAATAAGAAACGTGAACATTTGAAATTAGGCAAACTTGGACGTTTGGATAATAATGTTGTTACTTGATTTTACAAAGATAAGTGTTTTGATTCACTTCAAAAGATAATCACTCTATTTTCATATACTACGGGTATTGTGTGACTTTTGTGAAAGTAACGTATCTTTTAAAAAGTTAATGTATGAAGTACTTTGGGGGTAGAAACCCGAACATGTTGACACATAGTAGAAAGTACCTTATGTGTGAATAACTTGATTGTATTGGTTTGTGATAGCCTTGTAATACCTTCGTGTTGATTTGATAAGTAATCATATTAGGATGCTACGTGTGTTAGTGATTCGTGATGTTTGTGTAAAGCGGGTTTTCCTCGATTGTGCTTATGTTGTTTAAACGTTAAACCGTTATGTTGGTATTATACCACTCACCGTGTTTCCGGGTTAAGCCGCCTCCGATGCGGGTAGACTCAGCGATGCAGGACCATGATTCGAGAATACCTACGCGGGTCCCGGGGCCTATGCGAGCTACGAGTTCCGTGTTAGCGCGGCCTTTATGGTCATGCGGTTCATGTGCCATGCGGATCGCGAGTCCAGACGATGCCGGAGTAGCTACCCTCGATGCGGGTTATACCTCACGCGCCTATGAGATTGGCCTATGCGGAGTCGCGGGAGTTCCAGGCTAGACGCGCACATTTGATATCATGCGGCGGCGACGCCTTTGATCATGTGACGGCCTAGACAGATCTTATGATACGATTCATGACCTTGTTGGTACTGGGTTTTTAGTAGTCGGCTATGCCTTCGCACTTACCCCCGCATCGCTTTATTATGACACGTGGGACCCGTGTTCATGTGTGTTCCTTGGTGCTTTTATATCATAGAACGCCGGTGAGGAAGGTATTCCACGGGCATGATTGATGTTGTGGGCCCGAGACCCATTGTTATACTTGAGTGATGACTGAGGCGTGAGTCCCCGACTTGACATGATCGCTTTGTCAGAATCGTAGTTTGGTTATCATACATGTCTCATGCTTTATATGATCGCTATGATTTCATTTACGTGATTTATTTTCGCCACATACTTGCACTGTTATCGACTTCTTCGGCCGCGTTCATGCCGCAGTAAAGGTACACCGCCGTTGATCCTCGCCTAGTGGTCACAGTCAGCTGGGAAAGCTCCTTCCTCCGAGGCTTATCTTCGTATAGTCCCCTCGTTGTTGTAGGTGCTACATTCGTGGTATGACGGCCCCGTCCCCGTTGTTGTCATATCATTCGTAGAGGTCTGTAGCATCTTTAAGTGTGGTTTGTAAAAAGGATTAAACTGCTCATGTTGAAAAAGTTGTTGTTTATATTTACGCCGAGAGGCAAGTTTTTCTCAGATTATTGTTTCATATTTCATAATATGTCTTGTATCGCTTTATGTTCGCACGATTACTCATGATTGTATCACTAGGTGCCCGGTAAGGCACCACCACGCCCCGAACGGTCGTGACAAAAGTGGTATCGTGAGCGCTTAATCCTGAAAGTGTCTACGCATCGTATCCAGCAGAGTCTTGATTATCGGTGTGTGCACCACACCAATAATCGTGAGGCTATAGGATATTTAGGATTGGTTTCTATTCTTCTCACTCTGAGATCGTGCCTTAGAGCCGTGTTGTAAGTCGACCCTCTCACGTATTTCTTTCCCTTACCGCTATGCCTCCGCGTGGCAACCCGCCCGTGAGGCAAGGCAGGGAGCTGCGAGTAGAGTTCGAGGGTGGCGAGGCACAGCCCAATCATTACCTATGGTAGTGCTTCATTCGGGAGTTCTGCGACGCCACTAGCCCAAAGAGAGTTTAGTACGGCGGCGAAGGCTCATCGCGCCATGATATATGAACCTTCGCCCACGACCGAACAGTGAATTTAGATTGCAAGAAGACGACCCTGTTACTAGCTATGGATTTGGCTACCAGAGAGTATACCGATGTACCACGGGTCTTGACGACTATCTAAGAGAGGGTTGTGCAAGAGTAATTCTTCAGTTAGGCTTGAGCATGGCCTGTGTACGGGCTTATGCGCAGCAAGCCGAGAAAACGTAGAGATCGACGGGTTAACGGCGACGCAAGAGGCGAGCGGCAGCGTCCTTTGGTAACTTTCTAGGCGAGTCACCTCACCAGCGGATTAGATTATGCACGTCCACCAGTGCAAAGAGGTCCTCCACGGGGTTTAGTACGTTCGGGGTATGCAGGAGTTGAGTCAACTCCGGGCTTCCGTCATTACGATGCACGCCATCCCGGGAATGTCGTCTTTAGTTGGTACTTGTTGTACTGCGCCGCCGTGGCCATGTGTCGAATGGGTGACCTAGTAGGAGGACTTTGCCTTCGCATCGCGGTAGTTCGTCACCTTCCTTAGCTATGCGCCTACGGGCGGGGTTGATTAGAACGACTGGAGGAAGCGAAGAGATATAGATATATCCTTAACCCTGTAGATCTCAGATGTGTGATAAGGTGAGTATACCTTAAGTGCTATGTTCGATAGCAGATGTTAGTTGTGATTAGAGATCATGGTGGGTTAACCGAGTAAGATTTTGGGGATAGAGAATGTAGGAGCCTTAGAATGTTATACGTAGAGACCTTGCAGAGGTAAGGCCATCTCGAGTATAAGTGTAGTGTTATGTTTGATCCTTATCGGAGTGCATGGTGCACGTGAGCTATGTTTCAGGATAAGTCCCTTAGTAGCGTGATTTGAAAGGGGTAGTTGAGCTAAGAAGACCGCTAGGTTTTCAAACGTGATTAGTGAGATTGTTCCGATCGGGAGCTAGTATCGCTGCGGCGTCGGGTCGGGTTGAGGCCACGCCATGGGTCAACCCGCGGTAGGTTTGGTGCGGGTCGTTGTGGTGGTCCCGCCTTGTGTTAGGGTTGTGAGGGTGTTAGGCCCAAGTTTAGTTAACCAACGTGCGAGTTCGTGGACGCTCGACCGTTGGTCGGGCCGATGGGGCAGCCCATCGTGTTCTTCTCGAGGACCATTTACTCGGCCGTTGAGTTATCCGAAGGTTGAAAGGTCGCGACGGTGCCTACCTTCACCTTATGTCGCAGTGAAGCCCGTTGTGGCTATTTTCGCTTTCTAAAAGTTTTACCAGCAAGGATAGGAACTCGATTGAGTCTCGAACCGCATTCGCCCTCGGCCGTTGTTTGGATTTGCGGTAGTTGGGGATTGTTGTCTCCTGTGGAGGAGTGTTTAAGCTACCATTTCGGTGTTCGGATGTCGCCTTATAAAGCCTTGTAGGGCGGGTGTGTAAGTCACGGTCGAGTGGTTCGATGTTGGCAAGGTTCAGACAGTTGGTTCAGGCTTGTTCCAGCAGACTGTGGATAGTGAGAAGCTTGTCTAGAAGAAGTTCTGGCAGCTCAGAGGAAATCGTGCGGATTGTCGGCGACGACGCTTAGAGTTCAGGTTGACGGTCGGTCTTCTTGAAGATACCACCCCGGTTTGGGTGTGACGAGTTTTGGAAAACAGAGGGAACTTAGCCCGAGTTACTTTGGGCCTTTGTGAGTTCATGT
This sequence comes from Przewalskia tangutica, assembly GCA_029844215.1. Classification (NCBI taxonomy): domain Eukaryota; kingdom Viridiplantae; phylum Streptophyta; class Magnoliopsida; order Solanales; family Solanaceae; genus Przewalskia; species Przewalskia tangutica. The sequence continues at coordinate 18,505,488 of CM056740.1, forward strand.
GAAGGATAGGCCAGGTTGCCTATATGTTAGCATTTGCCGTCCGACGTAGGAGGCAGTGCGTCCGGTCTTTCGTATTGTGATGTTCGGGGAAGTATCGGAGATCCATCCAGAGTGTTCCCAGTTAATGATGACCACATTAGATTAGTAACCCCGAGTTTTGGAAACTGAAGCAGTATCTGAATGTGGTAAGAGTTCGAGGGTATGACACTCGTGGATCGCGACGCGCCCGGTACCATTTGTTGGGTCGCCGGAGTGACACTAGAACCTCGCGGCAAAGTGACAAAAGTGGTATCATTTCTTTTGTATGGAGAAAGTGCGAAGGAATTATATTTTTGACCCTTGGATGGGAGCGTTTGTGATGTTAGAGGTGCTTCTCACGGGCGATGTGGGTATTTGTGCGGTTGTTTCTATGGCCACGCGTGTGGCAAGGATTGTTCTCGTAAGTATAGTAGTGAAGACTATACCGCGCCGCGTTTGTTTTGAGACTTAGAAGGAACATTCGGGACGAATGTTTCTAAGGAGGGGAGAATGTTATACCCCGTATTTCCAGAGTATGTACGTAAGGGACGTACGTAGAAATTTGAAACTTTTAAAAGTGGCTTGGCCGAAATTATTTGTTCACAACACCCGATTAGAGTCGTTTTTCGACGAAACGTTTCCACAGCTTTCGTAGGGTAAAATACGGCTATGTCATTTCTAATTTTTGCGGATTTTTCCGAGAGACTAATATTTTGGACCAACGAGAGGGCGACACTTGTCACCCTCAATTTGGCGGTTTGCTTGGCCGAAAGTGGGACGTTTTGGCTAGCTTTCTTGGCCTTGTTTTGTGCCTTGTTTTGTGCCTTGTTTTGTGCCATGTTTTGTGGAGTAGGGATAGGGTGCACTTGGCTTGATCTTGGCCTTACACTTGCCTAACACATGGCTTGATCTTGTCCATCGTCGCCCTCGCTTCCTATAAATACCCCTCCCTTTGTTGAAGACTTCATCATCCAAATGGGTTCTAAGTCTTGAAATCCTTCCCCTCTCCTCTTGTTTGACTCTCGCCCAAGAGCCCCCTAGTAAAGGCCCTCGCCGAGAAACCCTCCCCTTTGAGTGGCCTTTGTGGCCGAGCCTCCCCTCCCCTTTGGGTGCTAGCCGTGGTACCCCCAGCCTAGTTTCTTTCGTATAATACCCCTCTCTTGGTAGAAATACTTCTCCAAGTATTGTTATAATGCCCAAAATACCTTAGCCTTTACCTTGTTGTATTCCAAAAGTTACCCTATACTAAAAGCCCGTAAATACTATTATACTTCCCTTCACTACTAAACCGAAACCCTAAGGAAAATCTCCATAGTTAGTGGAGTAATAAGTAGAAGTTGGTTAGAACTTCTAAGGGTTGTTTGGAGCTGCCTGAGCGCCTGAGTAGAGCTAAACCTTGCTCAGATCGACATTTAAACTTGGATAATTATGGGCTTATCGAGGTAAATATCTTGTCCTCTATTGTAATTGGAAATTACATGATTGTTAGACTATATAGTTGAAGTATACTATATATAGAATCAACGTTGTTATCGGCAATGTCTTTTGACTTAAGCCCAATAATAAGAAACCTTTTCGAAAGTAGTAATCGAATCAGATTTACATAGGATCAGACATGAGACTTGTGCAGACTTTTCTGGAGTAGAATTGTACCGTTCGTTAGTTGTATAACCCCTGGTTGGCTTGGTAGCCACCTCGATAAAGGAGGAGATTTACGCCGTTGCGGGGAGGTGTCACAATTTTCGGTAGAATGTTCTACGATGAGGTCTAAATGTTAATAAGCGCCTTGTGGCCTTATAGGTTGAAGTACTACGTGTGGCGAGATCTACTTGGCTTAAGGAGTAGCCGACGGTTGGAAGCACTTGGAGCGTTTTGCTATTAGTCGATACTCGTCGCGAGGTATGTGAACCTCTTCCTATCTCTTCTAGCATGATATGTGTGAACTATGTAGTACAGAGACGATACGTGCTAAATGTATTTGATTGGTTTAAAACATAAAGTGTTATAACGGCTTTATGGGAAGTTGGTTATAATAGCTTTATGTTGGTAAGAAAATACTTGTGGTTTTTAAAAGGTAACTGATTTGAACTATGACTGGCTCGTTATGTGTTAATAAAGAACTTGAAGTATTTCAAAAGATTTTTGAATCATTTCGAAAGAAGAAGTAATACTTGGTTTTTGAAAACTTAAGAGTTATACTAGCTTTATGGGAAGTTAGGTATAACGGCTTAACCATGTTTTACTGATTTCGGAAATCAGAATGTGTATCGACAAACCACTGCAGCGTTAATAAAAGGAAATGTTTTAACAGATTAAGTATGATTAAAACCAGAGAAACTTCCATCCGCATGAAGCTAAGATGAGACAAAATGATATTTCCTAGATCATGGTCACGTAATAAGATTGTTATAAACGAGAATATCCTACTCACATATAAGGCTTATGTTTCTCAGATAGTTTAAAAGAGAGAATTATATTCTTAAATGAATAAGACTATGAACTACGAAACCTTTCTAAAATAAGAAACGTGAACATTTGAAATTAGGCAAACTTGGACGTTTGGATAATAATGTTGTTACTTGATTTTACAAAGATAAGTGTTTTGATTCACTTCAAAAGATAATCACTCTATTTTCATATACTACGTATTGTGTGACTTTTGTGAAAGTAACGATCTTTTAAAAAGTTAATGTATGAAGTACTTGGGGGTAGAAACCCGAACATGTTGACACATAGTAGAAAGTACCTTATGTGTGAATAACTTGATTGTATTGGTTTGTGATAGCCTTGTAATACCTTCGTGTTGATTTGATAAGTAATCATATTAGGATGCTACGTGTGTTAGTATTCGTGATGTTTGTGTAAAGGGGTTTTCCTCGATTGTGCTTATGTTGTTTAAACGTTAAACCGTTATGTTGGTATTATACCACTCACCGTGTTTCCGGGTTAAGCCGCCTCCGACGCGGTAGACTCGGCGATGCAGGACCATGATTCGAGAATACCTCACGCGGGTCCCGGGGCCTATGCGAGCTACGAGTTCCGTGTTAGTGCGGCCTTTATGGTCACGCGGTCTATGTGGCCATGCGATCGCGAGTCCGGGGCGATGCCGGAGTAGCTACCTCGATGCGGGTTATACCTCATGCGGGCCTATGAGATTGGCCTATGCGGAGCTGCGGGGAGTTCCATGGCTAGACGCGCACATTTGATATTGCGGGCGAGCGACCAGCTTTGATCATGTGACGGTCTAGACAGATATTATGATACAGTTCATGACCTTGTTGGTACTGTGGTTTTTTAGTAGTAGGCTATGCCTTCGCATTTACTCCCGTCATGCTTTATTATGACACAGCGGACTCGTGTTCATGTGTGTTCCTTGGTGCTTTTATATCATGATCGCCAGCCGGCGAAGGTATTCCACCGCATGATTGATGTTGTGGCCCGAGACCCATTGTTATACTTGAGTGATGACTTGAGGCGTGAGTCCCCGACTTGACATGATCGCTTTGTTGTAAATCGTAGTTTGGTTATCATACATGTCTCATGCTTTATATGATCGCTATGATTTCATTTACTGATTTATTTTCGCCACATACTCGCACTGTTAGATCGACTCCTTCGGGGCCGCGTCATGCCGCAGTAAAGGTACACCGCCGTTGATCCTCGCTCTTAGGGTCACGATCAGCGTTTGGGAAAGCTCCGTTCCTCCGAGGCTTATCTGGTATAGTCCTCTGTTGTTGTAGGTGCTACATCTGTGGTATGACGGGGCCCTGTCCCGTCGTTGTTGTCATATCATTCGTAGAGGTCTGTAGTACTGTTGTGGGCAGGGTTTGTAAAAAGGATTAAACTGTTCATGTTGAAAAAGTTGTTGTTTATATTTATGCCGTGAGGCAAGTTTTTTCTCAGATTATTGTTTCATATTTCATAATATGTCTTGTATCGTTTTATGTTCCGCTGATTACTCTGATGATTGTATCACTAGGGTGCCCGGGGTAAGGCACGACCACGGGCCCCGAACGTCGTGACATATTATTGGTACGGCCGGATCCGTAGTTATACTTGCCCCAGACGGTTTTTATGACACGCGTGGGACTCGTGTTCATGTATACTCCTTGGTGTTGTTATATCATAGATCGCCGGTGAGGAAGGAATTCCACGCACGAGTGATGATTTGGAGGCGTGAGTTCGACTTGATATAATCGTTATATGTGGTATCGTAGTTTGGTCATCATACATGTCTCCGCTTTATATAGACTATTATGATTTCATTTACATTTTCGCCACATACTTGGTACTTGTTGCATCGACCTCCTTCGGGCCGTTCATGCCGCGGTAGAGGTACATCGGTTGTCGATCCCCGCTTAGGATCACCTTTCACAGATTGGAAGCTCCGTTCCTTCGAGGCTTATCTTTGGTATGTTACCCAGTCCGTAAGTTCTTGTACATTCGTGGTATGGCGGCCTCGCCCCGCCATAGTTGTCAGATAAATCTTAGATGTACAGAGTAATCGCTGTGGGTAGGGTTGTAAGGATTGTAACTGTTCAAATGTCGATATATTTATATATGCTGAAAGGCAACCGTTTTGGTTGGCCTATTTTCTTTTATCTTGATCCATATCTAAATTGTATGTTTAAGTTTTTATTTCCGCTGGTTTTTCTCTGATGTTGTATCACTAGGGTGCCCGGGGTAAGGCACCAGTCACGGGCCCGGGTTCGGGTCGTGACACGCACGTTCTCATATCATTTCTTTGAAAAATACGGGGTGTAACATTATCATATGCATATATATACTAGCATGGGTACCTATACTCGCATCACAGATGCATGTCCATGAAATCATATACTGTCATGAGTATATATACTCTCATCATGGGTTTGCAAGTCCATGTAATCATATACATATATGTACCCGACCCTCTAGTGAGGGACTCGGTGAATCAGTGCCATAAATTTGCGCACGAACATACCCATCCCATTATAGGACTCGGTGAAGTGGAATAACGACACTTGCACGAATAGCTATCATGAGCAACCATGTGCAATTTAAATCATCTTTTGACTCTCAATGGAATAAATGACATATCTTTCATTTATAAAAACCCAAGGCACTTGTTACGACCAACCCCGCCCACGATCGTGTCACGACCGACCCGGCTCGCATCGTGCCCTACCCAGGCACCCTTTGGCATACATCGAGAGAATAGCAATGAACATACACAACCGATAAAATACTTAAACATAAAATAACAAATAAGCCGATAAGGCCACCTTCCGTAACTTATACCAATAAAATAAGACATTTTTTTTTCTTTACAACCCAATCCACAATGTGACTACTGCACTCTAAGAATAACAACCAAGTGATGGCCCGCCATACCCCGAATGTACAACAACCGACAATACCGGGATAAGCCTCCAAATGAGGGAGCTTCTCAACAAATGACAGTGATCCCAAGAGCGAGGATCAAGAACTGCACTCTACCGGCATGAACGCAGCCCCGAAGTGGTCGATAACATGTACCAAATATGTGAAACCGAAAGATCAGAATGAAATCATAAGTCTAATAATAAACCGAGACATGTATGATAACTCAATTAACGATAATCGTGCCTTACTAACAATGAGAGTAAATAGGTGTATACTTACAATATAAAGTAGGAAGCTCACGATCAAAACAGACCACCCGCCCGCAGATCATTAAGCAATCCTATTCACGACTATTTCACCCGCATAGATCGCGTGGACCCGCATGAGGTATTCCTCGCATGGGACTATTTGACCCGCATAAGCCCTTACGGACTCACGCAGGTATTCTCGCATAGGTCGGACCCGCCGCACGGGAATATTTCACCCGCATAAGCCCTACGGACTCGCGTGAGGTATTCCTCGCATCGTGGGTAGCAAATCCACTAAATATGCAATGCCACAAACCCGGAATGACCCGCAATTATTACCGAACTACTAGCACAAATCCGCTATCACACATAACATAAGCACTACCGCTTATCATACAATATATAAGCAAGTTAAGCAATCCCCTAACTTCTTATTATTCTGCTTCATATACACTCTCATTTTAGTTTACTTAAGGCACTAACATGTTCTTTATAAAAATCCGAATTTAACCCAAAGTACTACGATTTCTATTCTTTTAAAATGACTCATTTCATTATAAAACTTCCAAGATACTAATAACCGTAGTATCAAGTTACAATTTCTTTTCAAGACAAGTCACAATACTTTTAGAAATAAAATTAGGCTTCTAAATCAAGTGACTTCTTCTCTCGTAAAAGCCTTAGGCAATTGATGCCTTTAAATCAAATTGCCTTTCAAAAAAATCAAGCCATTTATCTTTCCATAAAGCCAATATAACCAACTCCCCATAAAGTCGTTATATTCACTTTATACCTAAGTCAAGTACAATTTCCTATCCAAGGGACTTATACGTTTAAAACGAAACAAGTATCACATTCTTTAAAACTCTTCAAGTCCCTTAACATGCTTAAATTACTTAGAGTAAACCACTCTTTAAACTTTCCATAAAGCTATTATAACCAACTTCCCATAAAGCCGTTATACTTAGCCTTATACATTAGCAATTTACATTTTTCCTTATAATCAAGAGACTTAAACTTTCCAACAAACAAGTATTAAAATACTTTCAACATACTTAAAGTCTCTTAACTTTTGAAAATCAAGATATCCTTAATATTTAATCAAGTGAGTTAATTCCCTAACTCAAACAACTTGGGCATTCTTAAAATAAGCCAAGGATATCAAATAGACTAGATTTGTCAAAAATCTTGTACGTTTACCGTACTATACATTTACAACTTAGTCATGCTCAAGAGATAAGAAAGTTCCACATACCTCTTCGGATTAATCCACTTACTAAGTCCAATCGCCGTACGTAGTATGTCAACCTATAATGACCATAGTACGTCTATTAACTTCTAGTTTCAAACGTAGAATATTCCAAGTGCAAGTCACTAAATTCTACGGAAAATCGGGCAGCACTTCCTTTGTTTTTACTAACTTTGCCACCTTTTTCAAAGCCGAATACAATAACCAAACAGCCCCAATTGGCTCACCACAATTTATAAGGTAGTTCAATACAAATGAATAACCAAACAGTCCCAATTGGCTCACCACAAACGATAACAAACTAGTCTAAACTATAATGTCAATTCGGCAATTAGGCAACAATACAAATCGTTTCCAATTCCTTTTTAATCCAAGTGGTTTAGTATAACATGATATCAAGCCGCAATCGACATAACTACTACAATCCTCAAGTAGGTAAACATGCGACGATTCTAATTAACGACCAAAATTGTATTTCAATTTCAAAAGGCTAATCATGCCCTTTTCGGTTCTAGGCTTCTACAATCCATGTCACTTATCAAACTTCATAACACAAATCACATGATCACTTATAACTTATCATAACATGAAATCTTCAATTACAAAAGTAAAACGAAGATTATACCTCAATTAGCCCAATTATGATCCAAGATCACAAGTCGCTCCTTAGCAACTTTAGCTCCTCCTTTCGACGTTCCAATCCACTCCAAGCAACCCTTAGAAGCTTATAGAAGACTCATCTTCAAGTTTCAACTTCAAAGTTGAATAACCCTTTAGGTTTTCGCCTTGCGACTAATACGAAAACACCATTTTTCCGGGAGCTTTCTATTGAGAAATACTTACAATACCCTTAGGTACCTTGGTTTAAAGTGGGGGAATTATTGGACAACAATTGAAAAAAAAATTCTTGAAACCCTCCCTCTAGCCGAGAGCTCTTTAGTGTGAATCTTCAAATTTGTGAAAAAAATGGCTAAGTGTTGGCTCTCTCTTGCTACTAGTAGTTATATAAAGGGGCATGGAGGGTTAAGATCTACACAAATGGTTGGCCTAGATGGGTTTCACATGGATCAAGTCTAGGTGGCCTTTGACTTAGTCAACTTTGTCAAGCTTCAAGACTAGCAAGACTTGGTCATTTAAATTATGGTCAAATGACCATTCTAACCATGACAATTTCGTCCATGACCATAAGGGGGGGGGTGGTGACACGTGTCTCCCTCTCAATCGTCGCAATATTTCGTTTTCCGACAATTTCCAAAATTCCGATAAATTTTTACTCGTCTCTAATCTTAACATCTTTGTGTTCTTACAAACGTTCTTATAAACATATCCTGAAATTCCGGGGTGTAACATTCTTCCCCCCTTAGAAACATTCGTCCCCGAATGTTCTTTTGGGAGTCAAACTTAAAGATAGCGACATAGTCTTCTTTTACAACCCCTACATACCAATAACACCACACGAGGCCACATAACAATACTCATACTAAAATGTCAAGCTGAACCCCCTGTGTCAATGTCGGTTATCTGCATAAAGCTTCTGCTGACTCTAAGCTTTACTAAATAATCTTTCCCGGATAAGCTTCGCCTTATCCATGCACTTGAATCAAGTCCGACCAATTAACCGAACATCGCCTATGTCGAACCCACCAACCGCGATCTACACTTTCTTACATACTAGGCCTCAAACAGGCCATCCGAATCGGAAGGGTATCTCATATCGACGTAACACAACAAGAGGCAAATAACCTTCCCAACTACCGAATCAAACACAGCCCGCCACCTATCCCTAAATGCCGGATAGTACGCCTGCGTCCGTCGGCCCGAGGGTGTAATGCAATCGAGACTCACTGTGCCCCTAATACCTTCTCAAAAACCTCCAAGTTATCCGCAACCGAGCTCATCTGTCACATCATAAACGTAGGAACCCCTGCGGCCTCACAATCTCTCGCTATACAAGCAAGCCTAATCCTCACCAGTAAGTGGTCCCAATCCGAAAGAACACGATCGTTTCACAAAATTTAAATTACCATAACCCCCAGGGGGTCGCACTTCCTCTGAGTACGATGCCACCTTGTAACAAGATCCATAAAATACTCCTCATATCTAGGTTGGGATTTCAATCGCCTGAAATAGCCCACTGGGCTTCTGGTGCTCAACCATGACCTGCTACTAACCCGGACACTTAAGCAGTAAACTCCGCTATGTCCCTTTTTCGGTCATCTTACCCATACATACATCTGAGGTCACGACACGACTTAGTCGACCCTGTACAATTTAGAACAATAGCACTGCGTGCCTCCCCTAAGACCTGCTGACTAGTCCTGCAGTACCGGGTACACGCAATCTATCCTCATCTCACAAAGACCTCATCCTGCTACTCAAACAGCTCTTCTCTTCTGAGAGACGATCTCTGCATCAGATCATAATCGATCCTCATATTGTCGCCTCTTTACCTCCTCAACGATGGAAGACTCGGCAACCTCTCGGATCTAAACTTCCTTAACTTGGAAGCAATTAATCGAACCCCTAGGCTCGGTAACTGAAGAATCTCACGGACCACGTCCTGTCTATCTGGCTGCCCACCGCGGACTACCTCAGTCCACGACAAGGAGTATACAGAATCGTCTTGGCTTTCCCGGATGGTATAGGATATCAATATCACAATCCTGAGTAACTCTAGCCACCATCGCCGCAAATTCCCATTGCCTCGGCTGCAGATATCTGGAGGCTTTTGTGGTGCACAAATATCCACATGAAGTCAGTATATACATCACGCCCCAAATCTTCAAGGCATGATTTAACTGCCTTGACTCTAAATCGTGAGTGGCGCGATTTCCTTTCTGCTCCCAACTACCGGAAAACATAGGCTCTATCCTTCTCAGGTTGTGTCACAAGGCCTAACACCCAACGTGTTATCAATATAACCTAACCCTCTAGTCTCACGGAGAGGTTAGAAGCTATAGTCGTGGTCAACTTATCTTCCAAACACTGAAAGCCTTTCTCATTCCTGCGAAGTATTCGGGTATCCTTAATCTCACTTATGGTTCCTGATTCCCTTTTTGTTGCAACCAAACTTGGTCACTAACTTAGACTTAATTTCTTTGCTTGCCTCATGGCTAAGACTTCATCACAATCACAATTTAGGGGAGGTTTTCCTTGATCTCGCAAGTAGTAACCGGTTTCTCCTTTCCCGGTTGTAGAGCCTATAACTAGGTGTTACCACATTTTCTCGAAATGTTCTTCGCCCATTATCTACTAATGGTCTTTACACTCGTCTGCGGGTAATCATGACCGTGCAACTTACCATAACATCTTTACGATACTTCCTCGACCAATTAAATGCGTCGTTCTTAATTACCCCAACACAACACTTTTCACGGTTATCTACAATCAGTAACCTATGGCATGACGATACCAAGACCTTACATCTTATATCCTTCGTCTAACAACATGGGTACACGCAACCCATAATACGTAAAGCGTCGCTTTTATGTGGGAGAAAACGTATCTCCCCTTTCTTAAACTTTCCTGGGCGTCACAACCCCAATCACAGGGTCCTCTCGCGGCCAGTAATTATCTAATCATCACGCACCGCCTTAAAGTCATGTAGATTTTTAAAACCTACCAAAGTTGCCCTCAGCTTTCCGCCGGCAGCATTCGTACTTATTTATTCATGCCTTGCACATTTTCCTGAAATTATCTGGAAGGTCGTGGCCCTGACCGCCACACCAAACCAACTCCAAGTACCTCCAAGGGCATTTAACATAAATTCCTTCAAATTCAATTATTACTTACTTTCTGCCTCAATCCACCTCAATGAACAAATCACACAGACTTATTAAAAACAATTATGTCAAAGAAGGAAGAATAATTCACTGGTTACCACCACTTCTCTTCCTTTCCACTCGATAACCGGCTTATCGGAAAACTGGTACCGAAATCAATCTCTCTCTGTAGTCCACGTTGGCATCACAAGAGGCCAACTAGTCCGTACTCATAATGACCTCAACGTCTGTCATAACAGCTCTGCTAGGTCTGCTAAGGTCCAACGACTGTATCGTTACCGGTAATTATTATCTACTCGCTCAGCTACCACCCATCACTCACGGGTGTGATCACCTTGAAAGGTCCTCATGGATTCAGGTTCCATTTCTTTACACTTGGTTGCTCTTCTTTTTTTTTTCACTGGTCGTACTCTTCCCGTACTCCCAAACTTATTCTAGCGTGCGCACATAGCCTTCATACTGATTCGAGCCTCTAATCTCTGGAGTTACTAAATTAAACAATACAAGGCCCATTCCGGCTCTCACAATCTGGTTCCGGTGGAACACGTCCACGAACCCGTAAAATGACTAACTAAACTTGGGCCTTGCACCCTCGTGACCCTGTCACGTAGCAGGACTACTACCAACTGATTCCATTTCATTTCAAGTTATGAGGCGACCCTTAATAGATCCCCAACCCGACTCGGCGTCATATTTAACTCTTTCCTTGGTCCGTCTTAACCCTTTACTACCCGAGAAGGTCTTATATACCTAAGGTCTCGACGGTTATCACATTCTCAGGCTCGCAATTTCCATGCTCCAAGCCTATCTTACCAGCCCCCCGTAACCGGGTACAAAAACTTCGCAATATACTATAATCGGGTTGTCTTGTCCACAACAACCGTACTTACTCCATACGGATCTCACCCGTACCATTCTCGAAATCCTACTACGTAGCTCAATCTATTAACATAGTCTTCCATTTATTCCCTGAATAATAACCTCTTAAGGGTCCATTTCCTTCTCAGACAACTCATCATTTCCTAATTATCTCAAATTAGTACGTAAAACCTTGATGAGAATTCATTAAACTGTTTCATACCTGCCCGGTATTTTTTTTGTCCTTACCAAATCCTGGTAATCTAAAATCATCATAGGCAACACATATGTGACCCCCATACATAAATCCGCATAGTTGTATGTCACAATACCAACTACAACCATTACCAACCTGGATACGCAACCCACGTAATCCTTCCTGGGTCACTGCTGCCTTCCTCGTAGCTGCAAACAATCATAACTTGTTAGGGAGAGACGACCCTAACCATACAGCTCTATCGCACGATCTTAGAGTGAGAAGAATGGAAACCAATCCTAAATGTCCTGCAGCCTCCTGATTATGGATGTGGTGCACAACACACCGATAATCAAGACTCTACTAGACCGCGATGCGTAAACACTTTCCGAGGACTAATCGCTCGATACCACTTTTGTCACGACCCGACCGGGCGCGATCGGTGCCCTACCAGGCACCCCTTTGGCATACATCGAGAGAATAGCGTGGAACATACACAATCGATAAAATACTTAAACATAAAATAACAAGCTGGCCGATAAGGCCACCTTCCGTAACTTATACCAATAAAATAGTACATTTTTTTCTTTACAACCCAATCCACAATGTGACTACGCACTTAAGAATAACAACCAGCGGGGAGGCCGCCATACCACGAATGTACAACACCGACAATACCGAGGATAAGCCTCGAAATGAGGAGCTTCTCAATTTGGCTGTTACACCCCGGAAATTCCAAGATATGTTTTTAAGAACGTACGCAAGAACTCAAATGTTAAGGTTTGAGACGAGTAAAATTTATCGGAACTATGGATTTGTCGGAAAACGAAATATTGTGACGAATGGGAGGGCGACACGTGTCAACCCCCCTTATGTTGTCTTGGACGAAATTTAACAAGGACAAAAGGGTCATTTGACCATTGTTAGGAAGACAAGTCTTGCAAATGACTTAGCTTGACATTGTTGACTAAAAGTCCAAGGGCGGCAGGCAAGATCCATGTGAAACACATCCGAGCCATCCATTTGTGCTAATCTAGACCTTCCATTTTGTTATATAAGCTTACTAGTAGCAAGACTTTGTGACTCTCTACACTTAGAAAAAAAATTGAAATCTTGTCTTGCTCACTATGGAAGCTCACGGCTTTAACAATTTTCCAAGAGGAAAATTTTCAATTCTTGTCCAATAATTCCCCCACTTTAAACCAAGGTACCTAAGGGTATTGTAAGTGTTTCTCTATAGAAAGATCCCGGAAAAATGGTGTTTTCGTATTAGTCGCAAGGCGAAAACCTAAAGGGTTATTCAACTTTGAAGTTGAAACTTGAAGATGAGTCTTTTGTAAGCTTCTAAGGGTTGCTTGGAGTGGATTGGAACGTCGAAAGGAGGAGCTAAAGTTGCTAAGGAGCGACTTGTGATCTTGGATCATAATTGGGCTAATTGAGGTATAATCTTCGTTTTACTTTTGTAATTGAAAATTCCATGTTATTATAAGTTAGAAGTGATCATGTGATTTGTGTTATGAAGTTTGATAAGTGACATGGATTGTAGAAGCCTAGAACCGAAAATGACATGATTAGCCTTTTGAAATTGAAATGCAATTTTGGTCGTTAATTTAGAATCGTCGCATGTTTACCTACTTGAGGATTGTAGTAGTTGTAATCGATTGCGGCTTGATATCATGTTATACTAAACTACTTGGATTAAAAAGGAATTGGAAACGATTTGTATTGTTGCCTAATTGCCGAATTGACATTATAGTTTAGACTAGTTTGTTATCGTTTGTGGTGAGCCAATTGGGGCTGTTTGGTTATTGTATTCGGCCTTGAAAAAGGTGGCAAAGTGAGTAGAAACAAAGGAAGTGCTGTCCGATTTTCCGTAGAATTTAGTGACTTGCACTTGGAATATTCTACGTTTGAAACTAGAAGTTAATAGGCGTCTTATGGTCATGATAGGTTGGCATACTACGTACGACGAAATGGACTTAGCAAGTGGATTAAACCAAGAGGTATGTGGAACTTTCTTATCTCTTAAGCATGATTAAGTTGTAAATGTATAGTACGGTGAGCGTCTGAGATTTTTGACAAATCTAGTCTATTTGATATCCTTGGCTTATTTTAAGAATGCCCGAGTTGTTTGAGTTAGGAATTAACTCACTTGATTAAATATTAAGGATATCTTGATTTTCAAAAGTTAAGAGACTTTAAGTATGTTGAAAGTATTTTAATACTTGTTTGTTGGAAAGTTTAAGTCTCTTGGTTATAAGGAAAAATGTAAATTTCTAAAGTATAAAGTTAGTATAACGGCTTTATGGGAAGTTGGTTATAATAACTTTATGGAAAGTTTAAAGAGTGGTTTACTCTAAGTAATTTCAGTATGTTAAGGGACTTGAAGAGTTTTAAAGTATGTGATACTTGTTTCATTTTAAACGTATAAGTCCCTTGGATAGGAAATTGTACTTGACTAAGGTATAAAGTGAATATAACGACTTTATGGGGAGTTGGTTATATTGACTTTATGGAAAGATAAATGACTTGATTTAATGGAAGGCAATTCGATTTTAAGGCATCAATGGCCTAAAGTTTTATAAGAAAAGGAGTCACTTGATTTAGAAACTTAACTTTATTTCTAAGGGTGTTGTGACTTGCCTTGAAATGTAATTTGGACTTGATACTAGGATTTATAGTATCTTGGAAGTTTTCTACTGAAAAGAGTCATTGGTTTTAAAGAATAGAAGTACGTAGTACTTTGGGTTAAATTCCCGGACTTTTATAAAGAACATGTTAGTGCCTTAAGTAAACTAAAATGAGAGTGTATATGAAACAGAATAATAAGAAGTTAGGGGATTTCTTAACTTGCTTATATATTGTATGATAAGTCGGGAGTTCTTATGTTATGTGTGATAGCCGGATTTGTGCTAGTAGTTCATCAATAATTGCGGGGTCATTCCCCGGGTTTGTGGCATTGCATATTTCCGTGGATTTGCTACCCACGATGCGAGGAATACCTCATGCGAGTCCGTAGGGCTTATGCGGGTGAAATAGTCCCATGCGGGCGGGTCCAGCCTATGCGAGGAATACCTCATGCGAGTCCGTAAGGGCTTATGCGGGTGAAATAGTCCCATGCGAGGAATACCTCATGCGGGTCCACGCGATCTATGCGGGTGAAATAGTCCCAGGAATAGGATTGCTTAATGATACTGCGGGCGGGTGGTCCTGCTTTGATCGTGAGCTTCCTACTTTATATTGTAAGTATACACCTATTTACTCTCATTGTTAGTAAGACACAGTGTACTGTTAATTGAGTTATCATACATGTCTCCGCTTATTATTAGACTTATGATTTCATTCTGATCTTTCGATTTCACATATTTGGTACATGTTGTCTTGACCTCGCCGGCTGCGTTCACGCCGCAGTGAAGTCTGATTCTTGATCCTCGCTCTTAGGATCAACTTTGTTGTTGAGAAGCTCCTTCATTTCGAGGCTTATCACGGTATTTGTCGGTTGTTGTACATTCGGGTATGGCGGGGCCTGTCACTTGAGTTGTTATTCTTAGAGTGCAGTAGTCACCGTGTAGGTTGTTTGTAAAGAAAAAAAAATGTCTTGTTCTATTTCGATTGAGTATATTTTACGGAAGGTGGCCTTATCGGCTAGCTTTGTTGATGGTTCTTGTCTAAGTTTTTATGTATGTTGTGTATGTTCATTGCTATTCTCGATGTATACCATCGTGGTGCCCGGGTAGGGCACCGATCGCGCCCGGTCGGTCGTGACAAAAGTGGTATCGAGCGATTAGTCCTCGGAAAGTGTCTACAGACCGTGTCTAGTAGAGTCTTGATTATCGGTGTGTTGTGCACCACATCTATAATCAGGAGGCTGCAGGACATTTAGGATTGGTTTCCATTCTTCTCACTCTAAGATCGTGCGATAGATTTTGTATGGTTAGGTCGTCTCTCCCAACAAGTTATGATTGTTTGCGACTACGAGGAAGCGTGATGACCCGGAAGGATTATGTGGATTGCGTATCAAGGTTGGTAATGTTTGTAGTATAGTTGGTATTGTGACATACAACTATACGGATTTATGTTTGGGGGTCACATGTGTGTTGCCTAGGATAATTTTAGATTACCAGGATTGGGTAAGGACTAAATAAATACCGGGAAGGTATGAGCAGTTAAGGAACTCTCATCAAGGTTTTACGTGCTAATTTGAGATAATTAGGTGATGATGAGATGTGTGAGAATGTAATGGACCCTTAAGAAGTTAATTAAGAGACTAAGTGGAAGACTATGTTAGCAACTTAAGCTACGTGGTATGCTTAAGGGAATTGTACGGGCGAGATCCGGACGAAGAAAGTATAATTGTTGTGGTCAAGACAACACGGCTATGATTTTACGAGAAGTTTTTGTACCCGGTTACGGTGGGCTGATAAGTTAGGCTTGGAGCATGGAAATTGCGAGCCTGAGAATGTGATAACCGTCGAGACCTTAGGTATATAAGGCCTTCTCGGGTAGTAAAGTTAAGTCGGGCCAGGGTAAGAGTTAAGTGCGGCCGAGTCGGGTTGGGGATCTATTAAGGGTCGCCTATAGCTTGAAATGAAATGGGATTAGTTGGTAGTAGTCATTTACGTGACAGGTCACGGGTGTAAGGCCAAGTCTAGTTAATCATTTTATGGGTTCGTGGACGCATTCCACGGAACCAAAGTTGCGAGCGGCGGCCTTATGTTGTTTAATTTTGTAAATCCAAAGTGGAGGCGAGTTAGTATGGAATTTATGTATGTAGTGGAATAAGTTTGGAAATGCGAAGAAGTGCGACCGGTGAAAAGAGAGCAACCAAGTGTAAAGAAATAAAGCTGAATCCATGAGAACCTTTCGAGGTGACTACACGTGAGTGTTGGGTGGTAGCCGAGCGGTAGATAATAATTGCGGTAACGATAAAGTCGTTGGACCCAGCAGAGTATTATAATGACGGTGAGGTCATTATGAGTTCGGGCTAGTTGGCCTCTTGTTATGCCAACGTTATCGCAGAGAGATTGACTCGATTCGGTTTTACCGTAAGTGATTTTCGTGAAAAGGGAGAGAAGTGGTAGTAACGATGAATTATCCTTCCTTCTTTGGCATCGTTGTTTTCTTTTTAAGTCTGTGTGACTTGTTCACTGGGGTAAATTGACGCAGAAGTATGTGATAAATGAATTTGAAGGAATTTATGTTAAGTGCCCTTGGAAGTACTTGGAGTTGGTGTAGGGTGGCGGTCGGGGCCACGACGCCGGATAATTTCGTGAAATGTGCAAGGCATGAATAAATAAATGCAGTCTTTGCCAGCGGAAAGCTGAGGGCATCTTTGGTAGGTTGGAAAATCTACACGAACTTAAAGGCGGTGCGTGATGATTAGATAATTATTGGACCGCAAGAGGACCCTGTGATTAGGGTTGCGACTCCAAGGAAAGTTTAAGTAAGGGAGATAAGTTCTTTTCCCCACGTACAAGGACAGTTTTGCGTATTATGGGGTTACGTGTACCCATGTTGTTAGACGAAGGATATTGTTATACCCCGTATTTCCAGAGTATGTACGTAAGGACGTACGTAGAGAAATTGAAGCTTAAAGTGTAAGGGCCGAAATTCACTTTGTACACAACACCCGATTAGAGTCGTTTTCCGACGAAACGTTTCCACAGCTTACGTAGGGAAAATTCCGGCTATGTCATTTATTATTTTTGCGGATTTTTCCGAGAGATGAAATATTTTGGACCAACGGGAGGGTGACACTTGTCACCCTCATTGGACGGCAAAAATGGGCTAGTTTGGACGATTTTCTTGCCTTTCCCTTGGTCAAGGGTTAGGTAGGATATTTTTGTGTAGATGGATAAGGTTGCACATGGCTAAATCTTGACCTTACACTTGCTATACACTTGTCTTCATCTTGGCCATTGGTTGGCCTTCACTTGACCTATAAATACCCCTCTAAGTTGAAGACTTTCTTCATCCTCACTTGAGCAATCTATCTAAGTCTCAAAATACTCCTCCTCTTGTTCTTTCGTCCACCACACCCCTCCCCTTTGAGAAGGCCCTTTGGCGAGAGCTTCCCCTCAGCTGTAGTGGTTAGCCGTGGGGTACCCCCCCCTCCCTAGCCTAGTTGTTTTCGTATAATACCAGCCTTTTGTGGTATAGAAATACTCTCCTAGTATTGTTATAATACCCAAATACCTTGGCCCAAATACCTTGTAGTATTCCCAAGGTTACACTTATACAAAAGCCCAGAAAATACTATTATACTTCCTCACCACAAAAACGAAAACCTAAGTAAATCTTCACCGTAGTTGAAGTTATAAGTAAGTTGGTTAGAACTTCTAAGGGTTGGTTGGAGCGGGTCGGAGCGCACGGAGTAGGAGCTAAACCTTGCTCAGGATCGACATTTAAACTCGGATAATTTTGGGCTTATCGAGGTAAACACTCTTGACCTTCTATTGTAATTGGAAATTACATGTTGTTGGGATATATAGTTGAAGTATACTATATATAGAACTGAACATAGTTGTGCGGCAATGTCTTTTGACTTAAGCCTGAATAATACTTACGGCAATGTCTTGCGACTTAAGCCTGAATTTAAATAAGAGAACTGAACTGTAATTACATAGGACTGTATTACAGTAGACTTGTGTAGCATTGCTGTGTAGTAGAATTGTACACGTCCGGTTAGACGTGTTAACCCCCCCCCCTGGTTGGCTTGGTAGCCGGCCTCGATAGAGGAGGAGATTTACGCTGTTGCGGGGAGGTCTTTGCGAATTTTACGTAGAATATTCTACATTGAGATCTAGGATGTTAATAGGCGCCTTGTGGCCTCTATAGGTTGAAGTACTACGTATGGCGTGATCTACTTGGCTTAGGAGTAGCGACGGTTCGGAGTTACTTGAGCGTTTGCTATTAGTCGATAATCATCGCGAGGTATGTGAACCTCTTCCTATCCTTTCTAGCATGATATGTGTGAGGTATGTAGTACGGTAGACGTACATGTGTTAACAGTATTTGGTTGTTTTAAAACATAAAGTGTTATAACGGCTTTATGGGAAGTTGGTTATAACAGCTTTATGTAGGTAAGAAAATGCTTTGTGGTTTTTAAAAAGGTAACTGATTTGAATTATAACTGGCTTGTTATGTGTTAATGGAGAACTTGAAGTATTTCAAAAGATTTATGAATCGTTTTGAAAAGAAGAGTAATACTTGGTTTTTGAAAACTTAAGAGTTATACTAGCTTTATGGGAAGTTAGGTATAACGGCTTAAGAATGTGAAATGGATTTTGGAAATGAGAACAAGTATCGAACAAACCACTGCAGCGTTAATAAAGGAAAATGTATTGACTAATGAATTATGGGTAAAACCAGTAGAAACCTCCATCTGCATAGAAGCTAAGATAAGACAAAATGATATTACATTTTCTAGATCATGGCTGCTGTAATAAGAATGTTATAAACAAGGATAACCTACTCGCACGTAAGACATATATTACTCGGTTGTTCTAAAAAGGAATTAAGTGATCAAGATTATGAAACTATGAAATCTTTCAAAAATGGGACTTGAGTAACTGAAACTAGGCAAACTGGAACTTTAGGAAAAAGGAATGTTGTTACTTGACTTTAAAGGAATGTGGGTTGGTTTACTTAAAAATGTGGGTCACTTTATTCTTATACTACGAGTATTGGGTGACTTATTGAAAAAGGAATGGATCTTTTAAAAGGATTTAACGTATGTAGTACTTTAGGGTTAAAATCAGGGCTTTGTCATAAAATGAAAGTACTTTAAGTTGTGTGTAACTTGCCTATGTTTGCGTATGATAGACTTGCTGTACAAGGAATGTATTTCACTCGACTACCGGTTCATGGGATGAACCGAATGTATTCACTCGACTACGGTTCATGGGATGAACCGAATGTATTCACTCGACTCAGGTTCATCCGAATGTATTTCACTCGACTCTAGGTTCATCCGAATGTATTTCACTCGACTACCGGTTCATCCGAATGTATTTTACCCGACTACCGGTTCATCCGAATATATTTCACTCGACTCAGGCTCATCCGAATGTATTTCACCCGACTCTAGGTTCGTAGGATGAACCGAATGTATTTCACTCGACTACGGTTCATCCGAATGTATTTCACTCGACTACCGGTTCATCCGAATGTATTTCACCCGACTCTGGGTTCATCCGGAATGTATTTCACTCGACTCGGTTCATCCGAATGTATTTCACTCGACTACGGTTCATCCGAATGTATTTCACCCGACTACCGGTTCATCGGAATGTATTTCACTCGACTACCGGCTCATGCGGGAATGTATTTCACCCGACACGGTTCATCCGGAATGTATTTCACTCGACTCTGGTCCATCCGAATGTATTTCACTCGACTAGGCTCATAGGATGAACCGAATGTATCCACACGTTTCTATCGGGTCCATAAGATGGGCCGAGACACATTATACGTATCACATGATTTGTACCTAGGCTAGCGGTGAGGAAGGAGTTCCACGGGCATGAGGATGACTTTGAGGCGTGAGTCCTCGACTTGACATCGCTTTTATGTTGTGATCGTAGTTTGGTTATCATACATGTCTCTGCTTTATATAGACTATTATGATTTCATTTACGATATTTACGCTTTCACATACTTGGTACTGTTATCGACCTCCTTGAGGCTGCGTTCATGCCGCATGAGTACATCGTCATTGTCGATCCCGCTTATAGGATCACATTTCAGTGTTGGGAAGCTCCGTTCCTTCGAGGCTTATCTTTGGTATGTTACCACAGTGCAGGGTTCTTGTACATTCGTGGTATGGCGGGCCCCGTCCGTCATAGTTGTTGTCACTTCTTAGAGTGCAGTAATGCTGTTGTGGCGATGCAGTAAAAGGATAAGTTCGGGTATTTATGTATATATCGAAGGCAACCGCTTTTGGTTGCTGCTTATTTATCATGTCTCTTAATTCATGTTCATGTTTTTATTTCCGCTGATTTTCTCTGATGTTGTATCACTAGGGTGCCCGAGGTAAGGCACCGGTCACGGGCCCGGGTTCGGGTCGTGACAAAGTGGTATCAGAGCAGTTAGTCCTCGGAAAGTGTCTACAGACCGTGTCTAGTAGAGTCTTGATTATCGGTGTGTTGTGCACCACATCTATAATCAGGAGGCTGCAGGACATTTAGGATTGTTTTCCATTCTTCTCATTCTGAGATCGTGCCTTAGAGCTGTGTGATAAGTTGGACCCTCGACGTATTCCTTTCCTTTACGATTATGCCTCGCGTAAGGCAACCTGAGCCCAGATGGGCAAGGCGATGAGGCGTTAGTGAGATCTGAGAAGTGCGAGCGCGAGCGGTCGATGCACGAGATAGTGCTTCAGACGGCTAGTTTTGCGACACGCGCAGCAGAGTTTAAGCGCGGCGATGCTGCTGAGACTACAATACACGAGCCTCCGATCCCACGGCTGGAAGCGAGATGAGATGGGGTACAAGAGATGGCGATTCTTGGCGGTCGTGGCAGATATGAGGATGAATCTGACGCGATTCAGTCCCGATAGCACCGTAGTTCACCCCGAGCGACGATTTGAGACTACGGGATTTTTACGAGATGTAACGCGAGTTTTATGGGTCGAGGCACGAGGATGATCCACGTGAGTTCATCCGGCGATTCTGACGGATCATGAGTGATCAAGGCTTGGAGACCGAGTCGGTGGTCTTAGGTTCGCATCACCGCGTGATCCGCGACGGGTTTGATTCGTGGGAGCTGTCACGGGGAGAGCATGCGCTTCCAGCAGGTTGGAACGAGTTCTCAGGGGCGTTTCTTGCACATTTCTTACCTCCACAGATGAGGAGGGCTCGGGCCGACAGGTTTTTGACGTTGAATCAGGACGGGCGGACGGTTAGAGAGTATAATGTGGAGTTCGACTCATTGGCTCGATATGTCCCCGCTTTAGTGGCGACCATGGAGGATAGAGTGCACCGATATGTCACTGGGCAGCGATTATCTAGCAGAGTTGCTTGGGTGTAGCTCTTGATCGGGCATGGACATTGCCGCACGCAGCTTATGCCGGGAGGTGAGGCGGAGAGTCGACGGAATGGCGAGATCGGCGAAGAGGGCGAGCAGCAGGTCCTTTGGTAGCTTTCGGCGGATCGCCTCAGCGAGCTAGTTATGTACCTCCGCCCGATGCAGTGGTCCTCCACCGCCTTGGGACGTTCGGGGTATTCGAGCTGGTCGAGCTCGTGGCTTCGTTTCTGAGGTTACGTAAGTTCTAGATGCGAGGATTCATGTCCCGCCGGTGTGCGATGTGGTAGGCGTCATCGGAGAATGTCGTCTTTTTGCGGTGCTTGTTTCACTGCGGTCGTCGGGGCCATGTGACGAGGCGTGCTTATAGGAGAATGCCGCGGCGTAGCCTGACCTGGATCGATGGCGAGTTCATCGCGCCTACGATTATGCGCCTGCAGTGGGCCTATGATTAGAGTGGGCGGTAGCTTCGTATATCCTTAACCTCTAGAGATTTGTATGCGTGATATGATGACCTTATATTTATGTGCTATGTACGAATAGCGTTGTGTTATTTGTGAGTTAGAAAACATGGTTAGTTGGAAGGATAAGTATGGGGCATGGGAAGTGTGAACCTTAGAATATTTCATGTTGAGACCTTAGAGGTAAGGTCGTCTTAAGGAGAGATTCTTACGGTTAGTCTTTGTTGAAATACTTGGTATGCGTAAAATGTATTGTGGGAAATTCATTGGGTTGTGTGAGGTGAAAGTGGTAGCTTTCATGACGCAAATTAGTAAGAATGTTGCAGGCGAGAACGAGAAAGTTGGCGACACGGGTCGGGTTGAGGACCATTCGCGGGTCAACCGTGGCCGGAATGTGGTGAGGTCAGTCTGAGGTGGTCCCTCCAGGTGGTAGGGTCACGAGGATGCTAGGCCCAAGTTTAGATAACCATCGTAAGAGTTGGTGGATACGTTCGACCAGAATCAGCTCGTGAAGGCCGGGAATGGCCTTAGAGGAAATCGAGGTTAGTAAGATGACCAAGTTTGGAGGTAGTGACTCCAAGGGTTGGAAACAGAAGCATTGTGGAAGTGTGGTACGGATACTAGAAAGAGTTCGAGTGTTCGAGAAGGGTACAACGAGATAGGGGAGAAGTGAACGTGTGTGATCGTTTCTTTTGCGAAATGAAGGTGCGAAGGGAGTATATTTTAGACCTTGGTGGGAACTTTTTTTGATCATCGAGGTGGTTCCTCGTTGGCCTAGATTTAAGTATTTGCGCGCATGTGTTATTTCGTGGCCAGGTGTGGCGTTGACGACTTCTTTGGAGGAACTTTATCGTTATCCGTCTTGAGAAGGAACATTCGGGACGAATGTTTCTAAGGAGGGGAGAATGTTATACCCCGTATTTCCAGAGTATGTACGTAAGGACGTACGTAGAGAAATTGAAGCTTAAAGTGTAAGGGCCGAAATTCACTTTGTACACAACACCCGATTAGAGTCGTTTTCCGACGAAACGTTTCCACAGCTTACGTAGGGAAAATTCCGGCTATGTCATTTATTATTTTTGCGGATTTTTCCGAGAGATGAAATATTTTGGACCAACGGGAGGGTGACACTTGTCACCCTCATTGGACGGCAAAAATGGGCTAGTTTGGACGATTTTCTTGCCTTTCCCTTGGTCAAGGGTTAGGTAGGATATTTTTGTGTAGATGGATAAGGTTGCACATGGCTAAATCTTGGCCTTACACTTGCTATACACTTGTCTTCATCTTGGCCATTGGTTGGCCTTCACTTGACCTATAAATACCCCTCTAAGTTGAAGACTTTCTTCATCCTCACTTGAGCAATCTATCTAAGTCTCAAAATACTCCCTCCCTCTTGTTCTTTCGTCCACCACGCCTCCCCTTTGAGAAGGCCCTTTGGCGAGAGCTTCCCTCACTGTAGTGGTTAGCAGTAGGTACCCCTAGCCTAGTTGTTTTCGTATAATACCCCCCTTTTGTGGTATAGAAATACTCTCCTAGTATTGTTATAATGCCCAAATACCTTGGCCCAAATACCTTGTAGTATTCCCAAGGTTACACTTATACAAAAGCCCAGAAAATACTATTATACTTCCCTCAGTCACAAAAACGAAAACCTAAGTAAATCTTCACCCGTAGTTGAAGTTATAAGTAGAAGTTGGTTAGAACTTCTAAAGGTTGGTTGGAGCGGGTCGGAGCGCACGGAGTAGGAGCTAAACCTTGCTCAAGATCGACATTTAAACTCGGATAATTTTGGGCTTATCGAGGTAAACACTCTTGACCTTCTATTGTAATTGGAAATTACATGTTGTTGGAATATATAGTTGAAGTATACTATATATAGAATTGAACATAGTTGTGCGGCAATGTCTTTTTACTTAAGCCTGAATAATACTTACGGCAATGTCTTGCGACTTAAGCCTGAATTTAAATAAGAGAATCTGTAATTACATAGGGTGTATTCTGATGAGACTTGTGTAGCATTCTTGTGTAGTAGAATTGTACACGTCCAGGTTAGACGTGTTAACCCCGGTTGGCTTAGTAGCCGGCCTCGATAGAGAGGAGATTTACGCTGTTGTTGGGGAGGTCTTTGCCGAATTTTCTGTAGAATATTCTACATTGAGTTCTAGGATGTTAATAGGCGCCTTGTGGCCTCTATCGGTTGAAGTACTACGTATGGCGTGATCTACTTGGCGTAAGGAGTAGCCGACGGTTCGAAAGTTACTTGGGCGTTTTGCTATTAGTCGATAATCGTCGCGAGGTATGTGAACCTCTTCCTATCCTTTCTAGCATGATATGTGTGAACTATGTAGTACGGTAGACGTACATGTGTTAACTGTATTTGGTTGTTTTAAAACATAAAGTGTTATAACGGCTTTATGAGAAGTTGGTTATAACAGCTTTATGTAGGTAAGAAAATGCTTTGTGGTTTTTTTAAAAGGTAACTGATTTGAATTATCACTGGCTTGTTATGTGTTAATGGAGAACTTGAAGTATTTCAAAAGATTTATGAATCGTTTTGAAAAGAAGAGTAATACTTGGTTTTTGAAAACATAAGAGTTATACTAGCTTTATGGGAAGTTAGGTATAACGGCTTAAGAATGTGAAATGGATTTTGGAAATGAGAACAAGTATCGAACAAACCACTGCAGCGTTAATAAAGGAAAATGTATTGACTAATGAATTATGGGTAAAACCAGTAGAAACCTCCATCTGCATAGAAGCTAAGATAAGACAAAATGATATTACATTTTCTAGATCATGGTCATTGTAATAAGAATGTTATAAACAAGGATAACCTACTCGCACGTAAGACATATATTACTCGGTTGTTCTAAAAAGGAATTAAGTGATCAAGATTATGAAACTATGAAATCTTTCAAAAATGGGACTTGAGTAACTGAAACTAGGCAAACTGGAACTTTAGGAAAAAGGAATGTTGTTACTTGACTTTAAAGGAATGTGGGTTGGTTTACTTAAAAATGTGGGTCACTCTATTCTTATACTACGAGTATTGGGTGACTTATTGAAAAAGGAATGGATCTTTTAAAAGGATTTAACGTATGTAGTACTTTAGGGTTAAAATTCGGGCTTTGTCATAAAATGAAAGTACTTTAAGTTGTGTGTAACTTGCCTATGTTTGCGTATGATAGACTTGCTGTACAAGGAATGTATTTCACTCGACTACCGGTTCATGGGATGAACCGGGAATGTATTTCACTCGACTACCGGTTCATGGGATGAACCGGGAATGTATTTCACTCGACTACCGGTTCATCCGGGAATGTATTTCACTCGACTACCGGTTCATCCGGGAATGTATTTCACTCGACTACCGGTTCATCCGGGAATGTATTTCACCCGACTACCGGTTCATCCGGGAATGTATTTCACTCGACTACCGGTTCATCCGGGAATGTATTTCACCCGACTACCGGTTCATGGGATGAACCGGGAATGTATTTCACTCGACTACCGGTTCATCCGGGAATGTATTTCACTCGACTACCGGTTCATCCGGGAATGTATTTCACTCGACTACCGGTTCATCCGAATGTATTTCACCCGACTACGGTTCATCCGAATGTATTTCACTCGACTACCGGTTCATCCGGAATGTATTTCACTCGACTACCGGTTCATCCGAATGTATTTCACCGACTAGGCTCATCCGAATGTATTTCACTCGACTCTAGGTTCATCCGGAATGTATTTCACCCGACTAGGTTCATCCGGAATGTATTTCACTCGACTACCGCCCATCCGGAATGTATTTCACTCGACTAGGTTCATGGGATGAACTGGAATGTATCCCACGTTTCTATCGGGTCCATAAGATGGGCGAGACACATTATACGTATCACATGATTTGTACCTAGATCGCCGGCGGTGAGGAAGGAGTTCCACGCACGTGAGGATGACTTTGAGGCGTGAGTCCACGACTTGACATGATCGCTTTTATGTTGTGAATCGTAGTTTGGTTATCATACATGTCTCCGCTTTATATAGACTATTATGATTTCATTTACGATATTTTATAGTTTCACATACTTGGTACTGTTATCGACCTCCTTCGGGGCTGCGTTCATGCCGCAGTAAGTACATCGACCGCCGATCCGCTTATAGGATCACATTTCAGCGTGTTGGGAAGCTCCGTTCCTTCGGAGGCTTATCTTTGGTATGTTACCCTGAGTCTGTAGGTTCTTGTACATTCAGGGGTATGGCGGGGCCCTGTCCCATCATAGTTGTTGTCACTTCTTAGAGTGCAGTAATCGCTGTGGGCGAGTGCAGAAAAAGGATAACTGTTCGGGTATTTATGTATATATACCGAAGGCAAGCTTTGGTTGGCTGCTTATTTATCATGTCTCTTAATTCATGTTCATGTTTTTATTTCCGCTGATTTTCTCTGATGTTGTATCACTAGGGTGCCCGGGGTAAGGCACCGGTCACGGGCCCGGGTTCGGGTCGTGATAGATATAAGACAGGTAAGGTCTTCGGTATCGTCATGCCATAGGTTACAGTTGTAGATAACCGTGGGAAAAGTGTTGTGTTGGGGTAATTAAGAACGACGCATTTAATTGGTCGGAAGTATCGTAAAGATATTAATGTAAGTTGCACGGTCATGATTATCCCGCACGAGTGTAAAGACCATTAGTTGTTAATGGGCAGTAAGAACTTTTCAAGAATATGTGGGAACACCTAGTTATTATGATCTACATATTGGGAAAGGAAAACCGGTTACTACTTGTGAGATCAAGGAAACCTCCCCAAAAATGTGATTGTGAAGAAGTCTTAGCCGAGAGGCAAGCAAAGGAATCAAATCTAAGTTTAGTGACCAAGTTTGGTTGCAACAGAGAAAGGGAAACAGGAACCATAAGTGAGATTAAGGATACCCGAATATTTCGCAGGAATGAGAAAGGCTTTCAGTTATTGGAAGATAAGTTGACCACGACTACAGTTCTAACCCCTCCTGGGAGACTAGAGGGTTAGGCTATATTGATAACACGTTGGGTGTTGGGCTAGGTTGTGTGCTGACGCAACCCGAGAAGGATAGAGCCTATGTTTTCCCGGTAGTTAGGGAAACAGGAAAGAGAATTACGCCACTCACGATTTAGAGATGGCGGCAGTTAAATCATGCCTTGAAGATTTGGGGGCAGGACGTATATACAGACTTCATGTGGATATTTGAGCAGACCACAAAAGCCTCCGGTATATCTGCGGGCTGAGGCAGTAGAATTTGCGACAGCGATGGTGGCTAGAGTTACTCAGGGATTGTGATATTGATATCCTATACCATCCGGGGAAAGCCAAGACAGTTACAGATACTCCTTGTCGCGGACCTAAGGGTAGTCTGCCAGATGGGCAGCCAGATAGACAGGATGTAGTCCGTGAGATTCTTCAGTTACCGAGCCTAGGGGTTCAATTATTTGTTTCCAAGGTTAACGAAGTTTGATCCGAGAGGTTGCCGAGTCTTCCGTCGTTGAGGAGGTAAGGAGGCGACAGTATGAGGATCCAATTATGATACGGTATCGAGATACGGCTCTCCGGGAAGAGAAGAGCCTGTTTGAGTAGCACCGGATGAGTCTTTGTGAGATGAGGATAGTGCGTGTGCCGATGCTGCAGACTAGTCGCGAGTTTTAGGGAGGCATACAAGTGCTTATTGTTCACACCGCTCGAGTCGACCAAGTTGTGTCGTGACCTCAGATGTATGAATGGGTAAGATGACCGGGAAAGGGACATAGCGGAGTTTACTGCTTAGTGTCCGAGTTAGTAGCAGGTCATGGTTGTGCACCAGAAGCCCAGTGGGCTATTGCAGGCGATTAAAATCCCAACCTAGATATGAGAGGTAATTATTATGGATCTTGTTACAGGGTGGCATCGTACTCGGAGGAAGTGCGACTCACTGGGGGTCATGGTAATTAGGCTGGCGAAACCAGCCGTGTTCTTTCAGATTGGGACCACTTACTCGGCTGAGGTTTATGCTAGCATGTATAGCAGGGGGGATTTTGAGACTGCACGGGGTCCCTACGTTTATGATGTCTGATAGATGAGCTCGACATGATAACTTCCGAGGTTTTTCGTAAGGTTTTAGGGACACAGTGAGTCTCGGTGTTGCATTACACCCTCGCATCGACGGACGAGGCGGGCGTAATATCCGTGCACTGAGGATAGGATGCGGGCTGTGTTCTTGATTTGAGAAATAGTCGGGAGGTTAATTGTCTCTTGTTGTGTTGAGTACAATATGAGATACCCTTCCAGATTCGGATGACCACTGTATGAGGCCCCATGTAGAAAGTGTAGATCGCCGGTTGGTGGGTTGGCATGGCGAGGTTGATTATTTGGTCGGACTTGATTCGTGGTGTGGATAAGGCGAAGCTTATCCGGGAAAGATTATTTGTAAGCTTAGAGTCAGCAGAAGCTTTATGCAGATAACCGACGTTGACACATGGGGTTCAGGTTGGCATTTTAGTATGTGGCCACCTGTGGCATTATTGGTATGTAGGGGTTGTAAGGAGACTATGTCGCTATCTTTAAGTTGGACTCCCGAAAGAACATTCGGGGACGAATGTTTCTAAGGGGGGAAAAATGTTACACCCCGGAAATTCCAGGATATGTTTTTAAGAACGTACGCAAGAACTCAAATGTTAAGGTTTGAGACGAGTAAAATTTATCGGAACTATGGATTTGTCGGAAAACGAAATATTGTGACGAATGGGAGGGCGAAACGTGTCACCCCCCCTTATGTTGTCTTGGATGAAATTTAACAAGGACAAAAGGGTCATTTGACCATTGTTAGGAAGACAAGTCTTGCAAATGACTTAGCTTGACATTGTTGACTAAAAGTCCAAGGGCCACTTGGGCAAGATCCATGTGAAACACATCCGAGCCATCCATTTGTGCTAATCTAGACCTTCCATTTTGTTATATAAGCTTACTAGTAGCAAGACTTTGTGACTCTCTACACTTAGAAAAAAAATTGAAATCTTGTCTTGCTCACTATGGAAGCTCACGGCTTTAACAATTTTCCAAGAGGAAAATTTTCAATTCTTGTCCAATAATTCCCCCACTTTAAACCAAGGTACCTAAGGGTATTGTAAGTGTTTCTCTATAGAAAGATCCCGGAAAAATGGTGTTTTCGTATTAGTCGCAAGGCGAAAACCTAAAGGGTTATTCAACTTTGAAGTTGAAACTTGAAGATGAGTCTTTTGTAAGCTTCTAAGGGTTGCTTGGAGTGGATTGGAACGTCGAAAGGAGGAGCTAAAGTTGCTAAGGAGCGACTTGTGATCTTGGATCATAATTGGGCTAATTGAGGTATAATCTTCGTTTTACTTTTGTAATTGAAGATTCCATGTTATTATAAGTTAGAAGTGATCATGTGATTTGTGTTATGAAGTTTGATAAGTGACATGGATTGTAGAAGCCTAGAACCGAAAATGACATGATTAGCCTTTTGAAATTGAAATGCAATTTTGGTCGTTAATTTAGAATCGTCGCATGTTTACCTACTTGAGGATTGTAGTAGTTGTAATCGATTGCGGCTTGATATCATGTTATACTAAACTACTTGGATTAAAAAGGAATTGGAAACGATTTTTATTGTTGCCTAATTGCCGAATTGACATTATAGTTTAGACTAGTTTGTTATCGTTTGTGGTGAGCCAATTGGGGCTGTTTGGTTATTGTATTCGGCCTTGAAAAAGGTGGCAAAGTGAGTAGAAACAAAGGAAGTGCTGTCCGATTTTCCGTAGAATTTAGTGACTTGCACTTGGAATATTCTACGTTTGAAACTAGAAGTTAATAGACGTACTATGGTCATTATAGGTTGGCATACTACGTGCATCTAAATGGACTTAGCAAGTGGATTAAACCGAAGAGGTATGTGGAACTTTCTTATCTCTTAAGCATGATTAAGTTGTAAATGTATAGTACGGTAGACGTACAAGATTTTTGACAAATCTAGTCTATTTGATATCCTTGGCTTATTTTAAGAATGCCCAAGTTGTTTGAGTTAGGGAATTAACTCACTTGATTAAATATTAAGGATATCTTGATTTTCAAAAGTTAAGAGACTTTAAGTATGTTGAAAGTATTTTAATACTTGTTTGTTGGAAAGTTTAAGTCTCTTGGTTATAAGGAAAAATGTAAATTTCTAAAGTATAAAGTTAGTATAACGGCTTTATGGGAAGTTGGTTATAATAACTTTATGGAAAGTTTAAAGAGTGGTTTACTCTAAGTAATTTCAGTATGTTAAGGGACTTGAAGAGTTTTAAAGTATGTGATACTTGTTTCATTTTAAACGTATAAGTCCCTTGGATAGGAAATTGTACTTGACTAAGGTATAAAGTGAATATAACGACTTTATGGGGAGTTGGTTATATTGACTTTATGGAAAGATAAATGACTTGATTTAATGGAAGGCAATTCGATTTTAAGGCATCAATGGCCTAAAGTTTTATAAGAAAAGGAGTCACTTGATTTAGAAACTTAACTTTATTTCTAAGGGTGTTGTGACTTGCCTTGAAATGTAATTTGGACTTGATACTAGGATTTATAGTATCTTGGAAGTTTTCTACTGAAAAGAGTCATTGGTTTTAAAGAATAGAAGACGTAGTACTTTGGGTTAATTCTGACTTTTATAAAGAACATGTTAGTGCCTTAAGTAAACTAAAATGAGAGTGTATATGAAACAGAATAATAAGAAGTTAGGGGATTTCTTAACTTGCTTATATATTGTATGATAAGCCGGGAGTGCTTATGTTATGTGTGATAGCCGGATTTGTGCTAGTAGTTCATCAATAATTGCGGGGTCATTCCCCGGGTTTGTGGCATTGCATATTTCCGTGGATTTGCTACCCACGATGCGAGGAATACCTCATGCGAGTCCGTAGGGCTTATGCGGGTGAAATAGTCCCATGCGGGCGGGTCCAGCCTATGCGAGGAATACCTCATGCGAGTCCGTAAGGGCTTATGCGGGGGACCCGCATGAGGTATTCCTCGCATGGGACTATTTCACCCGCATAAGCCCTTACGGACTCGCATGAGGTATTCCTCGCATAGGCTGGACCCGCCCGCATGGGAATATTTCACCCGCATAAGCCCTACGGACTCGCATGAGGTATTCCTCGCATCGTGGGTAGCAAATCCACGGAAATATGCAATGCCACAAACACGGGGAATGACCCCGCAATTATTACTGAACTACTAGCACAAATCCGGCTATCACACATAACATAAGCACTACCGGCTTATCATACAATATATAAGCAAGTTAAGCAATCCCTAACTTCTTATTATTCTGTTTCATATACACTCATTTTAGTTTACTTAAGGCACTAACATGTTCTTTATAAAAATCGAATTTAACAAGTACTACGATTTCTATTCTTTTAAAATGACTCATTTCATTATAAAACTTCCAAGATACTAATAACCGTAGTATCAAGTTACAATTTCTTTTCAAGACAAGTCACAATACTTTTAGAAATAAAATTAGGCTTCTAAATCAAGTGACTTCTTCTCTCGTAAAAGCCTTAGGCAATTGATGCCTTTAAATCAAATTGCCTTTCAAAAAAATCAAGCCATTTATCTTTCCATAAAACCAATATAACCAACTCCCCATAAAGTCGTTATATTCACTTTATACCTAAGTCAAGTACAATTTCCTATCCAAGGGACTTATACGTTTAAAACGAAACAAGTATCACATTCTTTAAAACTCTTCAAGTCCCTTAACATGCTTAAATTACTTAGAGTAAACCACTCTTTAAACTTTCCATAAAGCTATTATAACCAACTTCCCATAAAGCCGTTATACTTAGCCTTATACATTAGCAATTTACATTTTTCCTTATAATCAAGAGACTTAAACTTTCCAACAAACAAGTATTAAAATACTTTCAACATACTTAAAGTCTCTTAACTTTTGAAAATCAAGATATCCTTAATATTTAATCAAGTGAGTTAATTCCCTAACTCAAACAACTTGGGCATTCTTAAAATAAGCCAAGGATATCAAATAGACTAGATTTGTCAAAAATCTTGTACGTTTACCGTACTATACATTTACAACTTAGTCATGCTCAAGAGATAAGAAAGTTCCACATACCTCTTCGGTTTAATCCACTTGCTAAGTCCAATCGCCGTACGTAGTATGTCAACCTATAATGACCATAGTACGTCTATTAACTTCTAGTTTCAAACGTAGAATATTCCAAGTGCAAGTCACTAAATTCTACGGAAAATCGGACATCACTTCCTTTGTTTTTACTAACTTTGCCACCTTTTTCAAGGCCGAATACAATAACCAAACAGCCCCAATTGGCTCACCACAATTTATAAGGTAGTTCAATACAAATGAATAACCAAACAGTCCCAATTGGCTCACCACAAACGATAACAAACTAGTCTAAACTATAATGTCAATTCTAATTAGGCAACAATACAAATCGCTTCCAATTCCTTTTAATCCAAGTGGTTTAGTATAACATGATATCAAGCCGCAATCGATTACAACTACTACAATCCTCAAGTAGGTAA
This sequence comes from Przewalskia tangutica, assembly GCA_029844215.1. NCBI lineage: Eukaryota > Viridiplantae > Streptophyta > Magnoliopsida > Solanales > Solanaceae > Przewalskia > Przewalskia tangutica. The sequence continues at coordinate 18,538,259 of CM056740.1, forward strand.
ACATGCGACGATTCTAATTAACGACCAAAATTGTATTTCAATTTCAAAAGGCTAATCATGCCCTTTTCGGTTCTAGGCTTCTACAATCCATGTCACTTATCAAACTTCATAACACAAATCACATGATCACTTATAACTTATCATAACATGAAATCTTCAATTACAAAAGTAAAACGAAGATTATACCTCAATTATCCCAATTATGATCCAAGATCACAAGTCGCTCCTTAGCAACTTTAGCTCCTCCTTTCGACGTTCCAATCCACTCCAAGCAACCCTTAGAAGCTTATAGAAGACTCATCTTCAAGTTTCAACTTCAAAGTTGAATAACCCTTTAGGTTTTCGCCTTGCGACTAATACGAAAACACCATTTTTCCGGGATCTTTCTATTGAGAAATACTTACAATACCCTTAGGTACCTTGGTTTAAAGTGGGGGAATTATTGGACAACAATTGAAAAAAAAATTCTTGAAACCCTTCCTCTAGCCGAGAGCTCTTTAGTGTGAATCTTCAAATTTGTGAAAAAAATGGCTAAGTGTTGGCTCTCTCTTGCTACTAGTAGTTATATAAAGGGGCATGGAGGGTTAAGATCTACACAAATGGTTGGCCTAGATGGGTTTCACATGGATCAAGTCTAGGTGGCCTTTGACTTAGTCAACTTTGTCAAGCTTCAAGACTAGCAAGACTTGGTCATTTAAATTATGGTCAAATGACCATTCTAACCATGACAATTTCGTCTATGACCATAAGGGGGGGGGGGGTGACACGTGTCTCCCTCTCAATCGTCGCAATATTTCGTTTTCCGACAATTTCCAAAATTCCGATAAATTTTTACTTGTCTCTAATCTTAACATCTTTGTGTTCTTACGAACGTTCTTATAAACATATCCTGAAATTCCGGGGTGTAACAACTGGTGCCCTACCTAGACACCCTTATACCCTCCCAACACATATACCAATAGCGGAGGCAATAAACGACACAATTTAAAGTCGGCCAGCCGAGAAGGCTGCCACTGTATATATATATATATATCAAACCTTAATACAATTCTACCTGAGTCCAGCCCACATATGAATACAGACATCTAAGAGTTTGGACCCTATCTAAGACGGGACAGGGCCCCGCCATGCCCCTGAATGTACAAAAACTTACAATACAAGAGATCCGTACCAAAAAGATAAGCCTCCGGAGTGAATGGAGTTTTTTCCCAAAAACTGAACAGTGATCCTAAGAGCGATGATCAACAAACTGTGTACCTACGCCTGCGGCATGAAACGCAGCCCCTCGAGGAAAGTGGTCGATGAAAGATGTACCAAGTATGTGGCCGAAGTATCAGAATGAAATCATAACAGTCTAATATAAAGCAGTAGACATGTATGATAACCAAATAACAGTACAACTGTGCCTTGCAAAAGTGATGAGAGTCAACTGTTCCTTTTAAAAATATATCCTTTTTAAAAGTAAGACCAACCGTGTCATTTCAAATTATGAAATCAATACCATTTCAAAATATGAAACCAATTGTACCCTTTCAAGATATGAAAGTGTCACGACCCGACCCCGGGCCCGTGACTGGTGCCCTACCTGGGCACCCCTGTCAGGTATATATCATAGAATAGCAGCGGAACATACACAACACACATAAAAACTTAGACAGTAAACAGCAACAGGCTAGCCGATAAGGCCACCTCCCGTAAAATGTACACAATCTAGAAATCGAACGTTACATCTTTTTTTTTCTTTACAACCCAATCCACAATGTGAATACAGACCTCTAAGAATAACAACTGTGACGGGACAGGGCCCCGCCATACCCCTGAATATACAACAACCAACCATACCAGAGATAGGCCTCCGGAGTAATGGAGATTCCCAACAGCTGAACAGTGATCCAAAGAGTGAGGATCAGCAACCTGTATACTCTACCTGCGGCATGAACGCAACCCCCCGAAGGAGGTCAGTACAACATGTACCAAATATGTGAAACTGAAAGTACTGTAGTGAGATCATAAGTCTAAAATAAAGCTGGAGACACGTATGATAACTTAAACAACAGTACACTGTGCCTTACTAACAATGAGAGTAAACAAGAGTATAAACTTTATTGCATAAAAATAGGAGGCTCATGATCAAAACAGGGTCCCTCGCCCGTAGTATCATTAAGCAATCCTACTCCTGGGACTATTTCACCCGCATAGGTCATATGGACCCGCATGAGGTCATCTGCCTCGCATGGGACTATTTCACCCGCATAGGTCGTGTAGACCCGCATGAGGTATTCCTCGCATAGGACTGATCCGCCCCGCATGGGACTATTTCACCCGCATAAGCCCTTTCGGACCCGCATGAGGTATTCCTCGCATCATGGGTAGCAAATCCACGGAATATGCAAATGCAACAAACCCGGAGAATGACCCCGTAATTGTTATACCCCGTAATTCCAGAGTATGTACGTGAGGGCGTACGTATAAAAGTTTAGCCTTAGTTAGGCACTTTGGACGAAAATATTTGTGCACAACTCGCTAAAAGAGTCGTTTTCCGAAGAAACGTTTTACAAAACTTGCGAAGGGAAAATTACGGCTATGTCATTTCTAATTTTTCCGAGAGACGAAATATTTTGGACCAACAAGAGGGCGACACTTGTCACCCTCTAAATGGTGGACGTATGGGCGGTAATAGGGCCGATTGGGAGGTCTTGGAGTTGGTAGGATATTTGTGTAGTAGATGGATAAGGACACTTGCCTAAATCCTCACCCTACACTTGCCTTGCACTTGGCTTCATCTTGGCCATTGGTTGGCCATTGGTTGGCCTATAAATACTCCCCTAACTTGAAGGTTTTCTTCATTCACAAATTATCTTCCAAGTCTCAAAGTTCCCTCCCCTCTCTTGTAGTATTTTCGTCCAACACCCTCTCCCCCTCTAGCCTAAGTGGCTTTGGCCGAGAGCCCCCCCCCCCTCTAAGGAAAGCCCTAGCCGAAACACCACCTGTCACAGCCCGATTCCGGGCGTGGTGATGCCTTACCCGCACCCTAGTGATACAACATCGAGTAATCAATGAACATAAACAATACAAGACATATTATGAAATATGAAACAATAATCTGAGAAAACTTGCCTTTCGGCGTATATATAAATAACAACTTTTTCCAACATGAGCAGTTTTAATCCTTTTTACAAACCCCGCCACAACAAGATGCTACGCACTCTAAGAAATGATACGACAACAATGGCGGGACAGGGCCCGCCATACCTCGAATGTAAACACCTACAACAACAGGACTATACCACCGATAAGCCTCGAGAAACGGAGCTTTCCCACACGAATCGTGACCCTAAGAGCGAGGATCGATGGCGGTGTACCTTTACTGCGGCATAACGCAGCCCGGGCGAGGTCGATCTAACAGTGCAAGTATGTGAAACTAAAAATCGTAAATGAAATCATAATAGTCTATAAAGCGAGAGACATGTATGATAACCAAACTACGATTCACAATAATAAGCGATATGTCAAGTCGTGACTCGCCGCCAAGTCATCACTCAAATATAACAACGGGTCTCACGCCCACAACATCAATCATGCGTGGAATACCTTCTCACCGCCGGCTTTATGATATAACGACCAAGGAACACATACGAACACGTGTCCCACGTGCCATAATAACACGTGCAGGTAATGCGAAGGCATAGCCGACTACTAACACCACAGCACTAACAAGGTCATGAATCGTATTATAAGATCTGTCTGCACCGTCACATGATCAAAGCCGACCACTTGCCCGCAAAGTATCTAATGTGCGCGTCTAGCCTCGAACTTTCCGCGACTCGCATAGGCAATCAGATCGGCCCGCATGAGGTATAACCCGCGTCGGTAGCTACTCCGGCGGCGTCTCGACTCGCGCCGTCGCATAGCCACAAGGACCGCATGACCACAAGGCGCGTCCTAACACGGAACTTCCGCGATTCCGCATAGGCCCCCTCGACCCGCATGAGGTAGTCTCGAATCATAGGTCCATCGACCGGCAGTCTACCCGCATCGGAGGCGCTTAACCGGAATCATCTCAAGAGATGAGTGATGTATAATACTATCATAACAAATTATCGTTAAACAACATAAGCACAACAAAGGAAAAACCCCTTTACACAAACATCACAAGATACTAACACACGTAGATCCTAGCATGTTTACTTATCAAATCAACAAGAAGGTATTTCAAGGCTATCACAAACCAACACAATCAAGTTATACACATCAGGTACTTTCTACTATATGCTAACAAGTTCGGGGTTTTATCCCCAAAGTACTTCATACATTAACTCTTTAAAAGATACGTTACTTTCACAAAAGTCACACAATACGTAGTATATGAAAATATAGTGATTATCTTTTGAAGTAAATCAAAACACTTCTCTTTGTAAAACTCAAGTAACAACATTATTTTCCAAACGTCCAAGTTTGCCTAATTTCAAATGTTCATGTTTCTTATTTAGAAAGGTTTCGTAGTTCATAGTCTTATTTATTTAAGAATATAATTCTCTTTAAACTATCGAAGCATAAGTCTTATATGTGAGTAGGATATTCTTGTTTACAACAATCTTATTACAACCATGATCTAGGAAATATCATTTTGTCTCATCTTAGCTTCTATGCAGATGGAAGTTTCTCTTGGTTTTAATAATACTTAATCACAAAACATTTCCTTTTATTAACGCTGCGTTGGTTTGTCGATACACATTCGATTTCCAAAATCAAGAAACATTCTTAAGACGTTATACCTAACTTTCCATAAAGCTAGTATAACTCTTAAGTTTTCAAAACAAATCAAGTATTACTTCTTCTCAAAATGATTCAAAACTCTTTTGAAATACTTCAAGTTCTTTATTAACACATAACAAGCCGCTTATAGTTCAAATCGATTACCTTTTAAAAACCACATGTATTTTCTTACCAACATAAAGCCGTTATAACCAACTTCCCATAAAGCCGTTATAACACTTTATGTTTTACACCAATCAAATACACTTAGTACATGCGTACGCGTCACCGTACTACATAGTTCACACATATCATGCTAGAAGAGATAGGAAGAGGTTCACATACCTCGCGACGAGTATCGACTAATAGCAAAACGCTCAAGTACTCCCAACCGCTGGCTACTCCTAAAGCCAAGTAGAACGCGCCACACGTAGTACTTCAACATATAAGGCCACAAGGCGCTTATTAACATTAAGATCTTATCGTAGAACATTCTCTACGTAAAATTCGGCGACCTCCCACATGACAGCGTAAATCTCCTCTCTCACGGGGCGGCTACCAAGCCAACCAGGGGTTATACATCTAACCCGAACGGGTACAATTCTACTCCACAAGATTACTACACAAGTCTCTTATCAGAATTCGATTCGATTCTTGAGCTTAAGTCAAAAGACATTGCCAACTAACCATGTTGATCTATATATAGTATACTTTAACTATATATTCTAACAACATGTAATTTCCAATTACAATAGAGGACAAGATATTTACCTCGATAAGCCCATAATTATCCAAGTATAAAGTCGATCCCGGGCAATCGCTTAGCTCCAACTCAGCGCTCCAACCCGCTCTAAACCACCCTTAGAAGTTCTAACCAACTTCTACACAAAACTCAACGGACTATGGAGATTTTCCTAGGGTTTCGGTTTGTGGTGACGGGAAGTATAATAGTATTTCCGGCTTTTCAGATAGGTATAACCTTAGAATACTACAAGGTATACGGCTAAGGTAATTTGGGCATTATAACAATACTTTGAGAGTATTTCTACACCACAAAGGGGTATTATACGAAGCAACTTGGCTGTGGGTACCCACTGCCACACTACTAGGAGGGTGTACCACTCGGCCAAGGCCTCTAGGAGAGGAGGCCTCTTGGCGAACTCAACACTAAGGAGGGAGAAGATTTAACACTTAGAAACATTTAGGAAAGGATGAAGAATTCATCAAAGGGAGAGGGTATTTATAGACAAGCCAAGGCCAACCAATGGCCAAGATTGAGCCAAGTGTTACACAAGTGTAGGGCCAAGATATGCCCAAGTGCCCCTAGTCCCTACTCCTTAAAACCCTCACAAATATCTACCAAAATATCTACCACTGACCTCCCCAATTGGCCCCACGTGTCGCCCACCTTGCCCACCAACGAGGTGCCAAGCCGCCTCTCGTTGGTCCAAAATGTTCCGCCTCTCGGAAAAATCCGCAAAAATAAGAAAAGACATAGCCGAATTTTCCTTCGCAAGTTATGTAAAACGTTTCGTCGAAACGACTCTAACCAAAGGTTGTGCACAAATGCCATTCTACTAAGCCACCTAGCGGGGTGACACGTGTCACCCTCCTATCGCCCAAAATAAAACACCTTCCAAAATATCCACAATGGCCAAAATCTCAAAACAAAGTGGGCCCCACAAAACCAGAATTTCTCCCGTGGGCCCCACGTGACCATTTCCAAAATAAAATTCCATAATTCTCTAATATTCCAGAAGTCCGAACCAAATGGGAATCCATTCCATTAACGAACCTTTTTCCTTCACAAAACCGAAACTTTTCCGTAGAAAAATCGCCTCTTTCTTCCTTTCCAATCTTTCGTCAGATTCTCGCACGCACGCCCTCGCATACATACCACGGAACTACGGGTATAACATTCTCCCTTAGAAACATTCGTCCCGAATGTTCCTTCTAAGTCTCAAACGAACGCGTGCAAGATAGTCTTCACTACTATACTTACGAAACAATCCTCGCCACACCGCCACGAAATACCCACGCAAAATACCTACATCCAAGTCCACGAGGAAACACCTCTAACATCACCACAAATAATACTACTTTTGTCACTTTGTCGCGAGCCTTGCTCCAACGACCCAACAAATGGTACCGCCGCACGCGATCACCGTTCGCCGTGACACTCGAATTCTTACCATATTTCGAGCATCGCTTTAGTATCCAAAACTCGGTTACTATCTCTAACGAGGTCATCATTAATCGGGAACATTCGGATGGATCTTCGATACTTTCCGAACATAACAATACGAAGACCGGACGCCCTTCCTCCTAAGTCGGACGGCAAATGCTAACATATAGGCAACCCGCCTATTCTTCACATGAACTCACAAAGGCCCAAAGTAACTCGCTAAGTTCCTTCGCTTTCCAAAACTCGTCACACCGCCCGGTGGTACTTTCAAGAAGACCGACCACAACTCAACTCTGCCGTCGCCGATTATCCGCACGATTCCTCCGAGCCGCCGAACTTCTTCTAGACAAGCTTCACTATCCACAATCACCGGAACAAGATCAACCAACTATCTGAACCCCGCCAACATCGAACCAATCGACGCAGAACTTACACTTCCGCCCGCAAGGCTTCATAAGGCGACATCCGAACATCAAATGGTAGCTCAAACGCTCCTCCACAGAGACAACAATCCTCACAACTACCTCAAATCCACGCGACCGCCCGATGGCGAATGCGATTCTGAGACTCACCTGAGTTCTTAACACATGCTTGGTAAAACTTCCAGAAACAAAAACAGCCGTAACCTGGGCTCCACTGTCTGTCATAAGGTGAAGGTAGGCACCCCGTGCAGCCTTACAACCTTTCTGATAAATCAACATCGCCAAGTGAACGGTCGGCCGATCAAGAACACGCGATGGCTGCCCCATCGCCCGACCACCGGCCGAACGCATCCACGAACTCGTCGTTGGTTAACTAAACTGGGCCTAGCACCTCGTGACCCTACCACAAGGCGGGACCACCACAACCAGACCCCACCACCAAACATGCCGCGGGTTGACCCGCAACGTGGCCTCAACCCGACCCGGCAAGGCGCAAAATACCAGCTCCCGATCGGAACAATCTCACTAATCACGTTACGAAAACCTAGCGGTCTTCTTAGCTCAACTACCCTCTTCATTTCACACTACTTAGGGACCTATCCCCAAACACAGCTCACGTGCACTATGCACTCCTATAAGGGTCAAACATAAACATACGTCTCTACCCGAGATGGCCTTACCTCTAAGGTCTTTGCGTATAAAGCTCTAAGGCTCACACTTTCTCTATCCTCCAAAATCTTACCTGGGTAACCCACCATGATTTCTAATCACAACTAACACACCGCTATCGTAACATAGCACTTAAGGTATACTCACCTTGAAAGTTACCGGACCTTCGCTCCGCCCTCTTCTCGCCCTGGTTAACCCGTCGATCTCTACGCTTTCGGCTGCCGCGCATAAGCCCGCATACGTGCCATGCTCAAGCCCAATCAAGAATTACTTTGCACAACCCTTTCTTAGGTAGTCATCAAGACTCGTGGTACATCGGTATAATCTCCGTAGCCAAATCCATGGCTAGTAATGTGGTCGCCTTTGCAATCTACATTCTCTGCTCCTGGCCGTGGAACCAAGGTTCAAATATCATGGCCGCAGAGGAATCGCCGCCGCCGTGCTAAACTCACGGGGCTAGTAACGCCGCAGAAATCCCCGAATGGCACTACCCTAGGTAATGATTGGGCCTGTGCCTCGCAACCTCTCGTATTCTACTCGCACTTCCTCGCCGCCTTGCCTCTCCCGGCCGGGTTGCCTACGCGAGGCATAACGGTAAGGGAAAGAAATACGTTTAGAGGTCCAACTTAAAACACGCTCTAAGGCACGACTGCAGTGAGAAGAATAGAAACCAATCCTAAATATCCTATAGCCTCCGATTATTGGCGCGTGCACAACACACCGATAATCAAGACTCTATCGATACGGCCTCAGACACTTTCCGAGGATTAATCGCTCGATACCACTTTTGTCACGGCCGATTCCGCCCGTGATCGTGCCTTACCGGGCACCCTAGTGATACAACATCGAGTAATCACGGAACATAAAACAATACAAGACATATTATGAAATATGAAACAATAACTGAGAAAACTTGCCTTTCGATATATATAAATAACAACTTTTTCCAACATGAACGCTTTAATCCTTTTACAAACCCCGCCCACAACAAGATTACATGCACTTAAGAAATGATACGACAACAATGGCGGATGTGGCCCGCCATACCCACGAATGTAAACACCTACAACAACAGGGACTATACCATCGATAAGCCTCCGAGAAACGGAGCTTTCCCACACGAATCATGACCCTAAGAGCGAGGATCAATGATCGTGTACTTTACTGCGGCATGAACGCAGCCTCAAGGAGGTCGATAACAGTACCGAGTATGTGAAACTAAAAATATCAGAAATGAAATCATAATAGTCTATAAAGCGGGAGACATGTATGATAACCAAACTACGCTCACAATAATAAGCGATGTCAAGTCGTGACTCACGCCTCAAGTCATCACTCAAATATAACAATGGGTCTCACGCCCACAACATCAATCATGCCCGTGGAATACCTTTCCTCACCGCGGCTTATGATATAACAAAGACCAAGGAACACACATGAACACCGTGTCCCACTGCCATAATAACACGCATGGTAAATGCGAAGGCATAGCCGACTACTAACACCTACAGCACCAACAAGGTCATGAATCAGATTATAAGATCTGTCTGCACCGCCACATGATCAAAGCCACCACTTGCCCGCAGATCTAATGCGCGCTCTAGCCCTCGAACTTTCCGCAGCCCGCATAGGCCAATCGGATCGCCCGCATGAGGTATAACCCCGCATCGAGGTAGCTACTCCCGGCAGCGTCCTCGACTCGCCGTCCGCACGGACACAAGGACCGCATGACCACAAGGGCCGTGATCCTAACTCGAACTTCCGCAGCCCGCATAGCCCTCGACCCGCATTTAGGTAGTCTCGAATCATAGGTCCATCGACCCGCCTGAAGTCTACCCCAGACGGAGGCGCTTAACCCTAATCATCTCAAGAGATGAGTGATGTATAATACTATCATAATGCTTATCGTTAAACAACATAAGCACAACAAAGGAAAACCCTTTACACAAACATCACAAGATACTAACACACGTAGCATCCTAGCATGTTTACTTATCAAATCAAGAAGGTATTTCAAGGCTATCACAAACCAACACAATCAAGTTATACACACTGTACTTTCTACTATATGCTAACAAGTTCTGGTTTTATCCCCAAAGTACTTCATACATTAACTCTTTAAAAGATACGTTACTTTCACAAAGTCACACAATACCCGTAGTATATGAAAATATAGTGATTATCTTTTGAAGTAAATCAAAACACTTCTCTTTGTAAAACTCAAGTAACAACATTATTTTCCAAACGTCCAAGTTTGCCTAATTTCAAATGTTCATGTTTCTTATTTAGAAAGGTTTCGTAGTTCATAGTCTTATTTATTTAAGAATATAATTCTCTTTTAAACTATCTGAGAAGCATAAGTCTTATATGTGAGTAGGATATTCTTGTTTACAACAATCTTATTACAAAGAATGCATGATCTAGGAAATATCATTTTGTCTCATCTTAGCTTCTATGCAGATGGAAGTTTCTCTGGTTTTAATAATACTTAATCACAAACATTTCCTTTTATTAACGCCGCAGTTGGTTTGTCGATACACATTCTCGATTTCCAAAATCAAGAAACATTCTTAAGACGTTATACCTAACTTTCCATAAAGCTAGTATAACTCTTAAGTTTTCAAAACAAATCAAGTATTACTTCTTCTCAAAATGATTCAAAACTCTTTTGAAATACTTCAAGTTCTTTATTAACACATAACAAGCCGCTTATAGTTCAAATCGCTTACCTTTTAAAACCACATGTATTTTCTTACCAACATAAAGCCGTTATAACCAACTTCCCATAAAGCCGTTATAACACTTTATGTTTTACACCAATCAAATACACTTAGTACATGTACGCATACCGTACTACATAGTTCACACATATCATGCTAGAAGAGATAGGAAGAGGTTCACATACCTCGCTACGAGTATCGACTAATAGCAAAACGCCCAAGTACTCCCAACCGCTTCGCTACTCCTAAAGCCAAGTAGAACGCGCCACACGTAGTACTTCAACCTATAAGGCCACAAGGCGCTTATTAACATTAAGATCTTATCGTAGAACATTCTACGTAAAATTCGGCAAAGACTCTCCCGCAACAACAGAAATCTCCTCCTCTCACGGGCCGGCTACCAAGCCAACCAGTGGTTATACATCTAACCCGAACGGTACAATTCTACTCCACAAGATTACTACACAAGTCTATCAGAATACAGCCTGGGATTCTTGAGCTTAAGTCAAAAGACATTGCCAACTAACCATGTTGATCTATATATAGTATACTTTAACTATATATTCTAACAACATGTAATTTCCAATTACAATAGGACAAGATATTTACCTCGATAAGCCCATAATTATCCAAGTATAAAGTCGATCCTGGCAATCGCTTAGCTCCAACTCCGAGCACTCCAACCCGCTCTAAACCACCCTTAGAAGTTCTAACTAACTTCTACACAAAACTCCAACTGACTATGGAGATTTTCCTGTGGTTTCGGTTTGTGGACTCGACGGAAGTATAATAGTATTTCCGGTCTTTTCGTATAGGTATAACCTTAGAATACTACCAGGTATACGGCTAAGGTACTTTGGGCATGATAACAATACTTTGAGAGTAGTTCTACACCACAAAGGGGTATTATACGAAGCAACTCACAGTGGGTACCCCACTGCCACACTACTAGAGTGGTGCACTTCGGCCAAGGCCTCAGGAGAGGGAGGCCTCTGGCCGAACTCAACACTAAGGGGAGGGAGAAGATTTAACACTTAGAAACATTTAGGAAAGGATGAAGAATTCATCAAAGGGAGAGGGGTATTTATAGCACAAGCCAAGGCCAACCAATGGCCAAGATTGAGCCAAGTGCTACACAAGTGTAGGGCCAAGATATGCCCAAGTGCCCCTAGTCCCTACTCCTTAAAACCTCACAAATATCTACCAAAATATCTACCACTGACTCTCCCAATTCGCCCCACGTGTCGCCCACCTTGCTCACCAACGGCAGGTGCTGCCGCCTCTCGTTGGTCCAAAATGTTCCGCCTCTCGGAAAAATCCGCAAAAATAAGAAAAGACATAGCCGAATTTTCCTTCGCAAGTTATGTAAAACGTTTCGTCGAAAACGACTCTAACCTGTGTCAGGCACAAATGCCATTCTACTAAGCCACTTTAAAGTGGGTGCCACGTGTCACCCTCCTATTGGCCCAAAATAAAAAATCTTCCGAAAATATACACAATGGCCAAAATCTCTAAAACAAAGTGGCCCCACAAAACCGTAAATTTCTCCCGTGGGCCCCACGTGACCATTTCCAAAATAAAATTCCATAATTCTCTAATATTCCAGAAGTCCGAATACCAAACTGGGAATCCAATTCCCATTAACGAACCTTTTTCCTTCACAAAACCTAAACTTTTCCGTGGAAAAATCGCCTCTTTCTTCCTTTCCAATCTTTCTCGTCAGATTCTCGCACGCACGCCCTCGCATACATACTGGAACTACGGGTATAACACCACCCCTCCTTGGTAGAAATGTTGTCTTCCAAGTATAGTTACTATTCCTAAATACCCTAGCCCAAATCCCTTTAGTACTTAAGTGTAAGTTGTGAACTTCTAAGGGTTTCTTGGGGCTATCTGAGCTGCTCAGACTAGAGCTAAACCTCGCTCAGATCGACTTTAACTTGGATAATTTTGGGCTTATCGAGGTAAATAATCTTATCCTTCTTTGTAATTAGAGAATACATACTGTAAGTATAGAATAAGTATAAAATACTTGTAGGATATTACGTATCGTAATTGAACTGTTATCACAAGAAGGGTATAAAGAAGAATAATTGAATCTGATTTACATAGACTGTTTACAATGAGACTTGAGTAGCTTGACGGTAGGGAGTGCTGCCCAATTTTCCGTAGAATAGAGAACCTCTCGCTTAGAATCACGTAATAGTCTAGACGTTGATAGACGATTTGACTATTATAGGCTGATTCTCTGCGCGCGACATATTCGACTTGGCAGGTGGATTTCGCCGAGAAGGTATGTGATTCTTCCTATACTCCTAAGCATGATATTTTAAAATATATATATATATAGTACGGTAGACGTACGCGTGTTAACTGAACGTAGTTATACGGCAATGTCTTTTGACTTAAGCCCAATAATAAGAACTCAAGTATTTCAAAAGTATTAAGAATCATATTTAATTGAAGAGTAATACTGGATTTTTAACAGAAAGCTTAAGAGTTATACTAGCTTTATGGGAAGTTAGGTATAACGACTTAAGAAAGATAAAAGGAACGGTTTTACTTGTTTGTTTGTGAAAATCTTGTATTGACTTCTGCAAAATATAGTAAGATGGTTTGATAAGTAAACATGTTATGATACTACGTGGGTTAGTGTCTTGTGATGTTATTCTTGTGCTTACGTTGTTAAACGCTAACACCGCTGATCGTTATTATATCACATACCCTCGACTTGTTATACCGAGGGCTTGCCACCCTTGATGCGGTCTATACTACGCCTATGCGCGTGTGACTATGCGAGTCGCGGAGTTCCGTGATTGATCATTCCGGTGTTTTATCCCGACGCGGATGCCCTATGCGGTCCGTATGACTATGCGGTCTATTGAGACTATGCGGATCGCGAGTCCGTGAGGGTACCGGTTAGCTACCGACGCGAGGAATACCTCATGCGGTCTCAGGTGACCCATGCGGATCGCGGAGTCCGTGATTAGGCACGCATAATGATACTATGGGCGATTGGCCTTGCTTCGATCATTCGCGGCCTAGAAAAGACCTGTTACAGTTTACCTATTATTGTTCTTGTTTGTGATATGACACTATGTGCAATTGAACTGATTGTATTTGCAAAAGGTTTTAAATACTTTGATTTCATTTAAGTACTTTACAGTTTCATATACTTGGTACTGCCAGATCGACCTCCTGGGCTGCGTTCATGCCGCAGGTAAGGGCAAGCAGGTGCTAGATCCGCATCCTTAGGATCTTTTGCGTTGGTGTCAGGAGCTCCATCTTCTCCGGAGGCTCGACTTTTGGGTATGATCTCCCTGTTGTAGATAGTTTTGTACAGTCAGGGTATGGCGGGGCCCTGTCCCGCCATAGTTGTTTACTTCCTTAGAGGTCTGTAGTCCTATTGTACAGTTGGGATGTAAACTGCCAGATTTTGATATATATATGCCGAAAGGCGCCCTTTTCTCAGATAAAATGTGTCTCTTTTACAATTGTTTCATGTCTTATGTTTTTATATTCCGCTGATTATCTCTGATGTATGACTGCTTGGGTGCCCGGGTAAGGCACCAGTCACGGGCCCCGGAATGGGTCGTGACAGTAATGAATAATATATCACTAGCACAAACCGGCTATCATACATAACATAAGCACTACCGGCTTACCATACATAACATAAGCACTACCGGCTTACCATACATAACATAAGCACTACCGGCTTATCATTCATAACATAAGCAAGTTAAGAAATCCCCTAACTTCTTATTAGTCTTATATATGTACACTCTCATTTTAGTTTACTTAAGGCACTAACATGTCATTATAAAAAAATCCGGGAATCTAACCCAAAGTACTACGTACTTCTACTCTTTTTAAAAATGACTCTTTTTCATACAAAACTTCCAAGATACTAATAACCGTAGTATCAAGTCATAACTACATTTTTAGACAAGTCACAATACCTTTTTAGAAATACATTTTCAGGCTTCTAAATCAAGTGACTTCTTTCTTTTAAAAACCTTAAGCAATTGATGCCTTTAAATCAATTTTCCTTTCTTTATTTCAAGTCATTTATCATACTTATATTACTTAGAGTAAATCACTCTTTTTAACCTTCCATAAAGCTATTATAACCAACTTCCTATAAAGCCGTTATACTAGCTTTATACCTTAGAAACTTACACTCTTCTTTATAACCAAGAGGCTTAAACTTTCCAACAAAACAAGTATCAAAAATACTTTCAACATACTTAAAGTCTCTTAACCTTTGAAAACCAAGATATCCTTAATATTTAAACAAGTGAGTTAATTCCCTAACTCAACCAACTTGGACATTCTTAAAATAAGCCAAGGATATCAAATGGACTAGATTGTCAAAATCTCAGACGCTCACCGTACTATACATTTACAACTTATTCATGCTCAAGAGATAAGAAAGTTCCACATACCTCTTCGGTTTAATCCACTTGCTAAGTCCAATACGCCGTACGCAGTATGTCAACCTATAATGACCATAGTACGTCTATTAACTTCTTACTTCAAACGTAGAATATTCCAAGTGCAAAGTCACTAAATTCTACGGAAAATCGGACAGCACTTCCTTTGTTTCTACATACTTTGCCACCTTTTTCAAGGCCGAATTCAATAACCAAACACGCCACATTTAAGGCTCAACAAAGTAGTTAACAATAGGGGATTACACGCCTACAAGACGTGTAAAATTTCGCCCCACAATATATATCAAACTAGTCTAAACTACAATGTCAATTCGGCAATTAGGGACAACAATACCAATTCTTCTTCCAATTTCTTTTCAATCCAAGTTGTTTAGTATAACATGTTATAAGGCCGCAATTGATTATAACAACTATAATCTTCAAGTAGATAACATGCGACGATTCTAGTTAACGACCAAATTGTAATTCAATTTCAAATGACTCAACATGTCATTTTCGGATTTGAGCTTCCAAATTTCCATAACACTTATCAAACTTCATAACACATATCACATGATCATTTCTAACTTATAATAACATGGAATCTTCAATTACAAAAGTAAGACGAAGATTATACCTCATTTAGCCCAAATATGATCCAAGATTACAAGTCGATCCTTAGCAACTTTAGCTCCTCCTTTCGACGTTCCAAACCATTCCAAGCAACCCTTAGAAGATTATGAAGAACTCATCTTCAAGTTCCAACTTCAAAGTTGAAGAACTCCTTAAGTTTCCATCTTGAGACTAATACAAAAACGCCACTTTTCCGGGATCTTTCTATTGAGATACCCTTACAATACTCTTAGGAACCTTGGTTTAAAGTATGGGAATTATTGGACAAAAATTGAAAAATTTTCCCTTGAAACCCTAGCCTTGGCCGAGAGCACTCCTCAATGTTCATCCCATTTTCTTGAAAATTTAGCTAAGTGTAGAACCTTGTCTTGCACTAGGAAGCTTATATAAATATATGGAGGGTCAAGATTAGAACAAATGGGTGGTTTGGATGCATTTCACAAGGATCAAGCCAAGTGGCATTTGACTTAGTCAATTTTATCAAGCTCTAGCTTTAGCAAGACTTTGGATATTTAAATTATGGTCAAATGACCATTTTATCCATGCCATTTTTGTCCAAGACCACAAAGGGGGGGTGACACGTGTCGTCCTCCCGTTCGTCGCAATATTTCGTTTTTCGACAAATTCCAAAATTCCGATAAATTCTTATTTGTCTCAAATCTCAACATTTTTGAGTCCTTACGTACGTTCTTATAAGCCTATCCTGGAATTTCCGGGGTGTAACAGAAAGTCATGCCAAAATTAGGGACACCTGCCCTCGGAATATAACATCACGGGACTCGAACCCGCGTATGTATGTATATAGCATCATGGGACTCAAAGCCACATATGTATATATGGTAACATAGGATTAAACCCAAATCATGGAGAGCTAGTCCATGTAATAGTATAGTGTCATGGGACTCTAACCCACATACATCTATATATAATATCGTCGGGAGAATAATATAATGTCATGGGACTCTAACCCACATACATATATAATGTCGCCGGGAGAATGATATAATGTCATGGGACTCTAACCCACATACATATATAATGTCGTCGGGAGAATGATATAATGTCATGGGACTCTAACCCACATACATATATAAGTTAAATAATCTTTGACTCTCATTAAAATACATAAAATGATCTATCATTTTATAAAACTCAAGGCGTTTTATGTCATATATTGTTAAGGACTTGAACCCAAAAGTACCATGTACGTCCACCGTACATCCTTTCATTTTAAAACAACCAAGGCAATACCATGCCTTCCTTTTTAGAAACCCCAAGGCAAGACCCTGCCTTATTTTTTAAAACAAACAAGACAATACAATGCCTTCCTTTTCAAAACAACCCAAGTACTACCAAAGAAATGGATATAACAACTTCCTTTCTAGACAACCAACTAGAACCATGTACGTCCGCTGCACATTCCTTTTATTTATAAACCCCAAGACAATACCACTTGTAGCATCAAGACACCTTTTAAACCAAGTCAAGTATACTTTTAAACTCAAGTAACTTACTCTTTTAAAATCAAGTAACTTACTCTTTTAAAATCAAGTAAACACCTTTAAAATCAAGTAACCTATCTCTTTAAAATCAAGTAACTTCTTCTCTTTAAATACATTAACTCGACTCCAATGCTTCCTAAAACTCTTACCAACATCTCCCATAAGACTTGGTAAGGGCTTTAGGAAGAATTTAGACATGCATTTAGTAAAGAATAAACAACACGAATACCCCTAACTTCTAGGAGTAGAATCACTTCTCTTTATAAAATCAAGTCAAGCCTACTTCAATAACAAGGCAAGTATACTTCAAGAAACAAGTCATGTATACTTCAATAATCATGCCGATAGAAGGAAGAAGTTCACATACCTCTTTGGCTAATCCACACGCCAAGTAGAATATGCCGCAAGTTGTACTTCAACCTATAATGATCATAATATTTCTATCAATTCCAAGCTTTCTAAGGTAGAATAATACTAAGTAAAAGGTCTCTTATTCTACGGAAAATTGGGCAGCACTTCTCCTGTTTCTACGTACTTTTCCACCTTTTCCAAGGCCCGAATTCTACAACCAACACGCCACATTTAAGGCACAACCAACAGTTAACCAAAGGGGATTACACGCCTAACTTGACGTGTAAAATTTTGCCCCACAATTCATATAAAACAGTCCAATAGTACAGTCCCCTAATACAGTCCATTAGTCAACTATACAGTCCACTAATACAGTCCATTAGTCCAACAGTTTTATAGTATCCTCGGCCAACTACTATAACCAAAACTGTTTCCATAACTTCTTATATTCCAATACTTTATATAAGTTATATTAACTTGTTAATAACAAGATTACGTCATGTCAACATGTAATAGGTAATGTGTAAAATCCGGAAAAAAAATAATAATATATAGTTGTGGTTGGGTTAATAAATATATATATATATACATATATATATATATATATAGAAGAAAATAAAGAATAAATTGCATGGGATAGAGTTAGTGTTAAAGTTGGATAAAATAGATAGATAAAATGAAAATAAGAAAACAAAAACAAAAACAAAAACAAAAAAAAGAAACAAAAGAAAAAAATAAAATAACAAAATAAAGATGCATGCAGAGATATGCACGCCCTTCCCCTTCCCCTTTTCATTTCCCTTCAATCTTTTGGTTTTTCACCTCCCATAGGTTATAGAAAACTCCTCCATTTATACATTGTATTTACACACAAACAAAGTACATAACATAAAGGTTAGAAAATCAGAAAAAAAACAAGTGAACAAGAAGGAAAAAAATCAAGAAAATATCAAGGGAGGAAGGAGAACAAGAAAATTAGGGAACACTAAGGAGCAAGGGTGGTTGTAGCAACCGAACCACAATCTTTTTCACACTTACAAGGTGAGTTTTCTCACTCAGAAATTCTTGGTAACATCCTTTATTTTTAGTTCAATACATGTTAGAATAAGAATTGAGTGTTGAAAAGAAATATTGAACTTTTGATTGTTTAGACAACTAGTTGCGTCATGAACTTTACGAACTGTTCTCACTGAGTTATAATTGTTAGAATTTAATGAAATTCGGAGTAATTGTACACCTCTCTAATATGATCATATAGAACCAAAAATGAGGTAAAATGGACGTACGGTTTGAAAGTTATCATAGTTCAAAGTTCCTGCCTTAGATTTGGTCGAAATTCGGAAAGGCATAATTACGGACTGTTTTTATTGAGTTTTACTTATTAGAATTATATGAAAATTTACATGGTTGTAAATATCTCTGTTACGGACAGATATATTTAAAGATTTATTAAAACGGACTTACGAGTTGAGTGTTATTGTAGTTTGAAGTTGCTGCCTCGGATTCGTCGGAATCCAGAAGGGCAGGACGTTGAAACGTAAAACTGTACTAATTTGTGGGGAATATGAAAATTGTTGCTAAATGAAAGTTCTAGATCTCTTTGTTTTGGACATTTTGAGACCTTACGGGGGTCTATCCAACTTACGGATTGAGAGTTATCGCTGTTTAAAGTTTCTGCCTCGGATCTATCGAGATTCAGGAAGGGCAGCGAATAAAAGTGTAAAACTGTACCAAATGGTACAGAATATGAAAGGATGGTTCACATGGAGACGTGTAGCTCTCTTTTCTCGTCGTTTTGAGATTTTATGGGGCTTGAACGGGTTTACAGATTAGGAGTTATGACTATTCTAAGATTGGGTGTTGTTTAATAAATATTCTGCCGAAATAAATTTCATGTGGCTGTTTTGAGAATAAATTTGTGTTAGTTACCCAAAGTAGTTTTAAATGAAATTTGGTACAGTGAAATATCCCCGTCTTACCTTAGTTTCCGCTTGAGAAACACCTTAGTTGGAGTTATGGTTAAAAAGTTATAATCGTTACAAGTATGAATGACAGAATGTTAGAAAAGAGAATAGTATTTATTTGATCTTCTGAAAAATATGAAAAGTGAATACGTGTTCACATAAATATATAAATATATAATGGATCGGGTTGCACGCCGCAACAAAACGTAAAGTGAATACGCGTTCACAAATACGTAAACATAATGGATCGGGTTGCACGCCGCAACAAAACGTAAAGTGAATATATGTTCACAAATACGTAAATATAATGGATCGGGTTGCACGCCGCAACAAAACGTAAAGTGAATACGCGTTCACAAATACGTAAACATAATGGATCTGGTTGCACGCCGCAACAAAACGTAAAGTGAATATATGTTCACAAATACGTAAATATAATGGATCGGGTTGCACGCCGCAACAAAACGTAAAGTGAATACACATTCACAAATACGTAAACATAATGGATCGGTGCACGCCGCAACAAAACGTAAAGTGAATACGTGTTCACAAATACGTAAATATAATGGATCGGGTTGCATACCGCAACAAATATGAAAGATGAATACATGTTCACCTATATATAAATATGAAAAGTGAATACGCTGCTCACAAATATATAAATGTAATAAACATGTGGAAATGCAGGGAATGTCTTAACGATAATACGAGATAAAATGAAGTGTTAGTTAAACCGAGAATTTCCTATGAGGAGTTGTCATATTTAAAGATGTTGTAACTGATATGTTTTTGCAATATGATTATTACGTTATAATGTGATTGCACTTGGAATATTGTGGTGTTACTTTGAATTGCAGGTAAGGTTCTCACTCAATTTGATGGTAGGTCGACTTTATTTAACATGTTTCAGAAAGCGTGATAGAGGAAAGGCTCCACGCCAAGGCTAGCGATCGTCCCGCCCTCTTGTCATACCAAGTCCATTGCTCGCTTGGTACTCGTCAGTTCGTAATGTCGCCCAAAGGTCTCGAAATGCCCGTGGAACGGGCTCCTTCCAACTTAGAATAAGATTTGTCAAGACGCCTATGTAGAAACAATGTTTGCACGAGCATGGGCTCGCGTTATATTTTCAATAAAGTCATGAACAAATTTCTTTATTGTTATTTTTATTAATAGCCCGTGATTCGAATATAAGTTTAAATTTCTAAATAAAGAGAATTAAATGGTGCTCCCGTGAAAAATAATTGTCCATTGCCATCACGCCTAAGTAAAGACTTAGGAAAAGTCGGGGCGTGACAAGTTGGTATCAAAGCTAAACCAGGTTAAGAGATTCTAGGAAGTTTCCTTCGAGTTGGGTGTTTGAACGGTTACTTATTGCGACGGTGTGCGCGCCACCTTAGTAATAAGTGAACGGAATAACATCCTAAAGTTTCCTTCTTTCGCACTCTTCTCGCCTACCTCGAGTCTTTTCAAAGACTTGATTTCTCGCACTACCTCCTTCACACGGGTTAGAAAAGTGGGATTGTACAACGTTATACTGACTAATATGATTTGTGTAGATGGCGATTATAAGGCGAGTTCCAACAAAAAGGGAAGTACTCATGGAACAGGCAAAGGAAATGAGAGCTCAGAGGAGTTCATGCCGCAAGATGGACTCGTAAGGTGATTTTGATGAGTACATTGATGACACAATCGCATTATGTACATATTTGCTTAGACTAGAAGGAAAAGGCGTCATACGACCGACCTTCTTCAACTTTCCAATTGGAGTCATACTACGATAATAGTCAATTCGTCCCGTAAAAGTTTCATTCCGCATTCGTAAAGGCAAGGATGCTAAGAGAAGATATTACGTAAAATTCATTGCACCAATTTCTCGCATCATGTAAGAGGAGTAAGGTATAAAATGAACTATATGGAAAGAGAAGCAAAAGGAAGGTTCACAGGAGTTGAATGCCAACTGCGAATAGACGAATCATGCGGTTAAGCCCTTTAGAACGCGTGATAGTAGGTGTCTGCTCCAAAGACAAGGGCTATAGCGGGTTGCACAACGGGCGAGTTGACTGATGTGATGTATTGTAGTCATGACATTGTTATTTTAAAATATGATGAATGAAGTGCTATGAATACAAGAAAGAAAGGATATGTTTTATTAAATTATTTTTCTTGTTGGCATATTGCGTGTTGCATGCTTATGAACTATAAGAAAATTTAGAGCTAGAATAGACATTCCGCCTTCTAAAATACGAGTGTGTTTGTCTTCACGTAAAATGGTGAATTCACAAATCCCGGCTCAAGAGAGGTTCATCACGGCTCATGTACCTCCGCTGACGTAGTGGTGTCCAAGGAGCGGAGAAAATGTCGGAGAAAATGTTGAGAGAACGAGTCAAATGGCCCAAGAAACTGGGACAAAACTAGATAGACTCATAGAGTTAATGACAATGCAGCTCCACACATGGTTCCGCCCGCACTCTAGTGTCTGTCATAGCCCCAACTGTAACTGACGCCCACGGACCGATCATGATCGCACTACGCATCGGAGTGTAGAATCCCAAGCAAGCACTGATAGGCTACGGGCAAATTTTATGAGGAAAAAGAACCATCAGATTTCGTGGAAGGACCCCAAGGCCGACCCGATGGTATTCCTCGATGAAGTTGAAGACTTAATGTTCACATTGGGATGCGGAGACGCAGGCGCCAACTTGGTAGCGCACGACTAGTGGATGATGCAGGTGTGGTGGAGGAATTTTAGGAAAAATCGCCCCCGATGTCACCACCAATGACTGGGAGGGTTGAGCGGCATTCATTGAGAAGTTTATGCCTAATACGCGCAAGGACGCGCTCGACGGAGTTTGAACAATTGAAGCAAGGTGACCGCAGTACAAGAATATGATACATTCGTGAGGTTATCGCATACAACACACATGTCGCCCCTACGAAATGGATAGAGTCAAGCGATTTGTAGAGGTTTAAACCCAACATAGCAGAGAAGGTGGTCGCGTTAGCCAACGATCGAACTTATCTTCATATTGTCGATATGGCTTTGAGGGTAGAAGGTTTCGCTAAAGCAAAAAGAGAATATTCGCAGAAGAGATTTCGGACGTCAGGATCATTTAACCAGAGTCAAAATCGAAGGGGAGTTTAGTAAGGGATCTTCGTGATCAACCAATCGTGGTCGATCTTATTTCAAGCCTAAGGGCAGTTGGTCTAATTACCAAGGTAGCAAGGACAAGGCCACCAACCCTAACACGGGAGGCGACAAACCGATTTGTAAGATTTGTCAAAGAAAACACACCGAGAATGTCGGTCTCTTAAAGACATGTTATAATCAGGAGAGTCAGCCACTATGCCGTGGATTGCAAGAAGAGGACCCAAACTCAATATATTCGTGAGGTCGAAGCAACCACACCGCCTCTGGGAAATCGGAAACCAACCCCGCCAGAGTCGTGAGGTCAACAACCCAACAATTTAATCGACTACGCTTGCCCTGCAGAAATGAGGCGGCATCTAATGCGGTGGTCACGTATTTTGCTAGTCTCGAGTATTCCTGCATTTGTATTATACGATCCCCGCTCTACATTTTCATATGTGTCAATGAGCTTTGCTAAGAATTTACATGTAGAACCTTCTTATTTAAGTGAACCTGTTGAGGTTATGACACCAGTAGGGGCCTCAATTTGGGCTTCTCGGATGGTAAATAATTTCCCATTAGAAGTGAATGGCAGGAACAATGGTGAACCTAGTACTACTTGATATGGTAGACTTCACGTCATTTTGGGTATGGATCGTTGTCGACATGTTATGCCATGTTGGATTGTCGACGAAAGATAGTGAGATTAACTTTTCCCGAGAACCGTAAGTTGTTATAGGGTAGGGTTGGAATATCCTCAGTCGCTTTATTTCCTACCTTGGGGCTCAAAAGTTATTGAGAAGTCACAGAGTGGAGTATGCATATCCGCTAATATAGTGGATACCCAAAAAGAATCCTCACGTGAATGATGTTCCTATTGTTCAAATTTTCCGAGGTTTTTCCCAAGATCATCCAGCCTTCCTCCTGATAGAGAAGTGGAGTTTGCTATAGAGTTAATTCCGGTACAAGACCCGATTCTATTCCTCCATATCGAATGGCCCCACCAATTGAGGAGTTAAAAGAACAATTAAAGGATCTTACGGATAAAGGCTTTATAAGGCCTAGTGTTTCCTCAGGGTGCACCCGATCAGAAAAGAAAGACGGATCGCTCCGAATGCATCGATTATCGGCACTCAATAAGGTCACGATCAAGAACCGATACACATTACCAAGAATCGATGATCTTTTGACCAACTTCGTGAGCTAGCTATTTTTCCAAGATTGATCTCCGTCGATATCATCAGATGAAAATAAATCCAGATGATATATCCAAAACAGCCTTTAGAACCCGATACGGCCATTATGAGTTCTTGGTCATGTCTTTTGGGTTAACCAATGCCCCAGCAGCTTTTATGGATTTAATGAACAGAATCTTCAAACCATTCCTAGATTTGTTCGTGATTGTGTTCATAGATGATATCCTAATCTACAGTAAGAGTGTTGAAGAACATGAAGAGCATCTGAGGGTAGTGCTTCAAGTCTTGAAACAGGAGAAACTATATGCTAAATTTTCAAAGTGTGAATTTTGGTTGGAAAAGGTAGCCTTTTTGGGCCATGTTGTGTCAAGGGATGGAATTATGGTAGACCCCCAGAAGATAGAAGCAGTAAAGAACTGGCCAAAACCGACCACTCCGACAGAGGTTAGAAGTTTCTTGGGTTTGGCTGGGTATTATAGAAGATTCGTAAAAGGTTTTTCTAGTCTTGCTGCTCCTTTGACCCGGTTGACTCAAAAAGCGGTTAAGTACCAGTGGTCAGAAGCATGTGAGGCAAGTTTTCAGAAACTAAAGGAATTGTTGACTACTGCACCAGTCTTAACCTTACCATCCGGACATGGCGGTTCACGCCTATCGCGATGCCTCTGAGTTGGGTTTGGATGTGTCTTTATGCAGTTTGGAAAGGTTTTTTGGTATGGATGTAGACTATTGAAGTTACATGAGAAGAATTACCCAACTCATGACTTGGAATTAGCTGCGGTGTTTGCCTTACGAATATGGAGACATTATTTGTATGGTGTGCATGTGGATATATTTACAGATCATAAGAGTTTGCAGTACATAACCACGCAGAAGGATTTGAATCTCCGACAAAGAAGATGGTTAGAGTTGCTTAAGGATTATGACCTTAGTATTCTTTACCATCCTGGGAAAGCCAACGTGGTGGCTGACGCACTCAGTAGGAGATCAATGGGTAGCTTGGCCCATTTGGCAATACAAAAGAGGGGTATTGTTCGAGGTACAAAGATCGGGAAACCTCGGGTTAGCTTAACCGAGATCGGTGAAGGTAGGGTGGTGGTACATGATACCTCGCATGCGCCTTAGCTTCGTAAATAAAAGAAAGTCGGTTTGAGGATACAGAGTTTGTTGGATTTCGGAGAGATCCAACAGGAAAACCTTCACGATATTGGGAGATAATGACGAACCCTTCCGGTATAAGGGTAGGTTATGTGTTCCTAAGGTAAAGGATCTAAGGAGGAAGATCTTAGATGAGGGTCACAACACAAGATATTCCATTCATCCGTGGTCAACAAAAATGTATCAGACCTCAAGGCACCATCGTGGACGGATGAAGAGGACGTCATGGAGTTTGTCGGAGATGTCTTATATGTCGCCAGTGAAAGCTGAACATCAAAACTCGCGGATTACTTCAGACATCGAGTCCCCATGTGGAAATGGGAGGCGATTCATATGGATTTCAGAATCGGTCTACCAAAACTCGAGAAGGGTACGATTCCATTTGGGTGATTGTTGATCGCTTACAAAGTCAGCCCATTTCTTACCGGCCAAGACTACGACGCGCACCACAAGACACACAGATTTATTTGAGGAGATTGTGCGGTTACACGGGATTCCTTACAAATTACTTCAGATACGGCTTCCCAGCTCACCTCACACTGTTGGCAAAGTTTCCAACAGGGTCTCGCGACAAAAGTTAAGTTAAGCACGGCTTTCCACCCGCAAATAGATGGGCAAGCTGAGCGAACAATTCAAACACTTGAGGACATGTTGCGATCTTGTGTGTTAGATTTTCGTGAAGTTGGTTGGACCATCTATGTCTAATTGAGTTCGCCTACAACAATAGTTTTCACTCTAGCATACAAATGGCCCCGTTTGAAGCATTATATGGACGAAAATGTAGATCTCCACTGATGGTTCGAGGTGGGTGAGACGCAATCGTTCGACTCAAGTCATTCAAGAAACAAATGATAAGGTACAGATGATTCGGAGCGGATCAAAACAGCTCATAGTCGCTATAAGTCCTACGCGATCATCTAAAAGAGATCTTGAATTCCAAGAGGAGAAAGTATTTTTAAAAGTGTCCCCAATGGCGGAGTGATGCGCTTGGTAAGAAAGGGAAATTGAGCCCAAGGTTTATTGGGCCATATGAGATCTTGCAAGAGTGGGAATGTGGCTTACGAATTAGCACTTCCACAAGAGTGGAAGCATGCATCCGATTTCATGTGTCAATGTTACGAAAATACTTGCACGATCCAAGTCACGCCATCCTTCCCTGTGAGATAATTCTTAATGAGAGCTTCAATATGAAGAAGTTCCGTGGAAATACTTGATAGGAAGGTTAAGCGCCTTAGGAATAAAGATATTGCTTAGTGAAGGTCCTATGGAGGAACCACTCCACCGAGGAAGCCACCTGGGAAGCGGAAGAGACGATGAAAGTCAAATATCTGTTCCTATTTGACTAAGGTAATAAAAAAAAATGCATTACATAGTACTTCATATGTGTGTCATTTGCGTGTCTTTATGCATGTGTTACAACCTTATTCTCATTCGAGGACGAATGCTTCTTAAGGAAGGGAGAATGTGAAGCCCCAAATTTGGTACAATAACAATAAACATTATTGGGTCTATGTGATTATGTTATTTATTTTATTCACATTCGATGACGAATGTTGCTTAAGGAGGAGAGAATGTAAAATCCGGAAAAAAATAATAATAATAATATATAGTTGTGGTTGGGTTAATAAATATATATATATACATATATATATATATATATAGAAGAAAACAAAGAATAAATTGCATGGGATAGAGTTAGTGTTAAAGTTGGATAAAATAGATAAAATGAAAATAAGAAAACAAAAACAAAAACAAAAAAAAGAAACAAAAGAAAAAGAAAAAAAAATAAAAAAAATAAAGATGCATGCAGAGATATGCACGTCCTTCCCCCCCCTTTTCATTTCCCTTCAATCTTTTGGTTTTTCACCTCCCATAGGTTATAGAAAACTCCTCCATTTATACATTGTATTTACACACAAACAAAGTACATAACATAAAGGTTAGAAAATCAGAAAAAAAACAAGTGAACAAGAAGGAAAAAAATCAAGAAAATATCAAGGGAGGAAGGAGAACAAGAAAATTAGGGAACACTAAGGAGCAAGGGTGGTTGTAGCAACCGAACCACAATCTTTTTCACACTTACAAGGTGAGTTTTCTCACTCAGAAATTCTTGGTAACATCCTTTATTTTTAGTTCAATACATGTTAGAATAAGAATTGAGTGTTGAAAAGAAATATTGAACTTTTGATTGTTTAGACAACTAGTTGCGTCATGAACTTTACGAACTGTTCTCACTGAGTTATAATTGTTAGAATTTGATGAAATTCGGAGGAATTGTACACCTCTCTAATATGATCATATAGAACCAAAAATGAGGTAAAATGGACGTACGGTTTGAAAGTTATCATAGTTCAAATTTCCTGCCTTAGATTTGGTCGAAATTCGGAAAGGCATAATTACGGACTGTTTTTATTGAGTTTTACTTATTAGAATTATATGAAAATTTACATGGTTGTAAATATCTCTGTTAAGGACAGATATATATAAAGATTTATTAAAACGGACTTACGAGTTGAGAGTTATTGTAGTTTGAAGTTGCTGCCTCGGATTCGTCGGAATCCAGAAGGGCAGGACGTTGAAACGTAAAACTGTACTAATCTGTGGGGAATATGAAAATTGTTTCTAAATTAAAGTTCTAGATCTATTTGTTGTGGACATTTTGAGACCTTACGGAGGTCTATCCCACTTACGGATTGAGAGTTATCGCTGTTTAAAGTTTCTGCCTCGGATCTATCGAGATTCAGGAAGGGCAGCGAATAAAAGTGTAAACCTGTACCAAATGGTACAGAATATGAAAGGATGGTTCACATGTAGACGTGTATCTCTCTGTTATCGTCGTTTTGAGATTTTATGGGGCTTGAACGGGTTTACAGATTAGGAGTTATGACTATTCTAAGATTGGGTGTTGTTTAATAAATATTCTGCCGAAATAAATTTCATGTGGCTGTTTTGAGGATAAATTTGTGTTAGTTACCCAAAGTAGTTTTAAATGAAATTTGGTACAGTGAAAGATCCCGCCTTACATTAGTTTCCGCTTGAGAAACACCTTAGTTGGAGTTATGGTTAAAAAGTTATAATCGTTACAAGTATAAATGACAGAATGTTAGAAAAGAGAATAGTATTTATTTGATCTTCTGAAAAATATGAAAAGTGAATACGTGTTCACATAAATATATAAATATATAATGGATCGGGTTGCACGCCGCAACAAAACGTAAAGTGAATACGCGTTCACAAATACGTAAACATAATGGATCGGGTTGCACGCCGCAACAAAACGTAAAGTGAATATATGTTCACAAATACGTAAATATAATGGATCGGGTTGCACGCCGCAACAAAACGTAAAGTGAATACGCGTTCACAAATACGTAAACATAATGGATCGGGTTGCACGCCGCAACAAAACGTAAAGTGAATATATGTTCACAAATACGTAAATATAATGGATCGGGTTGCACGCCGCAACAAAACGTAAAGTGAATACACATTCACAAATACGTAAACATAATGGATCGGGTTGCACGCCGCAACAAAACGTAAAGTGAATACGTGTTCACAAATACGTAAATATAATGGATCGGGTTGCACGCCGCAACAAATATGAAAGATGAATACATGTTCACCTATATATAAATATGAAAAGTGAATACGCGTTCACAAATATATAAATGTAATAAACATGTGGAAATTCAGGGGAATGTCTTAACGTATAATACGAGATAAAATGAAGTATTAGTTAAACCGAGAATTTCCTATGAAGAGTTGTTGCATATTTAAAGATGTTGTAACCTGATATGTTTTTGCAATATGATTATTACGTTATAATGTGATTGCACTTGGAATATTGTGGTGTTACTTTGAATTGCGAGTAGGTTCACTCACTTGGATGGTAGGGCTGACTCTTTATTTAACATGTTTCAGGAAAGCGTGATAGAGGAAAGGCTCCACGCCAAGGCTAGCGATCGTCCCGCAGCCTCTTGTCATACCAAGTCCATTACTTCGGGCTTGGTACTCGTCAGGTTCAGAATGTCGGCCCGGTGTCTCGAAATGTCCGTGGAATGGGCTCCTTCCAACTTAGAATAAGATTTGTCAAGACGCCTATGTAGAAAAATGTTTGCACGAGCATGGGCTCGCGTTATATTTTCAATAAAGTCATGAACAAATTTCTTTATTGTTATTTTTATTAATAGCTCCGTATCTGAATATAAGTTTAAATTTCTAAATAAAGAGAATTAAATGGTGCCCCTGGTGGAAAATAATTGTCCAGGTGCCATCACGCCCTAAGTAAAGACTTAGGAAAAGCGAGCGTGACAAGTTGGTATCAAAGCTAAACCAGTTAAGAGATTCTAGGAAGTTTCCTTCGAGTTGGGTGTTTGAGCGGTTACTTATTGCGGCGGTGTGCGCCACCTTAGTAACAAGTGAACGGAATAACATCCTAAAGTTTCCCTTCTTTCGTACTCTTCTCGTGCCTACCTTGAGTCTTTTCAAAGACTTGATTTCTCGTACTACCTCCTTCACACGGGTTAGAAAAGGGGATTGTACAACGTTATACTGACTAATATGATTTGTGTAGATGGCGATTATAAGGCGAGTTCCAACAAAAAGGGAAGTACTCATGGAACAGGCAAAGGAAATGAGAGCTCAGAGGGAGTTCATGCGTCGCAAGATGGACTCAGAAGGTGATTTTGATGAGTACATTGATGACACAATCGTACTATGTACATATTTGCTTAGGACTAGAAGGAAAAGGCGTTCATACGACCCGACCTTCTTCAACTTTCCAATTGGAGTCATACTACAGATAATAGTCAATTCTGTCCCAGAAAAGTTTCATTCCGCATTCAGAAAGGCAAGGATGCTAAGAGAAGATATTACAGAAAATTCATTGCACCAATTTCTGCATCATGTAAGAGGAGTAAGGTATAAAATGAACTATATGGAAAGAGAAGCAAAAAGGAAGGTTCACAGGGAGTTGAATGCCAACCTGCAGAATAGACGAATCATGCGGTTAAGCCCTTTAGAACGCGTGATAGTAGGTGTCTGTTCCAGTACAAGGGCTATAGCGGGTTGCACAATGGCAGAGTTGACCTGATGTGATGTATTGTAGTCATGACATTGTTATTTTAAAATATGATGAATGAAGTGCTATGAATACAAGAAAGAAAGGATATGTTTTATTAAATCAGTGATATGCCGCAAATTGTACTTCAACCTATAATGATCATAATACTTCTATCAATTCCAAGCTTTCTAAGGTACAATAATACTAAGTAAAAGGTCTCTTATTCTACGAAAAATTGGGCAACACTTCCCTTGTTTCTACGTACTTTTCCACATTTAAGGCCCGAATTCTACAATCAACACGCCACATTTAAGGCACAACCAACAGTTAACCAAAGGGGATTACACACCTAACTTGACGTGTAAAATTTTGCCCCACAATTCATATAAAACAGTCCAATATTACAGTCCACTAATAAAATCCATTAGTCCACTAATACAGTCCATTAGTCCATTAATACAGTCCATTAGTCCAAAAGTTTTATAGTATCCTCAGCCAACTACTATAACCAAAACTGTTTCCATAACTTCTTATAATCCAATACTTTATATAAGTTATATTAACTTGTTAATAACAAGATTTCGTCATGTCAACATGTAATAGGTAATGTTTTAACAACAACAATACCCAACGAATCCGACAATATCAAAACTGTCCACAATCGGCTAACATGCCAATATTGTTACATGTACTTCTTATTCTTCATTATTTTATTCACAAGTTCATCCATTAATTACTACAACATGTAATATCTAATTACATTAAGAAGACAATGATCCTTACCTCAATATGTCCAAAATAATCCATGTTTAAAAGTCGATCCTTAGCATATCCTAGCTCCTATTCTTCAAGTTTCAATCCACAATATGTAACCCTTAGAAGCTTATAACCAACTCCTCTTCAAGTTCCAACACCAAAAGTTGAAGAACACCTTAGGCTTTCAAAACCCTATGTTTCGGCCAAGAGAGATTTTTAGGGGTTAGGGGTGCTTAATCTTGCTAATCACTTGGTTAGGGACCTTTATCTTGTATCAATGAACAAAGCTTGGAAGTTTAAGGATTTTTTGTCATAAAAAATGGCCAAGGCCGAGAGCTATGCAAGAGGATAGAAATATTTGGTGTAGTGAAAATGTTTCTAAGTGTAGATGAAGTCTTGCACCCTCAATGTATATATAATGTATCACAAGGGGGGAGATCATGACAAGTGTAGGGACAAGATTGTGTACAAGTGTGTGTGGGACCCATGTCCACTTGTCCTCTTCAACAAATATCTTCAAGACTTGCCACCTTGCAATACAAGTGGGGGGGGGGGGTGTGCCACGTGTCACCCTCCAATTCGCCAAAATTATTTCATCACCAAAAATATCCATATTTGGTCAAAATATCTCAAAAATTTGTGGGCCCCACAAAATCATAAAATTTTCCAGTGGGCCCCACATGACCAAATCCGAAACTTAAAATCCAAAATTCTAATAAATTCTACAAGTTCCAAATACCAAATTTGAGAACCAAATTCCAATTAATAAACATTTTTCCTTCACGAGGTTCCGAAATATTTCCTTAGGAAAAAATGATTTTTCTTTCGTTCCAAAATTCAAATCTTATTTTCTCACGTATGTTCTCATCTCATTTTCTAGGAAATACGGGGTGTAACGGCACTATCATGTCATGTATCATTAAAATGAACTTTCATTTTAGAAACCAAGACACTATCATATCAAGTATCATTTAAGGATTAAGATCCAATAAAACTATGTACGTCCGCCATACACTCACTTTATAAAAATCATGCCAAAGAAGAAGGGATAGTTTCACATACCTTATCGGCTATACCAACACGACAAGTAGAATACGTCTCAATGTACTTCTACTTATAATAGCAATAACACGTATATCAACTACATGCTTACTAGTGTAGGTCATATACCAAGTAATGGTTCTCTTCTCATATAAACATTTGGGCATCATTTCCCCTAATTATACCCTATCCACAACCTCCAAACGAGGCTAACAACATCAATAACCAAGCACCAATTAAGGCACAACCAAAACAGCAACCAAGGTGAGTTACACACCAATTTCTCTTGTTAATCTGGCCTCTTAATACATATAAAACAGTCCATAAAAACAGTCCATATTCCAATAACAATGAGGGTAAAATATGAAGCTTACAACACCTTTATATACTTTTATTCATTTAGGGACATACGTTAACAATTACCATATTAAACATGCATAATTGTAACTAAATTTCCAGCATAATACACGTATAAAACAGTCCCTAAAACTGTCACGACCCGACCTCGGGCCCGCGATTGGTGCCTTACCCCGGGCACCCTAGTGATACTACATCAGAGAAAATCAGCGGAAATAAAAACTTAAACAGGAAACAAGATACAACATAAGAAAACAGGCTAACCAAAACGGTCACCTTCATGTATATACATACAGCGATTACAATCCTTTACAAACCACACTTGCCACAATGAGTACAGACCTCTAAGATTTTTATAACAACTATGACGGGACAGGGCCCCGCCATACCCCTGAATGTACAAAAACTTACAAACTCGGGGAAACATACCAAAAGATAAGCCTCCGGAGAAACGGAGCTTCCCAATACGCTGAACTGTGACCCTAAGAACGAGGATCAACAACCGATGTACCTCTACCTGCGGCATGAACACAGCCGAAGGAGTCGATCTGGCAGTACAGTATGTGGCGAAAATCATAAATGAAATCATAACAGTCTAAATAAAGCAGAGACATGTATGATAACCAAACTACGATTCCACGACATAAAAGCGATCATGTCAGCGAGGACTCACGCCTCAAAGTCATCACTCAAATATAACCGAGGTCTCACGCCGCAATATCAATCATGCGCGTACGCCACGCCCCGGAATTCTCCATCGGTGTAGACATGTCCAGGATGCAATAACAGTATACCGGGTAATCAACCCTGCCGCATGGCCACATGCCCCCAAAATTCTTCATCCGTGCAGACATGTCCATGTAACAACAATAACAATATATCGGGTAATCAACCCTACCGCATGGCCACATGCCCCCGGAATTCTTCATCGGTGCAGACATGTCCATGTAACAACAATAACAATATATCGGGTGATTAACCCGCGCGTATCGCATGCCGAAATTCTTCATCGGTGCGTACATGTCCATGTAACAACAACAACAATATCTGGTGATTAACCCGCGCGTGCCGCATGCCGGAATTCTTCATCTGCGGGCATGTCCATGTAACAACAACAATATCTGGGTGATTAACGCGCGTGGTCGCATGCCCCCAGAATTCTTCATCGGTGCAGACATGTCCATGTAACAACAATAACAATATACCGGTCCTCCATCGAGAGACGCGGTAGCATAGGAATACAACTTTTACACAACAAGGCTATCACAAGCAAGCACAAGCAAATTACCATACTTCAATTCTCTTACAAATATCCATTCTTTCACAAGAAGTCACCTGATACCAACACTCGTAGTATCCAAAACAGAGTAACTATTATTTTAAGTAAACCAAAATAATTTCCCTTTTTAAAGACAAGTAACAACATTCTTTTCCAAAAGTTCAAGTTTGCCTAATTTCAAATACTCAAGTCACTTATTTTCGAAAGGTTTCGTAGTTCATAGTCTTAATCACTTAATAACATAATTCTCTTTTAAAACAATTTGGGCAACATATGCCTTATGTGTGAGTAGGTTATTCTTGTTTATATCAATCTTATTAAAGCAGCCATGATCTAGAAAATGTAATACAATTTTGTCTTATCTTAGCTTCTATGCAGATGGAGGTTTCTACTGGTTTTAATAATAATTACTTAGTCAATACATTCTCCTTTATTAACGCTGCAGTGGTTTGTTCGATACTTGTTCTCATTTCCGAAATCAATATAACATTATTCCTTTTAAAACCCAATTACCCATTTCTCATTAAAGCGGTTTCACAACTTTTTAACACAACCCAAGTCCTTATTATTTCACATCAAGTCTTTTATCTTTTAAAAACCACAAACCATTTCTTTGCCCACATAAAGTTGTTATAACAACTTCCCATAAAGCCGTTATAACACTTTATGTTTTAAATCAACCAAATTCATTTAACACATGTACGTCTACCGTACTACATAGTTCACAACATATCATGCTAGAAAAGATAGGAAGAGGTTCACATACCTCGCGACGATTATCGACAATTAGCAAAATGCTCCAAGTACTACAACCTTGCTAGCCTTTTCCACCCTTCAAGTAGAATACGCTACTCGTAGTACTTCCACCTATAATGGCCATAAAACGCCTATTAACTTCTAGTTCTCTTCATAGAATATTTCTACGGAAAATTCGGCAGCACCTCCCCCCCCGCTATCACATAAATCTCCTCCTCTATCAAGGCCCGCTACCAGGCCAACAACTCCCAGGGGGTTACACGTCTAACCGGACGTGTTCAATTCTACTTCACAGAATACTGCAAGTCTCAGTAAATACGGTCTATGTAATTCTGACTTCAATTTTCTTCTTTAATATCCATTATATATATAGTATACTCAACTATACATTACTACAACATGTAATTTCCAATTACAATAGGGGGATAAATATCATTACCTCGATAAGCCCAAAATTATCCAAGATTATATGTCGATCCTGAGCAACGTTTAGCTCCTAATCTGTATGCTCCAAACCGCTCCAAGCAACCCTTAGAAGTTTCTAATAACTTCTCTTAAACACTTCAACTCCAAAAAGTGAAGTACACTTAGGCTAAACTTGTGGCAACTCTCGGCCAAGGGGGTGTATTTAGGCTAAGGGTGTGAAATCTTTTCTAACCTTTGGTTACTAGTATTCCTAATACACTAAGGAAGAACACTTAAGACTTTAAGAATTTTTGGACAAAGTTTGGTTAGGGGAGAGGGGTGTGGGACGAGAACTTCATCAAAGGGAGGGAGTATTTTTGCCTTGGAATTTCTCAAGTGTGGATGAAGAAGTCTTGCAACTTAAGGGGGTATTTATAGGACATTCAAGGGCTAGGATTAAAGCAAGTGTGTGGTCTATATTGAGCCATGTGTGTGTGGGTCCCACTTATCTATCTACTACACAAATATCTTGCAAGACTTTGACCAAATGTTTTAAGCCTTTTTCATGAAAAAAACGTGCCACTCCTTGCCCACAATTTCGTCCAACCTTGCCACCTAGGGGTGACACATGTCGCCCTCCTATTGGTGCAAAATATTTCATCTTCCGAAAATATCCGTAATGCCAAAAATCCGAAAATAAAGTGGGCCCCACAAACCGTAATTTCCTCCCGTGGGCCCCACGTGACCAATTCCGGAAATATAATTCCATAATTCTTAAAAAAAGTCCGAATATCAAATCTGGGAATCCAATTCCCATTAACGAACCTTTTTCCTTCACAAAATCCGGAAACTTTTCCGTCGAAAAATCACATTTTTCTTTCTTTCCAAAATTACTGTCGTATTATCGTACGTACGTCTTCACATACATACCCTGGAACTACGGGGTGTAACATTCTTCCCCCCTTAGAAACATTCGTCCCGAATGTTCCTTCTAAGTCTCCAAACGTACATGCGCCGGTATAGTCTTCACTACTATACTTACGAAACCAACTATGCCCCATATTGCCATAATAAAATCATACGCGCGAAACACAAATCCAAGCCAACGAGGAATCACCTCGAAGGTGTAAAACAACACCAACTCTCGCTCCTGGTCCAAAGGATACTCCTGTCGCACATTCACTTCACAAAAATGATCACTTCTATCTCTCAGCACATGTTCACTTCTTTCCTTACTCGTCGTACTCTTCTCGAACACTCGAACTCTTTCTAGTACACGTACCATACTTGATCATCACTCGTTTCCAAAATCTTTGGAGTCACTACCTCCAAACTTGGTCATCTTACTAGCCTCGAATATCTTCAAGGTCATTCCCGGCCTTCACGATCCGATTCTGGTCGAACACGTCCACGAACTCATATGATGGTTACCTATACTTGGGCCTAGCACCCTCGTGACCCTACCACCTGGCGGGAACACCTCGAACTGACCCCAACTCACTCCGGGCTGCGGGTTGACCCGCAATATGGCCTCAACCCGACCCACCGTCGCGCCAAACTCTCTCGTTCCCCGCTCCGGAACAATCTTATCTATCAAGTCACGAAAACCTAGTGGTCTTCTTAGCTCAACTACCCTCTTATAATTCACACCACTCAGGGACTTATCACACAATTATACCCCACGAATACTATGCACTCCGACAAAGGTCAATCGTAAACAAAATCTTTTACTCAAGACGGCCTCGCATCTAAGGTCTCCACGTATAATTTTCTAAGGCTTATAATTTCCCTATCCCTAAGCTTTCCTTTTCAGCTAACCATGTTCTCTAGATCACAATTTCTACACAATGCTATCCAAACATAACACTTAACATAAAATCATCATATCACGCATACAAATCTCTAGAGGGTTAAGGATATACCTGTAACTACCGCTTCACTCTAATCACAGTCCTGCCCTGAAGGGCGCATAGCTAGTGAAGGTGATGAACCAGCCACTGATCCTAAAGGCTGAGTCGTAACATCCGTGCTACCCCTGGTCGGACAGTTCCTCGCAAAATGGCCCTGACGGCCGCAAATATAACAGGCTCCCTTGGCAGCACGACACTCCCCAAAATGGGGTCTACCATATTGACCGCACCGAGGTCGGGGTGGCTTCATCTGGCCAGCACCCCAACTCCCCCGAAAACCTGAACCCTTGGAGCCCTGACCTGCTCCTGAATATCCTGGAAGCCCTGAAGCGCGGAGGACCACTGCATCGGGCGAAGGTGCATAACTAGTCTTTGAGGCGTTCCGCCTCGAAAGTCACCAAAGGACCCTGCTGTTCTGGCCCTCTTCTGCTGATCTCGGTCATTCCGTCGACCTCTCCGCTCCTCACATCCAAGTGCATAAGCCTGCATGCGGGCGATGTCCATGCCCGGCTGAAGAGCTACACCCGAACAAGCCTCGCCAAGTAGTCATCGAGCGGTGGCGTGGCGGTGTACTGCTCCATATCGCTACTAACGCGGACATATCGAGCCAATGAGTCGAACTCCACGTTGTACTCCCGAATCGCACGCCCTTCCTGCCTCGGATCATAAATCTGCCGGCGTGCCTCCTCATCTGCGGAGGCAAGAAGTGAGTGAGGAATGCCTCTGAGAACTCGTCCCATACTGCTGAAAGTGCATGCTCTCCCCGGGACAGCTCCCATGAATCAAACCAGGCGACTGCAGTATCACGCAGCCGATGCGAACCGAAGATCACGGACTCGGTCTCCGAAGCCTTGATCACTCTCATGATCCGTCAGAATCGCCGGATGAACTCCTGCGGATCATCCTCGTGCCTCGACCCGTAGAACTCGCGCTACAACTCGTAAAATCGCAGCCTCAAACTATCGACCTCGGGTGAACCACGGTACTCTCGAACTGAATCGGCCTATCACTATCTCATGTTTGGCCACGATCACGGCGATGGCGGGCCATCTCTCACTTAACCTCTGCTCCAGCCGTGGACCGAGGCTCAGGTACCGTGGTCTCAGTAGCCACTGCTGCGGCTCTAAACTCTGCTGGGGCTGGCGGCGTCGCAAATGTGACGCCCCGAAAATCGGGCCCGTCACTGGTGCCTTACCTCGGGCACCCTAGTGATACAACATCAGAGAAAAACCAGCGGAAATAAAAACTTTACACATGAAATGAGAGATATAATAAATAAACAGGCCAACCAAAACAGTTGCCTTCAGTATATACATAAAACACGAATAGCTTTAATCCTTTTACAACCCCGCCACAACAAGATTACATGCACTCTAAGATTTATACAACAACTATGACGGGACAGGGCCCCGCCATACCCCTGAACGTACAAGCACTTACAGACTCAGGGTAACATACCAAAGATAAGCCTCCGACGGAACGGAGCTTCCCAAAACGCTGAAATGAGATCCTAAATGCGGGGATCGGCGGTAGATGTACCTCTGCAGATTTAACGCGGCCAAGAAGGAGAGGTCAAGTAATGCAGTATGTGAAATCAGAAAATCTGTAAATGAAATCATAATAGTCTATATAAAGCAGGAGACTTGTATGATGACCAAACTACAGTATATAACATATAACCAGTTTCATCAAGACAGGGACTCACGCCCTCCAAATTATCACTCGTGCCCGTGGAATTTCTTCCTCACTGCCGGCAGTTTATGATATAACAATACCAAGGATTATACATGAACACCATGTCCCACCTGTGTTATAAAAACCGTACGGGACAAGTATAACTACCAGATCCGACCGTACCAATAATACAATGCAACCAAAACACGGCCGTCTGGGGCAAGTGCGAGAGCCGACTCATCAGGATACCAAGGCGGTCACGCACCGACCGGCAAGTACTGGTGACCACCGGGGACCAAGGCGTATCACGAAACTTCGTCACTATCGAGCGGGGCAAGTCAGGGTGACTACCGGATACCAAGGCCGAATCGATCACGAGGCAGGGCAATACGAGCCGACCACGGATACCCAGCCGAGCGGTAAGAAACCTCAACGATCCAACCGGCCCTCTATCGAGAGACGCGGTAACACAGAAACACCACACTTGCACAACAAAGGCTATCATCACAAGCATAGGCAAGTTTCACAACAACAAGCATAGGAATGTTTCACAACAACAAGCATAGGCAAGTTTCACACAACTCAAAGTACTTCCATTTTATGCCAAAGTCCGGGTTTTTAACCCCAAAGTACTACATACGTTAAGTTCTTTTAAAAGAGATCCATTATTTTTGTAAAAGTCACCCGATACCCGTAGTATTAAAATGACCAACCCACATTCCTTTTCAAAATCAAGTAACAACATTCTTTTCTTAAGTTCCAGTTTGCCTAGTTTCAATTACTCAAGCTTCTCATTTCCAAATGGTTTCATAGTTCATAAACTTAATCATTTGATTCCTTTTTAGAACAATTGAGTAATATATGTTTCACGTAAGAGTAGGTTATTCTTGTTTACAACATTCTTATTACAGCAGCCATGATCTAGAAAATGTAATATCATTTTGTCTCATCTTAGTTTCTATGCAGATGGAGGTTTCTACTGGTTTTAATACAATTCATCATTATTCAATACATTTTCCTTTATTAACGCCGCGGTGGTGCATCGATACACATTCTGATTTCCAAAATCAGTAAAACATTATCCCTTTAAATAAAACCAAGTACTCATTACTCACGAATGAGGTTTCACACAAACATTCACATTAAACAAATAAGTTAAGTCTCTTATCTTATAAGATCAAGTCTCTTAACTTCTAACATTAGTAAACCATTTCTTTACCTCTCTTAAGACATTATACCTAACTCCCCATAAAGCTAGTATAACTCCTTTTTTTTTTTAAAACCTTTAAAACCAAGTGTTACTTTCCCTTCAAAACGATTTATAAATCTTTTGAAATACATCAAGTTCTTTATTATAACAAGCCAGTTATAATTCACATCAGTTACCTTTTAAAACCACAAAGTATTTTCTTACCTACATAAAGCTGTTATAACCAACTTCCCATAAAGCCGTTATAACACTTTATGTTTTAAGAACAATCAAACACAGTTAACACATGTACGTCTACCGTACTACATAGTTCACACATATCATGCTAGAAGAGATAGGAAGAGGTTCACATACCTCGCGACGAGTATCGACTAATAGCAAAACGCTCCAACAATGCTACTCCTTAAGCCAAGTAAATCGCGCCACGTAGTACTTCAACCTATAAGGCCACAAGGCGCCTATTATCATCTAGACCACAACGTAGAATATTCTACGTAAAATTGGCGAGATCTCCCCCGCCACAGAAATCTCCTTCTATCGAGGCGGCTACCAAGCCAACCGGAGTGGGGTTTTACACGCCTAACCGGACGTGTACAATTCTACTACACAAGAATACTACACAAGTCTCATCAGAATACGATTCGATTCGATTACTTCTTCAGCTTAAGTCAAAAGACATTGCCACGATACTAAGTATAGTTCTATATATAGTATACTTCAACTATATATTCTTACAACATGTAATTTCCAATTACAATAGAAGAACGATGAGTGTTTACCTCGATAAGCCCAAAATTATCCGAGTATAATGTCGCTGAGCAAGGTTTAGCTCCTACCCGAGTGCTCCAAACAACCCTTAGAAGTTCTATCCAACTTCTACTCCAAAACTTCAACCAACAGTGAAGGTTTCCTTAGGGTTTCGGTTTGAGACTAAAAGGACAAAAGGTAGTATTTCCGGATTCTACGTATAGAGGTAACTTTGGAATACTACAAGGTATAAGGCTAAGGTATTTTGGGCATTATAACAATACTTGGAGGAGTATTTCAATACCACAAAGGGGGGGGGTACCATACGAGAACAACACCCTAAGGGAGGGTGTTCTCGCTTTAGGCTCATGAGGGAAGGTTTCGCCAAAAGGCCTTCACAAGGGAGAGGGCTCTTGGACGAGAGTCAACAAGAGGAGGAGGGTTCTCAAGACTTAGGCAAGTGAAGAGTGGATGAAGAAGTCTTCAAAGAGAGGGGGTATTTATAGCAAAACCAAAGGCCAACCAATGGCCAAGATCAAGCCATGTGCAAGGCAAGTGTAAGGCCAAGATCAAGCCATGTGCACCCTAACCCTACTCCACAAAACATGGCACAAGACAAGGCACAAAACAAGGCCAAAACAAGGCACAAAATAAGGGGCCAATAGGCCTCAAACCCGTGACCAATTCGGCCAACCCAAACGCCCACTTGAGGGTGACAAGTGTCACCCTCCCATTGGTCCAAAACATTTCGTCTCTCGGAAAAATTCGCAAAAATACTAAATGACATAGCCGGAATTTTCCTAACGTAAGCTGTGGAAACGTTTCGTCAGAAAACGACTCTAATCGGCACTTGTGCCCAAATTTCGAATCCAATGCCTAACTTAAGGCTCAAATTTTCGTACGTACGTCCATACGTACATACTCTGGAAATACGGGGTATAACATTCTTCCCCCCTTAGAACATTCGTCCCGAATGTTCCTTCTAGGTCTCAAAACAAACAGGCGTCAGTATAGTCTTCACTGCTATACGTACGAAAACAATCATGCCACACCTGGCCACAAAAACACACGTTCACTTCTCCCCTTTCTCGTAGTACTCGTCACGAACACTCGAACTCGTTCTAGTATCCGTACCACACTTCTGTCAACGCTTCTGTTTCCAACCCTTGGAGTCACTACCTCCAAACTTGGTCATCCCACTAACTTCGATCTTCTCTAAGGCCGTTCCCGGCCTCCACGATCCGCTTCTGGTCGAACACATCCACCAACTCATACGGTGGTCATACAAACTTGGGCCTAGCATCCTCGTGACCCTACCACCTGGCGGGACCACCGACCGGCCC
Source organism: Przewalskia tangutica (assembly GCA_029844215.1). Classification (NCBI taxonomy): domain Eukaryota; kingdom Viridiplantae; phylum Streptophyta; class Magnoliopsida; order Solanales; family Solanaceae; genus Przewalskia; species Przewalskia tangutica. The sequence goes on from CM056740.1 coordinate 18,579,917, forward strand.
CACCCAACCGGGTTACGGTTGACCGCAAATGGTCCTCAACCCGACCCCAACGCGCCAACTCTTGTTCCCGATCCTAACAATCTTACTATTTCACATCATGAAAGCTACCACTTCCATCTCACACTACCCAGGGACTTACCCTTTTCACTAACCAGGTTTCTAAATCACATTTTAGCACAAAGCTATCCAAACATAACATTAAACACATCAACAACATAAACAAAACTCTAGAGGGTTAAGGATATACCTGAAACTAGGCGGTTCAAGGACCGCTAAAGCCAGAACTCCAGCATGACCCCTACCAGGGCCTCCCGGTGTACAAACATCCTGCCTGGCTACGGAAGGTGAAGAACCCGCAACTGCTCTAGTAGTCCATGCTATCCTACCAGTGCTACCCCTGGTCGGGCAGTCTCTTGCCAGATGGCCCTGTTGGCCGCAAAAATAACAATCTCCCGAGTTAGTACGACACTCTCCCTTATGAAGCTTTCCACAACGGCCGCCCTGAGACAAGGGTAACCTCATCCGCGAGCACTCCGCTCTCCGAAAATCTGAAACACAGGAGCCCCGACTGCTCCCGAATATCTGAAGGTCCGAAAGGCGTGGAGGACCACTCAGTCTTGTGGAGGTACATAACTAGTCTGCTTCGGCGGTCCGCCTCGAAAGTCACCAAAGGACCTGCTGTTACGGCCTCTTCTGCGACTTTGGTCATTCCGTCGATTAATCCGCTCCTCACATCCAAGTGTATACGCCTGCATGCGGGCAATGTCCATGCCCGGCTGAAGAGCTACACCCGAACAACTCTCTGCAAGGCAATTATCGAGCCCTGTAACATATCGGTGCACTCGATCCTCCATATCAGCTACTAACGCGGGACGTCTGGGCCAATGAGTCGAACTCCACATTGTACTCGAACCGTCGCGTTCTGCGTAACACCAAAAATCTGTCGGCCGAGCCCTCGCATCCGGGAGGCAAGAAATGTGCAAGAAAGGCCTCTCGAGAACTCGTTCCATACCTGGAAGTGCATGCTCTCCCTGGACAGCTCAAGAATCAAACGATCATTGCGGTATCACGCGATTGATGTGAACCTAGGGCCACCGACTCGATCTCCGATGCCTTGATCACTCTACGATCCGTCAGAATCGCGGATGAACTCCGCGGATCATCCTCGTGCCTCGACCCATAAAACTCGCGCCTACAACTCGTAAAATCCGTAGCCTCGAACTATCGATCTAGGGTGAACCATCGGTCTTCGAATCTGCTGCGTCCGGCTATCCTCAAGTCGGCCTGACCACGGCCATTAATCGGGCCCACTCCTTGTAACTCATCTCTCTGCTGCTCCGGTGCGGATCGAGGCTCAGTCTTGTGGTCTCTGCGCCGCTCTACTCGCGACTCCTCTGCTGCCTTGCCGCCAGGCCGGGTTGCCTACGCGAGGCATAATCGTAAAAGCGGTATGTCGGAGGGTCCAATCTTATCACCACTCTAAGGCACGATCTCGAAAATGAAGAATGGAAACCAATCCTAAATGTCCTATAGCCTCACGATTATAGATGTGGTGCACAACACATCGATAATCAAGACTCTACTAGACACGGTGCGTAGACACTTTCAGAGATTAATCGCTCGATACCACTTGGCGCCGAAAATCGGGCGTCACAGTGCCTTACCTCGCACCCTGGTGATACAACATCGAGAAAAACCAGCGGAAATAAAAACTTTACACATGAAATGAGAGATATAATAAATAAACAAGCAACCAAAGCAGTTGCCTTGGTATATACATAAAACACGAGCAGTTTAATCCTTTTACAACCCCGCCCACAGCATTACTATGACCTCTAAGATTTATACAACAACTATGACGGGACGGGGCCCGCCATACCCCGAACGCATAAGCACTTACAGACTGTGGTAACATACCAAAGATAAGCCTCCGACGGAGCAGCTTCCCAACGCTGAAATGAGATCCTAAATGCGGGGATCGGCGGTAGATGTACCTCTACTGCGGCATGAGCGGCCGAAGGAGTCGATCTAACAGTACCAAGTATGTGAAAGCGTAAATCAGTAAATGAAATCATAATAGTCTATATAAAGCGGGAGACATGTATGATGACCAAACTACGATATATAACATATAACGATTCATCAAGCGAGGACTCACGCCTCCAAATTATCACTCGTGCGTGGAATTTCTTCCTCACTGCCGATTTATGATATAACAATACCAAGGATTATACATGAACACCATGTCCCACTGTGTTATAAAAACCGTGACAGACAAGTATAACTACGGTCGACCGTACCAATAATACAATGCAACCAAAACACGAAGCGTCGGGGCAAGTGCGAGAGCCGACCTCGGATACCAAGGCGGTCACGCAGGTGACCGGCAAGTACTGGTGACCACCGGGGACCAAGGCGTATCACGAAACCGTCACTATCTTGAGCGGGGCAAGTGCGGTGACTACGGATACCAAGGCGAATCGATCACGAGACGGGGCAAGTACGAGCCGACCACGGATACCAGCCGAACAAGAAGAAACCTCAACCAGTCAACCGGCCCTCTATCGAGAGACGCGGTAACACAGAAACACCACACTTGCACAACAAAGGCTATCATCACAAGCATAGGCAAGTTTCACAACAACAAGCATAGGAATGTTTCACAACAACAAGCATAGGCAAGTTTCACACAACTCAAAGTACTTCCATTTTATGCCAAAGTCCGGGTTTTTAACCCCAAAGTACTACATACGTTAAGTTCTTTTAAAAGAGATCCATTATTTTTGTAAAAGTCACCCGATACCCGTAGTATTAAAATGACCAACCCACATTCCTTTTCAAAATCAAGTAACAACATTCTTTTCTTAAGTTCCAGTTTGTCTAGTTTCAATTACTCAAGCTTCTCATTTCCAAATGGTTTCATAGTTCATAAACTTAATCATTTGATTCCTTTTTAGAACAATTGAGTAATATATGTTTCACGTAAGAGTAGGTTATTCTTGTTTACAACATTCTTATTACAGACCATGATCTAGAAAATGTAATATCATTTTGTCTCATCTTAGTTTCTATGCGGATGGAGGTTTCTTTGGTTTTAATACAATTCATCATTATTCAATACATTTTCCTTTATTAACGCTGCAGTGGTCTGTCGATACACATTCTGATTTCCAAAATCAGTAAAACATTATCCCTTTAAATAAAACCAAGTACTCATTACTCACGAATGAGGTTTCACACAAACATTCACATTAAACAAATAAGTTAAGTCTCTTATCTTATAAGATCAAGTCTCTTAACTTCTAACATTAGTAAACCATTTCTTTACCTCTCTTAAGACATTATACCTAACTCCCCATAAAGCTAGTATAACTCTTTTTTTTTTTAAAACCTTTAAAACCAAGTGTTACTTTCCCTTCAAAACGATTTATAAATCTTTTGAAATACATCAAGTTCTTTATTATAACAAGCCAGTTATAATTCACATCAGTTACCTTTTAAAACCACAAAGTATTTTCTTACCTACATAAAGCTGTTATAACCAACTTCCCATAAAGCCGTTATAACACTTTATGTTTTAAGAACAATCAAACACAGTTAACACATGTACGTCTACCGTACTACATAGTTCACACATATCATGCTAGAAGAGATAGGAAGAGGTTCACATACCTCGCGACGAGTATCGACTAATAGCAAAACGCTCCAAACAGTCGGCTACTCCTTGCCAAGTAAATCGCCCCACCCGTAGCTACTTCAACCTATAAGGCCACGGCGCCTATTATCATCTAGACCACAACGTAGAATATTCTCTGTAAAATTGGCGAGATCTCCCCGCCACAACGTAAATCTCCTTCTCTATCGAGGCCGCTACCAAGCCAACCAGAGAGGTTTTACACGCCTAACCGGACGTGTACAATTCTACTACAAGAATACTACACAAGTCTCAGAATACGATTCGATTCGATTCTTACTTCTTCAGCTTAAGTCAAAAGACATTGCCACGATTAAGTATAGTTCTATATATAGTATACTTCAACTATATATTCTTACAACATGTAATTTCCAATTACAATAGAAGAACGATAGTGTTTACCTCGATAAGCCCAAAATTATCCGAGTATAATGTCGCTACGAGCAAGGTTTAGCTCTACTCAGAGTGCTCCAAACAACCCTTAGAAGTTCTATCCAACTTACTCCAAAACTTCAACCAACGGTGAAGGTTTCCTTAGGGTTTCGGTTTGAGACTAAAAGGACAAAGGTAGTATTTCTGATTCTACGTATAGAGGTAACTTTGGAATACTACAAGGTATAAGGCTAAGGTATTTTGGGCATTATAACAATACTTGGAGGAGTATTTCAATACCACAAAGGGGGGGGGTACCATACGAGAACAACACCCTAAGGGAGGGGGGGGGTGTTCTCGGCTTTAGGCTCACAAAGGGGGAAGGTTTCGGCCAAAAGGCCTTCACAAGGGGGAGAGGGGCTCTTGGACGAGAGTCAACAAGAGGAGGAGGGTTCTCAAGACTTAGGCAAGTGAAGAGTGGATGAAGAAGTCTTCAAAGAGAGGGGGTATTTATAGCAAAACCAAAGGCCAACCAATGGCCAAGATCAAGCCATGTGCAAGGCAAGTGTAAGGCCAAGATCAAGCCATGTGCACCCTAACCCTACTCCACAAAACATGGCACAAGACAAGGCACAAAACAAGGCCAAAACAAGGCACAAAATAAGGGGCCAATAGGCCTCAAACCCGTGACCAATTCGGCCAACCCAACGCTTCCTGCAGGGTGACAAGTGTCACCTCCCATTGGTCCAAAACATTTCGTCTCTCGGAAAAATTCGCAAAAATACTAAATGACATAGCGAATTTTCCTAACGTAAGTCGTGGAAAGCGTTTACGTCGACGACTCTGTCGGCACTTGTGCCCAAATTTCGAATCCAATGCCTAACTTAAGGCTCAAATTTTGACGTCGTCCATACGTGCATACTGCTGGAAATACGGGTATAACAAAGAAACTCGCCGTCTAAAGCACTATCTCGTAATGGCCAGGGCTGCGCCTCGTACTCCTCTGTATCCTAGCGGCTCCTCGTTGCCTTGCCATCTGGGCGGGTTGCCTTGCGCGGAGGCATAACTGGTAAAAACAAAATACGTCAGAGAGGTCCAACTTATAATACAGCTCTAAGGCACGATCTCAGAGTGAGAAGAATAGAAACCAATCCTAAATGTCCTGTAGCCTCCTGATTATAGATGTGGTGCACAACACACCGATAATCAAGACTCTACTAGACACGGTCTGTAGACACTTTCCGAGGACTAACTGCTCTGATACCACTTTTGTCACAACCCGACCTCGGGCCCGCGACTGGTGCCTTACCCCGGGCACCCTAGTGATACTACATCAGAGAAAATCAGCGGAAATAAAAACTTAAACAGGAAACAAGATACAACATAAGAAAACAAAGCAACTAAACGGTCACCTTCATGTATATACATACTGGCCAGCGATTCTGATCATCCTGAGCCACACTTGTGATTACTGCACCTCTAAGATTTTTACAACAACTATGTGGGACGGGGCCGCCATACCACGAATGTACAAAAACTTACAAACTCGGGAAACATACCAAAAGATAAGCCTCGAGAAACGGAGCTTCCCAATCTGTTGACTGTGACCAAGAACGAGGATCAACAACTGATGTACCTCTACTGCGGCATGAACCACGGCCAAGGAGGTCGATCTGGCAGTACCAGTATGTGGCAAAAATCAGTAAATGAAATCATAATCTAAATAAAGCAGAGACATGTATGATAACCAAACTACGATTCACGACATAAAAGCGATCATGTCAGCGAGGACTCACGCCTCAAAGTCATCACTCAAATATAACCGCGGTCTCGCGCGCAATATCAATCATGCCGCATCGGCCACATGCCGGAATTCTCCATCGGTGTAGACATGTCCAGGATGCAATAACGATATCTGCGGTAATCAACCTGCGCGTGGCGTACCGGAATTCTTCATCGGTGCGAGCGTATCCATGTAACAACAATAACAATATATCGGGTAATCAACCTGCGCACGGCCACGTACGTTATACCCGTAGTTCCGTGGTATGTATGCGAGGGCGTGCGTGCGAGAATCTGGCGAGAAAGATTGGAAAGGAAGAAAGAGGCGATTTTTCCACGGAAAAGTTTCGGTTTTGTGAAGGAAAAAGGTTCGTTAATGGGAATTGGATTCCCAGGTTGGTATTCGGACTTCTGGAATATTAGAGAATTATGGAATTTTATTTTGGAAATGGTCACGTGGGGCCCAGGGAGAAATTCTGGTTTTGTAGGGCCCACTTTGTTTTGAGATTTTGGCCATTGTGGATATTTTGGAAGATGTTTTATTTTGGGCCAATAGAAGGGTGACACGTGTCACCGCCTAAATGGCTTGGCGATTGGCATTTGTGCACAACACCGGTTAGAGTCGTTTTTAAACGTTTTACATAACTGCGAAGGAAAATACGGCTATGTCTTTTCTTATTTTTGCGGATTTTTCCGAGAGACGGAACATTTTGGACCAACGAGAGGCACTTGGCACCTCATTGGTGGGCAAGGTGGGCGGTACTTGGACGAAATGGGGATGTCAAGTGGTAGATATTTTGGTAGATATTTGTGAGGGTTTTAAGGAGTAGGGACTAGGGGGCACTTGGGCATATCTTGGCCCTACACTTGTGTAGCACTTGGCTCAATCTTGGCCATTGGTTGGCCTTGGCTTGTGCTATAAATACCCCTCTCCCTTTGATGAATTCTTCATCCATTCCTAAATGTTTCTAAGTGTAAAATCCTCTCCCTCCCTTGTGTTGAGTTCGGCCAAGGGCCTCCCCCCCTTGTGGCCGAGAGCACCCCCCCCTCCTAGAGTTGCTAGCCGTGGGGTACCCCACTCCTAGCCTAGTTGTTTTTCGTATAATACCCCACTTTTGTGGTGTAGAAATACTCTCAAAAGTATTGTTATAATGCCCAAATTACCTTAGCCAAATACCTTGTAGTATTCTAAGGTTATACCTATCTGGCCTGGAAATACTATTATACTTTCCGTCACAAACCGAAACCCTAGGAAAATCTCCATAGTCCGTTGGAGTATTGTGTAGAAGTTGGTTAGAACTTCTAAGGGTGGTTTAGAGCGGGTTGGAGCTAAACCTTGCTAAGGATCGACATTAAACTCGGATAATTATGGGCTTATCGAGGTAATTATCTTTCCCCCCTGTAGTAATTAGAAATTACATGTTGTTAGATTATATAGTTGAAGTATGCTATATATAGTACTGAACGTAGTTATCGGCAATGTCTTTTGACTTAAGCCTGAATAATACTTTCGGCAATGTCTTGCGACTTAAGCCTGAATTTAAAGAAAATCTTGAATCTGTAATTACTTAGGGCTGTATTCTGAGACTTGTGTAGTAATGCAGTGGAGTAGAATTGTACCGCTAGGGTTAGATGTATAACCCCGGTTGGCTTGGTAGCCGGCCAGTGAAGGAGGAGATTTACGCTGTTGCGGGGGAGATCTTTGCCGAATTTTACGTAGAATGTTACGATAAGATCTTAATGTTAATAAGCGCCTTGTGGCCTTATAGGTTGAAGTACTACGTGTGGCGCGTTACTTGGCTTTAGGAGTAATGACGGTTGGGAGTACTTGGGCGTTTTGCTATTAGTCGATACTCGTCGCGGTATGTGAACCTCTTCCTATCTCTTCTAGCATGATATGTGTGAACTATGTAGTACGGTAGACGTACATGTGCTAAATGTGTTTGAGTGGTTTAAAACATAAAGTGTTATAACGGCTTTATGGGAAGTTGGTTATAACAGCTTTATGTTAGTAAGAAAATACATGTGGTTTTTAAAAGGTAACTGATTTGAACTTTAACTGGCTTGTTATATGATAAGAAAGAACTTGAAGTATTTCAAAAGATTTTTGAATCATTTTGAAAGAGAAGTAATACTTGGTGTTTGAAAACTTAAGAGTTATACTAGCTTTATGGGAAGTTAGGTATAACGGCTTAAGAATGCTTTACTGATTTCGGAAATCAGAATGTGTATCGACAAACCACTGCAGCGTTAATAAAAGGAAATGTTTTGAATAATTAAGTATTATTAAAACCAGTAGAAACTTCCATCTGCATAGAAGCTAAGATGAGACAAAATGATATTTCCTAGATCATGGCTGCTGTAATAAGATTGTTATAAACAAGAATATCCTACTCACATATAAGGCTTATGTTTCTCCGATTGTTTAAAAGAGAATTATATTCTTAAATGAATAAAACTATGAACTACGAAACCTTTCTAAAATAAGAAACGTGAACATTTGATATTAGGCAAACTTGGACGTTTGGAAAATAATGTTGTTACTTGATTTTACAAAGGTAAGAGTTTTGGTTTTCTTAAAAGGATAGTCACTCTATTTTATACTACGGGTATTGTGTGACTTATGTGAAAGAAACAGATCTTTTAAAGATTTAATGTGTGAAGTACTTTGGGGTTAGATACCCGAACTTGTTAGTAGAAAGTACCTTGTGTGAATACTCTATTGTATTGGTTCGTGATAGCCTTGTAAATACTTTCTTGTTGATTTGAGAAGTAAACATGTTGGGATGCTACGTGTGTTAGTGTCTTGTGATGTTAGTGTAAAGGGGTTTTTCCCTCGACTGCGCTTAAAGTTGTTTGACTATCAGCCGTTATGTTGGTATTGTACCACTCACCTTGACTTGTGTTCCGGGGGTTAAGCTGCCCTCCGATGCGGGGTAGACTCAGCGATGCAGGACCATGATTCGAGAATACCTCATGCGGGTCGGGGATCCATGCGAGCTACGGAGCTCGGGTTAGTGTCGCGGCCGCGTGGTCACATGCGGTCGCGTGGCCGTGCGGATCGCGAGTCGGGGCGATCTTACGGGAGTAGCTACCCTCGATGCGGGGTTATACCTCATGCGGGCCTATCGGAGCCTATGCGGTCTGCGGAGAGTTCGAGGCTAGACGCGCACGATTGATCTCGCGCGAGTGACGGCTTTTATCATGTGACGGTGCAGACAGATATCATGACACGACTTATGACCTTGTTGAGTGCGTAGGTGTTAGTAGTCGGCCATGCCCGTATTTACTGCATGCGTTTTATTAGGACACAGTGGGACACCGTGTTCATGTGTATTCCTTGGTGCTTGTATATCATAAATCGCTGGCGGTGAGGAAGGTATTCCACGGCACGATTGATGTGGTGGGCGTGAGACCCATTGTTAAATTGAGTGATGGCGGAGGCGTGAGTCCACGACTTGACATGATCGCTTATTTATGGTGAGCGTAGTTTGGTTATCATACATGTCTCTCGCTTTGTATAGACTACTATGATTTCATTTCTGATTTATTTTAGTTTCACATACTCGGTACTGTTGTCTTGACCTCGCCGAGTGGCGTATAAAGAGGCGAGCCTACCACGAGAACGCACCGAACCGTGGCTCTCCGTATGGCACATCCCGAGAAGGGCGTAGGCATGCCTCGAGGATCATAAGCCGGTACCATTTGTTGGTCGTCGGAGCAAGGCTCGCGACAAAGTGACAAAAGTGGTATCGAGCGATTAATCCTCGGAAAGTGTCTACGAGCCAGTATCGATGAGTCTTGATTATCGGTGTGTTGTGCACCACGCCAATAATCGTGAGGCTATAGGATATTTAGGATTGGTTTCTATTCTTCTCACTCGAGGTCGTGCCTTAGAGTGTGTTTTAAGTTGGACCTCTAAACGTATTTCTTTCCTTCACCGCTATGCCTCGCGTAGGCAACCCGGCCCAGAGGCAAGGCGAGGAGGCTGCGAGTAGAATACTGAGGGTCACGAGGGCCTGTGCCCAAATCATTACCTAGGGTAGTGCCGTTCGGGATTTCTGCGGCGTCACTAGCCCAAGTGAGTTTAAGCATGGCGACGGCAGTTCCTACTGCGGCCATGATATGTGAACCTTCAGTTCCACGACCGGGAACCGAGAATATAGATTGCAAAGAGGCAACCCTGTTACTAGCCATGGATTTGGCTACCAGAGATTATACCGATGTACCACGAGTCTTGATGACTACCTAAGAAAGGGTTGTGCAAGAGTAATTCTTCAGTTGGGCTTGAGCATGGCACGTATGCGGGCTTATGCGCTGCCGAGAAACGTAGAGATCGACGGGTTAACGAGGACAGCGAGAAGAGGGCGAGCGTGAGTCGCCGGTAACTTTCAAGGTGAGTATACCTTAAGTGCTATGTTCTGATAGCAGTGTGTTAGTTGTGATTAGAAATCATGGTGGGTTAACCGAGTAAGATTTTGGAGGATAGAGAAAGTGTGAGCCTTAGAGCTTTATACGCAAAGACCTTAGAGGTAAGGCCATCTCGGGTAGAGACGTATGTTTATGTTTGACCCTTATAGGAGTGCATAGTGCACGTGGTGTGTTTGGGGATAGGTCCTAAGTAGTGTGAAATGAAGAGGGTGGTTGAGCTAAGAAGACGCTAGGTTTTCGTAACGTGTTTAGTAAGATTGTTCCTTGGGAGATGGTATTTTTGCGCGCTTGCGGTCGGGTTGAGGCTACGTGCGGGTCAACCCGCGAGTTTAATGTAGGGTCAGTTTGGGGTGGTCGCCTTGTGGTAGGGTCATGAGGTGTTAGGCCCAAGTTTAGTTAACCAACGTGCGAGTTCGTGGATGCGTTCGGCCGGTGGTCGGGCGATGGGGCAGCCCATCGTGTTCTTGATCGGGCCGCTCACTTGGCGATGTTGATTTATCGAGAAGGTTGTAAGGCTGCACGGTGCCTACCTTCACCTTATGACGATGGAGCCAGATTTACGGCTGTTTTTGTTTCGAAAGTCCTACCAGCAGGTTAAGAACTCGGTGAGTCTCGAGAATCGCATTCGCCCTCGGGCGGTCGTGGATTTGAGGTAGTTGTGAGATTGTTGTCTCTGTGGAGGAGCGTTTGAGCTACCATTTCGGTGTTCGGATGTCGCCTTATGAAGCCTTGCGGGCGGAAGTGTAAGTTGCGGTCGATTGGTTCGATGTTGGCGGGGTTCGAGATAGTTGGTTCAGCTTGTTCCGGTGATGTGATAGTGAAGCTTGTCTAGAAGAAGTTACGGCGGCTCGGAGAATCGGGCGGATAATCGGCGACGGCGCTTAGAGTTCGAGTTGACGGTCGGTCTTCTTGAAAGTACCACCGGACGGTGTGACGAGTTTGGAAAGCGAATGAACTTAGCGAGTTACTTTGGGCCTTTGTGAGTTCATGTGAAGAATAGGCGGGTTGCCTATATGTTAGCATTTGCCGTCCGACTTAGGAGGAAGGGCGTCCGGTCTTTCGTATTGTTATGTTCGGAAAGTATCAAGATCCATCCGAATGTTCCCGATTAATGATGACCTCGTTAGAGATAGTAACCCAGTTTTGGATACTAAAGCGATGATCGAAATATGGTAAGAATTCGAGTGTCTGGCGGCGGTGATCGCGTGCGGCCGGTACCATTTGTTGGGTCGTTGGAGCAAGGCTCGCGACAAAGTGACAAAAGTAGTATTATTTGTGGTGATGTTAGAGGTGTTTCCTCGTGGACTTGGATGTAGGTATTTTGCGTGGGTATTTCGCGGCGGTGTGGCGGGATTGTTTCGTAAGTATAGTAGTGAAGACTATCTTGCACGCGTTCGTTTGAGACTTAGAAGGAACATTCGGGACGAATGTTTCTAAGGAAGAATGTTATACCCGTAGTTCGGGGTATGTATGCGAGGGCGTGCGTGCGAGAATCTGACGAAAGATTGGAAAGGAAGAAAGAGGCGATTTTTCCACGGAAAAGTTTCGGTTTTGTGAAGGAAAAAGGTTCGTTAATGGGAATTGGATTCCCATTTGGTATTCTGACTTCTGGAATATTAGAGAATTATGGAATTTTATTTTGGAAATGGTCACGTGGGGCCCACGGAGAAATTTACGATTTTGTAGAAGCCCACTTTGTTTTGAGATTTTGGCCATTGTGGATATTTTTAAGATGTTTTATTTTGGGCCAATAGAAGGGTGACACGTGTCACCCGCCTAGGTGGCTTGGCGATTGGCATTTGTGCACAACACGGTTAGAGTCGTTTTTCGAAACGTTTTACATAACTTGCGAAGGAAAATTCCGCTATGTCTTTTCTTATTTTTGCGGATTTTTCCGAGAGGCGGAACATTTTGGACCAACGAGAGGCGGCGGCACCCTCTCATTGGTGGGCAAGGTGGGCGTACTTGGACGAAATGGGGATGTCAGTGGTAGATATTTTGGTAGATATTTGTGAGGGTTTTAAGGAGTAGGGACTAGGGGCACTTGGGCATATCTTGGCCTACACTTGTGTAGCACTTGGCTCAATCTTGGCCATTGGTTGGCCTTGGCTTGTGCTATAAATACCCTCTCCCTTTGATGAATTCTTCATCCATTCCTAAATGTTTCTAAGTGTAAAATCCTCTCCTCCCTTGTGTTGAGTTCGGCCAAGGACCTCCCACTTGTGGCCGAGAGCACCCCCTCCTAGAGTTGCTAGCAGTAGGTACCCACTAGCCTAGTTGTTTTGTATAATACCCACTTTTTGTGGTGTAGAAATACTCTCAAAAGTATTGTTATAATGCCCAAATTACCTTAGCCAAATACCTTGTAGTATTCTAAGGTTATACCTATACGAAAAGCCCGGAAATACTATTATACTTTCCGTCAGTCACAAAACCGAAACCCTAGGAAAATCTCCATAGTCCGTTGGAGTATTGTGTAGAAGTTGGTTAGAACTTCTAAGGGTGGTTTAGAGCGGGTTGGAGCGCTCGGAGTTGGAGCTAAACTTTGCTAAGGATCGACATTAAACTCGGATAATTATGGGCTTATCGAGGTAATTATCTTTCCCCCCTGTAGTAATTAGAAATTACATGTTGTTAGATTATATAGTTGAAGTATGCTATATATAGTACTGAACGTAGTTATCGGCAATGTCTTTTGACTTAAGCCTGAATAATACTTTCGGCAATGTCTTGCGACTTAAGCCTGAATTTTAAGAAAATCGAATAATTACTTAGAATTTGTTGTCACATCGAAATCGGGCGTGGATCGTGCCTTACCGGGCACCCTAGCGATACATACATCAGAGAAAAATCAGCGGAACATAAAACATGAGTCATTATACAAGAGATATAATAAATAAACAGGCCAACCAAAACGGTTGCCTTAGTATATCATAAAACACGAGCAGTTTAATCCTTTTACAACCACTTGCCACAAAGACTACTGACCTCTAAGATATACATGACTATGACGGACGGGGCCCGCCATACCCACGAATGTACAAGAACTTACAACTCGTGGAACACCTACAAAAGATAAGCCTCGAGAAACGGAGCTTGAATCTGTTGGCTGTGATCCTAGAGCGAGGATCCACGGCCGTGTACCTCTACCTGCGGCATGAACGCAGCCCGAAGAGGTCGATGCAACAGTACCAAGTATGTGGCATGCAATCAGTAAATGAAATCATACTAGTCTATATAAGCGGGAGACATGTATGATAACCAAACTACGATTCACAACATAAAACGATCATCACTCCAATATAACTATGGGTCTCACGCCCAACATCAATCGTGTCGCATGGCGCGTGCCGGAATCGTGCATCGGTGTAGACATGTCCATGTGACCTCAACAACAAGACAGCAATCCAGATGGAAGCATACGTGCGCTACGCGTCGTGTCGGTATGTCCAAAGGAAACAATAAGACAACTTTCCAAATGGACGATACCCGTGCGCTACGCGTCGTGTCGATATGTCCGAGAGGAAACAATAGGACGGCATTCCAAATGGACGCATACGTGCGCTACGCATCGTGTCAGTATGTCCAAAAGGAAATCACAAGGCGATAATCAAAATGGAAACATACCCGCGTGCGCTACGCGTCGTGCCGATATATCCAAAGCGATTAACAACAAGACAGCAATCCAGATGGAAGCATACCCGTGCGCTACGCATCGTGTCAGTATGTCCAAAGTGATTAACAACAATAATACTATCAACAGGAACGCATGCGGTGGAATTTCTCGTCGCTTAGCGCGTCCAAGTAAGTTCTCAACAAGTCAACCGACCTCCATCGAGACGCGGTAACAGAAATACAACGCTTTGCACAAAGGTTATCGCAATAAGCATAGCCAAGCTTCACAACAACACAAAGTACTTTCATTTTATGCCAAAGTCGGGTTTTAACCCCAGTACTACATACGTTAAGTTCTTTTAAAAGAGATCCATTCTTGTTATAAAGTCACCCGATACGTAGTATTAGAATGACCAACCCACCTTCTTTTTCAAAATCAAGTAACAACATTCTTTTCCTAAGTTCCGGTTGCCTAGTTTGATTACTCAAGCTTCTCATTTTCAAATGGTTTCATAGTTCCCAAACTTAATCACTTGATTCCTTTTTAGAGCAATTGAGTAACATATGTCATATATGTGAGTAGTTTATTCTTGTTTATAACGATCTTATTACAAAGACCGTGATCTAGAAAATGTAATATCATTTTGTCTCATCTTAGCTTCTATGCGGATGGAGGTTTCTTGGTTTTAATACAACACATCATTATTCAATACATTTTCCTTTTATTAACGCCGCGTTGGTGCTGTCGATACACATTCGACTCCGAAATCGGAAACATTATCCCTTTAAAAACCAGTACTCATTACTCACGAATGAGGTTTCACACAAACATCCACATTAAAACAAATAAGTTAAGTCTCTTATCTTATAAGATCAAGTCTCTTAACTTCTAACGTCGAGAAACCATTTTCACTTACATAAGGTCGTTATAACTAACTTCCCATAAAGCTATTATAACACCCTATGTTTTAAACCAACAGATCACTTAGCACATGTATGCGTGCCGTACTACATAGTTCACAACAATCATGCTAGAAAAGATAGGAAGAGGTTCACATACCTCGCGACGATTTATCGACAATAAGCAAAATGCTCCAAGTACTACAACCTTGCTAGCCCTTTCCACTCGAGTAGAATACGCTACTCTTAGTACTTTCACCTATAAAGGTCACAAACGTCTATTAACCCCAAAACATAAGTTTATCTTTCTATAGAAAATTTGGCGACTCTCCCCGCAATGGCGTAAATCTCCTCTCTATCGAGGCTACCAAGCCAACCAGTGGGGTTTACGCCTAACGGACGTGTACAATTCTACACAAGCCTCTTTGTCTGATCCTATGTAAATACAGTTTAGTTCATTCTTAATTCTTCAGCTTAAGTCAAAAGACATTGCGAATACTAAGTATAGTTCCATATATAGTATACTTCAACTATATATCCTAACAAACATGTAATTTCCAATTACAATAGAGGACAAGATAATTACCTCGATAAGCCCAAAATGATCGGAGTTTAGTGTCGCTCCTGTGCATGGTTTAGCTCACTTCCGTGCGTTCCAAACCACTCCAAACAACCCTTAGAAGGCCTAAACAACTTCTACTCTCTTACTCAAACCCACCATGAAGATTTCCTTAGGGTTTCGGTTTGAGACTAAAAGGACAAAGGTAGTATTTAGGACTCTACGTAAAGAGGTATCTTTGGAATACTACAAGGTACAAGGCTAAGGTATTTTGGGCATTATAACAATACTAGGAGTATTTCTATACCACAACAAGGGTATAATACTGGAAACAACTAGGCTAGTGGGTACCCCACGGCTAGCACCACAAAGAGGAACCGCTAGGCCAAAGGCCACGAGGAGGAGGAGGGAGAGGCTTAGGGCGAGAGCTACTAGAGGAGGAGGGATTTCAAGACTTAGACAAAGTGAGGAGTGAATGAATAAGTCTTCACACAAGGAGAGGTATTTATAGCAAACCCAAAGGCCAACCAATGGCCAAGATCTAGCCAAGTGCAAGGCAAGTGTAAGGCCAAGATCAAGCCAAGTGCCCCCTAGACCCTACTCCTTAAAACCCTCACAAAGATCTACACAAATATCAAGCCCACTTGCCCTTGTTTGGCAAGTCGCCCACTTGTCTCCATTGTGAGGTGACACATGTCACCCTCGTTGGTCGAATGTTTCGTCTCTCGGAAAAATCCGCAAAAACAAAAGCGACATAGCCGGAATTTTCCTTCGCAAGTTACGTAAACGTTTAAAAACGACTCTAGCAAGGTGTTGTGCCCAAATGTAAATCGGCCAGGGTGCCACATGGGGTGACACGTGTCGCCCCGATTCGCCTGAATATTTCGTCTTAGAAAATATCCAATTCTGAAATCTCAAAAACAAAGCGGGCCCTTAAAATCAGTAAATTTCTCCGTGGGCCCACGTGACCATTCAGAAAATAAAATTCCATAATTCTCTAATATTCCAGAAGTCCGAATACCAAATCTGGGAATCAATTCCCATTAACGAACCTTTTTCCTTCACAAACCGGAAACTTTTCGTGGAAAAATCACCTCTTTCTTCTTTCCAATCTTTCTCGTGATTCTCGTGCGTGCGTCCTCGCATACATACGGAAATACGGTATAATTGTATTCTGATGAGACTTGTGTAGTAGTGTAGTGGAGTAGAATTGTACCGTTAGGGTTAGATGTATAACCCAGGTTGGCTTGGTAGCGGCCAGTGAAGAGGAGATTTCTGTTTGTTGCGGGAGAGTCTTTGCGAATTTTACGTAGAATGTTCTACGATAAGATCTTAATGTTAATAAAGCGCCTTGTGGCCTTATAGGTTGAAGTACTACGTGTGGCGCGTTTACTTGGCTTTAGGAGTAGCCGACGGTTGGGAGTACTTGGGCGTTTTGCTATTAGTCGATACTAAATCGCGAGGTATGTGAACCTCTTCCTATCTCTTCTAGCATGATATGTGTGAACTATGTAGTACGGTGAGCGTCGTGTGCTAAATGTGTTTGAGTGGTTTAAACATAAAGTGTTATAACGGCTTTATGGGAAGTTGGTTATAATGACTTTATGTTAGTAAGAAAATACATGTGGTTTTAAAAGGTAACGATTTGAACTTTAAGCGGCTTGTTATATGATAAGAAAGAACTTGAAGTATTTCAAAAGATTTTTGAATCATTTTGAAAGGAGAAGTAATACTTGGTGTTTGAAAACTTAAGAGTTATACTAGCTTTATGGGAAGTTAGGTATAACGGCTTAAGAATGCTTTCTTGATTTGAATCGAATGTGTATCGACAAACCATCGCAGCGTTAATAAGGAAATGTTTTGAATAATTAAGTATTATTAAAACCGGTAGAAACTTCCATCTGCATAGAAGCTAAGATGAGACAAAATGATATTTCTAGATCATGGTCAGTAATAAGATTGTTATAAACAAGAATATCCTACTCACATATAAGGCTTATGTTTCTCCGATTGTTTAAAAGAGAATTATATTCTTAAATGAATAAAACTATGAACTCTGAAACCTTTCTAAAATAAGAAACGTGAACATTTGATATTAGGCAAACTTGGGCGTTTGGAAAATAATGTTGTTACTTGATTTTACAAAGGTAAGAGTTTTGGTTTTCTTAAAAGGATAGTCACTCTATTTTATACTACGTATTGTGTGACTTATGTGAAAGAAAGCAGATCTTTTAAAGATTTAATGTGTGAAGTACTTTGGGGTTAGATACCGAACTTGTTAGTAGAAAGTACCTTGTGTGAATACTCTATTGTATTGGTTCGTGATAGCCTTGTAAATACTTTCTTGTTGATTTGAGAAGTAAACATGTTGGGATGCTACGTGTGTTAGTGTCTTGTGATGTTAGTGTAAAGGGTTTTTTCCCTCGACTGCGCTTAAAGTTGTTTGACTATCAGCCGTTATGTTGGTATTGTACCACTCACTTGACTTGTGTTCCGGGTTGCGCCTCCGTGCGGGGTAGACTCAGCGGTGCAGGACCATGATTCGAGAATACCTCATGCGGGTCGGGGATCCATGCGAGCTACGGAGCTCGGGTTAGTGTCGCGGCCCTTGTGGTCATGCGGTCGCGTGGCCGTGCGGATCGCGAGTCGGGGCGATCTTGGGGAGTAGCTACCCTCGATGCGGGTTATACCTCATGCGGGCCTATCGACGGCCTATGCGGGCTGCGGAGAGTTCGAGGCTAGACGCCGCATTGATCTGCGGCGAGTGACCGGCTTTTATCATGTGACGGTGCAGACAGATATCGCCATGACTTATGACCTTGTTGGTGCTGGGTGTTAGTAGTCGGCTATGCCTTCGCATTACCTGCATCGTTTTATTAGGACAGGTGGGACACGGTGTTCATGTGTATTCCTTGGTGCTTGTATATCATAAAAGCTGGCGGTGAGGAAGGTATTCCACGGGCACGATTGATGTGGTGGGCGTGAGACCCATTGTTAAATTGAGTGATGGTGGGGCGTGAGTCACGACTTGACATATTTGCTTATTTATGGTGAATCGTAGTTTGGTTATCATACATGTCTCTGCTTTGTATAGACTACTATGATTTCATTCTGATATTTATTTTAGTTTCACATACTCGGTACTGTTATCGACCTCCTTGAAGTGCGTTCATCCGCGGTAAAGGTACACCGATCGTTGATCCTCGCTCTTAGGAGTCACGATTCGACTTTTGGGAAGCTCCGTTTCTCGGAGGCTTATCTTGGTATAGTCCCTGTTGTTGTAGGTGCTTACATTCGGGGTATGGCGAACCCTGTCCGTCGTTGTTGTCGTATCATTTCTTAGAGGTGCAGTAATCGCTGTGGGCGGGGTTTGTAAAAAGGATTAAAGCTGTTCATTTGTAAAAAGTGGTTATTTATATATGCGAAAAGGCAAGTTTCCTCAGATCTTGTTTTGTACTTCACTTGTTCATGTATGTGTTTTATGTTCCATTGATTACTCGATGTTGTGTCACTAGGGTGCGGGGTAAGGCACGATCCACGGGCCGAGCAGGTCGTGACAATGCCCGGAATTCTTCATCGGTGCGGACATGTCCATGTAACAACAATAACAATATACCGTGATTAACTCCGCGTAACGCGTGCCCGGAATTCTTCATCGGTGCGTATATGTCCATGTAACAACAACAATATACGGTGATTAACCCGCGCGTGGCGCATGCCTAATTCTTCATCGGTGCGACATGTCCATTTAACAACAATGATATCTGGGTGATTAACCCGCGCGTGGCCGCATGCCGGAATTCTTCATCGGTGCGGACATGTCCATGTAACAACAATAACAATATACCGGCCCCATCGAGACGCGGTAGCATAGGAATACAACTTTTACAACAAGGCTATCACAAGCAAGCACAAGCAAATTACCATACTTCAATTCTCTTACAAATATCCATTATTTCACAAGAAGTCACTGATACCAACACTCGTAGTATCCAAAGCAGTAACTATTATTTTAAGTAAACCAAAATAATTTCCCTTTTTAAAGACAAGTAACAACATTCTTTTCCAAAAGTTCAAGTTTGCCTAATTTCAAATACTCAAGTCTCTTATTTTCGAAAGGTTTCGTAGTACATAGTCTTAATCACTTAATAACATAATTCTCTTTTAAAACAATTTGGGCAACATATGCCTTATGTGTGAGTAGGTTATTCTTGTTTATATCAATCTTATTAAAGCAGCCATGATCTAGAAAATGTAATACAATTTTGTCTTATCTTAGCTTCTATGCAGATGGAGGTTTCTACTGGTTTTAATAATAATTACTTTGTTATACCCCGTAGTTCCAGGGTATATATGTGAGGATGTACGTACGAGAATACGACAGAAATTTTGGAAAGAAAGGAAGATGTGATTTTTCGACGGAAAAGTTTCCGGGTTTTGTGAAGGAAAAAGGTTCGTTGATGGGAATTGGATTCCCAGATTTGGTATTTGGGCTTCTTGAATTATATTAGAATTATGGAATTTTATTTCCGGAATTGGTCACGTGGGGCC
Organism: Przewalskia tangutica; assembly: GCA_029844215.1. Lineage (NCBI taxonomy): Eukaryota > Viridiplantae > Streptophyta > Magnoliopsida > Solanales > Solanaceae > Przewalskia > Przewalskia tangutica. Next base: position 18,599,821 of record CM056740.1, read on the forward strand.
CACGGGAGAAATTCTGATTTTGTGGGGCCCACTTTGTTTTCGAGATTTTTGCCTTTATGGATATTTTCGGAAGATGAAATATTTTGGACGAGTAGGAGGGCGACACGTGTCACCCCCCTAGGTGGCCTCATGGCCGAAATTTGCTAACAAGTGGCAAGACAAGTGGCATTGTCTTGCTAGATATTTTGTGTGGACAAGTGGCCAAGTCTTGCTAGATATTTTGTGTGGACAAGTGGCTTGTGGGACCCACACACAATTGTCCCCAATCTCAACCACACACTTGCCTTCATCCTAGCCCTTGGTTGTCCTATATATGCACCCTTAGTTGATGAAAACTTCCACACTTAACCATTTCAAGACAAGAAATTCCCTCTCTTCTCCCTTGACCTTGCTCTCGTTTTTGAGCCCATTTCTTGACCTAAATTTGTCCAAAAATTCTTAAACTCTCAAGTGTTCTTCCCTAAGGTGTTAGGAAGATTGTGTACCAAGAGTTGGAAAAGATTTCACACCACAACCTATTGTTCATGCCTTGGCGAAACTTACTAGTTGGAAACCTAAGTGTTCTTCACTTTTTGGAGTTGGTTCTTGAAGAGAAGTTGGTTAGGAGCTTCTATGGGTTGCTTGTAGCGGATTGGAACGTAAAGATTTGGAGCTAAGACTTGCTTGGAGCGACATTAAGTTCTTGGATAATTTTGGGCTATTTGAGGTAGTAAACCTTAACCTCTTTGTGAATTGGTCATTATAAATATATTATAAGTATATTATGGAGTATATAATATATGGAGTAAAGTTTGGAAGAGTTGGATCTTGTTAACTTGTTAAAAGAAAGGATTGGCCGTTTGCCATTAAAATGGTAAAAACGTATCTTACTTGTGAAGAAGTAATTAACAAAGTAACTATAACTTATATTAAGATGGAATATAAGTTGGATGACTAATGAAGTAATTGGATAAGTAAAATGGACAAAGTTGGCCAAGGACCCCAACTTAAGGACTGTATTTACTTTGGACTGTATTTACTTTGGGCGATTTACTTTGGGTATTTACTTTGGACAATATTTACTTTGGATGTATTTACTTTGGGTATGTATTTACATTTTGTTAAGGGAAGATTGTTCAATCGCGTTAGTTTGGGCGTGTGATCCCTTTTTAATTATTGTATTGTTATGAAGGCGTGATAGTAAACGCGTTACCGTTTGGCGCGTAATCCCTTCTTTTACTTGTTGTTATTACGGGCGTGATAGTAAACCGTTACCGTTTGGGCGTGTAATCCTTCTTTATGTTGTTTAATTATTACGCCTTATATATATATATGGTATATATATTACGGTTATTCGGGCCTTGAAGAAAGATGGAAAAGTGAGTAAAAACGGGGGAAGTGCTGCCGAATTTTCCGTAGAATTAGAGGGCTTTTATTGGTATAAGTCTTGATGGTAAGAAAGGTTTGATAGAAGTACTATGACCATTTTAGGAGTGGAGTACTACGTGTGGCGTGATCTACTTGGCTTAAGGAGTAGCCGACGGGTTGAAGTACTTGGGCGTTTTGCTATTTGTCGATAATCGTCGCGAGGTATGTGAACCTCTTCCTATCTTTTCTAGCATGATTGTTGTGAACTATGTAGTGCGGTGAGCGTACATGTGCTAAGTGATTTGGTTGGTTTAAAACATAGGGTGTTATAATAGCTTTATGGGAAGTTAGTTATAACGACTTTATGTAGGTAAAAGAATGGTTTATTGATTGTAGAAAGTTAAGAGACTTGATCTTGAAAGATAAGAGACTTGACTTATACACGACTTGATTTTGAAAGTTAAGAGACTTGATCTTGAAAGATAAGAGACTTGACTTAGTTTGACTTGTTATGAATTTTGTTAAAATGTTGTAAAAACCTCATTCGCGAGTAACGAGTAGTTGGTTTTAAAAGAATAATGTTTTCCTGATTTCGGAAATGAGAATAAGTGTCGAACAAAACCACTGCAGCGTTAATAAAGGAAAATGTATTGACAAATAACTGATTGTTATTAAAACCAGTAGAAACCTCCATCTGCATAGAAGCTAAGATAAGACAAAATTGTATTACATTTCCTAGATCATGGCTGCCGTAGCAAGATTGTTATAAACAAGAATAAACGGCTCACGCGTAAGACATATGTTACTCAATTGTTTTAAAAGGGATTAAGACTATGAGTTATGAAACCTTTCTAAAATAAGAAACTGGAGCATTTGAAATTAGGCAAACTTGAACGTTTGGAAATTAATGTTGTTACTTGATTTTACAAAGGGAAGTGTTTTGGTTTACTTAAAAAGATAGTCACTCTATGTTATACTACGGGTATTGTGTGACTTATTGTGAAAGAAATGGATCTTTTAAAAAGAACTTAATGTGTGTAGTACTTTGGGGTTAAAACCCGGATTTGTTGTAATAAAATGTAAGTCCATGAGTATGTTGAACTTGCTATGCTTGTGGTGATAGCCTTTGTTGTGCAAGTGTTGTATTTACGTACTCTGGCGTCTCTCGATGGAGGGCGGCTGATTTGTTATGAATGATTCTTCACCGAGTCCACGGGTGGTACGACACGTATTCATCGATTCTTTATCGAGTCCATGAGATGGGCGAGACACGTATTCCACGATTCTTTATCGAGTCCGTGAGATGGGCCGAGACACGTATTCCACGATTCTTTATCGAGTCCCATGAGATGGGCGAGACACGTATTCCACATGATTCTTTATCGAGTCCCAGGATGGCGAGACACGTATTCCACATGATTCTTTACCGAGTCCCGTGGGATGGGCCGAGACACGTATTCCACATGATTTATACCTAGGCTGGCGGTGAGGAAGGAGTTCCACGGGCGTGAGGATGACTTTGGCGTGAGTCACGACTTGACATGATCGCTTTATGTTGTGAGCGTAGTTTGCTATCATACACGTCTCTGTTTTATATAGTATTATGATTTCATTTCTGATATTTTCATTTCACATACTTGGTACTGTTATGACCTCGCCCGGTGAGCGTATAAAGAGGCGAGCCTACCGAAACAGACCCGAACCGTGGCTCTCCGTATGGCACATCCTGAGAAGGGCCGTAGGGCATGCCTCAGGGATCGCAAGCAGCCGGTACCATTTGTTGGGTCGTCGGAGCAAGGCTCGCGACAAAGTGACAGAAGTGGTATCAGAGCAGTTAGTCCTCGGAAAGTGTCTACAGACCGTGTCTAGTAGAGTCTTGATTATCGGTGTGTTGTGCCCATCTATAATCGGGAGGTTGCGGGACATTTAGGATTGGTTTCTATTCTTCTCACTCTGAGATCGTGCCTTAGAAATTGTGTTATAAGTTAGACTCCTGGCGTATTCGTTTGTACGATTATGCCTCTGCGAAAGCGGCTGAGCCACGATGGGCAAGACATCGAGAGGAGCTAAGAGTAGAACGAGAAGGTTACGAGGGCACGAGCCTGGTCATTACACGAGATAGTACTTGACGACGAGTTTTATGGCGCTAGCCCCAAAGAGTTTAGAGCTGCAGCGGTTTCTACGGAGGCCACGATACGAGCCTCGGATCCACGGCCGAGGCGAGGATGATCCTCGGTGTCATGCTAGTTTGGGAGATTGTTATGCTTGCGGCCAGGACCATTTGGTGAGAGTTTGTCCGATTAGAGGTAGCACGGATGTAGAGACTCGACGCCGGGATCGGTGGTGGTTGGTTCATCGCCTTATATAGCTAGGCGCCTGCGAGTGGGATTATGGTTAGAACAGCAGGGAAAGTGAGGCGGTAGTGGCGAGAGATATCTTTAGCCTTTAAGAGACTTGGTTATGTTGTTATGGTGGAGTGCGTGTGAAGTGCTATCTGAGATAGCATTGTGTTAAGTATAACTTAGAGAACATGACTAGTTGAAGAGGTAAGTTTGGGGTCATGGAAGGTGTGAACCTTAGAATATTATAAGTGGAGACCTTAGATGCGAGGCCGTCTTGAGTAAAAGATTTGTTTACGATTGACCTTTGTCGGAGTGCATAGTATACGAGGGGTAAAAATTGTGTGATAAGTCCCGAGTGGTGTGAATTATATAAGGATAGTTATGATAAGAAGACCACTAGGTTTGCGTAACTTGATTAGTGAGATTGTTCCGGATCGGGGAACAAGAGTTTGGCGCGGCAAATGGGTCGGGTTGAGGCAAGGTTGCGTGTCAACCCGCAGCCCGGTTTGGGGTGGGGTCAGTTCGAGGTGGTCCCGCCAGGTGGTAGGGTCACGAGGGTGCTAGGCCCAGGTTTAGGTAACCATCGTACGGGTTCGTGGATGCGTTCGACCAGAATCGGATCGTGAGGGCCGGGGATGGCCTTTGTGGGAATTGAAACTAGTGAGATGACCAAGTTTGGAGGTAGTGACTCCAAGGTTTTGGAAATTGAAGCGATAACTGAAGCGTGGTACGTATACTGGAAAGAGTTCGGGTGTTCGAGAAGTGTACGACAAGTAAGGAAAGAAGTGAACGTGTGCTAAGAGATGGAAGTGATCATGTTTGTGAAGTAAAGGTGCGAAGGAAGTATCCTTTGGACCAGAAGCGAGAGTTGGTGTTGTTTTTACATCGTCGAGGTGATTCCTTGTTGGCTTGGATTTGAGTTTTGCGCACATGTTATATTCTGGCCATTGGTGGCAGGATCGGTTTTGTAAGTATAGTAGTGGAGACTATACCAACGCAAGTACGTTTGGAGACTTAGAAGGAACATTCGGGACGAATGTTTCTAAGGGGGGAAGAATGTTATACCCCGTAGTTCCAGGGTATATATGTGAGGATGTACGTACGAGAATACGACAGAAATTTTGGAAAGAAAGGAAGATGTGATTTTTCGCGGAAAAGTTTAGGGTTTTGTGAAGGAAAAAGGTTCGTTGATGGGAATTGGATTCCCAGTTTGGTATTTGGGCTTCTTGAATTATATTAGAATTATGGAATTTTATTTTAGGAATTGGTCACGTGGGGCCACGGGAGAAATTCTGATTTTGTGGGGCCCACTTTGTTTTGAGATTTTTGCCTTTATGGATATTTTTGGAAGATGAAATATTTTGGGCCAGTAGGAGGCGACACGTGTCACCCCTAGATGGCCTCATGGCCGAAATTTGCTAACAAGTGGCAAGACAGTGGCACTTGTCTTGCTAGATATTTTGTGTGGACAAGTGGCCAAGTCTTGCTAGATATTTTGTGTGGACAAGTGGCTTGTGGGACCCACACAATTGTCCCCAATCTCAACCACACACTTGCCTTCATCCTAGCCCTTGGTTGTCCATATATGCACCCTTAGTTGATGAAAACTTCCACACTTAACCATTTGAGACAAGAAATTCTCTCCTTCTCCTTGACCTTGCTCTCGTTTTTGAGCCCATTTCTTGACCTAAATTTGTCCAAAAATTCTTAAACTCTCAAGTGTTCTTCCCTAAGGTGTTAGGAAGATTGTGTACCAAGAGTTGGAAAAGATTTCACACCCCTAACATATTGTTCATGCCTTGGCCGAAACTTACTAGTTGGAAACCCTAAGTGTTCTTCACTTTTTGGAGTTGGTTCTTGAAGAGAAGTTGGTTAGGAGCTTCTATGGGTTGCTTGTAGCGGATTGGAACGTAAAGATTTGGAGCTAAGACTTGCTTGGAGCGACATTAAGTTCTTGGATAATTTTGGGCTATTTGAGGTAGTAAACCTTAACCTCTTTGTGAATTGGTCATTATAAATATATTATAAGTATATTATGGAGTATATAATATATGGAGTAAAGTTTGGAAGAGTTGGATCTTGTTAACTTGTTAAAAGAAAGGATTGACCGTTTGCCATTAAAATGGTAAAAACGTATCTTACTTGTGAAGAAGTAATTAACAAAGTAACTATAACTTATATTAAGATGGAATATAAGTTGGATGACTAATGAAGTAATTGGATAAGTAAAATGGACAAAGTTGGCCAAGGACCCCAACTTAAGGACAGTATTTACTTTGGACTGTATTTACTTTGGGCGGATTTACTTTGGATATTTACTTTGGGCGATTTACTTTGGGTATTTACTTTGGGTGTATTTACATTTACATTAAGGGAAGATTGTTCAATCGCGTTAGTTTGGGCGTGTGATCCCCTTTTTAATTATTGTATTGTTATGAAGGCGTGATAGTAAACCGCGTTACCGTTTGGGCGCGTAATCCCCTTCTTTTACTTGTTGTTATTACGAAGGCGTGATAGTAAACCGCGTTACCGTTTGGGCGTGTAATCCCCTTCTTTATGTTGTTTAATTATTACGCCTTATATATATATATATGGTATATATATTACGGTTATTCGGGCCTTGGAGAAAGATGGAAAAGTGAGTAAAAACGGGGGAAGTGCTGCCGAATTTTCCGTAGAATTAGAGGGCTTTTTATTGGTATAAGTCTTCAATGGTAAGAAAGGTTTGATAGAAGTACTATGACCATTTTAGGAGTGGAGTACTACGTGTGGCATGATCTACTTGGCTTAAGGAGTAGCCGACGGGTTGAAGTACTTGGAGCGTTTTGCTATTTGTCGATAATCGTCGCGAGGTATGTGAACCTCTTCCTATCTTTTCTAGCATGATTGTTGTGAACTATGTAGTACGGTAGACGTACATGTGCTAAGTGATTTGGTTGGTTTAAAACATAGGGTGTTATAATAGCTTTATGGGAAGTTAGTTATAACGACTTTATGTAGGTAAAAGAATGGTTTATTGATTGTAGAAAGTTAAGAGACTTGATCTTGAAAGATAAGAGACTTGACTTATACACGACTTGATTTTGAAAGTTAAGAGACTTGATCTTGAAAGATAAGAGACTTGACTTAGTTTGACTTGTTATGAATTTTGTTAAAATGTTGTAAAAACCTCATTCGCGAGTAACGAGTAGTAGGTTTTAAAAGAATAATGTTTTCCTGATTTCGAAAATGAGAATAAGTGTCGAACAAAACCACTGCAGCGTTAATAAAGGAAAATGTATTGACAAATAACTGATTGTTATTAAAACCAGTAGAAACCTCCATCTGCATAGAAGCTAAGATAAGACAAAATTGTATTACATTTCCTAGATCATGGCTGCCGTAGCAAGATTGTTATAAACAAGAATAAACGGCTCACGCGTAAGACATATGTTACTCAATTGTTTTAAAAGGGATTAAGACTATGAGTTATGAAACCTTTCTAAAATAAGAAACTGGAGCATTTGAAATTAGGAAAACTTGAACGTTTGGAAATTAATGTTGTTACTTGATTTTACAAAGGGAAGTGTTTTGGTTTACTTAAAAAGATAGTCACTCTATGTTTATACTACGGGTATTGTGTGACTTATTGTGAAAGAAATGGATCTTTTAAAAAGAACTTAATGTGTGTAGTACTTTGGGGTTAAAACCCGGATTTGTTGTAATAAAATGTAAGTCCATGAGTATGTTGAACTTGCCTATGCTTGTGGTGATAGCCTTTGTTGTGCAAGTGTTGTATTTACGTACTCTGGCGTCTCGATGGAGGGCCGGCTGATTTGTTATGAATGATTCTTCACCGAGTCCCACGGGGTGGGCCGGGACACGTATTTCATCTGATTCTTTATCGAGTCCCATGAGATGGGCCGAGACACGTATTCCACCTGATTCTTTATCGAGTCCCATGAGATGGGCCGAGACACGTATTCCACCTGATTCTTTATCGAGTCCCGTGAGATGGGCGAGACACGTATTCCACATGATTTTTATCGAGTCCCGTGGGATGGGCGAGACACGTATTCCACATGATTCTTTCAGGAGTCCGTGGGATGGGTCGACACGTATTCCACATGATTTATACCTGGCGGTGAGGAAGGAGTTCCACGGGCGTGAGGATGACTTTGAGGCGTGAGTCACGACTTGACATGATGCTTTTATGTTGTGATCGTAGTTTGCTATCATACACGTCTCTGTTTATATAGATTATGATTTCATTCTGATATTTTGATTTCACATACTTGGTACTGTTATCGACCTCGCCCGAAGTGCGTTAATCATGCCGCAGTAGAATACATCGGTTGTGGATCCTCGCTCATGGGATTCTGATTCAGCGTGTTGGGAAGCCGTTTCTTGGAGGCTTATCTTTTGGTATGTTACCACAGTCTGCAGGTTCTTGTACATTCGGGGTATGGCGGGGCCACAATCGTCATAGTTTTATCACTTCTTAGAAGTGCATGAATCTTGTTGTGGCGAGTTTGTAAAAAGGATAAGCTGTTCGGGTTTTATGTATATATCCAAGGCAAGCTGTTTTAGTTGCTTTGTTTATTTATCATGTCTCTTGTTTCATGTTTATGTTTTTATTTCCGCTGATTTTCTCTGATGTTGTATCACGAGGGTGCCCGGGGTAAGGCACCAGTCACGGGCCCCGGTTCGGGTCGTGACATACTTAGTCAATACATTTTCCTTTATTAACGCTGCAGTGGTTTGTTCGATACTTGTTCTCATTTCTGAAATCAATATAACATTATTCCTTTTAAAACCCAATTACCCATTTCTCATTAAAGCGGTTTCACAACTTTTTAACACAACCCAAGTCCTTATTATTTCACATCAAGTCTTTTATCTTTTAAAAACCACAAACCATTTCTTTGCCCACATAAAGTTGTTATAACAACTTCCCATAAAGCCGTTATAACACTTTATGTTTTAAATCAACCAAATTCATTTAACACATGTACGTCTACCGTACTACATAGTTCACAACATATCATGCTAGAAAAGATAGGAAGAGGTTCACATACCTCGCGACGATTATAGACAATTAGCAAAATTCTCCAAGTACTACAACCTTGCTAGACTTTTCCACCCTTCAAGTAGAATACGCTACTCGTAGTACTTCCACCTATAATGGCCATAAAACGTCTATTAACTTCTAGTTCTCTTCGTAGAATATTTCTACGGAAAATTCGTGACACCTCCCCCGCTATCACATAAATCTCCTCCCCTATCAAGGCCCGCTACCAGGCCAACAACTCCCAGGGGATTACACGTCTAACCGGACGTGTTCAATTCTACTTCACAGGAATACTACAAGTCTACTGTAAATACAGTCCTATGTAATTACAGTTCAATTTTCTTCTTTAATATCCATTCTATATATAGTATACTCAACTATACATTACTACAACATGTAATTTCCAATTACAATATGGGGATAAAGATCATTACCTCGATAAGCCCAAAATTATCCAAGATTATATGTCGATCCTGAGCAACGTTTAGCTCCTAATTTGTATGCTCCAAACAGCTCCAAGCAACCCTTAGAAGTTTCTAATAACTTCTCTTAAACACTTCAACTCCAAAAAGTGAAGTACACTTAGGCTAAACTTGTGGCAACTCTCGGCCAAGAGGGTGTATTTAGGCTAAGGGTGTGAAATCTTTTCTAACCTTTGGTTAATAGTCTTCCTAATACACTAAGGAAGAACACTTAAGACTTTAAGAATTTTTGGACAAAGTTTGGTTAAGGGAGAGGGGTGTGGGACGAGAACTTCATCAAAGGGAGGGAGTATTTTTGCCTTGGAATTTCTCAAGTGTGGATGAAGAAGTCTTGCAACTTAAGGGGGGTATTTATAGGACATTCAAGGGCTAGGATTAAAGCAAGTGTGTGGTCTAGATTGAGCCATGTGTGTGTGGGTCCCACTTATCTATCTACTACACAAATATCTTGCAAGACTTTGACCAAATGTTTTAAGCCTTTTTCATGAAAAAAACGTGCCACTCCTTGCCCACAATTTCGTCCAACCTTGGCACCTAGGGGTGACACATGTCTCCCTCCTATTGGTCGAAAATATTTCATATTCCGAAAATATCCGTAATGCCAAAAATCCGAAAATAAAGTGGGCCCCACAAACCGTAATTTCCTCCCGTGGGCCCCACTTGACCAATTCCGGAAATATAATTCCATAATTCTTAAAAAAAGTCCGAATATTAAATCTGGGAATCCAATTCCCATTAACGAACCTTTTTCCTTCACAAAATCCGGAAACTTTTTCGTCGAAAAATCACATTTTTCTTTCTTTCCAAAATTACTGTCGTATTCTCGTACGTACGTCTTCATATACATACCCTGGAACTACGGGGTGTAACAAAAACAACACAACAATATCCCACAGTTTTTTTATACATTCTCGGCCAACATCCAATACCAAAACCCTTGTCAAAATTTCTTATTATCCAATTCACATTTCAACACATTTATATAAACCATAAAGACTTGTAATAACATGATTTCCTTCATTTTAACATGCAAGTAGTGACGATAATAACAACAATAACCAACGAATCCAACAACACCAAAAATTGTCCCAAATCGGCAACTAGTCCAAAATTGTCACATGTATTTCTTATTCTCCTTTTCTCTTAACACAAGTTCATCCATCAACTATAACATCATGTAACTTCCAATTAATTCAAGAGGGATAATAACTCTTACTTTATTCTTAGCCCAAAATAGTACCCAAGTTCTTGGCTCACAGTTTTCACTTTGTTCCACTTCTTCAAGTTACAACAACACGCATGTATCCTCTACAAGCCCGTAATCATCTCGCTATCATGTCTTTCTTCCAAAAAGTTCATCTCCAAGCCTAGGGTTTTTAGGGCAGATTCTCGGCCAAATCATGACCCACTGTTTGGAGTATTAATCTTGGCTTAGAATTTAGGTAAGGAGCTTAATCTTTGGAAAATAAGTTAACTTGTTCTTCACTTGGCTATGGTTTTTTTTTTTGAAAATTGAAGGAGAAGGAAGAGGTAAGGGTTTGGAAGATGAAGAGATTTGTGAACAAAGTCTTGCAAAGCCTTGTATATATTGATGTATATAGCACAAGTGGAAGGGGACCCATGAACCCCACTTGTCCACTTGTCTCCCTTCACAAAATATCTTCCACACTTAGCCAAATAGAGAGAGAGAGGGATATTTCTGAATGCCTTATGAATTACAATTCGAGAGCCTTAAATAGGCCTCTATGAGAATCTCGTCCTAACAGGTGGACGGATATGAATTAAAGTAAAAAGTAAAAGAAAGGCTAAGTATTGCCTTCTGCTTTTTTGAAAGGGTGTCTCCTGCTTTACTGAAGGGGCAACCGTCTTTTTCTGCTTTAATATATGCTTTAACTGTTTACTTTCCGTCTTTATGTCCTTTTTCTGAAAGGACTGCTGTTTTTACTCAAGTAGGTACACTTTGGCGTATGCTTGTGCGATTCCTTGTGGGACCATCATGTCTCCGTTGTCTGTTTCACTTTGATTGGATGCTACTTCTTCGTCGTCTTCCAATCGTGCTAAGGCTTCTAAGAGCCTTCCTTGTTTCTGCCTTCGAAGCTGAGGTTTCTCCGGATGAAGATGGACTCCTCTTCTCTGGTTTTACCTTGAGTTTTTCCTTAAGCTTTGTTCTTCATCCTTTGATTCTGATGGTTTTGCTTAAATAACGGATTCTGTTTATTTCTTGTATATCAAACGACCAATTAATAATATATGAAATCTTCTTATTAAAAAAGAATTTGCATAACTTAATATGGTCTGGTAAACTTGAAATATGTTGCTCCTCTTGGAAACTGGCAAATTTATTTTGAAAGCTCGGGGCTATAACCTGTAGGTTTCCTCCGAAGATGTTCCACCATTCATAGAACCACCTAGGGATAACCTTTTCTTTGATACTTTCGGCATACTTTATGAGTATTTGGTCTGACATATAGAAAGTTGAACCATGCATCTTTATAGTCATGCCAATTATAGGTTTGGGGCCTATGGGTTCTGGATAATGGTATTTGGGTTTATAGATGATCTACGTACCAATTAAACGGACTTAATATCTTTTTAATGGTGAATTTAGAATATTCAATCCCATCTATTTTATCAAAGTATTTGTGTTCGACTTCAATGGAGTCGGTGTCTACCAAGATGAACTCATAGTATCTCCTGGTTTTCATGGCGTCTTGAGTATCTACGTACTGGTGGTCTGTGTAACAGGGTTTTAGCAGATCTTGTACCTTGAAGTTTTCATATTGTTTGTCCAATGCCATTATAGGCAAGGCTTGTGAAGCAATGAATTCCCATTTCTGAACGGGCGCTGGTGTTTCTTTTTTCGAAAGGACTGCTGGTTTAACTGCTTCGGAATAAGATTCCGGGGGAACCATTTTATAATTATCTCTGCTCTGGGCATGTTACACCCCGTATTTACAGGACATGTTTTAAGAACGTACGTAAGAATCCCAAATGTTAAGATTTGAGACTAGTAACAATTTATCGGAATTTTGGAATTGTCGGAAAACGTAATATTGTGACGAATGGGAGGGCGACACGTGTCACCCCCCCTTAAATGGTCTTGGATGAAATTACATGGGCAAAAGGGTGTCATTTGACCCTTGTTAGGAAGACAAGTCTTGCAAGTAGTAAAGCTTGATATATTTGACTTAGTCAATGGGACCACTAGCTTGATATTTAGAAGAACTTCATCCAAACCACACATATGTACAAATCTTGACCCTCCATGTTACTATATAAGTATACTAGTAGCAAGACAAGCTTCTATACTTAGCTAAATTTTCAAGAAAACTTGTTCTTGCCATGCAAGCTCTCGGGTTCATGAGTTTTAAAAGAAAAAAAAATTGTTTGTTGTTCTTTAAGCTCCACACTTTAAACCAAGGTTCATGAGGGTATTGTAAGGGTATCTCAATAGAAAGATCCCGGAAAATTAGCGTTTTAGTATTAGTCGCAAGGTGAAAACCTAGTTGCTTTTCTAGGTTTTGATTGGAAGATTTAAGGGAAGTGGTTTGTGATATTCTAAGGGTCTCAAGGGGCGGATTGAAGTGTCAAGAAGAGGCCCTAAGTTGCTAAGGAGCGACTTTGGATTTGAAGTTGGATTAAGACTCGTTGAGGTAACAATCTTGTTCTCTTAAAGTGTTACAAGATTATATATTGTTGTTAGCCTTACATTTTACTAGCATGAAGTATATGTGTTGAAGTTTTATAAGTGTTATGGATTGTTGTAGCCTAAAATCTGAAATGACATATTAGCCATTTGAAGTTGGATTACAATTTGGTCGTATTTAGAATAGTCGCATGTTACTTACTTGAAGATTATAGTAGTTATAATCGATTGCGACTTGATATCATGTTATGCTAACAACTTGGATTGAAAAAGGAAATTGGATAAGAATTGGTATTGTTGTATCCCAAGATTGCCGGATTTACACTTGTTGTTGTATTAGTTTGATATCAAATTGTGGGGCGAAATTTTACACGTCTAAGTAGACGTGTAATCCCCTATTGTTAATTTCATTGTTGGGCCTTAAATGTGGCGTGTTTGGTTATTGAATTCGGCCTTGAAAAAGGTGGCAAAGTATGTAGAAACAAAGGAGGTGTTGTCCGATTTTCCGTAGAATTTAGTGACTTAGCACTTAGAATATTATACGTTTGAAGTAAGAGGTTAATGGACGTATTGTGGCCATTATAGGTTGAAGTACTATTTATAGCGTATTCTACTTGAAGGATGGAATAGCTATCAAGGTGGAAGTACTTTGGAGCATTTTGCTACTTGTCGATAATCGTCGCGAGGTATGTGAACCTCTTCCTTCCTTTGGCATGATTCTATGTATGGAATATACATGTGGTATTATTTCATGTTTCCTTCTACTCTTAGAAGTTAAGAGGTATGTATGTGATTTACTCTATGTAAAGGTTATGTCAAAGTTATCCTAAGTCCTTACCGAGTCTTATGGGGGATGTTGGTAAGAGTCGTTAGGAGGTATTTTGGAGCCAAGTTGACTTGGCTAATTTATGGCACGAATGAGAATAAGTATCGAACAAGCCATTGCAGCGTTAATAAAGGAAAATGTAATGACAATTGGTAATATTAAAATGAGTAGAATTCTCCATCTGCATAGAAGCTAAGATAAGACAAAATTGTATTACATTTTCTAGATCATGGCTGCTTTAATAAGATCGTTATAAACAAGTATAACCTACTCACACACATAAGGCATATGTGCTTAACTTAAAGAATTTACGTTATGAAATTTTAAGAATGTGAACCTTAGACTCATAAAAGGTTGAGAGACTTTATTTTCAGGTAATGAAACTTGATTCTTAAAGGAAGAATTGACGTGATTTAAGGGAAGTAACTTGTTTTAAAAGGTGTGAGTTACTTGAGTTTTAAAAGTTAAGAAACTGGATTTCTAAAAGTTAAGAGACTGAAAGTATTTTGAAAGTTAAGATAATTGATTTGAAAGTATATAATACTTGGTTTTAAAAGTATAAGTCTCTTGGTTATAAAAGGAATGAGTTGTCTATAACCATAAAGGGTTATAACGGCTTTATGGGAAGTTGGTTATAACGGCTTTATGGAAGGTTAAGAGAATGGTTTTCTCTAATAAGGTAAACAAAGAAATAACTTGAAATAAGGAAGGGCAATTTGATTTTAAGGTATCACTTGCTTAAAGCTTTAAAGTAAGGGTCACTTGATTTAGAAGCCGAGAAATGTATTTCTAAAAGTATAGTGACTTATGTGACATGTACACAAGCCTTGATACTACGGGTGTTAGTATCTTGTGGTTTTATATGAAAAGGAATCTTTTGAAAAGAATGGAAGTACGTAGTACTTGGGGTTAAATTCCCGGATTTTTATATGAAACGAAAAGTGCCTTGAGTATATAAAAGTGAAAGTCTAAAGATTTAATGAACTTGCCTATGTTTGCTTGTGATAGCCTTGATTGCAAGTATTATATGTTTACTTTGCCGTGACTCTCAGTTGGAGGGCGGTGACTTATTAATGAATTTATTGGCGTCTGGCGTGTGGAGGATTCCACGGGTATGTTTCCATTGTAATTGATCTTGGCCATGCTTATACGATGATGGATTCTGGGGCATGCGACCAGGAGGCGGGTTAGATTTCCGGATGTGTTTTTATTACCCATGGCCATGCTTATACGATGAGGGATTCCGGGGCATGCGACCATGTTATATTTTACTCCATGGGCTAGCTCCCCATGAAGACCTGTACCGCGATGAGGATCGGGCGTGTTATATTATTATTCCATGGGCTAGCTCCCATGAAGACTGTACCAGCGATGAGGATTAGGGGGCACGTTATGGCCATGCTTATACGATGAGGGATTCCGGGGCATGCGGCCACGTTGTATATATATATATATATGTGTTGTATGTGTGTACGCCGACAGTGAGGTAGGATGCCACGGGCGCGTCACATGGTTATATGTTACCCTTACGACTGTCGGCAGTGATGGGGGATTCCACGGGCAGGGGGTATAGATATATATATATATGTGTTGTATGTGTATGCAGAAGCGGTGAGGTAGGATGCCAGGCGCGTCACATGGTTATATGTTACCACTGGCCCATCGGCGGTGATGGGGATTCCAGGCGGGGTATAGATATATATATGTGTTGTATGTGTGTGCGAGCGGTGAGGTAGGATGCCACGGGCGCGTTACATGGTTATGTTATTCACTTATACCAAGCGATGATGGGATTCACGACACGCTTTGATATTTGAGGGCTCGTGTCGGTAGCCCTGTGTGACTATTGTTCATGTGTTGAAATAGTCTTTAAAAAGGTAAAACTGACTTTCAGTACTTTCATTTTGGTAAGGCACAGTGTACTGTTATTTTGGTTATCATACATGTCTCGACTTTTTATGAAGCTATGATTTCATTCTGATATTTTGATTTCACATACTTGGTAAATATTTCGTACTGACCTCCTTCGGGGGGCTGCGTTCATGCCGCAGGTTGAGGTACATAGGTTGTTGATCCACACTCTTGGGTCACTGTTCAGTTCTTGGAAAGCTCCATTTCTCCGGAGGCTTTATCTTTTGGTACGTTTCCCCTGAGGTGGTAGATTCATGTATATTCAGGGGTATGGCGGGGCCCTGTCCCGCCACAGTTGTTATGTTAAAACTCTTAGAGGTCTGTAGTCACATATTGTGGGTCAGTTTGTAAAGGAAAGGAGGTAACTGCTTCGTGTATGTATTTACTTATCCAGAGAGGTAGCCTTATCGGCTAACCTATTGATTTTATCTTTGTTGATTTATTTTATAAGTTTCATGTATGTTCCGCTGATTATCTCTGATGTATACCTGTAAGGGTGCCCAGGTAGGGCACCAGTCGCGGGCCCGGGGTCGGGTCGTGACAGGGCAGCTGCTAGAGTAGCTTTGAATGGCTGAGTCTGTGCTTTTTCCTTTGCTTTCGGTCTTTCAGGAAGAACCGGTATGATGGGGAGATCCCCAAGAACTTTAAATTTATTTTGACCACTGGGTTTATGGAGAATAGGTCTGGATGATGTTTCTGGGGAAAAGGGTTGTTTCATCTTTTCTTCTGGCTTATTTTGGAACAATGGTCTCATCGGGCGTAAGCCCGGAAAGCCCGGTCTCATTTTTTCCCTGCAAGAATTCCCTTGTTAAGAAGTCCGGCAAAGAATTATCTTCTCCTTTTATAAAATCGATTTTGAAATCAAAACTTGATAATAAGGCTTGCCATCTGGCATAAATCTGTTTTGAAACTAAATTTTTTACATCTTTCTGTAAAATGTCTTTGGCTGATTTACAGTCTACTCTTAGTAAAAATTCTTTGTTTACCAAATCATCTTGAAATTTAGTGATACATAGCACTATTGATAAAATTTCTTTTTTAACAGTACTATAATTCTTTTGAGCCTGATTCCAGACTCCTGATGTGAATCTTACTAATTGCTCAGTAGATTCGGATGATATTTTCTGTTTAAGAATGCCACCATAACCTACATCGGAGGCATCTGTTTCAACTATCATAAAAGCATCCGGATTTGGGATACCTAGGCATGGGAATTTCTGGACTATCTCCTTCACCTGTCTAACGGCCTTGGTTTGGTCGTCTGGCCAAGGAACTGGGGTTTTCTTCAACCTTTTATATAGTGGTTCACAGATTTGTCTGATCTTAGGAATAAAATCTGCTACATAATTCAAGCTTCCTAAGAACCTTTGGAGTTGAGTTTTATCTATAATTTCGTCGGGAAATTTGGTTGAGAACGCAATAACTCTACAAATTGGTTTATAGGTACCTTGGTAAAGGTCATGACCTAAGAATCTGATCGCTGTTTGAAAAAGTTTTACTTTCTTAGCTCTTACTGCTAGACCACTGTTTTTAACTGTTTTAACAAAAATGTTTAGGTGTTTATGGTGTTGGTCTATATTATCTGGGAATACCAGAATATCATCAATATAGACAATTAGGAATTGACTATAAGGGTTGAAGATATCGTTCATGATATTTTGGAATTCTGATGGGGCATTTTTATGCCCAAATGGCATTACATTCCATTCATATTGTCCAAAGGGGACATTGAAGGTTGTTTTATATTTATCCTTTTCTTCGATTTGAATCTGCCAGAATCCTGACTTCATATCGAATTTGTTGTAGATGTTAGCTTTATAAGTTCTTTTTAATAAATCTCTTTTATTCGGAATAGGGTATCTAATCCATTTTAATACTTGGTTAAGAGGTTTATAATTAATGACGAGCCTCGGGGATCCTCTTTCTTTTTCAGCATTCTTATTAACATAGAAGGCTGAACAACTCCATTGGGATTTGGAGGGCCTAATTATCTTCTTTTGTAGAAGGTCATTAATTTCTTCTTTACAATGTTCCATGAGTTCGTGGCTCATTTGGATTGGTCTGGCTTTAGTGGGTATGTCCTTTTCACTAAAGTCATCCGAGTAAGGCAGGCTTACTATATGTTTCTTTATTTTCCAGAAGGCGTTTGGTAGTTCCGAACAAACCTCCTTCTCTATAGAATCCTGTAAGACTTTTATCTTATTGACTACCTCCGGGGTTTTTAAAGTGGATTATATCCTTTTAATTTTAATATCGTCTTTTAAGTAATTAACCTGATTGGTTAATAGTTGTATCCTAAAGACTGTTTTTTGTTTGACGTGATCACTATGATCTGCTGACAATGGGTTCAAGTATGGGAATACAAGGTCTTTTTCCATTGAAGTAGTATAAATACCGTCTAATTTTGCGGTATATGGTTTTATCTGTGTTAGGAAGGGGATTCCTAATATGATTTCTTCAGTTATGTTTCTTGTAATGATAAAGTCGTTGGTAAAACAAACTCCATTATTACAAACATGGGCTTTAGAAAGCTTATAATTAATTTTTATACTATCTCCTGTAGCTGAGTACAATTTATGAGTACTTTTGTTTAAGTACTTGGTAGGAATTAATCATTCGCAGATACAATTTTGATCTGCTCCTGAGTCTAGCAATGCTATTTTTTCTAGGATAAATTTTTTGTTTATTATTATTTTAATAGGGACATGGTAGCTTAAAGCTTTGGCCCTAGAGATTAATTTTAAACCTGAATCTGAGTTATCTTCCTTCTCTTCTTCTTCGGGATCATTTATGTTTATCCCTTTTGAAGTAGATGGTGCAAGGGGATCCTTTATAGAGTCCATTTCTCTTAGTAAACTGTTCGCGAATGCTTCAGTTTCTAAAGAATTAAGTCTTTCTTTAACTTGGATAATTTTTTCTTTTAAGAGTGATACTTCTCCTTGCAAATCTTGCATGGTAGTATCTGTCTTGGATTCTTTGAACTTATTAAAAACTCTTTTCATATCAAAAGACTCGATTATCTTTTTCTCTTTTTTCTGGTTAATGACTAGTTTTTTAAGTTATGTTAAGTATTTTCTTTTAACATCATCGTCATCAATGTGATCGATCATATCAAAGAAAAATTCTTGGTTGTTACTCGAGATAACACTAATTGTTTGTTTTGTACAAGTGCAGATTTTCCCCGTACATTCGCAGTCGAAGCTGGAAGTGGAGCTATATGAACTGTACTCTAGATCTAGTGAACAATCATCGCTGTAATAGTCTTCTGAAGTTTCTTCAGAGCTATCACTAGATTGTTCTTTATCTAGAATTGTATAAAGTTTTTCCTTTATATCAGAATCAATAGCTAACAGATTAATCTTATCCTTCTTTTTATTAGGTTCTTTGCAATTATTGGCCATGTGGCCTGCTTTCCCACAATTCCAACATTTACCCTTCTTTTTGGTGTTTTTGTTGGTATTCTTTCTCCTATAGTTCTTTTTAGGAGTATAATTCTTTTTATAAGCTTTGGGGCGAGATATGTTATGCCTTTTTTTCATTCTTTTGATGTTTTTTTACGGAGCAGATATCTTGACATATCCGAAGTCTTCGCAAAAACTTCCTAATTCTCCTTTGGTGGATTTTTGTATTTGATTATTAAGTTTTATTGTGTTACACAATTCTAATCCTGTTAAATTAATAAAGCTGACTGTCACGACCCGACCTCGGGCCCGCGACTGGTGCCTTACCCCGGGCACCCTAGTGATACTACATCAGAGAAAGTCAGCGAAAATAAAAACTTAAACAGGAAACAAGATACAACATAAGAAAATAGGCTAACCAAAACGGTCACCTTCATGTATATACATACAACCGAACGATTCTGATCCTTTACAAACCACCGCCCACAGCGATCTTACTGCACCTCTAAGATTTTTACAACAACTATGACGGGACAGGGCCCCGCCATACCCCTAAATGTATAAAAACTTACAAACTCGGGGAAAACATACCAAAAGATAAGCCTCCGGAGAAACGGAGCTTCCCAATACGCTGAACTGTGATCCTAAGAACGAGGATCAACAACCGATGTGCCTCTACCTGCGGCATGAACGCAGCCCCCCGAAGGAGGTCGATCTGGCAACAGTATGTGGCGAAAATCAGAACGAAATCATAACAGTCTAAATAAAACAGGAGACATGTAGGATAATCAAACTACAGTTCACAACATAAAAGCAGTCATGTCAAAGCAGGGACTCACGCCCTCAAAGTCATCACTCAAATATAACCAAGGGTCTCACGCCCACAATATCAATCATTCCCGCATCGCCACGTACCCGAATTCTCCATCGGTGTAGACATGTCCAGATGCAATAACGATATCTGGGTAAACCCCGCGCGCTACATGCCCCCGAATTCTTCATCTGCGCATGTCCATGTAACAACAATAACAATATATCGGGTAATCAACCTCGCGCATGGCCACATGCCCCCGGAATTCTTCATCGGTGCAGACATGACCATGTAACAACAATAACAATATACCGGGTGATTAACCCGCCGCATGGCCGCATGCCCCTGGAATTCTTCATCGGTGCAGACATGTCCATGTAACAACGATAACAATATACCGGGTGATTAACGCCGCGTGGCGCATTCCCTAATTCTTCATCTGCGCATATGTCCATGTAACAACAATAACAATATACCGCCCTCGAGAGACGCGGTAGCATAGGAATACAACTTTTACACAACAAGGATATCACAAGCAAGCACAAGCAAATTACCATACTTCAATTCTCTTACAAATATACATTCTTTCACAAGAAGTCACCTGATACCAACACTCGTAGTATCCAAAACAGAGTAACTATTATTTTAAGTAAACCAAAATAATTTCCCTTTTTAAAGACAAGTAACAACCTTCTTTTCCAAAAGTTCAAGTTTGCCTAATTTCAAATACTCAAGTCTCTTATTTTCGAAAGGTTTCGTAGTTCATAGTCTTAATCACTTAATAACATAATTCTCTTTTAAAACAATTTGAGTAACATATGCCTTATGTGTGAGTAGGTTATTCTTGTTTATAACAATCTTATTAAAGCAGTCATGATCTAGAAAATGTAATACAATTTTGTCTTATCTTAGCTTCTATGCTGATGGAGGTTTCTACTGGTTTTAATAATAATTAATTAGTCAATACATTTTCCTTTATTAACACTGCAGTGGTTTGTTCGATACTTGTTCTCATTTCCGAAATCAATATAACATTATTCCTTTTAAAACCCAATTACCCATTTCTCATTAAAGCGGTTTCACAACTTTTTAACACAACCCAAGTCCTTATTATTTCACATCAAGTCTTTTATCTTTTAAAAACCACAAACCATTTCTTTGCCCACATAAAGTTGTTATAACAAACTTCCCATAAAGCCGTTATAACACTTTATGTTTTAAATCAACCAAATTCATTTAACACATGTACGTCTACCGTACTACATAGTTCACAACATATCATGCTAGAAAAGATAGGAAGAGGTTCACATACCTCGCGACGATTATCGACAATTAGCAAAATGCTCCAAGTACTACAACCTTGCTAGCCTTTTCCACCCTTCAAGTAGAATACGCTACTCGTAGTACTTCCACCTATAATGGCCATAAAACGCCTATTAACTTCTAGTTCTCTTCGTAGAATATTTCTACGGAAAATTCGGCAGCACCTCCCCCCCCGCTATCACATAAATCTCCTCCCCTATCAAGGCGCTACGTGCCAACAACTCCTGGGGATTACACGCCTAACCTGACGTGTTCAATTCTACTTCACAGAATACTACAAGTCTCAGAATACAGTCCTATGTAATTACAGTTCAATTTTCTTCTTTAATATCCATTATATATATAGTATACTCAACTATACATTACTACAACATGTAATTTCCAATTACAATAGGGGGATAAATATCATTACCTCGATAAGCCCAAAATTATCCAAGATTATATGTCGATCCTGAGCAACGTTTAGCTCCTAATCTGTATGCTCCAAACCGCTCCAAGCAACCCTTAGAAGTTTCTAATAACTTCTCTTTAAGAACCTACCCTAAACAAGTGAAGAACACTAAGGTTCTTGTCCTCACAACACTCGGCCAAGGTGAGGCTTTAGGGGCTAGGGTGTGAAATCTTTTCTAACTTTTGGTTAACAATCTTCCTAATACACTAAGGAAGAACACTTAAGACTTTAAGAATTTTTGGACAAAGTTTGGTTAAGGGAGAGGGGTGTTTCGGACGAAGGCTTTCAAGGAAGGAGGAGGGGAAGTTTGGACGAGAACTTCAACTAAAGGGGGAGAGGGATTTTGAGACTTGGAAATTGTTCAAGTGATGAAGAAGTCTTGCTATCAAGGGGGGTATTTATAGAACCACCAAGGGCCAAGATTAAAACAAATGGAGGGTGAAGATTTGGATCCATGTGAAGAATGAGGTCTTCCAACCAAGTGTCCACCACAATGTTGGGACATATGTCCACCACAACCTTGGGACGTATGTCCCCCACAACAATGAGCCATGTGGCCTTCCACTAGCACCAAAAAACGTCCACTACCTACTCCCACTCACCCAAAGAAATATCTTCCAAGACTTGACCATTTGACTTGTCCATGTCACGACCCGAACCCGGGCCCGTGACTGGTGCCTTACCCGGGCACCCAAGTAGACATACATCAAAGTAACCAGCGGAAAATAAAACAAGACATGAAACAATATGAAGTGAGAAACAGTTTATCGGAGAAAAGTTGCCTTTCGGCATATATATATAAAAACTTGAACAGTTACATCCCTTTTACAAACCCTGCCCACAACAGTACTACAAACCTCTAAGATTTTTTTTCAACAACTATGACGGGACAGGGCCCCGCCATACCCCTGAATGTAAGTACCTACAATGACAGGGGACTATACCAAAGATAAGCCTCCGGAGAAATGGAGCTTCCCAAAACGCTGAGCTGTGATCCTATGGCGAGATCGACGATCGTGTACTACTCATGCGGCATGACGCAGCCCCGAAGGAGGTCGATAACAGTACCAAGTATGTGGCGAAAATATCAGAATGAAATCATAACAGTTTATAATAAAACAGGAGACATGTATGATAACAAACTACAGTTCACAACATAAAAGCAGTCATGTCAAGTCAGGGACTCACGCCCTCAAGTCATCCCTCATGCCCGTGGAACTCCTTCCTCACTGCCGGCAGTCTAGCTATAAATCGTATGATACGTATAACATGTCTCGGCCCATCCCATGGGACTCGAGGTGGAATCGTGTGGAATACATGTCTCGGCCCATCCCATGAGACTCGATAAAGAATCGTATGTAATACATGTCCCGGCCCATCCCATGGGACTCGGTAAAGAATCGTATGGAATACATGTCCCGGCCTATCCCATGGGACTCGGTAAAGAATCGTATGGAATACATGTCCCGACCCATCCCATGGGACTCGGTAAAGAATCGTATGGAATACATGTCCCGACCCATCCCATGGGACTCGGTAAAGAATCGTCCATAACATTTAAACCCTCTTTTAAGACAGATTAAGACAATACCATGCCTTCTTTTTAAACCAACACATTTTCCCTTTTTAAAGTCAAGTAACAACATTCTTTTCCAAAAGTTCAAGTTGCATATTTTTAAATACTTAAGTCTCTTATTTTCGAAAGATTTCATAGTTCATAGTCCTAATCACTTAACAACGTAATTCCTTCTTTTAACAAAATTGAGTAACATATATCTTCTGTGTGAGTAGTTTATTCTTGTTTATAACAATCTTATTAAAGCAGCCATGATCTAGGAAATGTAATACAATTTTGTCTTATCTTAGCTTCTATGCAGATGGAGGTTTCTACTGGTTTTAATATAATTAATTATTTGTCAATACATTTTCCTTATTAACGCTGCAGTGGTTTGTTCGATACTTATTCTCATTTCCGAAATCAATATAACTTATTAGTTAAAAACCAAGTACTCATTACTCACGAATGAGGCTTCACAACTTTTTAATAAAATTCATATCAAGCCAATTAAGTCGAGTCTCTTATTTTCTTAAAATCAACAACCCATTTCTTACCTACATAAAGTTGTTATAACAAACTTCCCATAAAGCTGTTATAACACTTTATGTTTTAAACCAATCCAATTCATTTAGCACACGTACGTCTACCGTACTACATAGTTTACAAACATCATGCTAGAAAGGATAGGAAGAGGTTCACATACCTCGCGACGATTATCGACAAATAGCAAAACGCTCCACCGTACTATAACCCTGCTAGCCTTGTCCACCCTTCGAGTAGAACACGCTACTCGCAGAACTTCAACCTATAATGGCCATATACGTCTATCAACGTCTATACTACTCTGTAGAACATTCTAAGCAGAATGTTCTCTATTCTATGGAAATTTGGGCAGCATTTCCCTACCCGTCAACTACACAAGTCTACTGTAAATACAGTCCTATGTAAGTACAATTCAATTCTCTTCCTTTATACCATCCTTCTATATATCTTATACTCATTTCTATACTACTACAGTATGTAATTTCCAATTACAATAGAAGGACAAGATATTTACCTCGACAAGCCCAAAATTATCCAAGATATATGTCGATCCTGAGCAAGGTTTAGCTCCTATTCTGCACGCTCTGATAGCTCCAAGAAACCCTTAGAAGTTTCTAAACAACTTCTACTTAATACTTCAACCCACTATGAAGATTTCCCTAGGGTTTCGTTTTGTGACTAATGGATATAAAGTAGTATTTCCGGGCTTTTAGTATAGAGGTAACTTTGGAATACTACCAGGTATTTGGCTAAGGTATTTTGGAATAGTAACTATACTTGGAGAATATTTTTCTACCAAGGGGGGGGGGGGGGGGGGGCGTTTGGACCAAAAAACAAGGTAGGGGGGGAGGGTGTGTGTTTCGGCGAGAACCCCAGGAGGGGAGGTGTTTGGATGAAAGCTATCAGAGGGGAAGGAGTTTTGAGACTTGGAAAATGTTTAGTGGATGAAGAATTCTTGCAACTTAGGGGGGGTATTTATAGAACCACCAAGGGCCAAGATTAAAACAAATGGATGGTGTATATTTGGATCCATGTGAAGGATGAGGTCTTCCAACCAAGTGTCCACCACAATGTTGGGACATATGTCCACCACAACCTTGGGACATATGTCCCCCACAACAAAGAGCCATGTGGCCTTCCACTAGGCACAAAAACGCCCACAAGGCCTTCCCTACCTACCCCCACTCACCCAAAGAAATATCTTGCAAGACTTGACCATTTTACATTTTCCACTTTGCCAACATTTTCGTCAACCCATGCCAACTAAGGGTGACACATGTCGCCTCCTATTGGTCCAAAATATTTCGCCTCTCGGAAAAATCCGTGTCGGTTAAAATATTAAAAACGTAGAATTTCCTTCACAAGGTTCGGAATCTTTTCCGTCGAAAGTTCACAATTTCATCCTTAACCTAATTAGGGCTTGAATATTCGTACGTACGTCCTCGCATACGTACTCTGGAAATACGGGGTATAACATTCTCCCCTCCTTAGAAACATTCGTCCCGAATGTTCCTTCTCAAGACGGATAACGATAAAGTTCCTCATAGCTTAACCAGTTTGCAAATGCCACACATGGCCACAGAATAACACACGCGTAAATACTTACATCTAAGTCCACGAGGAATCACCTCTAACATCACAAAAGCTCCCACCCAAGTCTAAAAGATACTCCCTTCGCATCTTTACTTCCCATAAGAAATGATCACTTCAATTCTCTTAACCCATGCTCGCTTCTTCAAGAAGACCCACCGTCAACCTGAACTCCAAGTGTCGACGCCGACTATCCGCACGACAGTTGTTGACTCTGAGCTGCCAATAACCTCTTCTGGATAAGCTCCACCTTATCCACATCCTGCTGGATCAAGTATGGACCAACTATCTGAACCTTACCAACATCGAACCAATTGACCGGCAACCTACACTACCGCCCATACAAGGCTTCATAAGGTGACATCCGAATACTAAAATGGTAGCTATAGTGATACTCACTCAACAAGAGGCACATAATCCTCGCTGCCACCCCTGAAATCAAAAACACTGGCCCGAGGGTGAATGCAATACTGAGACTCACCTGAGTTCCTAACCCCGCCTGGTAAAACCTCCAGAAAAAGAAATAGCCATAACTGGGCTCCGCTGCCCGTCATAAGGTAAAAAGTAGGAACCCCGTGCAGCCTTACAACCTTCCTGATATATAACATCTCGCATAACCCTCCGCCGAGTAAACTGTCCTGACTGAAAGACAAGATGGGCTGACCTCATCGACCCAGCTATTGGTCGAACGCATCCACGAACTCGTACAACGGTCATCTAAACTTGGGCCTAGCGCCCTCGTGACCCTACCACCTGGAGGGACCACCCCGAACTAACCCCACCACATAACAGGCCGCGGGTTGACCCGCGATCGGTCCTCAACCCGACCCGCTATCGCGCCAAACCCTTATTCCCCCGATCCGGAACAATCTCACTAATCAAGTCACGAAAACCTAGTGGTCTCCTTATGTTATACCCCGTAGTTGCAGGGTATGTATGTGAGGACGTACGTACGAGAGTACGGCAGAAATTTTGAAAAGAAAGAAAGATGTGAGTTTTCGACGGAAAAGTTTCCGGTTATTTGTGAAGAAAAAGGTTCGTTAATGGGAATTGGATTCCCAGATTTGGTATTTGGACTTCATAGATTATATTAGAATTTTGAGATTTTATTTTCGGAAATGGTCACGTGGGCCCACGGAGAAATTTACTGGTTTTGTGGGCCGCTTTGTTTTGAGATTTCGGTATTTTGGATATTTTCTAAGACGAAATATTCAGGCGAATCGAGCGACACGTGTCACCCCACGTGGCACCCTGGCCGAATTTACCTTTGTGCACAACACCCGATTAAGTCGTTTTCGACAAACGTTTTGCATAACTTGCGAGGAAAATTCCGACTATGTCGTTTGTATTTTTGCGGATTTTTAGGCGACGGAACATCTTTGGGCCAACGAGAGGTGACACTTGTCACCTCAGTGACGATTTGGGTAAGCGGGGACGTCTTCCTCCCTTGTTTGTGCCTTGTTTTGGCCTTGTTTGGTGCATTGTTTTTTGGAGTGTTTTGTGGAGTAGGGTTTAGGGTGCACTTGGCTTGATCTTTGCCTTACACTTGCCTTTCACATGTCTTGTTCTTTGCCATTGGTTGGCCTTTGGTTTCTATAAATACCCCTTATGTTGATGAACTCTTCATCCACAAATGAAACCTTCCAAGCCTAAAATCCCTCCTCTCTAGTGTTGAGTTCGTCCAACTCATCCCCCTCTTTTGAGAGTCTTGGCGAGGCCTCCTCCTCCCCTTTGTGGTGCCTTGGCCAGTGGTACCCCTAGCCTAGTTGTTTTCGTATAATACCCTTGTTGTGGTATAAAAATACTCCTAGTATTGTTATAATGCCCAAAATACCTTAGCCTTGTACCTTGTAGTATTCCAAAGATACCTCTTTACGTAGAGTCCTAAATACTACCTTTTGTCCTTTTAGTCTCAAACCGAAACCAAGGAAATCTTCATAGTTGGTTGAAGTATTTGAGTAGAAGTTGGTTAGAACTTCTAAGGGTTGTTTGGAGTGGTTTGGGCGCATGAGTGGAGCTAAACCTTGCTCGTGATCGACATTATAACTTGGTTAATTTTGGGCTTATCGAGGTAATTATCTTGTCCTCTATTGTAATTGGAAATTACATGTTTGTTAGAATATATAGTTGAAGTATACTATATATGGAACTATACTTAGTATTCGCAATGTCTTTTGACTTAAGCTCAAGAATAAAGAATCGAATCAGTATTTACATAGGGTGTATTGCAAAGAGACTTGTGTAGAATTGTACACGTCCTGTTAGACGTGTAAACCCCACTGGTTGGCTTGGTAGCCGCCTCGATAGAGGAGGAGATTTCTGCTGTTGCGGGGAGAGTCTTTGCCGAATTTTCTATAGAAAGATAGAAACTTGTGTTTTGGGGTTAATAGACGTTTGTGACCTTTATAGGTGAAAGTACTGAGAGTAGCGTATTCTACTCGAGGAGTGGAAAGGGCTAGCGTTGTAGTACTTGGAGCATTTTGCTTATTGTCGATAAATCGTCGCGAGGTATGTGAACCTCTTCCTATCTTTTCTAGCATGATTGTTGTGAACTATGTAGTACGGTAGACGTCATGTGCTAAGTGATTTGGTTGGTTTAAAACATAGGGTGTTATAATAGCTTTATGGGAAGTTAGTTATAACGACCTTATGTAAGTGAAAATGGTTTCTTGATGTTAGAAGTTAAGAGACTTGATCTTATAAGATAAGAGACTTAACTTATTTGTTTTAATGTGGATGTTTGTGTGAAACCTCATTCGTGAGTAATGAGTACTTGGTTTTAAAGGGATAATGTTTCTTGATTTCGAATCGAATGTGTATCGACAGGACCATGCGGCGTTAATAAAGGAAAATGTATTGAATAATGATGTGTTGTATTAAAACCGTAGAAACCTCCATCTGCATGAAGCTAAGATGAGACAAAATGATATTACATTTTCTAGATCATGGTCATTGTAATAAGATCGTTATAAACAAGAATAAACTACTCACATATATGACATATGTTACTCAATTGTTCTAAAAGGAATCAAGTGATTAAGTTTGGGAACTATGAAACCATTTGAAAATGAGAAGCTTGAGTAATTGAAACTAGGCAAACCGAACTTAGGAAAAGAATGTTGTTACTTGATTTTGAAAAGGAAGGTGGGTTGGTCATTCTAATACTACGTATCGGGTGACTTTTATAAAAGTAATGGATCTCTTTTAAAAGAACTTAACGTATGTAGTACTTTGGGGTTAAAAACCTGGACCTTGGCATAAAATGAAAGTACTTTGAGTTGTGTGAAACTTGCCTATGCTTGTTGTTGTGAAACTTGCCTATGCTTGTTGTTGTGAAACTTGCCTATGCTTGTTCTTTGTGAAACTTGCCTATGCTTGTGATGATAGCCTTTGTTGTGCAAGTGTGGTATTTACGTATTCTGGCGTCTCGATAGAGGCGGTCGACTTGTTGAACTTACTTGGGCGTCTTTGGCGGTGATGGAGAATTCCGGGTATGTTTCCATTTTGATTATCGTCTTGTTGTTGATGTCACATGGACATGTCTACACCGTCTGGAATTAGGGGCACGCGGCCACGCGGTCGGGTTGATTACGATATATTGTTATTGTGGTTACATGGACATGTCTACACCGAGGTAGAATTCGGGGCATGTGGCCGTGCGGCGTGGTTGATCACCCAAGATATTATTGTTGATGTCACATGGACGTGTTCACTGCAGGTAGAATTCGGGCACGTGGCCATGGGGCATTGGTATTATTGTTGCATCATGGACATGTCTGCCGATCAGCACTCGGGGCACGCGCCGTGATGCGAACATGATTGATGTTGTGGGCGTGAGACCCATAGTTATATTTGAGTGATGACTTGAGGCGTGAGTCCTCATCGATATGATCGCTTTTATGTTGTGATCGTAGTTTGGTTATCATACATGTCTCGCCTTATTATAGACTAGTATGATTTCATTACTGATATTTTCTGATTTCACATACTTGGTACTGTTATCGACCTCCTTGGGCTGCGTTCATCCGCAGTAGAGGTACATCGATCGTGGATCCGCCTTAGGATCACAGATTCAACAGATTGGGAAGCTCCGTTTCTTGAGGCTTATCTTTGGTATGTGTTCCCTGAGTTGTAGGTTCTTGTACATTGTGGTATGGCGGGGCCCTGTCCGTCATAGTCGTTGTAAATCTTAAGTGCATAAATCTTGTTGTGGGCGGGGTTGTAAAGATTAAAGCTGTCGTGTTTTATGTATATCTTGAAAACCGTTTTGGTTGCTTTATTTATTATTATATCTCTTGTTTCATGACTCATGTTTTATTTTCCATTGGTTTTCTCGATGTTGTATCACTAGGGTGCCGGTAAGGCACGATGCGGGCGGGCGAGTCGTTACAAAAGTGGTATCGAAGCGATTAATCCTCGGAAAGTGTCTACGCATCGTGTCTAGTAAGTCTTGATTATCGATGTGTTGTGCACCACATCTATAATCGTGAGGCTGCAGGACATTTAGGATTCGTTTCCATTCTTCTCATTACGAGATCGTGCCTTAGAGTATGTTGTAAGTTGGACCCCTCGACGTATCTCGTTTTTACGCTTATGCCTCGCGCAAGGCAACCAGAGCCCGGAGAGGGCAAAGGCGTGGTGCCGCTAGTGAGATCTGAGAGAGAGTACGAGCGCGAGCCCGCATGCGAGTTGTGCTTGACGGCGGGTTTTGTGACGCCGCCACCCAGCGAGAGGTTAGAGCGCGGCAATAGGCTGCCGAGACCGCGATACTGATCCTCAGTCCCGATGCAGAGGCGGAGGAGATGGGTTACAAGAGATGGCCCGATTCTTGGCGGTCATGGCGAGATATGAGGATAGGATCTGGCGGATTCGATTCGATGCACGATGGTTCACCCCGGCGAGATAGTTTGAGGCTACGGGACTTTACGAGTTAGCCCGCGAGTTTTATGGGTCGAGGCTCGAGGATGATCCGAGGAGTTCATCCGGCGATTCTGACGGATCATCACGGGTGATCAAGGCTTGAGACCGAAGTCGTGACCTTTGGTTCGCATCGGCCGCGTGATACCGCAATCGATTGGTTTGATTCATGGGAGCTTTCGGGAGAGCATGCACTCAGCAGTATGGGATGAGTTTTCGGCTTTCTCACGCACTTGCCTCCGCAGATGAGGAGGGCACGGCGTAAAGATTTATGATCTTTGAGAGAGAGGGCATACAGCTCGAGAGTACAACGTGGAGTTTGACTCGTTGGCTCGGTATGTCCCGCTTTAGTGGCAACCATGGAGGATAGAGTGCACCGCCACGCCACGGATTAGATGATTACTAGAGGCTTGTTCGTGTAGCTCTTCACCGCATGGACATTGCCGCATGCGAGCTCATGCACTAGGATGTGAGGTACGGAGAGGTCGACGGAATGACCTGGATCAGCAGAAGAGGGCCAGGACATCAGGGTCTTTTGGCGACTTTCGAGGCGGACCGCCTCAGCAGCAGACTAGTTTTGTACCGCGCATGCAGTGGTCCTCCGTCTTGAGAGCATGTCGTGGCTCGAGGTTCGTGTTTCGAGGAAGTAAGGGTGTTGGCGGATCACGGTCACCCCTACCTCGGTGTGGTCGATGTGGTAGACGCATTTCGGGAAGTGTCGTGGTGCCAGGAGCTTGTTATTTTGCGGCCAGCGGGGCCATTTGCGGAACCGTCCGACCAAGGGTAGCACGGATGTTACGACTCACCTACGGATCGATGGTGGTTCATCGCGCCTACGATTATCGCCTGCAGGCGTGCCTATGATTAGAGTGGAGCGGTAGCTTCAGGTTTATCCTTAACCCTCTAGAGTTTTGGAATGCTTGTTATGATTGTCTCATTATTGTGTGCTATGTACGAATAAGCGTTGTGTTAATTGTGAGTTTGAAAACATGTTTAGTTGGGAGGTTACGTATGGGGCATGGTAAGTGTGAACCTTAGACTATGTCACGATCGAGACCTTAGTGGTAAGGTCGTCTTGAGATTAAAGATTTATTTTATGTTTGACCCTTATCAGAGTAGTGGTATACGTGGGATTTATTTGTGTGATAAGTCCGTGGGTAGTGTGAGATGGTAATGGTAGCTTTCATGATGTGAATTAGTAAGATTGTTCCGAATCGGGGAACAAGAGTTTGCGGTTGGGGTCGGGTTGAGGACCATTTGCGGGTCAACCGTAACCGGTTTGGGGTGGGGTCAGTTCTGGATGGTCCCGCCAGTGGTAGGGTCACGAGGATGCTAGGCCCAAGTTTGTATGATCATCGTATGAGTTCGTGGACGCGTTCGACGAGCGGTTCGTAAAGGCCGGAATGGCCTTAAGGAAGTTTGAGGTTAGTAAGATGACCAAGTTTGGAGGTAGTGACTCGGAGATTTTCGAACGGAAGTAATGGTCAAGTATGGTACGTCTTGGGAGAGTTCAAGCGTTCGAGAAGGGCACGACGAGTTAGGAAAGAAGAGGGCGATGTTATTTCGCGGTATGTGGCATGGCAACTTGTTAGAGGAACTTTATCGTTATTCGACTTGAAAGGAACATTCGGACGAATGTTTCTAAGAGGAGAATGTTATACCCGTAGTTGCGGGGTATGTATGTGAGGACGTGCGTGCGAGTCTGCAGAAATTTTGAAAAGAAAGAAAGATGTGAGTTTTCACTGAAAAAAGTTTCCTGTTATTTGTGAAGAAAAGGTTCGTTAATGGGAATTGGATTCCCAGTTTGGTATTTGGACTTCATAGATTATATTAGAATTTTGAGATTTTATTTTCTGAAATGGTCACGGGGCCACGGAGAAATTCTGTTTTGTGGGCCCGCTTTGTTTTTGAGATTTCCGGTATTTTGGATATTTTCTAAGACGAAATATTCAGGCGAATCGGGCGACACGTGTCACCCCGTGGCACCCTTGGCGAATTTACCTTTGTGCACAACACACCGACAGAGTCGTTTTTCGACGAAACGTTTTGCATAACTTGCGAGGAAAATTCCGACTATGTCGCTTTGTATTTTGCGGATTTTTCCGAGCGTGGAACATCTTTGGGCCAACGAGAGGGTGACACTTGTCACCCTCAGTGACGGTTTGGGTAAGCGAGGGGGCGTCTTCCTTGTTTTGTGCCTTGTTTTGGCCTTGTTTGGTGCATTGTTTTGTGGAGTGTTTTGTGGAGTAGGGTTTAGGGTGCACTTGGCTTGATCTTGGCCTTACACTTGCCTTGCACGTGGCTTGATCTTGGCCATTGGTTGGCCTTTGGTTTTGCTATAAATACCCCTTATGTTGATGAACTCTTCATCCACAAACGAAACCTTCCAAGCCTAAAATCCCTCCCTCCTACAGTGTTGAGTTCGTCAACTCATCCCCTCTTTTGAGAGTCTTGGCCGAGGCCTCCTCCTCCCTTTGTGGTGCCTTGGCGTGGGTACCCACTGCTAGTTGTTTTCGTATAATACCCTTGTTGTGGTATAGAAATACTCCCTAGTATTGTTATAATGCCCAAAATACCTTAGCCTTGTACCTTGTAGTATTCCAAAGATACCTCTTTACGTAGAGTCCGGAAATACTACCTTTTGTCCTTTTAGTCTCAAACCAAACCCTAAGGAAATCTTCATAGTTGGTTGAAGTATTTGAGTAGAAGTTGGTTAGAACTTCTAAGGGTTGTTTGGAGTGGTTTGGGCGCACGAGTGGAGCTAAACCTTGCTCGGGATCGACATTATAACTTGGTTAATTTTGGGCTTATCGAGGTAATTATCTTGTCCTCTATTGTAATTGGAAATTACATGTTTGTTAGAATATATAGTTGAAGTATACTATATATGGAACTATACTTAGTATTCGCAATGTCTTTTGACTTAAGCTGAAGAATAAAGAAGCTGAATCGTATTTACATAGGTCTGTATTGCAGTAGACTTGTGTAGAATTGTACACGTCCGGTTAGACGTGTAAACCCCCCCCCCCCTGGTTGGGTTGGTCGCCGGCCTCGATAGAGAGGAGATTCTGTTGTTGCGGGGAGAGTCTTTACCAATTTTCTATAGAAAGATAGAAACTTGTGTTTTGGGGTTAATAGACGTTTGTGACCTTTATAGGTGAAAGTACTAAGAGTAGCGTATTCTACTTGAGGAGTGGAAAGGGCTAGCAAGGTTGTAGTACTTGGAGCATTTTGCTTATTGTCGATAAATCGTCGCGAGGTATGTGAACCTCTTCCTATCTTTTCTAGCATGATTGTTGTGAACTATGTAGTACGGTAGACGTACATATGCTAAGTGATTTGGTTGGTTTAAAACATAGGGTGTTATAATAGCTTTATGGGAAGTTAGTTATAACGACCTTATGTAAGTGAAAATGGTTTACTGATGTTAGAAGTTAAGAGACTTGATCTTATAAGATAAGAGACTTAACTTATTTGTTTTAATGTGGATGTTTGTGTGAAACCTCATTCGTGAGTAATGAGTACTTGGTTTTAAAGGGATAATGTTTTCTTGATTTGGGAATCGAATGTGTATCGACAGGACCAACTGCGGCGTTAATAAAGGAAAATGTATTGAATAATGATGTGTTGTATTAAAACCGGTAGAAACCTCCATCTGCATAGAAGCTAAGATGAGACAAAATGATATTACATTTTCTAGATCATGGTCTTTGTAATAAGATCGTTATAAACAAGAATAAACTACTCACATATATGACATATGTTACTCAATTGTTCTAAAAAGGAATCAAGTGATTAAGTTTGGGAACTATGAAACCATTTGAAAATGAGAAGCTTGAGTAATTGAAACTAGGCAAACCGGAACTTAGGAAAAGAATGTTGTTACTTGATTTTGAAAAGGAAGGTGGGTTGGTCATTCTAATACTACGAGTATCGGGTGACTTTTATAAAAGTAATGGATCTCTTTTAAAAGAACTTAACGTATGTAGTACTTTGGGGTTAAAAACCCGGACCTTGGCATAAAATGAAAGTACTTTGAGTTGTGTGAAACTTGCCTATGCTTGTTGTTGTGAAACTTGCCTATGCTTGTTGTTGTGAAACTTGCCTATGCTTGTTGCTGTGAAACTTGCCTATGCTTGTGATGATAGCCTTTGTTGTGCAAGTGTGGTATTTACGTATTCTGCGTCTCTCGATAGAGGCGGTCGACTTGTTGAGAACTTACTTGGACGTCTTTGTCGTCACGACCCGAACCCGGGCCCGTGACTGGTGCCTTACCCCGGGCACCCTAGTGATACAACATCAGAGAAAATCAGCGGAAATAAAAAACATGAACATGAATTAAGAGAAAAGATAAATAAACAGGCCAACCAAAACAGTTGCCTTCATCATATATACATAAATACCGACGGTTATCCTTTTACAAACCACGCCTGTGATTACTACAGACCTCTAAGATTTTTTACAACTATGACGGACGGGGCCGCCATACCACGAATGTATAAGAATCTGCTGACTGAGTAACATACAAAGATAAGCCTCGAAGGAACGGAGCTTCAATCGAAAGGTGATCCTAAGCGGGGATCGATAATGATGTACCTTTTACTGCGGCGTGAACGCACTTCGAAGGAGGTCGATCTGACAGTACAAGTATGTGAAAGCGTAAAAATCAGTAAATGAAATCATAATAGTCTATATAAAGCGGGAGACATGTATGATAACCAAACTACGATTCAACATAGAAGCGATCATGTCAAGTCGGGGACTCACGCCTCAAAGTCATCCTCGTACGTGGAACTTCTTCCTCACCGCGGATCTAGGTACAAATCATGTGATACGTATAACGTGTCTCGGCCCATCTTATGGACCCAATATAGAAAGCGTGTGGAATACATTCCGGATGAACGGTAGTCAATGAAATACATTCCGGATGAACCGTGAGTCAAGTGATATACATTCCCGAATGAGCCGTAATCAAGTGAAATACATTCGGATGACCGGTAATCAAGTGAAATACATTCGGATGACCCGTAATCAAGTGAAATACATTCGGATGACCGTAATCAAGTGAAATACATTCGGATGACCCGTGTCAAGTGAAATACATTCGGATGACCCAGTAGTCGAGTAGAACACGATCTTGCACAACAAGGCTATCACACGTAACATGGTCAAGTTTCATAACAACAAGCATAAGCAAGTTACACGACTCAAGGTACTTTCATTTTATGTCAAAGTCCGATTTTAACCTTAAAGTACTACGTCCGTTAAATTCCCTTTAAGATCCATTTCTTTTACAAAGGTCACCCGATACGTAGTATAAAATTTGAGTGACTAACATTGTTAAGTAAACCAAAATGCTTTCCTTTGTAAAATCAAGTAACAACCTTATTTTCCAAACGCTCAAGTTTGCCTAATTTCAATGCTCAAGTTTCTCATTTTAGAAAAAGGTTTCGTAGTTCATAGTTTTAAATCCTTTAAAACATAATTCTCCTTTAAACGTTTTGAGAAACCTATGTCTTATAAGTGAGTAGGTTATTCTTGTTTATAATCAATCTTATTAAGCGACCATGATCTAGGAAATGTCATTTTGTCTCATCTTAGCTTCTATGCGGATGGAAGTTTCTCTTGGTTTTAATAATACTAAATCTGTCCAAAACATTTCCTTTTATTAACGCTGCAGTGGTTTGTCGATACACATTCCGATTTAGAAATCGAAGAAACATTTTAAGCCGTTATACCTAACTTCCCATAAAGCTAGTATAACTCTTAAGTTTCAAAACCAAGTATTACTTCTTCTCTCAAAATGATTCAAAAATCTTTTGAAATACTTCAAGTTCTTTATTATCACATAGCCACCGGTTATAGTTCAAATCGATTTACCTCTTAAAAACCACAAGTACTTTCTTACCTACATAAAGTGTTATAACCAACTTCCCATAAAGCGTTATAACACTTTATGTTTCAAACCAATCAAATACATTAAACATATGTCGTCACCGTACTACATAGTTATACACATATCATGCTAGAACAAATAGGAAGAGGTTCACATACCTCGCGACGATTATCGACTAATAGCAAAAGCGCTCCAAGTACCTCAAACCGTCGGCTACACTCTCGACCAAGCGGATCACTCCACACGTAGTACTACAACCTATAGAGGCCACAAAGCGCCTATTAATATCTTTAGATCCCGACGTAGAATATTCTACGAAAAATTCAGCGACTCTCCCCACAACAGCGTAAATCTCCTCTCTATCGGTGGCTACCAAGCCAACCAGGTTAACACGTCTAACCGGACGTGTACAATTCTACTACAAGAATGTTACACAAGTCTCTTTATGTCTGATCCTATGTAATTACTGATTCGATTCTCTTCTTTAAATTGAGCTTAAGTCGCAAGACATTGCTGTAAGTATTATTCGTGCTTAAGTCAAAAGACATTGCCGCACAACTATGTTCAGTTCTATATATAGTATACTTAACTATATACTCACAACATGTAATTTCCAATTACAAATGAAGGTCAAGAATGTTTACCTCGATAAGCCTAAAATTATCCGGAGTTTATATGTCGATCTGAACAACGTTTAGCTCCTACTCGGCGCTCAATCCGTCCAACCAACCCTTAGAAGTTCTAACCAACTTCTACTTATGACTTCAACTACGGTGAAGATTTACTTAGGGTTTCGTTTTTGTGGAGGAAGTATAATAGTATTTTCTGGCTTTTGTAAAAGTGTAACCTTGGGAATACTACAAGGTATTTGGGCAGTATTTGGGCATTATAAAAATACTTGGAGAGTATTTCTATACCACCAAAGGGGGGTATTTATACGTGACAACTCGGCTAGGGGGGGTACCCCACGGCACTACACCTCAAAGGAGGAGGTGGCTCTCGGCAAGGGCTCTCAAAGGGGAGGGGGTGTGGTGGACCAAGCTCAAGGAGAGGAGTATTTTGAGACTTAGTTAGATTGCTCAAGTTTTGGATGAAGAAAGTCTTCAACTAGAGGGTATTTATAGGTCAAGTGAAGGCCAACCAATGGCAAGATCCATCCAAGTGTTAGGCAAGTGTAAGGTCAAGATTAAGCCATGTGCAACCTTATCCATCTACCCAAAATATCCTACCAACTCCTTGACCAAAAATAATGCACAAAAAACGTGCCAACCTTCCCACTTTCGTCCGTCCACTCCTTCCAATTAGAGGGTGACAAGTGTCGCCCTCTCGTTGGTCCAAAATGTTTCGACTATCGGAAAAATCCATAAAAATTATAAATGACATAGCGAATTTTCCCTACGAAAGTCTGAAAGCGTTTCATCGAAAAACGACTCTGTCGGGTGTTGTGTACAAATTTCAAACTAGCCAACTTTAAGGCTCAAATTATAATACGTGCGCTCACGCATATACTGGAAATACGGTATAACATTCTCCCCTCTTAGAAACATTCGTCGAATGTTCCTACTCAAGACGGATAACGATAAAGTTCTTCTAATAAGTTGCCAACGCCACAACTGGCCACGAAACAACACATGCACGCAAATACTTATATCCAAGTCCACGAGGAAACTCCTCTAACATCACAAACTTTTGTCACTTTGCCGCGAGGTTCTAGTGTCACTCCGACCCAACAAATGGTACCGGATCGCATGCGATTCACGAGGTCTAAAATATACATCCTTCGCACCTTCTCCTTTACAAGAAATGATCATATCTATGCTCGCAATACATGCTCGCCTCTACCCTTACTCGTCGTACTCTTCTCGAACTCTTGAACTCTTCCAAAGATAATCGTACCACACTTCCGATCATCACTTTAGTTCTCCAAACCTTGGAGTCACCACCTCAACTTGGTTATCTTACTAGCCTCAATCTTCTTAAGGCCACTTCCGCCTTCACGATCCGCCAGTCGAACATATCCACGAACTCATACGATGGCCATCTAAACTTGGGCTAGCACCCTCGTGACCCTACGCTGGCGGGACCACCCAGCTGACCCACCTCATTCGGGCCACGGGTTGACACGCAACACGTCCTCAACCCGAGCCTGCACGCCGACTCTCGTTTCTCGATCCGAACAACCTTGCTAATCACATCATGAAAGATACCACTTTCATTTACCCAACCAGAGACTTATCACACAATATATTCTAGGCATAAAATGCACTCGACAAGGATCACTCGCAAAATCTTGTACTCAAGCGGCGCTTACATCTAAGGTCTCAACTGTAATATTCTAAGGTTCATCATTTTCTCACCCCCCAGGCTTACCCTTTTCCCCAACCAGGTTCCTAAATCACATTTTAGCACAAAGCTATCCGAACATAACACTTAACACATTAACATAACATCAAAACATACAAGCCTCTAGATGGTTAAGGATATACCTGCAGCTACCGCTCCACTCTAATCATAAGTCGCCTGCAGGCGCATGTATGAAGGCGATGAACCCGCCATCGATCCGGTGGCTGCGCCAAGCCGCCGTACCTCTCCTATAAGCACGATCTCGTCACATGGCCACGACGGCGCGGTGAAGCAAGCACCCGATAAAAAGCGACATTTCGGGATGATGTTTGCCACATCGTGGCACCGAGGGGACATGAATCCTGGCTAGCACTCACGTAAACTCAGAACGAAGCCACGGAGCTCGACCAGCTCGAATACCGAACGACACGAAGGCGCGGAGGACCACTGCATCTTGGCGGAGGTACATAACTAGGCTGGCTGAGGCGGTCCGCCTCGAAAGTTACCAAAGGACCCTGCTGTTCTGGCCCTCTTCTGCTGATCTCGGTCATTCCGTCGACCTCTCCGTGCCTCACATCCTAGTGCATGAGCTTGTATGCGGGCAATGTCCATGCCCGGTGAAGAGCTACACCGTATAAGCCTCGCCAAGTAATCGTCCGGCCGGTGGCGTAGCGGTGTACTCTGTCCTGCATATCAGCTAATACAGGGGTAACATACGTAGCTAATGAGTCGAACTCCACATTGTTCTCTCTAACCGTCCGCGCCCCGCCAATGTCAAAAATTGCCGGCCCGAGCCCTCATCTGTGGAGGCAAGAAATGTGCAAGAAATGCCTCGAGAACTCGTCCCAAATGCTGGAAGTGCATGCTCTTCGGGACAGCTCACGAATCAAACGATCAATCTGCGGATCACGCGGTGATGCGAACCCAATACCACCGACTCGCCTCGAGGCTCGATCACTCTCGCGATCCATCAGAGCTGCCGGATAAACTCACGAGGTCGCCCTCGGCTCGATCCATAGAACACCGGAGGGCTACAACTCGTGAAGTCCGTAGCCTCAAACCGCTCGGGGTGAACTACGGGTCTTCTGGGCTGAATCTGCTGCGTCGGCCTATCTCATATCGGCCACGACCGCCGGCGATCGCCATCTCTGTACCCCATCTCATCGGCTCGGTGTGGGGACCGAGGCTCGTCTCGTAGTCTCGGCCACCGCCGCGCTCTAAACTTCTGTTTGGTCGGCGTCGCGAAACCCGCCGTCGGAATCTTGTCTCAGTCGGCCAGGGCTGCGCCTCGTGCTCCTCAGTATCTCACTAACTCCCTCGGCCGCCTTGCCCATCCGGGGTTTTACGCGAGGCATAATCGGTAAATGAAAGGAATACGTCGGAGGGTCCAATTTATCACACGGCTAAGGCACGATCTCGTAATGAGAAGAATAGAAACTAATCCTAAATGTCTGCTGACCTCACGATTATAGATGTGGTGCACAACACACCGATAATCAAGACTACTAGACACGGTGCGTAGACACTTTCCGAGGACTAATCGCTCACGATACCACTTTTGTCACGACCGAACCGGGCCCGTGGGTGCCTTACCGGCACCCTAGTGATACAACATCGAGAAAATCGTGAAATAAAAAACATGAACATGAATTAAGAGAAAAGATAAATAAACAAAGCCAACCAAAGCAGTTGCCTTCATCATATATACATAAATACCGACGCTTATCCTTTTTACAAACCCCGCCACAACAACTCTGCACTCTAAGATTTTTACAGGTATGACGGGACAGGGCCCCGGCATACCCGAATGTATAAGAATCTATGCACTGTGGTAACATACCAAAAGATAAGCCTCAGAAGGCGGAGCTTCAATCGAAAGGTGATCCTAAGCGGGGATCGACAACCGATGTACCTTTTACCTGCGGCATGAACGCAGCCCCCCGAAGGAGGTCAGTACAACAGGTACCAAGTATGTGAAACTGTAAAATACTGTAAATGAAATCATAATAGTCTATATAAAGCAGGAGACATGTATGATAACCAAACTACGGTTCACAACATAGAAGCGATCATGTCAAGTCGTGACTCACGCCCTCAAAGTCATCCCTCATGCCCGTGGAACTTCTTCCTCACTGCCGGCAGTCTAGGTACAAATCATGTGATACGTATAACAGGTCTCGGCCCATCTTATGGACCCAATATAGAAACGTGTGGAATACATTCCGGATGAACCAGAGTCGATGAAATACATTCCGGATGAACCGGTAGTCAAGTGATATACATTCCGAATGAACCGTAATCAAGTGAAATACATTCGGATGACCC
The DNA here is from genome assembly GCA_029844215.1 of Przewalskia tangutica. NCBI lineage: Eukaryota > Viridiplantae > Streptophyta > Magnoliopsida > Solanales > Solanaceae > Przewalskia > Przewalskia tangutica. The sequence goes on from CM056740.1 coordinate 18,640,583, forward strand.
GGTAATCAAGTGAAATACATTCGGATGACCCGTAATCAAGTGAAATACATTCGGATGACCGTGAATCAAGTGAAATACATTCACGGATGACCCGTAATCAAGTGAAATACATTCGGATGACCGTAGTCGAGTAGAACACGATGCTTGCACAACAAGGCTATCACACGTAATATGGTCAAGTTTCATAACAACAAGCATAAGCAAGTTACACACGACTCAAGGTACTTTCATTTTATGTCAAAGTCCGATTTTAACCTTAAAGTACTACGTCCGTTAAATTCCCTTTAAGATCCATTTCTTTTACAAAGGTCACCCGATACGTAGTATAAAATTTGAGTGACTAACATTGTTAAGTAAACCAAAATGCTTTCCTTTGTAAAATCAAGTAACAACCTTATTTTCCAAACGCTCAAGTTTGCCTAATTTCAATGCTCAAGTTTCTCATTTTAGAAAAAGGTTTCGTAGTTCATAGTTTTAAATCCTTTAAAACATAATTCTCCTTTAAACGTTTTGAGAAACCTATGTCTTATAAGTGAGTAGGTTATTCTTGTTTATAATCAATCTTATTAAGCGACCATGATCTAGGAAATGTCATTTTGTCTCATCTTAGCTTCTATGCAGATGGAAGTTTCTCTTGGTTTTAATAATACTAAATCTGTCCAAAACATTTCCTTTTATTAACGCAGCATGGTTTGTCGATACATTCGATTTCCAAATCAAGAAACATTTTTAAGCCGTTATACCTAACTTCCCATAAAGCTAGTATAACTCTTAAGTTTCAAAACCAAGTATTACTTCTTCTCTCAAAATGATTCAAAATCTTTTGAAATACTTCAAGTTCTTTATTATCACATAGCCACCGCTTATAGTTCAAATCGATTACCTCTTAAAAACCACAAGTACTTTCTTACCTACATAAAGTCGTATAACCAACTTCCCATAAAGCCGTTATAACACTTTATGTTTCAAACCAATCAAATACATTAAACATATGACGTCTGCCGTACTACATAGTTATACACATATCATGCTAGAACAAATAGGAAGAGGTTCACATACCTCGCGACGATTATCGACTAATAGCAAAAGCGCTCAAGTACCTCAAACCGCTGGCTACACTCTCGGTCAGCATCACTCCACACGTAGTACTACAACCTATAGAGCCACAAAGCGCTATTAATATCTTTAGATCCCGACGTAGAATATTCTCTGAAAAATTGGCGAAGACCTCCCATGGCGTAAATCTCCTCTCTATCGAGGCGGCTACCAAGCCAACCGAGGGTTAACACGCCTAACCGGCGTGTACAATTCTACTACACAAGAATGTTACACAAGTCTCTTGTAATACGATCCCATGTAATTACGATTCGATTCTCTTCTTTAAATTCGGGCTTAAGTCGCAAGACATTGCGTAAGTATTATTCGAGCTTAAGTCAAAAGACATTGCCGCACAACTATGTTCAGTTCTATATATAGTATACTTAACTATATACTCCTACAACATGTAATTTCCAATTACAATGTAAGGTCAAGAATGTTTACCTCGATAAGCCTAAAATTATCCGAGTTTATATGTCGATCTGAACAACGTTTAGCTCCTACTCCGGCGCTCCAACTGCTCCAACCAACCCTTAGAAGTTCTAACCAACTTCTACTTATGACTTCAACTACGGGTGAAGATTTACTTAGGGTTTCGTTTTGTGGTGAGGAAGTATAATAGTATTTTCTGGCTTTTGTAAAAGTGTAACCTTGGGAATACTACAAGGTATTTGGGCCAAGGTATTTGGGCATTATAACAATACTTGGAGAGTATTTCTATACCACAAAGGGGTATTTATACGAGACAACTAGGCTAGTGGGGTACCCCACTCAAAACACCTCAAAGGAGAGGAGGTGGCTCTCGGCCAAGGGCTCTCAAAGGGGAGGGGTGTGGTGGGACGAAAGCTCGAGGAGAGGAGTATTTTGAGACTTAGTTAGATTGCTCAAGTTTTGGATGAAGAAAGTCTTCAACTAGAGGGTATTTATAGGTCAGTGAAGGCCAACCAACGGCAAGATCCATCCAAGTGTTAGGCAAGTGTAAGGTCAAGATTAAGCCGTATGCAACCTTATCCATCTACCCAAAATATCCTACCAACTCCTTGACCAAAAATAATGCACAAAAAGCGTGCCAACCTTCCCACTTTCGTCCGTCCACTCCTTCCAATTAGGGTGACAAGTGTCGCCTCTCGTTGGTCCAAAATGTTTCGTCTCTGGGAAAAATCCGAAAAAATTATAAATGACATCGCGGTATTTTTCCCTACGAATGTTGTGGAACCGTTTCGGCTAAAAACGACTCTAATCGGGTGTTGTGTACAAATTTCGAAACTAGCCAACTTTAAGGCTCAAATTATAATACGTACGCGCTCACGTACATACTCTGGAAATACGGGGTATAACACTGGCAGTGATGGAGAATTCCACGGGTATGTTTCCATTTTGATTACTGTCTTGTTGTTGATGTCACATGGACATGTCTACACCGATGCAAAATTCCGGGGGCATGCGGCCATGCGGTCGGGTTGATTACCCGATATATTGTTATTGTGGTTACATGGACATGTCTACACCGAGGTAGAATTCCGGGGGCATGTGGCCATGCGGCAGGGTTGATCACCCAGTATATTATTGTTGATGTCACATGGACGTGTCTACACCGATGTCACGACCCGAAACCGGGCCCGCGACTGGTGCCTTACCCGGGCACCCAAGTAGTCAAACAACATCAGAGAAAAATCAGCGGAAATTAAAACTCATACATGATAACCAATGAAAAGAAAGCGAGTTAACCAAACGGTTACCTTTTACGAAAATAACTAACACCGAGCGATTACAATCCGCCTACATCGATTTTCTGCACCTCTAAGAATTTTTATAACATCTCTGACGGGACGGGCTCCGCCATACCACGAATGTACAAAAGTTCTACAACTTCAGGAACCGCACTAAATGACAAAGTCTCAGAAGAATGGAGCTTTCGAGAACCGAACAGCGATCAAAGTGCGGATCAACAAGCGATGTATCTCAACTGCGGCATGAACGCGGCCCGAAGAAGTCGATTGCAACAGTGCCGAGTATGCGAAGCAGAAAAATCAGTAAATGAAATCATAATAGTCTATAAGGAAAGCAGAGACATGTATGATAACCAAACTACGATGCACCACATATATCTGATTCGATCAAATCAAATCACATCAAGTCGTGGACTCACGCCGAAAGATCATTACTCAAAGTGGGCGCATACTCGTGGGCTACCCAACGCGTCGGTATGTCAACCCAATAACAAGATAGTACTCACGTGGACGCATACTCGTGGGCTACCCAACGTGTCGGTATGTCCCAACCAATAACAAGATAATACTCATGGACGATACGTACGTGGGCTACCCAACGTGTCGGTATGTCCATCAATTACCAGATAATACTCGCTGTGGGCGCGTACTGGGCTACCCAACGTGTCGGTATGTCCAAAGTTTACAAGATAACACTCACAATGGAAGCATACGTGGGCTACCCAACGTGTCGATATGTCCATCATACCACCCGATATCCGGCCCTCCGTCGAGAGACTCGGTAGCACAAAGTCAAACACTTGCACGACAACAAAACTATCACCACAAGCACAGGCAGGTTACACACAACTCAAAGTACCTTCGTTTAAGTCAACAAACCGGGTTCCAACCCCAAAATACTACATTCTTTCCTACCTTCAAAGACCTCTTTACGTAGAAACCATACGATACTATCACACATGGTATCACACACATTCATGTTTAAAACACGTACTTCAAACACAATTAACATAACGTCAAGTATACTTTTTAAAAGTCCAAGTAATTAACTCCTTTAAGGTCAAGTATTCCTACCTTTTAAAACCAAGTCATTTACTTTTCCCTTAAGAAAAGTTCGATATTTGAAAACAAGTGATTTATACTTTCAAACTCAAGTTACTTCTCTTTTCCAAAATCCAGTACATTATCCTTTGCAATCCATTAAGTTCATTCTTTGGAATTTTAAGAAAAGTCAGAACTTGTTATCAATGATTCTCATTTAAGCGACCATGATCTAGGAAATGTAATATCATTTTGTCTTATCTTAGTTTCTATGCGGATGGAGGTTTCTCTTGGTTTTAATATAATCAATTAGTCGAAACCATTTCCTTTATTAAGCTGCGATGGTGTGTTCGATACTTGTTCCCACTTTCAAATCCATTTCACATTCTTATGCGTTATACCTAACTTCCCATAAAGCTAGTATAACTCTTAAGTTTTCAAAACCAAGTATTACTTATTACTCGAATGAGGTTTTACAACTTTTGAATACATTACGAAACTTTCACAAATCTAAGTTAAGTCTCTTATCTTACAAGATCAAGTCTCTTAACTTCCACCAATCAACAACCGTTCTTTTACTCACATAAAGTTGTTATAACTAACTTCCCATAAAGCGTTATAACCCCTTTATGTTTTAAACCAACCAATTACCACATAAACATTTATGAGACCAAGAGGGCTCATTCTTTAAGCTTAAAGTGCCCATTACTAACGGATAAGACTTACTACTCTTACACATAATGAAGCCCTTTACACTTCATAACAAGTCAAGACACAATTTGGAAAATCAATTTCCTTTAACACGTCGTCAACCGCACTATATATTTCACAAATAGTCATCTTTGAAGAGGATAGGAAGAATCACATACCTCGCGACGATTGCGACAAAAAGCAAAACGCCGCGATGTTGAACCGCTTCATAGGATACGCTACTCGTGGCGCCTCAATCCTATAAAGGGTCATAAGACATCTATTAACTTCTAGTTCGAACGTAGAATAAGCTAAAAGCAAAGCCCACGGGTTCTACGGAACTTACTACCTTTTATCCAAGGTCGAAAGCAAGAACCCATTCTAAACCCTTTTCAATTCTCTTTCAATTCAAGTTTTAGGTTAACATGATGTCTAACCTAAACATCTTCAACTACCACAATTTCCCTTCTATATAACATGCAACGACTAACTTTGTCACCAAAAGGTAGTTCTGATCTTAAGGCTAACATGCCCGGCCGGTTTTCCACGGGACAACAAGATCCAAATCCATGCAACTCAACTACATGACCTCGGGCTCACAATTCTATACAAACTTAACTATAATGACCTCGGGCTCACAATCTATACAAACTTAAATATAACACCTCGGGCTCAGATCTATACTACTATCACAAGTACTAACTCAAATCGAGAGAAGAAACTCTTACCTTTTGGAAAGTCCACAAAGCCCTTTCCTACCTTTCTTCCACAACTCATCCACCAGCTTCCACAAGTTTACCCACACTTTCCTTCTTGCCGCTCCAACAATCTCTCCTAAGGCAAGGTTTTCTTCAAAAACTAGAGAGAAGGGAGAGGGTTTTCTCTTGGGAGGGTTTGATAAGAAATGGCCAAGTCTTCCAAGACTTGGCCTAAATATGCCTCTTTCACTGGTCAAAGGATGGGAGGACACTTGTCACCCTCCATAGGCTCTTTTATAAAATATCCCTGATTTTTAGCCTTTTCCCACAGAAAATCCCGCCTTGGCGCCAGCCGCCTTGGCCATGGCGCTATACTCTCAGAAATTAATTTAACACGCGAACGCGCGGCCACGCTTTCGGCCGTGGCGCTTCAACACCATGGACTCGGTCTGATCGGCGCGCGCCTGCTTCCGTGGCCGCGTACTGAACCCGAACCGAAATCAACGCTTACTTGATCGCGCCAAACTTGAAACTGCCATAACTTTTGACTCCGATGTCCTATCGACGAATGGTTCGTTGCGTTGGGACCTAGATTCAACGGACTACACACTAGGCCTTTTAAACACCTTACAATCCTTGACAACTGGGGTCCAACACTCCAAAGTAAACTCAAAATTCTTCCAACACATGTTTGTCAACTAATCTATCTTCTAGAATTCACTGGTGTAACATTCTTCCCTCTTAGAAACATTCGTCGAATGTTCTTCCGAGTCTCCAAAACACTGCGCGGTATAGTCTTCACTACTATACCCACCAAAACTCAATTATGCCTCTCATGGCCATAATATAAAAATCACGCCAACTCCAAGTTCCCGCTAACGAGGAAATCACCTCTAACGTGCAAAACACCACTATTTTCTCCTCCCTGGTCTAAAGGATACTCTCCTTTCTGCGTACCTTCGCGTACACTCACACGCGCGTTTCTAGTACACGTTCGCAATTCGATCCTACTTAGTTTCTACCACCTTGAGTCACTACCTCCAACTCGGCCATCTTACTAATCCACGTCATGGAAGCTACCACTTCCATCACAAACTACCCATGGAATCATCACACAAAACTCCATGAATATCATACACTCAAACAAGATTAACGATGAAGTCTCCTACCCGACGGCCATACATCTAAGGCCTCAAGTGTTATAATTTCTAAGGTTCAAAATTTTCTCATCCCCAAACTTACCCTCTTTATTAACCATGCATCCAAAACACATTATATACACAAAGCTACCCGAACATAGCACTCAACACATCACCACAACATCAAAGCATACAATACTCAGAGGTTAAGAACATACACGTAACTATTGCTTCACCTCCCTTGTCGCTCTACTCATGTTCTTTCCCGGCACGACGCACAAAAGGAGGAGGTGAGTCGTCCACTGATCCCGAAGGCTGAATCTCAACCTCCGCGCTATCTCTGGTGGGACAATTCCTTGCAAAATGGCGGTGGCGCGTGTAAACAGATTCCCCTATTAGCACGACACTCCCATCGTGGAGCCTACCACAATGGTCACAACGAGGTAAGGGTGGTCCCATCCGACTAGCATCCACGATCCCCAAAACGAAACTGGAGCCACGACCGCTCTCGAATTTCTCGAACGCCCCGACGATCGAGGTGGAGCACTCCGTCTTGGCGGGCGCATAACTAACTTCTTGAAGGTTGCCGCCGAAGGTCACCAAAGGACCTGCCGCCTTGGCCTACTCTGCGATCTTGGTCATTCCGTCGACTCCTCGTGCCTCGCATCCGTGCATGAGCTGCGTGCGGGCAATGTCCATGCCCGGTGAAGAGCTACTCGAGCAACTCTGCGCCAAATAGTCATCAAGCCCCGTGACATAGCGGTGCACTCTGTCCTCCATGTCGGCTACTAACGCGGGGGCGTCTGAGCTAGTGAGTTAAACTCCACGTTGTACTCTGAACCGCACGCGGCTCGCCTCAACATCAAAAATCTGGCCGGCGAGTCCTCTCATACGTGGAGGCGGGAAATGTGCGAAATGCCTCCGGAACTCGTCCCATCTCATTTGGAAGTGCATGCCCTCCGGGACAGCTCGCGAATCAAACGATCATCGCGATATCACGCGGCCGATGCGAACCTAGGACCACCGACTCGGTCTCCGATGCCTCGATCACTCTCATGATCCAGAATCGCCGGATGAACTCCTGCGGATCATCCTCGTGCCTCGACCGTAGAACTCTGGCGGGCCTGGCTTCGTAAAGTCCCGCGACCTCAAACTATCCGATCTCGGGTGAACCACGGTGCTCTTTGGGCTGCTGCGTCCGGCCTATCCTCGTGTCGGCCTGACCACGCCAATAATCGGGCGACTCGCGTAACCCATCTCCTGCTCCCGGGCCAGTGGGGCTGGAGGCTCGGTCTTGTGGTCTCTGTAGAGGCGCCATTTGCTCTACTCGCGACTCCTCTGCTGCCTTGCCGCCTTCGGGCCACTGGTTGCCTTCGCGAGGCATAGCGGTAAAAGCGAAACACGTCGGAGGGTCCAACTTACAACACGGCTCTAAGGCACGATCTCGGAATGAGAAGAAGAAACCAATCCTAAATGTCCGCGACCTCACGATTATAGATGTGGTGCACAACATCGATAATCAAGACTACTACTAGACACGGTCAGTAGACACTTTCCGAGGACTAATCGCTCGATACCATACATCGCGACCGAAGCGGGCGCGATCGTGCCTTACCCGCACCCAGTAGTCAAACAACATCAGAGAAAAATCAGCGGAAATTAAAACTCATACATGATAACCAATGAAAAGAAAGCGAGTTAACCAAGCGGTTACCTTTTCAAAATAACTAACACTGAGCGATTACAATCCGCGCACATCGATTCTACAGACCTCTAAGAATTTTTATAACATCTCGGCGGGACGAGGCCGCCATACCACGAATGTACAAAAAGTTCTACAACTTGAGGAACCGTACCAAATGACAAAGTCTCAGAAGGAATGGAGCTTTACGAGAAGCGAGCGATCCAAAGTGCGGATCAACAAGCGATGTATCTCAACTGCGGCGTGAACGCGGCCCGAAGAAGTCGATTACAACAGTGCAAGTATGCGAAGCAGAAAAATCGTAAATGAAATCATAATAGTCTATAAGGAAAGCAGAGACATGTATGATAACAAACTCTGATGCACCACATATATCTGATTCGGTCAAATCAAATCACATCAAGTCGGACTCGCGCGAAAGATCATTACTCAAAGTGGACGCGCATACTGCGTGGGCTACCCAACGTCGGTATGTCCACCAATAACAAGATAGTACTCACTGTGGACGCGTACTCGTGGGCTACCCACCGTGTCGGTATGTCCAACGATAACAAGATAATACTCACTGTGGACGCATACCGTGGGCTACCCAACGTGTCGGTATGTCCATCAATTACCGGATAATACTGCTGTGGACGCATACTCGTGGGCTACCCAACGTGTCAGTATGTCCAAACCAGTTTACAAGATAACACTCCTAATGGAAGCATACCCGTGGGCTACCCAACGTGTCGATATGTCCATCATACCACCCGATATCCGGCCCTCCGTCGAGAGACTCGGTAGCACAAAGTCAAACACTTGCACGACAACAAAACTATCACCACAAGCACAGGCAGGTTACACACAACTCAAAGTACGCCCGTTTAAGTCAACAAACCGGGTTCCAACCCCAAAATACTACATTCTTTCCTACCTTCAAAGACCTCTTTACGTAGAAACCATACGATACTATCACACATGGTATCACACACATTCATGTTTAAAACACGTCTTGAACACAATTAACATAACGTCAAGTATACTTTTTAAAAGTCCAAGTAATTAACTCCTTTAAGGTCAAGTATTCCTACCTTTTAAAACCAAGTCATTTACTTTTCCCTTAAGAAAAGTTCGATATTTGAAAACAAGTGATTTATACTTTCAAACTCAAGTTACTTCTCTTTTCCAAAATCCAGTACATTATCCTTTGCAATCCATTAAGTTCATTCTTTGGAATTTTAAGAAAAGTCAGAACTTGTTATCAATGATTCTCATTTAAGCAGCCATGATCTAGGAAATGTAATATCATTTTGTCTTATCTTAGTTTCTATGCAGATGGAGGTTTCTACTGGTTTTAATATAATCAATTAGTCGAAACCATTTCCTTTATTAAGCCAGCGATGGTGTGTTCGATACTTGTTCCCACTTTCGAAATCCATTTCACATTCTTATGCCGTTATACCTAACTTCCCATAAAGCTAGTATAACTCTTAAGTTTTCAAAAACCAAGTATTACTTATTACTCACGAATGAGGTTTTACAACTTTTGAATACATTACGAAACTTTCACAAATCTAAGTTAAGTCTCTTATCTTACAAGATCAAGTCTCTTAACTTCCACCAATCAACAACCGTTCTTTTACTCACATAAAGTTGTTATAACTGACTTCCCATAAAGCCGTTATAACCCCTTTATGTTTTAAACCAACCAATTACCACATAAACATTTATGAGACCAAGAGGGCTCATTCTTTAAGCACCGAGTGCCCATTACTAACGGATAAGACTTACTACTCTTACATAATGAAGCCCTTTACACTTCATAACAAGTCAAGACACAATTTGGAAAATCAATTTCCTTTAACACCGCGTCGTCAACCGCACTATATATTTCACAAATAGTCATCTTTGAAGAGGATAGGAAGAATCACATACCTCGCGACGATTGGACAAAAAGCAAAACGCCCACGATGTTGAACCGCCCAAGTAGGATACGCTACTCGTGGCGCCTCAATCCTATAAAGTCATAAGACATCTATTAACTTCTAGTTAGAGCGTAGAATAAGCTAAAAGCAAAGCCCGCAGGTTCTACGGAACTTACTACCTTTTATCCAAGGTCGAAAACAGTAACCCATTCTAAACCCTTTTCAATTCTCTTTCAATTCAAGTTTTAGGTTAACATGATGTCTAACCCTAAACATCTTCAACTACCACAATTTCCCTTCTATATAACATGGCGACTAACTTTGTCACCAAAGGTAGTTACAATCTTAAGGCTAACATGCCCACCGGTTTTCCACAGGACAACAAGATCCAACTCCATGCAACTCAACTACAACAGCCTCAGGCTCACAATTCTATACAAACTTAACTATAACAGCCTCGGGCTCACAATCTATACATACTTAAATATAATGACCTCGGGCTCACGGATCTATACTACTATCACAAGTACTAACTCAAATCCAAGAGAGAAACTCTTACCTTTTGGAAAGTCCACAAAGCCCTTTCCTACCGCTTCCACAACTCATCCACGGTAGCTTCCACAAGTTTACCCACACTTTCCTTCTTGCCGCTCCAACAATCTCTCCTAAGGCAAGGTTTTCTTCAAAAACTAGAGAGAAGGGAGAGGGTTTTCTCTTGGGAGGGTTTGATAAGAAATGGCCAAGTCTTCCAAGACTTGGCCTAAATATGCCTCTTTTATTTGGTCAAAGGATGGGAGGGACACTTGTCACCCTCCCATAGGCTCTTTTATAAAATATCCCTGATTTTTAGCCTTTTCCCGCAGAAAATCCCGCCTTGGCGCCGCGGCGCTTATACTTCAGAAATTAATTTAACACGCGAACCGGCGCCGCGGCCCTGCTTTCCGGCGCCGCGGCGCTTCAACACCCGCGGACTCCCAGTACAATCGGCGCCGCGGCCCTGCTTCCCGGCGCCGCGGCGCTGAACCCCTGAACCGAAATCACTGCTTTACTTGACTGCGCGCCAAACTTGAAACTTCCATAACTTTTGACTCCGATGTCCCATCGACGAATGGTTCGTTGCGTTGGGACCTAGATTCAACGGACTACACACTAGGCCTTTTAAACACCTTACAATCCTTGACAACTGGGGTCCAACACTCCAAAGTAAACTCAAAATTCTTCCAACACATGTTTGTCAACTAATCTATCTTCTAGAATTCACGGGGTGTAACAACCGAGGTAGAATTCCGGGGGCATGTGGCCATGGGGCATTGGTATTATTGTTGCATCATGGACATGTCTACACCGATGCAGAATTCCGGGGGCATGCGGCCATGATGCGAACATGATTGATGTTGTGGGCGTGAGACCCATAGTTATATTTGAGTGATGACTTGAGGGCGTGAGTCACATTTGGATATATTTGCTTTTATGTTGTGATCGTAGTTTGGTTATCATACATGTCTCACCTTATTATAGACTAGTATGATTTCATTCTGATATTTTCTGATTTCACATACTTGGTACTGTTATCTTGACCTCCTTGAATTGCGTTCATCTGCGCAGTAGAAGTACATCGATCGTGGATCCCGCTCTTATGATCACAGTTCATCGTATTGTGAAGCTCCGTTTCTTCGGAGGCTTATCTTTTGGTATGTGTTCCCTGAGTTGTAGGTTCTTGTACATTCGAGGTATGGCGGGGCCTGTCGTCATAGTCGTTGTAAATCTTAAGTGCAGTCTTGTTGTGGGCGGGGTTGTAAAGGATTAAACTTCGAGTTTTATGTATATCTGAAAGGCACCGTTTTGGTTGCTTTGTTTATTATTATATCTCTTGTTTCATGACTCATGTTTTATTTTCATTTGGTTTTCTCGATGTTGTATCACTAGGGTGCCCGGTAAGGCACGATGCGGGGCAGGCAGGTCGTTACACCTTAGCTCAACTACCCTCTTTCATTTCATACCACTCAGGGACTTATCACGCAAATATATCCCACGTATACTATGCACTCCGATAAAGGTCAACATAAAATAAATCTTTTACTCAAGATGGCCTAGCATCTAAGGTCTCTACGTATAATATTCTAAGGCTCACAATTTCCCTGTCACGACCCGAACCAGGGCCCGTGACTGGTGCCTTACCCCGGGCACCCTAGTGATACAACATCAGAGAAAATCAGCGGAAATAAAAACTAAAACATGAGACAAGTCATAAAGCATAAACCAGACTAACTAAAGCGGTCACCTTCGAATATATACATATATATATCAACGAGCAGTTAAATCCTTTTACAAACCACGCCACAGCGATTACTGCACCTCTAAGAATGTAACCATAACTATGACGGACGGGGCCGCCATACCCTGAATGTACAAGTAACTACACCGAGGACTATACGAAAGATAAGCCTCAAGAAACGGAGCTTCCCAAAGCTGACTGTGATCCTAAGCGCGGATCCACAGGCGATGTACCTCACTGCGACATGAACGCAACCCCGAAGGAAGTCGCAACGTACCAAGTATGTGAAACGATAAAATCGTAAATGAAATCATAATAGTCTATATAAGCGAGAGGCATGTATGATAACCAAACTACGATCATAATATATAAACAATCATGTCGAGTTAGGGACTCACGCCTCAAAGTCGTTACTCAAGTATAACAATGGGTCTCACGCCCAACATCAATCATGCCGTGGAATACCTTCGCTCATCGTCGGCGATCATGATATAATCACACCAAAGTACACATGAACACTAGGTCCCACGTGTCATAACAACCGTACTAACAATATTATACAACCAAACCACGAAGGCGACACGGGGCAAGTCTGGCCGACTACGGATACCAAGGCGTGTCACGTGGGCGGGGCAAGTACGAGGGCTAACTACAGTACGAGGCGTGTCACGAGACCGTCACTACTGGAGCAGGGCAAGTCGAGGGCTAACTACAGTACGAGGCGAATCGACCACGAGGCGGGGCAATCTGGCCGACCACCAGTACGGCCGTCGGTAAAACCCTCATCATGGCCGCATACCCGTGGACCATCCATCGAGTCAGTATGCCCATGGACTATCATAGTGGAAGCATACCCGTGTGTCACGACCCGAACCCGGGCCCGTGACTGGTGCCTTACCCGGACACCCAAGTAGCCATACATCAGAGTAATCAGCGGAACAGAAAACAAGACATGAAAATATTATGAAGTAAGAAACAGTAATCTGAGAAAAACTTGCCTTTCGGCATAATAATATATCAATTTAAAACCGAACAGTTATATCCTTATTACAACTCTTCCCACAACAGTACTACAGACCTCTAAGAATGATACGACAACAATGGCGGGACAGGGCCCCGCCATACCCCTGAATGTAAATACCTACAACAACAGGGGACTATACCACTGATAAGCCTCCGGAGGAACGGAGCTTTCCCAAACGCTGAACTGTGACCCTAAGAGCGAGGATCAATGACTGGTGTACCTCTACCTGCGGCATGAACGCACTTCGGCGAGGTCAAGACAGTACCGAGTATGTGGCGAAAATAAATCAGAAATGAAATCATAGTAGTCTATATAAAGCAGGAGACATGTATGATAACCAAACTACAGTTCACAATAAATAAGCAGTCATGTCAAGTCAGAGACTCACGCCCTCAAAGTCATCACAATAGAACCGTACGGGGTAAGTACGAAGGCATAGCCGACTACTAAGACCCACAGTACCAAAAATACCATAACTGTATCACGAGGTCTTTCTGCATCGCACTACATGATCGAAGTTGGCCACTCGCGCAGATCACCGCGCGTCTATCCACGAACTTACCGCACTCGCATAGGTCACACGCGCACCCGCATGAGGTATTCCTCGAATCATGGTCCTGCATCGCAGGTATACCGCGTCGAAGCGACAACCTCGGTATCCGCCAGACTCCCGCATCCGCATAGTCCTCGGACCGCATAGTCCTCAAAGACCGCATGGCATCCCCGCGTCGGGCTAAACACCGGAATGATCAATCCGGAGCTCTCGCAACTCCGCATAGTCACAAGGATCGCATAGCCGTATAGACCAGCATCGGTGGCAAGCCCTCGGTATAATAAGTCGAGGGTATGTGATACAATAACGATAACGGCTTAACGTTTAACAACGTAAGCACAACAAGAATGACCCCCTTACATAACAATCACAAGATACTAACACACGTAGCATCCTAACATGTTTACTTATCAAATCAACAAGAAAGTATTACAAGGCTATTACAACCCAATACATTCAAGTTATTCACACAAGGTACTTTATGCTAACAAGTTCGGGTATCTATCCCTAAAGTACTTCACACATTAAATCTTTAAAAGATCCGCTTCTTTCACATAAGTCACACAATACCCGTAGTATAAAAATAGAGTGACTGTCTTTTTAAGTAACCCAAAACACTTACCTTTGTAAAATCAAGTAACAACATTATTATCCAAACGTTTCAAGTTTGCCTAATTTCAATTACTCAAGTTTCTCATTTTTCGAAAGGTTTCATAGTTCATAGTTTTAATCCTTTAAAACAATTTGAGAAACATATACCTTATGTGTGAGTAGGTTATTAAGCAGCCATGATCTAGGAAATGTAATATCATTTTGTCTCATCTTAGCTTCTATGCAGATGGAGGTTTCTACTGGTTTTAATAATACTTCATTAATCAAAACATTTCCTTTTATTAACGCTGCAGTGGTTTGTCGATACACATTTCTGATTTCCGAAATCAGTAAAACATTACCCCTTTTAAAAACCAAGTACTCATTACTCACGAATGAGGTTTCACACAAACTTCATATAATTCATTTAAGTCTCTTATCTTACAAGATCAAGTCTCTTAACTTCTAAAATAAATAAATCATTCGTTTTATCTCTCTTAAGCCGTTATACCTAACTTCTCATAAAGATAGTATAACTCTTAAGCTTTTAAAACCAAGTATTACTCTTCTTTTAAAAACAGTTCTTAATTCTCTTGAACTACTTCAAGATTATTATTATTCGGGCTTAAGTCAAAAGACATTGCCGTACAACTACGTTCAATTAACACACGTACGTCTACCGTACTACATAGTTATACACATATCATGCTAGAAGAGATAGGAAGAGGTTCACATACCTCGCGACGATTATCGACTATTAGCAAATCGCTCCGGCTATGACGGCTAGCACGGTCCACCTTCTCAAGTAGCACGTCTTTGCTCAGAACTTTCAACCTAAACAGTTATACAAGTCTATCAAAGTCTAGACTACTCGGTAGAATAAATCTAGATACAAGATCCTACGGGAAATTGGGCGACTTCCCCAGTCAAACTACAAGTCTCATGTCTGATACCACGTAATTACAGATTCGGTTCTCTTTTAAATTGTGCTTAAGTCCAAGGACATTGCCACAAAACTATGTTTAGTTATATATATAGTATACTTCAACTATATATTCCTACAACATGTAATTTCCTAATTACAATAGGGGGACAAGATATTTACCTCGATAAGCCCATAATTATCCAAGTATAATGTCGATTCCTGGGCAACGTTTAGCTCGACTCAGCGCTCCAACCCGCTCCAAACCACCCTTAGAAGTTCTAACCAACTTCTACATAATACTCCAACTAACTATGGAGATTTCCTTAGGGTTTCGGTTTTGTGACTGAAGGGAAGTATAATAGTATTTCTGGGCTTTTCGTATAGGTATAACCTTAGAATACTACAAGGTATACGGCTAAGGTAATTTGGGTATAGTAACAATACTTTTGAGAGTATTTCTACCAAGAGGAGGGTATTTATACGAAAACAACTAGGCTAGGGGGGGTACCCCACGGCTAGCACCTCAAGGAGGGGGTGTATACCACCGGCCTACCACTAGGGGTACTCTCGGAGGGAGAGGGCTCGGCCGAACTCAACACAAAGGGGAGGGAGGAGGATTTTAACACTTAGAAATATTTAGGAATGGATGAACAAGTCTTCCAGGGGTATTTATAGGACAAGCCAAGGCCAACCAATGGCGAGATCATGCCAAGTGCATAGCAAGTGTAGGGCAAGATCTTGCCAAGTGCACCTAACCAACTAACACAAAATATCCTACCAACCGCTTGACCACAATGGCCACACTTTCGCCACCTTTACCGCTCCACCAATGAGAGGGTGCCAAGTGGCGCCCTCTTGTTGGTCCAACACGTTCGCCTCTCGGAAAAATCCGCAAAATAAGAAATGACATAGCGGAATTTTCCCTACGAAAGTCAGAAAACGTTTCGTCAAAACGACTCTAAGGGTGTTGTAAACAAATAATTTTCGCCCAAGCCACATTAAAGTCCAAACGTCTCTACGTACGTCCTTCCGTACATACTCTGGAAATACGGGGTATAAAATTCTCCCCTCCTTAGAAACATTCGTCGAATGTTCCTTCTAAGTCTCAAAACAAGCGTCGCCATGAGTCTCCACTACTATACTTACGAGCGATCACGCCACACTGGCCATAGAAATACCAGCGTAAATACTTACATCAAAGTCCACGAGGAAACACCTCTAACATCACCACAAAACACTTCTCACCGGGTCTAAAATATACTTCCTTCGCGCCTCTTTTACAAAGAAATGATCACATCTATGCTCGCCATACATGCTCGCTTCTCTCTTTACTCGTCGTAGATACCACTTTGTCACTTTGCCTGAGGCATTAACCTTCTCAGGCGACCCAACAAATGGTACCACTTTTGTCACTTTGCCGCGAGGTTCTAGTGTCACTCCGGCGACCCAACAAATGGTACCGGACTGCATGCGATCCCTGAGGATGTCGTACACTCGAACTCTTACCACATTCTGATACTGCTTCAGTTTCCAAAACTCGGGGTTACTATCCCTAACGTGGTCATCTTTAACTGGGAACACTCTGGATGGATCTCCGATACTTTCCCGAACATAACAATACGAAAGACCGAACGTACTGCCTCCTAAGTCGGACGGCAAAAGCTAACATATAGGCAACCTGGCCTATTCTTCACATGAACTCAAAAAGGCCCAAAGTAACTCGGGCTAAGTTTCCTCTGTTTTCCAAAACTCGTCACACCCTATCCACAGTCTGCTGGAACAAGCCTGAACCAACTATCTGAACGCGCGCGTCGAACCAATCGGCCGGAAACTTACACTTCCGCCCTACAAGGCTTCATGGCGACATCAGAACCTAAAGCGGTGGCTTAAAACACTCCTTCAACAGAGACAACAATCCGCAACTACCGCGAAATCAAACAACGGCCAGGGCGAACGTGGTCTCGAGACTGCGAGTTCCCAACCCCGCTCGTAAAACTTTGACGAAAATAGCCACAACACGGGCTTCACTTTGTCATAAGGTGAAGGTAGGCACCGTGCGACGCCTTACAACCTTTCTGATATAACGTCTCGCATAACCCTCTGCCGAGTAAACGGTCTTGACTGAAAGACACGACGGCTGACCCCATCGGCCCGACTACTGGTCGAACGCATCCACGAACTTGTACGCTGGTTAACTAAACTTGGGCCAAACACCCTCATGACCCTATCACAAGGCGGGACCACCACAAACTGACCCCACCACGGCGGCGGGTTGACGCAACGTGGCCTCAACCTGACGCGCAAAACACTAGCTCCCGAAGGAAAACTCTCACTAATCATGTTACGAAAACCTAGCGGTCTTCTTAGCTCAACTACCCTCTTTCATTCCACACTACTCAGGGACTTATCCCACAAACATAGCTCACGTGCAATTTGCACTCCTATAAAGTCAAACATAAACATACGCCTTTACTCGAGATGGCCTTACCTCTAAGGTCTCTACGTATAAAGCTCTAAGGCTCACACTTTCTCTATCCCCCAAAACCTTACTCGGTTAAACAACCATGATTCCTAATCACAACTAACACACTGCTATCAGAACATAGCACCTATGATATACCCATCTTATCACACATACTGATCTCTAGAGGGTTAAGGATATACCTGTATCTACTGTTTCACTCCTTAGTTGTTCTAATCAAACCCGCTGAAGGCGCATAGCTAGGAAGATGACGAACTACCACGAACTGAAGGATAAGTCCTCCTACTAGGACACTCTTTCGACATCGGACCACGGCGGTCATAGTACAACAAGTACCAACTAAAAGACGACATTCCCGGGATGGCGTGCATATCTGTGAACGGAAGCCACAGTTGACGACTCCTGCGTACCCGAACATCCTGAAATCCGTGGAGGACCTCTCTGCACTGGTGGGTGTGCATAATCTAATCTGCTGGTGAGGCGACTTGCCTCGAAAGTTACCAAAGGACCCTGCTGCTCCGGCCCTCTTCTGCTGTCCTTCGTTCACCCGTCGATCTCTACGTTTCTCGGCCTGCTGCACATAAGCCCGTACACAGGCCGTGCTCAAGCCTAACTGAAGAATTTATCTTGCACAACCCTCTTTTAAATCGTCATCAAGACTTGCGGTACATCGGTATACTCTCTGGTAGTCAAATCCATAGTTAGTAACAGGGTCGCCTCTTTGCAATCCATATTCTCTGTTCCTGGTCGTGGAACTGAAGGTTCAAATATCATGGCCGCAGTAGGAACTGCTGCCGCCGTGCTAAACTCTGCTGGGGCTAGTGACGTCGCAAAACTCCCCGAATGAAGCACTTCCCTAGGTAAAGATTGGGCCTGTGCCCTCGTAACCCTCTGAACTCTACTCGCACTCCTCGGTGCCTTGCCTCTGGGCGGGTTGCCCTACGCGGAGGCATAAAGGTAAGGGAAAGAAATATGTTTAGAGGGTCCAACTTACAACACAGCTCTAAGGCACGATCTCAGAGTGAGAAGAATAGAAACCAATCCTAAATATCCTATAGCCTCCTGATTATTGGTGTGGTGCACAACACACCGATAATCAAGACTCTACTAGATACGGTGTAGACAATTTCAGGATTAATCGCTCGATACCACTTTTGTCACGACCGAACCGGGCGTGGTGGTGCCTTACCCGACACCCAGTAGCCATACATCAGTAATCGGTAATGTAAAACAAGACATGAAAATATTATGAAGTAAGAAACAGTAATCTGAGAAAAACTTGCCTTTCGGCATAATAATATATCAATTTAAAACCGAACAGTTATATCCTTATTACAACTCTTCCCCAAGATTACTCTGCACCTCTAGAATGATACGACAACAATGGCGGGACGGGGCCCGTACCCTGAATGTAAATACCTACAACGAGGACTATACCATCGATAAGCCTCGGAAACGGAGCTTTCCCAAACGCCAACTGCTGACCCTAAGAGCGAGGATCAATGGCGGTGTACCTCTGCGGCATGAACGCGGCCCAAGAGAGGTCGATTACAATCCAGTATGTGAAATCAAAATAAATCGTAAATGAAATCATAGTAGTCTATATAAAGAAGGAGACATGTATGATAACCAAACTACAGTTCACAATAAATAAGCAGTCATGTCAAGTCAGGGACTCACGCCCTCAAAGTCATCCCAATAGAACCGTACGGGGTAAGTACGAAGGCATAGCCGACTACTAAGACCCACAGTACCAAAAATACCACAACTGTATCACGAGGTCTTTCTAGACCGCGCATGATCGAAGGCGGCCCTTTCGCCCGCGGATATCACCGTCGCGTCTATCCACAGAACTTACCGCGACTCGCATAGGTCACACCGCGAACCGCATGAGGTATTCCTCGAATCATGGTCCCGCATCGCTGAGGTATACCGCATCGAAGGCGACAACCCTCGGTATCCGCTAGACTCCGCGATCGCATAGTCCTCGGCCGCATAGTCTCAAAGACCGCATAGGGCATCCCCGCGTCAGGCTAAACACCGGAATGATCAATCACGGAGCTCTCTGACTCCGCATAGTCACAAGGACTGCATAGGCCGTATAGACCCGCATCAAGGGTGGCAAGCCCTCGGTATAATAAGTCAAGGGGGTATGTGATACAATAACAGTACAACGGCTTAACGTTTAACAACGTAAGCACAACAAAAATGACCCCCTTACATAACAATCACAAGATACTAACACACGTAGCATCCTAACATGTTTACTTATCAAATCAACAAGAAAGTATTACAAGGCTATCACAACCCAATACATTCAAGTTATTCACACAAGGTACTTTATGCTAACAAGTTCGGGTATCTATCCCTAAAGTACTTCACACATTAAATCTTTAAAAGATCCGCTTCTTTCACATAAGTCACACAATACCCGTAGTATAAAAATAGAGTGACTGTCTTTTTAAGTAACCCAAAACACTTACCTTTGTAAAATCAAGTAACAACATTATTATCCAAACGTTTCAAGTTTGCCTAATTTCAATTACTCAAGTTTCTCATTTTTCGAAAGGTTTCGTAGTTCATAGTTTTAATCCTTTAAAACAATTTGAGAAACATATACCTTATGTGTGAGTAGGTTATTAAGCAGCCATGATCTAGGAAATGTAATATCATTTTATCTCATCTTAGCTTCTATGCAGATGGAGGTTTCTACTGGTTTTAATAATACTTCATTAATCAAAACATTTCCTTTTATTAACGCTGCAGTGGTTTGTCGATACACATTTCTGATTTCCGAAATCAGTAAAACATTACCCCTTTTAAAAACCAAGTACTCATTACTCACGAATGAGGTTTCACACAAACTTCATATAATTCATTTAAGTTAAGTCTCTTATCTTACAAGATCAAGTCTCTTAACTTCTAAAATAAATAAATCATTCGTTTTATCTCTCTTAAGCCGTTATACCTAACTTCCCATAAAGCTAGTATAACTCTTAAGCTTTTAAAACCAAGTATTACTCTTCTTTTAAAAACAGTTCTTAATTCTCTTGAACTACTTCAAGATTATTATTATTCGGGCTTAAGTCAAAAGACATTGCCGTACAACTACGTTCAATTAACACACGTACGTCTACCGTACTACATAGTTATACACATATCATGCTAGAAGAGATAGGAAGAGGTTCACATACCTCGCGACGATTATCGACTATTAGCAAATCGCTCCACGGCTATGACCCGGCTAGCCTGGTCCACCTTCTCAAGTAGCACATGCTACTCGCAGAACTTTCAACCTAAACAGGTTATACAAGTCTATCAAAGTCTAGACTACTCGGTAGAATAAATCTAGATACAAGATCCTACGGGAAATTGGGCAGCCCTTCCCTACCCGTCAAACTACACAAGTCTACTGTAATACATCCCGTAATTACGATTCGGTTCTCTTTTAAATTGGGCTTAAGTCCAAGGACATTGCCACAAAACTATGTTTAGTTCTATATATAGTATACTTCAACTATATATTCCTACAACATGTAATTTCCTAATTACAATAGGGGGACAAGATATTTACCTCGATAAGCCCATAATTATCCAAGTATAATGTCGATTCCTGGGCAACGTTTAGCTCGACTCCAGCGCTCAACCGCTCAAAACCACCCTTAGAAGTTCTAACCAACTTCTACATAATACTCCAACTAACTATGGAGATTTCCTTAGGGTTTCGGTTTTGTGACTGAAGGGAAGTATAATAGTATTTCTGGGCTTTTCGTATAGGTATAACCTTAGAATACTACAAGGTATACGGCTAAGGTAATTTGGGTATAATGTAATACTTTTGAGAGTATTTCTACCAGAGGAGGGTATTTATACGAAAACAACTAGGCTAGGGGTACCCACGCTAGCACCTCAGGAGGGGGTGTATACCTCGGCCTGCCACTGGGGGTACTCTCTCCAAGGGAGAGGGGCTCTCGGCCGAACTCAACACAAAGGGGAGGGAGGAGGATTTTAACACTTAGAAATATTTAGGAATGGATGAACAAGTCTTCCAAGGGGGGGTATTTATAGGACAAGCCAAGGCCAACCAATGGCCAAGATCATGCCAAGTGCATAGCAAGTGTAGGGCCAAGATCTTGCCAAGTGCACCCTAACCAACTAACACACAAAATATCCTACCAATCCTTGACCACAATGGCCACACTTTCGGCCACTTTTACCGCCCACACTCCACCAATGAGAGGGTGCCAAGTGGCGCCCTCTTGTTGGTCCAACACGTTTCTTCTCTCGGAAAAATCCGCAAAAATAAGAAATGACATAGCCGGAATTTTCCCTACGAAAGCTGTGAAAACGTTTCGTCGAAAAACGACTCTAACCGGGTGTTGTGAACAAATAATTTTCGGCCAAGCCACTTTAAAGTCCAAACTTCTCTACGTACGTCCTTACGTACATACTCTGGAAATACGGGGTATAACACCGTGGGCCACCCATCGTGTCAGTATGTCCAAAATGATCAAGAATAACACGACCGGCCCTCCATTCGAGAGACGCGGTAACATAAGAATACAACACTCACACAACAAGGCTATCACACACAAACATAGGAAAGTTACACACAACTCAAGGTACTTTCATTTTATGCCAAAGTCCAGGTTTTAACCCCAAAGTACTACGTACGTTAAATTCTTTTTAGAAGATACATTTCTTTCACAAAAGTCACCCGATACCCGTAGTATCAAAATAAGGTGACTAACATTTTAATTAAAACAACTTCCAGACTTTCCTTTTTAAAACATATTAAGACAATAACATGCCTTTCTTTTAGACCAAAACGCTTCTCCTTTTACAGTCAAGTTACCATTTTAAAACCAATGATAAAACCATTCCTTTGTTTTCATAAAGTCGTTATAACTAACTTCCCATAAAGCTGTTATAACACTTTATGTTCTAAACCAAAAACTCTTCAATTCCACAAGTCTCTTTTCTTTTAAAACAACAACAAGTATTTCTTTTAAAACCCAATAATGTACTCTTTTCAAAACAAGTAACCTATACTTAAAATCAAGTTACTTCTCTTTTTCCGAAAACAAGTCGTTATAAGTCAAGTCTCTTATCTTTCAAGATCAAGTCTCTTAACTTTCACAATCAATAAACCATTCTTTTACCTACATAAAGTCGTTATAACTAACTTCCCATAAAGCTATTATAACACCCTATGTATTAAACCAACCAAATCACTTAGCACGTGACGCTCTCGTACTACATAGTTCACAACAATCATGCTAGAAAAGATAGGAAGAGGTTCACATACCTCGCGACGATTATCGACAATAAGCAAAGCGCTCACGATCAGTAACCTGCTAGCCTTTTCCACTCTTGGTAGAATACGCTACTCAAATCGCAACCTATAAAGGCCAAAAAACGCCTATAAAATCCTAGATATCTTCGTTGAATATTCTAAATACAATATTCCGTTTTCTACGTAAAATTCGCGACACCTCCCGCATTATCACATAAATCTCCTCCTATCCGGGCCGTACCGGGCCAACAACTTCGAGGATTACACGTCGGCCGGGCGTGTTCAATTCTTCCACAATAATACTACACAAGTCTCTGTAAATGCAGTCGATGTAAATCTGATTCAATCCTTTATAATCATCCTTCCAATATAATATACTCAAGTATAACTACTACAACATGTAATATCAAATTACAATAGGGGGACATAGATCATTACCTCGATAAGCCCAAAATTATCCAAGTTTATAAGTCGATCCTGAGCAACGTTTAGCTCCAATTCCTTACGCTCCAACCTGCTCCAAGCGACCCTTAGAAGTTTCTAAACAACTTCTCTAAAAACTTCCACCAAGCTAGGAAGATTTTTCTAGGGTTTCGTTTTGCGACTATTGGAATAAAGTAGTATTTACGGGCTCCTAGTATTAAAATAACTTTGGAATACTACTAGGGATACTAGGCCAATGTATTTGGGATTATACAATAATACTCCAAGTATTTTCTTAAACAAGAGGGGAGGGGGACGAAACATAGCCTAAAGGGAGGGAAATATTTTGCCTTGGAGGCTTTAAGTGTGAGATGATTTAAGTCTTCAACTTAAGGGGTATATATAGAAGGATCAAGGGCCATGATCTAAGCAAGTGGGTGGTCAATATTGGGCCATGTGTGTGTGGGTCCCACCACACCACATGGCCAACGAATTGGGTGTCAAGTGTTAGGGCCATTTTCGGCCAAGTGAGTAGGTGACAAGTGGCTAGCCACTTGTCACACCATTTCGGCCCACATGGCCACATAAGGGGGGTGACACGTGTCGCCCCCTTACTCGTCCACAATATTTCGTCCTCCGAAAATATCCAAAATACCGAAAATCTCAAAACAAAGCGGGCCCCACAAAACCGTAAATTTCTCCTGTGGGCCCCACGTAACCATTTCTGAAAATAAAATCCCAAAATTCTAATAAAATCCAAGAAGTCCAAATACCAAATCTGGGAATCCAATTCCCACTAACGAACCTTTTTCTTCACAAAAACCGGAAACTTTTCCGTCGAAAATTCACATCTTTCTTTCATTCCAACATTTCTGTCGTATTCTCGTACGTATGTCCTCACATACATACCCTGGAACTACGGGGTATAACATTCCCTGTCCCCAATCTTACCCTTCTAACTAACCATGTTTTCTAAACACAATTTTAACATAATGCTATCAGAACATAATACTTAGCACTTCATCATATCATCAACGCATACTAGTCTCTAGAGGGGTAAGAATATACCTGTATCATCTGCTTCATTTTCCCTTTGTCGCTTTAATCCTAATCCTGCCCTGCCGGGCGCATAGCTATAGAAGGCGATGAACACATCGACCGGTAGGATCGTCATTCTACTGTATCCTCCTTCTAGATGGATCCTCGTCACGGCCTCGACGCGCAGTGAAACAAGCACCAGTAAACAGACGACACTCCCCGGGATGACGTTTGCCGCATCGTGCACACTGAGGAAAACATGAACCCGACTGGCTAGAACCCATGTATACCGTGAACGAAGCCACAGAGCTCGACCCGGCTCGAATACCCGAGCGTCACGAAGGCGCGGAGGACCACTTTGTCTTGGCGGAGTGCATAACTAACTTTCTTCTTGGCGGTTCGCCTCGAAAGTTACCAAAGGACCCTGCTATTCTGGCCCTCTTCTGCTGATCTCGGTCATTCCGTCGACCCATCCGCTCCTCACATCCAGCGTAAGCTGCGTGCGGGCAATGTCCATGCCCGGTGAAGGGCTACACCGAACAAGCCTCGCCAAGTAGTCATCGAGCGGTGGCGTGGCGGTGTACTCTGTCCTCCATGCTCCGATTACTAACGCGGGGACATACCGAGCCAATGAGTTGAACTCCACGTTGTACTCCCGAACCGTCGCCTCTGCGTCTCGGCGTAAATCATCGGCGTGCCCTCGCCATGCGGAGGCAAGAAGTGGTGAAATGCCTCCGAGAACTCGTCCCAAATAGCTGGAGGCGCATGCTCCCCCCGGGACAGCTCCCACGAATCAAACCAGTCGACTGCAGTATCACGCAGCCGATGCGAACCTAAGACCACTGACTCGGTCTCCGAAGCCTTGATCACTCTCATGATCCGCTGTAACTGTCGGATGAACTCCTGCGGATCATCCTCAGGCCTCGATCCATAAAACAACGGCGGTCGGCTCAGAAAGTCCCGCAGTCTCAAACTATCCGCTCTCGGGTGAACTACGGGTACTACCGGTACCGGAATTGCTGCATCCAGCTTATCCTCGTGCCTTGCCACTATCCTGGCCAATAACTGGGCCATCTCCTTGTAACCCATCTCCTCTGTTCCGGTGTGGGTGGAGGCTCGTGCTTGTGGTCTCGTGAGACCGTCGCTACTCTACTCGCGACTCCTCTTTGTCTTGCCATACAGGCCACTGATTGCCTTGCGTGGAGGCATAACTGGCATAAAAGAATACGTTAGAGGGGTCCAACTTATAACACAACTCTAAGGCACGATCTCAGAATGAGAAGAATGGAAACCAATCCTAAATATCCTATAGCCTCCTGATTATTGGTGTGGTGCACAACACACCGATAATCGAACTCTACTAGATCTGATCGTAGACACTTTACGAGGATTAATCGCTCGATACCACTTTTGTCACGACCGAACCGGGCGTGGTCGTGCCTACCGGCACCCAAGTAGACATACATCAGAGTAACCAGCGGAAGTTTCATAGAAATAGGAGTTAGAGAGAAGTTTCTCTCACTAAGAAAACGCTCTCAACGTTTCCCCTTAGTTGCTCCTTCGGTTTTTCCTCTTCTTCCCCTTAGATTTTCGTTTGTTTCACAATGGTTTAATTGTTATTGTTCACAATATGAAGAAGTCTAAACGCTACACACGTTCTAGCAATGATTCAGGAGGTTGAGCGATTCGGCTAAAACTAGAACAAGGAAGAAAAAAAAGAGTGGAGGCAGTCCAACAATTGCCGAGGAAAATCTTATTCCGGCAATCTCGGACCAGTCTGTCTTGGTTCATGTCACGCCAGACTCGCGATTTCCATTATAAAATGTAGTAGATGATTCTATGCTACAAAGGATACATGAATGGGGCAAAAATATAGAAATTGAAAGCTTGGACATTAGTGAATTTGAAGGCAAAACTTCCGGCAAGCAGTGTCTTTTTCCGATAGCCTTTGACGCCTCTAATGCTTCTATGGTGGTCGACCATCCCACGGGCCAATTAGTTGGTAATGGGATCATTTCGGAAGAACAAGACAGTCACTCTAGCATTAGTATCCCGTCACTACCTGGAAATTCACTCAGGTTAGCCGGAAAAGGGCTTAATTCTGGGCCTGACATTGCTGTTGGAGGAGCAGTGCGATGGCATTCTTGGGTCTAAACCGGTCGGGGCGTGGGTCGAGTTCATGGCGGGTCGGGCAGGTGTTCATGGGTCCAAGAGTAATCACGTCTTGCTTGATTCAAAGTCAGTTGAAAGCATTGAAGGTAGTCCTATACCCAAGAAGTTTAACGCGGGTGTCAAGAAAAGAAACTTTAATGCCCCGGGAAGATGTGACTCCTCTGTGCGGGTGGGGCTTGGGTCGGATGGACAAGGCGGGTCGTGAGGATATTAATGAAACTAGGAATATGAACTCTATGCATGGATCTAGGTCGACGTGGGATACGAGGTTTTACACCCGAGGACTCTAACGTTATTATTGAAGATCTTGGCGTCACACATTAATGTGGCGGGTACCAAGGATTCACTCACAACCACGGGACTTTATGATGGCACGAATTCCAAGGCGGGACAGGGATAACCTAGGGACATTAACTACTCCCGTTATACAAAGAGTCAAGCGGTTGAGAGTTCTAACGTTATTATTGAGGGTGTCGAGGCGTCACTCATTAATGCTGCGGGTACCAATGATTCACTCACTAGCACGGGACTTTATGATGGTCTGATTGCCAAGACGGACCAGGGGCATAACCAAGGGACATTGAATATTCCGTTATACAAGGAGCAAGTCAATTGTGAGAAAAAAGCTAAGTCTATTTCCAAGGAGCCTAGGAACTACATGGCCATTAATAACGCAAGAAGCAGAAGTGCCTTGAATGATCACGGGAACGAGGAGTCCTCTCGTGTATTAAGACAATAACCACTGATTCCTTTTAATGTCACAAATGAAGCCTTCCCTACTTTAGCTAGTTTGCTAAGTGGAGTCAATCTCAAGAACCAAAATAAGCCTTTCGTCTTTAATACTCCCCCAGATTCGAGTAAAGTCTTTAACTTACCCCCTCTCTCATCTAATAACACTTCACTACTTTCTGGAAAACAAAACACTTCACCCCTTCTATCTACTCTTCCTTCTTTTCCTCCAGAAACCCAACATAAATTCCCTTCCCTTCCAAATGGCACGCGAATCATCCCTCCTATCGCGGGCACTAGCTCTTTTCATTCTACCCATCCCCCTCTGCCTATACCTCCAGAAATACCCACCAATGATTTACACACTAATGCATCTTCTAAACCACATCATATTCCTACCACGGCTACAACTCATAACAACCTCCCCCCAAACCATGGCAAAGGTACCCTCCCTCCCAAAAGGACTTATGCTGGAGTCTTTGCGGGAACCAGGATTGAGGCGAAAGGCATGAAGTTACAATTTATTGAACAACAAGGGGCGGAAGTAGATATAGAAGCTGAGGATGAAGTCCCTTTCATAGAAACTTGGGGTTATTGCTTAATAGGATGCTTCACGGGTCCTTTCCCGGGAAGAGAAGCATTGAATACGATTGTGAAAGGATGGGGAGTTAAATGCCGTATTATACCATATGGCAAAGGCTGGACAGTGTTCGAATTCATGACGGAGGAGGAGCGCACTAATGTACTTCACGGAGGCCCTTATATGGTCTACGGGAAAACCATGATGCTTAAGGCTATCAATAAAGGAGTTCTTATAACGGATGATTTGTTTATGGACATTCCTATTTGGGTCACTTTCCCGGACATTCCCCTTTCTATTTGGAGTGCCACGAATACCAGTAAGATTGCTTCACGTGTAGGAAAACCTCTTTACAATGACCAATATACTAAGGAAAGGTCTAAAATGAACTATGCAAGAGTTCTAGTGGAAGTGGATGTTAGCGAGGAGCGATAATGGATTTTGTCGTCAAACTCCCGATAACGAAGGTATACTCAAAGGGTAAACTATGAGAATTACCGGACTTTTGCTATCATTGTGCGGCTTTGGACACAACCATTTGAAGTGTAGGAAGGCGAGGGATGATGTCAACAATGAAGAAGCTCCAAAACACGCAATCTTGAGGTACCCACAACAAGGATGATTCTACTCGTTTGAAGGTCAACAAGGTGCGGGTGGAACCAACCCTCCTCCTCATCCACCAACTTCTCAACATCCCGTAGATGCTGATAACTTGATAGACATTGAACAAAGCGAGCACACAACACCTCGCAGTACCGGAAGCTTGGAGAAGTATCACATGCAGCGGGTCCTCCGGTTTGGGTCATTCGCCCATCATGTATGCGGGATTCTCTTGCTAAGTCCTCACTGCCTAATTCTCACAATGGCAGTTCACAACATGTTAGGATGAGGGGTAAGTCAAAACATTCTGATTCTGAAATGCCTATGAACCCGCCACCTTCATTGGAGGAAGTTACATACAACGGTGCTACGGATAAGGCTCAGCTTGTGTCAAGTAACATTAACTTTGAGCGCGGGAGCATAGCTTGGCTGTACACAAGTTATGGCTTCCAGCAACAAGGATGATGGATGGCAGAGGTTTTGTCCAAAAGAATGGGCCAGCGTTGGGAAAGCGAGCGACTAAAGCGCGGAGGTGCTAATAAAACCTCATTTGTTTCCTAATGAAAATACTTTGTTGGAATGTCCGTGGTCTTTGCAGACAAAGGGATAGAGCTGCCACGCAAGCTCTAGTGTGTAGTATCACAAAGCAGCATGACGCGGCTATGATTTGTCTATTGGAAACTAAGCTATCTCGGCCAAGGACAGAATCTTTCTCTACTCAAAGATTCAAAGGGTGGAAGTTTTGCTCTAATTTGGAATTCATTGGAGGCGGTAGAATACTATTACTTTGGGATCCATCCAGGATTTGTTGCGAAGTGCTTGGTATGGACTCTCAGCATATCCATGTCCAGGCAAGTTGCAATATAACACAAGTGTCCTTCCTTGCCACATTTGTGTACCCGATTTATAGCATCTCGGATAGAAGGATGCTTTGGCATCACCTTTCTCACTTGGGCGTTGGCATCACTAAGCCTTGGATGATTATGGGAGATTTCAACACTTACTGCAGCCCTAATGATAAGGTGGGGGATCCACCTCTCATGCCTTATGCACTTAGGGATCTTGGAGATTTCAGGAATTCTCATGGACTAGAAGACGCTCCTTCTTCCGGTTCCTTCTACACTTGGACGAATGGTTCGATTTGGTCTAAGCTTGATAGAGTGTTGATGAATCAAAATTGGAGTGATTTGAACCTAGAATGCACGACCAATTTCATGCCTATGGAACCTGTCTCGGACCACTGTCCTGTGATAGCCACGATTATTGCATCCTATAATGTTGGGAAACGCCCTTTCAAGTTCATGAATATGTGGCTTTCTCACCCAGCCTTTGAGAACATTATTGTCACGACCCGATCCCGGGCCCGTGACTGGTGCCTTACCCCGGGCACCCTAGTGATACAACATCAGAGAAAACCAGCGGAAATAAAAACATAAACATGAACATGAGACAAGATAATAAAACAGGCCAACCAAACGGTTACCTTCCATTAAAACCATAAAGTATTTTCTTACCTACATAAAGCTGTTATAACCAACTTCCCATAAAGCCGTTATAACACTTTATGTTTTAAAAACAATCAAACACAGTTAACACATGTACGTCTACCGTACTACATAGTTCACACATATCATGCTAGAAGAGATAGGAAGAGGTTCACATACCTCGCGACGAGTGCCGACTAATAGCAAAACGCTCCAAGTACTTCAAACCGTCGGCTACTCCTTAAGCCACGTAGATCGCACCACACGTAGTACTTCAACCTATAAGGCCACAAGGCGCTTATTAACATCTAGATCTCATCGTTCCATATTCTACAGAAAATTCGGCAGCACCTCCCCCCCCCCGCAACAGCGTAAATCTCCTCCTCTATCGAGGCCGGCTACCAAGCCAACCAGGGGGGGGGGGGTTAACACGTCTAACCGGACGTGTACAATTCTACTACAAGTAATGTTACACAAGTCTACTGTAATACAGTCCTATGTAATTACAGTTCAGTTCTCTTCTTAAATTCAGGCTTAAGTCGCAAGACATTGCCGTAAGTATTATTCAGGCTTAAGTCAAAAGACATTGCCGCAATTATAATCAGTTCTATATATAGTATACATCAACTATATATTCCTACAACATGTAATTCCCAATTACAATAGAAGGTCAAGAGTGTTTACCTCGATAAGCCCAAAATTATCCGAGTTTATATGTCGATCCTGAGCAAGGTTTAGCTCCTACTCTGGGCGCTCCAATCCGCTCCAAACAACCCTTAGAAGTTCTAACCAACTTCTACTTATAACTTCAACTACGGGTGAAGATTTACTTAGGGTTTCGTTTTTGACTGAGGGTAGTATAATAGTATTTCCCGGGCTCTACGTATAGAGGTAACTTTGGAAGTACTATAAGGTATATGGGCTAGAGTATTTTGGGCATTATAACAATACTAGGAGAGTATTTCTATACCACAAAAGGGGTATTATCTGAAAACAACTAGGCTAGGGGTACCCACTACCAAACACCACAAAGGGAGGGGTGGCTCTCGGCCAAGGGCTCACAAAGGGGGAGGTTATTTGGACGAGAACTACACTTAAGGGGGGGGAGAGATTTTAACACTTAGAAAGGATTTTTGGATGAAGAAGTTCATCAACATAAGAGGGTATTTATAGGTCAAGGGATGGCCAACCAATGGCCAAGATTATGCCAAGTGCAAGGCAAGTGTAAGGCGAGATTAGGGCAAGTGTCCTAAGCCAACTTGCACACAAAATATCCTACCAACTCCAAGACAAAACAAGCCACCTTGTTCGTCCCTTTTGCCGTCCACTCGAGGCGATGTGAGGTGACACTTGTCACCCTCGTTGGTCCAAAATGTTTCGTCTCTCGGAAAAATCCGCAAAAATTAAAAATGACATAGCCGAATTTTCCCTACAAAGCGTGGAAAGCGTTTAGTAAAACGACTCTTTCGGCAACTTGTGCACAAATTTCAAACTAGCCAACTTTAAGGCTCAAATTATTATACGTCGCCTCACGTACATACTGGAAATACGGTATAACATTCTCCCCTTAGAAACATTCGTCCCGAATGTTCCTTCTCAAGACGGATAACGATAAAGTTCTTCTAATAAGTTGCCAACGCCTGATGTGGCCACGAAACAACACCTGCACGCAAATACTTATATCCAAGTCCACGAGGAAACACCTCTAACATCACAACTTTTGTCACTTTGCGCGAGGTTCTAGTGTCACTCCGCGACCCAACAAATGGTGCGGATCGCATCGATCCACGAGGTCTAAAATATACATCCTTCGCACCTTCTCTCTTTACAAGAAATGATCATATCTATGCTCGCAATACATGCTCGTCTCTACTCTTACTCGTACTCTTCTCGAACACACGAACTCTTCTAGTATACGTACCATACTTCAGTTTCCAAAACTTTGGAGTCACTACCCCCAAACTTGGTCATCTTACTAGCCTCGATCTTCCTTAAGGCCATTCCCGGCCTTCACGATCTCTTGCTGGTGAAACACCCACGAACTCATACGGTGGTCAACTAAACTTGGGCCTAGCACCTCGTGACCCTACCACCTGGCGGGACCACCCAGGGCTGACCCCACTTTGAAACCGGCCGCGGGTTGGCCCTCAACATGGCCCCAACCCGATCCACTAACGCATCACGCTCTTGTTCCCCGACCCGGAACAATCTTACCTCAACAGGTCATGAAAGCTACCACTTCCATTCAACACTACTCAAGGAAATTATCACACAACACATTCTAGGCATAAAATGTATTCCGACAAGGATCACTTGAAAAAAATCTGGTACTCAAGACGACCTTACATCTAAGGTCTCAACATGAAATATTCTAAAGTTCACACTTTCCATGCCCCCATACAAATCCTTTCAACTAGCCAAGCTTTCTAACTCATAACCATCATAACGCTATCCGAACGTAGCACATAATAATAAGGTCATCATATCATGCATACAAATCTTTAAAGGGTTAAGGATATACCTGAAAATAGGCGGTTCAAAGGACCGCTAAAGCAGGAACTTCCACGCGACCTCTGGGGCTGCCGGTGTCTGAACATCTGCTGGCTATGGAAGGTGAAGAACCATAAGCGCTCTAGTAGTCCATGCTATCCTACCAGTGCTACCCACAGTCGGACAGTCTCTTGCCAGATGGCCCTGTTGGCCGCAAAAATAACAATCTCCCGAGTTAGTACGACACTCTCCCTTATGAAGCTTTCCACAACGGCCACACGGAGACAAGGGCAACCTCATCCGGCGAGCACTCCTGCTCCCCTGAGAATCTGAAACCTGGGAGCCCTGACCTGCTCCTGAATATCTCGAAGGTCCCGAAGGCTGTGGAGGACCACTCTGTACTGGTGGAGGCGCATAATCGGCTCTTCTTTGAGGCGGTCCGCCTCGAAAGTCACCAAAGGACCTGCTGTTACGCCTCTTCTGCGACCACAGTCATTCCGTCGATTTATCCTCTCACATCCCGGTCGCATAAGCTGCGTGCGGGCAATGTCCATGCCGGTGAAGAGCTACACCGAACAACTCTCGGCTAGGTGATCATCGAGCCACAGTAACAAATCGGTGCACTCGATCCTCCATACTAGCTACCAACGGGGACGTCTGGGCGATGAGTCGAACTCCACATTGTACTCCGAGCACGTCGCGGATTCTGCGTAACACCAAAAATCATGCGCGAGCCCTCCTCATCCGCGAGGCAAGAAATGTGCAAGAAAGGCCTCGAGAATTCGTCCCATAAAGGCTGGAAGTGCATGCTCTCCCGGGACAGCTCACGAATCAAACGATCATTGCGGTATCACGCGGTGATGCGAACCTAGGACCACCGACTCGGTCTCCGATGCCTTGATCACTCTCATGATCATTATGGCGCCGGATGAACTCCTGCGGATCATCCTCGTGCCTCGACCCATAAAACTCTGGCGCCTGACTCGGAAAATCCCGTAGCCTCGAACTATCTGATCTAGGGTCAACCACGGTCTCTTTGGGCTAGCTGCGTCCGGCTATCCTCAAGTCCGCCTGACCACGGCCATCAACCCAGCTCCTTGTAACTCATCTCTCTGCTCCGGTGCGGGTGGAGGCTCGAGTCTTGTGGCCTCTGCCATTGCTCTACTCGCGACTCCTCTGCTGCCTTGCCGCCACGGGCCGGGTTGCCTGCGCGGAGGCATCACCGTAAAAACGAAGTATGTCAGAGGGGTCCAATCTTATCACACAGCTCTAAGGCACGATCTCAGAATGAGAAGAATGGAAACCAATCCTAAATGTCCTATAGCCTCTTGATTATAGATGTGGTGCACAACACATCGATAATCAAGACTCTACTAGACACGGTCTGTAGACACTTTCCGAGGATTAACTGCTCTGATACCACTTTTGTCACGACCCGATCCCGGGCCCGTGACTGGTGCCTTACCCCGGGCACCCTAGTGATACAACATCAGAGAAAACCAGCGGAAATAAAAACATAAACATGAACATGAGACAAGATAATAAAACAGGCCAACCAAACGGTTACCTTCCATTAAAACCATAAAGTATTTTCTTACCTACATAAAGCTGTTATAACCAACTTCCCATAAAGCCGTTATAACACTTTATGTTTTAAAAACAATCAAACACGATTAACACGTATGCGTCTGGTACTACATAGTTCACACATATCATGCTAGAAGAGATAGGAAGAGGTTCACATACCTGCGACGAGTCTTGACTAATAGCAAAGCGCTCCAGTACTTCAAACCGTCGGCTACTCCTTAAGCCACGTAGATCGCACCACACGTAGTACTTCAACCTATAAGGCCACAGGCGCTTATTAACATCTAGATCTCATCGTTCCATATTCTACGAAAATTGGCGACACCTCCACCCGGCGTAAATCTCTCTCTATCGGCGCTGCAAGCCAACCGGGGGTTAACACGTCTAACCGGACGTGTACAATTCTACTACAAGTAATGTTACACAAGTCTCGTATGTCTGATCCTATGTAATTACTGATTCGGTTCTCTTCTTAAATTGAGCTTAAGTCGCAAGACATTGCGTAAGTATTATTCAAGCTTAAGTCAAAAGACATTGCCGCAATTATAATCAGTTCTATATATAGTATACATCAACTATATATTCCTACAACATGTAATTCCCAATTACAATAGAAGGTCAAGAGTGTTTACCTCGATAAGCCCAAAATTATCCGAGTTTATATGTCGATCCTGAGCAAGGTTTAGCTCCTACTCCGGGCGCTCCAATCCGCTCCAAACAACCCTTAGAAGTTCTAACCAACTTCTACTTATAACTTCAACTACGGGTGAAGATTTACTTAGGGTTTCGTTTTTGACTGAGGGTAGTATAATAGTATTTCCCGGGCTCTACGTATAGAGGTAACTTTGGAAGTACTATAAGGTATATGGGCTAGAGTATTTTGGGCATTATAACAATACTAGGAGAGTATTTCTATACCACAAAAGGGGGGGTATTATACGAAAACAACTAGGCTAGGGGGTACCCAGCCAAACACCTGAGGGGAGGGGTGGCTCTCGGCCAAGGGCTCACAAAGGGGGAGGTGATTTGGACGAGAACTACACTTAAGGGGGGGGAGAGATTTTAACACTTAGAAAGGATTTTTGGATGAAGAAGTTCATCAACATAAGAGGGGTATTTATAGGTCAAGGGATGGCCAACCAATGGCCAAGATTATGCCAAGTGCAAGGCAAGTGTAAGGCGAGATTAGGGCAAGTGTCTAAGCCAACTTGCACACAAAATATCCTACCAACTCCAAGACAAAACAAGCCACCTTGTTCGTCCCTTTTGCCGTCCACTCGAGGCGATGTGAGGTGACACTTTTCACCCTCCCGTTGGTCCAAAATGTTTCGTCTCTCGTAAAAATCCGCAAAAATTAAAAATGACATAGCCGGAATTTTCCCTACAAAAGCTGTGGAAACGTTTCGTCAGAAAACGACTCTTTTCGGCACTTGTGCACAAATTTCGAAACTAGCCAACTTTAAGGCTCAAATTATTATACGTACGCCCTCACGTACATACTCTGGAAATACGGGGTATAACAATTATGACTTCATGTTGGAGACAAGACATATTGGGAACTGCTCAATTCGTCCTTGCCTCCAAATTGAAAGCCTTGAAGCAACCTCTAAGGGCTTTGAACATAAATGACTTTGGAGGTATCGAACAAAGAGCAAAAGGGGCAAACATAGAGTTCAAGGAGGCTATCAATGCACACATGGAAAATCCCTTTGATGAGGAGCTTAAAGCCAAGGTTAAGTCCTCAAGAGCTAAGCAAACACCTTCTTTGGAAGTGAAAGATACTTCATAAGCGAAGTCAGAATGAAACACTTGATTGGAAGTGATAGATGTTCCAAATACTTTCATAGCTTGATCAAAGGAGTAATGTCGGGAACTCCATTAACTTTCTTGTTAAAGCTAATGGTACTATCACTACATCACGGAAGAAGTTAGGAAGTTGCTTGTTGAATTTTACAAAGATCTATTAGGTCTTGAGGCCACTACCAACTTTGATCTGAAGTGTTCAACTATGGCCCAAAGTGAGTGAAGAAGAGAGATTCTGACTTTTGCATTTCATCACCCCAAAGGAGATTTGGGAAGCTCTCTCGGATATAGGCAATGACAAGGCACTGGACCGGATAGTTATCTGGTGTTCTTCAAGAATAGATGGAAAGATGTGGGCCATGATGTTGTAAGATGTGTACAGGAGTTCTTCTCTACTGGAGTTCTTTTGAAGCAGGTAAATCATACCATCATTACCCTACTACCAAAGACTGATCATGATCCCAAGGTAAATGATTTCATGCCCATCGGATTGACTAATGTGATCTATAAGATCATCACAAAGATTCTAGCTAACAGAATGGCATTGATCCTTCCTTCTCTCATTGACAAATCCCAAGGGGCTTTTGTGAAGGGAAGAAATATGATGGACAACGTATATGTGGCACAAGAGCTTGTGAGAGGATTTAATAAAGCGAGTCTCGCCAAGATGTATGCTTATGGTGGACCCGTAAAGCATTCGATCTGATCTCTTGGAGCTTCCTTGAATTGGTACTAAGAAGTCTAAAATTTCCAGACAGATTTACAAGATGGATCATGGAATGTGTTAGCTCAACCTCCTTCTCCCTTTCTATCAATGGTGAGCTACATGGATACTTCAAAGGAAAGCGCGGCCTAAGACAAGGTGATCCCATGTCCCCTACTCTCTTCATCTTGTGCATGGAATACCTCTCGAGGATGCTTAAAATGAAGGTGAGGCAAGTGCTTTCTCATATTTTCCAAAGTGTAAGAAATTGGGCATTACTCATCCGCATTCGCGGATGACCTCATGCTTTTGCCAAAGGAGATATATCTTGATTGGGATTCTTATGAATTATGCGGAAGAGTTGGAGGCTGCCTCGAGATTAACTCTTAACCTGCTAAATCCTCTATCTACTTAGCGAGAATGCGTTACTGATTCGGGACTTGATATTGTCAGTGGGTTTCGCCATTGGAAGATTTCGATGCGATACTTGGGGATTCCTTTGTCCCCAATTTGATCTCGGTGGATCAATTTGCCCCATTCATTAGTGCTATTTCGAATTACATTCAAAAATGGGGGCATCACACCCTTTCTTATGCTGGTAAGCTGGAACTAATCAGGTCGGTTGTCCAAGGGGTTGAGAGCTTTTGGTTCCGGGCTCTTCCTATCCCGGCCACTATTATCAACAAGATACGGTCTGCTTGTATTCAGTTCTTATGGGGAGGGAAACCACCAAGAGTTGCTTGGGATATCATTTGCTTGCCTCAATCTGAAGGTGGTTTGGGTCTTATGAACATCAAGGAATGGAATCATGCCTTGCTATCCAGGACAATTTGGCAAACTCACGGAAGGCGATTCTCTTTGGGTCCAATGGATCAATAGCCACTATTTGAGAGGTATTACAATTTGGGACTATGAGGTGCGTCCTGAGGACTCCCTTATTCAAAAAGATTTGTGGGATTCGCGACAAATTCTTTTCTATCTTTGGTAGCCATGGTGATGCTATTGACGGCTTTACAAAATGTTGTGCCAACGGTATATTTGATTCAAGCCTCGTGTATGATATCTTGCGCACTCCGCAAGCTAAAAAGCCTTGGATGTCACAAATTTGGAAAGGCTTCATTCCTCCCAAATTCTCTTTTACTATGTGGCTGATTTGCAGAAAGCGGTTAGCTACAAAGGATACTTTATCATTTCTCAACTTAGAGGATAAATCTTGCGGGTTCTGCAAGCAAGCTGATGAAACAAGGGAACACCTCTTCTTTGCACCTTTATACACATGATTTGGAAGAGCATAAAAGATTGGTTGGGTATTAGAAGAGAGATGACAACTATTGAAAGCTCCCTTAAATGGATTAAGAAAGAACACCGCGGGACAAGCATCCGAGCCAAAGCTATTTTGCTTACTTTTTGCATAATGGTTTATGAGATTTGGAGGGCAAGAAACACAATGCTCTTTGAAGGCACAAGCTTTCGTGAAGTGGTCATTGCAAGAATCAAAACAACATCTTATAGAGTTCTCTATGATTTTATCCCCTCTTGTAATGGCACCTTTTGAGTGACCACCCCTCCCCTCTATCACTTCTTGTTTGCATTACGTTGAGGCTTGAGATACCTCAATGATTGATTGTAGCCACTTCCTTTTTCGTTATTAGTAATAATATTTGCATTTACCTAAAAAAAAAAATCAGAGTAACCAGCGGAAAATAAAACAAGACATGAAACAATATGAAGTGAGAAACAGTTTATCTGAGAAAAGTTGCCTTTCGGCATATATAAATAAAAACTTGAACAGTTACATCCCTTTTACAAACCCTGCCCACAACAGTACTACAGATGTCACGACCCGAACCTGGGCCTGTGACTGGTGCCTTACCCCGGGCACCCTAGTGATACAACATCAGAGTAATCAGCGGAACATAAAACACATACATGAAACAAATGAAGTACAAAGCGATGTCGAGGAAAACTTGCCTTTCGGCATATATAAATAACAACTCTTACAAAATGAAGCAGTTTAATCCTTTTTACAAACCACGCCCTGTGATACTCTGGACCTCAAGAAATGATACGACAACGATGGCGGACGGGGCCCGCCATACCACGAATGTAAATACCTCTGGCGACGAGGACTATACGAAGATAAGCCTCGGAGAAAGCGGAGCTTTCCCAACAATGACTGTGACCCTAAGAGCGAGGATCAACGGCGGTGTACCTTTACTGCGGCATGACGCGGCCCCGAGGAAGTCGATCTGAACAGTACAGTATGTGAAACGAAAATAGATCACGTAAATGAAATCATAGTAGTCCATATAAAGCGGGAGACATGTATGATAACCAAACTACGATTCCTGATAAATAAGCGATCATGTCAAGTCGGGGACTCACGCTCAAAGTTATCACAATAAAACCGTCACGGGGCATGTGCGAAGGCATAGCCGACTACTAAGACCAGCGATGCCAAATACCACAAATTGTATCCGAGGTCTTTCTAGACCGCACCATGATCGAAGTTGGCCACTCGCGCAATATCAATGTCGCGTCTATCCACTGGAACTCTCGCGACTCGCATAGGTCACACGGACCGCGCGAGGTATTCCTCGAATCATGGTCCCCGCTTTGAGGTATACCAGCGTCGAGGCGACAACCCGGTATCCACCAGGCTCCGCGACCGCGTAGTCTCAAAAGACCGCATAGTCTCGATAGACCGCATAGGAATCCCGCGTCGGGCTAAACACCGGAATGATCAATCCACGGAGCTACCGCTCGCGTAGTCACGAGGACCGCGTAGGCGTAAGACCGCATCAGGGTGGCAAGCCCTCGGTATAAGTCAAAGGGTAGGTGATATAATAATAGTACAACGGGCTTAACGTTTAACAACGTAAGCACAACAAGAATGACCCGCTTACATCACGATCACACAAGATACTAACACACGTAGCATCCTAACATGTTTACTTATCACATCCAAGAAAGTATTTACAAGGCTATCTCAAACCAACACAATCAAGTTATTCACACAAGGTACTTTATGCTAACAAGTTCGGGTATCTATCCCCAAAGTACTTCATACATTAAATCTTTAAAAGATCGTTACTTCACAAAAACCACACAATACGTAGTATATAGAGTGATTATCTTTTAAAGTAAATCAATTACTTCTCTTTGTAAAATCAATTAGCAACATTCTCTTCCAATGTTCAAGTTTGCCTAATTTCCAATGTTCAAGTTTGCCTAATTTCCAATGTTCACGGTTCTTATTTTAGAAAGGTTTAGTAGTTCATAGTCTTATTCATTTAAGAATATAATTCTCCTTTAAACAATCAGAAACATAAGCCTTATATGTGAGTAGGATATTCTTGTTTATAACAATCTTATTACAATGACCATGATCTAGAAAATATCATTTTGTCTCATCTTAGCTTCATGCGGATGGAAGTTTCTCTTGGTTTTAATAATACTTAATTAGTCAAAACATTTCCTTTTATTAACGCTGCGATGGTTTGTCGATACACATTCGATTTCGAAATCAGAAAACATTCTTAAGCCGTTATACCTAACTTCCCATAAAGCTAGTATAACTCTTAAGTTTTAAAAACCAAGTATTACTTCAAGTTCTTTATTAACACATAACAAGCCGTTATAGTTCAAATCGATTACCTTTTAAAAACCACAAGTATTTTCTTACCAACATAAAGTTGTTATAACTAACTTCCCATAAAGCGTTATAACACTTTATGTTTTAAACCAATCAAATACATTTAGCACGTATGCGTCTACCGTACTACATAGTTCACACATATCATGCTAGAAGAGATAAGAAGAGGTTCACATACCTCGCGGCAGTATCGACTAATAGCAAAAGCGCTCCAAGTACTTCAAAGTCGGCTACTCCTTGCGATGGATCGCGCCATCGTAGTACTTCAACCTATAAGGCCACTGGCGCTTATTAACATTTAGATCCCGCCGTAGAACATTCTCTGAGAAAATTCGCGACACCTCCCACACACAGCGTAAATCTCCTCCTTTATCGGTAGGCCATCAAGCCAACCGGGGGTTAACGCCTAACCGGTCGTGCACAATTCTACTATATAGTAATGCTACACAAGTCTCATGTCTGATCCCATGTAATTCTGATTCAGTTTCTTCTTTAAATTGAGCTTAAGTCAAAAGACATTGCGCACAACTATGTTCAATTCTATATATAGTATACTTTAACTATATATTCCAACAACATGTAATTTCCAATTACAATAGAAGGTCAAGATATTTACCTCGATAAGCCCAAAATTATCCAAGTTATAATGTCGATCCCTGAGCAAGGTTTAGCTCTACTCAGTGCGCTCGATCCGCTCCAAACAACCCTTAGAAGTTCTAACCAACTTCTACTTAAATACTTCAACCAACAATGAAGATTTCCTTAGGGTTTCGGTTTGAGACTAAAAGGACAAAAGGTAGTATTTAGGACTCTGTATAGAGGTAACTTTTGGAATACAACAAGGTAAAGGCTAAGGTATTTTGGGCATTATAACAATACTTGAGAAGTATTTCTACCAAGAGGGGGTATTATCAAAGCAACTAGGCTAGGGGGTACCCGGCTAGCACCCCAAAGGGGAGGGAGGCTCACGGCCACAAAGGCCACTCAAAGGGGAGGGTTTCTCGGCGAGGGCCTTTACTAGGGAGGGCTCTTGGGCGAGAGTCAAACAAGAGGAGAGGGAAGGATTTCAAGACTTAGAACACATTTGGATGATGAAGTCTTCAACAAAGGGAGGGTATTTATAGGAAGCAAGGGCGACAATGGACAAGATCAAGCCATGTGTTAGGCAAGTGTAAGGCGAGATCAAGCCAAGTGCACCCTATCCCTACTCCACAAAACATGGCACAAAACAAGGCACAAAACAAGGCCAAGAAAGCTAGCCAAAGCGTCACTTTCGGCCAAGCAAACCGCCAACTTGAGGGTGACAAGTGTCGCCCTCTCGTTGGTCCAAAATATTCCGTCTCTCGGAAAAATCCGCAAAAATTAGAAATGACATAGCCGTATTTTACCCTCCGAAAGCTGTGGAAACGTTTCGTCGAAAAACGACTCTAATCGGGTGTTGTGAACAAATAATTTCGGCCAAGCCACTTTCAAAAGTTTCAAATTTCTACGTACGTCCCTTACGTACATACTGCGGAAATACGGTATAACATTCTCCTCTCGAGAAACATTCGTCGAATGTTCCTTCTAAGTCTCAAAAACAAGCGCGCGAGATAGTCTTCACTTTGTTATACTTACGAAAACAATCACGCCACGCGTAGCTCTGAAACACCCTATGCAAAATACATCCATCCAAGTCCACGAGGAACACCTCTAACATAACCACAATTACCCCTCTCAGGGGTCTAAAATATACTTCCTTGCATTCTCCTTACAAAAGAAATGATCATATCTATGCTCGCCATACATGCTCGCTTCTCCCTTTCTCGTCGTGATACCACTTTTTCACTTTGCGCGAGTCGCTCAGGAGACCCAACAAATTGTACCGGCTGCTTGCAATCCCTGAGGCTGTCGTACACTCGAACTTTTACCACATTTATGATACTGCTTCAGTTTCCAAAACTCGGGGTTACTATCTCTAACGTGGTCATCATTAGCGGGAACACTGGATGGATCTCAGATACTTTCGAACATAACAATACGAAAGACCGGACGTACTGCCTCCTAAGTCGGACGACAAAAGCTAACATATAGGCAACCTGGCCTATTCTTCACATGAACTTAAAAAGGCCCAAAACAACTCGGGCTAAGTTTCCTCTGTTTTTCCAAAGTTCGTCACACCCAATCCGGGGTGGTACTTTCAAGAAGACCGACCGTCAACCTGAACTCTAAGCGTCGTCGCCGATTATCCGCACGATTTCCTCTGAGCTGCCAGAACTTCTTCTAGACAAGCTTCTCACTATCCACAGTCTGCTGGAACACGCCTGAACCAACTGTCTGAACCTTGCCAACATCGAACCACTCGACCGGCAACTTACACATCCGCCCCTACAAGGCTTTATAAGGCGACATCCGAACACTGAAATGGTAGCTTAAACACTCCTCCACGGAGACAACAATCCCCAACTACCCGCGAAACCCAAACACGGCGAGGCGAATGCGATTCTGAGACTCACCTGAGTTCTTAACCCTGCCTGGTAAAACTTTCAGAAACAAAACAGTAGTACTCTGGGCTCCATGCGCCATAAGGTGAAGGGAGGCACCGTGCGACCTTACAACCTTTACGAAATAACAACACTGCTGAGCACTCGGTGCTGCTAGAAGACAAGGCGGTGACCTCCTCGGCCCGACTCTTTGGTCGAATCGTCCACGAATTAAATGCGTTTGGTTAACTAAACACGGGCTAACACCCTCGTGACCCTACCACAAGGCGGGACCACCATGGCCCGACCCACCAAACGGGCGCGGGTTGACCCGCAATGGCCTCAACCCTACCCGGCATCGCGCAAAACACTAGCTCCCCGATCCGGAACAATTTCACAAATCACGTTACGAAAACCTAGCGGTCTTCCTAGCTCGACTACCCTCTTTCAAATCACGCTACTCAGGGACTTATCCCACAAACATAGCTCACGTGCACTATGCACTCCGATAAGGATCAAACATAACACTACACCTATACTTGAGATGGCCTTACCTCTAAGGTCTCTACGTATAAAACTCTAAGGCTCCCACCTTCTCTATCCCCCAAAATCTTACTCGGTTAACCCACCATGATTTCTAATCACAACTAACATACTGCTATCAGAACATAGCACTTAAGGTATACTCACCTTATCACACATACAGATCTCTAGAGGGTTAAGGATAATCTATATCTCTTTCTTCCTCCTTAGTCGTTCTAATCAACCTGCCTCGTAGGCGCAGCTAAGGAAGATGACGAACTACACACCGATCATTAAGGCTAAGTACTCCTAAAAGGACACTCTCGACACATGGCCACGGCGGCGCGGTACAACAAGTACCAACTAAAGACGACATTCCCGGGATGGCGTGCATGTGTAATGAACAGGAAAACTGAATCCGGCTGGCTGGAACCATACGTGTAGCTGTGAACCGAAAACTCTGGAGTTCTGACCAACTCCTACATACCCCGAACGTCCTGAACCCTGTGGAGGACCACTCTGCGGTGGATCGCATATTAAATCTCTTTGGTGAGGTGACTCGCCTCGAAAGTTACCAAAGGACCTTGCCGCTCACGGCCTCTTCGTCGCCCGTTAACCCGTTGATCTTTACGTTTCTTGGCACATTGCGCATAAGCCGTACGTGCCATGCTCAACTAAGCGAAGAATTACTCGCACAACCTTCGTTGATATTCATCAAGACTCGCGGTACATCGGTATACTCTATACTCTCTGTTCGGTCGCGGGCGAAGAGGTCCAAACATCGTGGTCGCGGTAGGAGCAGTGCGCCGTGCTAAAACTCTGCTGGGGCTAGTGGCGTCGCAGAACTCCCGAATGAAGCACTACCTAGGTAATGATTGGGCTGTGCCTCGCCCTCACGAACTCTACTCGCGGCTCCTCATTTGCGCTTGCCTCTGGGCGGGTTGCCTACGCGGAGGCATAACGATAAGGAAATAATTTGTCGGAGGTCCAACTTACAACACACTCTAAGGCACGATCTCGGAGTGAGAAGAATAGAAACCAATCCTAAATACCTATAGCCTCACGATTATTGGTGTGGTGCACACCGATAATCAAGACTCTCTTGGATCTGATGCGTAGACACTTTCAGGATTAAGCGCGCGATACCACTTTTGTCACGGCCGAACTGGGCGTGGTCGTGCCTACCGGGCACCCTAGTGATACAACATCAGTAATCAGTGAACATAAAACACATACATGAAACAAATGAAGTACAAAGCGATGTCGAGGAAAACTTGCCTTTCGGCATATATAAATAACAACTCTTACAAAATGAACAGTTTAATCCTTTTTACAAACCACCTTGCAGCGATTTACAGACCTAAGAAATGATACGACAACAATGGCGGGACGGGGCCCGCCATACCCCAGAATGTAAATACCTACAACGGCGAGGACTATACGAGATAAGCCTCGGAGAAAGCGGAG
The DNA here is from genome assembly GCA_029844215.1 of Przewalskia tangutica. Taxonomy (NCBI): domain Eukaryota; kingdom Viridiplantae; phylum Streptophyta; class Magnoliopsida; order Solanales; family Solanaceae; genus Przewalskia; species Przewalskia tangutica. The sequence goes on from CM056740.1 coordinate 18,685,449, forward strand.
CTTTCCCAAACGCCGAATCGTGACCCTAAGGCGAGGATCAACGGCGGGTGTACCTTTACTGCGGCATGAACGCACCCGAAGGAGGTCGATCTGCAGTACCAAGTATGTGAAATCGAAAATAGATCACGTAAATGAAATCATAGTAGTCCATAAAGCGGGAGACATGTATGATAACCAAACTACGATTCACAATAAATAGCGATCATGTCAAGTCGGGGACTCACGCCTCAAAGTTATCACAATAAAACCGTGCGGGGCAAGTGCGAAGGCATAGCCGACTACTAAGACCAGCGATGCCAAAATACCACAAATTGTATCCGAGGTCTTTCTAGACCGCACCACATGTCGAAGGCGGCCACTCGCCGCAATATCAATGTCGCGTCTATCCACTGGAACTCTCGCACTCGCATAGGTCACACGGACCGCATGAGGTATTCCTCGAATCATGGTCCCGCATCACTGAGGTATACCGCGTCGAGGCGACAACCCCGGTATCCACCTAGGCTCCGCGGCCGCATAGTCTCAAAAGACCGCATAGTCTCGATAGACGCGCATAGGAATCCCCGCGTCGGGCTAAACACCCGGAATGATCAATCCTGGAGCTACCGCACTCCGCATAGTCACAAGGACCGCATAGGCCGTAAGACCCGCATCAAGGGTGGCAAGCCCTCGGTATAAGTCAAAGGGGTAGGTGATATAATAATAGTACAACGGGCTTAACGTTTAACAACGTAAGCACAACAAGAATGACCCCCTTACATCACGATCACACAAGATACTAACACACGTAGCATCCTAACATGTTTACTTATCACATCAACAAGAAAGTATTTACAAGGCTATCTCAAACCAACACAATCAAGTTATTCACACAAGGTACTTTATGCTAACAAGTTCGGGTATCTATCCCCAAAGTACTTCATACATTAAATCTTTAAAAGATACGTTACTTCACAAAAACCACACAATACGTAGTATATAGAGTGATTATCTTTTTAAAGTAAATCAATTACTTCTCTTTGTAAAATCAATTAGCAACATTCTCTTCCAATGTTCAAGTTTGCCTAATTTCCAATGTTCAAGTTTGCCTAATTTCCAATGTTCACGGTTCTTATTTTAGAAAGGTTTCGTAGTTCATAGTCTTATTCATTTAAGAATATAATTCTCCTTTAAACAATCGAGAAACATAAGCCTTATATGTGAGTAGGATATTCTTGTTTATAACAATCTTATTACAGACCATGATCTAGAAAATATCATTTTGTCTCATCTTAGCTTCTATGCGGATGGAAGTTTCTCTTGGTTTTAATAATACTTAATTAGTCAAAACATTTCCTTTTATTAACGCAGCAGTGGTTTGTCGATACACATTCTGATTTCCGAAATCAGTAAAACATTCTTAAGCCGTTATACCTAACTTCCCATAAAGCTAGTATAACTCTTAAGTTTTTAAAAACCAAGTATTACTTCAAGTTCTTTATTAACACATAACAAGCGGTTATAGTTCAAATCGATTTACCTTTTAAAAACCACAAGTATTTTCTTACCAACATAAAGTCATTATAACGACTTCCCATAAAGCCGTTATAACACTTTATGTTTTAAACCAATCAAATACATTTAGCACGTATGCGTCTACCGTACTACATAGTTCACACATATCATGCTAGAAGAGATAGGAAGAGGTTCACATACCTCGCGGCAGTATCGACTAATAGCAAAAGCGCTCCAAGTACTTCAAACCGTCGGCTACTCCTTGCGATGGATCGCGCCATACGTAGTACTTCAACCTATAAGGCCACAAGCGCTTATTAACATTTAGATCCGCCGTAGAACATTCTACGAGAAAATTCGGCAGCACCTCCCCATGGCGTAAATCTCTCCTTTATCGAGGCCGCTATCAAGCCAACCGAGGGGTTAACACGTCTAACCGTCGTGCACAATTCTACTATATAGTAATGCTACACAAGTCTCATGTCTGATCTATGTAATTACTGATTCGGTTTTCTTCTTTAAATTCGGGCTTAAGTCAAAAGACATTGCACAACTATGTTCAATTCTATATATAGTATACTTTAACTATATATTCCAACAACATGTAATTTCCAATTACAATAGAAGGTCAAGATATTTACCTCGATAAGCCCAAAATTATCAAGTTATAATGTCGATCTGAGCAAGGTTTAGCTCCTACTCAATGCGCTCCAATCCGCTCCAAACAACCCTTAGAAGTTCTAACCAACTTCTACTTAAATACTTGACCAACAATGAAGATTTCCTTAGGGTTTGGTTTGAGACTAAAAGGACAAAAGGTAGTATTTTAGGCTCTACGTATAGAGGTAACTTTTGGAATACAACAAGGTAAAGGCTAAGGTATTTTGGGCATTATAACAATACTTGGAGAAGTATTTCTACCAAGAGGGGGTATTATCAAAGCAACTAGGCTGGGGTACCCGGCTAGCACCCAAAGGGGAGGGGAGGCTCACGGCCACAAAGGCCACTCAAAGGGGAGGGTTTCTCGGCCAAGGGCCTTTACTAGGGAGGGCTCTTGGGCGAGAGTCAAACAAGAGGAGAGGAAGGATTTCAAGACTTAGAACACATTTGGATGATGAAGTCTTCAACAAAGGAGGGTATTTATAGGAAGCCAAGGGCCAACCAATGGACAAGATCAAGCCATGTGTTAGGCAAGTGTAAGGCCAAGATCAAGCCAAGTGCACCCTATCCCTACTCCACAAAACATGGCACAAAACAAGGCACAAAACAAGGCCAAGAAAGCTAGCCAAAACGTCCCACTTTCGGCCAAGCAAACCGCCAACTTGAGGGTGACAAGTGTCGCCCTCTCGTTGGTCCAAAATATTCCGTCTCTCGGAAAAATCCATAAAAATTAGAAATGACATAGCCGTATTTTACCCTACGAAAAGTGGAAAGCGTTTACGTCAACGACTCTAATCGGGTGTTGTGAACAAATAATTTCGGCCAAGCCACTTTTAAAAGTTTCAAATTTCTACGTACGTCCCTTACGTACATACTCTGGAAATACGGGGTATAACAACAGACCTCTAAGCTTTTTTTCAACAACTATGACGGGACAGGGCCCCGCCATACCCCTGAATGTAAGTACCTACAATGACAGGGGACTATACCAAAGATAAGCCTCCGGAGAAACGGAGCTTCCCAAAACGTTGGTGTGATCCTATGGCGAGGATCGGCGATCGTGTACCTCTACTGCGGCGTGCGCAACCCCGAAGGAGGTCGATAACAGTACCAAGTATGTGGCGGAAAATCGTAAATGAAATCATAACAGTTTTTAATAAAACAAGAGACATGTATGATAACAAACTACAGTTCACAACATAAAAGCAGTCATGTCAAGTCAGGGACTCACGCCCTCAAGTCATCCTCATGCGTGGAACTCCTTCCGCCAGCTGGCGATCTAGGTATAAATCGTGTGATACGTATAACATGTCTCGGCCCATCCCATGGGACTCGAGGTGGAATCGTGTGGAATACATGTCCCGGCCCATCCCATGGGACTCGGTAAAGAATCGTATGGAATACATGTCCCGGCCCATCCCATGGGACTCGGTAAAGAATCGTATGGAATACATGTCCCGGCCCATCCCATGGGACTCGGTAAAGAATCGTATGGAATACATGTCCCGGCCCATCCCATGGGACTCGGTAAAGAATCGTATGGAATACATGTCCCGGCCCATCCCATGGGACTCGATAAAGAATCGTATGGAATACATGTCCCGGCCCATCCCATGGGACTCGGTAAAGAATCGTCCATAACATTTAAACCCTCTTTTAAGACAGATTAAGACAATACCATGCCTTCTTTTTAAACCAACACATTTTCCCTTTTTAAAGTCAAGTAACAACATTCTTTTCCAAAAGTTCAAGTTGCATATTTTTAAATACTTAAGTCTCTTATTTTCGAAAGATTTCATAGTTCATAGTCCTAATCACTTAACAACGTAATTCCTTCTTTTAACAAAATTGAGTAACATATATCTTCTGTGTGAGTAGTTTATTCTTGTTTATAACAATCTTATTAAAGCAGCCATGATCTAGGAAATGTAATACAATTTTGTCTTATCTTAGCTTCTATGCAGATGGAGGTTTCTACTGGTTTTAATATAATTAATTATTTGTCAATACATTTTCCTTTATTAACGCTGCAGTGGTTTGTTCGATACTTATTCTCATTTCCGAAATCAATATAACTTATTAGTTAATAACCAAGTACTCATTACTCACGAATGAGGCTTCACAACTTTTTAATAAAATTCATATCAAGCCAATTAAGTCGAGTCTCTTATTTTCTTAAAATCAACAACCCATTTCTTACCTACATAAAGTTGTTATAACAAGAGTTAGAGAGAAGTTTCTCTCACTAGGCGAAAATGCTCTCAACATTTCTCCCTAGTCGCTCTTCGCAATCCGCCTCATTCTTATGATTTCATCTTAGATTTCATACTCCTTAAATCTGATTTCATCTTTGATTTCATGAGGTTGTTCGTTTGTTCATCTTACTTGAATTTGATACGAAGTTGTTTGAGTTTATTACGTTTGAGTTTATCAACTTGTTCAAAGATTGCTACGAAGATACTCCAACTTGATTAAAGATTGCTCAAGATTTGCATTATCTTCCTTCTAGCCATGAGAAAGAATACAAAGATTTCAGCCAAAAGAATGAAAGAGATTATTTTGATTGTTCAAGATTACAAGATTCAGGATATGAATTTGAAGTTTGCATTTCCGGGGGGGGCAGCTTCTAGCGGTGGCCAGTTTGCTTCTCTGGATTTTGTGGGGTATTCGGGAAAGGCGGGTGGTGCTGGGTTGTTAGCAGGTCTGGAGGATGTTCTTGGTGTGCAAGAGGGTCTTGTTGGTGATCTTGGGTTGAGGTTTCAACACTTTGATTCTCCCACCTTGGACGTCGGTAAGGCTGCTGCGTTTCCGGTGGGCGCTCCGGACTCCGGGGAGATTGCGGATCTTGATAGGGATCCCGGGTCGAAAGTGGGTATGGAGGGTGGTTGCGGGTTGCAGGTGGGTGGTGTTGATGTTCAGGGTTTGTGGTCTGAACCCTTGGGTCTCCGATCCTTGGCCGAGTGCATTGAGACTTTTCCGTGACCACTTTTGATTCCAAGGTATTTGCGGGTCTAGAGGTTGGTCACGGGTTGATTTGGTCGGGGTGGGCATGGGTCTTGGGAAAGTCCATGGGTCACCACCGTTGGTTGTTGAGTTCGAGAATGTTTCTTTTCCAATTGGCCTAGGAAATGCTAAGGTTTTGGAAGTCGAGGGGTTTTCTATCCAAAAGAGGTATAGGAATTTGATGCACTCAATGGGTGCGGATGTCAATGGCATGCCTCATTCACTTGCTGTGGTTGTCAATGTCACGCCTCATTCATTAGGTGCAACTTTCGGAGTTGAGGTTGTTGGGAATTCAAGTGTTGCGGTTTCCGAAACGTCACCCCCTCTCGAGGGGTTGACGGGTACCATGGGTGGGCACGGGTCATTGGCGTTTCTTGGGGGTGGTTACGGGTTGAAAGAGGGTCAGAAGGGTGGTCATGGGATGCTGATTGGTCTTTTTGGTGGTCGCGGGTCAAGACTGAAACCCAAGGGTCATCGGTTCGAGATTGTAGGGTCGGAAGTTGGTTCACTTTCCATGGCTCTTGGTATTGCAAACCGTGCGGAAGTTGAACAGCCTATTCTTCAAACGAGACTTGGTAACTTGGGCAATTTAATTGCTGAGCATACCAAGGAAGGATCTCATTCAATGGGACATCGTAAATTGTTAAGGGTGGGAACCGAAGTGTCACCTCTTCTAATGAATTCAATGGTTGTGGAAATCAAAGGGGCAGCCCGTCCAAAAAAGTTTGGAAACTTGATGGCTACGAGGCAGAAGGGTCTACTCTTCAAATGAGTCTTGGAAGATCAACTTATGTGGAATTCGAAGGGTCATTCTTTTCCAAGACACCAAAGAATTGTTATTTGATTTCGGCCAATGTAGCATTCAATGCCGAGGGACATAAGCCATTTATGGCAACCATTCCCAATGATGCACAAGTCTTGATATCCCCCACGATTCAACTATTGCACCTAATAAGCGTGCAAATGATCTTGATTAATTAAATGAAGATACTATCTTGGAATGCACCGATAGTAAGAATTTAATTTTCATGATTTAATCTCCCATTGTAACGTCTCCTTCGGGTAGGCATACTGTTATACCGTATTTCCAGTATATGCGTGAGGAATACGTCACGAAAATCTTGCCTTAAAGATAAGCCTTGGGCGTTTTATTTTGTACACAACTCACTAAAAGAATCGTTTTTCACGAAAGCGTTTCCCACGACTTTCGTAGAGTAAATTCGGCTATGCCATTTCTTATTTTTGCGGATTTTTCCGAGAGGCGAAACATTTTGGACCAACGGGAGGGTGACATGTGTCACCCTCACATTGAAGCAAGTGGGGTGGCTTTGGGCGATTAGGCGTCAAGAGGGTGTTAGCCTTGGCGATTGGGTCCTTGTTTAGGCCTTGTTTTGTGGAGTGTTTTGTGGAGTGTTTTGTGGAGTGTTTTGTGGAGTAGGAGTTAGGGTGCACTTGGCTTGATCTTGGCCTTACACTTGCCTTGCACTTGTCTTCATCTTGGCCATTGGTTGGCCAAGGCTTGAGCTATAAATACCCCCTTAGAGATGAAGAGTTATTCATCCACAAAGTTATCTTCAAGTCTAAAATCCTCTCCTCTCCCTTAAGCTTTTCGTCCAAACACCTCTTCCCTCCCTTGTGTTGTATGGCGAGAGCCTACCCCACTATCCTATGCGAAATCTACCCCCCCTCCCTTGGTAGAAAAGTTACCTTCATTTATCGTTATAATGCACAAAATAACCTAGCCCAAATACCTTAGTACTTAGTAGAAGTTGTGAAGAACTTCTAGGGTTCTTGGAGCATACAACTTATGAGCAAAACCTTGCTCAGGCGCGACTTTTTCTAGTATATTATTGGGCTTACCGAGTTAACTAATCCTAACCCTCTTTTGAATCATATATATATACTGTTGTAGTATAAGAATAAGTATAAATACTTAGAAGTATATCACGAATAGAATTGAAGTATTAATCACTTAGAAAGGTTTAAAGAAGAATAATCAAATCAGACTTACATAGGGTGTTTTCATGATGAACTTATATAGCTCAGGGTAGGGAAGTCTGCCCGACTTACGTAGAATTATGAACCCCCTGTTTAGAATGACCTTGAGTAGTCTTTGATAGATATCTGTGACTATTATAGGTGACTCTGCTTGCGCGACATATTCAACTTGGCGGTGGTTTATTTGAGAAGGTATGTGATTCTTCCTAAAGCATGATATTTTACAATATATATATAGTGCGGTGACGTACATGTGTTAATCGAATAATAACTACGGCAATGTCTTTGACTTAAGCTGAATAATACTTACGGAATGCCTCACTAGCTTAAGCACGAATAATAAGAAGCGAAAACATTTCAAAAGACTCATGAATCATATTATCGAAGAGAACTAATTGGTTTTAAAGCGAAGCTTAAGAGTTATACTAGCTTTATGGGAAGTAAGTATAACCACTTAAGATTTATAAAAGAAACAAGTTTGCCTATGTGTTTATAACAGACTTGTATTGTGAAAGGATAATAAAGATGGTTTGATAAATAGACATGATATGATGCTATGTGTGTTAGTATCTTGCGTTTGTATAGGTGAGTATCCTTGTTGTGCTTATGTTGTTTAAAGATAAGTTGTTATGTTAGTATACTATCACTCACCTCTTGAGATGATCTGGGGTTAAGCGCCCTCCGTCTGCGGGGTAGACTCGAGTGATGCAGGACCATGATTCGAGAATACCTATGCGGGTCGAGGGCCTATGCGGAGCTACGGAGTTCGAGTTAGTATGCGGGTTATGCCTCATGCGATGCAGTGTGGCCATGCGGACAATGAGTCGGGGCGATGCAGGAGTAGCTACCCTCGATGCGGGGTTATACCTCATGCGGGCCCGTGAGTGGCCTATGCGGACTCAGAGTCGAAGATTAGGCTTGCGAGAATGATGATGGGGCGAGTGGCCTGTTTCGATCATTCGCGGCCTAGACAAGACCTATTACGATTACCTATTGTTGCTCTTGTTTGTGATGTGGCACTACGTGCGGTTTCCTTGGTTGTTTCACACATATTTGTAAACCGGTTTTAAATGATATGTTTTCATTTAAGTATTTCTGATTTCGCATACTTAGTACTGTTGTCTCGACCTCCTTGAAGTGCGTTCATCTGCGCGGTAAGGGCAAGCAGTGCTAGATCCACATCCTTAGGATCTTTGCGTTGGTGTCGTGAGCTCCATCTTCTCGGAGGCTCTACTTTTGGGTATGATCTCCTGTATTGTAGATAGTTTTATGCGATCGGGGTATGGCGGGGCCACTGTCGCCATAGTTGTTTACTTCCTTAGAGTGCAGTAGTACTATTGTACAGTTGGGATGTATCGCAAAACTTGAGTTATTTATATTATGCGAAAGGCAAGCTTTTCTTGAATAAAGCGTGTCTTATTTTATAAAGCTGTTTCTGTCTTGTTTTATATTCCGGTTACTCGATGTATGACTACTTGGGTGCCGGTAAGGCACGATCCACGGGCCGGGCAGTCGTGACAAAAGTGGTATCAGCTGTTAATCCTCGGAAAGTGTCTGACCGTATCTAGTAAGTCTTGATTATCGGTGTGTTGTGCACCACACCAATAATCGAGGAGGCTATAGGATATTTAGGATTGGTTTCCATTCTTCTCATTACGAGATCGTGCTTTAGAGTCGTGTTATAGGTTGGACCCCTAACGTATTCCTTTCTATGTGATTATGCCTCCACGTAAGGCAACCGGGCCCGAAGGGCAAAGCGGCGAGGCGCTAGCGAGACACCCAGTCACGAGGCTCGAGCCCAGTCTATACCGAGACGGCGAGTTCTATGACGCCGCCAGCCCAGCGAGACCACAGTACCACCTCGTCCCCCGCGGCACAGGCGGAGAGTTAGGGTACTGAGAGATGGCCCGGCTTTTGGCTAAAGTTGTGGCGTCGAGAGAGATTGGATGCGGCGGTTCGGCTCGGCTCGATCGCACCGTGGTACACCCGAGGCGAATAGTTTGAGGCTACGAGATTTCTTGAGTTGTAGCCGCGGAGTTTTATGGGTGGCGGGAGGATGATCCGCGAGTTCATCCGTCGGCTTGAAGGATTTTGAGAGTGATCGGGCGTCGGAGACCGAGTCCGTGATCTTTGGTTCACATAAGCTGCGTGATACGCGATCGATTGGTTTGATTCATAGGAGTTATCCGGGAGAGCACGTCCCGGTACATGGGACGAGTTCTCGGAGGCTTTCTCACTCACTTCTTGCCTCACGGATGAGGAGGCGCGGTGATAGATTTTCTTCTTTGAGGCGAGAGGGCCGCTTGTCGGGAGTACAATGTCGAGTTTGATTCTTTGGCTCGATATGTCCCGGCATTGGTAGCGAATATGGAGGATAGGGTGCACCGCTATGTCCAGGGCTGAAGCGACTATATGGCCGAGTCATGTCGCGGGGTTTCTCTCGGCCGGGTATGGACATTACCCGCATGCTGGCTAACGCCCTTGGATGCGAGGCGCGGTCGGCGAGTGGGCCGGACATCGAGAAGAAGGCGGGGCGGGAGGTTTTTACGGTGGTTATCGTGGTGGCGGCCTCGGCCGGATCTGGGTCGCACCACGGCCGGCTCGAGCACTCTGCCGTCTCGGCCGCAAGACCCGAGTTTTGAGGCGGACGAGGCCAGGGCTTGACGTCGAGTAGCGAGTGCTTGGCGATCGGGACCACCCGGTGTGGCCGTCGGTAGATCCCATTACGGGAAGTGTGGTACTACTTATGGATCTTATTACGATTGTGGCGGCGTGGTCACTTTGCGAGGCGTCAGGCCGGCGTGGCGGTGGTAGGGCCCGGCCTTCGTGTTACGTGGCGGCCATCATCTCCTACGATTACTCGCCCGGGGCGTGGTGCTCGTGGGTCGGCCAGTCGCGGCAGAGGTCGTGGCTCGGGTCCCGATTCTAGCGGTCCTCGAACCGCATATATGCTTTGTCCGGTAAGCGGGATCGGGAGGCCTCGCGATGTCGCCACAGTACCTTGCTCGGTTCTGGGTTTGATGTGTATGCTTTGATAGATCGGGTTCTACTCGTCCTATATATCTCCCTTGTTGCTAGTAGGATAGGGATAGAGCACGAGTCCATGGACCGCTTCGAGGTAGCTACGCGATGGGTGATTCGGTGGTAGCTCGGCGGGTATATAGAGCTTGTCTGTGACCATTTCTGATCGTCGGACCACTGCCGACTTGATAGAGTTGGAGATGATTGACTTCGGCGTGATTATGGGGATGGATTGGCTAGCTTCTTGCTATGCCAATGTAGACCGCAGAGAGAAGTAGTAATGCGGTTCGGTTCTGAGGAGCCGGTTGTTGAGTGGGAGGACGCGGTATCGTAGAAGTAGGTTTATTTCCTACCTCGAGGCTAGGAAGATGGTGCGAGAAGGGTATATCTACCATCTAGTTCGGTGTTTGATCACGAGGTGCGGTACCAGATTTTGATCGATTCCGTAGTCGTGAGTTCCCGCACGTGTTCCCGGATGACCTCCGGGTATCCTCACGAGAGGAGATTGAGTTTTGTATTGACATATTGCGGATACTCGGCCTATTTCCATTCCGCCATACGTAATGGCACTGCCCGAGTTGAGAGAGTGAAGGATCGGCAGGGATTTGCTAGAGAAGGGTTTCATTAGGCCCAGTGTTTCTCCCAGAAGCGCGGTATTGTTCGTGAAGAAGAAGGGCGGGGCCAGCTGCGCATGTGTTGATTCTGACGGTGAACAAGGTGACCATTAAACAGATACCCCTCCCGGGATTGATGATTTGTTCGACGGTTGCGAGTGCGAGATGTTTCTCAAGATTGATCTGCGATCGGGCTATCATCAGTGCGAGTCGAGAGAGGTGGATGTCCCTAGATCGCATTCGGACGATGCGGGCATTATGAGTTCAGGTCATGTCTTTTGGGTTGACCAATGCTCGCGGTATTCATGGATTTGATGAACAAGTGTTCAAACCATTTTTGGACACGTTTGTGATAGTGTTCATTGATGATATCTTGGTTTATTCGCTCGAGCGAGAGCATGCGGAGCATTTGAGGGCTGTCTTGTGATTCTCGAGACCAGCGATTATGCGCCAAGTTTTCCAAATGCGAGTTTTGGTTGACTTGATGGCGTTTCTTGGGCATATTGTCGGGGCTGATGGCATTCGAGTTGATCTGGCCAAGATCGAGGCGTCGAGACTTGGCGAGACCTACTACTCCGACGAGGTTCGCGATTTTACGGGCCTTGCGAGTTATTATCGGCGGTTCGTGGAGAAGTTTGCTTCTATCTACGCACCATTGACTAGGGTGACTCGGAAGGCGGCCAAGTTTGATGGTGATGCTTGTGGCGGGGTTTCGATTCTTGAAAGAAGGCGACGACGCCCGTTCTTACTCTTCCGGAGGGTCGGATGGTTATGTCGTGTATTGTGATCGTCGGGCATTGGGTTGGGATGTGTATTGATGCGGCATGGCGGGGTTATAGCATATGCATCGGCGGTGAAGAAACACGGAGGAACTACCCCACCCATGATTTGGAGTTAGCGGTAGTGATTCACGCTTTGAAGATCTGGAGGCACTATTTGTATGGGGTTCACGTGGATATTTATCTGAGACCACAAGAGCCTCGGTATATCTTCACGGAGGAGGCTGAACTTACGGCGAGAGCGGTGGTTAGAGTTGCTTAAGGATTACGATGTTGATATCTATACCACGGGAAGGCGATGTTGTGGCGGATGCTCTTAGTCGTAGGTCGATGGGAGCCTATCGGATGTGCGCTAGAGAGGAGGGACATGGTTCGTGATTTGCATCGGTTAGCGAGCCTTGGTGTCCGCTTGATTGATTACGATAGCGGTGGGGTTAGAGTTCGTGAGGTTGCGAGTCTTCCATCGTCGAGGAGGTGAAGAGGCAATTCGAGGATCCGGCTTTGATTCGATATCGTGATCTGACTCTTCGTGAGGCAAGGGTCCTTTTGGTAGCACGATGGGGTGCTAAGGTTTGAGGGCGGTATGTGTTCCGGATGTTTGAGACTTGGCGGAGTTCTTGGGGAAGCACACTGCAAGCGTTACTCTATCCATCCGGTCGACCAAGATGTACCACGACCTTAGATCGTGTATTGGTGGGATGGCTTGAAGAGGGCGTTGCGAGTTCGTAGCTCGGTGCGTGTTGTCGGCCAGTAAAGGTAGAGCACCGGAGGCACGGTGGTTTGTTCTGAGCGATTGAGATCCCGACACGGAAGTGGGAGGTAATCAACATGGACTTCATCACGGGATTACCTCGCACTCGGAGGAGACATGATTCTATATGGGTTATCGTCGGCCGGTGGCGAAATCAGCCCACTTTCTTCCGTCGGGGCGACTTTTTCGGTGAGGATTATGCGGACTTTACATCAGAGATCGTCGATCGCATGGAGTCCCTACTTCGATCATATCGCATGAGGAGCCCGGTTCACGGCTAACTTCCGAGGTCCTTCGAGGGTTTAGGGGCCTTGGTGAGCAAGTCGCATTTCATCCACGAGCAGACGGACAGAGAGCGCACTATCCGGACTCTTGAGGATATCTTTGCGAGCCGTGTTATTGACTTTAGTGGTAGTTGGGAGGATCATTTGCCTCTAGTTGAGTTCGCGTATAATAATAGCTACCACTCCGGTATTCGAATGGCGCCTTATGAGGCCTTGTATGGGAGGAAGTGCGGATCGCCTATAGGTTGGTTCGATGTGGGCGGCGGCTAGTGGGACGGTTGGTACAGCGACGATGGATAAGGTGAAGCTTATCCGAAGCGGTGTTGACGGCTCAGTCGGCAAGTCGTATCACGGATCATCGTCGTCGGCATCTTGAGTTCGAGGTTCATGATTGGGTTTTCCTAAAGGTGTCACCCATGAAGGGTGTGATGAGATTCGGGAAGAAGGGAAGCTCGGCCACAGGTACATTGGGTCGTTTGATTGTCGCAGGTAGGCAAGGTTACTATGAGTTGGATCTGCCGTCCGATCTGGAGGCGATGCATCCGGTTTTCACGTATCTATCTTTGAGGAGATGTATCGGGGATCCATCTAGGGTACACCGATTGACGATGTCAGTGACCAGGGGTTATCGTATGAGGAGATTCCATGCGATAGTCGATCGTCGAGTTAGGCTTCGCGGACGAAGGGCGTGGCTTCCACAAAGTCTTGTGGCGGAACAGGCTCGAGGAGAGATGACATGGGAAGCCGAGGAGGACATGAGGCGGAAGTATCCTCACCTATTCCCACACCTCCGGGTAATTCACTTTCCTACTTGTAAATTTTCGTTATCGTTTACGCCATGTGTTGCTCTGTGGCGTGTGTGGCATTTACTACTGTTTAAGCTTCTTCGCTAACCGTCTTGGGAAGGAACATTCGGGACGAATGTTTCTAAGGAGGAGAATGTTATACCGTATTTCCGCAGTATATGCGTGAGGAATACGTCTGAAAGTCTTGCCTTAAAGATAAGCCTTGGGCGTTTTATTTTGTACACAACTCACTAAAAGAATCGTTTTCACGAAACGCTTCCACGACTTTCGTAGAGTAAATTCCGCTATGCCATTTCTTATTTTGCGGATTTTTCCGAGAGACGAAACATTTTGGACCAACGGAGGGTGACATGTGTCACCCTCACATTGAAGCAAGTGGGGTGGCTTTGGGCGATTGGGCGTCAAAGAGGGTGTTGGCCTTGGCGATTGGGTCTTGTTTAGGCCTTGTTTTGTGGAGTGTTTTGTGGAGTGTTTTGTGGAGTGTTTTGTGGAGTAGGAGTTAGGGTGCACTTGGCTTGATCTTGGCCTTACACTTGCCTTGCACTTGTCTTCATCTTGGCCATTGGTTGGCCAAGGCTTGAGCTATAAATACCCCTTAGAGATGAAGAGTTATTCATCCACAAAGTTATCTTCCAAGTCTAAAAATCCTCTCCTCTCCCTTAAGCTTTTCGTCCAAACACCTCTTCCTCCCCTTGTGTTGTATGGCGAGAGCCTACCCCCTAGCCTAGCCGAAATATAACCCCCCTCCCTTGGTAGAAAAGTTACCTTATTGTATCGTTATAATGCCCAAAATACCCTAGCCCAAATACCTTATTACTTAGTAGAAGTTGTGAAGAACTTCTAGGGTTCTTGGAGCATACAACTTAGAGCAAAACCTTGCTCAGTGCGACTTTTCTAGGATATTATTGGGCTTACCGAGGTAACTAATCCTAACCCTCTTTTGAATCATATATATCTTGTTGTAGTATAAGAATAAGTATAAATACTTAGAAGTATATCACGAATAGAATTGAAGTATTAATCACTTAGAAAGGTTTAAAAGAAGAATAATCAAATCAGATTTACATAGAATTTGTTTTCAATGAACTTATATAGCTCACCGGTAGGAAGTCTGCCCGACTTCTTGTAGAATTATGAACCCCTGTTTAGAATGACCTTCAGAGTAGTCTTTGATAGATATCTGTGACTATTATAGGCTGACTCTCTGCGCGCGACATATTCAACTTGGCAGGTGGTTTTCGCTGAGAAGGTATGTGATTCTTCCTAAAGCATGATATTTTACAATATATATATAGTACGGTAGACGTACATGTGTTAATTGAATAATAACTACGGCAATGTCTTTGACTTAAGCCTGAATAATACTTACGGCAATGCCTGGCTTAAGCTTTGAATAATAAAGAACTGAAAACATTTCAAAAGACTACTGAATCATTTTATCAGAAGAGAACTAATTGGTTTTTAAAACAGAAGCTTAAGAGTTATACTAGCTTTATGGGAAGTAAGTATAACCACTTAAGATTTATAAAAGAAACAAGTTTGCCTATGTGTTTATAACAGACTTGTATTGTGAAAAGAATAATAAAGATGGTTTGATAAATAGACATGATATGATGCTATGTGTGTTAGTATCTTGTAACGTTTGTATAGGTGAGTATCCTTGTTGTGCTTATGTTGTTTAAAGATAAGTTGTTATGTTAGTATACTATCACCACCTCTTGAGATGATCACGGGTTAAGGCGCCTCCGACGCGGGTAGACTCGGTGATGCAGGACCATGATTCGAGAATACCTCATGCGGGTCGGGGGCCTATGCGGAGCTACGGAGTTCCGTGTTAGTATGCGGGGTTATGCCTCATGCGGTCTGTGTGGCCATGCGGACGAGTCGGGGCGATCTTGGGAGTAGCTACCCTCGATGCGGGGTTATACCTCATGCGGGCCCACGTGAGTGGCCTATGCGGACTCGGGAGTCGAGATTAGGCTTGCGAGAATGATGATGAGGCGAGTGGCCTGTTTCGATCATTCGCGGCCTAGACAAGACCTATTACGATTACCTATTGTTGCTCTTGTTTGTGATGTGGCACTACGTGCGGTTTCTCGTTGTTTCACACATATTTGTAAACTGGTTTTAAATGATATGTTTTCATTTAAGTATTTCTGATTTCGCATACTTAGTACTGTTATCGACCTCCTTGGGCTGCGTTCATGCCGCGGTAAGAGGGCAAGCAGTGCTAGATCCACATCCTTAGGATCTTTGCGTTGGTGTCGTGAGCTCCATCTTCTCCGAGGCTCTACTTTTGGGTATGATCTCCTGTATTGTAGATAGTTTTGTACGATCGGTATGGCGGGGCCTGTCCATATAGTTGTTTACTTCCTTAAGTGCAGTAGTACTATTATACAGTTGGGATGTAATCGCAAAACTTGAGTTATTTATATTATGCGAAAGGCAAGCTTTTCTTGAATAAAGCGTGTCTTATTTTATAAACTGTTTCCTGTCTTGTTTTATATTCCGCTGGTTACTCTGATGTATGACTACTTGGGTGCCCCGGTAAGGCACCAGTCACGGGCCCCGGAACGGGTCGTGACACGCCCCATCCCTCCTCTCTTTCATTTCTTGTTTATTGCTTACGTTGAGGATTGAGAACCCTCGACGAATGATTGTAGCTACCTGTTTTTTCGTCTTTCTTTTATAATATTAGCATTTACCTAAAAAAAAAAAAAAAAAAGTTGTTATAACAAACTTCCCATAAAGCTGTTATAACACTTTATGTTTTAAACCAACCCAATTCATTTAGCACACGTACGTCTACCGTACTACATAGTTTACAAACATCATGCTAGAAAGGATAGGAAGTGGTTCACATACCTCGCGACGATTATCGACAAATAGCAAAACGCTCCACCGTACTATAACCCTGCTAGCCTTGTCCACCCTTCAAGTAGAACACGCTACTCGCAGAACTTCAACCTATAATGGTCATATACGTCTATCAACGTCTAGACTACTCTGTAGAACATTCTAAGCAGAAGGTTCTCTATTCTATGGAAATTTGGGCAGCATTTCCCTACCCGTCAACTACACAAGTCTACTGTAAATACAGTCCTATGTAAGTACATTTCAATTCTCTTCCTTTATACCATCCTTCTATATATCTTATACTCATTTCTATACTACTACAGTATGTAATTTCCAATTACAATAGAAGGACAAGATATTTACCTCGACAAGCCCAAAATTATCCAAGATATATGTCGATCCTGAGCAAGGTTTAGCTCCTATTCTGCACGCTCCGATAGCTCCAAGAAACCCTTAGAAGTTTCTAAACAACTTCTACTTAATACTTCAACCCACTATGAAGATTTCCCTAGGGTTTCGTTTTGTGACTAATGGATATAAAGTAGTATTTCCGGGCTTTTAGTATAGAGGTAACTTTGGAATACTACGTGTATTTGGCTAAGGTATTTTGGAATAGTAACTATACTTGGAGAATATTTTTCTACCAAGGGGGCTTTTGGACTAAACAACTAGGAAGGGGAGGGTGTGTGTTTGGCGAGAACCCGAGGAGGGAGGTGTTTGGACGAAAGCTATCAAGAGGGGGAAGGAGTTTTTGAGACTTGGAAAATGTTTAGTGGATGAAGAATTCTTGCAACTTAGGGGGGGTATTTATAGAACCACCAAGGGCCAAGATTAAAACAAATGGATGGTGTAGATTTGGATCCATGTGAAGGATGAGGTCTTCCAACCAAGTGTCCACCACAATGTTGGGACATATGTCCACCACAACCTTGGGACATATGTCCCCCACAACAAAGAGCCATGTGGCCTTCCACTAGGCACAAAAAACGTCCACAAGGCCTTCCCTACCTACCCCCACTCACCCAAAGAAATATCTTCCAAGACTTGACCATTTGACCTTGTCCACTTGGCCAACATTTTCGTCCAACCCATGCCAACTAAGGGTGACACATGTCGCCCTCCTATTGGTCCAAAATATTTCGTCTCTCGAAAAAATCCGTAATCGGTTAAAATATTAAAAACGTAGAATTTCCTTCACAAGGTTCAGAATCTTTTCTATCGAAAGTTCACAATTTCATCCTTAACCTAATTAGGACTTGAATATTCGTACGTACGTCCTCGCATACGTACTCTGAAAATACGGGGTATAACAGTCCACTAGCCCAACATTTTCGTCCAACCCATGCCAACTAAGGGTGACACATGTCGCCCTCCTATTGGTCCAAAATATTTCGTCTCTCGGAAAAATCCGTAATGCCAAAAATCTGAAAATAAAGTGGGCCTCACAAAACCGTAAGTTCTCTCGTGGGCCCCACGTGACCAATTCCGGAAATTAAAATTTCAATAATTCTAAAATATTCCAAAAAGTCTGAATACCAAATCTGGGAATCCAATTCCCATTAACGAACCTTTTTACTTCACAAAAACCGGAAACTTTTCCATCAAAAAATCACATCTTTCTTTCTTTCCAAAATTACTGTCATATTCTCGTACGTACGTCTTCACATAAATACCCTGGAACTACGGGGTGTAACATTCTTCCCCCCTTAGAAACATTCGTCCCGAATGTTCCTTCTAAGTCTCCAAACGTACATGCGCCGGTATAGTCTTCACTACTATACTTACGAAACCAACTATGCCCCATATTGCCATAATAAAATCATACGAGCGAAACCCAAATCCAAGCCAACGAGGAATCACCTTGAAGGTGTAAAACAACACCAACTCTCGCTCCTGGTCCAAAGGATACTCCTGTCGCACATTCACTTCACAAAAATGATCACTTCTATCTCTCAGCACATGTTCACTTCTTTCCTTACTCGTCGTACTCTTCTCGAACACTCGAACTCTTTCTAGTACACGCGTACCATACTTGATCATCACTTGGTTCAAAATCTTTGGAGTCACTACCTCCAAACTTGGTCATCTTACTAGCCTCGAATTTCTTCAAGGCCATTCCCGGCCTTCACGATCCGATTCTGGTCGAACACGTCCATGAACTCATACAGTGGTTACCTAAACTTAGGCCTTGCACCCTCGTGATCCTACCACCTGGAGGGACCACCTCGAACTGACCCGCTTATTCGACTCGGGTTGACCCGTGAATGGTCCTCAACCCGACCCATAATCGCACCAGACTCTTGTTCCCCGATCTGGAACAATCTTACCTATTCAAGTCCTGAAAGCTACCACTTTCATCTTACACAACCCAAGGAATCATCCCACAATATATTTCACGCATACCACGTACTTCAACAAAGACCAACCGTAAAATCTTTTACTTAAGACGGCGCTTACATCTAAGGTCTCAACTTGTTATAATATTCTACGACTTATAATTTCCTATCCCTAAGCTTACCTTTTCAACTAACCATGTTCTAGATCACAATTTTACACAATGCTATCCAAACATAACACTCAACATAAAATCATCATATCACGCATACAAATCTCTAGAGGTTAAGGATATACCAGAACTACCGCTTTACTCTAATCACGGTCACGCCTGCAGGCGCAGCTAGTGAAGGTGATGAACCATCGATCACGAAGGTGAGTCGTAACATCCGTGCTACCCGGTCGGACAGATTCCTCGCAAAATGGCCCTGCGGCCGCAAATATAACAGCTCCTTGGCAAGACGACACTCCCAAAATGGGGTCTACCACATTGAGCGCCGAGGTCGGGTGGCTTTATCCCAAGACCCCAACTCCGAAAACTCAACCTCGAGCCACGACTGCTCACGAATATCTGAAGCCACGAAGGCGGGAGGACCACTCTATACTGGCGAAGGTGCATAACTAGCTCTTCTTTGGCGGTCCACCTCGAAAGTCACCAAAGGGACTGCATTGCTCGCCTCTTCTGCTGATCTCGGTCATTCCGTCGACCTCTCCACTCCTCACATCCAAGTGCATAAGCCTGCATGCGGGCAATGTCCATTACCGGCTGAAGAGCTACACCCGAACAAGCCTCTGCAAGTAGTCATCGAGCCCGGTGACGTAGCGGTGTACTCTGTCCTCCATATCAGCTACTAACGCGGGGACATACCGAGCCAATGAGTCAAACTCCACATTGTACTCCCGAACCGTGCGCCGATGCGCTTTAACATCAAAAATATGTCGGCCGAGCCCTCTCATCCGCGAGGCAAGAAATGTGCAAGCGCCCCGAGAACTTCGTCCCATACGGCTGGAAGTGCATACTCTCCCCGGGACAGCTCCCACGAATCAAACCAGTCGACTACAGTATCACGCAGCCGATGTGAACCTAAGACCACTGACTCGGTCTCCGAAGCCCTGATCACTCTCATGATCCAGAATCGCTTGATGAACTCCTGCAGATCATCCTCGTGCCTCGACCGTAGAACTCGGCGGGCTACAACTCGTAAAGTCCGTAGCCTCAAACTATCCGATCTCGGGTGAACCACGGGTGCAACTGGAACTGCTGCGTCCGGCTTATCTCATGTTCGTCACAATCTCGCCAATAATCGGGCCATCTCGCGTAACCCATCTCCTCTGCTCCGGGTTGTGGGGCGGAGGCTCGGTACCGTGGTCTCGGTAGCCACGCCTTTGCTCTCGCAGCCTCCTCTGCCGCCTTGCCCTTCGGGCCCGATTGCCTTGCGTGGAGGCATAAGCGGTAAAAAGCGAAATACGTCGGAGGGTCCAACTTATAACACAACTCTAAGGCACGATCTTAGAGTGAGAAGAATGGAAACTAATCCTAAATGTCCTGACCTCACGATTATAGATGTGGTGCACAACACACCGATAATCAAGACTACTGACACGGTCAGACACTTTCCGAGGACTAATCGCTCGATACCACTTTTGTCACGACCCGACCTCGGGCGCATCGTGCCTTACCCCGGGCACCCTAGTGATACTACATCAGAGAAAATCAGCGGAAATAAAAACTTAAACAGGAAACAAGATACAACATAAGAAAGCAGGCTAACCAAAACGGTCACCTTCATGTATAAACATACAACCGAACGCCATAATCCTTTACAAACCACGCCCACAACAAGATTTACAGACCTCTAAGATTTTTACAACAACTATGACGGACAAAGGCCCGCCATACCACGAATGTACAAAAACTTACAAACTGGGAAAACATACCAAATGATAAGCCTCGAGAAAGCGGAGCTTCCCAATACTGCTGTGATCCTAAGAACGAGGATCAACAACCGACGTGCCTCTACTGCTTGCGGCATGAACGCAGCCCGAAGGAGGTCGATCTGGCAAGTACAGTATGTGGCGAAAATCAGAACGAAATCATAACGGTCTAAATAAAGCAGAGACATGTATGATAACCAAACTACGATTCACAACATAAAAGCGATCATGTCAAAGCGGGGACTCACGCCTCAAAGTCATCACTCAAATATAACCAGGTCTCACGCCCACAATATCAATCATGCGCATCGTACGCCACATGCCCCGCATTCTCCATCGGTGTAGACATGTCCAGATGCAATAACGATATCGTAATCAACCACGCGCGTAGCCACATGCCCTAATTCTTCATCGGTGCGAGCGTGTCCATGTAACAATAATAACAATATATCGGGTAATCAACCTCGCCGCGTACGTGCCGGAATTCTTCATCGGTGCGTACATGTCCATGTAACAACAATAACAATATACCGTGATTAACCCGCGTAACGCATGCCGGAATTCTTCATCAGTGCGTACATGTCCATGTAACAACGATAACAATATACGGTGATTAACCCGCCGCGTGGCGCATGCCCCCGGAATTCTTCATCGGTGCAGACATGTCCATGTAACAACAATAACAATATACCGGCCCTCCATCGAGAGACGCGGTAGCATAGGAATACAACTTTTACACAACAAGGCTATCACAAGCAAGCATAAGCAAATTACCATACTTCAATTCTCTTACAAATATCCATTCTTTCACAAAAAGTCACCTGATACCAACACTCGTAGTATCCAAAACAGAGTAACTATTATTTTAAGTAAACCAAAATAATTTCCCCTTTTAAAGACAAGTAACAACCTTCTTTTCCAAAAGTTCAAGTTTGCCTAATTTCAAATACTCAAGTCTCTAATTTTCGAAAGGTTTCGTAGTTCATAGTCTTAATCACTTAATAACATAATTCTCTTTTAAAACAATTTGAGTAACATATGCCTTATGTGTGAGTAGGTTATTCTTGTTTATAACAATCTTATTAAAGCAGCCATGATCTAGAAAATGTAATACAATTTTGTCTTATCTTAGCTTCTATGCAGATGGAGGTGTCACGACCCGATCCCGGGCCCGTGACTGGTGCCTTACCCCGGGCACCCTAGTGATACAACATCAGAGAAAATCAGCGGAAATAAAAACTTAAACATGAAACAAGAGTTATGATAAAAAAACAGGCCAACCAAAACGGTTGCCTTCTTGCATATATACAGAAATTGAACAGTTACATCCTTTACAACCCTGCCCACAACAATACTACAGACCTCTAAGAATGTGACCACAACTATGACGGGACAGGGCCCCGCCATACCCCTGAATGTACAAGAACCTACAACTCAGGGAAACATACCAAAAGATAAGCCTCCGAGAAACGGAGCTTCCTAATACTGAATCGTGATCCTATGAGCGAGGATCAATAAGCGATGTACCTCTACTGCGGCATGAACGCGGCCCAAGGAGGTCAAGATCTGGTACCAAGTATGTGGCGAAAATCGTAAATGAAATCATAGTAGTCTATATAAAGCAGAGACATATATGATAGCAAACTACAGTACATAATATGTAAGCAGTCACGTCAAGTCAAGAACTCACGCCCTCAAAGTCATCACTCAAATATAAATATGGGTCTCACGCCCACCTCATCATTCGTGCCCGTGGAATACCTTCCTCACTGCCAGCAGTCTATGATGTAGCAACATCAAGGAGTACACATGAACACGTGTCCCACCTGTGTCATAACAACCGTCTGAGGGCAATCTGAAGGCTAACTACTGGATACCAAAGCCGCGCGTCCTCAATCGGCCGGGGCACGAAAGCCAACTACCGGATACCAAAGTCGTACCAACAAATCTACATAACCATACCACGGGCGACCAGGCAAGTCGAAAGCCAACTACTAGATACCACCGCGCCACGTGGTGGCGGGCAAGTCTGAACTAACTACGGATACCGGCGGAATCACGAGACCGTCACTGGCCCGAACGGGCAAGTCGAAGGCTAACTACGGATACTGGCCGAATCAGCCACGACCTCAGGGCAAGTACGAGAGCCAACTACCAGATCCCAAGCCGAATCAGTAAAACCTCATGGAGAGCTAGTCCATGGAATAATTGTCACGTAGCGCGCAGTGGAATGCTCGATCGCTGCAGACGCCCAAGTAAGATCATAACAAATCAGCCGGCCCTCCATCGAGAGACGCGGTGGTATAGAAATACAATACTAGCACGACAAGGCTATCACACGCAAACATAGGCAAGTTACACACAACTCAAGGTACTTTCATTTAATGCCAAAGTCCAGGTTTTAACCCCCAAGTACTACGTACGTTAAATTCTTTTTAAAAGATCCATTTCTTTTACAAAGGTCACCCGATGCCCGTATTATCAAAATAGAGTGACTAACATTTTAAGTAAACCAAAACAACTTCCATACTTTCCTTTTTTTAAACCAAATTAAGACAATACCATGCCTTCTTTTTAGACCAAAACACTTCTCCTTTTAAAGTCAAGTTACCATTTTAAAACTAATGATAAAACCATTCTCTTGTTTCATAAAGTCGTTATAACTAACTTCCCATAAAGCTGTTATAACACTTTATGTTTTAAACCAATTTAAGACAAAACCATGTCTTTCTTTTAAACCAAAAACTCTTCAATTCCTCAAGTCTCTTTTCTTTTAGAAATCAAGTTCCTTACTTTGGAAATTTAAGAAAATTAATGCTTGTTTATAATGATTCTTATTAAAGCAGCCATGATCTAGGAAATGTAATACAATTTTGTCTTATCTTAGCTTCTATGCAGATGGAGGTTTCTACTGGTTTTAATAGTAATTAATTAGTCAATACATTTTCCTTTATTCACGCTGCAGTGGTTTGTTCGATACTTATTCTCATTTCCGAAATCAATATAATATTATTCCTTTTAAAACCCAAGTACCCATTTCTCATAAAAGCGGTTTCACAACTGTTTAACACAAACCAAGTCCTTAATATTTCACATCAAGTCATTTATAAGTCAAGTCTCTTATCTTTTGAAAACCACAAACCATTTCTTTACCTACATAAAGTTGTTATAGCAAACTTCTCATAAAGCCGTTATAACACTTTATGTTTTAAATCAACCAAATTCATTTAGCACATGTACGTCTACCGTACTACATAGTTCACAACAATCATGCTATAAAAGTGTCACGACCCGACCCCGGGCCCGCGACTGGTGCCCTACCTGGGCACCCTTACAGGTATACATCAGAGATAATCAGCGGAACATACATGAAACTTATAAATAAATCATCAAAGATAAAATCAACAGGTTAGCCGATAGGGCTACCTTTCTGGACATATAAATATACAACCGAAGCAGTTGCCTCATTTCCTTTACAAACTGACCCACAAAATGTGACTACAGACCTCTAAGAGTTTTACCATAACAACTTTGGCGGGACAGGGCCCCGCCATACCCCTGAATATACATGAAACTACAACCTCAGGGAAAACCGTACCAAGAGATAAGCCTCCGGAGCAAATGGAGCTTTTTCCCCAAAAACTGAACCGAGATCCTAAGAGCAAGGATCACCAACCTGGGTACCTATAACCTGCGGGCATGAACGCAGCCCGAAGAAGTCGATAACAGTGCAGAATATGGAACAGAAATAACGTACAGTAAACAGATCATAACTGTACAAAAGAATGACAGGGACAAGTATAAAAATACATACCAGATCCTGCCGTGTCATTACCACTTATGAACTTAATCTTACATTATTATTTTTTCCCATTTTCAATAAAGGTTATAGCCACATTCTTACGCACATGATTAGGAAAAATCATTAAGTTCATTACTATATAACTCACTTATCTTTCATAAGTATAATTGGGCCCTTAAAGGAGGGCGCATATACTACGACCCAATCACGGGGACGCGATCACGTCACACAAAAATCAAAGCGTGTCCGTGGAATCCCCCATCACTGCCGACAGCTATAAGTGTAAAATATAACCATGTGACGCGCCCGTGGCATCCCACCTCACTGTCGGCGTACACATACACAACACATATATATATCTCCTGCCCGTGGAATCCCATATCACTGCCGACAACTATAAGTGTAAAATATAACCATGTGACGCGCCCGTGACATCCCACCTCACAGTCGGCGTACACATACACAACACACATATATATATATATATAACGCGGCCGCATGCCCCGGAATTCCACATCGTATAAGCATGGCCATAACGTGCCCTCGGCATCCCTCATCATAGGTACAGGTCTTCATGGGGAGCTAGCCCATGGAGTAATAATATAACATGCCCCCGGAATCCCTCATCGTGGGTACATGTCTTCATGGGGAGCTAGCCCATGGAGTAATAACACGCGCGGGCATCTAACCCGTCTGATCTGCGTGCCGGCATCCTCATCGTCGTATAAGCATGGCCAAGATCAATCACAATGGAAGCCTACCTGGAATCCCCGTCGCTGCCGACGCGTCGATAAAATGTCCGGCATCTAACGCGTCCTGGTCACATGCCCCGGAATCCCACATCGTATAAGCATGTCCAAGGATAAATCATGATGGAAGCATACCCGTGGAATCCCACATCGATGCGTCGCCCAAGTAAACTTATAACTGCATCACGCCTCCAACCGGAGACACGACAACGTAGACATATAATACTTGCACTCAAAGCTATCACAAGCAAACCTAGGAAAGTTCATTAAACCTTTAGACTTCCATTTTTATAAACTCATGGCACTTCCGTTGTACACATAAAAATCCGGGAATTTAACCCCAAGATACTAACACCCGTACTATCCAGGCTTGTGTACATTTCACATAAGTCACGATACTTTTAGAAATACATTTCTCGACTTCTAAATCAAGTGACCCTTACTTTAAAGCTTTAAGCAAGTGATACCCTTAAATCAAATTATTTCCTTGATTACTTTATTAGAGAAAACCATTCTCTTAACCTTCCATAAAGCCGTTATAACCAACTTCCCATAAAGCCGTTATAACCCTTTATGGTTTTAGACAAACCCATTCCTTTTATAACCAAGAGACTTATACTTTTTAAAACCAAGTATTGTATACTTTCAAATCGATTCTCTCAACTTCAAAAAAATACAATTATTCTCTTAACCTTTAGAAATCAAGTGACTCCTTTTATTATAAAACCTTAGGCAATTGATGCCTTAAAAACAAGTCATTTATCTTTCCATAAAGCAAATATAACCAACTCCCCATAAAGTCGTTATATTCACTTTATACCTTAGTCAAGTACAATTTCCTATCCAAGGGACTTATACGATTAAAACGAAACAAGTATCACATACTTTAAAACTCTTCAAGTCCCTTAACTTTAATAAAACTTAAGACATCCTTAATACTTTCAAAGAAGCGAGTTAATCTCCTAACTCACCCGACTTGGCCATTTATATACTAGTAAAGGATATCAAGATCTTGTACGTCTACCGTACTATATACGTGCGACTAGTCATGCTCAAAGGATAGGAAAAGTTCTACATAGAGTAAATCACACAACTACCTCTTAACTTCTAAGAGTAGAAGGAAACATGAAATGATACCACAGGTATATTCCATACATAGAATCATGCCAAAGGAAGGAAGAGGTTCACATACCTCGCGACGATTATCGACAAGTAGCAAAATGCTCCAAAGTACTCCAACCTTGATAGTTATTCCATCCTCCAAGTAGGATACGCTATACTTAGTACTTCAACCTATAATGGTCATAATACGTCCATTAACCTCCTACTTCAAACGTAGAATACTCCAAGTGCTAAGTCGCTAAATTCTACGGAAAATCGGACAGCACCTCCTTTGTTTTTACTTACTTTGCCACCTTTTTCAAGGCCGAATACAATAACCAAACACGCCACATTTAAGGCCCAATCAATGCAATCAACAATAGGGGATTACACGCCTACAATACGTGTAAAATTCTGCCCCACAAACGATATCAAATTAATACAACTTACTAGGCCAATTCGGCTAACTTGAAGTACTACAACATCAATTCTTATCCAATTTCCATTTCATTCCAAGTTATTAGCCTAACATGATATCAAGTCGCAAACGATTATAACTACTATAATCTCCAAGTAAGTAACATGCGACGATTTCTAATAAACGACCAATTAGTAATCCAACTTCAAGTGGCTAATATAACATTTCGGATTTAAGCTACAAGCAATCCATAATACTTATGAACTTCAACATATCAACTTCATGCTAGCAACATGTAAAGCTAACAACAACAATATAAATATAATCTTGTAACACTATTAAGAGACAAGATTATACCTCAACGAATCTCAATCTAACTTCCAAATCCGAAGTCGCTCCTTAGCAACTTAGAGACTCTTCAAGACACTTCAATCCGCTACTTGAGACCCTTAGAACAACACCAACCAATTTCCTTCAATCTTCCACACAAAACCTAGAAAGACAACTAGGTTTTCGCTTTGCGACTAACCCGAAAACTATCTTTTTCCGAGATTTTTCTATTGAGATACACTCACAATACCCTCATGAACCTTGGTTTAAAGTGTGGAGCTTAAAGAACAAGGAACTAAAATTTTTGTAATGAGAGCTAGCCCAAACCCGAGAGCTCCTAGTGAGAGTTCTTCAAATTTTGTGAAATTTTGGCTAAGTGTTAAGCTTGTCTTGCACTACTAGTATTATATAGTGTAATGGAGGGTCATGATATAAACAAATGGGTGGTCTAGATAAGCTCCTAGCAAATATCAAGCCTTTGTGGGTCCTTTGACTTGGTCAAGATTATCAATCTTGCTACTTGCAAGACTTAGTCATCCAAGACTATGGTCAATGACCATTTTGGCCATGCCTAAATCGACCAAGGCATCAATAAGGGGGGTGACACGTGTCGCCCTCCCATTCAAATCCTGATAGTACGTTTTCCGACAATTTCATAATTCCGATAAATTTTTTACAAGTCTCAAATCTTAACACTTGTGAGTTCTTACGTACGTTCTTAAAACATGTCCTGTAAATACGGGGTGTAACAAAAAGATAGGAAGAGGTTCACATACCTCGCGACGGTTATCGACAATTAGCAAAACGCTCCAAGTACTATAACCTTGCTAGCCCTTTCCACCCTTCAAGTAGAATACGCTACTCGTAGTACTTCAACCTATAATGGCCATAAAACGTCTATCAACTTCTAGATCTCTTCGTAGAATATTCTAAATACAAGATTCCTTATTCTACGTAAATTCGTGACCTCCCCTAACCACATAAATCTCTCTCTACTCGGGCGCTACTGTGCCAACACCTCCCAGGGGATTACACGTCTAACCGGACGTGTTCAATTCTACTTCACAGATATACTACACAAGTCTACTGTAAATACAGTCCAATGTAAATACAATTCAATCCTTTTCAATATTCATTCTACATATAGTATACTCAACTATACATTACTACAACATGTAATATCCAATTACAATAGGGGGATAAAAGATCATTACCTTGATAAGCCCAAAATTATCCAAGATTATATGTCGATCCTGAGCAACGTTTAGCTCAATTCCTTACGCTCCAACCGCTCCAAGCAACCCTTAGAAGTTTCTAAACAACTTCTCTTAACACTTCAACTCCAAAAAGTGAAGAACACTTAGGCTTTGATTGTGGCAACTCTCGGCCAAGGGGTACTTTAGTGGCTAGGGGTGTGAAATCTTTTCCAACTCTTGGTTACTAATCTTCCTAATACACTAAGGAAGAACACTTAAAACTTTAAGAATTTTTGGACAATTTTTGCTCAAGAAACAAGGCTAAAGCCGAGAACTACAAAGGAAAGGGAGGGAGTTTTTCAAACTTGGAAAACTCTAAGTGTGGATGAATAATAGTCTTCAACTTAAGGGGGTATTTATAGGACATTCAAGGGCTAGGATTGAAGCAAGTGTGTGGTCTAGATTGAGCCATGTGTGTGTGGGTCCCACTTATCTATCTACTACACAAATATCTTGCAAGACTTTGACCAAATGTTTATGGCATTTTTCATGTGAAAAACGTGTACAACATGTCCAACAATTTCGTCAAACCTTGCCACCTAGGGGTGACACATGTCTCCCTCCTATTGGTCCAAAATATTTCATCTTCCGAAAATATCCGTAATGCCAAAAATCCAAAAATAAAGTGGGCCCCACAAACCGTAAATTCCTCCCGTGGGCCCCACGTGACCAATTCTGGAAATAAAATTCCATAATTCTTAAATATTCCAAAAAGTCCGAATACCAAATCTGGGAATCCAGTTCCCATTAACGAACCTTTTTCCTTCCCGAAATCCGGAAACTTTTCCGTCGAAAAATCACATCTTTTCTTCCTTTCCAATTTAATGTCGTATTCTCGTACGTATTTCCTCACATACATACCCTGGAAAATATGGGGTGTAACATTCTTCCCCCCTTAGAAACATTCGTCCCGAATGTTCCTTCTAAGTCTCCAAACGTACACGCGCTGGTATAGTCTTCACTACTATACTTACGAAACCAACTATGCCACCAATGGCCAAAAAAATAACCTACGCGCGAAACCCAAATCCAAGCCAACAAGGAATCACCTCTAAGATCACAAAAGCTTCCACCCATGGTCTAAAGGCTACTTTCTTCGCACCTTCACTTCACAAAAAGATCACTTCCATCCTCTTAACACATGTTCGCTTCCTTCCTTACTCGTCGTACCCTTCTCGTACACCCGAACTCTTTCTAGTATACTTACCCCACTTCAGTCATTACTTCAGTTTCCAAAACCTTGGAGTCACTACCTCCAAACTTGGTCATCTTACTAGCCTCAAATTCCTTTAAGGCCATTCCCGGTCTTCATGGTCCGATTCTGGTCGAACGTATCCACGAACTCTTACGATGGTTACCTAAACCTGGGCTTAGCACCCTCGTGACCCTACCACCTGGCGGGACCACCTCGAACTGACCCCACCCCAAACCGGGCTGCGGGTCGACCCGCGAATGGTCCTCAACCCGACCCATAATCGCGCCAAACTCTTGTTCCCCGATCCGGAACAATCTTACCTATTCAAGTCCTGAAAGCTACCACTTTCATCTTACACAACCCAAGGAATTATCCCACTGGTACACCCTATGTATATAATGCTCTCCGACAAGGATCACCCGCAAAATCTTCTACTCGAGACGACCTTACATCTAAGGTCTCGACGTGTAATATTCTAAGGTTCACACCTTCCATACCCCCATACTTACCTTTTCAACTACCCATGTTTTCTAACTCACCAATAACACAACGCTATCCGTACATAACACACAATAATAAGATCATCATATCAAGCATACTAATCTCTAGAGGGTTAAGGATATACCTGTATCTACCGCTTCACCCTAATCATAGGCCTGCCCTGCAGGGCGCATAGCTGTAGAAGGTGATGAACCAGCCGTAGATCCTGAAGGCCGAGTCTCAACATCCGCGCTACCTCTGGTCGGACAATTCCTCGCAAAATGGCCCTGCTGGCCGCATGAAAAACAACCTTCCGAACCAGCACGACACTCCCCCTTATGGATTTTACCGCAACGGCCACACTGAGGTAAGGGTGGCCTCATCTGGTCAACACCACTACTCCCCCGAAAACTCAACCTCGAGCCCCGACCGCTCCCGAATACTCTGGATGCCACGAAGGCGTGGAGGACCACTCAGTCGCGGAGGCGCATAACTAGTCTCTTCTTGGCGGTCCGCCTCGAAAGTCGCCAAAAGACCTGTTGTTCGGCCTCTTCGCTGATCCGGCCATTCCGTCGATCTCTCCGCCTCACACCCAGTGCATAAGCTGCGTGCGGGCAATGTCCATGCCCGGTGAAGAGCTACACGAGCAAGCCTCGCCAAGTAGTCATCGAGCAGTGGCGTGGCGGTGCACTCGCCCTCCATATTTGCCACTAACGCCGACATATCGGGCCAACGAGTCGAACTCCACGCTTTACTCCCGACGCACGCCCGCCCCGCCTCAACATCAAAAATCTGCCGGCGAGCCCTCTCATACGTGGGGAAAGAAATGTGCAAGAAATGCCCCTGAGAACTCGTCCCATACAGCTGGAAGTGCATGCTCCCCCCGGGACAGTTCCCATGAATCAAACCAGTTGACTGCAGTATCACGCAGCTGATGCGAACCCAATACCACCGACTCTGCCTCCGAGGCCTTGATCACTCTCATGATCCGCTTTAACTGTCGGATAAACTCCTGAGGGTCATCCTCAGCTCTCGATCCATAGAACACTGGTGGACTGCAACTTAAGAAGTCCCGAAGTCTCCAACTATCGGCCCTGGGTGCCTTCATCGTACCACCGGCTCCGTCGTCCTCAAGTCTCTCCATAAACCTAACTAGTAATCGCCATCTCCTTGTAACCCATATCCTCTGTCACGGCCGTGGGATCGAGGCTCGAGATCGTGGCCTCGGTAGCTCCGCCGCCGCTCTAAACTCTCGGGCTAGCGGCATCGTAGAATCCGCCGTCTGTCGCACCACCGGGTAAAGATCGGGCCTCGCCCCGTAACCCTCCGTGCTCTACTCGCGCCTCCTCTGCCTTGCCCTTCTGGGCTCTGGTTGCCTTGCGTGGAGGCATAACTGATATAAAAGAATACGTCAGAGGGAGTCCAACTTACAACACAGCTCTAAGGCACGATCTCAGAGTGAGAATAATGGAAACCAATCCTAAATGTCCTGCAACCTCCTGATTATAGATGTGGTGCACAACACACCGATAATCAAGACTCTACTAGACACGGTCTGTAGACACTTTCCGAGGACTAACTGCTCTGATACCACTTTTGTCACGACCCGATCCCGGGCCCGTGACTGGTGCCTTACCCCGGGCACCCTAGTGATACAACATCAGAGAAAATCAGCGGAAATAAAAACTTAAACATGAAACAAGAGATATGATAAAAAAATAGGCCAACCAAAACGGTTGCCTTCTTGCATATATACAGAAATTGAACAGTTACATCCTTTACAACCCTGCCCACAACAGTACTACAGACCTCTAAGAATGTGACCACAACTATGACGGGACAGGGGCCCATATACCACGAATGTACAAGAACCTACAACTCGGAAACATGCAAAAGATAAGCCTCGGAAAGCGGAGCTTCCCAATCTGACGTGATCCTATGAGCGAGGATCAACAACCGATGTACCTCTACCTGCGGCATGAACGCAGCCCCCCGAAGGAGGTCAGTACAACAGGTACCAAGTATGTGAAACTGAAAATACTGTAAATGAAATCATAGTAGTCTATATAAAACAGGAGACATATATGATAACCAAACTACGATTACATAATATGTAGCGATACGTCAAGTCAGGGACTCACGCCCTCAAAGTTATCACTCAAATATAAATATGGGTCTCACGCCCACCTCATCATTCGTGCCCGTGGAATACCTTCCTCACTGCCAGCAGTCTATGATGTAGCAACATCAAGGAGTACATGAACACGAGTCCACTGTGTCATAACAACCGTGACGGGCAAGTAAGGCTAACTACGGATACCAAAGCGCGTCCTCAATGGCCGGGGCAAGTACGAAAGCCAACTACCAGATACCAAAGCCCAACCAACAAATCTCCATAACCAGACCACGGTGACCCGTGGCAAGTCGAAAGCCAACTACCGAGATACCACGCCGCGCACGTAGCTGGCGGGCAAGACTAACTACCAGATACCAAGCCGGAATCACGAGACTTCATCACAAAACTGAACGGGGCAAGTACGAAGGCTAACTACCAGATACCAAGTCGAATCAGCCACGACCTCGGGGCAAGTACGAGAGCCAACTACCAGATACCAAGCCGAATCAGTAAAACCTCATGGAGAGATAGTCCATGGAATAATAGTCACAGAAGCGTACCCGTGGAATGCTCTGTCACTGCCGGTACGTCCAAGTAAGATCATAACAAATCAGTCGGCCCTCCATCGAGAGACGCGGTGGTATAGAAATACAATACTAGCACGACAAGGCTATCACACGCAAACATAGGCAAGTTACACACAACTCAAGGTACTTTCATTTAATGCCAAAGTCCAGGTTTTTAACCCCCAAGTACTACGTACGTTAAATTCTTTTTAAAAGATCCATTTCTTTTACAAAGGTCACCCGATGCCCGTATTATCAAAATAGAGTGACTAACATTTTAAGTAAACCAAAACAACTTCCATACTTTCCTTTTTTTTAAACCAAATTAAGACAATACCATTCCTTCTTTTTAGACCAAAACACTTCTCCTTTTAAAGTCAAGTTACCATTTTAAAACTAATGATAAAACCATTCTCTTGTTTCATAAAGTCGTTATAACTAACTTCCCATAAAGCTGTTATAACACTTTATGTTTTAAACCAATTTAAGACAAAACCATGTCTTTCTTTTAAACCAAAAACTCTTCAATTCCTCAAGTCTCTTTTCTTTTAGAAATCAAGTTCCTTACTTTGGAAATTTAAGAAAATTAATGCTTGTTTATAATGATTCTTATTAAAGCAGCCATGATCTAGGAAATGTAATATAATTTTGTCTTATCTTAGCTTCTATGCAGATGGAGGTTTCTACTGGTTTTAATAGTAATTAATTAGTCAATACATTTTCCTTTATTCACGCTGCAGTGGTTTGTTCGATACTTATTCTCATTTCCGAAATCAATATAATATTATTCCTTTTAAATCCCAAGTACCCATTTCTCATAAAAGCGGTTTCACAACTGTTTAACACAAACCAAGTCCTTAATATTTCACATCAAGTCATTTAAAAGTCAAGTCTCTTATCTTTTAAAAACCACAAACCATTTCTTTACCTACATAAAGTTGTTATAGTAAACTTCCCATAAAGCCGTTATAACACTTTATGTTTTAAACCAACCAAATTCAGTTAGCACGTATGCGTCTACCGTACTACATAGTTCACAACAATCATGCTAGAAAAGATAGGAAGAGGTTCACATACCTCGCGACGGTTATCGACAATTAGCAAAACGCTCCAAGTACTATAACCTTGCTAGCCCTTTCCACCCTTCAAGTAGAATACGCTACTCGTAGTACTTCAACCTATAATGGCCATAAAACGTCTATCAACTTCTAGATCTCTTCGTAGAATATTCTAAATACAAGATTCCTTATTCTACAGAAAATTCGGCGCACCTCCCACCAACCATAAATCTCCTCCTCTACTCGGGCGCTACTGTGCCAACAACTACCAGGGGATTACACGTCTAACCGGACGTGTTCAATTCTACTTCACAGATATACTACACAAGTCTACTGTAAATACAGTCCAATGTAAATACAATTCAATCCTTTTCCATATTCATTCTACATATAGTATACTCAACTATACATTACTACAACATGTAATATCCAATTACAATAGGGGGATAAAAGATCATTACCTTGATAAGCCCAAAATTATCCAAGATTATATGTCGATCCTGAGCAACGTTTAGCTCCAATTCCTTACGCTCCAACCCGCTCCAAGCAACCCTTAGAAGTTTCTAAACAACTTCTCTTAACACTTCAACTCCAAAAAGTGAAGAACACTTAGGCTTTGATTGTGGCAACTCTCGGCCAAGGGGTACTTTAGTGGCTAGGGGTGTGAAATCTTTTCCAACTCTAGGTTACTAATCTTCCTAATACACTAAGGAAGAACACTTAAAACTTTAAGAATTTTTGGACAATTTTTGCTCAAGAAACAAGGCTAAAGCCGAGAACTACAAAGGAAAGGGAGGGAGTTTTTCAAACTTGGAAAACTCTAAGTGTGGATGAATAATAGTCTTCAACTTAAGGGGATATTTATGTTATACCCCGTATTTCCAGAGTATGTACGTGGGGACGTACGTAGAAAATTCGAACTTCAAATAGGCTTGGCCGAATTATTTTTGTTCACAACACCCGGTTAGAGTCGTTTTTCGACGAAACGTTTCCACAGCTTTCGTAGGGAAAATTCCGGCTATGTCATTTCCATTTTTTGCGGATTTTTCCGAGAGACGAAACATTTTGGACCAACAAGAGGGCGACACTTGGCACCCTCTCATTGGTAGGTGTGTTGGCGGAATTGACGATTTGGGCATGTGGGAGTAGGTAGGATATTTTGTGTTGGTTGGTGTGGTAGATGGATAAGGTGTACTTGGATGAATCCTAGCCCTACACTTGCCTACTACTTGGCATGATCTTGGCCATTGGTTGGCCATGGCTTGACCTATAAATACCCTCCCTTTGATGAACTTCTTCATCATAAATTGTTAAGTGTTAGAAATCCTCCTCCCCTTGTGAGCCTTCTCGTCCTAGCCTCCCCCTTTGAAAGGCCCCCTTGGCCGAGAGTCCCCTCCCCCTTGGCCGAGAGTACCCCCCCTCCTAGTGGGGTAGGCCGAGGGGTATACACCCCCCTTGTGGTGTTATCTCGTATAAATATACCCCCCCTCTTGGTAGAAATACTCTCAAAAGTATTGTTGTTATACCCAAATTACCTTAGCCGTATACCTTGTTGTATTCTAAGGTTATACCTATACGAAAAGCCGGAAAATACTATTATACTTTCCGTCAGTCACAAAACCGAAACCCTAAGGAAATCTCCATAGTTAGTTGGAGTGTTATGTAGAAGTTGGTTAGAACTTCTAAGGGTGGTTTGGAGCGGGTTGGAGCGCACGGAGTTGGAGCTAAACCTTGCTCAGGAGCGACATTAAACTCGGATAATTATGGGCTTATCGAGGTAATTATCTGGTCCCCCTATTGTAATTGGAAATTACATGTTGTTAGAATATATAGTTGAAGTATACTATATATAGAACTGAACGTAGTCTGTCGGCAATGTCTTTTGACTTAAGCCTGAAGAATAAAGAACTGAACTGTAATTACATAGGACTGTATTTCAGTAGACTTGTGTAGTATTACTGTAGAGTAGAATTGTACACGTCCGGTTAGACGTGTAGAACCCCCCCCTGGTTGGCTTGGTAGCCGGCCTCGATAGAGGAGGAGATTTACGCTGTGGCGGGGGGGAGGTGCTGCCGAATTTTCTGTAGAATGTTCTACGATAAGATCTAGATGTTAATAAAGCGCGCGTGGCCTTATAGGTTGAAGTACTACGTGTGGCGCGATCTACGGCTTAAGGAGTAGCCGGCGGCTTGAGGTACTTGGGCGTTTTGCTATTAGTCGATACTCGTCGCGAGGTATGTGAACCTCTTCCTATCTCTTCTAGCATGATATGTGTGTAACTATGTAGTACGGTGAGCGTCACGTGTTAAATGTATTTGATTGGTCTAAAACATAAAGTGTTATAACGGCTTTATGGGAAGTTGGTTATAACGACTTTATGTATGTAAGAAAATACTTGTGGTTTTAAAAGGTAATCGATTTGAACTATAAGCGGTTGGTTATGTGATAATAAAGAACTTGAAGTATTTCAAAAGATTTTGAATCATTTTGAAAGAAGAGTAATACTTGGTTTTGAAAACTTAAGAGTTATACTAGCTTTATGGGAAGTTAGGTATAACGGCTTAAGAATGTTTCTTGATTTGGAAATCGAATGTGTATCGACAAACCAACTGCGGCGTTAATAAAAGGAAATGTTTTGACAGATTAAAACCAGTAGAAACTTCCATCTGCATAGAAGCTAAGATGAGACAAAATGATATTTCCTAGATCATGGCTGCTGTAATAAGATTGTTATAAACAAGAATATCCTACTCACATATAAGGCTTATGTTTCTTAGATGGTTTAAAAGAGAATTATATTCTTAAATGAATAAGGCTATGAACTACGAAACCTTTCTAAAATACGAAACGTGAACATTTGAAATTAGGCAAACTTGGACGTTTGGAAAATAATGTTGTTACTTGATTTTACAAAGGTAAGTATTTTGGTTTACTTAAAAAGATAATCACTCTATTTTCATATACTACGGGTATTGTGTGACTTTTGTGAAAGTAACGTATCTTTTAAAAGAGTTAATGTATGAAGTACTTTGGGGATAAAAACCCGATCTTGTTAATCATATAGTAAAAAGTGCCTTGTGTGTATAACTTGATTGTGTTGGGTTGTGATAGCCTTGTAATACTTTCTTGTTGATTTGTTAAGTAAACATGCTAGGATGCTACGTGTGTTAGTATCTTGTGATGTTTGTGAAAAGGGGTTTCCCCTCGATTGCGCTTAAATTGTTTCACTATCAGCCGATATGTTGGTATTATACCACTCACCTTGACTTGTTTCCGGAGGTTGGCGCCTCCGATGCGGGGTAAACTTCGGTGCAGTGGGACCTATGATTCGAGGATACCTCATGCGGGTCCCAGGGGCCTATGCGGAGCTACGAGAGTTCCAGGTTAGTATGCGTCCTTTATGGGCATGCGGTCTATGTGGCCATGCGGACTGCGAGTCCAGGCGGATGCCGGGGAGTAGCTACCCTCGATGCGGGGTTATACCTCATGCGGGCCTATGAGATTGGCCTATGCGGAGCTGCGGGGAGTTCCAGGGCTAGACGCGCACATTAGATACTGCGGGCGAGTGGCCAGCTTTGATCATGTGACGGTCTAGACAGATCTCATGATACAGTTTATGACCTTGTTGGTACTGGGGGTTTTAGTAGTCGGCTATGCCTTCGTACTTACCCCGTACGGTTTTATTATAACACAGGTGGGACCTGGTGTTCATGTGTGTTCCTTGGTGCTTTCATATCATAGACTGCCGGCAGTGAGGAATGTGTTCCACGGGCACGATTGATGTTGTGGGCGTGAGACCCATTGTTATGTTGAGTGATGACGTGAGGGCGTGAGTCCCTGACTTGACATGACTGCTTATTTATTGTAAACTGTAGTTTGGTTATCATACATGTCTCCTGCTTTGTATAGACTACTATGATTTCATTTACAGTATTTTCAGTTTCACATACTTGGTACCTGTTGTACTGACCTCCTTCGGGGGGCTGCGTTCATGCCGCAGGTAAAGGTACACCAGTCGTTGATCCTCGCTCTTAGGGTCACAGTTCAGCGTTTGGGAAAGCTCCGTTTCTCCGGAGGCTTATCTTGGTATAGTCCCCTGTTGTTGTAGGTGCTTACATTCGTGGTATGGCGAACCTGTCCGTCGTTGTTGTCATATCATTCGTAGAGTGCAGTAATCTTGTTGTGGGCAGGGTTTGTAAAAAGGATTAAACTGTTCATCTTGAAAGAGTTGTTATTTATATATATGCCGAAAGGCAACTTTTCTTCAGAAACATGTGTTTCCTTTGCATTGTTTCATATTTCATAATATGTCTTGTATTGTTTTATGTTCCGCTGATTACTCTGATGTTGTATCACTAGGGTGCCCGGGGTAAGGCACCAGTCACGGGCCCAGGTTCGGGTCGTGACAAAAGTGGTATCAGAGCAGTTAATCCTCGGAAAGTGTCTACAGACCGTATCCAGTAGAGTCTTGAATATCGGTGTGTTGTGCACCACACCAATAATCAGGAGGCTATAGGATATTTAGGATTGGTTTCTATTCTTCTCACTCTGAGATCGTGCCTTAGAGCTGTGTTGTAAGTTGGACCCTCTAAACGTATTTCTTTCCACCGCTATGCCTCGCGTAGGCAACCAGACCCGGGAGGCAAAGCGGTAGAGGCTGCGAGTAAGTCTGAGAGGTTACGAGGCACAGCCCGATCATCACCTAGGGTGGTGTTTTATTCGGGAGTTATGCTCGTCACGGCCCAAGTGAGTTTAGCACAAGCGGCGATGCCTATGACCATGATATATGAACCTTGATTCGCGGCCAGGAGCAGAGAATATAGATTGCAAAGGCGACCCTACTACTAGCTATGGATTTGGCTACCGGAGAGTATACCGATGTACCGCAAGTCTTGATGACTATCTAAGAGAGGTTGTACAAGAGTAATTCTTGATTAGGCTTGAAGCGGCGAGAAACGTAGAGATCGACGGGTTAACGAGGCAATGAAGAGGCGAGCAGCAAGGTCCTTTGGTAACTTTCGAGGCGGATCGCCTCACCAATGATTAGATATGCACCTCCGCCCGGTCAGAGTGGTCTTCCACGGATTTGGGACTTCGGGGTATCTGGAGTTGGTCGAGCACCGGGACTTAGGTTCTCGTTATGGCGGATGTCATCCGGGAATGACGTCTTTTAGTTGGTACTTGTTGTACCTACGACCGTCAGGGTCTGATGTCGAGAGGATGTCCTAGAAGGAGGACTTAGCCTTCAGTATCGGTGGGTAGTTCGTCACCTTCCTTAGCTATGCGCCCTACGGGGCAGGTTTGATTAGAACGACATAGGGGAGTGAAGCAGTAGATATAGATATATCTTTAACCCTCTAGAGATTAGTATTTTGTGATGAGATGAGTATATCTTAAGTGTTATGTTCAGATAACATAAGTGTATTGTGATTAGAAATCATGGTTAGTTACCGGGAAAGATTGGGGGGATAAGGAAAAGTGTGAGCCTTAGAGCTTTATACGTAGAGACCTTAGAGGAAAGGCCATCTCGGGTAAAAGACGTATGTTTATGTTTGACCCTTGTCGGAGTGCATAGTGCACGTGAGCTATGTTTGTGGGATAAGTCCCTGAGTAGTGTGGAATGAAAGAGGGTAGTTGAGCTAAGAAGACCGCTAGGTTTTCGTAGCGTGATTTGTGAAATTGTTCCGGATCGGGGAGCTAGTGTTTTGCGCGTTGCCGGGACGGGTTGAGGCCATGTTGCGGGTCAACCCGCGACCTGTTTTATGGCGGGGTCAGTTTGTGGTGGTCCCGCCTTGTGGTAGGGTCACGAGGGTGTTAGGCCCAAGTTTAGTTAACCAGCGTACGAGTTCGTGGATGCGTTCGACCAGTAGTCGGGCCGATGGGTCGACCATCGTGTTTTTCAGTCAGGACCGTTGCTTGGCAGTGATGATATATCAGAAAGGTGGTAAGGCTGCACGGGGTGCCTGCTTTCACCTTATGAACAGACAGTGGAGCCCAGGTTACGGCTGTTTCTTTCTGGAAGTTTTACCAGGCAGGGTTAGGAACTCAGGTGAGTCTCCGTATCGCGTTCGCCCTCGGGCCAGTTTTTGGATTTCAGGGGTAGTTGTGAGGATTGTTATCTCCTGTTGGGGAAGTGTTTTATAGCTACCATTTCAGTGTTCGGATATCGCCTTGTGACGCCTTGTAGGGGCGGAAGTGTAAGTTGCCGGTCGATTGGTTCGACGTTGGCAAGGTTCAGATAGTTGGTTCATACGTGTTCAGGATGTGGATAGGGTGAAGCTTATCCGTAAGAGGTTTTGGCGGCTCGGAGAATCGTGCGGATTATCGGCGACGACGCTTAGAGTTCGAGTTGGCCAGTGGTCTTCTTGAAGGTACCACCGGATAGGGTGTAAGAGAAACTTAGCGAGTTATTTTGGGCCTTTTGAGTTCATGTGAGGATAGGCGGGTTGCCTATATGTTAGCATTTGTCGTCCGACTTAGGAAGCAAGGTCGTCGATCTTTTCGTGTTATGTTCGAGAAGGAAATCGGAGATCCATCGAGTGTTCCCGATTAATGATGACCACGTTAGAGATAGTAACCGAGTTTTGAAAGCGAAGCGATGTCGGAAATGTGGTAAGAGTTCGAGTGTCACGACGACCTCGTGGATCGCGTGCGGCCGGTACCATTTGTTGGGTCGCCGGAGTGACACTAGAACCTCGCGGCAAAGTGACAAAAGTGGTATCACGATGAGTAAAGGGAGAGGCGAGCATATATGGCGAGCATAGATGTGATCATTTCGTATGTTAAGTAAGGGGTGCTAAGGGAGTATCTTTTAACCCTTGGGTGGGAGCTTTTGTGATGTTAGAGGTGTTTCCTCGTGGACTTGATGTAAGCATTTGCGCAGGTGTTTCTGTGGCCAGGTGTGGCAGGATTGTTCTCGTAAGTATAGTAGTGAAGACTATACTGGCGCGCGTTTGTTTTGAGACTTAGAAGGAACATTCGGGACGAATGTTTCTAAGGAGGGGAGAATGTTATACCCCGTATTTCCAGAGTATGTACGTGGGGACGTACGTAGAAAATTCGAACTTCAAATAGGCTTGGCCGAATTATTTTTGTTCACAACACCCGGTTAGAGTCGTTTTTCGACGAAACGTTTCCACAGCTTTCGTAGGGAAAATTCCGGCTATGTCATTTCCATTTTTTGCGGATTTTTCCGAGAGACGAAACATTTTGGACCAACAAGAGGGCGACACTTGGCACCCTCTCATTGGTAGGTGTGTTGGGCGGAATTGACGATTTGGGCATGTGGGAGTAGGTAGGATATTTTGTGTTGGTTGGTGTGGTAGATGGATAAGGTGTACTTGGATGAATCCTAGCCCTACACTTGCCTACTACTTGGCATGATCTTGGCCATTGGTTGGCCATGGCTTGACCTATAAATACCCCTCCCCTTTGATGAACTTCTTCATCCTAAATTGTTCTAAGTGTTAGAAATCCTCCCCTCCCCCTTGTGAGCCTTCTCGTCCTAGCCTCCCCCCTCCCCCTTTGAAAGGCCCCCTTGGCCGAGAGTCCCCTCCCCGCCAAGAGTACCCTCACAGTGGGGTAGGCCGAGGGGTATACACCCCCCTTGTGGTGTTGTCT
Organism: Przewalskia tangutica; assembly: GCA_029844215.1. Classification (NCBI taxonomy): domain Eukaryota; kingdom Viridiplantae; phylum Streptophyta; class Magnoliopsida; order Solanales; family Solanaceae; genus Przewalskia; species Przewalskia tangutica. The sequence goes on from CM056740.1 coordinate 18,726,675, forward strand.
CGTATAAATATACCCCCCCTCTTGGTAGAAATACTCTCAAAAGTATTGTTGTTATACCCAAATTACCTTAGCCGTATACCTTGTTGTATTCTAAGGTTATACCTATCTGGCCAGGAAAATACTATTATACTTTCCGTCAGTCACAAAACCGAAACCCTAAGGAAATCTCCATAGTTAGTTGGAGTGTTATGTAGAAGTTGGTTACAACTTCTAAGGGTGGTTTGGAGCGGGTTGGAGCGCACGGAGTTGGAGCTAAACCTTGCTCAGGAGCGACATTAAACTCGGATAATTATGGGCTTATCGAGGTAATTATCTGGTCCCCCTATTGTAATTGGAAATTACATGTTGTTAGAATATATAGTTGAAGTATACTATATATAGAACTGAACGTAGTCTGTCGGCAATGTCTTTTGACTTAAGCCTGAAGAATAAAGAACTGAACTGTAATTACATAGGACTGTATTTCAGTAGACTTGTGTAGTATTACTGTAGAGTAGAATTGTACACGTCCGGTTAGACGTGTAGAACCCCCCCCCCCCCTGGTTGGCTTGGTAGCCGGCCTCGATAGAGGAGGAGATTTACGCTGTGGCGGGGGTGTCACGACCAGCCCGGGCGTGATCGTGCCTTACCCCGGGCACCCTAGTGACACAACATCAGAGTAATCAGCGGAACATAAAACATATACATGAAACAAGTGAAGTACAAAACAGTAATCTGAGGAAAACTTGCCTTTCGGCATATATAAATAACAACTTTTACAAATGAACAGTTTAATCCTTTTTACCAACCACCGCCCAAAGATTCTACGGACCTCTAAGAAATGATCGACAACAATGGCGGGGACGGGGCCGCCATACCACGAATGTAAACACCTACAACAACAGGACTATACACTGATAAGCCTCCGAGAAACGGAGCTTTCCCGAATCTTTGCGTGACCCTAAGAGCGAGGATCAATGGCGGTGTACCTTTACTGCGGCATGAACGCAGCCCCGAAGGAGGTCGATAACAGTACCAAGTATGTGGCGAAAATAAATCGTAAATGAAATCATAGTAGTCTATATAAAGCGGGAGACATGTATGATAACCAAACTACGATTCACCAATAAATAAGCGATCATGTCAAGTCGGGGACTCACGCCTCAAAGTTATCACAATAAAACCGTGCACGGCAAGTGCGAAGGCATAGCCGACTACTAAGACCCAGCGACCAAAAATACCACAAAGCGTATCCGAGGTCTTTCTAGGCGCACCACATGATCGGCGGCCACTCGCCGCAATATCAATGTGCGTGTCTATCCACAGAACTCTCGCGACTCGCATAGGTCACACACGGACCCGCGTGAGGTATTCCTCGAATCATGGTCCTGCATCGCCGAGGTATACCCGCATCGAAGGCGGCTAACCCTCGGTATCCGCCTAGGCTCCGCGGACCCGCATAGTCTCAAAAGACCGCATAGTCTCAGCCGGACGCATAGGAATCCCCGCGTCGGGCTAAACACCGGAATGATCAATCCCGAGCTACCGCGCTCCGCATAGTCACGAGGACGCATAGCCGTAAGACCGCATCGGGTGGCAAGCCCTCGGTATAATAAGTCAAAGGGTATGTGATACAATAATAGTACAACGGGCTTAACGTTTAACAACGTAAGCACAACAAGAATGACCCACTTACATCACGATCACACAAGATACTAACACGTAGCATCCTAACATTTTCACTTATCACATCAACAAGAAAGTATTTACAAGGCTATCTCAACCCAACACAATCAAGTTATTCACACAAGGTACTTTAAGCTAACAAGTTCGTATCTACCCCTAAAGTACTTCATACATTAAATCTTTTTAAAAGATCCGTTGCTTTCACATAAGTCACACAATACGTAGTATAAAATAGAGTGGTATTTTTTTAAATAAACCAAAACACTTACCTTTGTAAAATCAAGTAACAACATTATTTTCCAAGCGTCAAATTTGCCTAATTTCAAATGTTCACGTTTCTTATTTTAGAAAGGTTTCGTAGTTCATAGTCTTATTCATTTAAGAATATAATTCTCCTTTAAACAATCAGAAACATAAGTCTTATATGTGAGTAGGATATTCTTGTTTATAACAATCTTATTACAAAGTAGTGATCTAGGAAATATCATTTTGTCTCATCTTAGCTTCTGCGGATGGAAGTTTCTCTTGGTTTTAATAATACTTAATTAGTCAAAACATTTCCTTTTATTAACGCGATGGTTTGTCGATACACATTCTGATTTCCGAAATCAGTAAAAACATTCTTAAGCCGTTATACCTAACTTCCCATAAAGCTAGTATAACTCTTAAGTTTTCAAAAACCAAGTATTACTTCTTCTTTCAAAATGATTCCAAAAATCTTTTGAAATACTTCAAGTTCTTTATTAACACATAACAAGCCAGTTATAATTCAAATCAGTTAACTTATTAAAAACCATATGTATTTTCTCACCAACATAAAGCTGTTATAACCAACTTCCCATAAAGCCGTTATAACACTTTATGTTTTAAACCAATTAAATACATTTAGCACATGCGTCACCGCACTACCATAGTTCACACATTTCATGCTAGAAGAGATAGGAAGAGGTTCACATACCTCGCGACGATTATCGACTAATAGCAAAACGCTCTGAGTACCTCAAACCGTCGACTACTCCTTAGTCCAGAAGATTACGTCACACGTAGCACTTCAACCTATAAGGCCACAAGTCGCTTATTAAAATCTATATATTAACGTAGAACATTCTCTGTAAAATTTGGCGAGACCTCCCCGCAGCGTAAATCTCCTCCTCTAACGGGGCCGGCTACCAAGCCAACCAGGGGGGGGTTAATCATCTAACCCGAACGGGTACAATTCTACTCCACAGTACTACTACACAAGTCTACTGTAATACAGTCCTATGTAATTACAGTTCAGTTCAGTTCTTCAGGCTTAAGTCAAAAGACATTGCCAACTAACTACGTTCAGTACTATATATAGTATACTTCAACTATATATTCAAACAACATGTAATTTCCAATTACAATAGAGGGACAAGATATTTACCTCGATAAGCCCATAATTATCCAAGTATAAAGTCGATCCTGGGCAATCGTTTAGCTCCAACTCATGCGCTCAACCCGCCTCCAAACTACCCTTAGAAGTTCTAACCAACTTCTACATACTACTCCAACTAACCATGGAGATTTTCCTTAGGGTTTCGGTTTGGTATTGTGATATAATAGTATTTTCTGGGCTTTTCGTATAGGTATAACCTTAGAATACAACAAGGTATACGGCTAAGGTAATTTGGGCATTATAACAATACTTTTGAGAGTATTTCTACCAAGAGAGGGGGGGTATTATACGAAAGCAACTAGGCTAGGGGGGGGGTACCCCACGGCCACACTACTAGGAGGGGGAGGGGGTTCTCGGCCGAGAGCCACTAGGCAAGGGGGAGGGACATCTCTCGGCCAAGAGGCCTCACGAAAAGGGGGAGGGGGAAGGCTCTCAAGACTTAGGCATTTTGGATGAAGAAGTCTTCAACCTTAGAGGGGTATTTATAGGTCAAGGGATGGCCAACCAAAGGCCAAGATCAATCCATGTGTTAGGCAAGTGTAGGGCTAGGATTTACCAAACACAAATATCCTACCTACCCTTGACTTTGTGCCAAGGCACAAAAACGTGCCAAGCTTAGCCATTTTCGTCCAATGGACGATTTGAAGTCCACCAATGAGAGGGTGCCAAGTGGCGCCCTCTTGTTGGTCCAACACATTTCGTCTCTCGGAAAAATCCGCAAAAATTAGAAATGACATAGCCGGAAATTCCCCTACGAAAGCTGTGAAAACGTTTCGTCGAAAAACGACTCTAAACGGGTGTTGTGCACAAACATAAATCGGCCAAGTCACTTTGCCTACTCAAGGCTTTAAACTTTTATACGTACGCCCTTACGTACATACTCTGGAAATACGGGGTATAACATTCTCCCTCGTAGAAACATTCGTCCGAATGTTCCTTTAAATCTCAAGACAAACGCGCGCCAGTATAGTCTTCACTACTATACTTACGAGAACAATCCTTGCCACACATGGCCACAGAAACAACTTGCGCAAAAAGCCTACATCCAAGTCCACGAGGAAACACTTCTATCATCACCATAACACCTCTCACCGGGGTCTATAATATACTTCTTTCGCACCTTCTTTTACAAAAAAAAAGAAATGATCACATCTATGCTCGCGATACCACTGATACCACTTTTGTCACTTTGCCGCGAGGTTCTAGTGTCACTCGGCGACCAACAAAGCGATGCCGGATCGCATGCGATCCCTAAAGGCTGTCGTGCTTGAACTCTTACCACATTTCGACATCGCTTGGTCTCCAAAACTCGGGGTTACTATCTCTAACGTGGTCATCATTAACTGGGAACACTCTGGATGGATCTCCGATACTTTCCCGATCATAACAATACGAAAGACCGGACGTACTGCCTCCTAAGTCGGACGGCAAAAGCTAACATATAGGCAACCTGGCCTATCCTTCACATGAACTCACAAAGGCCCAAAGTAACTCGGGCTAAGTTCCCTCTGTATTCCTAACTCGTCACCCCCAACCCGGGGTGGTGCTTTCAAGAAGACCGACCGTCAACCTGAACTCTAAGCGTCGTCGCCGATTATCCGCACAATTCCTCTGAGCTGCCAGAACTTCTTCTAGACAAGCTTCTCACTATCCACAGTCTGCTGGAACAAGCCTGAACCAACTATCTGAATCTTGCCAACATCGAACCAATCGACCGGCAACTTACACTTCCGCCCTTACAAGGCTTCATAAGGCAATATCCGAACACTGAAATGGTAGCTTAAACACTACCTCCACAGGAGACAACAATCCCCACAACTATCCCTGAAATCCAAACACTGGCCCGAGGGCGAATGTGATTCTGAGACTCACCTGAGTGCCTATCCTTGCCTGGTAAAACTTTTAGAAAACGAAAATAGCCACAACCTGGGCTTCACTGTCTGACATAAGGTGAAGGTAGGCACCCCGTGCAGCCTTACAACCTTTCAGATAACCCAACACAGCCGAGTAAACGGTCCTGACCGAAGAACACGATGGGCTGCCCCCATCGGCCCGACCACTGGTCGAACGCATCCACGAACTCGTACGCTGGTTAACTAAACTTGGGCCTAACACCCTCACAACCCTAACACAAAGCGGGACCACCACAACCTGACCCCACCACCAAACCTACCGCGGTTTGACCCGCAACGTGGCCTCAACCCGACCCGGCAACGCGCACAATACTAGCTCCCCGATTCGGAACAATCTCACTAATCACGTTTCGAAAACCTAGCGGTCTTCTTAGCTCAACTACCCCCTTTCATTCCACACTACTAGGGACCTATCCCAACATAACTCACGTGCACTATGCACTTCCGACAAGGGTCAAACATAACACTACACCTCTTCTCGAGATGGCCTTACCTCTAAGGTCTTTACGTAAAACATTCTAAGGTTCACACCTTCTCTATCCCCCAAAATCTTACTCGGTTAACCCACCATGATTTCTAAACACAACAAACATACTGCTATCAGAACATAGCACTTAAGGTATACTCACCTTATCACATAAACGAAACTCTAGAGGGTTAAAGATATATCTATATCTACTGCTTCACTCCCCTTAGTCGTTCTAATCAAACCTGCCCCGTAGGGCGCATAGCTAAGGAAGATGACGAACTACCCACCAATCACAAGGCTAAGTCCTCCTACAAGGACACTCTCTCGACACATGGCCTCGACGGCCGCAGTGCAACAAGTACCGACAAAAGACGACATTCCCGGGATGGCGTGCATCGCCACATGAGCGGAAGCCACGGAGTTACGACCAACTCCTGCATACCCCGAACGTCCTGAAATCCGTGGAAGACCACTCTGCACTGGCGGAGGTGCATATCTAATCTGCTGGTGAGGCGACTCGCCTCGAAAATTACTAAAGGACCTTGCTGCTCTGGCCCCCTTCTGCTGTCCTTTGTTAACCCGTCGATCTCTACGTTTCTCGGCCTGCTGCGCATAAGCCCGACCACAGGCCATGCTCAAGCCTAACTGAAGAATTACTCTTGCACAACCCTCTCTTAGATAGTCATCAAGACTCGCGGTACATCGGTATACTCTATACTCACTGTTCCCGGTCGCGGAACTGAAGGTTCAAATATCATGGCCGCAGTAGGAACTGCCGCCGCCGTGCTAAACTCTGCTGGGGCTAGTGACGTCGCAGAACTCCCCGAATGAAGCACTACCCTAGGTAATGGTTGGGCCTGAGCCCTTGCCACCCTCTGAACTCTACTCGCGACTCCTCGTGCCTTGCCTCCTGGGCGGGTTGCCATGCGGAGGCATAACGATAAGGAAATAATTTCGTCGGAGGTCCAACTTACAACACGGCTCTAAGGCACGATCTCGGAGTGAGAAGAATAGAAACCAATCCTAAATACCCTATAGCCTCACGATTATTGGTGTGGTGCACAACACACCGATAATCAAGACTTCTTGGATACGGTGCAGACACTTTCCGAGGATTAATCGCTCGATACCACTTTTGTCACGACCGGCGGGCGTGGTGGTGCCTTACCGGGCACCCTAGTGACACAACATCGAGTAATCGGCGGAACATAAAACATATACATGAAACAAGTGAAGTACAAACGATGTCGAGGAAAACTTGCCTTTCGCATATATAAATAACAACTTTTACAAATGAGCAGTTTAATCCTTTTCACAAACCACCTTGCCAGCGATTACTACGGACCTCTAAGAAATGATACGACAACAATGGCGGGACGGGGCCGCCATACCCACGAATGTAAACACCTACAACAACAGGGACTATACCACTGATAAGCCTCGGAGAAGCGGAGCTTTCCCAATCTTGGCTGTGACCCTAAGAGCGAGGATCAATGATCGGTGTACCTTTACTGCGGCATGACGCGGCCCCGAAGGAGTCGCATAACAGTACCAAGTATGTGGCGAAAATAAATCAGTAAATGAAATCATAGTAGTCTATATAAAGCGGGAGACATGTATGATAACCAAACTACGATTCACCAATAAATAAGCGATCATGTCAAGTCGAGGACTCACGCCTCAAAGTTATCACAATAAAACCGTGCAGGCAAATGCGAAGGCATAGCCGACTACTAAGACCACGATACCAAAAATACCACAAAGCGTATCCGAGGTCTTTCTAGACCGCACCACATGATCGAAGGCGGCCACTCGCCCGCAATATCAATGTGCGTGTCTATCCACAGAACTCTCGCGACTCGCATAGGTCACACACGGACCGCGTGAGGTATTCCTCGAATCATGGTCCTGCATCGCTGAGGTATACCGCGTCGAAGGCGGCTAACCTCGGTATCCGCTGAGGCTCCCGACCGCGTAGTCTCAAAAGACCGCATAGTCTCAGCGGACCGCATAGGAATCCCCGCGTCGGGCTAAACACCGGAATGATCAATCACGGAGCTACCGCGCTCCGCGTAGTCACGAGGACCGCATAGGCCGTAAAGACCGCGCATCAAGGGTGGCAAGCCCTCGGTATAATAAGTCAAAGGGGGTATGTGATACAATAATAGTACTACGGGCTTAAAGTTTAACAACGTAAGCACAACAAGAATGACCACCTTACATCACTAGCACACAAGATACTAACACAAGTAGAATCCTAAAATTGTCACTTATCACATCAAAAATCAATTATTTACAAGGCTATCTCAACCCAACACTCTCACGTTATTCACACAAGGTACTTTAAGCTAACAAGTTCGGTATCTACCCCTAAAGTACTTCATACATTAAATCTTTTTAAAAGATCCGTTGCTTTCACATAAGTCACACAATACCCGTAGTATAAAATAGAGTGACTGTCTTTTTTAAATAAACCAAAACACTTACCTTTGTAAAATCAAGTAACAACATTATTTTCCAAACGTCCAAGTTTGCCTAATTTCAAATGTTCACGTTTCTTATTTTAGAAAGGTTTCGTAGTTCATAGTCTTATTCATTTAAGAATATAATTCTCCTTTAAACAATCTGAGAAACATAAGTCTTATATGTGAGTAGGATATTCTTGTTTATAACAATCTTATTACAGCAGCCGTGATCTAGGAAATATCATTTTGTCTCATCTTAGCTTCTATGCAGATGGAAGTTTCTACTGTTTTAATAATACTTAATTAGTCAAAACATTTCCTTTTATTAACGCTGCAGTGGTTTGTCGATACACATTCTGATTTCCGAAATCAGTAAAAACATTCTTAAGCCGTTATACCTAACTTCCCATAAAGCTAGTATAACTCTTAAGTTTTCAAAAACCAAGTATTACTTCTTCTTTCAAAATGATTCCAAAAATCTTTTGAAATACTTCAAGTTCTTTATTAACACATAACAAGCCAGTTATAATTCAAATCAGTTAACTTATTAAAAACCATATGTATTTTCTCACCAACATAAAGCTGTTATAACCAACTTCCCATAAAGCCGTTATAACACTTTATGTTTTAAACCAATTAAATACATTTAGCACATGTACGTCTACCGTACCACATAGTTCACACATTTCATGCTAGAAGACATAGGAAGAGGTTCACATACCTCGCGACGATTATCGACTAATAGCAAAACGCTCCGAGTACCTCAAATCGTCGACTACTCCTTAGTCCAGAAGATTACGTCACACGTAGCACTTCAACATATAAGGCCACAAGGCGCTTATTAAAATCTAGATCTTAACGTAGAACATTCTACAGAAAATTTGGCAGCACCTCCCCCCCCCGCAACAGCGTAAATCTCCTCCTCTAACGGGGCCGGCTACCAAGCCAACCAGGGGGGGGTTAATCATCTAACCCGAACGGGTACAATTCTACTCCACAGTACTACTACACAAGTCTACTGTAATACAGTCCTATGTAATTACAGTTCAGTTCAGTTCTTCAGGCTTAAGTCAAAAGACATTGCCAACTAACTACGTTCAGTACTATATATAGTATACTTCAACTATATATTCAAACAACATGTAATTTCCAATTACAATAGAGGGACAAGATATTTACCTCGATAAGCCCATAATTATCCAAGTATAAAGTCGATCCTGGGCAATCGTTTAGCTCCAACTCCGTGCGCTCCAACCCGCTCCAAACTACCCTTAGAAGTTCTAACCAACTTCTACATACTACTCCAACTAACCATGGAGATTTTCCTTAGGGTTTCGGTTTGGTGACTGACGGGAGTATAATAGTATTTTCTGGGCTTTTCGTATAGGTATAACCTTAGAATACAACAAGGTATACGGCTAAGGTAATTTGGGCATTATAACAATACTTTTGAGAGTATTTCTACCAAGAGGGGGGTATTATACGAAAACAACTAGGCTAGGGGGGGTACCCCACGGCCACACTACTAGGAGGGGGAGGGGGTTCTCGGCCGAGAGCCACTAGGCAAGGGGGAAGGACATCTCTCGGCCAAGAGGCCTCACGAAAAGGGGGAGGGGGAAGGCTCTCAAGACTTAGGCATTTTGGATGAAGAAGTCTTCAACCTTAGAGGGGTATTTATAGGTCAAGGGATGGCCAACCAAAGGCCAAGATCAATCCATGTGTTAGGCAAGTGTAGGGCTAGGATTTACCAAACACAAATATCCTACCTACCCTTGACTTTGTGCCAAGGCACAAAAACGTGCCAAGCTTAGCCATTTTCGTCCAATGGACGATTTGAAGTCCACCAATGAGAGGGTGCCAAGTGGCGCCCTCTTGTTGGTCCAACACATTTCGTCTCTCGGAAAAATCCGCAAAAATTAGAAATGACATAGCCGGAAATTCCCCTACGAAAGCTGTGAAAACGTTTCGTCGAAAAACGACTCTAAACGGGTGTTGTGCACAAACATAAATCGGCCAAGTCACTTTGCCTACTCAAGGCTTTAAACTTTTATCGTGCGCCTACATACATACTGCGGAAATACGGTATAACAGGGAAGTCTTTGAATTTTACGTAGAATGTTCTACGATAAGATCTAGATGTTAATAAGCGCCTTGTGGCCTTATAGGTTGAAGTACTACGTGTGGCGCGATCTACTTGGCTTAAGGAGTAGCCGACGGCGGCGAGGTACTTGGAGCGTTTTGCTATTAGTCGATACTCGTCGCGAGGTATGTGAACCTCTTCCTATCTCTTCTAGCATGATATGTGTGTAACTATGTAGTACGGTAGACGTACATGTGTTAAATGTATTTGATTGGTCTAAAACATAAAGTGTTATAACGGCTTTATGGAAAGTTGGTTATAACAGCTTTATGTATGTAAGAAAATACTTGTGGTTTTTAAAAGGTAACTGATTTGAACTATAACTGGCTGGTTATGTGATAATAAAGAACTTGAAGTATTTCAAAAGATTTTTCAATCATTTTGAAAGAAGAGTAATACTTGGTTTTTGAAAACTTAAGAGTTATACTAGCTTTATGGGAAGTTAGGTATAACGGCTTAAGAATGTTTTCTTGATTTCGGAATCGTAATGTGTATCGACAAACCATCGGCGTTAATAAAAGGAAATGTTTTGACAATTAAAACCAAGAGAAACTTCCATCTGCATAAGCTAAGATGAGACAAAATGATATTTCTAGATCATGGTCGTAATAAGATTGTTATAAACAAGAATATCCTACTCACATATAAGGCTTATGTTTCTTAGATGGTTTAAAAGAGAATTATATTCTTAAATGAATAAGGCTATGAACTACGAAACCTTTCTAAAATAAGAAACGTGAACATTTGAAATTAGGCAAACTTGGACGTTTGGAAAATAATGTTGTTACTTGATTTTACAAAGGTAAGTATTTTGGTTTACTTAAAAAGATAATCACTCTATTTTCATATACTACGGGTATTGTGTGACTTTTGTGAAAGTAACGTATCTTTTAAAAGAGTTAATGTATGAAGTACTTTGGGGATAAAAACCCGATCTTGTTAATCATATAGTAGAAAGTGCCTTGTGTGTATAACTTGATTGTGTTGGGTTGTGATAGCCTTGTAATACTTTCTTGTTGATTTGTTAAGTAAACATGCTAGGATGCTACGTATGTTAGTATCTTGTGATGTTTGTGAAAAGGGGTTTCCCCTCGATTGCGCTTAAATTGTTTCACTATCAGCGGATATGTTGGTATTATACCACTCACCTTGACTTGTTTCCGGAGGTTGGCGCCCTCCGATGCGGGTAAACTTCGGTAGTGCATGGGACCTATGATTCGAGGATACCTCATGCGGGTCCCGAGGGCCTATGCGAGCTACGAGTTCGAGTTAGTATCGTCCTTTATGGGCATGCGGTCTATGTGGCCATGCGGATCGCGAGTCGAGCGGATCGGGAGTAGCTACCCTCGATGCGGGGTTATACCTCATGCGGGCCTATGAGATTGGCCTATGCGGAGCTGCGGGGAGTTCCAGGGCTAGACGCGCACATTAGATACTGCGGGCGAGTGGCCAGCTTTGATCATGTGACGGTCTAGACAGATCTCATGATCTGATTTATGACCTTGTTGATGCGGGGTTTTAGTAGTCGGCTATGCCTTTACTTACCCCGTGCGGTTTTATTATAACACGTGGGACACGGTGTTCATGTGTGTTCCTTGGTGCTTTCATATCATAGCTGCCGGATGAGGAATGGGTTCCACGGGCACGAGTGATGTTGTGGGCGTGAGACCCATTGTTATGTTGAGTGATGACGTGAGGGCGTGAGTCCCTGACTTGACATGACTGCTTATTTATTGTAAACTGTAGTTTGGTTATCATACATGTCTCCGCTTTGTATAGACTACTATGATTTCATTTCTGATATTTTCGGTTTCACATACTTGGTACTGTCTGACCTCGCTCGAGGCTGCGTTCATCCGCAGTAAAGGTACACCGATCGTTGATCCTCGCTCTTAGGGTCACGATTCGGCGTTTGAAAGCTCCGTTTCTCGGAGGCTTATCTTGGTATAGTCCCCTGTTGTTGTAGGTGCTTACATTCGGGGTATGGCCGAGCCACTGTCCGTCGTTGTTGTCATATCATTCGTAGAGGTGCAGTAATCTTGTTGTGGCGAGGTTTGTAAAAAGGATTAAACTGTTCATCTTGAAAGAGTTGTTATTTATATATATGCTGAAAGGCAACTTTTCTTCAGAAACATGTGTTTCCTTTGCATTGTTTCATATTTCATAATATGTCTTGTATTGTTTTATGTTCCGCTGATTACTCTGATGTTGTATCACTAGGGTGCCCGGGGTAAGGCACCAGTCACGGGCCCAGGTTCGGGTCGTGACAATTTATAGGACATTCAAGGGCTAGGATTGAAGCAAATGTGTGGTCTAGATTGAGCCATGTGTGTGTGGGTCCCACTTATCTATCTACTACACAAATATCTTGCAAGACTTTGACCAAATGTTTATCTTCCAACCTTGCCACCTAGGGGTGACACATGTCGCCCTCCTATTGGTCCAAAATATTTCATCTTCCGAAAATATCCGTAATGCCAAAAATCCAAAAATAAAATGGGCCCCACAAACCGTAAATTCCTCCCGTGGGCCCCACGTGACCAATTCCGGAAATAAAATTCCATAATTCTTAAATATTCCAAAAAGTCCGAATACCAAATCTGGGAATCCAATTCCCATTAACGAACCTTTTTCCTTCCCGAAATCCGGAAACTTTTCCGTCGAAAAATCACATCTTTTCTTCCTTTCCAATTTAATGTCGTATTCTCGTATGTATGTCCTCACATACATACCCTGAAAAATGCGGGGTGTAACAGGAGGTTTCTACTGGTTTTAATAATAATTAATTAGTCGATACATTTTCCTTTATTAACGCTGCAGTGGTTTGTTCGATACTTGTTCTCATTTCCAAAATCAATATAACATTATTCCTTTTAAAACCCAATTACCCATTTCTCATTAAAGCGGTTTCACAACTTTTTAACACAACCCAAGTCCTTATTATTTCACATCAAGTCTTTTATCTTTTAAAAACCACAAACCATTTCTTTGCCCACATAAAGTTGTTATAACAAACTTCCCATAAAGCCGTTATAACACTTTATGTTTTAAATCAACCAAATTCATTTAACACATGTAAGTCTACCATACTACATAGTTCACAACATATCATGCTAGAAAAGATAGGAAGAGGTTCACATACCTCGCGACGATTATCGACAATTAGCAAAATGCTCCAAGTACTACAACCTTGCTAGCCTTTTCCACCCTTCAAGTAGAATACGCTACTCGTAGTACTTCCACCTATAATGGCCATAAAACGCCTATTAACTTCTAGTTCTCTTCGTAGAATATTTCTACGGAAAATTCGGCAGCACCTCCCCCCCCGCTATCACATAAATCTCCTCCCCTATCAAGGCCCGCTACCAGGCCAACAACTCCCAGGGGATTACACGTCTAACCGGACGTGTTCAATTCTACTTCACAGGAATTCTACAAGTCTCATCAGAATACAAATTCCTATGTAATTACAGTTCAATTTTCTTCTTTAATATCCATTCTATATATAGTATACTCAACTATACATTACTACAACATGTAATTTCCAATTACAATAGGGGGATAAAGATCATTACCTCGATAAGCCCAAAATTATCCAAGATTAAAGTCGATCCTGAGCAACGTTTAGCTCCTACTCCATGCGCTCTAACCCGCTCCAAGCAACCCTTATACGCTCCTAACCAACTCCTCTTTAAGAACCTACCCTAAACAAGTGAAGAACACTAAGGTTCTTGTCCTCACAACACTCGGCCAAGGTGAGGCTTTAGGGGCTAGGTTGTGAAATCTTTTCTAACTTTTGGTTAACAATCTTCCTAATACACTAAGGAAGAACACTTAAGACTTTAAGAATTTTTGGACAAAGTTTGGTTAAGGGAGAGGGGTGTTTCGGACGAAGGCTTTCAAGGAAGGGGGAGGGGAAGTTTGGACGAGAACTTCAACTAAAGGGGGAGAGGGATTTTGAGACTTGGAAATTGTTCAAGTGATGAAGAAGTCTTGCTATCAAGGGGGGTATTTATAGAACCACCAAGGGCCAAGATTAAAACAAATGGAGGGTGAAGATTTGGATCCATGTGAAGAATGAGGTCTTCCAACCAAGTGTCCACCACAATGTTGGGACATATGTCCACCACAACCTTGGGACATATGTCCCCCACAACAATGAGCCATGTGGCCTTCCACTAGCACCAAAAAACGTCCACTACCTACTCCCACTCACCCAAAGAAATATCTTCCAAGACTTGACCATTTGACTTGTCCACTAGCCCAACATTTTCGTCCAACCCATGCCAACTAAGGGTGACACATGTCGCCCTCCTATTGGTCCAAAATATTTCGTCTCTCGGAAAAATCCGTAATGCCAAAAATCCGAAAATAAAGTGGGCCTCACAAAACCGTAAGTTCTCTCGTGGGCCCCACGTGACCAATTCCGGAAATTAAAATTTCAATACTTCTAAAATATTCCAAAAAGTCCGAATACCAAATCTGGGAATCCAATTCCCATTAACGAACCTTTTTACTTCACAAAAACCGGAAACTTTTCCGTCGAAAAATCACATCTTTCTTTCTTTCCAAAATTACTGTCGTATTCTCGTACGTACGTCTTCACATACATACCCTGGAACTACGGGGTGTAACACTGACTATGTCTCCGTATGTCATGAAGCCATAAGGTGTTTCGCCATTGTATTTATTTCTTATGGTGGTTCTTACTTTTTCAGCAAAAAGCTTAGGCAATCCACTGATGAACCTTTCTTTCCAATAATCATGATTACAATCATTTCTTAGCATTACTTTGTTAAGGAATATGTCTTTGTACCATTTAAAGTCATGTAACTTTGGGCAAGTTAGACTATTAAGTATTTCTAAACTTTTATCTTGGAATAGCTTCGGCTCTCCAATGAAGTGTTTATCAATACAGTATAATAAAGTTGTTGTGGCGTCCTTCTGGACTTCATTACTATAATTGTTATCAATGTTTTTTATTTGGACTGTGGTGGTTGCATCCATGATGCCACACCTTACACCCTCTGTTAGGTAGTTATCCCACCAATTTTTTAACATTCCAGTGAAGCCTGAAACTAGGATTGTAGCTAGTTGGGCATCATCCGTATGTGTCTTTATTTTATAACTGGTAATACATACTCCCATTTCATGAAGTATTTTAATTATTTGACCTTAAGACATCCCATCTATGTTCCATTCATGGATTTCGTCCCCTGAATAGGAAGCCATATATGGGGTATGTTCTTCAAATAACATATCAGGAAATGTGGGTATTTTGTAGAAGTTTTTAGCTCCTACACTAGCAAATTTTGATATTCTATTAACATCTTGTTTATTTTTTGAACTAGAACCTTCGCTAAGTACTTTGACTGAATTATCTGGTTTTTTGGAGGTAGACTCCTCAGATACTTTTAGTTCTTTAAACTTATTACTTATTCTATCTAACAGGTTATCTTCAATTTCTTTCCCAAATCTTGGGTGGCTATTTACCGAAAATTATGGAATCTTAAAGAGGGGTTCGGATAGAGTATTTTCTTCCGACCTGACAGGTTTACTTTTAAAAGTCGAGGCATTACTTGCCTCTGCAACTTGGTTAGAGACAACATGTAACAACTGATTGGTGTAGTTGTTCTGTTGGAGGATTTTATTAATATCTTCTACGGTGGGGACCGTTCTAGTAATTTTTATATTCCTTTTGAAAGGGGCTGCTGTCAAGACTTCACCGTCTACTGGGATCCTAATCTGTTTTAACGGTGGAGCTATAGATTCAATGGTTTCTTCTCCTGTGTACCATTTTTTTACAATAGTACTGAGGGACTCTCTGTTGTTATTAAGTTTATCCGTAATTTGAAACCACCTAAAAAATTCTATATTAGCATTAATTATGTTCATGTCACTGATCCATTGTTCTCTAAATGCTCTTCTTTCTTTGAGCGAGAAAGTACTTACATACCATTTTCTTTTGATAGCATTTTCTAGGTCTACCCATAATTTATCAAGAGTTTTAAAATCAATTTTAAAACCTATATCTTGTTTAATAGTGCCAAGGTTATCTTCACCATGCATCTCGCTTCTGGTGGGACTGCCAGCCGTCCTATCGATTGGTCGATAGTAGACTTTGGGTATGGCTGACGAATAGTCTATTCCCTGAACTTTTCGTTCGAGTATAGTTTCGCCAGAATTATCAGAACATTCCTCTTCCTCCTCCAGGGGTTTAGAAGAAGATGCTGCGAAGGAGTATCTGCCTGAAGATTTAGTTTTTGACTTTAAAAATTTTAAGTCAATTGACCCGTCTAAATGCTGAATTATTTGTTCAATGTTATAACTCTCTGGTTCTACTTTTGGTTGAGTGATAGCATCAAAGTGCCATTCATCTTTTGTTACAATTTCATTCCATTTTAACATCCTAGGAACAAATATATTGCTATGTTCCTGGTTTGCTTCCATTAGCATGGTAGCACCTTTACTGCTAACTAACTTAGTTTTTGGGGCTAGAGTTGTTTTCATTAGCCTGTAATAGACTCTGTATATTATGGCTATTTCTCTTGTGTTTATTTTGCTATTCATATTTTTTGTTTTAATATTTAATATTAGGGTATCCATAACGTTCTGATCGTTAATATCAACTGAAAAAATTGGGTAGCAGTTAAAATAAACTGGTCCCCTGGCTAAATTACTCTGTAAGACTCTTAGTAAGGAATCGTCAAAGTTTAATAGCCTGGCGTCTCTTAATAAGAGACAGATGGGGGTGTCTTGTTACACCCCGTAAGTCCAGGACATGTATAAGAGAATGTATGTAAGGAATCAAGACTTGGAAATTGGTACGAAAGGAAGAATTGTTTTTCCGACGGAAAATCCTCCGAACGCCGGAAAGGAAAAATGTTCGTTGTTGAGAATTGGATTCTCAAAATGCATTATTTGAAGAGTATGGAACTTATTAACATTATGGAAATTTATTTTTACGGATTTGGTCATGTGGGGCCCACCCGAGGAATTTTACGTTTTACGGGGCCCACGAGGGTTACGGAATTTTATGGACGAATGAGAGGGCGACACGTAGCACCCCCACATATGGTCTTGGACGAATTTAGTAAGGGTAAAATGGTCATTGACCATCAAGGAAGATAAGTCTTCAAAGCTTGAGATTGTTGACTTGTCAACTTGTCCACTTGGCTATTATCCAAGTGTCTTTCATCCTAGCCACTCAAGTGTTGCAATCTAAGCCTTCCATTGTGTTTTATATACCACACAAGTAGCAAGACAAGGTCTTCCACACTTAGAAAAATTAGAGAAACTTTTGTGCAAGCTTAATAGCTCTCGGGTTCACCATTTGCTCACAAGGAAATTTTGTAGTTTTGATCCATTATTCACAAGACTTAAACCCAAGGTCCCTAAGGGTACTGTAAGGATATCTCAATAGAAATATTTCGGAAAAACGACGTTTTCACGTTAGTCGCAAGGCGAAAACCTAAGTAGTTTTCCTAGTTTTGGTTGGAAATGGAAGAGAAGTTGGTTGTGAACTTCTAAAGGCTTCAAATAGCGGATTGGAGCGTAAAGTAAAGGAGCTAAGAATTGCTAAGGAGCGACTTTGAATCTTGGAATTTTTAAGGGCTTGTAAAGGTATAAATCTTGTCGTTTTAGCAATTAAAGTCTACTTATTGTTGTAGCTATGGATATTAGCAAGCATGAGGTATTTAGTATGAAGTTTGATAAGTGTATTGGCTATTGGAACCCTAATCCGAAAACTAGCATGTTTAGCCTTAAGATTACAATTCAAGTTGATTATTAGTTTAAGTCATCGCATGTTGTATAAAGAAGGAAATTGTAGTTGTTGAAGTTGCTTATGACTATATAACATGTTAGACCTTAGAACTTGGAATTGGAAAAGGATTGGAAAAGACTTTGAGTTGTTGTTTATATAGCCGAGAATGGCTTTAAATATGGAACTACTTCGTATGATTTGTGGGGCGGAATTTTACACGTATTGTAAGGCGTGTAATCCCCTTTGATTGGTTGGTATGTTGAGCCTTAAATGTGTCATGTTTGGTTATTGAATTCGGCCTTGAAAAAGGTGGCAAAGTATGTAGAAACAAAGGAGGTGCTGCCCGATTTTCCGTAGAATTAGAGACTGTATACTTAGTATTATTCTACGTTAGAAACTAGAAATTGATAGTCATATTGTGACCATTATAGGTTGACAATTCTACGTACGGTGTATTCGGCTTAGCTTGTAGATTTAGCCGAAAAGGTATGTGAACTATCTCCTCTTCTAGCATGATTCCTTAAGATAAAGAAAGTATGTCCTACTCCTTAAATGATCCATTCCTTGGTTGTACTTGGATTGCCTAAAATAGAATTTGTTCTATGTACTTCCTTGATTGTACTTTGATGTTTAAATTGTAAGTTGTATAATCCATTTCCTTAGTGAAGTTTGGATTCTTAAAAGTGAAAGTATTTTACTTAAAGTACATAGAGTCTTGAAAAGGAAGTGGTTTCCAAACCTTTTGGCTAGTGCCTTAGTTCCAAAACCTAAGGGTTGTTATAATGACTTTAGGGGAGTTAAAGGAGTGATTTACTTAATTGTTTTAAAAGAGGAGAAATGACATGATTTAAGAGAAGTAACTTGTTTTAAAGGTGTGAGTTACTTGAGGTTTAAAAGTAGAAGAAACTTGTTTTCTAAATATTAAGAGACTTGAAGTATTTTGAAAGTTAAGAACTTGATTTGTAAGTATGTGATACTTGGTTTTAAAAGTATAAGTCTCTTGGTTATAAAAGGAATGAATTGGTCTAAAACCATAAAGGGTTATAACGGCTTTATGGGAAGTTGGTTATAACGGTTTTATGGAAGGTTAAGAAAGTTGTCTATTTTGATTAATGGGCATAAGTTGCCTAGATTGTGAAAATTTGAAGTTACTTGGTTTCAAGCTTTGAAATGAGTTTCTAAAAGTGTAGTAACTTACTTTGAAAAATAGACACGCCTTGATACTACGGGTGTTAGTATCTTGGGGTTTTACATAAAAATGAGTCTTTTGAAAAGAATGCACGTACGTAGTACTTTGGCTTGTTTAATTGAGAATTATTCTATGTGTGCCTTGATAAGTACTTTGGCTTGTTTAATTGAGAATTATTCTATGTGTGCATTGATAAGTACTTTGGCTTGTTTAATTGAGAATTATTCTATAAGTGCCTTGAGTTTATAAAATGAAAGTCTAAAGATTTTATGAACTTGCCTATGTGTGATGGTGATAGCCTTTGAGTGCAAGTATTATATTTTTACGCTGTCGCGACTCTCGGTTGGAGGGTCGGCTGTCTTGTTGTAAGTTTACTTGGACGTACCGACAGTGATGTGGGATTCCACGGGTATGCTTCCATTATTTGTATTACTCCTTGGACATGCTTATACGATGTGGGATTCCGGGGCATGTGACCAGGAGGCGGGTTAGATTCCCGGATTTGTTTGTGTTACCCCATGGTCATGCTTATACGATGTGGGATTCCGGGGCATGCGACCACGTGGGATATTTTTATTCCATGGATTCGCCCTCCATGAGATTTAGTGACGTAGGCTGGATCTGGTAGTTAGCTTTCGTACTTGCCCCCGTCAGTTGTTGACGCAGGCTGGATCTGGAAGTTGGCTTTCGTACTTGCCCCCGTCAGTTCTATTACACAGTTTGGTACGGTAGACTCCGGTAGATAGCTTTCGCACTTGCCCCGGTCATATCTCGTGGCAACAGTGGATCAGTAGTTAGCTTTCGTACTTGCCCCCGTCAGTTGTTGACGCAGGCTGGATCTAGTAGTTGGCTTTCGTACTTTCCCCCGTCAGTTGTATGATGCAGGTTGGATCTGGTGGTTCGTTTTCCTACTTGGCCCGTACAGTTTTTAGGACACAGGTGGGACTTGGTGTTCATGTATGCCTATTGGTGTTATATTATATCATGGATCGCGGTGAGGAAGGCTTCCACGGGCATGATTGATATGATGGGCGTGAGACCCATGGTTATATTTTAGTAATGACTTTGAGGCATGCGTCCACGACTTGATATGATCGCTTATGTATTGTGTCTTGTAGGTTGGCTATCATACATGTCTCTGTTTTGTTTAGATTATGATTTCATTACTGATGCTTCATTTCACATACTTGGTACATTAACGTCTTGACCTCCTTGGCTGCGTTCATCTGCCAGAGTTTAGGTCTGCGATTTGGTGATCTGCAGTGTAGGACCTGCCGAGTGTTTGGATAGCTCCATCATTCGGGAGTTTATCATTTTGGTATAGTTCTTTCGATGCAGGCTTTTTTATGCGGTTATGGGTACGGCGGGGCCTTGTCCCGTCATATTTCAGTAAAACTCTTAGAGGTCTGTATTCATATGTGGGATTGGACTCATGTACAGTGTAGTGTCTTTTGATTATGTACATTATATGGCAGCCTTGTCGGCTTTGCCCTTGCACGTACGTTGGTTTGAAAAAAAATGAAGTGTTATTTAATTTCCACAGTTTACTTAGTTGTTAAGGTAGAAGGGTGCCCAGGTAGGGCACCAGTCACGGGCCCGGGGTTCGGGGCGTGACATGTCTAACCCTAAACGGTATAAAGGTTTAACTGCTATTTGCACTAATCCTACATGTAGGAAGTTAAAGTCTTTTTTATACCTATTTATATCTTGGGTAGATAATAGCTTTATAATTTCTTATAAAATCAAACTTTCCTGTTTCATAAACAGATCTGAAAGATTCTTTGGGAATATTCCAGTTCTGGAGATCCTTCTCAACTTTAGCAATCTTTGAAGTTGCTAAGTCTTCACTGTTAATAATTCCTGCTTCGTTCATCTTAATAATGAACAGAGAATCGTTCGAGTAGGAATTGAGAGATAGATTCGTGTGTTTCGAGATAACGAATTCTTTCTCTTATGCTTACATTCTCTTTGTAAAGTTCAACCATTTTACTAATGATTACTTGTTTTATAATAATCTAGGTATAATTATCTAAACCTTCTGCAGGTTTGGCAGTTTCATAATACTCTAATTCTTTAAGAATTATTCTTTGTCTTTTCATGCAACCATACTTTTCTATTATACAATTTAATCTGAGAAGATTTTCTCTCCTTATATAATCAAAAGATGGGTGAGTCTTCATTTATAAAGGGTTTATCAACAAAGAGGTTGTTGTCGCTATGCGTGGAGGCTACTATCCTTTTGGAGCTATTGTTCTATCAGCTGCTAGGATCCTGTAGAATCTGTTTTTATTCCTCTAGTTACTAAAGCGGGTATCCTATGCTTGTTATCTGACTTCTTATCCTATAGTACATCGGCTGCTTCCACGGGGTCCGGCACTGGTCCTTCCGACCTATCGTGCTAATCCATACCGTCCAGGATGCACCTGCATATTACTGTTGACTAAGCGGAGATCTTAAGAACAGGGTAACAACGAAGTAACTATAGGAACGGGAACAGAGTAACAGGGTTCCTGGTAACTTAAGAACAATATTGCTCTAAGGACAGTAGAATCGTTCGAGTAGGAATTGAGAAATAGATTCGTGTGTAAATTTACTAATAAAAAGTAATAAGAGTATTAGAAAGGGAAAATAAGATATTTATCAGGGGGTGGTTAGTTCAGGTAGGAGACACAATATAAATAACTTTTTTCATGAGAGATTATTTTTTAATTCAATCATACTCACTAGTACTTTTTCATACAAAGCATAAAGAGATGAATACAATAACAACATATTCAGTAAAATCTTACAACGAAAGCACAAAGAGGCGAATGATTGGAAAAATTATAATTAATATGTTATAAATAAATTAAAATTGTTTTAATTATAAAATAAAAAAATTAACCAAAATATGAGAAACTACAAAGAAGACGAAATTAAATTTAGGGTCTGTTTGACCAAGCTTCTGGAAAGGTGGTTCTGTTTTCAGAAGTAGTTCTGCAGAAACAGTTTCTGAAGAATCAGTTAGGGTGTTTGGCCTATAATTATAGAAGTGTTTCTGAGAAACATAAACAGTTTCCTGTTTGACCAACATTTATGCAAATTTACTAGAATATTATTTTTAATAGATTTAAAACTATTTAAAATATTATTTTCTATCATATGTTTCTAAAAATTAGTATATCTTTACAATTTAATATTTTTTTTTAAAATTATTTAATTGTAACATTTAATCAAAAAATAATATTATATTGTACATAAGATTAGTAACGATAATATGATAGTCAATGACTCAAATATGTCCAAAACTACCCCGCCCTACCCACACCTACCCCACCTCATCCTCAAATTTCTATGTCATATTTTTTTACTTTTATAAAAAATATGAATTTTTTTCTTCCCCCCTTACTCCCCCGCCATACCACCTAACCTCACCCCATTTCCCTACCTCATCCTCAAATTTCTATTTCATATTTTTTGTTACTTTTATAAAAAATGATTAAATTATGAAATTTTTTCTTACCGCCCTACAACCCCTACTCCATTCTCAAATTTCTATTTCATATTTTTTGTTACATTTATAAAAAAAAAATATTAAAAAATATGAATTTTTTTCTTACCCCACCCCACCTCATTGCCCTACCTGTCACGCCTGGAACCGACGGGCCGTGACCGGTGCCCTACCTGAACACCTTTTTTCCCACACATCACATATAACCAGCGGAAGCTTAAGAAAACTCATACTCACATAACAAAGGGATCTTATCCCCTGAACTGTAATAACAACCCATATAATAAAATAGGCAAGCCGGCAAAGCTGCCATTATATACACAAATAAAAAACAAGCTACAATTGTACACACGTCCAACCCACACATGACTACAGACATCTAAGAGTATAACAGTAACTATGACGGGATAAGGCTCTGTCGTATCCCTAAATATACATAAGCCTGTAACAGCAAAACTGTAGCAAAATGATAAGCCCCGGAACAATGGAGCTATCCCAAAAGCTGAGCAAAAATCCTAAGTTCGTGGATCACCAAATTGAGTACCTATACCTGCGGGCATGAACGCAGCCCCCCGGAGAAGGGGGTCAGTACAACAATGTATTAAGTATGTAAACATAAAGTACAGTAAATAAGATCATAATTGGCCAAACGATGACAGGAACAAGTATGAAAATCAAATACTAGATCCAACCATGCCATATAAAATAAGATCCAATTGTACTTTGTAAAAATAGAGAGTCACCTGTGCCTTTTAAAAACTGAGAGTCATATCAAAATCATGGACGCCTGCCCATATACTTATCTGTCACGACCCGACCCCGTGCCCGCGACTGGTGCCCTACCTGGGCACCCCCTCTTATACCCTCACATCACATATTAGACTATGCCAATAAAATATGGAAACTGTATAAGTAGCAACAAGGCAAGCTGGTAAGGCTGCCGCTATATATATAAAAAGGGAATAACCCAACAATACAGTTATACAATTGGCCTGAAATAAATACAACTCCATGAGTCCAGCCACATATGAATACTGAGACCTCTAAGAGTTTGGACACATAACTATGACGGACAGGGGCCATACTACCACAGATGTACATAAGACTGTAACTCCGTACCAAAAGACAAGCCTCTGAAATAATGAAGCTTCCTAAAAAACTGAACAGAGATCCTAAGAGCGAGGATCAACAAATTATGTACCTACACCTGCGGCATGAAACGCAGCCCCTAGAGGAAAAGGGGTCAGTAAGAAAGATGTACCAAGTATGTGAAACAATAAGTACTGTAAATGAAATCATAACAGTCCAAAATATAACAGGAAGCAAGTATGATAATCAAAATACCAGTACAACTATGCCTTGTAAAAGTGATGAGAGTCAACTGTACCTTTTAAAATATACCCTTTTAAAAGTAAGATCAACTGTGTCATTTCAAATTATGAAATCAATATCATTTCAAATATGAGAGTCATGTCAAAATCAGGGACACCTTCCCTCAGAATCATTATGCAGATCCTATTCATGGGACTATTTCACCCGCATGGGACTATTTCACCCGCATGGGTCATGTGGACCCGCAATGAGTATCTATACGTGATACCCGCATCATGGAGAGCTAATCCACGGAATGTGTCCTGAGATTTGAACCTGCATGAGTCCTTCAGACCCGCAGTGAGTGTGTACCATCTCACGTCATGGGAGCTACTCCATGAAATATATATACAATGTTGTCGGCCCTCTAGTGAGGGACGCGGAGATGTGGAAATATAACACTTGCACGAATAGCTATCATGAGCAACCATATGCAAGTAAATCATCTTTGACTCTCATTTAAACAAATAGAATGAACTATCCTTTTATAAAACCCAAGGCATTATCATGGCATGTAAAATCAGGAAATTGAACCCAAAAGTACTATGTACATTCACCGTACATACCAAGTAATATTAGGGAATTAAACCCAAAAGTACTATGTACGTCTGTCGTACATCCTTTCATTTATAAACCCCAAGACACTAACACCCGTAGTATCAAGACACTTCTACTTTTAAAATCAAGTAACTTCCTTCATATACTACAATGAATTCGATTTCATTTAAAACATGTACGTCCACCGTACAAACATTTTATAAGGTTCATGCTCAAAGAAATATAGGAAAAGTTCCACATACCTCTTAAGCTATTCCACACGCCAAGTAGAATACGCCACCCGTAGAATGTCAACCTATAATGACAATAATACTTCTATCAACTTCTAGCTCACTTAGTATAAGACATACACCAAGTAATTGCCCTCTTATTCTACAAAAAATTGGGCAGCACTTCCTTTGTTTATACGTACTTTACCACTTTTTTAAATGTCCAAATTAAACAACAATCAAGCCACAATAAAGGGCACAACCAACAGTTAACCAAAGGGTATTACACGCCTACTTGACGTGTAAAATTTAGCCCCTTAAACCATATAAAACAGCCCACGATATCCAACAATTTCTAGCCCATTCTCGGCCAACATCAACTACAACCATCCAAAGCCCTTTTTCATCATTTTTTATAATCCAATTCACATTTCAACATGTTATATATATCATATCAACTATCAACAACAATATTTCCATCATTATACAACATGTAACAAGTGAAAATAACAACAAAATGACCAACAATTCCAATGGGCCGAAAATGCCTAGCTCTCGGACTCAACACCCAAAAACCCGTCCAAACACTTTTTAATCTTCATTATTTTTAGCACAAGCTCATCTATACATTACTACAATATGTAATATCTAATTGCTTCAAGAGGAGGACGAAATCTTACCTCAAATTCGCCCAAAACAGTCCATGAAAAGTTGGTCCTTAGGTTAGTCTTAGCTCATATTCTTTAGGTTCCAATAACATATATGTATCCTCTACAACCTTACACCCATCTTCCCTTCACGTTTCATCTCCAAAAAGTGGATAACAAGTTTGGGTTTCTCTAGAAATTTCAAGGCAAAACCGTGAGCCTCTAACACTTGGAGTATATCTTGGCTTAGCACTCCATTAGGGAGCTTAATCTTGGATCAACAACCTAAGCTTGGAAGATTATGAAATCTCGCTCTTCAAATGTTCAAAGGGCCGTGAGTGAGAGAGAAAGAGAGAGAGATAGAATGTTTTGTGAAATATGGCTAAGTGTTGGAGTCTTGCAAGCTATCCATATATATAAATATCTAGTGTAGCAAGACAAGTGGATGGGGCACATGACACCCTCCTATTGGTCTAAGTGTCACCTCCTCAAAATATCTAGATATTTTATCCCAAAAATATCTCAATAAAAATGTGAACCCCTCAAAATTGTGAAATTCCCGGCGGGCCCCATATTATTAGATCTGATACTTCAATACACTATACTAATTCCATATACCAAAGTTGAGAATCAAATTCCAAGTTATAAATGTTTTCCTTCACAATGTTCCGAAATTATTCCTTAAGAAAAAGTAGTTTTTCTTTCGCTCCAAAATTCAAATATTATTTTCTTACGCACGTTCTCATATCATTTCCTTGGAAAATACAGGGTGTAACATTCTTACCCCCTTAGAAACATTCATCCCGAATGTTCACAATAGGTTCAAGTTAAACAGATATCGGCATAGTCCCCTTTAACTATACCCAACAAACCCAAATATGCTATACATGGCCACAATATATCACTCATACATATACATTAATCAATATAGGCAAGTAGGGAATCGAATTACCTGAAGGCGTAGAGAACAAGTGAGGATACTTCCTCTTCATCTCATGCTATGTTTCCCATGTCATCTCCTCTTTATTATTATTCTACCATAAGACCTTGACGGAAGCCACATCCTTAGTCCGTAAATTTTGGACCTGGCTTTTTTCACTCGGATATCATCAACTGGGAAGACTCTGGAATGATCTCTGATACACTTACGTAACATCGAAATATGGAAGACCGGATGTACTGCCTTCAAATCGGATGGTAGATCCAACTCATAGGCAACATTGTTTACCCTGCGAACGATCTGGTAAGGCCCAATGTACCTCGGGCTAAGTTTCCCCTTCTTACCAAACCTCATCACACCCTTCTTGGGTTATACCTTCAAGAAAACCCAATCGTCAAGCTAAAATTCCAAGTGTCGACGTCGATTATCTGCATAAGACTTTTGTCGACTCAGGGCTGCTAATAATCTCTCCTGGATAAGCTTCACCTTATCCACAACTTGCTGAACCAAATCTGGACCTACTAACGTAGCCTCGCCAACATCAAACCAACCTATCGGCGACAAGCACTTCCTTCTATATAAGGCCTCATACGGGGCCATCTGAATACTAGAATAGTAGTTGTTGGTATATGCAAACTCAACAAGTGGCAAATGATCCTCCCAGCTACCCTTGAAATCAATAATACAGGCCCTCAGCATATCCTCAAGTGTCTGGATAGTACGCTCTGCCTGCCCATCGGTCTGAGGATGGAATGTCGTATTGAGACTCACATGTGTCCCCAATCCCTTCTGGATTGACCTCCAGAAGTTAGCCGTAAACTGAGCCCCTCTGTCTGATATAACAGATGTAGGAACCCCGTGCAGTCTCACAATCTCCCTGATATATATCCTAGCATAGTCCTCAGCCGAGTAAGTAGTCCTGATCGGAAGAAAATGGGCTGATTTCGTCAGTCGGTAGGAGCCACACTTCCTCTGAGTACGAGGAAACCCTGTAACAAAATCCATGTTAATCACCTCCCACTTCCAAGTCGGGATCTCTATCGACTGTAATAACCCACCAGGCTTCTGGTGCTCAACCTTGACCTGCTGACAATTCGGGCACTGAGCAACAAACACTGCTACGTCCCTTTTCAGGCCATCCCACCAATACACATATCTGAGGCCATGGTACATCTTCGTCGACCACGGATGAATAGAATAACGAGCATTGTGTGCCTCCCCCAAGACCTGTTGTCGAAGCCCTGCAACATCGGGTACACACAATCTACCTTCATACCTTAGCACCCCATCTGGTGCTACCTCAAATAGAGTCTCGCCCTTACGAAGAGTCGCATCTCTATACCGTACCAGAACCGGATCCTCATACTGATGCCTCTTCACCTCTTCTACGATGGAAAACTTGGCAACCTCTCGAACCCGAACTCCACTGTCACCGGAATCAACTAACCGAATCCCAAGGCTCGCTAGCTGATGTATCTCACGAACCATTTCCCTTCTACATGGCTACACATCTGTCAGACTACCCATAGATCTACGACTAAGGGCATCTACAACCACATTGGCTTTCCCTGGTAGGTATAGAATATCAACATCACAGTCCTTAAGTAACTCTAACCACCATCTCTGCCGCAAGTTCAGCTCCTTCTACCTGAAGATATACTGGAGACTCTTGTGATCCGTATAGATATCCACATGAACTCCATATAATTAATGCCTCTAGATATTCAAGGCATGAATAATGTCCGCCAACTCCAAATCGTGGGTAGGGTAATTCCACTCGTGTTTCTGGAGCTGTCGGGACGCATAGGCTATAACCTTATTGTGCTTCATCAACACACAACCTAGCTCAACACCCGAAGCATCACAATAAACCACATAACCCTCTATTCTCTCAGGAAGAGTAAGAACTGGAGTCGTCGTCAACTTCTCTTTCAATAACTGGAAGCCCTTCTCACAAGCATCCGTCCATTAGAACTTAGCCGTCTTCTGAGTCAGCCTAGTCAAAGGCGCTGAGATAGAAGCGAACTTTTCCACGAACCTCCGATAATACCCCGCTAGCCCCAGAAAACTGCGCACCTCAGTAGGTGTAGTGGGTCTGGGCTATGTCTTCACCGCCTCAATCTTCTGAGTATCCACCCGAATACCATCGGCCCCAATAATATGCCCCAAGAATGCCACTGAGGCCAACCAGAACTCACACTTCGAAAACTTGGCAAATAACTACCGGCGCTGGAGGACTCCAAGTACAGTTCTCAAATAGTTTGCATGCTCCTGCTCAGAGCGAGAATAAACCAGGATGTCGTCAATGAATACTATAACAAACGTATCCAGAAATGGCTTGAACACCCGGCTCATTAAATCCATAAACACTGCTGGAGCATTAGTCAACCCAAAAGACATAACCCTGAACTCATAATGCGTCTGGGTCTGAATCTGATCTTGGGATATCTGCCTCTCTAACTCGCACCTGATGATACCGGATCTCAGGTCTATCTTGGAGAAACACCTAGCACCAATGGGCCGAAAATGCCTAGCTCTCGGATTCAACACCCAAAAAAACCGTCCAAACACTTTTTAATCTTCATTCTTTTTAGCACAAGCTCATCTATACATTACTACAATATGTAATATCTAATTGCTTCAAGAGGAGGACGAAATCTTACCTCAAATTCGCCCAAAACAGTCCATGAAAAGTCGGTCCTTAGGTTAGTCTTAGCTCATATTCTTTAGGTTCCAATCACATATACGTATCCTCTACAACCTTACACCCATCTTCCCTTCACGTTTCATCTCCAAAAAGTGGATAACAAGTTAGGATTTCTCTAGAAATTTCAAGGCAAATTCGTGAGCCTCTAACACTTGGAGTATATCTTGGCTTAGCACTCCATTAGGGAGCTTAATCTTGGATCAACAACCTAAGCTTGGAAGATTATGAAATCTTGCTCTTCAAATGTTCAAAGGGCCGAGAGTGAGAGAAAGAGAGATAGAATGTTTTGTGAAATATGGCTAAGTGTTGGAGTCTTGCAAGCTATCCATATATATAAATATCTACTGTAGCAAGACAAGTAGATGGGGCACTTGACACCATCATATTGGTCCAAGTGTCACCTCCTCAAAATATCTAGATATTTTATCCCAAAAATATCTCAATAAAAATGTGGACCCCTCAAAATTGTGAAATTTTCGGCAGGCCCCATATTATTAGATCCAATACTTCAATATACTATACTAATTCCATATATCAAAGTTGAGAATCTAATTCCATATATCAAAGTTGAGAATCAAATTCCAAGTTATAAACGTTTTCCTTCACAAGGTTCCGAAATTATTCCTTAAGAAAAAGTAATTTTTCTTTCGCTCCAAAATTCAAATCTTATTTTCTTACACACGTTCTCATATCATTTCTTTGAAAAATACGGGGTGTAACATTATCATATGCATATATATACTAGCCTGGGTACCTATACCCGCATCACAGATGCATGTCCATGAAATCATATACTGTCATGATTATATATACTCTCATCATGGGGTTGCAAGTCCATGGAATCATATACATATACGTACCCGGCCCTCTAGTGAGGGACTCGGTGAATCAGTGCCATAAATCTGCGTACGAACATACCCAGCCCATTATAGGACTCGGTGAAGTGGAATAACGACACTTGCACGAATAGCTATCATGAGCAACCATGTGCAATTTAAATCATCTTTTGACTCTCAATGGAATAAATGGCATATCTTTCATTTATAAAAACCCAAGGCACTTGTTACGACCCGAACCCCGCGCCCATGACTGGTGCCCTACCTGGGCACCCTTATACCCTCCCAACACATATACCAATAGCGGAGGCAATAAACGACATAATTTAAAGCCGGCCAGCCGAGAAGGCTGCCATTGTATATATATATATATCAAACCTTAATACAATTCTACCTGAGTCCAGCCCACATATGAATACAGACCTCTAAGAGTTTGGACACTATCTAAGACGGGACAGGGCCCCGCCATGCCCCTGAATGTACAAAAACTTACAATACAAGGGATCTGTACCAAAACGATAAGCCTCCGGAGTGAATGGAGTTTTTTTCCAAAAACTGAACAGAGATCCTAAGAGCGAGGATCAATAAACCGTGTACCTACGCCTGCGTCATGAAACGCAGCCCCCCGAGGAAAGGGGGTCAGTACGAAAGATGTACCAAGTATGTGAAACTGAAAGTACTGTAATGAAATCATAACAGTCTAATATAAAGCAGTAGACATGTATGATAACCAAATAACAGTACAACTGTGCCTTGCAAAAGTGATGAGAGTCAACTGTGCCTTTTAAAAATATATCTTTTTTAAAAGTAAGACCAACCGTGTCATTTCAAATTATGAAATCAATACCATTTCAAAATATGAAACCAATTGTACCCTTTCAAGATATGAAAGCCATGCCAAAATTAAGGACACCTGCAATCGGAATATAACATCACGGGACTCGAACCCGCGTATGTATGTATATATAGCATCATGGGACTCAAACCCACATATGTATATATGGTAACATGGGATTAAACCCATATCATGGAGAGCTAGTCCATGTAATAGTATAGTGTCATGGGACTCTAACCCACATACATCTATATATAATGTCGCCGGGAGAATAATATAATGTCATGGGACTCTAACCCACATACATATATAATGTCGCCGGGAGAATGATATAATGTCATGGGACTCTAACCCACATACATATATAATGTCGTCGGGAGAATGATATAATGTCATGGGACTCTAACCCACATACATATATAAGTTAAATAATCTTTGACTCTCATTAAAATACATAAAATAATCTATCATTTTATAAAACTCAAGGCGTTTTTATGTCATATACTGTTAAGGACTTGAACCCAAAAGTACCATGTACGTCCACCGTACATCCTTTCATTTTAAAATAACCAAGGCAATACCATGCCTTCCTTTTTTGAAACCCTAAGGCAAGACCCTGCCTTCTTTTTTAAAACAAACAAGACAATACCATGCCTTCCTTTTCAAAACAACCCAAGTACTACCAAAGAAATGAATATAACAACTTCCTTTCTAGACAACAAACTTGAACCATGTACGTCCGCCGCACATCCCTTTTATTTATAAACCCCAAGACAATAGCACTTGTAGCATCAAGACACTTTTTAAACCAAGTCAAGTATACTTTTAAACTCAAGTAACTTATTCTTTTAAAATAAAGTAAACACCTTTAAAATCAAGTAACCTATCTCTTTAAAATCAAGTAACTTCTTCTCTTTAAATCCATTAACTCGACTCCAATGCTTCCTAAAACTCTTACCAACATCTCCCATAAGACTTGGTAAGGGCTTTAGGAAGAATTTAGACATGCATTTAGTAAAGAATAAACAACACGAATACCCCTAACTTCTAGGAGTAGAATCACTTCTCTTTATAAAATCAAGTCAAGCCTACTTCAATAACAAGGCAAGTATACTTCAAGAAACAAGTCATGTATACTTCAATAATCATGCCGATAGAAGGA
This sequence comes from Przewalskia tangutica, assembly GCA_029844215.1. Lineage (NCBI taxonomy): Eukaryota > Viridiplantae > Streptophyta > Magnoliopsida > Solanales > Solanaceae > Przewalskia > Przewalskia tangutica. Next base: position 18,758,456 of record CM056740.1, read on the forward strand.
AGAAGTTCACATACTTCTTTGGCTAATCCACACGCCAAGTAGAATATGCCGCAAGTTATACTTCAACCTATAATGATCATAATACTTCTATCAATTCCAAGCTTTCTAAGGTAGAATAATACTAAGTAAAAGGTCTTTTATTCTACGGAAAATTGGGCAGCACTTCCCCTGTTTCTACATACTTTTCCACCTTTTCCAGGGCCCGAATTCTACAACCAACATGCCACATTTAAGGCACAACCAACAGTTAACCAAAGGGGATTACACGCCTAACTTGACGTGTAAAATTTTGCCCCACAATTCATATAAAACAGTCCAATAGTACAGTCCACTAATACAGTCCATTAGTCCACTAATACAGTCCATTAGTCCAACAGTTTTATAGTATCCTCGGCCAACTACTATAACCAAAACTGTTTCCATAACTTCTTATATTCCAATACTTTATATAAGTTATATTAACTTGTTAATAACAAGATTCCGTCCCGGATGGTTTTTCAGCCGCCTTCTTCAAGAATAGATGGAAGGATGTGGGACATGATGTAGTAAGGAGTATACAAGAATTCTTCTCTTCCGGTGTGCTCTTGAAGCAAGTGAACCATACTATAATCACCCTTCTACCCAAAACTGATCGGGACCCCAAGGTGAGTGACTTTAGACCAATTGGATTAACAAATGTGGTATACAAGATCATTACCAAGATACTAGCTAACCGGATGGCAAGGTTTCTACCTTCTTTAGTTGATAAATGCCAAGGTGCTTTTGTGAAAGGAAGGAACATGGTTGAAAATGTCTTCATTGCCCAAGAACTCGTGAGAGGCTATAACAGAACTAGAATTTCCCCAAGGTGTATACTCATGATAGATCTTCGGAAAGCTTTTGACACAGTCTCCTGGAATTTCCTCGAATCGGTGCTAAAAGGTCTCAGGTTCCCGGACAGATTTATAAGGTGGATTATGGAATGTGTAAGCTCAACTTCTTTCTCACTTTCAATCAATGGTGAGCTACATGGCTACTTTACGGGTAAACGCGGCTTGAGGCAAGGTGATCCTATGTCTCCTATGTTATTTATCCTATGCATTGAATACCTATCCAGATTGCTCAAGCTCAAAACTTCGGATAGATCCTTTTCTTTTCATCCTAAGTGTAAAAGACTAGGCGTCTCTCACCTTGCCTTTGCGGATGATCTTATGCTCTTTGCCAAAGGTGATTTATCTTCCGTTAGTGTCCTTATGGATTGTCTTGAAGATTTGGAGGCGGTTTCTGGCCTAACACTAAACCCGTCAAAATCATCCATCTACATTGCGGGAGTACAAGATTCTATCCGTGACTTGATCTTGGCAAGAGTTGGCTGCCCTTCAGGAGTCTTTCCTGTGAGGTACTTAGGTGTCCCTTTGTCTCTTATCTCTGTCTCTGTGGATCAGTTTGCCCCTTTCACTAGTGCAATCTCAGGATACATTCAGAAATGGGGACACCACTCGCTCTCTTATGCGGGTAAATTGGAACTCATCAGATCGGTGGTTCAGGGGGTTGAGAGCTTTTGGTTCCGAGCTCTACCCATTAGCTCATCAGTGCTCAACAAGGTTCGTTCTGCTTGCATCCAGTTCTTATGGGGTGTCAAGCCACCTAGAGTCGATTGGGATGAAATTTGTGTGCCTCAATCTGAGGGAGGCTTAGGCCTCATGGACATCAAGGTATGGAATCACGCCTTACTCTCTCAATCCATCTGGCAAGTCCACACTAAGGCGGATACATTATGGGTTCAATGGATCTATAGCCACTACTTAAGGAATCAATCCATTTGAGATTATGAGGTACGTTCTAGAGATTCTCATTTATTCAAGAGGCTTTGTTGCATCCGTGACACTTTCTTAAGCATCTTTGGGAATCAAGGAAACACTATTGCCGGCTTGGAAAAGTGTTGCATCAATGGAAGATTTGATTCGGGTCTTGTGTACGATGTCTTGCGTACCCCGAGAGAACACAAGCTTTGGATGTCTCAAATATGGAAAGGTTACATTCTTCCTAAATTCTCTTTCACGGTTTGGCTCACTTGTAGAAAGCGTCTTGCTACCAAAGATACTCTCTCCTTCCTCAACATAGAAGATAAAACTTGTGTATTCTGCAAGCATGCTAATGAGACAAGGTCTCATCTCTTCTTTTCATGCCCCTTCACTCACAAGATTTGGAAGCACACAAAGGAATGGTTGGGAATTACAAGAGAAATGACAACAATTGAAAGTGCACTCAAGTGGATCAAGAAAGAACATCGTGGGACTAGCATTCGATCCAAAGCCATCCTACTAGCTTTTTGCATAGTGGTATATGAGATTTGGAGAGCAAGGAATCAAATCCTATTTGCAGACACTAGGTCAACAGTGGTGGAAGTTGTGGCAAAAGTTCAAACAACAACATATAGAGTTCTTTATGATTTAATCCCCTCTTGTAACGTCACCTCTGAGTGAACACCCCTTCCCTCCTTCATTTCTTGTTTTTTGTTACGTTGAGGATTGAGAACCCTCAATGATAGATTGTAAGTTTTCAGTTTATTCTTAGTAATAATATTACCATTTACCCGGAAAAAAAAACATGTAATAGGTAATGTTTTAACAACAACAATACCCAACGAATCCGACAATACCAAAACTGTCCACAATCGGCTAACATGCCAAGATTGTGACATGTACTTCTTATTCTTCATTCTTTTTATTCACAAGTTCAACCATTAATTACTACAACATGTAATATCTAATTACATTAAGAAGACAATGATCCTTACCTCAATATGCCCAAAATAATCCAAGTTTAAAAGTCGCTCCTTAGCATATCCTAGCTCATATTCTTCAAGTTTCAATCCACAATATGTAACCCTTAGAAGCTTATAACCAACTCCTCTTCAAGTTCCAACACCAAAAGTTGAAGAACACCTTAGGCTTTCAAACCCCTATGTTTCGGCCAAGAGAGTTTTTTAGGGGTTAGGGGTGCTTAATCTTGCTAATCACTTGGTTAGAGACTTTAATCTTCTATCAATGAACAAAGCTTGGAAGTTTAAGGATTTTTTGTCATAAAAAATGGCCAAGGCCGAGAGCTATGCAAGAGGAGAGAAATATTTGGTGTAGTGAAAATGTTTCTAAGTGTAGATGAAGTCTTGCACCCTCTATGTATATATAATGTATCACAAGGGGGGAGATCATGATAAGTGTAGCGACAAGATTGTGGACAAGTGTGTGTGGGACCCATGTCCACTTGTCCTCTTCAACAAATATCTTCAAGACTTGTCACCTTGCAATACAAGTGGGGGGTGTGCCACGTGTCACCCTTCAATTCGTCAAAATTATTTCATCACCAAAAATATCCATATTTGGTCAAAATATCTCAAAACTTTGTGGGTCGACAAAATCGTAAAATTTTCCAGTGGGCCCCACATAACCAAATCCGAAACTTAAAATCCAAAATTTCAATATATTCTACAAGTCCCAAATACCAAATTTGATAACCAAATTCCAATTAATAAACTTTTTTCCTTCACGAGGTTCCGAAATATTTCCTTAGGAAAAAGTGATTTTTCTTTCGTTCCAAAATTCAAATCTTATTTTCTCATGTACGTTCTCATCTCATTTTCTAGGAAATACGGGGTGTAACATCCTTCCCCTTTAGAAATATTCGTCCCGAATGTTCATACTAGGTTTCAAGCTAAACAGATATCGACATAGTCTCCTTAAATTACACTCAATGAAACTAAATATGCCACACATGGCCACAATATATCACTCATGCATATATATCAATCAATATAGGCATGTAGGGAATCGAATTACCTGTATACTATAATTTTCGTTCACCTCCATCGTTCTTGTCGAAATCCTGCCGTGCGGGGCGCATAGATATAGAAGGTGATGAACCAGCAACTGATCCCGTAGGCTGAGTCATACTACCCGTGTCGCCTCCATACGAACACTCCCTCTGAAAATGGCCCTGCCGGCCGCAAGAATAGCAGGCTCTTGGAGCAGAATGGCACTCCCCAAAATGGGTGTTACACCCCGGAAGTACAGGACAAGTATACAAGAATAGACGCGAGAACACAAGACTTGAAAATTTGTACGAAAGAAAGAATTATTTTTCCGAGGGGAAAATCTTCCGAACTTCGGAATGGGAAAAATGTTTATTGGATTCTCAAATACATTATTGGAAGAGAATGGAAATGTATTTACGGATTTGGTCACGTAGGGCCCACCCGAGAAATTTTACGTTTTGTGGGGCCCACGAGGGTTACGAAATTTTACGGACGAATGGGAGGGCGACACGTGTCACCCCCCACATGGGCTTGCTCGAATGGACCATGGTTTAGTGGTCTTGTGACCAAGGTTAAGTAGTAATGTGGATGACAAAGTCTTGAAGTCTAGCTTGACATAATTGACTAAGTCAAAGAGACACTTGGCTTGATATTTAAATCTCATTCATCCAAGCCACACATTTGTTCTAATCTTGACCCTCCATTGTGTTATATATTCACCCTAAGTTGCAAGACAAGTCTTTTACACTTAGAAAAAAAATTAGAACACTTAGGGAGATAGAGAAGAGCTCTCGGCTTTGCTCAATAGGAAGAAGAAATTTTTTTTGTTCGTGGTTCAATAATCCCAATACTTTAAACCAAGGTTCCTAGAGGTATTGTAAGGATATCTCAATAGAAAGATCCCGGAAAAATGACGTTTCACGTTAGTCGCAAGGCGAAAACCTAAGGTGTTCTTCAACTTTGAAGTTGGAAATTGAAGGGAAGTTGGTTGTGAACTTCTAAGGGCTTCAAATAGCGGATTGGAGCGTAAAGGAAAAGAGCTAAGATTTCTAAGGAGCGACTTTAATCTTGGAGTTAGATAAGGGCTTATCAAGGTAACCATCTTGTCGTTTTGATGATTAAGGATTACTTATTGTTGTAGTTATGGATATTAGCAAGCATGAGGTATATATTATGAAGTTTGATAAGTGTTATGGATATTGGAAACCCTAATCCGAAAGTTGCATGATTAACCCTAAGATTGTAATTCAATTTGGTTATTAGTTTTAGTCGTCGCATGTTATATAAAGAAAGGATTATAGTTGTTTGAATTGTTTGCGACTATATAACATGTTAGGACGACATTATGGATTGAAAGGAATTGGAAAGAAGTAGATGTTGTTGTTGTCCTTGATATTGCCGAATATTGCCTAAAGTTATTGGATTGTTTTGTATTATTGTGGGGCAGAATTTTACACGTCCTATTAAGGCGTGTAATCCCCTTTGAATTGTTGGATTGTTGCGCCTTAAATGTGGCATGTTGGTTATTGATTTTCGGGCCTTGAAAAAGGTGGAAAAGTACGTAGAAACAAAGGAAGTGCTGCCCGATTTTTCGTAGAATAAGAGACCTTACACTTAGTATGATTCTGTGTTACAAAGCTAGGAGTTGATAGACATGTTATGATTAATATAGGTTGAAGTACTACGAGTAGCGTATTCTACTTGAAGGGTGGAAAAGCTAGCAAGGATAAAGTACTTGGGTGCATTTTGCAACTTGTCGCTAGTCGTCGCGAGGTATGTGAACCTCTTCCTTCCTATGGCATGATCCTACATATGAAATAGCCATGTGATATTATTTCATGATTCCTTCTACTCTTAGACGTTAAGATGTATTCACGTTGTTGATTCTAAGTTAAAGGTATGACTAAGTTATCCTAAGTCCTTGCCAAGTCTTATGGGGGATGTTGGTAAGAAGCGTTAGGAAATTATGAGGTTTGATTTAAAGCTATGTACCTTGATTTATTTGAAGTAAGTAAGTTGATTTTATGTTTGAAAATGACTTGAATTTATATGTGAAAAGGGGATTGATTTTAAGAGTGGAAGTTATATGATTTTAAAGAGAATAAGCTACTTGGTTTTGGAAGTGTATGGAACTTTATTTTTTTAAAGTTATGGGACTTGATTTCTTTTTTTTTTCTTCGGGTAAATGTAAATATATTATTAAAATAAAACTGGGGGCTACAATCAGTCGTTGAGGGTTCTCAATCCTCAACGTAAGCATAAACAAGAAATGAAAGAGAGGAGGGATGGGGCGTTCACTCATAGGTGACGTTACAATAGGGGATAAAATCTTAAACTCAATCTTGGAAGGTTGAAATACTCTTTTCACTTCTCAAACTTGCTGCTTGGCTTTGTTCTTAATGAAATTCTTCCTTGAAGTAACCTCTTGCCATCCATCATTATCCGCACAAAGTGGTGCTTGCATGTGCGCACTCGGTGAATTATCTACCCCCAAAGCACTTCTAAAGGACCCTGGGTAAAAAGGAGTTTTAGACCCCCCTCGAGCTGCCTCGGCAAAGGTCCTGACTTGATTGAAATCTCTATTTCCCACCTTTGTTGTAATGGGAACATCTTGTGCATCCCTCAAACGGTGTTCATCAAGTTGTTTCTCACCTGAAGCTCGATCAAGATTCAAAGCTGTAACGACCCTTCCCGGTATAGAGGGCAAAGTCATATCTTCACCATATTTAGGCAAAGCATTCGAATTTTGAGGTTGGGAAGTTTCCATTGGCTTTACTAGTTTCTTCGTCTTCTTACACTTTAAATGGCTATGTCCAAATATTTGGCAAATAAAACAAAAATCCGGATAATGCTCATATTCCACTTTTTGAACATACATGATATTACTCGGCAACCTTACTCTAAATTCCGTGACTGGCTCTTTGCTAACATCCACTTCAATCAATACTCGTGCATAGTTCATTTTGGACCTCTCTTTAGTAAACTGATCTGTGTATAGGGGCATTCCAACACGCGATGCTATTTTACTCAAACCGATTTCACTCCAAACTGATAAGGGGATGTCACGTAGCAACACCCAAACATGGATTTTCATAAAAAGATCATCTGAAAGTATCACGTCCTTGTCAACTAGTTTTAACATCAATGTTTTGCCGAATGTCATATAGGGGCCTCCATGAAACACCTTAATGCGATCATCCTCTGACATGAAATGGAAGACGGTCCACCTACGTCCATAGGGAATGATTCGACACTTCACACTCCAGCCCTTAACAATTGAATTCAGTGCCTCACGTCCTGGGAAAGGGCCCGTGAAACATCCAATAAGACAATAGCCCCATGTTTCAACAAATGGAACTTCATCATTCACATCAAGTTCTATAATATCTCCTTCTTGTTCAATAAATTATAATTTCATACCCTTTGCTTCCAAATGAGATTCCGCAAACACCCCCGCATAAGTCATTTTCCTTGGAATAGGCTTATCCTTAGGAGCATTTACTGCTTCGGGTGAAGCGAAGGGTTGAGGGTCCATAGGTACTCTATTGGTTTCCGTAGTTGAAGTCCAAAAACGTGCTTCATTGGGATTAGGTGTCTCAAAAGTCTTTTGTTGTAGTAATGCATTATCATTTAATGCACTATCAATTAATGCATTAGAGTTCCTAGGGCTCTCGGATTTGTCAAAGCCGGTTCCCTCCCATGTCAAGTTTCGAAGTCTTCTTAAATGAGAAGACTCTACATTCCCAATGTCAATTGAATGCGTCGAGTAAATAGGCATCGTATGGAGAGAAAACCCTTCGACTTCCGCAACATTAGCCTTACCAAGATCTATGGGATTAGGAGACACATCAGAAGTAGTACCCATTGAATGAGGCGTGCCATTGGCATCCGCATTCATTAATTGCTTCAAATTACAAGACCTCTTTTGAATAAAAACACCCTCGGCTTCCGCAACAATTGTATTTCCAAGGCTTATTGGCATAGAAGCAATCTCGGACTCAACAACCAACGACTGGTGACCCAAGGACTTCCCCCATGACCCATGCCCACCCACCTGACCCGCTATCAACCCGGGACCTACCACGAGACCCGCTTTTACCTCGGCATCCACGGTGCCAGCCGGAAAAGACCCATCGGACTCAGAAACCAAGGGTCGGTGACCCATAGGTTTCTTCCACAACCCAAGACCAACAATACTACCCTTCTGCAACCCGGGACCACCCTCCATACCCGCTTTCGACCCGCGTTCACCCTCATGACCCGCAATTACTCCAGAGTCCAGTGTTCCTACCGGAACACCACCTTCCCCCTCGGCAACCAAGGAGCTTGCCGGGAAAGCCCCTTTGGCTTTAAAAATCATAGTACGGTGACCCATGGGTTCCATCCACAGCCCATGACCACCAACACGACCCTCCTGCATCCCGGGACCACCCACCATACCCTCTTTTGACCCGAGATCACCCGCCAGACCCGATAACCTACCAGTGTCGAGGGTTCCAACCGGAACACCTCCAGAAGTTGCCACCGAAAAGTTGGGAGATTCAAAGAATTGCCCTCTTGACCCATGACCACCAACATGACCCTCTTGTAGTCTAAAACCACCCTCCTGCCCTGCTTTCACCCCGAAAACACTCACCTGACCCGAATTCTCCACAAAGTTCAAAGAAGCTGACTGGCCACCACCGGAAATGCACTAGTCAAATTCAAATCTTGAACAATCAAACTAATCTCTTTCTATCTTTTGGCTGAAATCTTTATATTCTTTCTCATGGCTAGAAGGAAGAAAACTCACTTCTATAGAAAATCAATTAAAGTGTCACGACCCGACCCCGGGCCGCGACTGGTGCCCTACCTGGGCACCCTTCAAATCATACAACATAATAAACTGCGGAAGATAAATAACACTCTTTTTTTTTTTAAACCAAGGCCAAGCCGATAAGGCTGCCATAACATAAAAATTACCCGAAAGGGTCTACACTGTTTAACAATGTAAAAACAACTCTAGCCACCCAAATTTACGGATGAATACTGCACTTCTAAGATTTGAACAAATACTATGACGACAAGGCCCCGCCGCACTTCAATATACATAGCCATGACAACTCCGAACATTGGAGCCATCTCAAATGCTGAACCAGATCCTAAGCTCGCGGATCCACAATCGTACCTAAACTCGCGGACATGAACGCGGCCGAAGGGTCGATAACAAAAATTTAATATGGAAGAAATAAAGTACAAGAAATGATCATAATCAGACAAAAGAATGACAGGCAAGTATAAAAAGTACATACCTGTACACTCGTAAGTCGATACATGTATAAGAGAAAGTACGTAAGGAACACAAGACTTGGAAATTAGTGCGAAAGGAAGAATTGTTTTTCCGACAGAAAATCTTCCGAGCGTCGGAAAGGAAAAATGTTCGTTGTTGAGAATTGGATTCTCAAAATTCATTATTTGAAGAGTATGGAACTTATTAACATTATGAAAAATTATTTTACGGATTTGGTCACGTGGGGCCCACCCGAGGAATTTTACGTTTTGTGGGGCCCACGAGGGTTACGGAATTTTATGGACGAATGAGAGGGCGACACGTGGCACCCCCACATTTGGTCTTGGACGAATTGGAGTAAGGGTAAAATGGTCATTGACCATCATGGAAGATAAGTCTTCAAGCTTGAGATTGTTGACCAAGGTCAACTTGTCCACTTGGCTATTTAATTAATGATCCTCATCCTAGCCACACATTTGTTATAATCTAAGCCTTCCTTTGTGTTATAAATGCTACACTAGTGCAAGACTAAGTCTCCAACACTTAAAAAAAATATCACAACACTCTTGTTCTTCAAGTTGCTCTCGGCTTTAGAGTTTTTCCAACAAGAAAATTTTGTAGTTTTGATCCTTTGTTCACAAGACTTAAACCCAATGTCCCTAATGGTATTGTAAGGATATCTCAATAGAAAGATTTTGGAAAAACGACGTTTTCGTATTAGTCGCAAGGAGGAAACTTTAGGAGTTCTTCAACTTTGAAGTTGGAACTTGAATATGGGTTCCTCATAGGCTTCTAAGGAGTGCTTGGAGCGGATTGGAACATAAGGAAAGGAGCTAAGAATTGCTAAGGCGCGACTTTGAATCTTGGAATTTTTAAGGGCTTATAAAGGTATAAATCTTGTCGTTTTAGCAATTAAAGTTTACTATTTGTTGTAGATATGGATATTAGCAAGAATGAGATATATAGTATGAAGTTTGATAAGTGTATTGGCTATTGGAACCCTAATCCGAAAACTAGCATGTTTAGCCTTAAGATTACATTTCAAGTTGATTATTAGTTTAAGTCGTCGCATGTTGTAGAAAGAAGGAAATTGTAGTTGTTGAAGTTGTTTATGACTATATAACATGTTAGACCTTAGAACTTGGAATTGGAAAAGAATTTGTAAAGGACTTGTGTTGTTGTTTAAGTTGGCCGAGAATGGCTTGATTATGGGCTTAGTAGGTATATAATTGTGGGGCGGAATTTTACGCGTATTGTAAGGCGTGTAATCCCCTTTGTTTGGTTGTTGTTTTGAGCCTTAAATGTGGCGTGTTGGTTATTGTATTCGGCCTTGAAAAAGGTGGCAAAGTAGGTAGAAACAAAGAAAGTGCTGCCCGATTTTCCGTAGAATTAGAGACCGTATACTTAGTATTATTCTACGTTAGAGACTAGAAGTTGATAGTCATGTTGTGACCATTATAGGTTGACACTTCTACGTGCGGCGTATTCGGCTTAGCTTGTGGATTTAGCCGAAAAGGTATGTGAACTATCTCCTTTTCTAGCATGATTCCTTGAGATAAAGAAAGTATGTCATACTCCTTAAATGATCCACTCCTTGGTTGTATTTGGATTGCCTAAAATAGAATTTGTTCTATGTACTTCCTTGATTGTACTTTGATGTTTAAATTGTAAGTTGTATAGTCCATTTCCTTAGTGAAGTTGGATTCTTATAAGTGAAAGTATTTTTCTTAAAGTACATAGAGTCTTGAAAAGGAAGGGGTTTCCAAATATTTTGGCTAGTGCCTTAGTTCTAAAACCTAAGGGTTTTTATAATGACTTTAGGGGAGTCAAAGGAGTGATTTACTTAATTGTTTTAAAAGAGGAGCAATGACATGATTTAAGAGAAGAAACTTGTTTTCTAAATATTAAGAGACTTGAAGTATTTTGGAAAGTTAAGAACTTGATTTGTAAGTATGTGATACTTGGTTTTAAGTATAAGTCTCTTGGTTATAAAAAGGAATGAATATGTCTAAAACCATAAAGGGTTATAATGGCTTTATGGGAAGTTGGTTATAACGGCTTTATGGAAGGTTAAGAAAGATGTCTATTTTGATTATTAGGCATAAGTTGCCTAGATTGTGAAAATTTGAAGTTACTTGATTTCAAGCTTTGAAATGAGTTTTCTAAAAGTGTAGTAACTTACTTTGAAAAATAGACACCTTGATACTACGGGTGTTAGTATCTTGGGGTTTTACATAAAAAGGAGTCTTTTGAAAAGAATGTACGTACGTAGTACTTTGGCTTGTTTAATTGAGAATTATTCTATGTATGCCTTGATAAGTACTTTGGCTTGTTTAATTGAGAATTATTCTATGTATGCCTTGATAAGTACTTTGGCTTGTTTAATTGAGAATTATTCTATGTATGCCTTGATAAGTACTTTGGCTTGTTTAATTGAGAATTATTCTATGTATGCCTTGATAAGTACTTTGGCTTGTTTAATTGAGAATTATTGTATGTATGCCTTGATAAGTACTTTGGCTTGTTTAATTGAGAATTGCCAATGTGTGCTGGTGAAAGCATTTGAGTACAAGTATTATGTTTTATTACGTTGCCGCGACTCTCGGTTGGAGGGTCGGCTGCCTTGTTGTAAGTTTACTTGGACGTACCGACAGTGAGGTGGGATTCCACGGGTATGCTTCCATTATTTGTGTTACCCCATGGTCATGCTTATACGATGTGGGATTCCGGGGCATGCGACCACGAGGGATACTCCTTGGACATGCTTATACGATGTGGGATTCCGGGGCATGTGACCAGGAGCGAGTTAGATTCCCGGATTTGTTTGTATTACCCCATGGTCATGCTTATACGATGTGGGATTCCGGGGCATGCGACCACGACGGATACTCCTTGGACATGCTTATACGATGTGGGATTCCGGGGCATGTGACCAGGAGCGGGTTAGATTCCCGGATTTGTTTGTATTACCCCATGGTCATGCTTATACGATGTGGGATTCCGGGGCATGCGACCACGAGGGATACTCCTTGGACATGCTTATACGATGTGGGATTCCGGGGCATGTGACCAGGAGCGGGTTAGATTCCCGGATTTGTTTGTATTACCCCATGGTCATGCTTATACGATGTGGGATTCCGGGGCATGCGACCACGAGGGATACTCCTTGGACATGCTTATACGATGTGGGATTCCGGGGCATGTGACCAGGAGCGGGTTAGATTCCCGGATTTGTTTGTATTACCCCATGGTCATGCTTATACGATGTGGGATTCCGGGGCATGCGACCACGAGGGATACTCCTTGGACATGCTTATACGATATGGGATTCCGGGGCATGTGACCAGGAGCGGGTTAGATTCCCGGATTTGTTTGTATTACCCCATGGTCATGCTTATACGATGTGGGATTCCGGGGCATGCGACCACGAGGGATACTCCTTGGACATGCTTATACGATGTGGGATTTCGGGGCATGTGACCAGGAGCGGGTTAGATTCCCGGATTTGTTTGTATTACCCCATGGTCATGCTTATACGATGTGGGATTCCGGGGCATGCGGCCACGAGGGATATTGTTATATCATGGACTGCCGGCAGTGAGAAAGGATTCCACGGGCATGGTTGATATTATGGGTGTTACACCCCGTATTTACAGGACATGCTTTATGTTATACCCCGTATTTCCAGAGTATGTATGCGAGGACGTACGTACGAGAATACGGCAGAAAGATTGGAAAGGAAGAAAGAGGTGATTTTTCCACGGAAAAGTTTCCGGTTTTTGTGAAGGAAAAAGGTTCGTTAATGGGAATTGGATTCCCAGATTTGGTATTCGGACTTCCTGGAATATTAGAGAATTATGGAATTTTATTTTCGGAAATGGTCACGTGGGCCCACGGAGAAATTTACGGCTTTGTGGCCCACCTTGTTTTGAGATTTTGGCCATTGTGGATTTTTTCGAAGATGTTTTATTTTGGGCCAATAGGAGGGTGACACGTGTCACCCCGCCTGGCTTGGCCGAAATGACATTCAGGCACAACACCCTTAGAGTCGTTTTGACGAAACGTTTTGCGTAGCTTCATGGCGGAAAATTCCGCTATGTCATTTAGTATTTTTGCGGATTTTTCCGAGAGACGAAATGTTTTGGACCAACGAGAGGGCAACACTTGGCACCCTCTCATTGGTGGACTTGAGGCGGAATTAGGGCGAATGGATGGGCAAGTTGTGGTTGATATTTGTGTAGATATTTGTGAGGATTTGTGGAGTAGGGTTAGGGTGCACTTGGCTTGATCTTGGCCTTACACTTGCCTTGCACATGGCTTGATCTTGGCCATTGGTTGGCTTTTGGTTTTGCTATAAATACCCCTCGCCAAGACTTCATTCATCCAAAAATGTTCCAAGTCTTGGTATCCTTCCCCTCTCCGCTTGTTTGCATCTCGTCCAAGTGCCCCCCCCTCCCTAGTAAAGGCCCTTGGCCGATAAACCCCTCCCCCTTTTAATGGCCTTGTGGCCGAGTGGTTCCCCTCCCCCCACCTTGTGGTGTAGCCGAGCCTACCCCCCCCCCCCCTTGGTAGAAAGTTGTCTTCCAAAGTATTGTTGTAATGCCCAAAAATACCTTAGCCTTGTACCTTGTAGTATTCCAAAGATACCTCTATACGTAGAGCCCGGAAATACTACCTTTTGTCCTTTTAGTCTCAAACCGAAACCCTAAGGAAATCTTCATAGTTGGTTGAAGTATTTGAGTGGAAGTTGGTTAGAACTTCTAAGGGTTGTTTGGAGCGGATTGGAGCGCACGGAGCGAGCTAAACCTTGCTCAGGATCGACATTATAACTTGGATAATTTTGGGCGTGTCGAGGTAAATATTCTTGTTCCCTTATTGTAATTGGAGATTACATATTGTAGGAATATATAGTTGAGGTATACTATATATAGAACTGAACATTATTGTGCGGCAATGTCTTTTGACTTAAGCCTGAATTTAAAGAAAAGAACTGAACTGTAATTACATAGGACTGTATTACAGTAGACTTGTGTAGCATTGTTGTGAAGTAGAATTGTACACGTCCGGTTAGACGTGTAAACCCCCCCCCCTGGTTGGCTTGGTAGCCGGCCTCGATAGAGGAGGAGATTTACGCTGTTGCGGGGGGGGGGAGGTGCTGTCGAATTTTCTGTAGAGAAATGGAACTTTGTGTTTTGAAGTTAATAGACGTTTGTGACCTTTTTAGGTGAAAGTACTAAGAGTAGCGTATTCTACTTGAGGAGTGGAAAGGGCTAGCAAGGTTGTAGTTACTTGGAGCATTTTGCTTATTGTCGATACTCGTCGCGAGGTATGTGAACCTCTTCCTATCCTTCGAGCATGATGTTTTGTAAACTATGTAGTACGGTGAGCGTACATGTGCTAAATGAGTTGGTTGGTTTAAAATATAGGGTGTTATAATAGCTTTATGGGAAGTTAGTTATAACGACCTTATGTAGGTGAAAATGGTTTACTGATATTAGAAGTTAAGAGACTTGATCTTATAAGATAAGAGACTTAACTTATTTGTTTTAATGTGGATGTTTGTGTGAAACCTCATTCGGGAGTACTGAGTACTTGGTTTTAAAGGGATAATGTTTCTGATTTCGAATCGTAATGTGTATCGACAGCACCACTGCAGCGTAAATAAAAGGAAAATGTATTGAAAAATGATGTGTTGTATTAAAACCGAGAAACCTCCATCTGCATAGAAGCTAAGATGAGACAAAATGATATTACATTTTCTAGATCATGGCTGCTGTAATAAGATCGTTATAAACAAGAATAAACTACTCACATATATGACATATGTTACTCAATTGTTCTAAAAAGGAATCAAGTGATTAAGTTTGGGAACTATGAAACCTTTTGAAAATGAGAAGTTGGAGTAATTGAAACTAGGCAAACTGGAACTTAGGAAAAGAATGTTGGTACTTGATTTTTAAAAGGAAAGTGTTCTGGTTTACTTAAAAATGTGGGTTGGTCATTCTAATACTACGGGTATCGGGTGACTTTGATAAAAGTAATGGATCTCTTTTACAAAATTTAACGTACGTAGTACTTTAGGGCTAAAACCCGGACTTTGGTATAAAATGAAAGTACTTTGTGTTGTTGTGAAACTTGCCTATGCTTGTTGTTGTGAAGCTTGGCTATGCTTATTGTGATAACCTTTGTTGTGCAAAGCGTTGTATTTCTGTGTTACCGCGTCTCTCGATGGAGGGTCGGTTGACTTGTTGAGAACTTACTTGGACGTGCCGGCAGTGACGGAGAAATTCCACGGGTACGTTCCTGTTGATAGTATTATTGTTGTGCATCGCTATGGACATACTGACACGATGCGTAGCGCACGGGTATGCTTCCATTTAGATTACCGCCTTGTTGTTTCCCTTTGGACATACTGACACGATGCGTAGCGCACGGGTATGCGTCCATTTGGAATGTTGTTGTTATACCCCGTATTTCCAGAGTATGTACGTGAGGGCGTACGTATACAATTTGAGCCTTAAAGTAGGCATAGATTCGAAATTTGTACACAACACCCGGTTAGAGTCGTTTTTCGACGAAACGTTTCCACGACTTCGTAGGGAAAATTCCGGCTATGTCATTTATAATTTTTGCGGATTTTTCCGAGAGACGTAACATTTTGGACCAACGGGAGGGTGACATGTGTCACCCTCACATTGGAAGAGGTTGGACGGCAATTGGCCATTCTTGGCACGTTTTTGTTGCCCAATTTTGGTCAAGGGTTAGGTAGGATATTTTTGTGTAGATGGATAAGGTTGCACATGGCTTAATCTTGGCCTTACACTTGCCTTGCACTTGGCACCATCTTGGCCATTGGTTGGCCTTCACTTGACCTATAAATACCCCCTTAGTTGATGAACTTTCTTCATCCAAAAATTGAGCAATCTACCTAAGTCTCAAAATACTCCCTCCCTCTTGTAGTTCTCGTCCAAAGCCTCTCCCCCTCCTAGTGGCCTTTGGCCGAGAGTTTCCTCCCTCGGTAGTGGTTAGCCGTGGGGTACCCCCCCCCTAGCCTAGTTGTCTCGTATAAATACCCCTTGTAGTGGTATAGAAATACTCTCCTAGTATTGTTATATTGTCCAAATACCTTGGCCCAAATACCTTGTAGTATTCCCAAGGTTACACTTATACTAGCCCAGAAAATACCATTATACTTTCCCTCAGTCGCTAAAACGAAACCCTAAGTAAATCTTCACCCGTAGTTGAAGTTATAAGTAGAAGTTGGTTAGAACTTCAAGGGTTGTTTGGAGCGGATTAGCACTCGAGTAGGAGCTAAACCTTGCTCGGGATCGACATATAAACTCGGATAATTTTGGGCTTATCGAGGTAAACATTCTTGACCTTACATTTGTAATTGGAAATTACATGTTGTAGGAGTATATAGTTAAAGTATACTATATATAGAATTGAACATAGCTGTGCGGCAATGTCTTTTGACTTAAGCCTGAATTTAAATAAGAGAACTGAACTGTAATTACATAGGACTGTATTACAGTAGACTTGTGTAGTATTCTGTGAGTAAATTGTACACGTCCGGTTAGACGTGCAAACCCCCCCCTGGTTGGCTTGGTAGCCGGCCTCGGTAAAGGAGGAGATTAACGCCATGGGGGGAAGTCTTGCGAATTTTCTGTAGAATATGGAACGATGTTAATAAGCGCCTTGTGGCCTTATAGGTTGAAGTACTACGTGTGGTGCGATCTACGTGGCTTAAGGAGTAGCCGACGGTTTGAAGTACTTGGAGCGTTTTGCTATTAGTCGGCACTCGTCGCGAGGTATGTGAACCTCTTCCTATCTCTTATAGCATGATATGTGTGAACTATGTAGTACGGTAGACGCATACGTGTTAAGCGTGTTTGATTGTTCTTAAAACATAAAGTGTTATAACGGCTTTATGGGAAGTTGGTTATAACAGCTTTATGTAGGTAAGAAAATACTTTGTGGTTTTAAAAGGTAACTGATGTGAATTATAACTGGCTAGTTATAATAAAGAACTTGATGTATTTCAAAAGATTTATAAATCGTTTTGAAGGGAGAGTAACACTTGGTTTTAAAGGTTTTAAAAAGAGTTATACTAGCTTTATGGGGAGTTAGGTATAATGTCTTAAGAGAGGTAAAGAAAATGGTTTACTGATGTTAGAAGTTAAGAGACTTGATCTTATAAGATAAGAGACTTAACTTATTGTTTAATGTGAATGTTTGTGTGAAACCTCATTCGTGAGTAATGAGTACTTGGTTTTATTTAAAGGGATAATGTTTTACTGATTTCGGAAATCAGAATGTGTATCGACAGACCACTGCAGCGTAATAAAGGAAAATGTATTAAATAATGATGTATCGTATTAAAACCAGTAGAAACCTCCATCTGCATAGAAGCTAAGATGAGACAAAATGATATTACATATCCTAGATCATGGCTGCTTAATAAGATCGATTATAAACAAGAATAACCTACTCACATATAAGGCATATGTTTCTCAAATCATTAAAGGAGAATTATGTTTTAAAGGATTAAAACTATGAACTAAGAGACCTTTTCTAAAAATGAGAAACTTGTGCATTTGAAATTAGGCAAACTTGAACGTTTGAAAAATAAGGTTGTTACTTGATTTTTACAAAGGAAGGCATTTTTGTTTACTTAACAATGTTCGTCACTCTATTTTTTTATACTACGGACATCGGGTGACTTTTATAAAAGGAATGGATCTCTTTAAAAGGAATTTAACGTACGTAGTACTTTAGGGTTAAAAACCCGGACTTTGGCATAAAATGAAAGTAGCTTGTGTTGTGTAACTTGCCTATACTGGTTGTTGTGTAACTTTCCTATGCTCGTGTTGTGTAACTTGCCTATACTGGTTGTTGTGTAACTTGCCTATGCTTGTTGTTGCGTAACTTGCTTATGCTTGTGATGATAGCCTTGGTTGTGCAAGAATTGTTATTTTTATGGACTAGCTCTCGCGAGGTTTCTTCTTGTTCGGCCTTGGTCCCCGGTGGTGGCTCTGACTTGCCCCGTCTCATGACCGATTCGGCCTTGGTACCCGGTGAGTCACCGCGACTTGCCCCTGGTGTAGTGACGAAGTCTCGTGATACGCCTTGGTCCCTGGTGGTCACCAGACTTGCCCCGGTCAGCTACGTGGCCGCCTTGGTATCCGTAGTCGGCTCGCACTTGCCCCGTGACGGCCGTGTTTTGGTTGCATTATATTATTGGTACGGTCGGATCTGGTAGTTATACTTGTCCTATACGGTTTTTATGACACAGGTGGGACCTGGTGTTCATGTATACTCCTTGGTATTGTCATATCATAAACTGCCGGCAGTGAGGAAGAAATTCCACGGGCACGAGTGATAATTTGGAGGGCGTGAGTCCCTGACTTGATGTAACTAGTTATATGTTATGTACTGTAGCTTGGTCATCATACATGTCTCCTGCTTTATATAGACTATTATGATTTCATTTACAGTATTTACAGTTTCACATACTTGGTACTGTTATCGACCTCCTTCGGGCCGTTCATGCCGCGGTAGAAGTACATCGTTGCCGATCCCGCTCTTAGGATCACCTTTCAGCGCATTGGGAAGCTCCGTTCCTTCGGAGGCTTATCTTTTGGTATGTGTTCCCTGAGTTGTAGGTTCTTGTACATTCAGGGGTATGGCGGGGCCCTGTCCCGTCATAGTTGTTGTAAATCTTAGAGGTCTGTAGCACTGTGTGGGCAGGGTTTTGTAAAAAGGATTAAACTGTTCGTTTTGAAAGAGTTGTTTATATATATTTTATTGGAAGGTAACCGTTTGGTTGGCCTGTTTTATTATCTTGTCTCATGTTCATGTTTAAGTTTTTATTTCCGCTGGTTTTCTCTGATGTAGTATCACTAGGGTGCCCGGGGTAAGGCACCAGTCACGGGCCCGGGATCGGGTCGTGACAAAAGTGGTATCAGAGCAGTTAGTCCTCGGAAAGTGTCTCTGCACCGTGTCTAGTAGAGTCTTGATTATCGGTGTGTTGTGCACCACATCTATAATCGTGAGGCGCACGACATTTAGGGTTGGTTTCATTCTTCTCATTACGAGATCGTGCCTTAGAGTGTAATAAGATTGGACCCTCCGACATACCGTTTTTACCGATTATGCCTCGCGTAAGGCAACCCGGCCCGAAGGGCAAGGCGGCAGAGGAGGCTGCGAGTAGAGCAAATGGCGAGAGACCACAAGACTGAGCCTCCATCCGCACCGATGCAGCGAGAGAGATGAGTTACAAAGTGGGCCCGATTAATGGCCGTGGTTGTGGCGACTTGAGGATAGGCCGGACGCAGCAGTTCGAGCACCGCGATGGATCACCCTAGATCGGATAGTTCGAGGCTACGGGATTTTACGAGTTGTAGGCCGCGAGTTTTATGGGTCGAGGCACGAGGATGATCCGCAGGAGTTCATCCGACGATTCTGGATCATGAGAGTGATCAAGGCACCAGAGACCGAGTCGGTGGTCCTAGGTTCGCATCAGCTGCGTGATACCGCAGTCGACTGGTTTGATTCGTGGGAGCTGTCCCGGGGAGAGCATGCACTTCCAACTTTATGGGACGAGTTCTCAGAGGCCTTTCTTGCACATTTCTTGCCTCGCGGATGAGAGGGCTCGCCGACAAATTTTTGGTGTTGCGGCGAGCAGGCGTACGGTTCGGGAGTACAATGTGAGTTCGACTCATTGGCGTGACGTCCGCGTTGGTAGCTAGTATGGAGGATCGAGTGCACCGATTTGTTACAGGCTCGATGATCACCTAGCCGAGTTGTTCGGGTGTAGCTCTTCACCGCACGACATGGGCTCGCACGCAGCTTATGCACCGATGTGAGGAGAGGATAAATCGACGGAATGACTGTGGTCGCCAGAAGAGGCGAACAGCAGGTCCTTTGGTGACTTTCGAGGCGGACCGCCTCCAGAAAGCGATTATGCGCCTCCACCGATCTGAGTGGTCCTCCACGGCCTTGGGACCTTCGAGATATTCAGAGCGGTCGTGGCTCCTGTGTTTCAGATTTTGGGGAAGCGGGAATGCTCGCGGATGAGGTCCCTTGTCTCAGTGTGGCCGGTGTGGAAAGCTTCATCAAGGAGAGTGTCGTACTCACTCGGGATTGTTATTTTTGCCAACAGGCCATCTGGCAAGAGATCGTCCGACTGTGGGTAGCAGCGCAGATAGCATGGACTACTAGAGCGATTCGGTTCTTCACCTTCCATAGCCAGCAGATGTTCAGACCGTGAGCCGGCAGAGGTCGCGGTGGAAGTTCCCAGTTTTAGCGGTCCTTTGAACCGCCTATTTTCAGGTATATCCTTAACCCTCTAGAGTTTTGTATGTATTGATGTTATGATGATGTGTTTAGTGTTATGTTCGGATAGCCTTGTGCTAAAATGTGATTTAGAAACCTGGTTGGTAAAAAGGGTAAGCCTGGGGGCATGGAAAGTGTGAACTTTAGAATATTTCATGTTGAGACCTTAGATGTAAGGTCGTCTTGAGTACCAGATTTTGCAAGTGATCCTTGTCGGAATACATTTTATGCCTAGAATGTGTTGTGTGATAATTTCCTTGAGTAGTGTTAAATGGAAGTGGTAGCTTCCATGACCTGTTGAGGTAAGATTGTTCCGGGTCGGGGAACAAGAGCGTGATGCGTTAGTGGATCGGGTTGGGGCCATGATGAGGGCCAACCCGCGGCCGGTTTCAAAGTGGGTCACTCGGGTGGTCCCGCCAGTGGTAGGGTCACGAGGTGCTAGGCCCAGTTTAGATGACCATCGTATGAGTTCGTGGGTATGTTCGACCGAATCGGTTCGAGAAGGCCGAATGGCCTTAGTAAAGAAGTGAAGCTAGTAAGATGACCAAGTTTGGAGGTAGTGGCTCCAAGGGTTGGAAACAGAAGCGTTGACTAAAGTGTGGTACGTATACTAGAAGAGTTCAAGTGTTCGAGAAGAGTACGACGAGTAAGGGTAAAGGCGAGCATGTATTGCGAGCATAGATATGATCATTTCTTGTGACGGGAGAAGGTGCGAAGGATGTATATTTTAGACCTCAGGAATCGCATGCAGTCCGGTACCATTTGTTGGGTCGCCGGAGTGACACTAGAACCTCGCGGCAAGGTGACAAAAGTTTGTGATGTTAGAGGTGTTTCCTCGTGGACTTGGATGTAAGTATTTACGCGGGTGTTTCGTGGCCAGTTGTGGCGTTGGCAACTTTTTAGAAGAACTCTATCGTTATCTGTCTCGAGAAGGAACATTCGGGACGAATGTTTCTAAGGAGGGGAGAATGTTATACCCCGTATTTCCAGAGTATGTACGTGAGGGCGTACGTATACAATTTGAGCCTTAAAGTAGGCATAGATTCGAAATTTGTACACAACACCCGGTTAGAGTCGTTTTTCGACGAAACGTTTCCACAGCTTTCGTAGGGAAAATTCCGGCTATGTCATTTATAATTTTTGCGGATTTTTCCGAGAGACGTAACATTTTGGACCAACGGGAGGGTGACATGTGTCACCCTCACATTGGAAGAGGTTGGACGGCAATTGGCCATTCTTGGCACGTTTTTGTTGCCCAATTTTGGTCAAGGGTTAGGTAGGATATTTTTGTGTAGATGGATAAGGTTGCACATGGCTTAATCTTGGCCTTACACTTGCCTTGCACTTGGCACCATCTTGGCCATTGGTTGGCCTTCACTTGACCTATAAATACCCCCTTAGTTGATGAACTTTCTTCATCCAAAAATTGAGCAATCTACCTAAGTCTCAAAATACTCCCTCCCTCTTGTAGTTCTCGTCCAAAGCCTCTCCCCCTCCCCCTCCTAGTGGCCTTTGGCCGAGAGTTTCCCCCTCCCCCTTTGTAGTGGTTAGCCGTGGGGTACCCCCCCCCTAGCCTAGTTGTCTCGTATAAATACCCCTTGTAGTGGTATAGAAATACTCTCCTAGTATTGTTATATTGTCCAAATACCTTGGCCCAAATACCTTGTAGTATTCCCAAGGTTACACTTATACTAGCCCAGACAATCCAATTATACTTTCACTCAGTCGCTATAACGAAACTCTAAGTTAATCTTCACCCGTAGTTGAAGTTATTAGTAGAATTTTGTTATAACTTATAAGGGTTGTTTGTAGCTGATTGGAGCACTCGAGTAGGAGCTAAACCTTGCTCAGATCGACATATAAACTCGGATAATTTTGGGCTTATCGAGGTAAACATTCTTGACCTACATTTGTAATTGGAAATTACATGTTGTAGAGTATATAGTTAAAGTATACTATATATAGAATTGAACATAGGTATGCGGCAATGTCTTTGACTTAAGCCCGAATTTAAATAAGAGAATCGAACAGTAATTACATAGGGTGTATTACATGAGACTTGTGTAGTATTACGTGAGTAAATTGTACATGTCAGGTTAGGCGTGCGAACCCCACGGTTGGCTTGGTAGCCGGCCTCGGTAAAAGAGGAGATTAACGCTGGTGCGGGGGGGGGGGGGGTGGTGCTGCCGACTTTGTCTGTAGAATATGGACCGATGGTAATACGCGCCTTGTGGCCTGATAGGGTGAAGTACAACGTGTGGTGCGATCGACGTGGCTTATGGAGTAGCCGACGGTTTGAAGTACTTGGGCGTTTTGCTATTAGTCGGCACTCGTCGCGAGGTATGTGAACCTCTTCCTATCTCTTAAAGCATGATATGTGTGAACTATGTACGGTAGACGCATACGTGTTAATCGTGTTTGATTGTTTTAAAACATAAAGTGTTATAACGGCTTTATGGGAAGTTGGTTATACGACTTTATGTAGGTAAGAAAATACTTTGTGGTTTTAAAAGGTAACTGATGTGAATTATAACTGGCTAGTTATAATAAAGAACTTGATGTATTTCAAAAGATTTATAAATCGTTTTGAAGGGAGAGTAACACTTGGTTTTAAAGGTTTTAAAAAGAGTTATACTAGCTTTATGGGGAGTTAGGTATAATGTCTTAAGAGAGGTAAAGAAAATGGTTTACTGATGTTAGAAGTTAAGAGACTTGATCTTATAAGATAAGAGACTTAACTTATTGTTTAATGTGAATGTTTGTGTGAAACCTCATTCGTGAGTAATGAGTACTTGGTTTTATTTAAAGGGATAATGTTTTACTGATTTCGGAAATCAGAATGTGTATCGACAGACCACTGCAGCGTAATAAAGGAAAATGTATTAAATAATGATGTATCGTATTAAAACCAGTAGAAACCTCCATCTGCATAGAAGCTAAGATGAGACAAAATGATATTACATATCCTAGATCATGGCTGCTTAATAAGATCGATTATAAACAAGAATAACCTACTCACATATAAGGCATATGTTTCTCAAATCATTAAAGGAGAATTATGTTTTAAAGGATTAAAACTATGAACTAAGAGACCTTTTCTAAAAATGAGAAACTTGTGCATTTGAAATTAGGCAAACTTGAACGTTTGGAAAATAAGGTTGTTACTTGATTTTTACAAAGGAAAGCATTTTTGTTTACTTAACAATGTTCGTCACTCTATTTTTATACTACGGACATCGGGTGACTTTTATAAAAGGAATGGATCTCTTTAAAAGGAATTTAACGTACGTAGTACTTTAGGGTTAAAAACCCGGACTTTGGCATAAAATGAAAGTAGCTTGTGTTGTGTAACTTGCCTATACTGGTTGTTGTGTAACTTGCCTATGCTCGTGTTGTGTAACTTGCCTATACTGGTTGTTGTGTAACTTGCCTATGCTTGTTGTTGCGTAACTTGCTTATGCTTGTGATGATAGCCTTGGTTGTGCAAGAATTGTTATTTTTATGGACTAGCTCTCCATGAGGTTTCTTACTGTTCGGCCTTGGTCCCTGGTGGTCGGCTCTCGTACTTGCCCCGTCTCATGACTGATTCGGCCTTGGTACCCGGTAGTCAGCCCTCGCACTTGCCCCGTTCAGTGTAGTGACGAAGTCTCGTGATACGGCCTTGGTCCCTGGTGGTCAGCCCTCGTACTTGCCCCGGTCAGCTACGTGACCGGCCTTGGTATCCGGTAGTCGGCTCTCGCACTTGCCCCGTATCGGCTTCGTGTTTTGGTTGCATTATATTATTGGTACGGTCGGATCTGGTAGTTATACTTGTCCTATACGGTTTTTATGACACAGGTGGGACCTGGTGTTCATGTATACTCCTTGGTATTGTCATATCATAAACTGCCGGCAGTGAGGAAGAAATTCCACGGGCACGAGTGATAATTTGGAGGGCGTGAGTCCCTGACTTGATGTAACTAGTTATATGTTATGTACTGTAGCTTGGTCATCATACATGTCTCCTGCTTTATATAGACTATTATGATTTCATTTACAGTATTTACAGTTTCACATACTTGGTACCTGTTATCGACCTCGCCCGGGCTGCGTTCATGCCGCAGGTAGAAGTACATTGGCTGTCGATCCCCGCTCTTAGGATCACCTTTCAGCGCATTGGGAAGCCCCGTTCCTTCGGAGGCTTATCTTTTGGTATGTGTTCCCTGAGTTGTAGGTTCTTGTACATTCAGGGGTATGGCGGGGCCCTGTCCCGTCATAGTTGTTGTAAATCTTAGAGTGCAGCCTTTGTGTGGGCGGTGGTTTTGTAAAAGGATTAAACTGCGTTTTGAAAGAGTTGTTTATATATATTTTATTGGAAGGTAACCGTTGGTTGGCCTGTTTTATTATCTTGTCTCATGTTCATGTTTAAGTTTTTATTTCCGGTTTTCTCGATGTAGTATCACTAGGGTGCCCGTAAGGCACGATCACGGGCCCGGATCGGGTCGTGATGATTGTCTTATATTTCCTTGGACATACCGACACGATGTGTAGCGCACGGGTATCGTCCATTTGGAATGTTGTCTTATTTTTCCTTGGACATACCGACACGATGCGTAGCGCACGGTATGCTTCCATTTGGATTGTCTTGTTGTTGAGGTCACATAGGACATGTCTACACCGTCAGAATTCCGGCATGTGGCCAGGACATTGGTATTATTGTTGCATCCTTGACATGTAGACACCGATGCAAGATTCCGGCACGCGCCATAATGCGAACTCGATTGATGTTGTGGGCGTGAGACCCATAGTTATATCGAGTGATGATCGCTTTTATGTTGTGAACTGTAGTTTGGTTATCATACATGTCTCCTGCTTTATATAGACTAGTATGATTTCATTTACAGTATTGTACAGTTTCACATACTTGGTACTGCCAGATCGACTTTCGGGGCCGCGTTCATGCCGCAGTAGAGGTACATCGGCCGTGGATCCTCGCCATAGGATCACAGCCAGCAGATTGAAGCTCCGTTTCTCCGGAGGCTTATCTTTTGGTAGGTGTTCCCTGAGTTGTAGGTTCTTGTACATTCAGGGGTATGGCGGGGCCCTGTCCCGTCATAGTCATTGTATATCTTAGAGGTCTGTAGTACTGTTGTGGGCAGGGTTGTAAAAGGATTAAACTGTTCAGGTTTTATGTATATACTGAAGGCAACTGTTTTGGTTGGCCTGTTTATTTATTATATCTCTTGTTAAATGACTCATGTTTTATGTTCCGCTGATTTTCTCTGATGTATGTATCACTAGGGTGCCCGGGGTAAGGCACCAGTAACGGGCCCCGGAACGGGTCGTTACAAAAGTGGTATCAGAGCAGTTAGTCCTCGGAAAGTGTCTACAGACCGTGTCTAGTAGAGTCTTGATTATCGGTGTGTTGTGCACCACATCTATAATCAGGAGGCTGCAGGACATTTAGGATTGGTTTCCATTCTTCTCATTCTGAGATCGTGCCTTAGAGCTGTGTTGTAAGTTGGACCCCTCTGACGTATCTCGTTTTTACCAGTTATGCCTCCGCGCAAGGCAACCAGAGCCCAGAAGGGCAAGGCAGCCGAGGGTGCTGCTAGTGAGATACAGAGGAGTACGAGGGCGCAGCCCGCATAAGACTGAGGTTGTGCTTGACGGCGGGTTTTGGACGCCGCCACCCAAAGAGAGGTTGAGCGCAGAATGGCTGCTGAGACCGCGATACACTGAGCCTCCACCCCACGATGCAGGCGCAGGAGATGGGTTACAAGGAGATGGCCCAGTTGCTGGCCAGGGTCGTGGCCAGATATGAGGATAGGCCGGATCGCAGCCTCGATTCGAGCACCATGGTTCACCCCGAGCAGATAGTTTGAGGCTACGGACTTTCGAGTTAGAGCCCGCGAGTTTTATGGGTCGAGGCACGAGGATGATCCGCAGGAGTTCATCCGCAGCTACAATGATCACGCGGTGATCAAGGCTTGAAACCGAGTCCGTGACCTTTGGTTCGCATCGGTGCGTGATACCGCGATCGATTGGTTTGATTCACGGAGCTTTCCGGGAGAGCATGCACTCCAGCAGTATGGGATGAGTTTTGGGGCTTTCTCACGCACTTCTTGCCTCCGCAGATGAGAGGACACGCCGACGCATTCTTGTTACCGAGGCAGAGGCGACCGTCGGGAGTACAATGTCGAGTTCGATTCTTTGGCTCGATATGTCCCTCGCTTAGTTGCAGATATGGAGGATGTGGTGCATCGCTACGTCACCGCTAGATGATTATATGGTCGAGTCTTGTGCGGGTGTTTCTCTTCACCGCATGGACATTGGCGCACGCAGCTCACGCACCAGATGTGAGGCACGGAGGGTCGACGGAATGACTGGATCGCCAGAAGAGGCCGGACGGCGGGTCCTTTGGTGACTTTCGAGGCGGACCGCCAAAGAAGCTAGTTATATACCCCACCAAGCAGAGTGCTCCTCCACCGCCTTCTTGAGGCGGTCGTGGCTCCGAGGTTCAGATTTTGGCAGAGCGGGGTGTTAACGGTGAAGCCACCTCTACCTCGTTGTGACCGTTGTGGTAGACTCCATTCTGGAGAGTGTCGTGCTAAATTGGGAGTTTGTTTTGCATGCGGCCAGCAGGGCCATTTTTCGAGGAACTGTCCGACCAAGGGAAGCGCGGATGTTACGACTCAGCCTTCAGGATGCGTATGCAGTTCATCACCTTCATAATGCGCCTGCAGTGTGCCTATGATTAGAGTGGAGTCAGAGCTTGTATATCCTTACCCTCTAGAGTTTTGGTATCTTTGTTATGATGATCTCATTATTATGTGCTATGTACGAATAGCGTTGTGTTAATTTTGAGTTAGAAAACATGGTTAGTTAGGAGGATAAGTATGGGGGCATGGTAAGTGTGAACCCTAGACTATGTCACGATTAAGACCTTAGAGGTAAGGTCGTCTTGTGTAAAAGATTCGTTTTATATTTGACCTTTATCAGAGTGCGTAGTATACGTGGGATTTTATTTGTGTGATAAGTCCATGGGTAGTGTGAGATGGAAGTGGTAGCTTTCATGATTTGAAATGGGTAAGATTGTTCCGTGTCGGGGAACAAGTGTTGGGCGATTGTGGGTCGGGTTGATGGCGCCGCGGGTCGACCGTCCTTGCTTTAGGTGGGGTCGATTCGGGTGGTCCCGCCAGGTGGTAGGGTCACGAGGGTGCTAGGCCCGAGTTTAGACGACCATCGTATGAGTTTGTGGATGTGTTCGACCAGAATCGTTCGTGAAGGCCGGTAATGGCCTTAGGGGATATTACGGCTAGTAAGACGACCAAGTTTGGAGGTGGTGACTCCAAAGTTTTGGAAACGGAAGCGATGACTAAAGTGTGGTACGTATACTAGAAGAGTTCATGTGTTCGAAGCGGCACGACGAGGCGAGGAGAACGCAGAAAGTGTTATTTCGCGCTGCCGCTGGCGTTGGCAATTTGTTAGAAAGAGCTTCATCGATATCCGTCTTGTGAAGGAACATTCGGACGAATGTTTCTAAGGAGGGGAGAATGTTATACCCGTATTTCCGCAGTATGTATGCGAGGGCGCACGTGCGAGAATCTGGCAGAAAGATTGGAAAGGAAGAAAGAGGTGATTTTTCCACGGAAAAGTTTCCGGTTTTGTGAAGGAAAAGGTTCGTTAATGGGAATTGGTTTGCCAGATTTGGTCTTCGGTCTTGCTGGAATATTTGTGATTTATGGTATTTTATTTTCTGAATTGGTCACGTGGGGCCCACTGAGAAATTTACTGGTTTTGTAGAACCCACCTTGTTTTTGAGATTTTGGCCATTGTGGATTTTTTCTAAGATGTTTTATTTTGGGCCAATAGGAGGGTGACACGTGTCACCCCGCCAGTGGCTTGGCCGAAATGACATTTGTGCACAACACCCTTTGTTAGAGTCGTTTTTGTGAAACGTTTTGCGTAACTTGCGAAGGAAAATTCGGCTATGTCATTTAGTATTTTGCGGATTTTTCCGAGAGACGAAATGTTTTGGACCAACGAGAGGCAACACTGGCACCCTCTCATTGGTGGACTTGAGGCGGAATTAGGCCGAATGGATGGGCAAGTTGTGGTTGATATTTGTGTAGATATTTGTGAGGATTTGTGGAGTAGGGTTAGGGTGCACTTGGCTTGATCTTGGCCTTACACTTGCCTTGCACATGGCTTGATCTTGGCCATTGGTTGGCTTTTGGTTTTGCTATAAATACCCTTGGCGAAGACTTCATTCATCCAAAAATGTTCCAAGTCTTGCTATCCTTCCCCTCTCCTCTTGTTTGACTCTCGTCCAAGAGCCCCCTCCCTAGTAAAGGCCCTTGCCGAGAAACCCTCCCTTTGGAGTGGCCTTGTGGCCGAGAGGTTCCCCCCCCCCCTCCCATTGGTGTAGCCGCGCCTACCCCCCCCCCCCCCCCCTTGGTAGAAAGTTGTCTTCCAAAGTATTGTTGTAATGCCCAAAAATACCTTAGCCTTGTACCTTGTAGTATTCCAAAGATACCTCTATACGTAGAGCCCGGAAATACTACCTTTTGTCCTTTTAGTCTCAAACCGAAACCCTAAGGAAATCTTCATAGTTGGTTGAAGTATTTGAGTGTAAGTTGGTTAGAACGTCTAAGGGGTGTTTGGAGCGGATTGGAGCGCACGGAGCGAGCTAAACCTTGCTCAGGATCGACATTATAACTTGGATAATTTTGGGCTTGTCGAGGTAAATATTCTTGTTCCCTTATTGTAATTGGAGATTACATATTGTAGGAATATATAGTTGAGGTATACTATATATAGAACTGAACATTATTGTGCGGCAATGTCTTTTGACTTAAGCCTGAATTTAAAGAAAGAACTAAACTGTAATTACAGTAGACTTGTGTAGCATTGTTGTGTAGTAGAATGGTACACGTCCAGGTTAGGCGTGTAAACCCCGGTTGGCTTGGTAGCCGGCCTCGAGAGAGGAGAGTTTTACGCCATGCGGGGAGTCTTTGTCGAATTTTCTCAGAGAAATGGAACTTTGTGTTTTGAAGTTAATAGGCGTTTGTGACCTTTTTAGGTGAAAGTACTAAGAGTAGCGTATTCTACTTGATGAGTGGAAATGGCTAGCAAGGTTGTAGTTAATTGTAGCATTTTGCTTATTTTAGATACTAGTCGCGAGGTATGTGAACCTCTTCATATCCTTCGAGCATGATGTTTTGTAAACTATGTAGTGCGGTAGACGCATACGTGCTAAATGAGTTGGTTGGTTTAAAACATAGGGTGTTATAATAGCTTTATGGGAAGTTAGTTATAACGACCTTATGTAGGTGAAAATGGTTTACTGATATTAGAAGTTAAGAGACTTGATCTTATAAGATAAGAGACTTAACTTATTTGTTTTAATGTGGATGTTTGTGTGAAACCTCATTCGGGAGTAATGAGTACTTGGTTTTTAAAGGGATAATGTTTTACTGATTTCGGGAATCAGAATGTGTATCGACAGACCACTGCAGCGTAAATAAAAGGAAAATGTATTGAAAAATGATGTGTTGTATTAAAACCAGTAGAAACCTCCATCTGCATAGAAGCTAAGATGAGACAAAATGATATTACATTTTCTAGATCATGGCTGCTGTAATAAGATCGTTATAAACAAGAATAAACTACTCACATATATGACATATGTTACTCAATTGTTCTAAAAAGGAATCAAGTGATTAAGTTTGGGAACTATGAAACCTTTTGAAAATGAGAAGTTGGAGTAATTGAAACTAGGCAAACTGGAACTTAGGAAAAGAATGTTGGTACTTGATTTTAAAAGGAAAGTGTCCTGGTTTACTTAAAAATGTGGGTTGGTCATTCTAATACTACGGGTATCGGGTGACTTTGATAAAAGTAATGGATCT
The DNA here is from genome assembly GCA_029844215.1 of Przewalskia tangutica. Lineage (NCBI taxonomy): Eukaryota > Viridiplantae > Streptophyta > Magnoliopsida > Solanales > Solanaceae > Przewalskia > Przewalskia tangutica. The sequence goes on from CM056740.1 coordinate 18,788,748, forward strand.
CTTTTACAAAATTTAACGACGTAGTACTTTGTGGCTAAAACCGGACTTTGGTATAAAATGAAAGTACTTTGTGTTGTTGTGAAACTTGCCTATGCTTGTTGTTGTGAAGCTTGGCTATGCTTATTGTGATAACCTTTGTTGTGCAAAGCGTTGTATTTACGTGTTACCGCGTCTCGATGGGTCGGTTGACTTGTTGAGAACTTACTTGGACGCGTGCGGCGGCGGAGAAATTCCACAGCACGTTCTCGCTGATAGTATTATTGTTGTGCATCGCTATGGACATCGACCGACGACGCGTAGCGCTGCGTATGCTTCCATTTAGATTACCGCTTGTTGTTTCCCTTTGGACATACCGACACGATGCGTAGCGCACGCGGGTATCGTCCATTTGGAATGTTGTCTTATATTTCCCTTTGGACATACCGACACGACGCGTAGCGCACGGGTATCGTCCATTTGGAATGTTGTCTTATTTTTCCTTTGGACATACCGACACGATCGTAGCGCGGGTATGCTTCCATTTGGATTCTTTGTCTTGTTGTTGAGGTCACAAGGACATGTCTACACCGATGCAGAATTCCGGGGGCAGGTGTCCATGCGACAGTGGTATTATTGTTGCATCATGGACAGGTCTACACCGATCACGATTCCGGCACGCGCCATAACGCGAACTCGATTGATGTTGTGGCGTGAGACCCATAGTTATATCGAGTGATGACTGTTTTATGTTGTGAACTGTAGTTTGGTTATCATACATGTCTCCTGCTTTATATAGACTAGTATGATTTCATTTACAGTATTGTACAGTTCACATACTTGGTACTGTTAGATCGACCTCGCCGAGGCTGCGTTCATGCCGCAGTAGAGGTACATCGGCCGTGGATCCTCGCCATAGGATCACAAGCCAACAGATTGAAGCTCCGTTTCTCGGAGGCTTATCTTTTGGTAGGTGTTCCCGAGTTGTAGGTTCTTGTACATTCGTGGTATGGCGGGCCCTGTCCGTCATAGTCATCAGATATCTTAAGTCCAGAGTACTGTTGTGGGCAGGGTTGTAAAAGGATTAAACTGTTCAGGTTTTATGTATATACTGAAGGCAACTGTTTTGGTTGGCCTGTTTATTTATTATATCTCTTGTTAAATGACTCATGTTTTATGTTCCGCTGATTTTCTCTGATGTATGTATCACTAGGGTGCCCAGGGTAAGGCACCAGTAACGGGCCCCGGAACGGGTCGTTACACTTTAAGAACGTACGTAAGAACTCACGAGTGTTAAGATTTGAGACTTGTAAAAATTTATCGGAATTATGGAATTTGTCGGAAAACGTAATATTGTGACGAATGGGAGGGCGACACGTGTCACCCCCCCTTATTGGATGTCTTGGACGAAATTACATGGGCACAAGACAAGTCTTGCAAGTAGTAAAGCTTGACATAATTGACTTGGTCAATGGGTCCACAAGCTTGATATTTAAGAGAACCTCATCCTAGCCACCCAATTGTGCACATCTTAACCCTCCATGTCCCTATATAATACTACTAGTAGCAAGAGAGAGTCCACACTTAGCCAAATTTTCAAGAGAAATTGAAGAACTAGAGCAATGTGCTCTCGGGTTCATCAACAAGAAGAAAGAAAAAAATTTGTTTGTTGTCCAATAATCTTCCCACTTTAAACCAAGGTTCCTAAGTGTATTGTAAGGGTATCTCAATAGAAAAATCTCGGAAAAAGATAGTTTTCGGGTTAGTCGCAAAGCGAAAACCTAGTTGCTTTCTAGGTTTTGGATTGGAAGTTTGAAGGAAATTTGTTGGTGTTGTTCTAAGGGTCTCAGTAGCGGATTGAAGTGTCTCAAGAGTCTCTAAGTTGCTAGGAGCAAATTCGATTGGAGTTGGATTGAGATTCGTTGAGGTATAATCTTGTCTCTTAAAAGTGTTACAAGACTATTTATATTGTTAGCTTTACATGTTGCTAGCATGAAGTGTATGTGTTGAAGTTTATAAGTATTATGGATTGATGGTAGCTTAAATCGAAATGTTATATTAGCCATTGAAGTTGGATTACTAATTGGTCATTTATTAGAAATCGTCGCATGTTACTTACTTGAAGATTATAGTAGTTATAATCGATTGCGACTTGATATCATGTTATGCTAACAATTTGGATTGAAATGGAAATTGGATAAGAATTGGTGTTATGGTACTCAAATGTGGCCGAATTGGACATATAGTTTGTATTAGTTTGATATCTATTGTGGGGCGGAATTTTACACGTCTAGTAGGCGTGTAATCCCCTATTGTTAATTTCATTGATTGGGCCTTAAATGTGGCGTGTTTGGTTATTGCATTCGGCCTTGAAAAAGGTGGCAAAGTAAGTAAAAACAAAGGAGGTGTTGTCCGATTTTCCGTAGAATTTAGTGACTTAGCACTTGGAATATTCTACGTTTGAAGTAAGAGGTTAATGGACGTATTGTGACCATTATAGGTTAAAGTACTAAGTATAGCGTATCCTACTTGAAGGATGGAATAACTATCAAGGTTGAAGTACTTTGGAGCATTTTGCTACTTGTCGATAATCGTCGCGAGGTATGTGAACCTTTTCCATCCTTTGGCATGATTCTATGTATGGAATATACCGGTGGTATCATTTCATGTTTCCTTCTACTCTTAGAAGTTAAGAGGTAGTTGTGTGATTTACTCTATGTAGAACTTTTCCTATCTTTTGAGCATGACTAGTTGCACGTATGTAGTACGGTAGACGTACCACACCTTGATGTCCTTTACTAGTTTTATAAATAGCCAAGTTGGGTGAGTTAGGAGATTAACTCACTTCTTTGAAAGTATTAAGGATGTCTAATGTTTTATTAAAGTTAAGGGACTTGAAGAGTTTTAAAGTATGTGATACTTGTTCCGTTTTAAACGTATAAGTCCCTTGGATAGGAAATTATATTTTGGCTAAGGTATAAAGTGAATATAACGACTTTATGGGAAGTTGGTTATATTTGCTTTATGGAAAGATAAATGACTTGATTTCTTAAGGTTAAGAGACTTTATTTTTCAGGTTAGGAGACTTGATTCTTAAAGGAAGAAATGAATTGATTTACTTGATTTACAAGTATAGAATACTCGATTTGGAAAGACTTGATTTCTAAAGTTAAGAAACTTGTTTTCTTGAAAGTTAAGAGACTAATTGTATTTTTAAAGGTTAAGAGAATTGATTTGAAAGTATTTAATACTTGGTTTTAAAAAGTATAAGTCTCTTGGTTATAAAAGGAATGAGTTTGTCTAAAACCATAAAGGGTTATAACGACTTTATGGGAAGTTGGTTATAACGGCTTTATGGAAGGTTAAGAGAATGGTTTTCTCTAATAAGGTAAGCAAAGAAATAACCTGATTTAAGGAAGGGCAATTTGATTTAAAGGTATCACTTGCTTAAAGTTTTTAAGAATGAAGTCACTTGATTTAGAAGCCGGTAAATGTATTTCTAAAAAGGTATCGTGACTTGTTTTGAAGGTAGATATGACTTGATACTACGGTCGTTAGTATCTTGGAAGTTTTATTTGAAAAAGAGTCTTTCTAAAGGAGTAGAGGTGCGTAGTTCTTGGGGTTAAATTCCCGGATTTTTATGTGAGAAACGGAAGTGCCATGAGTTTATAAAAATGGAAGTCTAAAGGTTTAATGAACTTGCCGGTGTTTGCTTGTGATAGCTTTAAGTGCAAGTATTATATGTTACGTTGTCGTGACTCTCAGTTGGAGAAGGTCATTGTCTTGTTATAAGTTTACTTGGACGTACCGACAGTGATGTGGGATTCCACGGGTATGCTTCCATTATGATTGATCCTTGGACATGCTTATACGATGTGGATTCCGGGGCATGTGACTAGGATGCGGGTTAGATGCCCGAACATTTTATTGGACGTACCGGCAGTGACGGGGGATTCCACGGGTATGCTTCCATTGTGATTGATCTTGGCCATTCTTATACGATGAGGATGCCGGCACGCAGCCGAGATGCGGTTAGATGCCCGCGTGTTTTATTACTCCATGGCCATGCTTATATGATGTGGGATTCCGGGGCATGCGACCATGATATATTATTACTCCATGGGCTAGCTCCCCATGAAGACCTGCACCTACGATGAGGGATGCCGAGGGCACGTTATGGCCATGCTTATACGATGTGGGATTCCGGGAATGCGCGTATATATATATATATATATATATTGTGTATGCAGACGCCGATGAGGTGGGATGCCACGGCGCGTCACATGGTTATATGTTACACCTACTACGGCCGGTGATGTGGGATTCCACGCGGGAGATATATATATGTGTTGTGTATGTATGCAAGCGGTGAGGTGGGATGCCACGCGCGTCACATGGTTATATTTTACACTTATAGTCGGCGATGATGGGAATTCCACGCACGCTTTGATATTTGTGTGACTTGATCGCGTCCCAGATTGGGCCGGGTAGTATACGCGTCCCTCCATAAAGGGCCGGATTATGTTATGAAAGTTAAGTAAGTTATATGGTAATGAACTTAATGATTTTTCCTAATCATGTACATAAGAATGTGACTATAACTTTTATTGAAAATGGGAAAAGATAATAAGGTACGATTAAGTTCATAAGAGGTAATGACACGCGAGGATCCGTATGTACTTTTATACTTGTCCTTGTCATTCTTTTGTACGATTATGATCCGCTTATCAGACGTTATTTCTGTTCCATATTCTACTTTTGTTATGCGACTTCTTCGGGCCGTTAAATGCCCGCAGTATTAGGTGCATTGTTGGTGATCCTTGCTCTTAGGATCTCGGTTGATTGGGAAAAGCTCCATTTGCTCCGAGGCTTATCTCTTGGTACGGTTTCCCGAGGTTGTAGATTCATGTATATTCGGGGTATGGCGGGCCCTGTCCCGCCACGATTGTTATGTTAAAACTCTTAGAGGTGCTGTAGTCACATATTGTGGGTCGACCAGAAGGAAAGGAGGCAATCGCCGGTTGTATATATATGTCCAGGAAGGTAGCTCTATCGGCTAACCTGTTGTTTTACTTCTGTTGTTTTATTTTATAAGTTTCATGTATGTTCCGCTGATTTTCTCTGATGTATACCTGTAAGGGTGCCCAGGTAGGGCACCAGTCGCGGGCCCGGGGTCGGGTCGTGACAATGGGCGTGAGACCCATAGTTATATTTGAGTAGTGACTTTGAGGGCATGCGTCCCTGACTTGATATGACTGCTTATGTATTGTTTACTGTAGGTTGGCTATCATACATGTCTCCTGTTTTGTTTAGACTGTTATGATTTCATTACGATTTCATCGCTTCACATACTTGGTACATTCTTCGTACTGACCTCCTTCGGGGGGCTGCGTTCATGTCGCAGGTTTAGGTACGCTGTTTGGTGATCTGCAGGTGTAGGACCCTGCTCAGAGTTTTTGGATAGCTCCTTCTGTTCGGGAGTTTATCTTTTTGGTATAAATTCTTTTAGTACAGGCTTTTGTACAGTTATGGGTACGGCGGGGCCTTGTCCCGTCATAGTTCAGTATAACTCTTAGAGGTCTGTATTCATGGTGGGATTGGACTCATGTACAGTGTAGTGTATTTTTTTATGTATAGTATATGGCAGCCTTGTCGGCTTTGCCCTTGCACGTACGTTGGTTTAAAAAAAATGAGGTGTTATTTAAATTCCGCAGTTTGCTTAGTTGTTAAGGTAGAAGGGTGCCGGGTAGGGCACGATCCACGCCCGGTTCGGGCGTGACAGAGTGGTATCGAGCGATCCTCGAAATGTCTACGCATGTCTAGTAGAGTCTTGATTATCGGTGTGCGCGCCACACCCATAAATGTAGGCTACAGGACATTTAGGAGTTGGTTTCTATTCTTCTCACTCTAAGATCGTGCCATAGAGCTGTGCTAGTAAGATAATTCCTCTCTGGCGTAATTTTGTGTTACAGTTATGCCTCCGAGGAGGGCAACAGTCGCCCAGAAGGGCAAAAGAGTAGCAGGAGCTACTAGTCAGACTCAGAGAGTTGATAGGTCTTATGCCTGTGGTATACGGATGTTGTCCGCGATGCGAAGTTCTTCTGCGCCAGTTTTGAGTCCCCAGACTGAGCCTCCAGTTTCTCGATTAGGAGAAGACTATAGGTCGCGAGGAAGCGATTATGTTATTGACCAAGATAGTGGTGCTACTGATTTCATCGCAGGAGGTTATTCGGCCAAGACATGCATGTGTACAGAGGGTAGAGGCCAACGGAGATCGGCAGAAGAGGCTAGACCGGTTGGTTATCCCGGTGAGTTTTTGGACGAGCAACCTCAGCAGCGAGTGAGATATTCATCCCAGCCTACCCAGTACATACCCCCGCAGCTCACAGGTGGGAGATTGGACTCCACAAGGTATTTAGGAGCCAGTCCAAGCTCCAGAGGTCGAGGTTCTCAGAGGAGCAGAGGACTTTCTCGGTCGAGGCCACCTATTCCTCAGTGTTTTAGATGTGGTAAGCGTCATTCGGGGAAATGCCGTTATGGCACAGATGTTTGTTATTATTGTGACCGTCCGGGCCACAAGAAGTGGGAATGTCCGGATAGAAAGGGCGCCGGTAAGGTGGCTCAGCCTATGAGGCCGATGGTTGGTTTCCTTTCCTCCACAAATGCGTCCCCGAGCGAGGTGTTGGATGTCACCACCGTGGTAGAGGTCGAGTGGAGTTTATAGTTCGCGGTCCTTGAACCGCATGGATGACGCGGACTCTTTGGACGGGATCGGAGGCGACATCGCATGGGGTTACAGGTATATCTCGATTCTTTTGAATCATACGTGCATTGATAGATTCAGATTTCGCCCTAGCATATATGTTTTCCCTTTGTTGCTAGCAGTTGTAAGTGATAGTACCCCCCAGAGGTAGGAATACTTTGGTTAGTAAAGTGAAAAGTTAAGAATGTTGACAAGAATGGTAAGTGAACTGAGACTATAGTTGTGTAGAGTTCACAAGTTTTAGTTACCCCATAATAAGTGTAAGACCGATAGGGAAGGATGTACAGTAGAAATACTTTGGCTTATGTGACGAACCTCTAGTGAATAGGGGATAGGGTGAGAAGTACCTTTAGATAAGAGAAAGATTTATTTCAGACTAAGAATGAGAAGTTAAATGTGACGATGGGTCGGGTTATGGACTCATTTCGGGTCAACCGGTAGTATGGAATCGGGTGATGTCAGTTGGATATGGTCCCGCTATGTGATAGGGTCACGAGGATACAAGGCTCAAGTCTAGTTGATTCTGTACGTGTACTAAATAAGTTTGAAAGTACGAGAAAGTATGACAAGTAAGGAAAGAAAGGAACCTCTAAAGATCTTGTTTGTGATAAGACTGTAACCTTCGAGTTTTGTGAGAAGGGGTCGCGGACGGAAGGTCCATTGTTATGTCTACGTTTGTTATGTGGTGGCCATGTGTGGCATCGTCGGTCTTGTGGAATATTGATTGATAGGCATAGTATAGAGATTGTGCCGGAGTGTGTATAGCTTAAAAACAAACTAAGAACATTCGGGGATGAATGTTTTTAAGGGGGGAAGAATGTTACACCCCGTAAGTCCAGGACATGTATAAGAGAAAGTACGTAAGGAACACAAGACTTGGAAATTAGTGCGAAAGGAAGAATTGTTTTTCCGACAGAAAATCTTCCGAGCGTCGGAAAGGAAAAATGTTCGTTGTTGAGAATTGGATTCTCAAAATGCATTATTTGAAGAGTATGGAACTTATTAACATTATGAAAAATTATTTTACGGATTTGGTCACGTGGGGCCCACCCGAGGAATTTTACGTTTTGTGGGGCCCACGAGGGTTACGGAATTTTATGGACGAATGAGAGGGTGACACGTGGCACCCCCACATTTGGTCTTGGACGAATTGGAGTAAGGGTAAAATGGTCATTGACCATCAAGGAAGATAAGTCTTCAAGCTTGAGATTGTTGACCAAGGTCAACTTGTCCACTTGGCTATTTAATTAATGATCCTCATCCTAGCCACACATTTGTTATAATCTAAGCCTTCCTTTGTGTTATAAATTCTACACTAGTGCAAGACTAAGTCTCCAACACTTAAAAAAAATATCACAACACTCTTGTTCTTCAAGTTGCTCTCGGCTTTAGAGTTTTTCCAACAAGAAAATTTTGTAGTTTTGATCCTTTGTTCACAAGACTTAAACCCAATGTCCCTAAGGGTATTGTAAGGATATCTCAATAGAAAGATTTTGGAAAAACGACGTTTTCGTATTAGTCGCAAGGAGGAAACTTAAGGAGTTCTTCAACTTTGAAGTTGGAACTTGAAGATGGGTTCCTCATAGGCTTCTAAGGAGTGCTTGGAGCGGATTGGAACATAAGGAAAGGAGCTAAGAATTGCTAAGGCGCGACTTTGAATCTTGGAATTTTTAAGGGCTTATAAAGGTATAAATCTTGTCGTTTTAGCAATTAAAGTTTACTATTTGTTGTAGCTATGGATATTAGCAAGAATGAGATATATAGTATGAAGTTTGATAAGTGTATTGGCTATTGGAACCCTAATCCGAAAACTAGCTTGTTTAGCCTTAAGATTACATTTCAAGTTGATTATTAGTTTAAGTCGTCGCATGTTGTAGAAAGAAGGAAATTGTAGTTGTTGAAGTTGTTTATGACTATATAACATGTTAGACCTTAGAACTTGGAATTGGAAAAAAATTTGGAAAGGACTTGTGTTGTTGTTTAAGTTGGCCGAGAATGGCTTGATTATGGGCTTAGTAGGTATATAATTGTGGGGCGGAATTTTACGCGTATTGTAAGGCGTGTAATCCCCTTTGTTTGGTTGTTGTTTTGAGCCTTAAATGTGGCGTGTTGGTTATTGTATTCGGCCTTGAAAAAGGTGGAAAAGTAGGTAGAAACAAAGAAAGTGCTGCCCGATTTTCCGTAGAATTAGAGACCGTATACTTAGTATTATTCTACGTTAGAGACTAGAAGCTGATAGTCATGTTGTGACCATTATAGGTTGACACTTCTACGTGCGGCGTATTCGGCTTAGCTTGTGGATTTAGCCGAAAAGGTATGTGAACTATCTCCTCTTCTAGCATGATTCCTTGAGATAAAGAAAGTATGTCCTACTCCTTAAATGATCCACTCCTTGGTTGTATTTGGATTGCCTAAAATAGAATTTGTTCTATGTACTTCCTTGATTGTACTTTGATGTTTAAATTGTAAGTTGTATAGTCCATTTCCTTAGTGAAGTTGGATTCTTATAAGTGAAAGTATTTTTCTTAAAGTACATAGAGTCTTGAAAAGGAAGGGGTTTCCAAATCTTTTGGCTAGTGCCTTAGTTCTAAAACCTAAGGGTTGTTATAATGACTTTAGGGGAGTCAAAGGAGTGATTTACTTAATTGTTTTAAAAGAGGAGCAATGACATGAGTTAAGAGAAGAAACTTGTTTTCTAAATATTAAGAGACTTGAAGTATTTTGGAAAGTTAAGAACTTGATTTGTAAGTATGTGATACTAGGTTTTAAGTATAAGTCTCTTGGTTATAAAAAGGAATGAATATGTCTAAAACCATAAAGGGTTATAACGGCTTTATGGGAAGTTGGTTATAACGGCTTTATGGAAGGTTAAGAAAGATGTCTACTTTGATTATTAGGCATAAGTTGTCTAGATTGTGAAAATTTGAAGTTACTTGATTTCAAGCTTTGAAATGAGTTTTCTAAAAGTGTAGTAACTTACTTTGAAAAATAGATACACCTTGATACTACGGGTGTTAGTATCTTGGGGTTTTACATAAAAAGAGTCTTTTGAAAAGAATGTACGTACGTAGTACTTTGGCTTGTTTAATTGAGAATTATTATATGTATGCCTTGATAAGTACTTTGGCTTGTTTAATTGAGAATTATTGTATGTATGCCTTGATAAGTACTTTGGCTTGTTTAATTGAGAATTGCCAACGATGTGTCTTTGGTGAAAGCATTTGAGTACAAGTATTATGTTTTATTACGTTGTCGCGACTCGGTTGGAGGGTGTCTTTGCCTTGTTGTAAGTTTACTTGGACGTACCGACAGTGTGGTGGGATTCCACGGGTATGCTTCCATTATTTGTGTTACCCCATGGTCATGCTTATACGATGTGGGATTCCGGGGCATGCGACCACGAGGGATACTCTTTGGACATGCTTATACGATGTGTGATTCCGGCACGTGACGGGAGCGAGTTAGATTCCCGATTTGTTTGTATTACCCATGGTCATGCTTATACGATGTGGGATTAGGGGCATCGACCACGGATACTCGCTGGACATGCTTATACGATGTGGGATTAGGCGTGTGACGGCGGCGGGTTAGATTCGGTTGTTTGTATTACCCTGGTCATGCTTATACGATGTGGGATTCCGGCATGCGACCACGAGGATACTCGCTTGGACATGCTTATACGATATGGGATTCCGGCGTGTGACCGGAGCGGGTTAGATTCGGTTGTTTGTATTACCCCGTGGTCATGCTTATACGATGTGGGATTAGGCATGCGACCACGAGGATACTCATGGACATGCTTATACGATGTGGGATTAGGCACGTGACGGGGCGGGTTAGATTCGGATTTGTTTGTATTACCCCATGGTCATGCTTATACGATGTGGGATTAGGCATGCGACCACGAGGATACTCATGGACATGCTTATACGATATGGGATTAGGCGTGTGACCGGGGCGGGTTAGATTCCCAGATTTGTTTGTATTACCCGTGGTCATGCTTATACGATGTGGGATTAGGGCATGCGACCGTGAGGATACTCGCTGGACATGCTTATACGATGTAGGATTAGGCATGTGACCGAGGCGGGTTAGATTCGGTTGTTTGTATTACCCATGGTCATGCTTATCGATGTGGGATTCCGGCATGCGACCACGAGGATACTCGCTGGACATGCTTATACGATGTGGGATTCCGGGGCATGTGACCAGGAGTGAGTTAGATTCCCGGATTTCTTTGTATTACCCCATGGTCATGCTTATACGATGTGGGATTCCGGGGCATGCGATCACGAGGGATACTCCTTGGACATTCTTATACGATGTGGGATTAAGGCATGTGACCGAGGCGGGTTAGATTCTCGGTTGTTTGTATTACCCCATGGTCATGCTTATACGATGTGGGATTAGGGCATGCAACCACGAGGATACTCGCCCGACATGCTTATACGATGTGGGATTAGGCGTGTGACCGGGGCGGGTTAGATTCGGTTGTTTGTATTACCCGTGGTCATGCTTATACGATGTGGGATTAGGCATGCGACCACGAGGATACTCATGGACATGCTTATACGATGTGGGATTAGGCATGTGACGAGGCGGGTTAGATTCGGTTGTTTGTATTACCCCATTGTCATGCTTATACGATGTAGGATTCCGGCATGCGACCACGAGGATACTCATGGACATGCTTATACGATGTGGGATTCCGGCATGTTACGAGGCGGGTTAGATTCGGATTTCTTTGTATTACCCGTGGTCATGCTTATACGATGTGGGATTAGGGGCATGCGACGAGAGGATACTCGCGACATGCTTATACGATGTGGGATTAGGCGTGTGACCGAGGCGGGTTAGATTCGGTTGTTTGTATTACCCACGGTCATGCTTATACGATGTGGGATTAGGCATGCGACCACGAGGATATTGTTATATCATGGGCTGGCGGTGAGAAAGGATTCCACGGGCATGGTTGATATTATGGGCGTGAGACCCATAGTTATATTTGAGTAGTGACTTTGAGGCATGCGTCCACGACTTGATATATTTGCTTATGTATTGTTTCGTAGGTTGGCTATCATACATGTCTCTGTTTTGTTTATTTGTTATGATTTCATTACAATACTTCATTTCACATACTTGGTACATTCTTCCGTCTTGACCTCCTTCGGGCTGCGTTCATCTGTGGGTTTAGGTACGCTGTTTGGTGATCTGCAGGTGTAGGACCCTGCTCAGAGTTTTTGGATAGCTCCTTCTATTCGGGAGTTTATCTTTTTGGTATAAGTTCTTTCAGTACAGGCTTTTGTACAGTTATGGGTACGGCGGGGCCTTGTCCCGTCATAGTTCAGTATAACTCTTAGAGGTCTGTATTCATGGTGGGATTGGACACATGTACAGTGTAGTGTCTTTTTTTATGTATAGTATATGGCAGCCTTGTCGGCTTTGCCCTTGCACGTACGTTGGTTTAAAAAAAATGAGGTGTTATTTAAATTCCGCAGTTTGCTTAGTTGTTAAGGTAAAAGGGTGCCCAGGTAGGGCACCAGTCACGGGCCCGGGGTTCGGGGCATGACAATACCAGATCCTGCCGTGTCATCACCACTTATGAACTTAATTGCACATCATTATCTTTTCCATTCCATTAAGAGTTATAGCCATATCTTACGTACATACTTAGGAGAAGTCATTAAGTGCATTACCATCTAACTTACTTATCTTTCATAACATAATCCGGCCCTTTATGGAAGGACGCATATACTACCCGGCCCAATCTGGGACGCGATCAAGTCACACAAATATCAAAGCGTGCCCGTGGAATCCCCATCGCTGACGACTATAAGTGTAAAATATAACCCTGTGACGCGCCCGTGGCATCCCACCTCACTGTCGGCGTACACATACACAATACATATATATATCTCCTGCCCGTGGAATCCCACATCCTTTGAAACGACTATAAGTGTAACATATAACCATGTGACGCGCCCGTGGCATCTTACCTCACTGTCGGCGTACACATATACAACACACATATATATATATATATATATATATATATATATATATATATATATATATAACGCGACGCATGCCGGAATCCTCATCGTATAAGCATGGCCCTAACGTGCCTCGGCGTCCTCATCGTAGTGCAGCGGTCTTCATGGGAGCTAGCCCGTGGAGTAATAATATAACATGCCCGGAATCCTCATCGTGGGTACATGTCTTCATGGGAGCTAGCCCGTGGAGTAATAGTTATTACATAGCATGGTCGCGTGCCGGAATCCTCATCGTATAAGCATGGCCATGGGTAATAAAACAACCGAATCTAACCCGCCTCACGGTCACATGCCCGAAATCCCACATCGTATAAGCATGTCAAGGATCAATCATAATGGAAGCATACGTGGAATCCCATCACCGCTTATGCGTCCAAGTAAACTTACAACAAGACAGCCGGCCCTCCAACTGAGAGACACGACAACGTAGACATATAATACTTTCACTCAAAGCTATCACAAGCAAACATAGGCAAGTTCATTAAACCTTTAGACTTCCATTTTTATAAACTCATGGCACTTTCGTTTCACACATAAAAAAAATCCGGGAATTTAACCCAAAGTACTACGTGCTTACATTCCTTTCAAAAGACTCCTTTTCATATAAAACCCCAAGATACTAACACCCGTAGTATCAAGGCTTTTTTACATTTTACATAAGTCACTACACTTTTAGAAATACATTTTTCGGCTTCTAAATCAAGTGACTTCTTTCCTTAAAACTTAAGCAATTGATGCTTTTAACTCAATTTGGCATTCGTTATTTCAAGTCATTTAACATACTTAAATTACTTAGAGTAACCCACTCTTTACTTTCCATAAAGCTATTATAACCCACTTCCCATAAAGTTGTTATACTAACGTTATACTTTAGGCAAATACATTCTTTTTATAACCAAGAGACTTATACTTTCAAAATACTTCAAGTCTCTTATCTTTTAGAATCAAGTTTCGTAGTTCATAGTCTTAACACTTCATAACGTAAACTCTTTAAATTAAGCAACATATGCCTTATATGTGTGAATAGGTTATACTTGTTTATACCGATCTCATTAAAGCAGCCATGATCTAGAAAATGTAATACAATTTTGTCTTATCTTAGCTTCTATGCAGATGGAGAATTCTACTTGTTTTAATATAATTTATCGTCATTACATTTTCCTTTATTAACGCTGCAATGGCTTGTTCGATACTTATTCTCATTCGTGCCGTAAATTAGCCAATTCAACTTGGCTCCAAATACCTCCTAACGACTCTTACCAACATCCCCCATAAGACTTGGTAAGAACTTAGGATAACTTAGACATAACCCTTACGTAGAGTAAATCAACATACATACTTCTTAACTTCTAAGAGTAGAAGGAATCATGAAATAATACCACATGTATATTCCATACGTAGAATCATGTCTAAAGAAGGAAGAGGTTTGTCACGACCCGAAACTGGGCCCGTGACTGGTGCCTTACCCCGGGCACCCTAGTGACACAACATCAGAGTAATCAGCGGAACATAAAACAACAACATGAGATAACAGAAATATAAAACAATAATCTGTGAAAACTTGCCTTTCGGCATATATATAACCATCAACTCTTTTACAAATGAACAGCTTAATCCTTTTACCAACCGCCACAGCGGTACTACGCACCTCTAAGAATGATACGACCACAATGGCGGGACGGGGCCGCCAAACCACGAATGTAAACACTTACTACGACGGGGACTATACGTGATAAGCCTCGGAGAAAGCGGAGCTTCCCAAACGCTGAACCGTGACCACGAGAGCTAGGATCGGCGATGTACCTCAACTGCGGCATGAGCGGCCCGAAGGAGGTCGATCTGACAGTGCAAAGTATGTGAAACTAAAAATAAATCGTAAATGAAATCATAGTAGTCTATACAAAGCGGGAGACATGTATGATAACCAAACTCTGATTCACCATAAATAGCGATCGTGTCAAGTCGGGGACTCACACCTCAAGTCATCACTCGATTTAACAATGGGTCTCACGCCCAACATCAATCGTGCGTGCGTGGAATACCTTCGCCTGGCGGATTTATGATATACAAGCACCAGGAATACATATGAACACGTGTCCACTGTGTCCTAATAAAGCGCATGCGGGTAAATGCGAAGGCATAGCCGACTACTAACACCTACAGCATCAACAAGGTCATAAAGCGTATCATAAGATCTGTCTGCATCACATGATCAAAGGCGGCCACTTGCGCATGATATCTAATGTGCGCGTCTAGTCCTGGAACTTCCGCACTCGCGTAGGCCAATCTCATCGGCGCGTGAGGTATTCCGCGTCGGTAGCTACTCCCCGGCATCGCCGACTTCGAGTCGCGTAGCGCCAGCGACGCGTGCCCGTAAAGGCGCACACTAACACGGAACTCTCGTAGCTCGCATAGGCCCCGGGACCGCGTGAGGTATTCTCGAATCATGGTCCTGCATCACCGAGTCTACCGCGTGAGGGTAAGCTTAACCGGAATCATCTCAAGAGATGAATGTCACAATACTATCATAACGATCGATAGTTAATAAGCACAATCAAGAAACCCTTACACAAACATCACAAGATACTAACACACGTAGCATCCTAACACGTTTACTTATCAAAGCAACAAGAAAGTATTACAAGGCTATCACAAACCAATACAATCAAGTTATTCACACAAGGTACTTTCTACTAACAAGTTCGTATCTATCCCAGGTACTTCACACATTAAAATCTTAAAAAAGATCTGTTTCTTTCACATAAGTCACACAATACGTAGTATAAAATAGAGTGATGTCCTTTTAAGAAAACCAAAACTCTTACCTTTGAAAAATCAAGTAACAACATTATTTTCCAAACGTCAAAGTTTGCCTCATTTCAATTGTTCACGTTTCTTATTTTAGAAAGGTTTCGTAGTTCATAGTCTTATTCATATAAGAATATAATTCTCTTTTAAACAATCGAGAAACACAAGCCTTATATGTGAGTAGGATATTCTTGTTTATTACAATCTTATTACAATGACCATGATCTAGGAAATATCATTTTGTCTCATCTTAGCTTATGCGGATGGAAGTTTCTCTGGTTTTAATAATACTTAATTATTCAAAACATTTCCTTTTATTAACGCTGCGATGGTTTGTCGATACATCCCGATTTCCAAAATCGAGAAAAGCGTTCTTAAGCGTTATACCTAACTTCCCATAAAGCTAGTATAACTCTTAAGTTCTCAAAACCAAGTATTACTTCTCTTTCACAACGATTTCAGAAATCTTTTGAAATACTTCAAGTTCTTTATAATCACACATCAAGCCAGTTATAAACAAATCATTTACCTTTTAAAAACCACAAAGTGTTTTCTTATCTACATAAAGTCGTTATAACCAACTTCCCATAAGGTAGTTATAACACTTTTATGTTTTAAACCAATCAAATACATTTAGCACGTATCGTCTGGTACTACATAGTTCACACATATCATGCTAGAAGAGATAGGAAGAGGTTCACATACCTCGCGACGATTATCGACTAATAGCAAAATGCTCCAAGTACCTCAAGCCGTCGGCTACTCCTTAAGCCAAGTAGAACGCGCCACACGTAGTACTTCAACCTATAAGGCCACAAGGCGCTTATTAACATCTAGATCTTATCGTAGAACATTCTAGAAAATTCGACACCTCCCACATGCAGCGTAAATCTCTCTCTAGCGGGGCGGCTATCAAGCCAACCAAGGGGTTATACGTCTAATCGGACGTGCACAATTCTACCTCACAGAAAGCTACACAAGTCTCATGTCTGATCCTATGTAATTCTGATTCGGTACTCTTCTTTCGAAAAGGTTTCTTATTATTCGGGCTTAAGTCAAGGACATTGCCACAACATTAAGTTCGATCTATATATATAGTATACTTGACTATATATTCCTACTGACATGTAATATCCAATTACAATAGGGGACAAGATAATTACCTCGATAAGCCCATAATTATCCAAGTATAAATGTCGATCCTTAGCAACGCTTAGCTCGACTCGGCGCTCAACCCGCTCTAAACCACCTTAGAAGTTCTAACCAACTTCTACACAATACTCCAACGGACTATGGAGATTTTCCTAGGGTTTCGGTTTTGTGGTGACGGAAGTATAATAGTATTTACGGGCTTTTCGTATAGGTATAACCTTAGAATACTACAAGGTATCGGCTAAGGTATTTGGGCATTATAACAATACTTGGAGAGTATTTCTATACCACAAAGGGGTATTATACAAAAGCAACTAGGCTGGGGTACCCAGGCTAGCACCTCAGGAGGGGGTGTCCACCTCGGCCTACCCCACTGGAGGGGAACTCTCGGCGAGGGGAGAGGGCTCTCGGCCAGCACTACACTAAGGGAAGGAAGAAGCTTTCAAGACTTAGGCAATTTTGTGAATGAATTAGTCTTCAAAGGGGTATTTATAGGTCAAGTGAAAGCCAACCAATGGCCAAGATTACACCAAGTGTTAGGCAAGTGTAGGGCAAGATTCACCCATGTGTACCTAGCCAACTTGCACACAAAATATCTACCAAAAATATCTCCACTTGCTTTCCCAAATCGTCCAGTCGCCCACCCGCAATGAGAGGGTGCCAAGTGTCGCCCTCTCGTTGGTCCAAAATGTTCGTCTCTCGGAAAAATCCATAAAAATAAGAAAAGACATAGCCGGAATTTTCCCTGCAAGTTATGTAAAGCGTTTAGTCGAAAAACGACTCTAGCAAGGGTGTTGTGCACAAATGCCATTCGGCGAGCCACTAGGCGGGGTGACACGTGTCACCTCCTATTGGCCCAAAATAAAACATCTTCCAAAATATCCACAATGGCCAAAATCTCGAAAACAAAGTGGGCCCCAAATCAGTAAATTTCTCCTGGGCCCACGTGACCATTTCGAAAATAAAATTCCATAATTCTCTAATATTCGGGAAGTCCGAATACCAAATCAGAATCAATTCCCATTAACGAACCTTTTCCTTCACAAAACGGAAACTTTTCCGTGGAAAAATCGCCTCTTTCTTCCTTTCCAATCTTTACGCATTATTCTCGCACGTGCGTCCTCGCATACATACCACGGAACTACGGGTATAACATTCTTCCCCTTAGAAACATTCATCCGAATGTTCCTTCTAAGTCTCAAACAAGCGTGCGCCAAGATAGTCTTCACTACTATACTTACGAAACAATCCCGCCATACCGCCACGCGAAATACTGCGCAACATACTTATATCCAAGTCTCGAGGAAACACCTCTAACATCACCACAAATAATACCACTTTTGTCACTTTGTCGCGAGCCTTGCTCGGCGACCCAACAAATGGTGCAGGGCTGCGTCACGATCATGAAGGCGTATGCGTGCTCGAACCGCACCACGTTCGACGTCTGCTTGGTTCCAAAACTTCGGGGTTACTATCTCTAACGTGGTCATCATTAGCGGGAACACTCTGGATGGATCTCGATACTTTCCGATCATAACAATACGAAAGGCCGAATCGCCTCCTAAGTCGGACGGCAAAAGCTAACATATAAGCAACCGCCTATTCTTCACATGAACTCAAAAGGGCCCCAAGTAACTCGGGCTAAGTTCCCTTTGTTTCCAAAACTCGTCACACCCTAACCGGGGTGGTACTTTCAAGAAGACCGACCGTCAACCTGAACTCTAAGCGTCGTCGCCGATTATCACACGATTTCTGCCGTTTGCGAACTTCTTCTAGACAAGTTTCGCACCATCCACGATCTGTGGAACAAGCTGAACCAACTAATCGAACGCGCCAACATCGAACCAATCGATGGCAACTTACACTTCCGCCCTACAAGGCTTCAAAAGCGACATCCGAACACGAAATGGTAGCTTAAACACTACCTCGCGAGGAGACAACAATCCCAACAATCCTGAAATCGAACAACGGCGGCGAGGCGAATGCGGTCGAGACTTACGAGTTCTTAACACATGCGGCACAAACTCGAGAAGAAACAGCGTACCACTGGCTCCATCCGTCATAAGGTGAAGGTAGGCACCCGTGCAACCTCACAACCTTTTCGGATAACATCAACACCGCCGAGAACGACTTCGACCAAGAACACGATAGGCTGCCCCATCGGCCCGACCAGCGGTCGAGCGTCCACGAACTTGCAGGCTAACTAAACATGGGCCTAACACCCTCATGACCCTAACACAGAGGGACCACCACAAACTGACCCACCACCAAACCTACGCGGGTTGACCCGCGCGTAGCCTCAACCCAGGCCGTGAGCGCGAATACCATCTCCCGGAAGGAACAATCTTACTAAACATGTTACGAAAACCTAGCGGTCTTCTTAGCTCAACTACCCTCTTTCATTTCATACTACTTGGGACTTATCCCAAACACGACTCACGTGCACTATGCACTCTATAAGGGTCAAACATAAACATAAGTCACTAACCGATATGCCCTTACCTCTAAGTACTATGAGTAAAAAGCACTAAGGCTCACACATTCTCTATCCTACAAAATCTAACTCGGTTAACCCCCCATTATTTCTAATCACAACTAACACCGCTATCGAACATAGCACTTAAGGTATACTCACCTTGAAAGTTACCGAAGGACCTTGCTGCTGGCCCTCTTCTGCTGTCCTTGGTTAACCCGTCGATCTCTACGTTTCTCGGCCTGCTGCGCATAAGCCCGTACACAGGCCATGCTCAAGCCAATCAAGAATTACTCTTGCACAACCCTTTCTGAGGTAGTCATCAAGACCCGCGGTACATCGGTATACTCTCTGGTAGCCAAATCCATGGCTAGTAACAGGGTTGCCTATTTGCAATCTATATTCTCTGTTCGATCGTGGGCGAAGGTTCACATATCATGGCGCGATGGAGCTGCCGTCGCGTGCTTAAACTCTCTTTGGGCTAGTGGCGTCGCAGAAATCCCGAATGAAGCACTACCCTAGGTAATGATTGGGCTGTGCCCTCATGACCTCCGAACTCTACTCGCGGCTCCTCGCCGCCTTTCCTCCTGGGCGGGTTTGCCTGCGCGGAGGCATAGCGGTAAGGGAAAGAAATACGTCGGAGGGTCTAACTTACAACACGACTCTAAGGCACGATCTCGAGTGAGAAGAATAGAACCCGATCCTAAATATCCTATAGCCTCACGATTATTGATGTGGTGCACAACACGCGATAATCAAGACTCTCTTGGATACGGTGCGTAGACACTTTCCGAGGATTAATCGCTCGATACCACTTTTGTCACGACCGGCGGGCGTGGTCGTGCCTTACCGGGCACCCTAGTGACACAACATCGAGTGTCATGGAACATAAAACAACAACATGAGATAACGAAATATAAAACAATAATCTGTGAAAACTTGCCTTTCGGCATATATATAACCATCAACTCTTTTACAAATGAGCGGCAATCCTTTTTACCAACCACGCTGGCGATTACTCTGGACCTCTAAGAATGATACGACCACTATGGCGGGACAGGGCCCCGCCAAACCCATGAATGTAAACACTTACTACGACAGGGGACTATACCACTGATAAGGCTCCGGAGAAACGGAGCTTCCCAAACGCTGAACTGTGACCACGAGCTAGGATCGGCGATGTACCTCAACTGCGGCGTGAACGCGGCCCCGAAGGAGGTCGATCTGCAGTGCAAAGTATGTGAAACTAAAAATAAATCATAAATGAAATCATAGTAGTCTATACAAAGCGGGAGACATGTATGATAACCAAACTACGATTCACCATAAATAAGCGATCATGTCAAGTCGGGGACTCGCACCTCAAGTCATCACTCAATTTAACAATGGGTCTCACGCCCACAACATCAATCGTGCGTGGAATACCTTCCTCACTGCCGTGATTTATGATATACAAGCACCAAGGAATACATATGAACACGTGTCCCACGTGTCCTAATAAAGCGTGCGGGGTAAATGCGAAGGCATAGCCGACTACTAACACCAGCGGTACCAACAAGGTCATAAAGCGTATCATAAGATCTGTCTGACCGTCACATGATCAAAGCCGCCACTTGCCCGCGATATCTAATGTGCGCGTCTAGTCTGGGAACTTCCGCACTCGCGTAGGCCAATCTCATCGGCCCGCGTGAGGTATTCCCAGCGTCGGTAGCTACTCCGGCGTCGCCCGGACTTCAGTCGCGTAGCGCCTGAGACCGCGTGCCCATAAGGACGTGACACTAACACGGAACTCTCGTAGCTCCGCATAGGCCCCGGGACCGCATGAGGTATTCTCGAATCATGGTCCCGCATCACCGAGTCTACCGCGTGGAGGGTAGCTTAACCCGGAATCATCTCGAGATGAATGTCACAATACTATCATAACGGCGATAGTTAATAAGCACAATCAAGAAACCCCCTTACACAAACATCACAAGATACTAACACGTAGCATCCTAACACGTTTACTTATCAAAGCAACAAGAAAGTATTACAAGGCTATCACAAACCAATACAATCAAGTTATTCACACAAGGTACTTTCTACTAACAAGTTCGTATCTATCCCCAAGGTACTTCACACATTAAAATCTTAAAAAGATCTGCTTCTTTCACATAAGTCACACAATACCGTAGTATAAAATAGAGTGGTATCCTTTTAAGAAAACCAAAACTCTTACCTTTGTAAAATCAAGTAACAACATTATTTTCCAAACGTCAAGTTTGCCTAATTTCAAATGTTCACGTTTCTTATTTTAGAAAGGTTTAAGTAGTTCATAGTCTTATTCATTTAAGAATATAATTCTCTTTTAAACAATCGAGAAACACAAGCCTTATATGTGAGTAGGATATTCTTGTTTATTACAATCTTATTACGTGACCATGATCTAGGAAATATCATTTTGTCTCATCTTAGCTTCATGCGGATGGAAGTTTCTCTTGGTTTTAATAATACTTAATTATTCAAAACATTTCCTTTTAATGCTGCGATGGTTTGTCGATACACATCCCGATTTCCAAAATCAAGAAAAGCGTTCTTAAGCGTTATACCTAACTTCCCATAAAGCTAGTATAACTCTTAAGTTCTCAAAACCAAGTATTACTTCTCTTTCAAAAGCGATTTGAAATCTTTTGAAATACTTCAAGTTCTTTATAATCACACATCAAGCGCTTATAAACAAATCATTTACCTTTTAAAAACCACAAAGTGTTTTCTTATCTACATAAAGTCGTTATAACCAACTTCCCATAAGTAGTTATAACACTTTATGTTTTAAACCAATCAAATACATTTTAGCACGTATGCGTCTACCGTACTACATAGTTCACACATATCATGCTAGAAGAGATAGGAAGAGGTTCGCATACCTCGCGACGATTATCGACTAATAGCAAAATGCTCAGTACCTCAATGTCGGCTACTCCTTAAGCCAAGTAGAGCGCCACACGTAGTACTTGACCTATAAGGCCACAGCGCTTATTAACATCTAGATCTTATCGTAGAACATTCTAGAAAATTGACAGACCTCCCCATGACAGCGTAAATCTCCTCTCTAACGGGCGGCTCAAGCCAACCGGGGTTATCGTCTAATCCGGACGTGCACAATTCTACCTCACAGAAAGCTACACAAGTCTCATGTAATACAATCTATGTAATTACGATTCGGTACTCTTCTTTCAAAAGGTTTCTTATTATTCGTGCTTAAGTCGAGGACATTGCCACAACATTAAGTTCAAGACTATATATATAGTATACTTGACTATATATTCCTACAACATGTAATATCCAATTACAATAGGGGACAAGATAATTACCTCGATAAGCCCATAATTATCCAAGTATAAATGTCGATCCTTAGCAACGCTTAGCTCCAACTCGAGCGCTCAACCATCTAAACCACCCTTAGAAGTTCTAACCAACTTCTACACAATACTCCAACGGACTATGGAGATTTTCCTAGGGTTTCGGTTTTGTGACTGACGGGAAGTATAATAGTATTTCTGGGCTTTTCGTATAGGTATAACCTTAGAATTGTAACGCCCCGAAACCGGGACCCGTTACTGGTGCCTTACCCCGGGCACCCTAGTGATACAACATCAGAGAGAACCAGCGGAAATAAAAAATTTAAACATGAAATGAGAGATATAATAAGTAAACAGGCCAACAAGCGATTTGCCTTGGTATATATACATAAGACCGACGATTATCCTTTTACAACCTCGCCACAATGATTCTACAGACTTAAGATTTACACAACTATGACGGGACGGGCCTCGCCATACCACGAATGTACAAGAACCTACAACTCGGAAACATACCAAAGATAAGCCTCGAAGGAACGGAGCTTTCAACACGAAATGAGATCCTAGGCGGGGATCCACGGCCGATGTACTTACTGCGGCGTGAACAGCCCCCGAAGGAGGTCGATGCAGTACCAGTATGTGAATCGTAAAATCGTAAATGAAATCATACTAGTCTATATAAAGCGGGGAGACATGTATGATAACCAAACTACGATTCACAACATAAAAAATCATGTCGATCGAGGACTCACGCCTCAAGTCATCACTCAAATATAACTATGGGTCTCACGCCCACAACCTCAATCAGTTCGTCGTGGCGCGTGCCGGAATCTTTGCGCCGGTGTAGACATGTCCATGATGCAACAATAATACCAATGCCCAGCCACGTGCCCCGAATTGCGCCGGTGTAGACACGTCCATGTGACATCAACAACAGCGACAATCCAAATGGAAGCATACGTGCGCTACGCATCGTGTCGGTATGTCGAGGAAACAATAAGACAGCATTCCAAATGGACGCATACCCGTGCGCTACGCATCGTGTCAGTATGTCCAAAGGGAAACAATAAGACAGCATTCCAAATGAACGCATACCCGTGCGCTACGCATCGTGTCAGTATGTCCAAAGGGAAACCACAAGGCGATAATCAAAATGGAAACATACCCGTGCGCTACGCATCGTGTCAGGATATCAGAGATCAACAACAAGACAGCAATCCAAATGGAAGCATACCCGTGCGCTACGCATCGTGTCAGTATGTCCAAAGTGATTATCAAAAGTAACACTATTAACAGGAACGTGCGGTGGAATTTCTCGTCGTTCTTGCGGCGTCAAGTAAGTTCTCAATAAGTCAACCGACCTATCGAGGCGCGGTAACACAGAAATACCACATTTGCACAACAAAGGCTATCATCACAAGCATAGGCAAGTTTCACAACAACAAGCATAGGCAAGTTTCACAATAACAAGCATAGGCAAGTTTCGCAACAACAAGCATAGGCAAGTTTCACCTGACTCAAAGTACTTTCATTTTATGGCAAAAATCGGGTTTTAACCCCAAAGTACTACATACGTTAAGTTCTTTTAAAGAGATCCATTACCTTTATAAAAGTCACCCGATACGTAGTATTAGAATGACAAACCCACATTCCTTTTCAAAATCAAGTAACAACATTCTTTTCCTAAGTTCGGTTGCCTAGTTTGATTACTCAAGCTTTCCATTTTCAAATGGTTTCATAGTTCATAAACTTAATCACTGATTCCTTTTTAGAACAATTGAGTAATATAAGTCTCACGTGAGAGTAGGTTATTCTTGTTTACAACATTCTTATTACAATGACCATGATCTAGAAAATGTAATATCATTTTGTCATCTTAGTTTCTATGCGGATGGAGGTTTCTCTTGGTTTTAATACGATACATCATTATTCAATACATTTTCCTTTATTAACGCTGCGGTGGTGCTGTCGATACATTCGATTTAGAAATCAGTAAAACATTATCCCATTAAATAAAACCAAGTACTCATTACTCACGAATGAGGTTTCACACAAACATTCACATTAAAACAAATAAGTTAAGTCTCTTATCTTATAAGATCAAGTCTCTTAACTTCTTACATCAGTAAACCATTTTCTTTACCTCTCTTAAGACATTATACCTAACTCCCATAAAGCTAGTATAACTCTTTTTAAAACCTTTAAAACAAGTGTTACTCTCCTTCAAAACGATTTATAAATCTTTTGAAATACATCAAGTTTCTTTATTAAACAAGCCGTTATAATTCCACATCGATTACCTTTTTAAAACCACAAAGTATTTTCTTACCTACGTAAAAAGTTTATAACTAACTTCCCATAAAGCCGTTATAACACTTTATGTTTTACAACAATCAAATACAATTCACACGTATGCGTCTACCGTACTACATAGTTCACACATATCATGCTAGAAGAGATAGGAAGAGGTTCACATACCTGCGACGATTGTCGACTAATAGCAAAAGCGCTCCAAGCACCTCAAACCGCGGCTACTCCCTAAGCCAAGTGGATCACTCCACGTAGTACTTGACCTATAAGGCCACAGGCGCTTATTAACATCTAGATCTCAACGTTCCATAATCTCTGAGAAAATTCGCGCCTCACATGCAGCGTAAATCTCTCTCTCTATCGGTAGGCTGGCTACTGCCAACCGGGGGTTTTACGTCTAACGGGCGTGTACAATTCTACTACACTGCAATACTATACAAGTCTCTGCAATTCAGTCCTATGCAATTCTGATTCGTTCGATTCTTTAATCTTGAGCTTAAGTCAAAAGACATTGCCCACAATACTAAGTTGATTTTATATATAGTATACAACAACTATATATTCAACATGTAATTTCCAATTACAATAGGGGACAAGATATTTACCTCGATAAGCCCAAAATTATCCGAGTTTAATGTCGCTCCGAGCAAGGTTTAGCTCTACTCCGTGCGCTCAATCCGCTCCAAACAACCCTTAGAAGTTCTAACCAACTTCTACTTAAATACTTGACCAACTATGAAGATTTCCTTAGGGTTTCGGTTTGAGACTAAAAAGGACAAAAGGTAGTATTTCCAGTATTCTACTTAGAGGTAACTTTTGGAATACTTCAAGGTATAAGGCTAAGGTATTTTGGGCATTATAACAATACTAGGAGAGTATTTCTATACCACAACAAGGGTATTATACGAAACAACTAGGCTAGGGGTACCCGGCTGAACCTCATGAGGAGAGGGAGACCTCTCGGCAAGGCCACTTTCAAGGGGAGAGGGCTCTTGGGCGAGAGTCAACAAGAAGGAGGAGGGTTTCCAAGACTTGGAAGATTTGGATGAATGAAGTCTTCAAAGAGAGTGGTATTTATAGGAAAGCCAAAGGCGACGAGGGCGAATCGAGCCATGTGCAAGGCAAGTGTAAGGCCTTGATCAAGCCAAGTGCACCCTAACCCTACTCCACAAAACATGGCACAAAACAAGCCACAAAACAAGGCCAAAACAAGGCACAAAACAAAGGAACCAATAGGGCCAAAACGTGAGCCAAAAGATCAAGCGATTCGTGAACCATCTTCCACTTGGGCGCCACTTGCTTCAATGTGAGGTGACACATGTCACCCTCGTTGGTCCAAAATGTTTCGTCTCTCGTAAAAATCCGCAAAATTTAAAAAGGACATAGCGGGAATTTTCCATACTAAAGCTGCAACGTTTCGTCGGCGACTCTAGCAAGGGTGTTGTGCACAAAGGTCATTCGGCCAAGCCACTGGCGGGGTGACACGTGTCACCTCTCCTATTGGCCCAAAATAAAACATCTTAGAAAATATCCACAATGGCCAAAATCTCTAAAACAAAGTGGGCCCCACAAAATCAGTAAATTTCTCCGTGGGCCCACGTGACCATTTCGAAAATAAAATTCCACAATTCTCTAATATTCCGGAAGTCCGAATACCAAATGGGAATCAATTCCCGTTAACGAACCTTTTCCTTCACAAAACCGGAAACTTTTAGTGGAAAAATCACCTCTTTCTTCCTTTCCAATCTTTACTGTCAGATTCTCGCATGCGTGCGTCTTACGTACATACTGCGGAAATCTGACGGTATAACATTCTTCCCTCGCCAGAAACATTCGTCCCGAATGTTCCTTCTCAAGTCTCCACACAAACCTGCGCTAGTATAGCTTTCACTGCTATACGTACGAAAACAATCATGCCACACCTGGCCATAAAAAAAAAAAAAAAAAAAATAACAAACGCACCAATACTTAAACCCAAGTCAACGAGGAAACACCTCTAATCATCACAAAAACCCCTTACCTGAGGTCTAAAATATACTCCCTTCACACCTTCATTTCACAAAAGAAACGATCACACACGTTCACTTCTCCCCTATCTCGTTGTCCCCTTCTCGAACACTCGAACTCTTTCTAGTGTTCGTACCACCTCGTCAACACTTCGTTTCCAACCCTTGGAGTCACTACCTCGAACTTGGTCATCTCACTAACTTCGATCTTCTAAGGCCGTTCGGCCTCGCGATCGACACGGTCGAACATATCCACCAACTCATCGATGGTCATACAAACTTGGGCTAGCATCCTCGTGACCCTACCACTGGCGGGACCACCTAACTGACCCCACCCTAGCAGTTACGGGTTGACCCATAAATGGTCCTCAACCCGACCCCAACGCGCCAAACTCTTGTTCCCGATCGGAACAATCTTACTATTTCACATCATGAAAGCTACCACTTCCATCTCACTACCCATGGACTTATCACACAAATAAATCCCACGTATACTACCACTCGATAAGGGTCAAACATAATATAAATCTTTAACTCAAGACGACCTTACCCTAAGGTCCCGGTCGTGACATATTCTAAGGTTCATTATCGGTATACCACAGGCACAAGCCCTAACAACTCTGAGTCGACTAGTAGCTCGCTACTTTTGCCTACAGCGGTGTTGCCTTCGCGAGGCATAGCGGTAAAGCGAAACACGTCGGAGGGTCGACTTACAACACGGCTCTAAGGCACGATCTCGTA
This sequence comes from Przewalskia tangutica, assembly GCA_029844215.1. Taxonomy (NCBI): domain Eukaryota; kingdom Viridiplantae; phylum Streptophyta; class Magnoliopsida; order Solanales; family Solanaceae; genus Przewalskia; species Przewalskia tangutica. Next base: position 18,816,371 of record CM056740.1, read on the forward strand.
ATGAGAAGAATGAAACCAATCCTAAATGTCCTATAGCCTCACGATTATAGATGTGGTGCACAACACCGATAATCAAGACTCTACTAGACACGGTGCGTAGACACTTTCCGAGGACTAAGCGCTCGATACCACTTTGTAACGCCGGCGGGACCGTTGCGGTGCCTTACCCCGGGCACCCTAGTGATACAACATCAGAGAGAACCAGCGGAAATAAAAAAAATTTAAACATGAAATGAGAGATATAATAAGTAAACAGGCCAACCAAACAGTTGCCTTCAGTATATATACATAAGACCCGAACAGTTATCCTTTTACAACCACACTTGCAGTTCTCTGCACTCTAAGATTTACACAACTATGACGGGAGGCTCGCCATACCACCGAATGTACAAGAACCTACAACTCGAGAAACATACAAAGATAAGCCTCCGAAGGAAACGGAGCTTTCAACGCTGAAATGAGATCCTAAGAGCGGGGATCCACGACCGATGTACTTACTGCGGCGTGAACGCGGCCCCGAAGGAGTCGATCTAACAGTACCAAGTATGTGAAAGCGTAAAATCGTAAATGAAATCATACTAGTCTATATAAAGCGGGAGACATGTATGATAACCAAACTACGATTCACAACATAAAAAGCAGATCATGTCGATCGAGGACTCGCCTCAAGTCATCACTCAAATATAACTATGGGTCTCACGCCCACAACCTCAATCGAGTTCGCGTCACGGCGCGTGCCCCGGAATCTTGCATCGGTGTAGACATGTCCATGATGCAACAATAATACCAATGCCCATGGCCACGTACCGGAATTCGCCGGTGTAGACACGTCCATGTGACATCAACAACAAGACAATCCAAATGGAAGCATACGTGCGCTACGCGTCGTGTCGGTATGTCCAAAGGAAACAATAAGACAGATTCCAAATGGACGATACCCGTGCGCTACGATCGTGTCGGTATGTCCAAAGGGAAACAATAAGACAAAGATTCCAAATGAGCATACGTGCGCTACGCATCGTGTCGGTATGTCGAGGAAACCACTGGCGATAATCAAAATGGAAACATACGTGCGCTACGCGTCGTGTCGATATATCCAAAGCGATTAACCAAAAGACATCAATCAAAATGGAAGCATGCGATGCGCTACGCATCGTGTCGGTATGTCCAAAGTGATTATCAAAAGTAACACTATTAACGAGGCGTGCAGTGGAATTTCTCGTCGTTTGCGGCCCGTCAAGTAAGTTCTCAACAAGTCAACCGACCTCTGTCGAGAGGCGGTAACACGTAAATACCACATTTGCACAACAAAGGCTATCATCACAAGCATAGGCAAGTTTCACAACAACAAGCATAGGCAAGTTTCACAATAACAAGCATAGGCAAGTTTAGAACAACAAGCATAGGCAAGTTTCACACAACTCAAAGTACTTTCATTTTATGGCAAAAATCCGGTTTTTAACCAAAGTACTACATACGTTAAGTTCTTTTAAAGAGATCCATTACCTTTATAAAAGTCACCCGATACGTAGTATTAGAATGACAAACCCACATTCCTTTTCAAAATCAAGTAACAACATTCTTTTCCTAAGTTCGGTTTGCCTAGTTTGATTACTCAAGCTTTCCATTTTCAAATGGTTTCATAGTTCATAAACTTAATCACTTGATTCCTTTTTAGAACAATTGAGTAATATAAGTCTCACGTGAGAGTAAGTTATTCTTGTTTACAACATTCTTATTACAGCAGCCATGATCTAGAAAATGTAATATCATTTTGTCTCATCTTAGTTTCTATGCAGATGGAGGTTTCTACTGGTTTTAATACGATACATCATTATTCAATACATTTTCCTTTATTAACGCTGCGTTGGTGCTGTCGATACACATTCTGATTTCCGAAATCAGTAAAACATTATCCCATTAAATAAAACCAAGTACTCATTACTCACGAATGAGGTTTCACACAAACATTCACATTAAAACAAATAAGTTAAGTCTCTTATCTTATAAGATCAAGTCTCTTAACTTCTTACATCAGTAAACCATTTTCTTTACCTCTCTTAAGACATTATACCTAACTCCTCATAAAGCTAGTATAACTCTTTTTAAAACCTTTAAAACCAAGTGTTACTCTCCCTTCAAAACGATTTATAAATCTTTTGAAATACATCAAGTTTCTTTATTAAACAAGCCAGTTATAATTCACATCAGTTACCTTTTTAAAACCACAAAGTATTTTCTTACCTACATAAAGCTGTTATAACTAACTTCCCATAAAGCCGTTATAACACTTTATGTTTTACAACAATCAAATACAATTCACACGTATCGTCTGCGTACTACATAGTTCACACATATCATGCTAGAAGAGATAGGAAGAGGTTCACATACCTCGCGACGATTGTCGACTAATAGCAAAACGCTCCAAGCACCTCAAACCGCCGGCTACTCCCTAAGCCAAGTGGATCACTCCACACGTAGTACTTCAACCTATAAGGCCACAAGGCGCTTATTAACATCTAGATCTCAACGTTCCATAATCTCTGGAAAATTGGCGGCACCTCCCCGCCAGCGTAAATCTCCTCTCTATCGAGGCTACAAGCCAACGTGGGGTTTTACACGTCTAACCGGACGTGTACAATTCTACTACACTGCAATACTATACAAGTCTACTGCAATTCAGTCCTATGCAATTACAGTTCCGTTCAGTTCTTTAATCTTCAGGCTTAAGTCAAAAGACATTGCCACAATACTAAGTTCAGTTTTATATATAGTATACAACAACTATATATTCAACACTTATGTAATTTCCAATTACAATAGGGGGACAAGATATTTACCTCGATAAGCCCAAAATTATCCGAGTTTAATGTCGCTCCTGAGCAAGGTTTAGCTCCTACTCAAATGCGCTCAATCCGCTCCAAACAACCCTTAGAAGTTCTAACCAACTTCTACTTAAATACTTCAACCAACTATGAAGATTTCCTTAGGGTTTCGGTTTGAGACTAAAAAGGACAAAAGGTAGTATTTCCGTATTCTACTTAGAGGTAACTTTTGGAATACTTCAAGGTATAAGGCTAAGGTATTTTGGGCATTATAACAATACTAGGAGAGTATTTCTATACCTGACAAAGGGTATTATACGAAAACAACTAGGCTAGGGGTACCCATGTTGGAACCTCATGAGGAGAGGAGACCTCGGCAAGGCCACTTTCAGGGGAGAGGGGCTCTTGGACGAGAGTCAACAAGAGGAGGAGGGTTTCCAAGACTTGGAAGATTTGGATGAATGAAGTCTTCAAAGAGAGGGGTATTTATAGGAAAGCGAAGGCCACGAGGGCGAGATCAATCCATTTGCAAGGCAAGTTTAAGTCCTTGATCAAGCCAAGTGCACCCTAACCCCTACTCCAAAAAACATTGGACAAAACAAGACACAAAACCAGGCAAAAACAAGGCACAAAACAAGGAACCAATAGGGCCAACGTGAGCCAAAAGATCAAGCCAATTCGTGAACCACATCTTCTTGGGCGCCCACTGCTTTCAATGTGAGGTGACACATGTCACCCTCCGTTGTCCAAAATGTTTCGCCTCTCGGAAAAATCCATAAAATTTAAAAAGGACATAGCTGGAATTTTCCTACGAAAGGCTGAAACGTTTCGTCGAAAACGACTCTAGCAAGGTGTTGTGCCAAAGGTCATTCGGCCAAGCCACTGGCGGGGTGACACGTGTCACCTCCTATTGGCCCAAAATAAAACATCTTCCAAAATATCCACAATGGCCAAAATCTCTAAAACAAAGTGGGCCCACAAAGCCAGTAAATTTCTCCCGTGGGCCCACGTGACCATTTCAAAATAAAATTCCACAATTCTCTAATATTCCAGAAGTCCGAATACCAACTGGGAATCAATTCCCATTAACGAACCTTTTCCTTCACAAACGGAAACTTTTCCGTGGAAAAATCACCTCTTTCTTCCTTTCGATCTTTGCATGTATTCTCATGCGTGACGCCCCACGTACATACTCTGGAAATACGGGGTATAACAAGAATACTACAAGGTATACGGCTAAGGTATTTGGGCATTATAACAATACTTGGAGAGTATTTCTATACCACAAAGGGGGGTATTATACAAAAGCAACTAGGCAGGGGTACCCACTGCTAGCACCTCAAAGGAGGGTGTCCACCTCGGCCTACCACTAGGGGAACTCTCGGCCAAGGGGAGAGAGGGCTCTCGGCCAAGGCACTACACTAAGGGGAAGGAAGAAGCTTTCAAGACTTAGGCAATTTTGTGAATGAATTAGTCTTGAAGGGTATTTATAGGTCAAGTGAAAGCCAACCAATGGCCAAGATTACACCAAGTGTTAGGCAAGTGTAGGGCCAAGATTCACCCATGTGTACCTAGCCAACTTGCACACAAAATATCTACCAAAAATATCTCCCACTTGCCTTCCCAAATCGTCCAAGTGCATGCCCTTGCCCGCAATGAGAGGTGCCAAGTGTGCGCTCTCGTTGGTCCAAAATGTTCGTCTCTCGGAAAAATCCATAAAAATAAGAAAAGACATAGCCGGAATTTTCCTCGCAAGTTATGTAAAGCGTTTCGTCGAAAAACGACTCTAACAGGGTGTTGTGCACAAATGCCATTCGGCGAGCCACTAGGCGGGGTGACACGTGTCACCCTCCTATTGGCCAAAATAAAACATCTTCGAAAATATCCACAATGGCCAAAATCTCGAAAACAAAGTGGGCCCACAAACCAGTAAATTTCTCCGTGGGCCCACGTGACCATTTCCGAAAATAAAATTCCATAATTCTCTAATATTCAGAAGTCCGAATACCAAATCTGGGAATCAATTCCATTAACGAACCTTTTTCCTTCACAAAAACCGGAAACTTTTCCGTGGAAAAATCGCCTCTTTCTTCCTTTCCAATCTTTCTGTCGTATTCTCGTACGTACGTCCTCGCATACATACCCTGGAACTACGGGGTATAACAAGGTTCACATACCTCGCGACGATTATCGACAAGTAGCAAAATGCTCCAAAGTACTTCAACCTTGATAGCTATTCCATCCTTCAAGTAGAATACACTATACTAGTACTTCCACCTATAATGGCCATAATACGTCCATTAACCTCTAGCTGACGTAGAATATTCTAAGTGCAAAGTCACTAAATTCTACGGAAAATCGGACAGCACTTCCTTTGTTTCTACATACTTTGCCACCTTTTTCAAGGCCGAATACAATAACCAAACACGCCACATTTAAGGCCCAACAATTCAGCTAACCAAAGGGGATTACACGCCTTAACAGGACGTGTAAAATTCTGCCCCACAAATTAATACGAAACTAGCCCACAATACAATGCCATTTTCGGCCAAAAGGTGCAACAACTTATCAAACTTTCCAATTCCTTTCCAATCCAAGTTCTTAGGTCTAACATGTTATATAGTCATAAACAACTTCAATTTCCTTCAATATATAACATATGACAACTTAACTAGTAACCAACTTGAATTAAAATCTTAAGGGCTAACATACTAGTTTTCGGATTAGGGTTCCAATATCCCTAACACTTATCAACTTCATAATAAAAACACCTCATGCTTGCTAATATCCAAAGCTACAACAATAAGTAATCTTAATTACTAAAACGACAAGAATTTTACCTTTTCAAGCCCTTAATCTTCCCAAGATTCAAAGTCGCTCCTTAGCAATTCTTAGCTCCTTTACTTGTGTTCCAATCTGCTCCAAGCACTCCTTAGAAGCCTATGAAGAACTCATCTTCAAGTTCCAACTTCAAAGTTGAAGAACTCCTAAAGTTTCCACCTTGCGACTAATACGAAAACGCCACTTTTCCGGGATCTTTCTATTGAGATAACCTTACAATACTCTTAGGGACCTTGGGTTAAAGTCTTGTGAATATTGGACAACAATTGAAAATTTTCTTCTCTTTTTTTCCACTAAAGCCGAGAGCTACCATGACAAGAACAAGGGTTCTTCAATTTTTTTCTAAGTGTAAAATGCCAAGTCTTGCTACTAGTATGTATTTATAACACTATGGAGGGTCAAGACTTAAACAATTGGGTGGCTAAGATGAGTTTCACTAGGATCAAGCCCAAGTGGCAAGTTGACTTTGGTCAATAATGTCATGCTAGCAAGACTAATCTTCTTCAATGGTCAATGACCATTTTAACCTTGCAAACTTTGTCCAACACCATGTGGGGGGGGGGGGGTGCCACATGTCGTCCTCCCATTCGTCCATAAAAATTCCGTAACCCTCGTGGGCCCCACAAAACGTAAAATTCCTCGGGTGGGCCCCACGTGACCAAATCCGTAAAAATTAAATTTCCATAATGATAATAAGTTCCATACTCTTCAATTAATGCATTTTGAGAATCTAATTCTCACCAACGAACATTTTTCCTTTCCGATGTTCGGAAGATTTTCCGTCGGAAAAACAATTCTTCCTTTCGTACCAATTTCAAGTCTTGTGTTCCTTACTTACATTCTCTTAAACATGCCCTTGAATTACGGGGTGTAACATTCTTCCCCCCTTAGAAACATTCGTCCCCGAATGTTCTTTCGGAGTCCAATCTAATTAGATAGCGACATAGTCTCCTTTTATTGCACCATTCATATTACATATGCCACCCATGGCCACATAACAATACTTATACTAAAATGTCTACCTTGGCACTCACGAAGCCAACTAGTCCATACTCATAATGACCTCAAAGTCTGTCGTAACCATCTCTACTAGGTCTACTTAGGTCTGACGACTGTATCATCACCGGGCAAATCTCATATACCCGCTCAGCTACCACCCCAAACACTCACGGGTGTAGTTACCCCGAAAGGTTCTTATGGATTCAGGCTCTATTCCTTTACACTTGGTTGCTATCTTTCTTACTGGTCGTACTCTTTCCGTACTTCCAACTCATACTAGCATACATACATAACTTCCATACCGATTCTGGCCTCTAATCTTTGGAGTCACTCCATAAAACAATATAAGGCCATTTTCCAGCTTTCACGACCTGGTTCCAGTGGAACGCGTCCACGAACCCGTAAAACAATTAACTAGACTTGGGCCTTGCACCCTCGTGACCCTGTCACGTAGCGGAACTACTACCAACTGATCCCACTCTATTTCAGGCTATGGGGCGACCCGTAACAGGTACTCACCCCGACCCGCCGTCACACTTAACTCTTACCCTTAGTCTGAATAAAATCTTATTGCCCGAGAAGGCCTTATATATACCTAAGGTCTCGGCGGTTATCAATATTCTTACGCCCGCAATTTCCATGCTCCAAGCCTACCTTATCAGTCCCCCCGTAACCGGGTACAACAACTTCACATAATACCATAATCGTGTCGTCTTGATCACAACAACCATTACTTACTCTATACGGACCTCGTCCGTACAATTCTCTTAAGCCTACCACGTAGCTTAATATATTAACATGGTATTCCATAAAGTTTCTTAACATGACTTCTTAAGGGTTCACTGCCCTATCAGACAGCTCATCCTTTCCCAATTATCTCAAAATAAAACATAAGACCTTGGCGAGAATTCATTAACTGTTCCATACCTTCCCGGTATCTAGTTAGTCTTTACCAACTCTTGGCAATCTAAAATCATTCTAGGCAACACGCGTCTGACCCTCATACATAACTCCGTATAGATGTATATCACAATACCAACTATACTATAATCATTACCAACCTGGATACGCAATCCACATAGTCCTTCCTGGGTCACTGCTGCCTTTCTCGTAGCTGCAATCAACATAACTCGTTAGGGGGAGACGACCCTAACAACACAGCTCTATCGCACGATCTCAGAGTGAGAAGAATGGAAACCAATCCTAAATGTCCTGTAGCCTCCTGATTATATATGTGGTGCACAACACACCGATAATCAAGACTCTACTAGACACGGTCTGTAGACACTTTCCGAGTACTAACTGCTCTGATACCACTTTTGTCACGACCCGACCCCGGGCCGCGACTGGTGCCCTACCTGGGCACCCTTCAAATCATACAACATAATAAACTGCGGAAGATAAATAACACTTTTTTTTAAACCAAGGCCAAGCCGATAAGGCTGCCATAACATAAAAATTACCCGAAAGGGTCTACACTGTTTAACAATGTAAAAACAACTCTAGCCAGTCCAGCCCACAGATGAATACAGACCTCTAAGATTTGAACAAATACTATGCCGGGACAAGGCCCCGCCGTACCCCTGAATATACATTGTTACACCCCGTAGTTCCAGGGTATGTATGTGAGGACGTACGTACGAGAATACGACACAAAAATTGGAAAGGAAGAAAGATGTGATTTTTCGACGGAAAAGTTTCCGGATTTTGTGAAGGAAAAAATTTCGTTAATTGGAATTGGATTCCCAGATTTGGTATTCGGACTTTTTGGAATATTTAAGAATTATGGAATTTTATTTCCGGAATTGGTCACGTGGGGCCCACGGGAGGAAATTTACGGTTTTGTGGGGCCCACTTTATTTTCGGATTTTTGGCATTACGGATATTTTCGGAAGATAAAATATTTTGGACGTGTAGGGGGCGACACGTGTCACCCCCATGTGGCCATGGTGGCCGAATGGTTGATGGACATGTGGCTTGGACGTTTGGGTGGACAAGTGGCTAGCCACTTGTCCCATTCTTGTGGTGGACATGTGGTTGGTAGAATCCACACCCACATGTCCCCAATCTACACCACACACTTTTTTTTTTAAACCAAGGCCAAGCCGATAAGGCTGCCATAACATAAAAATTACCCGAAAGGGTCTACATTTATGATGTAAAAACAACTCTGCCATCCGGCCCGGATGAATCTGCACCTCTAAGATTTGAACAAATACTATGCCGGGACAAGGCCCCGCCGTACCCCTGAATATACATTGTTACACCCCGTAGTTCCAGGGTATGTATGTGAGGACGTACGTACGAGAATACGACACAAAAATTGGAAAGGAAGAAAGATGTGATTTTTCGACGGAAAAGTTTCCGGATTTTGTGAAGGAAAAAGGTTCGTTAATGGGAATTGGATTCCCAGTTTGGTGTCGGACTTTTGGAATATTTAAGAATTATGGAATTTTATTTAGGAATTGGTCACGTGGGGCCACGGGAGAAATTTACTGATTTTGTGGGGCCCACTTTATTTTCGGATTTTTGGCATTACGGATATTTTCGGAAGATAAAATATTTTGGACGTGTAGGGGGCGACACGTGTCACCCCCATGTGGCCATGGTGGCCGAATGGTTGATGGACATGTGGCTTGGACGTTTGGGTGGACAAGTGGCTAGCCACTTTTCCCATTCTTGTGGTGGACATGTGGTTGGTAGAATCCACACCCACATGTCCCCAATCTACACCACACACTTGCCTAGATATTGGCCATTGATTTCTCTATAAATACCCCTTTGTTTCAAGACTTATTCTTCATCCACTTAAGAGTTTCCAAGGCAAAAATTCTCCCTCCCCCCTTAGTTGTTCTCGTCCAAACACCCCCCCTTTGTGTAGAAAATTCTTCAAGTGTTGGTATAATCCCAAATACCTTAGCCTTGTATCCCTAGTAGTATTCCAAAGTTATTTCAATACTAAGAGCCCGGAAATACTACTTTTTCCAATAGTCGCAAAATGAAGCCCTAGAAAAATCTTCATAGCTTAGATGAAGTGTTAAGGAAGTTGTTTAGAAACTTCTAAGGGTTGCTTGGAGCGGGTTGGAGCGTAAGGAATTGGAGCTAAACGTTGCTCAGGATCGACTTATATCTTGGATAATTTTGGGCTTATCGAGGTAATGATCTATGTCCCTCTATTGTAATTGGATATTACATGTTGTAGTAATGTATAGTTGAGTATACTATATGTAGAATGAATATGGATAAGAATTGAACTGTATTTACATTGGGTATTTTCTGATGACTTGTAGTATTATTGTGGGGCAGTGTTGTACACGTCCGGTTAGACGTGTAACCCCCCCTTGGAGTTGTTGGCTTGGTAGCGGGCCTTGGTAGAGGAGGAGATTTATGTGGTTACGGGGAGGGGAGGTGCTGCCGAATTTTCCGTAGAATAATGACCTTGTACTTAGAATTGTTCTACGAAGAGATCTGGAGGTTGACAGACGTTTTGTGGCCTTTATAGGTTGAAGTACTACGAGTAGCGTATTCTACTTGAAGGGTGGAAAAGGCTAGCAGGGTTATAGTACTTTGGAGCGTTTTGCTAATTGTCGATAATCGTCGCGAGGTATGTGAACCTCTTCCTATCTTTTCTAGCATGATTGTTGTGAACTATGTAGTACGGTAGACGTACGTGTGCTAAACGAATTTGGTTGGTTTAAAACATAAAGTGTTATAACGGCTTTATGGGAAGTTTGTTATAACAACTTTATGTAGGTAAAGAAATGGTCTGTGGTTTTTAAAAGATAAGAGACTTGACTTATAAATGACTTGATGTGAAATATTAAGGACTTGGTTTGTGTTAAAAAGTTGTGAAACCGCATTTATGAGAAATGGGTAATTGGGTTTTAAAAAGGAATAAGTTATATTGATTTCGGAAATGAGAATAAGTATCGAACAAACCTGTTATACCCCGTATTTCCAGAGTATGTACGTGAGGGCGTACGTATAAAAATTTAAGCCTTAAAGTTGGCAAGGTTCGAAATTTGGGCACAAGTGCCAAAAAGAATCGTTTTTCGACGAAACGTTTTACTAAACTTGCGAAGGGAAAATTCCGGCTATGTCATTTATAATTTTTGCGGATTTTTCCGAGAGACGAAATATTTTGGACCAACGGGAGGGTGACATTTGTCACCCTCACATTGGAAGGAATTGTGGGCGGTGAAGAGTACGAATTGGAGGAGGGAGTTGGTAGGATATTTTGTGCAAGTTGTTGTGGTAGATGGATAAGGTCCACATGGTTTAAATCTAGCCCTACACTTGCCTAACACTTGGATTGATCTTGGCCATTGGTTGGTCATTGCTTGACCTATAAATACCCCCCTAAGTTGATGAACTTCTTCATCCTAAAATCATTTTCCAAGTCTTGAAATCCCTCCCCCTTTGTGTGTTGATTTCGTCCAAAGCCCCCCCTCTTTTGAGAAGCCTTGGCTGAGCCTCCCCAGAGTGAGGCTTGGCCAGAAGGCACCTCCCCCTTGCCTAGTTGTTTCGTATAATACCCCCCCCCCTTTGTGGTATAAAAATACTCTCCAAGTATTGTTGTAATGCCAAAATACTCTAGCCCATATACCTTATAGTACCTTCCAAAGTTACCTCTATACGTAGAGCCCAGAAAATACTATTATACTTCCTTTAGCCACTAAACGAAACCCTAAGGAAAACCTTCATAGTCGGTTGAAGTGTTAAGTAGAAGTTGCGTAGAACTTCTAAGGGTTGTTTGGAGCGGATTGGAGCACTCGGAGTAGGAGCTAAACGTTGCTCAGGAGCGACTTTAAACTTGGATAATTTTGGGCTCATCGAGGTAAATACTACTGTCCTTCTATTGTAATTGGGAATTACATACTGTAGTTGTATAGAAATGAATATAAGATTCATAGAAGAGAATTGAACTGTAATAGAAGGATATTACAGAATAGACTTGAACTGAAATCACATCAGAAGAATATAAGTAGAAGATTAAACTGTACTTACATAGGACTGTATTTACAGTAGACTTATAACCTTATTGGTTGAATGTTCTGCGAGTAGCATGAACTACTTGGGAGGTGGACAAGGCTAGCCGGGTTATAGTCGTGGAGCGTTTTGCTTATAGTCGATAATCGTCGCGAGGTATGTGATTCTTCCTATACTCTTGAGCATGATATTTTAAAGATATATATATATATATATATATATAGTACGGTAGACGTACGTGTGCTAATTGAACGTAGTGGTACGGCAATGTCTTTTGACTTAAGCCTGAATAATAAGAATCTTGAAGTATTTCAAAAGAATTAAGAAGCCTTTTTGAAAGAAGAGTAATACTTGGTTTTGAAAACATAAGAGTTATACTAGCTTTATGGGGAGTTAGGTATAACGTCTTAAGAGAGATAAAGAGAATGGTTTACTGATTTTTAGAAGTTAAGAGACTTAATCTTAAAAGATAAGAGACTTGACTTGAATGAATTAAAATGAATTTTGTGTGAAACCTCATTCGAGTAATGAGTACTTGGGTTTTTAAAAGGAATAATGTTTTACTGATTTCGGAAATCAGAATGAGTATCGACAAACCACTGCAGCGTTAATAAAGGAAAATGTATTGAATAAATGAAGGATTATATTGAAACCAGTAGAAACCTCCATCTGCATAGAAGCTAAGATGAGACAAAATGATATTACATTTCCTAGATCATGGCTGCTTAATAAGATTGATTATGAATAAGAATAACCTACACTCATATAAGGCATATGTTACTCAATTGTTTTAAAAGAGATTAAGACATTGAACTATGAAACTTTTCTAAAATAAAGAGACTTGAGTAATTGAAATTAGGCAAACTGGAACCTTAGGGAAAAGAATGTGGTTGAAAAGGAAAGTGTTTTGGTTTACCTAAAAATGTGAGTCACTCTATTTTATACTACGGGTATCGGGTGACTTTTATAAAAGGAATGGATCTCTTTAAAAGGAATTTAACGTACGTAGTACTTTAGGGTTAAAACCCGGACTTTGACATAAAATGAAAGTACCATGAGTTATGTATAACTTGCCTATGCTTGTTGTTGTGTAACTTGCCTATGCTTGTTGTTGTGTAACTTGCCTATGTTTGTTGTTGTGTAACTTGCCTATGCTTATGGTGATAGTCTTTGTTGTGCAAGAATAGTGTTTCTATACTACCGCGTCTCTCGATGGAGGGCCGGTTGACTTGTTGAGAACTTACTTGGACGTACCGGCAGTGACGGGAGATTCCACGGGTATGCTTCCAGTAGCATTGTTACATGGGCATGTCCACACTATTGATGGATTCTGTGGACATGTGACCATTATGGTTATGGCGAAGTATCGTGACTTACGGTTGTGATCGGGTGCGTAGCCTGTTTACTTACCCCCGTCAGCTACGTGACGCAGGTGGATCTGGTAGCGGTTATTGCACTAGCCACGTGTCAGCTTCGCGGCGAAGTATCGTGACTTACGGTTGTGATCGGGTGCCTGGCCGATTCACTTGCCCCGTCGCCACGTGGCGGTGGATCTGGTGGAGGATAGTGTACTTGCCACGTGCCGCCAGCGAGTCAGTGTTTGGATGGAGCTTCGTGACTTACGGTTGTGATCGGGTGCCTGGCCGATTCACTTGCCCCCGTCAGCTACGTGACGCAGGTGGATCTGGTGGAGGCTAGTGCACTTGCCACGTGTCAGCTTCATGATATGGTTGTACAGTATTATTGGTACGGTCGGATCTGGTGGTTATACTTGCCCCGTACGGTTTTTTTGACACAGGTGGGACCTGGTGTTCATATATACTCCTTGGTGTTGTTATATCATAGACTGCCGGCAGTGAGGAAGGAATTCCACGGGCACGAGTGATGATCTGGAGGGCGTGAGTCCCTGACTTAATATGACTGTTTATATGTGGTGTACTGTAGTTTGGTTATCATACATGTCTCCTGCTTTATATAGACTGCCATGATTTCATTCTGATATTTTCTGATTTCACATACTTGGTACTGTTGTCTTGACCTCCTTGGGCTGCGTTCATCTGCAGTAGAGTTACATCGGTGTCGATCCCGCTTATAGGATCACCTTTCAGATATTGGGAAGCTCGTTCCTTGGAGGCTTATCTTTGGTATGTTACCACAGTGCAGAGGTTCTTGTACATTCGGGGTATGGCGGGGCCTGTCCGTCATAGTTGTTGTAAAAATCTTAGAGTGCAGCCTTGTTGTTGGCGGGGTTGTAAGGATTATGCTCGTTCAAATGTCTATATATATATATGTTGAAAGGCAACCGTTTTGGTTGGCCTATTTACTTTTATCTTGATCCATGTCTATTTTATGTTTTTATTTCCGCTGGTTTTCTCTGATGTTGTATCACTAGGGTGCCCGGGGTAAGGCACCAGTCACGGGCCCGGGTTCGGGTCGTGACAAAAGTGGTATCAGAGAAGTTAATCCTCGGAGAGTGTCTACGACCGTGTCTAGTAAGTCTTGATTATCGATGTGTTGTGCACCACATCTATAATCAGGAGGCTATAGGACATTTAGGATTGGTTTCCATTCTTCTCATTCTGAGATCGTGCCTTAGAGCCGTGTTGTAAGTTGGACCCTCCGACGTATCGTTTGTACCGATTATGCCTCGCGCAACCGGCCGGGCGAGAAGGCAAAGCGGCGAGGAGGCTGCGAGTAAAGCGGCGATCTCTACGAGACCACGATGCACGAGCCTCGATCCGCGATGCAGGCGAGAGGAGATGGTTTACTGAGTAGGCCCGATTAATGGCGGGGTTGTGGCGGACTAGAGGATAAGGCTGGGCGCGGCCGGTTCGATAACACCGATGGTTCACCCTAGATCGAGATAGTTCGAGGCTACGAGATTTTACGAGTTGTAGGCGCGAGTTTTATGGGTCAAGGCACGAGGATGATCGCGAGAGTTCATCCGAAGCGATTCTGACGGATCGTGAGTGATCAAGGCATCGGAGACCGAGTCGGTGGTCTAGGTTCGCATCGGTGCGTGATACCGCCATCGACTGGTTTGATTCGTAGGAGCTGTCCCGGGGAGAGCATGCACTTCCAGCTTTATGGGACGAGTTCTCAGAGGCCTTTCTTGCACATTTCTTGCCTCCACAGATGAGGAGGGCTCGGGCAGACAGATTTTTGGTGTTACGGCAGAACGGGCGTGCGGTTCGGGAGTACAATGTGGAGTTCGACTCATTGGCGTGCGTCCCGCGTTAGTAGCTAGTATGGAGGATCGAGTGCACCGATATGTTCTGAGGCTCGATGATTACCTAGCGAGAGTTGTTCGGTGTAGCTCTTGTAGGGCATGGACATTGCCCGCATGCGAGCTTATGTACTTGGATGTGAAGCGGAGAAATCGACGGAATGGCCGAGATCAGCGAAGAGGCGAGCAGCAGGTCCTTTGGTGACTTTCGAGGCGGACCGCCTCGAAGCCATGCGATTATGCGCCTCCGCCCGATGCAAGTGGTCCCCACCGTCGTCGGGACGTTTGGGATATTCGAGGCGGTCGGGGCTCCCGTGTTTGATTTTCGGGGAGTAGAAGTGCTCGCCGGATGAGGCCACCCGTATCTCAGTGTGACCGTTGTGGTAAAGCCCATAGAGGGGAATGTCGTACTGGGTTGGGAGATTGCTATACTTGCGGCCGACAGGGCCATTTGACGGGAGACTGTCCGACCAGGGGGAGCACTGGTGGGATAGCACAAACTACTAGATCAGTTGCGGGTTCTTCACCTTCCATAGCTAGGCAGGATGTTCATACACCGGCAGGCCACGGTAGAGGTCGCGGTGGAAGTTCCCAGTTTTAGCGGTCCTTTGAACCGCCTATTTTCAGGTATATCCTTAACCCTCTAGAGACTTGTATGTATTGATGTTATGATAATGTGTTAAGTGTTATGTTCGGATAGCTTTGTGCTAAAGTGTGATTTAGAAACCTGGTTAGTGAAAAAGGGTAAGCCTGGGGGTGAGAAAATGATGAGCCTTAGAATATTACAGTTGAGACCTTAGATGTAAGGCCGTCTTGAGTACAAGACTTTGCGGGTGATCTTTGTCAAATGTATATGTATACGTGGAGTAATGGTGGGAAATTCCTTGGGTAGTGTAAAATGGAAGTGGTAGCTTTCATGACCTGTATAGGTAAGATTGTTCCGGACCGGGAAACAAGAGTGTGATGTGTTAAGTGGGTCGGGTTGGGGCCATGTTGCGGGCCAACCCGCGGCCTGTTTCGAAGTGGGGTCAGCTCTGGGTGGTCCCGCCAGGTGGTAGGGTCACAAGGGTGCTAGGCCCAAGTTTAGATGACCATCGTATGAGTTCGTGGATATGTTCGACCAGAAGCGGATCGTGAAGGCCCGGAATGGCCTTAAGGGAGATTGAGGCTAGTAAGATGACCAAGTTTGGAGGTGGTGACTCCAAAGTTTTGGAAACTAAAGCATTGACTGAAGTATGGTACGTATACTAGAAGAGTTCAAGTGTTCGAGGAGGGCACGACGAGTAAGGAATGAAGAGAACGTGTGTTATGTTTGTGGCCATGTGTGGCATTGGAAACTTGTTTAAGTTAAGAAGAACTTCATCGTTATCCGTCTTGAGAAGGAACATTCGGGACGAATGTTTCTAAGGAGGGGAGAATGTTATACCCCGTATTTCCAGAGTATGTACGTGAGGGCGTACGTATAAAAATTTAAGCCTTAAAGTTGGCAAGGTTCGAAATTTGGGCACAAGTGCCAAAAAGAATCGTTTTTCGACGAAACGTTTTACTAAACTTGCGAAGGGAAAATTCCGGCTATGTCATTTATAATTTTTGCAGATTTTTCCGAGAGACGAAACATTTTGGACCAACGGGAGGGTGACATGTGTCACCCTCACATTGGAAGGAATTGTGGGCGGTGAAGAGGACGAATTGGAGGAGGGAGTTGGTAGGATATTTTGTGCAAGTTGTTGTGGTAGATAGATAAGGTCCACATGGTTTAAATCTAGCCCTACACTTGCCTAACACTTGGATTGATCTTGGCCATTGGTTGGCCATTGCTTGACCTATAAATACCCCCCTAAGTTGATGAACTTCTTCATCCTAAAATCATTTTCCAAGTCTTGAAATCCCTCCCCCTTTGTGAGTTGAGTTCGTCCAACGTCCCCCCCCCCCCCTCTTTTGAGAAGCCTTGGCCGGAGCCTCCCCCCCCTTGAGTGAGGCTTGGCCGAGAGGGCCCCCCCCCTCGCCTAGTTGTTTTCGTATAATCCCCCCCTGGGTGGTATAAAAGTACTCTCCAAGTCTTGTTGTAATGCCACAATACTCTAGCCCATATACCTTATAGTACCTTCCAAAGTTACCTCTATACGTAGAGCCCAGAAAATACTATTATACTTCCTTTAGCCACTAAACGAAACCCTAAGGAAAACCTTCATAGTCGGTTGAAGTGTTAAGTAGAAGTTGCGTAGAACTTCTAAGGGTTGTTTGGAGCGGATTGGAGCACTCGGAGTAGGAGCTAAACGTTGCTCAGGAGCGACTTTAAACTTGGATAATTTTGGGCTCATCGAGGTAAATACTACTGTCCTTCTATTGTAATTGGGAATTACATACTGTAGTTGTATAGAAATGAATATAAGATTCATAGAAGAGAATTGAACTGTAATAGAAGGATATTCTGTAATAGACTTGAGCTGAAATCACATCGTGAAGAATATAAGTAGAAGATTAAGCGTACTTACATAGGAATTTGTATTCTGATGAACTTATAACCTTATTGGTTGAATGTTCTGCGAGTAGCATGAACTACTTGGGAGGTGGACAAGGCTAGCCGGGTTATAGCGATGGGCGTTTTGCTTATAGTCGATAATCGTCGCGAGGTATGTGATTCTTCCTATACTCTTGAGCATGATATTTTAAAGATATATATATATATAGTACGGTGAGCGTCGTGTGCTAATCGAAGCGTAGTTGTACGGCAATGTCTTTTGACTTAAGCCTGAATAAAATATATATATATAGTACGGTAGACGTACGTGTGCTAATTGAACGTAGTGGTACGGCAATGTCTTTTGACTTAAGCCTGAATAATAAGAATCTTGAAGTATTTCAAAAGAATTAAGAAGCCTTTTTGAAAGAAGAGTAATACTTGGTTTTGAAAACATAAGAGTTATACTAGCTTTATGGGGAGTTAGGTATAACGTCTTAAGAGAGATAAAGAGAATGGTTTACTGATTTTTAGAAGTTAAGAGACTTAATCTTAAAAGATAAGAGACTTGACTTGAATGAATTAAAATGAATTTTGTGTGAAACCTCATTCGAGTAATGAGTACTTGGGTTTTTAAAAGGAATAATGTTTTACTGATTTCGGAAATCAGAATGAGTATCGACAAACCACTGCAGCGTTAATAAAGGAAAATGTATTGAATAAATGAAGGATTATATTGAAACCAGTAGAAACCTCCATCTGCATAGAAGCTAAGATGAGACAAAATGATATTACATTTCCTAGATCATGGCTGCTTAATAAGATTGATTATGAATAAGAATAACCTACACTCATATAAGGCATATGTTACTCAATTGTTTTAAAAGAGATTAAGACATTGAACTATGAAACTTTTCTAAAATAAAGAGACTTGAGTAATTGAAATTAGGCAAACTGGAACCTTAGGGAAAAGAATTTGGTTGAAAAGGAAAGTGTTTTGGTTTACCTAAAAATGTGAGTCACTCTATTTTATACTACGGGTATCGGGTGACTTTTATAAAAGGAATGGATCTCTTTAAAAGGAATTTAACGTACGTAGTAATTTAGGGTTAAAACCCGGACTTTGACATAAAATGAAAGTACCATGAGTTATGTATAACTTGCCTATGCTTGTTGTTGTGTAACTTGCCTATGCTTGTTGTTGTGTAACTTGCCTATGTTTGTTGTTGTGTAACTTGCCTATGCTTATGGTGATAGTCTTTGTTGTGCAAGAATAGTGTTTCTATACTACCGCGTCTCTCGATGGAGGTAGGTTGACTTATTGAGAACTTACTTGGGCGTCTGGCGGTGGGGAGATTCCACGGGTATGCTTCCAGTAGCATTGTTACATGGGCATGTCCACACTGTTGATGGATTCTGTGGACATGTGACCATTATGGTTATGGCGAAGTATCGTGACTTACGGTTGTGATCGGGTGCGTAGCCTGTTTACTTGCCCCCGTCAGCTACGTGACGCAGGTGGATCTGGTAGCGGTTATTGCACTTGCCACGTGTCAGCTTCGCGGCGAAGTATCGTGACTTACGGTTGTGATCGGGTGCGTGGCCGATTCACTTGCCCCCGTCAGCTACGTGACGCAGGTGGATCTGGTGGAGGCTAGTGTACTTGCCACGTGTCAGCTTCGCGAGTCAGTGTTTGGATGGAGCTTCGTGACTTACGGTTGTGATCGGGTTCCTGGCCGATTTACTTGCCCCGTCGACTCACGTGGCGCGGTGGATCTGGTGGAGGCTAGTGCACTTGCCACGTGTCAGCTTCATGATATGGTTGTACAGTATTATTGGTACGGTCGGATCTGGTGGTTATACTTGCCCCGTACGGTTTTATTGACACAGGTGGGACCTGGTGTTCATATATACTCCTTGGTGTTGTTATATCATAGATTGCCGGCAGTGAGGAAGAAATTCCACGGGCACGAGTGATGATTTAGAGGGCGTGAGTCCCTGACTTAATATGACTGTTTATATGTGGTGTACTGTAGTTTGGTTATCATACATGTCTCCTGCTTTTTATAGACTGCTATGATTTCATTCTGATATTTCTGATTTCACATACTTAGTACTGTTTCTTGACCTCCTTGAAGTGCGTTCATCTGCGAGTAGAGTTACATCGGCTGTCGATCCCCGCTTATAGGATCACCTTTCAGCATATTGGGAAGCTCCGTTCCTTCGGAGGCTTATCTTTGGTATGTTACCCTGAGTCTGTATGTTCTTGTACATTCAGGGGTATGGCGGGGCCCTGTCCCGTCATAGTTGTTGTAAAAATCTTAGAGTTCTGTAGCACTGTTGTGGGCAAGGTTGTAAGGATTGTAACTGTTCAAATGTCTATATATATATATGTTAAAAGGCAACCATTTTGGTTGGCCTATTTTCTTTATCTTGATCCATGTCTATTTAAATGTTTAAGCTTTTATTTCCGCTGGTTTTTCTCTGATGTTGTATCACTAGGGTGTCCGGGGTAAGGCACCAGTCACGGGCCCGGGTTCGGGTCGTGACAAAACCACTGCAGCGTTAATAAAGGAAAATGTATTGACAAATAATTAATTATATTAAAACCAGTAGAAACCTCCATCTGCATAGAAGCTAAGATAAGACAAAATTGTATTATATTTCCTAGATCATGGTTGCTTTAATAAGATCATTAATAACAAGTATTGATTTTTCTTAAATTCCAAAGTAAGGAACTTGTTTCTAAAAGAAAAGAGACTTGAGGAAATTAAAGTGTTTTGGTTTTAAAGAAAGGCATGGTTTTGTCTTAAAATGGTTTAAAAGGAAGTCATGGTTTTGTCTTAAATTGGTTTAAAAAGGAAGTCATGGTTTTGTCTTAAGTTGGTTTATTCGAAAAGAAGATATGGAAATTGTTTTGGTTTACTTAAAAAGATAGTTACTCTATTTTGATACTACGGGTATCGTGTGACTTTTTGTGAAAGAAATGCGTCTTTTTAAAAGAGTTAAAATACGTAGTACCTTGGGGTTAAAATCCGGATTTGTTGTAATAAAATGAAAGTCTATGAGTATGTTGAACTTGCCTATGCTTGTGGTGATAGCCTTTGTTGTGAAAGTGTTGTATTTTTATGCTACCGCGTCTCTCGTTGGAGGGCCGGCTATCTGGTTGATTGATGGACATACTGACACGATGGGTGGCCCACGGGTATGCTTCCATTAGGAGTGTTATCTTGTTAATTGCTTTGGACATACTGACACGATGGGTGGCCCACGAGTATGCTTCCATTATGATTGTTATCTTGTTATTTCCTTTGGACATACTGACACGATGGGTGGCCCACGGGTATGCTTCCATTAGGATGGTTCCATGGCCATGCTTATACCGAGGTAAGATGCCGGGGCATGCGGCCGTTGTCTTGAGTTAAATTCACAGGTTATATTTGAGTGATGACTTTACGGGCGTGAGTCCACGACTTGACATATTCGCTAATATATATTGTGAATCGTAGTTTGGTTATCATACATGTCTCATGTTTTATATAGCGTTATGGTTTCATTCTGATATTTTTGATTTCACATACTTGGTACTGTTGTCTTGACCTCGCCGGGGCTGCGTTCATCTGCATGGTAGAGTACACGATTGTTGATCCTCGCTCATGGATCGCGATTCAGCGTTTGGGAAGCTCCGTTTCTCCGGAGGCTTATCTTTTGGTATAGTCCCCTGTCATTGTAGGTACTTGTACATTCAGGGGTATGGCGGGGCCCTGTCCCGTCATAATTGTTATAAAAATTCTTAGAGGTCTGTAGTACTGTTGTGGGCAGGGTTTGTAAAGGTTGTAACTGTTCAAGTTTTTACTTATATATACAGAAAGGTAACCGTTTTGGTTAGCCTGTTTTCTTATTTCACTGTTTATCTTTTATGAGTTTTTATTTCCGCTGATTTTCTCTGATGTTGTATCACTAGGGTGCCCGGGGTAAGGTACCAGTCGTGGGCCTGTGGTCGGGTCGTGACATACATAGCCATGACAACTCCGGAACATTGGAGCCATCTCAAGTGCTGAACCAGGATCCTAAGCTCGCGGATCCACAACTGTGTACCTAAACCTGCGGACATGAACGCAGCCCCCCGAAGGGGTCAGTAAAACAGGTACCGATTATGGAACAGAAATAAATGCGATGCAGATCATAATCGTACAAAAGAATGACGAGGCAAGTATAAAAAAGTACATACGGATCTGTAGTGTCATTACCACTTATGAACTTAATTGCACATCATTATCTTTTCCATTCCATTAAGAGTTATAGCCATATCTTACGTACATACTTAGGAAAAGTCATTAAGTGCATTACCATCTAACTTACTTATCTTTCATAACATAATCCGGCCCTTTATGGAGGGACGCATATACTACCCGCCCAACGGGCGCGATCAAGTCACACAAATATCAAAGCGTGCCCGTGGAATCCCCCATCACTGCCGACAGCTATAAGTGTAAAATATAACCATGTGACGCGCCCGTGGCATCCCACCTCATTGTCGGCATACACATACACAATACATATATATATCTTCTGCCCGTGGAATCCCACATCACTGCCGACAGCTATAAGTGTAACATATAACCATGTGACGCGCCCGTGGCATCTTACCTCACTGTCGGCGTACACATATACAACACACATATATATATATATATATATAACGCGCGTGCCGGAATCCTCATCGTATAAGCATGGCCCTAACGTACCCTCGGCATCCCTCATCGTAGGTGCAGGTCTTCATGGGGAGCTAGCCCATGGAGTAATAATATAACATGTGTTATACCCCGTATTTCCGGAGTATGTACGTGAGGGCGTACGTACGAAAGTTTGGCCTTAAAAGTTTAGGCATGGCACGTTTTTTTGGGCACAACTCACTCAAGGAATCGTTTTCCGACGAAACGTTTTACAAGACTCGCGTAGGATAAATTCCGGCTATGCCATTTCTAATTTTTGCGGATTTTTCCGAGAGACGAAACATTTTGGACCAACGGGAGGGCGACACTTGTCACCCTCCAATTGGTGGATGTGGGGCGGCATTAGGACGAATTGGATGGCCAATTTTGTCATGGAGTTGGTAGGATATTTTGTGTGCAAGTTGGCTAGGTACACTTGCCCAAATCTTGGCCTTACACTTGCCTTGCACTTGGCATCATCTTGGCCCTTGGTTGGCCATGGCTTGACCTATAAATACCCCCTTAAGATGAAGAGTTCTTCATCCACAAATTACTTCCAAGTCTTGAAAAATCCTCCCCTCTCCCTTTGTGGGCATTTCGTCCAACACCTCCCCCCCCTTGAGTGAAGCTTAGCCGAGGCTACCCCCCCCCCTAGCCTAGCCGAAATCTACCCCCCCTCCCTTGGTAGAAAAGTTGCCTTCTAGTATTGTTATAATGCCCAAAATACCCTAGCCCAAATCCCTTAGTGCTTAGTAGAAGTTGTGAAGAACTTCTAAAGGTTCTTGGAGCTATCGGAGCGTGCAAATTAGGAGCTAAACCTTGCTCAGGAGCGACGTTTAACTTGGATAATTTTTGGGCTTATCGAGGTAAATAATCTTACCCTTCTTTTATAATTAGAAAATACATATTGTAGAAGTATAAGAATAAGTATTAAATACTTAGAAGGATATTACAAAATAGAATTGAACTGTTATCACAGTAGAAGGGTATAAAAGAAGAATAATTGAACTATACTTACAATAGAATTTGTTTTCACGATGAGACTTATATAGCTCACCGGTAGGGAAGTGCTGCCCGACTTTCGTAAATTGAGAACCCTGCTTAGAGCTTTATACGATGCTGATCTAGACGTTGATAGACGTGTTGGTATTATAAAGCTGATTCTCTGCGCGCGACATATTCGACTTGGCAGGAGGTTTTCGCCGAGAAGGTATGTGATTCTTCCTAAGCATGATATTTTAACATATATATATAGTACGGTAGACGTACATGTGTTAACTGAATAATAATCACGGCAATGTCTTTTGACTTAAGCCTGAATAATAACTACGACAATGTCTTTTGACTTAAGCACGAATAATAAGAATCGATGCATTTCAAAAGAATGTTGAATCATTTTTATGAAGAGTAATATCTGGTTTTTAAACAAAAGCTTAAGAGTTATACTAGCTTTATGGGAAGTTAGGTATAACAACTTAAGAGAGATAAAAGCATTTACTTGTTTGTTTATAAAAGCCTTGTATTGATTTACATTAAGTGTAGTAAGATGGTTTGATAAGTAGACATATTATGATGCTACTGTGTTAGTGTCTTGTAATCTTTGTGAAAGGGGCCATTCTTTGCGTGCTTACGTTGCTAAGCGGTAAGTCCATTGTACTGTTATTATATCACCTACCCCCTTGACTTGTTATACCGAGGGCTTGCCACCCTTGATGCGGGTCTATACGGCCTATGCGGTCCACGAGACTATGCGGAGCAGCGGTATGCTCCAGGACTGATCATTCCGGGTGTTTAGCCCTATACGGGGGATGCCCTATGCGGTCCATGGGACTATGCGGTATATTGAGACTATGCGGACTGCGGGAGTCCAGGCGGGTACCGGGGGTTGGCTACCCCCGATGCGAGGAATACCTCATGCGGTGCATGTGTGACTATGCGGACTGCGGAAGTCCAGGATTAGGCACGCAGAATGATACTATGGGCGATTGGCCTTGCTTCGATCATTCGCGGCCTAGAAAAGACCTGTTACAGTTTTCCTATTACTGTTCTTGCTTGTGATATGGCACTATGTGCAATTGAACTGATTTGCAAATGGTTTTAAATACTTGATTTCATTTAAGTACTTTACAGTTTCACATACTTGATACCTGTTGCATCGACCTCCTTGAGGCTGCGTTAAATGCCGCGGTAAGGCAAGCAGTGCTAGATCCGCATCCTTAAGATCTTTTGCGTTGGTGTCGGGAGCTCCATCTTCTCCTGAGGCTCTACTATCGGGTATGATCTCACGTTGTAGATAGTTTTGTCTTTGTCGGGGTATGGCGGGGCCTGTCCGCCATAGTTGTTTATTTCCTTAGAGGTCTGTAGACATGTTGTACAGTTGGGATGTAACTGCAAAACTTTGTATATATATATATGCCGAAAGGCAACATTTTCTCACATAAATTGTGTCTCATTACACAACTGTTTCATGTCTTGTTTTTATATTCTGCTGATTACTCTGATGTATGACTACTTGGGTGCCCCGGTAAGGCACGATCCACGGGTCGAATCGGGCGGTCGTGACAAAAGTGGTATCGAGCGATTAATCCTCGGAAAGTGTCTGAGACCGTATCTAGTAAGTCTTGATTATCGGTGTGTTGTGCACCACCAATAATCGAGGAGGCTATATGATATTTAGGATTGGTTTCCATTCTTCTCACTCTGAGATCGTGCTTTAGAAAGTGTTATAGGTTGGACCCTCTAACGTATTCCTTTCCGTATATGATTATGCCTCCACGTAAGGCAACCCGGCCCGAGAAGGGCAAAGCGGCGAGGAGGCTGCTAGCGAGACACCCGAGTCACGAGGCTCGTGCCCGATCTATACGAGACGGCGAGTTCCATGACGCCGCCGGCCCAGCGAACCGCGATGCCGTACCTCGGTCCACAACCTAGGCGAGAGAGATGAAGTGCAGAGATGGCCCGATTATTTGCGGATTGTGGCGGACATAAGGGCGGTGGGCCAGCGGTTCGATTCAGCGGCACATGGTTCACCCGAGGCGAGCAGTTTGAGGCTCTGAGATTTCCTTAGTGTAGCCCGCGAGTTTTACTGCCGTGGCGGAGGATGATCGCGAGGAGTTCATCCGTCGATTGGCGTGTTCTTATGTATGTGAATCAGCTATGCCTCACGAAGGCGACCGGGGCGAGAAGGGCAAAGCGGCAGCGAGGCGCCGATGGTCTGCGAGAGTTACGAGTCGGGCACAGACTATGCACGAGGTGGTAGGCGGGTGGCGAGTTCAGCCACGCCAGCGATATTAGAAGGCGAAGGCGGCAGTAGCTCGAGGTTCGTGCGAGCCTCGATTCGCGGCCGGTCGAGTATAGAGACTACGAGGCGATCCGATTATTGACCAAGATAGTAGTCGAGCGGCGGCAAGCGAGCGGCGACCCTGAGCCGGCGGTTTGCGGATTAGGGATTTTCTAGGATGTCATCCACGAGTTTTATGGTTCGAGGTGCGATGAGGATCGCGGGAGTTCATTCGGCGGCTACGGACCACGCGAGTTCTTAGGTCTTCAGAGACAGTGCATTACGCTAGCCTCCTACCGGTTCTGCGATATCGCGTTGAACCGGTTTGAGTCGTGGTTGCTTTCGAGAGGTGATGATGCTCTTCCGGTGTTTGGGAGGAGTTCTGAGGCCTTCATGGATCACTTTTGCCTCACGAGATGAGGAGAGCCGGGTAGACAGATTCTTGACCTTGAGGCGAGCAGGAGGACTATCGGAGTATAGCTTGAGTTTGACTCCTTGGCCGTTGTCGCATACTATTGTGGCTAACATGGCTGATAGAGTTCATCGCTATGTTATGGGGCTAGACCGTTATATGATCACTGCTTGCCTGGGAGTGGCCCTTCAGCCAGGAATGGATATCGCCAGATGCGAGCATATGCGCAGGATTGAGGCGAGGAGAGAGAGGACCGGACTAAGGCCAGCCCAAGAGGCGAGACAACGAGGGTTCGGTGATTTTCTAGGCGGAGAGCCTCAGCGAGCTAGGTCTGATTCGGCGCGAGTGCTCCTTCCCGATTTTACGGCGGAGGTTAGATCACCGTAATCGGAGCCGGTCGAGCTCGAGCTTGGATTCGTATCGCACATGGGTTCTAACGATCGGGGCCCTCTTCCTCGATGTTCACGCAGTGTGGCCGACATCACCATGGGGAATGTCGTCGTGCTACTGGTGCCTGTTTTTCCTGTGGCCGTCAGGGCCATATGTTGAGGGATTGTCCTAGTAGGAGAGTTGCAGGAGGGATAGAAAAGTCTACCGGATCAGTTGCGGGTTCTTCGCCTTGATAGCTAGGCGGGATGTTCATCCAGCGGCCGTGGCGAAGTCGTGGTGGAAGTTTCCATTTTTAGCGGTCCTTTGAACCGCCTATATGAATTCAGGTATATCTTCGGCCCTTTACAGATCAGTATGCATGATAAGGTTATTTTATGTTTAAGTATCAAGAACGGATAATATTAAAGTTATGTATGTATGTTAGAAGGAGTTGGAAGTACGAAAAGGTAACCTCGTTTGGGCTTATGATGGACAGATATGCGTGTGCGAGGTATTAGGGCCATGTGTGGCATTGTTGGTATGTCGGGGTTGTGAAAGGAAACTATGTCGCTAATTATAAGTTTGACTCAGAAAGAACATTCGAGGCGAATGTTTCTAAGGGGAAGAATGTTACACCGTAATTACAGACATGTTTTAGAGCGTGCGTAGAACTTCAAGTGTTAAATTAGAGACTTGTAAAAATTTAACTAATTATGGAATTGTCGGAAAGCGTATTATTGGCCGAATGGGAGGGCGACACGTGTCACCCCCTTATAGATGCCTTGGACGAAATTGGCATGGCCAATATGGTCATTGACCATAGTCCTAGATGGCAAGTCTTGCAAGTTGATTAGCTTGAGAAGTTTGACTAAGTCAAGGTCCCACAAGTCTTGATATTTGTTAAGAGATCATCCAAACCACCCAATTGTTCCTATCTTAACCCTCCATTATGTTATATATGTATACTAGTAGTGAAACTAGTCCCACACTTAGCCAAAAATTTCAAGAGAATTGGATGAACAACAAAAGGAGCTCTCGGGTTCTAGCTCTCAAAGAAGGAAAAAATTTTGTTTCTTGTCCATTAAGCCCCACATTTTAAACCAAGGTTCATGAGTGTTATGTAAGTGTATCTCAATAGAAAAATCTTGGAAAAAAATAGTTTACGGGTTAGTCGCAAAACGAAAACCTAAGAGTCTTTCTAGGTTTTGGATTGGAAGTTGAAGGAAAGTTGTTAGTATGGTTCTAAGGGTCTCAACGAGCGGATTGAAGTGTCTTGGAGAGGTTCTAAACTACTAGGAGCGACTTCGGATTGGAATTGGATTAAGATTCGTTGAGGTATAATTTTGTCCTTTAATGTGTTACAAGATTATATATTTATATTGTTGTTGTTAGCTTTACGTGTTGCTAGCATGAAGTTGATATGTAGAAGTTTATAAGGATTGTGGATTGATTGTAGCATTGGAAATCCGGAATGTAATATAAGCCATGTTAAGTTGGATTTCAATTTAGTCGTTATTAGAATCGTCGCATGTTATTGATTTGAAGATTGTGGTAGTTTTAACCAAATGCGACTTGATATCATGTTATGATTAACAATTTGGATTGAAATGGAAATTTGATAAGTATTGGTATGGTTGAACTCTAGGTGGTCGAATTTGGACTACTTTCTAAATTGTGAGCCAATTGGGGCTGTTTAGTTATTCATTTGTATTGGACTACCTTCTTTATTGTTGTGAGCCAATTGGGGCTGTTTGGTTATTGTATTTCGGCCTTGAAAAAGGTGGCAAAGTGAGTAGAAACAAAGGAGGTCTTTGTCCAGATTTTCCGTAGAATTTAGCGACTTAGCACTTAGAATATTCTACGTTTGAATTAAGAGGTTAATGGACGTATTGTGGCCATTATAGGTTGAAGTACTTTGGAGCCTTTTTGCAACTTGTCGCTAGTCGTCGCGAGGTATGTGAACCTCTTCTTTCTTTGGCATGATCCTACGTATGAAATATCCATGTGATAGCATTTCATGATTCCTTCTATTCTTAGAAGTTAAGAAGTATTCACATTGCTGATTCTAAGTTAAGAGTATGTTTAAAATGTCCTAAGTCCTTACCAAGTCTTATGGGAGATATTGGTAAGAATGGTTAGGAAATTATGAGATTTGATTAAGCTATGTGTCTTGATTTATTTAAAGTAAGTAAGTGGACTTTATGTTCGAAAATGACTTGAATTTATATGTGAAAAGGGGTTTGATTTTAAAAGTGGAAGTTATATGATTTTAAGAGAATAAGTCACTTGGTTTTGGAAGTGTATGGAACTTTATATTCATTTTTAAGTATAAGTAATTTGGGCTTTAAAGAATGTATGTTATGAAGTTTTAAGACTAAGAACTTTGATTGTCTTTTAAGGATTTTGAAGTTTTAAGCGATATGATTCTTTTTAAGTATGTATGTACGTAGTATCTTTGGATCCCGTTTTCCTAAATGTTGTAAGAATAAAAGTGACATAAGTTCTCTAAAATGAATGGTTGTTATAATAGCTTTATGGGAAGTTGTTATGACGACTTAAGAAGAAGTGAAAAGATGGTTTAAAAGTGTTATGTAAGGAAAATTACACCGAGCCTACGAATAGGCCGGATTACGTTATGAAATACACCGAGCCTACGAATAGGCCGGATTACGTTATGAAATACACCGAGCCTACACATAGGCCGGATTACGTCATATTACCCCGAGCCTTCACATAGGCGGGTTCGTCATCTTACACCGAGCCACGGCGGGCGGATTATGCTACATGATTCCACGATGCACCGAGGCCACAGCGGGCGGATTATGCTACATGATTCCACAATGCAAGGAGCCCCACAGCGGGCGGATTATGCCACATGATTTATGAGTACACCGTGTCCCGCAATGGGCGGATTACGTTATCACGTATGGATAATCAAAGTAAGCTCCCAAATAAGAAGTCCTCCATAATGGGCGGATTATGTTATGTAAGATATGTAAGTTATGTGAAAAGACGAATTAAACTCTTAAGTATGTATGTATGAATATATTGTTAAATTTTATTGAAAGAAGGAAAGGAACGTTAATATATGATTGATTTCGGAGTTAAAAGGACATTCTTTTATACGATTCTGATTTGGTTATTGCATTATATTTCTGTTCCATACTCAAATTTTTGTTATCGACCCCCTTCGGCTGCGTTCATGCCGCAGGTTATAGGTACCAGGTTGGTGATCCTTGCTCTTAGGATCTCTGTTCGATTTTGGAAAGAAGCTCCTTTCACTCGGAGGCTTATCTTTTGATGCGGTTTCCACGATATGGTAGACTTATGTACATTCGGGGTATGGCGAGCCTGTCCGCCGATTGTAATTCTTAAGTGCATAGTCATATTTTGTGGGTCGATTTGTAAAGGAAAGGAGGCAAGCTGCCCGTTTATGTATGCGTTCGGAAGGTAGCCTATCGGCTAACTTTGTTGTTTTATTCTTGTTGTTTTATTTTATAAGTTTCATGTATGTTCCGCTGATTTTCTCGATGTTTACTGTAAGGGTGCCGGGTAGGGCACCGATGCGAGCTTGGGTCGTCGTGACAAAGTGGTATCGAGCGATTAGTCCGCGGAAAGTGTCTAAAGACCGTGTCAAGTAGAGTCTTGATTATCTGTGTGTTGTGCACCACAACTATAATCAGGAGTCTGAAGTACATATATGATTTGTTTCCATTCTTCTCACTCTGAGATCATGCAGTAGAGTTGTGTTAATAGGTTGATCCGTCTCTGACGTGTTCTTATGTATGTGAATCAGCTATGCCTCCACGGCGACGAGCCGAGAAGGGCAAAGCGGCGAGGAGGCGCGATGGTCAGAGAGTTACGAGTCGGGCCTGCACTATGCACGAGGTGGTAGGCGGGTGGCGAGTTCACCACGCCGGCGATATTAGAGGCGAGCGGCGGTAGCTCGAAGGTTCGTGCAGAGCCTCGATTCCGCGATAGGTGCGAGTATAGAGACTACGAGCGGCGATCCGATTATTGACGATATAGTAGTCGGCGTGGCAAGCGAGCGGCAACCCAGGCCGAAGCGGTTTGCGGATTAGGGATTTTCTAGGATGTCATCCACCCGAGTTTTATGGTTCGAGTGCGATGAGGATCCGCAGGAGTTCATTCGGCATACTGACGGACACGCGAGTTCTTAGGTCTTGAGACAGTGCATTACGCTAGCCTCCTCAGGATTCTGCGATATCGCGTTGAACCGGTTTGAGTCGTGGTTGCTTTCGAGAGGTGATGATGCTCTTCCGGTGTTTGGGAGGAGTTTACTGAGGCCTTCATGGATCACTTTTGCCTCACGAGATGAGAGAGCGGGTAGGCATTCTTGACCTTGAGGCGAGCAGGAGGACTATCGAGTATAGCTTGGAGTTTGACTCCTTGGCGGTTATCGCATACTATTGTGGCTAACATGGTGATAGAGTTCATCGCTATGTTATGGGGCTGAAGATTATATGATCACCGCTTGCACAGGAGTGGCCCTTCACCGAGAATGGATATCGCCGGAGATGCGAACATATGCACTGAGATTGAGGCGAGAGAGAGAGTACCGACCAGACCAAGCCCAGCCCAAGAGGCGAACAACGAGGGTTGAGGTGATTTTCAAGGCGGAGAGCCTCGGCGAGCTAGGTCTGATTCGGCCGGGCGAAGTGCTCCTTCCCGATTTTCTGGCGGAGGTTAGATCAGTAGGGTAGTCGGGGCCGTTGAGCTCGAGCTTCGGATTCGTATACGCACATGGGTTCTAGACAGTCGGGGCCCCTCTTCCCTCAGTGTTCACAGTGTGGCCGGCATCACCATGGGGAATGTCGTCGTGCTACTGGTGCCTGTTTTACCTGTGGCCGTCAGGGCCATATGTTGAGATTGTCTAGTAGGAGTGTTGCGGGAGGATAGAAAAGTCTACCGGATCGATTGCGGGTTCTTCGCCTTGATAGCTAGGCGGGATGTTCATCCAGCGGCAGCGTGGCGAAGTCGTGGTGGAAGTTTCCATTTTAGCGG
Source organism: Przewalskia tangutica (assembly GCA_029844215.1). Lineage (NCBI taxonomy): Eukaryota > Viridiplantae > Streptophyta > Magnoliopsida > Solanales > Solanaceae > Przewalskia > Przewalskia tangutica. The sequence goes on from CM056740.1 coordinate 18,847,513, forward strand.
TCCTTTGAACCGCCTATATGAATTCAGTATATCTTGGCCCTTTCTGGTCGGTATGCATGATAAGGTTATTTTATGTTGAAGTATCAAACGGATAATATTGAAGTTATGTATGTATGTTAGAAGGAGTTGGAAATGCGAAAAGGTAACCTCGTTTGGGCTTATGATGAGCGGATATGCGTGTGCGAGGTATTAGGGCCATGTGTGGCATTGTTGGTCTGTCGGGGTTGTGAAAGGAAACTATGTCGCTAATTATAAGATTGACTCCGAAAGAACATTCGAGGACGAATGTTTCTAAGGGGGGAAGAATGTTACACCAGTAATTACAGACATGTTTTAGAGCGTGCGTAAGAACTTCGCAAGTGTTAAATTAGAGACTTGTAAAAATTTAACGAAATTATGGAATGGGCGGAAACCGAATTATTGTGCCGACAGGGCGGGCGACACGGGTCACCCCCCCTTCTCGCCGCCTTGCACGAAATGGGCATGGCCAAGATGGTCATTGACCATAGTCCTAGATGGCAAGTCTTGCAAGTTGATTAGCTTGAGAAGATTGACTAAGTCAAGGTCCCACAAGTCTTGATATTTGTTAAGAGATCATCCAAACCACCCAATTGTTCCTATCTTAACCCTCCATTATGTTATATATGTATACTAGTAGTGAAACTAGTCCCACACTTAGCCAAAAATTTCAAGAGAATTGGATGAACAACAAAAGGAGCTCTCGGGTTCTAGCTCTCAAAGAAGGAAAAATTTTGTTTCTTGTCCATTAAGCCCCACATTTTAAACCAAGGTTCATGAGTGTTATGTAAGTGTATCTCAATAGAAAAATCTTGGAAAAAATAGTTTACTGGGTTAGTCGCAAAACGAAAACCTAAGGGTCTTTCTAGGTTTTGGATTGGAAGTTGAAGGAAAGTTGTTAGTATGGTTCTAAGGGTCTCAACGAGCGGATTGAAGTGTCTTGGAGAGGTTCTAAACTACTAGGAGCGACTTCGGATTGGAATTGGATTAAGATTCGTTGAGGTATAATTTTGTCCTTTAATGTGTTACAAGATTATATATTTATATTGTTGTTGTTAGCTTTACGTGTTGCTAGCATGAAGTTGATATGTAGAAGTTTATAAGGATTGTGGATTGATTGTAGCATTGGAAATCCGGAATGTAATATAAGCCATGTTAAGTTGGATTTCAATTTAGTCGTTATTAGAATCGTCGCATGTTATTGATTTGAAGATTGTGGTAGTTTTAACCAAATGCGACTTGATATCATGTTATGATTAACAATTTGGATTGAAATGGAAATTTGATAAGTATTGGTATGGTTGAACTCTAGGTGGTCGAATTTGGACTACTTTCTAAATTGTGAGAATTTTTGGTATGTTTAGTTATTCATTTGTATTGGACTACCTTCTTTATTGTTGTGAGCCAATTGGGGCTGTTTGGTTATTGTATTTCGGCCTTGAAAAAGGTGGCAAAGTGAGTAGAAACAAAGGAGGTGCTGTCCGATTTTCCGTAGAATTTAGCGACTTAGCACTTAGAATATTCTACGTTTGAATTAAGAGGTTAATGGACGTATTGTGGCCATTATAGGTTGAAGTACTTTGGAGCCTTTTTGCAACTTGTCGCTAGTCGTCGCGAGGTATGTGAACCTCTTCTTTCTTTGGCATGATCCTACGTATGAAATATCCATGTGATAGCATTTCATGATTCCTTCTATTCTTAGAAGTTAAGAAGTATTCACATTGCTGATTCTAAGTTAAGAGTATGTTTAAAATGTCCTAAGTCCTTACCAAGTCTTATGGGAGATATTGGTAAGAATGGTTAGGAAATTATGAGATTTGATTAAACTATGTGTCTTGATTTATTTAAAGTAAGTAAGTGGACTTTATGTTCGAAAATGACTTGAATTTATATGTGAAAAGGGGTTTGATTTTAAAAGTGGAAGTTATATGATTTTAAGAGAATAAGTCACTTGGTTTTGGAAGTGTATGGAACTTCATATTCATTTTTAAGTATAAGTAATTTGGGCTTTAAAGAATGTATGTTATGAAGTTTTAAGACTAAGAACTTTGATTGTCTTTTAAGGATTTTGAAGTTTTAAGCGATATGATTCTTTTTAAGTATGTATGTACGTAGTATCTTTGGATCCCGTTTTCCTAAATGTTGTAAGAATAAAAGTGACATAAGTTCTCTAAAATGAATGGTTGTTATAATAGCTTTATGGGAAGTTGTTATGACGACTTAAGAAGAAGTGAAAAGATGGTTTAAAAGTGTTATGTAAGGAAAATTACAGAGCCTACGAATAGGCGGATTACGTTATGAAATACAGGAGCCTACGAATAGGCGGATTACGTTATGAAATACACCGAGCCTACACATAGGCGGATTACGTCATATTACCCCGAGCCTTCACATAGGCGGGTTACGTCATCTTACAAAGCCACACGGCGGGCGGATTATGCTACATGATTCCACGATGCAAGCCCACGGCGGGCGGATTATGCTACATGATTCCACGATGCAAGGCCCGGGCGGGCGGATTATGCCACATGATTTATGAGTACACCGTGTCCGCAAATGGGCGGATTACGTTATCACGTATGGATAATCAAAGTAAGCTCCCAAATAAGAAGTCCTCCATAATGGGCGGATTATGTTATGTAAGATATGTAAGTTATGTGAAAAAAGTGAATTAAACTCTTAAGTATGTATGTATGAATATATTGTTAAATTTTATTGAAAGAAGGAAAGAGCGGTTAATATATGATTGATTTCGGAGTTAAAGGACATTCTTTTATACGATTCTGATTTGGTTATTGCATTATATTTACATTTCCATACTAAATTTTTGTTATGCGACCCGCCGGGCTGCGTTCATGCCGCGAGTTATAGGTACCCGGTGTTGGTGATCCTTGCTCTTAGGATCTCTGTTCGATTTTGGAAAGAAGCTCCTTTCACTCCGGAGGCTTATCTTTTGATGCACGGTTTCCACGATATGGTAGACTTATGTACATTCGGGGTATGGCGAGACCTGTCCACTTGCGATTATAATTCTTAAGTGCAGTAGTCACATTTTGTGGGTCGATTTGTAAAGGAAAGAGGCAAGCTTCGTTTATGTATGCGTTCGGAAGGTAGCCTATCGGCTAACTTTGTTGTTTATTCTTGTTGTTTTATTTTATAAGTTTCATGTATGTTCGCTGATTTTCTCGATGTTTACGTAAGGGTGCGGGTAGGGCACGATCGCGAGCTTGGTGGTCGTGACAAAAGTGGTATCGAGCGATTAGTCATCGGAAAGTGTCTGAGCAGTGTCTAGTAGAGTCTTGATTATCGGTGTGTTGTGCACACATCTATAATCGGGAGGTGCGAGACATTTAGGATTTGTTTCCATTCTTCTCACTCTGAGATCGTCTGATGAAATTGTGTTAATAGGTTGATCCGTCTTTGGCGTGTTCTTATGTATGTGAATCGCCTATGCCTCCACGAAGGCGACGGGGCCCGAAGGGCAAAGCGGCGGCGAGGCGCGATGGTCGTGAGAGTTACGAAGTCGAACGCAGACTATGCACGAGGTGGTAGGCGGGTGGCGAGTTCACCACGCCGGCGATATTAGAAAGGCCAGGCGGCGGTAGCTCGAAGGTTCGTGCGAGCCTCGATTCGCGGCGGTCGAGTATAGAACTACGAGGCGGTCCGATTATTGACGATATAGTAGTCGAGCGGCAAGCAGAGCAAGGCGGCGAGCCGATGATTTGCGGATTAGGGATTTTCTAGGATGTCATCCACGAGTTTTATGGTTCGAGTGTCGATGAGGATCCGCAGGAGTTCATTCGGCGGCTCTGGACCACGCGAGTTCTTAGGTCTTGAGACAGTGCATTACGCTAGCCTCCTGCAGGTTCTGCGATATCGCGTTGAACCGGTTTGAGTCGTGGTTGCTTTCGAGAGGTGATGATGCTCTTCCGGTGTTTGGGAGGAGTTCTGAGGCCTTCATGGATCACTTTTGCCTCACGAGATGAGGAGAGCCCGGGTGACAGTTCTTGACCTTGAGGCGAGCAGGAGGACTATCGAGAGTATAGCTTGGAGTTTGACTCCTTGGCGGACATCGCATACTATTGTGGCTAACATGGGTGATAGAGTTCATCGCTATGTTATGGGGCTAGACCGTTATATGATCACCGCTGCACAGGAGTGGCCCTTGACCGAGAATGGATATCGCCGGAGATGCGGACATATGCATTGAGATTGAGGCGAGGAGAGAGAGGACCGAGACCAAGGCCGGCCAAGAGGCGAACAACGAGGTTGGGGTGATTTTCAAGCGGAGAGCCTCGTGAGCTAGGTCTGATTCGTGGCGAGTGCTCCTTCCGATTTTGGCGGAGGTTAGATCAGGGTAGTCGGAGCCGGTCGAGCTCTAGGGCTTGGATTCGTATCGCACATGGGTTCTACGATCGGGGCCCTCTTCCTCGATGTTCACGGTGTGGCCGACATCACCATGGGAATGTCGTCGTGCTCTTAGTGCTGTTTTCTGTGGCGTCGAGGGCCATATGTTGAGGATTGTCCTAGTAGGAGAGTTGCGGGAGGATAGAAAAGTCTACCGGATCAGTTGCGGGTTCTTCGCCTTGATAGCTAGGCGGGATGTTCATCCACGGCGGTAGTGGTAGTCGTGGTGGAAGTTTCCATTTTTAGCGGTCCTTTGAACCGCCTATATGAATCGGTATATCTTGACCCTTTCTGGTCAGTATGCATGATAAGGTTATTTTATGTTTAAGTATCAAGAACGGATAATATTAAAGTTATGTATGTATGTTAGAAGGAGTTGGAAGTACGAAAAGGTAACCTCGTTTGGGCTTATGATGGACAGATATGCGTGTGCGAGGTATTAGGGCCATGTGTGGCATTGTTGGTATGTCGGGGTTGTGAAAGGAAACTATGTCGCTAATTATAAGTTTGACTCCGAAAGAACATTCGAGGACGAATGTTTCAAAGGGGGGAAGAATGTTACACCCCGTAATTACAGGACATGTTTTAAGAACGTACGTAAGAACTCGCAAGTGTTAAATTAGAGACTTGTAAAAAATTTAACGGAACTATGGAATTGTCGGAAAACGTATTATTGTGACGAATGGGAGGGCGACACGTGTCACCCCCCTTATATATGCCTTGGACGAAATTGGCATGGCCAATATGGTCATTGACCATAGTCCTAGATGGCAAGTCTTGCAAGTTGATTAGCTTGAGAAGTTTGACTAAGTCAAGGTCCCACAAGTCTTGATATTTGTTAAGAGATCATCCAAACCACCCAATTGTTCCTATATTAACCCTCCATTATGTTATATATGTATACTAGTAGTGAAACTAGTCCCACACTTAGCCAAAAATTTCAAGAGAATTGGATGAACAACAAAAGGAGCTCTCGGGTTCTAGCTCTCAAAGAAGGAAAAAATTTTGTTTCTTGTCCATTAAGCCCCACATTTTAAACCAAGGTTCATGAGTGTTATGTAAGTGTATCTCAATAGAAAAATCTTGGAAAAAAATAGTTTACGGGTTAGTCGCAAAACGAAAACCTAAGGGTCTTTCTAGGTTTTGGATTGGAAGTTGAAGGAAAGTTGTTAGTATGGTTCTAAGGGTCTCAACGAGCGGATTGAAGTGTCTTGGAGAGGTTCTAAACTACTAGGAGCAACTTCGGATTGGAATTGGATTAAGATTCGTTGAGGTATAATTTTGTCCTTTAATGTGTTACAAGATTATATATTTATATTGTTGTTGTTAGCTTTACGTGTTGCTAGCATGAAGTTGATATGTAGAAGTTTATAAGGATTGTGGATTGATTGTAGCATTGGAAATCCGGAATGTAATATAAGTCATGTTAAGTTGGATTTCAATTTAGTCGTTATTAGAATCGTCGCATGTTATTGATTTGAAGATTGTGGTAGTTTTAACCAAATGCGACTTGATATCATGTTATGATTAACAATTTGGATTGAAATGGAAATTTGATAAGTATTGGTATGGTTGAACTCTAGGTGGTCGAATTTGGACTTCTTTCTTAATTGTGAGCCAATTGGGAAATTTAGTTATTCATTTGTATTGGACTACCTTCTTTATTGTTGTGAGCCAATTGGGGCTGTTTGGTTATTGTATTTCGGCCTTGAAAAGGTGGCAAAGTGAGTAGAAACAAAGGAGGTCTTTGTCCGATTTTCCGTAGAATTTAGCGACTTAGCACTTAGAATATTCTACGTTTGAATTAAGAGGTTAATGGACGATTGTGGCCATTATAGGTTGAAGTACTGGAGCCTTTTTGCAACTTGTCGCTAGTCGTCGCGAGGTATGTGAACCTCTTCTTTCTTTGGCATGATCCTACGTATGAAATATCCATGTGATAGCATTTCATGATTCCTTATTCTTAGAAGTTGAAGTATTCACATTGCTGATTCTAAGTTAAGAGTATGTTTAAAATGTCCTAAGTCCTTACCAAGTCTTATGGGAGATATTGGTAAGAATGGTTAGGAAATTATGAGATTTGATTAAGCTATGTGTCTTGATTTATTTAAAGTAAGTAAGTGGACTTTATGTTCGAAAATGACTTGAATTTATATGTGAAAAGGGTTTGATTTTAAAAGTGGAAGTTATATGATTTTAAGAGAATAAGTCACTTGGTTTTGGAAGTGTATGGAACTTTATATTCATTTTTAAGTATAAGTAATTTGGGCTTTAAAGAATGTATGTTATGAAGTTTTAAGACTAAGAACTTTGATTGTCTTTTAAGGATTTTGAAGTTTTAAGCGATATGATTCTTTTAAGTATGTATGCACGTAGTATCTTTGGATCCGTTTTCCTAAATGTTGTAAGAATAAAAGTGACATAAGTTCTCTAAAATGAATGGTTGTTATAATAGCTTTATGGGAAGTTGTTATGACGACTTAAGAAGAAGTGAAAAGATGGTTTAAAAGTGTTATGTAAGGAAAATTACACCGAGCCTACGAATAGGCCGGATTACGTTATGAAATACACCGAGCCTACGAATAGGCCGGATTCGTTATGAAATACACCGAGCCTGCATAGGCGGATTACGTCATATTACCGAGCCTTCACATGCGGGTTCGTCATCTTACACCGAGGCCCACGGCGGGCGGATTATGCTACATGATTCCACACGATGCAAGCGCGGCGGGCGGATTATGCTACATGATTCCACACGATGCAAGGCCCCACAGCGGGCGGATTATGCCACGTGATTTATGAGTACCGTGTCCCGCAATGGGCGGATGCGTTATCACGTATGGATAATCAAAGTAAGCTCCCAAATAAGAAGTCCTCCATAATGGGCGGATTATGTTATGTAAGATATGTAAGTTATGTGAAAAAAGTGAATTAAACTCTTAAGTATGTATGTATGAATATGTTGTTAAATTTTATTGAAAGAAGGAAAGGCAGTTAATATATGATTGATTTGAGAGTTAAAGGACATTCTTTTATACGATTCACGATTTGGTTATTGCATTATATTTACATTCCATACTAAATTTTGTTATCGGACCCGCCGAAGCTGCGTTCATGCCGCAGTTATAGGTACCAGGTTGGTGATCCTTGCTCTTAGGATCTCTGTTCGATTTTGGAAAAAGCTCCTTTCACTCGGAGGCTTATCTTTTGGTATGGTTTCCACGATATGGTAGACTTATGTACATTCGAGGTATGGCGAAGCCCTGTCCCGCCAGATTATAATTCTTAAGTGTAGTCACATTTTGTGGGTCGATTTGTAAAGGAAAGGCAAGCTGCCGTTTATGTATGCGTTCGGAAGGTAGCCACTATCGGCTAACTTGTTGTTTTATTATTGTTGTTTTATTTTATAAGTTTCATGTATGTTCGCTGATTTTCTCGATGTTTACAGTAGGGTGCCCAGGTAGGGCACGATGCGAGCTTGAGGTCGGGTCGTGACAATGCGGGTGATCAGGCTTGAGTGATGCATGACATTTGGTTCGCATCAGTGCGTGATACGCGATCGATTGGTTTGATTCGTGGGAGCTTTCGGGAGAGCATGCACTCCAGCATATGGGATGAGTTTTGGAGGCTTTCCTCGCGCTTCTTGCCTCCGCGGATGAGGAGGCACAGTAAGCAGTTCTTATTCTTTGAGGCAGGAGGGCCTTGATTAGGGAATACAATGTCGAGTTCGATTCTTTGGCTCAATATGTCCCTGCACTGGTAGCAGATATAGAGGACCGGGTGCATCGCTATGTCACCGGGCTAGATGATTACATGGCCGAGTCTTGTGCGGGTGTGTCCCTTCACGAGCATGGACATAACCGTATCTGCAGCTCATGCGGGATGCGAGGCGCGAGACCGCCGGGTAGACCGATATCAGCGAGAAGAAGGCGAAGCGGCGGTTCTTTTGGTGGTTCTCGGGGTGGGCGGCATCGTGAAGTCTAGATTTGCACCGCCGGCTCGAGCACTCTACATCATTTTCGTACAACGAGCGATCGAGGCGGTCGGGGCCCGGGGCGTCGGACTTCGAGGGTAGCAAAGTGCTAACCGACCGAGGTCCGTTCGATGTGTCCATGGCGAGTTCCATTCGGGGTTGCGGTACTACTCGGGAGCTTGCTACACTGTGGCGGCCAGGTCATTTGCGAGTCTCGGCGGCGGCGTGATGGTAGGGGTCGGCTGCGGTCGATTCTGGTTCTTCATCCCGACGATTACTAGCCGGAGGGCAAGGTACTCATGGGCGGCCAGTCGCGGCAGGTCGTGGCGGGTCCCGATTCTAGCGGTCATCGAGCGCATTTATGCCTTGTCGGGCGGCGAGATCGGAGGCCTCACGCGATGTAAATCACGGTACTTTATCAGTTTCTGGTGTTGATGTGTATGCCTTGATAGATCCGGGTTCTACTGCTATATATCTCCCTTATTGCTAGTAGGATAGGGATAGAGCACGAGTCCATAGACCACTTTCGAGGTAGCTACGCGATGGGTGATTCGGTGGTAGCTCGGCGGGTATATAGGGCTTGTCGATGACCATTCTGATCGTCGGACCCTGGCCGAAACTTGATAGAGCTGGACATGACCGATTCGACATGATCATGGGCATGGATTGGCTAGCTTCTTGCTACGCCAATGTAGGCTGAGGAGAGAGTAGTGCGGTTCGATTTCTGAGGCCGGTTGTTGAGTGGGAGAAACAACAGACGCCGAGGTAGGTTTATTTCTTACCTCAAGGCTAGGAAGATGGTGCGAAGGGTATATTTACCATCTCGTTCGGGTGTTTGATCGAGGTGCGATGCAGATTTTGATCGATTCGAGTCGAGAGAGTTCCCGGGCGTGTTTCAGACGACCTCCGGGTATCCTCACGAGAGGAGATAGAGTTTGTATCGATGTCTTTGCGGACACTCGGCTATTTCCATTCCGCCATACAGAATGGCACGCCAAGTTGAGAGAGTTGAAGGACCGGTGAGAGATTTCTTTGGAGAAAGGGCTTCATCCGACCTAGTGTTTCTCCACAGGGCGCCGGTATTGTTCGTGAAGAAGAAGGGCGGGGCCAGCTGCATGTGTGTTGATCTGAGCGGTGAACAAGGTGACCATTAAGAACAGATACCCCTTCCGGGATTGATGATTTGTTCGACCCGATTGCGAGCGCGAGATGTTTCTCAAGATTGATCTGCGATCGGGCTATCATCAGTGCGAGTCGAGAGGTGGATGTCCCTAGATCGCATTCCGGACCTGTGCGGGCATTATGAGTTCGGTCATGTCTTTTGGGTTGACCAATGCTCGGCGATATTCATGGATTTGATGAACCGAGTGTTCAAACCATTATGGGACACGTTTGTGCTAGTGTTCATTGATGAAATCGTGGTTTAGTCTCGCTCACAGCAGGAGCATGCGCACCATTTGAGGGCTGTCTTGGCGATTCTCGGGACCAGATTATCGCCAAGTTTTCCAAATGTGAGTTTTGGTTAGCTTGGTGGCTTTTCTTGGGCATATTGTCGGGCTGATGGCATTCGAGTGGATACGACCAAGATCGGCGATCGGGACTTGGCCTGAACCTACTACTCCGAGAGGTTCGCGATTTAGGCCTTGCGAGTTATTATCGGCTGTTCGTAGAGAAGTTTGATTCTATCTCTGCACCATTGACTAGGTGACTCGGAGGCGGCTAAGTTTGATGGTGATGCATGTGGCGGGGTTTCCGGCTACTAAAGGAGGCGGCAGCGCCCCGTTCTTACTCTTCCGGAGGGTCGGATGGTTATGTCGTGTATTGTGATGCGTCGGGCATCGGGCTGGGATGTGTGTTGATGCGGCGGTAGAGTTATAGCGTCGCATCCGGCGGCTTAAGAAACACGAGAAGGCTACCCCACCCATGATTTGGAGTTAGCGTGGTGATTCACGCTTTGAAGATCCGGAGGCACTATTTGTATGGGGTTCACGTGGATATTTATACTGAGACCAAGAGCCTCGGTATATCTTGACCGAGGAGTGAACTTACGGCGAAGGCGGTGGTTAGAGTTGCTTAAGGATTACGATGTTGATATCTGTACCACGGGAAGGCCAATGTTGTGGCGGATGCTCTTAGTCGTAGGTCGATGGGAGCCTATCGGATGTGCGACTAGAGAGGAGGGCATGGTTCGTGATTTGCATCGATTAGCGAGCCTTGGTGTCCGTTTGATTGATTACGATAGCGATGGGGTTCGAGTTCGTGAGGTTGCCGAGTCTTCCATCGTCGAGAGGTGAAGATCAACGATTCGAGATCCGGTTTTGACACGTTATCGTGATCGACTCTTCGTGAGGAAGGTCCTTTTGAGTAGCACTGGCGGGTGCTAAGGTTTGAGCGGGTTGTGTGTTCCGGATGTTTGAGACTTGGCGAGTTCTAGGAAGCACACGCGTGCGCGTTACTCTATCCATCCGTGGTCGACCAAAATGTACCACGACCTTAGATCGTGTATTGGTGGGATGGCGAAGAGGGCGTTGCGAGTTCGTAGCTCGGTGCGTGTTGTCGGCGGTGAAGGTAGAGCACGAGGCACGGTGGTTTTATTCTGACGATAGAGATCCCGACCTGGAAGTGGGAGGTGATCAACATGGACTTCATCACAGGATTGCCTCGCACTCAGAGGAGGCATGATTCTATATGGATTATCGTCGACAGGCTGACGAAATCGGCCCACTTTCTTCCCGTTAGGACGACTTTTTCGGCTGAGGATTATGCCAGACTTTACATCCGAGATCGTCGATTGCATGAGTCCCTATTTCGATCATATCGCAGAGGGCCCGGTTCGGCTAACCGGAGGTCCTTCCGGAAGGGTTTAGGACGCAGTGAGCTGAAATCGCATTCCATCCACGACAGAGCAGACGAGCGCACTATCCGCACTCTTGAGGATATCTTTGCGAGCTGTTATTGACTTTCGGTAGCGGGAGGATCATTTGCCTCTAGTTGAGTTTGCGTATAATAATAGCTACCACTCCCGGTATTCGGATGGCGCCTTATGAGGCCGTGTATGGGAGAAGTGCGGATCGCGATAGGCTGGTTTGATGTTGGCGAGTACGATTAGTAGGACGGTTTGGTGCAGTGGCGATGGATAAGTGAAGCTTATCCAGGAGGCGGTTCTTGGCGGCTGAAGTCGGCAAGTCATATCACGAATCACCGTCGTCGGCATCCGAGTTCGAGGTTGATGATTGGGTTTTCTGAAGGTGTCACCCATGAAGGGTGTGATGAGATTCGGGAAGAAAGCTTCGGCCAAGGTACATTGGGCCTATCGAGATAGTCCGCGGGTAGGCAAGGTTGCTACGAGTTGAATCTGTCCGATCCGGAAGGCGATCATCCGGTGTTTCACGTTTCTATCTTTGAGAGATGTATCGGGGATCCATCTAGGTGCATCCGATTGGCGATGTCGGTGACCAGGGGTTATCGTATGAGAGATTCCATAGCGATAGTCGATCGTCGGGTTAGGCGTCTGCGGACCAAGGGCGTGGCAGTCAAAGTTACGTGGCGAACGAGCTCGGGAGGAGATGACGTGGGAAGGCGAGGACATGAGGCAGAAGTATCCTCACCTATTCCCCACACCTCCAGGTAATTCACTTTCCTACTTGTAAATTTTTCATTGTCATATATGCCTAAGTGTTGTTTTGTGGCCGTATGTGGCATTTGCAAACTGTTTAAGTTATGAAGAACATTATCGTTAACTGTCTTGGGAAGGAACATTCGGGACGAATGTTTCTAAGGAGGGGAGAATGTTATACCCCGTATTTCCGGAGTATGTACGTGAGGGCGTACGTACGAAAGTTTGGCCTTAAAAGTTTAGGCATGGCACGTTTTTTTGGGCACAACTCACTCAAGGAATCGTTTTCCAACGAAACGTTTTACAAGACTCGCGTAGGATAAATTCCGGCTATGCCATTTCTAATTTTTGCGGATTTTTCCGAGAGACGAAACATTTTGGACCAACGGGAGGGCGACACTTGTCACCCTTCAATTGGTGGATGTGGGGCGGCATTAGGACGAATTGAATGGCCAATTTTGTCATGGAGTTGGTAGGATATTTTGTGTTCAAGTTGGCTAGGTACACTTGCCCAAATCTTGGCCTTACACTTGCCTTGCACTTGGCATCATCTTGGCCCTTGGTTGGCCATGGCTTGACCTATAAATACCCCCTTAAGATGAAGAGTTCTTCATCCACAAATTACTTCCAAGTCTTGAAAAATCCTCCCCTCTCCCTTTGTGGGCATTTCGTCCAACACCTCCCACGCGAGTGAAGCTTAGCCGAGGCTACCCCCTAGCCTAACCGAAATCTACCCCCCTCCCTTGGTAGAAAAGTTGCCTTCTAGTATTGTTATAATGCCCAAAATACTCTAGCCCAAATCCCTTAGTGCTTAGTAGAAGTTGTGAAGAACTTCTAAAGGTTCTTGGAGCTATCGGAGCGTGCAAATTAGGAGCTAAACCTTGCTCAGGAGCGACGTTTAACTTGGATAATTTTTGGGCTTATCGAGGTAAATAATCTTACCCTTCTTTTATAATTAGAAAATACATACTGTAGAAGTATAAGAATAAGTATTAAATACTTAGAAGGATATTACAAAATAGAATTGAATTATCACGATGAAGGGTATAAAAGAAGAATAATTGAACTATACTTACAATAGGACTGTTTTCACAGTAGACTTATATAGCTCACCGGGTAGGGAAGTGCTGCCCGACTTTCCGTAGAATTGAGAACCCTCTGCTTAGAGCTTTATACAGTACAGTCTAGACGTTGATAGACGTATTTGACTGTTATAGGCTGATTCTCTGCGCGCGACATATTCGACTTGGCAGGAGGTTTTCGCCGAGAAGGTATGTGATTCTTCCTAAGCATGATATTTTAACATATATATATAGTACGGTAGACGTACATGTGTTAACTGAATAATAATCACGGCAATGTCTTTTGACTTAAGCCTGAATAATAACTACGGCAATGTCTTTTGACTTAAGCCTGAATAATAAGAATCCTGATGCATTTCAAAAGAATGTTGAATCATTTTTAACAGAAGAGTAATATCTGGTTTTTAAACAAAAAGCTTAAGAGTTATACTAGCTTTATGGGAAGTTAGGTATAACAACTTAAGAGAGATAAAAGAAACTGTTTACTTGTTTGTTTATAAAAGCCTTGTATTGATTTCTGTTAAGTGTAGTAAGATGGTTTGATAAGTAGACATATTATGATGCTACCTGTGTTAGTGTCTTGTAATGCTGTGAAAGGGGGCCATTCTTGCTGTGCTTACGTTGCTAAACGGTAAGTCCATTGTACTGTTATTATATCACCTACCCCCTTGACTTGTTATACCGAGGGCTTGCCACCCTTGATGCGGGTCTATACGGCCTATGCGGTCCACGAGACTATGCGGAGCAGCGGTATGCTCCAGGACTGATCATTCCGGGTGTTTAGCCCGATGCGGGGGATGCCCTATGCGGTCCATGGGACTATGCGGTCTATTGAGACTATGCGGACTGCGGGAGTCCAGGCGGGTACCGGGGGTTGGCTACCCCCGATGCGAGGAATACCTCATGCGGGTCTGTGTGTGACCTATGCGGACTGCGGAAGTCCAGGATTAGGCACGCAGAATGATACTATGGGCGATTGGCCTTGCTTCGATCATTCGCGGCCTAGAAAAGACCTGTTACAGTTTTCCTATTACTGTTCTTGTTTGTGATATGGCACTATGTGCAATTGAACTGATTTGCAAATGGTTTTAAATACTTGATTTCATTTAAGTACTTTACAGTTTCACATACTTGGTACCTGTTGTACTGACCTCCTTCGGGGGGCTGCGTTCATGCCGCAGGTAAGGGCAAGCAGGTGCTAGATCCGCATCCTTAGGATCTTTTGCGTTGGTGTCAGGAGCTCCATCTTCTCCGGAGGCTCTACTATTGGGTATGATCTCCCTGTTGTAGATAGTTTTGTACTGTCAGGGTATGGCGGGGCCCTGTCCCGCCATAGTTGTTTATTTCCTTAAGTGCAGACATGTTATGCAGTTGGGATGTATCGCAAAACTTTGTATATATATATATGCGAAAGGCGACATTTTCTCACATAAATCGTGTCTCATTATACAAGCTGTTTCATGTCTTGTTTTTATATTCCACATTACTCGATGTATGACTACTTGGGTGCCCGGTAAGGCACGATCACGAACCGGGCAGTCGTGACAACATGCCCCGGAATCCTCATCGTGGGTACATGTCTTCGGGAGCTAGCCCATGGAGTAATAGTCGTACATAGCATGGTCGCATGCCCCGGAATCCCTCATCGTATAAGCATGGCCATGGGTAATAAAACAAATCCGGGAATCTAACCCGCCTCCTGGTCACATGCCCCGGAATCCCACATCGTATAAGCATGTCCAAGGATCAATCATAATGGAAGCATACGTGGAATCACATCAGCTTCGATGCGTCCAAGTAAACTTACAACAAGACAAATGTACTCACCGAGAGACACGACAACATAGACATATAATACTTGCACTCAAAGCTATCACAAGCAAACATAGGCAAGTTCATTAAACCTTTAGACTTCCATTTTTATAAACTCATGGCACTTTCGTTTCACACATAAAAAAAATTCGGGAATTTAACCCAAAGTACTACGTGCTTACATTCCTTTCAAAAGACTCCTTTTCATATAAAACCCCAAGATACTAACACCCGTAGTATCAAGGCTTGTTTACATTTTACATAAGTCACTACACTTTTAGAAATACATTTTTCGGCTTCTAAATCAAGTGACTTCTTTCCTTAAAACTTAAGCAATTGATGCTTTTAACTCAATTTGCCATTCGTTATTTCAAGTCATTTAACATACTTAAATTACTTAGAGTAACCCACTCTTTACTTTCCATAAAGCTATTATAACCCACTTCCCATAAAGTCGTTATACTAACTTTATACTTTAGGCAAATACATTCTTTTTATAACCAAGAGACTTATACTTTCAAAATACTTCAAGTCTCTTATCTTTTAGAATCAACTTTCGTAGTTCATAGTCTTAACACTTCATAACGTAAACTCTTTAAATTAAGCAACATATGCCTTATATGTGTGAATAGGTTATACTTGTTTATACCGATCTCATTAAAGCAGCCATGATCTAGAAAATGTAATACAATTTTGTCTTATCTTAGCTTCTATGCAGATGGAGAATTCTACTTGTTTTAATATAATTTATCGTCATTACATTTTCCTTTATTAACGCTGCAATGGCTTGTTCGATACTTATTCTCATTCGTGCCGTAAATTAGCCAATTCAACTTGGCTCCAAATACCTCCTAACGACTCTTACCAACATCCCCCATAAGACTTGGTAAGAACTTAGGATAACTTAGACATAACCCTTACGTAGAGTAAATCAACATACATACTTCTTAACTTCTAAGAGTAGAAGGAATCATGAAATAATACCACATGTATATTCCATACGTAGAATCATGTCTAAAGAAGGAAGAGGTTCACATACCTCGCGACGATTATCGACAAGTAGCAAAATGCTCCAAAGTACTTCAACCTTGATAGCTATTCCATCCTTCAAGTAGAATACGCTATACTAGTACTTCCACCTATAATGGCCATAATACGTCCATTAACCTCTATCTTCAAACGTAGAATATTCTAAGTGCAAAGTCACTAAATTCTACGGAAAATCGGACAGCACTTCCTTTGTTTCTACATACTTTGCCACCTTTTTCAAGGCCGAATACAATAACCAAACACGCCACATTTAAGGCCCAACAATTCAGCTAACCAAAGGGGATTACACGCCTTAACAGGACGTGTAAAATTCTGCCCCACAAATTAATACGAAACTAGCCCACAATGCAATGCCATTTTCGGCCAAAAGGTGCAACAACTTATCAAACTTTCCAATTCCTTTCCAATCCAAGTTCTTAGGTCTAACATGTTATATAGTCATAAACAACTTCAATTTCCTTCAATATATAACATATGACAACTTAACTAGTAACCAACATGAATTAAAATCTTAAGGGCTAACATACTAGTTTTCGGATTAGGGTTCCAATATCCCTAACACTTATCAACTTCATAATAAAAACACCTCATTCTTTCTAATATCCAAAGCTACAACAATAAGTAATCTTAATTACTAAAACGACAAGAATTATACCTTTTCAAGCCCTTAATCTTCCCAAGATTCAAAGTCGCTCCTTAGCAATTCTTAGCTCCTTTACTTGTGTTCCAATCCTCTCCAAGCACTCCTTAGAAGCCTATGAAGAACTCATCTTCAAGTTCCAACTTCAAAGTTGAAGAACTCCTAAAGTTTCCGCCTTGCGACTAATACGAAAACGCCACTTTTCCGGGATCTTTCTATTGAGATAACCTTACAATACTCTTAGGGACCTTGGGTTAAAGTCTTGTGAATATTGGACAACAATTGAAAATTTTCTTCTCTTTTTTTCCACTAAAGCCGAGAGCTACCATGACAAGAACAAGGGTTCTTCAATTTTTTTCTAAGTGTAAAATGCCAAGTCTTGCTACTAGTATGTATTTATAACACTATGGAGGGTCAAGACTTAAACAATTGGGTGGCTAAGATGAGTTTCACTAGGATCAAGCCCAAGTGGCAAGTTGACTTTGGTCAATAATGTCATGCTAGCAAGACTAATCTTCTTCAATGGTCAACGACCATTTTAACCTTGCAAACTTTGTCTAACACCATGTGGGGGGTGCCACGTGTCGCCCTCCAATTCATCCATGAAAATTCCGTAACCCTCGTGGGCCCCACAAAACGTAAAATTCCTCGGGTGGGCCCCACGTGACCAAATCCGTAAAAATTAAATTTCCATAATGATAATAAGTTCCATACTCTTCAATTAATGCATTTTGAGAATCTAATTCTCACCAACGAACATTTTTCCTTTCCGATGTTCGGAAGATTTTCCGTCGGAAAAACAATTCTTCCTTTCGTACCAATTTCAAGTCTTGTGTTCCTTACTTACATTCTCTTAAACATGCCCTTGAATTACGGGGTGTAACATAAAGTGACCATGAAATGAACACACAAACTTCTCCGTAGGATGGTATTAATCAAAGAACAATCTGTAATAATTCAGTTGATGAACATCATAGAAGAAGGGGGACGTAGAGGAGCAACTATAGGAAAATGTTGAGAGCATTTTCGCCTAGTGATAGAAACATCTCTCTAACTCGTCAATAAAGTGTAGACGACATGATTTTATAAGTATAAGTAAATGGACTTTAAAGAATGTATGTTATGAAGTTTTAAGACTATGAACTTTGATTGTCTTTTAAGGATTATGAAACTTTATTTTTCAAGTTATGGGACTTGATTTCTAAAGTATAGATGACATGATTTTATAACTATAAGCGACATGATTTTAAAGGGTGTATGCTACGAGGTGTTAATACTATAAGCCTTGATTTTATAAGTGGAAATGACTAAACTTTAAAAAGTATGGCTTCTTAATTTATTTCAAAAGTTAAGAAGATGGTTTCCAAAAGAGTATGTGACTTGAGCTTTAAAAAGAAAGGAGTTTTATGATTCTTTTTAAGTATGTATGTACGTAGTATTTTTTGGTTTAGTTTTCCCTAATATTGCAAGAATAAAAGTGTCTTAAGTTCTCTAAAATGAAAGGTTGTTATAATAGCTTTATGGGAAGTTGTTATGACGACTTAAGAAGAAGTGAAAAGATGGTTTAAAAAAAATGTTATGTAAGGAAAATCACACCGAGCCTACAAATAGGCCGGATTATGTTATGAGATACACCGAGCCTACAAACAGGCCGGATTATGTTATGAGATACACCGAGCCTACACATAGGCCGGATTACGCCATATTACCCCGAGCCTACACATAGGTCGGGTTACGTCATCTTACACCGAGCTCCACAGGCGGGCCGGATTATGCTACATGATTCCACAGTACACCGAGCTCCACAGGCGGGCCGGATTATGCTTCATGATTCCACAGTACACCGAGCTCCACAGGCGGGCCGGATTATGCTACATGATTCCACAAGATGCGAGCCCCAGCGGCCGGATTATGCCACATGATTCATCAGTACACCGTGTCCCGCAAATGGGTCGGATTACGTTATCACGTATGGATAATCAAAGTAAGCTCCCAAATAATAAGTCCCTCCATAAAGGGCCGGATTATGTTATGTAAGATATGTAAGTTATGTGGAAAAACTTGATTAAATCCTTAAAGTAAGTATGTAAGAATATGATGTTAATTTTTATTGAAAGAAGGAAAAGAACGGTTAATATACGATTGATTTCAGGAGTTAAAATGGCACGGTAGGATCTGGTATTTCATTTTTATACTTGCCCCTGTCATTTTTTTTATACAGTTATGATTTTGTTATCGTACCTTATTTATGTTCCATACTCGGTACCTGTTGTATTGACCCCCTTGAAGTGCGTTCATGCGCAGTGTTAGGTACAGTTGGTGATCCTGCTCATAGGATCTGTTCGGATTTTGGGAAGAAGCTCCATTCACTCCGAGGCTTATCTTTTAGTGCGGTTTCCACGATATTGTAGATTATGTACATTCGAGGGTATGGCGAACCCTGTCCATACGATTGAAATTCTTAGAGGTCTGTAGTCATATCTTGTGGGTCGGTTTGTAAAAAAACAAAAAAAGATGTAACTGCGGTTGTTTAAGTATATGTATATGTGTCCAGGGAGGTAGCTTTATCGGCTAACCTGTTGTTTAAATTCTTGTTGTTTTATTTTATAAGTTTCATGTATGTTCCGCTGATTATCTCTGATGTATACCTGTAAGGGTGCCCAGGTAGGGCACCAGTCGCGGGCCCGGGGTCGGGTCTTGACAATGGAACCTACCACAACGAACACACCGAGGCAAAGGTGGCTTCATCTGACTATGACCCCTGTTCCTCGAGAACTGAATCCCGACATTTGAATGATCCTGAATACCCCGATGGTCAAACCTCTGCTTTGTGCGTGGATGAGCACTATTGTCACGCCCGAACCGGGCGTGATCGTGCCCTACACAGGCACCTTCTACCTTAACAATACAAGTAAGTGCGGAATCAAATAACACCTCTTTTTTTAAAACAAGCGTGCGTGCAGGGCAAAGCCGACAAGGCTGCCATATATACATAAACAAAAGACACTACACCGTACATGAGTCCAATCCCACATATGAATACAGACCTCTAGGAGTTAAACTGAACTATGACGGGACAAGGCCCCGCCGTACCCAAAACTATACAAAGCCTGTACTGAAGGACATATACCAAAGATAAACTCCGGAATAGAAGGAGCTTATCCAAAACCCTGAGCAGGATCCTACACCTGCCGATCACCGAACTGCGTACCTAAACTTGCGGCATGAACGCAGCCCCGGAAGGTCGATGCGAAGAATGTACCAAGTATGTGAGCGATGAAATGCGTAATAAAATCATAGCAGTCTAAATAACACAGAAGACATGTATGATATCCAACCTACAGTACATAACACATAAGCAGTCATATCAAGTCATGGATGCAGGCCCTCAAAGTCATTACTCAATATAACCATGGGTCTCACGCCCATAATATCAATCATGCCCGTGGAATCCTTCCTCACTGTCGGCAGTCCATGATGTAATAACACCAATAAGGATACATGAACACCAAGTCCCACCTGTGTCCTCAATACCTCGTGGTCCCATGTACCTAATCCGCTCGTAAGCATGACCATAGGGTAACACAAACAAATCGGGGGACATATATGATAATCAAAATACAACACATTGTGCCTTACTAACAATGAGTAAGCGATAGTATCCTTACAATATAAACTAGGAAGCTCATGATCAAGCAGACCATCCGCGCGGTATCATTTAGCAATCCTATTCACGGGACTATTTCACCGCGTAGGTCGCGTGGACGCGTGAGGTATTCTCGCGTATAGGTGGACCCGCCGCGTGGGACTATTTCACCCGCATAAGCCCTTTCGGACCGCATGAGGTATTCCTCGCATAGGACTATTTCACCGCATAAGCCCTTACGGACTCGCGTGGTATTCCTCGCATAAGTGGACCGCCGCGTGGGACTATTTCACCAGCATAAGCCCTAATGACTCGCATTAGGTA
This sequence comes from Przewalskia tangutica, assembly GCA_029844215.1. Lineage (NCBI taxonomy): Eukaryota > Viridiplantae > Streptophyta > Magnoliopsida > Solanales > Solanaceae > Przewalskia > Przewalskia tangutica. The sequence goes on from CM056740.1 coordinate 18,868,081, forward strand.
TTCCTCTAATCGTGGGTAGCAAATCCACGGAATTATGCAAATGCCACAAACCCGGGGAATGACCCCGAAATGACTGATATACCAATAGCACACAACCGGCTATTTCCAGCACACATAGGCAATTCTCAATTAACAAGCCCAAGTACTTATCACGGCATACTTAGACAAATTCTCAATTTATCAAGCCAAAGTACTAATCAAGGCATACATAGAATAATTCTCTTTTAACAAGCCAAAGTACTTATCAAGGCACACTTAGACAAATCCTCAATTTATCATGTCACGACCCGTTCCGGGGCCCGTGACTGGTGCCTTACCCGGGCACCCAAGTAGTCATACATCAGAGAAAAACCAGCGGAATATAAAACAACCAAGATATGAAACAGTATAAATAAGACACAGTTTCTGGAAAAAAGTTGCCTTTCGGCATAATGTATATAAATAACCCAAAATGAACAGTTACATCCCAACCTTACAACAGTCTACAGACCTAAGAGTTTAAAACAACAATGGCGGGGACAGGGCCCGCCATACCCTGAATACAAATATCTACAACGAGGACCATACCAAAATGCTAAGCTTCCGAGAAACGGAGCTTTCCCAGCCAGCGGTGATCCTAAGAACGAGGATCAACGGTAGGAGTACGCTTTACTGCGGCATGAACGCCCCGCGAGGTCGATCAACAGTACCAAGTATGTGGCGAAAATCATATCAGAATGAAATCATAGTAGTCTATATAAGGCGGAGACATATATGATAAGCCAAAACTACGATTCACAATAAATAGCGATCATGTCAAGTCGAGGACTCATGCCTCAAAGTCATCACAATAGAACCGCGGGGTAAATGCGAAGGCATAGCCGACTACTAAAACCACAGTACCAACAAAGTCATAAATCAGATCATGAGATCTGTCTGCATCGTCACATGATCAAAGCCGCCACTCGCGCGATATCTAATGTGCGCATCTAGTCCTCGGAACTTCCGCGACTCGCATAGGCCAAACAGATAGGCCCGCATGAGGTATAACCCCGCATCGAGGGTAGCTACTCCCCGGCGGCGTCTAGACTCGTCGTCCGCATGGCTACAAGAACCGCGTGACCACAAGGGCGCGTACTAACTTGGAACTCCCGCGATTCCGCATAGGCCATCTGAGACTGCATAAGGTATTCTCGAATCATAGGTCCATCGACCCGCCTGAGTCTACCCCGCATCGGAGGGCAGCTTAACCCCCGGAGTTATGAATGATATAATATCAACATAACCGCTTATTGCTAAACAACATAAGCACAACAAGGAAAAACCCCTTTACACAAATATCACAAGATACTAACTCACGTAGCATCCTAACATGTTTACTTATCAAGTCAACAAGAAAATATTACAAGACTATCACAAATCAATACAATCAAGTTATTCACACAAGGTACTTTCTACATTATGTTAACAAGTTCGGGTTGTTAGCCCCAAAGTACTTCATGTATTACTCTTTTAAAAGATCCGTTTCTTTTTCAAAAGTCACACAATACCCGTAGTATAAAAATAGAGTAATTATCTTTTGAAGTACATTAAAACACTTCTCCTTGAAAAAAATCAAGTAACAACATTCTCTTCCTAACGTTCAAGTTTGCCTAATTTCAATTACTCAAGTTTCTCATTTTCGAAAGGGTTTGTAGTTCATAGTTTTAATCCTTTAAAACAATTTGGGAAACATATACCTTATGTGTGAGTAGTTTATTATTGTTCATAACAATCTTATTACAGCAGCCATGATCTAGGAAATGTAATATCATTTTGTCTCATCTTAAATCCTATGCAGATGGAAGTTTCTACTGGTTTAAATACATTATTAGTCAAACATTTTCCCTTTTATTAGCGCTGCTGTGGTTTGTTCAACATTCATTCTGATTTCCGAAATCAGTAAAACATTATTCCTTTTTATCACTCTTAAGCCGTTATACCTAACTTCCCATAAAGCTAGTATGACTCTTAAGCTTTTTAAAACCAAGTGTTACTCTTCTTTCAAAAAAAGGGTTTCTTAATTCTTTTGAACCACTTCAGATTCTTATTATTCAAGCTTAAGTCCGAAGACATTGCCGTAATTATTATTCAGGCTTAAGTCCGAAGACATTGCCGTAATTATTATTCAGGCTTAAGTCCGAAGACATTGCCGTAATTATTATTCAGTTAACACACGTACGTCTACCGTACTATATACATATTCTTTAAAATATCATGCTCAAGAGGATAGGAAGAATCACATACCTTCTCGGCGGAAACCACTTGCCAAGTTGAATATGTCGCATGAGTATCGACCTATATCGACCAAATATGTCTATCAACGTCTAGATCAGATCGTATAAAGCTCTAAACAGAGGGTTCGCTATTCTATGGACATTTGGGCAGCACTTCCCTACCCGGTGAGCTACTCAAGTCTACTGTGAAAACAGTCCTATGTAAGTACAGTTCTATATTTCTTCTTTTAAGCCCTTCTACTGTGATAACAGTTCAATTCTATTCTGCAATACCCTTCTAAGTATTTAATACTTATTCCTATACTTCTACAGTATATACACTCTAATTACAAAAGGAAGATAAGGTTAATTACCTCGGTAAGCCCAATAATATCCTAGATAAAAGTCGCGCCTGAGCAAGATTTCGCTCCTAAGTTGTGCGCTCAGGCTCGAAAACCTTAGAATTTCTTCACTACTTCTACTATGGACTAAGGGATTTGGGCTCGGGTAATTTGGGCATTATAACACTACTAGAAGTCAACTTTTCTAGAAAGGGAGGGGGGGTCTGTTTCGGCGAGGGTAGGGGAGGGTTGCCTCGGCCAAGGGCCACTTAGGCTAGAGGGGGAGAGGGTGTTTGGACGAAAACTTAACAAGAGAAGGGAGGGAATTTCAAGACTTGGAAAGCTTGTTTGTGGATGAAGAACTATTCATCTTAAGGGGGTATTTATAGGTCAAGACATGGCCAACCAAGGGCCAAGATGGTGCCAAGTGCAAGGCAAGTGTAGGGTGAGGATTTAGGTAAGTGTCCTTGGCCAACTTGCACACAAAATATCCTACCAACTACTTGACAAAAATTGTCATCCAATTGGCCTCAATGCCGTGTAACATCCATCAATGAGAGGGTGACAAGTGTCGCCCTCTCGTTGGTCCAAAATGTTTCGTCTCTCGGAAAAATTCGCAAAAATTAGAAATGACATAGCCGGAATTTATCCTACGCGAGTTGTGTAAAACGTTTCGTCAAAAAACGACTCTAAACGGGTGTTGTGTACAAAGTGGAATTCGTCCAAGCCAACTAGGGGGGGGGTGACACGTGTCGCCCTCCTACTCGTCCAAAATATTTCATCTTCCGAAAATATCCACAATGGCCAAAATCTCGAAAACAAAGTGGGCCCCACAAAACCGTAAATTTCTCCCGTGGGCCCCACGTGACCATTTCCGAAAATAAAATTCCATAATTCTCTAAAATTCCAAGAAGTCCGAATACCAAATCTGGGAATCCAATTCCCATTAACGAATGTTTTTCCTTCACAAAAACCGGAAACTTTTCCGTGGAAAATCACCTCTTTCTTTCATTCCAATTCCAATGTCGTATTCTCGTACGTACGTCCTCGCATACATACCCTGAAACTACGGGGTATAACATATCAAGCCAAAGTACTAATCAAGGCATACATAGAATAATTCTCTTTTAACAAGCCAAAGTACTTATCAAGGCACACTTAGAATAATTCTCTTTTAACAAGCCAAAGTACTTATCAAGGCACACTTAGACAAATCCTCAATTTATCAAGCCAAAGTACTAATCAAGTTATACATAGAATAATTCTCTTTTAACAAGCCAAAGTACTTATCAAGGCACACTTAGAATAATTCTCTTTTAACAAGCCAAAGTACTACGTACGTACATTCCTTTATAAAAGACTCCTTTCTATGTAAAGCCCCAAGATACTAACACCCGTAGTATAAAGGCGTGTCTATTTTTCAAAGTAAGTTACTACACTTTTAGAAAACTCATTTCAAAGCTTGAAATCAAGTAACTCCAAATTTTCACAATCTAGGCAACTTATGCCGATTTAATCAAAATAGACAACTTTCTAAACCTTCCATAAAGCCGTTATAACCAACTTCCCATAAAGCCGTTATAACCCTTTATGGTTTTAGACGTATCCATTCCTTCAATAACCAAGAGACTTATACTATTAAAACCAAGTATCACATACTTACAAATCAAGTTCTTAACTTTCAAAATACTTCAAGTCTCTTAATAGTTAGAAAACAAGTTTTCTTCTACTTTTTAAACCTCAAGTAACTTCACCCTTAACGCAAGTTACTTCTCTTACATCATGTCATTTCTCCTCTTTTAAATCAAATAAGTAAATCACTCCTTTGACTCCCCTAAAGTCATTATAATGACCTTTAGGTTTTAGAACTAAGGCACTAGCCAAAAGATTTGGAAACCACTTCCTTTTCAAGTCTCTATGTACTTTAAGAAAAATACCTTCACTTTTAAGAATCCAAACTTCCCTAAGGAAATGGATTATACTACTTACAATTTAAACATCAAAGTACACTCAAGGAAGTACATAGAACAAATTCTATTTTAGGCAATCCAAATACAAGCAAGGAATGGATCATTCAAGGAGTAGAACTTACTTTCTTTATTCTAAGGAATCATGCTAGAAGAGGAGATAGTTCACATACCTTTTCGGCTAATATCCACAAGCTAAGCCGAATACGCCGTACGTAGAAGTGTCAACCTATAATGGTCACAACAAGACTATCAACTTCTAGTCTCTACGTAGAATAAGACTAAGTATACGGTCTCTAATTCTACGGAAAATCGGGCAGCACCTCCTTTGTTTCTACTCACTTTGCCACCTTTTTCAAGGCCGAATACAATAACCAATAAGCCACATTTAAGGCTCCAAACAACAACCAAACAAAGGGGATTACACGCCTTACAATACGTGTAAAATTCCGCCCCATAATTCATACCAAATAGTATAATACTTCACTAGCCATTCTCGGCCAACATATAACCAATAACACTACGTCTTTTCCAATCCTTTTCCAATTTCAAGTTCTTAGGTCTAACATATTATATAGTTATAAACCACTTCAACAACTACAATTTCCTTCCTACACAACATGCGACGACTTAAACGAATAATCAACTTGAATTATAGTCTTAAGGCTAACATGCTAGTTTTCAGATTTAGGGTTCCAATAGCCAATACACTAATCCAACTACATAATATACATCTCATGCTTGCTAATAACCATAGCTACAACAATAAGTAACCTTAATTGCTAAAACGACGAAATTTATACCTTTCCAAGCCCTTAAAATTTCCAAGAATCAAAGTCGCGCCTTAGCAATTCTTAGCTCCTTTCCTTAAGTTCCAATCCGCTCCAAGCACTCCTTAGAGGCCTATGAAGAACCCATCTTCAAGTTCCAACTTCAAAGTTGAAGAACTCCCAAAGTTTCCGCCTTGCGACTAACGTGAAAATGCGTTTTTTCTGAAATCTTTCTATTGAGATATCCTTACAATACCCTAAGGGACATTGGGTTAAAGTCTTGTGGCTAATGGATCAAAATTGCAAAATTTTCTTGTGGGATTTGAGACAAAGCCGAGAGCTTATGTATGTGCACAAAGTGTTGTGAAATTTTTCTAAGTCTTCAAGACCTTGTCTTGCTACTAGTAGTATACTTATAACACAATGGATGGCTAAGACTTAAACAAATGTGAGGTTAGGATGAGTTTCACTTGGATCACGCCTAGGTGGACAAGTTGACTTGTCAACAATATCAAGCTTTGGAAGACTTATCTTCTACCATGGTCAATGACCATTTTACCCTTGCATAAATTTCGACCAAGCCATGTGGGGGTGCCACGTGTCTCCCTCTCATTCGTCCATAAAATTCCGTAACCCTCGTGGGCCCCACAAAATGTAAAATTCCTCGGGTGGGCCCACGTGACCAAATCCGTAAAAATAAATTTCCATATTATTTATAAGTTCCATACTCTTCAAATAATGCATTTTGAGAATCCAATTCTCAATAACGAACATTTTTCCTTTCCGACCTTCGGAAGATTTTCCGTCGGAAAAACAATTCTTCCTTTCGTACTAATTTCCAAGTCTTGTTTCCTTACGTACATTCTCTTATACATGTCCTGGACTTACGGGGTGTAACAACTATGTGCTGGCTGAGATGCATACCTTACCTGCTGATGAGGCTACCCGCCTCGAAATTCACCCGAAAAGCCCGCCGTTTTGGCCCTCTTAGGCTAGTCTCCATCACGACCTTTGTCTAGCCGTCGACCTCTATGTCGCTCCTCGACTCCCTGTGCATACGCCTGGATGCGAGAAATATCCATGCCCGGCTGAAGCGCTACTGCCATGCACCCATCAATCAGATAATGATTTAGTCCTATTATGTAGCGGTGCACTCTATCTCCCATATCCGCTACAATAGTGGGCGCGTACCGAGCCAATGAGTCGAAGTCTAGGCTATACTCTCTAATAGTCCTTCCACCCTGCCTCAAGTTCAAGAAACTGTCAACCCTGGCTCTCCTCATCTCAGGAGGCAAGAAGTGATCAAGAAAGGCCTCCGTGAACTCATCCCATATAGTTAGAGGAGCACCCTCTCCCCTAGAAATCCCCCATGACTCAAACCAGTTAACTGCTACATCGCGCAACCGGTAAGTAGCTAATACGACCGACTCGGTCTCCGAAGCCTTAATCACCCTCATCGTCTGCTGAATCTGGCGAATGAACTCCTGAGGATCATCCTCAGACCTCGACCCATAAAACTCTGGAGGATTGCAACCCAGAAAGTCCCGAACCCTCAAACTGTCTGCTCTGGGGTTAGCTACCGGCTCCTGTCTATAAGTCTGTCCTGCTACTATCCTGGCCAGTAGCTGGACTGTATCTCTGTAGTCCCTATCCTCTGCCCCTGGCTGAGGAACTGGAGGCTCAGGTGTCGGAGCCTCTGGAGCTGCAGCTGCTCTAAGCTCCTCTGGTGACGGCGGCGTAACAGAACTAGCCGAAAGATGCGCCACATCTGGCATAGACTGGGCATGTGCCCTCGTAACTCTCTGCGTCCTACTAGCAGCTCCTGCTACTAACTTGCCCTTCTAGGCCGCTGTCGCCTTCCGTGGAAGCATAACTGATGCACAAGAATACGTCAGAGAGGGATCAACCTAATAACACAGCTCTACTGCACGATATCAGAGTGAGAAGAATGGAAATCTCCTAAATATCATGTAGTCTCCTGTGTATAAGTATGGTGCACACATACCCATACCCAAGACTCTACTAAACAGGGTCTGTAGACATTTCCGAGGACTAACTGCTCTGATACCACTCTATCATGACCCGAACCTCGGGCCCGGGACTTGTCACGACCCGATCCCGGGCCCGTGACTGGTGCCTTACCCCGGGCACCCTAGTGATACAACATCAGAGAAAAACCAGCGGAAATAAAAACTCATGAAAGAAAACAGTGAAATAAGAAAAGCAAGCTAACTGACGGTTACCTTTTTGTACATAAATGAAAACTTGAGCGATTACATCCTTACAAACTCGCCACCACGATGCTACAGACCTCTAGAATTTTAAAACCATAATGACGGACGGGGCCGCCATGCCTGAATGTACAAAAGTCTACTACTTGAGGAACTGTACCACAGACAAGCTTAGGAGATATGGAGCTTTCGAGAATCGAACAATGATCCTAAGAGTGCGGATCGCAAGCTATGTACCTCAACTGCGGCATGAACGGCCAAGGAGGTTAGTACCAGCAAGTATGTGGCGAAAAATAATGTAAATGAAATCATAATAGTCTATATAAAGCAGGAGACATGTATGATAACCAAACTACAGTACACAACATATAAGCAGTCATGTCAAGTCAGGGACTCATGCCCGTGAAATCATCACTCAAATACAACCCGAATTTAACGCACCATGGCGCGTGCCGGCATCTCACCTCGGTATAAGCATGGCCCTGGAACCGTCCTAGTGGGCCCATACCCGTGGACCATCCAACGTGTCGGTATGCCCAAAGGAGATGACAAGATAACAATCCCTGTGGAAACATACCCGTGGGCTACCCAACGTGTCAGTATGTCCAGACAAATAACAAGATAATACCCACTGTGGACGCATACCCGTGGGTTACCCAACGTGTCAGTATGTCCAAACAAATAACAAGATAATACCCCTATTGGAAGCATACCCGTGGGCTACCCAACGTGTCAGTATGTCCAAGAGGGTCGATATAGTGGAAGCATACCCATGGGCTACCCAACGTGTCAGTATGTCCATCAATCAACCAGATAGCCGGCCCTCCATCGAGAGGCTCGGTAGCACACAATCCAACACTTGCACAACAAAGGCTATCACAACAAGCATAGGCAAGTTACACACGACTCAAGGTACTTTAAACACTTCTTAGCACACGTCAAGTATACCATTAAACCCCAAGTATCTAACCCCTTTAAGATCAAGGTACTCCTACCTTTTATAACCAAGCCACTTATGTTTTTTTTCATCACAAATAGTTCAATATTTGAAAACAAGTTACTTCTCTTTTCCCAAAAATCAAGTTACCATTCTAAATCCAATAATGAATCCATTTCTTTATTTTCCATAAAGTCGTTATAACTAACTTCCCATAAAGCTATTATAACACTTTATGATTTAAAACACGTCAAGACAAACTCATTCCTTTCTTTTAAACCAAAATACTTCCAATTCTTAAGTCTCTTTTCTTTTAGAAATCGAGTTCCTTACTTTGGTATTTTAAGGAAATCAAAACTTGATTACAATAATTCTTTTAAAAACCAAGTACTCATTTCTCACGAAAGAGGTTTCACACTTTTCAACACCATTTAGGTCAATTATAAGTCAAGTCTCTTATCTTTTGAAATCAACAACCCATTCTTTTACCTACATAAAATGGTTATAACCAACTTCCCATAAAGCCGTTATAACACTTTATGTTTTAACCAACCAATTACAACTATAAGCCCTTATGAGACCAAGAGGGCTTATTCTTTAACCACCGAGTACTTATTACCAACGAATAAGATTTTCCTACTTTTTCAAGCAATCAAGACCTTTACACTTCATATCAAGTCAAGGCACAACAAGGGAAATCAAATTTCCTTTAACACACGCGTCATCTGCACTATATATTTCCAAATAATCATCTTTGAATAGGATAGGAAGAATCACATACCTCGCGACGATTGTCGACAATTAGCAAAATGCTCCACGCGATCTATACCGCCCGGTAGGATACGCTACTCGTAGCACTTCAATCCTAATATGGTCATAAAACGTCTATCAAACTCTAGCTTCGAACGTAGAATAAACTAAGTGCAAAGTCCCTAAATTCTACGGAAAATTGGACAGAACTTCCTTTGTTTCTACTAACTTTGCCACCTTTTTCAAGGCCGAATTCAATAACCAATGCCACATTTAAGGCTCAATTAATCCAGCAAAAACAAGGGGATTACACGCCTAACAATACGTGTAAAATTCCTCCCCACAACAATACAAAAATAACCCAATACTTTCCATGCCATTCTTGGCCAACAATATAACCAATCCTAAATCTTTTCCAACTATCTTCTCAATCCAAGTTATTAGGTCTAACATGATATCTAGCCCTAGACATCTTCAACAACTACAATTTCGCCCTTTACAACATGTGACGACCAAATTAGAAATCCAATTGAAGTTACAATCTTAAGGTTAACATGCCCATTTCAGTTTCAACAAGACAACAAGATCCAAATCTATACAACTTAAATATAACAGCCTCAGGCTCATTTCTAAAATACTATAACAAGTATTAACTCATATCCAAGAGAAGAGGAAACTTTTACCTTTGGAGAAGCCCACAAAAGCCCCTTTTTTCCACTTCTTATCCGTCAAACTCGTCCACCAGCGCTTCCCACAAGTTTACCCACACTTTTCCTTCTTGCCGCCGCTCCAACAATTTCCTAAGGCTAGGTTTTCTTCAAAAATCTAGAGAGAAGGGAGAGGATTTCCTTGGGAGGGTTTTTGAGATGAAATGGCCAAGTCTTCCAAGACTTGGCCCTAAAATAGGACCCTATTCGGTCAAAGGATGGGAGGGACACTTGTCACCCTCCCATAGGCTTTTAACATAATATTCCACGATTTTACTTTATTCTGTGAAAAATCCGCCTTGGCGCGGCCCGCCGCCGCGCCATGGCGCTCCACTCCAGAAATTCCCTGCATTCGGCTCGCGGCCTGCATTCGGCGCCGCGTACCCTGAACCGAAACCATCTGCTTTGCACATTGCGCGCAAGCTTGAAACTTCTATAACTTTTGACTCCGATGTCCAATCGACGAACGGTTTGTTGCGTTGGGATCTAGATTTAACGGACTACACACTAGGCTTTTTAAACACCTTACAATCCTTAACAACTGGGGTACAACACTCCAAGGTAGACTCAAAATCCGTCCAACACATGTTTGTCAACTTATCTTCCCACTTTCAAATCTTATAGTCCGGGGTAGGTTCTTATCTTAACTTCTTGAATTTACGGGGTGTAACATTCTCCCCCCCTTAGAAACATTCGTCCCGAATGTTCCTTCTAAGTCTCCAAAACGCAGACGCCGGTATAGTCTTCACCACTGCACTTACAATGGAATCAGTTATGCCACTCATGGCCATAACATACAAATTACGCAAAACTCTAAATTCCAGCCAATGAGGGATCATCCCTAACACCACAAAAGCTCCCACCACTCATGGACTTATCACCCAAATATACTCCCCGTATACTATGTACTCCGACAAGGATAACTGTAAAATCTTTTACTCTAGCCGGCCCTACCTCTAAGGTCTCGATTGTTATAAATTCTAAAGTTCAAAGTTTCTCATCCCCAGACTTACCCTTTTTCACTAGCCAAGCTTCTAAATCACATTTTTAACACAAAGTTATCCGAACATAACACTTAACACATCATCATACATCAATGCATACTAGTCTCTAGAGGGTTAAGAATATACCTGTAACTATTACTTCACTTCCCCTTTTTGTCGTTCTACTCATGTTCCTTCCCTGCACGGCGCACAAAAGGAGGAGATGAATCAGCCACTGATCCCGAAGGCTGAGTCTCTACATCCGCGCTACCTCTGGTTGGACAATTTCTCGCAAAATGGCCCTGCTGGCCGCATGCAAAACAAACTCCCATTCCAGCACGACACTCCCCATCATGGAGCCTACCACAACGGCCACAACGAGGTAGGGGTGGTCCCATCTGACTAACGTCCCTGCTCCCCCAAAAACCTGAAACCTTGGAGCCCTGACCTGCTCCGGAATCTCCCGAACGTCCTGAAGACTGTGGCGGAGCACTCCGTACTGGCGGAGGCGCATAACTAGTTTGTTGTTGAGGCTGCCTGCCTCGAAGGTCTGAGAGGACCTGCGCCACGCCCTCTTCTGCTGATCTTGGTTAATCCGTCGACCTCTACGCTCCTCACACCCAAGTGCATAAGCCTGCATGCGGGCAATTGTTATACCCCGTATTTCCAGAGTATGTACGTGAGGGCGTACGTATAATAATTTAAGCCTAAAGGTGGGCTAGTTTCGAAATTTGTACACAACACCCGATTGGAGTCGTTTTTAGACGAAACGTTTCCACAGCTTTCGTAGGGAAAATTCCGGCTATGTCATTTCTAATTTTTACGGATTTTTCCGAGAGACGAAACATTTTGGACCAACGGGAGGGTGACAAGTGTCACCCTCACATTGGAAGGGGTGGGCGGTAATGCTTGGCCGATTGGGTCTTGTGTAGTAGGTAGGATATTTTGTGCAAGTTGTGTGGTAGATGGATAAGGTACACATGGTGGAATCCTAGCCCTACACTTGCCTAACACTTGGGTGAATCTTGGCCATTGGTTGGCCATTTCTTGACCTATAAATACCCCCCCCTTTGGAAGACTTCTTCATCCAAAAATCTTTCTAAGTCTTGAAAGCTCTCTTCCTCCCCCCTTGAGTGTAGTATCTCGTCCAAAAAGTCCCCCTTGTGAAGCTTGGCAGAGGGTACCACTAGCCTTGTTGTCTCGTATAAATACTCCCTTGTTGTGGTATAGAAATACTCTCCTAGTCTTGTTATAATGCCCAAATACCTTGGCCCAAATACCTTGTAGGATTCCCAAGGTTACATTCGTAAAAGCCGTAAAAATACTATTATACTTCCTTTAGGCACTAAATGAAACCCTAAGGAAAACCTTCATAGTTGGTTGAAGTGTTAAGTAGAAGTTGCGTAGAACTTCTAAGGGTTGTTTGGAGCGGATTGGAGCACTCGGAGTAGGAGGTAAACGTTGCTCAGGAGCGACATTAAACTTGGATAATTTTTGGGCTTACGAGGTAAATACTCACGTCCTTCTATGGTAATTGGAAATTACATGTTGTTGGAATATATAGTTAAAGTATACTATATATAGAACTGAACATAGTCTTGTGGCAATGTCTTTGGACTTAAGCCTGAATTTATAAGTAGAAGATTAAACTGTACTTACATAGGACCGTATTTACAGTAGACTGATAACCTATATTGGTTGATGTTCTGCAAGTAGCATGGGCTACTTAGAAGGTGGACAAGGCTAAGCGGGTTATAAGCGTGGGCGTTTTGCTTATAGTCGATAATCGTGCAAGGTATGTGATTCTTCCTATACTCTTGAGCATGATATTTTAAAGGAAGATATGTATAGTGCGGCAATGTCTTTTGACTTAAGCTGAATAATATATAGTACGGTAGACGTCGTGTGCTAATTGAACGTGGTTGTGCGACAATGTCTTTGACTTAAGCTGAATAATAAGAACCTTGAATGTATTTCAAATGCTAAGAAACCATTTTTAAAGAAGAGTAACACTTGGTTTTAAAGGTTTTAAAAAGAGTTATACTAGCTTTATGGGAGTTAGGTATAACGTCTTAAGAGAGGTAAAGAAAATGGTTTCTTGTTTTTAAGAAGTTAAGAGACTTGATCTTATAAGATAAGAGACTTAACTTAATTGTCTTAATATGGATGTTTGTGTGGAACCTCATTCGTGAGTAATGAGTACTTGGTTTTAAAAGGAATTACGTTTCTTGATTTGGAAATCGAGTGTGTATCGACAGACCACCGCGCTAATAAAGGAAAATGTATTGAATAATGATGTATTATATTAAAACCGTAGAAACCTCCATCTGCATAGAAACTAAGATGAGACAAAATGATATTACATTTTCTAGATCATGGTCATTGTAATAAGATTGTTATAAACAAGAATAACCTACTCACATATAAGGCATATGTTTCTCGGGTTGTTTAAAAAGAAGTATATTCTTAAGTGAATAAGACTATGAGTTATGAAACCTTTCTAAAATAAGTGACTTGAGCATTTGAAATTAGGCAAACTTGGGCGTTTGGAAAATAATGTTGTTACTTGATTTTACAAAAGGGAAGTGGTTTGTTTACTTAAAGATAGTCACTATTTTTATACTACGGGTATTGTGTGACTTATGTGAAAAAGCGGATCTTTTAAAGGATTTAACGTGCGTAGTACTTTAGGTTAAAACCTGACTTTGGCATAAAATGAAGGTACTTTGAGTGATGTATAACTTGCCTATGCTTGTTGTGGTGAAACTTGCCTAGGCTTGTTGTTGTGAAACCCGCTATGCTTGTGATGATAGCCTTTGTTGTGCAAGTGTTGTATTTACGTATTCCGCGTCTCGATAAAGTAGGTTGACTTGTTGAGAACTTACTTGGAGCGTCTTTGGCGATGTGGAGAATTCCACGGGTATGTTTCCATTTTGATTGCTGTCTCGTTGTTGATGTTACATGGACATGTCTGCCGATCTGGAATTCGGGGCGTGTGGCCATGCGCGGGGTTGATTACGATATATTGTTATTGTGGCTACATGGACATGTCTACACCGTCTGGTCGGGGCATGTGGCCGTGCGGCGGGTTGATTACCCGATATATTGTTGTTGATGTTACATGGACATGCCTCCGGCGTCAGGTCGGGGCATGTGGCGTGCGGCATTGCATCGTGGGCATGTCTACACCGTCTGGTCAGGGGCATGTGGCCATGATGCGAACAAGATTGATGTTGTGGGCGTGAGACCCATAGTTGTATTTGAGTGATGACTTTGAGGGCGTGAGTCCCTGACTTGACTGCTTTTACGTTGTGTACTGTAGTTTGGTTATCATGCATGTCTCCTGCTTTTATAGACTGCTATGATTTCATTTATAGTACTTTACAGTTTCACATACTTGGTACCTGTTGTACTGACCTCCTTCGGGGGGCTGCGTTCATGCCGCAGGTAGAAGTACATCGGCTGTCGATCCCCGCGTTTAGGATCTCATTCAGCGTCTTGGGAAGCTCCGTTCCGTCGGAGGCTTATCTTTGGTATGTTACCCTGAGTCTATAGGTTCTTGTACATTCAGGGGTATGGCGGGGCCCTGTCCCGTCATAGTTGTTGTAAAATCTTAAGTGCATGCTTTGTTGTGGCGGGGTTGTAAGGATTATGCTTGTTCAAATGTATATATTTATATGTTGAAAGGCAACCGCTTTGGTTGGCCTATTTCTATTTCATCTTGATCCATGTCTATTTACATGTTTAAGTTTGTATTTCGCTGGTTTTCTCGATGTTGTATCACTAGGGTGCGGGTAAGGCACGATCACGGGCAGGTTGGGTCTTGACAAAGTGGTATCAGGCGATTAATCCTCGGAAAGCGTCTGCATCGTGTCTAGTAGAGTCTTGATTATCGGTGTGTTGTGCACCACATCTATCCTCAGGATGCTATAGTACATTTAGGCTTGGTTTCATTTCTTCTGCTTGTGAGATCGTTCCTTAGAGCCGTGTGATTAGTTGGACCCTCGACGTATTCCTTTCCTTTACGATTATGCCTCGCGTAAAACCCACGCCCAGACGGGAAAAGCGTGAGGAGGCGCTAGTGGGATCTGAGAATACGAGCGCGAGCCGGTCGATGCACGAGGCAGTGCTTGACGGCCCGGGTTTTCGCGCCCGGCGCAGCGAGTTTAGAACGCAGCGATGGCTGCTGAGACTCTGATACTGAGCCTCCGGTCCACGATGCAGGCGAGAAGAGATGGGTTACAAGGAGATGGCGATTCTTGGCGAGTCGTGGCGGATATGAGGATAAATTGCCGGCCGGCGATTCGATGGCGCCCGATGGTTCACCCTAGATCGGATAGTTTGAGGCTACAGGACTTTACGAGATGTAGCCCTCGAGTTCTGGTCGAGGCACGAGGATGATCGCGAGTTCATCCGGCGATTCTGACGGATCGTGAGTGATCAAGGCTTGGAGGCGAGTCGGTGGTCCTAGGTTCGCATCGGTGCGTGATACCGCATGATCGGTTTGATTCGTTGGAGCTGTCGGGAGAGAATGCACTTCCGGCCGTTTGGGGCGAGTTTTGAGGCCTTCTGGCACATTTCTTGCCTCCACGGATGAGAGGGCTCGGGTAAACAGTTTTTGATGTTGAGGCGAGCAGGCGTCTGATTCGAGTACAATGTGGAGTTCGACTCATTGGCGGTATGTTCCGCATTAGTAGCTAGTATGGAGGATCGAGTGCACCGATATGTTACGAGGCTCGATGATTACCTAGCGAGAGTTGTTGGTGTAGCTCTTGGTAGGGCATGGACATTGCCCGCATGCGAGCTTATGCACTTGGAGGTGAGGCGGAGAAATCGGCGGAATGACGAATCGCAGAAGAGGGCGAGCAACGAGGTCCTTTGGTGACTTTCGAGGCGGACCGCCTCGGCCAGAACTAGTTTTGTACCTCCGCCCGGTCAGTGGTCCTCCACAACCTTCGGGGCGGTCGAGCTCCGTAGGTTCAGTGTCGGGGAGTAGGGGTGTTGGCGGTGCGATCACCCCTACCTCGGTGTGGTCGATGTGGTAGACCGCATTTGAGAATGTCGTGGTGCGAGGAGCTTGTTATTTTGCGGCCGGCGAGGCCATTTGCGAGGCTGTCCGACCAAGGGTAGCACGGATGTTCGACTCGACCTTCAGGATCGATGGTGGTTCATCGCCCTACTGACTATGCGCCTGCAGTGTGCCTATGATTAGAGAGGCGGTAGATTCGGTATATCCCTAACCTCTAGAGTTTTGTATGTATTGATGTTGCTGATGTGTTTAGTGTTATGTTTGGATAGCTTTGTGCTAAAATGTGATTTAGAAACACAGTTAGTGAAAAGGGTAAGTCCTGGTAGTGTGAAATGGAAGTGGTAGCTTTCATGACTGTATAGGTAAGATTGTTCGGATCGGGAACAAGAGCTTGATGCGTTAGTAGGTCGGGTTGGGGCCATGTTGCGGGCCAACCCGCGACTGTTCGTGGTAGGGTCAGCTCTGGGTGGTCACTTGGTGGTAGGGTCACGAGGGTGCTAGGCCCAGTTTTGGTAACCATCGTATGAGTTCGTGGATATGTTCGACCGAGCGGTCGTGAAGGCGGGAATGGCCTTAAGGAAGATTGAGGCTAGTAGATGACCAAGTTTGGAGGTGGTGACTCCAAAGTTTTGAAGCCCAGGCGATGACCGAGTATGGTGCGTATACTAGAAGAGTTCAAGTGTTCGGAGGCACGACGAGTAAGGAAGAAGAACGTGTGTTATATTTGTGGCCATGTGTGGCAGTGGAAACTTGTTAGAAGAACTTCATCTTTATCCGCCTTGAGAAGGAACATTCGGGACGAATGTTTCTAAGAAGGGGAGAATGTTATACCCCGTATTTCCAGTATATGCGTGAGGCGTCGTATAATAATTTAAGCCTAAAGGTGGGCTAGTTTGAAATTTGTACACAACACCCGATTGGAGTCGTTTTTCGAAACGTTTCCACGACTTTCGTAGGAAAATTCCGGCTATGTCATTTCTAATTTTACGGATTTTTAGAGGCGAAACATTTTGGACCAACGGGAGGGTGACAAGTGTCACCTCACATTGGAAGGGTGGGCGGTAATGCTTGGCGATTGGGTCTTGTGTAGTAGGTAGGATATTTTGTGCAAGTTGTGTGGTAGATGGATAAGGTACACACGTGGTGGAATCCTAGCCCTACACTTGCCTAACACTTGGGTGAATCTTGGCCATTGGTTGGCCATTTCTTGACCTATAAATACCCACTTTGGAAGACTTCTTCATCCAAAAATCTTTCTAAGTCTTGAAAGCTCTCTTCCTCCCCTCGAGTGTAGTATCTCGTCCAAAAAAGTCCCCCTTGTGAGAAGCTTGGCTAGAGAATTACCCCTAGCCTTGTTGTCTCGTATAAATACTCCTTGTTGTGGTATAGAAATACTCTCTAGTATTGTTATAATGCCCAAATACCTTGGCCCAAATACCTTGTAGTATTCCCAAGGTTACATTCGTACAAAAGCCCAGAAAAATACTATTATACTTCCTTTAGCCACTAAATGAAACCCTAAGGAAAACCTTCATAGTCGGTTGAAGTGTTAAGTAGAAGTTGCGTAGAACTTCTAAGGGTTGTTTGGAGCGGATTGGAGCACTCGGAGTAGGAGGTAAACGTTGCTCAGGAGCGACATTAAACTTGGATAATTTTTGGGCTTACCGAGGTAAATACTACTGTCCTTCTATGGTAATTGGAAATTACATGTTGTTGGAATATATAGTTAAAGTATACTATATATAGAACTGAACATAGTCTTGTGGCAATGTCTTTGGACTTAAGCTGAATTTATAAGTAGAAGATTAAAGCGTACTTACATAGGACCGTATTTACTGATGGTGATAACCTATATTGGTTGATGTTACGCAAGTAGCATGGGCTACTTAGAAGGTGGACAAGGCTAGCGGGTTATAAGCGTGGGCTTTTTGCTTATAGTAGATAATCGTCGCAAGGTATGTGATTCTTCCTATACTCTTGAGCATTATATTTTAAAGGAAGATATGTATAGTACGGCAATGTCTTTTGACTTAAGCCTGAATAATATATAGTACGGTAGACGTGCGTGTGCTAATTGAACGTGGTTATGCGACAATGTCTTTGACTTAAGCTGAATAATAAGAACCTTGAATGTATTTCAAATGCTAAGAAACCATTTTTAAAGAAGAGTAACACTTGGTTTTAAAGGTTTTTAAAAAAAGGAGTTATACTAGCTTTATGGGGAGTTAGGTATAACGTCTTAAGAGAGGTAAAGAAAATGGTTTACTGTTTTTAAGAAGTTAAGAGACTTGATCTTATAAGATAAGAGACTTAACTTAATTGTCTTAATATGGATGTTTGTGTGGAACCTCATTCGTGAGTAATGAGTACTTGGTTTTAAAAGGAATTACGTTTATTGATTTCGGAAATCAGAATGTGTATCGACAGGACCACATGGCGCTAATAAAGGAAAATGTATTGAATAATGATGTATTATATTAAAACCAGTAGAAACCTCCATCTGCATAGAAACTAAGATGAGACAAAATGATATTACATTTTCTAGATCATGGCTGCTGTAATAAGATTGTTATAAACAAGAATAACCTACTCACATATAAGGCATATGTTTCTCAGGTTGTTTAAAAGAGAAGTATATTCTTAAGTGAATAAGACTATGAGTTATGAAACCTTTCTAAAATAAGTGACTTGAGCATTTGAAATTAGGCAAACTTGGACGTTTGGAAAATAATGTTGTTACTTGATTTTACAAAAGGGGAAGTGGTTTGTTTACTTAAAGATAGTCACTATTTTTATACTACGGGTATTGTGTGACTTATGTGAAAGAAACGGATCTTTTAAAGGATTTAACGTACGTAGTACTTTAGGGTTAAAACCCGGACTTTGGCATAAAATGAAGGTACTTTGAGTGATGTATAACTTGCCTATGCTTGTTGTGGTGAAACTTGCCTAGGCTTGTTGTTGTGAAACCTGCCTATGCTTGTGATGATAGCCTTTGTTGTGTTGTATTTCTGTGTTACTGCGTCTCTCGATAGAGGGCCGGTTGACTTGTTGAGAACTTACTTGGGCGTCTTTGGCGATGTGGAGAATTCCACGGGTATGTTTCCATTTTGATTGCTGTCTTGTTGTTGATGTTACATGGACATGTCTACACCGATGCAGAATTCCGGGGGCGTGTGGCCATGCGGCAGGGTTGATTACCCGATATATTGTTATTGTGGCTACATGGACATGTATACACCGATGCAGAATTCCGGGGGCATGTGGCCATGCGGCAGGGTTGATCACCCGATATATTGTTGTTGATGTTACATGGACATGCCTACACGTCTGCAGTCAGGGACATGTGGCCATGCGGCATTGTTATTATTGTTGCATCATGGGCATGTCTACACCGATGCAGAATTCCGGGGGCATGTGGCCATGATGCGAACAAGATTGATGTTGTGGGCGTGAGACCCATAGTTGTATTTGAGTGATGACTTTGAGGGCGTGAGTCCCTGACTTGACTGCTTTTACGTTGTACTGTAGTTTGGTTATCATGCATGTCTCACTTTTTATAGACGCTATGATTCATTTATAGTACTTTCTGATTTCACATACTTAGTACCGTTATCTCGACCTCCCGGGCTGCGTTCATGCCGCAGGTAGAAGTACATCGGCTGTCGATCCCCGCGTTTAGGATCTCATTCAGCGTCTTGGGAAGCTCCGTTCCGTCGGAGGCTTATCTTTGGTATGTTACCCTGAGTCTATAGGTTCTTGTACATTCAGGGGTATGGCGGGGCCCTGTCCCGTCATAGTTGTTGTAAAATCTTAAGTGCATGCTTTGTTGTGGCGGGGTTGTAAGGATTATGCTTGTTCAAATGTATATATTTATATGTTGAAAGGCAACCGTTTTGGTTGGCCTATTTCTATTTCATCTTGATCCATGTCTATTTACATGTTTAAGTTTGTATTTCCGCTGGTTTTCTCTGATGATGTATCACTAGGGTGCCCGGGGTAAGGCACCAGTCACGGGCCCGGGTTCGGGTCTTGACAGCAATATCCATGCCCGGCTGAAGAGCTACTCCCGTGCAACTCTCTGCTAAGTAGTCATCGAGTCCTGTGACATAACGGTGCACTCTATCCTCCATGTCTGCTACCAAAGCGGGGACATACCGGGCCAACGAGTCAAACTCTACATTGTACTCCCGAACTGTGCGCCCTCTTTGTCTCAGCATCAAAAATTCGTCGGCCCGTGCCCTCCTCATCTGGAGGCAAGAAATGGCCAGAAAGCCTCGAGAACTCGCCCAACCACCGGAGGTGCATGCTCCCGGGACAGCTCCACGAATCAAACGATCATTGCGGTATCACGCGGCGATGTGAACCCAAAACCACCGACTCGGTCTCCAAGCCTTGATCACTCATGATCCGTCAGAATCGCTTGATGAACTCCTGCGGATCATCCTCGTGCCTCACCCGTAGAACTCGGGTCGCGACTAAAAAATCCCGTAGTCTCAAACTATCTCGACCTCGGGTGAACTATGGGTACCATCGAACTGAATCGCCGTGCATCCGGCCTATCCTCATGCGACCACGATCCTGGCCAATAACTGGGCCATCTCCTTGCAACCCATCTCCTCTGCCCTAGGCTGTAGGACTGGAGGCTCAGGTGTCGTGGTCTCAGTAGAGACCGCTGCTGCTCTACTCGCAGCTACCTCTGCTGCCTTGCCCTTCTGGGCTCTGGTTGCCTTGCGTGGAGGCATCACTGGTATACAAAGAATACGTCGGAGGAGTCCAACTTATAACACTTCTAAGGCACGATCTCAGAGTGAGAAGAATGGAAACCAATCCTAAATGTCCTGCAGCCTCCTGATTATAGATGTGGTGCACAACACACCGATAATCAAGACTCTACTGGATACGGTCTGTAGACACTTTCCGAGGATTAACTGCTCTGATACCACTTTTGTCACGACCCGTTCCGGGGCCCGTGACTGGTGCCTTACCCCGGGCACCCTAGTGATACAACATCAGAGAAAAACCAGCGGAAATAAAAACTCATGAAAGAAAACAGTGAAATAAGAAAATAAAGCTAACCCAAACGGTTACCTTTTGTACATAAATGAAAACTTGAACGATTACATCCTTACAAACTCGCTCACCACAATTACTCTGCACTCTAAGAATTTTAAAACCATAAGGGCGGACAGGGCCCGCCATGCCCCTGAATGTACAAAAGTCTACTACTTGAGGAACCGTACCACAGGACAAGCTTCCGGAGATATGGAGCTTTCCGAGAATTGAACAGCGATCCTAAGAGTGCGGATCATCAAGCTATGTACCTCAACCTGCGGCATGAACGCAGCCCGGCCGAGGTCGACAACAGTACCAAGTATGTGAATCGAAAATATCAGAAATGAAATCATAATAGTCTATATAAAGCGGAGACATGTATGATAACCAAACTACAAGATACAACAACATATAAGCAGTCATGTCAAGTCAGGGACTCATGCCCGTGAAATCATCACTCAAATACAACCCGGGAATTTAACCCGCACCATGGCCGCATGCCCCGGCATCTCACCTCGGTATAAGCATGGCCCTGGAACCGTCCTAGTGGGCCCATACCCGTGGACCATCCAACGTGTCGGTATGCCCAAAGGAGATGACAAGATAACAATCCCTATGGAAACATACCCGTGGGCTACCCAACGTGTCAGTATGTCCAGACAAATAATAAGATAATACCCACTGTGGACGCATACCCGTGGGCTACCCAACGTGTCAGTATGTCCAAACAAATAACAAGATAATACCCCTAATGGAAGCATACCCGTGGGCTACCCAACGTGTCAGTATGTCCAAGAGGGTCGATATAGTGGAAGCATACCCGTGGGCTACCCAACGTGTCAGTATGTCCATCAATCAACCAGATAGCCGGCCCTCCATCGAGAGGCTCGATAGCACACAATCCAACACTTGCACAACAAAGGCTATCACAACAAGCATAGGCAAGTTACACACGACTCAAGGTACTTTAAACACTTCTTAGCACACGTCAAGTATACCATTAAACCCCAAGTATCTAACCCCTTTAAGATCAAGGTACTCCTACCTTTTATAACCAAGCCACTTATGTTATTTTTCATCACAAATAGTTCAATATTTGAAAACAAGTTACTTCTCTTTTCCCAAAAATCAAGTTACCATTCTAAATCCAATAATGAATCCATTTCTTTATTTTCCATAAAGTCGTTATAACTAACTTCCCATAAAGCTATTATAACACTTTATGATTTAAAACACGTCAAGACAAACTCATGCCTTTCTTTTAAACCAAAATACTTCCAATTCTTAAGTCTCTTTTCTTTTAGAAATCAGGTTCCTTACTTTGGAATTTTAAGGAAATCAAAACTTGATTACAATAATTCTTTTAAAAACCAAGTACTCATTTCTCACGAAAGAGGTTTCACACTTTTCAACACCATTTAGGTCAATTATAAGTCAAGTCTCTTATCTTTTGAAATCAACAACCCATTCTTTTACCTACATAAAGTGGTTATAACCAACTTCCCATAAAGCCGTTATAACACTTTATGTTTTTAACCAACCAATTACAACTATAAGCCCTTATGAGACCAAGAGGGCTTATTCTTTAACCACCGAGTACTTATTACCAACGAATAAGATTTTCCTACTTTTTCAAGCAATCAAGACCTTTACACTTCATATCAAGTCAAGGCACAACAAGGGAAATCAAATTTCCTTTAACACACGTGCATCTACTGCACTATATATTTCACAAATAATCATGCTGAAGAGGATAGGAAGAATCACATACCTCGCGACGATTGTCGACAATTAGCAAAATGCTCCACAGTACTATACCCTTCAGGTAGGATACGCTACTCGTAGCACTTCAATCCTAATATGGTCATAAAACGTCTATCAAACTCTAGCTTCGAACGTAGAATAAACTAAGTGCAAAGTCCCTAAATTCTACGGAAAATTGGACAGAACTTCCTTTGTTTCTACTAACTTTGCCACCTTTTTCAAGGCCGAATTCAATAACCAACGCCACATTTAAGGCTCAATTAATCCAGCAAAAACAAGGGGATTACACGCCTAACAATACGTGTAAAATTCCGCCCCACAACAATACAAAAATAACCCAATACTTTCCATGCCATTCTTGGCCAACAATATAACCAATCCTAAATCTTTTCCAACTATCTTCTCAATCCAAGTTATTAGGTCTAACATGATATCTAGCCCTAGACATCTTCAACAACTACAATTTCCCCCTTTACAACATGTGACGACCAAATTAGAAATCCAATTGAAGTTACAATCTTAAGGTTAACATGCCCATTTCAGTTTCAACAAGACAACAAGATCCAAATCTATACAACTTAAATATAACAGCCTCAGGCTCATTTCTAAACTACTATAACAAGTATTAACTCATATCCAAGAGAAGGGGGAACTTTTACCTTTGGAGAAGCCCACAAAAGCCCCTTTTTTCCACTTCTTATCCGTCAAACTCGTCCACCAGCGCTTCCCACAAGTTTACCCACACTTTTCCTTCTTGCCGCCGCTCCAACAATTTCCTAAGGCTAGGTTTTCTTCAAAAATCTAGAGAGAAGGGAGAGGATTTCCTTGGGAGGGTTTTTGAGATGAAATGGCCAAGTCTTCCAAGACTTGGCCCTAAAATAGGACCCTATTCTGGTCAAAAGGATGGGAGGGACACTTGTCACCCTCCCATAGGCTTTTAACATAATATTCCCTGATTTTTACTTTACCGCTGAAAAATCCTCTCAGCCATGCGCCCACTTCCGAAAAATTCTCGCATTCCGCGCCGCCTCGCATTCGGCGCGCGCGCTGCAACCTCTGCGAACTCCCAAGACAACCGCGCCGCCCTGCGTTCGGCGCGCGTACTGCACTGAACCGAAACCACTGATTTTCCTGACTGCGCACCAAGCTTGAAACTTCCATAACTTTTGACTCTGATGTCCAATCGACGAACGGTTTGTTGCGTTGGGATCTAGATTTAACGGACTACACACTAGGCTTTTTAAACACCTTACAATCCTTAACAACTAGGGTACAACACTCCAAGGTAGACTCAAAATCCGTCCAACACATATTTGTCAACTTATCTTCCCACTTTCAAATCTTATAGTCCGGGGTAGGTTCTTATCTTAACTTCTTGAATTTACGGGGTGTAACAGGACTGGTGCCCTACTTGGGCACCCTTATACCCTCCAAACACATATACCAATAGCGGAGGTAATAAACGACATAATATAAATCCGGTCAGCCGAGAAGGCTACTGTATATATTTATATATATCAAACCTTAATACAATTCTACCTGAGTCCAACCCACATATGAATACAGACCTCTAAGAGTTTGGACCCTATCTATGACGGGACAGGGCCCCTCCATGACCCTGAATGTAGAAAAACTTACAATACAAGGGATCCGTACCAAAAAGATAAGCCTCTGGAGTGAATGAAGTTTTTTCCCAAAAACTGAACAGAGATCCTAAGAGCGAGGATCAACAGACTGTGTACCTACGCCTGCGGCATGAAACGCAGCCTCCCGAGGAAAGGGAGTCAGTACGAAAGATGTACCAAGTATGTGAAACTGAAAGTACTGTAATGAAATCATAAGTCTAATATTGTCACGACCGGACCCCGGGCCCGCGACTGGTGCCCTACCTGGGCACCCTTACAGGTATACATCAGAGATAATCAGCGGAATATACATGAAACTTATACAATAAATCAACAGAAATAAAATCAACAGGTTAGCCGATGGGGCTACCTTCCTGGATATATGAAAACATAACTGAAGCAGATGCCTCCTTTCCTTTACAAACTGACCCACAACATGCGAATACAGACCTCTAAGAGTTTTAATATAACAATTGTGGCGGGACAGGGCCCCGCCATTCCCCTGAATATACATGAACCTACAACCTCAGGGAATCGTACCAAAAGACAAAGCCTCCGGAGAAATGGAGCTTTCCAAGAACTGAACAGTGATCCAAAGAGTGTGGATCAGCAAGCTATGTACCTAAACCTGCGGCATGAACGCAACCCCCCGAAGGAGGTCAGTACGAAATATGTACCAAGTATGTGAAACTGAAAATACTGTAATGAAATCATAACAGTCTATATAAAGCTGGAGACATGTATGATAACCAAAATAACAGTACACTGTGCCTTGCCAAAGTGAAAGTAATGAAAGTCAGTTTTACCTTTTAAAGACTATTTCAACACATGAACAATAGTCACACAGGGCTACTAACACAAGCCCTCAAATATCATCACATATTCCAGTACGGGTCTCAAGCCCACAATATCAAGTGTGCTCGTGGAATCCCCCATCACTGCCGGCATATTTTGCGCGGATCTGAAGTTTTTTATATATATTTTACTGTTTTTAATAAGTGAAGAATATAACCATGTGACGCGCCCGTGGAATCCTACCTCACTCTCGGCGTACACACCTACAACACATATATGTATCTATATCCCGTGGAATCCCCCATCACTGCCGACAGTCGTAAGTGTAACATATAACCATGTGACGCGCCCGTGGCATCCTACCTCACTGTCGACGTACACACACACACACACATATATATATATATATATATATATATATATCATGCCCGTGGAATCCTGTTATACCCCGTAGTTCCAGGGTATGTATGTGAGGACGTACGTACGAGAATACGACAGAAAAATTGGAAAGGAAGAAAGATGCGATTTTTCGACGGAAAAGTTTCCGGGTTTTGTGAAGGAAAAAGGTTCGTTGATGGGAATTGGATTCCCAGATTTGGTATTTGGGCTTCTTGGATTATATTAGAATTTTGGGATTTTATTTTCGGAAATGGTCACGTGGGGCCCACGGGAGAAATTTACAGTTTTGTGGGGCCCACTTTGTTTTTAAGGTTTCCGGTATTTTGGATATTTTCGGAAGACGAAATATTTTGGACGAGTCGGGGGACGACACATGTCACCCCCATGTGGCACCTTGGCCGAAATGGTGGGACAAGTGGCTAGACACTTGTCCCTTGGCCGAAATGACCTAACAAGTGGCAAGCCACTTGTCTTGTGTTTTCGTTGGCCATGTGGTGTGGTGGGACCCACACACACATGGCCCAATCTTGACCACCCACTTGATATGATCTTGACCCTTAATTCCTCTATAAATACCCTCTTAAGTGCAAGACAAATTTCATCCCTCACTTAAGCTTTCCAAGCAAAAATTCTCCCTCCCTTTAGCCTTGTTCTCGTCCACCCTCCCCCTCTTGAGTGGAAATACTTTGTGTATTATTGTATAATCCCAAATACCTTAGCCTAGTATCCCTAGTAGTATTCCAAAGTTATTTCAATACTAGGAGCCCGGAAATACTACTTTATTCCAATAGTCGCAAAGTGAAACCCTAGAAAAATCTTCCTAGCTTGGTTGAAGTGTTTAGAGAAGTTGTTTAGAAACTTCTAAGGGTTACTTGGAGCGGGTTGGAGCGTAAGGATTTGGAGCTAAACATTGCTCAGGATCGACTTATATCTTGGATAATTTTGGGCTTATCGAGGTAATGATCTATGTCCCCCTATTGTAATTGGGTATTACATATTGTAGTAATTTAGAATTGAGTATAAGATTTATTGGAAGGATGATTATAAAGGATTGAACTGTATTTACATTGGATTGTATTTCTGAGACTTGTAGTATTATTGTGAAGTAGAATTGTACACGTCAGGTTAGGCGTGTAACCCTCCCCCAGGAGTTGTTGGCCTGGTAGCGGGCCTGAGTAGAGGAGGATATTTTTGTGGTTGCGGGGAGGTCTTTGCCAATTTTACGTAGAATAAAGGAATCTTGTATTTAGAATATTCTACGAAGAGATATAGAAGTTGATAGACGTTTTATGGCCAGTATATGTGGAAGTACTACGAGTAGCGTATTCTACTTGAAGGGTGGAAAAGGCTAGCAAGGTTGTAGTACTTGGAGCATTTTGCTAATTGTCGATAATCGTCGCGAGGTATGTGAACCTCTTCCTATCTTTTCTAGCATGATTGTTGTGAACTATGTAGTACGGTAGACGTACATGTTCTAAGTGAATTTGGTTGGTTTACTGATTTTAAAAGATAAAGGACTTGACTTATATTTGACTTGATATGATATATGAAGAACTCGAATTGTGTAGAAAGTTGTGAAACCTCATTCGCGAGAAATGAGTATTTGGTCTTTAAAATGAACTTGATTTCTAAAAGAAAAGAGACTTGAGGAATTGAAGAGTTTTTGGTTTAAAAGAGAGACATAGTTTTGTCTTAAATTGGTTTAAAACATAAAGTGTTATAACAGCTTTATGGGAAGTTAGTTATAACGACTTTATGAAAGCAAAAGAATGGTTTTATCATTGGGTCTAAAATGGTAACTTGATTTAAGTATAGGTTACTTGTTTTGAAAAGAGTAAGTATTTGAGTTTTAAAGAGTATACTTGATGTTGTTTCAAAAGAAAGGCACTTGGTTTAAAAAGTATAGAGTACTTGATTTTAAAAGTCTTGTAAAGGTTTTTACGAAAGTAAAGTAATTTGGTTTGAAAAGGAAATGTGTTTTTGATACTACGAGTATTAGTATCTTTTACGTAAAAGAGGTCTTTTTGAAAGAATGAAAGTGGGTATTATTTTTGGGTTTGAAACCCGTATTGTTGACATAAAATGAAAGTACCTTGAGTTGTGTGTAACTTGCCTATGTTTGCGTGTGATAGCCTTGTTGTGCCAGTATTGTATTTTTATACCACCGCGTCTCTCAATGGAGGGCCGGTTGATTTGTTATGATCTTACTTGGACGTACCGGCAGTGACGGAGGATTCCACGGGTACGCTCCTGTTGATAGCGTTATTCCATGGACTAGCTCTCCATGAGGTTTTACTGATTCGGCCTTGGTATCTGGTGGTTGGCTTTCGTACTTGCCCCGTCTCGTGGCTGATTCGGCCTTGGTACCTGGTAGTTAGCCTTCGCACTTGCCCCGTTCAGTTTAGTGGCGAAGTCTCGTGACACGGCCTTGGTACCTGGTAGTTAGCCTTGCTTGCCCGCCACGGACACGTGACGGCCGTACTGGTAGTCGGCTTCGTACTTGCCCGTGTCGCCGTGGTTTGGTTGCATAGTATTGTTAGTACGGCCTTGGTATCTAGTAGTTGGCTTTCGTACTTGCCCCGGTCAGTCGATGATGCGGCTTTGGTATCTGGTAGTTAGCCTTCGTACTTGCCCCGTACGGTTGTTATGACACAGGTGGGACCTGGTGTTCATGTGTATTCCTTGGTGTTGCTATATCATAGACTGCCGGCAGTGAGGAAGGTATTCCACGGGCATGATTGATGTTGTGGGCGTGAGACCCATAGTTATATTTGAGTGATGACTTTGAGGGCGTTTGTCCCTGACTTGACGTGACTGCTTACATATTATGTACTGTAATTTGGTTATCATATATGTCTCCTGTTTTTTTTATAGACTACTATGATTTCATTTACAGTATTTTCAGTTTCACATACTTGGTACCTGTTGTACTGACCTCCTTCGGGGGGCTGCGTTCATGCCGCAGGTAGAGGTACATTGGTTGTGGATCCTCGCTCATAGGATCACAGTTCAGCGTTTTGGGAAGCTCCGTTTCTCCGGAGGCTCATCTTTGGTATAGTCCCCTGTCAGTGTAGTTACTTGTACATTCAGGGGTATGGCGGGGCCCTGTCCCGTCATAGTTATGGTTACATTCTTAAGTGCAGTAATCTTGTTGTGGCGGGGCTTGTAAAAGGATTTAACTGTTGTGTTGATATATATATGTATTTATTCATGAAGGTGACCGTTTTGGTTGCTTTGTTTCATACTTTATGTCTTGTCTCATGTTTTAGTTTTTATTTCCGCTGATTTTCTCTGATGTTGTATCACTAGGGTGCCCGGGGTAAGGCACCAGTCACGGGCCCGGGATCGGGTCGTGACAAAAGTGGTATCAGAGCAGTTAGTCCTCGGAAAGTGTCTACAGACCGTGTCTAGTAGAGTCTTGATTATCGGTGTGTTGTGCACCACATCTATAATCGTGAGGCTACGAGATATTTAGGATTGGTTTCCATTCTTCTCACTCGAGATCGTGCCTTAGAGGCGTGTTATAAGTTGGACTCCTCGGACGTATTCGTATGTACCGATTATGCTCTGCGAAGGCAACCAGGCCCGGATGGGCAAGGCGTGAGAGAGCTACGAGTTGAACACGAGGGTTGCGAGGGCACAGCACGGTCATTACGAGATAGTACTTGACGGCGAGTTTTATGGCGCGCTAGTCCCGGCGAGTTTAGGCGGCAGCTTTGTCACGACCCAAATCCGGGCGTGGTGGTGCCCTACATGGGCACCCTTCTACCCATACAACATAAATAAACCGCGGAAGATAAATAACACTCATTTTTTTTAAAACAAAGGAAAAGCCGGAAAGGCTTCCGTATAATATAAATCACCCGAAAGGGTCTACGATGTACAACAATGTAAATACAACTTACACCAGTCCAGCCCACATATGAATACAGACCTCTAAGAAGGTGACAACAACTATGACGGGACAAGGCCCCGCCGTACCGCTGAATATACCTTAGCCATAATGAGAAACTCCGGAACTTGGAGCCATCTCAAAATGCTGAACAAGGATCCTTAGCTCGCGGATCCACAACTGTGTACCTAGACCTGCGGACATGAACGCAACCCCCCTAAGGGGGTCAGTACAACAAGTACTAAGTATGGAACGGAAATAAAGTACATTAAACAAGATCATAACTGTACAAAATAATGACAGGGACAAGTATAAAAATTAAAATACCAGATCCTACCGTGCCATTTTAACTCATGAAATCAATCGTACATTAATCATTCTTTTCCTTCTTTCAATAAGAATTAACATCATATTCTTACATACATACTTAAGAATTCAATCAAGTTTTCCCACATAACTTACATATCTTACATAACATAATCCGACCATTTATGGAAAGACTTCTTATTTGGGAGCTTACTTTGATTATCCATACGTGATAACGTAATCCGGCCCATTTGCGGGACACGGTGTACTGATGAATCATGTGGCATAATCCGGCCCGCCTGTGGGGCTCGGTGTACTGTGGAATCATGTAGCATAATCCGGCCCGCCTGTGGGGCTCGGTGTACTGTGGAATCATGTAGCATAATCCGGCCCGCCTGTGGAGCTCGGTGTACTGTGGAATCATGTAGCATAATCCGGCCCGCCTGTGGAGCTCGGTGTACTGTGGAATCATATAGCATAATCCGGCCCGCCTGTGGAGCTCGGTGTACTGTGGAATCATGTAGCATAATCCGGCCCGCCTGTGGAGCTCGGTGTAAGATGACGTAACCCGGCCTATGTGTAGGCTCGGGGTAATATGGCGTAATCCGGCCTATTTGTAGGCTCGGTGTATCTCATAACATAATCCGGCCTATTTGTAGGCTCAGTGTATCTCATAACATAATCAGGCCTATTTGTAGGCTCGGTGTGATTTTCCTTACATAACATTTTAACCACCCTTTCACTTCTTCTTAAGTCGTTATAACAACTTCCCATAAAGCTATTATAACAACCTTTCATTTTAGAGAACTTAAGGCACTTTTATTTCTTATCACATTGGGGAAACTAAACCCAAAAGTACTACGTACATACATACTTAAAAAGAATCATAAAACTCCTTCTCTTTAAATCAATAAACGTATACTTTTAAAACTCAAGTCACATACTCTTTCGAAATCAAGCCTCTTAACTTTAGAAGTAAATCAAGTAACCCATATCTTGAAAAATAAAGTCTCATAACTTGTAAAGAAATCAAGTCTAATAACTTTAAATCAAATCTCTTAACTTTATAAATCAAGTCCCATATCTTGAAAAATAAAGTCTCATAACTTGTAAAGAAATCAAGTCTCATAACTTTAAATCAAATCTCTTAACTTTAGAAATCAAGTCCCATATCTTGAAAAATAAAGTCTCATAACTTGTAAAGAAATCAAGTCTCATAACTTTAAATCAAATTTCTTAACTTTAGAAATCAAGTCCCATATCTTGAAAAATAAAGTCTCATAACTTGTAAAGAAATCAAGTCTCATAACTTTAAATCAAATCTCTTAACTTTAGAAATCAAGTCCCATTTCTTGAAAAATAAAGTCTCATAACTTGTAAAGAAATCAAGTCTCATAACTTTAAATCAAATCTCTTAACTTTAGAAATCAAGTCCCATTTCTTGAAAAATAAAGTCTCATAACTTGTAAAGAAATCAAGTCTCTTAACCTTAAATCAAATCTCTTAACTTTAAAGTACTTCACGTAACTTATACAATTTTGACTAAGCCACTCATACTTTCATAATCAAGACTCATATATTTCCAAAATCGACTTACTTACTTCAAATGACTTAAGTCGCATAGACTTACCAAATCAAGTCACATAGACTCACTAAAATTTAATCACATAGACTTACCAAATAATCATGTCAAAGGAAGGAAGAAGTTCACATACCTCGTTGGCGACTAACCCAAACGACAAGTAGCAATACGCTCCAATGTACTTCAACCTTATTGGCTATTCCACAAGCCAAGTAGAATGTGCTACACGTAGTACTTCAACCTAAAATGACAATAGCACTTCTATCAACTACAAGCTATCAAGTGTATGACTTATACCAAATAATGGCCCTCTAATTCTACAGAAAATTGGGCAGTACTTCCTTTGTTTCTACGTACTTTTCCACATTTTCCAAGGCCCGTATTCATCAACCAACAAGCCACATTTAAGGCACAACCAACAGTTAGCCAAAGGGGATTACACGCCTAAATGGACGTGTAAAATTCTGCCCCACAGTTATACAAAACAGTCCACAAATCAGCCCATAAAAACAGTCCGCAATTCAACCATAACGAGGGTAAAATGTGAGGCCTTTTAACGCCTTTCCACACCCTTATTCCCTTAGGACTTTCATTAGCAACTACTACACTTAAACATGCATAACAACAACTAAATTTCCAGCATTTAATATGTTATACCCCGTATTTCCAGAGTATGTACGTAAGGACGTACGTAGAAAAGTTTGAAGCTTAAAGTAGGCAAGGTTCGAATTTTTGTGCACAACACCCGATTAGAATCGTTTTTCGACGAAACGTTTTACAAGACTTGCGAAGGGAAAATTCCGGCTATGTCATTTATATTTTTTGCGGATTTTTCCGAGAGACGAAATGTTTTGGACCAACGAGAGGGCAACACGTGGCACCCTCTCATTGGTGGACGTGTGGGGCGGCATTGGACGAATTGGAGAGTGAGAGTTGGTAGGATATTTTGTGTGTTAGATAGATAAGGTGGGACCCACACACACTTGTCCAAATCCACACCCTACACTTGCCTACTACTTGGCATGATCTTGGCCATTGATTTCCCTATAAATACCCCCCTTAGTTGATGAACTTCTTCATCCAAAAATTGTGCTAAGTCTTGAAAGCTCTCTCCCCCCCCCCCCTTTGTGTTGAAGTTCTCGTCCTAGCCTCCCCCTCCCCCCTTGGTGAGGCCCCTTGGCCGAGCCTCCCCTGGCGAAAGTACCCCCCCTCCTAGTGGTGCTAGTCGTGGGGTACCCCCCCCTACCTTGAGTTGTTTTCGTAAAATACACCCCCACCTTGGTAGAAATACTCTCCAAGTATTGTTACTATACCAAAATACCTTGGCCCATATACCTTGTAGTATTCCAAGGTTACACTTATACGAAAAGCCCAGAAATACTATTATACTTCCCTTTAGTCACAAAACACAACCCTAAGGAAATCTTCATAGCCGATTAAAGTATTAAGAAGAAGTTGCGTAGAACTTCTAAGGGTTGTTTGGAGCGGGTTGGAGCGCCCGGAGTAGGAGCTAAACGTTGCTCAGGACCGACATTTTAACTTGGATAATTATGGGCTTACCGAGGTAATTATCTTGTCTCCCTATTGTAATTGAGTTTACATACTATTGAAGTATAAGAATAAGTATAAGTATATACAAGGAAAGTATATAAGAAGGGAATTGAACTGTACTTACATAGGACTGTATTACAGTAGACTTGTGAAGTTTGACGGGTAGGGAAGTGCTGCCCAATTTTTCCGTAAATAGAGAACCTACTGCTTAAGAATATTCTACCGAGTAGTCTAGACTTTGATAGACTTGTACAACCGTTATAGGTTGAAGTTCTGCGTATAGCATGTCCTACTTGAAGGGTGGACAAGGCTAGCCGGGTTATAGTCGTGGAGCGTTTTGCTAATAGTCGATAATCGTCGCGAGGTATGTGATTCTTCCTATCCTCTTGAGCATGATATTTTAAAAGAATATATATTTAGTACGGTAGACGTACGTGTATTAACTGAACATAGTTTTACGGCAATGTCTTTTGACTTAAGCCTGAATAATAAAGATCTGGAAGTATTTCAAAGGAATTAAGAAACCTTTTTAAAAGAAGAGTAATACTTGGTTTTAAAAGCTTAAGAGTTATACTGGCTTTATGGGAAGTTAGGTATAACAACTTAAGAGAGATAAAAAGAATGGTTTATTGATTGTAGAAGTTAAGAGACTTGATCTTAAAGATAAGAGACTTAACTTAATTGACTTAATGTGAATGTTGTTAATAAGTGTGAAACCTCATTCGTGAGTAATGAGTACTTGGTTTTTAAAGAATAATGTTTTACTGATTTCAGAAATCAGAATAAGTATCGAACAAACCACTGCAGCGCTAATAAAGGAAAATGTATGGAATAATTAAGTATTATTAAAACCAGTAGAAACCTCCATCTGCATAGAAGCTAAGATGAGACAAAATGATATTACATTTCCTAGATCATGGCTGCTTAAATAAGATTGATTATGAACAAGAATAACCTACTCACATATAAGGCATATGTTCTCAAATTGTTTTAAAGGAGAATTATATCATTGAGTGATTAAAACTATGAACTACGAAACCTTTTTAAAATGAGAAACTTGAGCATTTGAAATTAGGCAAACTTGAACGTTTGTAACATAAGGTTGTTACTTGATTTTACAAAGAGAAGTGTTTTGATTTACTTAAAAAGATAGTCACACTATTTTTATACTACGGGTATTGTGTGACTTTCGTGAAAGAAACGGATCTTTTAAAGAGTTATTGTATGAACTACTTTGGGGATAAACTCCCGAACTTGTTAACATAAAGTAGAAAGTACCTTGTGTGGAGAACTTGATTGTATTGGTTTGTGATAGCCTTGTACTATTTTCTTGTTGATTGGATAAGTAAACATGTTAGGATGCTACGTGTGTTAGTATCTTGTGATATTCTTGTTGTGCTTACGTTGCTAAACTTTAAGCCCGTTGCACTGTTATTATATCACATACCCCCTTGACTTATTATACCGAGGGCTTGCCACCCTTGATGCGGGTCTATACGGCTACGCGGTCTATGTGACTATGCGAGCGCGGTATGCTCCAGGATTGATCATTCCGGGTGTTTTAGCCCGATGCGGGGGATGCCCTATGCGGTCTGTGTGACTATGCGGTCTATTGAGACTATGCGGGCTGCGGGAGTCCAGGAGGGTACCGGGGTTAGCTACCCCGTCGGTCTATACGATCTACGCGGTCTATGTGTGACCCATGCGGGCCGCGGAAGTCGAGATTAGGCACGCATAATGATACTATGGGCGATTGGCCTTGCCGATCATTAGCGGCCTAGAAGACCGATTCTGATATATCCATTTCGCTCTTGTTTATGTTATGGGCGTGAGACCCATAGTTATATTTGAGTGATGGCTTTAAGGGCGTGAGTCCCTGACTTGACATGACTGCTTATTTATTGTGAACTGTAGTTTGGTTATCATACATGTCTCCTGCTTTATATAGACTACTATGATTTCATTTACAGTATTTTCAGTTTCACATACTTGGTACCTGTTGTACTGACCTCCTTCGGGGGGCTGCGTTCATGCCGCAGGTAAAGGTACTCCTGTTGTTGATCCCCGCTCTTAGGATCATCGTTTCAGCGTTTGGAAAAGCTCCGTTTCTCCGGAGGCTTTGCTTTTTGGTATGGTCCCCTGCCGTTGTAGGTATTTGTATTCAGGGGTATGGCGGGGCCCTGTCCCGCCATTGTTGTTATAAATCATTAGAGGTCTGTAGCCCTGTTAAAAGGTTGGGATGTAACTGTTCACTTTGGGTATTTATATATATATGCCGAAAGGCAACTTTTCTTCAGATAAACTGTGTCTCAATTTTTACTGTTTCATATCTTGGTTGTTTTGTATTCCGCTGATTACTCTGATGTTGTAACGACCCGTTCCGGGGCCCGTTACTGGTGCCTTACCCCGGGCACCCTAGTGACCCAACATCAGAGTAATCAGCGGAACATAAAGACAATACATGAAACCAATGTAAAATGACAGTGAAATAAGACAAAGCAACTAAAAGCGGTTACCTTCAGATATATATAAATAGCAATTGACGAGCTACAACCCTCTTACAAATTCTGCCCACAACAAGATTACATGCACTTCTAAGAAATGATACGACAATAATGGCGGGACAGGCCGCCAACCCCCGAATGTAAACACTTACTACGACAGGGACTATACCACCGATAAGCCTCGAGAAACGGAGCTTCCCAAAATGACGTGATCCTAAGAGCGAGGATCAACGATCGTGTACCTTTACTGCGGCATGAACGCAGCCAAGGCGAGGTCATAACAACGTGCGGCATGTGGCGAAAATAAATCGTAAATGAAATCATAGTAGTCTATATAAAGCGAGAGACATGTATGATAACCAAACTACGATTCACAATAAATAAGCGATCATGTCAAGTCGTGACTCACGCCTCAAAGTTATCACAATAAAACCGTGCACGGTAAATGCGAAGGCATAGCCGACTACTAAGACCCACGCACCAAAATTATCACAAATCGTATCCCGAGGTCTTTCTGACCGCACCACATGATCGGCGGCCTCGCCGCAATATCAATGCGCGTCTATCCTCGAACTCTCGCGACTCGCATAGGTCACACACGGACCCGCATGAGGTATTCTCGAATCATGGTCGCATCGCTGAGGTATACCCGCATCGGGCGCCTAACCCTCGGTATCCGCCAGGCTCCCGCAACCCGCATAGTCTCAAAAGACCGCATAGTCTCAACAGACGCATAGGAATCCCCGCGTCGGGCTAAACACCGGAATGATCAATCCGAGCTACCGCGCTCGCATAGTCACGAGGACCGCATAGCCGTAAAGACCCGCATCAAGGGTGGCAAGCCCTCGGTATAATAAGTCAAAGGGGTATGTGATACAATAACCGTTACAACGGGCTTAACGTTTAACAACGTAAGCACAACAATAATAACCCCCTTACATAATAATCACAAGATACTAACACACGTAGCATCCTAACATGCTTACTCATCAAATCAACAAGAAAGTATTACAAGGCTATCACAAACCAATACAATCAAGTTATTCACACAAGGTACTTTCTACTAACAAGTTCGGGTACCTATCCCCAAAGTACTTCATACATTAAATCTTTAAAAGATACGTTACTTCACAAAAATCACACAATACACGTAGTATATAAAAATAGAGTGATTATCTTTTTCAAAGTAAATCAATTACTTCTCTTTGTAAAATCAAGTAGCAACATTCTTTTCCAATGTTCAAGTTTGCCTAATTTCCAATGTTCAAGTTTCTCATTTTAGAAAGGTTTCGTAGTTCATAGTCTTATTCATTTAAGAATATAATTCTCCTTTAAACAATCTGAGAAACCTAAGCCTTATATGTGAGTAGGATATTCTTGTTTATAACAATCTTATTACAGCAGCCGTGATCTAGGAAATATCATTTTGTCTCATCTTAGCTTCTATGCAGATGGAAGTTTCTACTGGTTTTAATAATACTTAATTAGTCAAAACATTTCCTTTTATTAACGCAGTTGGTTTGTCGATACACATTCCGATTTCCAAATCAAGAAACATTCTTAAGCCGTTATACCTAACTTCCCATAAAGCTAGTATAACTCTTAAGTTTTCAAAAACCAAGTATTACTTCTTCTTTCAAAATGATTCAAAAATCTTTTGAAATACTTCAAGTTCTTTATTAATACATAACAAGCCAGTTATAGTTCAAATCAGTTACCTTTTAAAAACCACATGTATTTTCTTACCAACATAAAGCTGTTATAACCAACTTCCATAAAGCCGTTATAACACTTTATGTTTTACACCAATCAAATACATTTAGCACCTGTACGTCTACCGTACTACATAGTTCACACATATCATGCTAGAAGAGATAGGAAGAGGTTCACATACCTCGCGACGAGTATCGACTAATAGCAAAACGCTCCAAGTACCTCAAACCGTCGGCTACTCCTTAGCCCGGTAGATCGCGCCACACGTAGTACTTCAACCTATAAGGCCACAAGGCGCTTATTAACATTTAGGTCTAACCGTAGAACATTCTACAGAAAATTCGCAAAGACCTCCCCACACAACAGAAATCTCTCCTCTATCGAGGCCGGCTACCAAGCCAACCAGGGGGTTATACATCTAACCTAACTGTACAATTCTACTCCACTGCACTACTACAAGTCTCATGTCAGAATACACCCATGTAAAAAGCAGTTTAGTACTCTTCTTCGAAAAGGTTTCTTATTATTCAGGCTTAAGTCCAAAGACATTGCCGACAACAACGTTCAGTTCTAAATATATAGTATACTTCAACTATATAGTCTAACAATCATGTAATTTCCAATTACAATAGAGGGACAAGATATTTACCTCGATAAGCCCATAATTATCCGAGTATAAAGTCGATCCTGGGCAATCGTTTAGCTCCAACTCCGTGCTCTCCAACCCGCTCCAAACTACCCTTAGAAGTTCTAACCAACTTCTACATACTACTCCAACTAACCATGGAGATTTTCCTTAGGGTTTCGGTTGGTGATCGATAAGTATAATAGTATTTACGGGCTTTTCAGATAGGTATAACCTTAGAATACAACAAGGTATATGGCTAAGGTAATTTGGGCATTATAACAATACTTTTGAGAGTATTTCTACCAAGAGGGTATTATACGAAACAACTAGGCTGGGGTACCCACGGCTAGCACCCAGGAGGGGTGTATACCCTCGGCCTACCCACTGGGGAACTCTCGGCCAGGGGAGGGAAGGCTTTGGACGAGAACCACAAGAAGGGAGAGGAGGATTTTAACACTTAGAAGATTTTAGGATGAAGAAAGTCTTCAACATAGAGTGGTATTTATAGGCCAACCAATGGCCAACCAATGGCCAAGATCATGCCAAGTGCAAGGCAAGTGTAGGGCCAAGATCTTGCCAAGTGCCCCTTAACCAACTAACACACAAATATCCTACCAACTAAAGCCATTCCAATCGGCCACAATAACGCCTCACATCCATCAATTGGAGGTGACAAGTGTCGCCTCCCATTGGTCCAAAATGTTTCGTCTCTGAAAAATCCGCAAAATAAAATATGGCATACCGGAAATTCCCTACGAAAGTCGTGAAAATGTTTCACTAAAAACGACTCTAACCGTGTTGTGCACAAAATTAAATCGCCAAGCCTACTTGAAGTTCGAATTTCCTACGCACGTCCTCGCGACATACTGGAAATACGGGTATAACATTCTCCTCCTTAGAAACATTCGTCCCGAATGTTCCTTCTAAGTCTTAAAACAAACGCGCGCCGGTATAGTCCTCACTGCTATACTTACGAAAACAATCCTGCCACGCATGGCCACGGAACCAACTTGCGCAAA
This sequence comes from Przewalskia tangutica, assembly GCA_029844215.1. NCBI lineage: Eukaryota > Viridiplantae > Streptophyta > Magnoliopsida > Solanales > Solanaceae > Przewalskia > Przewalskia tangutica. Next base: position 18,906,863 of record CM056740.1, read on the forward strand.
ATACTTACCTCCAAGTCCACGAGGACACACCTCTAACATCACAAACGCTCCCATCCAAGGGTCTAAAATATAATTCCTTCGTACTTTCTCCATACAAAAGAAATGATCACATCTACGCTCGCCATACACGCCGCTTCTTCCCTTACGTGTCGCACTTCTCGCACAATTCTTACCACATGATACCACTTTTGTCACTTTGCCCGAGGCATAAACCTTCTCAGGCAACCCAACAAATGGTACCGGACTGCATGCGATCACTGCGGCTATCGTACACCCAAACTCTTGATCGCTTCGCTTCCAAACTCGGTTACTATCTCTAACGGTCATCATTAATCGGGAACACTGGATGGATTTCGATACTTCCCGATCATAACAATATGAAAGATCGACGTCGCCTCCTAAATCGGACGGCAAGAACTAACATATAAGCAACCCGCCTATTCTTCACATGAACTCAAAGGGCCCAAAGTAACTCGGGCTAAGTTCCTCTGTTTTCCAAAACTCGTCACACCCTATCCGGGGTGGTACCTTCAAGAAGACCGACCGTCAACCTGTACTCTAAGCGTCGTCGCCGATTATCCGCACGATTTCCCCTGAGCTGCCAGAACTTCTTCTAGACAAGCTTCTCACTATCCACGGTTTGCTGGAACAAGCTCAACTAATATGAACCTTGCCAACATCGAACCAATCGACCGGCAACTTACACTTCCGCCCTTACAAGGCTTCATAAGGCGACATCCGAATACTGAAATGGTAGCTTAAACGCTCCCTCTACAGGAGACAACAATCCCCACAACTACCCCTGAAATCCACACACTGGCCCGGCGAGGCGAATGCGGTCGAGACTCACGAGTTCTTAACCTTGCACAGTAAAACTTCCGAAACAAAACAGCCGTAACACTGGCTCCATCATGCGCCATAAGGTGAAGGTAGGCACCGTGCAGCCTTACAACCTTTCGATAACTCAACACACCAGTAAACGGTCCTGACCGAAAAACACGATGGGCTGCCCCCATCGGCCCGACCACTGGTCGAATGCATCCACGAACTCGTACGCTGGTTAACTAAACTTGGGCCTAACACCCTCGTGATCCCACCACCCGGCGGGAGCACCACAAACTGACCCCACCAACAAACAGGTCGCGGGTTGACCCGCAATGCGGCCTCAACCCGACCCGGCAACGCGCACAATACTAGCTCCCCGAAGGAAAACTCTCACTAATCACGTTACGAAAACCTAGCGGTCTTCTTAGCTCAACTACCCTCTTTCATTTCACACTACTCAGGGACTTATCCCACAAACATAGCTCACGTGCACTATGCACTCCTATAAGGATCAAACATAACACTACACCTTTACCCGAGATGGCCTTACCTCTAAGGTCTCTACGTATAAAGCTCTAAGGCTCACACTTTCTCTATCCCTCAACATCTTACTCGGTTAAACAACCATGATCTAATCAAAACTAACACACTGCTATCAGAACATAGCACTTAAGGTATACTCACCTGATCACATAAACAAAACTCTAGAGGGTTAAAGATATACCTGTAACTACTGTTTCACTCCCCTTAATCGTTCTAATCAAACTGCCCGTAGAGCATGATTGAGGAGATGACAAACTACCCACCGATCCTGAAGGCTAAGTCCTCCTTACTAGGACACTCTTTCGACATTAGACCCTGACGGTCATAGGTACAACAAGTACCAACTAAAAGACGACATTCCCCGGGATGACGTCTGTCACACTGTGAACCGGAAGCCCTGGAGTTCTGGCCAACTCCTGCACACCCCGAACGTCCTGAAATTCGTGGAAGACCACTCTGCACTGGTGGATGTGCATAATCAAATCTGCTGGTGAGGTGACTCGCCTCGAAAGTTACCAAAGGACCTTGCTGCTCTGGCCCTCTTCTGTTGTCCTTCGTTAACCCGTCGATCTCTACGTTTCTCGGCCTGCTGCGCATAAGCCCGTACACAGGCCATGCTCAAGCCTAACTGAAGGATTACCCTTTGCACAACCTTCTCTTAGGTAGTCATCAAGACTCGCGATACATCGGTATACTCTCTGGTAGCCAAATCCATAGCTAGTAACAGGGTCGCCTCTTTGCAATCTATATTCACTGTTCCCGATCGTGGAACCGAAGATTCAAATATCATGGCCGCAGTAGGAACTGCCGCCGCCGTGCTAAACTTTACTGGGGCTAGTGATGTCGCCGAAATCCCCGAATGAAGCACCTAACTCAGGTGATGATTGGGCCTGTGCCCTCGTAACCCTCTGAACTCTACTCGCAGCTCCCTCGGCTGCCTTGCCCTCCTGGGCCCGGGTTGCCCTACGCGGAGGCATAACGGTAAGGGAAAGAAATACGTTTAGAGGGTCCAACTTACAACACAGCTCTAAGGCACGATCTCAGAGTGAGAAGAATAGAAACCAATCCTAAATACCCTATAGCCTCCTGATTATTGGTGTGGTGCACAACACACCGATAATCAAGACTTCTCATCGATACGATGTAGACACTTTCCGAGGATTAACTGCTCTGATACCACTTTTGTAACGACCCGTTCCGGGGCCCGTTACTGGTGCCTTACCCCGGGCACCCTAGTGACACAACATCAGAGTAATCAGCGGAACATAAAGACAATACATGAAACCAATGTAAAATGACAGTGAAATAAGAAGACAGGCTAACCAAAAGCGGTTACCTTCAGTATATATATAAATAGCAATTCGAACAGTTACAACCCTCTTACAAATTCTGCCCACAACAGTACTACAGACCTCTAAGAAATGATACGACAATAATGGCGGGACAGGGCCCCGCCAAACCCCTGAATGTAAACACTTACTACGACAGGGGACTATACCACTGATAAGCCTCCGGAGAAACGGAGCTTCCCAAAAGCTGAACTGTGATCCTAAGAGCGAGGATCAACGACTGGTGTACCTTTACCTGCGGCATGAACGCAGCCCCGAGGTCGAGATAACAGTGCAGAGCATGTGAAATCGAAAATAAATCGTAAATGAAATCATAGTAGTCTATATAAAGCATGAGACATGTATGATAACAAAACTACAGTTCACAATAAATAAGCGATATGTCAAGTCGTGACTCACGCCTCAAAGTTATCACAATAAAACCGTGCGGTAAGTACGAAGGCATAGCCGACTACTAAGACCCACAGTACCAAAAATACCACAAACTGTATCCCGAGGTCTTTCTAGACCGCACCACATGATCGAAGCTGGCCCCTCGCCCGCAATATCAATGTGCGCGTCTATCCCTGGAACTCTCGCAGCTCCGCATAGGTCACACACGGACCCGCATGAGGTATTCCTCGAATCATGGTCCTGCATCACCGAGGTATACCCGCGTCGGGCGGCTAACCTCGGTATCCGCCTAGGCTCCCGCAACCCGCATAGTCTCAAAAGACCGCATAGTCTCAACAGACCGCATAGGGAATCCCCCGCATCAGGCTAAACACCCGGAATGATCAATCCTGGAGCTACCGCACTCCGCATAGTCACGAGGACCGCATAGGCCGTAAAGACCCGCATCAAGGGTGGCAAGCCCTCGGTATAATAAGTCAAAGGGGTATGTGATACAATAACCGTTACAACGGGCTTAACGTTTAACAACGTAAGCACAACAATAATAACCCCCTTACATAATAATCACAAGATACTAACACACGTAGCATCCTAACATGCTTACTCATCAAATCAACAAGAAAGTATTACAAGGCTATCACAAACCAATACAATCAAGTTATTCACACAAGGTACTTTCTACTAACAAGTTCGGGTACCTATCCCCAAAGTACTTCATACATTAAATCTTTAAAAGATACGTTACTTCACAAAAATCACACAATACCCGTAGTATATAAAAATAGAGTGATTATCTTTTTCAAAGTAAATCAATTACTTCTCTTTGTAAAATCAAGTAGCAACATTCTTTTCCAATGTTCAAGTTTGCCTAATTTCCAATGTTCAAGTTTCTCATTTTAGAAAGGTTTCATAGTTCATAGTCTTATTCATTTAAGAATATAATTCTCCTTTAAACAATCTGAGAAACCTAAGCCTTATATGTGAGTAGGATATTCTTGTTTATAACAATCTTATTACAGCAGCCGTGATCTAGGAAATATCATTTTGTCTCATCTTAGCTTCTATGCAGATGGAAGTTTCTACTGGTTTTAATAATACTTAATTAGTCAAAACATTTCCTTTTATTAACGCTGCAGTTGGTTTGTCGATACATTCGATTTCCAAATCAAGAAACATTCTTAAGCCGTTATACCTAACTTCCCATAAAGCTAGTATAACTCTTAAGTTTTCAAAACCAAGTATTACTTCTTTCAAAATGATTCAAAAATCTTTGAAATACTTCAAGTTCTTTATTAATACATAACAAGCCAGTTATAGTTCAAATCAGTTACCTTTTAAAAACCACATGTATTTTCTTACCAACATAAAGCTGTTATAACCAACTTCCATAAAGCCGTTATAACACTTTATGTTTTACACCAATCAAATACATTTAGCACCTGTACGTCTACCGTACTACATAGTTCACACATATCATGCTAGACGAGAAAGGAAGAGGTTCACATACCTCTCGACGAGTATCGACTAATAGCAAAACGCCCAGTACCTCAAGTCGGCTACTCCTTAGCGGTAGATCGCGCCACACGTAGTACTTCAACCTATAAGGCCACAAGGCGCTTATTAACATTTAGGTCTAACCGTAGAACATTCTACAGAAAATTCGCGACCTCCCCACACATGCAGCGTAAATCTCTCCTCTATCGGTGGCTACCAAGCCAACCGGGGTTATACATCTAACCCTACGGTACAATTCTACTCCACTGTCTTACTACACAAGTCTCATGTGTCTGACCCATGTAAAAGCAGTTTAGTACTCTTCTTCAAAAGGTTTCTTATTATTCAGCTTAAGTCCAAAGACATTGCCGACAACAACGTTCAGTTCTAAATATATAGTATACTTCAACTATATAGTCTAACAATCATGTAATTTCCAATTACAATAGAGGGACAAGATATTTACCTCGATAAGCCCATAATTATCCGAGTATAAAGTCGATCTGGGCAATCGCTTAGCTCAACTCCGTGCTCTCCAACCCGCTCCAAACTACCCAGAAGTTCTAACCAACTTCTACATACTACTCCAACTAACCATGGAGATTTTCCTTGTGGTTTCGGTTGGTATCGACAGAAGTATAATAGTATTTCGGGCTTTTCAGATAGGTATCACCTTAGAATACAACAAGGTAGACGGCTAAGGGAATTTGGGCATGATAACAATACTTATGAGAGTATTTCTACCAACAGGGGGGGTATATTATACGAAAGCAACTAGGCTAGGGGGGGGTACCCAGCTAGCACCCGAGAGGGGGTGTATACCCTCGGCCTACCCACTAGGGGAACTCGGCCAAGGGGGAGGGGGAAGGCTTTTGGACGAGAACCACAAGAAGGGAGAGGGAGGGATTTTAACACTTAGAAGATTTTAGGATGAAGAAAGTCTTCAACATAGAGTGGTATTTATAGGCCAACCAATGGCCAACCAATGGCCAAGATCATGCCAAGTGCAAGGCAAGTGTAGGGCCAAGATCTTGCCAAGTGCCCCTTAACCAACTAACACACAAATATCCTACCAACTAAAGCCATTCCAATCGGCCACAATAACGCCTCACATCCATCAATTGGAGGGTGACAAGTGTCGCCCTCCCGTTGGTCCAAAATGTTTCGTCTCTCGTAAAAATCCGCAAAAATAAAATATGGCATAGCCGGAAATTCCCCTACGAAAGCTGTGAAAATGTTTCGCCGAAAAACGACTCTAACCGGGTGTTGTGCACAAAATTAAATCGGCCAAGCCTACTTGAAGTTCGAAATTTCCTACGTACGTCCCTGCGTACATACTCTGGAAATACGGGGTATAACAGATGTATGACTACTTGGGTGCCCGGGTAAGGCACCAGTCACGGGCCCCGGAACGGGTCGTGACATAATACCTCAAATCTGTCCACTAAACGACACAACAACGTCTAACAGTTTTGGGCAGTTTCTCGGCCACAACAACTACAACCCGATAACTCGTTCCTTAATCCATTTTATTCCAATTCGAGTTCCAAAACTTCTACATAAGTTATAACAACTTATTAACAACAATATTAATCCATTATAACATGCAATAGGTGAAGATAACAACGACAATAACCAACGAATTCTATTTGCACCAAATCTGTCCCAAATTGGTTTTAGCCCCAAAAATGGCTCAAACGCTTTTTATTCTTCATTATTTTCTAACACAAGTTAATCCATACATAATAACAATAAGTAATATCCAATTACTTTAAAAGAAGAAGGACTTTTACCTCATTTATTGCCCAAAAACGCCCCAAAACAGTCCGGTCTTTATTGGTGCGCAGTTTTCGTTTCGCTCAACTTCTTCAAGTTCCAATCACATATATGTACCCCCTACAACCTTAGGAACAACTTCTCTTTGAATCTCACTTCCAAAAAGTCGACGGAACCCCTAGGGTTTTGGCATCAACTTTCGGCCAAGACAAGTAAAAACGTGTAGAATATTAATCTAGGCTTAGCACTTGGTTTAAGGGATTAATCTTGGAGAAATAAATTGATCAACAATGGTTGTTTTTAGCCAAGGGGCTCTCGAAATTATGGAGCTAAAGGGGAGAAGATGAGAGCTTATTTTTTTGTCTAAGTGTAAAGTGATCCAAGTCTTGCAAGACTTGGATATGTATAGCCAAGTGGAGTGGGACCCATGTCCACTTGTCCCCTCTCAAAATATCTATTTTGTTGTCATCTTAGCAAGACAAGTGGAGGGGCGCCACGTGTCGCCCTCCGATTGGTCCAAAATATTATAATTTTTCGAAGGTCCCTGCGAAATTGTGAAATTCTCGGCGGACCCCATATTATCAATTCCAACACCTTATAATCCAATACTAAGTCCATAAATCCAATTAGAAGTATTATACTCCAAGTTAATAATTTTTCCGTCGTCACATTTTTTCCGAAATTTTCCTTAAGAAAATGTAATTATTCTTTCCTTCCAAAATTCAAATCTTAAATCCTTATTCACGTTCTCAATTAGTAGCCCTGGTATTACGGGGTGTAACAAGTTTCTACGGAGGCCACGATACCTGAGCCTCCAGTTCCACGACTAGGAGCCGAGGATATGAGTTCAGGAGATGGCCCAGTTACTAGTGAGGCTGGTGGCTGGGAATGAGGACGGACGGGAACCGGTGGTTTCGGCAGTACCAGTGATTCACCCTAGATCCAGTAGTCTGAGACTTCGGGATTTCTTGAGTTGCAGTTCGCCAGAGTTCTATGGATAGGGAGCTGAGGATGATCCTCAGGGTGTCGTGCTAGTTTGGGGAGATTGTTATGCTTGCGGCCAGCAGGGCCATTTGGTGAGAGTTGTCCGACCAGAGGTAGCACGGATGTAGAGACTCAGCCTTCGGGATCGGTGGCTGGTTCATCACCTTCTATAGCTAGGCGCCCTGCAGGGCAGGGTTATGGTTAGAGCGACAAAGAGGAAGTAAGGCAGTAGTTACAGAGATACCTTTAGCCCTTAAGAGACTTGGTTATGTTGTTATGGTGGGTACGTGTGAAGTGCTATACGGATAGCATTGTGTTAAGTGTGACTTAGAGAACATGATAGTTGAAGAGGTAAGTTTGGGGTCATGGAAGGTGTGAACCTTAGAATATTATACGTGGAGACCTTAGATGCGAGGCCGTCTTGAGTAAAAAAAATTTTGTTTACGATTGACCTTTGTCGGAGTGCATAGTATACGAGGGGTATAATTGCGTGATAAGTCCCTGAGGGGTGTGAATTATAAGAGAGTAGTTAAGCTAAGAAGACCACTAGGTTTTCGTGACTTGATTAGTGAGATTGTTCCGGATTGGGGAACGAGAGAGTTTGGTGCGAGATGGGTCGGGTTGAGGTAAGGTCGCGGGTCAACCCGTAGCCCGGTTTGGGGTGGGGTCAATTTGTGGTAGTCCCGCTGTGTGATAGGGTCACGAGGGTGCTAGGCCCAATTTTAGGTAACCATCGTACGAGTTCGTGGATGCGTTCGACCAGGATCGGATCGTGAAGGCCGGGAATGGCCTTAGGGGAAATTGAAGCTAGTGAGATGACCAAGTTTGGAGGTAGTGGCCCCAAAGTTTTGGAAACTGAAGCGATGACTGAAGTTTGGTACGTGTAATAGAAAGAGTTCAGGTGTACGAGAAGGGTACGACGAGTAAGGAAAGAAGCGAACATGTGTTATGAGAACGGAAGTGATCAGTTCTTTTGTGAAGTGAAGATGCGAAGGGAGTATCCTTTAGACCATGGGTGGGAGCTTTTTGTGATATTAGAGGCGATTCTTCGTTGGCTTGGATTTGAGTTTTGCGCACATGTTATATTTTGGCCATTGGTGGCATGATCGGTTTTGTAAGTGTAGTATTGGAGACTATACCGACGCAAGTACGTTTGGGTACTTAGAAGGAACATTCGGGACGAATGTTTCTAAGGGGGGAAGAATGTTATACCCCGTAGTTCCAGGGTATGTATGTGAGGACGTACGTGTTATACCCCGTATTTCCAGAGTATGTACGTAAGGACGTACGTACGATAGTTTAAGCCTTAAAGTAGGCATAGGTTCAAAATTTGGGCACAAGTGCCGAAAAGAGTCGTTTTTCGACGAAACGTTTTACAAGACTTGCGAAGGGAAAATTCCGGCTATGTCATTTTTAATTTTTGCGGATTTTTCCGAGAGACGAAACATTTTGGACCAACGGGAGGGTGACATGTGTCACCCTCACATTGGAAGGAAGTGGGGCGGCATTGGGACGATTTGGATCACTTTAGTTGGTAGGATATTTTGTGTAGTTGGTGTGGTAGATGGATAAGGTGCACTTGGCTTAATCCTAGCCCTACACTTGCCTAACACTTGGATGAATCTTGGCCATTGGTTGGCCATTTCTTGACCTATAAATACCCCCCCTAAGTTGATGAACTTCTTCATCCAAAAATGTTTTCTAAGTGTTAAAATCCCTACCCCTTTGAGAGTTGTGTTTCGTCCAAGCTCCCCTTTGAGAAGCTTTGGCCGAGAGGGCCTCCCCCTCCCCCTTTGTAGTGTCTAGCCGAGGGGTACCCCCCCTAGCCTAGTTGTTTTCGTATAATACCCCCCTTTGTGGTATTGAAATACTCTCCAAGTATTGTTATAATGCCCAAATACTTTAGCCCAAATACCTTGTAGTACTTTCCAAAGTTACCTCTATACGTAGAGCCCGGAAATACTATTATACTTTCCTTTAGCCACTAAACAAAACCCTAAGGAAAACCTTCATAGTCGGTTGAAGTGTTAAGTAGAAGTTGCGTAGAACTTCTAAGGGTTGTTTGGAGCGGGTTGGAGCACTCGGAGTAGGAGCTAAACGTTGCTCAGGAGCGACATTAAACTTGGATAATTTTGGGCTCATCGAGGTAAATACTACTGTCCTTCTATTGTAATTGGGAATTACATACTGTAGTTGTATAGAAATGAATATAAGATTCATATAAGAGAATTGAACTGTAATAGAAGGATATTACAGAATAGACTTGAACTGAAATCACATCAGAAGAAACATAAGTAGAAGATTTAAACTGTACTTACATAGATCAGATTCGTTATACCCGTATTTCCGAGTATGTGCGTGAGGCGTGCGTCAAAGTTTAGCCTTAAAGTTTAGGCATGGGACGTTTTTTTGGGCACAACTCACTCAAGGAATCGTTTTCCGACGAAACGTTTAACAAGACTCGCGTAGGATAAATTCCGACTATGTCATTTCTAATTTTTGCGGATTTTTTCGAGAGACGAAACATTTTGGACCAACGGGAGGGCGACACTTGTCACCCTCCAATTGATGGACGTGAGGCGTTCTTGTGGCCGATTGGATTGGCTTTTTTGTCAAGTAGTTGGTAGGATATTTTGTGTAGTGGATGGATAAGGACACTTGGGCAAATCCTCACCCTACACTTGCCTTGCACTTGGCATCATCTTGGCCCTTGGTTGGCCATGGCGACTATAAATACCCCCAGAAGTTGAAGAGTTCTTCATCCACAAATTACTTTCCAAGTCTTGAAAAATCCTTCCCTCTCCCTTGAGCATTTTCGTCCAAGCCTTATACCCCCCCCCCCCTTGAGTGAAGTTTGGCCGAGGGCCCCCCCCTAGCCTAGCCGAAATCTACCCCCCCTCCCTTGGTAGAAAAGTTGCCTTCTAGTATTGTTATAATGCCCAAAATACCCTAGCCCAAATCCCTTAGTACTTAGTTGAAGTTGTAAAGAACTTCTAAGGGTTCTTGGAGCTATCGGAGCGTTCAAATTAGGAGCTAAACCTCGTTCAGGATCGACGTTTATACTCGGATAATATTGGGCTTATCGAGGTAAATAATCTTACCCGTCTTTTATAATTAGAAAATACATACTGTAGAAGTATAAGAATAAGTATTAAATACTTAGAAGAATATTACAAAATAGAATTGAACTGTTATCACAGTAGAAGGGTATAAAAGAAGAATAATTGAACTATACTTACATGGAATTTGTTTTCCAAAGAGACTTATATAGCTCACCGGGTAGGGAAGTGCTGCCCGACTTTCCGTAGAATTGAGAACCCTCTGCTTAGAGCTTTATACAGTACAGTCTAGACGTTGATAGACGTATTTGACTGTTATAGGCTGATTCTCTGCGCGCGACATATTCGACTTGGCAGAAGGTTTTCGCCGAGAAGGTATGTGATTCTTCCTATACTCATAAGCATGATATTTTAAGATATATATATAGTACGGTAGACGTACATGTGTTAACTGAATAATAACTACGGCAATGTCTTTTGACTTAAGCCTGAATAATAACTACGGCAATGTCTTTTGACTTAAGCCTGAATAATAAGAATCCTGATGCATTTCAAAAGAATACTGGATCATTTTTAACAGAAGAGAAATATTTGGTTTTTAAAACAAAAGCTTAAGAGTTATACTAGCTTTATGGGAAGTTAGGTATAACAACTTAAGAAAGATAAAAAGGAACTGTTTACTTGTTTGTTTATAAAAGCCTTGTACTGATTTCTGTTAAGGGTAGTAAGATTGTTTGATAAGTAGATATATTATGATGCTACATGTGTTAGTGTCTTGTAATGTTGTGAAAGGGGGTCATTCTTGCTGTGCTTACGTTGCTAACCGGTAAGTCCGTTGTACTGTTATTAAATCACCTACCCCCTTGACTTATTATACCGAGGGCTTGCCACCCTTGATGCGGTCTATACGGCCTATGCGATCTATGTGACTATCACGCTGCGGGAGTTCGAGATTGATCATTCGGTGTTTTAGCCCGACGCGGATGCCCTATGCGATGCATGTGACTACGCGGTCTATCGAGACTATGCGGACTGCGGGAGTCGGTAGTGCAGGGTTAGCTACCCCGTCGAGGAATACCTCACGCGGGTGCATGTGTGACTATGCGGATCGCGGAAGTCGAGATTAGGCACGCAGAATGATACTATGGGCGATTGGCCTTGCTTCGATCATTCGCGGCCTAGAAAAGACCTATTACAGTTTTCCTATTACTGTTCTTGTTTGTGATATGGCACTATGTGCAATTGAACTGATTTTCAAATGGTTTTAAATACTTGATTTCATTTAAGTACTTTACAGTTTCACATACTTGGTACTGTTATCGACCTCCTTCGGGGCCGTTCATGCCGCGGTAAGAGCGGCAGTGCTAGATCCGCATCCTTAGGATCTTTTGCGTTGGTGTCATGAGCTCCATCTTCTCCGGAGGCTCTACTTTTGGGTATGATCTCCCTGTTGTAGATAGTTTTGTACTGTCAGGGTATGGCGGGGCCCTGTCCCGCCATAGTTTTTTATCTTCTTAGAAGTGCAGAGCCTATTGTACAGTTGGGATGTAACTGCTAAACCATGTTTATATATATATGCCGAAAGGCGACATTTTCTCACATAAACTGTGTCTCATTTTACAACTGTTTCATGTCTTGTTTTTATATTCCGCTGATTACTCTGATGTATGACTACTTGGGTGCACCGGTAAGGCACCAGTCACGGGCCCCGGAACGGGTCGTGACAATTACGGTAAATTGATAACCTTTATTGGTTGAATATTCTGCGAGTAGCATGTACTACTTGGAAGGTGGACAAGGCTAGCCGGGTTATAGCCGTGGAGCGTTTTGCTTATAATCGATAATCATCGCGAGGTATGTGATTCTTCCTATACTCTTGAGCATGAATATATATATAGTACGGTAGACGTACGTGTGGCAATGTCTTTTGACTTAAGCCTGAATAATAAGAATCTTGAAGTATTTTAAAAGTATATATATAGTACGGTAGACGTACGTGTGTTAACTGAACGTAGTTGTACGGCAATGTCTTTTGACTTAAGCCTGAATAATAAGAAACTTGAAGTAATGAGTTAAGAAACCTTTTTGAAAGAAGAGTAATACTTGGTTCTGAGAACATAAGAGTTATACTAGCTTTATGGGAAGTTAGGTATAATGTCTTAAGAGAGATAAAAAGAATGGTTTACTGATTAGAAGTTAAGAGACTTGATCTTAAAAGATAAGAGACTTAACTTAATTGAATTAATATGAATTTTGTGTGAAGCCTCATTCGTGAGTAATGAGTACTTGGCTTTTAAAAGGAATAACGTTTTACTGATTTCGGAAATCAGAATGAGTATCGACAAACCACTGCAGCGTTAATAAAGGAAAATGTAATGAATAATGAAGTATTATTAAAACCAGTAGAAACCTCCATCTGCATAGAAGCTAAGATGAGACAAAATGATATTACATTTTCTAGATCATGGCTGCTTTAATAAATGGTTATAAACAAGAATAAATCGCTCACATATGGCCTATGTTACTCAATTGTTTTAAAAGAGATTAAGACATTGAACTATGAAACTTTTCTAAAAAGAGACTTGAGTAATTGAAATTAGGCAAACTGGAACTTTAGGGAAAAGAAAGGCATTGTTTTGTCTTAAATTGGTTTAAAACATAAAGTGTTATAACAGCTTTATGGGAAGTGAGTTATAACGACTTTATGAAAAAGGGTTTTATCATTGGTTTTAATGTGGTAACTTGACTTTAAAAAGAGAAGTGTTTTGGTCTAAAAAGAAGGCATGGTATTGCCTTGATTTGGTTTTAAAAAGGAAAGTATGGAAGTTGTTTTGCTTTACTTAAAAGATGTAAGTCACTTTATTTTTATACTACGGGTATCGGGTGACTTTTATAAAAGGAATGGATCTCTTTAAAAGGAATTTAACGTACGTAGTACTTTAGGGTTAAAACCCGGACTTTGACATAAAATGAAAGTACCTTGAGTTATGTATAACTTGTCTATGCTTGTTGTGATAGCCTTTGTTGTGCAAGAATTGTGTTTCTATACTACCGCGTCTCTCGATGGAGGGTCGGTTGACTTGTTGAGAACTTCTTGGGGCGTCTTGGCGTGACGAGAAATTCCACTGCACGCCTCGCCACGACCCGAACCGGGCGTGGATCGTGCCTTACCCCGGGCACCCTAGTGATACAACATCAGAGTAATCAGCGGAACATAAAACAATAACATGAGATAACAGAAGTATAAAACAATAATCTGTGAAAACTTGCCTTTCGGCATATATAATCAATTTTTTTAAAGAGAACAGTTTAATCCTTTTTAAAAACCAAGTACTCATTACTCACGGATGAGGTTTCACACAAAATTCACATAATTCAATTAAGTTAAGTCTCTTATCTTACAAGATCAAGTCTCTTAACTTCTAAAATAATTAAATCATTCGTTTTATCTTTCTTAAGCCGTTATACCTAACTTCCCATAAAGCTAGTATAACTCTTAAGCTTTTAAAACCAAGTATTCCTCTTCTTTTAAAAACAGTTCTTAATTCTCTTGAACTACTTCAAGATTATTATTATTCGGGCTTAAGTCAAAAGACATTGCCGTACAACTACGTTCAATTAATACACGTACGTCTACCGTACTACATAGTTATACACATATCATGCTAGAAGAGATAGGAAGAGGTTCACATACCTCGCGACGATTATCGACTATTAGCAAATCGCTCCACGGCTATAACCCGGCTAGCCTGGCCCACCTTCTCAAGTAGCACATGCTACTCGCAGATCATTCAACCTATACAGGTTACACAAGTCTATCAAAGTCTAGACTACTCGGTAGAATAAATCTAGATACAGGACCCTACGGGAAATTGGGCAGCCCTTCCCTACCCGTCAAACTACACAAGTCTATGTCTGATCCTAAGTAATTACAGTTCAGTTCTCTTCTTTAAATTCAGGCTTAAGTCCAAAGACATTGCCACAAATATATGTTCAGTTCTATATATAGTATACTTCAACTATATATTCTTACAACATGTAATATCCAATTACAATAGGGGGACAAGATAATTACCTCGATACGCCCATAATTATCCAAGTAAAATGTCGATCCTGGGCAACGTTTAGCTCCAACTCCGTGCGCTCCAACCCGCTCCAAACCACCCTTAGAAGTTCTAACCAACTTCTACATAATACTCCAACTAACTACGGAGATTTTCCTTAGGGTTTAGGTTTTGTGACTGACGGAAAGTATAATAGTATCTTCCGGGCTTTTCGTATAGGTATAACCTTAGAATACTACAAGGTATACGGCTAAGGTAATTTGGGCATTACAACAATACTTTTGAGAGTATTTCTACCAAGAGGGGGGGTATATACCCCTCGGCCTACCCCACTAGGGGGGGTACTCTCGGCCAAGGGGGGGAGCTCTCGGCCAAGAGTCCTTCTCAAAGGGGGAGGGACGAGAACACCAACAAGGGAGGGGGAGGATTTCTAAGACTTGGAAAATATGGTGGATGAATAAAACCTTCAAGCAAGGGAAGTATTTATTGGCCAACCCTTGGCCAACCAATGGCCAAGATGAAGCCATGTACTAGGCAAGTGTAGGGTGTGGATTTGGGCAAGTGTCTTGTGGGTCCCACTTTCTCATCTACCACACAAAATATCTACACAACATTGACCAAACATTTTTGGCAACAAAAATGCCAAAAACGTGCTAGCTAAAACCGTCCACCAACTCGCCCACTTGAGGGTGACACATGTCACCCTCTCGTTGGTCCAAAATGTTACGTCTCTCGGAAAAATCCGCAAAAATTAAAAATGTCATAGCCGGAATTTTCCCTTCGCAAGTCGTGTAAAACGTTTCGTCGAAAAACAACTCTAATCGGGTGTTGTGCACAAATAAAAATCGGCCAAGCCAACTTTAAAGTTCAAACTTTTCTACGTACGTCCCCACGTACATACTCTGGAAATACGGGGTATAACAGCTCCTGTTGATAGTGTTATTTTTGTTAATCGCTTTGGACATACTGATACGATGCGTAGCGCACGGGTATGGTTCCATTTTGATTGCTGTCTTGTTGTTTCCTTTTGGACATACTGACACGATACGTAGCGCACGGGTATGGTCCCATTGGGATTGCTGTCTTGTTGTTTCCTTTTGGACATACTGACACGATGCGTAGCGCACGGGTATGGTTCCATTGGGATTGTTATTCCATAGACTAGCTCTCCATGAGGTTTTACTGTTCGGCCTTGGTATCTGGTAGTCGGCTTTCGTACTTGCCCCGTGTCAGCTTCGTAGTTTGGTTGTATTGTATTGTTAGTACGGCTTTGGCATCAGGTAGGACTTGGTGTTGGTGTCTTGCTTGGTGTTATCATATCATGAAAGCCGGTGAGGAAGGTATTCCACGGGCATGATTGATGTTGTGGGCGTGAGACCCTTAATTGTATTTAAGTAATGACTTGGAGGGCGTGAGACCCTGACTTAATATAACTGTTATATGTGTATCGTAGTTTGGTTATCATACGTGTCTCTGCTTTATATAGGCTATGATTTCATTTCTGATATTTTCTGATTTCACATACTTGGTACTGTTATCGACCTTGTTATACCCGTATTCTCGGGGTATGTATGCGAGGACGTGCGTCACGAGCGGCGAGAAAATTGGAAAGGAAGAAAGAGGTGATTTTTCCACGGAAAAAGTTTAGGTTTTGTAAAGAAAATGTTCGTTGATGGGAATTGGGTTCCCAGATTTGGAATTTGGGCTTCTTAAATTATATTAGAATTTTGAGATTTTATTTTGGAAATGGTCACGTGGGCCCACGGAGAAATTTACTGGTTTTGTGGCCCGCTTTGTTTTTGAGATTTCGGTATTGTGGATATTTTTGAAGACGTTTTATGAGGGCGATAGGAGGGTGACACGTGTCACCCCGCCTGCGTGGCTTGCGGTTACCTTTGTGCACAACACCCTTAGAGTCGTTTTAAACGCGTTTCGTAACTGCGAAGGGAAAATTCGGCTATGTCGTTTTGTATTTTTGCGGATTTTTCCGAGAGGCGAAACATTTTGGACCAACGGGAGGGTGGCATGTCACCTCACATTGAAGCGGCGGCAACCTCGGGCGATTGGTTCACGTTCTTGCCAATTGGCTCCTTGTTTTGGCCTTGTTTTGTGGCTTGTTTGGTGCCATGTTTTGTGCATTGTTTTGTGGAGTAGGGGCTAGGGTGCACTTGGCATCAAGGCCATACACTTGCCTTGCACATGGCTTGATCTTGGCCATTGGTTGGCCTTGGCTTTCCTATAAATACCACTCTCTTGAAGACTTCATTCATCCAAAAATCTTCCAAGTCTTGAAACCCCTCCCTCCTCTTGTTGACTCTCGTCCAAGAGCCCTCTCCCTTAAAATTGGCCTTGGCGAAACCCTCCTCTTCCCTTTGAGGTGTGGCGAGAGGTACTACCTCCCTGTGGTGCTAGCCGTGGGTACCCCCAGCCTAGTTGTTTTTCGTATAATACCCTCCTCGTGGTATTGAAATACTTCTCCTAGTATTGTTATAATGCCCAAAATACCTTAGCCTTGTACCTTGTAGTATTCCAAAGATACCTCTATACGTAGAGTCCGGAAATACTACCTTTTGTCCTTTAGTCTCAAACCGAAACCCTAAGGAAATCTTCATAGTTGGTTGAAGTATTTGAGTAGAAGTTGGTTAGAACTTCTAAGGGTTGTTTGGAGCGGATTGGAGCGCACGGAGTAGGAGCTAAACCTTGCTCAGGATCGACTTTTATCTCGGATAATTTTGGGCTTGTCGAGGTAAATATTCTTGTCCCCTTATTGTAATTGGAGATTACATGTTGTAGGATTATATAGTTGAAGTATACTATATATAGAATCAACATTATTGTGGCAATGTCTTTTGACTTAAGCTGAAGAATAAAAGAATGAATCAGTATTTACTTAGGGTCGTATTGCGGTAGACTTGTGTAGTATTCTTGTGTAGAATTGTACACGTCAGGTTAGGCGTGTAAACCCCCCTGGTTGGCTTGGTAGCCAGGCCTCGATAGAGAGGAGATTTCTGTGTGTGAGGGGAAGTCTTCCAATTTCTGTAGAAAAATGAGAACTTGTGTTTTGGGGTTAATAGACGTTTGTGACCTTTATAGGTGAAAGTACTAAGAGTAGCGTATTCTACTCGAGGAGTGGAAAGGGCTAGCAAGGTTGTAGTACTTGGAGCATTTTGCTTATTGTCGATAAATCGCCGCGAGGTATGTGAACCTCTTCCTATCTTTTCTAGCATGATTGTTGTGAACTATGTAGTACGGTAGACGTACATGTGCTAAGTGATTTGGTTGGTTTAAAACATAGGGTGTTATAATAGCTTTATGGGAAGTTAGTTATAACGACCTTATGTAAGTGAAAATGGTTTACTGATGTTAGAAGTTAAGAGACTTGATCTTATAAGATAAGAGACTTAACTTATTTGTTTTAATGTGGATGTTTGTGTGAAACCTCATTCGTGAGTAATGAGTACTTGGTTTTTAAAGGGATAATGTTTCTTGATTTGGGAATCGAATGTGTATCGACAGACCATTGCGGCGTTAATAAAGGAAAATGTATTGAATAATGATGTATTAAAACCGGTAGAAACCTCCATCTGCATAGAAGCTAAGATGAGACAAAATGATATTACATTTTCTAGATCATGGTCTTTGTAATAAGATCGTTATAAACAAGAATAAACTACTCACATATATGACATATGTTACTCAATTGTTTTAAAAGAGATTAAGACTATGAGTTATGAAACCTTTCTAAAATAAGTGACTTGAGCATTTGAAAATGAGAAGCTTGAGTAATTGAAACTAGGCAACCGAACTTAGGAAAAGAATGTTGTTACTTGATTTTGAAAAGGAATGTGGGTTGGTCATTCTAATACTACGGTATCGGGTGACTTTTATAAAAGTAATGGATCTCTTTTAAAAGAACTTAATGTATGTAGTACTTTGGGATTAAAAACCCGGACTTTGGCATAAAATGAAAGTACTTTGAGTTGTGTGAAACTTGCCTATGCTTGTTGGTGTGAAACTTGCCTATGCTTGTTGTTGTGAAACTTGCCTATGCTTGTGATGATAGCCTTTGTTGTGCAAGTGTGGTATTTACGTATTCTGGCGTCTCTCGATAGAGGCGGTCGACTTGTTGAGAACTTACTTGGGCGTCTTTGGCGGTGATGGAGAATTCCACGGGTATGTTTCCATTTTGATTCTTGTCTTGTTGTTGATGTCACATGGACATGTCTGCCGTCTGATATTCGGGGCATGCGACGTGCGGTCGGGTTGATTACGATATATTGTTATTGTGGTTACATGGACATGTCTACAGAGGTAGAATTCGGGGCATGTGGCCACGCGGCGGGGTTGATCACCCAAGATATTATTGTTGATGTCACATGGGCGTGTCTCCGAGGTAGAATTCGGGCGTGTGGCCGTGGGGCATTGGTATTATTATTGCATCATGGACATGTACACCGATCTGCAGTCGGGGCATGCGGCCGTGATGCGAACATGATTGATGTTGTGGGCGTGAGACCCATAGTTATATTTGAGTGATGACTTGAGGCGTGAGTCACATTCGGATATATTTGCTTTTATGTTGTGAATCGTAGTTTGGTTATCATACATGTCTCGCTTTATATAGACTAGTATGATTTCATTACGATATTTTCTGATTTCACATACTTGGTACTGTTATCGACCTCGCCCGGAGGCTGCGTTCATCTGCGCGGTAGGTACATCGATCGTGGATCCCGCTCTTAGGATCACGATTCAGCGTATTGGGAAGCTCCGTTTCTTGAGGCTTATCTTTTAGTATGTGTTCCCGAGTTGTAGGTTCTTGTACATTCGGGGTATGGCGGGGCCCTGTCCGTCATAGTCGTTGTAAATCTTAGAGTGCAGTAATCTTGTTGTGGGCGGGGTTGTAAAGGATTAAAGCTCGTGTTTTATGTATATCTTGAAAAGGCAACCGTTTTGGTTGCTTTGTTTATTATTATATCTCTTGTTTCATGACTCATGTTTTATTTTCCATTGGTTTTCTCGATGTTGTATCACTAGGGTGCCGGGTAAGGCACCGATGCGGGGCCGAACAGGTCGTTCTGAACCTCGCCGAGCTGCGTTCATCTGCGGTAGAATACATCGGTTGTCGATCCCGCTTAGGATCACCTTCGCGTCTTGGGAAGCTCCGTTCCTTGGAGGCTTATCTTTGGTATGTTACCACGAGTGCAGAGGTTCTTGTACATTCGTGGGTATGGCGAGGCCCTGTCCGTCATAGTTGTTGTATAAATCTTAAGTGCAGTAACCTTTGTTGTGGCGGGGTTGTAAGGATTATGCTTCAAATGGCTATATATATACATGTTGAAAGCAACCGTTTTGGTTGGCCTATTTTCTTTATCTTGATCCATGTCTATTTAAATGTTTAAGTTTTTATTTCCATTGGTTTTTCTCGATGTTGTATCACTAGGGTGCGGGGTAAGGCACGATCCACGGGCCGGTTCGTGCGTGACAAAAGTGGTATCGAGCGATTAGTCCTCGGAAAGTGTCTACGCACCGTGTCTAGTAGAATCTTGATTATCGATGTGTTGTGCACCACATCTATAATCGTGAGGCTATAGGACATTTAGGATTGGTTTCCGCCTTCTCATTACGAGATCGTGCCTTAGAGGCGTGTTGTAAGTTGGACCCTCCGACGTACTTTGTTTTTACCGTTATGCCTCGCGTAAGGCAACCCGGGCGGTAAGGGCAAAGCGTGAGGAGAGGCTGCGAGTAGAAGCGTGGCGATCTACTGAGACCACGATGCACGAGCCTCCACCCATGAACTGGAGCGGAGGAGATGGGTTACAAGAGTGGGCGATTAATGGCGGGGTTGTGGCGGACTTGAGGATAGGCTGGGCCAGCGATTCGATGAGCACCATGGTTCACCAGATCGGATAGTTTGAGGCTACGGGATTTTACGAGATGTAACGCCCGAGTTTTATGGGTCGAGGCACGAGGATGATTCGCGAGAGTTCATCCGGCGATTCTGTGGATCGTAGAGTGATCAAGGCATCGGAGACCAAGTCGGTGGTCCTGAGTTCGCATCGGCTGCGTGATACCGATGATCGTTTGATTCATGGGAGCTGTCCCGAGAGAGAATGCACTTCCGGTATTTGGGATGAGTTCTCGAGGCATTTCTTGCACATTTCTTGCCTCACAGATGAGGAGGGCTCGGTAAACAGATTTTTGGTGTTGCGGCGAGAATGGCGTGCGGTTCGAGTACAATGTGAGTTCGACTCATTGGCGTGACGTCCCGCATTAGTAGCTAGTATGGAGGATCGAGTGCACCGGTATGTTCTGAGGCTCGATGATTACCTAGCGAGAGTTGTTCGGTGTAGCTCTTCAGGGCATGGATATTGCCGCATGCGAGCTTATGCACTTGGATGTGAGGCGGAGAAATCGACGGAATGACGAATCGTAAGAGGGCGAGCAGCGGTCCTGGTGACTTTGGCGGACGCCTCGGCAGAACTAGTTATGTACCTCCGCCCGATGCAGTGGTCCTCGCGGCCGGGATATTCGGGGCAGTCGAGGGCTCAGGGTTCAGATTTGGGAGAAGCGGCGTGTTAGCCAGCTGAAGCCACCCCTACCTCGTTGTGGCCGCTGTGGTAGACTCCATAGTGGGGAGTGTCGTGCTAGTTCGGGAGTTTGTTTTACATGCGGCCAGCAGGGCCATTTTGGGAGAAACTGTCCGACCAGGGGTAGCACTGGTAGGATAGCACAGACTACGAGATCAGTTGCGGGTTCTTCACCTTCCATAGCTAGGCAGGATGTTCATACCGTGAGGCCGGTAAGTCGCGGTGGAAGTTCCCAGTTTTAGCAGTCCTTTGAACCGCCTATTTTCAGGTATATCCTTAACCCTTTAGAGACTTGTATGTATTGATGTTATGATAATGTGTTAAGTGTTATGTTCGGATAGCTTTGTGCTAAAATGTGATTTAGAAGCCTGGTTAGTGAAAAGGGTAAGCCTGGGGGTGAGATAATGATGAACCTTAGAATATTACCGTTGAGACCTTAGATGTAAGGTCGTCTTGAGTACAAGATTTTTGCGGGTGATCTTTGTCAGAATGTATATGTATACGTGTAGTAATTGTGTGATAAGTCCTTGGGTAGTGTGAAATGGAAGTGGTAGCTTCCATGACCTGTATGGGTAAGATTGTTCCGGATCGGGGAACAAGAGGTTGATGCGTTAAGAGGGTCGGGTTGGGGCCATGTTGCGGGCCAACCCGCGGCCTGTTTCGAGGTGGGGTCAGCTCTGGGTGGTCCCGCCAGGTGGTAGGGTCACGAGGGTGCTAGGCCCAAGTTTAGATAACCATCGTATGAGTTCGTGGATATGTTCGACCAGAAGCGGATCGTGAAGGCCGGGAATGGTCTTAAGAGAGATTGAGGTTAGTAAGATGACCAAGTTGGAGGTAGTGACTCCAATATTTTGGGAACTGAAGCAATGACTGAAGTGTGGTACGTATACTAGAAGAGTTCAAGTGTTCGAGAAGGGCACGACGAGTAAAGAAGGAAGAAGCGTGTGTTATTACGTGGCCAGGTGTGGCGTTGACAACTTGTTAGAAGGAACTTCATCGTTATCCGTCTTGAGAAGGAACATTCGGGACGAATGTTTCTAATGAGGGGAGAATGTTATACCCCGTATTTCCAGAGTATGTACGTAAGGACGTACGTACGATAGTTTAAGCCTTAAAGTAGGCATAGGTTCGAAATTTGGGCACAAGTGCCGAAAAGAGTCGTTTTTCGACCAAACGTTTTACAAGACTTGCGAAGGGAAAATTCCGGCTATGTCATTTTTAATTTTTGCGGATTTTTCCGAGAGACGAAGCATTTTGGACCAACGGGAGGGTGACATGTGTCACCCTCACATTGGAAGGAAGTGGGGCGGCATTGGGACGATTTGGATCACTTTAGTTGGTAGGATATTTTGTGTAGTTGGTGTGGTAGATGGATAAGGTGCACTTGGCTTAATCCTAGCCCTACACTTGCCTAACACTTGGATGAATCTTGGCCATTGGTTGGCCATTTCTTGACCTATAAATACCCCCCCTAAGTTGATGAACTTCTTCATCCAAAAATGTTTTCTAAGTGTTAAAATCCCTCCCCCTTTGAGAGTTGTGTTTCGTCCAAGCTCCCACACTTTGAGAAGCTTTGGCCGAGAGGGCCTCCCCCTCCCCCTTTGTAGTGTCTCGCCGAGGTACCCACTAGCCTAGTTGTTTTCGTATAATACCCCTGTGGTATTGAAATACTCTCAAGTATTGTTATAATGCCCAAATACTTTAGCCCAAATACCTTGTAGTACTTTCCAAAGTTACCTCTATCGTAGAGCAGGAAATACTATTATACTTTCCTTTAGCCACTAAACAAAACCCTAAGGAAAACCTTCATAGTCGGTTGAAGTGTTAAGTAGAAGTTGCGTAGAACTTCTAAGGGTTGTTTGGAGCGGGTTGGAGCACTCGGAGTAGGAGCTAAACGTTGCTCAGGAGCGACATTAAACTTGGATAATTTTGGGCTCATCGAGGTAAATACTACTGTCCTTCTATTGTAATTGGGAATTACATACTGTAGTTGTATAGAAATGAATATAAGATTCATAGAATAGAATTGAACTGTAATAGAAGGATATTACAGAATAGACTTGAACTGAAATCACATCAGAAGAAACATAAGTAGAAGATTTAAACTGTACTTACATAGGACCGTATTACGGTAAACTGATAACCTTTATTGGTTGAATATTCTGCGAGTAGCATGTACTACTTGGAAGGTGTACAAGGCTAGCCGGGTTATAGCCGTGGAGCGTTTTGCTTATAATCGATAATCGTCACGAGGTATGTGATTCTTCCTATACTCTTGAGCATGAATATATATATAGTACGGTAGACGTACGTGTGGCAATGTCTTTTGACTTAAGCCTGAATAATAAGAATCTTGAAGTATTTTAAAAGTATATATATAGTACGGTAGACGTACGTGTGTTAACTGAACGTAGTTGTACGGCAATGTCTTTTGACTTAAGCCTGAATAATAAGAAACTTGAAGTAATGAGTTAAGAAACCTTTTTGAAAGAAGAGTAATACTTGGTTCTGAGAACATAAGAGTTATACTAGCTTTATGGGAAGTTAGGTATAACGTCTTAAGAGAGATAAAAAGAATGGTTTACTGATTAGAAGTTAAGAGACTTGATCTTAAAAGATAAGAGACTTAACTTAATTGAATTAATATGAATTTTGTGTGAAGCCTCATTCGTGAGTAATGAGTACTTGGCTTTTAAAAGGAATAACGTTTTACTGATTTCGGAAATCAGAATGAGTATCGACAAACCACTGCAGCGTTAATAAAGGAAAATGTAATGAATAATGAAGTATTATTAAAACCAGTAGAAACCTCCATCTGCATAGAAGCTAAGATGAGACAAAATGATATTACATTTTCTAGATCATGGCTGCTTTAATAAATGGTTATAAACAAGAATAAGCGCTCACACATATGGCCTATGTTACTCAATTGTTTTAAAAGAGATTAAGACATTGAACTATGAAACTTTTCTAAAAAGAGACTTGAGTAATTGAAATTAGGCAAACTGGAACTTTAGGGAAAAGAAAGGCGTTGTTTTGTCTTAAATTGGTTTAAAACATAAAGTGTTATAACAGCTTTATGGGAAGTGAGTTATAACGACTTTATGAAAAAGGGTTTTATCATTGGTTTTAATGTGGTAACTTGACTTTAAAAGAGAAGTGTTTTGGTCTAAAAAGAAGGCATGGTATTGCCTTGATTTGGTTTAAAAGGAAAGTATGGAAGTTGTTTTGCTTTACTTAAAAGATGTAAGTCACTTTATTTTTATACTACGGGTATCGGGTGACTTTTATAAAGGAATGGATCTCTTTAAAAGGAATTTAACGTCACGTAGTACTTTAGGAGTTAAAACCGGACTTTGACATAAAATGAAAGTACCTTGAGTTATGTATAACTTGCCTATGCTTGTTTGATAGCCTTTGTTGTGCAAGAATTGTGTTTCTATACTCTGGCGTCTCTCGATGGAGGGCGGTTGACTTGTTGAGAACTTCTTTGGGGCGTCTTGGCGTGACGGAGAAATTCCACGGGTACGCTCCTGTTGATAGTGTTATTTTTGCTAATCGCTTTGGACATACTGACACGATGCGTAGCGCACGGGTATGTCCCATTGGGATTGTTGTCTTGTTGTTTCCTTTTGGACATACTGACACGATGCGTAGCGCACGGGTATGTCCCATTGGGATTGTTGTCTTGTTGTTTCCTTTTGGACATACTGACACGATGCGTAGCGCACAGGTATGGTCCCATTGGGATTGTTGTCTGGTTGTTTCCTTTTGGACATACTGACACGATGCGTAGTGCACGGGTATGGTTCCATTGGGATTGTTATTCCATAGACTAGCTCTCCATGAGGTTTTTCTGTTCGGCCTTGGTATCTGGTAGTCGGCTTTCGTACTTGCCCCGTGTCAGCTTCGTAGTTTGGTTGTATTGTATTGTTAGTACGGCTTTGGCATCAGGTAGGACTTGGTGTACAGGTGTACTGCTTGGTGTTATCATATCATAGACTGCCGGCAGTGAGGAAGGTATTCCACGGGCATGGTTGATGTTGTGGGCGTGAGACCCATAATTATATTTGAGTAATGACTTGGAGGGCGTGAGACCCTGACTTGATATAACTGTTATATGTGTGTACTGTAGTTTGGTTATCATACATGTCTCCTGCTTTATATAGACTGCTATGATTTCATTCTGATATTTCTGATTTCACATACTTGGTACTGTTATCGACCTCCTTGGCTGCGTTCATGCCGCAGTAGGTACATCGGTATCGATCCATTTTAGGATCACCTTTTCCGTCTTGGGAAGCTCCGTTCCTTGGAGGCTTATCTTTGGTATGTTACCACAGTGCAGTAGGTTCTTGTACATTCGGGGTATGGCGGGGCCTGTCCGTCATAGTTCTTTGTATAAATCTTAGAAGTGCATGCTTTGTTGTGGGCGGGGTTGTAAGGATTTTAAGCTGCTCAAATGGCTATATATATACATGTTGAAAAGGCCGCTTTGGTTGGCCTATTTTCTTTATCTTGATCCATGTCTATTTAAATGTTTAAGTTTTTATTTCCCGGTTTTTCTCGATGTTGTATCACTAGGGTGCGGCGTAAGGCACGATCATGGGCGGGTTCGGTCGTGACGATGCGTGTCACGAGAATCTGACGAGAAAAATTGGAAAGGAAGAAAGATCACGATTTTTCGACGGAAAAGTTTCGGGTTTTGTGAAGGAAAAAGGTTCGTTGATGGGAATTGGATTCCCAGATTTGGTATTTGGGCTTCTTGGATTATATTAGAATTTTGGGATTTTATTTTCGGAAATGGTCACGTGGGGCCCACGGGAGAAATTTACGATTTTGTGGGGCCCACTTTGTTTTAAAGGTTTCCGGTATTTTGGATATTTTCGGAAGTTGAAATATTTTGGACAAGTCGGGGGGGACACGTGTCACCCCCATGTGGCACCTTGGCCGAAATGGTGGAGACAGTGGCTGAACAACGTCCGCTTGGCCGAAATGATCTAACAAGTGGCAAGCCACTTGTCTTGTGTTTTCGTTGGCCATGTGGTGTGGTGGGACCCACACACACATGGCCCAATCTTGACCACCCACTTGATATGATCTTGACCCTTAATTTCTCTATAAATACCCCCATTAAGTGCAAGACAAATTTCATCCCTCACTTAAGCTTTCCAAGCAAAAATTCTCCCTCCCTTTAGCCTTGTTCTCGTCCACCCTCCCCCTCTTGAGTGGAAATACTTTGTGTATTGTTGTATAATCCCAAATACCTTAGCCTAGTATCCCTAGTAGTATTCCAAAGTTATTTCAATACTAGGAGCCCGGAAATACTACTTTATTCCAATAGTCGCAAAGTGAAACCCTAGAAAAATCTTCCTAGCTTGGTTGAAGTGTTTAGAGAAGTTGTTTAGAAACTTCTAAGGGTTGCTTGGAGCAGGTTGGAGCGTAAGGATTTGGAGCTAAACATTGCTCAGGATCGACTTATATCTTGGATAATTTTGGGCTTATCGAGGTAATGATCTATGTCCCCCTATTGTAATTGGGTATTACATATTGTAGTAATTTAGAATTGAGTATAAGATTTATTGGAAGGATGATTATAAAGGATTGAACTGTATTTACATTGGATTGTATTTCTGATGAACTTGTGTAGTATTATTGTGAAGTAGAATTGTACACGTCAGGTTAGGCGTGTAACCTCCTCAGGAGTTGTTGGCACAGTAGCGGGCCGAGTAGAGAGGAGATTTTTGTGGTTGCGGAGGGGAGGGGTGGAGGTCTTTGCGAATTTTACGTAGAATAAAGGAATCTTGTATTTAGAATATTCTACGAAGAGATCTAGAAGTTGATAGACGTTTTATGGCCAGTATAGGTGGAAGTACTACGAGTAGCGTATTCTACTTGAAGAGTGGAAAAGGCTAGCAAGGTTGTAGTACTTGGAGCATTTTGCTAATTGTCGATAATCGTCGCGAGGTATGTGAACCTCTTCCTATCTTTTCTAGCATGATTGTTGTGAACTATGTAGTACGGTGAGCGTCGTGTTCTAAGTGAATTTGGTTGGTTTACTGATTTTAAAAGATAAAAGGACTTGACTTATATTTGACTTGATATGATATATGAAGAACTCGAATTGTGTAGAAAGTTGTGAAACCTCATTCGCGAGAAATGAGTATTTGGTCTTTAAAAGGAACTTGATTTCTAAAAGAAAAGAGACTTGAGGAATTGAAGAGTTTTTGGTTTAAAAGAGAGACATAGTTTTGTCTTAAATTGGTTTAAAACATAAAGTGTTATAACAACTTTATGGGAAGTTAGTTATAACGACTTTATGAAAGCAAAAGAATGGTTTTATCATTGGGTCTAAAATGGTAACTTGATTTAAGTATAGGTTACTTGTTTTGAAAAGAGTAAGTATTTGAGTTTTAAAGAGTATACTTGATGTTGTTTCAAAAGAAAGGCACTTGGTTTAAAAAGTATAGAGTACTTGCTTTTAATAGTCTTGTAATGGTTTTTAGGAAAGTAAAGTAATTGGGGTTGATCAGGAAATATGTTTTTGATACTACGAGTATTAGTATCTTTTACGTAAAAGAGGTCTTTTTGAAAGAATGAAAGTGGGTATTATTTTTGGGTTTGAAACCCGTATTGTTGACATAAAATGAAAGTACCTTGAGTTGTGTGTAACTTGCCTATGTTTGCGTGTGATAGCCTTGTTGTGCCAGTATTGTATTTTTATACCACCGCTTCTCTCAATGGAGGGCCGGTTGATTTGTTATGATCTTACTTGGGCGTCTGGCGGTGTGGAGGATTCCGCAGTGCGCTCGCGTTGATAGCGTTATTCCATGGACTATCTCTCCACGAGGTTTCTTGGTCGGCCTTGGTATCGGTGGTTGGCTTTCGTACTTGCCGTCGTGGTGATTCGGCCTTGGTACAGTAGTTAGCCTTCGCTTGCCCGCTCGGTTTAGTGGCGAAGTCTCGTGACACGCCTTGGTACACAGTAGTTAGCCGTACTTGCCGATCGACTCGTGACACGGCCTTGGTACCTGGTAGTCGGCTTTCGTACTTGCCCCGTGTCAGCTTCGTGGTTTGGTTGCATAGTATTGTTAGTACGGCCTTGGTATCTAGTAGTTGGCTTTCGTACTTGCCGATCGATCGATGATCGGCTTTGGTATCCGGTAGTTAGCGCCGTACTTGCCGTCACGGTTGTTATGACCGCAGTGGGACTGGTGTTCATGTGTATTCCTTGGTGTTGCTATATCATAGATCGCCGGTGAGGAAGGTATTCCACGGGCATGATTGATGTTGTGGGCGTGAGACCCATAGTTATATTTGAGTGATGACTTTGAGGGCGTGAGTCCCTGACTTGACGTGACTGCTTACATATTATGTACTGTAATTTGGTTATCATATATGTCTCCTGTTTTTTTATAGACTACTATGATTTCATTTACAGTATTTTCAGTTTCACATACTTGGTACCTGTTGTCGACCTCGCCCGGGGCTGCGTTCATCTGCAGATAGAGGTACATTGGTTGTGGATCCTCGCTCATAGGATCACAGTTCAGCGTTTTGGGAAGCTCCGTTTCTCCGGAGGCTCATCTTTGGTATAGTCCCCTGTCAGTGTAGTTACTTGTACATTCAGGGGTATGGCGGGGCCCTGTCCCGTCATAGTTATGGTTACATTCTTAGAGGTCTGTAGTATTATTGTGGGCAGGGCTTGTAAAAGGATTTAACTATTCAGGTTGATATATATAAGTATATATTCAGGAAGGTGACCGTTTTGGTTAGCCTGTTTCATACTTTATGTCTTGTCTCATGTTTTAGTTTTTTTCCGCTGATTTTCTCTGATGTTGTATCACTAGGGTGCCCGGGGTAAGGCACCAGTCACGGGCCCGAGATCGGGTCGTGACAAATCCCTCATCTCGGGTACATGACTTCATGAAGAGCTAATCCATGGGGTAATAATCGTATATAACATGCCCGTGGAATCCCTCATCTCGGGTACATGTCTTCATGGGGAGCTAGTCCATGGAGTAATAGTCGTACATAACATGGTCGCAATCCCTGGAATCCCTCATCGTATAAACATGGCCATGGGTAATAAAACACATCCGGGAATCTAACCCGCCTCCTGGTCGCATGCCCCGGAATCCCTCATCGTATAAGCATGTCCAAGGAGTAATAAAGACAAATTCGGGAATCTAACCCGCATCCTGGTCGCATGCCCCGGAATCCCTCATCATATAAGCATGTCCAAGGATCAATCACAATGGAAGCATACCCGTGAAAGCCTCTGTCACTGTTGGTACGTCCAAGTAGGTCACAACAAGACAGCCGACCCTCCAACTGAGAGTCACGGCAACGTAAACATATAATACTTGCACTCAAGGCTATCACAAGCAAGCATAGGCAAGTTCATTAAATCTTTAGACTTTCATTTTTATATACTCAAGGCACTTTTCGTTTCACATAAAAATCCGGGAATTTAACCCAAAGTACTACGTACTTCCATTCTTTTCAAAAGATTTTTTTTCATATAAAACCCCAAGATACTAACACCCGTAGTATCAAGGCTTGTTTACATTTCACATAAGTCACTACACTTTTAGAAATACATTTCTCGGCTTCTAAATCAAGTGACCCTTACTTTAAAACTTTAAGAAAGTGATACCTTTAAATCAAATTGCCCTTCCTTATTTCAAGTTATTTCTTTGTTTACCTTATTAGAGAAAACTATTCTCTTAACCTTCCATAAAGCCGTTATAACCAACTTCCCATAAAGCCGTTATAACCCTTTATGGTGTTAGACAAACTCATTCCTTTTATAACCAAGAGACTTATACTTTTAAAACCAAGTATCATATACTTTCAAATCAAGTTTCTTAACTTTCAAAATACTTTAAGTCTCTTAACTTTAGAAATCAAGTTTCTTAACTTTAAATCTCAAGTAACTTACACCTTTTAAAAACAAGTTACTTCCCTTAAATCATGTCATTTCTTCCTTTAAGAATCAAGTTTCTTACTTGAAAATAAAGTCTCTCATCCTTTTAAGAGTTTAAGGTTCATAATCTTAAAATTTCATAATGTAAACTCTTTAAATTAAGTACATATACTTTATGCGTCGTGAATAGGTTATACTTGTTTATAACGATCTTATTAAAGCAGCCATGATCTAGAAAATGTAATACAATTTTGTCTTATCTTAGTTTCTATGCAGATGGAGAATTCTACTCATTTTAATATTATCAATTGTCATTACATTTTCCTTTATTAGCGCTGCAATGGCTTGTTCGATACTTATTCTCATTCGTGTCGTAAATTAGCCAAGTCAACTTGGCTCCAAATACCTCCTAACGATTCTTACCAACATCCCCCATAAGACTAGGTAAGAACTTAGGATAACTTAGACATAACCTTTACATAGAGTAAATCACATACATACCTCTTAACTTCTAAGAGTAGAAGGAAACATGAAATAATACCACATGTACATTCCATACATAGAATCATGCCAAAGGAAGGAAGAGGTTCACATACCTCGCGACGATTATCGACAAGTAGCAAAATGCTCCAAAGTACTATAACCTTGCTAAATTTTCCACCCTTCAAGTAGAATACGCTACTCGTAGTACTTCAACCTATAATGGTCATAATATGTCTATTAACCTCTATCTTCAAACGTTGAATATTTTAAGTGTAAAATCTCCAAATTCTACGGAAAATCGGACAGCACTTCCTTTGTTTCTACATACTTTTCCACCTTTTTCAAGGCCCGAATTCTATAACCAAACACGCCACATTTAAGGCTCAACAATGAAGTTAACAATAGGGGATTACACGCCTACAAGACGTGTAAAATTCCTCCCCACAAATGATACAAAACAATCCAATAATACAATGTCATTCTCGGCTAAGGTGCAACAACATATCATCTTTTCCAAATCCTTTTCAATCCAAGTTGTTAAGTATAACATGTTACAAAGCCGCAATCGATTATAACAACTATAATCTTCAAGTAGATTATATGCGACGATTCTAATTATCGACCAAATTGTATTTCAATTTCAAAGGGCTAACAATGACATTTCGGCTATATGCTTCCACAATCCATATCACTTATCAAACCATATACTTCATGTTAGTTGAAATGTAAGGCTACAACAATATGTAATCTTATAATACTTAAGAGAACAAGATTGCTACCTTAGCGAGCCTTAATCCACTTCAAGATCTGAAGTCGCTCCCTAGCAACTTAGAGCCTCTCCTCGACACTCCAATCCGCCACTTGAAGCCCTTAGAAGGTCACAAACAACTTCCCTTAAATCTTCCAATCCAAACCTAGGAAAGTGACTAGGTTTTCACCTTGCGACTAATACGAAAACGCCACTTTTCCGGGATCTTTCTATTGAGATACCCTTACAATACCCTTAGGAACCTTGGTTTAAAGTGTGGAGCTTATTGAACAACAAACGAAAATTTTTCCCCCTTTGTAGAACCCAATCCGAGAGCTTGTTAGAACAAGAACAAGTTTTCATGAAATTTTTCTAAGTGTAGAACCCTTGTCTTGCTACTAGTATGTATATGTAACCTAATGGAGGGTCAAGATTAGAACAAATGGGTGGTTTGGATGCAAAAATCTAGCCAAGTGGCCCTTTTGACTTAGTCAACATTATCAAGCTCTACTTGCAAGACTTAGTCATCTTTACATAGGTCAAATGACCATTCAATCCATGTCCCATTTCGTTCCAAGACCAACTAGGGGTGACACGTGTCGCCCTCCCACTCGTCGCAATATTTCGTTTTCCGACAATTCTGTAATTCCGATAAATTTTTACTAGTCTCCAACCTTAACATTTGTGGATTCTTATGAACGTTCTTATAGATATGTCATGGATAACGGGGTGTAACATTCTTCTCCCCTTAGAAACATTCATCCTCGAATGTTCTTTCGGAGATCAATCTATCATTTCTCGGCATAGTCTCATAAAACTACACTTAATAAAACCTAATTATGCCACATATGGCTCTAATATCTTGCACACACATATCCATCCATCATAAGCCCAAAAAGGATTATCTTTTCGTACTTCCAAGTTACTCTAGCATACATACATAGTCTCAATATTATTCGTTCATAACACTTAAACTTACAACAACCTTAACATGCATACAAGTCTCTAACGGGTCAAAGACATACCTGAAATCATATAGGCGGTTCAAAGGACCGCTAAAACTGGGAACTTCCACCACGACCTCTGTCACGGCCTGCCGGTGCATAAATATCCTGCCTAGCTATGGAAATCGAAGAACATGGCCCGATCCGATGGCTCGTGCTATCCCACCAGTGCCACCTCTGGTCGGACAGTCTCTCACTAAATGGCCCTGCTGACCGCAAGCATAACAAGCTGTCGAAGTAGTACGACACTCCCCAAAATAGAATCTACCACAGTGACCACACCGGGGCAAAGGTGGCTTCCCCTGGCTACTATCCTCGGACATCTGAACTGCGGCCACAGGCCCGACTGACACGCTCCGAATATCCCCGGCGACCAAACCTCCGGCCAGAAGATCGGGAAGGAGCACTCTGTGTCGGATGAAATGTAGACCTAGCCTGGTGTTGAGGTTGTCCGCCTCGAAAGTTACCCTGGAATCCTGCCGTCACGGCCTGCTTGGGGCTGCGTCGGCCGTCCTCTCTCTCTGTCCTCGATCCCTTGTGCATAAGCCTGCATCTTGGTAATATTCATACCTGGCTGAAGGGCCACTCCCAGGCATGCAGTAATCATATAATGGTCTAGCCCCATCACATAGCGGTGAACTCTGTCCGTCATATCAGCCACAATAGTGTGCGCATACCTGGCCAACTAGTCAAACTCCAGGTTGTACTCTCTGATAGTCCTCCCATTCTGCCTCAGTGACAAGAACCTATCAACACGGGCTCTCCTCATCTCAGGAGGCAAAAAATGATCAAGAAAGGCCTCCGTGAACTCATTCCAAACTGCTGGACGAGCACCCACACCCCTCGACATCTCCCAAGACTCAAACCAGTTCAACGCAATATCGCGTAACCGATAAGAAGCTAACACAACTGACTCTGTCTCCGAGGCCCTAAGCACCTGCATAGTCCGCTGCAGCTGCCGAACGAACACTTGAGGATCATCCTCAGATCTCGAACCATAGAACTCGGGTGGACTACAACCCAGAAAATCCCGAATCCTCAAACTGTCGGCTCTAGGGTTAGCTACCTGCTCCTGCCGGCGCTGCCCTACCACTATGCTAGTCAATAGCCTGATCTGCTCTCTATAATCTCTAAACTCCGCCCCTGGCTGCGGAACTGGAGGCTCGGGTATTGGGACCTCTGGAGCTGCGGCTGTTCTCGACTCTCTGTCTTTGTTGGCGTGGCGAACTGCCGCTCGAGCCTGACCTCGTGCATAATCTGGGCTCGTACCGTAACCCTCGTGGACCACTAGCGACTCTGTTGCTGCCTTGCCGCCGGCCCTGGTAGCCTTCCGTGGAGGCATAACTGATACATAAGAATAGGTCAGAGAGGATTCAACCTACTATGACAGCTCTACTGCACGATCTCAGAGAGAGAAGAATGGAAATCAATCCTAAATGTCCTGTAGCCTCCTGATTATAGATGTGGTGCACAACACACCGATAATCAAGACTACTGAACACGATGCAGACGCTTTCAGGACTAATCGCTCGATACCACTTTTGTCACGACCGACCGGGCATGGCGGTGCCCTACACAGGCACCCTACGGTATACATCAGAGATAATCAGCGGAACATACATGAAACTTATACAACAAATCAACAGAAATAAAATCAACAAGTTAGCCGATGGGGCTACCTCCCTGGATATATAAAAACATAACCGAAGCAGTTGTCTCATTTCCTTTACAAACTGACCCACAACATGCGACTACAGATCTCTAAGAGTTTTAACATAACAACTGTGGAGGGACAGGGCCCCGCCATTCCCCTGAATATACATGAACCTACAACCTCAGGGAATCGTACCAAAAGACAAAGCCTCCGGAGAAATGGAACTTTCCAAGAACTGAACAGTGATCCAAAGAGTGTGGATCAACAAGCTATGTACCTAAACCTGCGGCATGAACGCAGCCCCCCGAAGGAGGTCAGTACAAAATATGTACCAAGTATGTGAAACCAAAATCAGAATGAAATCATAACGATCTATAAAAAATGAGACATGTATGATAACCAAAATAACAATACACTGTGCCTTACCAAAGTGAAAGTAATGAAAGTCAGTTTTACCTTTTACAGACTATTTCAACACATGAACAATAGTCACACAGGGCTACCGACACAAGCCCTCAAATATCATCACATAGTCCAGTACATGTCTCAAGCCCACAATATCAAGTGTGCCCGTGGAATCCCCCATCACTGCCGGCAGCTATAAGTGAAGAATATAACCATGTGACGCGCCCGTGGCATCCTACCTCACTGTCGGTATACACACCTACAACACATATATGTATCTATACCCCCTGCCCATGGAATCCCCCATCACTGCCGACAGTCGTAAGTGTAACATATAACCATGTGACGCGCCCGTGGCATCCTACCTCACTGTCGGCGTACACATATACAATACATATATATATATATATATATATATATATATATATATATATCATGCCCGTGGAATCCCTCATCTCGGGAACATGACTTCATTGAGAGCTAATCCATGGGGTAATAATCGTATATATCATGCCCGTGGAATCCCTCATCTCGGGTACATGTCTTCATGGGGATCTAGTCCATGGAGTAATAGTCGTACATAACATGGTCGCAAGCCCCGGAATTCCTCATCGTATAAGCATGACCATGGGTAATAAAACTGTAATACCCCGTATTTCCAGAGTATGTACGTAAGGGAATACGTACAAAAAGTTTGGCCTTAGTTAGCCTTGGATGTTTTCTTTTGTACACAACTCACTAAAAGAATCGTTTTCCGACGAAACGTTTCCACAGCTTTCGTAGAGTAAATTCCGGCTATGCCATTTCTTATTTTTGCGGATTTTTCCGAGAGACGAAACATTTTGGACCAACGGGAGGGTGACATGTGTCACCCTCACATTGGAAGCAAGTGGGGTGGCTTTGGACGATTGGGCGTCCAAGAGGGGTGTTGGCCTTGGCCGATTGGTTCCTTGCTTAGGCCTTGTTTTGTGCCATGTTTTGTGGAGTGTTTTGTGGAGTGTTTTGTGGAGTAGGGGTTAGGGTGCACTTGGCTTGATCTTGGCCTTACACTTGCCTTGCACTTGTCTTCATCTTGGCCATTGGTTGGCCAAGGCTTGAGCTATAAATACCCCTCTTGAGATGAAGAGTTCTTCATCCACAAAAGCTTTCCAAGTCTAAAAATCCTTCCCTCTCCCTTTGTAGCAATTCGTCCAACACCCCCCCTCCCCTTGAGAAGCTTGGCCGAGGCTACCCCACCCCCTAGCCTAGCCGAAACCTACCCCCCCTCCCTTGGTAGAAAAGTTGCCTTCTTGTTTTGTTATAATGCCCAAAATACCCTAGCCCAAATACCTTAGTACTTAGTAGAAGTTGTGAAGAACTTCTAAGGTTTCCTTGGAGCAAAACCTTGCTCAGCCTTGCTCAGGCGCGACTTTTTCTAGGATATTATTGGGCTTACCGAGGTAACTAATCCTAACCCTCTTTTGAATTAGAGAATACTTACTGTTGTAGAATAAGAATAAGTATAAATACTTAGAAGAATAATCAAACTGTACTTACATAGGAAGTTTTCACGATGAACTTATATAGCTCACTGTGGGAAGTCTTTGCCCGACTTACCGTAGAATTATGAACCCTCTGCTTAGAATGACCTTGAGTAGTCTTTGATAGATATCTGTGACTATTATAGGTCGACTCTCTGTCGCGACATATTCAACTCGGCAGTGGTTTTCATTTGAGAAGGTATGTGATTCTTCCTAAAGCATGATATTTTACAATATATAGTACGGTGACGCATACGTGTTAATCGAATAATAACTACGGCAATGTCTTTGACTTAAGCTGAATAATACTTATGGCAATGCCTCACGCTTAAGCTCGAATAATACTTACTGAATGCCTCACGCTTAAGCTTTGAATAACAAAGAACTGAAAACATTTCAAAAGAATACTGAATCATTTTTAACAGAAGATAAATATTTGGTTTTTAAAACAAAAGCTTAAGAGTTATACTAGCTTTATGGGAAGTTAGGTATAACAACTTAAGAAGATAAAAAGGAACTGTTTACTTGTTTGTTTATAAAAGCCTTGTATTGATTTCTGTTAAGTGTAGTAAGATTTGTGTGATAAGTAGACATATTATGATGCTACTTGGGTTAGTGTCTTGAATTGCTGTGTAAAAGGGTCATTCTTGCTGTGCTTACGTTGCTAAC
The DNA here is from genome assembly GCA_029844215.1 of Przewalskia tangutica. Classification (NCBI taxonomy): domain Eukaryota; kingdom Viridiplantae; phylum Streptophyta; class Magnoliopsida; order Solanales; family Solanaceae; genus Przewalskia; species Przewalskia tangutica. The sequence continues at coordinate 18,943,352 of CM056740.1, forward strand.
CGGTAAGTCCGTTGTACTGTTATTGTATCACCTACCCCTCGATCGTTATCTGTGGCTTGCCCTCGATCTTGGTCTATACGGCTATGCGGTCTGTGAGACTATGCGGAGCAGCGGTATGCTCGGGATTGATCATTCAGGTGTTTAGCCCGATGCGGGGATTCCACATGCGGTGCTGAGACTATGCGGTCTTTTGAGGCTATGCGGCTGCGGGAGCCTAGGCGGATCTGGGGTTGGCTGCCCCGATGCGGGAATACCTCATGCGGGTGCGTGTGTGACTATGCGAGTGCGGAAGTCGAGGACTAGGCACGCAGAATGATACTATGGGCGATTGGCCTTGCCCGATCATTCGCGGCCTAGAATAGACTACATTCTGATTTTCCTATTCGTTGTTGTTTGTGATGTGACACTATGTGCAATTGAACCGATTGTATTCGTGAAAAGGTTTTAAATACTTTGATTTTATTTGATTCTTTATAGTTTCACATACTTGGTACTGTTATCTTGACCTCCTTCGGGCCGCGTTCATGCCGCAGTAAGGGAAGCAGTGCTAGATCCACATTCCTAGGATCTCTACGTTGGTGTCGGGAGCTCCATCCTTTCCGAGGCTCTACTTTTGGGTATGATCTCCTGTTGTAGATAGTTTTGTATCTGATCGGGGTATGGCGGGCCCTGTCCGCCATAGTTGTATATTTCCTTAGAGGTGCAGTAGTCTGTTATGCAAGATCGGATGTAATCGCTAAACCATGTTTTTATATATATGCCGAAAGCGATGTTTTCTCACTTAAAGCGTATTCTATTTTATAAACTGTTTCATGTCTTGCTTTATATTTCGCCGATTACTGATGTATGACTACTTGGGTGCCGGTAAGGCACGATCCACGAACCCAGAACGGTCGTGACAAAAGTGGTATCGAGCGATTAATCCTCGGAAAGTGTCTCTGCACCGTATCTAGTAAGTCTTGATTATCGGTGTGTTGTGCACCACACCAATAATCGTGAGGCTATAGGATATTTAGGATTGGTTTCCATTCTTCTCATTCGAGATCGTGCTTTAGAGGCGTGTTATAGGTTGGACCCTAACGTATTCCTTTCTGTACGATTATGCCTCCACGTGGCAACCGGGCCCGAGAAGGGCAAAGCGTAGGAGGCTGCTAGCGAGACACCCAGTCACGAGGGCTCGTGCCCGTCTATACGAGACGGCGAGTTCTATGACGCCGCCCGGCCAAAGAGACCACAGTACCCCACCTCATGTCCCACATGCAGGGCGGAGGAGTTAGGGTACAAGGAGATGGCCCGACTTTTGGCTAAAGTTGTGGCCCGATCTGAGAGAGTGGATCGCGGCGATTCGATTCGGCTCAGCCTCGGCCGCACCGTAGTGCACCCGAGGCGAATAGTTTGAGACTACGGATTTCCTTAGTTGTAGCCCTCCGAGTTTTACGTCGGCCGGAAGATGATCGCGAGTTCATCCGTCACCGCAGAGGATTATGCGGTGATCGTGGCTTCGTAGATCGAGTGCGTGACATTCGGTTCGCATCGGTGCGTGATACCACGATCGATTGGTTTGATTCATGGGAGCTTTCGGGAGAGCATGCACCTCCGCGGTATGGGATGAGTTTTGAGGCTTTTCTCACACACTTCTTGCCTCGCGGTGAGGAGCACGAGCCGATAGATTCTTGTTCTTTGAGACGGGAGGGCGCAGGTGAGGAGTACAATGTCGAGTTTGATTCTTTGGCTCGATATGTCCCCGACCGTAGCGAAGATGGAGGACGGGGTGCATCGCTATGTCAGGCTAGATGATTACATGGCCGAGTCTTGTGCGGGTGTGTCCCTTCACCAGCATGGACATAACCGTATGCAGCTCATGCACCGGATGTGAGGCGTAGAGACCGCCGGGTAGAGCGATATCGGCGAGAAGAAGGCGAGACGGCCGGTTCTTTTGGTGGTCCTCGGGGTGGCGGCGTCGGCGAAGTCGGTTGCACCACGGCCGGCAGAGCGCTCTACCTCATTCGATGACCCAGAGCGGTCGGGGCGGTCGTGGCCCGAGGACTTGATTTCGAGTAGCGAGGTGCTAACCGTTCGAGGTCTGCTCAGTGTGCCCGTTGTGGTAGATACCATTCTGGGAGCTGTACTCCGGGAGCCTGCTATACTTGTGGCCAGCAGGGTCATTTCGCGAGAGTTTGTCCGACCGGGGGCGGCGCTGGTAGTAGGGCCCAGTCTACAGGGTCTGTTGCCGCTTCTTCATCCCCGACAGTTACTCGCCCCGGAGGGCAAGGTACACATGGATCAGCGGGTCGCGGCAGAGGTCGTGGCGCAGGTCCCGATTCTAGCGGTCCTCGAACCGCATATATGCTTTGTCCGGTAAGCGGGATCGTGAGGCCTCACGATGTCGCCACGGTACCTTATCGGTTCGGTTTGATGTGTATGCTTTGATAGATCCGGGTTCTACTCTGTCCTATATATCTCCCCTTGTTGCTAGTAGGATAGGGATAGAGCCTGAGTCCATAGACCCTTTCGAGGTAGCTACGCCAGTGGGTGATTCGGTGGTAGCTCGGCGGGTATATAGAGCTTGTCCTGTGACCATTTACAGTCGTCGGACCCTAGCCGACTTGATAGAGTTGGAGATGTTTGACTTCGACGTGATTATGGGGATGGATTGGCTAGCTTCTTGCTACGCCCATGTAGACCGAGAGAGATTTGTGCAGTTCCGGTTTCTGAGGCCGGTTGTTGAGTGGGAGGGGAGCACGGTATCGCCGAGGGGTAGGTTTATTTCCTACCTCAAGGCTAGGAAGATGGTACAGAAGGGGTATATCTATCATCTCGTTCGGGTGTTTGATACTGAAGCTGCGGTACCAGATTTTCGATCGATTCGATGGTCGTGAGTTCCCAGACGTGTTTCCAGATGACCTCCCGGGTATTCCTCCAGAGAGGGAGATCGAGTTTTGTATAGATGTGTTGCCAGATACTCGGCCTATTTCCATTCCGCCATACAGAATGGCACCTGCCGAGTTGAGAGAGTTGAAGGATCAGCTTAGGGATTTGCTAGAGAAGGGCTTCATTAGGCCCAGTGTTTCTCCCCGGAGCGCGGTATTGTTCGTGAAGAAGAAGGGCGGGGACGCTGCGCGTGTGTGTTGATCTGAGCGGTGAACAAGGTGACCATTAAGAACGAATACCCTTCCGTGATTGATGATTTGTTCGACCGGTTGCGAGTGCGAGATGTTTCTCAAGATTGATCTGCGATCGGGCTATCATCAGTGCGAGTCGAGAGGTGGATGTCCCTAGGATCGCATTCGGACGATGCACGCATTATGAGTTCGTGGTCATGTCTTTTGGGTTGACAATGCTCGTGGTATTCATGGATTTGATGAACCGAGTGTTCAAACCATTTTTGGACACGTTTGTGATAGTGTTCATTGATGATATCTTGGTTTATTCTCGCTCAGAGCAGGAGCATGCGGAGCATTTGAGGCCGTCTTGTGATTCTCCAGACCAGCGATTGTACGCCAAGTTTTCCAAATGTGAGTTTTGGTTGACTTGATGGCGTTTCTTGGGCATATTGCCGGCCGATGGCATTCGAGTTGATACGGCCAAGATCGAAGCGATCGAGACTTGGCCTGACCTACTACTCCGGCAGAGGTTCGCGATTTTACGGGCCTTGCTGGATATTATCGGTTCGTAGAAGTTTGCTTATCTCTGCACCATTGACTAGGTGACTCGTAAGCGGCCAAGTTCCGATGGTGATGCTTGTGGCGGGGTTTCCGATTCTTGAAGGAGAGATTGACGACCGCCCGTTCTTACTCTTCCGCAGGGTCGACGGTTATGTCGTGTATTGTGATCGTCGGCATCGGGTTGGGATGTGTGTTGATGCAGCATGGCAGGTTATAGCATATGCATCCCGACGGTGAAGAAACACGAGAGAACTACCCCACCCATGATTTGGAGTTAGCGTAGTAATTCACGCTTTGAAGATCCTGAGGCACTATTTGTATGGGGTTCACGTGGATATTTATACGCACCACAAGAGCCTCCGTATATCTTCACAGAGGAGTGAACTTACGGCGAGACGGTGGTTAGAGTTGCTTAAGGATTACGATGTTGATATCTGTACCACGGGAAGGCCAATGTTGTGGCGTATGCTCTTAGTCGTAGTCGATGGGAGACTATCGGATGTGCGGCTAGAGAGGAGGACATGGTTCGTGATTTGCATCGCTTAGCGAGCCTTGGTGTCCGCTTGATTGATTACGATAGCGATGGGGTTAGAGTTCGTGAGGTTGCTTAAGTCTTCCATCGCCGAGGAGGTGAAGAGCAACGATTCGAGGATCCGCTTTGATTCGATATCGTGATACGCCTCTTCGTGAGGGCAAGGGTCCTTTTGAGGTAGCACGATGGGGTGCTAAGGTTTGAGGGCGCATCGTGTGTTCGGATGTTTGAGGACTTGGCAGTGAGTTCTTGGGAAGCACACAGCGCGTTACTCTATCCATCCGGTCGACCAAGATGTACCACGACCTTAGATCGTGTATTGGTGGGATGGCTTGAAGAGACGTTGCGAGTTCGTAGCTCGATGCCGTGTTGTCGGCAGTGAAGGTAGAGCACCGGAGGCACGGTGGTTTGTTCTGACGATTGAGATCCCGACCTGGAAGTGGGAGGTAATCAACATGGACTTCATCACAGGATTACCTCGCACTCAGAGGAGACATGATTCTATATGGGTTATCGTCGACAGGCTGACGAAATCAGCCCACTTTCTTCCCGTCCGGACGACTTTTTCGGCTGAGGATTATGCCGACTTTACATCAGAGATCGTCGATCGCATGGAGTCCCTACTGATCATATCGCATGAGGAGCCCGGTTCTGGCTAACTTCTGAGGTCCTTCCGAGGGGTTTAGGGGCCTTGGTGAGCTTGACAGTCGCATTTCATCCACAGACAGACGGACAGGCAGAGCGCACTATCCAGAATCTTGTGGATATACTGCGAGCCTGTGTTATTGACTTCAGTGGTAGTTGGGAGGATCATTTGCCTCTAGTTGAGTTTGCGTATAATAATAGCTACCACTCGATTCGGATGGCGCCTTATGAGGCCTTTTATGGGAGGAAGTGCAGATCGCCTATAGGTTGGTTCGATGTGGGCGAGTGCGGCTAGTGGGACCAGATTTGGTGCAGTGACGGTGGATAAGGTGAAGCTTATCCGAGAGCGGCTATTGACAGCTCAGAGTCGACAGAAGTCGTATGCAGATCATCGTCGTCGGCATCTTGAGTTCGAGGTTCATGATTGGGTTTTCCTAAAGGTGTCACCCATGAAGGGTGTGATGAGATTTGGGAAGAAGGGGAAACTCAGCCCTAGGTACATCGGGCGTTTCGATTGTCCGCGGTAGGCAAGGTTGCTATGAGTTGGATCTGCCGTCCGATCCGAGGCGGTGCATCCGGTTTTTCACGATCTATCTTGAGGAGATGTATCGGATCCATCTAGGGTACACCCGATTGACGATGTCCAGGTGACCGAGGGGTTATCGTATGAGGAGATTCCCATAGCGATAGTCGATCGTCAGGTTAGGCGTCTGCGGACGAAGGACGTGGCTTCCGTCAAAGTCTTGTGGCGGAACGAGCTCAGAGAGGAGATGACGTGGGAAGCCGAGGAGGACATGAGGCAGAAGTATCCTCACCTATTCCCCACACCTCCAGGTAATTCACTTTCCTACTTGTAAATTTTCGTTATCGTTTATGCCTAAGTGTTGTTTTGTGGCCGCGTGTGGCATTTGCAAACTGTTTAAGTTATGAAGAATCTTATCGTTAACTGTCTTGAGAAGGAACATTCGGGACGAATGTTTCTAAGGAGGGGAGAATGTAATACCCCGTATTTCCAGAGTATGTACGTAAGGGAATACGTACAAAAAGTTTGGCCTTGGACGTTTTCTTTTGTACACAACTCACTAAAAGAATCGTTTTCCGACGAAACGTTTCCACAGCTTTCGTAGAGTAAATTCCGGCTATGCCATTTCTTATTTTTGCGGATTTTTCCGAGAGACGAAACATTTTGGACCAACGGGAGGGTGACATGTGTCACCCTCACATTGGAAGCAAGTGGGGTGGCTTTGGACGATTGGGCGTCCAAAAGGGGTGTTGGCCTTGGCCGATTGGTTCCTTGCTTAGGCCTTGTTTTGTGCCATGTTTTGTGGAGTGTTTTGTGGAGTAGGGGTTAGGGTGCACTTGGCTTGATCTTGGCCTTACACTTGCCTTGCACTTGTCTTCATCTTGGCCATTGGTTGGCCAAGGCTTGAGCTATAAATACCCCTCTTGAGATGAAGAGTTCTTCATCCACAAAAGCTTTCCAAGTCTAAAAATCCTTCCCTCTCCCTTTGTAGCAATTCGTCCAACACCCCCCCTCCCCTTGAGAAGCTTGGCCGAGGCTACCCCACCCCCTAGCCTAGCCGAAACCTACCCCCCTCCCTTGGTAGAAAAGTTGCCTTCTTGTTTTGTTATAATGCCCAAAATACCCTAGCCCAAATACCTTAGTACTTAGTAGAAGTTGTGAAGAACTTCTAAGGTTTCCTTGGAGCATACAACTTAGGACTAAAACCTTGCTCTTCAGCGACTTTTACTATGCTATTATTGGGCTTCCAGAGGTAACTTATCCTAACCCTCTTTTGAATTAGAGAATACTTCTTGTTGTAGAATAAGAATAAGTATAAATACTTAGAAGAATAATCAAATCAGACTTACATAGGATCGTTTTCACGATGAACTTATATAGCTCACTGTGCAGGGAAGTCTTTGCCCACTTACCGTAGAATTATGAACCCTCTGTTTAGAATGACCTTGAGTAGTCTTTGATAGATATCTGTGACTATTATAGGTGACTCTCTGCTTGTGACATATTCAACTCGGCAGTGGTTTTATTTGAGAAGGTATGTGATTCTTCCTAAAGCATGATATTTTACAATATATAGTACGGTAGACGTACAGGTGTTAACTGAATAATAACTACGGCAATGTCTTTGACTTAAGCCTGAATAATACTTATGGCAATGCCTCACGGCTTAAGCCTGAATAATACTTACGGCAATGCCTCACGGCTTAAGCCTGAATAACAAAGAACTGAAAACATTTCAAAAGAATACTGAATCATTTTTAACAGAAGATAAATATTTGGTTTTTAAAACAAAAGCTTAAGAGTTATACTAGCTTTATGGGAAGTTAGGTATAACAACTTAAGAAGATAAAAAGGAACTGTTTACTTGTTTGTTTATAAAAGCCTTGTATTGATTTATGTTAAGTGTAGTAAGATTTGTGTGATAAGTAGACATATTATGATGCTACCTGGGTTAGTGTCTTGAATTCTTTGTGTAAAGGGTCATTCTTCTTTGTGCTTACGTTGCTAACCGTAAGTCCGTTGTCTTGTTATTGTATCACCTACCCTCATCGTTATACAGAGGGCTTGCCCCAGATCTTGGTCTATACGGCCTATGCGGTCTGTGAGACTATGCGGAGCAGCGGTATGCTCCAGGATTGATCATTCCGGGTGTTTAGCCTGATGCGGGGGATTCCCTATGCGGTCTGTTGAGACTATGCGGTCTTTTGAGGCTATGCGGGCTGCGGGAGCCTAGGCGGATGCCGGGGGTTGGCTGCCCCCGATGCGGGGAATACCTCATGCGGGTCTGTGTGTGACCTATGCGAGTGCGGAAGTCGGGGACTAGGCACGCAGAATGATACTATGGGCGATTGGCCTTGCTTCGATCATTCGCGGCCTAGAATAGACCTGTTACAGTTTTCCTATTACTGTTGTTGTTTGTGATGTGACACTATGTGCAATTGAACTGATTGTATTCGTGAAAAGGTTTTAAATACTTTGATTTTATTTCAGTTCTTTATAGTTTCACATACTTGGTACCTGTTGTACTGACCTCCTTCGGGGGGCTGCGTTCATGCCGCAGGTAAGGGCAAGCAGGTGCTAGATCCACATTCCTAGGATCTCTACGTTGGTGTCAGGAGCTCCATCCTTTCCGGAGGCTCTACTTTTGGGTATGATCTCCCTGTTGTAGATAGTTTTGTCTGATCGAGGGTATGGCGGGCCCTGTCGCCATAGTTGTATATTTCCTTAAGTGCATAGTCTGTTATGCGATGTCGGATGTTTTTAACTGCTAAACCATGTTTTTATATATATGCGAAAGCGATGTTTCTCACTTAAACTGTGTTCTATTTTATAAACTGTTTCATGTCTTGCTTTATATTTCCGCTGATTACTCTGATGTATGACTACTTGGGTGCCCCGGTAAGGCACCAGTCACGGGCCCTGGAACGGGTCGTGACAAAAACACATCCGGGAATCTAACCCGCCTCCTGGTCGCATACCCCGGAATCCCTCATCGTATAAGCATGTCCAAGGAGTAATAAAGACAAATCCGGGAATCTAACCTGCATCCTGGTCGCATGTCCCGGAATCCCTCATCGTATAAGCATGTCCAAGGATCAATCACAATGGAAGCATACCCGTGGAAGCCTCCGTCACTGTCGGTACGTCCAAGTAGGTCACAACAAGACAGCCGGCCCTCCAACTGAGAGTCACGGCAACGTAAACATATAATACTTGCACTCAAGGCTATCACAAGTAAGCATAGGCAAGTTCATTAAATCTTTAGACTTTCATTTTTATATATTCAAGGCACTTTTCGTTTCACATAAAAATCCGGGAATTTAACCCAAAGTACTACGTACTTCCATTCTTTTCAAAAGATTCTTTTTCATATAAAACCCCAATATACTAACACCCGTAGTATCAAGGCTTGTTTACATTTCACATAAGTCACTACACTTTTAGAAATACATTTCTCGGCTTCTAAATCAAGTGACCCTTACTTTAAAACTTTAAGCAAGTGATACCTTTAAATCAAATTGCCCTTCCTTATTTCAAGTTATTTCTTTGTTTACCTTATTAGAGAAAATCATTCTCTTAACCTTCCATAAGGCTGTTATAACCAACTTTTCATAAAGCTGTTATAACCCTTTATGGTTTTAGACAAACTCATTCTTTTTATAACCAAGAGACTTATACTTTTAAAACCAAGTATCATATACTTTCAAATCAAGTTTCTTAACTTTCAAAATACTTTAATTCTCTTAACTTTAGAAATCAAGTTTCTTAACTTTAAATCTCAAGTAACTTACACCTTTTAAAAACAAGTTACTTCCCTTAAATCATGTCATTTCTTCCTTTAAGAATCAAGTTTCTTACTTGAAAATAAAGTCTCTCAACCTTTTAAGAGTTTAAGGTTCATAATCTTAAAACTTCATAATGTAAACTCTTTAAATTAAGTACATATACTTTATGCGTCGTGAATAGGTTATACGTGTTTATAACGATCTTATTAAAGCAACCATGATCTAGAAAATGTAATACAATTTTGTCTTATCTTAGTTTCTATGCAGATGGAGAATTCTACTCATTTTAATATTATCAATTGTCATTACATTTTTCTTTATTAACGCTTCAATGGCTTGTTCGATACTTATTCTCATTCGTGCCGTAAATTAGCCAAGTCAACTTGGCTCCAAATACCTCCTAACGATTCTTACCAACATCCCCCATAAGACTAGGTAAGAACTTAGGATAACTTAGACATAACCTTTACATAGAGTAAATCACATACATACCTCTTAACTTCTAAGAGTAGAAGGAAACATGAAATAATACCACATGTACATTCCATACATAGAATCATGCCAAAGGAAGGAAGAGGTTCACATACCTCGCGACGATTATCGACAAGTAGCAAAATGCTCCAAAGTACTATAACCTTGCTAGATTTTCCACCCTTCAAGTAGAATACGCTACTCGTAGTACTTCAACCTATAATGGTCATAATATGTCTATTAACCTCTAGCTTCAAACGTAGAATATTTTAAGTGTAAAATCTCCAAATTCTACGGAAAATCGGACAGCACTTCCTTTGTTTCTACATACTTTTCCACCTTTTTCAAGGCCCGAATTCAATAACCAAACACGCCACATTTAAGGCTCAACAATGAAGTTAACAATAGGGGATTACACGCCTACAAGACGTGTAAAATTCCGCCCCACAAATGATACAAAACAATCCAATAATACAATGTCATTCTCGGCTAAGGTGCAACAACATATCATCTTTTTCAAATCATTTTCAATCCAAGTTGTTAAGTATAACATGTTACAAAGCCGCAATCGATTATAACAACTATAATCTTCAAGTAGATTATATGCGACGATTCTAATTATCGACCAAATTGTATTTCAATTTCAAAGGGCTAACAATGACATTTCGGCTATATGCTTCCACAATCCATATCACTTATCAAACCATATACTTCATGCTAGTTAAAATGTAAGGCTACAACAATATGTAATCTTATAATACTTAAGAGAACAAGATTGCTACCTTAGCGAGCCTTAATCCACTTCTAGATCCGAAGTCGCTCCCTAGCAACTTAGAGCCTCTCCTCGACACTCCAATCCGCCACATGAAGCCCTTAGAAGGTCACAAACAACTTCCCTTAAATCTTCCAATCCAAACCTAGGATAGTGACTAGGTTTTCACCTTGCGACTAATACGAAAATGCCACTTTTCTGGGATCTTTCTATTGAGATACCCTTACAATACCCTTAGGAACCTTGGTTTAAAGTGTGGAGCTTATTGAACAACAAACGAAAAAATTTCCCCCTTTGTAGAACCCAACCCGAGAGCTTGTTAGAACAAGAATAAGTTTTCATGAAATTTTTCTAAGTGTAGAACCCTTGTCTTGCTACTAGTATGTATATATAACATAATGGAGGGTCAAGATTAGAACAGATTGGTGGTTTGGATGCAAAAATCTAGCCAAGTGGCCCTTTTGACTTAGTCAACATTATCAAGCTCTACTTGCAAGACTTAGTCATCTTCACATAGGTCAAATGACCATTCAATCCATGTCCCATTTCGTTCCAAGACCAACTAGGGGGTGACACGTGTCTCCCTCCCACTCATCGCAATATTTCGTTTTCCGACAATTCCGTAATTCCGATAAATTTTTACTAGTCTCCAACCTTAACATTTGTGAATTCTTAAGAACGTTCTTATAGACATGTCTTGGATAACGGGTGTAACAAATATAAAGCAGAAGACATGTATGATAACCAGATAACAGTACAATTGTGCCTTGCAAAAGTGATGAGAGTCAACTGTGCCTTTTAATTTATTTATTTTTAAAGTAAGACCAACCGTGTCATTTCAAATTATGAAATCAATACCATTTCAAATATAGAAACCAACTGTACCCTTTCAAGATATGAAAGTCATGCCAAAATCAGGGACACCTGCCCTCGGAATATAACATCACGGGACTCGAACCCGCGTATGTATGTATATATCATCATGGGACTCAAACCTACATATGTATATATGGTAACATGGGATTTGAACCCAAATCATGGAGAGCTAGTCCATGGAATAGTATAGTGTCATGGGACTCTAACTCACATACATCTATATATAATGTCGCCGGGAGAATAATATAATGTCATGGGACTCTAACCCACATACATATATAATGTCGCCGGGAGAATGATATAATGTCATGGGACTCTAACCCACATACATATATAATGTCGCCGGCAGAATGATATAATGTCATGGAACTCTAACCCACATACATATATAAGTTAAATAATCTTTGACTCTCATTAAAATACATAAAATGATCTATCATTTTATTAAACTTAAGGCGTTTTTATGTCATATACTGTTAAGAACTTGAACCCAAAAGTACCATGTACGTCCGTCGTACATCCTTTCATTTTAAAACAACCAAGGCAATACCATGTCTTCCTTTTTAGAAACCCCAAGGCAAGACCCTGCCTTCATTTTTAAAACAAACAAGACAATAACATGACTTCCTTTTCAAAACAACCCAAGTACTACCAAGAAAATGGATATAACAACTTCCTTTCTAGACAACCAACTAGAACCATGTACGTCCGTCGCACATCCCTTTTATTTATAAACCCCAAGACACTAGCACTTGTAGCATCAAGACACTTTTTAAACCAAGTCAAGTATACTTTTAAACTCAAGTAACTTACTCTTTTAAAATCAAGTAAACACCTTTAAAATCAAGTAATCTATCTCTTTAAAATCAAGTAACTTCTTCTCTTTAAATCCATTAACTCGACTCCAATGCTTCCTAAAACTCTTACCAACATCTCCCATAAGACTTGGTAAGGGCTTTAGGAAGAATTTAGACATGCATTTAGTAAAGAATCAACGACACGAATACCCCTTACTTCTAGGAGTAGAATCACTTCTCTTTATAAAATCAAGTCAAGCCTACTTCAATAATAAGGCAAGTATACTTCAATAATCATGCCGATAGAAGGAAGAAGTTCACATACCTCTTTGGCTAATCCACACGCCAAGTAGAATATGCCGCAAGTAGTACTTCAACCTATAATGATCATAATACTTCTATCAATTCCAAGCTTTCTAAGGTAGAATAATACTAAGTAAAAGGTCTCTTATTCTATGAAAAATTGGGCAGCACTTCCCCTGTTTCTACGTACTTTTCCACCTTTTCCAAGACCCGAATTCTACAACCAACACGCCACATTTAAGGCACAACCAACATTTAACCAAAGGGGATTACACGCCTAACTTGACGTGTAAAATTTTGCCCCACAATTCATATAAAACAGTCCAATATTACAGTCCACTAATAAAATCCATTAGTCCACTAATACAGTCCATTAGTCCAACAGTTTTATAGTATTCTCAGCCAACTACTATAACCAAAACTGTTTCCATAACTTCTTATAATCCAACTTATATTCCAATATGTCAAGACCCGATCCCGGGCCCGTGACTGGTGCCTTACCCCGGGCACCCTAGTGATACAACATCAGAGAAAATCAGCGGAAATAAAAACTAAAACATGAGACAAGACATAAAGTATGAAACAGGCTAACCAACACGGTCACCTTCCTGAATATATACATATATATATCAACCTGAACAGTTAAATCCTTTTACAAACCCTGCCCACAACAATACTACAGACCTCTAAGAATGTAACTATAACTATGACGACGGGGCCCGCCATACCACGAATGTACAAGTAACTACACCGACAGGGACTATACCAAGATGAGCCTCGGAGAAAGCGGAGCTTCCCAAAACGCCGTGATCCTATGAGCGAGGATCCACAACCAATGTACCTCTACTGCGGCATGAACGCGGCCCGAGGTCGATAACAGTACCAAGTATGTGAAATCAAAATCGTAAATGAAATCATAGTAGTATATAAAAAAGCAGAGACATATATGATAACCAAATTACGATATAATATGTAGCGATCCGCGTCAAGTCGTGACTCACGCCTCAAAGTCATCACTCGAATATAATTATGGGTCTCACGCCCACAACATCAATCATGCGTGGAATACCTTCCCGCCGCCAGCGATGCATGATATAGCAACACAAGGAATACATGAACACGTGTCCGCTGTGTCATAACAACCGTCTGGGGCAAGTCTGAAGGCTAACTACCGGATACCAAAGCCGCGTCATCGATGGCCGGCAAGTACGAAAGCCAACTACTAGATACCAAGGTCGTACTAACAATACTATGCAACCAAACCACGAAGGCGACACGGGGCAAAGCCGACTACCAGTGTACGGCCGTGTCACGTGTGGCCGGGCAAATCGAAGGCTAACTACTGTGTACCAAGGCGTGTCACGAGACTTCGCCACTAAACCGAAGCGGGGCAAGTCGAAGGCTAACTACAGTACAAGGCCGAATCACCACGAGGCGGAGCAAGTACGAAAGCCAACCACCGGATACCAAGGCGAATCGGTAAAACCTCGTGGAGAGCTAGTCCGTGGAATAACGCTATCAAGCGAGGCGTGCGTGGAATCCTCGTCACGCTGACGTCCAAGTAAGATCATAACAAATCAACCGGCCCTCCATTGAGAGACGCGGTGGTATAAAAATACAATACTGGCACAACAAGACTATCACACGCAAACATAGGCAAGTTACACACAACTCAAGGTACTTTCATTTTATGTCAACAATACGGGTTTCAAACCCAAAAATAATACCCACTTTCATTCTTTCAAAAAGACCTCTTTTTATGTAAAAGATACTAATACTCGTAGTATCAAAAACACATTTCCTTTTCAAACCAAATTACTTTACTTTCGTAAAAACCTTTACAAGACTTTTAAAATCAAGTACTCTATACTTTTTAAACCAAGTGCCTTTCTTTTAAAACAACATCAAGTATACTCTTTAAAACTCAAATACTTACTCTTTTCAAAACAAGTAACCTATACTTAAATCAAGTTACCATTTTAAAACCAATGATAAAACCATTCTTTTGCTTTCATAAAGTCGTTATAACTAACTTCCCATAAAGCTGTTATAACACTTTATGTTTTAAACCAATTTAAGACAAAACCATGTCTCTCTTTTAAACCAAAACTCTTGATTCCTCAAGTCTCTTTTCTTTTAGAAATCAAGTTCCTTTTAAAGACCAAATACTCATTTCTCGCGAATGAGGTTTCACAACTTTCTACACAATTCGAGTTCTTCATATATCATATCAAGTCAAATATAAGTCAAGTCCTTTATCTCTTAAAATCAGTAAACCAACCAAATTCACCTAGAACATGTACGTCTACCGTACTACATAGTTCACAACAATCATGCTAGAAAAGATAGGAAGAGGTTCACATACCTCGCGACGATTATCGACAATTAGCAAAATGCTCCAAGTACTACAACCTTGCTAGCCTTTTCCACCCTTCAAGTAGAATACGCTACTCGTAGTACTTCCACCTATCTTGCCATAAACGCCTATCAACTTCTAGATCTCTTCGTAGAATATTCTAAATACAAGATTCCTTTATTCTCTGAGAAAATTCGCAAACCTCCCCGCATGACCACATAAATCTCTCTCTACTCGGGCGCTACTGTGCCAACAACTCCTGGGGAGGGTTACGCCTAACCTGACGTGTACAATTCTCTTCACAATAATACTACACAAGTCTCAGAATACAATCCAATGTAAATACAGTTCAATCCTTTATAATCATCCTTCCAATAAATCTTATACTCAATTCTAAATTACTACAATATGTAATATCCAATTACAATAGGGGGACATAGATCATTACCTCGATAAGCCCAAAATTATCCAAGATATATGTCGATCCTGAGCAACGTTTAGCTCTAACTCCTTACGCTCCAACTCGCTCCAAGCGACCCTTAGAAGTTTCTAAACAACTTCTCTTAACACTTCAACCAAGCTAGGAAGATTTTTCTAGGGTTTCACTTTGCGACTATTGGAATAAAGTAGTATTTCCGGGCTCCTAGTATTGAAACAACTTTGGAATACTACTAGGGATACTAGGCCAAGGTATTTGGGATTATACAACAATACACAAAGTATTTTCTACACAAGAGGGGGAGGGGGACGAAACAAGACTAAAGGGGAGGGAGTATTTTGCCTTGGAAGACTTAAGTGTGGGATGAATATTATGTCTTGCACTATGGGGTATTTATAGAAGAATCAAGGGCCAAGATCAATGTAAGTGTATGGTCAAGATTAGGCCATGTGTGTGTGGGTCCCACCACACCACATGGCCAACGAAATTTAGTGCCAAGTGTTAGGGCCCGTTCGGCGAGGGAATGATGGCTAGCCATTTGTCCCACCAATTTTGGCCCACATGGCCACTCAAGGGGGTGACACATGTCGCCCCCTTACTCGTCCAAAATATTTCGTCTTCCGAAAATATCCAAAATACCGAAAATCTCAAAAACAAAGTGGGCCCCACAAAACCGTAAATTTCTCCCGTGGGCCCCACGTGACCATTTCCGAAAATAAAATCTCATAATTCTAATATAATCCAAGAAGTCCAAATACCAAATCTGGGAATCCAATTCCCATTAACGAACCTTTTTCCTTCACAAAACCCGGAAACTTTTCCGTCGAAAAAAATCACACCTTTCTTTCTTTCCAAAATTTCTGTCGTATTCTCGTACGTACGTCCCCACATACATACCCTGGCACTACGGGGTATAACATTCTTCCCCCCTTAGAAACATTCGTCCCGAATGTTCCTTCTAAGTCTCCAAAACATAACTGCGCCGGTATAGTCTTCACTACTATACTTACCAAACCAAACCTGCCACCAATGGCCATAGTATAACATACACGCAACTCTCAATCCAAGCCAACGAGGAAACACCTCTAACGTGCATATAACAACACAAAACTTCCACCCATGGACCAAAGGATACTTTCTTCCCCTCCTCACTTATAAAAAGGACACTTCCATCATCTTAACACATCTTAGCCTCTTTTCTTACTCGTCGCATCTTCCTCGTACACTCGAAATCTTCCTACAATACGTACCATATTTCTGTCATTGCTTCAGTTTCCAAAATCTCGGGGTCACTATCTCTAACTTGGTCATCATACTAGCCTCAAATTTCCTTAAGGCCATTCCCGGCCTTCACGATCCGATTATGGTCGAACATATCCACGAACTCGTACGATGGTTACCCAAACCTGGGCTTAGCACCCTCGTGACCCTACCACCTGGCAGGACCACCTCGAACTGACCCCACCCCAAACCGGGCTGCGGGTTGACCCGCGAATGGTCCTCAACCCGACCCATAATCGTACCAGACTCTTGTTCCCCGATCCGGAACAACCTTACCTATACAAGTCCTGAAAGCTACCACTTTCATCTTACGCAACCCAAGGAATTATCCCACTAATACACCCCATGTATATAATGCTCTCCGATAAGGATCACCCGCAAAGTCTTTTACTCGAGACGAACTTACATCTAAGGTCTCAACGTGTAATATCCTAAGGTTCGCAATTTTCTCATCCCCAGACTTACCCTTTTCACTAACCAGGTGTCACGACCCGACCCCGGGGCCGCGACTAGTACCCTACTGGGGTACCCTATCAGGTATATGTCAGAGAATAGCAGCGGAACATAGCACAACACATAACTTCATAAAAAGGGTAAAACACATCTGGCCAGCCGATAAGGCTGCCTTCCATAAACATACTTAAACAAAGTATTTATAATACAACTGGTTCTTATAGCCCAAAATACATATGTGACCACAGACCTCTAAAGATAACAACTGTGGCGGGACAGGGCCCCGCCATACCCCCTGAATGTATAAAATACCTATAGCATCAGGGAAAATCCGTACCAAAACAACAAGCGTCCGGAGGAATGGAGCTTCTGACACCGGAATAGTGATCCTAAGAACGAGGATCCTCAATCTGCTTACCCTTACCTGCGGCATGAACGCAGCCCCAGGAAAGGGTCGATTACAATATGTACCAAGTATGTAAAGTGGAAAATCCGTAATAATGATATCAAGTCTAAAAGTAAGCTGGAGTCATGGAAGACAATTAAAATACCTTTTTACTGTGCCTTACTAACAATGAGAGTGACAAGTATATATATATATACATATAATACTGCATAAAATAGGGGCCTTAGGATCAAGACAGGGTACCTCGCCTGCAGTATCCATAAGCACCCCCTACTCCTGGGACTATTTCACCCGCATAGGTCCCTGTGGACCCGCGTGAGGTACTCGCCGCATCGTGTACCAGCCGGCATGGGACTATGTCACCCGCGTAAGCCCCTAAGGACTCGCGTGAGGTATTCCTCGCATCATGGGTAGCAAATCCACTGAACCGGTGGTATAACGATCTTGGGACTTACCCGCCGGATATACTCTTACCACAGGCGGTGGTATAACGATCTTGGGGTGGCCTCGGATATACTCTTACATGAAGCGGATGGTATGACGATCTTGGGGTGGCCCGCCGGACATACTCTTACAAGGAGGTGGTATGACGATCTTGGGGCTTGCCCGCCGGACATACTCTTACCCTATCTCAAATCATCATCATATCATAATAATAAATAAGTTAAGAAAACTTATAACTTCTTACTAATCTTGCTCATATACCCTCTCATTTTAGTTTACTTAAGGCACTTAACAATATCTTTAATAAAAAGCAAAACAGAGAATTTAACACAAGACTACATGCATCAACTCTTTTAAAAGTGAATCTTCTTTATACATAAAAGCCTTTGGGCAATTGATTCCTTTAAATAAATTTGCCTCTTCATATACTTATCTTACTTAGAGTAAAATCTCTTCTCATTAACCTTTTATGAAGCTAATAAACCAACTTCCCATAAAGTTGTTATATTAACTCTATACTTTAGTAAAATCATACTTTTCCCTTAATCAGGGACTTATACATTTTTAAAACGAACAAGTCATTTTATAATCAAAACAAGTAAGAACACCAAATCTTGTCGTCTACCGTACTACATAGTTTCATCTATTCATGCTCAAGAGATAGGAAAGCTTCACATACCTCTTTGGTCAATCCACTTGCTAAGCTCAACTACCATGAGTAATATCTCAACCTATAATAATCATGATCTGTTAACCTCTAATCTCAAAGTAGAACAATCCAAGTTCTAAGTCACTAAATTCTATGGAAAATTGGGCAGCCTTTCCTTTGTTTCTACTCACTTTGCCACCTTTCTCAAGGTCGAATTTATCATCCAAACGCCACATTTAAGGCTCAATCAAACCAACAATTCAAAGGGGATTACATACCCAAAATTCTGTCCCATAAGTCTACAACAATTTACTTAACAATTCTAAGGTAGTTTTAGGCTACAACATGCTCATAATCTCTTCTTAACCCATTCTTCATATCCAAACCACATTTCTAGCATGCAATGATTCTAAGAGCATTATCTACTATCACAAGTTCCTTCTTCTAAACATGCAACACTAGAACTAATTCTAAAGGAAGAAATGTTACCTTAAAGTTTTAGCCAAACTTATTCCAAATATTGCTAGCTTCCTTGCCAAGAACACCACCACAACAATGCCAACAAGCTAGCCACAAGCTTCCTTTTCTTGCTCTTATCTTTCAGATTTTTCCTAGGCTTAGAATTTCTCTTGGGGTTCTAGAGAGAAATTTGGAAGTTTAGAGAGAAGGGGAGCAATTTGAGAGAGAGAGTGAAGATGAAAGATAGAAAATGACCAAGCCTTGGTCAATATATTGCATCTGAGAAAATCAGATGGGGACACTTGTCACCTTCCCATGGCCTCTTTTCAAAACAAAAATCAGATTTCCTAAGTTTTTCCGCCTAAAAACCCGCCTCGGCGCTGCCACCCGCGCCATGGCGCTGAAACCTCATGATCCCTCGATCTTTGGCGCGCGGCCACGCTGCCACAGCGCGCGGCTCAGAATCGCTGCGACCTGCGCGGCTTTGGCGCGCGACCGCACCGAGCCGCGGCCCTGTCGCCTTAGTCCGAAACACGTTTCTGTCCGACTGCGCACTGAACTTGTAATTCTCATAACTTCCTACTCCGACGCCCTATCGACGAACGGTTGGTTGCGTTGGAATCCAGACTCAACGAACTACGCCTAGGCCTTTGAAACACTTAGGAACTCTCAATATACCGGGTCATAACCCGCCTCAAAGTTGACTAAAACCGCCTGAACAATCCGTCAACCTATCCTAAAAATTTAAGTCTTACATACTTTAAATGCGCTCTGCGTCGTAGGGTCAAACTACGGTATAACATTCTCCCCTTAGAAACATTCGTCCGAATGTTCCTTCTAGACTTACTCAAATCACAACGTCGACATAGACCCTCTTAACTATTCTTTTGCAAAAGAAACTCCACGAAGCCACATCATAGCGTAAATGCTAAATCAAAACTAACAAGGGAAAGTAGGTTACGGAGGTATAGGAATAAGTGAGGATACTTCTTCATCATGTCATCCTCTGCTTCCCACGCCATTTCCTCCTGCTTTCGTTCGCCACAGACCTTGCGGAAGCCACGTCTTTCGTCCGAAGTCGTCTAACCTGTCGATCGAGTATCGCTATGGGACTCTCCTCATACGATAACTCCTCTGTCACCTGGACATCATGAATCGGGTGCACTCTCGACGGATCTCCAATACATTTCCGCAACAGAGACACATGAAAATCGATGCACCGCCTCAAATCGGACGGAAGATCTAACTCATAGCAACCTTGCCTACCTTACGGACAATCGATACGGCCCAATGTACCTTGGGCTAAGCTTCCCTTTCTTTCCAAATCTCATCACGCCCTTCATGGGCGATACCTTTAGAAAAACCCAATCATCTATCTCAAATTCCAAGTGTCGACGCCGATGATCTGCATACGACTTCGCCGACTGAGCCGCGATAACCGCTCTGGATAAGCTTCACCTTATCCACGGCCGAACTAAGTCCGCCCGACTAATCCGAACTTCTCCCACTCGAACCAGCCTATCGGTGACTGCACTTCCTCCCGTATAAGGCCTCATAAGGCGCCATCGAATACTTTGGAATGGTAGCTGTTGTTATAAGCAAACTCCACAAGAGGCAAGTGATCCTCCCAGCTACCCCTGAAATCAATAACACAAGCCCGCAGCATATCCTCAAGTGTCTGGATAGTGCGCTCGGCCTGTCCGTCTGTCTGAGGATGAAACGCCGTACTGAGACTCACCTGTGTCCCTAATCCCTTCTGAAAAGACCTCCAGAAGTTAGCCGAGAACTGGGCTCCTCTATCTGATATAATCGACACCGGGACTCCGTGCAGTCTCACAACCTCTCTAATATATAATCTGGCATAGTCCTCAGCTGAGAACGTCGTTCTGACCGGAAGAAAATGGGCTGATTTCGTCAATCTGTCGACAATCACCCAAATGGAATCATGCTTCCTCCGAGTGGTGGGTAGTCCTGTGATAAAATCCATATTTATCACCTCCCACTTCCAAGTTGGAATATCAATGGCCTGCAACAGCCCACCGGGCCTCTGGTGCTCAATCTTAACCTGTTGACAATTCGGGCACTGTGCCACGAATTCCGCAACGTCCCTCTTTAGGCCATCCCACCAATACACGCATCTGAGGTCATGGTACATCTTAGTCGACCCCGGATGAATAGAATAACGAGCACTGTGTGCCTCCCCCAGAATCTGCTGACGAAGTCCTGTCACATCGGGAACACACAACCGGCCCTCGAATCTTAGCACCCATCAGCGCCACCAAATAGACTCTTCTCCTTCGGAGAGCTGCGTCTCGCATGCGTGCCAAAATCGGATCCTCATCGCCGCCTCTTCACCTCGACGGCGATGGAAGACTCGGCAACCTCTCGAACCGGTCCGTTACTAACAGAATCAACCAAACGGACCCCGAGGCTTGCTGGTGATGTAACTCTCGGACCATATCCTCTTCTGCGGTGAACATCGCATGGACTACCCATCGATCTGCGACTAAGGGCATCCGCCACTACATTGGCCTTCCCGGGTGGTACGAATATCAACGCCATAATCCTTAAGTAGCTCCAACCACCGCCTCGCCGCAAGTTCGGCTCCTCGGTGAAGATGTCCGAGACTCTTGTGGTCTGTGTAAATGTCCACATGAACTCCATATAAATAATGCCTCCAGATCTTTAAGGCATGAATCACTGCTGCCAACTCAAGTCATGCGTGGGATAGTTCTTCTCATGCTTCCTAAGCTGCCGAGATGCATAGCTATAACCTTGCCGTCTTTGCGTCGATGCGCACCCAAGCCCGACACTGACGTCACAAAAACCACATAACCATCTAAGCCCTCGGAAGAGTAAGAAGCTGGGCGGTCGTCAACTTCTCCTTTAGCAATGGAAACTTTCCTCACAAGTATCCGTCCATCTAACATAGCGCCTCGAGTCGACAGTCAATCTTTGAAATAGAAGCAAACTTCTCTACAAACCTCCGATAATAACCCATGAGGCCCAAAGTGCGCGCACTGCCGGTGTAGTGGAGTGCAGGCCAAGTCTTGCCTCAATCTTAGTTGTATCAACGAATACCGCTCGGCCGATAATATGCCCTAGGAAAGCCACTGAAGCTAACCAGAACTCGCACTTTGAGAACTTGGCATACAACTGCCGGTCTCGGAGGACTCCCAATACCGCCCTCAAATGATCTGTATGCTCCTGCTCTGTGCGCGAATATACCAAGATATCATCGATGAAAACTATAACGAACATGTCCAAGAATGGCCTGAACAACCTATTCATCAAATCCATGAATACTGCTGGGGCGTTGGTCAAACCGAAGGACATCACCCTGAACTCATAGTGCCCATACCGGGTCCTGAATGCAGTCTTTGGGATATCTATCTCTCTAACTCGCACTTGATGATAACCAGACCGCAAGTCTATCTTGGAAAAACACTTTGCACCCTGCAACTGGTCAAACAAATCGTCAATCCTGGGGAGGGGATATCTATTCTTGATAGTTACCTTGTTGTTGCACAGTAATCAATACACATACGCAGTCCATCCTTCTTCTTTACAAATAACACGGGTGCTCCCGGGGAGAAACACTTGGCCTAATAAAGCCTTTCTCGGAAGTCTTTGGTGGTCCTTCAATTCCTTCAACTCGGCAGTGCCATCCTATATGGCGGAATAGATATCGGTCGAGTATCCGCGTCAATTCAATACAAAACTCAATCTCCTCTCGTGAGGACACAGAAGCTTCGTCGGGAATACGTCTGGAAACTCTCTAACGGCCAGTCGTCAAGGTCAGGTGCCTCGACCTCGATGTCGAATACCCGAACCATATGGTAGATATACCCTTTCCGCACCATCTTCCTAGCCTTGAGGTAAGAAATAAACTTACCCCTCGGCGACGCTGTATTCCTCTTCCACTCGATAACCGGCTCGTAGAACCGAACCGAACTAGTCTCTCCCTACAGTCCACATTGGCGTAGCAAGATGCTAGCCAATCCATACCCATAATCACGTCAAAGTCTGTCATATCCAACTCTATCAAGTCGGCTAGGGTATGACGACTATCTATAATCACGGGGCAAGCCTTATACACTCGCTCAGCTACCACTGAATCGCCTACTGGCGTAGCCACCTCAAAAGGTCTTATGGACTCGGGCTCTATCCCTATTCTACTGGCAATATGAGGAGATATGTAGGACAAGGTTCTATCAAAGCATATACATCACAGCAAGAAACCAATAATGTACCTGTGACGACATCTGGGGACGCCTCCTGGTCCTGTCGACTGGACATAGCATAAATGCGGTTCTGAGGACCGCTAGAACTGGAACCCCTGCCACGACCTCTGCCGCGGCCTGCTGGCCCATAAGTACCCTGCCCTCCGGGGCGTCTAGCCATAGAAGATGAAGACCCAGCAACAGACCCCGTCGGCTGAACCGTAATGCTCCCGCTGCCTAAGGACGGGCAATCCTTCTTTAGATGGCCCTGCTGGCCACAAGAGTAACACGCTCTAGAACCCATACGGCACTCGCCCGGATGAGATCTACCACATCGAACGCACCGAGAGGTAGGTGGTCTCGATTGGTGTTGGTCTCTGCCTCCCTGAAAGCCTGAAGTCCTGGAGCCCTGACCTGCTCCTGAATAACCCTGCTGATCAGATCTCCTGCCGGAAAACTGAGAAGGAGCACTCTGTGCTGGCTGGAATGTGGACTGTCTGCCGCGAGGCCGCCTCGAGATCCGCCCAGTCCTGCTGTCACGGCCTCTTGGGCTGACCCATATCTAGCTGATCCTGCCTCTCTCTATCCTCAATCCTCGTGCGTATGCTGCATCCCGAAATATCCATCCCGGTGAAGAGCCACCCCAAGCATGCACGATGGTCATGTGACGGTCTAAGCCCATCACATATCGATGAACCCTGTCTGCCATGTCAGCTACTATAGTGTGCGCATATCTGGCCAAGGAGTCAAACTCCAGGCTGTACTCCCTGATAGTCCTCCCGTCTTGTCTCAAGGTCAAGAACCTATCTACACGGGCCCTCCTCACCTCAGGGGGCAAGAAGTGGTCTAGAACGCCTCGTGAACTCCTCCCAATCACCGGAAGAGCATCCTCACCTCGACAATACCCATGACTCAAACCAGTTCAACGCAATATCGCGTAACCGGTAAGAAGCTAGTATAACAGACTCAGTCTCTGAGGCCCTAAGAACCTGCATGGTCCGCTGTAACTGCCGGACAAACTCTTGCGGATCCTCATCAAATCTTGAACCATAGAACTCGGGTGGGTGACAACCCAAGAAATCCCGAATCCGTAAACTGTCGGCTCTAGGGTTAGCCGCCTGCTCCTGTCGTGGCCGCCGCCACTATCTTTGGTCGATGGCAGAATCATTCCCGTAATCTCTGTACTCGGGCCACAGTGGGATGGAGGCTCGTCTGCGCGGTCTCGATGGCGCGTCGCCGCCTCGAACTCTGCTGAGGCTGGCGACGACGTGGAACTCGCCGCTCTAAACATCATCTCTGGTAAGGACTGGGCCTGTGCCCTCGTGACTCTCCGCGTCCCTTAGCAAAGCACCTCTGCCTTGCCGCCGGGCGCGGTTGCCTTGCGTGAGGCATAATCGATACAAAGGGAAACATCGGAGGAGGCTCAACCTATAACTCAGCTCTATTGCACGATCTTAGAGTGAAAGAATGAAACCAATCCTAAATATCCTGCAGCCTCCTGATTATAGATGTGGTGCACGACACACCGATAATCAAGACTCTACTAGACACGGTCTGTGGACACTTTCCGAGGACTAACTGCTCTGATACCACTTTTGTCACGACCCGACCCCGGGGCCGCGACTAGTACCCTACTGGGGTACCCTGTCAGGTATATGTCAGAGAATAGCAGCGGAACATAGCACAACACATAACTTCATAAAAAGGGTAAAACATCCGCGGTAGATAAGGTCGCTTCCATAAACATACTTAAACAAAGTATTTATAATACAACTGGTTCTTATAGCCCAAAATACATATGTGACCACAGACCTCTAAAGATAACAACTGTGGCGGGACAGGGCCCCGCCATACCCCCTGAATGTATAAAATACCTATAGCATCAGGGAAAATCCGTACCAAAACAACAAGCGTCCGGAGGAATGGAGCTTCTGACACCGGAATAGTGATCCTAAGAACGAGGATCCTCAATCTGCTTACCCTTACCTGCGGCATGAGCGGCCAGGAAGGGGTCGATTACACAATATGTACCAAGTATGTAAAGTCGAAAATCGTAATAATGATATCAAGTCTAAAAGTAATTTGAGTCATGGAAGACAATTAAAATACCTTTTCTTGTGCCTTACTAACAATGAGTGACAAGTATATATATATATACATATAATACTACATAAAATAGGGGCCTTAGGATCAAGACAGTGCCTCGCTGCGGTATCCATAAGCACCCCTACTCTGGGACTATTTCACCGCATGGGTCCTGTGGACCGCGTAGGTACTCGCGTGACTGTACCGCCGGCATGGGACTATTTCACCCGCATAAGCCCTAAGGACTCGCGTGAGGTATTCCTCGCGTCATGGGTAGCAAATCCACGGAACCGGTGGTATAACGATCTTGGGGACTTACCCGCCGGATATACTCTTACCACAGGCGGTGGTATAACGATCTTGGGTGGCCGCCGGATATACTCTTTACTGAAGCAGATGGTATGACGATCTTGGGGCTGGCCCCTCAGACATACTCTTACACTGAAGGAGGTGGTATGACGATCTTGGGGCTTGCCCCTCAGACATACTCTTACCCTATCTCAAACTGTCATCATATCATAATAATAAATAAGTTAAGGAAACTTATAACTTCTTACTAATCTTGCTCATATACCCTCTCATTTTAGTTTACTTAAGGCACTTAACCATATCTTTAATAAAAAGCAAAACCGGGAATTTAACCCAAGTACTACATGCTTCAACTCTTTTAAAAGTGACTCTTCTTTATACATAAAAGCCTTTGGGCAATCGATGCCTTTAAATCAATTTGCCTCTTCATATACTTATCTTACTTAGAGTAAAATCTCTTCCCATTAACCTTTTATGAAGCTAATAAACCAACTTCCCATAAAGTTGTTATATTAACTCTATACTTTAGTAAAATCATACTTTTCCCTTAATCAAGGGACTTATACATTTTTAAAACGAACAAGTCATTTTATAATCAAAACAAGTAAGAACACCAAATCTTGTCGTCACCGTACTACATAGTTTCATCTATTCATGCTCAAGAGATAGGAAAGCTTCACATACCTCTTTGGTCAATCCACTTGCTAAGCTCAACTACCGCAAGTAATATCTCAACCTATAATAATCATGATACGCTTGTTAACCTCTAATCTCAAAGTAGAACAATCCAAGTTCTAAGTCACTAAATTCTATGGAAAATTGGGCAGCCTTTCCTTTGTTTCTACTCACTTTGCCACCTTTCTCAAGGTCGAATTTATCATCCAAACGCCACATTTAAGGCTCAATCAAACCAACAATTCAAAGGGGATTACATACCCAAAATTCTGTCCCATAAGTCTACAACAATTTACTTAACAATTCTAAGGTAGTTTTTAGGCTACAACATGCTCATAATCTCTTCTTAACCCATTCTTCATATCCAAACCACATTTCTAGCATGCAATGATTCTAAGAGCATTATCTACTATCACAAGTTCCTTCTTCTAAACATGCAACACTAGAACTAATTCTAAAGGAAGAAATGCTACCTTAAAGTTTTAGCCAAACTTATTCCAAATATTGCTAGCTTCCTTGCCAAGAACACCACCACAACAATGCCAACAAGCTAGCCACAAGCTTCCTTTTCTTGCTCTTATCTTTCAGATTTTTCTTAGGCTTAGAATTTCTCTTGGGGTTCTAGAGAGAGGGCTGGAAGTTTAGAGAGAAGGGGGAGCAATTTGAGAGAGAGAGAGTGAAGATGAAAGATAGAAAATGACCAAGCCTTGGTCAATATATTGCATCTGTGAGAAAATCAGATGGGGACACTTGTCACCTTCCATGGCCTCTTTCAAAACAAAAATCAGATTTCCTAAGTTTTCGCCTAAAAACCCGCCTCGGCGCGCGGCCGCCATGGCCAGCGTGAACCTCGCGATCCTACGATCTTTGGCGCGCGGCCCTGCTGCCTGCGCGCGGCTCAGAATCGCTGCGACCTGCTGCGGTACTTTGGCGCCGCGACCTGCACCGGAGCCGCGGCGCTGTCTTAGTCGAAACACGTTTACGTCCGATTGCGACCGAACTTGTAATTCTCATAACTTCCTACTCCGACGCCCTATCGACGAACGGTTGGTTGCGTTGGAATCCAGACTCAACGAACTACGCCCTAGGCCTTTGAAACACTTAGGAACTCTCAATATACCGGGTCATAACCCGCCTCAAAGTTGACTAAAACCCGCCCGGAACAATCCGTCAACCTATCCTTAAAAAATTTAAGTCTTACATACTTTCGTACGCTCTCGTACGTAGGGTCAGAACTACGGGGTATAACACCAGGCTTCTAAATAACCTTTTAACTCAAAGCTATCCGATCATAACACTTAACACATCATCATAACATCAATACATACTAGTCTCTAGAGGGTTAAGGATATACCTGTAAATAGGCGGTTCAAAGGACCGCTAAAACTGGGAACTTCCACCGCGACCTCTGTCGTGGCCTCACATCCAAGTGCATAAGCCTGCATGCGGGCAATGTCCATGCCCGGCTGAAGAGCTACACCTGAGCAAGCCTCTGCCAAGTAGTCATCGAGCCCCGTGACGTAGCGGTGCACTCTGTCCTCCATATTTGCCACTAACGCCGAGACATAACGGGCCAACGAGTCGAACTCCACGTTGTACTCCCGAACCGTACGCCCGTCCTGCCTCAACATCAAAAATCTGTCATCCCGAGCCCTCCTCATCTGTGGGGGCAATAAGTGTGCAAGAAATGCCCCTGAGAACTCGTCCCATACAGCTGGAAGTGCATGCTCCCCCCGGGACAGTTCCCATGAATCAAACCAGTCGACTGCAGTATCACGCAGCCGATGCGAACCCAATATCACCGACTTACGCCTCGAGGCCTTGATCACTCTCATGATCCGTCAGAATCGCTTCGGATAAACTCCTGAGGGTCATCTTCAGCTCTCGATCCATAGAACACTGGTGGACTGCAACTTAAGAAGTCCCGAAGTCTCCAACTATCGGCCCAGGGTGCCATCTTTGGTACCACCGGCTCCGTCGCCCTCAAGTCTCGCCATAAACCTAACTAGTAACTGGGCCATCTCCTTGCAACCCATATCCTCCGTTCCTGGCCGTGGGACTGGAGGTTCAGATATCGTGGCCTCAGTAGCTACTGCTGCTGCACTAAACTCTGCTGAAATTTGCGGCGTCGTAGAATCCGCCGTCGTAGCACCACCAGGTAAAATCGGGCCTCGCTCGTAACCCTCCGTGCTCTACTCGCGCCTCCTCTGCTGCCTTGCCATCGGGCTCGTTGCCTTGCGTGGAGGCATAACTGGTACAAAAGAATACGTCAGAGGGAGTCCAACTGACAACACAGCTCTAAGGCACGATCTCAGAGTGAGAAGAATGGAAACCAATCCTAAATGTCCTGCGACCTCACGATTATAGATGTGGTGCACAACACACCGATAATCAAGACTACTGAACACGATGCAGTAGACACTTTCCGAGGACTAATCGCCGGATACCACTTTTGTCAAGACCGATCCGGGCGTGGTAGTGTCTTACCCAGGGCACCCTAGTGATACAACATCAGAGAAAATCAGCGGAAAAAAACTAAAACATGAGACAAGACATAAAGTATGAAACAGGTTAACCAAACCGGTCACCTTCCTGAATATATACATATATATATCAACCTGAACAGTTAAATCCTTTTACAAACCACCCTTGCAAAGATACTACGGACCTCTAAGAATGTAACCATAACTATGACGGGACGGGGCGCCATACCACGAATGTACAAGTAACTACACCGGCGGGGACTATACAAAGATGAGCCTCGGGAGAAACGGAGCTTCCCAAAGCAATCTGTGATCCTATGGCGAGGATCCACAACGATGTACCTCTACTGCGGCATGAGCGGCCCCGAGAGGTCGATGCAACAGTACCAGTATGTGGCGAAAATCACGTAAATGAAATCATAGTAGTATATAAAAAAGCAGAGACATATATGATAGCAAATTACGATTACATAATATGTGATCGCGTCAAGTCAGGGACTCACGCCCTCAAAGTCATCACTCGAATATAACTATGGGTCTCACGCCCACAACATCAATCATGCCCGTGGAATACCTTCCTCACTGCCGGCAGTCTATGATATAGCAACACCAAGGAATACACATGAACACGAGTCCCACGCGTGTCATAACAACCGTCTGAGGCAAATCGAAGGCTAACTACGGATACCAAATCGCGTCATCGAGGCCAGGGCAAATCTGGCCAACTACTAGAGACCAGTCGTACTAACAATACTATGAAACCAAACCACGAAGGCGACGGGGCAAATCTGGCCACTACCAGTACCAAGGCGTGTCACGTGGTGGCGGGCAATCTGAAGGCTAACTACGGTACCAAGCGTGTCACGAGACTTCGCCACTAAAGCGAGCAGGCAAGTCACGAAGGCTAACTACCAGTACAAGGCCGAATCGACCACGAGGCGGGGCAAGTGCGAAAGCCAACCACGGATACCAAGGCCGAATCGGTAAAACCTCGTGGAGAGCTAGTCCGTGGAATAACGCTATCAGCGAGGCGTGCGGTGGAATCCTCGTCACCGTCGATGCGTCCAAGTAAGATCATAACAAATCAACCGCCCTCCATTGAGAGGCGGTGGTATAAAAATACAATACCGCACAACAAGACTATCACACGCAAACATAGGCAAGTTACACACAACTCGAGGTACTTTCATTTTATGTCAACAATACGGGTTTCAAACCCAAAAATAATCCCCACTTTCATTCTTTCAAAAGACCTCTTTTACGTAAAAGATACTAATACTCGTAGTATCAAAAACACATTTCCTTTTCAAACCAAATTACTTTACTTTCGTAAAAACCTTTACAAGACTTTTAAAATCAAGTACTCTATACTTTTTAAACCAAGTGCCTTTCTTTTAAAACAACATCAAGTATACTCTTTAAAACTCAAATACTTACTCTTTTCAAAACAAGTAACCTATACTTAAATCAAGTTACCATTTTAAAACCAATGATAAAACCATTCTTTTGCTTTCATAAAGTCGTTATAACTAACTTCCCATAAAGTTGTTATAACACTTTATGTTTTAAACCAATTTAATACAAAACCATGTCTCTCTTTTAAACCAAAAACTCTTGATTCCTCAAGTCTCTTTTCTTTTAGAAATCAAGTTACTTTTAAAGAACAAATACTAATTTCTCGCGAATGATGATTCAAAACTTTCTACACAATTCGAGTTCTTCATATATCATATCAAGTCAAATATAAGTCAAGTCCTTTATCTTTTAAAATCAGTAAACCAACCAAATTCACTTAGAACATGTACGTCTACCGTACTACATAGTTCACGACAATTATGCTAGAAAAGATAGGAAGAGGTTCACATACCTCGCGACGATTATCGACAATTAGAAAAATGCTCCAAGTACTACAACCTTGCTATCCTTTTCCACCCTTCAAGTAGAATACACTACTCGTAGTACTTCCACCTATACTGGCCATAAAACGTCTATCAACTTCTATATCTCTTCGTAGAATATTCTAAATACAAGATTCCTTTATTCTCTGAGAAAATTCGGCACCTCCCCCATAAATCTCCCCCTCTACTCAGGCCCGCTACCAGGCCAACAACTCCCAGGGGGAGGGTTACACGCCTAACCGGACGTGTACAATTCTACTTCACAATAATACTACACAAGTCTACTGTAAATACAATCCAATGTAAATCTGATTCAATCCTTTATAATCATCCTTCCAATAAATCTTATACTCAATTCTAAATTACTACAATATGTAATATCCAATTACAATAGGGGGACATAGATCATTACCTCGATAAGCCCAAAATTATCCAAGATATATGTCGATCCTGAGCAACGTTTAGCTCCAACTCCTTACGCTCCAACCCGCTCCAAGCGACCCTTAGAAGTTTCTAAACAACTTCTCTTAACACTTCAACCAAGCTAGGAAGATTTTTCTAGGGTTTCACTTTGCGACTATTGGAATAAAGTAGTATTTCCGGGCTCCTAGTATTGAAACAACTTTGGAATACTACTAGGGATACTAGGCCAAGGTATTTGGGATTATACAACAATACACAAATTATTTTCTACACAAGAGGGGGAGGGAGACGAAACAAGACTAAAGGGGAGGGAGTATTTTGTCTTGGAAGACTTAAGTGTGGAATGAATATTATGTCTTGCACTATGGGGTATTTATAGAAGAATCAAGTGCCAAGATCAATGTAAGTGTATGGTCAAGATTGGGCCATGTGTGTGTGGGTCCCACCACACCACATGGCCAACGAAATTTAGTGCCAAGTGTTAGGGCCATTCGGCCAAGGGGACAAGTGGCTAGCCACTGTCCCTGATTCGGCCAGCATGGCCACTCGAGGGTGACACGTGTCGCCCCTTACTGCCTAAAATATTTCGTCTTCCGAAAATATCCAAAATACCGAAAATCTCAAAAACAAAGTGGGCCCCACAAAACCGTAAATTTCTCCCGTGGGCCCCACGTGACCATTTCCGAAAATAAAATCTCATAATTCTAATATAATCCAAGAAGTCCAAATACCAAATCTTGGAATCCAATTCCCATTAACGAACCTTTTTCCTTCACAAAACCCGGAAACTTTTCCGTCGAAAAAAAATTACACCTTTTCTTCTTTCCAAAATTTCTGTCGTATTCTCGTACGTACGTCCCCACATACATACCCTGGCACTACGGGGTATAACACAATACTTTATATAAGTTATATTAACTTGTTAATAACAAGATTTCGTCATGTCAACATGTAATAGGTAATGTTTTAACAACAACAATACCCAACGAATCCGACAATATCAAAAATGTCCACAATCGGCTAACATGCCAAGATTATTACATGTACTTCTTATTCTTCATTCTTTTATTCACAAATTCATCCATTAATTACTACAACATGTAATATTTAATTACATTAAGAAGACAATGATCATTACCTCAATATGTCCAAAATAATCCAAATTTAAAAGTCGCTCCTTAGCATATCCTAGCTCCTATTCTTCAAGTTTCAATCCACAATATGTAACCCTTAGAAGCTCATAACCAACTCCTCTTCAAGTTCCAACACCAAAAGTTGAAGAACACCTTAGGCTTTCAAACCCCTATGTTTCGGCCAAGAGAGCTTTTTAGGGGTTAGGGGTGCTTAATCTTGCTAATCACTTGGTTAGGGACCTTTATCTTGTATCAATGAACAAAGCTTGGAAGTTTAAGGATTTTTTGTCATAAAAAATGGCCAAGGCCGAGAGCTATGCAAGAGGATAGAAATATTTGGTGTAGTGAAAATGTTTCTAAGTGTAGATGAAGTCTTGCACCCTCTATGTATATATAATGTATCACAAGGGGGGAGATCATGACAAGTGTAGGGACAAGATTGTGTACAAGTGTGTGTGGGACCCATGTCCACTTGTCCTCTTCAACAAATATCTTCAAGACTTGCCACCTTGCAATACAAGTGGGGGTGCCACGTGTCACCCTCCAATTCGTCAAAATTATTTCATCACAAAAAATATCCATATTTGGTCAAAATATCTCAAAAATTTGTGGGCCCCACAAAATCATAAAATTTTCCAGTGGGCCCCACATGACCAAATCCGAAACTTAAAATCCAAAATTCCAATAAATTCTACAAGTTCCAAATACCAAATTTGAGAACCAAATTCCAATTAATAAACCTTTTTCCTTCACGAGGTTCCGAAATATTTCCTTAGGAAAAAGTGATTTTTCTTTCGTTCCAAAATTCAAATCTTATTTTCTCACGTACGTTCTCATCTCATTTTCTAGGAAATACGGGGTGTAACGGCACTATCATGTCATGTATCATTAAAATGAACTTTCATTTTAGAAACCAAGGCACTATCATATCAAGTATCATTTAAGGATTTGGAGTGCAACGGGCCTTAGCAAGATTGCTTCACGTGTAGGAAAGCCTCTATACACGGATCAATATACTAAGGAGAGGTCAAAATGAATTATGCAAGAGTCTTAGTGGAAGTATATGTTAGCAAAGAACCGGTAATGAAATTTGGTGTCAAAATCCCCGATAATAGAAGGTATACTCAAAAGGTGAACTACGAGAACTACCCGGATTTTTGCTATCATTGTGCGGCTTTTGGACACAATCACTTGAAGTGTAGAAAACTGAGGCAAGATACCAACGCTCAAGAAGCTCCAAATAATCGCAATCCATTGGTACCTCCGAGCAATGGGGGAGTTTCTACATGTTTGGATGCCGACAGAGTTACGGGTGAAACCGGTCCTCCTTCCCCTTATCCACCACCTTGTCAACATCCCGTAGATGCTGGAAACCTGATGGACACAGAGAATAGTGAACAAACACTACCTCATATTCCCGGAAGTGTGGGAGATGTTACGCATGTTGTTATTCCTCCGATTATGGGTCAACATAGCTCATCAAGTTTACGGGATACACAAGAGGGGTCCTCAAGACTTCACCCCCATCCTGGTATTGCGCAACATGATAGAATGGGAAATGAGACAAGGCAGACTTATTCTGGAGCACCAATGAACCCGCATTCTTCACTAGATGGGGGAACCTACAAGAGTGCTACGGAAGACTAATCATGCATCACGGTGCATAAATTTTGAACGCGGGGAACATAGCCTGGCTGAGACACATGTATTGTCTTCCAACAACAAGGAAAAGGGATGGAAAGAAGTAATTTCAAGGAAAAATATGCCAAAAGGTAGTAGTATGGAAAAGACAGCGAAGCGCGGAGGTGCTAACAAAACCTCCTTTGTTTCCTAATGAAAGTACTTTGTTGGAATGTCCAGGGTCTTTGCAGACAAAGGGATAGGGCAGCCACGCAAACTCTTGTGTGTAGGCTCACAAAACAACATGATGTGGCAATGGTTTGTCTAATGGAAACTAAATTATCTCGAGCACGGATAGACTTTTTTACTACTCAAAGATTCAAAGCTTGGAACTTTTGCTCCAACTTAGATTTCATTGATGGCGGAAGAATGTTATTACTTTGGGATCCCTCCAGAGTTTGTTGTGAAGTGCTTGGAATGGACTCTCAACATATTCATGTCCAAGCAAGATGTAATATAACACAAGTGTCCTTCCTTTCCACATTTGTGTACCCGGTTTATAGCATCCCGGAAAGAAGAAAACTTTGGCATCACCTTACTCACTTGGGCATCGGCATTGTCAAGCCTTGGATGATTATTGGAGATTTCAACACTTATTGCTACCCACATGATAAGGCGGGTGGTCCTCCTCTCACGCCTTACGCACTTAGGGATCTTGGAGAATTCAGAAATGCTCATGGACTAGAAGACACTCCTGCTTCCGGTTCCTTCTACACTTGGACGAATGGTTCGATATGGTCTAAGCTTGATAGAGTCATGATGAATCAACATTGGAGTGATTTGACCCTAGAATGCATGGCCAATTACTTGCCTATGGAACCAGTCTCGGACCATTGTCCCGTGATAGCTTCGGTTATTGCATCCTATAATGTTGGGAAACGACCTTTCAAGTTCATGAATATGTGGCTCTCACACCCCGCATTCGAGAACATATTGACTTCATGCTGGAGACAGGACATATTGGGAACTGCCCAATTCATACTAGCCTCAAAATTGAAGGCCTTGAAAAAACCATTGCGAGAATTGAACATAAGTGATTTTGGAAGCATAGAACAAA
Organism: Przewalskia tangutica; assembly: GCA_029844215.1. Classification (NCBI taxonomy): domain Eukaryota; kingdom Viridiplantae; phylum Streptophyta; class Magnoliopsida; order Solanales; family Solanaceae; genus Przewalskia; species Przewalskia tangutica. Next base: position 18,978,174 of record CM056740.1, read on the forward strand.
GAGCAAATGCGGCAAACATGGAGTTTAATGAGGCTATCAATGCGCATATGGAAGATCCCTTTGATGATGAACTAAAAGTCAATGTTAAGTCCTTAAGAGTTAAAGCAAACATCTTACTTGAAGCCGAAATACACTTCATAAGACAAAAGTCGAGGCAAAAACACTTGATTGGGAGTGATAGATGCTCCAAATACTTTCACAGCTTGATCAAGAGGAGTAATGTCAGGAACTCAATCAACTACCTTGTTAAGGCCAATGGTTCTATCACAACATCTCCCGGGGAAGTTATAGAAATGCTTGTAGAGTTTTACAAAGACCTTTTAGGCTCATCCCGGCCCTCAACCAACATTGATCCCGAGGTATTGGATTCTGGCCCGAAGCTAAGAGAAGAGGATGGATTACATCTTTTGCATATTATCTCCCCAGAGGAGATTTGGGAGGCTCTTTCCGATATAGGCAATGACAAGGCACCTGGCCCGGATGGTTTTTTGGCTGCCTTCTTCAAGAAAAGATGGAGGGATGTGAGGCAAGATGTAGTTAGAAGTGTACAAGAATTCTTCTCATCCGGAGTCCTTTTGAAGCAAGTGAATCATACCATCATTACCCTCCTGCCCAAGACTGGTCGGGATCCCAAGGTAAATGACTTTAGGCCTATTGGATTGACTAATGTGGTCTACAAGATCATAACAAAGATTTTAGCTAACCGAATGGCAAAGGTTCTTCCTACTCTTGTTGATAAATCTCAAGGGGCTTTTGTGAAAGGAAGAAACATGGTGGACAATGTCTTTGTTGCACAAGAACTTGTGAGAGGTTTTAATAGAACTAGAGTCTCACCAAGGTGTATGCTTATGGTGGATCTACGGAAAGCATTTGATACGGTCTCTTGGAACTTTCCTGAGTCGGTACTAAGAGGACTCAAATTTCCGGACAGATTTGTAAGATGGATCATGGAATGTGTTAGCTCAACCTCTTTCTCTCTTTCAATCAATGGGGAGCTACATGGTTATTTCAAGGGTAAGCGCGGCCTAAGGCAATGTGATCCTATGTCTCCTATGCTCTTTATCTTGTGCATAGAATACCTTTCAAGGTTGCTAAAACTAAAGACTTCGGCAAGAGCTTTCTCCTATCATCCTAAGTGCAAGAGATTGAGCATCACTCACCTTGCATTCGCGGATGACCTCATGCTTTTTGCCAAAGGGGATGTATCTTCAGTTGGGGTTCTTATGGAGTGTCTTGAAGAGTTGGAGGCTGCCTCAGGGTTAACTCTTAACCCGTCTAAATCCTCCATCTACATAGCGGGAGTGCATGATACAATTCGTGACTTAATCTTGTCTAGAGTGGGTTTCGGCATTGGTGTCTTTCCAGTACGGTACTTAGGGATCCCTTTGTCCCTAATTTCAGTCTCGATTGATCAGTTTGCTCCATTCACTAGTTGTTACACCCCGAAAGTCCAGGACATGTTTAATAAGAATGTACGTAAGGAACACAAGACTTGAAATTGGTACGAAAGGAAGAATTGTTTTTCCGACGGAAAAATCTTCCGAACGTCGGAAAGGAAAAATGTTTGTTGAGGAGAATTGGATTCTCAAAATGCATTATTTGAAGAATATGGAACTTATTATCATTATGGAAATTTATTTTTACGGATTTGGTCACGTGGGGCCCACCCGAGGAATTTTACGTTTCGTGGGACCCACGAGGGTTACGGAATTTTATGGACGAATGGGAGGGTGACACGTGGCACCCCCCCCCCCACACACATGTTCTTGGACGAAATTATGCAAGGGTAGTATGGTCATTGACCATGAGAGAAGACTAAGTCTTGCAAGTAGAGCTTGACATTGTTGATTAAGTCAAGAGCCACTTGGCTTGATCCCATTCATCCAATTTTAACATGTGTTATAATCAAGACCCTCCAATGTGTTATATAAGCACCCTAGTAGCAAGACTTGTCTTCAACACTTAGAAAAAATTTAGAGAACTTTGAGCTTAGCTAGATAGCTCTCGGCTTTGTCTCTTTTTGCACAAGAAAAATTTGTAGTTTTGATCCATTATTCACAAGACTTTAACCCAAGGTTCCTAGGGGTATTTTAAGGATATCTCAATAGAAAGATTTCAGAAAAACAACGTTTTTACGTTAGTCGCAAGGCGAAACCCTAAGGTGTTCTTCAACTTTGAAGATGGAACTTGAAGAGGAGTTCTTCATAAGCTTCTAAGGAGTGCTTGGAGGGGATTGGAACATAAGAAATGGAGCTAAGAATTGCTAAGGAGCGGCTTGGAATCTTGGATTTTATAAGGGCTAGTAAAGGTAAAAATCTTGTCGTTTTAGCGATTAAAGATTTCTTATTGTCGTAGCTATGGATATTAGAAAGTATGAGATATATATTATGAAGTTGATAAGTGTATTGGCTATTAGAACTCTAATCCGAAAACTAGTATGTTTAGCCCTTGAGATTTCAATTCAATTGGATTATTAGTTTAATTGTCACATGTTATATAAAGAAGGAATTATAATTGTTAAGTTGTTTATGACTATATAACATGTTAGGCCTAAGAAGTTGGATTGAAAAAGAATTGGAAAAGGACTTTGTGTTGTTGTATATGTTTAGCCAAGAATGGCTTTAAGTATGGAACTAGTTTTTGTATTAAGTTGTGGGGCGGAATTTTACACGTCCTGTTAAGGCGTGTAATCGCCTTTGGTTAGCTGAATTGTTGGGCCTTAAATGTGGCGTGTTTGGTTATTGAATTCGGCCTTGAAAAAGGTGGAAAAGTATGTAGAAACAAAGGAAGTGTTGTCCGATTTTCCGTAGAATTTAGTGACTTTGCACTTAGAATATTCTACGTTCAAAGCTAGAGGTTTAATGGACGTATTATGGCCATTATAGGTTGAAGTACTAGGTATAGAGTATTCTACTTGAAGGATGGAATATCTATCAAGGTTGAAGTACTTTGGAGCATTTTGCTATTTGTCGATAATCGTCGCGAGGTATGTGAACCTCTTCCTTCTTTTGACATGATTCTATGTATGGAATATACATGTAGTACTATTTCATGATTCCTTCTACTCTTAGAAGCTAAGAGGTATGTATGTTGATTTACTCTACGTAAAGGTTATGTCTAAGTTATCCTAAGTTCTTACCAAGTCTTATGGGGGATGTTGGTAAGAGTCGTTAGGAGGTATTTGGAGCCAAGTTGACTTGGCTAATTTTACAGCACAAATGAGAATAAGTATCGAACAAGCCACTGCAGCGTTAATAAAGGAAAATGTAATGACAATCAATTAAGTTAAAACAAGTAGAATTCTCCATCTGTATAGAAGCTAAGATAAGACAAAATTGTATTACATTTTCTAGATCATGGCTACTTGATTAAGATCGTTATAAATAAGTATAACTTATTCACAACGCACCAAAGTATATGTTACTTAATTTAAAAGAGTTTACGTACGAAGTTTTAAGACTATGAACCTCAATTCTTAAAAGGTTAAGAGACTTTATTTTTCAAGTTATGGGACTTGATTCTTAAAGGAAGAAATGAATTGTTTTAAAAGTATAGAATACTTGTTTTGGAAAGACTTGATTTCTAAAGCTAAGAAGCTTGATATTCTAAGTTAAGAAACTTGTTTTCTTAAAAGTTAAGAGAATTGAAGTATTTTGAAAGCTATGTGATTTGAATTGAAAGTACAAGTTTCTTGGTCATAAAAGGAATGAATTTGTCTAAGACATAAAGAGTTATAACGGCTTTATGGGAAGTTGGTTATAACAACTTTATGGAAGATTAAAAGAATGGTTTTCTTCAGTAATGTAAGCAAAGAAATGATTTGAAATAAAGAAGGGCAAATTGTTTTAAAGGTACCAATTGCTTAAGGTTTTAAAGAAAGAAGTCACTTGATTTAGAAGCCTATAAATGTATTTCTAAAAAGTATCGTGATTGGTCTTGAAAAGTAGATATAACTTGATACTACGGTTATTAGTATCTTGGAAGTTTTATTTGAAAGAGAATCATTTTAAAGGAGTAGAGGCACGTAGTACGTTGGGTTAAATTCCCGGATTTTTATAAAGACATGTTAGTGCCTTAAGTAAACAAAAATGAGAGTGTATGCGAATAAGACTAATAAGAAGTCAGGGGGATTTCTTAACTTGCTTATGTAATATATGATAAGCCGGTAGTGCTTATGTTATGTATGGTAAACCGGTGGTGCTTATGTTATGTATGATAAGTCGGTAGTGCTTATGTTATGTATGATAAGCCGGTAGGGCTTATGTTATGTATGATGGCCGGTTGAGCTAGGGTAAGAGTATAAATGAGGGGTAAGCCCCAAGATCGTTATACCACCTTCTCCAGGGTAAGAGTATGAATGAGGGGCAAGCCCCAAGACGTCATACCACCTTCTTCAGGGTAAAGGTATAAATGAGGGGTGAATCCCCAAGATCGGTATACCACCTGTTCCGTGGATTTTCTACCCACGATGCGAGGAATACCTCATGCGAGTCCTATGGGCTTATGCGGGTGAAATAGTCCCATGCGGTAGTCTGACCTATCACGAGGAATACCTCATGCGGGTCCACAGGACCCATGCGGGTGAAATAGTCCCAGGAGTAGGATTGCTTATTGATACTACGGGCGAGGGACCCTGTTTTGATCATGAACCTCCTATTTTTATGCAGTATACCTTTATGGGAAGACTTATGTGATTTTTATCGCGTCCCAGATTGGGCCGGGCAGTATACCTTTATGGGCAGACATATGTGACTCTATCGCGTCCCAAATTGGGCCGACAGTATAGGCGTTCCTCCATAAAGGGACAGATTAGGTTATGCAAGATACGTAAGTTATATGTTTATGAACTTGATGAGTTTTCTTAAGTATGTACGTAAGAATTTGACTATACTCTTATGGAAAAATGGGAAAAGATAATAAGGTACGATTAAGTTCACGAGATGGAAATGACACGGTAGGATCTGGTATTTATCCTCTCTTTATACTTGCCCCTGTCATTCTTTTATGCGATTATGATTTGTTCTTGTACCTTATTTTACATTCCATATTCGCATTTTTGTTATCGACTTCGCCGAGCTGCGTTCATGTCCGCAGGTTTAGGTACACGGTTGTGGATCCGCGAGCTTAGGATCCTGGTTCAGCATTTTGAGATGACTCCAATGTTCCGGAGTTGTCATGGTTATGTATATGCAGGGGTACGGCGGGGCCTTGTCCCGTCATAGTGTTTGTCCAAAATCTTAGAGGTCTGTAGTCATATCTTGTGGGTCGCTTTGTAAAAACAAAAAAAGAGGTAACTGCTTTTGGTTTTACATATTTATATGTATCCAGGAAGGTAGCCTTATCGGCTAACCTATTATTTATTTCTTGTTAAGTTTATGTATGTATGTTCCGCTACTATTCTCTGATGTATACCTGTAAGGGTGCCCAGGTAGGGCACCAGTCGCGGCCCGGGGTCGGGTCGTGACACTAGTGCAATCTCGGAATACATTCAGAAATGGGGGCATCACTCACTCTCTTATGCGGGAAAGCCGGAACTAATCAGATCGGTTATTCAAGGTGTCGAGAGCTTTTGGTTTCGGGCACTTCCTATTCCCTCCTCAGTTCTCAACAAGGTATGGTCAGCATGCATTCAGTTCTTATGGGGTGGTAAGCCACCAATAGTCGCTTGGGATGTCATTTGTATGCCTCAATCCGAAGGAGGCTTGGGTCTTATGAACATCAAAGAATGGAACCATGCCTTACTCTCCCGGACCATTTGGCAATCTCACACCAAGGCGGATACCCTATGGGTCCAATGGATTAATAGCTACTATTTGAGAGGTCAATCCTTTTGGGATTATGAGGTACGTGCTAGGGACTCCCCCTTATTCAAAAAAATTTGTGGCATTCGCGACAAATTCGTTTCCATCTTTGGTAGCCAAGGTAACACAATTGTCGGCTTGGAAAAGTGTTGTACCAATGGAAGATTTGATTCTAGTCTCGTGTATGAGGTCTTGCGCATACCGCGGGATAAAAAGCTTTGGATGTCTCAAATTTGGAAAGGCTTCATTCCTCCTAAATTCTCTTTCACAGTTTGGCTCACTTGTAGGAAGCGGTTAGCTACAAAAGACACTCTCTCCTACCTAAACTTGGAAGATAGGTCTTGCGGGTTCTGCAAACGAGCTAATGAGACAAGGGCGCACCTCTTCTTTACTTGCCCCTATACCCGCATGATTTGGAAGCACATAAGGGAATGGTTGGGTATTAGAAGAGAAATGACAACCATTAAAAGCACACTCAAGTGGATCAAAAAAGACCACCGCGGGACAGGCATCCGAGCCAAATCTATCTTACTTGCATTTTGCATAGTGGTATATGAGATTTGGAGGACAAGAAATACATTTCTCTTTGAAGGCACTAGCTTAACGGCAGAGGAGGTCATTGCGAAAGTTAAAACAACAACTTATAGAGTTCTCTATGATTTAATCCCCTCTTGTAATGGCACCTCTGAGTGACCGCCCCACCCCTCCTTCATTTCTTGTTTGTATTACGTTGAGGATTGAGAACCCTCAATGACTGATTGTAACCACATGTTCTTTCCTTTCTTAGTAATAATATTTGCATTTACCTAAAAAAAAGGTATCATTTAAGGATTAAGATCTAATAAAACTATGTACGTCCGCCATACACTCACTTTATAAAAATCATGCCAAAGAAGAAGGGATAGTTTCACATACCTTATCGGCTATACCAACACGACAAGTAGAATACGTCTCAATGTACTTCAACCTATAATAGCAATAACACGTATATAAACTCTGTGCTTACTAGTGTAGGTCATATACCAAGTAATGGTTCTCTTCTCATATAAACATTTGGGCAGCATTTCCCCTAATTATACCCTATCCACAACCTCCAAACGAGGCTAACAACATCAATAACCAAGCACCAATTAAGGCACAACCAAAACAGCAACCAAGGTGAGTTACACACCAATTTCTCTTGTTAATCCGGCCTCTTAATTCATATAAAACAGTCCATAAAAACAGTTCATATTCCAATAACAATGAGGGTAAAATGTGAATCTTACAACACCTTTATATACCCTTATTCCTTTAGGGACATACGTTAACAATTACCATATTAAACCTGCATAATTGTAACTAAATTTCCAGCATAATACACGTATAAAACAGTCCCTAAAACAACACAACAATATCCCACAGTTTTTTATACATTCTCGGCCAACATCCAATACCAAAACCCTTTTTAAAATTTCTTATAATCCAATTCACATTTCAACACGTTTATATAAACCATAACGACTTGTAATAACATGATTTCCTTCATTTTAACATGCAAGTAGTGACGATAATAACAACAATAACCAACGAATCCAACAACACCAAAAATTGTTCCAAATCGGCAACTAGTCCAAAATTGTCACATGTATTTCTTATTCTCCTTTTCTCTTAACACAAGTTCATCCATCAACTATAACATCATGTAACTTCCAATTAATTCAAGAGGGATAAGAACTCTTACTTTATTCTTAGGGCAAAATAGTACACAAGTTCTTGGCTCACAGTTTTCACTTTGCTCCACTTCTTCAAGTTACAACAACACACATGTATCCTCTACAAGCCCGTAATCATCTCGCTATCATGTCTTTCTTCCAAAAAGTTCATCTCCAAGCCTAGGGTTTTTAGGGCAGATTCTCGGCCAAATCGTGACCAACTGTTTGGAGTATTAATCTTGGCTTAGAACTTAGGTAAGGAGCTTAATCTTTGGAAAATAAGTTGACTTGTTCTTCACTTGGCTATGGTTTTTTTTTTTGAAACTTGAAGGAGAAGGAAGAGGTAAGGGTTTGGAAGATGAAGAGATTTGTAAACAAAGTCTTGCAAATCCTTGTATATAGCACAAGTGGAAGGGGACCCATGAACCCCACTTGTCCACTTGTCTCCCTTCACAAAATATCTCCCACACTTAGCCAAATTTATTTCGAACTTGGAAATTCCCGCATCGACATCGCGGTGCCTAAAGTACTGTGGCTTCTCAATGATTATGGCATTGCGGTCCTGCAGTCAGGCACCGCGGTCCTGCAGTCTTTCCTTCCAACATTCAAATCTTATTTCCTAATTTACGTTCTCATTTCATTTCCCTGGAATTACGGGGTGTAACACTCTTCCCCCCTTAGAAACATTCGTCCCGAATGTTTATAATAGGTCTCAAGATATACAAATTTCGGCATAGTCTCCTTTAACTATACATAACAACCAATATTCAGCAAACACAAAGATGCCCCACATGGCCACAATATAACACATAGTCTCAACCATTAATCAAAATAGTCTAATAGGGATTGGAATTAAATGTAGGCATCGGGAACAAGTGAGGATACTTCCTCTTCATCTCATCTTCTACTTCCCACGTCATCTCTTCCCTATTATTATTCTGCCACAATACCTTGACGTAAGCCACATCCTTAGTCTGTAACCTTCTAACCTGGCGATCAAGTATGGCTATGGGACTCTCCTCATACGTCAACTCCTTTGTAACCTGGACATCATCTACTGGGAAGACTCTCGAAGGATCACCGACACACTTACACAACATCGATACATGAAAGACCGGATGTACCGCTTCCAAATCAGATAGTAGATCCAACTCATAGGCAACCTTGCCTATTCTAGGAACAATCCAGTAAGGCCCAATGTATCTCGGGCTCAGCTTCCCCTTCTTATCGAACCTCATCACACCCTTCATGGGTGATACCTTCAGGAATACCCAATCATCAAGCTGAAACTCCAAGTGTTGACGTTGATTATCTGCATACGACTTCTGTCGACTCTGGGCTGCTAATAATCTCTCTTGGATAAGCTTCACCTTATCCACAGCTTGCTGAATCATGTTGGGGCCAAGTAACTTGGTCTCGCCCACATCAAACCAACCAATAGGTGACCTGCACTTCCTCTCATATAAGGCCTCATACGGGGCCATCTGAATGCTAGAATGGAAGATGTTATTATAGGCAAACTCAACAAGTGGTAAATGGTCATCCCAGCTACCTCTAAAGTCAATAGCACAGGCTCTCAACATATCCTCTAATGTCTGAATAGTACGTTTTGTCTGCCCATCAGTCTGAGGATGAAATGCGGTGCTGAGACTCACCTGTGTCCCCAATCCCTTCTGGAATGACTTCCAAAAGTTAGTTGTAAACTGAGGTCCTCTGTCTGATATAATAGATATGGGAACCCCGTGCAGTCTCACTATCTCCCTGATGTACTGCCTAACTTAGTCCTCAACTGAGTAAGTAGTCCTGACTGGAAGAAAATGGGTTGATTTCGTCAGCCTATCCATAATAACCCATATGGAGTCATACTTCCTCTGAGTATGAGGTAAGCCCGTAACGAAATCCATATTAATCACTTCCCACTTTCACGTTGGGATCTCTATCTGCTGCAATAATCCACCAGGCTTCTGGTGCTCAACCTTAACCTGCTGACAATTCGGGCACTGCGCAACAAACTCTGCTATGTCCATTTTCATGCCATCCCACCAATACACGCATCTAAGATCATGATACATCTTTGTTGACCCCGGATGAATAGAATACCGTGCACTGTGTGCCTCTCCCATAACCTGTTGTCGTAGCCCTGCAACATCAGGTACACATAATCTACATTCATACCGTAGCACCCCATCAGGTGCAACCTCCAATAGAGTTTTCTCCTTTCGAAGAGTTGCATCTCTATACCGTGCCAGAATATGATGCTCATACTGATGCCTCTTTACCACTTCTACGATAGAGGACTCGGAAACTCCTCGAATAAGAACTCCACTATCTCCAGAATCGGCCAACCGGACTCCAAGGCTCGCTAGCTGGTGTATCTCACGAACCATCTCATTTCTTTCCGGTTGCACATCTGTCAGGCTACCCATATATCTACGGCTAATAGCATCTGCAACTACATTGGCTTTCCCTGGGTGGTACAAGATATCAACATCATAGTTCTTAAGTAACTCTAATCACCGTCTCTGTCGTAAGTTCAGCTCCTTCTGCTTGAAGATATACTGGAGACTCTTGTGATCGGTATAAATATCAACATGAACTCCATATAAATAATGTCTCAAGATCTTCAAGGCATGAATCACCGCTGCAAGCTCCAAATCATGAGTGGGATAATTCTTTTCATGCTTCCTGAGTTGTCGGGAGGCATAAGCTATAACTCTATCGTGCTGCATCAACACACAACCTAGTCCAATACCCGAAGCATCATAATAGATGACATAACCCTCTAGTCCATCAGGAAGAGTTAGAACTGGAGCCGTAGTCAACTTATCCTTCAACAACTGGAAACCTTGCTCACAAGCATCCGTCCATTGGAACTTAGCTGACATCTGAGTTAGCCTTGTTAAAGGCACTGAAATCGAGGCAAAATTCTCCACAAACCTCCGGTAATACCCTGCTAGCCCCGGAAAATTGCGTACCTCTGTAGGTGTCGTAGGTCTGGGCCAAGTCTTAACTGCCTCAATCTTCTGTGTATCCACCCGAATACCATCAGCTCCAATAATATGCCCCAAGAATGCCACTGAGGCCAACCAGAATTCACACTTAGAAAATGTCACGACCCGAACCGGGGCCCGTGACTGGTGCCTTACCCGGGCACCCCAGTAGTCATACATCAGAGAAATCAGCGGAATATAAAGACAATACATGAAGCCAATGTAATTGTTATACCCCGTAGTTGCAGGGTATGTATGTGAGACGCGTCGTGCGTCTGGCGGCGAAATTTTGAAAAGAAAGAAAGATGTGAGTTTTCACGGAAAAGTTTCCTGTTATTTGTGAAGAAAAGGTTCGTTAATGGGAATTGGATTCCCAGTTTGGTATTTGGACTTCATAGATTACATTAGAATTTTGAGATTTTATTTTGGAAATGGTCACGTGGGGCCACGGGAGAAATTCTGGTTTTGTAGGGCCACTTTGTTTTGAGATTTTGGCCATTGTGGATATTTTTCGAAGCGTTTTTGAGGGCCAATAGGAGGGTGACACGTGTCACCCCGCCTGGCTTGGCCGAAGTTACATTTGGGCACAAGTCTGCAGAGTAAGTCGTTTTCCGAAAGCGTTTCCACACGGCTTTCGTAGGGAAAATTCCGGGTATGTCCTTTTTAATTTTTGCGGATTTTTACCAGCGAACTAACCATTTGGACCAAAGGGAGGGTGACATGTGTCACCCTCCCATTGGAAGCTTGTGGCGTCAGTGGGCGATTGGTTCACGAATTGGATTGATATTGTGGCTCACATTTTTGGCCCTATTGGTTCCTTGTTTTGTGCCTTGTTTTGGCCTTGTTTGTGGCTTGTCTTGTGCCATGTTTTGTGGAGTAGGGTTAGGGTGCACTTGGCTTGATCGAGGCCTTACACTTGCCTTGCATGGCTTGATCTTGGCCATTGGTTGGCATTTGGGTTTCTTATAAATACCCCCTTTGTGAAGACTTCATTCATCCACCAATGTTTCCAAGTCTTGAATCCTCCCTCCTCTTGTTGACTCTCGTCCAAGAGCTCCTCTCCCATGAAAGTGGCCTTTGGCGGTGAGGTCTCCATACTTGTGAGGTCTAGCCGTAGGTACCACTAGCCTAGTTGTTTTCGTATAATACCACTTGTTGTGGTATAGAAATACTCCTAGTATTGTTATAATGCCCAAAATACCTTAGCCTTGTACCTTGTAGTATTCCAAAGATACCTCTTTCGTAGAGTCGGAAATACTACCTTTTGTCCTTTTAGTCTCAAACCAAAACCCTAAGGAAATCTTCATAGTTGGTTGAAGTATGTGAGTAGAAGTTGGTTAGAACTTCTAAGGGTTGTTTGGAGTGGTTTGGGCGCACGGAGTGGAGCTAAACCTTGCTCGGGAGGCGACATTAAACTCGGATAATTTTGGGCTTATCGAGGTAATTATCTTGTCCTATTGTAATTGGAAATTACATGTTTGGTTGAATATATAGTTGAAGTATACTATATATGGAACTACTTAGTATTCGCAATGTCTTTTGACTTAAGCTGAAGAATAAAGAAGCGAATCAGTATTTACATAGGGTGTATTGCGGTAGACTTGTGTAGTATTCGAGTAGAATTGTACACGTCAGGGTAGGCGTGTAAACCCCTGGTTGGGTTGGTAGCCGGCCTCGCTAGAGGAGGAGATTTCTGTTGTTGCGGGGAGAGTCTTTGCCGAATTTTCTATAGAATGATAGAAACTTGTGTTTTGGGGTTAATAGACGTTTTGACCTTTATAGGTGAAAGTACTAAGAGTAGCGTATTCTACTCGAGAGTGGAAAGAAATTTATGAGTTGTAGTACTTGGAGCATTTTGCTTATTGTCGATAAATCGTCGCGGTATGTGAACCTCTTCCTATCTTTTCTAGCATGATTGTTGTGAACTATGTAGTACGGTGAGCGTACGTGCTAAGTGATTTGGTTGGTTTAAAACATAGGGTGTTATAATAGCTTTATGGGAAGTTAGTTATAACGACCTTATGTAAGTGAAAATGGTTTCTTGATGTTAGAAGTTAAGAGACTTGATCTTATAAGATAAGAGACTTAACTTATTTGTTTTAATGTGGATGTTTGTGTGAAACCTCATTCGTGAGTAATGAGTACTTGGTTTTAAAGGGATAATGTTTCTTGATTTCGAATCGTAATGTGTATCGACAGGACCAACTGCAGCGTTAATAAAAGGAAAATGTATTGAATAATGATGTGTTGTATTAAAACCAGTAGAAACCTCCATCTGCATAGAAGCTAAGATGAGACAAAATGATATTACATTTTCTAGATCATGGTCACTTTGTAATAAGATCGTTATAAACAAGAATAAACTACTCACATATATGACATATGTTACTCAATTGTTCTAAAAAGGAATCAAGTGATTAAGTTTGGGAACTATGAAACCATTTGAAAATGAGAAGCTTGAGTAATTGAAACTAGGCAAACTGGAACTTAGGAAAAGAATGTTGATACTTGATTTTGAAAAGGAAGGTGGGTTGGTCATTCTAATACTACGGGTATCGGGTGACTTTTATAAAAGTAATGGATCTCTTTTAAAAAAACTTAACGTATGTAGTACTTTGGGGTTAAAAACCCGGACTTTGGCATAAAATGAAAGTACTTTGAGTTGTGTGAAACTTGCCTATGCTTGTTGTTGTGAAACTTGCCTATGCTTGTTGTTGTGAAACTTGCCTATGCTTGTGATGATAGCCTTAATTGTACAAGCGTTGTGTTTACGTATTCTGGCGTCTCTCGATAAGTCGGTTGGTAGTTGAGAACTTACTTGGATGTCGCGTGGTGGCGGAGAAATTCCGCAGTGCGTTCTGTTGATAGTATTATTGTTGTTAATCGCTTTGGACATCTTGACCACGATCGTAGCGCGCGGGTATGCTTCCATTTGGTTAAGGTCTTGTGGTTGTCGCTTTGGATATCTTGACACGATCGTGGCGCGCGCGGGTATGTTTCCATTTCGATTATCGCCTTGTGATTTCCTTTTGGACATCGACCACGATCGTAGCGCTGCGGGTATCGTCCATTTGGAAAGTTGTCTTATTGTTTCCCTTTGGACATCACGACCACGATCGTAGCGCGCGGGTATGCTTCCATTTGGATTCTTTGTCTTGTTGTTGAGTCACATGGACATGTCTACACGATCACGGTCGGGGCATGTGGCCATGGGACATTGGTATTATTGTTGCATCATGGACATGTCTACACCGTCACGATTCGGGCATGCGGCCATAATGCGAACTGATTGATGTTGTGGGCGTGAGACCCATAGTTATATTGGAGTGATGATCGTTTTATGTTGTGAATCGTAGTTTGGTTATCATACATGTCTCTGCTTTATATAGACTAGTATGATTTCATTTCTGATATTATGCAGTTTCACATACTTGGTACTGTTATCGACCTCCTTGGCTGCGTTCATGCTGCGCGGTAAGTACATCGATCGTGGATCCCGCTCTTAGGATCACGATTCAGCGTATTGGGAAGTTCCGTTTCTTGAGGCTTATCTTTTGGTATGTGTTCCACGAGTTGTAGGTTCTTGTACATTCGGGGTATGGCGGGGCCTGTCCGTCATAGTCGTTGTAAATCTTAAGTGCAGTAGTCTGTTGTGGCGGGGTTGTAAAGGATTAAAGCTGTTGAGTTTTATGTATATCTTGAAACAAGCTGTTTTGGTTGCTTTGTTTATTTATGATATCTCTTGTTAAATGACTCATGTTTTTTGTTCGCTGATTTTCTCGATGTATGTATCACTAGGGTGCCCGAGGTAAGGCACGATGCGAACCGAGCGGGTCGTTACAAAAGTGGTATCGAAGCGATTAATCCTCGGAAAGTGTCTGAACCGTGTCTAGTAGAGTCTTGATTATCGATGTGTTGTGCACCACATCTATAATCGAGGAGGCTGAGACATTTAGGATTAGTTTCCATTCTTCTCATCCCGAGATCGTGCCTTAGAGGCGTGTTGTAAGTTGGACCCCTCCGACGTATCTCGTTTTTACGATTATGCCTCGCGCAAGAGCAACCAGAGCCCAGAAGGGCAAAGCGGCGAGAGTCTTTGCTAGTGAGATCTGAGAGAGTACGCAGCGCGAGCGACGATACGAGGTTGTGCTTGACGGCGGGTTTTGTGGCCCGCCCGGCCCAGCGAGAGGTTAGAGCGCGGCAATAGGCTGCCGAGACCGCATGATACACGAGCCTCGATCCACGATGCAGGCGGAGAGATGGGTTACAAGGAGATGGCGATTCTTTGGCGAGTCGTGGCAGATATGAGGATAAATTTGAATCTGGCGATTCGATTCGATGCTGATGGTTCACCCCGAGGCGAATAGTTTGAGGCTACGGGACTTTACGAGTTGTAGCGCGAGTTTCTGGTCGAGGCACGAGGATGATCCGCGAGAGTTCATCCGGCGATTCTGAGATCGTCACGGGTGATCAAGGCTTGAAGCAGTCTGTGACCTTTGGTTCGCGTCGGGTGCGTGATACCGCGATCGATTGGTTTGATTCATGGGAGCTTTCGGGAGAGCATGCACTCCGCAGTATGGGATGAGTTTTGGGGCTTTCCTCACGCACTTCTTGCCTCCGCGGATGAGGAGGCACGCGGTAAACGATTTTATTCTTGAGAGCGAGAGGCGCCGTCGGGAGTACAATGTCGAGTTCGATTCTTTGGCTCGATATGTCCACTGCGCTAGTTGCGGATATGGAGGATAGGGTGCATCGCTACGTCACGGGCTTGATGATTATATGGCGAATCTTGTGCGGGTGTTTCTCTTGGTAGGGCATGGACATTGCCGCATGCGAGCTCATGCACTAGGATGTGAGGCACGGAGGGTCGACGGAATGACACAGATCAGCGAGAAGAGGCCGGGGCGGCGGGGTCCTTTGGTGGCTTTCGAGGCGGACCGCCTCGAAGCGAGCTAGTTATATACCCCAGCGTGCAGTGGTCCTCCGCGTCTTGAGGCGGTCGTGGCTCGAGGTTGAATTTTCGCAGCGGGGTGTTAACGGTGAAGCCACCCCTACCTCGTTGTGACCATTGTGGTAGACTCCATTTTGGAGAGTGTCGTGCTAGATTGGGAGTTTGTTTTGCATGCGGCCAGCGGGCCATTTGCGAGCGTCCTACCAAGGAAGCGCGGATGTTGCGACTCGACGCCGGGATCGTGGTGGTTCATCACCTTCTACGGTATGCGCCTGCAGTGTGCCTATGATTAGAGTGGGCGGTAGCTTCGGTATATCCTTAACCCTCTAGAGTTTTGGTATGCTTGTTATGATGATCTCATTATTGTGTGCTATGTACGGATAGCATTGTGATATGTGTGAGTTAAAATGCATGGTTAGTTGGAAGGATACGTATGGAGGCATGGTAAGTGTGAACCTTAGACTATTTCACGTGAGACCTTAGAGGTAAGGTCGTCTTGAGTAAAGATTCGTTTTATGTTTGACCTTTATAAGGGTGAGTAGTATCGTGGGATTTATTTGTGTGATAAGTCCATGGGTAGTGTGAGATGGAAGTGGTAGCTTTCATGATGTGAATTAGTAAGATTGTTAGGATCGGGAACAAGAGTTTGCTGCAGTTGGGGGTCGGGTTTAGGACCATTTGCGGGTCAAACCGTAACCGATTTGGGGTGGGGCCAGTTAGGTGGTCAGCGGTGGTAGGGTCACGAGGATGCTAGGCCCAAGTTTGTATGATCATCGTATGAGTTCGTGGACGCGTTCGACCCGAGCGGTTCGTCAGTAGGGAATGGCCTTAAGGAAGTTTGAGGTTAGTAAGATGACCAAGTTTGGAGGTAGTGACTCGGAGATTTTCGAAGCGGGTAATGGTGAAGTATGGTACGTCTTTGGGAGAGTTCAAGTGTTCGAGAAGGGCACGGCGAGTAAGGAAGGAAGATAACGTGTGTTATTTCGTGGCGGTATGGCGTTGACAACTTGTTAGAGGAACTTCATCGATATCCGTCTTGAGAAGGAACATTCGGGACGAATGTTTCTAAGGAGGGAGAATGTTATACCCGTAGTTGCGGGGTATGTATGTGAGGGCGTGCGTGCGGCGTCTGGCGAAAATTTTGAAAAGAAAGAAAGATGTGAGTTTTCGCGGAAAAGTTTCCGTTATTTGTGAAGAAAAGGTTCGTTAATGGGAATTGGATTCCCAGTTTGGTATTTGGACTTCATAGATTACATTAGAATTTTGAGATTTTATTTTGGAAATGGTCACGTGGGGCCACGGGAGAAATTCTGATTTTGTGGGCCCACTTTGTTTTGAGATTTTGGCCATTGTGGATATTTTTGAAAGACGTTTTGAGGGCCAATAGGAGGGTGACACGTGTCACCCGCTAGGTGGCTTGGCCGGTTACATTTGGGCACAGTGCTGCTAAGTCGTTTTCCGACGAAAGCGTTTCCACGACTTTCGTAGGAAAAATTCCGGCTATGTCCTTTTTAATTTTTGCGGATTTTTAGAGAGGCGAAACATTTTGGACCAGCGGGAGGGTGACATGTGTCACCCTGCATTGAAACTGTGGCGTCAGTGGGCGATTGGTTCCGAATTGGATTGATATTGTGGCTCACGTTTTTGGCCTATTGGTTCCTTGTTTTGTGCCTTGTTTTGGCCTTGTTTTGTGGCTTGTCTTGTGCCATGTTTTGTGGAGTAGGGGTTAGGGTGCACTTGGCTTGATCAAGGCCTTACACTTGCCTTACATGGCTTGATCTTGGCCATTGGTTGGCATTTGGGTTTGCTATAAATACCCCCTGTGAAGACTTCATTCATCCACAAATGTTTCAAGTCTTGAATCCTCCCCTCCTCTTGTTGACTCTCGTCCAAGAGCTCCTCTCCCAGCAGAAAGTGGCCTTTGGCGGTGAGGTCTCCACTCCCACTTGTGAGGTCTGGCCAGTAGGGTACCCACTGCTAGTTGTTTTCGTATAATACCCCTTGTTGTGGTATAGAAATACTCCCTAGTATTGTTATAATGCCCAAAATACCTTAGCCTTGTACCTTGTAGTATTCCAAAGATACCTCTTTCACGTAGAGTCAGGAAATACTACCTTTTGTCCTTTTAGTCTCAAACCAAAACCCTAAGGAAATCTTCAGTTGGTTGAAGTATGTGAGTAGAAGTTGGTTAGAACTTCTAAGGGTTGTTTGGAGTGGTTTAGAGCGCGGAGTGGAGCTAAACCTTGCTCGGGAAGCGACATTAAACTCGGATAATTTTGGGCTTATCGAGGTAATTATCTTGTCCTCTATTGTAATTGGAAATTACATGTTTGGTTGAATATATAGTTGAAGTATACTATATATAGAACTACTTAGTATTCGGCAATGTCTTTTGACTTAAGCTGAAGAATAAAGCAAGCCCATTGTATTTACATAGGGTGTATTGCGGTAGACTTGTGTAGTATTCTTGAGTAGAATTGTACACGTCAGGGTAGGCGTGTAAACCCCACTGGTTGGCTTGGTGGCCGGCCTCGATAGAGGAGGAGATTTCTGTTGTTGCGGGGAGTCTTCCAATTTTCTATAGAATGATAGAAACTTGTGTTTTGGGGTTAATAGGCGTTTTGACCTTTATAGGTGAAAGTACTAAGAGTAGCGTATTCTACTCGAGAAGTGGAAAGGGCTAGCAGGTTGTAGTACTTGGAGCATTTTGCTTATTGTCGATAAATCGTCGCGAGGTATGTGAACCTCTTCCTATCTTTTCTAGCATGATTGTTGTGAACTATGTAGTACGGTGAGCGTACCGTGCTAAGTGATTTGGTTGGTTTAAAACATAGGGTGTTATAATAGCTTTATGGGAAGTTAGTTATAACGACCTTATGTAAGTGAAAATGGTTTCTTGATGTTAGAAGTTAAGAGACTTGATCTTATAAGATAAGAGACTTAACTTATTTGTTTTAATGTGGATGTTTGTGTGAAACCTCATTCGTGAGTAATGAGTACTTGGTTTTTAAAGGGATAATGTTTCTTGATTTGGGAATCGAATGTGTATCGACAGACCAACTGCGGCGTTAATAAAAGGAAAATGTATTGAATAATGATGTGTTGTATTAAAACCCGAGAAACCTCCATCTGCATAGAAGCTAAGATGAGACAAAATGATATTACATTTTCTAGATCATGCTCTTTGTAATAAGATCGTTATAAACAAGAATAAACTACTCATATATGACATATGTTACTCAATTGTTCTAAAAGGAATCAAGTGATTAAGTTTGGGAACTATGAAACCATTTGAAAATGAGAAGCTTGAGTAATTGAAACTAGGCAAAGCGGAACTTAGGAAAAGAATGTTGTTACTTGATTTTGAAAAGGAAGGTGGGTTGGTCATTCTAATACTACGTATCGGGTGACTTTTATAAAAGTAATGGATCTCTTTTAAAAAAGAACTTAACGTATGTAGTACTTTGGGGTTAAAAACCGACTTTGGCATAAAATGAAAGTACTTGGAGTTGTGTGAAACTTGCCTATGCTTGTTGTTGTGAAACTTGCCTATGCTTGTTGTTGTGAAACTTGCCTATGCTTGTGATGATAGCCTTAATTGTACAAGCGTTGTGTTTCTGTGTTCTGGCGTCTCGATAGAGGGTCGGTTGGTAGTTGAGAACTTACTTGGATGTCGCGGTGGCGGAGAAATTCCGCAGTGCGTTCTGGTGATAGTATTATTGTTGTTAATCGCTTTGGACATACCGACACGATCGTGGCGCGCGGGTATGCTTCCATTTGGTTAAGGTCTTGTGGTTAATCGCTTTGGATATCTTGACCACGATCGTAGCGCGCGGGTATGTTTCCATTCGATTATCGCCTTGTGATTTCCTTTTGGACATCTTGACACGATCGTGGCGCTGCGGGTATCGTCCATTTGGAAAGTTGTCTTATTGTTTCCCTTTGGACATCACGACACGATCGTAGCGCGCGGGTATGCTTCCATTTGGATTCTTTGTCTTGTTGTTGAGTCACATGGACATGTCTACACCGATCTGGTCCGGGGCATGTGGCCATGGGACATTGGTATTATTGTTGCATCATGGACATGTCTACACCGTCACGATATTAGGGGCATGCGGCCATGTCACGAACACGATTGATGTTGTGGCGTGAGACCCATAGTTATATTGGAGTGATGATCGTTTTATGTTGTGAGCGTAGTTTGGTTATCATACATGTCTCTGCTTTATATAGACTAGTATGATTTCATTCTGATATTATGATTTCACATACTTGGTACTGTTATCTTGACCTCCCGGGGTGCGTTCATCTGCGAGTAGAGTACATCGATCGTGGATCCCGCTCTTAGGATCACGATTCAGCGTATTGGGAAGTTCCGTTTCTTGGAGGCTTATCTTTTGGTATGTGTTCCACTGAGTTGTAGGTTCTTGTACATTCGGGGTATGGCGGGGCCTGTCCGTCATAGTCGTTGTAAATCTTAGAGTGCAGTAGTCTGTTGTGGCGGGGTTGTAAAGGATTAAAGCTGCTCGAGTTTTATGTATATCTTGAAGGCAACTGCTTTGGTTGCTTTGTTTATTTATGATATCTCTTGTTAAATGACTCATGTTTTTGTTCATTGATTTTCTCGATGTATGTATCACTAGGGTGCCCGGTAAGGCACGATGCAGGCCAGGCGAACGTTCTGATAATAAGACGATGAAATAAGAAGGCAAGCTAACCAAAAGCGGTTACCTTCACTATATATAAATAGCAATTTGAGCGATTACATCCCTTTCTACAACTCGCCACAACGGCATTTCTGCACCTCTAAGAATGATCCGACAACAATGGCGGGCGGGGCCGCCATACCACGAATGTAAAACCTACAACGGCGGACTATACGAATAAGCCTCCGAGAAAGCAGGCTTCCCAACGCTGTTGACCCTAGAGCGAGGATCAACGGCGGCGTGCCTTTACTGCGGCGTGAACGCAGCCGAGTCAAGTCGAGTACAGTATGTGAATGGCGAAAAATCTTGTAAATAAAATCATAGTAGTCTATATAAGCGAGACATGTATGATAACAAACTACGATTCTGATAGCGATAAATGTCAAGTCGTGACTCGCCCCAAGTCATTACTCAGTATAAATAATGGGTCTCACGCCCAACATCAATCATGCGTGGAATACCTTCTCACCGCGATCCATGATATAAAAGCATCAAGGAATACACATAAACACGAGTCCCACTGTGTCATAATAAAACCGTGCGGGGTAAATGCGAAGCGTGGCGACTACTAAGACCAGCGGTACCAACAATGCTATAAAGCGTATCACGAGGTCTTTCTAGGCGCGCACATGATCGAAGTTGGCCACTCGCGCGATATCAATGTGCGCGTCTATTCACTGGAACTTACCGCGACTCGCATAGGTCACACATGAACCGCATGAGGTATTCCTCGAATCATGGTCCCGCATCGCTGAGGTATACCCGCGTCGGAGGCGACTAACCCCGGTATCCGCTGGACTTCGCGGCCAGCATAGTCTCTCAAGGACCGCATAGTCCTCAAAGACCGCGTAGGGCATCCGCGTCGGGCTAAACACCGAAATGATCAATCCTCGAGCATACCGCTGCTCGCGTAGTCTCATAGACCGCGTAGGCGTATAGACGCATCGAGGGTGTGAGCCCTCGGTATAATAAGTCGAGGGTATGTGATACAATAACGATACAACGGGCTTAACATTTAACAACGTAAGCACAACAAGAATGACCCTACATAACAATCACAAGATACTAACACGTAGCATCCTAACATGTTTACTTATCAAATCAACAAGAAAGTATTACAAGGTTATCACAAACCAACACAATCAAGTTATTCACACAAGGTACTTTATGCTAACAAGTTCGTATCTATCCCCAAAGTACTTCATACATTAACTCTTTAAAAGATCCGTTTCTTTCACGAAGTCACACAATACCGTAGTATAAAATAGAGTGACTATCTTTTAAGTAAACCAAAACACTTCCTTTGTAAAATCAAGTAACAACATTATTTTCCAAGCGTTCAAGTTTGCCTAATTTCAAATGTTCACGTTTCTTATTTTAGAAAGGTTTAAAGTTCATAGTCTTATCCATTTAAGAATATAATTCTCTTTTAAACAATCTGAGAAACATATGCCTTATATGTGAGTAGGTTATTCTTGTTCATAATCAATCTTATTAAGCAACCATGATCTAGGACATGTAATATCATTTTGTCTCATCTTAGCTTCATGCGGATGGAGGTTTCTACCGGTTTTAATAATACTTCATTAATCAAAACATTTCCCTTTATTAACGCTGCGATGGTTTGTCGATACTCATTCGATTTCAAATCGATAAAACATTATTCCTTTTAAAAACCAAGTACTCATTACTCACGAATGATGTTTCACACAAAATTCATATTAATTTAATTAAGTCAAGTCTCTTATCTTTTAAGATCAAGTCTCTTAACTTATAAAATCAATAAATAATTCTTTTTATCTCTCTTAAGCCGTTATACCTAACTTGCGATATATATATTATAAGTCTTAAGTTTTTAAATCAAGAAAGCATTTTCTTACCTACATATAGCTGTTATAACCAACTTCCCATAAAGCCGTTATAACACTTTATGTTTTAAACCAATCAAATACATTTAACACGTATCGTCTCGTACTACATAGTTATACACATATCATGCTAGAAAAGATAGGAAGAGGTTCACATACCTCGCGACGATTATCGACTAATAGCAAAAGCGCTCCAAGTACCTCAAACCGCTGGCTACTCCTTAAGCCAAGTAGATCACGCCATCGTAGTACTTGACCTATAAGGCCACAGCGACTTATTAACATCTAGATCTTATCGTAGAACTTTCTCTGAGAAAATTCGGCACCTCCCCACATGGCGTAAATCTCTCCTCTATCGAGCGGCTATCAAGCCAACCGAGGGTTTATACATCTAACGGGCGTGTACGATTCTACCCACGTAATGTTACACAAGTCTCATGTCTGATCTATGTAATTCTGATTCGATTCTCTTTCTTTAAATTGAGCTTCAGTCAACAGACATTGCCGCAAGACTATGTTCAGTTCTATATATAGTATACTTCAACTATATAATCCTACAACATGTAATTTCCAATTACAATAAGGGGACAAGAATATTTACCTCGATAAGCCCAAAATTATCCGAGTTAAAAGTCGATCCTGAGCAAGGTTTAGCTCCTACTCCGTGCGCTCCAACCCACTCCAAACAACCCTTAGAAGTTCTACGCAACTTCTACTTAACACTTCAACCGACTTATGAAGGTTTTCCTTGAGTTTCGGTTTGAGACACAAAGGACATAAGGTAGTATTTCCGGGCTCTACGTATAGAGGTATCTTTGGAATACTACAAGGTATTTGGGCTAAAGTAATTTGGGTATAGTAACAATACTATGGAGAGTATTTCTACCAAGAGGGGGGGTATTTATACGAGACAACACCACAAGGGGGGGTGTATACCCCTCGGCCAACCCCACTAGGAGGGGGGGTACTCTCGGCCAAGGGGGGAGGGAGGGACTCTCGGCTAAGGCCTCACAAGGGGGAGGGGGACGAGAACACTACTAGAGAGGGGAGGGAATTTCAAGACTTGGAGATTTGTAGAATGGATGAAGAAGTCTTCAAAGGGGAGGGGTATTTATAGCTCAAGCAATGGCCAACCAATGGCCAAGATCATGCCAAGTGCAAGGCAAGTGTAGGGTCAAGATTCCTCCATGTGTACCTTATCCATCTACCACACAAATATCACAAAATATCCTACCAACTCCCACTCTCCATTCGTCCACTTTACCGCCCCAAGGTCCACCAATGAGAGGGTGCCAAGTGTCGCCCTCTCGTTGGTCCAAAATGTTTCGTCTCTCGGAAAAATCCGCAAAAATTAAAAATGTCATAGCCGGAATTTTCCCTTCGCAAGTTATGTAAAACGTTTCGTCGAAAAACGACTCTAACCGGGTGTTGTGCACAAATAAAATCGGCCAAGCCTACTTTAAAGCCCAAACCTTTCTACGTACGTCCTTACGTACATACTCTGGAAATACGGGGTATAACAGAAAACTTGGCATACAACTGTCGGTGCTGGAGGACCCTAAGTACTGTCCTCAAATGGTCTGCATGCTCCTGCTCTGAACGATAATAACCCAGGATGTCATCAATGAATACAATAACAAACGTATCCAGGAATGGCTTGAACACCCGGTTCATTAAATCCATAAACATTGCTGGAGCATTGGTCAACCCAAAAGACATCACCCTAAACTCATAATGCCCGTATCGGGTTCTGAATGTTGTCCTCGGGATATCTGTCTCTCTTACCCGCACCTGATGATAACCGGACCGCAGGTCTATCTTCGAGAAACACTTAGCACTGTGCAACTGGTCAAATAAATCATCAATCATGGGGAGGGGATACCTGTTCTTGATGGTTACCGTATTCAGCTGCCTATAATCAATGCACATCCGCAGCGATCCATTCTTCTTCTTCACAAATAATATCGGTGCTCCCCAAGGAGATGTACTAAGCTTTATGAAGCCTTTTTCCAACAAGTCTCTCAGCTGCTATTTCAACTCCTTCAGCTCTGCAGGTGTCATTCTATAAGGAGGAATGGATATCGGTCGGGTATCTGGAAGTACATCTATACTGAACTCTATCTCCCGCTCTGGAGAAATACCTGGAAGATCATCTGGGAATACATCCGAGAACTCACTAACTATCGGAACTGACCGAAGAGCTGGTACCTCAGCTTCCGTATCATGCACCTGAACCAGATGATAGATATACCCTTTTCTAACCATCTTCCTTGCCTTGAGGTATGAAATAAACCTACCCCTCGACAATGTTGTATTCCCCTTCCACTCTATAATCGACTCACCGAGAAACTGAAATCAAACCAACTTCTCTCTACAGTCGACATTGGCAAAACAGGAAGCCAACCAATCCATACCCATAATGACATCAAAGTTAGTCATATTTAACTCTATCAAATCTGCTAGGGTATGATGACTATATATAACCACCGAGCAATTTTTATATACCCGCTTAGCTATGACTGAATCTCCTACCGGTGTAGCTACCTCGAATGGTTCTATCGACTCAGGTTCTATCCCTATTTTACCAGCAACAAGAGGAGATATGTAGGATAAGGTGGAACCTGGATCTATCAAAGCATACACATCACAGAAAGAGATCGATAATATACCTGTGACAACATCCGGTGACGCCTCCTGTGTTACACCCCGTATTTACAGGACATGTTTTAAGAACGTACGTAAGAACTCACAAGTGTTAATATTTGAGACTTGTAAAAATTTATCGGAATTATGAAATTGTCGGAAAAACGTTTTATTGTGACGAATGGGAGGGCGACACATGTCACCCCCCTTATGGTTGCCTTGGACGAAATAGGCATGGCCAAGATGGTCATTGACCATAGTCTTAGGATGGCAAGTCTTGCAAGTAGTGAGCTTGACATTATTGACTTAGTCAATGGGTCCACAATGGTCTTGATATTTGTTAAGACCTCATCCAAACCACCCATTTGTTTATATCTTGACCCTCCATTACACTATATAATACTAGTAGTGCAAGACAAGCTTAACACTTAGCCAAAATTTCACACAAATTTGAAGAACTCCAAGCATTTGCTCTCGGGTTCAAGGCACAAGAAAAAGAAAAAATTTTGCTTCTTGTCCATTAAGCTCCTAACTTTAAACCAAGGTTCTTGAGTGTATTGTAAGCATATCTCAATAGAAAAATCTCGGAAAAAGATAGTTTTCGGGTTAGTCGCAAAGTGAAAACCTAGTTGGCTTTCTAGGTTTTGTTTGGAGATTTGAAGGAAATTTGTTGGTGTTGTTCTAAGGGTCTCAACTAGCGGATTTAAGCGTCTTGAAGAGGCTCCAAGTTGCTAAGGAGCGACTTCGGATTTGGAGTTGGATTAAGATTCGTTGAGGTATAATCGTGTCTCTTATTAGTGTTACAAGATTATATATATATTGTTGTTGTTAGCTTTACATGTTGCTAGCATGAAGTTGATATGTTGGAGTTTATAAGTATTATGGATTGCTTGTAGCCTTAGATCCGAAATTTGTAATGTAAGCCATGCGAAGTTGGATTACAATTTGGTCGTTTACTAGAATCGTCGCATGTTACTTACTTGAAGATTATAGTAGTATAATCGATTGCGACTTGATATCATGTTATGCTAACAATTTGGATTGAAATGGAAATTGTATAAGAATTGGTATTGTTGTACTCAATATGGCCGAAGTTGGACTAGTAGTTGTATTAGTTTGATATCTATTGTGAGGCGGAATTTTACACGTCTAGTAGGCGTGTAATCCCCTATTGTTGATTGCATTGATTGAGCCTTAAATGTGGCGTGTTTGGTTATTGTATTCGGCCTTGAAAAAGGTGGCAAAGTAAGTAGAAACAAAGGAGGTGTTGTCCGATTTTCCGTAGAATTTAGAGACTTTTCACTTATAATGTTCTACGTTTGAAGTAAGACTTTAATAGACGTATTGTCACGACCCGTTCCGGGGCCCGTGACTGGTGCCTTACCGGGGCACCTAAGTAGTCATACATCAGAGTAATCAGCGGAATATAAAAACAAGACATGAAACAATTGTAAATGAGACACAGTTTCTGAGAAAAGGGTGCCTTTCGGCATATATATATATATAAACAAAGTTTTGCAGTTACATCCCAAGCATGCAATGGGACTCTGAGACCTCTAAGGAAGTAAACAACTATGGCGGGACAGGGCCGCCATACCTGAATGTACAAAACTATCTACAATGAGGAGATCATACCCAAAGTAGAGCCTCGGAGAAGATGGAGCTCAGACACCAAAGCAAAGATCTAAGGATGTGGATCTAGCACTGCTTTGCCACTGCGGCATGAACGCAGCCCAAGGAGGTCGATAACAGTACCAAG
Organism: Przewalskia tangutica; assembly: GCA_029844215.1. Lineage (NCBI taxonomy): Eukaryota > Viridiplantae > Streptophyta > Magnoliopsida > Solanales > Solanaceae > Przewalskia > Przewalskia tangutica. The sequence continues at coordinate 19,004,589 of CM056740.1, forward strand.
TATGTGAAACTGTAAAGTACTAAAATGAAATCAAGTATTTAAAACCATTTGCAAATCAGTTCAATTGCACATAGTGCCATATCACAAACAAGAACAATAATAGGTAAACCGAATGTGTCTTTTCTAGGCGCGAATGATCGAAGCAAGGCGGCGCCTATAGTATCATTATGCGTGCCTAATCCGGACTACCGCATCGCATAGGTCACACGCGAACCGCGTGAGGTATTCCTCGCATCGGGGTAGCTAACCGATACCCTCCGGACTCCGCGATCGCATAGTCTCAATAGACCGCATAGTCACACAGACCGCGCATAGGCATCCCCGCGTCGGGCTAAAACACTCGGAATGATCAATCACGAACTCCGCGACTCGCGTAGTCACATAATCGCATAGGCCGTATAGACCGCGTCAAGGGTGGCAAGCCACCGGTATAACAAGTCAAGGGTAGGTGATATAATAACGATAACGGACTTACCGCTTAGCAACGTAAGCCGCAAGAATGACCCCCTTTCACAACATTACAAGACACTAACACAGGTAGCATCATAATATGTCTACTTATCAAACAATCTTACTACACTTAACAGAAATCAATACAAGGCTTTTATAAACAAACAAGTAAACAGTTCCTTTTATCTTTCTTAAGTTGTTATACCTAACTTCCCATAAAGCTAGTATAACTCTTTAAGCTTTTTGTTTAAAAACCAAATATTTCTCTTCTGTTAAAAATGATTCAGTATTCTTTTGAAATGCATCAATATTCTTATTATTCAGGCTTAAGTCAAAAGACATTGCCGTAATTATTATTCAGGCTTAAGTCAAAAGACATTGCCGTAATTATTATTCAGTTAACACATGTACGTCTACCGTACTATATATATATATATCTTAAAATATCATGCTTAAGAGTATAGGAAGAATCACATACCTTCTCGGCGAAAACCACCTGCCAAGTTGAATATGTCGCGCGCAGAGTATTGACCTATATCAGTCAAATACGTCTATCAACGTCTAGATCAGATTGTATAAAGCTCTAAGCGAGGTTCTCTATTCTATGGAAATTTGGGCACTTCCTGCATTAAGCTATACGATCTCATCATAAATACAATCTATGTGATCAGTTCAATTATTCTTCTTTTATACCCTTCTACGTGATATGATTCAATTCTATTCCGAAATATCCTTCTAAGTATTATACTTATTCCTATACTTCTACAGTATGTATTCTCTAATTACAAAAGAAGGATAAGTTTATTTACCTCGATAAGCCCAATATTATCCAAGTATAAACGTCGATCCTGAGCGAGGGTTAGCTCCGAATTTGTATGCGCTCCGATAGCTCAAGAACCTTAGAAGTTTTCAACAACTTCTACTAAATACTATACGGGATTTGGGCTGAGGTATTTTGGTATAGTAACTACACTTGGAAGACAACTTTTCTACCAAGGGAGGGGTAGGTTTCGGCTAGCCTAGAGGGTTGCTTCGGCTAAGCTTCACTCAAGGGGGGGGGGGAGAAGGCTTGGACGAAAAGGCTCACAAGGGAGAGGGGAGGATTTTCAAGACTTGGAGAAAGATTTGTAGATGAAGAACTCTTCATCTTAAGGGGGGTATTTATAGGTCAAGCCATGGCCAACCAATGGCCAAGATGAAGCCAAGTGCAAGGCAAGTGTAGGGTGAGGATTTTCCCAAGTGTCCTTATCCATCCACTACACAAATATCCTACCAACTCCATGCCAATCCATTCGGCCCTATTGTCGCCCCACGTCCATCAATGAGAGGGTGACAAGTGTCGCCCTCTCGTTGGTCCAAAATGTTTCGTCTCTCGGAAAAATCCGCAAAAATTAGAAATGATATAGCCGGAATTTTCCCGTCGCAAGTCTTGTAAAACGTTTCGTCAGAAAACGATTCTTTGTGTGAGTTGTGCCCAAAAAAACGTCCTAGGCCTAAACTTTAAGGCTAAACTTTCGTACGTACGCCCTCACGTACATACTCTGGAAATACGGGGTATAACACGTATTGTGAATATTATAGGTTGACATACTACGGGCGGGACTTTGTACTTGGCAAGTGGTTTGACCCGGCGAGGTATGTAGAACTTTTCCTATCCTTTGAGCATGACTAGTTGCACGTATATAGTACGGTAGACGTACAAGATCTTGATATGCTTTACTAGTTTTATGAATGGCCAAGTCGGGTGAGTTAGGAGATTAACTCGCTTCTTTGAAAGTATTAAGGATGTCTTAAGTCTTATTAAAGTTAAGGGACTTGAAGAGTTTTAAAGTATGTGATACTTGTTTCGTTTTAAACGTATAAGTCCCTTGTATAGGAAATTGTACTTGACTAAGGTATAAAGTGAATATAACGACTTTATGGGGAGTTGGTTATATTGGCTTTATGGAAAGATAAATGGCTTGATTTAATGAAAGGCAATTTGATTTTAAGGCATCAATTGCCTAAGGTTTTATAATAAAAGGAGTCACTTGATTTAGAAACCTAACTTTATTTCTAAAGGTATTGTGACTTGCCTTGAAATGTAATTTGGACTTGATACTATGGTTAATAGTATCTTGGAGGTTTTCTACTAAAAAGAGTCATTTGTTTTAAAGAGTAGAAGTACGTAGTACTTTGGGTTAAATTCCCGGACTTTTATAAAAGACATGTTAGTGCCTTAGGTAAACTAAAATGAGAGTGTATATAAACAAGAATAATAAGAAGTTAGGGGATTTCTTAACTTGCTTATGTATTGTATGATAAGCCGGTAGTGCTTATGTTATGTATGATAGCCGGATTTGTGCTAGTGGTATATTATTCATTACGGGGTCATTCCCCGGGTTTGTGGCATTTGCATATTCCGTGGATTTGCTACCCACGATGCGAGGAATACCTCATGCGAGTCCGTAAGGGCTTATGCGGGTGAAATAGTCCCATGCGGGCGGGTCCAGCCTATGCGAGGAATACCTCATGTGAGTCCGTAAGGGCTTATGCGGGTGAAATAGTCCCATGCGAGGAATACCTCATGCGGGTCCACGCGACCTATGCGGGTGAAATAGTCCCAGGAGTAGGATTGCTTAATGATACTGCGGGCGGGTGGTCCTGCTTTGATCGTGAGCTTCCTGTTTTATATTGTAAGTATACTACTATTTACTCTCATTGTTAGTAAGGCACAGTGTACTGTAATTTGATTATCATACATGTCTCCGGCTTTGTTTTAAACTTATGATGTAATTACAGTATTTTCCAGTTTTACATACTTAGTACATATTGTGTACTGACCCCCTTCCTCGGGGGCTGCGTTCATGCCGCAGGAAAGGGTAAGCAGGTGGTGGATCCTCATTCTTAGGATCACTTATCAGACGTCAGAAGCTCCATTTCTCCGGAGGCTTGTCTCTTTTAGTGATCTTTCCACGATGATGTAGATTTATGTACATTCGTGGTATGGCGAGTCTGTCCCGCCACATTTGTTATTCTAAGTGCGTATTCACATATGTGGTTGTTTGTAGAACCGAGTTGTACTTTTGAGTATGTTTATATTATGGAAAGCGGCCTTATCGGCCAGCTTTGTGATGTTGTGTTTACACATGTGTTTATGTTGTGTATGTTCCGCTGCTATTCTCTGATGTATACCTAAACGGGGTGCCCAGGTAGGGCACCAGTCGTGGTCCCGGGGTCGGGTCGTGACATCCTGATTGTGTCTACTGGCCAAGGCATAAATGCGGTTCGAAGGACCGCAAGAACTAGAAACTCCGCCACGACCTCTACCATGGCCTGCTGGCATGTGAACACTCTGCCCTGCGGGGCGCATAGCTATAGAAGATGATGACCCTGTAGTTGATCCAGTAGGCTGAGCCATACTACCCGTGCCATCTCTATACGGACACTCCCTCATCAAATGGCCCTGACGGCCGCAAGAATAACAGGCTCCTGTAGAAGAACGACATTCCCCAAAATGGGACTTACCGCACTGAGAACATCGAGGCAAAGGTGGCCTCGCCTGACTAGGACCCCTGTTCCTTTGAGAACCCGAAGCTTTGGAGCTCTGACTGGCTCCTGAATACCATGGATGGTCGAATCTCCTGCCTGTGGACTGTAGGGGAGCACTCTGTGCTAGCTGGGATGGATATCTCACCTGCTGCTGAGGCTGCCCGCCTCAAAACTCACCCGAATATTCGCCCGATCTGGCCCTCTTATTATGGCCTCCGTCATGACCTTTGTCCGGCCGACGTCTTCTATGTCGGTCCTCAGCCCCCTGTGCATATGCCTGGATACGAGAAATATCCATGTCCGACTGAAAAGCCACTGTCATGCACCCATCGATCAAATAGTGGTCCAGCCCCATCACATAGTGATGCACCCTGTCTGCCATATCCGCTACAATAGTAGGTGCGTATCTGGACAATGAATCAAACTCAAGGATGTACTCCCTAATGCTCCTACCGCTCTGTCTCAAGTTTACGAACCTATCCACTCTGGCCCTCCTCATCTCTGGAAGCAAGAAGTGGTCAAGGAAGGCCTCTGTGAACTCGTCCCACACGGCTGGAGGAGCACCCTCGCCCCTAGACAACTCCAAATGACTCATACCAGTTAACAACTACATCACACAACCGATATGAAGCTAACACGACCTACTCAGTCTCTGAAGCCTTTATCACTCTCAACGTCCGCTGTATCTGTCGGATGAACTCCTGTGGATCATCCTCATGCCTTGACCCGAAAACCTCTGGTGGACTATAGCTCAAGAAATCACGGACCCTCAAACTGGCTGCTCTGGGGTCAACTCCTAGTCCCCGTTTGTAAGTCTGTCCTGCCACTAGCCTAGTCAGCAGCTGAACCGCATCTCTCATGGCCCTATCATCTGCCCCTGGCTGAGGAACTGGAGGCTCAAGTATCGGGGCCTCTGGAGCTGCTCTAAGCTCCTCTGGTGATGGCGGTGTAACTCATTGGCCGACGCACAACTCAGCATACTGCGGGCATGTGCCCTAGTAACTCTCTGCGTCTGACTAGTATTTTCTGCTACTGATTTGCCCTTCTGGACCACTGTCTCTATTCTCGGAGGCATAGCTATAACACAATAATACGTTAGAGAGGGATTATCCTACTAACATAGCTCTATCGCACGACCTATGAGATGAAAGAATAGAAACCAATCCTAAATTTCCAGCAGCCTCCTACGTATAAGTATGGTGCACAACATACCTATACCCAAGACTCTACTTAGACACGGTCTGTAGACATTCTGAGGACGAACTGCTTTGATACCACTTTTGTCATGCCCCGAACCGACGGGTCGCGACTGGTTCCCTACCTAGGCACCCTTATTCCCACACATCACATATAACCAGCGGAAGATTAAGAAAACCCATACTCACATAACAAAGGGATCCTGTCCCCTGAACTATAATAACAACCCATATAATAAAATAGGCAAGCCGGCAAGGATGCCATTATATACACAAATCCAAAATGAGCTACAATTGTACACACGTTCAACCCACACATGACTATAGACCTCTAAGAGTATAACAGTAGCTATGACGGGACAAGACCCCGCCGTACCCCTGAATATACATAAGCCTGTAATAGCAAAACTGTACCAAAATGATAAGCACCGGATCAATGGAGCTATCCCAAAAGCTGAACAAAGATCTTAAGCTCGCGGATCACCAAACTGAGTACCTATAATTGCGGGCATGAACACAGCCCCCCGGATAAGGGGGTCAGTACAATAATGTACTAAGTATGTAAACATAAAGTACAGTAAATATGATCATGACTGGTGAAACGATGACAGGGACAAGTATGAAAATCAAATACTAGATCCAACCGTGCCATATAAAATAAGAGCCAACTGTACCTTATAAAAATAGAGAGTCAACTGTGCCTTTTTAAAACTGAGAGTCATATCAAAATCATGGACGCCTGCCCATATACTTATCATATGCATATATATACTAACATGGGTACCTATACCCGCATCACGGATGCATCTCCATGAAATCATATACTGTCATGAGTATCTATACTCACATCATGGGTTGCAAGTCCATGGAATCATATACATATACGTACCCGGCCCTCTAGTGAGGGACTCGGTGAATCAGTGCCATAAATCTGCGCACGAACATACCCGGCCCATTATGGGACTCGGTGAATTGGAATAACGACACTTGCACAAATAGCTACCATGAGCAACCATGTGCAATTTAAATCATATTTTGACTCTCAATGGAATAAATGACATATCTTTCATTTATAAAAACCCAAGGCACTATCATGTCATGTATTATTAAAATGAACTTTCATTTTAGAAACCAAGGCACTATCATATCAAGTATCATTTAAGGATTAAGACCCAATAAAAATATGTACGTCCGTCGTACACTCAGTTTATAAAATCATGCCAAAGAAGAAGGGATAGTTTCACATACATTATCGGCTATACCAACACGACAAATAGAATACGTCTCAATGCACTTCCACCTATAATAGCAATAACATGTATATCAAATCCATACTTACTAGTGTAGTGTTACACCCCGTAGTTCCAAGTCATGGTTATGAGAACGTACGTGAGAAATTTAGACTTTAATTTCGGAACGAAAGAAAGATTACTTTTTCCAAAGGAAAAATCTTCCGAACCTCGTGAAGGAAAAATGTTTATTAATTAGAATTTGATTCCCAAATTTGGTATTTGGGATTCATAGAATATATTAGAGTTTTGGATTTTCAAGTTTCAGATTTGGTCATGTGGGGGCACCCGGAAATTTTACGATTTTGTGGGGCCCACAAGGTTTTCGATATTTTGACCAATTATTGATATTTTGGAGGATGAAAATAATTTGGACCAATAAGAGGGTGACATGTGTCCGTCCCCACTTGTGTAGCAAAGCTCTAAGTATATACATGTATATATATATGTATGTATATATGTACATGTATATATATATGTATGTATATATGTACATGTATATGTACATGTATTATAAGAATGACTAGAAAAGGAGATATTTCTCCCAAAGTGAGCAAGTGGACTAGTGGGGGGGGAAGTTCGACCAAGGTGGGGGGGGAGTCAAGTAGACTTGGGAGATATTTTGATGACAAGTGGACAAGGGTCCCACACACACTGTTATACCCCGTATTTCCAGAGTATGTACGTAAGGGAATACGTACGAAAGTCTAGCCTTAAAGATAAGCCTTGGACGTTTTTATTTGTACACAACTCACTAAAAGAATCGTTTCACGAAAACGTTTCCCACGACTTTCGTAGAGTAAATTCCGGCTATGCCATTTCTTATTTTTGCGGATTTTTCCGAGAGACGAAACATTTTGGACCAACGGGAGGGCAACACTTGGCACCCTCCCATTGGTGGACTTGAATCGTCCATTTGGACGAATTGAAGAACCCTTGGCACGTTTTTTGTGCCTTGTGCACAAGTCAAGGGTTGGTAGGATATTTGTGTTTAGTTAATCCTCACCCTACACTTGCCTTGCACTTGTCTTAATCTTGGCCATTGGTTGGCCACTTCTTGACCTATAAATACCCCCTTAGAGATGAAGAGTTCTTCATCCACAAATCTTCCAAGTCTTGAAAAATCCTCTCCTCTCCCTTTGTAGTCTTTTCGTCCAAAACACCTCCTCCCTTGTGAAGGCCTTGGCGAATACCACTGGCCTAGCCAAAAATCTACCCCCCCTCCCTTGGTAGAAAAGTTACCTTCTTGTATCGTTATAATGCCCAAAATACCTAGCCCAAATACCTTAGTACTTAGTAGAAGTTGTGAAGAACTTCTAAGGTTCTTGGAGCATACAACTTAGGAGCAAAACCTTGCTCGGTAGCGACTTTTCTAGGATATTATTGGGCTTACGAGGTAATAATCCTAACCTCTTTTGTATTAGAGAATGCATCTTTGAGAAGTATAAGAATAAGTATTAATCACTTAGAAGAATATCACGAATAGAATTGAACTGCTACCACGATGAAGGGTTTAAAGAAGAATAATCAAGCTGTACTTACATAGATCGTTTCACGATGAACTTATATAGCTCACCGGGTAGGGAAGTGCTGCCCGACTTTCCATAGAATTGTGAACCCTCTGTTTAGAATGACCTTCAGAGTAGTCTTTGATAGATATCTGTGACTATTATAGGCTGACTCTCTGCGCGCGACATATTCAACTTGGCAGGTGGTTTTCGCTGAGAAGGTATGTGATTCTTTCTAAAGCATGATATTTTACAATATATATAACTACGGCAATGCCTCACGGCTTAAGCACGAATAACACTTACTTAAGCTTTGAATAATAAAGATCTTAAAGCATTTCAAAAGAATCTGAATCATTTTATGAAGAGAACTAATTGGTTTTAAAGCGAAGCTTAAGAGTTATACTAGCTTTATGGGAAGTTAAGTATAACCACTTAAGATTGATAAAAGAAACAGTTTTCCTATGTGTTTATAACAGACTTATATTGAATTGTGAAAAGAATAATAAGATGGTTTGATAAGTAGACATGATATGATGCTATGTGTGTTAGTGTCTTGTAATAGTTGTGAAAAAGAGTATTCTTGTTGTGCTTATGTCGTTTAAAGATAAGGTTATGTTAGTGTACTATCACTCACCTCTTGAGATGATACCGGGGTAAGCGCCTCCGTCTGGGAGTAGACTCGGTGATGCAGGACCATGATTCGAGAATACCTCATGCGGGTCGAGGGCCTATGCGAGCTACGAGTTCGAGGTTAGTATGCGGGGTTATGCCTCATGCGGTTGCATGTGGCCATGCGGACAACGAGTCGGGGCGATGCGAGGAGTAGCTACCCTCGATGCGGGGTTATACCTCATGCGGGCCCGTGAGTGGCCTATGCGGACTCGAGTCCGAGATTAGGCTTCTTTGAATGATGATATGGGCGAATGGCCTGTTTGAATCATTCGCGATCTAGAAAAGACCTATTACGATTTACCTCTGTTGCTCTTGTTTGTGATGTGGCACTATGTGCGGTTTCTGGTTGTTTCATACATACTTGCAAAGCTTTTTAAAATGATATGTTTCACTTAAGTATTTTATTTCATATACTTAGTACTGTTGTCTTGACCTCCTTGAGTGCGTTCATCTGCGCGGTAAGGGCAAGTAGGTGCTAGATCCACATTCTTAGGATCTCTACGTTGGTGTCGGGAGCTCCATCTTTTCCGGAGGCTCTACTTTTGGGTATGATCTCCCTGTTGTAGATAGTTTTGTCTGATCGAGGGTATGGCGGGCCCTGTCCGCCATAGTTGTATATTTCCTTAGAGTGCTGTAGTCATGTTATGCGATTGTCGGATGTAATCGCTAAACCATGATTATATATATATATCTTGAAAAGCGATATTTTCTCACATAAACTGTGTCTTATTTTATAAACTGTTTCATGTCTTGCTTTATATTTCCGCTGATTACTCTGATGTATGACTACTTGGGTGCCCCGGTAAGGCACCAGTCACGGGCCCTGGATCGGGTCGTGACACACACTTGTCCACAATCTTGTCCCTACACTTGTCATAATCCCCTTCATTGTCTACATTATACATACACATAGAGGTGCAAGACTTAACACTTAGAATTATTTCACAAAGCAAAACATTTTGCCCCTCCATGTTGCTCTCGGCTTTGCCCCATTTTGAAGAACAAAAATTCTTCAATCCTTGTTGTTAAATCCCCAAACTCAAGCCTAAGATCCCTAGTTGTACAATAAGCATAAATAACCCCTTAAACCTCGAAAATACTGCGTTGAGTCGTGAGTTGCACCATTGGAACCTAAGGTGTTTTTCAACTTTGGTGTTGAAACTTGAAGAGAAGTTGGTTATGAGTTTTTAAGGGTTGCATATTGTGCATTGGAATGTAAAGAATATGAGCTAAGGATACGCTAAGGATCGACTTTTAACTTGGATAATTTTAGGCATATTGAGGTAAGGATCGTTGTATTCTTAAATGTAATTAAAGATTACATGTTGTAGTAGTATATACATGAGCTTGTGATATAAAGAATGAAGATTAAAAAGTGTTAAGAACTAATTGGAGGTTGAAGCCGAGACATGGCACTTTTGGCCATTGGAATTGTTGATCATTCTTATTGGTATTATCACGAGTTAAAAGTTATATAATAAAGGAAATATGGTTGTTGATAATTAATATAACATGTAGAAATGGAGAATAATAAGTACAAGTCACAATCTTGGTATGTTAGCCGATTGTGGACATTTTGGTATTGTCGGATTCGTTGGTTATTGTGTTGTTAAAACATTACCTATTAAATATTGACATGACGGAATTTTGTTGTTAACAACTTAATATAACTTATATAAGGTATTGGAATATAAGTTGAAATTACAAGAAATTATGGAAACAGTTTTGGTAATAGTAAGTTGGCCGAGGATACTATAAAAACTATTGGATACTAAATGGACTGTATTAGTGGACTACTGGACTGTATTAGTGAATTGTACTAATGGATTGTTTTGTATAGATTATGGGACAGAATTTTACACGTCAAGTTAGGAGTGTAATCCCCTTTGGTTGCTGCTTTGTTGTGCCTTAAATGGGGCTTGTTTTGTTGTTGAATTCGGACCTTGGAAAAGGTGGAAATGTACGTAGAAACAGGGGAAGTGCTGCCCAATTTTTCGTAGAATAAGAGACCTTGTACTTAGTATTATTCTACCTTAGAAAGTTAAAAGTTGATAGACGTATTATTGTCATTATAGGTTGACATTCTATGTGCGGCGTATTCTACTTGGTGTGTGGAATAGCTTAAGAGGTATGTGGAACTTTCCCTACCTCTTTGAGCATGAATCTTATAAATGTATAGTACGGTGGACGTGAATGTTTTAAATGAATTCGGTTTCATTTTGGTACAATTGACTTGATTTGAAATGATATAAATGCCTTAGTTTTTCTAAACATAAAGTTGTTATAATAGCTTTATTGGAAGTTAGTTATAACGGCTTTATGAGAAGTTAAAAGAGTGGTTTACTTGATTGATTTAAAATAGGATAAATGACTTGATTTAAAGAAAGGTAACTCGATTTAAAGGTATGAGTAATTTGAGTTTTGAAAGAAGAAGTTACTTGATTTTAATGTCACGACCCGACCCCGGGCCGCGACTGGTGCCCTACCTGGGCACCCTGTTCAGGTATACATCAGAGAATAGCAGCGGAACATACACAATATAAACATATGTGTAAACAAAAGACAACACAGGCTGGCCGATAAGGTCGCCTTCCATAATATAAACATAATCAAAAGTACAACTGTACAACTCAGTTCTAACAGCCCAACCACATATGTGAATACAGACCTCTAGGAATAATAACTGTGGCGGGACAGGGCCCCGCCATACTCCTGAATATACATGAATCTACTACCTCAGGGAAAACCGTACCAAGAGCTAAGCCTCCGGAGCAAATGGAGCTTTCTCTCAAAAACTGAACCGAGATCCTAAGAGCAAGGATCACCAACCCGGGTACCTAAAACCTGCGGGCATGAACGCAGCCGAAGAAGTCGATCTAACAGTGCAGAATATGGAGCAAATATCGTCTGATAAGAAATGATCATAATCAGTACAAAAGAATGACAGGGACAAGTATAAAAAAATACATACCAGATCCGGCCGTGTCATTACCACTTATGAACTTAATCGCACCTTATTATCTTTTCCCATTTTCAATAAAAGTTATAGCCACATTCTTACACACATGATTAGGAAAAATCATTAAGTTCATTTCTATATAACTTACTTATCTTTCATAAGTATAATCCGGCCCTTAAAGGAGGGCACATTTACTACCCGGCCCAATCTGGGACGCGATCAAGTCACACTAATATCAAGCGTGTCCGTGGAATCCCCATCACCGAAGCGACTACAAGTGTAAAATATAATCACGTGTCGCGCGTGGCATCCCACCTCACCGCGTACACATTCACAACATATATATATATATCTCCCGCGTGGAATCCACATCACCGCGATCCGAGATATACTAATACACCAATAGGCATACATGAACACCAAGTCCCACCGGTGGTATAGCGTCTTGGGGGTCTACCCCTCACTTATACTCTTACCCTGGAGAAGTTGGTAAAGCAGGTGGTATAGCATCTTGGGGGTCTACCCCTCACTTATACTCTTACCCTGGAGAAGGTGGTATAACGTCTTAGGGCTTGCCCTTCATTTATACTCTTACCCTATCTCAACCGACCATTATACAAAACAAGCAGGGGGTATAATGTCTTGGGGGTTTACCCCTCACTTATACTCTTACCCTGGAGAAGGTGGTATAACGTCTTAGGGTTTGCCCCTCATTTATACTCTTACCCTATCTCAACCGACCATTATACAAAACAGAAGCACTACCATGTCTTCTATAAAAATCCGGGAATTTAACCCAAGTACTACAATTAACGGAAGCATACCCGTGGAATCCCACATCACTGTCGGTATGTCCAAGTTCTTACAACAAGACAGCCGGCCCTCCAACCGAGAGTCGCGGCAACGTAATAAAACATAATACTTGCACTCAAAGGCTATCACCAGCACACATAGGCTAATTCTCAATTAACAAGCCAAAGTACTTATCAAGGCACACTTAGACTAATTTTCAATTAATCAAGCCAAAGTACTTATCAAGGCACACTTAGACTAATTCTCAATTAATCAAGCCAAAGTACTAATCAAGGCACAAATAGAATAATTCTCATTTAACAAGCCAAAGTACTTATCAAGGCATACTTAGACTAATTCTCAATTAATTAAGCCAAAGTACTAATCAAGGCACAAATAGAATAATTCTCATTTAACAAGCCAAAGTACTTATCAAGGCATACTTAGACTAATTCTCAATTAATCAAGCCAAAGTACTAATCAAGGCACAAATAGAATAATTCTCATTTAACAAGCCAAAGTACTTATCAAGGCATACTTAGACTAATTCTCAATTAATCAAGCCAAAGTACTAATCAAGGCACAAATAGAATAATTCTCATTTAACAAGCCAAAGTACTTATCAAGGCATACTTAGACTAATTCTCAATTAATCAAGCCAAAGTACTAATCAAGGCACAAATAGAATAATTCTCATTTAACAAGCCAAAGTACTTATCAAGGCATACTTAGACTAATTCTCAATTAATCAAGCCAAAGTACTAATCAAGGCACAAATAGAATAATTCTCATTTAACAAGTCAAAGTACTTATCAAGGCATACTTAGACTAATTCTCAATTAATCAAGCCAAAGTACTAATCAAGGCACAAATAGAATAATTCTCATTTAACAAGCCAAAGTACTTATCAAGGCATACTTAGACTAATTCTCAATTAATCAAGCCAAAGTACTAATCAAGGCACAAATAGAATAATTCTCATTTAACAAGCCAAAGTACTTATCAAGGCATACTTAGACTAATTCTCAATTAATCAAGCCAAAGTACTAATCAAGGCACAAATAGAATAATTCTCATTTAACAAGCCAAAGTACTACGTACGTACATTATTTTCAAAAGACTCCTTTCCAAATAAAACTTCCCCGATACTAACAACCGTAGTATCAAGTCCTATCCACCTTTCAAGACAAGTCACAATACCTTTTTAGAAATACAATTACCGGCTTCTAAATCAAGTGACTTCTTTATTAAAAACCTTAAGCAATTGGTACCTTTAAAACAATTTGCCCTTCCTTAACACAAGTTATTTCTTTGATTACTTTATTAGAGAAAACCATTCTCTTAACCTTCCATAAAGTCGTTATAACCAACTTCCCATAAAGCCGTTATAACCCTTTATGGTTTAGACCAACACGTTCCTTTTATAACCAAGAGACTTCTACTTTTTGAAACCAAGTATTATATACTTTCAAATCAATTCTCATAACTTTCAAAAATCCAATTAGTCTCTTAACCTTTAGAAATCAAGTGACTCCTTTTATTATAAAACCTTAGGCAATTGATGCCAAAAAAAACAAGTTGCCTTTTCACTAAAATCAAGTCATTTATCTTTCCATAAAGCAAATATAACTAACTTCCCATAAAGCCGTTATATTCACTTTATACCTTAGCCAAAAACAATTTCCTATCCAAGGGACTTATACGTTTAAAACGGAACAAGTATCACATACTTTAACACTCTTCAAGTCCCTTAACTTTAATAAAACTTAAGACATCCTTTATACTTTCAAAGAAGTGAGTTAATCTCCCAACTCACCCGACTTGGCTATTCGCAAACTAGTAAAGGATATCAAGGTGTTGTACGTCTACCGTACTACATACGTGCAACTAGTCATGCTCAAAGATAGGAAAAGTTCTACATAGAGTAGATCACACAACTACCTCTTAACTTCTAAGAGTAACAGGAAACATGAAATGATACCACAGGTATATTCCATACATAGAATCATGCCAAAGGAAGGAAGAGGTTCACATACCTCGCGACGATTGTCGACAAGTAGCAAAATGCTCCAAAGTACTTCAACCTTGAGCTATTCCATTCTTCAAGTAGGATACTGTCACGACCCGAACCCGGGCCCGTGACTGGTGCCTTACCCCGGGCACCCTAGTGATACAACATCAGAGAAAATCAGCGGAAATAAAAACATGAACATGAATTAAGAGAAAAGATAAATAAACAGGCCAACCAAAACAGTTGCCTTCATCATATATATACATAAATACCCGACGGTTATCCTTTTTACAAACCACACTTGCCACAATACTCTGCACCTAAGATTTTTACAACTATGACGGACAGGGGCCGCCATACCCCACGAATGTATAAGAATCTACAAACTCGTGGTAACATACCAAAAGATAAGCCTCAAGGAACGGAGCTTCCAATCTGAAAGGTGATCCTAAGCGGGGATCGACAATGACGATGTACCTTTACCTGCGGCGTGAACGCAGCCTCGAAGGAGGTCGATCTGGTACCAAGTACAGTATGTGAAGCGTAAATATCAGTACATGAAATCATAATAGTCTATATAAAGCGGGAGACATGTATGATAACCAAACTACGATTCACAACATAGAAGCGATCATGTCAAGTCGTGACTCACGCCTCAAAGTCATCCTCGTACGTGGAACTTCTTCCTCCAGCCGCGATCTAGGTACAAATCATGTGATACGATAACGTGTCTCGGCCCATCTTATGGACCCAATATAGAAACGTGTGGAATACATTTCCGGATGAACCGTAGTCGATGAAATACATTCCGGATGAGCCAGGTAGTCAAGTGATATACATTCCGGATGAACCGTGGTCGAGTGAAATACATTCCGGATGAACCGTGTCAAGTGAAATACATTCCGGATGAACCGTAATCAAGTGAAATACATTCGGATGAACCGGTAATCAAGTGAAATACATTCGGATGAACCGTAATCAAGTGAAATACATTCGGATGAACCGTGTCAAGTGAAATACATTCGGATGAACCGGTAGTCGAGTAGAACCACGATGCTTGCACAACAAGGCTATCACACGTAATATGGTCAAGTTTCATAACAACAAGCATAAGCAAGTTACACCCAACTCAAGGTACTTTCATTTTATGTCAAAGTCCGGATTTTAACCTTAAAGTACTACGTCCATTAAATTCCTTTTAAGATCCATTTCTTTTACAAAGGTCACCCGATACCCGTAGTATAAAATTAGAGTGACTAACATTGTTAAGTAAACCAAAATGCTTTCCTTTGTAAAATCAAGTAACAACCTTATTTTCCAAACGTTCAAGTTTGCCTAATTTCAAATGCTCAAGTTTCTCATTTTAGAAAAGGTTTCGTAGTTCATAGTTTTAAATCGTTTAAAACATAATTCTCCTTTAAACGTTTTGAGAAACCTATGTCTTATAAGTGAGTAGGTTATTCTTGTTTATAATCAATCTTATTAAGCAGCCATGATCTAGGAAATGTCATTTTGTCTCATCTTAGCTTCTATGCAGATGGAAGTTTCTACTGGTTTTAATAATACTAAATCTGTCCAAAACATTTCCTTTTATTAACGCTGCAGTGGTTTGTCGATACACATTCGATTTCCAAATCAAGAAAACATTTTAAGCCGTTATACCTAACTTCCCATAAAGCTAGTATAACTCTTAAGTTTCAAAACCAAGTATTACTTCTTCTCTCAAAATGATTCAAAATCTTTTGAAATACTTCAAGTTCTTTATTATCACATAGCTTGACGCTTATAGTTCAAATCGATTACCTCTTAACAACCACAAGTATTTTCTTACCTACATAAAGTCGTTATAACCAACTTCCCATAAAGCCGTTATAACACTTTATGTTTTAAACCAATCAAATACATTTAGCATATGTCGTCACCGCACTAGATAGTTCACACATATCATGCTAGAAGAGATAGGAAGAGGTTCACATACCTCGCGACGATTATCGACTAATAGCAAAAGCGCTCAAGTACCTCAAATCGTCAGTGCACCTTGCCGAGTAGACGCGCCACACGTAGTATTTCAACCTATAGAGGCCACAAGACGCCTATTAATATCTTTAGATCCAGACGTAGAATATTCTACGAAAATTCTAAGCACCTCCCCCCATGCAGCGTAAATCTCCTCCTCTATCGCTGTGGGATACCAAGCCAACCTGGGGGGGGGGGGGGGTTAACACGTCTAATCGGACGTGTACAATTCTACTACACGAATGCTACACAAGTCTCTGTATGTCTGATCTTATGTAATTACGATTCGATTCACTTCTTTAAATTCAGCTTAAGTCGCAAGACATTCTGTAAGTATTATTCGAGCTTAAGTCAAAAGACATTGCCGCAACTATGTTCGATTCTATATATAGTATACTTAACTATATACTCTTACAACATGTAATTTCCAATTACAATGAAGGTCAAGAGTGTTTACCTCGTTAAGCCCAAAATTATCCAAGTTATATGTCGATCTGAACAACGTTTAGCTCCTACTCGGCGCTCCAATCCGTTCAACCAACCCTTAGAAGTTCTAACCAACTTCTACTTATAACTTCAACTACGGTGAAGATTTACTTAGGGTTTCGTTTTGTGGTGAGGAAGTATAATAGTATTTTACGGGCTTTTGTATAAGTGTAACCTTGGGAATACTACAAGGTATTTGGGCAAGGTATTTGGGCATTACAACAACACTAGGAGAGTACTTCTATACCACAACAAGGGTATTATACGAAACAACTAGGCTAGGGGTGTACCCCGGCTAGGGCACCACAGGGGAAGGGAGGCTCTCGGCAGGGCCTTGCTCGAAGGGGAAGGGGACTTTGGACGATAGCAAGACAAGAGGGAGGAGTATTTGAGACTTAGATAGATTGCTCAAGTTTTGGATGAAGAAAGTCTTCAACTTAGAGGGGTATTTATAGGTCAAGTGAAGGCCAACCAATGGCCAAGATGAAGACAAGTGCATAGCAAGTGTAAGGCCAATATTTAGCCATGTGCTACCTTATCCATCTACACAAAATATCCTACCTAACCCTTGACCAAAATTTCAACACCAAAAACGTGCAAATGGGCTAGCTTTGCCGTCCACTCCTTCCAATTAGAGGGTGACAAGTGTCGCCCTCTCGTTGGTCCAAAATGTTTCGTCTCTCGGAAAAATCCGTAAAAATTAAAAATGCCATAGCCGGAATTTTCCCTACGAAAGTCATGGAAACGTTTCGAAAACGACTCTAATCGGGTGTTGTGTACAAATTTCGAAACTAGCCAACTTTAAGGCTCAAATTATAATACGTAGGCGCTCACGTACATGCTCTGGAAATACGGGGTATAACATTCTCCCCTCCTTAGAAACATTCGTCCCGAATGTTCCTTCTCAAGACGGATAACGATAAAGTTCCTCTTAACTTTAAACAAATTTCCAATGCCACACATGGCAACAAAGTAACACACGTACTCTCCCTGCCTTACTCGTCGTGCCGCTTCCGAACACTTGAACTCTTCTCATATCGTACCACTTGATCGTCATCGCTTTTCAAAACCTTGGAGTCACCACCTCCAACTTGGTTATCTTACTAGCCTCAATCTTCCTTAAGGCCATTCGGCCTTCACGATCCGCCGGTCGAACACACCCACGAACTCATACGATGGTCAACTAAACTTGGGCCCAAGACCTCGTGACCCTACCACCGCGGGACCACCTGAGCTGACCCCACCGAAGCAGTGCGGGTTGGCGCAACATGGCCCCAACCCGACCTTATCGCGCAACTCTTGCTCGCCGACACGGAACAATCTTGCTAAATCACATCATGAAAGATACCACTTTCATTTACCCAACCTGGACTTATCACAAAACATTCCGAGCATAAAATGCACTCGACAAGGATCACTCGCAAAATCTTGTACTCAAGACGGCGCCATCTAAGGTCTCAACGTAATATTCTAAGGTTCATCATTTCCTCACCCCTGTGCTTACCCTTTTCCCCAACTAGGTTCCTAAATCACATTTTAGCACAAAGCTATCCGAACAAAACACTTTACACATTAACATAACATCAAAACATACAAGCCTCTAGAGGGTTAAGGATATACCTGAAGCTACCGCTCCATTCTAATCATAAGTCCGCCTGCAGGCATAATGAAGGCGATGAAGCCATCGATCCGTCGCTGCGCCAAGCGCGATACCTCCTATAAGCACTCTCGTCACATGGCCCTGACGGCGCAGTGAAACAAGCACCCGATAAAAGACGACATTCCCGGGATGATGTTTGCCACATCGTGCACCGAGGGCATGAATCGGCCGCTAGCACTCACGTATACCGTGAACTGAAGCCCCGAGCTCGACCCGGCTCGAATACCACTGAACGTCACGAAGGCGAGGAGGACCACTCATCTTGGCGGAGGTACATAACTAGGCTAGCTGGGCGGTCGCCTCGAAAGTTACCAAAGGACCTGCTGCTCGCCCTCTTCTCGATCTCTGTCATTCCGCCGACCTCTCCGTGCCTCACATCCCGGTGCATGAGCTTGCATGCGGGCAATGTCCATGCGGTGAAGAGCTACACCGTGCAAGCCTCGCCAGTAATCATCGGCCGGTGGCGTAGCGGTGTACTCGCCCTCATATCGGCTACCACAGGGAACATACCGAGCTAATGAGTCGAACTCCACATTGTACTCTCTAACCGTCGCGCCCCGCCTTAATGTCAAAAATCGTTTACCGAGCCCTCTCATCCGTGGAGGCAAGAAATGTGCAAGAAATGCCTCGAGAACTCGTCCCCAAATCGCTGGAAGTGCATGCTCTTCCCGACAACTCGCGAATCAAACCACCAATCGCAGATCACGCGGTGATGCGAACCCAATACCACCGACTCGCCTCGAGGCTCGATCACTCTCATGATCCGTTGTAGGCTTGATAAACTCCCGAGGGTCGCCTCGCCTCGATCCATAGAACACTGGCGGGCTACAACTCAGAAAGTCACGGAGCCTCAAACTGCGCTCGGGGTGAACTACGGTGCTATCGGGCTGGCTGCTGCATCCGACCTATCCTCATATCGCCACGACTCGCCGATGAATCGCCATCTCCTTGTACCTTATCTCATCTGCTTCCAGCCGTGGGATCGAGGCTCAGTATCGTAGTCTCGCAGACCATCGCCGCGGCTCTAAACTCTTTGGCCTGGCGGCGTCGCGAAACCCGCCGTCGCATCGCTCGTCATCGCTCGGGCGCCGCCTCTGCGCTCCTCGTATCTCACTAACAACTCTCTCGATTGCCTATCCGGGCTCGGGCCGCTTTACGCGGAGGCATAACCGATAAAGGAAAGGAATACGTCGGAGGGTCAATTTATCACACACTCAAGGCACGATCTCGTAATGAGAAGAATGGAAACCAATCCTAAATGTCTGCAACCTCACGATTATAGATGTGGTGCACAACACACCGATAATCAAGACTTACTAGACACGGTCGTAGACACTTCCGAGGACTAATCGCTCGATACCACTTTGTCACGACCGAACCGGGCGTGGATCGTGCCTACCCCGCACCCTAGTGATACAACATCGAGAAAATCACGGAAATAAAAACATGAACATGAATTAAGAGAAAAGATAAATAAACAGACAACCAAAAGCAGTTGCCTTCATCATATATATACATAAATACCCGACAGTTATCCTTTTTACAAACCGCCACAACGATTACTCTGCACTTAAGATTTTTACAATGGCTATGACGGGACAGGGCCGCCATACCCACGAATGTATAAGAATCTACGCACTCGAGTAACATACCAAAGGTAAGCCTCCGGAAACGGAGCTTCCCAATCTGAAAGGTGATCCTAAAAGCGGGGATCGACAGTAGATGTACCTTTACTGCGGCGTGACGCGGCCCGAAGGAGGTCGATCTGACAGTACCAAGTATGTGAAATCAGAAATATTGTACATGAAATCATAATAGTCTATATAAAGCGGGAGACATGTATGATAACCAAACTACGCTCACAACATAGAAGCGATCATGTCAAGTCGTGACTCACGCCCAAAGTCATCCTCATGCCTGGAACTTCTTCCTCACGCCGGCCTAGGTACAAATCATGTGATACGTATAACAGGTCTCGGCCCATCTTATGGACCCAATATAGAAACGTGTGGAATACATTCCCGGATGAACCGGTAGTCAGTGAAATACATTCCCGGATGAACCGGTAGTCAAGTGATATACATTCCCGGATGAACCGGTAGTCGAGTGAAATACATTCCCGGATGAACCGGTAATCAAGTGAAATACATTCCCGGATGAACCGGTAATCAAGTGAAATACATTCCCGGATGAACCGGTAATCAAGTGAAATACATTCCCGGATGAACCGGTAATCAAGTGAAATACATTCCCGGATGAACCGGTAGTCAAGTGATATACATTCCCGGATGAACCGGTAGTCGAGTAGAACACAGTACTTGCACAACAAGGCTATCACACGTAATATGGTCAAGTTTCATAACAACAAGCATAAGCAAGTTACACCCAACTCAAGGTACTTTCATTTTATGTCAAAGTCCGGATTTTAACCTTAAAGTACTACGTCCGTTAAATTCCTTTTAAGATCCATTTCTTTTACAAAGGTCACCCGATACCCATAGTATAAAATTAGAGTGACTAACATTGTTAAGTAAACCAAAATGCTTTTCTTTGTAAAATCAAGTAACAACCTTATTTTCCAAACGTTCAAGTTTGCCTAATTTCAAATGCTCAAGTTTCTCATTTTAGAAAAGGTTTCGTAGTTCATAGTTTTAAATCCTTTAAAACATAATTCTCCTTTAAACGTTTTGAGAAACCTATGTCTTATAAGTGAGTAGGTTATTCTTGTTTATAATCAATCTTATTAAGCAGCCATGATCTAGGAAATGTCATTTTGTCTCATCTTAGCTTCTATGCAGATGGAAGTTTCTACTGGTTTTAATAATACTAAATCAGTCAAAAACATTTCCTTTTATTAAAGCTGCAGTGGTTTGTCGATACACATTCGATTTCCAAATCAAGAAAACATTTTAAGCGTTATACCTAACTTCCCATAAAGCTAGTATAACTCTTAAGTTTCCAAAAACCAAGTATTACTTCTTCTCTCAAAATGATTCAAAAATCTTTTGAAATACTTCAAGTTCTTTATTATCACATAGCCAGCCAGTTATAGTTCAAATCAGTTACCTCTTAACAACCACAAGTATTTTCTTACCTACATAAAGCTGTTATAACCAACTTCCCATAAAGCCGTTATAACACTTTATGTTTTAAACCAATCAAATACATTTAGCACATGTACGTCTACCGTACTAGATAGTTCACACATATCATGCTAGAAGAGATAGGAAGAGGTTCACATACCTCGCGACGATTATCGACTAATAGCAAAACGCTCCAAGTACCTCAAATCGTCGGCTGCACCTTAAGCCGAGTAGACCGCGCCACACGTAGTATTTCAACCTATAGAGGCCACAAGGCGCCTATTAATATCTTTTAGATCCCGACGTAGAATATTCTACGTAAAATTGGACACTCCCCCACAACAGAAATCTCTCCTCTATCGGCCGGCTACCAAGCCAACCAGGGGTTAACACGCCTAATCGGACGTGTACAATTCTACTACAGAATGCTACACAAGTCTCATCTGATACGCTTATGTAATTACGATTCGATTCACTTCTTTAAATTCAGCTTAAGTCGCAAGACATTGCGTAAGTATTATTCGAGCTTAAGTCAAAAGACATTGCCGCACAACTATGTTCAGTTCTATATATAGTATACTTAACTATATACTCTTACAACATGTAATTTCCAATTACAATGTAGGTCAAGAGTGTTTACCTCGTTAAGCCCAAAATTATCCAAGTTATATGTCGATCCTGAACAACGTTTAGCTCCTACTCGGCGCTCCATCTGCTCCAACCAACCCTTAGAAGTTCTAACCAACTTCTACTTATAACTTCAACTACGGTGAAGATTTACTTAGGGTTTCGTTTTTGTGGTGAGGAAGTATAATAGTATTTTCTGGCTTTTGTATAAGTGTAACCTTGGGAATACTACAAGGTATTTGGGCAAGGTATTTGGGCATTACAACAACACGAGGAGAGTACTTCTATACCACAACAAGGGTATTATACGAAACAACTAGGCTAGGGGGTGTACCCGCCAGTGGCACCACAAAGGAAGGGAGGCTCGGCCAGGGCCTTGCTCAAAGGGGAAGGGGACTTTGGACGATAGCAAGACAAGAGGGAGGGAGTATTTGAGACTTAGATAGATTGCTCAAGTTTTGGATGAAGAAAGTCTTCAACTTAGAGGGGTATTTATAGGTCAAGTGAAGGCCAACCAATGGCCAAGATGAAGACAAGTGCATAGCAAGTGTAAGGCCAAGATTTAGCCATGTGCTACCTTATCCATCTACACAAAATATCCTACCTAACCCTTGACCAAAATTTCAACACCAAAAAGCGTGCAAATGGGCTAGCTTTGCGTCACTCCTTCCAATTAGAGGGTGACAAGTGTCGCCTCTCGTTGTCCAAAATGTTTCGCCTCTCGGAAAAATCCGTAAAATTAAAAATGCCATAGCCGGAATTTTCCTACGAAAGTCAGAAACGCTTTCACGAAAACGACTCTAATCGGGTGTTGTGTACAAATTTCGAAACTAGCCAACTTTAAGGCTCAAATTATAATACGTAGGCGCTCACGTACATACTCTGGAAATACGGGGTATAACAGATACACTATACTTACTACTTCAACCTATAATGGTCACCATACGTCCATTAACCTCTTATTTCAAACGTAGAATATTCTAAGTGCTAAGTCACTAAATTCTACGGAAAATCGGACAGCACCTCCTTTGTTTCTACTTACTTTGCCACCTTTTTCAAGGCCGAATACTATAACCAAACACGCCACATTTAAGGCCCAACAAAGTAGTTAACAATAGGGGATTACACGCTTAACAAGACATGTAAAATTCCGCCCCACAATATAAAACAAACTAGTCTAAACTACAATGTCCATTCGGCTAAACATAGGGGCAACAATACAAATCGTTTCCAATCCTTTTTCAATCCAAGTGGTTTAGTATAACATGATATCAAGCCACAATAGATTACAACTACTACAATCCTCAAGTAGGTCAACATGCGACGATTCTACATAACGACTAAAATTGTATTTCAATTTCAAAGGGCTAAACATGCCATTTCGGTTTTGAGCTCTTAAAATTCCATAACACTTATCAAACTTCATAACACATATCACATGATCATTTCTAACTTATAATAACATTGAATCTTCAATTACAAAAGCAAGACGAAGATTATACCTCATTTTAGCCCAAATATGATCCAAGACTACAAGTCGATCCTTAGCAACTTTAGCTCCTCCTTTCGATGTTCCAATCCACTCCAAGCAACCCTTAGAAGCTCATGAACAATTTATCTTCAAGTTCCAACTTCAAAGTTGAAGAACCTCTTAGCTTTTCGCCTTGCGACTAATACGAAAACACCACATTTCCGGGATCTTTCTATTGAGAAACACTTACAATACCCTTAGGTACCTTGGTTTAAAGTGGGGGAATTATTGGACAACATTTGAAAAAATTTCTTTCAAACCCTAGCCCTTGGCCGAGAGCTCCCTCAAGCTTCCCTCAATATTCTTGAAAATTTTCTAAGTGTTTTGCCTTGTCTTGCTACTAAGGAGCTTATATAAAAATATGGAGGGTCAAGATTAGAACAAATGGGTGGTTTGGATTCATTTTAATTAAATATCAAGCTAAGTGGGGTCATTGACTTGGTCAATGTTGTCAAGCTATTTGTCTTGCAAGACTTGGTCTTTTAAATTATGGTCAAATGACCATTTTCTCCATCACATTTTCGTCCAAGACCATTAAGGGGGGGTGACACGTGTCGCCCTCCCGTTCGTCGCAATATTTCGTTTTCCGACAAATTCCAAAATTCCGATAAATTTTTACTCGTCTCAAACCTTAACCTTTGAGTTCTTACGTACGTTCTTATAAACATATCCTGAAATTCCGGGGTGTAACATTCTTCCCCCCTTAGAAACATTCGTCCTCGAATGTTCTTTCGGAGTCAAACTTATAATTAGCGACATAGTTTCCTTTCACAACCCCGACATACCAACAATGCCACACATGGCCCTAATACTCGCACACGCATATCATCCATCATAAGCCCAAAGAGATTATCTTTTCGTACTTCCAACTCCTTCTAACATACATACATAACTTCCATACCGACTCGCCTCAAATCTGAGTCACTCTATAAAACAACATAAGGCCATTTCCGCTTTCATGACACAGTTAGGTGGAACGCGTCCACGAACCAGTAAAACAATTAACTAGACTTGGGCCTTGCACCTCGTGACCACATCACGTGGCGGAACTACTACCAACTGATCTACTCTATTCCGGGCCATGGGGACCTGTAACAGTCCTCTGACCATTCGCACTTAACTCTTATCCTTGGTCTGACTTACAATCTTATTGCCAGAGAAAGCCTTATATACCTAAGGTCTCGGCAGTAATCAATATTCTTAGGCTCGCAATTTCCATGCTCCAAGCCTACCTTATCAGTCCCCCCGTAAACGGGTACAAAAACTTCTCATAATTCCATAATCGTGTCGTTGATCACAAGAACCATTACTTACTCTATACGGACCTCATCCGTACAATTTTCTTAAGCCTACCACGCAGCCTTAATGCTTACATGACATTCTGTTAGGTTCCTTAACATGGCTTCTTAAGGGTTCACCACCCTATCAGACAGCTCATCCTTTCCCAATTATCTCGAAATAAAACACAAAACCTTGGCGAAAATTCATTAACTATTCCATACCTTCCCGGTATCTAGTTAGTCTTTACCAATTCCTGGTAATCTAAAATCATTCTAGGCAACACGCGTCGACTGTGCATAACTCCGTATAGATGTATATCACAATACCAACTATACTACAATCATTACCAACCCGGATACGCAATCCACATAATCCTTCTTGGGTCATCGCTTTTCGGTAGCCGCAATCAACATAACTCGTTAGGGAGGGGCGACCCTAACAATACTGAATTTATCGCACGATCACGAGTGAGAAGAATGGAAACGATCCTAAATGTCCTGCAGCCTCCACGATTATAGATGTGGTGCACAACACACCGATAATCAAGACTCTACTAGACACGGTGCGTAGACACTTTCCGAGGACTAATCGCTCGATACCACTTTTGTCACGACGACCGGGCCGGGCGCGGGTGCCTACACAGGCACCTGCTCGTATACATCGAGAATAGCAATGAACATACACAACATAAACATATGTGTAAACAAAAGACAACACAGCCGGCGATAAGTGCCGCTTCCATAATATAAACATAATCAAAAGTACAATCTGCAACTCGGTTCTTCTGACCACATATGTGAATACGCACCTCAGGAATAACAATCGTGGCGGGACAGGGCCCGCCATACCTCGAATATACATGAATCTACTACCTCGGGAAAACCGTGCCAAGAGCTAAGCCTCCGAGCAAATGGAGCTTTCTCTCAAAAATCAACCGAGATCCTAAGAGCAAGAATCACCAACCGGTACCTAAAACTGCGGGCATGAGCGGCCAGAAGAAGTCGATTACAACAGTGCAGAATATGGAGCAGAATATCGTCGATGAAATGATCATAATCGTACAAAAGAATGACAGGACAAGTATAAAAATACATACGGATCCGTGATGTCATTACCACTTATGAACTTAATCGCACCTTATTATCTTTTCCCATTTTCAATAAAAGTTATAGCCACATTCTTACACACATGATTAGGAAAAATCATTAAGTTCATTTCTATATAACTTACTTATCTTTCATAAGTATAATCCGGCCCTTAAAGGAGGGCACATTTACTACCCGAACTGGGGGCGATCAAGTCACACTAATATCAAGCGTGTCCGTGGAATCCCCCATCACTGCCGACAGCTACAAGTGTAAAATATAATCATGTGTCGCGCCCGTGGCATCCCACCTCACTGTCGGCGTACACATTCACAACACATATATATATATCTCCTGCCCGTGGAATCCCACATCACTGTCGACAGTCCAGGATATAATAATACACCAATAGGCATACATGAACACCAAGTCCCACCGGTGGTATAGCGTCTTGGGGGTCTACCCCTCACTTATACTCTTACCACGGAAGTTGGTAAAGCAGGTGGTATAGCATCTTGGGGGTCTACCCCTCACTTATACTCTTACCCTGGAGAAGGTGGTATAACGTCTTGGGGCTTGCCCCTCATTTATACTCTTACCCTATCTCAACCGACCATTATACAAAACAAGCAGGGGGTATAATGTCTTGGGGGTTTACCCCTCACTTATACTCTTACCCTGGAGAAGGTGGTATAACGTCTTAGGGCTTGCCCCTCATTTATACTCTTACCCTATCTCAACCGACCATTATACAAAACAGAAGCACTACCATGTCTATAAAAATCCGAATTTAACCCAAGTACTACAATTAACGAGCATACGTGGAATCCACATCACCGCTTCGGTATGTCCAAGTTCTTACAAGACGGTGACCACTCCAACCGAGTCGCGGCAACGTAATAAAACATAATACTTGCACTCAAAGGCTATCACCAGCACACATAGGCTAATTCTCAATTAACAAGCCAAAGTACTTATCAAGGCACACTTAGACTAATTTTCAATTAATCAAGCCAAAGTACTTATCAATGCACACTTAGACTAATTCTCAATTAATCAAGCCAAAGTACTAATCAAGGCACAAATAGAATAATTCTCATTTAACAAGCCAAAGTACTTATCAAGGCATACTTAGACTAATTCTCAATTAATTAAGCCAAAGTACTAATCAAGGCACAAATAGAATAATTCTCATTTAACAAGCCAAAGTACTTATCAAGGCATACTTAGACTAATTCTCAATTAATCAAGCCAAAGTACTAATCAAGGCACAAATATAATAATTCTCATTTAACAAGCCAAAGTACTTATCAAGGCATACTTAGACTAATTCTCAATTAATCAAGCCAAAGTACTAATCAAGGCACAAATAGAATAATTCTCATTTAACAAGCCAAAGTACTTATCAAGGCATACTTAGACTAATTCTCAATTAATCAAGCCAAAGTACTAATCAAGGCACAAATAGAATAATTCTCATTTAACAAGCCAAAGTACTTATCAAGGCATACTTAGACTAATTCTCAATTAATCAAGTCAAAGTACTAATCAAGGCACAAATAGAATAATTCTCATTTAACAAGCCAAAGTACTTATCAAGGCATACTTAGACTAATTCTCAATTAATCAAGCCAAAGTACTAATCAAGGCACAAATATAATAATTCTCATTTAACAAGCCAAAGTACTTATCAAGGCATACTTAGAATAATTCTCAATTAATCAAGCCAAAGTACTAATCAAGGCACAAATAGAATAATTCTCATTTAACAAGCCAAAGTACTTATCAAGGCATACTTAGACTAATTCTCAATTAATCAAGCCAAAGTACTAATCAAGGCACAAATAGAATAATTCTCATTTAACAAGCCAAAGTACTACGTACGTACATTCTTTTCAAAAGACTCCTTTCCAAATAAAACTTCCCTGATACTAACAACCGTATTATCAAGTCCTATCCACCTTTCAAGACAAGTCACAATACCTTTTTAGAAATACAATTACCGGCTTCTAAATCAAGTGACTTCTTTATTAAAAACCTTAAGCAATTGGTACCTTTAAAACAATTTGCCCTTCCTTAACACAAGTTATTTCTTTGATTACTTTATTAGAGAAAACCATTCTCTTAACCTTCCATAAAGCCGTTATAACCAACTTCCCATAAAGCCGTTATAACCCTTTATGGTTTAGACCAACACGTTCCTTTTATAACCAAGAGACTTCTACTTTTTGAAACCAAGTATTATATACTTTCAAATCAATTCTCATAACTTTCAAAAATCCAATTAGTCTCTTAACCTTTAGAAATCAAGTGACTCCTTTTATTATAAAACCTTAGGCAATTGATGCCAAAAAAAACAAGTTGCCTTTTCACTAAAATCAAGTCATTTATCTTTCCATAAAGCAAATATAACTAACTTCCCATAAAGCCGTTATATTCACTTTATACCTTAGCCAAAAACAATTTCCTATCCAAGGGACTTATACGTTTAAAACGGAACAAGTATCACATACTTTAACACTCTTCAAGTCCCTTAACTTTAATAAAACTTAAGACATCCTTTATACTTTCAAAGAAGTGAGTTAATCTCCCAACTCACCCGACTTGGCTATTCGCAAACTAGTAAAGGATATCAAGGTGTCAGACGTCTGCAGTACTACATACGTGCAACTAGTCATGCTCAAAGATAGGAAAAGTTCTGCATAGAGTAGATCACACAACTACCTCTTAACTTCTAAGAGTAACAGGAAACATGAAATGATACCACAGGTATATTCCATACATAGAATCATGCCAAAGGAAGGAAGAGGTTCACATACCTCGCGACGATTGTCGACAAGTAGCAAAATGCTCCAAAGTACTTCAACCTTGAGCTATTCCATTCTTCAAGTAGGATACACTATACTTAGTACTTCAACCTATAATGGTCACCATACGTCCATTAACCTCTTATTTCAAACGTAGAATATTCTAAGTGCTAAGTCACTAAATTCTACGGAAAATCGGACATCACCTTCTTTGTTTCTACTTACTTTGCCACCTTTTTCAAGGCCGTATACAATAACCAAACACGCCACATTTAAGGCCCAACAAAGTAGTTAACAATAGGGGATTACACGCTTAACAAGACATGTAAAATTCCGCCCCACAATATAAAACAAACTAGTCTAAACTACAATGTCCATTCGGCTAAACATAGGGGCAACAATACAAATCGTTTCCAATCCTTTTTCAATCCAAGTGGTTTAGTATAACATGATATCAAGCCGCAATAGATTACAACTACTACAATCCTCAAGTAGGTCAACATGTGACGATTCTACATAACGACTAAAATTGTATTTCAATTTCAAAGGGCTAAACATGCCATTTCGGTTTTGAGCTCTTAAAATTCCATAACACTTATCAAACTTCATAACACATATCACATGATCATTTCTAACTTATAATAACATTGAATCTTCAATTACAAAAGCAAGACGAAGATTATACCTCATTTTAGCCCAAATATGATCCAAGACTACAAGTCGATCCTTAGCAACTTTAGCTCCTCCTTTCGACGTTCCAATCCACTCCAAGCAACCCTTAGAAGCTCATGAACAATTTATCTTCAAGTTCCAACTTCAAAGTTGAAGAACCTCTTAGGTTTTCGCCTTGCGACTAATACGAAAACACCACATTTCCGGGATCTTTCTATTGAGAAACACTTACAATACCCTTAGGTACCTTGGTTTAAAGTGGGGGAATTATTGGACAACATTTGAAAAAAATTCCTTCAAACCCTAGCCCTTGGCCGAGAGCTCCCTCAAGCTTCCCTCAATATTCTTGAAAATTTTCTAAGTGTTTTGCCTTGTCTTGCTACTAAGGAGCTTATATAAAAATATGGAGGGTCAAGATTAGAACAAATGGGTGGTTTGGATTCATTTTAATTAAATATCAAGCTAAGTGGGGTCATTGACTTGGTCAATGTTGTCAAGCTATTTGTCTTGCATGACTTGGTCAATGTTGTCAAGCTATTTGTCTTGCAAGACTTGGTCTTTTAAATTATGGTCAAATGACCATTTTCTCCATCACATTTTCGTCCAAGACCATTAAGGGGGTGACACGTGTCGCCCTCCCGCTCGTCGCAATATTTCGTTTTCCGACAAATTCCAAAATTCCGATAAATTTTTACTCGTCTCAAACCTTAACCTTTGAGTTCTTACGTACGTTCTTATAAACATATCCTGAAATTCCGGGGTGTAACATTTAAAGCCTTGAATTGAATTTCTAAAGGTGTGGTAACGTGATTTGAAAAGCATAGATGTACGTAGTACTTTAGGGTTCAAGTCCTTAATATAGTACATGAAATGAAAGTACATTGAGTTTATAAAGTGATAGTTCATTCACTTTGTTTAATGAGAGTTAAAGATTGTTTAACTTGCATATGCTGTTCATGATAGTCATAAGTGCAAGTATTATTTATTGCGGGGTCAATCCCCGGGACATTATACATTTACGTGGATTTGCTCTCCACGATGCGAGTATTGAGTATATGCTCATTGCGGGTCCACAGGGCCTATGCGAGTGAAATAGTCATATGCGGGTCCACAAGACCTATGCGGGTGAAATAGTCCCATGAATAGGATTGCATAATGATACTACGGGCGGGTGGCCCTAAATTAATCATGACCTTCCTATTTTAAAACGATACGGTTTACTCTCATTACTCTCTTTGTTGATAAGGCACAGTTGTACTGTTATTTTGGTTATCATACATGTCTCCTGCTTTATTTTTTACTGCTATGATTTCATTACAGTGCTTTCAGTTTCACATACTTGGTACATCTTTTGTACTGACCCCCTTTCCTCGGGGGGTTGTGTTTCATGCCGCAGGTGTAGGTACACAGGTTGGTGATCCTCGCTCTTAGGATCTCTGTCTGGTTGTTTTGGGAAAAGCTCTATTTACTCCGGAGGCTTATCTTTTGGTACGGAACCCTGTTGTTGTAGGTTTATATACATTCATGGGTTTGGTGGGGCCCTGTCCCGTCATAGTTGTCGTGTTCAAACTCTTAGAGGTCTGTAGTCATGTATGGGGGTTGGACTTGTAAAAGATGTAGCACTTTTGATTATATATAGAAAGGTGGCCTTATCGGCTGACCTGTTTCTTACTTCACATTGACGCATGTCTATGAGTTTTATTTAGCTTTCGTTGGTTATCTCTGATGTATACCTATAAGGGTGCCCAGGTAGGGCACCAGTCGCGGGCCCGGGGTTCGGGTCGTGATAAAAGTGTTATCAGAGCAGTTACTCCTCGGAGTTGTCTACATGCCGTGTCTAGTAGAGTCCTGGTTATCGGTGTGTCGTGCACCACACCTATAAATAGGAGGCTACAGGATATTTAGCATTGGTTTTCATTCTTCTCATTTTGAGATCGTGCAGTAGAGCTGTTGTCACGACCCGACCCCGATCCCGCGACTAGTGCCCTACCTGGGCACCCCTACAGGTATACGTCAGAGATAATCAGCGAAACATACATAAACTTAACAGGAAATAAATAACAGGCTAGCCGATAAGGCCACCTTCCAAAAATATACACGTAACCCAAAAGCAGTTACCTTTTTTTTTCTTTACACAACCTAATCCACAAGATATGACTATAGACCTCTAAGAATTCTTGACATAACAACTGTGACGGGACAGGGCCCCGCCATACCCCTGAATGTACATAAATCTTACAACCTCAGGAAACTGTACCAAAATACAAAGCCTCCGAAATAATGGAGCTTTCCAACCAGCTGAACAGTGATCCTAAGAATGAGGATCAGCAAGCTATGTACCTCAACCTGCGGCATGAACGCAACCCCCCGAAGGAGGTCGATCGAAATATGTACCAAGTATGTGAAACCAAAAATCAGAATGAAATCATAATATCATAATAAAGCCGAGACATGTATGATAACCAAAATAACAGTACACTGTGCCTTGCCAAAGTGAAAGTAATGAAAGTCAGTTTTACCTTTTAAAGACTATTTCAACACATGAACAATAGTCACACAGGGCTACGGACGCAAGCCCTCAAATATCATAGCGTGCCCATGGAATCCCCCATCACTGCCGACAGCCATAAGTGTAAAATATAACCGTGTGGCGCGTGGCATCCCACCTCACCGCTTTACATATACAATATATATATATATATATATATCTCCTGTCCGTGGAATCCCACATCATTACCGACAGCCTTAAGTGTAACATATAACCATGTGACGTGCCTGTGGCATCCCACCTCACTATCGGCGTACACACATACAATACATATATATATATATCTCATGCCCGTGGAATCCCTCATCTCGGGTACATGACTTCATAGAGAGCTAATCCATGGGGTAATAATCGTATATAACATGCCCGTGGAATCTCTCATCTCGGGTACATGTCCTCATGGGGAGCTAGTCCATGGAGTAATAATCGCATATAACATGGTCGCATGCCCCGGAATCCCTCTCGTATAAGCATGGCCATGGGGTAATAAAACAAATCCGGGAATCTAACCCGCCTCCTGGTCACATGCCCCGGAATCCCTCATCGTATAAGCATGTCCAAGGAGTAATAAAAACAATCCGGGAATTTAACGCGTCACGGTCGCGTGCCGGAATCCCACATCGTATAAGCATGTCCAAGGATAAATCACAATGGAAGCATACCCGTGGAAGCCTCCGTCACTGTCGGTATGTCCAAGTAAATTCACAACAAGACAGTCGGCCCTCCAACTGAGAGTCACGACAGAGTAAACATATAATACTTGCACTCAAAGCTATCACAAGCAAGCATAGGCAAGTTCATTAAATCTTTAGACTTTCATTTTATATACTCAAGACACTTTTCGTTTCACATAAAAATCCGGGAATTTAACCCAAAGTACTACGTACTTCCATTCTTTTCAAAAGACTCATTTTCATATAAAACCCCAAGATACTAATAACTGTAGTATCAAGTCATATCTACTTTTCAAGACAAGTCACAATACCTTTTAGAAATACATTTATAGGCTTCTAAATCAAGTGACTTCTTTCTTTAAAACTTTAAGCAATTGATGCCTTCAAATCAAGTTGTCTTTCTTCATTTCAAGTCATTTATCCTTATTTACATCACTAGAGTAAACCATTCTTTCATCTTTCCATAAAGCTATTATAACCAACTTCCCATAAAGTCGTTATACTAACTTTATGCTTTAGACACTTACATTCTTCTTTTTTTATAACCAAGAGACTTATACTTTCAAATCAAGTTACATAATTTTCAAAATACTTTAAGTCTCTTAACTTTAGAAATCAAGTTTCTTAACTTAGAATATCAAGTCTCTTTAACTTAGAATTTCAAGTCTCTTAACTTTAAAAATCATGTCTCTTAACCTTTTAAGAATTCAAGGTTCATGATCTTAAAACTTCATAACGTAAACTCTTTACTATTAAGTAACATATACTTTTATGCGTTGTGAATAGGTTATACTTATTTATAACGATCTTATTAAAGCAGCCATGATCTAGAAAATGTAATACAATTTTGTCTTATCTTAGTTTCTATGCAGATGGAGAATTCTACTCGTTTTAATATAATTGATTGTCGATACATTTTCTTTTATTAATGCTGCAATGGTTTGTTCGATACTTATTCTCATTCGTGCAGTGAAT
The DNA here is from genome assembly GCA_029844215.1 of Przewalskia tangutica. Lineage (NCBI taxonomy): Eukaryota > Viridiplantae > Streptophyta > Magnoliopsida > Solanales > Solanaceae > Przewalskia > Przewalskia tangutica. The sequence goes on from CM056740.1 coordinate 19,038,445, forward strand.
TAGCAAAGTCAACTCGACTCCAAATACTTCCTAACGACTCTTACCAACATCCCCCATAAGACTTGGTAAGAACTTAGGATAACTTAGACATAACTTTCACATTGAGTAAATCAACATACATACCTCTTAACTTCTAAGAGTAGAAGGAATCATGAAATAACACCACATGTATATTTCATACATAGAATCATGCCAAAAGGAGGAAGAGGTTCACATACCTCGCGACGATTATCGACAAGTAGCAAAATGCTCCAAAGTACTTCAACCTTGATATCTATTCCATCCTTTAAGTAGAATACGCTACTCGTAGTACTTCAACCTATATTAATCATAACATGTCTATCAACTCCTCACTTTTTAACGTAGAATCATACTAAGTGCTAGGTCTCTTATTCTACGAAAAATCGGGCAGCACTTCCTTTGTTTCTACGCACTTTTCCACCTTTTTCAAGGCCCGAAAATCAATAACCAAACGCCACATTTAAGGTCCTACAATTCAGCAAATACAAAGGGGATTACACTCCTAATAGGACGTGTAAAATTCTGCTCCACAATCGATATAAAACTGTCCAATATTTCCAAACCATATTCGGCTACAATGTCACAACAATTATCAATTCCTTTCAATTCCTTTTTCAATCCAAGTTATTATTCCAATATGTTATATACATAATAACAATTACAACAACTATAAATCCTTTATTCCTTAACATGCGACGATTGTAATTATCGACCAAATTGATTACAACATTAATGGCTAACTTGTCCATTTTCAGTTTTAACACGTCGACATGATCCAAATCTTTTCAAACTTCAATATATATACCACATGCTCATTTCTGAACTACTATAACATGTAATCTTCAATTACATTAAGAAGACGAAGATTTTACCTCAATAAGCCCTAATAATGTCCAAGCGTAAAAGTCGATCCTTAGCAACTTTTAGCTCCTCTTATTATGTTCCAATCCGCTCCAAGCACTCCTTAGAAGCTCATTAAGAACTTCTCTTCAAGTTCCATCTTCAAAGTTGAAGAACACCTTAGGTTTTCGTCGTGCGACTAACGTAAAAACGTCGTTTTTTTGGGATCTTTCTATTGAGATATCCTTACAATACCCCTAGGAACCTTGGGTTAAAGTCTTGTGAATAATGAACCACAATTGCAAAAATTTTGTGTGGAATATACCTCAAACCCGAGAGCACTCTAAGCTTGCACAAAGTTTCTCTAATTTTTCTAAGTGTTGAAGACAAGTCTTGCTACTAGTGTAGTATATATAACACAATGGAGGGTCTATATTAACACATATGGGTGGCTTGGATGAGTTTCATTTAATATCTAGCCAAGTGGGCTCATTGACTTAGTCAATTATCTCAAGTTTGTCATCCACTTGACTACTAACCTTGGTCACTTGACCACTTAACCTAGGTCCAAATCGTCCAATACCATGTGGGGTGACACGTGTCGCCCTCCCATTCGTCCATAAAATTTCGTAACTCTTGTGGGCCCTACAAAACATAAAATTTCTCGGGTGGGCCCTACGTGACCAAATCCGTAAAATACATTTCCACAATAATAATAAATTCTATACTCCTTAAATAATGCATTTTGAGAATCAAATTCCCATCAACGAACATTTTTCCTTTTCGACGTTCGGAAGATTTTCCGTCGGAAAAACAATTCTTTCTTTCGTACCAATTTTCAAGTCTTGCGCTCTCGCGTCTATTCTCTTATTCATGTCCTGGAATTTCGGGGTGTAACAACTGTGTTATTAGGTTGATCCCTCTCTAACGTATTCTTGTGTAAAAGTTATGCCTCCACGGAAGGCAATAGTGGCCCAGAAGGGCAAGTCAGCAGTAGGAGCTGTCAGTGGGACGCAGAGAGTTACTAGGGCACAAACCCAGTCTATGCCTGAGGGTGTGCATCAGTCGGCTAGTTCTGTTATGCCGCCACCCCTAGAGGAGCTTAGAGCAAGGCGGCGGCCAGAGACTCGACACTGCGCCTCAGTTCCTCGGCCGAGCGAAGGGCGAGGGCTACCGAGATACTGATCGATTCTTGACTAGGATAGTAGCAGGACAATATAGATAGGAGGCGATATCTAACCCTAGAGCAGACAGTTTGAGGGTTCGGGACTTCCTGAGTTGTAGTCCGCCAGAGTTATATGGGTCGAGACTTGAGGATGATCCTCAGGAGTTCGTTCGCCAGATTCAGCGGACGACGAGGGTGATCAAGGTATCGGAGACCGAGTCGGTCGTATTGGCTTCTTACCGGTTACGCGATGTAGCAGTCAACTGGTTTGAGTCATGGGAACTGTCCAGGGGCGAGGGTGCTCCTCCAGCGGTTTGGGACGAGTTCACGGAGGCCTTTCTTGACCATTTCTTGCCTCCTGAGATGAGAAGAGCCAGGGTTGATAGGTTCTTGACATTGAGACAGAATGGGAGGACTATTAGAGAGTATAGCCTGGAGTTTGACTCCTTGGCTCGGTATGTGCCCACTATAGTAGCGGACATGGCAGATAGAGTACACCGCTACGTGGTGGGGCTAGACCACTATCTTAATGATGGGTGCATGGCGGTAGCTCTTCAGCCGGGCATGGACATTGCCCGTATTCATGCATATGCACAAGGAGTCGAGGAGCGACATAGAGGTCGACGACTTGATGGAGATCAGCCTAAGAGGGCTAAGACGGTCGGGTTTTGGGGAAGTTTCGAGGCTGGCAGCCTCGACAGCAGGAGAGTTATGCATCTCAGCCAGCACAGGGTGCTCCTTCACAATCTTCAGGTCGGGGGTTTGATCGTCTGGGGTATTCGAGAGAAGGTCAGGGCTCCAGGACTTCGGGTTTCTAGGGGAACATGTGTCCTAGCCGGTCGAGGCCACCCTTACCTCGGTGTGTTTGATGCGGTAGGTCTCATCCTAGAGAGTGTCGTATTGCTTCGGGAGCCTGTTATTCTTGCGGCCGTCAGGGCCATTTGGCGAGGGATTGTCCGACCAGAGGGGGCACGGGTAGTATGGCTCAGCCTACAGGGTCAGTTGTCGGGTCGTCATCTACTACAATTATGTGCCCCGGAGGGCAGGGTGTTCACAGGCCGCGGCAGAGGTCGTGGCAGAGGTTCTAGTTCTAGCGGTCCTCCGAACCGCATTTATGCCTTGGCTAGTCGACATGATCAGGAGGCTTCGCCGGATGTCATCACAGGTATATTATTGATTTCATGTTGTGACGTTTATGCTTTGATAGATCCGGGTTCTACTTTGTCCTATATATCTCCTCTTGTTGCTGGTAGAATAGGAATAAAGCCTGAGTCTATAGAACCTTTCGAGGTAGCTACACCAGTGGGTGATTGGGTGGTAGCTAAGCGAGTATATAAGAATTGCCCGGTGATTATATACAGTCGTCAGACCCTAGCAGACTTGATAGATTTGGATATGACAGATTTTGATGTCATTATGGGTATGGACTGGTTGACTTCTTGTTATGCTAATGTTGACTGTAGAGAGAGATTGGTTCGTTTCCAGTTTCTCGGTGAGCCGGTTATTGAGTGGAAAAGGAATACTGCGTCGCCGAGGGGTAGGTTTATTTCTTACCTCAAGACCAGGAAGATGGTTCATAAGGGGTGTATCTACCATCTGATTCGGGTGTTCGACATGGAGGCTGAGGTACCAGCTCTTCAGTCGGTTCCGGTTGTTAGTGAATTCCCGGATGTATTCCCTGATGATCTTCCAGGTATTCTTCTAGAGCGGGAGATAGAGTTCTGTATTGATGTTCTGCCAGATACTCGACCGATATCTATTCCTCCGTACATAATAGCACCTGTTGAGTTGAGGGAATTGAAGGACCAGCTGAAAGACTTGCTGGAGAAAGGCTTTATTAAGCCTAGTACTTCTCCTTGGGGAGCGTCGGTATTGTTTGTGAAGAAGAAGGATGAGACGCTGCGTATGTGTATTGACTATAGGCAGCTGAACAAGGTAACCATCAAGAATAGGTATCCCCTCCCCAGGATTGATGATTTGTTTTATCAGTTGCAGGGTGCGAAGTGTTTCTCCAAGATAGACCTGCGATCCGGTTATCATCAGGTACGAGTTAGAGAGGCAAATATCCCGAAGACTGCATTCAGGACCCGATATGGGCATTATGAGTTCAGGGTGATGTCTTTCGGGTTGACTAATGCTCCAGCGGTGTTCATGGATTTGATGAACCGTGTGTTCAAGCCATTTCTGGATACGTTTGTTATAGTATTCATTGATGATATCCTGGTTTATTCTCGCACGGAGCAGGAGCATGCAGATCATTTGAGTACGGTACTTGGAGTCCTCCGGAGCCGGCAGTTGTATGCCAAGTTCTCTAAGTGTGAGTTCTGGTTGGCCTCAGTGGCATTCTTGGGGCACATTGTTGGGGCAGACGGTATTCAGGTTGATACGGAGAAGATTGAGGCGGTGAAGACGTGGCCTTGATGTCACGACCCGATCCCGGGCCCGTGACTGGTGCCTTACCCCGGGAACCCTAGTGATACAACATCAGAGAAAAACCAGCGGAAATAAAACATACAGATATGAAACAAGAGATATGATAATAAAACAGGCCAACCAAAACGGTTGCCTTCTTGCATATATACAGAAATTGAACAGTTACATCCTTTACAACCCTGCCCACAACAGTACTACAGACCTCTAAGAATGTAACAACAACTATGACGGGACAGGGCCCCCCCATACCCCTGAATGTACAAGAACCTACAACTCAGGGAAACATACCAAAAGATAAGCCTCCGGAGAAACGGAGCTTCCCAGTACGCTGAACTGTGATCCTATGAGCGAGGATCAACAACCGATGTACCTCTACCTGCGGCATGAACGCAGCCCCCCGAAGGAGGTCAGTACAACAGGTACCAAGTATGTGAAACTGGAAAATACTGTAAACGAAATCATAACAGTCTAAAATAAAATAAGAGACATGTGTGATAACAAAACTACACTTCACAACATAAAAGCAGTCATGTCAAGTCAGGGACTCACGCCCTCAAAGTCATCCCTTATGCCGTGGAACTCCTTCCTCACTGCCGGCAGTCTAGGTATAAATCGTGTGATACGTATAACATGTCTCGGCCCATCTCATAGACTCGGTGTCGGATCGTATGGAATACATTCCCAGCCCATCTCATGGACTCGGTATCGGATCGTATGGAATACATTCCCGGCCCATCTCATGGACTCGGTATAGAATCGGGTGAAATACATTCCCGGTCCATCCCATGGACTCGGTATAGAATCGGGTGAAATACATTCCCGGTCCATCCCATGGACTCGGTATCGTGTGGAATACATTCCCGGTCCATCCCATGGACTCGGTATCGTGTGGAATACATTCCCGGTCCATCCCATGGACTCGGTATCGTGTGGAATACATTCCCGGTCCATCCCATGGACTCGGTATAGAATCGTGTGCAATACATTCCCGGTCCATCCCATGGACTCGGTATCGTGTAGAATACATTCCCGGTCCATCCCATGGACTCGGTATCGTGTGGAATACATTCCCGGTCCATCCCATGGACTCGGTATAGAATCGTGTGAAATACATTCCCGGTCCATCCCATGGACTCGGTATCGTGTGGAATACATTTAAACGCTCTGTTAAGACAGATTAAGATAATACCAGACTTTCCTTTTAAATCAACTAAGGCAATATTATGCCCTCCTTTTTAAACCAAAACACTTTCCTTTTTAAAGTCAAGTAACAACATTCTTTTCCAAAAGTTCAAGTTGCATAATTTCAAATACTCAAGTCTCTTATTTTCGAAAGGTTTCATAACTCATAGTCTTAATCATTATAATAACATAATTCTCTTTTAAAACAATTTGAGTAACATATGCCTTATGGGTGAGTAGGTTATTCTTGTTTATAACAATCTTATTAAAGCAGCCATGATCTAGGAAATGTAATACAATTTTGTCTTATCTTAGCTTCTATGCAGATGGAGGTTTCTACTGGTTTTAATATAATTAATTATTTGTCAATACATTTTCCTTTATTAACGCCGCAAATGGTTCGCTCGATACTTATTCTCATTTCCGAAATCAGTAAAACATTATTCTTTAAAAACCAAGTACTCATTACTCACGAATGAGGTTTCACACTTTTTTTACAAAATTCATATCAATTCAATTAAGTCAAGTCTCTTAACTTCTAAAATCAATAAACCATTATTTTACCTACATAAAGTCATTATAACTAACTTCCCATAAAGCTATTATAACACCTTATGTTTTAAACCAACCAAAACTCATTTAGCACGTATGCGTCACCGCATTACATAGTTTACAAAACATCATGCTAGAAAGGATAGGAAGAGGTTCACATACCTCGCGACGATTATCGACAATTAGCAAAATGCTCCAAGTACTACAACCTTGCTAGCCTTTTCCACCCTTCAAGTAGAATACGCTACTCGTAGTACTTCCACCTATAATGGCCATAAAACGTCTATCAACTCATAGATCTCTTCGTAGAATATACTACAGAAAATTCGGCGACTCCCCCACGTAACCACATAAATCTCCTCATCTACTCGGGCCACTGTGCCAACAACTCGGGGATTACACGTCTAACGGACGTGTACAATTTCGCCAGCGATAATACTACACAAGTCTCAGTAAATACATCAATGTAAATCTGATTCGATTCTTTTCAATATTCATTCTATATATAGTATACTCAACTATACATTACTACAATATGTAATATCCAATTACAATAGGGGGATAAAGATCATTACCTCGATAAGCCCAAAATTATCCAAGATTATATGTCGATCCTGAGCAACGTTTAGCTCCAATTCCTTACGCTCCAACCCGCTCCTAGCAACCCTTAGAAGTTTCTAAACAACTTCTCTTAACACTTCAATTCCCAAAAGTGAAGAACACTTAGGCTAAAATTGTGGCAACTCTCGGCCAAGGGGGTGTATTTAGGCTAGGGGTGTGAAATCTTTTCTAACTTTTGGTTACTAAACTTCCTAATACACTAAGGAAGAACACTTAAAACTTTAAGGATTTTTGGACAAGTTTTGCTCAAGGAAAAAGGCCAAAGCCGAGAGCAATCTTAGGGAAGGGAAGAGAGTGTTTTGTCTTGGAAATTTTCTCAAGTGTGGATGAATTTTAGTCTTGCACTAAGGGGGTATTTATAGGCCAATCAATGGCCAAGATCAAAGCAAGTGTGTGGTCTAGATTGAGTCATGTGTGTGTGGGTCCCACTTATCTATCTACTACATAAATATCTTGCAAGACTTTTGACCAAATGTTTTTGGCCTTTTTCACACAAAAAACGTGCCAACAATTGCCCAATTTTCGTCCAACCTTGCCACCTAGGGGTGACACATGTCGCCCTCTCATAGGTCCAAAATATTTCATCTCTCGGAAAAATCCAAATTAAATAAATTCTTGAAAACGTAAAATTCCTTTACGAGGTTCGGAAAATTTTCCGTCGGAGAAACAAATCCTACATCCTTATCCTACTTAAGGCTTGTATTTTTGTACGTACGTCCTCACATACATACTCTGGAAATACGGGGTATAACACTTGACCTACTACACCGACTGAGGTGCGCAGTTTTTTGGGGCTTGCGGGATATTACCAGAGATTTGTGGAAAAGTTCGCTTCGATCTCAGCGCCTTTGACTAGGCTGACTCAGAAAGCGGCTAAGTTCCAATGGACGGATGCTTATGAGAAGGGTTCCAGTTATTGAAGGAGAAGTTGACGATGACTCCAGTTCTTACTCTTCCATAGGGATTAGAGGGTATGTGGTTTATTGTGATGCTTTGGGTATCGGACTATGTTGTGTGTTGATGCAGCACGGTAAGGTTATAGCTTACGCGTCCCTACAGCTCAGGAAACATGAGAAGAACTACCCTACTCATGATTTGGAGTTAGCGGCAGTGATACATGCTTTGAAGATTTGGATGCATTACTTATATGGAGTTCATGTGGATATTTATACAAACCACAAGAGCCTCCAGTATATCTTCAGACAGAAGGAGCTGAACTTACGGCAGAGACGGTGGTTAGAATTGCGTAAGGACTATGATGTTGACATTCTATACCACTCGGGGAAAGCCAATGTGGTTGTAGATGCTCTTAGTCGTAGATCTATGGGTAGTCTGTCAGATGTGCAGCCGGATAGAAGGGACATGGTTCGTGAGATTCATCAGTTAGCGAGCCTTAGGATTCGGTTGAATGATTCCAGTGATAGTGGAGTTCGGATTCGAGAGGTTGTCGACTCTTCCATCATATAGGAGGTGAAGAGGCGACAGTATGAGGATCCGGTTCTGGTACGGTATCGAGATGCGACTCTCCGAAAGGAGAAGACTTCATTTGAGATCTCATCCGATGAGGTGCCATTGTATGAGGGTAGATTGTGTGTACCCGATGTTGCAGGACTTCGTCAGCAGGTTCTAGGGGAGGCACACAATGCTCGTTACTCTATTCATCCGGGGTCGACAAAGATGTACCATGACCTCAGATGTTTGTATTGGTGGGATGGCCTGAAAAGAGACGTAGTAGGGTTCGTTGCTCAGTGTCCGAATTGTCAGCAGGTCAAGGTTGAGCACCAGAAGCCTGGTGGGTTATTACAGGCGATAGAGATAATGACTTGGAAGTGGGAGGTGATTAATATGGATTTTGTTACAGGGTTACCTCGTACTCAGAGTAAGAGTGATTCCATTTGGGTTATAGTAGACAAGCTTACGAAATCAACCCATTTTCTTCCGGTCAGGACTACTTATTCGGCTGAGGATTATGCTAGACATTATATCATGGAGATTGTGAGACTGCACGGGGTTCCTACATCTATTATATCAGACAGAGGAGCTCAGTTTACGGCTAACTTCTGGAGGTCTTTCCAGAAGGGATTAGGGACATATGTGAGTCTCAGTACTGGCTTTCACTCTAAGACCGACGGGCAGGCAGAGCGTACTATCCAGACACTTGAGGATATGTTGAGGGCCTGTATTATTGATTTCAGGGGTAGCTGGGAGGATCATTTGCCTCTTGTTGAGTTTGCATATAATAACAGCTACCATTCCAGTATTCAGATGGCCCCGTATGAGGCCTTATATGGAAGGAAGTGTAGGTCACCGATTGGTTGGTTTGATGTTGGCGAGGTTCAGTTAGTTGGACCAGACTTGATTCAGCAGGCTGTGGATAAGTGAAGCTTATCCAGGAGAGGTTATTAGCAGCCCGGAGTCGACAGAAATCTTATGCAGATAATCGACGTCGACACTTGGAGTTTCATCTTGACGATTGTGTTTTCTTGAAGGTGTCACCCATGAAGGGTGTGATGAGGTTTGGTAAGAAAGGGAAGCTCAGCCCGAGGTACATTGGGCCTTACCAGATTGTTCGCAGAGTAGGCAAGGTTGCCTATGAGTTAGATCTGCCATCCGATTTGAAAGCGGTACACTCGGTCTTCCATGTGTCGATGTTACGGAAGTGTATTGGAGATCCTTCCAGAGTCTTCTCAGTTGATGATGTCTGAGTGACAAAGGAGTTAGAGTATGCGGAGAGTCCTATAACTATACTTGATCGCCAGGTCAGACGATTACTGACTAAGAACGTGGCTTCCGTCAAAGTCTTGTGTCGGAATGATAATAGAGAGGAGATGACTTGGGAAGCAGAAGAGGACATGATGAAGAAGTATCCTCTCTTGTTCCCAGCACCTACATGTAATTCGTTTCCCTAATTGTCGATTTTGATTGACGTATATACATGAGTGTTATATTGTGGTCATGTGTGGCATATTTGATTATGTTGTGTATAGTTAAAGGGGACTATGTCGATATCTGGTTAGATTGAACGTGGTAAGAACATTCGGGACGAATGTTTCTAAGGGGGGAAGAATGTTACACCCCGTAGTTCCAAGTCATGGTTATGAGAACGTACGTGAGAAATTTAGACTTTAATTTCGGAACGAAAGAAAGATTACTTTTTCCTAAGGAAAAATCTTCCGAACCTCGTGAAGGAAAAAGGTTTATTAATTAGAATTTAATTCCCAAATTTGGTATTTGGAATTCATAGAATATATTAGAGTTTTGGATTTTTAAGTTTCGTATTTGGTCATGTGGGGGCACCCGGGAAATTTTATGATTTTGTGGGGCCCACAAGGTTTTCGATATTTTGACCAATTATTGATATTTTGGAGGATGAAAATAATTTGGACCAATAAGAGGGTGACATGTGTCCCTCCGCACTTGTGTAGCAAAGCTCTAAGTATATACATGTATATGTATGTGTATATGTACATGTATATGTACATGTATTATAAGAATGACTAGAAAAGGAGATATTTCTCCCAAAGTGAGCAAGTGGACTAGTGGGGGCGGAGAAGTTCGACCAAGGTGGGGGGGAAGTCAAGTAGACTTGGGAGATATTTTGATGACAAGTGGACAAGGGTCCCACACACACTTGTCCACAATCTTGTCCCTACACTTGTCATAATCCCCTTCCTTGTCTACATTATACATACACATAGAGGTGCAAGACTTAACACTTTGAATTATTTCACAAAGCAAAACATGTTGCCCCTCCATGTTGCTCTCGGCTTTGCCCCCATTTTGAAGAACAAAAATTCTTCAATCCTTGTTGTTAAATCCCCAAACTCAAGCCTAAGATCCCTAGTTGTATAATAAGCATAAATAACCCATTAAACCTCGGAAATTCTGCGTTGAACCGTGAGTTGCACCATTGGAACCTAAGGTGTTTTTCAACTTTGGTGTTGAAACTTGAAGAGAAGTTGGTTATGAGTTTTTAAGGGTTGCATATTGTGTATTGGAATGTAAAGAATAGGAGCTAAGGATACGCTAAGGATCGACTTTTAACTTGGATAATTTTAGGCATATTGAGGTAAGGATCGTTGTCTTCTTAAATGTAATTGAAGATTACATGTTGTAGTAGTATATACATGAGCTTGTGATATAAAGAATGAAGATTAAAAAGTGTTAAGGACTAATCGAGGTCAGGTTTGACATGGCACTTTTGGCCATTGGAATTGTTGATCATTCTTATTGGTATTATCACGAGTTACATGTTATATAATAAAGGAAATATGGTTGTTGATAGTTAATATAACATGTTGGAATGGAGAATAATAAGTACAAGTCACAATCTTGGCATGTTAGCCGATTGTGGACAGTTTTGGTATTGTCGGATTCGTTGGTTATTGTGTTGGTAAAACATTACCTATTACATGTTGACATGACAGAATCTTGTTGTTAACAAGTTAATATAACTTATATAAGGTATTGGAATATAAGTTGAAATTACAAGAAGTTATGGAAACAGTTTTGATTATAGTAAGTTGGCCGATGATACTATAAAAACTGTTGGATACTAAATGGACTGTATTAGTGGACTAATGGACTGTATTAGTGAACTGTACTAATGGACTGTTTTGTATAGATTATGGGGCAGAATTTTACACGTCAAGTTAGACGTGTAATCCCCTTTGGTTGTTGCTTTATTGTGCCTTAAATGGGGCTTGTTTTGTTGTTGAATTCGGGCCTTGGAAAATGTGAAAATGTACGTAGAAACAGGAGAAGTGCTGCCCAATTTGTGTTATACCCCGTATTTTCAGAGTATGTACGTGTGGGCGTACGTAGAAAAGTTTGAGCCTTAAGTAGGCAAAGTGGCGAAAATTGTGCACAACCCCCGTAAAAAATCGTTTTTCGACGAAACGTTTTACAGAACTTGCGAAGGGAAAATTCCGGCTATGTCATTTATAATTTTTGCGGATTTTTCCGATGATTTAAACATTTTGGACCAACGAGAGGGTGACACTTGTCACCCTCATATGGACGGTCTTGTGGCCGAGAGAGGGGAGGGTTTTGTGGCATGTTTTGTGCCTAAAACATGGTCAATGTTTTGTGGAGTAGGATAGGGTGCACTTGGCTTGATCTTGGCCTTACACTTGCCTTGCACTTGGCTTCATCATGGCCCTTGGCTTCCCTATAAATACCCCTTTGAAGACTTCTTCATCCATTCCAAAACTTTCCTAAGTCTTGAGAGCCCTCTCCCTCGGGTGTTGTGTTTCGTCCAAGAACACACCCTCCCCTTTGTGAGCCCTCGTCGAGAGCCTCCTCCCCTCATGAGAGGCTTGCCGGCAGGGTACCCCACCCCCTACCTTGAGTGTTCTCGTGAAATACACACCCCCCTTGGTAGAAAGTATTCTCCAAGTATTGTTATTATCCCCAAAATACCCTAGCCGTATACCTTGTAGTATTCCAAAAGTTACCTCTATACGTAGAGCCCGGAAATACTACCTTTTGTCCTTTTAGTCTCAAACCGAAACCCTAAGGAAAAATCTCCATAATTGGTTGGAGTACTTAGTAGAAGTGTGTGGAACTTCTAAGGGTTTCTTGGAGCAAATTGGAGCGCACGGAGTTGGAGCTAAACCTTGCTCAGGATCGACTTTTATCTCGGATAATTTTGGGCTTATCGAGGTAAATAATCTTGTCCCCCTATTGTAATTGGAAATTACATGTTGTAGGAATATATAGTTGAAGTATACTATATATATAAAACTGAACATAGTTTTGCGGCAATGTCTTTTGACTTAAGCCTGAATGTAAAGAAGAGAATTGGACTGTAATTGCACTATACAGAAGAATGTTAAAAGGATTTGAACTGTACTTACATAGGACTGTATTACAGTAGACTGTGTAGTAGAATTGTACACGTCCGGTTAGACGTATAAACCCCCCCTGGTTGGCTTGGTAGCCGGCCTCGATAGAGGAGGAGATTTTACGCGGTTGCGGGGGGGGGGGGAGGTGCTGCCGAATTTTCTGTAGAATATGGAACCGTGTGTTTAGAAGTTAATAGACGTTTGTGGCCTATATAGGTGGAAGTACTACGAGTAGCGTATTCTACTTGAAGAGTGGAAAGGCTAGCGAGGTTACTGATCTTGTGAGCGTTTTGCTTATTGTCGATAATCGTCGCGAGGTATGTGAACCTCTTCCTATCCTTTCTAGCATGATGTTTTGTAAACTTTGTAGTACGGTAGACGTACATGTGCTAAATGAGTTGGTTGGTTTAAAACATAGGGTGTTATAATAGCTTTATGGGAAGTTAGTTATAACGACTCTATGTAGGTAAAAGAATGGTTTATTGATTGTAGAAGTTAAGAGACTTGATCTTGAAAGATAAGAGACTTAACTTGTTTTACTTGGTAATTAACATTTTGTTAAAAATGTTGTAAAACCTCATTCGCGAGTAATGAGTACTTGGTTTTAAAGGAATAATGTTTTCTTGATTTGAATGAGAATAATTATCGAATGCACCACAGTAGCTAATAAAGGAAAATGTATTGACAAATAACTAATTGTTATTAAAACCAGAGAAACCTCCATCTCAGATAAGCTAAGATAAGACAAAATTGTATTACATTTCCTAGATCATGGTCACAGAATAAGATTGTTATAAACAAGAATAAACGACTCACACATAAGACATATGTTACTCAATTGTTTTAAAAGAGATTAAGACTATGAGTTATGAAACCTTTCTAAAATGAGAAACTTGAGCATTGAAATTAGGCAAACTTGAACGTTTGGAAAATAATGTTGTTACTTGGGAAGTATTTTGGTTTACTTAAAAAGATAGTCACTCTATCTTTATACTGCGGGTATTGTGTGACTTTTGTGAAAGAAACGGATCCTTTAATAAGAGTTAATGTATGTAGTACTTTGGGGTTAAAACCCGGATTTGTTGTAATAAAATATAAGTCTATGAGTTTGTTGAACTTGCCTATGCTTGTTGTGATAGCCTTGGTTGTGCAAGTGTAGTATTTCTGTGTTACCGCGTCTCTCGCCGAGGCGTTATCCGTTGATTGATGGACATCTCGACACGATGGGTGCCCACGAGTATGCTTCCACTAATCGATCCTTTCGACATACCGACACGATGGGCGCCCACGTATGCTTCCATTGTGAGTGTTATCTTGTTATTTGCTTTGGACATACCGACACGATGGGTGGCCCACGGTATCTTCCATTTCGATTGTTATCTGGATATTTCCTTTGGACATACCGACACGATGGGTGCCCACTGTATGTTTCCATTAGGATGGTTCCATGGCCATGCTTATACCGAGGTGAGACGCCGGCACGCGCCACATGCGAGTTAAATTCGGATTTTATTTGAGTGATGACTGAGGCGTGAGTCCACGACTTGACATGATCGCTTATGTTGTGAATCGTAGTTTTGTTATCATACATGTCTCCTATTTTTATATAGATCGTTATGATTTCACCATGATTTTTCGATTCACATACTGTACTGTTATCGATCTCCTTCGGCTGCGTTCATGCCGCAGGTAGAGGTATATCGGTTGTGGAACATCTCTCTTAGGACCACGCTCAAAGATATCGGAAGCTCCGTTTCTCCGAGGCTTATTTTTTCGGGTATGTATCCCCAGTCCGTAAGTTCTTGTACATTCGTGGTATGGGGGCCCCGTCCGTCATAGTTGTTGTAAAACTCTTAGAGGTCCATAGATCTTTGTGGGCAGAGTGTGTAAAAGGGATAACTGTTCGGGTTCTGTTTATGTATATACTCAGAAGGCAATTGTTTTGGTTGGCCTGTTTTTTATCATATCTCTTGTTTATGTTTTATTTCCGCTGATCTTCTCTGATGTTGTATCACTAGGGTGCAGGGTAAGACTACCACGGGCCCGGTTCGGTCGTGACAAAAGTGGTATCAGAGCGATTAGTCTCGGAAAGTGTCTACGCATCGAGTCTAGTAGAGTCTTGATTATCGTGTGTTGTGCACCACATCTATAATCGTGAGGCTATAGGACATTTAGGATTGGTTTCCATTCTTCCGATTACGAGATCGTGCCTTAGAGTCGTGTTATTAGTTGGACCCTCTCGACGTATTTCATTTTACCGATTATGCCTCCGCTAGTGCAACCAGAGCCCGAGGCAAGGCAAAGCGAGGAGTCGCTAGTGGGATCTGAGGAGTACGAGGCGCAGCGAACATTACCCGAGATAGTGCTTGAGCATCGAGTTTCGCGACCCGCCACTCAATGAAGCTTAGAGTCGCATCGGGTCGCTGAGACCACAAGACTGAGCCTCGATCCCACACTGGAGCGATGAGACGGGTACAAGGAGATGGCGATTCGCCGGGATCGTGGCGAATATGGAGATAGGCCGACGCAGCAGCCAGTTCGAGTAGCACCCGTAGTTCACCCCCGAGCAGATAGTTTGAGGCTACGGGACTTTCTGAGTCAGAGCCCGCCGCAGTTTTATGGGTCGAGGTCCGAGGATGATCCGCAGGAGTTCATCCGCAATTACAGGTCGTGAGAGTGATCAAGGCTTCGAGACCGAGTCGGTGGTCTTAGGTTCGCATCGGCCGCGTGATACCGCGATCCGGTTTGATTCGTGAGCTGTCCGGGAGAGCATGCGCTTCCAGCAGATGGGACGAGTTCTCGAGGCTTTCCTCACTCACTTCTTGCCTCCGCGGATGAGAGGGCACGGTAAACGATTTATGATTTGAGACAGAGAGGCGCGTGACGGGAGTACAACGTGGAGTTTGACTCGTTGGCTCGGTATGTCCCCGCTTTAGTGGCAACCATGGAGGATAGAGTGCACCGCCACGTCACCGGGCTAGATGATTACTTGACAGAGGCTTGTTCGGAGTAGATCTTCACCGCATGTACATTGCCCGCACGCAGCTCATGCACTAGGATGTGAGGCACGGAGAGGTCGACGGAATGACTGGATCGCGAGAAGAGGCCGGGACAGCAGGTCTTTGGCGACTTTCGAGGCGGACCGGCCAAAGAAGCTAGTTATGTACCCCGCCAAGACAGAGTGGTCCTCCACCATCTTGAGAGCGATTCGGGCTCCAGGTTGATTTTCGGGAGAGCAGGGTGTTAGCGGTGAAGCCACCCCTACCTCGTTGTGGCCGTTGTGGTAGGCTCCACGGGAGTGTCGTGCTAATTTGGGAGTTTGTTTTACATGCGGCCAGCAGGGCCATTTTGCGAGAAATTGTCCGACCAGAGGTGGCGCGGATGTAGAGACTCGGCCTTCAGGATCTATGGTTGGTTCATCACCTTCGGTTATCGCATGCGCAGACAGCCTATGATTAGAGTGAAGCGGTGGATACAGGTATATCCTTAACCCTCTAGAGTTTTGGTATGCTTGATATGATGATTTTATTATTGTGTGTTATGTACGGATAGCGTTGTGTTATTTGTGAGTTAGAAAACATGGTTAGTTGGAAGGATAAGTATGGGGGCATGGTAAGTGTGAACCTTAGAATATTTCACGATTGAGACCTTAGAGGTAAGGTCGTCTTGAGTAAAAGATTTATTTTATGTTTGACCTTTATCAGAGTGCGTAGTATACATGGGAGATATTTGTGTGATAAGTCCATGGGTTGTGTAAAATGAAAGTGGTGGCTTTCATGATGTGAATTAGTAAGATTATTCCGTATCGAGGAGCAAGAGTTGGCGCGATGGAGGGTCGGGTTGAGGGCGTATTGCGGGTCAACCCGTAGTCTTGAGGTGGTCGGTTGCAGGTGGTCCCGCCGATGGTAGGGTCACGAGGGTGCTAGGCCCCGATTTAGATGACCATCGTATGAGTTCGTGGATATGTTCGACTGAGCGGTTCGTGAAGGCGGAATGGCCTTAAAGAAGATCGAGGCTAGTAAGATGACCAAGTTTGGAGGTAGTGACTCGAAATTTTGGGAACCAAGTAATGGTCAAGTATGGCACGATATCGGGAGAGTTCAAGTGACTACGACGAGTAAGGAAAGAAGTGAACGTGTGTTAGCAAAATAAAAGAGATCATTTTGTTGTGAAGTGAAGATGCGAAGGGAGTATCCTTTAGACCAGGGTGGAAGCTTTTGTTATGTTGGAGGTGTTTCCTCGTGGACTTGGATTAAGTATTGGAGCGTGTGTTTTGTGGCCATGTGTGGCATTGGCAACTTGTTTAAGTTAAGAAGGAACTTCATCGTTATCCGTCTTGAGAAGGAACATTCGGGACGAATGTTTCTAAGGAGGGGAGAATGTTATACCCCGTATTTTCAGAGTATGTACGTGTGGCGTACGTAGAAAAGTTTGAGCCTTAAGTAGGCAAAGTGGCGAAAATTGTGCACAACCCCCGTAAAGAATCGTTTTTCGACGAAACGTTTTACAGAACTTGCGAAGGGAAAATTCCGGCTATGTCATTTATAATTTTTGCGGATTTTTCCGACAGACGAAACATTTTGGACCAACGAGAGGGTGACACTTGTCACCCTCATATGGACGGTCTTGTGGCCGAGAGAGGGGAGGGTTTTGTGGCATGTTTTGTGCCTAAAACATGGGTCAATGTTTTGTGGAGTAGGATAGGGTGCACTTGGCTTGATCTTGGCCTTACACTTGCCTTGCACTTGGCTTCATCATGGCCCTTGGCCTCCCTATAAATACCCCCCCCCCCTTTGAAGACTTCTTCATCCATTCCAAAACTTTCCTAAGTCTTGAGAGCCCTCTCCCCCCCTTGGTGTTGTGTTTCTCGTCCAAGAACACACCCCTCCCCCTTTGTGAGCCCTTGGCCGAGAGCCTCCTCTCCCCTCGCAGAGGCTTGGCGAGAGGTACCCCCTACCTGAGTGTTCTCGTGAAATACACATCCCCCTTGGTAGAAAGTATTCTCCAAGTATTGTTATTATCCCCAAAATACCCTAGCCGTATACCTTGTAGTATTCCAAAAGTTACCTCTATACGTAGAGCCCGGAAATACTACCTTTTGTCCTTTTAGTCTCAAACCGAAACCCTAAGGAAAAATCTCCATAATTGGTTGGAGTACTTAGTAGAAGTGTGTGGAACTTCTAAGGGTTTCTTGGAGCAAATTGGAGAGCACGGAGTTGGAGCTAAACCTTGCTCAGGATCGACTTTTATCTCGGATAACTTTGGGCTTATCGAGGTAAATAATCTTGTCCCCCTATTGTAATTGGAAATTACATGTTGTAGGAATATATAGTTAAAGTATACTATATATATAAAACTGAACATAGTTTTGCGGCAATGTCTTTTGACTTAAGTCTGAATGTAAAGAAGAGAATTGGACTGTAATTGCACTATACAGAAGAATGTTAAAAGGATTTGAACTGTACTTACATGGATCAGTATTACTGATGGATGTAGTAGAATTGTACACGTCCAGGTTAGGCGTATAAACCCACTGGTTGGCTTGGTAGCCTCGATAGAGGAGGAGATTTTACGCGGCCATGGGGAGGTCTTTGCCAATTTTCGTAGAATATGGGCAGTGTGTTTAGAAGTTAATAGACGTTTGTGGCCTATATAGGTGGAAGTACTACGAGTAGCGTATTCTACTGAAGAGTGGAAAGGCTAGCGAGGTTACTGATCTTGTGGGCGTTTTGCTTATTGTCGATAATCGCCGCGAGGTATGTGAACCTCTTCCTATCCTTTCTAGCATGATGTTTTGTAAACTATGTAATGCGGTGACGCATACGTGCTAAATGAGTTGGTTGGTTTAAAACATAGGGTGTTATAATAGCTTTATGGGAAGTTAGTTGTAACGACTCTATGTAGGTAAAAGAATGGTTTATTGATTGTAAAAGTTAAGAGACTTGATCTTGAAAGATAAGAGACTTAACTTGTTTTACTTGGTAATTAACATTTTGTTAAAAATGTTGTAAAACCTCATTCGCGAGTAATGAGTACTTGGTTTTAAAGGAATAATGTTTTACTGATTTCGGAATGAGAATAATTATCGAACAGACCACAGCAGCGCTAATAAAGGAAAATGTATTGACAAATAACTAATTGTTATTAAAACCAGTAGAAACCTCCATCTGTATAGAAGCTAAGATAAGACAAAATTGTATTACATTTCCTAGATCATGGCTGCTGTAACAAGATTGTTATAAACAAGAATAAACGACTCACACATAAGACATATGTTACTCAATTGTTTTAAAAGAGATTAAGACTATGAGTTATGAAACCTTTCTAAAATGAGAAACTTGAGCATTGAAATTAGGCAAACTTGAACGTTTGGAAAATAATGTTGTTACTTGGGAAGTATTTTGGTTTACTTAAAAAGATAGTCACTCTATCTTTATACTGCGGGTATTGTGTGAGTTTTGTGAAAGAAACGGATCCTTTAATAAGAGTTAATGTATGTAGTACTTTGGGGTTAAAACCCGGATTTGTTGTAATAAAATACAAGTCTATGAGTTTGTTGAACTTGCCTATGCTTGTTGTGATAGCCTTGGTTGTGCAAGTGTAGTATTTACGTATTCTGGCGTCTCGTTGGAGGGTAGGTTATCCGTTGATGGATGGACATCTCGACACGATAGGTGGCCACAGTATGCTTCACTAATCGATCTTTTGGACATCTTGACACGATGGGTGGCCCGGGTATGCTTCCATTGGAGTGTTATCTTGTTATTTGCTTTGGACATACCGACACGATGGGTGGCCACGAGTATCTTCCATTTCGATTGTTATCTGGATATTTCCTTTGGACATCCGACACGATGGGTGGCCACGGGTATCTTCCATTAGGATGGTTCCATGGCCATGCTTATACCGAGTGAGATCTTGGGGCGTGCGGCGTTGTCGAGTTAAATTCCCAGATTTTATTTGAGTGATGACTTGAGGCGTGAGTCACGACTTGACATATTTGCTTTTATGTTGTGATCGTAGTTTTGTTATCATACATGTCTCTGTTTTTATATAGTATTATGATTTCAATTCTGATATTTTGATTTCACATACTTGGTACTGTTATCTTGACCTCGCCCGAGCTGCGTTCATCTGCGCGAGTAAATCATCGATTGTGGACCATCTCTCTTAGGACCACAGTTCAGCGTATTGGGAAGCTCCGTTTCTCCGGAGGCTTATTTTTTTGGGTATGTATCCCCGAGTCTGTAAGTTCTTGTACATTCAGGGGTATGGCGGGGCCTTGTCCCGTCATAGTTGTTGTAAAACTCTTAGAGGTGCATAAATCTGTTGTGGGCAGAGTGTGTAAAAAGGATAACTGTTCGGGTTCTGTTTATGTATATACTCAGAAGGCAATTGTTTTGGTTGGCCTGTTTTTATTCATATCTCTTGTTTATGTTTTATTTCCGCTGATCTTCTCTGAAAATACTGTAAATGAAATCACAACAGTCTAAATAAAACAGGAGACATGTATGATAACGGACTACGATTTACAACATAAGCGATCATGTCAAGTCGTGACTCACGCCAAAGTCATCACTCAAATATAACCCGAATTTAACTCATGCGGCCGCATTCCCCGGCATCTTACCTCGGTATAAGCATGGCCATGGAAACATCCTAATGGACGCATACCCGTGGACCATCCATCGTGTCAGTATGCCCAAAGGAAATAACAATATAACACTCCTAGTGGAAGATACGTGGGCCACCCAACGTATCAGTATGTCCAAAGAAAATAACAATGTAGCAATCATAATGGAAGCATACTCGTGGGCCACCCAACGTGTCGATATGTCCAAAGTAAATAACAAGATAACACTTAATGGAAGCATGCGTACGTGGGCCCATCGTGTCGGTATGTCCAAAAGGATCGATATAGTGGAAGCATGCGTGGGCACCCATCGTGTCGGTATGTCCATCAATCAACGGATAAGCGGCCTCCATCGAGAGACTCGGTAGCACAGAATCAAAACACTTGCACAACAAAGGCTATCACAACAAGCATAGGCAAGTTCAACGTGCTCATAGACTTTCATTTATTTTAACAAATTCGAGTTTTAACCCCCAAGGTACTACGTACGTTAAATTCTTTTTAAAAGATCCATTTCTTTTACAAAGGTCACCCGATGCCCGTATTATCAAAATAGAGTGACTGATATTTAAGTAAACCAAAACAACTTCCATACTTTCTTTTTAAACCAAATTTAGACAATACCATGCCTGCTTTTTAGACCAAAAACTCTTCAATTTCTTAAGTCTCTTTTTCTTTTAGGAATTCAGTTCCTTACTTTGGAAATTTAAGAAAGTTAATGCTTGTTTATAATTGTCACGACCCGACCCCGGGCCGCGACTGGTGCCCTACCTGGGCACCCCGTTCAGGTATACATAAGAGAATAGCAGCGGAACATACACCACACAAACACATGTGTAACAATAAAACATCCCAGGCTAGCCGATAAGGTCGCCTTCCAATATATATAACAAAAACAAAAGTACAACATCAGTTCTTACAGCCCAACCACCTATGTGAATACAGACCTCTAGGAATAATAATTGTGGCGGGACAGGGCCCCGCCATACCCCTGAATGTACATACAATCTACAACACCAGGGAAAAGACTGTACCAAAAGAGACAAGCCTCCGGATAAATGGAGCCTCTGACGTCTGATAAGTGATCCTAAGAATGATGATCCACCACCTGCTTACCCTTTCCTGCGGCGTAACGCGGCCAGAAGAAGTCGATTACACAATATGTACCAAGTATGTAAAGCGGAAATCGTAATTACATCATAAGTCTAAATCAAAGCGGGAGGCGTGTATGATAATCAAAATACGATAATCGTGCCTTACTAACAATGAGAGTAAAAATAGGTGTATACTTACAACGAAAAATAGGATTGGAATCCTACTCACGGGACTATTTCACCGCGTAGGTCGGTGGACTGCGTGAGGTATTCTCGCGTGGGACTATTCCACCCGCATAAGCCCCATGGACTCGCGTGAGGTATTCTCGCGTAAATTTGGACCCGCGTTGGACTATTTCACCGCGTAAGCCTTACGGACTCGCGAGGTATTCCTCGCATCGTGGGTAGCAAATCCACGGAAATATACAATGCCACAATCCGGGAATGACCATGACGAATAATATATCACTAGCCCAATCGGCTATCACACATAACATAAGCACTACCGGCTTATCATACAATATGTAAGCAAGTTAAGAAATCCCCTAACTTCTTACTATCCCTGTTTATAAACACTCTCATTTTAGTTTACCTAAGGCACTAACATGTCTTTTATAAAAATCCGGGAATTTAGCCCAAGTACTACGTACTTCTACTCTTTAAAACAATGACTCTTTTTAGTAGAAAACTTCCAAGATACTATTAATCCTAGTATCAAGTCCAAATTACATTTCAAGGTAAGTCACAACACCCTTAGAAATAAAGTTAGGTTTCTAAATCAAGTGACTCATTTTCTTATAAAACCTTAGGCAATTGATACCTTAAAATCAAATTGCCTTCCATTAAATCAAGCCATTTATCTTTCCATAAAGTCAATATAACCAACTCCCCATAAAGTCGTCATATTCACTTTATATCTTAGTTAAGTACAATTTCCTATCGAGGACTTATATGTTTGAAAGCGAAACAAGTATCACATACTTTAAAACTCTTGAGTCCTTAACTTTAATAAAACTTTAAGACATCCTTAATATTTTCAAAGAAGTGAGTTAATCTCTAACTCACCCGACTTGGCATTTCATAAAGCTAGTAAAGAATGTCAAAGTCTTGTAAGTCTACCGTACTATATCGTGAAACTAGTCATGCTCAAAGATAGGAAAAGTTCTACATACCTTGTCGGGCCAACCACTGCCAAGTACAAAGTCCCGTAGTATGTCAACCTATAATATTCACAATCGTCTATTAACGCCTTACTTCAAACGTAGAATATTATAAGTGTTAAGTCTCAATTTCTACGGAAAATCTGACGACCTCCTTTGTTTTTACTAACTTTGCCACCTTTTCAAGGCGAATACAATAACCAAACACGCCCATTTAAGGCACAATCAAAGCAATTAATCGATAGGGATTACACGCCTACTAGGCGTGTAAAATTCCGCCCAAACGATAACAATCTAATACAACTACAAGTCCAAATTCGCCACATTGAGTTCAACAATACCAATTCTTATTCAATTTCCATTTCAATCCAAATTGGTAGCATAATATGATATCAAGTCGCATTTGGTTATAACTACCATAATCTTGAGTCAATAACACGCGGCGATTCTAACAACGATTAAATTGTAATCCAACTTAGTCATGGCTTACATTACATTTCGGATTTAAGCTACAAGCAATCCATAATACTTATAAACTTCAACATATCAACTTCATGCTAACAATATGTAGAGCTAACAATGATATAAACATATAATCTTGTAACACCTTTAAAAGACAAGATTATACCTCAATGAACCTTAATCCAACTCGATCCAAGTCGCTCCTTAGTAGTTTAGAGCCTCTCCAAGACACTTCAATCCGCATTGAGACTCTTAGAACAACACCAACAAAAATCCTCAAATCTCCAAACAAAACCTAGAAAGACAACTAGGTTTTCGTTTTCTGACTAACAGTAAACTATCTTTTTCCAAGATTTTTCTATTGAGATATGTTTACAATACACTCTAGAACCTTGCTTTAAAGTGTGGAACTAAAGAACAAGGAACAAAGATTTTCCTTTCTCTTGTGAGGGAACAGAGAGCGTGCCTATGTTAAATCGATTTTTGTGAAATTTTTCTAAGTGTTGGCTCTCTCTTGCTACTAGTACTAATATAAAGGGACATGGGGGTCGAATCTGACCATTTGGGTGGCTAGGATAAGGTCTTAGCAAATATCAAGACTTATGTGGGTCCTTTGACTTAGTCAAAATTATCAAGCTCTGACTTGGAAGACTTAGTCATACAAGACTATGGTCGATGACCATCTTAGCCATGCTATTTTTCGTCCAAGGCATTAAGGGGTGACACATGTCGCCCTCCCATTCGTCACAATAATACATTTTCCGACAATTTCATAATTCCGATAAATTTTTACAAGTCTCAAATCTTAGCACTTGTGAGTTCTTACGTACGTTCTTAAAAAACATGTCTTGTAAATACGGGGTGTAACAATAATGATTCTTATTACAGCAGCCATGATCTAGGAAATGTAATACAATTTTGTCTTATCTTAGCTTCTATGCAGATGGAGGTTTCTACTGGTTTTAATAGTAATTAATTTGTCAATACATTTTCCTTTATTAACGCTGCAGTGGTTTGCTCGTTACTTATTCTCATTTCCGAAATCAATATAATATTATTACTTTTAAAACCCAATTACTCATTTCTCATAAAAGCGGTTTCACAACTGTTTAACACAAACCAAGTCCTTAATATTTCACATCAAGTCATTTATAAGTCAAGTCTCTTATCTTTTAAAAACCACAAACCATTTCTTTACCTACATAAAGTTGTTATAGCAAACATCCCTTAAAGCCGGTATAACACCTTATGTTTTAAACCAACCAAATTCATTTAGCACATGTACGTCTACCGTACTACATAGTTCACAACAATCATGCTAGAAGAGATAGGAAGAGGTTCACATACCTCGCGACGGTTATCGACTATAAGCAAATTGCTCAGTACTCGACGCACTAGTCTTTTCCACCCCAAGTAGAATACGCTACTCGTAGTACTTCTACCTATAAGGCCAAAACGTCTATTAACTTCTAGATCCCATCGTAGAATATTCTTAAATACTGCGGTTCCATATTACGGAAAATTCGCGGCTCCACCCACGTAACCCGACAAATCTCTCTTACTCGGGCGCTACGTGCCAACAACTCCTGGGGATTACACGTCTAACCGGACGTGTTCATTACTTCACGGATATACTACACAAGTCTACATCAGAATCTGGTCGATGTAAATCTGATTCAATCCTTTTCAATATTCATTCTTCATATAGTATACTCAACTATACATTACTACAACATGTAATATCCAAATACTATAGGGGGATAAAGATCAT
This sequence comes from Przewalskia tangutica, assembly GCA_029844215.1. Classification (NCBI taxonomy): domain Eukaryota; kingdom Viridiplantae; phylum Streptophyta; class Magnoliopsida; order Solanales; family Solanaceae; genus Przewalskia; species Przewalskia tangutica. Next base: position 19,063,225 of record CM056740.1, read on the forward strand.
TACCTCGATAAGCCCAAAATTATCCAAGATTAAATGTCGATCCTAAGCAACGTTTAGCTCCTACGTGCATGCGCTCGTCGGCAAGAAACCAGAAGTTTCTACACAACTTCTACTTAGTCTTGACCAACTATGAAGATTTCCCCTAGGGTTTCGTTTTGTGACTAAAGGGAATATAGTAGTATTTCCGGGCTCTTAGTATAGAGGTAACTTTGGAATACTACAAGGTATTTGGGCTAAGGTATTTTTGGAATAGTAACAATACTTGGAGAATACTTTTCTACCAAGGGGAGGGTACTTGGCGAGAACAAATTAGGAAGGGGTTTCGTAGGAGGCTTCACAAGGGGAGGAGTTTGGACGAGAGCTTTCAAGAGGGGAGAGGATTTTGAGACTTGGAAAATGAGTAAGGGATGAACATTTAGTCTTGCACTTGAGGGGTATTTATAGAACAATGAAGGGCCAAGATTCAAGCAAATGTAGGGTGGAGATTTGGATCCATGTGATGGATGAAGTCTTCCAACCAAGTGTCCACCACAACCTTGGGACATATGTCCACCACAACATTGGGACATATGTCCCCCACAACAAAGAGCCATGTGGCCTCCCCTCGCACACAAAAAAAACGTCCCTACCAAACCCCCCTATCCCCAAGACTTGACTTGCAAGACTTGACTTATTGACTTGGCCACCTTGCCCACCATTTCGTCCAACCATGCCACCTAAGGGTGCCACATGTCGCCCTCCTATTGGTCCAAAATTTTTCATCTCTCGGAAAAATCCGAAATCGGTTAAAATATTAAAAACGTAGAATTTCCTTCACAAGGTTCGGAATCTTTTCCGTCGAAAGTTCACAATTTCGTTCTTAACCTAATTAGGGTTTATACATTTGTACGTATGTCCTCACATACATACTCTGGAAATACGGGGTGTAACACAATTTTTCGTAGAATAAGAGACCTTGTACTTAGTATTATTCTACCTTAGAAAGCTAAAAGTTGATACACGTATTATTGTCATTATAGGTTGACATTCTACGTGCGGCGTATTCTACTTGGTGTGTGGAATAGCTTAAGAGGTATGTGGAACTTTTCCTATCTCTTTAAGCATGCCTCTTATAAATGTATAGTACGGTGGACGTGCATGTTTTAAATGAATTCAGTTTCATTTTGGTACAATTGACTTGATTAGAAATGTACAAGTTTATTTGAGTTGGAGAGTTAAGCTCACTTGATTTTAAAGGATATAAGTGCCTTAGTTTCTCTAAACATAAAGTTGTTGCAATAGCTTTATGAGAAGTTAGTTATAACGATTTTATGGGATGTTAAAAGAGTGGTTTACTTGATTGATTTAAAAGAGGATAAATGACTTGATTTAAAGAAAGGTAACTCGATTTAAAGGTATGAGTTACTTGAGTTTTGAAAGAAGAAGTTACTTGATTTTAAAGCCTTGAATTGAATTTCTAAAGGTGTGGTAACGTGATTTGAAAAGCATAGATGTACGTAGTACTTTAGGGTTCAAGTCCTTAATATAGTACATGAAATGAAAGTACATTGAGTTTATAAAGTGATAGTTCATTCACTTAGTTTAATGAGAGTTAAAGATTGTTTAACTTGCATATGTTGTTCATGATAGCCATAAGTGCAAGTATTATTTATTGCGGGGTCAATCCCCGGGATATTATACATTTCCGTGGATTTGCTCTCCACGATGCGAGTATTGCGTATATGCTCATTGCGGGTCCACATGGCCTATGCGAGTGAAATAGTCCTATGCGGGTCCACAAGACCTATGCGGGTGAAATAGTCCTATGAATAGGATTGCATAATGATACTACGGGCGGGTGGCCCTAAATTAATCATGACCTTCCTATTTTAAAACGGTACGGTTTACTCTCATTACTCTCTTTGTTAATAAGGCACAGTTGTACAGTTATTTTGGTTATCATACATGTCTCCTACTTTATTTTTTACTACTATGATTTCATTACAGTACTTTCAGTTTCACATACTTGGTACATCTTTTGTACTGAACCCCTTTCCTCGGGGGGCTGCGTTTCATGCCGCAGGTGTATGTACACAGGTTGGTGATCCTCGCTCTTAGGATCTCTGTCTGATTTTTTTGGGAAAAGCTCCATTTACTCCGGAGGCTTATATTTTGGTACGGATCCCTGTTGTTGTAGGTTTATATACATTCAGGGGTATGGCGGGGCCCTGTCCCGTCATAGTTATCGTGTCCAAACTCTTAGAGGTCTGTAATCATGTATACGGGTTGAACTTGTAAAAGATGTATCTCTTTTGATTATATATAGAAAGGTGGCCTTATCGGCTGACCTGTTTCTTACTTCACATTGACGCATGTCTATGAGTTTTATTTAGCTTTCGTTGGTTATCTCTGATGTATACCTATAAGGGTGCCCAGATAGGGCACCAGTCGCGGGCCCGAGGTTCGGGTCATGACATGTAGGTCATATACCAAGTAATGATTCTCTTCTCATATAAAAATTTAGGCAGCATTTCCCCTAATTATACCCTATCCACAACCTCCAAATGAGGCTAACAACATCAATAACCAAGCACCAATTAAGGGCACAACCAAAACAGCAACCAAGGTGAGTTACACATCTATTTCTCGTGTGGCAAATCTCAGGCATACTCCAAATCGGTTATTTGGCATTCCTGGATAACAAGCCTAAATGTTTTCTTCTTGATGAGATCTAATCCGGCCTCTTAATCCATATAAAACAGTCCATAAAAACAATCCATATTCCAACAACAATGAGGGTAAAATGTGAAGTTTACAACACATTTATATACCCTTATTCCTTTAGGGACATACGTTAACAATTACCATATTAAACATGCATAATTGTAACTAAATTTCCAGCATAATACACGTATAAAATAGTCCCTAAAACAGGACAACAATATCCCACATTTTTATACATTCTCGGTCAACATCCAATACCAAAGCCCTTTTCACAATTTCTTATAATCCAATTCACATTTCAACACGTTTATATAAACCATAACGACTTGTAATAACAAGATTTCCTTCATTTTAACATGTAAGTAGTGACGATAATAACAACAATAACCAACGAATCCAACAACACCAAAAACTGTCCCAAATCGGCAACTAGTCCAAAACTGTCACATTTATTTCTTATTCTCCTTTTCTCTTAACACAAGTTCATCTATCAACTATAACATCATGTAACTTCCAATTAATTCAAGAGGAGAAGAACTCTTACCTTATTCTTAGCCCAAAACAGTCCACAAGTTCTCGGCTCACAGTTTTTTCTTTGCTCCACTTCTTCAAGTTACAACAACACACATGTATCCTCTACAAGCTTGTAACCATCTCGCTATTATGTCTTTCTTCCAAAAAGTTCATCTACAAGCCTAGGGTTTTTAGGGCAGATTCTCGGCCAAACCGTGACCCACTGTTTGGAGTATTAATCTTGGCTTAGAACTTAGTTAAGTAGCTTAATCTTTGGAAAATAAGTTAACTTGTTCTTCACTCGGCTATGATTTTTTTTTGAAACTTGAAGGAGAAGGAAAAGTTAAGGGTTTGGAAGATGAAGAGATTTGTGAACAAAGTCTTGCAAAGCCTTGTATATATTGGTGTATATAGCACAAGTGGAGGGGACCCATGAACCCCACTTGTCTCCCTTCACAAAATATCTCCCACACTTAGCCAAATCTATTTCGGACTTGGAAATTCCAGCATCGGCACCGCGATACTGCCGAATGGCACCGTGGTGCCTAAAGTACTGTGGCTTCTCAGTGATTATGGCACCGCAGTCCTACAGTCAGGCACCGCGGTCCTGCAGTCTTTCCTTCCAACATTCAAATCTTATTTCCTAACTTACGTTCTCATTTCATTTCCCTGGAATTGTGGGGTGTAACTGTTACACCCCGGAATTTCAGGATATGTTTTTAAGAACATAAGTAAGAACTCACAAGTGTTAAGATTTGAGATTTGTAAATTTTATCGGAATTATGAAATTGTCGGAAAACGTAAGTGTTGTGACGAATGGGAGGGCGACACGTGTCACCCCCCTTAGCAATGCCTTGGACGAAATGGCATGGCCAATATGGTCATTGACCGTAAGTCTTATCTGCAACTTGTAGCGTGAGAACATTGACTAAAGTCAAAGGTCGATAAGTCTTGATATTTTATAAGACCACATCCAAGCCTCACATTTGTGTATATCTTGACCATCGATTCACTATATAATACTAGTAGTGCTAGTGTGAGCTTAACACTTAGAAAATATTTCACAAAAAATTGAAGACTACACTGAGGGCTCTCGGTTCTTCACAAGGAAAAGAAAAAATTTAGTTCATTGTCCATTTGATTCCACACTTTAAACCAAGGTTCTTAGGTGTATTGTAAACACATCTCAATAGAAAAATCTTGGAAAAGATTGTTTACGGGTTAGTCGCGAAAGCGAAAACCTAATGGTCTTTCTAGGTTTTGTTTGGAGATTTGAAGGATAATTGTTGATGTTGTTCTAAGGGTCTCAACAAAGCGGATTGAAGTGTCTTGGAGGGCTATAAACTACTAAGGCGACTTGGATTGGAGTTGGATTAAGAATCATTGAGGTATAATCTTGTTCTTTGAAAGTATTACAAGATTATTTATATTGTTGTTGTTAGCTTTGTATGTTGCGAGCATGAAGTTGTGATATTGAAGTTATAAGGATTATGGTTTGATTATAGCCTTGGAAATCCGAAATGTAATATAAGCCATGACTAAGTGGAATTACAATTTAATCGTTGTTAGAATCGTCGCATGTTACTTACTTAAAGATTATGGTTATTATAATCCAATGCGACTAGATATCATGTTATGCTACCAATATGGATTGAAATGGAAGTTGGATAAGAATTGGTTTTGTTGAACTCAAGGTGGCCGAATTTGGACTTGTAGTTTGTATTAGTTGGTTATTCATTTGTATTGGACTACCTTCTATATAATTGTGAGCCAATTGGGGCTGTTTAGTTATTCATTTGTATTGGACTACCTTCTATATAATTGTGAGCCAATTGTCATTTAGTTATTCATTTGTATTGGGCTACCTTCTATATAATTGTGAGCCAATTGGGGCTGTTTGGTTATTGTATTTCGGCCTTGAAAAAGGTGGCAAAGTGAGTGTCACGACCCGAACCCGGGCCCGTGACTGGTGCCTTACCCCGGGCACCCTAGTGATACAACATCAGAGAAAACCAGCGGAAATAAAAACTTTAAACATGAAATGAGAGACATGATAAATAACCAGGCCAAAGCGGTTATGTCTTGATATATACATAAAAACGACGATTATCCTTTTTACAAACCACACGCAGCGATTACTCTGAGGACCTCTAAGATTGTTACAACAACAATGACGGGACGAGGCCGCCATACCACGAGCGTCTGAGACTACAACTCGGAAACTACGAGATAAGCCTCGAAGGAACGGAGCTTTCAACACGCTGAAATGTGATCCTAAGAGCGAGGATCCACGGCCAGGTGTACCTACTGCGGCGTGAACGCAGCCGAAGGAGGTCAAGATCTGGTACAAGAATGTGAAAGCAGTAAAATCGTAAATGAAATCATAACGATCTATAAAAAGCGAGAGACATGTATGATAACCAAACTACGATTCATAATATAAAAGCGATCATGTCAAGTCGAGGACTCGCCGCCAAAGTCATCCCTCGTACGTGGAACTCGCCGCCAGCTGGCCGATCTAGATATATCGATATTATCGTAACATGTCTCGGCGCCTCGTGGGACCCGGTAAAGAATTATATGGAATCGTGTCCGCCCGGCTCGTGGGACTCGGTGTAGAAATACAGTGGAATACGTGTCCCGGCCCATCTCGTGGGACTCGGTGTAGATTTATATGAAATACGTGTCCCGGCCCATCTTGTGGGACTCGGTGTAAGATGATATGAAATACGTGTCCCGGCCCATCCCATGGGACTCGGTGAAGAAGTACATTGCTCGCACGATAAAGCTATCATACGCAAACGTAGGCAAGTACAACAACAAGCATAGGCAAGTTACACAACAACAAGCATAGACAAGTTACACAACAACAAGCATAGGCAAGTTACACAACAACAAGTATAGGCAAGTTACACAACAACAAGCATAGGCAAGTTTCACACGTCTCCAGGTACTTTCATTTTTCATCCAAGTCCGGATTTTACTCTCAAGTACTCCACATGATAAGTTCTCTTAAAAGATCCTTTCCCTTTTTCAAAAGTCACCCGATACCCGTAGTATTAGAATGACCAACGTTTTTAAGTAAACCAGAACACATTCCTTTTCAAAATCAAGTAACAACATCCTTTTCCTAAAGTTCCAGTTTGCCTAGTTTCAATTACTCAAGTTCCTTATTTGAAAGATTTCATAGTTCATAATCTTGATCACTTAATTCCTTTTTAGAACAACTGAGTAATATATGTCTTACGTGCGAGTAGGTTTTTCTTGTTTATAACATTTTTATTACGGACCGTGATCTAGAAAATGTAATATCATTTTGTCTTATCTTAGCTTACATGCGGATGGAGGTTTCTCTTGGTTTTACCAATGATTCATCAGTCAATACATTTTCCTTTATTAACGCTGCAGTGGTTTGTTCGATACTTATTCTCATTTCCGAAATCCTTTTAACATTCTTAAGCCGTTATACCTAACTTCCCATAAAGCTAGTATAACTCTTAAGTTTTCAAAAACCAAGTATTACTCTTCTTTCAAAATGATTCAAAAATCTTTTGAAATACTTCAAGTTCTTTATTAACACCTATCGAGCGCTTATAATTCAAATCGATTACCTTTTTAAAAACAAAGCATTTTCTTTCCTACATAAAGTGTTATAACAACTTCCCATAAAGCGTTATAACACTTTATGTTTTAAACCAATCAAATACATTTAGCACGTATGCGTCTGCGTCTTACATAGTTCACACATATCATGCTAGAAGAGATAGGAAGAGGTTCGCATACCTCGCGACGAGTATCGACAAATAGCAAAATGCTCGCGTCTTCAAACCGTGGCTACTCCTAAGCCACGTAGATTTCACCACACGTAGTACTTCAACCTATAAGGCCACAGCGCTTATTAACATCTAGATCTCATCGTTCATTTCTACTGAAAATTTGGCGACCTCCCCACAGCGTAAATCTCTCTCTATCGTGCGGCTACCAAGCCAACCAGGGGTTAACACGTCTAACCTGGCGTGTACAATCCTACTACATAGTAATGCTACATAAGTCTCTTAATGTCTGACCCATGTAATTACTGATTCGATTCGAATCTTCTCTTTATTATCCTTCTATGTGATTACTGTTCAATTCTTATTCAGGCTTAAGTCAAAAGACATTGCCGAAGAACTACGCTTAGCTCTATTCAATATTCATTCTATATATAGTATACTTCAACTATATATTCTAACAATCATGTAATTTCCAATTACAATAGGGGGACAAGATATTTACCTCGATAAGCCCAAAATTATCCAAGTTATATGTCGCTCACGAGCAAGGTTTAGCTCTACTCGTGCGCTCAATCCGCTCCAAGAAACCCTTAGAAGTTCTACGACTTCTACTTATAACTTCAACCAAAAATGAAGATTTCCTTAGGGTTTCGTTTAGTGACTAAAGGAAAGTATAATAGTATTTTCCGGGCTTTTCGTATAAAGGGTACTTTGGAAAGTACTACAAGGTATTTGGCTAAAGTATTTTGGGCTTTATAACAATACTTGTAGAATACATTTCTACCAAGGGGGGTAGTATTTCGACTAGCACAACTAGGCTAGGGGTTACTCGCCACAAAGGCCTTCCAGGGGAGGGAAGGTAGGACGAGAGCTTCACAGGAGAGGGAGGGTTTTCAAGACTTAGAAAATATTTGGATGAAGAAGTTCATCAAGTTAGAGGGTATTTATAGGTCAAGAAATGGCCAACCAATGGCGAAGATTCATCCAAGTGTTAGGCAAGTGTAGGGCTAGGATTAAGCCATGCACCTTATCCATCTACCACACCAACTTGCACAAATATCCTACCTACTCCCACTAAGCCAAATCGCCCAAGCCAAGGCCATGGTTGTTGCCCGACGAGGGTGACAAGTGTCACCCTCCCGTTGGTCCAAAATATTTCATCTCTCGGAAAAATCCGCAAAAAATATAAATGACATAGCCGGAATTTTCACTACGAAAGTTGTGGAAACGTTTAGAAAAACGACTCCTTTCGGTAGTTGTGTACAATTTCGAACCTTGCCTAACTTTAAGGCTCAAATTTCTACGTACGTCCTCACGTACATACCCTGGAATTACGGGGTATAACATTCTCCCCTCCTTAGAAACATTCGTCCCGAATGTTCCTTCTAAGCCTCAAAACAAACATGCGCCAGTATAGTCTTCACTACTATACTTACGAGAACAATCCTGCCACACCTGGCCACAGAAACACCCGCGCAAATACTTACATCCAAGCCCACGAGGAAACACCTCTAACATCACAAAAACCCTTACCCGAGGTCTAAAATATACATCCTTCGTGACCTTCTCCTTCACAAGAAATGATATCTATGCTCGCAATACATGCCGCTCTACCCTTACTTTGTCACTTTGCCGCGAGGTTCTAGTGTCACTCCCGACCCAACAAATGGTACCGGATCGCATGCGATCCTTGAGGATGTCGACACTTCTAACACTTGAACTCTTCCAAGATAATGCACCATACTTCGCTTTCCAAAACTTTGGAGTCACCACCTCCAAACTTGGTCATCTTACTAGCCTCGATCTTCCTTAAGGCCATTCCCGCCTTCACGACCGCTCGTCGAACATATCCACGAACTCATCGATGGTCATTTAAACTGGGCCTAGCACCCTCGTGACCCTACTATCCGGGACCACCCGTAACCGACTTACCTATCCAAGCACGGGTTGACCCGCAACACGCCCTCAACCCGACCCACAATCGCGCAAACCTTGTTCCCGATACGAACAATTCTTACTAACTCACATCATGAAAGCTACCACTTCCATCTCACACTACCCACGGACTTATCACAAAAATATATCCCACGATACTACACACTCGATAAAGGTCAAACATAAATGAATCTTTTACTCAAGACGACCTTATCTATAAGGTCTCGCCGTGAAATAATCTAAGGTTCACACCTTCCATGCCCCATACTTACCCTCCCAACTAACCATGTTTTCTAACTCACAATATAACACAACGCTATTTGTACATAGACACAACAATAAGATCATCATAACACGCATACAAATCTCTGTAGGTTAGGGATACACTGAATCTACCGCCCACTCTAATCATCATAGGCTCTGCAGGCGCATACCATGAAGGCGATGAACTCGCCATCGATCCTAGGTCGAGTCACGTTGCTGCATCCTTCCTACTAGGACGATCCTCGTCACATGGCCCCTCGACGGCCGCAGCAAAACAAGCACCGCAAAAAGACGACATTCCCGACGACGCCGCCGTGACGCGCACACCGAGGAAAACTCAACTCGATCTAGAACCCATGATATCTCGCAACCAGAAACCCCGGGCCCCGACCAGCCCCGAATATCCCGAACGCCCCAAGACAATGGAGGACCACTGCACTAGCGGAGGTACATAACTAGCTCGCTGGCCGAGGCGTCCGCCTCGAAAGTCGCCAAAGACTCGCTGCTCGCCTCTTCGCGATCTGGTCATTCCGCCTCTCCGTGCCTCACATCCTAGCGTGAGCTGCGCACGGGCAATGTCCACGCCACAAGAGCTACACCCGAGCAACTTCTCGCTAGATAATCGTCAAGCCCTCGTGACATACGGTGCACTCTATCCTCCATATCGCCATTACAATGGGACATACCGAGCTAATGAGTCGAACTCCACATTATACTCTCTAATCAGACGCGCGCCCCGCCTCAACGTCAAAAATTGTTTACCGAGCCCTCTCATCCGCGAGGCAAGAAGTGCAAGAAATGCCTTTGAGAACTCGTCCCAACTGCGGAGCGCATGCTCTCCTCGGGACATCTCCCACGATCAAACCACCGATCGCGGATCACGCAGCCGATGCGAACCGGGCGTCACCGACGGTCTCTCAAGCCTCGATCACTCTACGATCCGTCAGAATCGCTTGATGAACTCCTCGCGATCATCCTCGTGCCTCGACCAGAACTCGCGTTACAACTCGTAAAAATCCCGTAGCCTCAAACTATCTCGATCGAGGTGAACCATCGTGCATCGAATCACTGCTGGCCCACTTATCTCATATCCGCCACAACCTCGCCGATAATCGCCATCTCGCGACCCATCTCCCCGCCCGCATCGTGGACCGAGGCTCGTGTATCAGAAGTCTCAGCAGCCCACCGCCGCGCTTAAACTCTGGCCGGGCGGCGCCGCAAAACTCGCCGTCAAGCACTATCTCGTGTATCGACGCTCGCGCTGCATTTCTCAATCACACTAGCAGCCTCTCGCCGCCTTCGCTCTTCGGGCCCTGGTTTTCGCAGAGGCATAATCGTAAAAACGAAACACGCCAGCGGGTCCAACTTATCACACAAACTCTAAGGCACGATCTCGTAATGGTAAGAATGGAAACCAATCCTAAATGTCCTATAGCCTCTCGATTATAGATGGTGCACAACACACCGATAATCAAGACTCTACTAGACACGGTCAGACACTTTCCGAGGATTAATCGCTCGATACCACTTTGTCACGATCCAACCTGCCCGTGGATCGTGCCTTACCTCGCACCCTAAGAATACAACATCGAGAAAACCAATGAAATGAAAACTTTAAACATGAAATGAGAGACATGATAAATAACCAAAGCAACCAAAACAGCTTTCAGATATATACATAAAAACCCGACAGCTTATCCTTTTACAAACCCCGCCACAACAAAGCATGCACTTAAGATTGTTATAACAACAATGACGGACAGACTCCCGCCATACCCACGAACGCATAAGAGACTACAACTCAGTGGAAACCTACCAAAGATAAGCCTCCAAGGAACTGAGCTTTCCAACACGCAAATGTGATCCTAGAGCGAGGATCCACGACCGGTGCACTCTACCATGCAGATTTAACGCAGCCCGGGCGAGGTCGATAACAGTACCAAGAATGTGAAATCAGAAATATCAGAATGAAATCATAATACTATAAAAAGCGGGAGACATGTATGATAACTAAACTACGCTCATAATATAAAAGCGATGTCAAGTCGTGACTCACGCCTCAAAGTCATCCTCACGCCCGTGGAACTCCTTCCTCACCGCGGCCTAGATATATCAAGATATATCGTAACATGTCTCGCCCGCCTACGGGACCCAGAAAGAATTATATGGAATACGTGTCCCGCCACTGGGACTCGGTGTAGAAATATAGTGGAATACGTGTCCCGCCCATCTCGGACCTTGTAGATTTATATGAATACGTGTCCCTACCATCTTCGGGACCTTGTAAGATGATATGAAATACGTGTCCCTACCATCCCACGGACTCGGTGAAGATAAAGCTCGCGCGATAACGCAAACGCAGTAAGTACAACAACAAGCATAGGCAAGTTACACAACAACAAGCGTAGGCAAGTTACACAACAACAAGCATAGGCAAGTTTCACACGCCTCCGTGTACTTTCATTTTTCATCCAAGTCCGATTTTACTCCCAAGTACTCACATGATAAGTTCTCTTAAAAGATCCTTTCCTTTTTCAAAAGTCACCCGATACCCGTAGTATTAGAATGACCAACGCTTTTAAGTAAAACCAACACATTCCTTTTCAAAATCAAGTAAGAACATCCTTTCCTAAAGTTCCAGCTTGCCTAGTTTCAATTACTCAAGTTCCTTATTTGAAAGATTTCATAGTTCATAATCTTGATCACTTAATTCCTTTTAGAACAACCGAGTAATATATGTCTTACGCATGAGTAGGTTTTTCTTGTTTATAACATTCTTATTACAAAGAACGTGATCTAGAAAATGTAATATCATTTTGTCTTATCTTAGCTTCTATGCAGATAGAGGTTTCTACTGGTTTTACCAATGATTCATCATCGATACATTTTCCTTTATTAACGCAGAAGGGTTTGTTCGATACTTATTCTCATTTCCAAATCCTTTTAACATTCTTAAGCCGTTATACCTAACTTCCCATAAAGCTAGTATAACTCTTAAGTTTTCAAAACCAAGTATTACTCTTCTTTCAAAATGATTCAAAATCTTTTGAAATACTTCAAGTTCTTTATTAACACCTATCGCCGCTTATAATTCAAATCGCTTACCTTTTAAAACCACAAAGCATTTTCTTTCCTACATAAAGTCGTTATAACCAATTTCCCATAAAGCCGTTATAACACTTTATGTTTTAAACCAATCAAATACATTTAGCACATGACGCTCACCGCACTACATAGTTCACACATATCACGCTAGAAGAGATAGGAAGAGGTTCACATACCTCGCGACGAGTATCGACAAATAGCAAAATGCTCCACGCATTTCAAACCGCGGCTACTCCTTAAGCCACGTGATTGCACCACACGTAGTACTTCAACCTATAAGGCCACAAGGCGCTTATTAACATCTAGATCTCATCGCTCCATTTCTACGTAAAATTTGGCAAAGACTCTCCCCGCAATGACAGAAATCTCTCCTCTATCGGTGCCGCTACCAAGCCAACCGGGTTAACACGCCTAACCTGACGTACAATCCTACTACATAGTAATGCTACATAAGTCTCATCAGAATACACCCCATGTAATTACAGCTCATTCAGATCTTCTCTTTATTATCCTTCTATGTGACATCGCTCAATTCTTATTCAGCTTAAGTCAAAAGACATTGCCAAGAACTACGCTTAGCTCTATTCAATATTCATTCTATATATAGTATACTTCAACTATATATTCTAACAATCATGTAATTTCCAATTACAATAGGGGGACAAGATATTTACCTCGATAAGCCCAAAATTATCCAAGTTATATGTCGCTCCTGAGCAAGGTTTAGCTCCTACTCCGCGCGCCCAATCCGCCTCCAAGAAACCCTTAAGTTCTACGCAACTTCTACTTATAACTTCAACCAACAATGAAGATTTCTTAGGGTTTCGTTTAGTACAAAGGAAAGTATAATAGTATTTTTCTGCCAGATAAAGTGGTACTTTGGAAAGTACTACAAGGTATTTGGCTAAAGTATTTGGGCATTATAACAATACTTGTAGAATACATTTCTACCAGGGTAGTATTTCGACTAGCACAACTAGGCTAGTGGGTTACTCGCCACAAAGGCCTTCCAGGGGAGGGGAAGGTAGGACGAGAGCTTCACAAAGGAGAGGGGGAGGGTTTTCAAGACTTAGAAAATATTTGGATGAAGAAGTTCATCAAGTTAGAGGGGTATTTATAGGTCAAGAAATGGTCAACCAATGGCCAAGATTCATCCAAGTGTTAGGCAAGTGTAGGGCTAGGATTAAGTCATGTGCACCTTATCCATCTACCACACCAACTTGCACAAATATCCTACCTACTCCTACTAAGACAAATCGTCCAAGCCAAGGCCATGGTTGCCGTCCAATGAGGGTGACAAGTGTCACCCTCCCGTTGGTCCAAAATATTTCATCTCTCAGAAAAATCCGCAAAAAATATAAATGACATAGCCGGAATTTTACCTACGAAAGCTGTGGAAACGTTTCGTCGAAAAATGACTCCTTTCGGTAGTTGTGTACAATCTCGAACCTTGCCTAACTTTAAGGCTCAAATTTCTACGTACGTCCTCACGTACATACCCTGGAATTACGGGGTATAACATTGAGTAAAAACAAAGGAGGTGCTGTCCGATTTTCCGTAGAAAATGGAGACTTTACACTTATAATATTCTACATTTGAAGTAAGGCGTTAATAGACGTATTGTGAATATTATAGGTTGATATACTACGGGCGGGACTTTGTACTTGGCAAGTGATTTGACCCGACGAGGTATGTAGAACTTTTCCTATCTTTGAGCATGACTAGTTTCACGTATATAGTATTTGCAGACGTCAAGACTTCGACATTCTTTACTTGTTTTACGAAATGCCAAGTCGGGTGAGTTAGAGATTAACTCACTTCTTCGAGAATATTAAAGATGTCTTAAGTCTTGTTAAAGATAAGGACTTCAAGGATTTTAAAGTATGTGATACTGTGTCGCTTAATCGTATAAGTCCTCGATAGGAAATTGTACATGACTAAGGTATAAAGTGAATATAACGACTTTATGGGAGTGGTTATATTGACTTTATGGAAAGATAAATGACTTGATTTAATGGAAGGCAATTCGATTTTAAGGCATCAATTGCCTAAGGTTTTATAAGACATGAGTCACTTGATTTAAAAGCCTAATTTTTATTTCTAAAAGTATGGTGACTTGTCTTGAAAAGAAATTGTAACTTGATACTACGGTTATTAGTATCTGGAAGTTTTATAATGAAACGAGTCATTTTGAAGAAAGAATAAGTAGTACTTTGGTTAAATTCTGATTTTTATAAAAGAACATGTTAGTGCCTTAGGTAAACTAAAATGAGAGGTATATGAAATGTAATAATAAGAAGTTGGGATCGCTTAACTTGCTTATATATTGTATGATGCTTCAGAAGTGCTTATGTTATGTGATAATGGATTGTGCTAGTAGTTCAAGAATAATCATGCGGTCATTCCGGGTTTGTGGCATTGCATATTTCCGTGGATTTGCTACCCACGACGCGAGAATACCTCACGCGAGTCCGTAGGCTTACGCGGTGAAATAGTCCCACGCGGGTCCGACCTATGCGAGAATACCTCACGCGAGTCCGTAGGGCTTACGCGGTGAAATAGTCCCATGCGGCGAATACCTCACGGGTCCACGCGATCTACGCGGTGAAATAGTCCCGTGAATAGGATCGCTTAATGATCGCGGACAGTGGTCCTGTTTGATCGCGAGCTTCCTACTTTATATTGTAAGTATACACCTTTTACTCATTGTTAGTAAGGCACAAGCATCGTTAATCGAGTATCATACATGTCTCCGCTTTATTATTAGACTTATGATTTCATTACGATTTTCGCCACATATTTGGTACATGTTTCGACCTCTCGGCCGCTCACGCCGCAGTAGTCTGAGTTGTTGATCCTCGCTCAGATCACCGCTGGTGTTGAGAACTCCTCATTTCGAGGCTTATCCTCGGTATTGTCGGTTGTTGTACATTCGTGGTATGTGGCCCCGCCCGCCAGATTGTTATTCTGTGAGGTCCGTAGTCACATTGTGGATTGGGTTGTAAAGAAAAAAATGTCTTGCTTTATTGGTATAAGTTACGGAAGGTGGCCTTATCTGCCAAATTGTTATTTTATGTTTAAGTATTTTATCACTGTGTATGTTACCGCTATTCTCTCGATGTATGCCAAAAGGGTGCCTGCAGAGCACCGCGCGGTCTGGTCGTGACAGTAACACTACCTATCCTCAAATTTCTATTTCATATTTTTTGTTACTTTTATAAAAAAAAATTATTAAAAAATATGAACTTTTTCCTTACCCCCACCCCCATCCCACCTCATTGCCCTACCCATCCTCAAATTTGTATTTCATATTTTTGTTACTTTTATAAAAAAAATGAATTTTTTTCTTACCCCCGCCCTACCCCTACCCCCACCCCACCCCTATTGCCCTACCACTCAAATTTCTATTTCATATTTTTGTTACTTTTATAAAAAAAATATGATTTTTTTCTTACCCACACTCCTACCCCCACCCCTATCCCTATTCCCAAATATATATTTTATATGGAGATATTATATGAGATTAAAAGGAATTTTGTGAAAAGAAAATAATAAATAAGTCCAAAAAAATTCAATGAATGAGCATAAAAGGCTTCTCCAGAAGTACTAAATTAATATTTCTGCTTCCCTTTCCATCTAGAAACACTTTTTGATTTCTGTAAAAAATATTTCTAATTCTGTTTGGCCAAATAAGTGTTTCTGAGCAGAACACCACCTTATATTAGTACTAGTTTAAGTGGGCGTGGGGGCCGGTTATCCCTTAACCAAAGAGCTTCCGCAATCCAACTCCCGCTTTGCTGAGCAAATCTAACCAGTGGCTTCTTCTTGACCAAGCAAATTCCAACGGCAACTCAAAAACCTCTTTTCTCTTGTTTTTCCATGGGAACATCTTGATTAGGAAGAAGAAAATTAACAGTAAATGGCAGCCATTTCCACATGCTTCTTCGCGGTGACACCTACCAAGACTCAATCCATTGTATTTTCTCGAAAACCCTCCTCTTCGTTAGTCCTAAAACCTTCAAGAATACACTCTTTTAATTTTCTGGGTTTGAGGCATAGGAGGAGTTCAGTTCATTTGGTTAGGGCCAGTCTTGATGATGTTGGGGTTAAGCCTGGAGGGATTTTGGAGAGCGATAAGCTGCCGTATGATGTACGCAAGCGGGCTATGGATGCTGTTGATGCATTGGGAAAGAGGGTTACTGTTGGGGATGTTGCTAGTAAAGCTGGCCTTCAGTTGATTCAAGCTCAGAAAGCTTTGCAAGCTCTCGCTACTGATACAAATGGCTTCTTGGAGGTAAATATTCATTGCACTTATTTATGTCTTGTAAAATCAATTGCTTGGTTTCTGAAAATTAATTGGGTTTTTTCATGTAATTATATTATCTACTTCAATTGCTTCCTTTGAGTTTTTTTTTTATAAGTTAGAATTTATAGATGTATCAGCATCTAGAATATACTTGGTAGGAACATAAGTCAACCGTGGCTTCTACATCCGTATCATCTACATTTGCCATGTTGCTCCAAAAAGAAAGCAAAGAAATACAATGAAATTTAAGACTAGTAACATTCTCTTTTTTGTCTTAAATTTTTTTGAGTTTCTGTCACTCCATATAATCCATCAAATGGTTGGAGGGATTGCATTTTAGATACTTGTATGGATACCCCTCATCTCTCTCTTCTGCTAACCTTGTACCAATTCCAGTGTGGTTCATGGCATAGTCCATTTAAGGCCCAAAATAGTAAAAAAACAAATCCCATAATTCTACAGTAAGTTTGCAGTGCAGAGGCAGGTGGTTTGTGTCCACTGAATGCTCTTCACATAAGGAGCGAGCTTCTAGAAATGCTCATACCTCTTCTTTGTAGATTATTCCTGGTTAGTGTTGTAAGTCAGTTCTTGGATTCTCCTTGTGATAGTCATTGAAATGTAGTTATTCACGTATCTGCTCTAGGGTAAGTACTACTTTATGAAGACCGATGACATGAGAAAATTGTTGGATTTTTAGATGCAGACTGTGCGGGGTCAACCTAACGATCTACTTTTGGATATTGTGTTCTAGTTCCGAGAAATTTGGTGTCTTGGAAAAGTAAGAAATATGTGGTTGCTAGGTCTAGTTCAGAAACATAATATCGGGCTATGACAGTGGTGACATGAACTCATATGTGTCACGACCCGAACCCGGGCCCGTGACTGGTGCCTTACCCCGGGCACCCTAGTGATACAACATCAGAGAAAATCAGCGGAAATAAAAACATGAACATGAATTTAGAGACAATAATAAATTAACAGGCCAACCAAAACAGTTGCCTTCATCATATATATACATAAATACCCGAACAGTTATCCTTTTTACAAACCCTGCCCACACAGTGCTACAGACCTCTAAGAATTTATACAACAACTATGACGGGACAGGGCCCCGCCATACCCCTGAATGTACAAGAACCTGCTGCACTCGTGGTAACATACCAATGATAAGCCTCAAGGAACGGAGCTTCCCAAGACGAAATGAGATCCTAAACGCGGATCGACAACCGACAGATTCTACCGCGCAGATGAACGCACTTCAAGGAGGTCGATAACAGTACCAAGTATGTGAAATCAGAAATATCAGAATCAAATCATAATAGTCTATAAAAGCGAGAGATGTATGATAACCAAACTACAAGACATACACATAATGCTTATATCAATTCGTGGTCTCACGCCACAACATCAATCTCGCCCATGAGTACCTTCCTCATCGGCGATCATGATATGATAACAACAAGATAGCAATCCAAATGGGAGCATACTCGCGCTACGATCGCGGTCGGTATGTCCAAAGGAACAAATAAGACAACATTCCAAATGGAAGCATACCCGCAGCGCTCACGATCGTGTCGATGAGTCCAGAGGAAACAATAAGACAAAGATTCCAAATGGAAGCATACCCGCAGCGCTACGATCGTGTCGAGATGTCCAAAGTGGAAACAATAAGACAAAGATTCCAAATGGAAGATACCCGCGCGCTACGACGCGCACGAGATGTCCAAAGTGGAAACAATAAGCAACAAGCGCAGAATCAAAGTGGATACCCGCAGCGCTACGATCGTGTCGGTATGTCCAAAGTGATTTAACAAAAGTAACACTATCAACAGAACGCACTGCGGAATTTATCCGCCACCGCCGGCCACGCCCAAGTAAGTACTCAACAAGTCAACCGATCCTCCATCGAGACGCCAGAGTATAGAAACACAATTCTTGCACAATAAAGGCTATCACAACAAGATAGGCAAGTTTCACAACAACAAGCATAGGCAAGTTTCACAACAACTCAAAGTACTTTCATTTTTATGCCAAGGTCCGGTTTTAACCCTAAAGTACTACGCTGCTAAATTCCTTTTAAGAGATTCATTCTTTGTATAAAAGTCACCCGATGCCGTAGTATAAAATAGAGTGACTTACATCTTTTAAGTAAACCAAAACAACTTCCATACTTTCTTTTAAGTCAAGTTACTACGTTAAAACCAATGATAAAACCTTTCTTTTGTTTTCATAAGGTCGTTATAACCAACTTCCCATAAAGCCGTTATAACACCTTATGCTTTAAACCATTTTAAGACAACACAATGCCTTTCTTTTCCCTAAGGTTCCAGCTTGCCTAATTTTAATTACGCAAGTCTCTTTTTGAAACGTTTCATAGTTCGATGTCTTAATCTCTTTTAAAACAATTGAGTAACATATACGCCCTAAAGTAGGTTATTCTTGTTCATAATCAATCTTATTAAGCAGCCATGATCTAGAAAATGTAATATCATTTTGTCTCATCTTAGCTTCTATGCAGATGGAGGTTTCTACTGGTTTTAATAATACTTAATTATTCAATACATTTTCCTTTATTAACGCTGCAGTGGTTTGTCGATACACATTCGATTTCCAAATCGAAGAAACATTATTCCTTCCACAAAACCAAGTACTCATTACTCACGAATGAGGTTTCACACAAACATCCATATTAAGTCAAGTCTCTTAACTTCTAAACTATTAAACCATTCTTTTTATATAACTAAATGCGTTACAACTAACTTCTCATAAAGCTTGTATAACTTTTATGTTTTCAAACAAATTATAAACTTCTTTCAAAAAGTTTCTTAATCTCTTAGAATACTTCAAGGTTCTTTTACAACAAGTCGGTTATAAGTCAAATCGCTTATCTTTAAAACCACAAAGCATTTCTCATTTACATAAAGTTGTTATAACACTTTATGTTTAAAGGCAATCAAATACATTTAACACACGACGCTTCACCGCACTACATAGTTATACACATATCATGCTAGAACAGATAGGAAGAGGTTCACATACCTCGCGACGAGTATCGACTAATAGCAAAACGCTCCAAGTACCCCAAACCGTCAGCTACACTCTCAGTCAAGCAGATCACTCCACACGTAGTACTACAACCTATAGAGGCCACAAAGCGCCTATTAATATCTTTTAGATCCCGACGTAATATTCTACGTAAAATCAAGAAGACTCTCCCCGCAACAACAGAATCTCCTCCTCTAACGAGGCCGCTACTAAGCCAACCGGGGGTTAACATGTCTAACCGGACGTGTTCAATTCTACTACACAAGAATGCTACACAAGTTCATCAGAATACACCCCATGTAATTACGCTCGCTTCTCTTTAAATTCAGCTTAAGTCGCAAGACATCGCTGTAAGTATTATTCAGCTTAAGTCAAAAGACATTGCCGCACAATTATAATGTTCGATTCTATATATAGTATACTTCAACTATATATTTCTACAATATGTAATTTCCAATTACAATAGGAGGTCAAGAGTGTTTACCTCGATAAGCCCAAAATTATCCGAGTTTAAATGTCGATCCTGAGCAAGGTTTAGCTCCTACTCCGTGCGCTTCGACCCGCTCCAACCAACCCTTAGAAGTTCTAACCAACTTCTACTTATAACTTCAACTACTGGTGAAGATTTACTTAGGGTTTCATTTTTGTGACTGAGGGAAGTATAATAGTATTTTCTGGCTTTTGTACAAGTGTAACTTTGGGAATACTACAAGGTATTTGGGGCCAAGGTATTCTGGACATAACAACTGTACTAGGAGAGTTTTTCTATACCAAAACACGGGGTATTTATACGCGAAAACTAGGCTGGTGTGGTATGCACTCCACTACCAAGCCTCTACAAGGGAGGGGTGGGTTTCGGCGAGGGCCTTCAAGAGGGGAGTGTGTGGTGGACGAGATCACAAGAGGAGAGAGGGTTTGAGACTTAGAAAGATTGCTCAATTTTTGACGAAGAAAGTTCATCACTTGTATGGTATTTATAGGTCAGTGAAGGCCAACCAATGGCCAAGATGAAGACAAGTGCATAGCAAGTGTAAGGCCAAGATTAAGCCACGTGCTACCTTATCCATCTACCCAAAATATCCTACCTAACCTCGACCACATTTTTTAGCACAAAAACGTGCAAGACTTAGCCAAATGCCGGTCCAACCTCTTTCCAATGCGAGGTGACACATGTCACCCTCCCGTTGGTCCAAAATGTTTCGCCTCTCTAAAAATCCGCAAAAATTATTAATGACATAGCTAATTTTCCCTTCGAAACGTGGAAACGCTTCGTCGAAAAACGACTCTCTCGGGTGTTGTGTACAAATTTCAAACTAGCCAACTTTAAGGCTCAAATTGTATACGACGCCTCACGCATACATACTCGGAAATACGGTATAACATTCTCCTCCTTAGAAACATTCGTCCCGAATGTTCCTTCCGAATGTATAACGTTCTTCTAACAAGTTGCCAACGCCACACCGCCACGAAATATCACACGCTCTCTTCCTTCCTTACTCGTCGAGCCCTTCTGACACTTGAACTCTTCTAGTATACGCATTCACACTTCGCCATCGCTTCGCTTCCCAATACTTTGAGTCACAACCTCCAAACTCGTCATCTTACTAGCTTCAATCTCCTTAAGGCCATTCCCGCCTTCACGATCCGCCTCTGGTCGAACATATCCCCGAACTCATACGATGGTTATCTAATCACGGGCCTAGCACCTCGTGACCCTACCACCGGCGACCACCCAAAGGTCGACCCACTTTGAAATGGCCGCGGTCGCCCTCAACACGGCCCCAACCCGACCCACTTACGCATCAAGCTCTGCTCTCGATCCGAACAATCTTACCTATACAAAGTCATGAAAGCTACCACTTCCATTACACACTACCTGTGGATTTATCACACAAAACGCTCTAGGCATAAAAATGCACTCCGGCAAGGATCACTTGCAAAACTGGTACTCAAGACTACTTTACATCTAAGGTCTCAACTGTAATATTCTAAGGTTCATCATTTTCTCACCCTCAAGCTTACCCTTCACAACCAGTTCTACATCACGCTTTAGCACAACGCTATCCGAACATAACACTAAACACATCATCACATCATTAATACATACAAAACTCTGTAGGTTAAGGATATACCCAAAATAGGCGATCTGCAGGACCGCTAAAATCGGGAACTTCCACCGCGACTTACCGTGGCCCGCCGCCAGGTTGAACATCCCGCTCGACTATGGAGTGAAGAACCCGCAATCGATCCCGTAGTCCGTGCTATCCTACCACACTCGGCCTGACAATTTCTCCCAAAATAGCCCTGCCGGCCGCATGTAAAACAAACTCCCTGACTAGCACGACACTCCCACCGCGAGTCTACCACACGGCCACAACGAGGTAGGGTGGCTTCACCGCTAATACCGCTTCTCGAAAATCAACCTCGAGCCCCGACCGCCCCGAATACTCGGTGCTCAAGATTGCGAGACCACTCAGATCGGGCGAGGCGCATAACTAGTCACGCTGGCGCGGTCCGCCTCGAAAGTCACCAAAGGACCTCGCTGCTCGCCTCTTCACGACTCGTTATTCCGCCGATTTCTCCGCCTCACCTCCAAGTGCATAAGCTCGCACGCGGCACGCCCATGCCCTACCAAGAGCTACACCGAACAACTCTCGCTAGGTAATCATCGAGCCTCAGAACATATCGGTGCACTCGATCCTCCATACTAGCTACTAACGCGGACGCACGCCAACGAGTCGAACTCCACATTGTACTCGAACCGCACGCCTGCTTCGCCGCAACCCCAAAAACTTTACCGAGCCCTCTCATCCGCGAGGCAAGAAATGCAAGAAAGGCCTCGAGAACTCGCCCCATAAAGTCGGAAGTCATGCTCTCCCGACAGCCTCACGACCAAAACCACGATCATGCGGATCACGCACCGATGCGAACCTAGACCACCGACTCGGTCTCCGATGCTCGATCACTTACGATCCACAGAATCGTTTGATGAACTCGCGGATCATCCTCGTGCCTCGACCCATAAAACTCGCGTTACACTCGTAAAATCCCGTAATCTCAAACTGCTCGCCGGGGTGAACTACGGTGCTCTCGGATCGAATCGCCGGCCCAAATTTTATCTCAAGTTCGCCACAACCTCGCCATTAATCGACCATCTCTCAGAACCCATCTCATTCGCCTACTGTAGGATCGAGGCTCAGTATCGTGGTCTCAGAGATCGCCACGCTTCTACTCAGATCTTCCTTCGCCGCTTTGCTTCTTCGCCCGGTTGTTTTGCGCGAGGCATAATCGTAAAGGAAAGGAATACGCTGGAGGGTTCAACTCATCACACAGCTCTAAGGCACGATCTCAGAAATAGAAGACTGGAAACCAATCCTAAATGTCCTATAGCCTCCTGAGTATAGATGATTTGCACAACACACCGAAAATCAAGACTCTACTAGACACGGCTCAGAGACACTTTCCGAGGACTAATCGCTCGATACCACTTTGTCACGACCCAACCTGCCCGTGGATCGTGCCTTACCCCGCACCCTAGTGATACAACATCGAGAAAATCACGGAAATAAAAATATGAACATGAATTTAGAGACAATAATAAATTAACAAAGCCAACCAAAACAGCTTGCCTTCATCATATATATACATAAATACCCAACAGCTTATCCTTTTTACAAACCTCGCCACACAAAGCGCTGCACTCTAAGAATTTATACAACAACTATGACGGACAGGCCCCGCCATACCCTCGAATGTACAAGAACTCATGCACTGTGGTAACATACCAACAGATAAGCCTCCAAGGAACGGAGCTTCCAAGACGCTAAATGAGATCCTAAACGCGGATCGACAACCGATGACTCTACTCGGCAGATTTAACGCACTTCAAGGAGGTCAAGATAACAGTACCAAGTATGTGAAATTGTAAAATATCAGAATCAAATCATAATAGTCTATAAAAGCGGGAGATGTGTATGATAACCAAACTACAAGACATACACATAATAGCTTATATCAATTCGTGGTCTCACGCCCACAACATCAATCCCGCCCATGAGTACCTTCCTCACCGCCGGCAATGCATGATATGATAACAACAAGATAGCAATCCAAATGGAGCATACTGCGCGCTACGCATCGTGTCGGTATGTCCAAAGGAACAAATAAGACAACATTCCAAATGGAAGATACCCGCAGCGCTACGATCGTGTCGATGAGTCCAGAGGGAAACAATAAGACAAAGATTCCAAATGGAAGATACCCAAGCGCCACGATCGTGTCGATGTCCAGTGGAAACAATAAGACAAAGATTCCAATGGAAGATACCCGCAGCGCTACGACGCGTGGCAAGATGTCCAAAGGGAAACAATAAGCAACAAGCGCAGAATCAAAGTGGATGCGATACCCGCGCGCCACGATCGTGTCGCGATGTCCAAAGTGATTTAACAAAAGTAACACTATCAACAGAACGCATCTGCGGAATTTATCCGCCACACGGCCACGCCCAAGTAAGTACTCAACAAGTCAACCGATCCTCCATCGAGAGACGCCAGAGTATAGAAACACAATTCTTGCACAATAAAGGCTATCACAACAAGCATAGGCAAGTTTCACAACAACAAGCATAGTAAGTTTCACAACAACTCAAAGTACTTTCATTTTTATGCCAAGGTCCGGTTTTAACCCTAAAGTACTACGCGTAAATTCCTTTTAAGAGATTCATTCTTTGTATAAAAGTCACCCGATACCGTAGTATAAAATAGAGTGACTTACATCTTTTAAGTAAACCAAAACAACTTCCATACTTTCTTTTAAGTCAAGTTACTACGTTAAAACCAATGATAAAACCTTTCTTTTGTTTTCATAAGGTCGTTATAACCAACTTCTCATAAAGCCGTTATAACACCTTATGCTTTAAACCATTTTAAGACAACACAATGCCTTTCTTTTCCTAAGGTTCCAGCTTGCCTAATTTTAATTACGCAAGTCTCTTTTGAAACGTTTCATAGTTCGATGTCTTAATCTCTTTAAAACAATTGAGTAACATATGCCCTAAAGTAGGTTATTCTTGTTCATAATCAATCTTATTAAGCGACCATGATCTAGAAAATGTAATATCATTTTGTCTCATCTTAGCTTCTACGCAGATGGAGGTTTCTACCGTTTTAATAATACTTAATTATTCAATACATTTTCCTTTATTAACGCTGCAGTGGTTTGTCGATACACATTCTCGATTTCCAAATCAAGAAACATTATTCCTTCCACAAAACCAAGTACTCATTACTCACGAATGAGGTTTCACACAAACATCCATATTAAGTCAAGTCTCTTAACTTCTAAACTATTAAACCATTCTTTTATCTCTCTTAAGGCGTTACACCTAACTTCTCATAAAGTCAGTATAACTTTTATGTTTTCAAACCAAGTATACACTTCTTTCAAAAAGGTTTCTTAATCTCTTAGAATACTTCAAGGTTCTTTTACAACAAGCTGGTTATAAGTCAAATCGCTTATCTTTTAAAACCACAAAGCATTTCTCATTTACATAAAGTTGTTATAACACTTTATGTTTAAAGGCAATCAAATACATTTAACACACGACGCTCACCGCATTTACATAGTTATACACATATCATGCTAGAACAGATAGGAAGAGGTTCACATACCTCGCGACGAGTATCGACTAATAGCAAAACGCCCAAGTACCCCTAAACCGCTACACTCTCACCAAGCAGATCACTCCACACGTAGTACTACAACCTATAGAGGCCACAAAGCGCCTATTAATATCTTTTAGATCCCGACGTAGAATATTCTACGTAAAATTCGAAGACTCTCCCCGCAACAACGTAAATCTCCTCCTCTAACGAGGCCGCTACCAAGCCAACCAGTGGGGTTAACATGTCTAACCTGACGTGTACAATTCTACTACACAAGAATGCTACACAAGTCTCATCTGATACACCCTATGTAATTACGCTCGCTTCTCTTCTTTAAATTCAGCTTAAGTCGCAAGACATCGCTGTAAGTATTATTCAGCTTAAGTCAAAAGACATTGCCGCACAATTATAATGTTGATTTCTATATATAGTATACTTCAACTATATATTTCTACAATATGTAATTTCCAATTACAATGAAGGTCAAGAGTGTTTACCTCGATAAGCCCAAAATTATCCGAGTTTAAATGTCGATCCCGAGCAAGGTTTAGCTCCTACTCCGTGCGCTGACCGCCTCCAACCAACCCTTAGAAGTTCTAACCAACTTCTACTTATAACTTCAACTACGGTGAAGATTTACTTAGGGTTTCATTTTTGTGGATCGAGGAAGTATAATAGTATTTTCTGGCTTTTGTACAAGTGTAACTTTGGGAATACTACAAGGTATTTGGGCCAAGGTATTCGGACATAACAACAATACTAGAGAGTATTTCTATACCACAACAAGTGGGTATTTATACGAGACAACTAGGCTGGGGGTATGTACCCCACTACCAAGCCTCTACAAGGGGAGGTGGGTTTCGCAAGGGCCTTCAAGAGGGGAGGGTGTGTGGTGACGAGATCACAAGAGGAGATGGAGGTTTGAGACTTAGAAAGATTGCTCAATTTTGGACGAAGAAAGTTCATCACTTAGAGTGGTATTTATAGGTCAAGTGAAGGCCAACCAATGGCCAAGATGAAGACAAGTGCATAGCAAGTGTAAGGCCAAGATTAAGCCATGTGCTACCTTATCCATCTACCCAAAATATCCTACCTAACCCTTGACCACATTTTTTAGCACAAAAAACGTGCAAGACTTAGCCAAATGCCGTCCAACCTCTTCCAATGTGAGGGTGACACATGTCACCCTCCCGTTGGTCCAAAATGTTTCGTCTCTCGGAAAAATCCGCAAAAATATTAATGACATAGCCGAATTTTCCTTCGAAATGGAAACGTTTCGTCGAAAAACGACTCCTCTCGGGTGTTGTGTACAAATTTCGAAACTAGCCAACTTTAAGGCTCAAATTGTATACGTACGCCCTCACGTACATACTCTGGAAATACGGGGTATAACAATATGGATCAAGCAACGGAAGGAATTGAAATTTTGAGAGATTTAAAAAATGGATCTTGTGTGCGATAATGAAGTTGCACTTCACATTGCGTAGAATCCAGTGTTTCACGAGAGGACCAAATACATAGAGATTGATTGTCATTTTGTTAGAGAAGGTAATCTCAGGAGATATCGCCACGAGGTTCGTGCGGTCAAATCATCAGCTTGCAAACATATTCACCAAGTTCCTACCCAGTTTCAGAACAAGTTATATATATAGCAAGTTTGAAACGTATAATCTTTATGCACCAACTTGAGGGGAAGTGTTAGCATTCTTGTGAATATTCCAGAATACATGTAATTATAGTAGGTATCTTAATTTACTCCTATTGTAATTAGGTTGATTTTCTTTCCTTTTAGCACATATAATGTAGTTATTTAATCCCCAATAGCTTGAGAGCATAATCAAGCTGAGTTCCTCTTATTTTCTCTTCTGTTTCACACCCGTGAAGCTCAAATTGCCAAAACACATGAAGTTCTCTTATTTTGATTGAATCAACCGGTTAGAAAAAAATAGAAAAGGTTAACGCAATGGATGATGAGTATGTGGTTAAGAGTGACAAACAGTGGTAGCTGAAAAGTTTGCAACAATCATAAGAAGCTTCATATGCTATATGTTGACAATTTTGTTCAAGGCTCTTTATTAGAGTTCTCTGAATATTTGTGGAATATAATATATTATTGGAACTTTTCATTCTTATGGAAGTTGATCACCTTTTTAATGTATGACTTGTAGAGTGATGGATTTGTGCCACATTTCAGTTGTTTAATCAGATTTTGCCTAATATGGATTTGGCAGGTGTCGGACGAAGGTGATGTACTTTATGTATTTCCCAAGGATTATCGTTCAAATCTCACGGCTAAATCATGTAGGATGAAGATTGAGCCTTTGCTGGAGAAAGCAAAGGTATTAATCCTATTTTACTGATGATGTCAATATGTGTTATTTAGAATACGTTTACACATAATACTTATCTTCTGAGGGAACCTCAATAATTTGCAGCTTGCAGGTGAATACTTAGTGAGGGTTTCCTTTGGTACAGCACTAATTGCTTCAATTGTCATTGTCTATACAACCATAATTGCTATCCTCTCTAGTAGAAGGTATCTGTAGACATTAAAAGTCTTGGAATCGTTTTCTATTTACTTTTTCTTGAGATACTTATTTTTCTCGAATCCACATTTCCCCTTAGGGCCTATTTGGAAAACCACCTTGTAATTGGAATTGAGTGTAATTACACAATTTGGCATGTTTGTCTAACTAGCATGTTGTTGGATGTAATTGAGGGGGAGTAATTACATTCTTCAATTCTTTAAGGGGTGGGGGTTGAGAATTGCTGGTATTTATAGTGTAATACAAGGTTATTTTTATCTTCTTTTCGTTTTTTTTTAATTTATATTCTTTTTATTTTTTTCACTTTTAAAATTCTTCTATTTTTAATATATTATTTTTATTTCGTTACTTCTTATTTTCCAATCTTTACTTCATGTTTCTCATGTTTTATTCCTTTCTTATTTATTTTTCTTTATTTTCTTCATTTTTCTGAGATGTGTTATTATTCTATTTTTTTCTTAAACTATACCTCCTAATTGTAGAACGAATGAGTCATCTACAAACTCGACTTATAATGAGTGATGTCATGAAAGTTGAATTTCCTTGTTGAATTAGGTGATATACAAACTTGACTTATAGTGAGTGATGCTAGAATTGATAGATCATCTTTTTTAATCAAACATTTGAAAAATGTTATAAAATTATGGTTTTAAATATTGATTTTTTGTCAAACATGCATCCCCATGGTGTTTTGCAAAATGTGTGCCTGGTGAAAGTTATTATTAATTAATTCAACTAAAATTTTGTTTATTTGAAAACTGTATATCAATTATTTTTTACAATATAAGTTACAAATATACAATTATTTAAAATTTACATTTTCCAAAAAAATATCTACAATTATTTAATACTATATTCTTAAAACATAATATATATATATATATATATATATATATATATATATATATATATATATATATATATATATATTGAATACCTAGTTCAATAACAACAATAACAAACCCAGTGTAAATCGACGGTTGGGGTCTGAGAGGGTAGGATGTACGCATCATAGAGGTTATTTCCGATAGACCCCCGACTCAAAAGAAAAGTATTCGATCCAGAATTATGTCTTTAGTTCCTCGATTCATTCCGTGGCGCGAAATCCATCATTGGCAAAATTAATAGTAATAAGATAGAAAAATAGCAAGATATAAAACAAACGCAACAACATATAATAATACACATTGAAAAGATTTAAAAAATACACATTGGAATATAAGAAACTACACGATAAATAAATACTACTACTGAAAAGGAGAAGAAGAGAGGAGAAGGCTAGCCTTTTCCTCTCCCACACAAAGTGCGACAACACTCATGCACCTTCTACCCTAGTTCTCGACCTCCATACCTTCTTATCTAAGGTCATGTCCTCAGTCAACTAAGTTGTGCCGGTTCATTTCTAATCACCTCCCATCAGTTCTTCTTTGGCCTACCTCTACCTCTCCTAATTCCTGCTATAGCCAACCTCTCACACCTCTTTATTGGTGCATCCTTGCATCTTTCTTCACATGCCAGAACCATCTCAACCTCGCTTCTCTTATTTTTTCTTGCTACTGATGCCACTCCCACTTTGTCCCCTATAGCTTCGTTTCTAATCATATCTCTCCGAGCATGATCACACATCCGTCTGAGCATCCACATCTCCGCTATCTTCATCTTCTGAAAATGAGCGTTCTTGACTGGCCAGTGCTATGTGCAGTATACTATTTACCTTTAAGCCTTGGCGACACATTCAAGAGTTTATGGAAATACGTCTGCCATCTCCGTCTAATGTGTGCCTCTTCTACGAATACTTTGCCATTCTCATTCTTGATGCACATCATGTGGTCCAGGTCCCCGACCCTCCTCTCTTTCCTTGGCGAGCCTATACAACTTTCTATCCTCGCTTTTGTACTCGAGCTCTTCATACAAGTTCTCAAAAGTTGCCGTTTTAGCCGTCATGACTGTTAGCTTTGCTTTTTTCTTCATCGTCTTATACCTATCTCTATTCCTCTTCTTGTCTTCCTCGTCTAAGATTTTCATTAATGCCATATAAACAACCTTCTTGGCTTCAACCTTTCCTTGGACCTCTTCGTTCCACCACCAATCCCCTTTATGCCTACATGGGATACCCCTCGAGGCCCCTAACACCTCTCTAGTTGCTTCCCAGATGCAGTTAGCTGTCCTAACCCACATGCTATCTGCGTCCCCACTATTCCCTCAAGCCCTCATCGTGACCAACTTCTCTCCAATCTTCTGAGCTTTGGCCTTTGTCAGGCCTCCCCATCTAATCCTCAACTGGCCATATGACACCCTTTTCTTCTTCTTGTTCCTCCTTACATCTAAATCCATAACCATAAGCTTATGTTGGGTTGTAAGATTCTCGTCCGGCATAACCTTGCAGTCCTTACCTACACATCTGTCATCCTTCCTAGGGAGCTAGTAATCTATCTGAGTGTAGCTGCTCTACGAAAGGTCATCAAGTGTTCCTCTTTTGGAAGCTCGAGTTAACTATGTCCAACTCAAAAGCTTTCGCGAAGTCTAGAAGCGAGACTCCTCCTCCATTTCTATCCCCAAAGCCGGAACCGCCATGAACGTTGCATACCCTCTTGAAGTGGTCCCTATGTGACCATTAAAATCTCCTCATAACACTATTTTCTCAACCTGCGAGATACCTCTCACAACTTTGTCCAACTCCTACCAAAAGCGCTTTTTTCCCTCCTCGGTCAAACCTGCATGCGGCGCATATGCACTAATTATGTTAAAAGTTAGCCCACCAGGAACTAGTAAATGACCATCATCCTATCATTCACCCTCCTAACCTCTACCACTTGCTCCCTGAGTTTCCCGTCTACTAAAATGCATACTCCATTCCTACTCCTCGAGCTTCCTGTTGAATACCTTGTAATAGATAAAATTTAATAATATTTCTTATATAGACACATATTTTCAAACATTAACGTCTAGTTTTTGATAATCAACTTTTATTTAATTTTTTTAAAAAGATCTTAGCTTGTGCAACCAATCACTACGTTTGTAATTACATGTTATGACAAATAAACATGTCTTTGTAATTACTATACTGTGTGATTACTAGGATGTGTAACTACTACCCTAATAATTACACCAAATCCAATTACAAGGCGGCTTTCCAAACAGACCCTTAGTTTTGGGCCATTTGTCTCTGACATTTGTTTTTTTACAGTGAAGAAGAAAACCGGGGAAGACGAGGCAGATCTTATGACAGCGGTTTCACGTTTTACTTCAGTCCAACTGATTTATTCTGGTAATTATAATAGCATTGTTGTTGAAGAAACAATGTTGCACTAGGTGCAGTTTTACTTACCTTTGTTTTGCTTCTTGAAGTTTATAAAGGGCCTCACTTATGGCCTATTTTATGCATTCATTAGGAATAACTGAGTGTTTTCTTTTACTTGATTCAATATTAACTTATTGCCCCATTAGAGTCAACCTTATTTTTAAGATGCATTTTCCTTATTCTTGGTGCTGTCCAGCCCGATTTAAAATTAATGTGGCCCTATTGTCGACGAGTTGAATAATAGCTATAAGCCACCACTTTGCTGCTTGAGATCCACTAGTTCCAACACTGCTTTTGTGATAATAATCGGGTTACTTGAATTAAAACAAGAAACTAATGCGGAAGTGAAATATAAAGATTAAAGACAGAATTTAAAGATATGCGGAATTTGAGAATACAATCCCCAAATTTCAAGATTAAGTGTTAAGAGCCCTAATTGATCCTAGTATTCGAAGTTAGCGGATTAAAGTTAATTATGATACTAATAGAGTCAATTCAAAAGAACTTAGATCAAAGGGTGATCTAGACCCCTATTTTGAAGAAATTAGAGACAATAATTAGTATAAGACTAATTACCTTCTTTAGTTTATGAATAGGAAAAAAACATCTCAAGTGGAGAATTTATCTTACCTCTGAGAAGAATCGTTCTTATAAGGTTACAAGATAAATCCCAAGTAGCCACACACAAAGATTTAAAGAAGAGAAACTCTCAAATAATAATAATATTGTCCAATGAAAATAACAAAACCCACCCCTATATATAAGGAAAACCTATCCCAAATAGCATCGAATTCGATCCTGCTTTATGGAAATAAAATAGTAAAACCTAACTAGAAAACTTTAAACTAAGAAAGCAACAACAACATACCCAGTGTAATCCCACACCGTGGGGTCTGGGGAGGGTAGCGTGTAGACAGACCTTACCTCCACCTTGGTAGGTAGAGCGACTGTTTCCGGGAGACCCTAGACTCATTTAACTAAGAAAGCATGTAAAATTAATACAAAAGTTCTTCCCAAAACTACCTAATTAAAACAAGGAAAGAAGTGCAAAATTTGCACCAAATGGCCCTTCAGCACTTTGGAGGTGAATTTCCAAGTGCTTTTTGGGCGTACAATCAGCCCCATTTAGGCATGATTTTCATCTCTTTGACCATGCAAATTAATTCCTTTGTTGGGTACTTCTTTGGGCTTGGGGTCTATATGGGCCCCTTCTCTTTGGCTTCAGGTGGCCCCAATCTTCCTCATCTTGGACTTGGAGTTGCCCTATGAAATATGTGCAACACTTTCCCATTCTTTGCAATAATTCTTGGGTTCATCTTCTGTGATAATCATCTTCTTGATTTTTTGTTGAAGCTCGTCAACCTTTAATTGAGGTATGCCACCATGGATGCTTTCATTTCGTCACTTCCTATCAGTTTGCTTATATAGATTGAACCCCTTTCTTGCTCTCTTTGATGTACTTCCTCTGTCTCCATTTATTTGGTACTGTTTGACTAGGCATAAAGTTAAAGAAAGAAAGGAATGACTTTTGAGATTTGTGGTCTACAACAAACCTTAGACATTTGTGTGGCTGTTAGTCATTTCATTAAGAGTAAAAGGGGAATTTTAAAATTAAGTTGTTTCTAATTATAGAAAGGTGACGTTCTTTTAAGGACAAACTAAAAGGAAAGGGTGCCACATAAATTGAGAAGGATTGAGTACTTTTTAATATGATAAGGCTTTTCTTTCTATGTACTGCTTTCAGTTTCAAGATAGACATCACTAGATGGACCTCGGGTAATAATGTCTGGTTCGATTGGGTACAAAGAAGCATGAACAAGATGAGAAGGATAACTTTGAGCAAGAAGGTTATGGAATGGATCTGTTTCATCCTCAAAGAATCCTCGAATGATCAAAAGAATATTGTGAGAAGATGGAGGACAAAGTATCAGGTGGCTGATTTCTTTGGTACTGTACAATGAACATGGAAGGTACATGAGTATCTTATCTCTCAAGGGTGAAGCTAGGTCTGTTATAATTTTATCAGAACTAGCCATCAATGCTGGTTGGAGAGACATAGCTTTTAAGATAGATAGATTCATTAGATGCTCCCCTCAACTGTTAATCAAAGTTCCTCCCGGACGGGCTGATACTAACTTTCCTTATGCTAAGGTAGTTGGTGATAGTAAATGACAGCCCATGCCCCCAAAATATGCCATTTCAAATGACAGACAAAATGAAAAAGGCCTACTTGGAAGCTGTATCAATGGAAACTTTGGACAAGTTAATTCAGAACTACCCACCCTCTCAGATGTTAGGAGATGGTCATCCTCTGTCTGGAAAAAAGCCTTGGGGGTTAATATTTATGAAAGGGTTAGAGACCTTTTTCTTTTTGAATTTCCAAATTGGAATATGGCTGAACAAATACTTCAAGGAGAATGGGCTTGGAAGAAGGTTAATGTCAGCCTGGAATGGTGGAATCCACTGGTGTGTACCAGCTCTTAGAAACAAAGCTCGACCTGGGTCAGAGCAAGAGGTTTGCCGCTATACCTATGGTCGCATGAAATCTCTAAAAATAATCGGGATCTGTGTGGAGGCTGGGAGAAGGCAGAGCTGAAGAATCACCTCAAATGGGCTCGAATTGAAGTCGCAGGAGAAGCTAACAACATCCCCAATGAAGTAACCATCTCAAGGAATGGTTTTAATTTCCTAATTCCAATTTGGGTTGAAAGAAATTGAGCTTTGAGAAGATTCTGGTAAGAAATCAGGTGCCGGCTGGAGAGGGTTTTGATGATGTTTAGGAGCCCAGAATGACCCAGCGGGTAATAGGAGCATACGAGGTTTTTTCGCAGCTAACTACTCTGACATATATTGTGATTGGAGAAATTATACCAATGTGGTATCGATGACACCTTTTATCAAAGGTTGTACAAGCACGTGAGGAGCAGATGTCACCTCCGGAAGGTTTTAAAAACCTTGTGGGCCATTCCAGTGAACCCGATTTTATTGACCCCGATGAAGCACAATTTATTTTTAATCGTATTAATGCATAGCACAATAAATTGCGCTTGGTCAGGGTCAGGAAGGGAGGGATTTTACAAATTGGCTCTTATACTTTAACTTGCAAGCTTGAGGCATTTCTTCAGAATTTCTTCTGCACATAACTGGAGTCTATGCTCCAAATTGCAAATTGGAAAGAACTGTGGGAGAAATTGGGGGCTGTTAGGAAGTCTTATGGAGGGCCCTTGGGCATTGTGTGGTGATTTTAATGTTTGCAGGTTCTCCTCTGAAAAGAGGGACTCTCATAGGAGATCTTCTGCTTGGTGAATTCTTATGTATTATTGAAGATATGGGGCTAATAGATCTGCAACTGGAAGGTGGATCATATACATGGTTCAGAGGAGATAGTCATAAGTCAGCCATCCAGAATAGATAAAATTTTGTTTTCCTTAGAATGAAATGAGCATTTCAACATGAAACAAACACTCCTACAAAGATTAATTTCTTACCATGTAGCACTTTTTTTTGGGTCGTGGGAACACTCTAAATCATATTTCAAGTTTGAAAAGTGATGGTTAACCACAAAAGGTTTTGTTGATAAGAGTTAAAGCTAGAGGAGTTCTTTTGTTTACACCGAGAGATCTGAATATTACTGTCTTGCCTCGGAAAAAAGTCAAATGTGGTATAGGCGTGTTTGCAATGTGTCGGTGAACCTCAAAAAAAAAAGGACAGCCCAGTGCACTAAGCTCCCGCTATGCGCGGGGTCCGGGGAAGGCCGGACCACAAGGGTCTATTGTGTTGGTGAACCTCAATGAAGAATAAATCTAGAAAAAAAGTTGCCAGAAACTGTCCCACACGCCGGCGGGTGACAACAACACGTTGTTGGAGCTGGAGTTTTTCGCAGTGTGTGAGGGCGCATCAGAAGTTGTTTCTGGCAGCTTTTGGTTGGGTTTGGTTTCCGTCTCTTTGTGGTGGTGTCAGTTTTTTTATAGCACTGACAGAAAATTGTTGAGGTGCGGACAGCTTTTGGTTGTGGATGTTTGCTCCAAATGAGAACTCACTGTGGAAGATGTAATTGAAACCAAGTGTGGGATGGGAGGTAATTGGAGAACAAATCGTGTGAACTCTTTTTACGGGGTCAGTGTGTGGAGATTCACAAGGAACCTTTCTTCATTGATTAGAAACAAAGCAAGATAAAAACCAGGTAGGGGTATGAAGATCTCGTTTTGGGTAGACAATTGGTTAATCCGAGACGCTTTGAAGCAGCTATTTCCAGATATCTACAATCTCTGTCACAACAAGAGGCAACCGTGGAAGGTGTATGGTTACAACAAAGGTGGAATCTTTGCATCAGAAGACTATTAAATGACTGGGATTAGTAGAATCTTAAAGTTCTACAATCTATTGTCACAATTCATAGGTACTACCACAACTGAGGATTGCATGGTTTGGGAAAAGGATATTAAAGGTATATTCTCTGTTAAGTGAGCTTATATGGAATATACAGCAATCAGGTTGAATGTTGTGGCCATCTAAGATGATCTGGAAAGTTAAGATCCCATGCAAAGTAGCCTGTTTCACTTGGCTTCTGGCTAAGATACTGCTTTGTGAATGTCCTGAGTCCAGCTTCTGTTCTTTGCCCTTCTCAAGGGAAGCAAAGGGAAGAACTAGGAACAACTAGCTGCCAGTGGTTGTATTGCAACACATTCTTGTTCCATTTCCTTCTTCGTTTCTTAGTATCTGCTTGAATGACGTTTCACCTCCCCTAATTAATCTCAAACCTAAGCAGTTAAACAACAAATTGGAATCCATACATAGAGAGAAGTCAGGTTTAGAATAGGCCAGCCTTGATTTTATGTACTTCAAAATAAGAGTTTCCATTTGAGTTTGGCAGGGCCCGGTGGAGATGGTTGTGGCGGAAATATAAGACAATTAGATTCTCAAAAAGGGAAGAAGATACTTATTTGAGTTGTACCATTTGAGTTAATTTAAATAAAAGGAACTTTATTTATTTGAAAAAATAAAGGTAGTAGCACTAAGCCGGTTGGTTCATCCTTCTCTTTTTCCTGATTGATTAGTGACCATGACAGCTAGCCTAATACCATAAGGGCTCGTTTGGTTGGGAAACAAGTCATCCCGGGATTAGTTATTCCACCCTCAATGTGGATTAGTTATCCCGGAATTTTATTCCAACCAAACATAGGATAAGGAGGTACTAAAATTTTATACCGGGACTATTTTTGCTTATCCTTCATACCAAAACGACCCCTAAAAATTTTATCTTTTGCTCTCAGGTTGGTTACATGCAAGAACTATTAATGCTTCAGTTTCTGGAAGAAATATACTCATTTCTCAAATTTTAATGTTCTAACCTAGCAATTGTGATACATGTTCAATGGGATAACTTTATCATTACCCATATATGGCTGAACCTTAGGATGCTTTCTCCATTTTAAAATATTATATACCATGGCTAAAAGCTTCATGAAAGCCTGGGCACCTTTCTAATCTAGTTAATTTTCTTTTAGGTATTGGGATCCATACTACTATAGGAGACGACGAGTTCGCGAAAGTGGTGGGATGAACTTCATTGAATCTGTATGTGGTAAAAGGCATTGGAGCAGATGCTTTTATATTTGCATCTGAGTATGTCATGACTAACAGTTGTTGCTAAATTTGCAGATTTTCTCCTTTGTATTTGGTGATGGTGATCCAAATCAAGAAATTGAAGAGGAGAGGTGGAAGTTGGTAATTATTGAGCACTGAATTTAGCGGTCCGTTGTTTTTTTTTCTTTTTTTTTTCTGGGGTGGGGGTGGGCTTGGTCATGTGAATAAAGGGAACGGGAAGTAGAAGAGGATGGCATTCGGTGGATTAAAATCCTACACATTCTGGATAGAATTGCAACCACTAAGCTACAACTCCAAGTCAAGTGGTCTATTGACTCAATTACTCATTCCTAGCATTGTGATAACTTGTCTACTTTGTTTTCATTTTTTGCTTCTGGTAACTCTTTGGTCTTGCCTTTTGGTCAGTGGTTAGTCTCTACCCACATAAAATGACACGAGATATTGAGATGTTCTCTTTTAGTTGTTCTGTATTACAGCGTCTTTCGTCCACAATCAGTTCTATTTTAGTTGTTTCATTACAATCTTCTTTTTGCAGTTACGGATTTTTCCTTATTGACACCCCAGGACGTCTCTGTGGTTACTTTGTTTGGATAAAGGGGTAGGTATCCCGGATGAAGTGACCCTTACTTCAATCTTTTAGTGTCTATAATATAGATGACTATGAGACTTGTAGTCATACTTTTGTATCTAAGTTTGGTGAGAAATAATTTGATGGAAGGAATGTTTGATTTTTTTCTCTGGTAGAGGGGAGGTGTACTCTCATAGTCTCATGTTGCTACTTGGTTATTTTAGCAATGAACGAAAGAGAGTTAGGTACAGTTTTGCGTGGTGGCCAGTTAGGATTTTCCATGCTTAATTTAACTTTGTTGGTAGGCAAAGAGTAACTTTTATTGATATACCAGCACAAAGAGAATGCTGGGAGAGGCTTAATGTTAACTTTTCCTTTCTTCAGGGCGAGGGATGAATTAGAATCAGGTTGACCATTGGATGTATTATTTCCCAAAATAAATAAATGGCTGAAAAATGGATTCTTACTTCATCAATAATTGACTCTTAGATGCAATAAATTAGTGCCTGTTGCTGGGCTACTTCGTAGTAATAATAACGTCGTATGTAGTATTTATGGTTACATAGATATCATTTCTGATATTAAACAAAAAGGACACTCAAGGAAGTATAAAGTCGAAGAAAAGGATCCGCAACTCATGATCTAGAAAAGAGAAGAATAAAGAGAAAAATCTTTACAATGTTTTTTATTATTGCAAGCTCACAACTTGATATGAAGATGAAAAGCACAAACAATCTTGGTATAGTTATTTTTGAATCTAATCACGTCAGATTTTGTATTGTTTTGCTAGTTTTAGTAATGCCAACGGCTGCCGATTTTTTATCCTAGTTTAAAAAGTAGAACGAGATTGGATTGAATTTGTTGACTTGTCATAACCCCATGTTTAATATTCACTGGTACTTCCTTCCTTAGATGCTACCGGAGGATTATGCTAATGGCCAGAGAATTTTCTAGTCTGCTAACCAAATAAGTACTCTTCTTTTAGCGGGTCTTAACTCATCATTGATTTCATTTGGGAAAGTCAAGTGTAAGGCATTATTTTGTCTGTAAAATGGTACATCTGCAAACTGTTTGAGCTATTTACTTTGTGACTTTAGTAGTTTAATATATGTGCTGCACTTTTTGGTGTATATGAATCACATCACAGTTTTTTGATGCCTTCTCAAATTCAAGTTGCTTCCTGAAGACTAGATGTTTTGTTAATATTTTTTAGTTGGGTTAATCTTTCCCCTGTAAATAACACTGATCTTTTTTCTTTGGAGTTTGTCAGCTTTTTAGTGTTATTGAATCTCTCCTTTTGTACCTTTGCATATGCTTGACACTTTTTAGTGATGTCTATTTCTTAAAAAAAAAAATAATGTATGTGCTGTCACTAACTTTTACATCTTTTATGTTATAATGAGATATTTCTAGCAACATATAATAATTACCATTGTCTAAAAACATTTTGCAGGTAGGGCAGTATATATCATCAAATGGCGGTGTTGTTACTGCTGAAGAACTTGCTCCCTTTCTTGATGTGGAGACTCCTAACAAAACGGTACTTGATGGGTTTTACACGACCCATATGTTGGTTTTCTTATCCATTATCATTTTGCTTTTTCTTTCCCCTTCCACTGCAGAAGTATGCTATAATTTTTGTTCCAATGGCCTTTTCAGGAAAACTACTTTTAAATCCATTGAACATTTGGTTATTTGGCAATCCTGAGAGTCCATGTTTTCGCGTCATACTTAATATCTTGTTAATTGTCTATCTTGCTTTATGTTTGTGCTTATTTGCACTTCGTTATCTTACTCCTGATCTGAGAATTGACCTTTGAATAACCTGTGGGTTTTCTCTGACAGGATGATGAGTCATACATCCTTCCTGTGCTTTTACGGTTTGATGGTCAGCCAGAAGTAGATGAGGAAGTATGTGAAAGTTTTATTCAAGATATATTTTTGTTTAAATTCTTCCTTCAGATTAGTATGGGTGGTGCCTTTTTCTGTGCACATGGCTTTGGAAAAGGATTTGGTCTCTACCATAGTGCAACCGCTTCAAGAAACTTTTGAGGATCAGTTTTAGCTTCTGAATTTGTGACCAGGAGGTCATGGGTTCAAGCCGTGGAAACAACCTCTTGCAGAAATGCAGGGTAAGGCCGCATACAATAGACCCTTGTGGTCCGGCCCTTCCCCGACCCCGCACGTAGCGGGAGCTTAGTGCACTAGGCTGCCCTTTTTTTAGTTTTAGCTTCTGAATTTTCTTGCGTGAAGTCTCTAGCGTCATTTTCTTAAACCTGGTTCTGAGCGACAGACATTAGAATTTACTAGACTTCCATAAATTTGTCAGTTGGCCTATCAATTTTTCTCACCTGACTTCAACTAATCTCATTACCGACACTCTTGCCTTTGCCAGCCGTTTCATTTAGATGCCTCATTCTGATTCCTGGAATCTTCAACATGCATCGTACTTGTGTTAATTAGTTATAATATGGATATTGTAATTGTATTGATAGTTCAAAATATTCTAAAGAATCTGCCAAAAGTTTAATATACTAATCTCAAATTCACACCTGAGCTCTATTTGTAGCCAACTCATTATGTCGAGCTGTTTGAGTCTTTGAGAGATAGAGAGAGTATTAATTATCATATTTTACCCCTAAGAGGATATCTGAAAAGGTCAAATATATCGTCCAAGCTTTGAACAGAGCCAAGTCTTATTTCTAATCTACAAATTTTGAAATCATAGATTTCTGATAGGAAAGAAAAAGCCCATTTACCAAATATTTTGGATAACAGAGCTCAAGATACGGGATAAACAAGTCATATTATTCAATTTTATCACTATTTAGACATCAACAATTTAAATGAAATACGGAGTCGAACTAAAAGAAACAAGAAAGGGGACTCTGAAAGAGAGTCGGTGTTATTATATGCAAGATGATGTAATCTTATGTCTCATTTCATCTTTCTTTTTTCTTTCTCAATAACTGTTAAAGGGTTGTTTCTGCATTCTAGTACAAAGAGCACAGATCACTCCGTAAATGAGTTTTTTCCCTCTTGACTCAAAATTTCAACTTTAAGGGCTCAGAAAATTTAAAAATAATGTTTGATCTGAGCTATTGGGTATATTATTGGTGTCTTTGACATTTGCATACAAGTTTGGTGCCAAAATATAAATATCTATATAGTGTCTTATGGGAGCTAACAGCATGGGGTGCTGTGATAAAAGTGATATAAAGGGTTACTGAGGCAAGCATAATAGTTAAAGGGGTCTGTATGCATAACTTCATGGTTGTTGAGGGGCTTTTGATATCTCTTTCCCTATGTTGTGCGCCCAAAAATCTCTTTACGACAAGATTCTCACATTCCCTTTTCTCTATAAATTATTTTTTTCCAGGGAAATATCCTGTACCGTTTTCCATCACTTCAGCGTACGGCTGCTCCACAAAAGAGTGGAAGGAAGGAGTATGTAGGAAAAAGATGGACTGACTGGGTTGGACAGGTTGAAAGATTTCTTCAAGAAAAGAAGTGGCAATTTAGGTATCATTTGTCTTAGTTATTGGTAAATTTAGATTTCTTACTTGTGGATTTGAGTTCTCTAACATGACTGTTTGCAATGCAGTAAAACAAGCTCATCCGAAAGGGCATTGGTCATTGGATTGGGTGGGCTCAATTTCTTTGGAGTCATTATTCTTGGTACCATGTTGAAGTAAGGATCTCCATGTGGTGCTTTAGACTTCATAAGTTTTGCTTCTATATTTTGTCACGACCCAAAATTTCACAAGGATTGGTGATCACCACTCGGCAACCTCTAGCCGAGCGAACCATCCATTTAGGCATTTTCATAAACATTCCAAGTATAAAAACAATATTAGTATAAGGAGTTCTAAATATCATAACCCAAAAAATAATCAAATCTAAAGTACATAGCTGAATCCATAAGTCTAAACCTAACAATAGAGTCAAAGAAGAATGTGAGAGTCAAGTGGGATGCAACCCGAGAATACTGAGTAGAAGTAAATAAAGTAAAACATCTAGCCACCACAGGACTGGAGTGCTTGCCTCACCACTGGATCACAAATGCTGATCTGCTCGCACACTCAGTTCGCTGGCACTCGGAACTGTCACTGCATGGATGTAAGAGGAGAAAGAGGGACGACGAGTATAGGGAGTACTCAGTAAGTCTCATCGGTCGACCGTTGAAAGGGTTGTGGCAAGACTTACCAAAATAATCAATATAATATGACAAGTAAACCACACAGTACAATATTTATCAACATGAGAATCATAATATAGTCATCAATCTTGACAATATATCACAGTTACTATAGTTAATAACATCTTTCAGAATAAGCATATATATATATATATATATTAGTATACAACAAATAAAGGCGCAAGTGCACAAATAGGCAATTTTGGGACCCCAATTTAAGTCATGGCCAAAGTTCATAAATTACTGTAAGTTCAGCCATTTCAGACCGAAGTTGCAAAAATCAGTAAGTCAAATTTTGTCTGAAGTTTAAAATTTCGACATACACGTCTAAAGTTTTGCTTGCCAAGGCCAACTTCAAACACATATCTGAAATGTGAACTGCCAATGTCTGAAGTTTCAAGACATATATGTCTGAAACTGAGGAGTAGGTTTCTTGAAGTTTGAACTGCCCAAGACATATAGTTAGTATAGTTAGAATGGAACTGCCGTCTTTTTTGTATAGGGCTACCATTGCTGAAGTCCAGCATCAGGAACAGCCTCAAGATCTGAGTCTGTCTGAAAGTGAGTGAATCTTGGGGAGATCCACGAACTTAAGGAGCTAACTTAAGCTTGGTCGATAGTCATTCCGGTCCTAGCTGGTTCCTTGATCTAGGGATTCAATCGAATCTCCAGTGGAAAATTTTGACCATCGACAAGCATAAAGTGGGATTTGGAATCAGGAACTTGAGAAAGCAAATTAAGTGTTTACTGATGAAATGGTTATGGAGGTTCAACTTCAGATAGGTTAACAATGGCCCCATTTCCTTTCTTTCTCTCATCAACGCGAGGGAGGAGCAAGCATTGTGGGGCAATGTTGTAAAGACAAAATAGGGAAAGGAAGGTTTTTGAATGACAAAACAGGTGAAGAACCCTTATGGTACTAATGTATGGAGAACAATCAGGAACTTGCGGCCATCTCTTATTGATAGTTTGAACTTTAATGTAAAGGATGGCAGGAAAATTCTATTTTGGGAGGACAACTGGTTGAGACTTGGTAGCCTTAAGCAACTCTTTCCTGACTTGTATGAGCTCAAACGACTTGTATGGGCTAAATCAACAGCAGGGAGCTATAGTGAAGGAGCTTTGGTCCTTGCAAAGATGGAACATCACATTAGAAGACCTTTTCATGATTTGGAACTGCCCTTCACAGCAGAATTTCTTAAGACTCTGGGACAATTCAAAGGTCTGCAGGAGAGGGAAGATACACTTAGCTGGCAGAAACATAGCAGGGGTTTCTATATAGTCAGCTCAGCTTACAGAGATCTGAACCAGGATAGGTGTCAAGTCAGTTAATGGCTTTGGAAACATATATGGAGAGTAAAGATACCATATAAAGTTGCATGCTTTACTTGTCTGGTAGTTAAAAAAGCTGTTCTAACCAAGGATAATCTACGGAAAAGAGGTATATCAATTTGTTCATGGTGTTACCTGTGTAGCCAAGAGGCAGAGAGAATCAACATCTATTCTCATATTGCAAAGTGACTAGTCAGCTGTGGGAATTGTTTATTAACCTCAACCACAAGGATGTAATAAGGGCAATTTCAGGAAGAACAACTGAACATCTGTCATGTTGGAATGGAGCTAAAATTACAACCAACGAAGTTGGATGGAAATTGTCCCAGCAGCTATTTGGTGGACTGTTTGGAAGAAGAGAAACTTAAGATGCTTTGAAGATATAACTAGCAATATGCAGAAAATCAAGATGAACTGCATCCACTTTTTATTTTGATGTAAAGCTGAATATATTGATGACCTAGATTCTATTTTACAGGTTTTAGATTCATTGTAAGAAGAGCAAGGACTGTAGTTTGGTTTTTGTTGTAAACATCTTTTAGTTTCAAGCATAATCTTTACAACAACAACAACAGTGTAACCAGTGTAATTCCATAAGTGGGGTCTGGGGAGGGTAGAGTGTACGCAGACCTTACCTCTACCTTGGGAGGTAGAGATGCTGTTTCCGAGAGACCAGTTCAAGAGAAAACACAATAAAGGATGTCAAAGAATTGACAAGGTAAAGGAATCAAAGCATAGTACTATAGAATAAACATTATGAAGAAAAGTAATAGTGACTGCAACAAACTAATACGGTAATCAAGTATGAGAGAGAGCATATAATGACAGAGATAAAAGGGCATAGTACTATAGTTCAAGCAGA
The DNA here is from genome assembly GCA_029844215.1 of Przewalskia tangutica. NCBI lineage: Eukaryota > Viridiplantae > Streptophyta > Magnoliopsida > Solanales > Solanaceae > Przewalskia > Przewalskia tangutica. Next base: position 19,106,946 of record CM056740.1, read on the forward strand.
ATCTTGGTGCTGAAGAATTCATATAATATATTGGAATATGTTAGTTCTTCAAAACAAATTCTATATAGATTGGTATTCCTATTCAAAATAATAATAATCACATAGGACTATGCACTACTACAACAACAACATACCAGTATAATCCTACCAGGTGGGGTCCGGGAAGGATAGTGTACGCAGATCTTACCTCTACCATATAATGGAGGAGAGGTTGTTTCTGGGCTTAAGGAGAGATGAAAAGGCATCCGTAATAATAGGTAGTAAAAGTAGCAAGTTAATAAGGTAAACGAAGTGAAAGAAACAAGCAGGTAGCACTAGAGATATAAGAATAAGAAAACGTAAAAAGGTACTAATACTCCTGGTACGGAAAAAAGATCCGCTCTTTAATCTACTAATCCTCTACCCTGATACAAGCCTCCACACCTTCCTATCAAGGATCATGTCTTCGGTAAGCTGAAGTTGCGTCATCTCCTTCCTAATCACCTCTCTCCAAGATTTCTTTGGCCGACCTTTCCCTCTCCCTCCTCAGTCCCACCACGGCCAACCTCTCACACCTCACTAGAGCATCTGCGCATCTCTTCTGCACATGTCCGAACCATCTCAATCTCCCTTCCCACAACTTATCCACCACGAGGGCCATTCCTACCTTACCCTGAATTACTTTATTCTTAATCTTATCTCTCTTGGTGTGTCCACACATCCATCTCAGCATCCTCATTTCTGCAACCTTCATCTTCCGGATATGAGCTTTCTTAACTGGTCAAATTCCGCCCCATACAACATAGTCGATCTAACCATCTCTGTAGAATTTGCCTTTAAGTCTTGACGACACATTCTTATCACACAGAACGTCGGAAGCGAGCTTCCATTTCATCAATTCCACTCCAATACGATATGTGACATCATTGTCAATCTCCCCATTGCCTTGGATAACTGACCCATGTACTTGAAATTCTATCTTGGATATGACTTGAGTATCAAGCCTCACGTCCTCGTCTTCTTCATGAATCACGTAACTGAAATTGCACTCCAAGTATTTTGTTTTAGTCTTGCTCAACTTGAATAGACTCCAGGGTCTGTATTCAAACTTCTAGCTTCCCGTCTCATCAATCAGTACTATGCCATCTGCAAATAACATGCACCATGACACCTCCCCTTAAATATGATGTGTCAGTGCGTGCATCGCCAAGGCAAAAAGAAATGGGCTAAGAGTGTATTATACATGTCAACTGCAATTTGAGGTATTAGTGTACATAGGAATATACAATGATACCTCAAATTGCAGTTGACACTATTTCACTGCTCCGAGTCCTTCACTGTGCTGCTTAGACAATGCAAGCTTCTGATCAGCTTGCTCTCAACATAGCCTACTGTCTAAGCCCATTGCTTTCTTTAATCCCAATTGTTCCTCCATATCATCAACATTAATGTGCAATTACAACCAAGCAAATCAGCTTGTATTCTTTTCTCAATACCCCTTTTTTGTTGCCGCTACTGCTACTTTATCAATGAAGTCTATGTTTTTTGCTACATTGTTTTTCCCGCATACTGTAAGAGTAGATGTTGTACAAGGCCAAACAAATCAGCGCACAATTTCATATAATCAACACTTTAATATAGGGGTGGGATTAAAAACCGAAAAACCGAACCGTTTGAGCCGAAATCCGAATTGGGCCGAACCGAACGGTTTGGGCTTGCTAGCAAACCGAAACCGAAAATAATCCGAACCGATTGCTCCATTCGGTACGGGTTCGGTTCCATGGCAAAACCGAACCGAAATGGTACCGAATAGCAAACTTACGTGTGTGGTTACCCGGTAACCCCCCCTCCCCCCAGCCAGGTCCCTCCCCAGCCAGCCCGGACGTATTGACATATCAAATATAGGTTGTAAATTAGTGAAACTTTAAATGATCATAACTTTGCGCTCGGACGTTCGTTTGATCTAATATTTTTTTGATTTCGCGTATTCTTTCGATACAGAGCCATCCCAAATGGACGGTAGTCCGTTTGGTTCAGCCGATTTCTCCAAAAACGTCCTTGGCAATCAATTTCACTTTTCCCCCAAATCGTTACGTTTTTTCCCTTTTCAAAGCTAAATATCTCGCGATATACAATAGATTTCAACGTTCAAATTTCGTGGTAATGTGTCCGAGAATGTCAATTTCAGTATTGAAAATTCAATTTTTAAAAATAAAAAAATAAAATTCAGGCCCCGGAACCTGATTTGGTACCGAACCGATCCGAACGCATTCGGATCGGGTCAATTCGGTTTAGATAGCAAAATTGAAATCTGCATCAACCCGTCTCAATATTATTTCGGATTCGGCCCAAAACCGAACCGATCCGAACCGATCCCACCCCTACTTTAATAATCATTTCTCTTGTTTGGAATATACTATGTAAAGCTAGTTTGGACTTGGCCCACTACCTTTCAATTTATCTTGTTATCCAATTCTTTTCAGGCCCAAATTGTTCCCTCCAACCCCCCTTACTTATATATTTATGTAATGTAATTTCCAAGCCATTAATAATCATAATCATTGCTTTGGTGGAGCAGTATAGGGAAAGGAATGGAAAGGAAGAGATACTTACATATGGTTTTCACCAACCTCGAGAAGGCATTCGGCAAAGTCCCTAGGGAGGTTCTATGGAGATGTTTGGAGGTTAGAGGTGTACCTGTGATGTACACTAGGACGATAAAGGACATGTATGATGGAGCCAAGATCAGGGTATAGACAATAGGAGGAGATTCAGAGCACTTTCCAGTGATGATGGGGCTGCACTAGAGATCAACTCTTAGCCCATACTTATTTACCTTGGTGATGGATGGACTGACGCGACAAATTCAAAGGGAGGTGCCATGGTGTATGTTATTCGCAAGAAAATGACTAGACCGTTCCAGTGGCATCCGTGCGGGCGAAGAGTAGTCTTGTGGCGACCGTTCGCTTTCTCGATGCAAAGCGCTTCTACAATCCCGAAGTTTTACGCTTAAGGGAAGAAATGTTAGCGGAGTGAATGCTAAGTTGGAGGTTTGGAGACAAACTCTGGAATCTAAAGGGTTCAGACTGAGTAGGATAAGATAGAATACTTAGAGTGCAAGTTCAGTAACGGGAGTGACCTTGAGACAGGCGGGGAGGTGAGACTTGGTACTCAGGTCATTCCAATGAAAGAACAGCTAAGGCTAAAGTTCCATTAAAGAGCCGCTTCTTTCTCTTACTAGTTGACAAGTTTCGTTTTCACTCGGAGCCAAAGCTTCAAGTACCTTGGGTCTATTACCCAAGGGAATAGAGAGATTGATGACGATGTCACACATCATATTGGGGCAGGGTGGATGAAATGGAGGCTCGCATCTGGAGTCTTGTGCGACAAAAGAAACTGAAAGACAAGTTCTATAGGGTGGTGGTTAGACCAACTATGTTGTATGGGGCGGAGTGTTGGCCAGTCAAGACTTCACACATCAAAAAGATGAAAGTTGCGGAGATTCAGGATGCTGAGATGGATGTGTGGGCATATAAAGGGATAGAATTAAAAATGATGATATCCGGGACAGAGTGGGAGTGGCCTCGGCGGAGGATAAGATGCGGGAAGCGAGGTTGAGATGGTTTGGGCATGTGCATAGGAGACACAAATGCCCCAGTGCGGAAGTGTGAGAGGTTGGCTATGGACGGGTTCAGGAGGAGTATATATACGCGGAAGAAGTATTTGGGAGAAGTGATTAGACGGGATATGACGCAGGTGCAACTTACTGAGGACATGACTTTAGATAGAGGGTTGTGGAGGACGCATATTAGGGTAGTAGGTAGTCGAGCGTAGTCCTGTGTACCCTTACAAACTGGTAGTGTAGTGTTTTTATTGTAGGCCCGCTTCGCCTGTCATACTAATAGACGCAATATTACTTTATAGTTCCTCGTAGTTTGATTTCTGCTGCTATGTGTTCTTTAGTGTACTTGGTTTATCTAATTTACCTGCGTTAGTTATTACTTTTTTTTCTACCAGCATTTTCATATTAGTTTAAATTTCTTGTCCGGTCGGACTGTTTCTATTGTCTTGCTTTGATTTTTCTTATGCTTTGTCTTGAGCCGAGGGTCTCTTGGAAACAGTCACTCTACCTACCAAGGTAGATGTATGGTCTGCGTACATTCTACCCTCTCCAGATCCCACATTGTGGGATTTCACTGTGTATGTTGTTGTTGTTATTGCTTTGGGTCATTGCAATGTTTCTCTAACATCTTCCACTTGAATTGTATATTGAAGGAACATGACAGTCAGTCCGAGCAACTTCATCTCATTTGTGTCCGAGATATTTCCTTTACTTCAGGTATCTACTGTAGTATCATTCATGAGCTAAATTTTGTTTGTGTATTAAATCATCCATATTTGAGATCATTCACGCGCTGCAACTGGATTTAGTTCTCACTTTAGAATATTCATGTTGTATGCGATCACTGTATTCAAAGAGTTCACATATTTTTGGGTGATAGGAAGGCATGAAGCTGATTACTTTGTTTGATGATTTTGCTCTCTCTTTCAAGGTCGTTTAGTGCATCTTGAATTTAATTTTCTTTTGAAACAAGGATGTGCTTGATTAGCTACGAAACGACTTTGGTTATCTTGAAATATTGCCGTTTGTAATTACTTAAAACTTTTCCATGGTCAAGCCTGAATTTCTTTATCTTTCTATTTGTGAATTTTGGCCTGCAGTTGAAGTAAATTATTGCAAACTCCAGTGCTAGTTGATTAACAATTAATTATTTTGGGAACTCGATGTCTTGATTGATTCTTATATCATACAACAATAATGTAAATCAGATATATTCCACTTGTCATTTGGAAGTAAATAGTGTTTCGAACTGCTCATTCATTAACTGTATGATGTTACTTGCAGATTTATGCTGGCTCATTTTTCACCATTCCCTTGATCCGATGGTTTCTTGTTCGAAAGAGAAATGGTGAAATTGAAAGAAGAAATCGAGCAAGGGAACAATATGCCCGAGCACTTGAACGACCCGATCTCTCACTGCGGAGGAAGGTATGAAGACTGCTGTTTCTTTACTACTCCCTTCGTTGTTTATGTGGTAGTATCTCCTGTTCCAAAAAGAATGAAAGATTCCTAAATTGGAAATTATTTTAACTTAAACATCCCATTTTACTCTTAATGAGAAGCTTTTATAGCCACATAAATGTTATGTGGCATGTTTAACAACATTTAGCTGTATGCTGCAAAAGGTAGTTTTATGTAGTTAATTTTTTTTCCGTGTGTGTTGGGGTGGATGGATGGTGGGGTGTTAAAACTTGGATTTCATGATTATGTTGTATGATTATGTTGTCCTACCATTCTACCATAAATTCATGGAGGCATATGCATTTGTACATGAAATGTCTATTAGGTACGGACTAAACAGTTGATAAGATATAAATTCTAATATGAGAGTGCTGCTTGGAAGGAGTGCAATGCACAAAATATGTAGTAAATGTTTCATGTTATTAAGAAAAACATATGAAAATGCAGGTAATGCAGTAGCCAATATATGTGGCTGTCTAAGTTTCTGATATTTGGTTATAGTCTCAAATTTTATCAATTGTGACACATAAGCTACAAGTCAAAGGAAACAGACAAAAGTAGAGGGGACCTTTTAATTTAGCAAGAAGGGATAGTGTATTGTGCGGGATGTTGTTACCCTAATACAATTTTCTACCATGCTAAACTGTCCAGTATTTGAGTTTCTGTAAGTTTTATATCTGGTATCCTAGGATTTCATCAACGCTTGCTCTTTTTTTAGGTTGAAAAGTAAATATATATTATAAACAGAAAGGCACAAAGATTGTGCAGTATATTACATCAATAAACCAAAACATCAGCGACTATGTATGTAGTAAATATATAAACTATAACAGGGTCTTAGCTTCATCTACAAATTCTAATATAGACCATAAGAAATCAAAAAGATGTTATCAGTTTTATCTTCGGGAAATTGAGGTGCGATTAGACGGGATTGCGGTGTCTAAATGCAAATAATTCAGATATCTAGGCTCGTTATTCCAAGAGAATGGAATAGTAGATTGAGATGTCACACAGAATCAAAATCGCATAGTTGAAATGGGGAAGTGCTATCGGGATGCTATGTGACTGGAAGATTTCTTACCAAAGTGAAAGGTAAGTTCCACGTAACAATTATAAGACCAACAATGTTATATACAACAACAATAACATACCCAGTGAAATCCCACAAAGTGGGGTCTGAGGAGAGTAGAGTGTACGCAGACCTACCCCGACCATGGAAGGTAAAAAGGTTGTTTTCGGTAAACCATCAGCATAAAAGACAAGCAATTCAAAGCAGTACTTAAAAGAAATAACGGGAATGAATAAGCCATGTCAAAATACTATAAAAAGCACGGCAGAGCAGTAACAACGAGAAAAAAGGGATATTGATAACCACAAATTAATACGATAATCAAAATACAAGAAACAACAAATAGTAGCAGAAATCGAAGGACAAGAAACTATAACAGTAATACTATGATACTAGTATGAAAGGATAAGCGAGATAACGCTCAACTACCTACGAAACTTCTACCCTAATACGTGTCCTCCATAACCTCATATCTAAGGTCATATCCTCAGTAAGCTAGAACTGCGCCATGTCCTGTTTAATCACCTCTCCCCAATACTTTTTCGACCAACAATGTTATATGGGAGTGAATATTGGGCCGCTAAAGACCAACACATCAACAAGATGAATGTCGCAAAAATATGGATGCTAAGATGGATGTGCAGTCATACAAGACTAGACAACATTAGGAATGACCACATTCGTGATGGGTCAAGTAGCACACATCAAGGATAAAATAAGAAAGTTCACTTGAGATGGTATGGTCATGTTCTGCGTCAATCGACAGACGCAGGCAGACGCATCGGTATGGTCATGTCCCGTGTCAACCGACAGCCGCATCGGTATAGTCATGTCCCGCGTTAACTGACATACGCATCGGTCCTAGATGTAAAACAATGGTGAGTGAAGGTGTCAAAAGAAGACAAGGTAAACCTAAAGTCACTTCGAAGTATGTTGTCTCCGAAGGACTACAACCTCTTGGGATCCATGCGGACTTTACGAAAGTTAGGACACAATAAAATAAAAAGATCTAAATAGATGATACTTGTTAGTTGCGAATATATTTGTCATGTTGTCATTTTTACTTTACGTTCTACGCTTTCCTAGGAGTTGTGTTTAGCCTTTCGGAGATATATCACTAGAAAATATAAAGAACGTAATCTCAAAAAGAAAATATAGAGAACATACTTTTTATTTTATTTCTTATTATTATTATTATTATTATTATTTTGTATAATATTGGTTCCGAGATGAGTTAAATGAAGTAATGTATTCATATAGCCGACTCTAACATGGTCAATGAGGATTCTTATATTTCTTCTCGCCTTTTACACCACGAAATACATACTGGAATGGTGTTCCATATGGTCTTTGTTGCTTTAGGCAAACCTTTTCTGTTCAAGCTTTTCAAAACTTCTGTAGTGGACATTGGCATCATCCATCTCAGACGCAAAATATTGTAAAACATTTGCCAAACTTGAGCTGCTACAGAACAGTGTACAAAATGAATGTTAAATTATCTCAGACCATTCTCCACATGTGTATTTATTGCTTAGCTGAATGTCAAGTTGTTCCTGAGTGAGACGTCGATACTGGCTATGTTTGATGCCTAATGATTATGGTCACAGCTTTTGCTACTTATGTCTAGTGCTCACTTTCAAGATGTACCAACTCTCTTAACTGTATCTATAATTTTCAGCTTCTGAGTGCCCGGGATATGGCACAAAGAACTTTTATTGGCCAGGATCGAATTGTTTACAGTACAGACAAGGACTTGTATGAGCAAGATTATGATGCACAACAATGGGAGCAGAGATTCCGAGAAATTGAAAAGTCTGAATAGATAGTGTTACTTAAAGACAATTTTTGTTTTGTAAATTCTTGAGTTCCATATGCACAATGACTCAGGATAAATTATTCCCTTCATTGTTCCAGCCACGACAAGAGGCAAGCAAAGCTGCAGATCAACCAACTGTTAACCATTGTGGATACTCAATTTGCTGAAATGAATTGGAGCATGCCAAACAGTAGATTTTGATGTAATCGGCAAAAACATTAATTCAGGCTTGAGAACTACAAGATTCAATGAGTAGTTCATTAGAATGTACAAGTTGTGTACTTGGTATGACACTTGATGATCTGCTACAAATGGCAGGTTTTCACTACAAAATTAGCCTCGATATGACATATGTAGTTCATTAAGATGTTACTGTGTGTACTCTGTATGTTGAATATGGAAACATTTTCTCGAACACAATTATTTGAATATTTTCTCAATAGCAATGACATTGTCTTTTAGACTATTCCATGCAAAACCATGAAATAGGAGCTAGTGTAATTAACTATGGACAATTGGGAAAGAATTTTCTTAATCGTTAGACTTGCCATTTTGTAAATTGAAATGTTTCTACACTTGTGCATTATGCAGTGCACAGGATCAGTTCACATATGAAAGTTGGTCATGGAGTGTTTTTGTCCTCTTAATACAAACTACAATCTAATGTAACAATAATGGAGAAAGTGTTAAATATCAAACCCAACCATAATCTAGTTCAAGTTTGGATAAAAACAATTGTTACATAACGTTTTTATTTCCCTAAGAAGCTAACGCGCCACCTCACCCTGCTGGCGCGTACGGGTCACCAAAGTACCCCCCCCCCCCCCCCCCCTGCCCGAAGCTGCTGTTGAGGTCAATGGAGGTGTATCAATTGGTGCAATTGTTGTGGGGATTAGCAGATATATTGAAGTTGTCCTTGGGAAAACTGAAGAACACACCTAGCACCTCTTGAAAAGAAAATCCAGCATGGAAGATGCCCGAAAAGCTTCATTAGCCAATATCCCCTGAAAGGTAGTATCATAATTGCCTACTTTGATCCAAAGCATGTATATCGGAATTTTACCACCTTCGCGGATTATAATTTCATCTGCTTCAAGAGATTTTGTAATATTATTGGTTGACCTATGAAATTGTTGCCGTGGTCTCCAGACTTTTGTTTCAGAAGTTGAAACACCATTGGGCCCTATGTGGATTCTGCTATACCAACTCCCTTGGCATTTGTTTCAATGAGACTTTCTATGTAAGATGGTTAGATCACTTGGACAAGCCTTGACACCTGACCAGGCTACTTAAAGAAAATCTCGGGGGAATGTTGCAAAAATCATAATTAAAAGGGAAAAGGGGCATATTTGCCTTCAAACTTAAGGAAAAGGGGCATATTTGCCCTTCGTCAAAGTTTGGGGACAAATATGTCCTCCGTTAGTCTAAACTTGTTATATTTGTCAATTTTTAACAGAAATGCCACGTGGGAGACACATGGCAAAGTGGGACCCACACCTTCATCCCCAACTGAAGCTCCATTTCCGACGAGTTGAGGTCCAACAATGACAAAAACTGTTTAGAGAAGAATTGAGGCACGGGGTTGGGTGCAAATTGTAGCCAAGATCAATACGAACCCAGTGACACGGCCTCGACGCCGATACCTGAATTGGCCGAAATTTGCCAAAAACCCGACGGAATTTTGAAGTGGTCGACGTGAAGATTGAGGATGAATTGGGGCACAGGGGTGGGTGTAAAATGACGGCAAAAAGATGGTGAATCTAGTGGAACCACCCTAGACCGTCGACTTTAGCTCAGGTGGCCGGAATTTCATCGACGACGGCTAGGGTTTCGCGATTTTACGATCTGGGTGTTGTGTCGATTTGGTTGGAGTCGAACAACGGGGCGGGTATAGAAATGACGAGGAGGAGAAGACGGTGACAGTGGTGTAACCCACTTCCGTCGAGTATCGCTCAGGTCGCCAGAAAATGGCAAAACAGTGATCGGGGTAGAAATTTTGGGATGAAGGTGTGGGTCCCACTTTGCCATGTGTCTCCCACGTGGCGTCCACGTGACATTTCTGTTAAAAATAGGCAAATATAACAAGTTTAGACTAACGGAGGGCATATTTGTCCCCAAACTTTGACGGAGGGCAAATATTCCCATTTTTCTTAAGTTTGAGGGCAAATATGTCCCTTTTCCCTAATTAAAATTGTCACGCCCCAAATCCCGGGCCCGTGACTGGTGCCCCTACCTGGGCACCCTTCTACCCATACAACATAAATAAACCGCGGAAGATAAATAACACTCATTTTTTTTAAAACAAAGACAAAGTCGGAAAGGCTTCCGTATAAATATAAATCACCCGAAAGGGTCTACGCTGTACAATAATGTAAATACAACTTACACCAAATTCCACATATGAATCTGAGACTCTAAGAAGGTGTCACGACGACCGGGCGCGGCGGTGCCTACACAGGCACCCTTCCAGGTATACATCAGAGAATAGTAGCGGAACATACATACATAAACTTAACAAGAAATAAATAATAGGTTAGCCGATAAGGCTACCTTCCTGGATACATACAAATATGTAAAACCAACAGCAGTTACCTCTTTTTTTTTTTTACAAAGCGACCCTCAAGATATGACTACAGACCTCTAAGATTTTGGACAAACACTATGACGGGACAAGGCCCCGCCGTACCCCTGAATATACATAACCATGACAACTCCGGAACGTTAGAGTCATCTCAAAATTCTGAACCAGGATCCTAAGCTCGCGGATCCACAACTGTGTACCTAAACCTGCGGACATGAACGCGGCCCGAAGAAGTCGATAACAGTGCGAATATGGAACAAAAATAAAGTACGATGCAGATCATAACTGTACAAAAGAATGACAGGGGCAAGTATAAAAAGTACATACCAGATCCTGCCGTGTCATTACCACTTATGAACTTAATTGCACATCATTATCTTTTCCATTCCATTAAGAGTTATAGCCATATCTTACGTACATACTTAGGAGAAGTCATTAAGTTCATTACCATCTAACTTACTTATCTTTCATAACATAATCCGGCCCTTTATGGAGGGACGCATATACTACCCGACCCAATCTGGGACGCGATCAATTCACACAAATATCAAAGCGTGCCTGTGGAATCCCCCATCACTGCCGACATCTTTAAGTGTAAAATATAACCATGTGACGCGCCCGTGGCATCCCGCTCACCGTCGGGCGTACATACACAATACATATATATATATATAACGCGACGCGTGCCCCTAATCCTCATCGTATAAGCGTGGCCATAACGCGTGCCTCGGCATCCTCATCGTAGTGCAGTCTTCGTGGGAGCTAGCCCGTGGAGTAATAATATAACATGCCGGAATCCTCATCGCCGTGGGTACATGTCTTCGTAGAGCTAGCCCGTGGAGTAATAGTCGTACATAGCATGGTCGCGTGCCACTAAAATCCTCATCGTATAAGCGTGGCCATGGGTAATAAAACAAATCAGGAATCTAACCCGCCTCACAGTCACGTGCCGGGATCACATCGTATAAGCGTGTCCAAGGATCAATCATAATGGAAGCATACGTGAATCCCACATCACCGCCGATGCGTCGAGTAAACTTACAACAAGACGGTGCCTCCAACTGAGAGTCACGACAACTTAAACATATAATACTTGCACTCAAAGCTATCACAAGCAAACATAGGCAAGTTCATTAAACCTTTAGACTTCCATTTTTATAAACTCATGGCACTTTCGTTTCACACATAAAAATCCGGGAATTTAACCCCAAGTACTACGTACTTCCATTCTTTTTAAAAGATTCCTTTTCATGTAAAACCCCAAGATACTAACACCCGTAGTATCAAGGCTTGTGTACATTTCACATAAGTCACTATACTTTTAGAAATACATTTTTCGGCTTCTAAATCAAGTGACTTCTTTCCTTAAAACTTAAGCAATTGATGCTTTTAAATCCATTTGCCTTTCTTTATTTCAAAACATTTATCATTACTTAGAGTAAACCACTCTTAACTTTCCATAAAGCTATTATAACCCACTTCCCATAAAGTCGTTATACTAACTTTATACTTTAGGCAAATACATTCTTTTTATAACCAAGAGACTTATACATTCTTAAAACCAAGTATCGTATACTTTCAAAATACTTCAAGTCTCTTATCTTTTAGAATCAAGTTTCGTAGTTCATAGTCTTAACACTTCATAACGTAAACTCTTTAATTTAAGCAACATATGCCTTATATGTGTGAATAGGTTATACTTGTTTATACTGATCTCATTAAAGCAGCCATGATCTAGAAAATGTAATACAATTTTGTCTTATCTTAACTTCTATGCAGATGGAGAATTCTACTTGTTTTAATATAACTTATCGTCATTACATTTTCCTTTATTAACGCTGCAATGACTTGTTCGATACTTATTCTCATTCGTGCCGTAAATTAGCCAAGTCAATTTGGCTCCAAACACCTCCTAACGACTCTTACCAACATCCCCCATAAGACTTGGTAAGAACTTAGGATAACTCAGACCTAACCTTTACATAAAGTAAATCAACATACATACTTCTTAACTTCTAAGAGTAGAAGGAAACATGAAATAATACCACATGTACATTCCATATGTTATACCCCGTATTTCCAGAGTATGTATGTAACGACCCGTTCCGGGGCCCGTTACTGGTGCCTTACCCTGGGCACCCTAGTGATACATACATCAGAGAAAATCAGCGGAACATAAAACATGAGTCATTTAACAAGGGATATAATAAATAAACAGGCCAACCAAAAACAGTTGCCTTCAGTATATACATAAAACCTGAACAGTTTAATCCTTTTACAACCACACTTGTGCATTACTACAGACACTCTAAGATATACTGATGACTATGACGGGACGGGCCCGCCATACCACGAATGTACAAGAACCTACAACTCGAGAACACTGCAAAAGATAAGCCTCGGAGAAACGGAGCTTGAATCTGTTGGCTGTGATCCTATGGCGAGGATCCACGGCGATGTACCTCTACCTGCGGCATGAGCGGCCGAAGAGGTCGGCATAACAGTACCAAGTATGTGAAATCAGATAACACAGTAAATGAAATCATACTAGTCTATATAAAGCGGGAGACATGTATGATAACCAAACTACGATTCGCAACATAAAAGCGATCATCACTCCAATATAACTATGGGTCTCACGCCCACCACATCAATCGAGTTCGCATTATGGCGCATGCCCCGGAATCTGCGCCGGTGTAGACATGTCCATGATGCAACAATAATACCCATGTCCCAGGCCACATGCCGGAATCTGCGCCGGTGTAGACATGTCCATGTGACCTCAACAACAAGACGGAATCCAAATGGAAGCATACCCGCGCTACGCATCGTGTCGGTATGTCCAAGGAAACAATAAGACAACTTTCCAAATGGACGATACGTGCGCTACGCATCGTGTCGATATGTCCAGAAGGAAACAATAAGACAACTTTCCAAATGGACGCATGCGATGCGCTACGCGTCGTGTCGGTATGTCAAAAGGAAATCACAAGGCGATAATCGAAATGGAAACATACCCGCTGCGCTTACGATCGTGTCGATATATCAAAGCGATTAACCACAAGACATTAACAAAAATGGAAGCATACCCGTGGGCTACGCATCGTGTCAGTTTGTCAAAGCGATTAACAACAATAATACTATCAGCGAGAACGCGTGCGTGGAATTTCTCGTCGCTGTAGCCGCGTCCAAGTAAGTTCTCAACGATCAACCGACCTCTATCGAGAGCGGTAACACGAAACACAACGTTTGTACAATAAAGGCTATCATCACAAGCATAGGCAAGTTTCACAACAACAAGCATAGCAAGTTTCACACAACTCAAAGTACTTTCATTTTATGCCAAAGTCGGGTTTTAACCCCAAAGTACTACATCGTTAAGTTCTTTTAAAAGAGACCCATTACTTTTATAAAAGTCACCCGATACGTAGTATTAGAATGACCAACCCATCTTCCTTTTCAAAATCAAGTAACAACATTCCTTTCCTAAGTTCCGGTTTGCCTAGTTTCAATTACTCAAGCTTATTTTCAAATGGTTTCATAGTTCCCAAACTTAATCACTTGATTCCTTTTAGAACAATTGAGTAACATATGTCATATGTGAGTAGTTTATTCTTGTTTATAACGATCTTATTACTGACCATGATCTAGAAAATGTAATATCATTTTGTCTCATCTTAGCTTACATGCGGATGGAGGTTTCTACGGTTTTAATACAACATCATTATTCAATACATTTTCCTTTATTAACGCTGCGATTGGTCAGTCGATACATTCGATTTCCAAATCGGTAAAACATTATTCCTTTAAAACCAAGTACTCGTGAATGAGGTTTCACACAAACATCCACATTAAAACAAATAAGTTAAGTCTCTTATCTTATAAGATCAAGTCTCTTAACTTCTAACATCGATAAACCATTTTCACTTACATAAGGTCGTTATAACTAACTTCCCATAAAGCTATTATAACACCATGTTTTAAACCAACCAAATCACTTAGCACACGTATGCGTCTACCGTACTACATAGTTCACAACAATCATGCTAGAAAAGATAGGAAGAGGTTCACATACCTCGCGACGATTTATCGACAATAAGCAAAATGCTCCAAGTACTACAACCTTGCTAGCCCTTTCCACTCGAGTAGAATACGCTACTCTTAGTACTTTCACCTATAAAGGTCACAAACGTCTATTAACCCCAAAACACAAGTTTTCTATCTTACATAGAAAATTCGGCGACTCTCCCATGACAGCGTAAATCTCTCTCTATCGAGGCTACTGAAGCCAACCAGGGGGTTTACACGCCTAACCTGACGTGTACAATTCTACACAAGTCTCTTGCAATACTGACTATGTAAATACAATTGATTCGATTCTTTATTCTTGAGCTTAAGTCAAAAGACATTGCGAATACTAAGTATAGTTCCATATATAGTATACTTCAACTATATACTAACAAACATGTAATTTCCAATTACAATAGAGGACAAGATAATTACCTCGATAAGCCCAAAATTATCCGAGTTTAATGTCGCTCTGAGCAAGGTTTAGCTCCACTCCACGCGCTCAAACCACTCCAAACAACCCTTAGAAGTTCTAACCAACTTCTACTCACATACTTCAACCAACTATGAAGATTTCCTTAGGGTTTCGGTTTGAGACTAAAAAGGACAAAGGTAGTATTTCCGGACTCTACGTAAAGAGGTATCTTTGGAATACTACAAGGTACAAGGCTAAGGTATTTTGGGCATTATAACAATACTTGGAAGACAACTTTCTACCAAGGGGGTAGGCTCGGCTAGCACAACTAGGCTAGGGGAGGGTGTTCTCGGCCAAAGGCCTCTTTCTAAGGGGGAGAAGGGAGTTGGACGAGAGCAACAACAAGGGAGAGGGAGGGATTTCAAGACTTAGACAAAGTGAGGAGTGAATGAATAAGTCTTCACAAGGGAGGGGTATTTATAGCAAAGCCAAAGGCAAACCAATGGCCAAGATCAAGCCAAGTGCTACACAAGTGTAAGGCCAAGATCAAGCCAAGTGCACCCTAACCTACTCCACAAATCCTCACAAATATCTACACAAATATCTACCACAACTTGCCCGTCAATTCGGCCTAGCCTTGAAGTCCACCAACGAGAGGGTGCCAAGTGTTGCCTCTCGTTGGTCCAAACGTTCCGTCTCTCGGAAAAATTCGCAAAAATACTAAATGACATAGCCGAATTTTCCTTCGTAAGCTTAGTAAAGCGTTTCGTCGAAAACGACTGTCGGGTGTTGTGCTGATAAATATTTCGGCCAGGGTGCCACGTGGGGTGACACGTGTCGCCCCGATTCGCCGAATATTTCGTCTTAGAAAATATCCAATTTCTGAAATCTCAAAAACAAAGCGGGCCCAAAGCAGTAAATTTCTCCGTGGGCCCACGTGACCATTCCGAAAATAAAATCTCAAAATTCTAATATAATCTATGAAGTCCAAATACCAAATCTGGGAATCCAATTCCCATTAACGAACCTTTTCTTCACAAATAACCGGAAACTTTTAGTCGAAAACTCACATCTTTCTTTCTTTTCAAAATTTTCTGCGCACTCTCGTGAATGCGTCCTCACATACATACCCTGCAACTACGGGTATAACATTCTCCTCGCCAGAAACATTCGTCCCGAATGTTCCTTCTCAAGACGGATATCGATGAAGTTCCTCTAACAAGTTGTCGATGCCACGGCAGCGCGAAATAACACACGCGTTATCTTCCTCCCTTACTCGTTGTACCCTTCTCGAACACTAGAACTCTCCCAAGACGTACCATACTTGGTCATTACTTCCGTTCCGAAAATCTCGAGTCACTACCTCAAACTTGGTCATCTTACTAACCTCAAACTTCCTTAAGGCCATTCCGGCCTTTACGAACCGCTTCGGTCGAACGCGTCCACGTACTCATACGGTGATCATACAAACTTGGGCCTAGCATCCTCGTGACCCTACCACTGGCGGGACCACCGAACCGACCCACTCCAAACCGGGTTCTGGGTTGACCCATAAATGGTCCTCAACCCGACCCCAACGCGCCAAAATCTTGTTCCCGATCCGAACAATCTTACTAATTCACATCATGAAAGCTACCACTTCCATCTCACACTACCCACGGACTTATCACACAAATAAATCCCACGCTACTACTCGATAAGGGTCAAAAATAAATTTTTAACTCAAGACGACCTTACCCTAAGGTCTCGATCGTGACATAGTCTAAGGTTCACACTTACCATGCCCCCATCGTATCCTTCCAACTAACCATGCATTTTAACTCACACATATCACAATGCTATCCGTACATAGCACACAATAATGAGACCATCATAACCAAAGATACCAAAACTCTAGAGGTTAAGGATATACCGAAGCTACCGCTCCACTCTAATCATAGGCACGCCGCAGTGCGCGCATACCGTAGAAGGTGATGAACCACCACAGATCCCTGAAGGTGAGTAGTAACTTCCGTGCTACCCTTGGTAGGACTGTTCCTCTCAAAATGGCTCTGCTGTCCGCTTTCAAACCAATCTCCGAATCTAGCACTACAATCTACAAAATGGAGTCTACCACCATGGTCCCAACGAGGTAGGGGTGGCTTCAGCTGGTTAACACCCCTGCTCTGCCGAAAATCGAACCTCGAGCCACGACGCTCACGAAGGCGGTGGAGGACCATGCATGCGGTGGGGGTATATAACTAGCTCTTCTTGAGGCGGTCCGCCTCGAAAGCCACAAAGGACCTGCCGTCACGGCCTCTTCTGGCGATCCAGTCATTCCGTCGACCCTCCGTGCCTCACATCCAGTGCATGAGCTGCGTGCGGGCAATGTCATGCCCGGTGAAGAGAAACACCCGCACAAGACTTCGACCATATAATCATCTAGCGGTGGCGTGGCGATGCACCACTATCCTCCATATCTGCAACTAAGCGCGAGGGACATATCGAGCAAAGAATCGAACTCGACATTGTACTCACGGCGGTGCGCCTCTGTCTCGAGAACAAAAATCATCGGCCGTGCCCTCTCCTCTGCGGAGGCAAGAAGTGCGTGAGAAAGCCCGAAAACTCATCCCATACTGCTGGAGGTGCATGCTCTCCCGAAAGCTCCATGAATCAAACCCGATCATTGCGGTATCACGCGCCGATGCGAACCAAAGGTCACGACTCGGTTTCGAAGCCTTGATCACCCGCGTGATCATTGTAGCGCCGGATGAACTCCTGCGGATCATCCTCGTGCCTCGACCCATAAAAATCTGGCGGGCTACAACTCAGAAAGTCCGTAGCCTCAAACTATCTGCTCGGGGTGAACGGCTGGTGCTTCTGGGCTGGGCTGGGCTGCGCATCGGCCAAATATCCTCATATCGGCCACGCGACCACGGCGGCCAAGCGCCATCTCTCGTGACCCATCTCCCGCTCCCGGTGTGGGGTGGAGGCTCAGTCTTGTAGTCTCAGCGACCACTGCTGCGGCTTTAAACTCTCTTTGGTCTTTGGCGGCGTCCACGAAACTCGCCGTCGGAAGCATCTCAGTCTTGATCGGCCTGCGTCCTCATACTCCTCTGTATCTCACTAGCAGCTCCCTCGGCTGTCTTGCCCTTCTGGGCTCTGGTTGCCTTGCGCGGAGGCATAACTGGTAAAAACGAGATACGTCAGAGGGGTACAACTTACAACACAGCTCTAAGGCACGATCTCAGAATGAGAAGAATGGAAACCAATCCTAAATGTCCTATAGCCTCCTGATTATAGATGTGGTGCCTGACACCGATAATCAAGACTACTAGACACGGTCTGTAGACACTTTCCGAGGATTAACTGCTCTGATACCACTTTTGTAACGACCCGTTCAGGCGCATCGTGCCTTACAGGCGCACCCAGTGATACATACATCGTAGAAAATCAGCGGAACATAAAACATGAGTCATTTAACAAGGGATATAATAAATAAGCAGCCAACCAAAAGCGATTGCCTTGGTATATACATAAAACACGAGCAGTTTAATCCTTTTACAACCACACTTGGCGATTACTACAGCACCTCTAAGATATCTGATGACTATGACGGGACGGGCCCGCCATACCACGAATGTACAAGAACCTACAACTCGAGAACACTGCAAAAGATAAGCCTCGGAGAAAGCGGAGCTTGAATCTGTTGGCTGTGATCCTATGGCGAGGATCCACGGCGATGTACCTACTGCGGCATGAACGCGGCCGGCGAGGTCGATGCAACAGTACCAAGTATGTGGCTGCATCTGACCATAAATGAAATCATACTAGTCTATATAAAGCGGGAGACATGTATGATAACCAAACTACGATTCACAACATAAAAGCGATCATCACTCGATATAACTATGGGTCTCGCGCCACATCAATCGAGTTCGCATTATGGCGCGTGCCCGAATCGCGTCGGTGTAGACATGTCCATGATGCAACAATAATACCCATGTCCCGGCCACATGCCGGAATTACGCCGGTGTAGACATGTCCATGTGACCTCAACAACAAGACAGCAATCCAAATGGAAGCATACGTGCGCTACGCGTCGTGTCGGTATGTCCAAAGGAAACAATAAGACAACTTTCCAAATGGGCGCATACGTGCGCTACGCATCGTGTCGGTATGTCGAGGAAACAATAAGACAACTTTCCAAATGGACGATACCCGCAGCGCTACGCATCGTGTCGGTATGTCCAAAAGGAAATCACTGGCGATAATCGAAATGGAAACATACGATGCGCTACGCGTGTCGATATATCCAAAGCGATTAACCGCAAGACCTTAACCAAAATGGAAGCATACGTGCGCTACGCATCGTGTCGGTATGTCCAAAGCGATTAACAACAATAATACTATCAGCGACGCGTGCGTGGAATTTCTCGTCGCTGCCACGCGTCAAGTAAGTTCTCAACTACCAACCGACCTCTATCGAGACGCGGTAACACGAAACACAACGTTTGTACAATAAAGGCTATCATCACAAGCATAGGCAAGTTTCACAACAACAAGCATAGGCAAGTTTCACACAACTCAAAGTACTTTCATTTTATGCCAAAGTCG
Organism: Przewalskia tangutica; assembly: GCA_029844215.1. NCBI lineage: Eukaryota > Viridiplantae > Streptophyta > Magnoliopsida > Solanales > Solanaceae > Przewalskia > Przewalskia tangutica. The sequence goes on from CM056740.1 coordinate 19,126,553, forward strand.
GGTTTTAACCCCAAAGTACTACATACGTTAAGTTCTTTTAAAAGAGACCCATTACTTTTATAAAAGTCACCCGATACCCGTAGTATTAGAATGACCAACCCATCTTCCTTTTCAAAATCAAGTAACAACATTCCTTTCCTAAGTTCCAGGTTGCCTAGTTTTGATTACTCAAGCTTATTTTCAAATGGTTTCATAGTTCCCAAACTTAATCACTTGATTCCTTTTAGAACAATTGAGTAACATATGTCATATATGTGAGTAGTTTATTCTTGTTTATAACGATCTTATTACAAAGACCATGATCTAGAAAATGTAATATCATTTTGTCTCATCTTAGCTTCTATGCAGATGGAGGTTTCTCGGTTTTAATACAACACATCATTATTCAATACATTTTCCTTTATTAACGCTGCGGTGGTGCTGCCGATACATTCGATTTCAAATCGAGAAACATTATTCCTTTAAAACCAAGTACTCATGAATGAGGTTTCACACAAACATCCACATTAAAACAAATAAGTTAAGTCTCTTATCTTATAAGATCAAGTCTCTTAACTTCTAACATCAGTAAACCATTTTCACTTACATAAGGTCGTTATAACTAACTTCCCATAAAGCTATTATAACACCCTATGTTTTAAACCAACCAAATCACTTAGCACGTATGCGTCACCGTATTCATAGTTCACAACAATCATGCTAGAAAAGATAGGAAGAGGTTCACATACCTCGCGACGATTTATCGACAATAAGCAAAATGCTCCAAGTACTACAACGCACTAGCCACTCCGCCGAGTAGAATCCGCTACTCTTATTACATTCACATATAAACGTACCAAACGTCTAGTAACCCCAACACACAAGTTTTCTATCTTCTATAGTAAATTCGGCGACTCTCCCATGGCAGCGTAAATCTCCTCTCTATCGAGGCTACCAAGCCAACCGGGGGTTTACGCCTAACCTGACGTGTACAATTCTACACAAGTCTCTTGCAATACTGACCTATGTAAATCTGATTCGATTCGATTCTTTATTCTTGAGCTTAAGTCAAAAGACATTGCAGAATACTAAGTATAGTTCCATATATAGTATACTTCAACTATAGACTCTAACAAACATTTAATTTCCAATTACAATAGATGGACAAGATAATTACCTCGATAAGCCCAAAATTATCAGAGTTTAATGTCGCTCCTGAGCAAGGTTTAGCTCCACTCCACGCGCTCCAAACCACTCCACACAACCTAGAAGTTCTAACCAACTTCTACTCACATACTTCAACCAACTATGAAGATTTCCTTAGGGTTTCGGTTTGAGACTAAAGGACAAAAGGTAGTATTTCCGACTCTACGTAAAGAGGTATCTTTGGAATACTACAAGGTACAAGGCTAAGGTATTTTGGGCATTATAACAATACTTGGAAGACAACTTTCTACCAAGGGGGTAGGCTCGGCTAGCACAACTAGGCTAGGGAGGGTGTTCTCGGCCAAAGGCCTCTTTCTAAGGGGAGAAGGGAGTTGGGCGAGAGCAACAACAAGGAGGAGGAGGGATTTCAAGACTTAGACAAAGTGAGGAGTGAATGAATAAGTCTTCACAAGGAGGGTATTTATAGCAAAGCCAAAGGCCAACCAATGGCCAAGATCAAGCCAAGTGCTACACAAGTGTAAGGCCAAGATCAAGCCAAGTGCACCTAACCCTACTCCACAAATCCCTACAAATATCTACACAAATATCTACCACAACTTGCCCATCAATTCGGCCTACCGCCTTCGAATCCACCAACGAGAGGTGCCAAGTGTTGCCCTCTCGTTGGTCCAAACGTTCGTCTCTCGGAAAAATTCGCAAAAATACTAAATGACATAGCGGAATTTTCCCTTCGTAGCTTAGTAAAGCGTTTAGTCGAAAAACGACTGTCGGTGTTGTGCCTGATAAATATTTCGGCCAGGGTGCCACGGGGTGACACGTGTCGCCCCCGATTCGCCGAATATTTCGTCTTCAAAATATCCAATTTCTGAAATCTCAAAAACAAAGCGGGCCCATGGCAGTAAATTTCTCCGTGGGCCCACGTGACCATTTCGAAAATAAAATCTCAAAATTCTAATATAATCTATGAAGTCCAAATACCAAATCACGGGAATCCAATTCCATTAACGAACCTTTTTCTTCACAAATAACCGGAAACTTTTCCGTGAAAACTCACATCTTTCTTTCTTTTCAAAATTTTCTGTGTACTCGCAAATGCGTGCGTCCTCACATACATACCACGCAACTACGGTATAACAATGTATGCGTGAGGCGTGCGTCTGAGTTTAGCCTTAAAGTTTAGGCATGGGACGTTTTTTTGGGCACAACTCACTAAAAGAATCGTTTTCCGACGAAACATTTTACACAACTCGCGTAGGGTAAATTCCGGCTATGTCATTTCTAATTTTTTCGGATTTTTCCGAGAGACGAAACACTTTGGACCAACGAGAGGGCGACACTTGTCACCTTCTTGGTGGGCGATGGCGAAGTGAGCCGTGGATGGCCACTTTTTGTCAAGTAGTTGGTAGGATATTTTTGTGTAGTAGATGGATAAGGACACTTGCCCAAATCTTGACCTTACACTTGCCTTGCACTTGGCATCATCTTGGCCATTGGTTGGCCATGGCTTGACCTATAAATACCCCCCTTAAGATGAAGAGTTCTTCATCCACAAATCTTTCTCCAAGTCTTGAAAATCCTCCCCTCTCCCTTGAGCCTTTTCGTCCACGCCTTCTCCCCTTGAGTGAAGCTTGGCCGAGGCAACCCCCCCTAGCCTAGCCAAAACCTACCCCCCCTCCCTTGGTAGAAAATTTGCCTTCTAGTATTGTTATAATGCCCAAAATACCCTAGCCCAAATCCCGTATAGTATTTAGTAGAAGTTGTTGGAAACTTCTAAGGGTTCTTGGAGCTATCGGAGCGTTCAGACTAGGAGCTAAACCTCGCTCAGGATCGACTTTTATCTAGGATATTATTGGGCTTACCGAGGTAAATAATCTTATCCTTCTTTATAATTAGAGAATACATCTTGTAGAAGTATAGGAATAAGTATAAATACTTAGAAGGATATTCTGAATAGAATTGAACTGTTATCACGATGAAGGGTATAAAGAAGAATAATTGAACTGTACTACATGGGATCGTTTTTTCTGATGAAGCATATAGCTTAGGGTAGGAAGTGCTGCCCAAATTCCCATAGAATAGAGAACCTCTGCTTAGAATCGTTTACGTAATAGTCTAGACGTTGATAGGCGTGTTGACTATTATAGTGATTCTCTGCGTACGACATATTCGACTTGGCGGTGGAGTTCGCGAAGGTATGTGATTCTTCCTATACTCTTAAGCATGATATTTTAAATATATACATAGTACGGTGAGCGTGCAGTGTTAATCGAATAATAATTACGGCAATGTCTTTTGACTTAAGCCTGAATAATAACTACGGCAATGTCTTTTGACTTAAGCCTGAATAATAAAGATCTTGAAGCATTTCAAAAGAATACTGAATCATTTTTTTTAACAGAAGAGAAACAATTGGTTTTTGAACAAAAGCTTAAGAGTTATACTAGCTTTATGGAAAGTTAGGTATAACAACTTAAGAAAGATAAAAAGAACTGTTTACTTATTTGTTTATAAAAGCTTTGTATTGATTTCTGTTAATCGTAGTAAGATTGTTTGATAAGTAGACATATTATGATGCTACCTGTGTTAGTGTCTTGTAATGTTGTGAAAGGGGGTCATTCTTGCTGTGCTTACGTTGCTAAACGGTAAGTCCGTTGTACTGTTATTATATCACCTACCCCCTTGACTTGTTATACCGATGGCTTTCCACCCTTGATGCGGGTCTATACGGCCTATCACGATCTATGTGACTATCACGGCTGCGGAGTTCCGTGATTGATCATTCCGGTGTTTTAGCGTCACGGGGATGCCCTATGCGGTGCATTGTGACTATGCGGTCTATTGAGACTATGCGGTGCGGAGTCGAGGAGAATGCAGGGTTAGCTACCCGTCACGAGAATACCTCATGCGGTGCGTGTGTGACTATGCGGTGCGGGAGTCGTGATTAGGCACGCATAATGATACTATGAGCGCTTGGCCTTGCTTCGATCATTCGCGGCCTAGAAAAAACCTGTTACAGTTTACCTATTGTTGTTCTTGTTTGTGATATGGCACTATGTGCAATTGAACTGATTGTAATTGCAAATGGTTTAAAAATACTTGATTTCATTTAAGTACTTTACAGTTTCACATACTTGGTACCTGTTATCTTGACCTCGCCGGGTGTGTTCATGCCGAGTAAGAGGCAGCAGTGCTAGATCCACATCCTTAGGATCTTTGCTTTGGTGTCGGGAGCTCCATCTTCTCCGAGGCTCTACTTTTGGGTATGATCTCCTGTGTGTAGATAGTTTTGTACATTCGGTATGGCGGGCCACTGTCCGCCATAGTTGTTTACTTCCTTAGAGGTCAGTAGTCCTATTATGCAGTTGGGATGTAGCGCAAAACTTGGGTTATATATATATGCGAAAAGGCAAGCTTTTCATCAGATAAAGCGTGTCTCATTTACAATCTGTTTCATGTCTTGTTTATATTATTCGATTACTCGATGTATGCCTACTTGGGTGCGGGTAAGGCACGATCCACGAACGGGTCGTGACAAAAGTGGTATCGAGCGATTAATCCTCGGAAAGTGTCTGACCGTATCTAGTAAGTCTTTATTATCGGTGTGTTGTGCACCACGCAATAATCGTGAGGCTATAGGATATTTAGTTTTGGTTTCCATTCTTCTTACTCGAGATCGTGCCTTAGAGGCGTGTTATAAGTTGGACCCCTCTAACGTATTCCTTTTACATGCAGATTATGCCTCCGCGTAAAGGCGACCGGGCCCAGAAGGGCAAGGCGGAGGAGGCTGCTAGTAGGACAGAGAGTTACGAGGCTCGTGCCCGATCTATGCCGAGACGGCGAGTTCCATGACGCCGCCGGCCCAGCGAGACCACGATGCCGCGCCTCGCATCCCACGGCGGGCGGAGGAGTTAGGTACAAGGAGATGGCCCGGCTATTGGCTAGGATTGTGGCGAACATGAGGATAGAATCTGGCCGATTCGAGTTCGGCCCGATCGTGCCGTGGTTCACCGAGGCGGATAGTTTGAGGCTACGAGATTTCTGAGTTGTAGCCCGCGAGTTTTACTGGTCGAGGCGGAGGATGATCGCAGGAGTTCATCCGTCGATTCTGAAGGATTATATGAGTGATCGGCGTCGGAGACCGAGTCCGTGATCTTCGGTTCGCATCGGCTGCGTGATACCACAGTCGATTGGTTTGATTCGTGGGAGCTTTCTCGAGGAGAGCATGCACCTCCAGCAGTATGGGATGAGTTTTCGGAGGCTTTTCTCACGCACTTCTTGCCTCCGCAGATGAGGAGCACGCGTCAAGCAGATTTTTATTCTTTGAGGCGAGAGGCGCCTGATTAGGGAGTACAATGTCGAGTTTGATTCTTTGGCTCGATATGTCCCTGCGCTAGTAGCAGACATGGAAGACCGTGTACACCATTACGTCACCGGGCTAGATGATTATATGGCCGAGTCTTGTGCGGGTGTGTCTCTTCAGCCAGGCATGGACATTACCCGTATGCGAGCTCATGCTGGGATGCGAGGCGTAGAGACGCCGGGTAGACCGATATCAGCAGCAGAAGAAGGCCAAGACGGCCGGTTCTTTTGGTAGCCCTCAGGGTGGACGACATCAGCAGAAGTCTAGATTTGCACCACAGCCGGCTCAGAGCACTCCTACATCATTTTCGGTACAGCCAGAGCATTGGGGCGGTCGGGGCGGGACTTCAGATTTCCAGGGTAGCAAGGGTGCTAACCGATCGAGGTCTGCTCAGTGTGTCCGTTGTGGTAGATTCCATTCTGGGAACTGTAGTACTACTCAGGAGCTTGCTATACTTGTGGCGGCAGGTCATTTTGCGAGTTTGTCGGCCGGCGGCGGCGGTGGTAGGGCTCGGCTACTGAGTGCATTGCCGCCATCATCTCCTACGATTACTCGCCGGAGGGCGAGGGTACTCGTGGGCGGCCAGTCGCGGCAGGTCGTGGCGCATGTCGATTCTAGCGGTCCTCGAGAACCGCATTTATGCCTTGTCCGGTAGGCGAGATTAGGAGGCCTCGCGATGTCGCCACGGTACTTTATCGGTTCTGGTTATGATGTATGCGCTTTGATAGATCGGGTTCTACTGCCCTATATATCCCCACTTATTGCTAGTAGGATAGGGATAGAGCGAGTCCATAGAACCTTTCGAGGTAGCTACGCGATGGGTGATTCGGTGGTAGCTCGGCGGGTATATAGGGCTTGTCCGATGACCGTATCGATCGTCGGACCACTGGCCGACTTGATAGAGTTGGATATGACCGATTCGATGTGATCATGGGTATGGGTAGCTGGCTCTTGCTATGCCCATGTAGCTGCAGAGAGAGTGAGTACGGTTCGGTTTCGGCGAGGCCGGTTGTTGAGTGGGAGAACAGCCGTATCGTAGAGGTAGGTTTATTTCCTACCTCGAGGCTAGGAAGATGGTGCGAGAAGGGTATATCTACCATCTCGTTCGGGTGCTTGATCACGAAGGCTGCGGTACCAGATTTTTGATCGATTCGATGGTCGAGAGAGTTCCCAGGCGTATTTCAGACGACCTCCGGGTATCCTCACGAGAGGAGATTGAGTTTTGTATAGATGTGTTGCGGACACTCGGCTATTGCATTCCGCCATACGAGAATGGCACCGCCGAGTTGAGAGAGTTGAAGGACCAGTGAGAGATTTCTTTGGAGAAGGGCTTCATCGAGCCTAGTGTTTCTCCCGGGAGCGCGGTGTTGTTCGTGAAGAAGAAGGGCGGGCGCTGCGTGTGTGTTGATTCTGACGGTGAACAAGGTGACCATTAAACAGATACCCCTTCCCGAGATTGAAGATCATTCGACCGATTGCGAGTGCGAGATGTTTCTCCAAGATTGATCTGCGATCGGGCTATCATCAGTGCAGTCGAGAGGCGGATATCCCTAGGATCGCATTCGGACCGTGCGGGCATTATGAGTTGGTCATGTCTTTTGGGTTGACCAATGCTCGTGGTATTCATGGATTTGATGAACCGAGTGTTCAAACCATTTTGGACACGTTTGTGATAGTATTCATTGATGATATCTTGGTTTATTCTCGCTCGGATCGGGAGCATGCGAGCGTTGAGAATGTCTTGTGATTCTCGGGACCAGCGATTATCGCCAAGTTTTCCAAATGTGAGTTTTGGTTAGCCGGTGGCTTTTCTTGGGCATATTGTGGTGATGGCATTCGAGTGGATACGCCAAGATCGAAGCGATCGAGACTTGGCCTGAACCTCTTACTCAAGCAGGTTCGCGATTTTACGGGCCTTGCGAGTTACTATCGGTTCGTGGAAGTTTGCTTCTATCTGCACCATTGACTAGGGTGACTCGGAAGCGGCTAAGTTTTAGTGGATGATGCTTGTGGCGGGGTTTCGATTCTTGAAGGAGGCGACGGCCGCCCGTTCTTACTCTTCCGGAGGTCAGACGGTTATGTTGTGTATTGTGATCACGTCGGCGTCGGGCTCGGTTGTGTGTTGATGCGGTGGGTAAGGTTATAGCGTCCCGTCAGCGACTTAAGAAACACGAGAGGAACTACCCCACCCATGATTTGGAGTTGGCAGCGGTGATTCACGCTTTGAAGATCTGGAGGCACTATTTGTATGGGGTTCACGTGGATATTTATACAGACCACAAGAGCCTCCAGTATATCTTCAGCCAGAGGGAGCTGAACTTACGACAAAGACGGTGGTTAGAGTTGCTTAAGGATTATGACGTCGATATCCTGTACCACCCGGGGAAGGCCAACGTTGTGGCAGATGCTCTTAGTCGTAGGTCGATGGGGAGCCTATCAGATGTGCAGCCAGAGAGGAGGGGCATGGTTCGTGATTTGCATCAGTTAGCGAGCCTTGGTGTCCGTTTGATTGATTCTGATAGCAGTGGGGTTAGAGTTCGTGAGGTTGCCGAGTCTTCCATCGTCGAGGAGGTGAAGAGGCAACTGTTTGAGGATCCGGTTTTGATTCGGTATCATGATACGACTCTTCGTGAGGGGAAGGGTCCTTTTGAGGTAGCACCTAATGGGGTGCTAAGGTTTGAGGGCAGGTTGTGTGTTCCAGATGTTTCAGGACTTGGCGAGTTCTTGGGGAAGCACACAAAAGCAAGCGTTACTCTATCCGTCGGTCGACCAAGATGTACCACGACCTTAGATCTGTGTATTGGTGGGATGGCTTGAAGAGGGACGTTGCAGAGTTCGTAGCTCAGTGCCCGTGTTGTCAGCAGGTGAAGATAGAGCACCAGAGGCCTGGTGGTTTGTTGCAGACGATAGAGATCCCGACCTGGAAGTGGGAGGTGATCAACATGGACTTTATCACAGGATTACCTCGCACTCCGAGGAAGCATGATTCTATTTGGGTTATCGTCGACAGGCTGACGAAATCAGCCCACTTTCTTCCCGTCAGGACGACTTTTCGGTGAGGATTATGCGGACTTTACATCAGAGATCGTCGGACTACATGAGTCCCTATTTCGATCATATCGCATGCAGGAGCCCGGTTATGGCTAACTTCTGGAGGTCTTTCCAGAAGGGTTTAGGGACGCAGGTGAGCCTGAGTACTGCATTCCATCCACAGACAGACGGACAGGCAGAGCGCACTATCCAGACTCTTGAGGATATGCTGCGAGCCTGTGTTATTGACTTCAGGGGTAGCTGGGAGGATCATTTGCCTCTAGTTGAGTTTGCGTATAATAATAGCTACCACCTGCATCGGATGGCGCCTTATGAGGCCTTGTATGGGAGGAAGTGCGGATCGCCGATAAATTTGGTTCGATGTAGGCGAGTCTTTGTTAGTGGGACCAGATTTGGTGCGTGGCGATGGATAAGGTGAAGCTTATCCAATAGCGATTCTTGGATTTCGAGTCGACAGAAGTCATATGCAGATCATCGTCGTCGGCATCTGGAGTTCGAGGTTGATGATTGGGCTTTCCTGAAGGTGTCACCCATGAAGGGTGTGATGAGATTCGGGAAGAAGGAAACTTCGGCCAGTACATTGGGCCTATCGGATGTCGCGAGGTAGGCAAGGTTGCTACGAGTTGGATCTGCCGTCCGATCTGGAGGCGAGACATCCGTGTTTCACGTTTCTATCTTTGAGGAGGTGTATCGGGATCCATCTAGGGTACACCGATTGGCGATGTCCGGTGACCGGGGGTTATCGTATGAGGAGATTCCCATAGCGATAATCGATCGTCGGAGTTAAGCGTCTGCGGACTAAGGGCGTGGCAGTCAAAGTCTTGTGGCGAACGAGCTCAGGGAGGAGATGACGTGGGAAGATGAGGAGGACATGAGACAGAAGTATCCTCACCTATTCCCCACACCTCCAGGTAATTCACTTTCCTACTTGTAAATTTTCATTATCGTTTATGCCTAAGTGTTGTTTTGTGGCCATGTGTGACATTTGCAAACTGTTTAAGTTATGAGGAACCTTATCGTTAACGGTCTTGGGAAGGAACATTCGGGGCGAATGTTTCTAAGGAGGGGAGAATGTTATACCCCGTATTTCCAGAGTATGTACGTGAGGGCGTACGTACGAAAGTTTAGCCTTAAAGTTTAGGCATGGAACGTTTTTGGGCCTGACTCACTAAAATAATCGTTTCCGACGAAACGTTTTACACAACTTCGCGTAGGGTAAATTCCGCTATGTCATTTCTAATTTTTGCGGATTTTTCCGAGAGGCGAAACACTTTGGACCAACGAGAGGCGACACTTGTCACCTCTCATTGGTGGGCGTGTGCGAAGTGAGCCGAATTGGATGGCCCTTTTTGTCAAGTAGTTGGTAGGATATTTTTGTGTAGTAGATGGATAAGGACACTTGCCAAATCTTGACCTTACACTTGCCTTGCACTTGGCATCATCTTGGCCATTGGTTGGCCATGGCTTGACCTATAAATACCCTTAAGATGAAGAGTTCTTCATCCACAAATCTTTCTCAGTCTTGAAAATCCTCCCCTCCTCGAGCCTTTTCGTCAAGCCTTCTCCCCTCGAGTGAAACTTGGCGAGGCAACCCCCTAGCCTGCCGAAACCTACCCCCTTGGTAGAAAAGTTGCCTTCTAGTATTGTTATAATGCCCAAAATACCCTAGCCCAAATCCCGTATAGTATTTAGTAGAAGTTGTTGGAAACTTCTAAGGGTTCTTGGAGCTATCGGATGTTCGGACTAGGAGCTAAACCTCGCTCGGGATCGACTTTTATCTAGGATATTATTGGGCTTACGAGGTAAATAATCTTATCCTTCTTTTATAATTAGAGAATACATCTTTGTAGAAGTATAGGAATAAGTATAAATACTTAGAAGGATATTCTGAGAATAGAATTGAATGTTATCACGGTGAAGGGTATAAAGAAGAATAATTGAACTGTACTCACATGTGACTGTTTTTCTGATGGATCGTATAGCTTACCGGGTAGGGAAGTGCTGCCCAAATTCCCATAGAATAGAGAACCCTCTGCTTAGAACTGTTTACAGAATAGTCTAGACGTTGATAGACGTATTTGACTATTATAGGCTGATTCTCTGCGCGCGACATATTCGACTTGGCAGGTGGAGTTCGCCAAGAAGGTATGTGATTCTTCCTATACTCTTAAGCATGATATTTTAAATATATACATAGTACGGTAGACGTACGAGTGTTAACTGAATAATAATTACGGCAATGTCTTTTGACTTAAGCCTGAATAATAACTACGGCAATGTCTTTTGACTTAAGCCTGAATAATAAAGATCTTGAAGCATTTCAAAAGAATACTGAATCATTTTTTTTAACAGAAGAGAAACAATTTGTTTTTGAACAAAAGCTTAAGAGTTATACTAGCTTTATGGGAAGTTAGGTATAACAACTTAAGAAAGATAAAAAGAACTGTTTACTTATTTGTTTATAAAAGCTTTGTATTGATTTCTGTTAATTGTAGTAAGATTGTTTGATAAGTAGACATATTATGATGCTACCTGTGTTAGTGTCTTGTAATGTTGTGAAAGGGGGTTATTCTTGCTGTGCTTACGTTGCTAAACGGTAAGTCCGTTGTACTGTTATTATATCACCTACCCCCTTGACTTGTTATACCGAGGGCTTGCCACCCTTGATGCGGGTCTATACGGCCTATGCAGTCTATGTGACTATCGGAGTGCGGAGTTCGAGATTGATCATTCGGGTGTTTTAGCGTCACGGGGATGCCCTATGCGGTGCTGTGTGACTATGCGGTCTATCGAGACTATGCGGTGCGAGAGTCGCGAGAATGCAGGGTTAGCTACCCCGTCGAGGAATACCTCATGCGGTTCGTGTGTGACTATGCGGACTGCGGAGTCGGTGATTAGGCACGCATAATGATACTATGGGCGCTTGGCCTTGCTTCGATCATTCGCGGCCTAGAAAAGACCTGTTACAGTTTACCTATTGTTGTTCTTGTTTGTGATAAGGCACTATGTGCAATTGAACTGATTGTAATTGCAAATGGTTTAAAAATACTTGATTTCATTTAAGTACTTTACAGTTTCACATACTTGGTACCTGTTGTCGACCTCGCCGAGGCTGCGTTAAATGCCGCGGTAAGGCAGCGGATGCTAGATCTACATCCTTAGGATCTTTGCTTTGGTGTCGGGAGCTCCATCTTCTCCCGAGGCTACTTTTGGGTATGATCTCCGTATTGTAGATAGTTTTGTACATTCAGGTATGGCGGGCCCTGTCCGCCATAGTTGTTACTTCTCAGAGTGCAGTAGTCTATTATGCAGTTGGGATGTAGCGCAAAACTTGGGTTATATATATATGCGAAAAGGCAAGCTTTTCATCGATAAAGCGTGTCTCATTTACAATCAAGTTTCATGTCTTGTTTTATATTCCGATTACTACGATGTATACTACTTGGGTGCGGGCAAGGCACGATCCACGAACCGGGCGTCGTGACACTATACATAGAATCATGTCAAAAGAAGGAAGAGGTTCACATACCTCGCGACGATTATCGACAAATAGCAAAATGCTCCAAAGTACTTCAACCTTGCTAGCTATTCCATCCTTCAAGTAGAATACACTATACTTGGTACTTCAACCTAAAATGGCCATAATATGTCCATTAAATCTCTAGCTTCAACGTAGAATATTCTAAGTGCAAAGTCACTAAATTCTACGGAAAATCGGACATCACTTCCTTTGTTTCTACACACTTTGCCACCTTTTTCAAGGCCGAATTCAATAACCAAACACGCCACATTTAAGGCCCAACAATGTAATTAATCAATAGGGGATTACACGCCTACAAGACGTGTAAAATTCCGCCCCACAATTGATATCAAACTAGTCCACAATACAAATGCCAATTTCGGCCAAAAGGTGAAACAACTTATCAACCTTTCCAATTCCTTTTCAATCCAAGTGCTTAGGTCTAACATGTTATATAGTCATAAACAACTTCAACAACTATAATTTCCTTCATTATATAACATGTGACGACTTATACTTATAATCAACTTGAATTGAAATCTCAAGGCTAAACATACTAGTTTTCGGATTAGGGTTCCAATATCCATAACACTTATCAACTTCATAATATAAATCTCATACTTGCTAATATTCATAGCTACAACAATAAGTAATCTTAATTGCTAAAACGACAAGAATTATACTTTTACAAGCCCTTATAATTTCCAAGATTCAAAGTCGCTCCTTAGCAATTCTTAGCTCCTTTACTTTACACTCCAATCCGCTATTTGAATCCTTTAGAAGCTCACAACCAACTTCTCTTCCATTTCCAATCAAAACCTATGAAAATGCCTTAGGTTTTCGCCTTGCGACTAACGTGAAAACGCCGTTTTTCCGAAATATTTCTATTGAGATATCCTTAAAATACCCTTAGGGACCTTGGGTTAAAGTCTTGTGAATAAAGAACCACAAACTAAATTTTTTTGTGTGGACATGCCCATGAACCCGAGAGCAACAATGGCACACACAAGCTCTCTCAATTTTTTTCTAAGTGTTGGAAGACAAGTCTTGCACTAGGGTACTATATAAAACACAATGGAGGGTCAAGATATCAACATATGTGTGGCTAGGATGAAGGGCATTTAATAATAATCCAAGTGGCAAGTTGACTTGGTCAACAATCTCAAGCTAGCAAGACTTTGTTCATCTTCAATGGTCAATGGCCATTTTAACCTTGCATAAAACGTCCAATACCAATGTGGGGGGTGCCACGTGTCGCCCTCCCATTCGTCCATAAAATTCCGTAACCCTCGTGGGTCCCACAAAACGTAAAATTCCTCGGGTGGGCCCCACATGACCAAATCCGTAAAAAAATAAATTTCCATAATGATAATAAGTTAAATACTTCTTCAATTAATGCATTTTTGAGAATCCAATTCTCCTCAACGAACATTTCTCCTTTCCGACGTTCGGAAGATTTTCCGTCGGAAAAACAATTCTTCCTTTCGTACTAATTTCTAGTCTTGTGTTCCTTACATACATTCTCTTAAACACGTCCTTGAACTACGGGGTGTAACATTCTTCCCCCCTTAGAAACATTCGTCCCCGAATGTTCTTTCGGAGTCCAATCTAATTAGATAGCTGTCACGACCCGAACCCGGGCCCGTGACTGGTGCCTTACCCCGGGCACCCTAGTGATACAACATCAGAGAAAACCAGCGGAAAATAAAACTTAAACAAGAAACAAGATATATGATCATAAAACAGGCCAACCAACCGGTTACCTTCCAATAAAATATATATATGCAAGTCTTTCAAAACGAACAGTTTAATCCCTTTTACAAACCACACTTGCAAGATTTTCTGCACCTCAAGAGTTTTATACAACATGACGGACGGGGCCCGCCATACCACAGAATGTACAAGAACCTACAACTCGTGGTAACATACCAAAAGATAAGCCTCCGAGAAGCGGAGCTTCCCAACGTTGGCGTGATCTATGGCGAGGACCAACATCGGTGTACCTCTACTGCGGCATGAACGCAGCCCGAGGAGGTCGATAACAATTACCAAGTATGTGGCCCGAAAATCGTAAATGAAATCATAACGATCTATATAAAAGCAGAGACATGTATGATAACAAAACTACGATTCACAACATAAAAGCGATCGTGTCAAGTCGTGACTCACGCCTCAAAGTCATCACTCAAATATAACCCGAATTTAACTCGCCAACGACGCGTGCCGGCATCTCACCTCGGTATAAGCATGGCCATGGAACCATCCCAATGGAAGCATACCCGTGGGCCACCCATCGTGTCAGTATGTCTAAAGGAAATATCCAGATAACAATCGAAATGGAAGCATACTCGTGGTCCACCCATCGTGTCAGTATGTCCAAGAACAAATAACAAGATCACACTCCTAATGGAAGCATACCCGTGGGCCACCCATCGTGTCAGTATGTCCAAAAGGATCGATTAGTGGAAGCATACCCGTGGGCCACCCATCGTGTCAGTATGTCCATCAATCAACGGATAGCCGCCCTCGGCGAGGCGGTAACAGAGATACAACACTTGCACAACAAAGGCTATCACAACAAGCATAGGCAAGTTCAACAAATTCATAGACTTATATTTTATTACAACAAATCCGGGTTTTAACCCCAAAGTACTACATACATTAACTCTTTAAAAGATCCGTTTCTTTCACAGAAGTCACACAATACCCGTAGTATAAAATAGAGTGACTATCTTTTTAGGTAAACCCAAAACACTTCCCTTTGTAAAATCAAGTAACAACATTATTTTCCAAACGTTCAAGTTTGCCTAATTTCAAATGCTCAAGTTTCTCATTTTAGAAAGGTTTCATAACTCGCAGTCTTAATCTCTTTTAAAACAATTGAGTAACATATGTCTTATGTGTTAGCCGTTTATTCTTGTTTATAACAATCTTGTTACAAAGACCATGATCTAGGAAATGTAATACAATTTTGTCTTATCTTAGCTTACATGCGGATGGAGGTTTCTACCGGTTTTAACAACAATTAGTTATTTGCCAATACATTTTCCTTTATTAGCTAGCGTGGTTTGTTCGACACTTATTCTCATTTAGAAATCAGAAACATTATTCTTTTAAAACCAAGTACTCATTACTCATGAATGAGGTTTTACAACATTTTTAACAAAATGTTAATTACGAAGTAAAACAAGTTAAGTCTCTTATCTTTCAAGATCAAGTCTCTTAACTTCTACAATCAATAAACCATTCTTTTACCCACATAGAGTCGTTATAACTAACTTCCCATAAAGCTATTATAACACCCTATGTTTTGAACCAACCAAACTCATTTAGCACGTATCGTCACTGCAGTACTACATAGTTTACAAAACATCATGCTAGAAAGGATAGGAAGAGGTTCACATACCTCGCGACGATTATCGGATAAGCAAAAGCGCACAAGATCAGTAACGGCTAGCCTTTTCCACTCTTCAAGTAGAATACGCCACTCGTAGTACTTCCACCTATATAGGCCACAAACGTCTATTAACTTCTAAACGCCGCGGTTCCATATTCTACGTAAAATTGGCGGCATCTCCCGCATGGCCGCGTAAATCTCTCCTCTATCGGTAGGCTACCAAGCCAACGAGGGGTTACACGCCTAGCGGGCGTATACAATTCTACTATCTGATAATACCACACAAGTCTCATGTCTGATACGCCCTATGTAATTCTGATTCGATTCTCTTCTTTATATTCAGCTTAAGTCAAAAGACATTACCGCAGCTATGTTGATTCTATATATAGTATACTTCAACTATATAATCCTACAACATGTAATTTCCAATTACAATAAGGGACAAGAATATTTACCTCGATAAGCCCAAAATTATCCAAGTTATAATGTCGATCTGAGCAAGGTTTAGCTCCTACTCCGTGCGCTCCAACCCGCTCAAACAACCAGAAGTTCTACACAACTTCTTCTATATACTTCAACTCGCTATGAAGATTTCCTTAGGGTTTCGGTTTGAGACTAAAAGGACAAAAGGTAGTATTTCCGGGCTCTACGTATAGAGGTAACTTTTGGAATACTACAAGGTATACGGCTAGGGTATTTTGGGCATTATAACAATACTTGGAGAAGTATTTCTCTACCAAGGGGGGGTGTATTTCACAAGAACAACACAAGGTAGGGGGGGTACCCTCTCGGCCAAGCCTCTCTCAAGGGGGGGAGGGGGAGGCTCTCGGCCAAGGGCTCACAAAGGGGGAGGGGTGTGGCGGACGAACACAACAAGAAGAGGGGAGGGAGATTTCAAGACTTAGGAAGATTTTAGGATGAAGAAGTCTTCAACAAGGGAGGGGTATTTATAGGGAAACCAATGGCCTTGATCAAGCCATGTGCAAGGCAAGTGTAAGGCCAAGATCAAGCCAAGTGCACCCTAACCCTACTCCACAAAACATGGCACAAAACAAGGCACAAAACAAGGCCAAAATAAGGCACAAAACAAGGGAGGAAACGTCCCCCTTTCGTCCACTCCAAACCGCCACTTGAGGGTGACAAGTGTCGCCCTCTCGTTGGTCCAAAATATTTCGTCTCTCGGAAAAATCCGCAAAAATAATAAACGACATAGCCGGAATTTTCCCTTCGCAAGCTTTGTAAAACGTTTCGTCGAAAAACGACTCTAATCGGGGGTTGTGCACAAATTTCGAACCTATGCCTAACTTAAGGCTCAAACTTTCGTACGTACGTCCTTACGTACATACTCTGGAAATACGGGGTATAACAATAGCGGCATAGTCTCCTTTTACTGCACCCTTTATACAACATATGCCACCATGACCACATAACAATACTTATACTAAAATATCAACCTTGGCACTCACGAAGCCAACTAGCCCATACTCATAATGACCTCAAAGTCTGTCATGATCATCTCTACTAGGTCTACTAGGGTCTGACGACTGTATAATCACCGGGCAATTCTCATATACCCGCTCAGCTACCACCCCAAACACTCACGGGTGTAGTTACCTCGAAAGGTTCTTATGGATTCAGGCTCTATTCCTTTACACTTGGTTGCTATCCTTCTTACTGGTCACACTCTTTTCGTACTTCCAACTCATACTAGCATACATACATAACTTCCATACCGATTCTGGCCTCTAATCTTTGGAGTCACTCTATAAAACAATATAAGGCCATTTCCGGCTTTCACGACCTGGTTCCAGTGGAACGCATCCACGAACCCGTAAAACAATTAACTAGACTTGGGCCTTGCACCCTCGTGACCTTGTCACGTAGCGGGACTACTACCAACTGATCCCACTCCATTTCAAACCGTGAGGCAACCCGTAATAGGTCCTCAACCCGACCCACCGGTTCGCTTAACTCCTACCCGAAGTCTGCATAAAATCTTATTGCCCGAGAAGGCCTTATATATACCTAAGGTCTCGACGATTATCAATATTCTTAGGCTCGCAATATTCATGCTCCAAGCCTACCTTACCAGTCCCCCCGTAAACGGGTACAATAATTTCTCATAATACCATAATCGTGTCGTCTTGATCACAACAACCATTACTTACTCTATACGGACCTCATCCGTACAATTCTCTTAAGCCTACCACATAGCTTAATCTATTAGCATGGTATTCCATTAAGTTTCTTAACATGACTTCTTAAGGGTTCACTGCCCTATCAGACAGCTCATTCTTTCCTAATTATCTCAAAATAAAACACAAGACCTTGGCGAGAATTTATTAACTGTTCCATACCTTCCCGGTATCTAGTTAGTCTTTACCAACTCTTGGTAATCTAAAATCATTCTAGGCAACACGCGTCTGACCCTCATACATAACTCCGTATAGATGTATGTCACAATACCAACTATACTATAATCATTACCAACCTGGATACGCAATCCACATAGTCCTTCCTGGGTCACTGCTACCTTGCTCGTAGCTGCAATAACATAACTCGTTAGGGAGAGACAACCCTAACGACACAGCTCTATCGCACGATCTCAGAGTGAGAAGAATGGAAACCAATCCTAAATGTCCTGCAGCCTCCTGATTATAGATGTGGTGCACAACACACCGATAATCAAGACTCTACTAGACACGGTCTGTAGACACTTTCCGAGGACTAACTGCTCTGATACCACTTTTGTCACGACCCGACCCCGGGCCGCGACTGGTGCCCTACCTGGGCACCCTTCCAGGTATACATCAGAGAATAGTAGCGGAACATACATACATAAACTTAACAAGAAATAAATAATAGGTTAGCCGATAAGGCTACCTTCCTGGATACATACAAATATGTAAAACCAACAGCAGTTACCTATTTTTTTTTACAAGCGACTACAAGATATGACTACGCACCTAAGATTTTGGACAAACACTATGGCCAGGACAAGACCCGCGTACCACGAATATACATAACCATGACAACTCCGGAACGTTGGAGTCATCTCGAAATTCTGAACCAGGATCCTAAGCTCGCGGATCCACAACTGTGTACCTAAACCTGCGGACATGAACGTAGCCCCCCGAAGAAATCGATAACAGTACCCAATATGGAACATAAATAAAAATCTGATAAACAGATCATAATCGTACAAAAGAATGGCGAGGGCAAGTATAAAAGTACATACGGATCTGCCGTGTCATTACCACTTATGAACTTAATTGCACATCATTATCTTTTCCATTCCATTAAGAGTTATAGCCATATATTACGTACATACTTAGGAGAAGTCATTAAGTTCATTACCATCTAACTTACTTATCTTTCATAACATAATCCGGCCCTTTATGGAGGGACGCATATACTACGACCCAATGGGACGCGATCAATTCACACAAATATCAAAGCGTGCGTGGAATCCCCAATCATCGAAATGACTTTAAGTGTAAATATAACCACGTGACGCTACCGTGGCATCCCACCTCAGCATTACGTACCATTACAATACATATATATATATATATATATATATATATATATATATATATATATATATATATATATATATATATATATATATATAGCATGCCCTAATCCTCATCGTATAAGCGTGTACATAACGTGCCCTCGGCGTCCCTCATCGTAGGTGCAGTCTTCGTAGAGCTAGCCCGTGGAGTAATAATATAACATGCCCCTAATCCTCATCGGGTACATGTCTTCGTGGGAGCTAGCCCGTGGGTAATAGTCGTACATGCGTAATTCGCGTGCCGGAATCCTCATCGTATAAGCGTGGCCATGGGTAATAAAACAAATCCGAATCTAACCCGCCTCGGTCACATGCCGGAATCCCATCGTATAAGCGTGTCCAAGGATCAATCATAATGGAAGCATACCGTGGAATCCACATCACCGCTTCGATGCGTCTAAGTAAATTTACAACAAGACAGCCGACCCTCCAACTGAGAGTCACGACAACGTAAACATATAATACTTGCACTCAAAGCTATCACAAGCAAACATAGGCAAGTTCATTAAACCTTTAGACTTCCATTTTTATAAACTCATGGCACTTTCGTTTCACACATAAAAATCCGGGAATTTAACCCCAAGTACTACGTACTTCCATTCTTTTTAAAAGATTCCTTTTCATGTAAAACCCCAAGATACTAACACCCGTAGTATCAAGGCTTGTGTACATTTCACATACGTCACTATACTTTTAGAAATACATTTTTCGGCTTCTAAATCAAGTGACTTCTTTCCTTAAAACTTAAGCAATTGATGCTTTTAAATCCATTTGCCTTTCTTTATTTCAAAACATTTATCATTACTTAGAGTAAACCACTCTTAACTTTCCATAAAGCTATTATAACCCACTTTCCATAAAGTCGTTATACTAACTTTATACTTTAGGCAAATACATTCTTTTTATAACCAAGAGACTTATACATTCTTAAAACCAAGTATCGTATACTTTCAAAATACTTCAAGTCTCTTATCTTTTAGAATCAAGTTTCGTAGTTCATAGTCTTAACACTTCATAACGTAAACTCTTTAATTTAAGCAACATATGCCTTATATGTGTGAATAGGTTATACTTGTTTATACTGATCTCATTAAAGCAACCATGATCTAGAAAATGTAATACAATTTTATCTTATCTTAGCTTCTATGCAGATGGAGAATTCTACTTGTTTTAATATAACTTATCGTCATTACATTTTCCTTTATTAACGCTGCAATGACTTGTTCGATACTTATTCTCATTCGTGCCGTAAATTAGCCAAGTCAATTTGGCTCCAAACACCTCCTAACGACTCTTACCAACATCCCCCATAAGACTTGGTAAGAACTTAGGATAACTCAGACCTAACCTTTACATAGAGTAAATCAACATACATACTTCTTAACTTCTAAGAGTAGAAGGAAACATGAAATAATACCACATGTACATTCCATACATAGAATCATGTCAAAAGAAGGAAGAGGTTCACATACCTCGCGACGATTATCGACAAATAGCAAAATGCTCCAAAGTACTTCAACCTTGCTAGCTATTCCATCCTTAAAGTAGAATACACTATACTTGGTACTTCAACCTAAAATGGCCATAATACGTCCATTAAACCACTAGCTTCAACGTAGAATATTCTAAGTGCAAAGTCACTAAATTCTACGGAAAATCGGACAGCACTTCCTTTGTTTCTACACACTTTGCCACCTTTTTCAAGGCCGAATTCAATTGTCACGACCCGACCCCGGGCCGCGACTAGTGCCCTACCTGGGCACCCTTCTAATCATACAACATAATAAACTGCGGAAGATAAATAACACACTTTTATTTTAAACTAAGGCCCAATGATAAATTTGCCATAATCATAAAAATTACCCGAAAGGGTCTACACTGTTTAACAATGTAAAAAAAATAACTCTAGCCAGTCCAGCCCACAGATGAATACAGACCTCTAAGATTTGAAAAAATACTATGACGGGACAAGGCCCCGCCGTACCCCTGAATATACATAATCATGACAACTCCGGAACATTGGAGCCATCTCAAAATGCTGAATCAGGATCCTAAGCTCGCGGATCCTGGCGTAATACCTAAACGTGGACAAGAACATTACACCCATAAGTCGGGACATGTAAAAGAGAACGTACGAAAGGAAACAAGACTTGGAAATTGATACGAAAGGAAGAATTGTTTTTCTGATGGGAAATGTTCCGAACGTCGGAAAGGAAAAATGTTCGTTGTTGAGAATTGGATTCTCAAAAGGTATTATTTGAAGAGAATGGAACCTATTAGCATTATGGAGATTTATTTTTACGGATTTGGTCACGTGGGGCCCACCCGAGGAATTTTACGTTTTGCGGGGCCCACGAGGGTTACGAAATTTTATGGACGAATGAGAGGGCGACACATGGCACCCCCTCATGTGGTCTTGGACGAAAATTCAAGGGGTAGAATGGTCATTTACCATCAAGGAAGAACAAGTCTTCAAAGCTTGATATTGTTGACCAAGTCAACTTGTCCACTTGGCTTTACATTAATTGTTCTTCATCCTAGCTCACAAGTGTGTTAATCTAAGCCCTCCAATATGTTTTATAAGCTTACTACTAGTAGCAAGACTTGTCTTCCACACTTAGAAAATTAGAGAACATTAGTGCCAAGAGAAATAGCTCACGGGTTCAAGCACTTTGCACACAAAAAAAATTGTAGTTTTGATCCTTTGTTCACAAGACTTTAACCCAATGTCCCTAAGAGTGTTGTAAGGATATCTCAATAGAAAAATTTCGGAAAAAATGCATTTTTACGTTAGTCGCAAGGCGGAAACTAAAGGAGTTCTTCAACTTTGAAGTTGGAACTTGAAGATGAGTTCTTCATAGGCTTCTAAGGAGTGCTTGGAGCGGATTGGAACCTAAGGAAAGGAGCTAAGAATTTGCTAAGGAGCGACTTTGAATCTTGAAATTTTTTAAGGGCTTATAAAGGTATAATCTTGTCGTTTTAGTAGTTAAGATTTCTTATTGATTGTAGCTATGGATATTAGCAAACATGAGTTATATATTATGTTTTTGGATTAGTGTATTGGCTATTGGAACCCTAATCCGAAAACTAGCATGTTTAGCCTTAAGATTGGAATTCAAGTTGATTATTAGTTTAAGTTGTCGCATGTTGTATAAAGAAGAAAATTGTAGTTGTTGAAGTTGTTTATGACTATATAACATGTTAGACCTTAGAACTTGGATTGAAAAAGAAATTGGAAAGGACTTAGTGTCGTTGGTTATAAGTTGGCCGAGAGATGGTTTGGATTTTAATCTACTTTGTATGAATTGTGGGGCGGAATTTTACATGTATTGTAAGGCGTGTAATCCCCTTTGTTTGGTTGTTGTTTGGAGCCTTAAATGTGGCGTGTTGGTTATTGTATTCGACCTTGAAAAAGGTGGCAAAGTGAGTAGAAACAAAGGAAGTGCTGCCCGATTTTCCGTAGAATTAGAGACCGTATACTTAGTATTATTCTACGTTAGAGACTAGAAGTTGATAGTCTTGTTGTGACCATTATAGGTTGACAAATTCTACGTACGGCGTATTCGGCTTAGCTTGTGGATTTAGCCGAAAAGGTATGTGAACTATCTCCTCTTCTAGCATGATTCCTTAAGATAAAGAAAGTAAGTTCTACTCCTTAAATGATCCATTCCTTGGTTGTATTTGGATTGCCTAAAATAGAATTCGTTCTATGTACTCCCTTGATTGTACTTTCATGTTTAAATTGTAAGTTGTATAATCCATTTTCTTAGTGAAGTTTGGATTCTTAAAAGTGAAAGTATTTTACTTAAAGTACATGGAGTCTTGAAAAGGAAGTGGTTTCCAAACCTTTTGGCTAGTGCCTTAGTTCCAAAACCTAAGGGTTGTTGTAATGACTTTAGGGGAGTTAAAGGAGTGATTTACTTAATTGTTTTAAGAGAGGAGAAATGACATGATTTAAGAGAAGTAACTTGTTTTAAAGGTGTGAGTTACTTGAGGCTTAAAAGTAGAAGAAACTTGTTTTCTAAATATTAAGGGACTTGAAGTATTTTGAAAGTTAAGAAACTTGATTTGAAAGTTTGTGATACTTGGTTTTAAGTGTAAGTCTCTTGGTTATAAAAAAGGAATGAATTTGTCTAAAACCATAAAGGGTTATAACGGCTTTATGAGAAGTTGGTTATAACGGCTTTATGGAAGGTTAAGAAAGTTGTCTATTTTGTTTTTTTTTTTTTTTAGGTAAATGCAAATATTATTACTAATAACGGAAATAAGGATGGCTACAATCAGTCATTGAGGGTTCTCAATCCTCAACGTTATGCAAACAAGAAATGGAGGAGGGGAGCAGTGGTCACTCAAAGGTGCCATTACAAGAGGGGATGAGATCATAATAGATTTAAGTCCTTTTGGTTCTAGACAAGGACTTGTAAAGACTCCTGCCTAAGTTTCCTATGTTGAATTAAAACTCCTTGCGTTTAGTAATGCATTAGATGCATTTGTTGGGGAATTCAAGAGTAGTGCACTATTGGAAAAGGTTGCCATAAATGGCTCAAGTCCTTTGGCAATAAATGCTCCATTGGCCGAGATCAAATGAGCGTTCTTAGGCGATTTGGAAAGGAGTGACCCTTCGATTTCCACATAAGTTGATCTTCCAAGACTTGATTGAAGAGAAGTCCCTTCGAATTCCGTAGCCATCAACTTTCCATGTTTCTTTTGACGAGTTGCCCCTATGTTTTCCGCAACATTTGAATTCGTTAGGATAGGTAACTCTTCGGTTCTCACCCTTAACAATTTCCTAAGCCCCATTGAATGAGATGTTTCCTTGGTTCTAACAGCCATTAATTGCCCCAGATTACCAAGTCTCGTTTGTAGGGTAGGTTGTTCGACTTCCACACATTTTGAACTACCAAGAACCATGGGAAATGAACCAACATCGGGCTCTACAATCTTTAACCGAAGACTCTTAGGCTGCAGCCATGACCCATGTCCACCTGCGTGACCAATCAGCAGCCCATGACTACCCATCTGACCCTCCTTCGACCCGTAACCATCCTCTAGATCCTCCTTCAACCGAAGCCCACCCATGCGACCCGTCATTCCCTCGAGAATTTGATTATTGGGCATAAGTTGCCTAGATTGTGAAAATTTGAAGTTACTTGATTTCAAACTTTGAAATGCGTTTTCTAAAAGTGTAGTAACTTACTTTGAAAAATAGACACACCTTGATACTACGGGTGTTAGTATCTTGGGATTTTACATAAAAAGGAGTCTTTTGAAAAGAATGTACGTACGTAGTACTTTGGCTTGTTAAATGAGAATTTATTCTATTTGTGCCTCGATAAGTACTTTGGCTTGTTAAATGAGAATTTATTCTATTTGTGCCTCGATAAGTACTTTGGCTTGTTAAATGAGAATTTATTCTATTTGTGCCTCGATAAGTACTTTGGCTTGTTAAATGAGAATTTATTTTATTTGTGCCTCGATAAGTACTTTGGCTTGTTAAATGAGAATTTATTCTATTTGTGCCTCGATAAGTACTTTGGCTTGTTAAATGAGAATTTATTCTATTTGTGCCTCGATAAGTACTTTGGCTTGTTAAATGAGAATTTATTCTATTTGTGCCTCGATAAGTACTTTGGCTTGTTAAATGAGAATTTATTCTATTTGTGCCTCGATAAGTACTTTGGCTTGTTAAATGAGAATTTATTCTATGTGTGCCTTGATAAGTACTTTGGCTTGATTAATTGAGAATTGCCTATGTGTGCTGGCGATAGCCTTTGAGTGCAAGGATTATGTTTTATTAAGTTGCCGCGACTCTCGGTTGGAGGGTCGGCTATCTTGTTGTAAGTTACTTGGACGTACCGACAGTGATGTGGGATTCCACGGGTATGCTTCCGTTATTTGTAGTACTTGGGTTAAATTCCCGGATTTTTATAAGAAGACATGGTAGTGCTTATGTTTTGTTTGACGGCCGGTCGAGATAGGGTAAGAGTATAAGTGAGGGGTAAACCCCCAAGATGCTATACCACCTTCTCCACGGTAAGAGTATAAGTGAGGGGTAAACCCCCAAGACGCTATACCACCGGTGGGACTTGGTGTTCATGTATGCCTATTGGTGTTATATTATATCATGGACTGCCGGCAGTGAGGAAGGATTCCACGGGCATGATTGATATTATGGGCGTGAGACCCATGGTTATATTTTAGAAATGACTTGAGGCATCGTCCACGACTTATTATATTTGCTTATGTGTTGTGTAATGTAGGTTGGCTATCATACATGTCTCTGTTTTGCTTAGGCATATGATTTCATTCTGATTCTTATTTCACATACTTGGTACATTCTTCGTCTTGACCTCCTTGAAGCTGCGTTCATCTGCGAGTTTAGGTACTTGATTTGGTGATCGGCGAGAGTAGGACCTACTCGAGTTTTGGATAGCTCCTTACATTGGGAGTTTATCTTTTTGGTATAAGTTCTTTCGATGCAGGCTTTTATGCGATTATGGATGCACGGGGGGCCTTGTCCGTCATATTTCAGTAAAACTCTTAGAGGTCTGTATTCATATGTGGGATTGGACTCATGTACGGTGTAGTGTCTTTTGTTATGTATATTATATGGCAGCCTTGTCGGCTTTGCCTTGCACGTACGTTTGAAAAAAAAAGAGGTGTTATCAAATTTCCGCAGTTTACTTGGTTGTTATGGTAGAAGGGTGCCCAGGTAGGGCACGATCCACGCTTGAGGTTCGGGCGTGTGAGTGGTATCGAAGCGATCGATCCTCGGAATGTCTACAGACCGTGTCTAGTAGAGTCTTGATTATCGGTGTGTTGCGCGCCACACCCATAAACATGAGGCTACAGGACATTTAGGAGTTGGTTTCTATTCTTCTCACTCTAAGATCGTGCCATAGAAATGTTAGTAAGATAATTCCTCTCGACGTATTGTTGTGTTCTGATTATGCCTCGAGGAGAGGGCCGCCCGAAGGGCAAAGGAGTAGCGAGAGCTACTAGTCGGACTCGAGAGTTGATAGGGCTTATGCCCGGGGTATCCGGATGTTGTTCGCGATCGGCGAGTTCTTCTGCGCGAGTTTTGAGGCCCGGCACGAGCCTCCGATTCTCGATTAGGGAAGACTTTAGGGTCATGAAGGAAGCCATTATGTTATTGACCAAGATAGAAGTGCTCTGATTTCATCGCGAGGAGGTTACTCGGCGATGCAGACAGTGTCACGGGGTAGAGGGCGGTAGCGGAGATCTGCGTAAGAGGCTAGACGGTTGGTTATCGGTGAGTTTTGGACGAGCGCCTCGGCGTGAGTGAGATATTCGTCGGCCTACCCAGTACATACCCCCGCAGTTCACAGGTTGGATATTGGACCCCACAAGGTATTTAGGAGCCGGTCCAAGCTCCAGAGGTCGAGGTTCTCAGAAGAGCAGAGGATTTTCTCGGTCGAGGCCACCTATTCCTTAGTGTATCAGATGTGGTAAGCGTCATTCGGGAAATGCCGTTATGGCACAGGTGTTTGTTTTTATTGTGGCCATCCGGGCCATATCTTTGGTATGTCCTTTTAGAAGAAACCGGTGAAGTGGCTCGACTATGAGGCGTAGTTGGTTCCCTTTCCTCCGGATATGCGTTCCCGAGCGGGGTGTTGGATGTTAGCCAGCCGTGGTAGAGGTCAGGGTGGAGTTTATAGTTCTGGCGGTCCTTCGAACCGCAAAGATGACGTGACTACGGGGCAGGATCAGGAGGCGACATCGCATGGGGTTACAGGTATATTTTGATTCCTTTGAATCATACGTGCGTTGATAGATTCAGATTTTACCCTAGCGTATATGTTTTCCCTTTATTGCTAGAGTTGTAAAGTGATAGTACCCCAGAGGTAGGGATACCTTGATTAGTAAAGTGAGAAGTTAAGAATGTTGACAAGAATGGTAAGTGAACTGAGACTATAGTTGTGTAGAGCTCACAAGTAGTAATTGCCCATTCTGATGTAAGACCGATAGGGAAGAATGTACAGTAGAAATACTTTGGCTTATGTGACGAACCTCTAGTGAATAGGGGATAGGCTAAGAAGTACCTTGAGATAAGAGAGAGATTTATTTCAGGCTAAGAATGAGAAGTTAAGTGTGACGATGAGTCAGGTTGTGGACTCATTTCGGGTCAGCCGATAGTATGGAATGGGGTGATGTCAGTTAGAAATGGTCCCGCTATGTGATAGGGTCACGAGGGTGCTAGGCCCAAGTCTAGTTGATCGTTGTACGAGTTCGTGGATGCGTTCCACCGGAACTAGGTCGTAAGGACCGAGAAGAGCCTTAACGGGAATGTAAGTAACTATATGGCCAAGTTTGGATAGTAACTCCAAGGATTGGAGAAGAGAAACAAAATTTGATATTTTGTACGTGTACTAGATGAGTTTGAAAGTACGAGAAAGTATGACAAGTAAGGAAAGAAAGGAACCTCTAAGGATCCCGTGTTTGGGGAGACTGTAACCTTCGAGTTTTGTGAGAAGGGACCACGGACGGAAGGTCCATTATTATGTTTACGTATGTTTTGTGGTGGCCAAGTGTGGCATCGTTGGTCTTGTGCAGTTTTGATTGATAGGCATAGTATAGAGTTTATGCCGGAGCTGGTAAATGTTTCTAAGGGGGGAAGAATGTTACACCCCGTAAGTCCAGGACATGTAAAAGAGAACGTACGAAAGGAAACAAGACTTGGAAATTGATACGAAAGGAAGAATTGTTTTTCCGACGGGAAATGTTCCGAACGTCGAAAAGGAAAAATGTTCGTTGTTGAGAATTGGATTCTCAAAAGGTATTATTTGAAGAGAATGGAACCTATTAGCATTATGGAAATTTATTTTTACGGATTTGGTCACGTGGGGCCCACCCGAGGAATTTTACGTTTTGCGGGGCCCACGAAGGTTACGGAATTTTATGGACGAATGAGAGGGCGACACGTGGCACCCCCTCATGTGGTCTTGGACGAAAATTCAAGGGGTAGAATGGTCATTTACCATCAAGGAAGATCAAGTCTTCAAAGCTTGATATTGTTGACCAAGTCAACTTGTCCACTTGGCTTTACATTAATTGTTCTTCATCCTAGCTCACAAGTGTGTTAATCTAAGCCCTCCAATATGTTTTATAAGCTTACTACTAGTAGCAAGACTTGTCTTCCACACTTAGAAAATTAGAGAACATTAGTGCCAAGAGAAATAGCTCACGGGTTCAAGCACTTTGCACACAAAAAAAATTGTAGTTTTGATCCTTTGTTCACAAGACTTTAACCCAATGTCCCTAAGAGTGTTGTAAGGATATCTCAATAGAAAAATTTGGAAAAACGCATTTTCACGTTAGTCATGAGTGAAACTAAAGGAGTTCTTCAACTTTGAAGTTGGAACTTGAAGATGAGTTCTTCATAGAACTTCTAGGAGTGCTTGGGCGGATTGGAACCTAAGGAAAGGAGCTAAGAATTTGCTAAGGAGCGACTTTGAATCTTGAAATTTTTTAAGGGCTTATAAAGGTATAATCTTGTCGTTTTAGTAGTTAAGATTTCTTATTGATTGTAGCTATGGATATTAGCAAACATGAGTTATATATTATGTTTTTGGATTAGTGTATTGGCTATTGGAACCCTAATCCGAAAACTAGCATGTTTAGCCTTAAGATTGGAATTCAAGTTGATTATTAGTTTAAGTTGTCGCATGTTGTATAAAGAAGGAAATTGTAGTTGTTGAAGTTGTTTATGACTATATAACATGTTAGACCTTAGAACTTGGATTGAAAAAGAAATTGGAAAGGACTTAGTGTCGTTGGTTATAAGTTGGCCGAGAGATGGTTTGGATTTTAATCTACTTTGTATGAATTGTGGGGCGGAATTTTACACGTATTGTAAGGCGTGTAATCCCCTTTGTTTGGTTGTTGTTTGGAGCCTTAAATGTGGCGTGTTGGTTATTGTATTCGACCTTGAAAAAGGTGGCAAAGTGAGTAGAAACAAAGGAAGTGCTGCCCGATTTTTCGTAGAATTAGAGACCGTATACTTAGTATTATTCTACGTTAGAGACTAGAAGTTGATAGTCTTGTTGTGACCATTATAGGTTGACAAATTCTACGTACGGCGTATTCGGCTTAGCTTGTGGATTTAGCCGAAAGGTATGTGAACTATCTCTCTTCTAGCATGATTCCTTAAGATAAAGAAAGTAAGTTCTACTCCTTAAATGATCCATTCCTTGGTTGTATTTGGATTGCCTAAAATAGAATTCGTTACATGTACTCATGATTGTACTTTCATGTTTAAATTGTAAGTTGTATAATCCATTTCCTTAGTGAAGTTTGGATTCTTAAAAGTGAAAGTATTTTACTTAAAGTACATGGAGTCTTGAAAAGGAAGTGGTTTCCAAACCTTTTGGCTAGTGCCTTAGTTCCAAAACCTAAGGGTTGTTGTAATGACTTTAGGGGAGTTAAATGAGTGATTTACTTAATTGTTTTAAGAGAGGAGAAATGACATGATTTAAGAGAAGTAACTTGTTTTAAAGGTGTGAGTTACTTGAGGCTTAAAAGTAGAAGAAACTTGTTTTCTAAATATTAAGGGACTTGAAGTATTTTGAAAGTTAAGAAACTTGATTTGAAAGTTTGTGATACTTGGTTTTAAGTGTAAGTCTCTTGGTTATAAAAAAGGAATGAATTTGTCTAAAACCATAAAGGGTTATACCGGCTTTATGGGAAGTTGGTTATAACGGCTTTATGGAAGGTTAAGAAAGTTGTCTATTTTGATTATTGGGCATAAGTTGCCTAGATTGTGAAAATTTGAAGTTACTTGATTTCAAACTTTGAAATGCGTTTTCTAAAAGTGTAGTAACTTACTTTGAAAAATAGACACACCTTGATACTACGGGTGTTAGTATCTTGGGATTTTACATAAAAAGGAGTCTTTTGAAAAGAATGTACGTACGTAGTACTTTGGCTTGTTAAATAAGAATTTATTCTATTTGTGCCTCGATAAGTACTTTGGCTTGTTAAATGAGAATTTATTCTATTTGTGCCTCGATAAGTACTTTGGCTTGTTAAATGAGAATTTATTCTATTTGTGCCTCGATAAGTACTTTGGCTTGTTAAATGAGAATTTATTCTATTTGTGCCTCGATAAGTACTTTGGCTTGTTAAATGAGAATTTATTCTATTTGTGCCTCGATAAGTACTTTGGCTTGTTAAATGAGAATTTATTCTATTTGTGCCTCGATAAGTACTTTGGCTTGTTAAATGAGAATTTATTCTATTTGTGCCTCGATAAGTACTTTGGCTTGTTAAATGAGAATTTATTCTATTTGTGCCTCGATAAGTACTTTGGCTTGTTAAATGAGAATTTATTCTATTTGTGCCTTGAT
This sequence comes from Przewalskia tangutica, assembly GCA_029844215.1. NCBI lineage: Eukaryota > Viridiplantae > Streptophyta > Magnoliopsida > Solanales > Solanaceae > Przewalskia > Przewalskia tangutica. The sequence continues at coordinate 19,156,970 of CM056740.1, forward strand.
AAGTACTTTGGCTTGTTAAATGAGAATTTATTCTATGTGTGCCTTGATAAGTACTTTGGCTTGATTAATTGAGAATTGCCTATGTGTGCTGGCGATAGCCTTTGAGTGCAAGGATTATGTTTTATTAAGTTGCCGCGACTCTCGGTTGGAGGGCCGGCTGTCTTGTTGTAAGTTACTTGGACGTACCGACAATGATGTGGGATTCCACGGGTATGCTTCCGTTATTTGTAGTACTTGGGTTAAATTCCCAGATTTTTATAAGAAGACATGGTAGTGCTTATGTTTTGTTTGACGGCCGGTCGAGATAGGGTAAGAGTATAAGTGAGGGGTAAACCCCCAAGATGCTATACCACCTTCTCCAGGGTAAGAGTATAAGTGAGGGGTAAACTCCCAAGACATTATACCCCCTGCTTGTTTTGTTTGATGGTCGGTTGAGATAGGGTAAGAGTATAAGTGAGGGGTAAACCCCCAAGATGCTATACCACCTGCTTTACCACCTTCTCCAGGGTAAGAGTATAAGTGAGGGGTAAACCCCCAAGATGCTATACCACCTGCTTTACCACTTTCTCCAGGGTAAGAGTATAAGTGAGGGGTAAACCCCCAAGACGCTATACCACCGATGGGACTTGGTGTTCATGTATGCCTATTGGTGTTATATTATATCATGAGCTATGGCGGTGAGGAAGGATTCCACGGGCATGATTGATATTATGGGCGTGAGACCCATGGTTATATTTTAGAAATGACTTGAGGCATGCGTCACGACTTATTATATGGCCTTATGTGTTGTGTCTTGTAGGTTGGCTATCATACATGTCTCTGTTTTCTTAGTATTATGATTTCATTCTGATGCTAACATTTCACATACTTGGTACATTCTTCCGTCGACCTCCTTGGGGCTGCGTTCATCTGCAGTTTAGGTCTTGATTTGGTGATCGGCGAGTAGGACCACCTTTCGGAGTTTTGGATAGCTCCTTCATTCGGGAGTTTATCTTTTTGGTATAAGTTCTTTCGATCTGTGCTTTTATCTGATTATGGGTACGGCGGGGCCTTGTCCCGTCATATTTCAGTAAAACTCTTAGAAGTCTGTATTCATATGTGGGATTGGACTCATGTACGGTGTAGTGTCTTTTGTTATGTATATTATATGGCAGCCTTGTCGGCTTTGCCTTGCACGTACCTTTGAAAAAAAAAAGAGGTGTTATCAAATTTCCGCAGTTTACTTGGTTGTTATGGTAGAAGGGTGCCCAGGTAGGGCACCGATCCGCAGCGAGGTTGGGCGTGACAACGCAACCAGAAGAGTCGATCACAACAGTGCGAATATGGAGCGGAAATAAAGAAATCTGATAAACAGATCATAAGCGTACAAAAGAATGACGAGCAAGTATAAAAAGTACATGCGGATCTGCGTGTCATTACCATCTCATGAACTTAATTGCACATCATTATCTTTTCCATTCCATTAAGAGTTATAGCCAAATCTTACGTACATACTTAGGAGAAATCATTAAGTTCATTACCATATAACTTACTTATCTTTCATAACATAATCCGGCCCTTTATGGAGGGACGCATATACTACCCGACCCAATGGGGCGCGATCAAATCACAAATATCAAAGCGTGCCCGTGGAATCCCCCATCACTGCCGACAGTCATAAGTATAAAATATAACCATGTAGCGCTCGTGGCATCCCACCTCACCGTCGGCGTACATATACAACACACGTATATATATATATATAACGTGGCGCATGCCCCGGAATCCCTCATCGTATAAGCATGGCCATAACGTGCCCTCTGCATCCCTCATCGTAGGTGCAGGTCTTCATGGGGAGCTAGCCCATGGAGTAATAATATAACATGCCCCCGTAATCCCTCATCGTGGGTACATGTCTTCATGGGGAGCTAGCCCATGGAGTAATAATCGTACATAGCATGGTCGCATGCCCCGGAATCCCTCATCGTATAAGCATGGCCATGGGTAATAAAACAAATGCGGGAATCTAACCCGTCTCCTGGTCACATGCCCCGGAATCCCACATCGTATAAGCATGTCCAAGGATCAATCATAATGGAAGCATACCCGTGGAATCCCACATCACTGTCGGTACGTCTAAGTAAAGTTACAACAAGACAGCCGACCCTCCAACTGAGAGTCACGACGACGTAAATATATAATACTTGCGATCAAAGCTATCACAAGCAAACATAGGCAAGTTCATTAAACCTTTAGACTTCCATTTTTATAAACTCATGGCACTTTCGTTTCACACATAAAAATCCGGGAATTTAACCCAAAGTACTACGTACTTCCATTCTTTTCAAAAGGTTCCTTTTCATACAAAACCCCAAGATACTAACACCCGTAGTATCAAGGCTTGTTTACATTTCACGTAAGTCACTACACTTTTAGAAATACGTTTCTCGGCTTCTAAATCAAGTGACCCTTATTTTAAAACTTTAAGCAAGTGATATCTTTAAATCAAAATACCCTTCCTTATTTCAAGTTACTCCTTACTTACATTATTAGAGGAAACCATTCTCTTAACCTTTCATAAAGCCGTTATAACCAACTTCCCATAAAGCCGTTATAACCCTTTATGGTTTTAGACAATTTCATTCCTTTTTCAACCAAGAGACTTATACTTTTAAAACCAAGTATCATATACTTTCAAATCAATTTTCTTAGCTTCCAAAATACTTCAAGTCTCTTAACTTTAGAAATCAAGTTTCTTAACTTTTAAAATCTCAAGTAACTCACACCTTTTAAAACAAATTACTTCCCTTAAATCATGTCATTTCTTCCTTTAAGAATCAAGTTTCATTACTTGAAAATAAAGTCTCTCAACCTTTTAGGAGTCAAAGGTTCATAGTCTTAAAACTTCATAACGTAAATTCTTTAAGTGAAGTACATATGCCTTATGTGTGTGAGTAGATTATACTTGTTTATAACGGTCTTATTAAAGCAGCCATGATCTAGAAAATGTAATACAATTTTGTCTTATCTTAGCTTCTATGCAGATGGAGAATTCTACTTGTTTTAATATAATTTATCGTCATTACATTTTCCTTTATTAGCATTTGCAATGGCTTGCTCGATACTTATTCTCATTCGTGCCGTAAATTAGCCAAGTCAACTTGGCTCCAAATACCTCCTAACGACTCTTACCAACATCCCCCATAAGACTTGGTAAAAACTTAGGATAACTTAGACATAACCCTTACGTAGAGTAAATCAACATACATACTTCTTAACTTCTAAGAGTAGAAGGAATCATGAAATAATACCACATGTATATTCCATACATAGAATCATGTCTAAAGAAGGAAGAGGTTCACATACCTCGCGACGATTATCGACAAATAGCAAAATGCTCCGAAGTACTTCAACCTTGATAGCTATTCCATCCTTCAAGTAGAATCCGCTATACTTAGTACTTCAACCTAAAATGGCCATAATACGTCCATTAACCTCTAGCTTCGAACGTAGAATATTCTAAGTGCAAAGTCACTAAATTCTACGGAAAATCGGACAACACTTCCTTTGTTTCTACATACTTTGCCACCTTTTTCAAGGCCGAATACAATAACCAAACACGCCACATTTAAGGCCCAACAATTCAGCTAACCAAAGGGGATTACACGCCTTAACAGGACGTGTAAAATTCTGCCCCACAAATTAATACGAAACTAGTTCCATAATTAAAGCCATTCTCGGCTAACATAAACAACAACTCAAAGTCTTTTCCAATTTCCTTTTCAATCCAAATTGTTACCTTAACATGATATCAAGTCGCAATCGATTAAACTACTACAATCTTCAAGTAAGTAACATGCGACGACTAAACTAGTAACTAAATTGAATTACACACTTAAAGGCTAAATCATGCAACTTTCGGATTCCATCCAAATATTCCATAACACATATCATTCTTCATAATATAATCCACATGATCATTTCTAACTACTACTGTTATGCCCCGTAGTTCCGGTGTATGTATGTGAGGACGTACGTACGAATGTATACGCCCTAATTAGGGTAAGATTGATAGAATTGTTTTCCGACGAAAATTATTCCGAACCTTGTGAAGGAAATTTTACGTTTTCAATAATATTTTTATGATTATGGAATTGTTCCGAGAGATAAAATATTTTGAACCAATAGGAGGGCGACAAGTGTCACCCCTAGATTGGGCCATGTGGGACGAAATTGAGTGGACAAGTAGGCAAGACAAGTGGCCAAAAGTCTTGCATGGCTAGTCTTGGCTTGGACAAATTTTGGCTAAGTTTAGTGGGCAAGTCTTGCATGGTCAAGGTCTTGCATGGCTTTAGTAAGACAAGTGTGGGAAGGAACCTTCACATATGATCTCTACCTTACACATGTGTTAATCTCAACCCTTGGTTGTGCTATATAAACCCCCTTAGTGGATGAAAATCAGCCACACTTAACATATTACAAGACTTGAAAAACATTTCCTCTCCCTCCTTCTCTATCTTGATTTCGTCCAACCCCCCCTCCCCTAACCAAATGTTGTCCAAAAATTCTTAAACTTATAAGTGTTCTTCCTTAATGTGTTAGGAAGATTATTAACCAAGAGTTAGACAAGATTTCACATCCCTAGCCTCAAAAACCTTCCCTTGGCCGAGAGTAGGCAGATTTTCGAAACTGTTTTGGGCAGATTCTTAGTCAAGTTTGGAAGGGAATATCTCCTAGCATATAAGGAGTTTTTGGGTGTTTCAAAAGCCTAAAATGAAGTTAGTCGAGTCTAGTTTCCAACGCAACCAACAACTCGTCTATAGGACACTGGAGTAGATAGTTATCGACGTTGCAAGTTCAGCTGACGAAGCAGTAGCTAAAAATCTGGACAGTCACGTATTTTTGGACTATCTTGAGGTAATGAACCTTAACCTCTTTGTGAATTTGATTATTATGTATATATGGATATTATACATATATTGGGAGTATATTATGGACTATAAGATGTAAAGAAAGATTTGGATCTTGCTAAGAAGTTAACAACAAAGAAACTATAACTTATATAAAGATTGGAATATAAGTTGAAGGACTAATGAAGTAATTGGATAAGTATTATTGTAAAAGTTGGCCAAGGACCCCAACTTAAGGACCGTATCTACTTTGGACTTTTTACTTTGGACTTCTTTACTTATTATTATTATTATGAAGGAGAGATTGTTAATCGCGTTCCGTTTGGGCGTGTTATCCCCTTCTTTAGTTATTATTGTTATGAAGGAGAGATTGTTAATCGCGTTCCGTTTGGGCGTGTTATCCCCTTCTTTAGATTTCAGTATTATTGCACCTTAATTATAGTAGGTTAATCACGGTTATCGGGCCTTGGAAAAGGTGGGAAATTGAGTAGAAACGGGGGAGGTGCTGCCGAATTTTCCGTAGGATATGGAACTTGTTCTTAGAAATATCCTACGAAGAGATCTAGAGGTTAATGGACGTTTCGTGGCCATTATAGGTGGAAGTACAACGAGTAGCGTATTCTACTTGAAGGGTGGAAAAGGCTAGCAAGGTTATAGTACTTGGGAGCGTTTTGCTAATAGTCGATAATCGTCGCGAGGTATGTGAACCTCTTCCTATCCTTTCTAGCATGATTATTTTAAACTATGTAGTACGGTAGACGTACGTGTGCTAAACGAATTTGGTTGGTTTAAAACATAAAGTGTTATAATGGCTTTATGGGAAGTTAATTATAACAACTTTATGTAGGTAAATGAATGGTTTATTGATTTTTAAAAAGATAAGAGACTTGACATATATTTGACTTGATTTGATATGTGAAGAACTTGAATTGTGTGGAAAGTTGTGAAACCTCATTCGTGAGTAATGAGTACTTGGTTTCGAATAATAATGTTATATTGATTTGGAAATGAGAATAAGTATCGAACAAACCACATGGCGTTAATAAAGGAAAAATAACGACAATTAATTATATTGAGTAATGAGTACTTGGTTTGAATAATAATGTTATATTGATTTCGGAAATGAGAATAAGTATCGAACAACCCACTGCAGCGTTAATAAAGGAAAATATATTGACAAATAATTAATATTATTAAAACAAGTAGAAACCTCCATCTGCATAGAAGCTAAGATAAGACAAAATTGTATTACATTTCCTAGATCATGGTTGCTTTAATAAAGTCATTAATAACAAGTATTGATTTTTCTTAAATTCCAAAGTAAGGAACTTGATTTCTAAAAGAAAAGAGACTTGAGGAATTGAAGTGTTTTTGGTTTAAAAGAAAGGCATGGTTTTGTCTTAAATGGGTTTAAAAAGAAGGTATGGAAATTGTTTTGGTTTACTTAAAGATGATAGTTACTCTATGTTGATACCACGGGTATGCTTCCACTAGGAGTGTTATCTTGTTATTTGCTTTGGACATACTGACACGTTGGGTGGCCCACGGGTATGCTTCCATTATGGGTGTTGTTTTACATCATGTATTGCCGGCAATGAGGAAGGAATTCCACGGGCATGATTGATATTGTGGGCATGAGACCCATGGTTATATTTGAGTGATGACTTTGAGGGCGTGAGTCACTGACTTGACATGACTGCTTACATATTGTATATCGTAAATTGGTTATCATATATGTCTCCTGTTTTATATAGACTATTATGATTTCACTTACAATATTTTCAGTTTCACATACTCGGTACTTTGTTATCGACTTCCCGGGGCTGCGTTCATCTGCGAGTTGAGGTACGTAACTGGCGATCCGCTCTTAGGGTCATGTTGATTCTTGGAAAGCTCCATTTCTCGGAGGCTTTGTCTTTGGTATAGTCCCTGTCATTGTAGGTACTTGTACATTCAGGGTATGGCGGGCCCCTGTCCGTCATAGTTGTGGTTACATTCTTAAGTGCATGTAATCTTTGTTGTGGCGGGGTTCGTAAAAGATGCTTATTCAGTTTTAGTTTTATATATACATGCCAAAGCGACATTTTCTTAGTTGATCGTTCTTACTCTTTATTGTTTCATGTCTTGTTTTTATATTCCGGGTTACTCGATGTATATCTACTTGGGTGCGGGTAAGGCACGATCCGCCCGGATCGGTCGTGACAAAAGTGGTATCGAAGCGATTAATCATCGGAAAGTGTCTACAGACCGTGTCTAGTAGAGTCTTGATTATCGGTGTGTTGTGCACCACATCTATAATCAGGAGGCTGCAGGACATTTAGGATTGGTTTCCATTCTTCTCACTCTGAGATCGTGCCTTATAGCTATGTTATAAGTTGAACCCCTCTGACGAGTCTCTTTCGTTACCAGTTATGCCTCCACGTAAGGCAACCCGGGCCCGAGAAGGGCAAGCGGCGAGGCTGCGAGTAGAACACGAGAATGCGAGGCACGAGCCCAACCTTTGCAGGGTGATACCCCAGACGGCGAGTTCCACGACGTCGCCAGCCCCAGCAGAGTTTAGTACAGCGGCAGCAGTTCCTACTGCGGCCATGATATATGAGCCTTGGTTCCGGCCAGAGCGAGAATATGGATTACAAAGGGATGGCTCAGTTACTAGCTAGGATTTTAGCAAACAGAGTATATAGTGCGCCGATATATCACGGATCTAGACGATTATCTAGTAAAGGGGTGTTATACCCCGTATTTCCAGAGTATGTACGTGAGGGCGTACGTATAAAAATTTAAGCCTTAAAGTAGGCATAGGTTCAAAATTTGGGCACAAGTGCCGAAAAGAATCGTTTTTCGACGAAACGTTTTACTAAACTTGCGAAGGGAAAATTCCGGCTATGTCATTTATAATTTTTGCGGATTTTTCCGAGAGACGAAACATTTTGGACCAACGGGAGGGTGACATATGTCACCCTCACATTGGACGTGTTGGGGCGGCAAAGTGGACGACAAGGGGGGCTTGTAGTTGGTAGGATATTTTGTGCAAGTTGGTGTGGTAGATGGATAAGGTGCACATGGATTAATCTTAGCCTTACACTTGCCTAACACTTGGATGAATCTTGGCTATTGGTTGGCCATTTCTTGACCTATAAATACCCCTCTAAGTTGATGAACTTCTTCATCCTAAAATCATTTTCCAAGTCTTGAAATCCCTCCCCCTTTTGTGAGTTGAGTTCGTCCAAACCCCCCCTCTTTTGAGAAGCCTTGGCCGAGAGCCTCCCCCCCCCCTTGAGTGAGGCTTGGCCGAGAGGGTACCCCCCTTTTGTGGTATAGAAATACTCTCCAAGTATTGTTATAATGCCCAAATACTTTAGCCCATATACCTTATAGTACTTTCCAAAGTTACCTCTATACGAAGCCCGAAAAATACTATTATACTTCCTTTAGCCACTAAACGAAACCCTAAGGAAAACCTTCATAGTCGGTTGAAGTATTAAGTAGAAGTTGTGTAGAACTTCTAAGGGTTGTTTGGAGCGGGTTGGAGCACTCAGAGTAGGAGCTTAACGTTGCTCAGGAGCGACTTATATACTTGGATAATTTTGGGCTCATCGAGGTAAATACTCATCGCTTATTGTAATTGGGAATTACATACTGTAGTTGTATATAAATGAATATAAGATTCATAGAAGAGAATTGAACTGTAATAGAAGGATATTACATAATAGACTTGAACTGAAATCACATTAGAAGATTATAAGTAGAAGATTAAACTGTACTTACATAGGACCGTATTTACAGTAGACTGATAGCCTTTATTGGTTGAATGTTCTGCGAGTAGCATATACTACTTGGAAAATGGTCAAGGCTAGCCGGATTATAGCCGTGGAGCGTTTTGCTTATAGTCGATAATCGTCGCGAGGTATGTGATTCTTCCTATACTCTTGAGCATGATATTTTAAAGATATATATATATAGTACGGTAGACGTACGGGTGCTAACTGAACGTAGTTGTACGGCAATGTCTTTTGACTTAAGCCTGAATAATATATATATATATATATATATATATATATAGTACGGTAGACATACGTGTGCTAATTGAACGTAGTTGTACGGCAATGTCTTTTGACTTAAGCCTGAATAATAAGAATCTTGAAGTATTTCAAAAGAATTAAGAAACCTTTTTGAAAGAAGAGTAATACTTGGTTTTGAAAACATAAGAGTTATACTAGCTTTATGGGGAGTTAGGTATAACGTCTTAAGAGAGATAAAGAGAAGGGTTTACTGATTTTTTTGAAGTTAAGAGACTTAATCTTAAAAGATAAGAGACTTGACTTGAATGAATTAATATGAATTTTGTGTGAAACCTCATTCGTGAGTGATGAGTACTTGGTTTTTAAAAGGAATAATGTTTTACTGATTTCGGAAATCAGAATGAGTATCGACAAATCACTGCAGCGCTAATAAAGGAAAATGTATTGAAAAATGAAGTATTATTAAAACCAGTAGAAACCTCCATCTGCATAGAAGCTAAGATGAGACAAAATGATATTACATTTTCTAGATCATGGCTGCTTTAATAAAATGGTTATAAACAAGAATAAAATGCTCACACATATGACATATGTTACTCAATTGTTTTAAAAGAGATTAAGACATTGAACTATGAAACTTTTCTAAAATAAAGAGACTTGAGTAATCGAAATTAGGCAAACTGGAACCTTAGGGAAAAGAATGTGGTTGAAAAGGAAAGTGTTTTGGTTTACCTAAAAATGTGAGTCACTGTCACGACCCGTCCGGGGCCCGTGACTGGTGCCTTACCGGGGCACCCAAGTAGTCATACATCAGAGTAATCAGCGGAAATATAAAGCAAGACATGAAACAGTTTATAAAATAAGACACAGTTTATGTGAGAAAACATCGCCTTTCGGCATATATATATATAATCATGGTTTAGCGATTACATCAGCATGTACAACATGACTACAGACCTCTAGAAATATACAACTATGGCGGGACGGGGCCCGCCATACCTGGATACACAACTATCTACAACAGGGAGATCAGACCAAAAGTAGAGCCTCCGGAAGAGATGGAGCTCCCGACACCAACGTAGAGATCCTAAGGATGCGGATCTAGCACCTGCTTGCCCTTACCTGCGGCATGAACGCAGCCCCCCGAAGGAGGTCGATAACAGTACTAAGTATGCGGCGTAAAATACTTAAATGAAAACATATCATTTTAAAACCGGTTTACAAATATGTGAACGACCAGGAAAGCCGCGTAGTGCATCACAAACAAGAGCAACAATAGGTAATCGTAATAGGTCTTGTCTAGGCTGCGAATGATCGAAGCGGGGCCACTCGCCCATATCATCGTGCAAGCCTAATCTGAACTCGAGTCCGCGTAGGCCACTCACGTGGGCGCGTGAGGTATAACCCGCGTCGAGGGTAGCTACTCCTCGGCGTCGCCTGGACTCGTTGTCGCGCATGGCCACATAGACGCATGAGGTATAACCCGCATACTAACACGGAACTCTCGTAGCTCCGCATAGGCCCACGGACCCGCATGAGGTATTCTCGAATCATGGTCCCAGACACTTTGAGTCTACCCGCGTGGAGGCGACAACCCGGTATTATCTCAAGAGGTGAGTGATAGTATACTAACATAACAACTTATCTTTAAACAACATAAGCACAACAAGGATACTCACCTATACAAAGCGTTACAAGATACTAACACATAGCATCATATCATGTCTACTTATCAAACCATCTTTATTATTCTTTTCACAATATAAGTCTGTTATAAACACATAGGCAAACTTGTTTCTTTTATAAATCTTAAGTGGTTATACTTACTTCCCATAAAGCTAGTATAACTCTTAAACCAATTAGTTCTCTTACATTAATATGATTGATGAGTCTTTTGAAATGTTTTGATTCTTTATTATTGGGCTTAAGTCGTGAGGCATTGCAGTAAGTATTATTCGAGCTTAAGCGTGAGGCATTGCCGTAAGTATTATTCGAGCTTAAGCGTGAGGCATTCTTAGTAGTTATATTGTAAAATATCATGCTTTAGGAAGAATCACATACCTTCCGTGAAAACCACCGCCAGTTGAATATGTCGCGAGAAGTCACCTATAATAGTCACGGATATCTATTAAAGACTACTCTGAAGGTCATTCTAAGCAGAGGGTTCATAATTCTACGGTAAGTCGGGCGACTTCCTACTGCATTGAGCTATATAAGTCTCTTTGTGAAAGCAGTCCTATGTAAGTATAGTTTGATTATTCTTCTTTTAAACCCTTCTTTGTGGTAGCAGTTCAATTCTATTACGTGATATTCTTCTAAGTGATTAATACTTATTCTTATACTTCTACGATGCATTCTCTAATACAAAAGAGGTTAGGATTATTACCTCGGTAAGCCCAATAATATCCTAGAAAAGTCGCGCTGAGCAAGGTTTTGCTCTAAGTTGTATGCTCAGAACCACAGAAGTTCTTCACAACTTCTACTAAGTACTAAGGTATTTGGGCTAGGGTATTTTGGGCATTATAACGATACTGAAGGTAACTTTTCTACCAAGGGAGGGTAGATCTTTGGCTAGGCTAGGGGGTATTCGGCCAAGGCCACTTAGGCTAGAGGGGAAGAGGGCTTGGGCGAAATGGCTAACAAAGGGAGAAGGGAGGATTTTCAAGACTTGGAAAGTAATTTGTGGATGAAGAACTCTTCATCTTAAGAAGTATTTATAGGTCAAGTGGCCAACCAATGGCCAATTTAGACAAGTGCAAGGCAAGTGTAGGGTGAGGATTAACTATACACAAATATCCTACCAACTCCTTGACTTGTGCACTGAGCACAAAAAGCGTGCTCCTCCTAGTCCAAATCGTCCAAATGGACGATTTCAAGTCCATCAATTGGAGGGTGACAAGTGTCGCCCTCCCGTTGGTCCAAAATGTTTCGTCTCTCGGAAAAATCCGCAAAAATTAGAAATGGCATAGCCGGAATTTATCCTACGAAAGCTGTGGAAACGTTTCGTCGGAAAACGATTCTTTTAGTGAGTTGTGTACAAATAAAAACGTCCAAGGCTTACCTTTAAGGCTAGACTTTCGTACGTATTCCCTTACGTACATACTCTGGAAATACGGGGTATAACAGTCACTCTATTTTAATACTACGGGTATCGGGTGACTTTTATAAAAGGAATGGATCTCTTTAAAAGGAATTTAACGTACGTAGTACTTAGGGTTAAAAACCCGGACTTTGACATAAAATGAAAGTACTTTGAGTTCTGTATAACTTGCCTATGCTTGTTGTTGTGTAACTTGCCTATGCTTGTTGTTGTGTAACTTGCCTATGCTTGTTGTTGTGTAGCTTGCCTATGCTTATTGAGATAGTCTTTGTTGTGCAAGAATTGTGTTTCTATTCTACCGCGTCTCTCGATGGAGGGCCGGTTGACTTGTTGAGAACTTACTTGGACGTCTGCGATGGCGGGAGATTCCACGGGTATGCTTCCATTAGCATTGTTACATGGGCATGTCTACACCGTTGATGGATTCTGTGGACATGTGACCATTATGGTTATGGCGAAGTATCGTGACTTACGGTTGTGATCGGGTGCGTAGCCTGTTTACTTGCCCCCGTCAGCTATGTGACGCAGGTGGATCTGGTATAGGTTATTGCACTTGCCACGTGTCAGCTTCGCGGCGAAGTATCGTGACTTACGGTTGTGATCGGGTGCCTGGCCGATTCACTTGCCCCCGTCAGCTACGTGACGCAGGTGGATCTGGTGGAGGCTAGTGTACTTGCCACGTGTCAGCTTCGCGAGTCAGTGTTTGGATGGGCATGTCTACACCGTTGATGGATTCTGTGGACATGTGACCATTATGGTTATGGCGAAGTATCGTGACTTACGGTTGTGATCGGGTGCGTAGCCTGTTTACTTGCCCCCGTCGACGTGGCGCGGTGGATCTGGTATAGGTTATTGCGCGCACGTGTCGACTTCGCGGCGAAGTATCGTGACTTACGGTTGTGATCGGTGCTGGCCGATTTACTTGCCCCGTCGGCTCGTGGCGGTGGATCTGGTGGAGGCTAGTGTACTTGCCGCGTGTCGACCGCGAGTCAGTGTTTGGATGGAGCTTCGTGACTTACGGTTGTGATCGGGTGCTTGGCCGATTCACTTGCCCCGTCACCACGTGGCCGAAGTGGATCTGGTGGAGGCTAGTGCACTTGCCACGTGTCAGCTTCATGATATGGTTGTACAGTATTATTGGTACGGTCGGATCTGGTAGTTATACTTGCCCCGTACGGTTTTATTGACATAGGTGGGACCTGGTGTCCATATATACTCCTTGGTGTTGTTATATCATAGACTGCCGGCAGTGAGGAAGGAATTCCACGGGCACGAGTGATGATTTGGAGGGCGTGAGTCCCTGACTTGATATATTTGTTTATAGGTGGTGTACTGTAGTTTGGTGATCATACATGTCTCCTTCTTTATATAGACTGCAATGATTTCATTCTGATATTTCTGATTTCACATACTTGGTACTGTTGTCTTGACCTCCTTGAAGTGCGTTCATGACGCGAGTAGAGTTCCATCATTGTCGATCCCGCTTTTAGGATCACCTTTCAGCGTATTGGGAAGCTCGTTCCTTGGAGGCTTATCTTTGGTATGTTACCACAGTGCAGGTTCTTGTACATTCGGGGTATGGCGGGGCCTGTCCCATCATAGTTGTTGTAAAAATCTTAGAGTGCATGCTTTGTTGTGGCGGGGTTATAAGGATCAGAATGGCTTTTCAAAATATCGTTATATATATATATGTTGAAAGGCAACCGCTTTGGTTGGCCTATTTTCTTTATCTTGATCCATGTCTATTTAAATGTTTAAGTTTTTATTTTCATTGGTTTTCTCGATGTTGTATCACTAGGGTGCGGGGTAAGGCACGATCACGGGCGAGTTCGGTCATGACAAAGGGGTGTACAAGAGTAGCTCTTGATCGGCATGTACATTGCCGCGTCTGAGCTTATGCGCGTGACGAGAAACGTAAAGATCGGCAATTAAGCAAGACCAGCGAAGAGGCGGGACAACAGTACTGGTGACTTTCGAGGCGGCACTGGCCGAGACTAGTTATGCCCTCGCCCGATTCGAGTAGTCCTCGCGAGCGGGACATTCGGAGTATCACGAGAGTTGGTCGTGAGCGAAGATTATTACCTTCTTAAGCTCAAAATGATCCAAAACCCTAAGTCGATCCTTAGCAACTCCAACTCCTTTTCTTGACGTTCCAATCCACTATTTGCAACCCTTAGAAGCTTGTGAAAAACTCCTCTTCTATTTCCAACTTCAAAGTTGAAGAACACCTTGGGTTTTCGCCTTGCGACTAACGTAAAAACGTCATTTTTCCGAAATCTTTCTATTGAGATATCCTTACAATACCCTTAGGGACCTTGGGTTAAAGTCTTGTGAATAAAGAACCAAAATTGCAAATTTTTCTTGTGGCTATAAGGGAAAAGCCGAGAGCCTCCATAAGAGCTCCTAAAATTTTTCTCAAATTATTCTAAGTGTGAAGACTTGTCTTGCACTAGTGTGCTTATAAAACACAATGGATGGCTTAGATAATAACACTTGTTAGGTTTTGGATGAAGGAGATCAAGCCAAGTGGCTCTTGACTTGGTCAACAATGTCAAGCTCTTAATTAGCAAGACTTTGTCATCTACACATTGGTCAAATGGCCATTTTACCCTTGCTTCAATTTCGTCCAAGACCAATGTGGGGGGTGCCACGTGTCGCCCTCCCATTCGTCCATAAAATTCCGTAAGCCTCGTGGGCCCCACAAAACGTAAAATTCCTCGGGTGGGCCCCACATGACCAAATCCATACAAATAAATTTCCATAATGATAATACTTTCCATAATCCTCAATTAATGCATTTTGAGAATCCAATTCTCTTCAACGAACATTTTTCCTTTCCGACGTTCGGAAGATTTTTCCGTCGGAAAAACAATTCTTCCTTTCGTACCCTTTTCAAGTCTTGTGTTTCTTACATACATTCTCTTAAACATGTTCTGGAGTTACGGGGTGTAACATCAATAACCAAACATGCCACATTTAAGGCCCAACAATGTAATTAATCAATAGGGGATTATACGCCTACAAGACGTGTAAAATTCCGCCCCACAATTGATATCAAACTAGTCCACAATACAAATGCCAATTTCGGCCAAAAGGTGCAACAACTTATCAACCTTTCCAATTCCTTTTCAATCCAAGTGCTTAGGTCTAACATGTTATATAGTCATAAACAACTTCAACAACTACAATTTCCTTCATTATATAACATGTGACGACTTATACTTATAATCAACTTGAATTGAAATCTCAAGGCTAAACATACTAGTTTTCGGATTAGGGTTCCAATATCCATAACACTTATCAACTTCATAATATAAATCTCATACTTGCTAATATCCATAGCTACAACAATAAGTAATCTTAATTGCTAAAACGACAAGAATTATACCTTTACAAGCCCTTATAATTTCCAAGATTCAAAGTCGCTCCTTAGCAATTATTAGCTCCTTTCCTTTACGCTCCAATCCTCTATTTGAAGCCTTTAGAAGCTCAAAACCAACTTCTCTTCCATTTCCAATCAAAACCTATGAAAATGCCTTAGGTTTTCGCCTTGCGACTAACGTGAAAACGCCGTTTTTCCAAAATCTTTCTATTGAGATATCCTTACAATACCCTTAGGGACCTTGGGTTAAAGTCTTGTGAATAAAGAACCACAAACTAAAATTTTGTGTGGACATGCCCATGAACCCGAGAGCAACAATGGCACACACAAGCTCTCTCAATTTTTTTCTAAGTGTTGGAAGACAAGTCTTGCACTAGGGTACTATATAAAACACAATGGAGGGTCAAGATATCAACATATGTGTGGCTAGGATGAAGGGCATTTAATAATAATCCAAGTGGCAAGTTGACTTGGTCAACAATCTCAAGCTAGCAAGACTTTGTTCATCTTCAATGGTCAATGGCCATTTTAACCTTGCATAAAACGTCCAAGACCAATGTGGGGGATGCCACATGTCGCACTCACATTCGTCCATAAAATTTCGTAACCCTCGTGGGTCCCACAAAACGTAAAATACCTCGGGTGGGCCCCACATGACCAAATCCGTAAAAAAATAAATTTTCATAATGATAATAAGTTCCATACTTCTTCAATTAATGCATTTTTGAGAATCCAATTATCCTCAACGAACATTTCTCCTTTCCGACGTTCGGAAGATTTTCCGTCGGAAAAACAATTCTTCCTTTCGTACTAATTTCCAGTCTTGTGTTCCTTACATACATTCTCTTAAACACGTCCTTGAACTATGGGGTGTAACAAAAGGTGACAACAACTATGACGGGACAAGGTCCCGCCGTACCCCTGAATATACCTAGCCATAATGACAAACTCCGGAACTTGGAGCCATCTCAAAATGCTGAACAAGGATCCTAAGCTCGCGGATCCACAATCACGTACCTAGACTGCGGACATGAGCAGCCCCTAGAAATTCGATACAACAAGTACTAAGTATGGAACGGAAATAAAGTACATTAAACAAGATCATAACTGTACAAAAGAATGACATGGGCAAGTATTAAAATACCAGATCCTACCGTGCCATTTTAACTCATGAAATCAATCGTACATTAATCATTCTTTTCCTTCTTTCAATAAGAATTAACATCATATTCTTACATACATACTCAAGAATTCGATTAAGTTTTTCCACATAACTTACATATCTTACATAACATAATCCGGCCCTTTATGAAGGGACTTCTTATTAGGGAGCTTACTTCGATTACCCATACGTGATAACGTAACCCGACCCATTTGCGGGACACGACGAATTCATAAAAAGTCTTCCCACGAAGGTGTCACGCCCCGAACCCCGGGCCCGTGACTGGTGCCCTACCTGGGCACCCTTCTACCTTAACAACACAAGTAAACTGCGGAATTTAAATAACACCTCATTTTTTTTACCAACGTACGTGAAGCCGACAAGGCTGCCATATAATATACATAAACAAAAGACACTACACTGTACATGAGTCCAATCCCACATATGAATACAGACCTCTAAGAGTTATACTGAACTATGACGGGACAAGGCCCCGCCGTACCCACAACTGTACAAAAGCCTGTATTGAAGGAACTATACCAAAATGATAAACTCCTGAACAAATGGAGCTATCCAAAAACTCTGAGCAGGGTCCTACACCTGCAGATCACCAAACTGCGTACCTAAACCTGCGACATGACGCGGCCCGAAGGAGGTCGATCTGAAGAATGTACCAAGTATGTGAAGCGATAAATCAGTAAAGAAATCATAACGATATACAAAGCGAGAGACATGTATGATAGCCAAACTACAAGATACAATACATAGCGATCATATCAAGTCGGGGCGCGTGCCTCAAAGTCACTACTCAAATATAACTATGGGTCTCACGCCCATAATATCAACCATGCGTGGAATCCTTCCGCTGCCGTGATCCATGATATAATATAACACCAATAGGCATACATGAATACCAAGTCCCACGTGTCCTAAAAGCATGCGGGCAGTAGGAAAAGCGAACCACGAGATCCGGCTGCATCATAAAAGCGACGGGCAAGTGCGAAAGCCAACTACGAATCCGGCTTGCATCATCAATCGGCGGCAAATGCGAAGCTAACTACGGATCCACCGGCTGCCGTGAGATATGACCGGGGCAAGTCGAAGCTATCTGGAGTCTACCATACCAAACCGTGTAATAGGCGACGGGGGCAAGACGAAAGCCAACTACCAAATCCGGCTGCGTCAACAATCGACGGGGCAAATGCAGCTAACTACGGATCCGGCTGCGTCACTAAATCTCATGGAGGGCGAATCCATGGAATAAAAATATCCCACGTGGTCGCATGCCCCGGAATCCCACATCGTATAAGCATGGCCATGGGGTAATACAAACAAATCCGGGAATCTAACCCGCCTCCTGGTCACATGCCCCGGAATCCCACATCGTATAAGCATGTCCAATGAGTAATACAAATAATGGAAGCATGCGTGGAATCCCACATCACCGATGCGTCGAGTAAACTTACAACAAGACAACCGGCCCTCCAACAGAGAGTCGCGGCAGCGTAAAAATATAATACTTACACTCAAAGGCTATCACCATCACACATAGGCAAGTTCATAAAATCTTTAGACTTTCATTTTATAAACCCAAGGCACTTATAGAATAATTCTCAATTAAACAAGCCAAAGTACTTATCAAGGTGTGTCTATTTTTCAAAGTAAGTTACTACACTTTTAGAAAACTCATTTCAAAGCTTGAAATCAAGTAACTTCAAATTTTCACAATCTAGGCAACTTATGCCCATTTATCAAAATAGACAACTTTCTTAACCTTCCATAAAGCCGTTATAACCAACTTCCCATAAAGCCGTTATAACCCTTTATGGTTTTAGACCAATTCATTCCTTTTTATAACCAAGAGACTTATACTTTTAAAACCAAGTATCACATACTTACAAATCAAGCTTCTTAACTTTCAAAATACTTCAAGTCTCTTAATATTTAGAAAACAAGTTTCTTCTACTTTTAAACCTCAAGTAACTCACACCTTTAAAACAAGTTACTTCTCTTAAATCATGTCATTTCTCCTCTTTTAAAACAATTAAGTAAATCACTCCTTTAACTCCCCTAAAGTCATTATAACAACCCTTAGGTTTTAGAACTAAGGCACTAGCCAAAAGGTTTGGAAACCACTTCCTTTTCAAGACTCTATGTACTTTAAGTAAAATACTTTCACTCTTAAGAATCCAAACTTCACTAATGCAATGGATTATATAACTTACAATTTAAACATCAAAGTACAATCAAGGAAGTACATAGAACAAATTCTATTTTAGGCAATCCAAATACAACCAAGGAATGGATCATTTAAGGAGTAGGACATACTTTCTTTATCTTAAGGAATCATGCAAGAAGAGGATATAGTTCACATACCTTTTCGGCTAAATCCACAAGCTAAGCCGAATACGCCGTACGTAGAATTGTCAACCTATAATGGTCACAACATAACTATCAATTTCTAGTTTCTAACGTAGAATAATACTAAGTATACGGTCTCTTATTCTACGGAAAATCGGGCAGCACTTCCTTTGTTTGTACATACTTTGCCACCTTTTTCAAGGCCGAATTCAATAACCAAACATGCCACATTTAAGGCTCAACATACCAACCAATCAAAGGGGATTACACACCTTACAATACGTGTAAAATTCCGCCCCACCATTCATACCAAGTAGTTTAACAACCAATCCATTCTCGGCCAACATATACAACAACACTAAGTCTTTTCCAATCCTTTTCCAATTCCAAGTTCTAAGGTCTAACATGTTATATAGTCATAAACAACTTCAACAACTACAATTTCCTTCTTATACAACATGCGACGACTTAAACTAATAATCAACTTGAATTGTAATCTTAAGGCTAAACATGCTAGTTTTCGGATTAGGGTTCCAATAGCCAATACACTTATCAAACTTCATACTAAACATCTCATGCTTGCTAATATCCATAACTACAATTATAATTAAACTTTAATTGCTAAAACGACAAGATTTATACCTTTACAAGCCCTTAAAATTTCCAAGATTCAAAGTCGCTCCTTAGCAATTCTTAGCTCCTTTCCTTTACGCTCCAATCCGCTATTTGAAGCCTCTAGAAGTTCACAACCAACTTCTCTTCATTTTCAATCCAAAACTAGGAAAACTACTTAGGTTTTTTGTTACACCCCGTATTTACAGGACATGTTTTAAGAACGTACGTAAGAACTCACAAGTGTTGAGAGGTGAGACTTGTAAAAATTTATCGGAATTATGAAATAGTCGGAAAACGAATATTGTGACGAATGGGAGGGCGACACGTGTCACCCCCCTTATAGTTGCCTTGGACGAATTATGTCATGGCCAAAATGGTCATTGACCAAAGTCTTAGGATGACAAGTCTTGCAAGTTGTGAGCTTGACAATATTGACTAAGTCAAAGGGTCCACAAAGTCTTGATATTTAATAAGAGCTCATCCAAGCCACCCATTTGTTCACATCTTGACCCTCCATTGTGCTATATAATACTAATAGTAGCAAGAGTGAGTCCAACACTTAGAAAAATTTTCAAGAAATTGGAAGAGCAACAAGAGTGCTCTCGGGTTCACTCAAAAAGAAAAAGAATTTTTTTTGTTTCTTGTTCATTAAGCTCCCCACTTTAAAACAAGGTTCATGAGTGTATTGTGAGTGTATCTCAATAGAAAAATCTCAGAAAAAGAGAGTTTTCGTATTAGTCGCAAGGTGAAAACCTAGTTGCTTTCTAGGTTTTTTTTGGAAGTTTGAAGGAAATTGGTTGGTGTTGTTCTAAGGGTCTCAAGTGGCGGATTGAAGTGTCTTGAAGAGGCTCTAAGTTGCTAAGGAGCGACTTCGGATTTGGAGTTGGATTAAGATTCGTTGAGGTATAATCTTGTCTCTTAAAAGTGTTACAAGATTATCTATATTGTTGTTAGCTTTACATGTTGCTAGCATGAAGTATATGTGTTGAAGTTTATAAGTATTATGGATTGCTTGTAGCCTTAAAATCCGAAATGTAATGTAAGCCATGTGAAGTTGGATTGCAATTTGGTCGTTTACTAGAATTGTCGCATGTTACTTACTTGAAGATTATAGTAGTATAATCGATTGCGACTTGATATCATGTTGTACTAACAATTTGGATTGAAATGGAAATTGGATAATAATTGATGTTATAGTATCTCAAGTTTGCCGAATTGGCCTAGTAAGTTGTATTAGTTTGATATCGTTTGTGGGGCGGAATTTTACACGTCTAGTAGGCGTGTAATCCCCTATTGTTGATTGCATTGATTGGGCCTTAAATGTGGCGTGTTTGGTTATTGTATTCGGCCTTGAAAAATGTGGCAAGTGAGTAGAAACAAAGGAGGTGCTGTCCGATTTTCCGTAGAATTTAGAGACTTTACACTTATAATATTCTACATTTGAAGTAAGATGTTAATAGACGTACTATGGTCATTATAGGTTGACATACTACGTACGGCGAATTGGACTTAGCAGGTGGATTAAACCGAAGAGGTATGTGGAACTTTCTTATCTCTTGAGCATGAATAGGTCGTAAATGTATAGTACGGTAGACGTACATGATTTTGACAATCTAGGTCCATTTGATATCCTTGGCTTATTTTAAGAATGTCCAAGTTGATTGAGTTAGGAAATTAACTCACTTGTTAAATATTAAGGATATCTTGGCTTTCAAAAGTTAAGAGACTTTAAGTATGTTGAAAGTATTATTGATACTTGTTTTGTTGGAAAGTTTAAGTCTCTTGGTAATAAAGAAGTATGTAAGTTGCTAATGTATAAAGCTAGTATAACGGCTTTATGGGAAGTTGGTTATAATAGCTTTATGGAAAGTTAAAAAGAGTGGTTTACTCTAAGTAATTTAAGTATGATAAATGACTTGATTTAATGAAAGGAAATTTGATTTTAAGGCATCAATTGCCTAAGGTTTTATAAGAAAAGGAGTCACTTGATTTAGAAACCTAACTTTATTTCTAAAGGTATTGTGACTTGTCTTGAAACGTAATTGCGACTTGATACTATGGTTAATAGTATCTTGGAAGTGTTATACTAAAAAGAGTCATTTGTTTTAAAGAGTACAAGTATGTAGTACTTGGGTTAAATTCCCGGATCTTTATAAAAGACATGTTAGTGCCTTAAGTAAACTAAAATGAGAGTGTATGTGAACAAGAATAATAAGAAGTTAGGGGATTCTTAACTTGCTTATATATTGTATGATAAGCCGGTAGTGCTTATGTTATGTATGATAGCCGGTTTTGTGCTAGTGGTATATTATTCATTACGGGGTCATTCCCCGGGTTTGTGGCATTTGCATATTCCGTGGATTTGCTACCCACGATGCGAGGAATACCTCATGCGAGTCCGCAAGGGCTTATGCGGGTGAAATAGTCCCATGCGGGCGGGTATAGCCTATGCGAGGAATACCTCATGCGAGTCCGTAAGGGCTTATGCGGGTGAAATAGTCCCATGCGAGGAATACCTCATGCGGGTCCACGCGACCTATGCGGGTGAAATAGTCCCAGGAGTAGGATTGCTTAATGATACTGCGGGCGGGTAGTCCTGCTTTGATCGTGAGCTCCCTATTTTATATTGTAAGTATACTACTATTTACTCTCATTGTTAGTAAGACACTGTGTACTGTTAATTGAGTTATCATACCTGTCTCCAGTTTTATTATAGACTTATGATTTCATTACAGTACTTTCAGTTTCACATATTTGGTACATGTTATCGACCTCCTTGAAGTGCGTTCATCCGCAGTAGAGTACATGTTCTGATCCTCGCCAGGATCACTATTCACCGTTGAGAAACTCCTTTATTCCGAGGATTATCCCAGTATTGTCGGCCGTTGTACATTCGGGGTATGGCGGGCCGTCGCCAGAGTTGTTATTCTTAAGTGCAGTAGTCACATTTGTGGATTGGGTTGTTAAGAAAAAATGTCTTGTTTTATTGCATATATTATACGGAAGGTGGCCTTATCGGCTAACATTGTTATTTTATGTTTAAGCATTTTATAAGTTGTGTATGTTCACCGCTATTCTCGATGTATACAGAAAAGGGTGCGGGTAGGGCACGATCGCGAGCTTGGTCGGTCGTGACAAAAGTGGTATCAGAGCAGTTAGTCCTCGGAAAGTGTCTGAGGCCAGGTGTCTAGTAAGTCTTGATTATCGGTGTGTTGTGCACCACATCTATAATCGGAGAGGTGCAGGACATTTAGGATTGGTTTCCATTCTTCTCACTCTAAGATCGTGCGATAGAGCTGTATGGTTAGGGTCGTCTCTCCCTAACAAGTTATGATTGTTTGCAGCTACGAGAAAGGCAGCAATGACCCAGGAAGGATTATGTGGATTGCGTATCCAGGTTGGTAATGTTTGTAGTTGGTATTGTGACATACAACTATGCGGATTTATGTATGAGGGTCAGACGCGTGTTGCCTAGAATGATTTTAGATTACCAGGATTTGGTAAGGACTAAATAAATACCGGGGAGGTATGAAACAGTTTAATGAATTCTCATCAAGGTTTTACGTACTAATTTGAGATAATTAGGAAATGATGAGCTGTCTGAGAAGGAAATGGACCCTTAAGAAGTTATTATTAAGGGAATTAATGGAAGACTATGTTAATAGATTGAGCTACGTAGTAGAATTTCGAGAACGGTACGGGTGAGATCCGTATGGAGTAAGTATGGTTGTTGTGGTCAAGACAACACGATTATGGTATTACGATAAGTTTTGTACCCGTTTACGGGGGGACTGATAAGGTAGGCATGGAGCATGGAAATTGCGAGCCTAAGAATGTGATAACCACCGAGACCTTAGGTATATAAGGCCTTCTCGGGTAGTAAAAAGTTAAGACAGACCAAGGAAAAGAGTTAAATACGACGCCGAGTCGGGTTGGGAACCTATTAAGGGTCGCCTCATAGCTTGAAATGAAATGGGATCAGTTGGTAGTAGTCACGTGGCGAGTCACGAGGTGAAAACCCAAATCTAGTTAATCATTTTACGGGTTCGTGGGCGTGTTCCACTGGAACCAAGTTGTGAGCCGAATGGGCCTTGTATTGTTTAATTTAGTAACTCCAAAGAGGAGGCCAGAATTAGTATGGAATTTATGTCGTATGCTAGTATAAGTTTGGAAATGCGGAAGAGTAATGCGACCGATGAAAGAAAGAGCAACCAACGTAAAGGAAGTGAAGGGGTAGTAACGATGAATTATCCTTCCTTCTTTGGCATCATTGTTTTCTTTTTGTGTCATGTGACTTGTTCACTTGAGGTAAATTAGCCTTGAAAGTATGTAATAATTGAATTTGAAGGAATTTATGTTGAGTGCCCTTGGAGGTACTTGGAGTTGGTTTGGTGTGGTCGGGGCCACGACGCCGGATAATTTCAGGAAAATGTGCAAGGAAATACGAGTGCTGCCGGCGGAAAGTTGAGGGCATCTTTGGTAGGTTGGAAAATCTACACGAACTTGAAGGCGGTGCGTGGTGATTAGATATTTACTGGACCGCGAGAGGACCCTGTGATTAGGGTTGTGACTCGAGAAAGTTTAAGTAAGGGAGATAAGTTCTCTTCCCACGTAAAGGGCGCTTTACGTACATGGGTTGCGTGTACCCATGTTGTTAGACGAAGGATATGAGACGGGTAAAGTCTTCAGTATCGTCATGCCATAGGTTACAGTTGTGGATAACCGTGGGAAAAGTGTTGTGTCAGTAATTAAGAACGACGCATTTAATTGGTCGAGGAAGTATCATAAAGATATAAATGCAGGTGGTACGCATGTATGAAACTGTACGATTATGAATCAAGATAGAAATACTTTTGCTAATAATAAGCCTAAGGTAAGGTTCTGACCAGTTTGATAAAAGAGAATACGACTATTGTTATGTATGTTGCACGAGATATGATGACCCCAGACTAGTGTAAGACCATTAGTAAATAATGGGCAGTAAGAACACCTTGAGGAAAGGTGGTAGCATAGGGTTACTACTTGACGAGATCAAGGAAAACCTCCCCCCACTAAATTGTGATTGACAGGAAGTCTTAGCCAGGAGGCAAGCAAATGAATCAAATCTAAGTTTAGTGACCAAGTTTGGTTGCAACAGAGAAAGGGAAACAGGAACCATAGGTGAGATTAAGGATACCCGAATATTTCACAGGAATGAGAAAGGCTTCCAGTTATTGGAAGATAAGTTGACTCGACTACAGTTCTAACTCCTCCTGAAAGACTAGAGGGTTAGGTTATTATGATAGCACGTCGAGTGTTGGGCTAGGTTGTGGGCTGACGCAACCCGATAAGGATAGAGCCTATGTTTTTCGGGTAGTTAGGGAAGCAGGAAAGGAAATTACGCCACTTCCGATTTAGAGCTGGCGGCAGTTAAATCATGCCTTGAAGATTTGGGGGCATGACGTATATTTAGACTTCATGTGGATATTGGTGCAGACCACAAAAGCCTCCGGTATATCTGCAGACTGAGGCAGTAGAATTTGCGACAGCAACGGTGGTTAGAGTTATTCAAGGATTGTGATTGTCACGCCCCGAACCCCGGGCCCGTGACTGGTGCCCTACCTGGGCACCCTTCTACCTTAACAACAAGTAAACTGCGGAAATTAAATAACACCTCCTTTTTTTTTAAAAACCAATCGTACGTGCAAGGGAAAGCCGACCAGGCTGCCATATAATATACATAACAAAAGACACTACACCGTACATGAGTCCAATCCCACATATGAATACAGACCTCTAAGAGTTTTACTGAAATATGACGGGACAAGGCCCCGCCGTACCCATAACCGTACAAAACTCAGATCAAGGAACTATACCAAAAGATAAACTCCGAGCAGAGGAGCTATCCAAAACTCGAAAGGCGGTCCTACACCTGCCGATCACCAAACTGCGTACCTAAACCTACGACATGAACGCAGCCCCCCGAAGGAGGTCAGTACGAAGAATGTACCAAGTATGTGAAACAGTAAATACTGTAATGAAATCATAACAGTCTAACAAAACAGGAGACATGTATGATAGCCAACCTACAGTACACAACACATAAGCAGTCATATCAAGTCAGGGACGCATGCCCTCAAGTCATTACTAAAATATAACCATGGGTCTCACGCCCATAATATCAATCATGCCCGTGGAAATCCTTCCTCACTGCCGGCAGTCCGTGATATAGTACAACACCAATAGGCATACATGAACACCAAGTCCCACCGGTGGTATAGCGTCTTGGGGGTTTACCCCTCACTTATACTCTTACCCTGGAGAAGGTGGTAAAGCAGGGGGTATAATGTCTTGGGGGTTTACCCCTCATTTATACTCTTACCCTGGAGAAGGTGGTATAGCGTCTTGGGGGTTTACCCCTCACTTATACTCTTACCATATCTCAACCGACCATCAAACAAAACAAGCAGGGGGTATAATGTCTTGGGGGTTTACCCCTCATTTATACTCTTACCCTGGAGAAGGTGGTATAGCGTCTTGGGGGTTTACCCCTCACTTATACTCTTACCCTATCTCAATCGACCGTCAAACAAAACGTAAGTACTACCAGGTCTTTTATAAAAATCCAGGAATTTAACCCAAGTACTACAAATAACGGAAGTATACCCGTGGAATCCCACATCACTGTCGGTACGTCCAAGTAACTTACAACAAGACCGCCGGCCCTCCAACCGAGAGTCGCGACAACATAATAAAACATAATACTTGCACTCAAAGGCTATCACCAGCACATATAGGCAATTCTTAATTAAACAAGCCAAAGTACTTATCAAGGCACACTTAGAATAATTCTCAATTAATCAAGACAAAGTACTTATCAAGGCACACTTTAGAATAATTCTTAATTAATCAAGCCAAAGTACTTATCAAGGCACACTTTAGAATAATTCTCA
The DNA here is from genome assembly GCA_029844215.1 of Przewalskia tangutica. NCBI lineage: Eukaryota > Viridiplantae > Streptophyta > Magnoliopsida > Solanales > Solanaceae > Przewalskia > Przewalskia tangutica. The sequence goes on from CM056740.1 coordinate 19,183,433, forward strand.
ATTAATCAAGCCAAAGTACTTATCAAGGCACACTTTAGAATAATTCTTAATTAATCAAGCCAAAGTACTTATCAAGGCACACTTTAGAATAATTCTCAATTAATCAAGCCAAAGTACTTATCAAGGCACACTTTAGAATAATTCTTAATTAATCAAGCCAAAGTACTACGCACGTACATTCTTTTCAAAAGACACCTTTTTATGTAATACCCCAAGATACTAACACCCGTAGTATCAAGGTGTGTCTATTTTTTCAAAGTAAGTTACTACACTCTTAGAAAACTCATTTCAAAGCTTGAAATCAAGTAACTTCAAATTTTCACAATCAAGGCAACTTATGCCCATTAATCAAAATAGACAACTTTCTAAACCTTCCATAAAGCCGTTATAACCAACTTCCCATAAAGCCGTTATAACCCTTTATGGTTTTTAGACAATTTCATTCCTTTTATAACCAAGAGACTTATACTTTTAAAACCAAGTATCACATACTTACAAATCAAGTTCTTAACTTTCAAAATACTTCAAGTCTCTTAATATTTAGAAAACAAGTTTCTTCTCTTAAATCATGTCATTTCTCCTCTCTTCAAACAATTAAGTAAATCACTCCTTTAACTCCCCTAAAGTCATTACAACAACCCTTAGGTTTTGGAACTAAGGCACTAGCCAAAAGGTTTGGAAACCACTTCCTTTTCAAGACTCCATGTACTTTAAGTAAAATACTTCCACTTTTAAGAATCCAAACTTCACTAAGGAAATGGATTATACAACTTACAATTTAAACATCAAAGTACAATCAAGGGAGTACATAGAAAGAATTCTATTTTAGGCAATCCAAATACAACCAAGGAATGGATCATTTAAGGAGTAGGACATACTTTCTTTATCTTAAGGAATCATGCTAGAAGAGGAGATAGTTCACATACCTTTTCGGCTAATATCCACAAGCTAAGCCGAATACGCCGTACGTAGAAGTGTCAACCTATAATGGTCACAACAAGACTATCAACTTCTAGTCTCTAACGAGAATAATACTAAGTATACGCCTCTAATTCTACGGAAAATCGGCAAGACTTCCTTTGTTTCTACTCACTTTGCTACCTTTTCAAGGCCGAATACAATAACCAACACGCCACATTTAAGGCTCAAATAACAACCAAACAAAAGGGGATTACACGCCTTACAATACGTAAAATTCCGCCCCACAATTAATACCAACTTAGTCCATAATCAAGCCATTCTCGGCTAACAACATAACCACAATTCAAAGTCTTTTACAATCCTTTTCAAATTCCAAGTTCTAAGGTCTAACATGTTATATAGTCATAAACAACTTCAACAACTACAATTTCTTTCTTATACAACATGCGACGACTTAAACTAATAATCAACTTGAATTCCAATCTTAAGGCTAAACATGCTAGTTTTCGGATTAGGGTTCCAATAGCCCAAAACACTTATCAAACCTCATAATATATAACTCATGCTTGCTAATAACCATAGCTACAACAACAAGTAAGTCTTAACTACTAAAACGACAAAATTTATACCTTTCCAAGCCCTTAAAATTCCAAGATTCAAAGTCGCACCTTAGCAATTCTTAGCTCCTTTCCTTAGGTTCCAATCCGCTCCAAGCACTTCTTAGAGGCCTATGAAGAACCCATCTTCAAGTTCCAACTTCAAAGTTGAAGAACTCCTTAAGTTTCCGCCTTGCGACTAACGTAAAAATGCGTTTTTTCCGAAATCTTTCTATTGAGATATCCTTACAATACCCTTAGGGACATTGGGTTTAAGTATTATGGCTAATGGATCAAAACTACAAATTTTTCTTGTTGGAATTGCACTAAAGCCGAGAGCAACTATAGCAACAAGAATGTTGTCTAATTTTTCTAAGTGTTGAAAATGCCAAGTCTTGCTACTAGTGTAGTATTTAAAACACATTGGAGGGCTTAGATTACAACAAATGTGAGGCTTGGATGGGTTTCAGTAGGATCAAGCCCATGTGGACAAGTTGACAAGTCAACAATGTCATGCTAGCAAGACTAATCTTCCAAGATGGTCAATGACCATTTTACCCCTTTACTAATTCGACCAAGGCCTTGTGGGGGTGCCACGTGTCGCCCTCTCATTCGTCCATAAAATTCCGTAACCCTCGTGGGCCCCACAAAAATGTAAAATTCCTCGGGTGGGCCCCACATGACCAAATCCGTAAAAATAAATTTCCAAAAAGTTAAGAGTTCCATACTCTTCAAATAATGCATTTTGAGAATCCAATTCTCAACAACGAACATTTTTCCTTTTCCGCTGTTCGAAGATTTTCCGTCGGAAAAACAATTCTCCTTTCGTACTAATTTCCAAGTCTTGTTTCCTTAAGTACATTCTCTTTACATGTCACGGACTTACGGGTGTAACATTCTTCCCTTAGAAACATTCGTCCCGAATGTTCTTAGTCATTGTCGCTATACAAACTCCGCACAATCTCTTTACTATGCCTATCAATCAATATTCCACAAGACTAACGATGCCACACGGGCCACCACCTAACATCCGTAAACAAATCAATGGACCTTTCGTCCGCGACCCTTCTCACAAAACTCAAGGTTACAAATAAAAACACGGATCATAGAGGTTCCTTTATTTCCTTACTTGTCATACTTTCGTACTTTCAAACTTATCCGTACACGTACAAAATCTCAAATATTGTTTCTTGTTCTCTAATCCTCGAGTTACTAACCAAACTTGGCCATATTGTTACTTACTTTCCGATAAGGCTCTTACCGGTCCTTACGACCTAGTTCGGTGGAACGCATCCACGAACTCGTACAACGATCAACTAGACTTGGGCCTTGCATCCCCGGGATCCTACCACATAGCGGGACCACTACCAACTGACATCACCCCATTCCATACTATCGGCTGACCCGAAATGAGTCCATAACCCGACTCATCGTCACACTTATCTTCTCATCCTTAGTCTGAAATAAATCTCTCTCTTATCTCAATGTACTTCTCACCCTATCCCCTATACACTAGAGGTTTGTCACATAAGCCAAAGTATTCCCACTGCACATTCTTCCCTATCGGTCTTACACTGTTATGGGGCAATTACTACTTGTGAGCTCTACACAACTATAGTCTCAGTTCACTTACCATTCTTGTCAACATTCTTAACTTCTCACTTACTAATCAAGGTATCCCTACCTCTGGGGTACTATCACTTTACAACTCTAGCAATAAAGGCAAAACATATACGCTAGGGTAAAATATGAATCTATCAACGCACGTATGATTCAAAGGAATCGAAATATACCTGTAACCCCGTGCGATGTCGCCTCCCGATCTTGCCCCGTAGTCACATCATCTCTCCGGTTCGAAGGACCGCCAGAACTATAAACTCCACCCTGACCTCCACCACGGCTGGCTAACATCTGAACACCCTGCCCTGGGGGACGCACAGCTGTGGAGGAAAGGTAACCAACCATCGACCTCATAGGTTGAGCCACCTTATGTCACGCCCCGAACCCCGGGCCCGTGACTAGTGCCCTACCTGGGCACCCTTCTACCTTAACAACTAAGTACATTGCGGAAATTAATAACAACTCATTTTTTTTTCTTTTAAAACCAACGTACGCACAAGGCAAAGCCGACTAGGCTGCCATATAATATAAATAAACAAAAGACACTACACTGTACACGAGTCCAATCCCACATATGAATACAGACCTCTAGGAGTTAAACTGAACTATGACGGGACAAGGCCCCGCCGTACCCATAAATGTACAAAAGCACATCAAGGAACTATACCAAAATGATAAACTCTGAACAAAGGAGCTATCCAAAAACTCGAGCGGTCCTACACTGCCGATCACCAAATCACGTACCTAAACTGCGGCGTGAACGCAGGCGAAGGAAGTCGATCTGAAGAATGTACCAAGTATGTGAACAATAAGTACTGTAATAAAATCATAACAGTCTAGATAAAACAGGAGACATGTATGATATCCAACCTACAGTACATAACACATAAGCAGTCATATCAAGTCAGGGACGCAGGCCCTCAAAGTCATTACTCAAATATAACCATGGGTCTCGCGCCCATAATATCAATCATGCCCGTGGAATCCTTCCTCACTGCCGGCAGTCCATGATGTAATAACACCCATAAGGATTCATGAACACCAAGTCCCACATGTGTCCTAAATACCTCGTGGTCATGCCGGAATTCTACCTCGTAAAGCATGACCATATGGTAACACAAACAAATCCGGACATATATGATAATCAAAATACAACACCTTGTGCCTTACTACAATGAGAGTAAACAGTCGTATCCTTACACTATAAAATAGGAAGCTCATGATCAAAGCAGGACCATCCGCCTGCAGTCTTATTCAGCAATCCGATTCCTGGGACTATTTCACCGCGTAGGTCGCGTGGACGCGTGAGGTATTCCTCGCGTATAGTCGGACCGCCGCGTGGGACTATTTCACCGCATAAGCCCTTTCGACCGCGTAAGCCCCTTACGGACTCACGAGGTATTCTCGCATAGGTCGGACCCGCCCGCATGGGACTATTTCACCCGCATAAGCCCTACGGACTCGCATGAGGTATTCCTCGCATCGTGGGTAGCAAATCCACAGAATTATGCAAATGCCACAAACCCGGGGAATGACCCCGAAACGACTGGTATACCAATAGCACACAACCGGCTATTTCCAGCACACATAGGCAATTCTCAATTAACAAGCCAAAGTACTTATCAAGGCACACTTAGACAAATCCTCAATTTATCAAGCCAAAGTACTAATCAAGGCATACATAGAATAATTCTCTTTTAACAAGTCAAAGTACTTATCAAGGCACACTTAGACAAATTCTCAATTTATCAAGCCAAAGTACTAATCAAGGCATACATAGAATAATTCTCTTTTAACAAGTCAAAGTACTTATCAAGGCACACTTAGACAAATTCTCAATTTATCAAGCCAAAGTACTAATCAAGGCATACATAGAATAATTCTCTTTTAACAAGTCAAAGTACTTATCAAGGCACACTTAGACAAATTCTCAATTTATCAAGCCAAAGTACTAATCAAGGCATACATAGACTAATTCTCTTTTAACAAGTCAAAGTACTTATCAAGGCACACTTAGACAAATTCTCAATTTATCAAGCCAAAGTACTAATCAAGGCATACATAGAATAATTCTCTTTTAACAAGTCAAAGTACTTATCAAGGCACACTTAGACAAATTCTCAATTTATCAAGCCAAAGTACTAATCAAGGCATACATAGACTAATTCTCTTTTAACAAGTCAAAGTACTTATCAAGGCACACTTAGACAAATTCTCAATTTTTCAAGCCAAAGTACTAATCAAGGCATACATAGAATAATTCTCTTTTAACAAGTCAAAGTACTTATCAAGGCACACTTAGACAAATTATCAATTTATCAAGCCAAAGTACTAATCAAGGCATACATAGAATAATTCTCTTTTAACAAGTCAAAGTACTTATCAAGGCACACTTAGACAAATTCTCAATTTATCAAGCCAAAGTACTAATCAAGGCATACATAGACTAATTCTCTTTTAACAAGTCAAAGTACTTATCAAGGCACACTTAGACAAATTCTCAATTTATCAAGCCAAAGTACTAATCAAGGCATACATAGAATAATTCTCTTTTAACAAGTCAAAGTACTACGTACGTACATTCTTTTATAAAAGACTCCTTTCTATGTAAAGCCCCAAGATACTAACACCCGTAGTATCAAGGCGTGTCTATTTTTCAAAGTAAGTTACTACACTTTTAGAAAACTCATTTCAAAGCTTGAAATCAAGTAACTCCAAATTTTCACAATCTAGGCAACTTATGCCGATTAATCAAAATAGACAACTTTCTAACCTTCCATAAAGCCGTTATAACCAACTTCCCATAAAGCCGTTATAACCCTTTATGGTTTTAGACGTATCCATTCCTTCAATAACCAAGAGACTTATACTATTAAAACCAAGTATCACATACTTACAAATCAAGTTCTTAACTTTCAAAATACTTCAAGTCTCTTAATAGTTAGAAAACAAGTTTTCTTCTACTTTTTAAACCTCAAGTAACTTCACCCTTAGCACAAGTTACTTCTCTTAAATCATGTCATTTCTCCTCTTTTAAATCAAATAAGTAAATCACTCCTTTGACTCCCCTAAAGTCATTATAATGACCTTTAGGTTTTAGAACTAAGGCACTAGCCAAAAGATTTGGAAACCACTTCCTTTTTAAGACTACATGTACTTTAAGTAAAAATACCTTCACTTTTAAGAATCCAAACTTCATCAAGAAAATGGATTCTACAACTTACAATCTAAACATCAAAGTACAATCAAGGAAGTACATAGAACAAATTCTATTTTAGGCAATCCAAATACAACCAAGGAATGGATCATTTAAGGAGTAGAACCTACTTTTTTTGTCTTAAGGAATCATGCTAGAAGAGGAGATAGTTCACATACCTTTTCGGCTAAATCCACAAGCTAAGCCGAATACACCGTACGTAGAAGTGTCAACCTATAATGGTCACAACAAGGCTATCAACTTCTAGTCTCTATGTAGAATAATACTAAGTATTTAGTCTCTAATTCTACGGAAAATCGGGCAGCACTTCCTTTGTTTCTACTCACTTTGCCACCTTTTTCAAGGCCGAATACAATAACCAACAAGCCACATTTAAGGCTCCAAACAACAACCAAACAAAAGGGGATTACACGCCTTACCATACGTGTAAAATTCCGCCCCACAATTCATACGAAGTAGTCATTCTCGGCCAACAATGACTCAACACAAGTCCTTTCCAATTCTTTTTACAATTCCAAGTTCTAAGGTCTAACATGTTATATAGTCTAAACAGCTTCAACAACTACAATTTCCTTCTTTATACAACATGCGACGACTTAAACGAATAATCAACTTGAATTGTAGTCTTAAGGCTAACATGCTAGTTTCCGGATTAGGGTTCCAATAGCCAATAAACATATCAAGCTTCATGCTATATAACTCATTCTTGCTAATAACCATAGCTACAATGATAAGTAAACCTTAATTGCTAAAACGACAAGAATATACCTTTATAAGCCCTTAAAAATTTCCAAGATTCCAAAGTCGCGCCTTAGCAATTCTTAGCTCCTTTCCTTAGGTTCCAATCCGCTCCAAGCACTCCTTAGAGGCCTATGAAGAACCCATCTTCAAGTTCCAACTTCAAAGTTGAAGAACTCCCCTAGATTCCGCCTTGCGACTAACGTAAAAATACGTTTTTTCCGAAATCTTTCTATTGAGATAACCTTACAACACTCTTAGGAACCTTGGTTTTAAGTCTTGTGGCTAATGGATAACATATGCAAATTTTTTGTGTGGACATGGATGCAAACCCGAGAGCTCTTCTCTCAAGCACAAGGGCTCTCTAATTTTTCTAAGTGTAGAAATGCCAAGTCTTGCTACTAGTTAGTATATAACACATATTGGAGGGCTTAGACTTAAACAAATGTGAGGCTAGGATTAAAATCACATGGATCAAGCCTAAGTGGCAAGTTGACTAGTCAATTATGTCAAGCTTTGAAGACTTATCTTCCAAGAGGTTCAATGACCAAATTACCCCTCTTCTAATTCGACCAAGACCACTTATGGGGTGCCACGACGCCTCTCATTCGTCCATAAAATTCCGTACGCCGTGGGCCCCACAAACGTAAAATTCTCTGTGGGCCCACGTGACCAAATCGTAAAATAAATTTCCATAATATTAATAAGTTCCATACTCTTCAAATAATGCATTTTGAGAATCCAATTCTCAATAACGAACATTTTTCCTTTCCGACGTCCGGAAGATTTTCCGTCGGAAAAACAATTCTTCCTTTCGTACCAATTTCCAAGTCTTGTTTCCTTTCGTACATTCTCTTTTACATGTTCTGGACTTACGGGGTGTAACATTCTTCCCCCCTTAGAAACATTCATCCCCGAATGTTCTTAGTCGATTGCCAAGCTATACACACTCCGACACAATCTCTATACTATGCCTATCAATCAAATGCACAAGACCAACGATGCCACACATGGCCACCACATAACATACGTAAACATATCAATGGACCTTCCGTTCGCGACCCCCTTCTCACAAAACTCGAAGGTTCTGATCTTCCCAAACACGGGATCCTTAGAGGTTCCTTTCTTTCCTTACTTGTCATACTTTCTCGTACTTTCAAACTTATCTAGTACACGTACAAATTCTCAAATATTGTTTCTGTTCTCCAATCCTTGGAGTTACTAATCGAACCTGGACATTATGCTACTTGAATTTCCGCTAAGGCTCTTCTCGGTCCTTACGACCTAGTTCCGGTGGAACGCGTCCACAAACTCGTACAACGATTAACTAAACTTGGGCCTGGCATCCCCAGGACCCTACCACATAACGGGACCATTTCTAACTGACATCACCCCATTCCAAACTATCGGCTGACCCGAAATGAGTCCATAACCCGACTCATCATCCCGCTTAACTTCTCATTCTTAGTCTGAAATAAATCTCTCTCTTATTTCAAGGTACTTCTTACCCTACCCCCTATTCACTAGAGGTTCGTCACATAAGCCAAAGTATTTCTACTGTACAATCTTCCCTATCGGTCTTACACTTATACGGGGTAATTACAACTTGTGAACTTTATACAACTATAGTCTCAGTTCACCTATCATTCTTGTCAACATTCCTACTTCTCACTTTACTAATCAAAGTATCCCTACCTCTGGGGTACTATCACTTACAACTGCTAGCACCGCTATCTTGGTCAATAACATAACTGCTTCCCTCATGACCCTATAGTCTTCTCCTAACCGAAAGCGGAGGCTCGTGCAGTCTTTGGGCCTCAACTGGCGCAGAAGAACTCGCTGCGGAAGAACATCCGATATACCACAGGCATAAGCCCTATCAACTCTCTCGAGTCGACTAGTAGCTCGCTACTCCTTTGCCCCTCTGGTCGTCTGTTGCCCTCCTTCGAGGCATAACTGTAACACAACAATACGTAAGATAGGAATTTTCTTACTAACACAGCTGTATGGCACGATATTATAGTGAGAAGAATAGAAACCAACTCCTAAATGTCCTGTAGCCTCATGTTTATGGGTGTGGCGCGCACACACCGATAATCAAGACTCTACTAGACACGGTCAGAACATTCCGAGGACCGATCGCTCGATACCACTCTGTCACGCCCGAACCCGGGCGTGACTAGTGCCTACAGGCACCCTTCTACCTTAACAACTAAGTACATTGCGGAAATTAATAATGCATTTTTTTTTCTTTTAAAACCAACGTCGCGCACAAGGCAAAGCCGACTAGGCCGCCATATAATATACATAAACAAATGACACTACATCAGACACGAGTCCAATCCACATATGAATACGCACCTCTAGGAGTTAAACCGAACTATGACGGACAAGGACCCGCCGTACCCATAAATTTACAAAAGCCTTTACTGAAGGAACTATACCACAATGATAAACTCCGGAACAAAGGGAGCTATCCAAAAACTCTGAGCAGGGTCCTACACCTGCCGATCACCAAACTGCGTACCTAAACTGCGGCGTGACGCGGCCGAAGGAGGTCGATCTGAAGAATGTACCAAGTATGTGAGCGATGAAATGCGTAATAAAATCATAACAGTCTAGATAAAACAGGAGACATGTATGATATCCAACCTACAGTACATAACACATAAGCAGTCATATCAAGTCAGGGACGCAGGCCCTCAAAGTCATTACTCAAATATAACCATGGGTCTCGCGCCCATAATATCAATCATGCCCGTGGAATCCTTCCTCACTGCCGGCAGTCCATGATGTAATAACACCCATAAGGATTCATGAACACCAAGTCCCACATGTGTCCTAAATACCTCGTGGTCTCATGCCCCGGAATTCTACCTCGTAAAAGCATGACCATATGGTAACACAAACAAATCCGGGGACATATATGATAATCAAAATACAACACCTTGTGCCTTACTACAATGAGTAAACGGAGTATCCTTACAATATAAAATAGGAAGCTCATGATCAAAGCGGGACCATCCGCTGCGGTATTATTCAGAATCCTATTCACGGGACTATTTCACCCGCATAGTCGCGTGGACGCGTGAGGTATTCCTCGCATAAGGTTGGACCGCCGCGTGGGACTATTTCACCGCATAAGCCCTTTCCGGACCGCGTAAGCCCTTACGGACTCACGTGAGGTATTCCTCGCCGCGGTGGACGCGCGTGGGACTATTTCACCGCGTAAGCCCTACGGACTCGCATGAGGTATTCTCCGCATCGTGGGTAGCAAATCCACATTATGCAAATGCCACAAACCGGAATGACCACGAAGCGGGTATACCAATAGCACACAACCGGCTATTTCCAGCACACATAGGCAATTCTCAATTAACAAGCCAAAGTACTTATCAAGGCACACTTAGACAAATCCTCAATTTATCAAGCCAAAGTACTAATCAAGGCATACATAGAATAATTCTCTTTTAACAAGTCAAAGTACTTATCAAGGCACACTTAGACAAATTCTCAATTTATCAAGCCAAAGTACTAATCAAGGCATACATAGAATAATTCTCTTTTAACAAGTCAAAGTACTTATCAAGGCACACTTAGACAAATTCTCAATTTATCAAGCCAAAGTACTAATCAAGGCATACATAGAATAATTCTCTTTTAACAAGTCAAAGTACTTATCAAGGCACACTTAGACAAATTCTCAATTTATCAAGCCAAAGTACTAATCAAGGCATACATAGACTAATTCTCTTTTAACAAGTCAAAGTACTTATCAAGGCACACTTAGACAAATTCTCAATTTATCAAGCCAAAGTACTAATCAAGGCATACATAGAATAATTCTCTTTTAACAAGTCAAAGTACTTATCAAGGCACACTTAGACAAATTCTCAATTTATCAAGCCAAAGTACTAATCAAGGCATACATAGACTAATTCTCTTTTAACAAGTCAAAGTACTTATCAAGGCACACTTAGACAAATTCTCAATTTATCAAGCCAAAGTACTAATCAAGGCATACATAGAATAATTCTCTTTTAACAAGTCAAAGTACTTATCAAGGCACACTTAGACAAATTATCAATTTATCAAGCCAAAGTACTAATCAAGGCATACATAGAATAATTCTCTTTTAACAAGTCAAAGTACTTATCAAGGCACACTTAGACAAATTCTCAATTTATCAAGCCAAAGTACTAATCAAGGCATACATAGACTAATTCTCTTTTAACAAGTCAAAGTACTTATCAAGGCACACTTAGACAAATTCTCAATTTATCAAGCCAAAGTACTAATCAAGGCATACATAGAATAATTCTCTTTTAACAAGTCCAAGTACTACGTACGTACATTCTTTTATAAAAGACTCCTTTCTATGTAAAGCCCCAAGATACTAACACCCGTAGTATCAAGGCGTGTCTATTTTTCAAAGTAAGTTACTACACTTTTAGAAAACTCATTTCAAAGCTTGAAATCAAGTAACTCCAAATTTTCACAATCTAGGCAACTTATGCCGATTAATCAAAATAGACAACTTTCTAACCTTCCATAAAGCCGTTATAACCAACTTCCCATAAAGCCGTTATAACCCTTTATGGTTTTAGACGATCCATTCCTTGATAACCAAGAGACTTATACTATTAAAACCAAGTATCACATACTTACAAATCAAGTTCTTAACTTTCAAAATACTTCAAGTCTCTTAATAGTTAGAAAACAAGTTTTCTTCTACTTTTTAAACCTCAAGTAACTTCACCCTTAGCACAAGTTACTTCTCTTAAATCATGTCATTTCTCCTCTTTTAAATCAAATAAGTAAATCACTCCTTTGACTCCCCTAAAGTCATTATAATGACCTTTAGGTTTTAGAACTAACGCACTAGCTAAAAGATTTGGAAACCACTTCCTTTTTTAAGACTAAATGTACTTTAAGTAAAAATACCTTCACTTTTAAGAATCCAAACTTCACTAAGGAAATGGATTATACAACTTACAATTTAAACATCAAAGTACAATCAAGGGAGTACATAGAACGAATTCTATTTTAGGCAATCCAAATACAACCAAGGAATGGATCATTTAAGGAGTAGGACATACTTTCTTTATCTTAAGGAATCATGCTAGAAGAGGAGATAGTTCACATACCTTTTCGGCTAATATCCACAAGCTAAGCCGAATACGCCATACGTAGAAGTGTCAACCTATAATGGTCACAACAAGACTATCAACTTCTAGTCTCTAACGTAGAATAATACTAAGTATACGGTCTCTAATTCTACGGAAAATCGGGCAGCACTTCCTTTGTTTCTACTCACTTTGCCACCTTTTTCAAGGCCGAATACAATAACCAACACGCCACATTTAAGGCTCAAATAACAACCAAACAAATGGGATTACATGCCTTACAATACGTGTAAAATTCCGCCCCACAATTAATACCAACTTAGTCCATAATCAAGCCATTCTCGGCTAACAACATAACCACAATTCAAAGTCTTTTCCAATCCTTTTCAAATTCCAAGTTCTAAGGTCTAACATGTTATATAGTCATAAACAACTTCAACAACTACAATTTCTTTCTTATACAACATGCGACGACTTAAACTAATAATTAACTTGAATTCCAATCTTAAGGCTAAACATGCTAGTTTTCGGATTAGGGTTCCAATAGCCCAAAACACTTATCAAACCTCATAATATATAACTCATGCTTGCTAATAACCATAGCTACAACAACAAGTAAGTCTTAACTACTAAAACGACAAAATTTATACCTTTCCAAGCCCTTAAAATTCCAAGATTCAAAGTCGCGCCTTAGAAATTCATAGCTCCTTTCCTTAGGTTCCAATCCGCTCCAAGCACTCCTTAGAGGCCTATGAAGAACCCATCTTCAAGTTCCAACTTCAAAGTTGAAGAACTCCTTAAGTTTCCGCCTTGCGACTAACGTAAAAATGCGTTTTTTCCGAAATCTTTCTATTGAGATATCCTTACAATACCCTTAGGGACATTAGATTTAAGTCTTGTGGCTAATGGATCAAAACTACAAATTTTTCTTGTTGGAATTGCACTAAAGCCGAGAGCAACTATAGCAACAAGAATGTTGTCTAATTTTTCTAAGTGTTGAAAATGCCAAGTCTTGCTACTAGTGTAGTATTTAAAACACATTGGAGGGCTTAGATTACAACAAATGTGAGGCTTGGATGGGTTTCAGTAGGATCAAGCCCATGTGGACAAGTTGACAAGTCAACAATGTCATGCTAGCAAGACTAATCTTCCAAGATGGTCAATGACCATTTTACCCCTTTACTAATTCGACCAAGGCCTTGTGGGGGTGCCACGTGTCGCCCTCTCATTCGTCCATAAAATTCCGTAACCCTCGTGGGCCCCACAAAAATGTAAAATTCCTCGGGTGGGCCCCACATGACCAAATCCGTAAAAATAAATTTCCAAAAAGTTAAGAGTTCCATACTCTTCAAATAATGCATTTTGAGAATCCAATTCTCAACAACGAACATTTTTCCTTTCCGGCGTTCGGAAGATTTTCCGTCGGAAAAACAATTCCTCCTTTCGTACTAATTTCCAAGTCTTGTTTCCTTAAGTACATTCTCTTTTACATGTCCTGGACTTACGGGGTGTAACAGTGATATCGATATCCTATACCACCCAAGGAAAGCCAAGACAGTTAAAGATACTCTTAGTCGCGGATCTAAGAGTAGTATGCGATTAAGCGACGGATAGGCGGACGTGGTCCGTGAGATTCTTCAGTTACCGAGCCTAGGGGTTCGATTATTTGTTTCCAAGGTTAATGAAGTTTAGATCCGAGAGGTTGCCGAGTCTTCCGTCGTTGAGGAGGTAAAGAGGCGACATTATGAGGATCCAGTTATGATACGGTATCGAGATACGGCTCTCCGAGAGGAGAAGAGCCCGTTTGAGTATCACCGGATGAGGTGCTGTGATATGATGACAGATTGCGTGTACCGGTACTACAGGACTAGTCAACAAGTTTTAGGGGAGGCATACAACGCTTATTGCTCAAATTGTTCGGGGTCGACTAAGTTGTGTTGTGACCTCAGATGTATGTATGGGTAAGATGACCGGAAAAGGGACGTAGCAGAGTTGTTGCTTAATATACGAATTAGTAGCAGGTCATGGTTGAACACCAGAAGCCCAGTGGGATATTACAGGCGATTTAGACCCTGACTTAGACATGGGCGGTATTTAATATAGATCTTGTTACAGGGTGGAATCGTACTATCTAGGCACTTGAGGATAGGTTGCGGGCCTGTGTTTTTGATTTCAGGAATAGCCGGGAAGGTTAATTACCTCTTGTCGTGTTACGTCGATATGAATACCCTTCCGCTTTTGGATGGCCTGTATGAGGCCTTGTATGTAGAAAGTATAGATCGCCGGTTGGATGGTTCGACATGGCGAGGTTGATTATTTGGTCGCACTTGATTCAGCGGGCTATGGATAAGGCGAAGCTTATCCGGGAAAGATTATTAGTAAGCTTAGAGTCAGCAGAAGCTTTATGCAGATAACCAACGTTGACACATAGGATTCAGCTTGACATCTTTGTATGAGCATTGTTATGTGGCCACGTGTGACATTATTGGTATGTAGGGGTTGTAAAAGAAGACTATGTCGCTTTCTTTAAGTTTGACTCCAAAAGGAACATTCGGGGACGAATGTTTCTGAGGGGGGAAGAATGTTACACCCCGTATTTACACGACATGTTTTAAGAACGTACGTAAGAACTCACAAGTGTTGAGAGGTGAAACTTGTAAAAATTTATCGGAATTATGAAATAGTCGGAAAACGAATATTGTGACGAATGGGAGGGCGACACATGTCACCCCCCCTTATAGTTGCCTTGGAAGAATTATGTCATGGCCAAAATGGTCATTGACCAAAGTCTTAGGATGACAAGTCTTGCAAGTTGTGAGCTTGAGAATATTGACTAAGTCAAAGGGTCCACAAAGTCTTGATATTTAATAAGAGCTCATCCAAGCCACCCATTTGTTCACATCTTGACCCTCCATTGTGCTATTTAATACTACTAGTAGCAAGAGTGAGTCCAACACTTAGAAATTTTTTCAAGAAATTGGAAGAGCAACAAGAGTGCTCTCGGGTTCACTCAAAAAGAAAAAGATTTTTTTTTGTTTCTTGTTCATTAAGCTCCCCACTTTAAACCAAGGTTCATGAGTGTATTGTGAGTGTATCTCAATAGAAAAATCTCGGAAAAAGAGAGTTTTCGTATTAGTCGCAAGGTGAAAACCTAGTTGCTTTCTAGGTTTTGTTTGGAAGTTTGAAGGAAATTGGTTGGTGTTGTTCTAAGGGTCTCAAGTGGCGGATTGAAGTGTCTTGAAGAGGCTCTAAGTTGCTAAGGAGCGACTTCGGATTTGGAGTTGGATTAAGATTCGTTGAGGTATAATCTTGTCTCTTAAAAGTGTTACAAGATTATCTATATTGTTGTTAGCTTTACATGTTGCTAGCATGAAGTATATGTGTTGAAGTTTATAAGTATTATGGATTGCTTGTAGCCTTAAAATCCGAAATGTAATGTAAGCCATGTGAAGTTGGATTACAATTTGGTCGTTTACTAGAATTGTCGCATGTTACTTACTTGAATATTATAGTAGTATAATCGATTGCGACTAGATATCATGTTGTACTAACAATTTGGATTGAAATGGAAATTGGATAAGAATTGATGTTATAGTATCTCAAGTTTGCCGAATTGGCCTAGTAAGTTGTATTGGTTTGATATCGTTTGTGGGGCGGAATTTTACACGTCTAGTAGGCGTGTAATCCCCTATTGTTGATTACATTGATTGGGCCTTAAATGTGGCGTGTTTGGTTATTGTATTCGGCCTTGAAAAAGGTGGCAAGTGAGTAGAAACAAAGGAGGTGATGTCCGATTTTCCGTAGAATTTAGAGACTTTACACTTATAATATTCTATGTTTGAAGTAAGATGTTAATAGACGTACTATGGTCATTATAGGTTGACATACTACGTACGGCGAATTGGACTTAGCAGGTGGATTAAACCGAAGAGGTATGTGAAACTTTCTTATCTCTTGAGCATGAATAGGTCGTAAATGTATAGTACGGTAGACGTACAAGATTTTGACAATCTAGGTCCATTTGATATCCTTGGCTTATTTTAAGAATGTCCAAGTTGATTGAGTTAGGAAATTAACTCACTTGTTAAATATTAAGGATATCTTGGCTTTCAAAAGTTAAGAGACTTTAAGTATGTTGAAAGTATTATTGATACTTGTTTTGTTGGAAAGTTTAAGTCTCTTGGTTATAAAGAAGTATGTAAGTTGCTAATGTATAAAGCTAGTATAACGGCTTTAAGGGAAGTTGGTTATAATAGCTTTATGGAAAGTTAAAAAGAGTGGTTTACTCTAAGTAATTTAAGTATGATAAATGACTTGATTTAATGAAAGGCAATTTGATTTTAAGGCATCAATTGCCTAAGGTTTTATAAGAAAAGGAGTCACTTGATTTAGAAACTGTTATACCCCGTATTTCCAGAGTATGTACGTGAGGGCGTACGTACGAAAGTTTAGCCTTAAAGTTTAGGCCTAGGACGTTTTTTTGGGCACAACTCACACAAAAAATCGTTTTCCGACGAAACGTTTTACAAGACTCGCGTAGGGTAAATTCCGGCTATGTCATTTCTATTTTTTGCGGATTTTTCCGAGAGACGAAACATTTTGGACCAACGAGAGGGCGACACTTGTCACCCTCTCATTGATGGACGTGGGGCGGTAATAGGGCCGAATGGATGGGCATGGAGTTGGTAGGATATTTGTGTAGTGGATGGATAAGGACACTTGGGAAAATCCTCACCCTACACTTGCCTTGCACTTGGCTTCATTGGTTGGCCATGGCTTGACCTATAAATACCCTTAAGATGAAGAGTTCTTCATCCACAAATCTTTCTCCAAGTCTTGAAAATCCTCCTCTCCCTTGTGAGCCTTTTCGCCCAAGCCTTCTCTCCCTGAGTGAAGCTTAGCCAGCAACCCTCTAGCCTAGCGAAACCTACCCCCTCCTTGGTAGAAAAGTTGTCTTCCAAGTGTAGTTACTATACCAAAATACCCTAGCCCAAATCCCGTATAGTATTTAGTAGAAGTTGTTGGAAACTTCTAAGGGTTCTTGGAGCTATCGGAGCGTACAAATTAGGAGCTAAACCTCGCTCAGGATCGACGTTTATACTTGGATAATATTGGGCTTATCGAGGTAAATAAACTTATCCTTCTTTTGTAATTAGAGAATACATACTGTAGAAGTATAGGAATAAGTATAAATACTTAGAAGGATATTACAGAATAGAATTGAACTGTTATCACAGTAGAAGGGTATAAAAGAAGAATAATTAAAATGTACTCACATAGAATTTGTATTCTGATGAAGTATAGCTTACCGGGTAGGGAAGTGCTGCCCAAATTTCCATAGAATAGAGAACCCTCTGCTTAGAGCTTTATACAGTACAGTCTAGACGTTGATAGACGTATTTGACTGATATAGGTCGATACTCTGCGCGCGACATATTCAACTTGGCAGGTGGTTTTCGCCGAGAAGGTATGTGATTCTTCCTATACTCTTAAGCATGATATATTTTAAAGTATATATAGTACGGTAGACGTACATGTGTTAACTGGACGTACTTTACGGCAATGTCTTTTGACTTAAGCCTGAATAATAAGAATCTTGAAGTATTTCAAAAAGAATATTGAATCATTTTTAACAGGAGAGTAATATCTGGTTTTTAAACAAAAAGCTTAAGAGTTATACTAGCTTTATGGGAAGTTAGGTATAACAACTTAAGAAAGATAAAAGGAACTGTTTACTTGTTTGTTTATAAAAGCCTTGTATTGATTTCTGTTAAGTGTAGTAAGATTGTTTGATAAGTAGACATATTATGATGCTACATGTATTAGTATCTTGTAATGTTGTGAAAGGAGGTCATTCTTGCTGTGCTTACGTTGCTAAACGGTAAGTCTGTTGTACTGTTATTATATCACCTACCCCCTTGACTTGTTATACCGAGGGCTTGCCACCCTTGATGCGGGTCTATACGGCGTATGCGATCTATGTGGCTATCGCGAGTCGCGGAGTTCCGTGATTGATCATTCGGTGTTATCCCGACGGGGATGCCTATGCGATGCGTGACTACGCGGTCTATTGAGACTATGCGGTGCGGGAGTCGAGGAGAATGCAGGGTTAGCTACCCCGTCACGAGGAATACCTCATGCGGTGCATGTGTGACTATGCGGTGCGGAGTCGAGATTAGGCACACATAATGATACTATGGGCGATTGGCCTTGCTCGATCATTCGCGGCCTAGAAAAGACTGCTCGACTTACCTATTATTGTTCTTTTTTGTGATATGGCACTATGTTCAATTGAAATGATTTTATTTGCAAATGGTTTTAAATACTTGATTTCATTTAAGTACTTTCTGATTTCACATACTTGGTACTGTTGTGCGACCTCCTTGAGGCTGCGTTCATGCCGCGGTAAGGGCAGCAGTGCTAGATCCACATCCTTAGGATCTTTGCTTTGGTGTCGTGAGCTCCATCTTCTAGGAGGCTCTACTTTTGGGTATGATCTCCTGTATTGTAGATAGTTTTGTACATTCAGGTATGGCGGGCCCCTGTCCGCCATAGTGGTTTACTTTAGAGGTGCAGTAGTCTATTATGCAGTTGGGATGTAGCGCAAAACATGGGTTATATATATATGCCGAAAGGCAAGCTTTTCATCGATAAAGCTGCTTTCTATTTTTATAATGTTTCTGTCTTGTCTTATGTTCCGCGATTACTCGATGTATGACTACTTGGGTGCGGGTAAGGCACGATCCACGAACCGGGCGAAGTCGTGACAAAAGTGGTATCGAGCGATTAATCCTCGGAAAGTGTCTCTGACCGTATCTAGTAAGTCTTGATTATCGGTGTGTTGTGCACACCAATAATCGTGAGGCTATAGGATATTTAGGATTGGTTTCCATTCTTCTCACTCACGAGATCGTGCCTTAGAGCCGTGTTATAAGTTGGACCCTCTAACGTATTCCTTTTACATATGATTATGCCTCTACGTAAAGGCAACCCGCCCGAGAAGGGCAAAGCGGCCAGGAGGCCGCTAGTAGGACACCGAGAGTTACGAGGGCTCGTGCCCCGATCTATACGAGACGGCGAGTTCCATGACGCCGCCCGGCCCAGCCGAGACCACGATGCCGTACCTCGCATCCCAGCGGCACAGGCGGAGGATTTAGGGTACAAGGAGATGGCCCAGCTATTGGCCAGGATTGTGGCCAGACATGAGGACAGGCTGGATGCACGGATTCGATTCGGCCCGATCGTGCAGTGGTTCACCCGGCGAGATAGTTTGAGGCTACGAGATTTCTGAGTCGTAGCCCGCGAGTTTTACGGTCGAGGCGGAGGATGATCCGCAGGAGTTCATCCGTCGATTCTGAAGGATCATGCGTGTGATCAAGGCCTCGAGACCGAGTCCGTGACGCCGGTTCGCGTCGGCCGCGTGATACCGCAATCGATTGGTTTGATTCGTGGGAGCTTTCAGGAGAGCATGCACCTCAGCAGTATGGGATGAGTTTTGGAGGCTTTTCTCACGCACTTCTTGCCTCGCGAGATGAGGAGAACGCAGCCGACAAATTTTTATTCTTTGGCGAGAGAAGGCGCCTGATTAGGGAGTACAATGTCGAGTTCGATTCTTTGGCTCGATATGTCCCTGCGCAAATGCGAACATGGAGGACCGTGTACCGCCACGTCACGGCTAGATGATTATATGGCGAGTCTTGTGCGGGTGTGTCTCTTCACCAGCATGGACATTACGTATCTTTGGCTCATGCACTGAGATACGAGGCGTAGAGACCGACGGGTAGACAGATATCAGCAGCAGAAGAAGGCCAAGACGGCCGGTTCTTTTGGTAGCCCTCAGGGTGGACGGCATCAGCAGACGTCTAG
This sequence comes from Przewalskia tangutica, assembly GCA_029844215.1. Lineage (NCBI taxonomy): Eukaryota > Viridiplantae > Streptophyta > Magnoliopsida > Solanales > Solanaceae > Przewalskia > Przewalskia tangutica. The sequence continues at coordinate 19,203,517 of CM056740.1, forward strand.
ATTTGCACCACAGCCGGCTCAGAGCACTCCTACATCATTTTCGGTACAGACGGATCATTCGGGCGTGTCGGGGCCCAGACTTGGACTTCGTGGTAGCGAGGTGCTAACCGATCGAGGTCCGCTCGGTGTGTCCGTTGTGGTAGATTCCATTCGAGGCCGTAGTACTACTCCGGGAGCTTGCTATACTTGTGGCCAGCAGGGTCATTATGCGAGAGTTTGTCCGACCGGGGGCGGCGCTGGTGGTAGGGCTCAGCCTACAGGGTCTGTTGCCGGTTCATCATCTCCTACAGTTACTCGCCCCGGAGGCGTGGTACTCGTGGGCGGCCAGTCACGGCAGAGGTCGTGGCGCGGGTCCCGATTCTAGCGGTCCTCGAGCGCATATATGCCTTGTCGGTAGCGGGATCGTGGGCGTCGCTGATGTCGCCACGGTACTTTATCGGTTCTGGATTTGATGTATGCGCCTTGATAGATCCGGTTCTACTCTGTCTATATATCTCCCTTATTGCTAGTAGGATAGGGATAGAGCACGAGTCCATAGACCCTTTCGAGGTAGCTACGCGATGGGTGATTCATGGTAGCTCGGCGGGTATATAGGGCTTGTCCGATGACCATTTGCGATCGTCGGACCCTGGCGACTTGATAGAGTTGGACATGACCGATTTCGATGTGATCATGGGTATGGATTGGCTAGCTTCTTGCTACGCCAATGTAGACCGCAGGAGAGTGGTACGGTTCCATTTCACGAGGCCGGTTGTTGAGTGGGAGGAACATCAGACGCCGAGGGTAGGTTTATTTCTTACCTCAAGGCTAGGAAGATGGTGCGAGAAGGGTATATCTACCATCTCGTTCGTGTTTGATCTCAAGGCTGCGGTACCAGATTTTGATCGATTCGAGTCGAGAGTTCCCGGGCGTGTTTCGCGACCTCCGGGTATCCCTCCCGAGAGGAGATTGAGTTTTGTATAGGCGTATTGCGGACACTCGGCTATTTCCATTCCGCCATACGAGAATGGCACCGCCGAGTTGAGAGAGTTGAAGGACCACCGCGAGATTTCTTTGGAGAAAGGGCTTCATCGGGCCTAGTGTTTCTCCCCGGGAGCGGTATTGTTCGTGAAGAAGAAGGGCGGGGCCAGCTGCGCATGTGTGTTGATCTGACGGTGAACAAGGTGACCATTAAACGAATACCCTTCCCGTGATTGATGATTTGTTCGACCCGGATTGCGAGCGCGAGATGTTTCTCAAGATTGATCTGCGATCGGGCTATCATCAGTGCAGTCGAGAGAGGTGGATGTCCCTAGATCGCATTCGGACGTGCGGGCATTATGAGTTCGTGGTCATGTCTTTTGGGTTGACAATGCTCGGAGGTATTCATGGATTTGATGAACCGAGTGTTCAAACCATTTTTGGACACGCTTGTGATAGTGTTCATTGATGATATCTTGGTTTATTCTCGCCAGAGCGAGAGCATGCGGAGCGTTGAGGCTGTCTTGTGATTCTCGGGACTGCAGCTTATACGCCAAGTTTTCCAAATGTGAGTTTTGGTTAGCTTGGTGGCTTTTCTTGGGCATATTGTCGGGTGATGGCATTCGAGTGGATACGCCAAGATCGAGCGATCGAGACTTGGCCTAGACTCTACTACTCGACGGAGGTTCGCGATTTTGGGCCTTGCGAGATATTATCGGTTCGTAGAAGTTTGCTTCTATCTCGCACTATTGACTAGGGTGACTCGTAAGCGGCTAAGTTTGATGGGTGATGCGTGTGGCGGGGTTTCCGATTGTTGAAGGAGAGCGGCCGCCGTTCTTACTCTTCCGGAGGTCGGATGGTTATGTCGTGTATTGTGATGCGTCAGGCATCGGGCTGGGATGTGTGTTGATGCAGCAGGGTAGAGTTATAGCGTACGCATCCCGACAGCTTAAGAAACACGAGAGGAACTACCACCCATGATTTGGAGTTGGCAGCGGTGATTCACGCTTTGAAGATCCGGAGGCACTATTTGTATGGGGTTCGTGGATATTTATACGCACCACAAGAGCCTCCAGATATCTTCACCAGAGGAGTGAACTTACGGCGAGACGGTGGTTAGAGTTGCTTAAGGATTACGATGTTGATATCTGTACCACGGGAAGGCGATGTTGTTGCGGATGCTCTTAGTCGTAGGTCGATGGGAGCCTATCGGATGTGCGGCTAGAGAGGAGGGCATGGTTCGTGATTTGCATCGATTAGCGAGCCTTGGTGTCCGCTTGATTGATTACGATAGCGGTGGGGTTAGAGTTCGTGAGGTTGCGAGTATTCCATCGTCGAGGAGGTGAAGAGGCGATTCGAGATCCGGTTTTGATTCGGTATCGTGATCGACTCTTCGTGAGGAAGAGGTCCTTTGAGGTAGCACGATGGGGTGCTAAGGTTTGAGGCGTGTTGTGTGTTCGGATGTTTTAGGACTTGGTGCAGTCTAGGGAAGCACACATCGCGCGTTACTCTATCCATCCGGGGTCGACCAAGATGTACCACGACCTTAGATCTGTGTATTGGTGGGATGGCTTGAAGAGGGACGTTGTAGAGTTTGTAGCTCAGTGCCCGTGTTGTCAGCAGGTGAAGATAGAGCACCAGAGGCCTGGTGGTTTGATGCAGACGATAGAGATCCCGACCTGGAAGTGGGAGGTGATCAACATGGACTTTATCACAGGATTACCTCGCACTCCGAGGAAGCATGATTCTATTTGGGTTATCATCGACAGGCTGATGAAATCAGCCCATTTCCTTCCCGTCAGGATGACCTTTTCGGCTGAGGATTATGCCAGACTTTACATCCGAGAGATCGTCAGACTGCATGGAGTCCCTATTTCGATCATATCAGACAGAGGAGCCCAGTTTACGGCTAACTTCTGGAGGTCTTTCCAGAAGGGTTTAGGGACGTAGGTGAGCACAGTCGCATTCCATCCACAGGCACGGACAGCAGAGCGCACTATCCGGACTCTTGAGGATATCTTTGCGAGCCGTGTTATTGACCGAGGGTAGCTGGGAGGATCATTTGCCTCTAGTTGAGTTTGCGTATAATAATAGCTACCACTCCAGTATTCAGATGGCGCCTTATGAGGCCTTGTATGAGAGGAAGTGCAGATCGCCTATAGGCTGGTTCGATGTGGGCGAGTGCGATTAGTGGGACCAGATTTGGTACAGCGAGCGATGGATAAGGTAAAGCTTATCGGGGCGGATTCTTGGCTCGAGTCGGCGAAGTCATATGCAGATCATCGTCGTCGGCATCCGAGTTCGAGGTTGATGATTGGGTTTTCTGAAGGTGTCACCCATGAAGGGTGTGATGAGATTCGGGAGAAAGGAAACTCGGCCCAGGTACATTGGGCCACTATCAGTTGTCGCGAGGTAGGCAAGGTTGCCTACGAGTTGGATCTGCCGTCCGATCTGGAGGCAGTGCATCCGGTGTTTCATGTTTCTATCTTTGAGAGATGTATCGGGATCCATCTAGGTGCACCGATTGACGATGTCGGTGTGAGGGGTTATCGTATGAGAGATTCCCATAGCGATAATCGATCGTCGGAGTTAGCGTCTGCGGACCAAGGGCGTGGCCGTCAAAGTCTTGTGGCGGACCGAGCTCAGGGAGGAGATGACGTGGGAAGCTGAGGAGGACATGAGGCAGAAGTATCCTCACCTATTCCCCACACCTCCAGGTAATTCACTTTCCTACTTGTAATTTTTTTTAAAAAATTGTCATATATGCCTAAGTGTTGTTTTGTGGCCGTATGTGGCATTTGCAAACTATTTAAGTTATGAAGAACCTTATCGTTAACTGTCTTGGGAAGGAACATTCGGGACGAATGTTTCTAAGGAGGGGAGAATGTTATACCGTATTTCCAGTATATGCGTGAGGGCGTGCGTCAAAGTTTAGCCTTAAAGTTTAGGCCTAGGACATTTTTTTGGGCACAACTCACACAAAGAATCGTTTTCCGACGAAACGTTTTACAAGACTCGCGTAGGGTAAATTCCGGCTATGTCATTTCTAATTTTTGCGGATTTTTCCGAGAGATGAAACATTTTGGACCAACGAGAGGGCGACACTTGTCACCCTCTCATTGATGGACGTGGGGCGGCAATAGGGCCGAATGGATGGGCATGGAGTTGGTAGGATATTTGTGTTGTGGATGGATAAGGACACTTGGGAAAATCCTCACCCTACACTTGCCTTGCACTTGGCTTCATCTTGGCCATTGGTTGGCCATGGCTTGACCTATAAATACCCCCCTTAAGATGAAGAGTTCTTCATCCACAAATCTTTCTCCAAGTCTTGAAAATCCTCCTCTCCCTTGTGAGCCTTTTCGTCGTGCCTTCTCCCCCTCGAGTGAAGCTTAGCGAAGCAACCCTCTAGCCTAGCCGAAACCTACCCCTCCCTTGGTAGAAAAGTTGTCTTCCAAGTGTAGTTACTATACCAAAATACCTAGCCCAAATCCGTATAGTATTGAGTACAAGTTGTAGGAAACTTCTAAGGGTTATTGGAGCTATCTGACTTACAAATTAGGAGCTAAACCTCGCTCGGGATCGACGTTTATACTTGGATAATATTGGGCTTATCGAGGTAAATAAACTTATCCTTCTTTTGTAATTAGAGAATACATCTTTGTAGAAGTATAGGAATAAGTATAAATACTTAGAAGGATATTACTGAGAATAGAATTGGTATTATCACAGATGAAGGGTATAAAAGAAGAATAATTGAACTGTACTCACATAGATTGTATTTCTGATGGTGTATAGCTTAGGGTAGGGAAGTCGCCCAATTTCCATAGAATAGAGAACCCTCTGCTTAGAGCTTTATACAGTACAGTCTAGACGTTGATAGACGTATTTGACTGATATAGGTCGATACTCTGCGCGCGACATATTCAACTTGGCAGGTGGTTTTCGCCGAGAAGGTATGTGATTCTTCCTATACTCTTAAGCATGATATATTTTAAAGTATATATAGTACGGTAGACGTACATGTGTTAACTGGACGTACTTTACGGCAATGTCTTTTGACTTAAGCATGAATAATAAGAATCTTGAAGTATTTCAAAAAAAATATTGAATCATTTTTAACAGGAGAGTAATATCTGGTTTTTAAACAAAAAGCTTAAGAGTTATACTAGCTTTATGGGAAGTTAGGTATAACACCTTAAGAAAGATAAAAGGAACTGTTTACTTGTTTGTTTATAAAAGCCTTGTATTGATTTCTGTTAAGTGTAGTAAGATTGTTTGATAAGTAGACATATTATGATGCTACATGTATTAGTATCTTGTAATGTTGTGAAAGGAGGTCATTCTTGCTGTGCTTACGTTGCTAAACGGTAAGTCTGTTGTACTGTTATTATATCACCTACCCCCTTGACTTGTTATACCGAGGGCTTGCCACCCTTGATGCGGGTCTATACGGCCTATGCAGTCTATGTGGCTATGCGGAGCTGCGGGAGTTCCAGGATTGATCATTCCGTGTTATCCGTCACGGGGATGCCCTATGCGATGCATGTGACTATGCGGTCTATTGAGACTATGCGGATGCGGAGTCGAGGAGAATGCAGGGTTAGCTACCCCGTCGAGGAATACCTCATGCGGTGCGTGTGACCTATGCGGTGCGGGAGTCGAGATTAGCACGCATAATGATACTATGGGCGATTGGCCTTGCTTCGATCATTCGCGGCCTAGAAAAGACACTTCGACTTACCTATTATTGTTCTTGTTTGTGATATGGCACTATGTGCAATTGAACTGATATTATTTGCAAATGGTTTTAAATACTTGATTTCATTTAAGTACTTTACAGTTTCACATACTTGGTACTGTATCGACCTCCTTCGGGGGGCTGCGTTCATGCCGCAGGTAAGGGCAAGCAGGTGCTAGATCCACATCCTTAGGATCTTTGCTTTGGTGTCAGGAGCTCCATCTTCTCCGGAGGCTCTACTTTTGGGTATGATCTCCCTGTATTGTAGATAGTTTTGTACATTCAGGGTATGGCGGGGCCCTGTCCCGCCATAGTGGTTTACTTCTTTAGAGGTTTGTAGTCCTATTGTATAGTTGGGATGTAACTGCAAAACATGGGTTATATATATATGCCGAAAGGCAAGCTTTTCATCAGATAAACTGTTTCTATTTTTATAATGTTTCCTGTCTTGTCTTATGTTCCGCTGATTACTCTGATGTATGACTACTTGGGTGCCCGGGTAAGGCACCAGTCACGGGCCCCGGAACGGGTCGTGACAGAAACCTAACTTTATTTCTAAAGGTATTGTGACTTGTCTTGAAACGTAATTGTGACTTGATACTATGGTTAATAGTATCTTGGAAGTGTTATAATAAAAAGAGTCATTTGTTTTAAAGAGTAGAAGTATTTAGTACTTGGGTTAAATTCCCGGATCTTTATAAAAGACATGTTAGTGCCGTAAGTAAACTAAAATGAGAGTGTATGTGAACAAGAATAATAAGAAGTTAGGGGATTCTTAACTTGCTTATATATTGTATGATAAGCCGGTAGTGCTTATGTTATGTATGATAGCCGGTTTTGTGCTAGTGGTATATTATTCATTACGGGGTCATTCCCCGGGTTTGTGGCATTTGCATATTCCGTGGATTTGCTACCCACGATGCGAGGAATACCTCATGCGAGTCCGCAAGGGCTTATGCGGGTGAAATAGTCCCATGCGGGCGGGTATAGCCTATGCGAGGAATACCTCATGCGAGTCCGTAAGGGCTTATGCGGGTGAAATAGTCCCATGCGAGGAATACCTCATACGGGTCCACGCGACCTATGCGGGTGAAATAGTCCCAGGAGTAGGATTGCTTAATGATACTGCGAGCGGGTAGTCCTGCTTTGATCGTGAGCTCCCTATTTTATATTGTAAGTATACTACTATTTACTCTCATTGTTAGTAAGGCACTGCGTACTGTTAATTGAGTTATCATACATGTCTCCAGTTTTATTATAGACTTATGATTTCATTACAGTACTTTCCGTTTCACATATTTGGTACATGTTGTACTGACCTCCTTCGGGGGGCTGCGTTCATGCCGCAGGTAGAGTACAGGTTGCTGATCCTCGCCCTTAGGATCACTATTCAGCTGTTGAGAAGCTCCTTTATTCCGGAGGCTTATCCCTGGTATTGTCGGTCTGTCACGACCCGAACCCGGGCCTGTGACTGGTGCCTTACCCCGGGCACCCAAGTAGCCATACATCAGAGTAATCAGCGGAATATAAAACAAGACATGAATAAAGTGAAGTGTAAAACAGTTATCTGAGAAAACTTGCCTTGCGGCATATATATATATCAACTAGAACAGTTACATCCTTTTTTTACAATTCTGCCCACAACAGTACTACAGACCTCTAAGAGTTTTATCAACAATGACGGGACAGGGCCCCGCCATACCTTTGAATGTAAGTACCTACAACGACAGGGGACTATACCATTGACAAGCCTCTGGAGAAACGGAGCTTCCAAAACGCTGAACTGTGACCCTACGAGCGAGGATCAACGACTGGTGTACCTCTACCTGCGGCATGAACGCAGCCCGGCGAGGTCGATAACAGGTACCAAGTATGTGAAACTGAAAATACTGTAAATGAAATCATAGTAGTCTATATAAAGCAGGAGACATGTATGATAACCAAACTACAGTTCACAATAAATAAGCCGTCATGTCAAGTCAGGGACTCACGCCCTCAAAGTCATCACTCAAATACAACTATGGGTCTCACGCCCACAACATCAATCATGCCCGTGGAATACCTTCCTCACTGCCGGCAGTCTATGATATAAAAGCACCAAGGAATACACATGAACACCAGGTCCCACCAGTGTCATAATAAAACCGTACGGGGTAAGTACGAAGGCATAGCCGACTACTAACACCCACAGTACCAACAAGGTCATAAACTGTATCATGAGAACTGCCTAGACCGTCACATGATCAAAGCTGGCCACTCGCCCGCAGTATCTAATGTGCGCGTCTAGTCCTAGAACTTCCCGCAGCTCCGCATAGGCCACTCCAATGGCCCGCATGAGGTATTCCCCGCATCGAGGGTAGCTACTCCCCGGCATCGTCCTAGACTCGCAGTCCGCATGGCCACATAGACCGCATGACCACAAGGGCCGCACACTAACCTGGAACTCTCGTAGCTCCGCATAGGTCCCCTGGACCAGCATGAGGTATTCTCGAATCATGGTCCCAGACCGCCTGAGATATACCCCGCATCGGAGGGCAGCTTAACCCCCGGGATCATGTCAAGGTGAGTGGTACAATACCAACATAACGACTGATCGTTAAATAATATAAGCGCGATCGAGGGAAACCCCTTTACACAAACATCACAAGATACTAAAACACGTAGTATCCTAACATGTTTACTTATCAAACCAACAAGAAAGTATTACAAGGCTATCACAAACCAACACAATCAAGTTATTCACACAAGGTACTTTCTACTTTATGTTAAACAAGTTCGGGTTTTTATCCCCAAAGTACTTCATACATTAACTCTTTAAAGATCCGTTTCTTTCACAAAAGTCACACAATACCCGTAGTATAAAAATAGAGTGACTATCTTTTTAAGTAAACCAAAACACTTCTCTCTGTAAAATCAAGTAACAACATTATTTTCCAAACGTTCAAGTTTGCCTAATTTCAAATGCTCAAGTTTCTCATTTTTCGAAAGGTTTCGTAGTTCATAGTCTTAATCACTTAAGAATAAAATTCTCCTTTAAAACAATTTGAGAAACATATGCCTTCTATGTGAGTAGGTTATTCTTGTTTATAACAATCTTATTAAAGCAGCCACGACTTAGGAAATGTAATATCATTTTGTCTCATCTTAGCTTCTATGCAGATGGAGGTTTCTACTGGTTTTAATAATACTTCATTAGTCAATACATTTCCCTTTATTAGCGCTGCTGTGGTTTGTTCGATACTTATTCAGATTTCCGAAATCAGTAAAACATCATTCCTTTTAAAAAACCAAGTACTCATTACTCACGAATGAGGTTTCACACAAAATTCATATTAATTTATTTAAGTCAAGTCTCTTAACTTCTAAAATTAATAAACCATTCTTTTTATCACTCTTAAGTCGTTATACCTAACTTCCCATAAAGCTAGTATAACTCTTAAGCTTTTAAGATCAAGTCTACTCTTCTTTCAAAAAGGATTCTTAATTCTTTTGAAATACTTCAAGATTCTTATTATTCAGGCTTAAGTCAAAAGACATTGCCGTACAACTACGTTCAGTTAGCACACGTACGTCTACCGTACTATATATATATTCTTTTAAAATATCATGCTCAAGAGGATAGGAAGAATCACATACCTCGCGACGATTATCGACTATTAGCAAAACGCTCCACGGCTATAACCCGGCTAGCCTTGTCCACCTTTCAAGTAGTACATGCTACTTGCAGAACATTCAACCTATAAAGGTTATATAAGTCTATCAACTTCTACATTAATATTCTACTGATGCGATTTCAGTTCCAGTCTTTTCTGTAATATCCTTCTATTACAGTTCAATTCTCTTCTATGAATCATATATTCATTTCCATACAACTACAGTATGTAATTTCCAATTACAATAGGGGGACAAGATATTTACCTCGATAAGCCCATAATTATCCAAGTATAAATGTCGATCCTGAGCAACGTTTAGCTCCTACTCTGGGCGCTCCAACCCGCTCCAAACAACCCTTTAGAAGTTCTACGCAACTTCTTCTTAATCCTTCAACCGGCTATGAAGATTTTTCTTAGGGTTTCGTTTTGAGACAAAAAGGACATAAGGTAGTATTTCCGGACTCTACGTATAGAGGTAACTTTTGGAATACTACAAAGTATAAGGCTAAGGTATTTTGGTATAGTAACAATACTTGGAGAGTATTTTCTACCAAGAGGGGGGGGGGGGGGGGTTTTATAGGGAGTTCAATGGCCAAGATCAATCCAAGTGGTAGGCAAGTGTAAGGTCAAGATTTGGACAAGTGTTTGTGGGTCCCACTTGCTCATCAACTACACAAAATATCCTACCAACTCCAATGCTCCATTTCGTCCAATAGACGCCCTCACATCCGCCAATTAGAGGGTGACAAGTGTCGCCCTCTCGTTGGTCCAAAATATTTCATCTCTCGGAAAAATCCGCCAAAAAATATAAATGACATAGCCGGAATTTTCCCTTCGCAAGCTTTGGAAGACGTTTCGTCGGAAAACGATTCTTTTCGTGTGATGTGCACAAAATTTTCGGTCCTAGCCTATCTTAAGGCTTAAACTTTTCTACGTACGTCCTCACGTACATACTCTGGAAATACGGGGTATAACACGGTCGTTGTACATTCAGGGGTATGGAGGGGCCCTGTCCCGCCAGAGTTGTTATTCTTAGAGGTCTGTAGTCACATTTGTGGATTGGGTTGTTATGAAAAAAAATGTACTGTTTTATTGCATATATTGTACGGAAGGTGGCCTTATCGGCTAGCCTGTTGTTATTTTATGTTTAAGCATTTTATAAGTTGTGTATGTTCTGCTGCTATTCTCTGATGTATACCAAAAAGGGTGCCCAGGTAGGGCACCAGTCGCGGGCCCGGGGTCGGGTCGTGACATTTTTGCCTTGCGACTAACGTGAAAACGCCGTTTTTCCGAAATCTTTCTATTGAGATATCCTTACAATACCCTTAGGGACCTAGGGATAAAGTCTTGTGAATAATAGATCACAAACTAAAATTTTTGTGCGGAGAAAAAGGGTGAACCCGAGAGCAAGTCTACAAGAACAAGAATGTTGTGATTTTTCTAAGTGTTGGAAGACCTTGTCTTGCTACTAGTGTGGTATATAAAACACAATGGAGGGCTTAGATTGCAACACTTGAGTGGCTAGGATGAAGAACACTTGGATAAAAGCCAAGTGGACAAGTTGACAAGTCAACAATCTCAAGCTTGAAGACTTATCATCCACAATGGTCAAATGACCATTCTAACCTTGCTAATTTTCGTCCAAGACCATGTGGGGGAGGTGCCACGTGTCGTCCTCCCATTCGTCCATAAAATTCTGTAACCCTCGTGGGCCCCGCAAAACGTAAAATTCCTCGGGTGGGCCCCACGTGACCAAATCCGTAAAAATAAATTTCCATAATGTTAATAAGTTCCATACTCTTCAAATAATGTATTTTGAGAATCTAATTCTCCTCAACGAACATTTTTCCTTTCCGACGTTCGGAAGATTTTCCGTCGGAAAAACAATTCTTCCTTTCGTACCAATTTCCATGTCTTGATTCCTTACGTACAGTCTCTTATACATATCCTGGACTTAACCCCCGGTATCATGTCAAGAGGTGAGTGATATAATACTAACACAACAGCTTATCGTTAAACAACATAAGCACAACAAGGGAAACCCCTTTACACAAACATCACAAGATACTAACACACGTAGCATCCTAACATGTTTACTTATCAAATCAACAAGGAAGTATTACAAGGCTATCACAAACCAACACAATGAAGTTATTCACACAAGGTACTTTCTACTTTATGTTAACAAGTTCGGGTTTTTATCCCCAAAGTACTTCATACATTAACTCTTTAAAAGATCTGTTTCTTTCACAGAAGTCACACAATACCCGTAGTATAAAAATAGAGTGACTATCTTTTTAAGTAAACCAAAACACGTCTCTTTGTAAATTCAAGTAACAACATTCTTTTCCAAACGTTCAAGTTTGCCTAATTTCAAATACTCAAGTTTCTCATTTTCGAAAGGTTTCGTAGTTCATAGTCTTAATCACGTAATAAGATAATTCTCTTTTAAACAATTTGAGAAACATATGCCTTATGTGTGAGTAGGTTATTCTTGTTTATAACAATATTAATAAAGCAGCCATGATCTAGGAAATGTAATATCATTTTGTCTCATCTTAGCTTCTATGCAGATGGAGGTTTCTACTGGTTTTAATAATACTTAATTAGTCAATACATTTCCCTTTATTAACGCTGCAGTGGTTCGTTCGATACTTATTCTGATTTCCGAAATCAGTAAAACATTATCCCTTTTGAAAACCAAGTACTCATTACTCACGAATGAGGTTTCACACTTTTTAACAAAATTCATATTAATTCAATTAAGTCAAGTCTCTTATCTTTTAAGATCAAGTCTCTTAACTTCTAAAGTCAATAAACCATTCTTTTTATCTCTCTTAAGTCGTTATACCTAACTTCCCATAAAGCTAGTATAACTCTTAAGCTTTTAAAACCAAGCCTTACTCTTCTTTCAAAAAGGTTTCTTAATTCTTTTGAAATACTTCAAGATTCTTATTATTAAAACTCATGTCAAAAGACATCGGAGTAAAACCACGTTCAGTTAACACACGTACGTCTACCGTACTATATATATATTCTTTTAAAATATCATGCTCAAGAGGATAGGAAGAATCACATACCTCGCGACGATTATCGACTATTAGCAAAACGCTCCACGGCTATACCCCGGCTAGCCTTGTCCACCATTCAAGTAGAACACGCTACTCGCAGTACTTCAACCTATAACGGTTATACAAGTCAATCAATGTCTAGACTACTCGGTAGAATAAATCTAGATACAGGATTCTACGGAAAATTGGGCAGCACTTCCCTACCCGTCAAACTACACAAGTCTCATCAGAATACAAATTCCTATGTAAATCTGATTTAATCTTCTTCTTTAATATTCTTCTGATGTGATTTCAGTTCAAATCTCTTCTGTAATATCATTCTATGAGTCTTATATTCATTTCTATACTACTACAGTATGTAATTTCCAATTACAATAGAAGGTCAAGAGTATTTACCTCGGTAAGCCCAAAATTATCCAAGTTTTAATGTCGATCCTGAGCAACGTTTAGCTCCTACTCTGGGCGCTCCAACCCGCTCCAAACAACCCTTAGAAGTTCTACGCAACTTCTTCTTAATACTTCAACCGACTATGAAGATTTTCCTTAGGGTTTCGTTTTTGTGACTGAAGGGAAGTATAATAGTATTTCTGGGCTTTTAGTATAGGGGTAACCTTGGAATACTACAAGGTATTTGGGCCAAGGTATTTTGGAATAGTAACAATACTTGGAGAATACTTTTCTACCGTGGGGTATTTTACGAGAGCTTCTAGGTAGTGGGTACCTCACTAGCACTACTAGGAAGGGGTACCTCTCGCCAAAAGGCCTCACAGTGGGGAGGAGGCTTGACGAGAACCTCCCAAAGGGAAGGGTTTTCAAGACTTAGAAAGTGTTTGAGGGATGAAGAAAGTCTTCAACAAAGGGGGGTATTTATAGGGAATTCAATGGCCATGATCAAGCCAAGTGGGGGGCAAGTGGAGGGTCAAGATTTGCCCAAGTGCACCCTAACCCTACTCCACAAATCCCTCACAAACATTGACCCATGGTTTAGGCCACAAAACATGGCACAAAAACGTGCACCAATCGGCCAAGAATCCGCCAACTTGAGGGTGACAAGTGTCGCCCTCTCGTTGGTCCAAAATATTTCATCTCTCGGAAAAATCCGCAAAAAATATAAATGACATAGCCGTAATTTTCCCTTCGCAAGTTTTGGAAAATGTTTCGTCGGAAAACGATTATTTTCGTGGGTTGTGAACAAAATTTCGACCCTTGCCTACTTAAGGCTTAAACTTTTATACGTACGCCCTCACGTACATACTCTGGAAATACGGGGTATAACATTCTCCCCTCCTTAGAAACATTCGTCCCGAATGTTCCTTCTAAGTCTCAAAACAACCATGCGCCAGTATAGTCTTCACTGCTATACTTACGAAAACAATCATGCCACACCTGGCCACGATACAACACGCGCAAATACTTACATCCAAGTCCACGAGGAATCACCTCCATCACTACAAAAGCTCCCACTCGAGGTCTAAAATATACTCCCTTCGCACATTCTCTTTACAAACGAAATGATCACTTCTATTCTCTTACTCGTCGTACCCTTCTCGTACACTCGAACTCTTTCTCGTAACTTACCACATTTCTGTTACTGCTTCAATTTCCAAAATCTCTGGGTTACTACCTCCAACTCGGTCATCATTAACTGGGAACACTCTGGATGGATCTCCGATACTTTTCCGAACATAACAACATGAAAGACCGGACGTACTGCCTCCTAAGTCGGACGGCAAATGCTAACATGTAGGCAACCTGGCCTATTCTTCACATGATCTGAAAAGGCCCAAAGTAACTCGGGCTAAGTTTCCTCTGTTTTCCAAAACTCGTCACACCCTTTCCGGGGTGGTACCTTCAAGAAAACCCACCACCTGAACTCTAAGTGTCGACGTTGATTATCCGTACGACTTCTGTTGACTCTGTGCTGCCAATAACCTCTTCTGGATACGCTTCACCCTATCCACATCCTGCTGAAACAAGTATGAACCAACTATCTGAACCTTGCCAACATCGAACCAATCGACCGGCAACTTACACTTCCGCCCCTACAAGGCGTCATAAGGTGCTATCCGAATACTGAAATGGTAGCTATACAACACTCCCTCAACAGGAGGCAACAATCCTCACAGCTACCCCTGAAGTCCAAACACTGGCCAGAGGGCGAATGCGATACTGAGACTCACCTGAGTTCCTAACCCTGCCTGGTAAAACTTCCAGAAAAAGAAATAGTCGTAACCTAGGCTCCACTGCCTGACATAAGGCGAAAGTAGGCACCTCGTGCAGCCTTACAACCTTCCTGATATAATCATCTCGCATAACCCTCTGCCGAGTAAACGGTCTTGACTAAAAGCCAGGATGGGCTGACCTCATCGCCCGACCATCGGTCGAACGTATCCACGAACTCGCACGATGGTTAACTAAACTGGGCCTAACACCTCGTGACCCACCACCGGCGACCACCTCGAACTGACCCCACCACATTGCAGTCCGCGGGTTGACCCGCGATCGGTCCTCAACCCGACCCGCTATCGCGCAAAACTCTTGTTCCCCGATCCGGAACAATCTCACTAATCAAGTTACGAAAACCTAGTGGTCTTCTTAGCTCAACTACCCTCTTTCATACCACACTACTCAGGGACTTATCACACAAACATATCTCACGTGTACTATGCACTCCGATAAAGGTCAATATAAAATAAATCTTTTACTCGAGATGGCCTTACCTCTAAGGTCTCCACGTATAACATTCTAAGGCTCACACTTTTCCTATCCCCAATCTTACCCTTTTAACTAACCATGATTTCTAATCACCATTAACACAATGCTATCAGAACACAACACTTAAGATACCCTTATCTTATCACACATACAATCTCTAGAGGGTTAAGGATATACCTGTATCTACCGCTTCACTCCCCTTTGTCATTCTAATCAATCCTGCCCTGTTGGGCGCATAGCTAGGGAAGATGATGAACTGGTCACTGATCCTGAAGGCTGAGTCTCTATATCCGAGCCACCTCTGGCCGGACAATTTCTCGCAAAAATGGCCCTGCTGGCCGCAAGCATAACAAGCTGTCGAAGAAGCACGACACTCCCTATAATGACATCTACCACAACTGTCACACCGAGGTGGGGGTGGCCTCCTCTGGCTAACACCCCTTCCTCTCCGAACTACTGAATCCGCAACTGATCTGGTAGGCTGAGTCCTCCTACTTGCATCCCTCCTACTAGGACATCCTTTCGATACATGGCCCTGACGGCCGCAGGTAAAACAAGTACCAACAAAAAGACGACATTCCTCGGGATGACGCCTGTCACACTGTGAACACTGGGGAAAAACTGAATCCGGTTGGCTGGAACCTACGTGTATATGTAAATCGAAAGCCCTGGAGCTCTGACCAACTCCGGCATACCTCGAACGCCCCGGTTCGCGGAGGACCACTGCACCGCAGAGGTGCATAACTGGCACGAGAAGGTCCGCCAAAGTTACCAAAGGACCGCCGATCGCCTCTTCGCTGCCCTTGATTAACTGCCGATCTCTACGCTTTCGCCACTGCGCATAAGCCCGCATACATGCCATGCTCAAGCCTGACTGAAGAGCTACTCTTGCACAACCCTCTCTTAGATAGTCATCAAGACCCGTGATAAATCGATCCATAATATACCCTCTGGTTGCTAACTCCCTAGCTAGTAACAGGGTCGTCTCTTTGCAATCTATTCTTTCTGCTACTGGTCGTGGAACTGAAGGTGTAAATGTCATGGCCGCAGTAGGAACTGCTGCCGCCGTGCTAAACTCTGCTGGGGCTGGCGATGTCGCAGAACTCCCCGAATGGAGCACCATCCCAGGTGATGATTGGGCCTGTGCCCTCGTAACCCTTCAGATTTACTCGCAGCTCCTACGCCTTGCCCTTCTGGGTCTTGCTTTACGCGAGGCATAACGGTAAGGGAAAGAAATACGTTAGAGGGGTCCAACTTATAACACAGCTCTAAGGCACGATCTCAGAGTGAGAAGAATGGAAACCAATCCTAAATATCCTATAGCCTCCTGATTATTGGTGTGGTGCACAACACACCGATAATCAAGACTCTACTAGATACGGTCTGTAGACACTTTCCGAGGATTAATCGCTCGATACCACTTTTGTCACGACCGAACCTGCGTGGATCGTGCCTTACCGGGCACCCAAGTAGACATACATCGAGTAATCGTGGAATATAAAACAAGACATGAAATATGAAACAGCTTATTCGAGAAAGTTGCCTTTCGTATATATAAAAACTTAACCAATGCTACATCCTTTACAACTCGCCCACAACAAGATTTCTGCACCTCTAAGAATGATATGACAACAATGGCGGACGTGGCCCGCCATACCCTGAATGTAAGTACCTACAACGACAGTGGACTATACCATCGATAAGCCTCCTGATAAACGGAGCTTCCCAAATGCCGAATCGTGACCTACGAGCGAGGATCAACAATCGTGTACCTCTACTGCGGCATGATGAACGCAGCTCCAAGGAGGTCGATAACAGTACCAAGTATGTGAAATCAAAATATCAGAAATGAAATCATAGTAGTCTATATAAAGCAAAGTATATATGATAACCAAACTACGATTCTGATAAATAAGCGATCATGTCAAGTCGTGACTCACGCCTCAAAGTCATCACTCAAATATAACTATGGGTCTCACGCCCACAACATCAATCATGCCCGTGGAATACCTTCCTCACTGCCGGCAGTCTATGATATAAAAGAACTAAGGAATACACATGAACACCAGGTCCCACCTGTGTCATAATAAAACCGTACGGGGTAAGTACGAAGGCATAGCCGACTACTAAAACCCACAGTACCAACAAGGTCATAAATCAGATTATGAGATCTGTCTAGACCGCCACATGATCGAAGCTGGCCACTCGCCCGCAGTATCTAATGTGCGCGTCTAGTCCTGGAACTTCCCGCAGCTCCGCATAGGCCACTTACATAGGCCCGCATGAGGTGTAACCCCGCATCGAGGGTAGCTACTCCCCGGCATCGTCCTGTACTCGCAGTCCGCATGGCCACATAGACCGCATGACCACAAAGGCCGCACACTAACCTGGAACTCTCGTAGCTCCGCATAGATCCCCTGGACCCGCATGAGGTATTCTCGAATCATGGTCCTGCATCACCGAGTCTACCCCGCGACGGAGGGCAGCTTAACCCACGGTATCATGTCAAGAGGTGAGTGATATAATACTAACACAACAGCTTATCGTTAAACAACATAAGCACAACAAGGGAAACCCCTTTACACAAACATCACAAGATACTAACACACGTAGCATCCTAACATGTTTACTTATCAAATCAACAAGGAAGTATTACAAGGCTATCACAAACCAACACAATGAAGTTATTCACACAAGGTACTTTCTACTTTATGTTAACAAGTTCGGGTTTTTATCCCCAAAGTACTTCATACATTAACTCTTTAAAAGATCCGCTTTTCACGTGTCACACAATACCCGTAGTATAAAAATAGAGTGACTATCTTTTTAAGTAAACCAAAACACTTCTCTTTGTAAATTCAAGTAACAACATTCTTTTCCAAACGTTCAAGTTTGCCTAATTTCAAATACTCAAGTTTCTCATTTTCGAAAGGTTTCGTAGTTCATAGTCTTAATCACGTAATAAGATAATTCTCTTTTAAACAATTTGAGAAACATATGCCTTATGTGTGAGTAGGTTATTCTTGTTTATAACAATCTTAATAAAGCAGCCATGATCTAGGAAATGTAATATCATTTTGTCTCATCTTAGCTTCTATGCAGATGGAGGTTTCTACTGGTTTTAATAATACTTAATTAGTCAATACATTTCCCTTTATTAACGCTGCAGGTGGTTCGCTCGATACTTATTCTCGATTTCCAAATCAAGAAACATTATCCCTTTTGAAAACCAAGTACTCATTACTCACGAATGAGGTTTCACACTTTTTAACAAAATTCATATTAATTCAATTAAGTCAAGTCTCTTATCTTTTAAGATCAAGTCTCTTAACTTCTAAAGTCAATAAACCATTCTTTTTATCTCTCTTAAGTCGTTATACCTAACTTCCCATAAAGCTAGTATAACTCTTAAGCTTTTAAAACCAAGCCTTACTCTTCTTTCAAAAAGGTTTCTTAATTCTTTTGAAATACTTCAAGATTCTTATTATTAAAACTCATGTCAAAAGACATCGGAGTAAAACCACGTTCAGTTAACACACGTACGTCTACCGTACTATATATATATTCTTTTAAAATATCATGCTCAAGAGGATAGGAAGAATCACATACCTTGCGACGATTATCGACTATTAGCAAAACGCTCCACGGCTACACCCCGACTAGCCTTGTCCACCATTCAAGTAGAACACGCTACTCGCAGTACTTCAACCTATAACGGTTATACAAGTCTATCAATGTCTAGACTACTCGGTAGAATAAATCTAGATACAGGATTCTACGGAAAATTGGGCAGCACTTCCCTACCCGTCAAACTACACAAGTTCATCAGAATACAAATTCTATGTAAGTACAGTTTAATCTTCTTCTTTAATATTCTTCTGATGTGATTTCAGTTCAAATATCTTCTGTAATATCATTCTATGAGTCTTATATTCATTTCTATACTACTACAGTATGTAATTTCCAATTACAATAGAAGGTCAAGAGTATTTACCTCGGTAAGCCTAAAATTATCCAAGTTTTAATGTCGATCCTGAGCAACGTTTAGCTCCTACTCTGGGCGCTCCAACCCGCTCCAAACAACCCTTAGAAGTTCTACGCAACTTCTTCTTAATACTTCAACCGACTATGAAGATTTTCCTGTGGTTTCGTTTTTGGATCAAGGGAAGTATAATAGTATTTCGGGCTTTTAGTATGTGGGTAACCTTGGAATACTACAAGGTATTTGGGCGAGGTATTTTGGAATAGTAACAATACTTGGAGAATACTTTTCTACCTGGGGTATTTTACGAGAGCTTCTAGGTGGGAGGGTACCTCGCCTAGCACTACTAGGAAGGGGTACCTCTCTACCAAAAGGCCTCACAGGGGATGGGAGGCTTGACGAGAACCTCTCCAAAGGGAAGGGTTTTCAAGACTTAGAAAGTGTTTGAGGGATGAAGAAAGTCTTCAACAAAGGGGGGTATTTATAGGGAATTCAATGGCCATGATCAAGCCAAGTGGGGGGCAAGTGGAGGGTCAAGATTTGCCCAAGTGCACCCTAACCCTACTCCACAAATCCCTCACAAACATTGACCCATGGTTTAGGCCACAAAACATGGCACAAAAACGTGCACCAATCGGCCAAGAATCCGCCAACTTGAGGGTGACAAGTGTCGCCCTCTCGTTGGTCCAAAATATTTCATCTCTCGGAAAAATCCGCAAAAAATATAAATGACATAGCCGTAATTTTCCCTTCGCAAGTTTTGGAAAACGTTTCGTCGGAAAACGATTCTTTCCGTGGGTTGTGAACAAAATTTCGACCCTTGCCTACTTAAGGCTTAAACTTTTATACGTACGCCCTCACGTACATACTATGGAAATACGGGGTATAACATTCTCCCCTCCTTAGAAACATTCGTCCCGAATGTTCCTTCTAAGTCTCAAAACAACCATGCGCCAGTATAGTCTTCACTGCTATACTTACGGAAACAATCATGCCACACCTGGCCACGATACAACACGCGCAAATACTTACATCCAAGTCCACGAGGAATCACCTCCATCACTACAAAAGCTCCCACTCGAGGTCTAAAATATACTCCCTTCGCACATTCTCTTTACAAACGAAATGATCACTTCTATTCTCTTACTCGTCGTACCCTTCTCGTACACTCGAACTCTTTCTCGTAACTTACCACATTTCTGTTACTGCTTCAATTTCCAAAATCTCTGGGTTACTACCTCCAACTTGGTCATCATTAACTGGGAACACTCTGGATGGATCTCCGATACTTTTCCGAACATAACAACATGAAAGACCGGACGTACTGCCTCCTAAGTCGGACGACAAATGCTAACATGTAGGCAACCCGCCTATTCTTCACATGATCCAAAAGGCCCAAAGTAACTCGGGCTAAGTTTCTCTGTTTTCCAAAACTCACACCCTTTCCGGTGGTACCTTCAAGAAAACCCACCACCGAACTCTAAGTGTCGGCGTTGATTATCCGTCGACTTCGCTGACTCAGGCCGCCAATAACCTCTTCTGGATAAGCTTCACCCTATCCACATCCTGCTGAAACAAGTATGAACCAACTATCTGAACCTTGCCAACATCGAACCAATCGACCGGCAACTTACACTTCCGCCCCTACAAGGCGTCATAAGGCGATATCCGAATACTGAAATGGTAGCTATACAACACTCCCTCAACAGGAGGCAACAATCCTCACAGCTACCCCTGAAGTCCAAACACTGGCCAGAGGGCGAATGCGATACTGAGACTCACCTGAGTTCCTAACCCTGCCTGGTAAAACTTCCAGAAAAAGAAATAGTCGTAACCTGGGCTCCACTGCCTGACATAAGGCGAAAGTAGGAACCTCGTGCAGCCTTACAACCTTCCTGATATAATCATCTCGCATAACCCTCTGCCGAGTAAACGGTCTTGACTAAAAGACAGGATGGGTGACTCATCGCCCGACCATCGGTCGAACGTATCCACGAACTCGCACGATGGTTAACTAAACTGGGCCTAACACCTCGTGACCACCACCGCGGGACCACCTCGAATCGACCACCACATTGTAGTCCGTGGTTGACCCGCGATCGTCCTCAACTGACCCGCTATCGCAAGAAAACTCTTGTTCCCGATCCGAACAATCTCACTAATCAAGTTCACGAAACCTAGTGGTCTTCTTAGCTCAACTACCCTCTTCATACCACACTACTCGGGAGTTATCACACAAACATATCTCACGTGTACTATGCACTCCGATAAAGGTCAATATAAAATAAATCTTTTACTCGAGATGGCCTTACCTCTAAGGTCTCCACGTATAACATTCTAAGGCTCACACTTTTCCTATCCCCAATCTTACCCTTTAACTAACCATGATTTCTAATCACCATTAACACAATGCTATCGAACACAACACTTAAGATACCCTTATCTTATCACACATACAATCTCTAGAGGTTAAGGATATACCAGATCTACCGCTTCACTCCCTTTGTCGTTCTAATCAATCCTGCCCTGTTGGGCGCATAGCTAGGGAAGATGATGAACTGGTCACTGATCCTGAAGGCTGAGTCTCTATATCCGAGCCACCTCTGGCCGGACAATTTCTCGCAAAATGGCCCCGCCGCAAGCATAACAAGTGTCGAAGAAGCACGACACTCCTATAATGACATCTACCACAATCGCCACACCGAAAGGGGTGGCCTCTCACAGCTAACACCCTTCCTCTCCGAACTATCAATCCACAATCGACCGTAGGTGAGTCCTCCTACTTGCATCCTCCTACTAGGACATCCTTTCGATACATGGCCCGACGGCCGCAGTAAAACAAGTACCAACAAAAAGACGACATTCCTGATGGCGCCACATCGTGAACACTGGGAAAATCAATCCGTTGGCCGGAACCTACGTGTATATGTAAATCGAAGCCCCGAGCTCGACCAACTCCGCATACCTCGAACGCCCCAAGTGCGTGGAGGATCACTGCGATCGCGGAGGTGCATAACCATCTGCTTCGAGAAGGTCCGCCTAAAGTTACCAGCGACTCCCGCCGATCGCCTCTTCGCTGCCCTTGATTAACTGCCGATCTCACGCTTTCGCTCGCCGCGCATAAGCCCGCATACGTGCCATGCTCAAGCTCGATCAAGAGCTACTCTTGCACAACCCTCTCTTAGATAGTCATCAAGACCCGTGATAAATCGATCCGTAATATACCCTCTGGTTGCTAACTCCCTAGCTAGTAACAGGGTCGTCTCTTTGCAATCTATTCTTTCGCCATCGGGTCGGAATCAAGGTGTAAATGTCATGGCCACGAGGAATCGCCGCCGTGCTAAACTCACTGAAATTTGGCGATGTCGCATAACTCCCGAATGAAGCACCACCCTAGGTGATGATTGGGCTGTGCCCTCGTAACCCTCAGATTTACTCGCAGCCTCTCGCCGCTTTGCCCTTCTGGGCCCGGGTTGCCTTACGCGGAGGCATAACGGTAAGGGAAAAAAATACGTTAGAGGGGTCCAACTTATAACACAGCTCTAAGGCACGATCTCAGAATGAGAAGAATGGAAACCAATCCTAAATGTCCTGCAGCCTCCTGATTATTGGTGTGGTGCACAACACACCGATAATCAAGACTCTACTAGATACGGTCTCAGACACTTTCCGAGGATTAATCGCTCGATACCACTTTTGTCACGACCGAACCTGGGCGTGATCGTGCCTTACCGGGCACCCAAGTAGACATACATCGTAGTAATCACTGAATATAAAACAAGACATGAAATATGAAACGATTATCTCGAGGAAAGTTGCCTTTCATATATATATATAAAACTTAACCGACGATATCCCTTTTACAACTCGCTCACAACGATTACTGCACTTCTAAGAATGATATGACAACAATGGCGGGACAGGGCCCCGCCATACCCCTGAATGTAAGTACATACAATGACAGGGGACTATACCACTGATAAGCCTCCGGATAAACGGAGCTTCCCAAACGCTGAACTGTGACCCTATGAGCGAGGATCAACAACTGGTGTACCTCTACCTGCGGCATGAACGCAGCCCCCCCAAGGAGGTCGATAACAGTACCAAGTAAGTGAAATCAAAATATCAGAATGAAATCATAGTAGTCTATATAAAGCAGAGACATATATGATAACCAAACTACGCTCACAATAAATAAGCGAATATGTCAAGTCGTGACTCACGCCCTCAAAGTCATCACTCAAATATAACTATGGGTCTCACGCCCACAACATCAATCATGCCCGTGGAATACCTTCCTCACTGCCGACAGTCTATGATATAAAAGCACTAAGGAATACACATGAACACCAGGTCCCACCTGTGTCATAATAAAACCGTACGGGGTAAGTACGAAGGCATAGCCGACTACTAAAACCCACAGTACCAACAAGGTCATAAACTGTATCATGAGATCTGTCTAGACCGCCACATGATCGAAGCTGGCCACTCGCCCGCAGTATCTAATGTGCGCGTCTAGTCCTGGAACTTCCCGCAGCTCCGCATAGGCCACTCACATAGGCCCGCATGAGGTGTAACCCCGCATCGAGGGTAGCTACTCCCCGGCATCGTCCTGTACTCGCAGTCCGCATGGCCACATAGACCGCATGACCACAAAGGCCGCACACTAACCTGGAACTCTCGTAGCTCCGCATAGATCCCCTGGACCCGCATGAGGTATTCTCGAATCATGGTCCTGCATCACCGAGTCTACCCCGTGACGGAGGCGCTTAACCCCGGATCATGTCAAGAGGTGAGTGATATAATACTAACACAACAGCTTATCGTTAAACAACATAAGCACAACAAGGGAAACCCCTTTACACAAACATCACAAGATACTAACACACGTAGCATCCTAACATGTTTACTTATCAAATCAACAAGGAAGTATTACAAGGCTATCACAAACCAACATAATGAAGTTATTCACACAAGGTACTTTCTACTTTATGTTAACAAGTTCGGGTTTTTATCCCCAAAGTACTTCATACATTAACTCTTTAAAAGATCCGTTTCTTTCACAGAAGTCACACAATACCCGTAGTATAAAAATAGAGTGACTATCTTTTTAAGTAAACCAAAACACTTCTCTTTGTAAATTCAAGTAACAACATTCTTTTCCAAACATTCAAGTTTGCCTAATTTCAAATACTCAAGTTTCTCATTTTCGAAAGGTTTCGTAGTTCATAGTCTTAATCACATAATAAGATAATTCTCTTTTAAACAATTTGAGAAACATATGCCTTATGTGTGAGTAGGTTATTCTTGTTTATAACAATCTTAATAAAGCAGCCATGATCTAGGAAATGTAATATCATTTTGTCTCATCTTAGCTTCTATGCAGATGGAGGTTTCTACTGGTTTTAATAATACTTAATTAGTCAATACATTTCCCTTTATTAACGCTGCAGTGGTTCGTTCGATACTTATTCGATTTCAAATCGAAGAAACATTATCCCTTTTGAAAACCAAGTACTCATTACTCACGAATGAGGTTTCACACTTTTTAACAAAATTCATATTAATTCAATTAAGTCAAGTCTCTTATCTTTTAAGATCAAGTCTCTTAACTTCTAAAGTCAATAAACCATTCTTTTTATCTCTCTTAAGTCGTTATACCTAACTTCCCATAAAGCTAGTATAACTCTTAAGCTTTTAAAACCAAGCCTTACTCTTCTTTCAAAAAGGTTTCTTAATTCTTTTGAAATACTTCAAGATTCTTATTATTAAAACTCAAGTCAAAAGACATCGGAGTAAAACCACGTTCGATTAACACACGACGCCTCACCGTACTATATATATATTCTTTTAAAATATCATGCTCAAGAGGATAGGAAGAATCACATACCTTGCGACGATTATCGACTATTAGCAAAACGCTCCACGGCTACACCCCGACTAGCCTTGTCCACCATTCAAGTAGAACACGCTACTCGCAGTACTTCAACCTATAACAGTTATACAAGTCTATCAATGTCTAGACTACTCGGTAGAATAAATCTAGATACAGGATTCTACGGAAAAATCGCAAGACTTCCCTACCACAACTACACAAGTTCATCAGAATACAAATTCTATGTAAGTACAGTTTAATCTTCTTCTTTAATATTCTTCTGATGTGATTTCAGTTCAAATCTCTTCTGTAATATCCTTCTATGAGTCTTATATTCATTTCTATACTACTACAGTATGTAATTTCCAATTACAATAGAAGGTCAAGAGTATTTACCTCGGTAAGCCCAAAATTATCCAAGTTTTAATGTCGATCCTGAGCAACGTTTAGCTCCTACTCTGGGCGCTCCAACCCGCTCCAAACAACCCTTAGAAGTTCTACGCAACTTCTTCTTAATACTTCAACGGACTATGAAGATTTTCCTTAGGGTTTCGTTTTTGGATCAAGGAAGTATAATAGTATTTCGGCTTTTAGTATAGGGTAACCTTGGAATACTACAAGGTATTTGGGCTGGTTGTCACGACCGACTGGCTCGCGATCGTGCCCTACCAGGCACCTTACTGTATACATCGAGATAATCGTGGAACATACATGAAACTTATAAATAACACAACAGAGAAACAATGTAGCCGATAGGCTACCTTCCGATATAAATATATACAACCAAGCAGGTTGCCTCGTTTCTTTACAAATCGACCCACATATGTGACTACAGACCTCTAAGAGTTTTAACATAACAAGCGTGGCGGGACAGGCCCCGCCATACCCCGAATATACGTGAATCTACTACCTCGTGGAAAACTGCACAAGAGCTAAGCCTCCGAGCAAATGGAGCTTTCTCAAAATCAACCGAGATCCTAAGAGCAAGGATCACCAACAGTACCTAAAACTCGCGGCATGAACGCAGCCTCGGAAGGGGTCGATTAACAAAATTGCGAATATGGAAAGAAATAACGTCTGATAAGAATGCATCATAATTGTACAAAAGAATGACATGACGAGTATAAAAAAATACATACGGATCCTCGCCGTGTCATTACCACTTATGAACTTAATTTCACCTCATTATCTTTTCCATTCCCAATAAAAGTTATAGTCACATTCTTAAGTACATTATTTGAAAAAGAATCATTAAGTTCATTACCATATAACTTACTTATCTTTCGTAACATAGTCCGGCCCATTACGGAGGGACACATATACTACCCGGCCCAATCTGGGACGCGATCAAGTCACACTAATATCAAAGCATGCCCGTGGAATCCCCCATCACTGTCAACATCTATTAGTGTAAAATATAAACATGGGTCTCAGGCCCATAACATCAATCAAACAGGCGGTATAACGTCTTGGGGCTTGCCCCTCATTTATACTCTTACCCTGGAGAAGGTGGTATAACGTCTTGGGGCTTGCCCCTCATTTATACTCTTACCCTGGAGAAGGTGGTATAACGTCTTGGGGCTTGCCCCTCATTTATACTCTTACCCTATCTCGACCGGTCGTCAAACAACACATAAAGCAGGTGGTACAGCGTCTTGGGGGTTTACCCCTCACTTATACTCTTACCCTGGAGAAGGTGGTATAACGTCTTAGGGCTTGCCCCTCATTTATACTCTTACCCTATCTCGACCGACCATCAACCAAGACATAAGCACTACCATGTCTTTTATAAAAAATCCGGGAATTTAACCCAAGTACCACAAATAACGGAAGCATACCCGTGGAATCCCACACCACTGTCGGTACGTCCAAGTAACTTATAACAAGACAGCCGGCCCTCCAACCGAGAGTCGCGACAACGTAATAAAACATAATACTTGCACTCAAAGGCTATCACCAGCACATATAGGCTAAATCTCAATTAACCAAGCCAAAGTACTTATCAAGGCACACATAGAATAATTCTCACTTAACAAGCCAAAGTACTTATCAAGGCACACATAGAATAATCCTCAATTAACAAGCCAAAGTACTACGTACGTACATTCTTTTCAAAAGACTCCTTTCCAAATAAAACTTCCCCGATACTAACAACCGTAGTATCAAGTCCTATCCACCTTTCAAGACAAGTCACAATACCTTTTTAGAAATACACCACCTTCTAAATCAAGTGACTTCTTTATTAAAACCTTAAGCAATTGGTACCTTTAAACCAATTTGCCCTTACCTAATACAAGTTATTCCTTTGATTACTTTACTAGGGAAAACCATTCTCTTAATCTTCCATAAAGCCGTTATAACCAATTTCCAATAAAGCCGTAAAAACCCTTTATGGATTAGACTAACACGTACATTTTATAACCAAGAGACTTCTACTTTATGAAACCAAGTATAAAATACTTTCAAATCAATACTCAAAACTATAAAAAATACAATTAATCTATTAACCTATAGAAAACAAGTGACACCTTTTATTATAAAATCCTAGGCAATTGATGCCGTAAAATCAAGTTGCCTTTTTACTAAAGTCGAGTCATTTATCTTTCCATAAGGCAAATATAACTAACTTCCCATAAAGCCGTTATATTCACTTTATACCTTAGCCATAAACAATTTCCTATCCAAGGGACTTATACGTTTAAAACGGAACAAGTATCACATACTTTAAAACTCTTCAAGTCCCTTAACTTTAAAATCAACTTAAGACATCCTTACTATTTTCAAAGAAGTGAGTTAATCTCCTAACCCACCCGACTTGGCATTACATAAAACAAGTAAAGAATGTCATAGTCTCAGACGCTCACCGCACTACATACGTGCAACTAGTCATGCTCAAAAGATAGGAAAAGTTCTACATAGAGTAAATCACATAACTACCTCTTAACTTCTAAGAGTAGAAGGAAACATGAAATGATACCACAAGTATATTCCATACATAGAATCATGCCAAAGGAAGGAAGAGGTTCACATACCTCGCGACGATTGTCGACAAATAGCAAAATGCTCCAAAGTACTCCAACCTTGATAACTATTCCACTCTCCAAGTAGGATACGCTATACTTAGTACTTCAACCTATAATGGTCACAATATGTCCATTAACCTTTCACTTGTAACGTAGAATTATTCTAAGTGCTAGGTCACTAATTCTACGAAAAATCGGACATCACTTCCTTTGTTTCTACTAACTTTGCCACCTTTTTCAAGGTCGAATACAATAACCAATACAGCCCCAATTGGCTCACCACAATCTATAAGGTAGTCCAATACAAATGAAAACAAACTATTACAAACTAGAAGTACAAATTCGGCCACCTTGAGTTCAACAATACTAATTCTTATCCAATTTCCATTTCAATCCAAATTGGAAGCATAACATGATATCAAGTCGCATTTGATTATAACAACCATAATCTTTAAGTAAGTAACATGCGACGATTTCTAATAAACGACCAATTAGTAATCCAACTTAACATGGCTTACATTTCATTTCGGATTTCCAAGGCTACAATCAATCCATAATCCTTATAAACTTCTACATATCAACTTCATGCTAGCAACAGGTAAAGCTAACAACACAAAATAAATATATAACCTTGTAACACTTTAAAAGACAAGATTATACCTCAATGACTCTTAATCCAACTCCAACCCGAAGTCGCTCCTTAGTAGTTTAGAACCTCTCCAAGTCACTTCAATCCGCTTGTTGAGACCCTTAGAACCACACCAACAACTTTCCTTCAACTTACAATCCAAAACCTAGAAAAGCCACTAGGTTTTCACTTTGCGACTAACCCGAAAACTATCTTTTTCCGGGATTTTTCTATTGAGATATTCTTACAATATCCTCAAGAACCTTGGGTTAAAGTCTTGTGGCTAAAGAACCACAAACGAAAATTTTTCTCCTTTCTTTTTATCAAACCCGAGAGCTCAAGCCTTGTGTTCATCAAATTTTCTTGTAATTTTGGCTAAGTGTTAAGCTCTCTCTCTACTAGTAGTATTATAAAGGAAAATGGAGGGTCAAGATGTGAACAATTGGGTGGTTTGGATGATCTCTTAACAAATATCAAGACTTGTGGGACCTTGACTTAGTCAAACTTCTCAAGCTAAACAACTTGCAAGACTTGCCATCTAGGACTATGGTCAATGACCATATTGGCCATGCCAATTTCGTCCAAGGCATCTATAAGGGGGGTGACACGTGTCGCCCTCCCTTTCGTCACAATAATACGTTTTCCGACAAATTCCAATATTTCCGATAAATTTTTACAAGTCTCTAATCTTAACACTTGTGAGTTCTTTCAGACGTTCTAAAACATGTCCTGTAATTACTGGTGTAACATTCTTCCCCTTAGAAACATTCGTCCTCGAATGTTCTTTCTGAGTCAAACTTATAATTAGCGACATAGTTCCTTTCACAACCCCGACATACCAACAATGCCACACATGGCCCTAATACCGCACACGCATATCCGCCCATCATAAGCCCAAACGAGGTTACCTTTTCGTACTTCTAACTCATACTAGCATACATAACTTCCATACCGATTCTGGCCTCAAATCTTTGGAGTCACTCTATAATACAATACGACCATTTCCGGCTTTCACGACCTGGTTCCGGTGGAACGCGTCCACGAACCCGTAAAATAATTAACTAGTCTTGGGCCTTGCGCCCTCGTGACCCCGTCACGTAGCGGAACTACTACCAACTGATCCCACTCCATTCCAGGCCATGGGGAGACCCGTAACAGGTCCTCGACCCTACTCAGCGTCGCACTTAACTCTTATCCTTGGTCTGACTTAAAATCTTATTGCCAGAGAAAGCCTTATACATCTAAGGTCTCGGCAGTTATCAATATTCTTAGGCTCGCAATTTCCATGCTCCAAGCCTACCTTACCAATACCCCAATAACGGGTATAAAAACTTCTCATAAAACCATAACCATGTTGTCTCGATCACAACAACCATTACTTACTCTATACAGGCCTCATCCGTATAATTATCGTAAGCTTACTACACAGCTTAATCTATTAACATGACATTCCGTTAGGTTCCTTAATATGGCTTCTTAAGGGTTCACTACCCTATCGCATGACTCATCCTTTCCCAATTATCTCGAAATAAAACACAAAACCTTGGTGAAAATTCATTAACTATTCCATACCTTCCTGGTATCTAGTTAGTCTTTACCGAGTCCTGGTAATCTAAAATCATTCTAGGCAACACGCTCGACCTGCATACATAACTCCGTATAGATGTATGTCACAATACCAACTATACTATAATCATTACCAACCCGGATACACAATCCACATAGTCATTCCCGGTCATCGCTTTCTCGTAATGCAATCAACATAACTCGTTAGGGAGGACGACTTAACAACATGACTCTACTGCACGATCTCAGAGAGAAGAATGGAAACCAATCCTAAATGTCCTGCAGCCCCCTGATTATAGATGTGGTGCACAACACACCGATAATCAAGACTCTACTAGACACGGTCTGTAGACACTTTCCGAGGACTAACTGCTCTGATACCACTTTTGTCACGACCCGACCCTGCTCGCGATCGTGCCCTACACGCACCTTTACGTATACATCGAGATAATCAGTGAACATACATGAAACTTATAAATAACACAACAGAGTAAAACAACAGTAGCCGATAGGCTACCTTCCCGATATAAATATATACAACCGGCGGTTGCCTCATTTCTTTACAAACCGACCCACAACATGTGACTACTGCACTTCAAGAGTTTTAACATAACAATCGTGGCGGACAGGCCCCGCCATACCACGAATATACGTGAATCTACTACCTCGGGAAAACTGCACAAGAGCTAAGCCTCCGAGCAAATGGAGCTTTCAAAATCAACCGAGATCCTAAGAGCAAGGATCACCAACCAGTACCTAAAACTCGCGGCATTAACGCAGCCCCGGAGAAGTCGATAACAAAAATTTAATATGGAATGAAATAACGTCTGAATGCATCATAATTGTACAAAAGAATGATGTGCGAGTATAAAAAAAATACATACCAGATCCTGCCGTGTCATTACCACTTATGAACTTAATTTCACCTCATTATCTTTTCCATTCCCAATAAAAGTTATAGTCACATTCTTAAGTACATTATTTGAAAAAGAATCATTAAGTTCATTACCATATAACTTACTTATCTTTCGTAACATAGTCCGGCCCATTACGGAGGGACACATATACTACCCTACCCAACTGACGCGATCAAATCACACTAATATCAAAGCATGCCCGTGGAATCCCCATCATCACAACATCTATTAGTGTAAAATATAAACATGGGTCTCGTGCCCATAACATCAATCAAACAGCGGTATAACGCCTGGGCTTGCCCTCATTTATACTCTTACCACGGAGAAGGTGGTAAAGGGGTATAACGTCTTGGGCTTGCCCTCATTTATACTCTTACCCCGGAGAGGTGGTATAACGTCTTGGGGCTTGCCTCATTTATACTCTTACCCTATCTCGACCGGTCGTCAAACAACACATAAAGGTGTGGTACAGCCTGGGGTTTACCCCTCACTTATACTCTTACCCTGGAGAAGGTGGTATAACGTCTTAGGGCTTGCCCCTCATTTATACTCTTACCCTATCTCGACCGACCATCAACCAAGACATAAGCACTACCATGTCTTTTATAAAAAATCCGGGAATTTAACCCAAGTACCACAAATAATCTAAGATACCCGTGGAATCCCACACCACCGCTTAGACGCCCAAGTAACTTATAACAAGACAGCCGACCCTCCAACCGAGAGTCGCGGCAACGTAAAAAAAAACATAATACTTGCACTCAAAGGCTATCACCAGCACATATAGGCTAAATCTCAATTAACCAAGCCAAAGTACTTATCAAGGCACACATAGAATAATTCTCACTTAACAAGCCAAAGTACTTATCAAGGCACACATAGAATAATCCTCAATTAACAAGCCAAAGTACTACGTACGTACATTCTTTTCAAAAGACTCCTTTCCAAATAAAACTTCCCCGATACTAACAACCGTAGTATCAAGTCCTATCCACCTTTCAAGACAAGTCACAATACCTTTTAGAAATACAATTACCATTTCTAAATCAAGTGACTTCTTTATTAAAACCTTAAGCAATTGGTACCGTTAAACCAATTTGCCCTTACCTAATACAAGTTATTCCTTTGATTACTTTACTAGAGAAAACCAGTCTCTTAATCTTCCATAAAGCCGTTATAACCAACTTCCCATAAAGCCGTTATAACCCTTTATGGTTTAGACTAACACGTCCTTTTATAACCAAGAGACTTCTACTTTTGAAACCAAGTATTATATACTTTCAAATCAATTCTCATAACTTTCAAAAATACAATTAGTCTCTTAACCATTAGAAAACAAGTGACTCTTTTATTATAAAACCCTAGGCAATTGATGCCAGAAATCAAGTTGCCTTTTACTAAAGTCGAGTCATTTATCTTTCCATAAGGCAAATATAACTAACTTCCCATAAAGCCGTTATATTCACTTTATACCTTAGCCATAAACAATTTCCTATCCAAGGGACTTATACGCTTAAAACGGAACAAGTATCACATACTTTAAAACTATTCAAGTCCCTTAACTTTAAAATCAACTTAAGACATCCTTACTATTTTCAAAGTGAGTTAATCTCCTAACCCACCCGACTTGGCATTACATAAAACAAGTAAAGAATGTCATAGTCTCAGACGCTCACCGTACTACATACGTGCAACTAGTCATGCTCAAAAGATAGGAAAAGTTCTACATAGAGTAAATCACATAACTACCTCTTAACTTCTAAGAGTAAGGAAACATGAAATGATACCACAAGTATATTCCATACATAGAATCATGCCAAAGGAAGGAAGAGGTTCACATACCTCGCGACGATTGTCGACAAATAGCAAAATGCTCCAAAGTACTCCAACCTTGATAACTATTCCACTCTCCAAGTAGGATACGCTATACTTAGTACTTCAACCTATAATGGTCACAATATGTCCATTAACCTTTCACTTGTAACGTAGAATTATTCTAAGTGCTAGGTCACTAATTCTACGAAAAATCGGACAGCACTTCCTTTGTTTCTACTAACTTTGCCACCTTTTTCAAGGTCGAATACAATAACCAATACAGCCCCAATTGGCTCACCACAATCTATAAGGTAGTCCAATACAAATGAAAACAAACTATTACAAACTAGAAGTACAAATTCGGCCACCTTGAGTTCAACAATACTAATTCTTATCCAATTTCCATTTCAATCCAAATTGGAAGCATAACATGATATCAAGTCGCATTTGATTATAACAACCATAATCTTTAAGTAAGTAACATGCGACGATTTCTAATAAACGACCAATTAGTAATCCAACTTAACATGGCTTACATTTCATTTCGGATTTCCAAGGCTACAATCAATCCATAATCCTTATAAACTTCTACATATCAACTTCATGCTAGCAACAGGTAAAGCTAACAACACAAAATAAATATATAACCTTGTAACACTTTAAAAGACAAGATTATACCTCAATGACTCTTAATCCAACTCCAACCCGAAGTCGCTCCTTAGTAGTTTAGAACCTCTCCAAGTCACTTCAATCCGCTTGTTGAGACCCTTAGAACCACACCAACAACTTTCCTTCAACTTACAATCCAAAACCTAGAAAAGCCACTAGGTTTTCACTTTATACTAACCCGAAAACTATCTTTTTCCGGGATTTTTCTATTGAGATATTCTTACAATATCCTCAAGAACCTTGGGTTAAAGTCTTGTGGCTAAAGAACCACAAACGAAAATTTTTCTCCTTTCTTTTTATCAAACCCGAGAGCTCAAGCCTTGTGTTCATCAAATTTTCTTGTAATTTTGGCTAAGTGTTAAGCTCTCTCTCTACTAGTAGTATTATAAAGGAAAATGGAGGGTCAAGATGTGAACAATTGGGTGGTTTGGATGATCTCTTAACAAATATCAAGACTTGTGGGACCTTGACTTAGTCAAACTTCTCAAGCTAAACAACTTGCAAGACTTGCCATCTAGGACTATGGTCAATGACCATATTGGCCATGCCAATTTCGTCCAAGGCATCTATAAGGGGGGTGACACGTGTCGTCCTCCCATTCGTCACAATAATACGTTTTCCGACAAATTCCAATATTTCCGATAAATTTTTACAAGTCTCAAATCTTAACACTCGTGAGTTCTTTCAGACGTTCTTAAAACATGTCCTGTAATTACGGTGTAACATTCTTCCCCTTAGAAACATTCGCCCTCGAATGTTCTTTCGAGTCAAACTTATAATTAGCGACATAGTTCCTTTCACAACCCCGACATACCAACAATGCCACACATGGCCCTAATACTCGCACACGCATATCCGTCCATCATAAGCCCAAACGAGGTTACCTTTTCGCATTTCTAACTCATACTAGCATACATAACTTCCATACCGATTCGCCTCAAATCTTTGGAGTCACTCTATAATACAATACGACCATTTCCGCCACGACTGTTCCGGTGGAACGCGTCCACGAACCCGTAAAATAATTAACTAGTCTTGGGCCTTGCGCTCGTGACCGCCACGA
The DNA here is from genome assembly GCA_029844215.1 of Przewalskia tangutica. Lineage (NCBI taxonomy): Eukaryota > Viridiplantae > Streptophyta > Magnoliopsida > Solanales > Solanaceae > Przewalskia > Przewalskia tangutica. Next base: position 19,238,195 of record CM056740.1, read on the forward strand.
GCGGAACTACTACCAACTGATCCCACTCCATTCCGGGCCATGGGAGACCCAGAACAGTCCTCGACCCTACTCGGCCGCACTTAACTCTTATCCTCGTCCGACTTAAAATCTTATTGCGAGAAAGCCTTATACATCTAAGGTCTCGGCTATCAATATTCTTAGGCTCGCAATTTCCATGCCCAAGCCTACCTTACCAATACCCCAATAACGGGTATAAAAACTTCTCATAAAACCATAACCATGTTGTCTCGATCACAACAACCATTACTTACTCTATACTGAGCCTCATCCGTATAATTATCGTAGCTTACTACACTTAATCTATTAACATGACATTCCGTTAGGTTCCTTAATATGGCTTCTTAAGGGTTCACTACCCTATCAGATAGCTCATCCTTTCCCAATTATCTCGAAATAAAACACAAAACCTTGGCGAAAATTCATTAACTATTCCATACCTTCCCAGATCTAGTTAGTCTTTACCGATTCTGGTAATCTAAAAATCATTCTAGGCAACACGCGTCGACTTCATACATAACTCCGTATAGATGTATGTCACAATACCAACTATACTATAATCATTACCAACCCGGATACACAATCCACATAGTCATTCCCGGTCATCACGCTTTCTCAGAAATGCAATCAACATAACTCGTTAGGGAGGGACGACCTAACAACACAAAACTCTATCGCACGATCTCGAGTGAGAAGAATGGAAACCAATCCTAAATGTCCTGCAGCCTCCTGATTATAGATGTGGTGCACAACACACCGATAATCAAGACTCTACTAGACACGGTCTGTAGACACTTTCCGAGGACTAACTGCTCTGATACCACTTTTGTCACGACCCGACCAGGCTCGCGATCGTGCCCTACACGGGCACCCTTACGGTATACATCGAGAGATAATCAGCGAACATACATGAAACTTATAAATAACACAACAGAGTAAAACAACAGTAGCCGATAGGCTACCTTCCGATATAAATATATACAACCAAGGCGCTTGCCTCATTTCTTTACAAACCGACCCACAACATGTGACTGCACTTCTAAGAGTTTTAACATAACAAGCGTGGCGGACAGGCCCCGCCATACCACGAATATACGTGAATCTACTACCTCGTGGAAAACTGCACCAAGAGCTAAGCCTCCGAGCAAATGGAGCTTTCTCAAAATCGAACCGAGATCCTAAGAGCAAGGATCACCAACTGGTACCTAAAACTCGCGGCATTTAACGCACGGCGGGGTCGAGACAACAGGTACCGAATATGGAACAGAAATAACGTACAGTAACAGATCATAATTGTACAAAAGAATGACAGAAGCGAGTATAAAAAAAATACATACCAGATCCTGCCGTGTCATTACCACTTATGAACTTAATTTCACCTCATTATCTTTTCCATTCCCAATAAAAGTTATAGTCACATTCTTAAGTACATTATTTGAAAAAGAATCATTAAGTTCATTACCATATAACTTACTTATCTTTCGTAACATAGTCCGGCCCATTACGGAGGGACACATATACTACCCGGCCCAATCTGGGACGCGATCAAGTCACACTAATATCAAAGCATGCCCGTGGAATCCCCCATCACTGTCAACATCTATTAGTGTAAAATATAAACATGGGTCTCAGGCCCATAACATCAATCAAACAGGCGGTATAACGTCTTGGGGCTTGCCCCTCATTTATACTCTTACCCTGGAGAAGGTGGTAAAGCAGGGGGTATAACGTCTTGGGGCTTGCCCCTCATTTATACTCTTACCCTGGAGAAGGTGGTATAACGTCTTGGGGCTTGCCCCTCATTTATACTCTTACCCTATCTCGACCGGCCACAAACAACACATAAAGCGGTGGTGCAGCGTCTTGGGGTTTACCCTCACTTATACTCTTACCCGAGAAGGAGGTATAACGTCTTGGGGCTTGCGCCTCATTTATACTCTTACCCTATCTCGACCGACCATCAAACAAGACATAAGCACTACCATGTCTTTTATAAAAAAAATCCGGGAATTTAACCCAAGTACCACAAATAACTAAGCATACCCGTGGAATCCCACACCACCGCTTGCAGACGTCCAAGTAACTTATAACAAGACAGCCGACCCTCCAACCGAGAGTCGCGGCAACGTAATAAAACATAATACTTGCACTCAAAGGCTATCACCAGCACATATAGGCTAAATCTCAATTAACCAAGCCAAAGTACTTATCAAGGCACACATAGAATAATTCTCACTTAACAAGCCAAAGTACTTATCAAGGCACACATAGAATAATCCTCAATTAACAAGCCAAAGTACTACGTACGTACATTCTTTTCAAAAGACTCCTTTCCAAATAAAACTTCCCCGATACTAACAACCGTAGTATCAAGTCCTATCCACCTTTCAAGACAAGTCACAATACATTTTTAGAAATACAATTACCGGCTTCTAAATCAAGTGACTTCTTTATTAAAAACCTTAAGCAATTGGTACCTTTAAACCAATTTGCCCTTACCTAATACAAGTTATTCCTTTGATTACTTTACTAGAGAAAACCATTCTCTTAATCTTCCATAAAGCCGTTATAACCAACTTCCCATAAAGCCGTTATAACCCTTTATGGTTTAGACTAACACGTTCCTTTTATAACCAAGAGACTTCTACTTTTTGAAACCAAGTATTATATACTTTCAAATCAATTCTCATAACTTTCAAAAATACAATTAGTCTCTTAACCATTAGAAAACAAGTGACTCCTTTTATTATAAAACCCTAGGCAATTGATGCCGTAAAATCAAGTTGCCTTTTTACTAAAGTCGAGTCATTTATCTTTCCATAAGGCAAATATAACTAACTTCCCATAAAGCCGTTATATTCACTTTATACCTTAGCCATAAACAATTTCCTATCCAAGGGACTTATACGTTTAAAACGGAACAAGTATCACATACTTTAAAACTCTTCAAGTCCCTTAACTTTAAAATCAACTTAAGACATCCTTACTATTTTCAAAGAAGTGAGTTAATCTCCTAACCCACCCGACTTGGCATTACATAAAACAAGTAAAGAATGTCATAGTCTTGTCGCTCACCGTACTACATACGCAACTAGTCATGCTCAAAGATAGGAAAAGTTCTACATAGAGTAAATCACATAACTACCTCTTAACTTCTAAGAGTAAGGAAACATGAAATGATACCACAAGTATATTCCATACATAGAATCATGCCAAAGGAAGGAAGAGGTTCACATACCTCGCGACGATTGTCGACAAATAGCAAAATGCTCCAAAGTACTCCAACCTTGATAACTATTCCACTCTCCAAGTAGGATACGCTATACTTAGTACTTCAACCTATAATGGTCACAATATGTCCATTAACCTTTCACTTGTAACGTAGAATTATTCTAAGTGCTAGGTCACTAATTCTACGAAAAATCGGAAAGCACTTCCTTTGTTTCTACTAACTTTGCCACCTTTTTCAAGGTCGAATACAATAACCAATAAAGCCCCAATTGGCTCACCACAATCTATAAGGTAGTCCAATACAAATGAAAACAAACTATTACAAACTAGAAGTACAAATTCGGCCACCTTGAGTTCAACAATACTAATTCTTATCCAATTTCCATTTCAATCCAAATTGGTAGCATAACATGATATCAAGTCGCATTTGATTATAACAACCATAATCTTTAAGTAAGTAACATGCGACGATTTCTAATAAACGACCAATTAGTAATCCAACTTAACATGGCTTACATTTCATTTCGGATTTCCAAGGCTACAATCAATCCATAATCCTTATAAACTTCTACATATCAACTTCATGCTAGCAACAGGTAAAGCTAACAATACAAAATAAATATATAACCTTGTAACACTTTAAAAGACAAGATTATACCTCAACGACTCTTAATCCAACTCCAACCCGAAGTCGCTCCTTAGTAGTTTAGAACCTCTCCAAGACACTTCAATCCGCTTGTTGAGACCCTTAGAACCACACCAACAACTTTCCTTCAATTTACAATCCAAAACCTAGAAAAGCCACTAGGTTTTCACTTTGCGACTAACCCGAAAACTATCTTTTTCCGGGATTTTTCTATTGAGATATGCTTACAATATCCTCAAGAACCTTGGATTAAAGTCTTGTGGCTAAAGAACCACAAACTAAAAATTTTTCTCCTTTCTTTTATCAAACCCAGAGCTCAAGCCTTGTGTTCATCAAATTTTCTTGTAATTTTGGCTAAGTGTTAAGCTCTCTCTACTAGTAGTATTATAAAGGAACATGGAGGGTCAAGATGTGAACAATTGGGTGGTTTGGATGATCTCTTAACAAATATCAAGACTTGTGGGACCTTGACTTAGTCAAACTTCTCAAGCTAAACAAATTGCAAGACTTGCCATCTAGGACTATGGTCAATGACCATATTGGCCATGCCAATTTCGTCCAAGGCATCTATAAGGGGGGGTGACACGTGTCGTCCTCCCATTCGTCACAATAATACGTTTTCCGACAAATTCCAATATTTCCGATAAATTTTTACAAGTCTCAAATCTTAACACTCGTGAGTTCTTTCGTACGTTCTTAAAACATGTCCTGTAATTACGGGGTGTAACAAAGGTATTTTGGAATAGTAACAATACTTGGAGAATACTTTTCTACCGGGGGGGGGGGTATTTTACGAGAGCTTCTAGGTAGGGGGGGAGGGTACCCTCAGCTAGCACTACTAGGAAGGGGGGGTACCTCTCGGCCAAAAGGCCTCACAAAGGGGGGATGGGGAGGCTTGGACGAGAACCTCTCCAAAGGGGGGAAGGGTTTTCAAGACTTAGAAAGTGTTTGAGGGATGAAGAAAGTCTTCAACAAAGGTGGGTATTTATAGGGAATTCAATGGCCATGATCAAGCCAAGTGGGGGGCAAGTGGAGGGTCAAGATTTTCCCAAGTGCACCCTAACCCTACTCCACAAATCCCTCACAAACATTGACCCATGGTTTAGGCCACAAAACATGGCACAAAAACGTGCACCAATCGGCCAAGAATCCGCCAACTTGAGGGTGACAAGTGTCGCCCTCTCGTTGGTCCAAAATATTTCATCTCTCGGAAAAATCCGCAAAAAATATAAATGACATAGCCGTAATTTTCCCTTTGCAAGTTTTGGAAAACGTTTCGTCGGAAAACGATTCTTTTCGTGGGTTGTGAACAAAATTTCGACCCTTGCCTACTTAAGGCTTAAACTTTTATACGTACGCCCTCACGTACATACTCTGGAAATACGGGGTATAACAGGCGATTTGGACTTAGCAAGTGGATTAAACCGAAGAGGTATGTGGAACTTTCTTATCTCTTGAGCATGAATAGGTTGTAAATGTATTGTCACGACCCGACCTCGGGCCCGTGACTGGTGCCTTACTCCGGGCACCCTAGTGATACAAACGTCAGAGAAAATCAGCGGAAATAAAACTTAAGCATGAATCAAGACATAAAATAAGCAATAGGCTAACCAAAACGGTTACCTTCCTGAATGTATATATCAAAAATTGAACAGTTAAATCCCTTACAAACCCTGCCCACAATAGTACTACAGACCTCTACGAATTTTTATAACAACTATGACGGGACAGGGCCCCGCCATACCCCTGAATGTACAAGATCCTACAAACTCAGGGAATCATACCAAAAGATAGGCCTCCGGAGAAACGGGGCTTCCCAAAACGCTGAACTGTGATCCTATGAGCGAGGATCAACAACCGGTGTACCTCTCTACTGCGCAGATGAACGCACCAAGGAGGTCGATAACAGTACCAAGTATGTGAAATCGAATATCAGAATGAAATCATAATAGTCTATATAAAGCAGAGACATGTATGATAACCAAACTACGATTCGCGATATATATTAGCGATCATGTCAAGTCGTGACTCACGCCCTCAAAGTCATCACTCAAATATAACCCGGGAATTTAACCCGCACAACGGCCGCATGCCCCGACATCTTACCTCGGTATAAGCATGGCCATGGAACCATCCTAATGGAAGCATACCCATGGCCACCCATCGTGTCAGTATGTCCAAAGGAAATAACAAGATAACAATCATAATGGAAGCATACTCGTGGGCCACCCATCGTGTCAGTATGTCCAAAGCAAATAACAAGATAACACTCCTAATGGAAGCATACCCGTGGGCCACCCATCGTGTCAGTATGTCCAAAAGGAAATAACAAGATAACAATCATAATGGAAGCATACTCGTGGGCCACCCATCGTGTCAGTATGTCCAAAGCAAATAACAAGATCACACTCCTAATGGAAGCATACCGGTGGGCCACCCATCGTGTCAGTATGTCCAAAAGGATCGATATAGTGGAAGCATACCCGTGGGCCACCCATCGTGTCAGTATGTCCATCAATCAACCAGATAGCCGGTCCTCCAACGAGAGACGCGGTAGCACAGAAATACAACACTTGCACAACAAAGGCTATGACCACAAGCATAGGCAAGTTCAACATACTCATAGACTTTCATTTTATTACAACAAATCCGGGTTTTAACCCCAAAGTACTACATACATTAATCCTTTCAAAAAGATCTCTTTTTACGTAAAAACAACTCGATACTATTATCCGTAGTACCAAATACGTTCATGTTTTAAAATCAAGTACTTTACACTTTTTTTTAAACCAAGTGGCTTACACTTTTAGAACAACGTCAAGTATACATTTAAAACCCAAGTAACCAACCCTTTTAAGATCAAGGTACTCCTACCTTTTAAAACTAAGCCACTTATATTTTTCTCATCAAGAAAAGTTCGATATTTGAAAATAAGTTACTTATACTTTTAAACTCAAGTTACTTCTCTTTTCCCGAAATCAAGTTACCATTTTAAATCCAATAATAAAACCATTCTTTTGTTTCCATAAAGTCGTTATAACTAACTTCCCATAAAGCTATTATAACACTTTATGTTTTAAACCAATTTAAGACAAAACCATGACTTTCTTTTAAACCAAAACACTTCAAATTCTTAAGTCTCTTTTCTTTTAGAAATCAAGTTCCTTACTTTGAAATTTTAAGAAAACCAAAACTTGATTATAATAATTCTTATTAGAGCAGCCATGATCTAGGAAATGTAATACAATTTTGTCTTATCTTAGCTTCTATGCAGATTGAGGTTTCTACTGGTTTTAATATAATTAATTGTCATTACTTTTTCCTTTATTAACGCTGCATTGGCTTGTTCGATTCTTATTCCCATTTCCGAAATTAATGTAACATTATTCTTTTAAAAAACAAGTACTCATTACTCACGAATGAGGTTTCACAACTCCTAATACAATTCAAGTTCTTCACATTTCATATCAAGTCAAATATAAGTCCAGTCTCTTATCTTTTAAAATCAGTAAATCATTCTTTTACCTACATAAAGTCGTTATAATTAACTTCCCATAAAGCCATTATAACACTTTATGCTTTAGACCAACCAAAATTCGTTTAGCACACGTACTTCTACCGTACTACATAGTTCACAACATCATGCTAGAAAAGATAGGAAGAGGTTCACATACCTCGCGACGATTATCGACAATTAGCAAAATGCTCCAAGTACCATAACCTTGCTAGCCTTTTCCACCCTTCAAGTAGAATACGCTACTCGTAGTACTTCCACCTATAATGGCCATAAAACGTCTATCAACTTCTCGATCTCTTCGTAGAATATTCTAAGTACAAGATTCCTTATTCTACGGAAAATTCGGCAACACCTCCCCCCCCCCCCGTAACCACATAAATCTCCTCCTCTATCAAGGCCCGCTATCAAGCCAACAACTCCTAGGGGGGGTTACACGTCTAACCGGACGTGTACAACACTGCCCCACAATAATACTACAAGTCTCAGAATACACCCAATGTAAATACAGTTCAATTCTTATCCATATTCATTCTACATATAATATACTCAACTATACATTACTACAACATGTAATATCCAATTACAATAGGGGGAAAAAGATAATTACCTCGATAAGCCCAAAATTATCCAAGATTATAAATCGATCCTGAGCAACGCTTAGCTCCAATTCCTTATGCTCCAACCCGCTCCGAGCAACCCTTAGAAGTTTCTAAACAACTTCTCTTCAAGATCCAACTCCAAAAGTGAAGAACACTTAGGCTCAAACTATGGCAAGTTTCGGCCAAGGTAAGGTTTCTAGGCTAGGGGTGTGAAATATTTTCCAACTCTTGGTACACAATCTTCCTAACACTCTAAGGAAGAACACTTAAAACTTTAAGAATTTTTGGACAACTTTAGCTCACAATTTCAGCCCATGGCCGAGAGCTCACAAGGAAAGGGGAGGGAATTTTTCAAGACTTGGAAACTCTCTAAGTGTGGATGAAGAAGTCTTGCATTAAGGGGGGTATTTATAGAGAAATCAATGGCCAAGATCTAGGAAAGTGTATGGTGAAGATTGGGTCCAAGTGTGTGGGTAATTTGCCAACCAAATGTCCACTACAAAAATGGGACAAGTGGCTTGCCACTTGTCCCCCAAAAAAAACGTCCAAGTGTCCATGTGGTCCCCCTAATTTTTCGGCCAATGAGCCACATGGGGGTGCCATGTCGCCCCTACTCGTCCAAAATATTTCACACGACCCGACCCAAGCTGCGTGATCGTGCCCTACCTAGGCACCCCTTTCGGTATACATCAGAGAATAGCAGCGGAACATACACAACTGATAAAAATGCTGAAACATAAAACAACAACAGGCTAGCCGATAAGGCCACCTTCCGTAAACTATACAAATAAAACGGTACATTTTTTATTTTTTTTTTACAACCCAAACCACAATGTGACTACAGACCTCTAAGAATAACAACTCTGGCGGGACAGGGCCCCGCCATACCCCTGAATGTACAACTACCGACAATACCAGGGATAAGCCTCCAGAATAAAAGAGCTTCTCAACAGCTGAACAATGATCCTAAGAGCGAGGATCAGCAACATGTACTCTACCTGCAAAGATTGAACGCACCCAAGGAGGTCGATCAACATGTACCAAATATGTGGCCCAGAAATCAGCGTAATGAAATCATAAGTCTATAATAAACGGAGACATGTATGATAACTCAATTAACGATTACACAAAGGCCTTACTAACAATGAGAGTAACCAGTAGTATACTTACAATATAAAATAGGAAGCTCACGATCAAAGCAGGACCACCCGCCCGCAATATCATTAAGCAATCCTACACCTGGGACTATTTCACCCGCATAGGTCGCGTGGACCCGCATGAGGTATTCCTCGCATGGGACTATTTCACCCGCATAAGCCCTTACAGACTCGCATGAGGTATTCCTCGCATAGGCTGTATCCGCCCGCATGGGACTATTTCACCCGCATAAGCCCTTGCAGACTCGCATGAGGTATTCCTCGCATGGGACTATTTCACCCGCATAAGCCCTTACGGACTCGCATGAGGTATTCCTCGCATAGGCTGTATCCGCCCGCATGGGACTATTTCACCCGCATAAGCCCTTGCGGACTCGCATGAGGTATTCCTCGCATCGTGGGTAGCAATCCACGGAATATGCAAATGCCACAAACCCGGGGAATGACCCCGAAATGAATAATATACCACTAGCACAAAACCGGCTATCATACATAACATAAGCACTACCGGCTTATCACACAATATATAAGCAAGTTAAGAATCCCCTAACTTCTTATTATTCTTGTTCACATACACTCTCATTTTAGTTTACTTAAGGCACTAACATGTCTTTTATAAAGATCCGGGAATTTAACCCAAAGTACTACATACTTCCACTCTTTTAAAAATGACTCTCCTTCATATAAAACTTCCAAGATACTATTAACCGTAGTATCAAGTCAAAATTACTTTTCAAGACAAGTCACAATACCTTTAGAAATAAAGTTAGGTTTCTAAATCAAGTGACTCCTTTTCTTATAAAACCTTAGGCAATTGATGCCTTAAAATCAAATTGCCTTTCATTAAAACAAGTCATTTATCATACTTAAATTACTTAGAGTAAACCACTTTTTAACTTTCTATAAAGCTATTATAACTAACTCCCATAAAGCGTTATACTAGCTTTATACATTAGCAACTTACATACTTCTTTATAACCAAGAGACTTAAACTTTCCAACAAAACAAGTATCAATAATACTTTCATCATACTTAAAGTCTCTTAACTTTTGAAAGCCAAGATATCCTTAATATTTAACAAGTGAGTTAATTCCCTAACTCAATCAACTTGGACATTCTTAAAAATAAGTCAAGGATATCAAATGGACCTAGATTGTCAAAATCTCAGACGCTCACCGTATTATACATTTACAACCTATTCATGCTCAAGAGATAAGAAAGTTCCACATACCTCTTCGGTTTAATCCACCTGCTAAGTCCAATTCGCCGTACGTAGTATGTCGACCTATAATGACCATAGTACGTCTATTAACATCTTACTTCAAACGTAGAATATTATAAGTGTAAAGTTTCTAAATTCTACGGAAAATCGGACAGCACCTCCTTTGTTTCTACTCACTTTTCCACCTTTTTCAAGGCCGAATTCAATAACCAAATACGCCACATTTAAGGCCCAATCAATGCAATTAACAATAGGGGATTACACGCCTACTAGACGTGTAAAATTCCGCCCCACAAAAGATACCAAACTAATACAAACTACTAGTCCAATTCGGCCATATTGAGTACAATAACACCAATTCTTAACCAATTGCCATTTCAATCCAAGCGGTTTAATATAACATGATATCTAGCCACAATTGATTATAACTACTACAATCCTCAAGTAGGTAAACATGCGACGATTCTAATTATCGACCAATTTGTGTTTCAATTCAAATGGCTTAACATGTCATTTTCGGATTTGAGCTTCCAAATTTCCATAACATTTATCAAACTTCATAACACATATCACATGATCAATTCTAACTTATAATAACATGGAATCTTCAATTACAAAAGTAAGACGAAGATTATACCTCATTTAGCCCAAATATGCTCCAAGATTACAAGTCGATCCTTAGCAACTTTAGCTCCTCTTTTTGAAATTCTTCTTCCCGCTAAAATCATCTCTACTAATCCCCTACAAGCTTGCCAACTTATTTCCTTCTTGTTGCCTTTCCAAAAATCTCATATAGGCCTAGGGTTTTAACCATTTGAGAGAGAAGAGAAGAGAAGATAATATTTGGGTGAAGTCTTGCAAATGATTAAAATCTAGCAAGACATGTCTTATATAGCCTTTATCTTGCTCCACAAGTTGGGGGGACACTTGTCACCCACCCAGGGGTCCTTTACAACAAATATCTTCTATTTTTACCCTATTTACGCAAAAAATGCCGCCCCGGTGCCGCGGCCCTGCAGCCGGCGCCGCGGTTTTGCAATTTCAGACAATTTCAGGCTTTCCGGCGCCCCGGCGCTGCAGCCGGAGCCGCGGCGCCTGACCATGTCTGTTCTGTCAGCCGATCTTGTAACGTCCATAACTTTCTACTCCGATGTCCTATTGACGAGCGGTTTGTTGCGTTGGAAACTAGACTCAATGAACTTCATATTAGGCTTTTGAAACACCTAAAAACCCCAATTATACTAGGAGATATACTGCTTCCAAGTTGACTGAAAAACTGTCCAAAAAAAATTCTGCCAACTTTTTTTTCTTTTTCCAACTTCGAATCTTATTTCCTTTCGTACGTTCTCATCTCATCCTTTTGGAATTACGGGGTGTAACATTCTTCCCCCCTTAGAAACATACGTCCCGAATGTTCTTTCGGAGTCCAATCTAAACGGATATTGGCATAGTCCCTTGACTACACCCAACATAATCACACTTGCCACATCTGGCCACATAACAATACTTATGCTACAACGTCAACCTGAACTCCAAGTGTCGACGTCGGTTATCTGCCTAAAGCTTCTGCTGACTCTAAGCTTACTAATAATCTTTCCCGTATAAGCTTCGCCTTATCCACAGCCCGCTGAATCAAGTCTGGACCAAATAACTGAACCTCGCCTATGTCGAACCATCCAACCGGCGATCTACACTTTCTTACATACAAGGCCTCATACAGGGCCATCTGAAAACTGGAAGGGTATCTGTTATCGTACATAACTCAACAAGAGGCAACTAACCCTCCCGACTATTTCTGAAATCAAGAACACAGGCCCGCAACCTATCCTCAAGTGCCTGGATAGTACGCTCTGCCTGTCCGTCGGTCTGAGGGTGTAATGCAACACTGAGACTCACCTGTGTCCCTAAAACCCTTCTGAAAAACCTCCAGAAGTTATCTGTAATCGAGCTCATCTGTCTGACATCATAAACGTAGGAACCCCGTGCAGTCTCACAATCCCCTTGCTATAAAAGCTAGCATGAACCTCAGCCGAGTAAGTGGTCCTAACCGGAAGAACACGGATGGTTTCGTCAGCCTATTTACCATGACCCCCAGGGAGTCACACTTCCTCTGAGTACGATGCCACCCTGTAACAAGATCCATTTTAATTACCTCCCACATCTAAGTCGGGATCTAAATCGCCTACAATAGCCCACTGGGCTTCTGGTGCTCAACCATGACCTGCTACAAATTCGGACACTAAGCAGTAAACTCCGCTATGTCCCTTTTCCGGTCATCTTACCCATACATACATCTGAGGTCACGACACAACTTAGTCGACCCCGAACAATTTGAGCAATAAGCCGTATGCCTCCCTAAAACTCCGACTAGTCCTGCAGACCGCACACACAATTTATCCTCATATCACAAAGACCTCATCCGGCTACTCAAACAGCTCTTCTCCTCTGAGAGCCGTATCTCGATATCAGATCATAACGGATCCTCATATCACGCCTCTTTACCTCATCAACAACGGAAGACTCGAACCCTCGGATCTAAACTTCATTAACCTTGGAAATAAATAAACGAACCCCCCGGCTCGTTAGCTAACGAATCTTATGGACCACGCCCTGCCTACCTGGCTGCCCATCTGACAGACTACCCATAGACCCACGACTAAGAGTATTTGTCACTGTCTTGGCCTTCCCCGGATGGTATAGGATATTGATAACACAATCCTTGAATAACTCTAACCACCGTCGCTGTCGCAAATTCTACTACCTCTGTCTGAAGGTATAATGGAGGCTTTTGTGGTCTGCACAAATATCCACATGAAGTCTATATATACGTCATGCCCCCAAAATCTTCAAGGCATGATTTAACTGCCGCCAGCTCTAAATCGGAAGTGGCGTAATTTCCTTTCCTGCTTCCCTAACTACTGGGAAAACATAGGCTCTATCCTCATCGGGTTGCGTCAGCACACAACCTAGCCCAACACCCAACGTGTTATCATAATAACCTAACCCTCTAGTCTTTCAGGAGGAGTTAGAACTGTAGTCGAGTCAACTTATCTTCCAATAACTGGAAACCTTTCTCATTCTTGCGAAATATTCGGGTATCCTTAATCTCACCTATGGTTCCTGTTTCCCTTTCTCTGTTGCAACCAAACTTGGTCACTAAACTTAGATTTGATTCCTTTGCTTGCCTCCTGGCTAAGACTTCATGTCAATCACAATTTAGTGGGGGGGATTTCCTTGATCTCGTAAAGTAGTAACCCGATGCTACCACCTTTCCTCAAGGTGCTCTTACTGCCCATTAATTACTAATGGTCTTACACTAGTCTGAGGTCATCATATCTCGTGCAACATACATAACAATAGTCGTATTCTCTTTTATTATTCTTGCCTTGCACATTTTCCTGAAATTATCCGGAAGGTCGTGGCCCTGACCGCCACACCAAACCAACTCCAAGTACCTCCAAGGGCACTTAACATAAATTCCTTCAAATTCAATTATTACTTACTCTCTGCGTCAATTTACCTCAATGAACAAGTCACACAGACTTATTAAAATCAATAATGTCAAAGAATGAAGGATAATTCACTGGTTACCACCACTTCTCTTCCTTTCCACTCGATAACCGGCTTACCGGGAACTGGTACCGAATCAATCTCTCTTATGTAGTCCACGTTGGCATAACAAGAGGCCAACTAGTTCGTACTCATAATGATCTCAACGTCTGTCATAACAACTCTGCTAGGTCTGCTAGGGTCCAACGATTGTATCATTACCGGTAATTATTATCTACCTGCTCAGCTACCACCCAACACTCACGGGTGTAGTCGCCATGAAAGGTCCTCATGGATTCAGGCTTCATTTCTTTACACTTGGTTGCCCTCTTTTTCACTGGTCGCATTTCTTCCGCATTTCCAAACTTATACTAGCATACGACATAGCCTTCATACAGATTCGGCCTCCAATCGTTGGAGTTACTATTTTAAACAACATAAGGCCATTTCCGCTCACACTGGACGGTGGAACACGCCCACGAACCCGTAAAGCGATTAACTAGACTCGCTTGTACCTGCGTGACCTATCGCCACGCGGGACTACTATCAACTGATCCCACCCCATAAACGGGTACACTAACTTCTCATATACTATAATCGGGTTGTCTTGTCCACAACAACCATACTTACTCCATACGGATCTCACCCGTACCATTCTCGAAATCCCACTACGTAGCTCAATCTATTAACATAGTCTTCCATTAAGTCCCTTAATTAACCTCTTAAGGGTCCATTTCATTCTCACACAACTCATCATCACCTAATTATCTCAAATTAGCACGTAAAACCTTGATGAGAGTTCCTTAACTGTTCATACCTTCCCGGTATTTATTTAGTCCTTACCAAATCCTGGTAATCTAAAATCATCCTAGGCAACACATATGTGACCCCCATACATAAATCTGTATAGTTGTATGTCCCAATACCAACTATACTACAAACATTACCAACCTGGATACGCAATCCACATAATCTTTCCTGGGTCACTGCTGCCTTTCTCGTAGCTGCAAACAACATAACTTGTTAGGGAGAGACGACCCTAACCACACAGCTCTATCGCACGATCTTAGAGTGAGAAGAATGGAAACCAATCCTAAATGTCCTGCAGCCTCCTAATTATAGATGTGGTGCACAACACATCGATAATCAAGACTCTACTAGACACGGTCTGTAGACACTTTCCGAGGACTAACTGCTCTGATACCACTTTTGTCACGACCCGACCGCGTGGATCGTGCCCTACACAGGCACCCTTTCGGTATACATCAGAGAATAGCAGCGGAACATACACAACTGATAAAAATGCTGAAACATAAAACAACAACAGACTAGCCGATAAGGCCACCTTCCGTAAACTATACAAATAAAACAATACATTTTTTTTTTTTACAACCCAAACCACAATGTGACTACAGACCTCTAAGAATAACAACTCTGGCGGGACAAGGCCCCGCCATACCCCTGAATGTACAACTACCGACAATACCAGGGATAAGCCTCCAGAATAAAGGAGCTTCTCAACAGCTGAACAATGATCCTAAGAGCGAGGATCAGTAACTCACTCTACCGCGATGAACGCACCCGGCGAGGTCGAGATAACATGTACCAAATATGTGAAACCGAAAGTCTCAGAATGAAATCATAAGTCTATAATAAAGCGGAGATGTGTATGATAACTCAATTAATAAAGACATACGTTGCCTTACTAACAATGAGAGTAACCGATGGTATACTTACAATATAAAATAGGAAGCTCACGATCAAAGCAGGACCACCCGCCCGCAGTATCATTAAGCAATCCTACACCTGGGACTATTTCACCCGCATAGGTCGCGTGGACCCGCATGAGGTATTCCTCGCATGGGACTATTTCACCCGCATAAGCCCTTACAGACTCGCATGAGGTATTCCTCGCATAGGATGTATCCGCCCGCATGGGACTATTTCACCCGCATAAGCCCTTGCAGACTCGCATGAGGTATTCCTCGCATGGGACTATTTCACCCGCATAAGCCCTTACAGACTCGCATGAGGTATTCCTCGCATAGGTTGTATCTGCCCGCATGGGACTATTTCACCCGCATAAGCCCTTGCGGACTCGCATGAGGTATTCCTCGCATCGTGGGTAGCAATCCACGGAATATGCAAATGCCGAAAACCCGGGGAATGACCCCGAAATGAATAATATACCACTAACACAAAACCGGCTATCATACATAACATAAGCACTACCGGCTTATCACACAATATATAAGCAAGTTAAGAATCCCCTAACTTCTTATTATTCTTGTTCACATACACTCTCATTTTAGTTTACTTAAGGCACTAACATGTCTTTTATAAAGATCCGGGAATTTAACCCAAAGTACTACATACTTCCACTCTTTTAAAAATGACTCTCCTTCATATAAAACTTCCAAGATACTATTAACCGTAGTATCAAGTCAAAATTACTTTTCAAGACAAGTCACAATACCTTTAGAAATAAAGTTAGGTTTCTAAATCAAGTGACACCTTTTCTTATAAAACCTTAGGCAATTGATGCCTTAAAATCAAATTGCCTTTCATTAAAACAAGTCATTTATCATACTTAAATTACTTAGAGTAAACCACTCTTTTTAACTTTCTATAAAGCTATTATAACCAACTCCCCATAAAGCCGTTATACTAGCTTTATACATTAGCAACTTACATACTTCTTTATAACCAAGAGACTTAAACTTTCCAACAAAACAAGTATCAATAATACTTTCATCATACTTAAAGTCTCTTAACTTTTGGAAGCCAAGATATCCTTAATATTTAACAAGTGAGTTAATTCCCTAACTCAATCAACTTGGACATTCTTAAAAATTAGCCAAGGATATCAAATGGACCTAGATTGTCAAAATCTTGTACGTCTACCGTATTATACATTTACAACCTATTCATGCTCAAGAGATAAGAAAGTTCCACATACCTCTTCGGTTTAATCCACCTGCTAAGTCCAATTCGCCGTACGTAGTATGTCAACCTATAATGACCATAGTACGTCTATTAACATCTTACTTCAAACGTAGAATATTATAAGTGTAAAGTCTCTAAATTCTACGGAAAATCGGACAGCACCTCCTTTGTTTCTACTCACTTTGCCACCTTTTTCAAGGCCGAATTCAATAACCAAACACGCCACATTTAAGGCCCAATCAATGCAATTAACAATAGGGGATTACACGCCTACTAGACGTGTAAAATTCCGCCCCACAAAAGATACCAAACTAATACAAACTACTAGTCCAATTCGGCCATATTGAGTACAATAACACCAATTCTTAACCAATTGCCATTTCAATCCAAGCGGTTTAATATAACATGATATCTAGCCACAATTGATTATAACTACTACAATCCTCAAGTAGGTAAACATGCGACGATTCTAATTATCGACCAATTTGTATTTCAATTCAAATGGCTTAACATGTCATTTTCGGATTTGAGCTTCCAAATTTCCATAACATTTATCAAACTTCATAACACATATCACATGATCAATTCTAACTTATAATAACATGGAATCTTCAATTACAAAAGTAAGACGAAGATTATACCTCATTTAGCCCAAATATGCTCCAAGATTACAAGTCGATCCTTAGCAACTTTAGCTCCTCTTTTTGAAATTCTTCTTCCCGCTAAAATCATCTCTACTAATCCCCTACAAGCTTGCCAACATATTTCCTTCTTGTTGCCTTTCCAAAAATCTCATATAGGCCTAGGGTTTTAACCATTTGAGAGAGAAGAGAAGAGAAGATAATATTTGGGTGAAGTCTTGCAAATGATTAAAATCTAGCAAGACATGTCTTATATAGCCTTTATCTTGCTCCACAAGTTGGGGGGACACTTGTCACCCACCCAGGGGTCCTTTACAACAAATATCTTCTATTTTTACCCTATTTCCATAAAAATCCGCCCGCCCGGCGTTCTGCAATTCGGACAATTTCAGCTTTCCGGCGCCCGTGCGCTGCATGCCGCGGCGCCTGACCCTGTCTGTTCTGTCAGCCGATCTTGTAACGTCCATAACTTTCTACTCCGATGTCCTATTGACGAGCGGTTTGTTGCGTTGGAAACTAGACTCAATGAACTTCATATTAGGCTTTTGAAACACCTAAAAACCCAATTATACTAGGAGATTTACTGCTTCCAAGTTGACTGAAAAACTGTCCAAAAAAAATTCTGCCAACTTTTTTTTCTTTTTCCAACTTCGAATCTTATTTCCTTTCGTACGTTCTCATCTCATCCTCTTTGAATTACGGGGTGTAACATTCTTCCCCCCTTAGAAACATTCGTCCCCGAATGTTCTTTCGGAGTCCAATCTAAACGGATATCGGCATAGTCCCTTGGCTACACCCAACATAATCACACTTGCCACACCTGGCCACATAACAATACTTATGCTACAACGTCAACCTGAACTCCAAGTGTCGACGTCGGTTATCTGCATAAAGCTTCTGCTGACTCTAAGCTTACTAATAATCTTTCCCGGATAAGCTTTGCCTTATCCACAGCCCGCTGAATCAAGTCTGGACCAAATAACTGAACCTCGCCTATGTCGAACCATCCAACCGGCGATCTACACTTTCTTACATACAAGGCCTCATACAGGGCCATCTAAAAACTGGAAGGGTATCTGTTATCGTACATAACTCAACAAGAGGCAACTAACCCTCCCGACTATTTCTGAAATCAAGAACACAGGCCCGCAACCTATCCTCAAGTGCCTGGATAGTACGCTCTGCCTGTCCGTCAGTCTGAGGGTGTAATGCAACACTGAGACTCACCTGTGTCCCTAAAACCCTTCTGAAAAACCTCCAGATGTTATTTGTAATCGAGCTCATCTGTCTGACATCATAAACGTAGGAACCCCGTGCAGTCTCACAATCCCCTTGCTATAAAAGCTAGCATGAACCTCAGCCGAGTAAGTGGTCCTAACCGGAAGAACACGGATGGTTTCGTCAGCCTATTTACCATGACCCCCAGGGAGTCGCACTTCCTCTGAGTACGATGCCACCCTGTAACAAGATCCATTTTAATTACCTCCCACATCTAAGTCGGGATCTAAATCGCCTGCAATAGCCCACTGGGCTTCTGGTGCTCAACCATGACCTGCTACAAATTCGGACACTAAGCAGTAAACTCCGCTATGTCCCTTTTCCGGTCATCTTACCCATACATACATCTGAGGTCACGACACAACTTAGTCGACCCCGAACAATTTGAGCAATAAGCACTGTATGCCTCCCCTAAAACCTGCTGACTAGTCCTGCAGCACCGGGTACACACAATCTATCCTCATATCACAGCACCTCATCCGGTGCTACTCAAACAGGCTCTTCTCCTCTCGGAGAGCCGTATCTCGATACCGTATCATAACTGGATCCTCATACTGTCGCCTCTTTACCTCCTCAACGACGGAAGACTCGGCAACCCCTTGGATCTAAACTTCATTAACCTTGGAAACAAATAAACGAACCCCCCGGCTCGTTAGCTAACGAATCTTATGGACCACGCCCTGCCTACCTGGCTGCCCATCTGACAGACTACCCATAGACCCACGACTAAGAGTATTTGTCACTGTCTTGGCCTTCCCCGGATGGTATAGGATATTGATAACACAATCCTTGAATAACTCTAACCACCGTCGCTGTCGCAAATTCTACTACCTCTGTCTGAAGGTATAATGGAGGCTTTTGTGGTCTGCACAAATATCCACATGAAGTCTATATATACGTCATGCCCCCAAAATCTTCAAGGCATGATTTAACTGCCGCCAGCTCTAAATCGGAAGTGGCGTAATTTCCTTTCCTGCTTCCCTAACTACTGGGAAAACATAGGCTCTATCCTCATCGGGTTGCGTCAGCACACAACCTAGCCCAACACCCAACGTGTTATCATAATAACCTAACCCTCTAGTCTTTCAGGAGGAGTTAGAACTGTAGTCGAGTCAACTTATCTTCCAATAACTGGAAACCTTTCTCATTCTTGCGAAATATTCGGGTATCCTTAATCTCACCTATGGTTCCTGTTTCCCTTTCTCTGTTGCAACCAAACTTGGTCACTAAACTTAGATTTGATTCCTTTGCTTGCCTCCTGGCTAAGACTTCCTGTCAATCACAATTTAGTGGGGGGGATTTCCTTGATCTCGTAAAGTAGTAACCCGATGCTACCACCTTTCCTCAAGGTGCTCTTACTGCCCATTAATTACTAATGGTCTTACACTAGTCTGGGGTTATCATATCTCGTGCAACATACATAACAATAGTCGTATTCTCTTTTATTATTCTTGCCTTGCACATTTTCCTGAAATTATCCGGAAGGTCGTGGCCCTGACCGCCACACCAAACCAACTCCAAGTACCTCCAAGTACCTCCAAGGGCACTTAACATAAATTCCTTCAAATTCAATTATTACTTACTCTCTGCGTCAATTTACCTCAATGAACAAGTCACACAGACTTATTAAAATCAATAATGTCAAAGAAGGAAGGATAATTCACTGGTTACCACCACTTCTCTTCCTTTCCACTCGATAACTGGCTTACCGGGAACTGGTACCGAATCAATCTCTCTTATGTAGTCCACGTTGGCATAACAAGAGGCCAACTAGTTCGTACTCATAATGATCTCAACGTCATTGGTCATAACACCGCTAGGTCTGCTAGGGTCCAACGATTGTATCATTACCTGTAATTATTATCTACCTGCTCAGCTACCACCCAACACTCACGGGTGTAGTCGCCATGAAAGGTCCTCATGGATTCAGGCTTCATTTCTTTACACTTGGTTGCCCTCTTTTTCACTGGTCGCATTTCTTCCGCATTTCCAAACTTATACTAGCATACGTACATAGCCTTCATACAGATTCGGGCCTCCAATCTTTGGAGTTACTATTTTAAACAACATAAGGCCATTTCCGGCTCTCACACCCTGGTTCCGGTGGAACACGTCCATGAACCCGTAAAACGATTAACTAGACTCTGCTTGTACCTGCGGACTCGTCACGTGAATGACTACTATCAATTGATCCCACCCCATAAACGGGTACACTAACTTCTCATATACTATAATCGGGTTGTCTTGTCCACAACAACCATACTTACTCCATACGGATCTCACCCGTACCATTCTCGAAATCCCACTACGTAGCTCAATCTATTAACATAGTCTTCCATTAAGTCCCTTAATTAACCTCTTAAGGGTCCATTTCATTCTCACACAACTCATCATCACCTAATTATCTCAAATTAGCACGTAAAACCTTGATGAGAGTTCCTTAACTGTTCATACCTTCCCGGTATTTATTTAGTCCTTACCAAATCCTGGTAATCTAAAATCATACTAGGCAACACATATGTGACCCCCATACATAAATCTGTATAATTGTATGTCCCAATACCAACTATACTACAAACATTACCTGTTATACCCCGTATTTCCAGAGTATGAAACGTAAGGACGTACGTAGAAAAGTTTGGGCTTTAAAGTAGGCTTGGCCGAAATATTTTGTGCACAACACCCGGTTAGAGTCGTTTTTTGATGAAAAGTTTTACACAACTTGCGAAGGGAAAATTCCGGCTATGTCTTTTTTAATTTTTGCGGATTTTTCCGAGAGATGAAACATTTTGGACCAACGAGAGGGCGACACTTGTCACCCTCAAGTTGGTGGATGTGGGCGGTAAAGGGTTGGACGATTTGGCCATTGTTTTGGTCAAGGGGTTGGTAGGATATTTTGGTGGTAGATGGATAAGGTGCACATGGATGAATCTTGACCCTACACTTGCCTTGCACTTGGCATGATCTTGGCCATTGGTTGGCCTTTGCTTGACCTATAAATACCCCTCCCCTTTGAAGACTTCTTCATCCATTCTACAAATCTCCAAGTCTTGAAATCCCCTCCCCTCTCTTGTAGTGTTCTCGTCCTAGCCTCCCCCTCCCCCCTTGGTGAGGCCCCTTGGCCGAGAGCCCCTCCCCCCTTGGCCGAGAGTACCCCCCCTCCTAGTGGGGTTGGCCGAGGGGGTATACACCCCCCCTTGTGGTGTTGTCTCGTATAAATACCCCCCTCTTGGTAGAAATACTCTCCATAGTATTGTTACTATACCCAAATTACCTTAGCCGTATACCTTGTAGTATTCCAAAGATACCTCTATACGTAGAGCCCTAAATACTACCTAATGTCCTTTTGTCTCAAACCGAAACCCTAAGGAAAACCTTCATAGTTGGTTGAAGTGTTAAGTAGAAGTTGCGTAGAACTTCTAAGGGTTGTTTGAGCGGGTTGGAGCGTGCGTTAGGAGCTAAACCTTGCTCAGATCGACTTTTATCTCTGATAATTTTGGGCTTATCGAGGTAAATAATCTTGTCCCCTATTGGAATTGGAAATTACTTGTTCTTGTAATATATAGTTGAAGTATATATATAGAATCAACATAGTTTTGCGGCAATGTCTTTTGACTTAAGCCCTAATTTAAAGAAAGAGAATCGAATCAGAATTACATAGGGTGTATCAGACATGAGACTTGTGTAGCATTACTGTGAAGTAGAATTGTACACGTCCGGTTAGACGTATAAACCCCGGTTGGCTTGATAGCCTACTGATAGAGGAGAGATTTACGCGGTGATGGCGAGGGAGGTCTTTGCCGAATTTTCTGTAGAATATTCTACGTTGAGATCTAGATGTTAATAGGCGCCTTGTGGCCTCTATAGGTTGAAGTACTACGTATGGCGTGATCTACTTGGCTTAAGGAGTAGCCGACGGTTTGAGGTACTTGGAGCGTTTTGCTATTAGTCGATAATCGTCGCGAGGTATGTGAACCTCTTCCTATCTTTTCTAGCATGATATGTGTATAACTATGTAGTACGGTAGACATACATGTATTAAATGTATTTGATTGGTTAAAAACATAAAGTGTTATAACGGCTTTATGGGAAGTTGGTTATAACAGCTTTATGTAGGTAAGAAAATGCTTTGTGGTTTTAAAAGGTAACTGATTTGACTTATAACTGACTTGATGTGTGATAATAAAGAACTTGAGGTATTTCAAAAGAATCATTCTGAAAGAAGAGTAATACTTGGTTTGAAAACATAAGAGTTATACTAGCTTTATGGGAAGTTAGGTATAACGTCTTAAGAGAGGTAAAGAGAATGGCTTACTGATTTTAAAAGATAAGAGACTTAATCTTAAAAAGTTAAGGGACTTGACTTGGTTAATTAATATGAATTTTTGTGTGAAACCTCATTCGTGAGAAATGAGTACTTGGTTTTTTTAAAAGCAATAATGTTTTACTGATTTCGGAAATCAGCATAAGTATCGAACAAACCACAGCAGCGCTAATAAAGGGAAATGTTTTGACTACTAAAGTATTATTAAAACCAGTAGGAACTTCCATCTACATAGAAGCTAAGATGAGACAAAATGATATTACGTTTCCTAGATCATGGCTGCTGTAATCTGATTGTTATGAACAAGAATAACCTACTCACACATAAGGTATATGTTTCTCAAATTGTTTTAAAGAATTAAAACTATGAACTACGAAACCTTTCGAAAATGAGAAACTTGAGTAATTGAAATTAGACAAACTTGAAACGTTTGGAAAAGAATGTTGTTACTTGATTTTACAAAGAGAAGTGTTTTGATTTACTTCAAAAGATAATCACTCTATTTTCATATACTACGGGTATTGTGTGACTTTTGTGAAAGTAACGTATCTTTTAAAGAGTTAATGTATGAAGTAATTTGGGGATAAAAACCCGATCTTGTTAATCATATAGTAGAAAGTACCTTGTGTGTATAACTTGATTGTGTTGGTTTGTGATAGCCTTGTAATACTTTCTTGTTGATTTGTTAAGTAAACATGCTAGGATGCTACGTGTGTTAAGATTCGTGATGTTTGTGTAAAGGGTTTCCTCGATCGCGCTTAAGTTGTTTAACTATCAGCCGTTATGTTGGTATTGTACCACTCACCTTGACATGTTTCCGGAGGTTAAGCTGCCCTCCGATGCGGGGTAGACTCAGGCGGTCTGGACCATGATTCGAGAATACCTCATGCGGTCGGGGGCCTACGCGAGCTACGAGAGTTCCAGTTAGTGTGCGACCTTTATGTTCATGCGGTCTATGTGGCCATGCGAATCGCGAATCCAGCGGATGCCGGAGTAGCTACCGATGCGAGTTATACCTCATGCGGGCCTATGAGGTTGGCCTATGCGAGTCTGGGAGTTCGTGGCTAGACGCGCACATTTGATATCATGCGCGAGTGACCGGCTTTGATCATGTGACGGTGCAGACAGATATCATGATACGCTTTATGACCTTGTTAGTACTTGTAGGTGTTAGTAGTCGGCTATGCCTTCATACTTACCCCGCATCAGATATTAGGACACGTGGGACCCGTGTTCATGTGTATTCCTTCGTGCTTTTATATCATAGATCGCCGGCGATGAAGGTATTCCACGCATGATTGATGTTGTGGGCGTGAGACCCATAGTTATATTTGAGTGATGACTTTGAGGGTGTGAGTCCCTGACTTGACATGACTGCTTATTCATTGTGAACTGTAGTTTGGTTATCATACATGTCTCCTGCTTTATAGACTACTATGATTTCATTTATAGTATTTTCGCCACATACTTGGTACTGTTATCGACCTCCTTCGGGCCGTTCATGCCGCAGGTAGAGGTACACCGGTGTTGATCCTCGCCTTATGGTCACGATTCAACGTATGGGAAGCTCCATTTCTCCGAGACTTATCGATGGTATAGTCCGCTCGTTATAGGTATTTACATTCGGGGTATGGCGGCCCCGCCCCGCCATTGTTGTCGTATCATTCTTAGAGTCCGTAGTAATCGTGGCGAGTTGTAATAAGGATGTAACCGCTCGGCTTTAAATTGATTTATATATATGCCAAAGGCAAGTTTTCTCAGACATCGCTTCGCATTTCATAATATTTTCATGTCTTGTTTTATGTTCCACGACACTGATGTATGTCTACTGGGTGCGGGTAGGCACTACCACGCCCGGTTCGGTCGTGACAAAAGTGGTATCGAGCGCTTAATCCTCGGAAAGTGTCTACAGACCGTATCCAGTAGAGTCTTGATTATCGGTGTGTTGTGCACCGCACCAATAATCAGGAGGCTATAGGATATTTAGGATTGGTTTTCATTCTTTTCACTCTGAGATCGTGCTTAGAGCCGTGTTATAAGTTGGACCCCTCTACCGTAATTCTTTCCCTTATCGTTATGTCTTCGCGTAAGGCAACCAGGCCCGGAGGCAAGCGCACCGAGGAGTCGCGAGTAGAGTGCAGAGGGTTACGAGGGCACAGCCCAATCATCACCGAGTTAGGTGCTTCATTCGGGAGTTCGCGACGCCACTAGCCCCGCAGAGTTTAGCACGCGGCGGCGGTTCCATCGCGCCATGATATTTGAACCTTCGCCCACGACCGAACAGATAATATAGATTGCAAAGAGGCGACCCTGTTACTAGCTATGGATTTGGCTTCCAGAGAGTATACCGATGTACCGCGAGTCTTGATGACTATCTAAGAGAGGGTTGTACAAGAGTAATTCTTCGCCAGTTTCGAGCATGGCACGTATGCGGGCTTATGCGCAGCAGGCCGAGAAACGTAGAGAATCGACGGGTTAACCAAGGACAGCAGAAGAGGGCCAGAACAGCAAGGTCCTTTGGTAACTTTCGAGGCGAATCGCCTCACCAGCAGATTAGATATGCACCTCCGCCAGTGCAGAGTGGTCTTCCACGGATTTCGTGGACTTTCGGGTACGCCGAGTTGGTCAGAGCTCCAGGACTTCCGGTTCACAGTGTGACAGGCGTCATTCCGGGAATGTCGTCTTTTAGTTGGTACTTGTTTTACCTGCGGCCGACAGGGCCATGTGTGGAAAGGACGTCCTAGTAGGAAGGATGCAAGTAGAGTACTCACCTTCAGATCGCGGTAGTTCGTTACCTTCCCTAGCTATGCGCCCTACGGGGCAGGTTTGATTAGAACGACAAAGGGGAGTGAAGCAGTAGATTCAGGCATATCTTTAACCCTCTAGAGATTAGTATGTGTGATAAGATGAGTATACCTTATAAGTTGTGTAAATTGTGATTAGAAATCATGGTTAGTAACCGGGTAAGATTTGGGGGATAGAGAAAGTGTGAGCCTTAGAATGTTATACGTGGAGACCTTAGAGGTAAGGCCATCTCTAGTAAAGATGTATTGTTATGTTTGACCCTTATCGGAGTGCATAGTGCACGTGAGTTTTATTGTGTGATAAGTCCCTGGGTAGTGTGAAATGAAAGAGGGTATTTGAGCTAAGAAGACCGCTAGGTTTTCGTAACGTGATTAGTGAGATTGTCCCGGATCGGGGAGCTAGTGTTTTGCGCGTTGCCGGGTCGGGTTGAGGCCATGTTGTGGGTCAACCCGCGACACCGGGTCGGTTGTGGTGGTCCCCGGGTGGTAGGTCACGCGGTGTTTGGCCCAAGTTCGCTAACCGTACAAGTTCGTGGATGCGTTCGACCAGTAGTCGGGCCGATGGGGTCAGCCCATCTGGTCTTTTAGTCAGGACCGGTTACTCGGCAGAGGGATATGCGAGATGTTACATTAGAAAGGTGGTAAGGCTGCACGGGGTGCCTACCTTCACCTTATGATGCAGTGGAGCCCTGCACGATCGCTTTTTCTGGAAGTTTTACCAGGCAGGGTTAGGAACTCAGATGAGTCTCCGTATCGTATTCATCCTCGGGCCAGTGTTTGGATTTCAGGGGTAGTTGTGAGGATTGTTGTCTCCTGTTGGGGAAGTGTTTTATAGCTACCATATCAGTTTTCGAATGTCGCCTTATGAAGCCTTGTAGGGGCGGAAGTGTAAGTTGCCGGTCGATTGGTTCGATGTTGGCAAAGATTCAGATAGTTGGTTTATACTTGTTCAACAGAAATGTGGTAGGTTATGAGAAAGAGTTCGAGTGTGCAAGGAGGGTACGACACGTAAGGGAAGAAGCGAGCATGTATGGCGATCATAGATGTGATCATTTCTTTTGTAAAGAGAAGGTGCGAAGGAAGTATATTTTTAGACCCCGGAGAGAGGTATTTGTGGTGATGTTAGAGGAGTTTCCTCGTGGACTTGGATGGAAGTATTTGCGCGGGTGTTTCTGTGGCCAGGTGTGGCAGGATTGTTCTCGTAAGTATAGTAGTGAAGACTATACTGGCGCGCGTTTGTTTTGAGACTTAGAAGGAACATTCGGGACGAATGTTTCTAAGGAGGGGAGAATGTTATACCCCGTATTTCCAGAGTATGTACGTAAGGACGTATGTAGAAAAGTTTGGGCTTTAAAGTAGGCTTGGCCGAAATATTTTGTGCACAACACCCGGTTAGAGTCGTTTTTCGACGAAAAGTTTTACACAACTTGCGAAGGGAAAATTCCGGCTATGTCTTTTTTAATTTTTGCGGATTTTTCCGAGAGACGAAACATTTTGGACCAACGAGAGGGCGACACTTGTCACCCTCAAGTTGGTGGATGTGGGCGGTAAAGGGTTGGACGATTTGGCCATTGTTTTGGTCAAGGGGTTGGTAGGATATTTTGGTGGTAGATGGATAAGGTGCACATGGATGAATCTTGACCCTACACTTGCCTTGCACTTGGCATGATCTTGGCCATTGGTTGGCCTTTGCTTGACCTATAAATACCCCTCCCCTTTGAAGACTTCTTCATCCATTCTACAAATCTCCAAGTCTTGAAATCCCCTCCCCTCTCTTGTAGTGTTCTCGTCCTAGCCTCCCCCTCCCCCCTTGGTGAGGCCCCTTGGCCGAGAGCCCTCCCTCGTCGAGAGTACCCCTCCTAGTGGGGTTGGCGAGGTATACACCCCCTTGTGGTGTTGTCTCGTATAAATACCCCTCTTGGTAGAAATACTCTCCATAGTATTGTTACTATACCCAAATTACCTTAGTCAGATACCTTGTAGTATTCCAAAGATACCTCTATACGTAGAGCCTTAAATACTACCTAATGTCTTTTGTCTCAAACCGAAACCCTAAGGAAAACCTTCATAGTTGGTTGAAGTGTTAAGTAGAAGTTGCGTAGAACTTCTAAGGGTTGTTTGGAGCTGGTTGAGCGTGCGCCAGGAGCTAAACTTGCTCAGATCGACTTTTATCTCTGATAATTTTGGGCTTATCGAGGTAAATAATCTTGTCCCTATTGGAATTGGAAATTACTTGTTCTGTAATATATAGTTGAAGTATACTATATATAGAATCGACATAGTTTTGCGGCAATGTCTTTTGACTTAAGCTCAATTTAAAGAAAGAGAATCGAATCGTAATTACATAGATCAGACATGAGACTTGTGTAGCATTCGTGAAGTAGAATTGTACACGCCCGGTTAGACGTATAAACCCCCTGGTTGGCTTGATAGCCGGTCTCGATAGAGAGAGATTCTACGCGTCATGCGGGGAGGGGAGGTGCCGAATTTTCTCGTAGAATATTCTACGTTGAGATCTAGATGTTAATAGGCGCCTTGGCCTCTATAGGTCAAGTACTACGTATGGCGTGATCTACTTGGCTTAGGAGTAGCCGACGGTTTGAGGTACTTGAGCGCTTTTGCTATTAGTCGATAATCGCCGCGAGGTTGTGAACCTCTTCTTATCTTTTCTAGCATGATATGTGTATAACTATGTAGTACGTAGACGCATACGTATTAAATGTATGTGATTGGTTAAAACATAAAGTGTTATAACGCTTTATGGGAAGTGGTTATAATGACTTTATGTAGGTAAGAAAATGCTTTGTGGTTTTAAAAGGTAACTGATTTGACTTATAACTGACTTGATGTGTGATAATAAAGAACTTGAGGTATTTCAAAAGAATCATTCTGAAAGAAGAGTAATACTTGGTTTGAAAACATAAGAGTTATACTAGCTTTATGGGAAGTTAGGTATAACGTCTTAAGAGAGGTAAAGAGAATGACTTACTGATTTTAAAAGATAAGAGACTTAATCTTAAAAAGATAAGGGACTTGACTTGGTTAATTAATATGAATTTTTGTGTGAAACCTCATTCGTGAGAAATGAGTACTTGGTTTTTTTAAAAGCAATAATGTTTTACTGATTTCGGAAATCAGCATAAGTATCGAACAAACCACAGCAGCGCTAATAAAGGGAAATGTTTTGACTACTAAAGTATTATTAAAACCAGTAGGAACTTCCATCTGCATAGAAGCTAAGATGAGACAAAATGATATTACGTTTCCTAGATCATGGCTGCTGTAATAAGATTGTTATGAACAAGAATAACCTACTCACACATAAGGTATATGTTTCTCAAATTGTTTTAAAGAATTAAAACTATGAACTACGAAACCTTTCGAAAATGAGAAACTTGAGTAATTGAAATTAGGCAAACTTGAAACGTTTGGAAAAGAATGTTGTTACTTGATTTTACAAAGAGAAGTGTTTTGATTTACTTCAAAAGATAATCACTCTATTTTCTTATACTACGGGTATTGTGTGACTTTTGTGAAAGTAACGTATCTTTTAAAGAGTTAATGTATGAAGTACTTTGGGATAAAAACCCGATCTTGTTAATCATATAGTAGAAAGTACCTTGTGTGTATAACTTTATTGTGTTGGTTTGTGATAGCCTTGTAATACTTTCTTGTTGATTTGTTAAGTAAACATGCTAGGATGCTACGTGTGTTAGTATCTTGTGATGTTTGTGTAAAGGGGTTTCCCCTCGACTGCGCTTAAGTTGTTTAACTATCAGCCGTTAAGTTGGTATTGTACCACTCACCTTGACATGTTTCCGGAGGTTAAGCTGCCCTCCGATGCGGGGTAGACTCAGGCGGTCTGGGACCATGATTCGAGAATACCTCATGCGGGTCCAGGGGGCCTATGCGGAGCTACGAGAGTTCCAGGTTAGTGTGCGACCTTTATGTTCATGCGGTCTATGTGGCCATGCGGATCGCGAGTCCAGCGGACGCCGGGAGTAGCTACCGACAAGCGGGTTATACCTCACGGGCCTACGAGGTTGGCCTATGCGAGTCGCGGGAGTTCCAGGGCTAGACGCGCACATTTGATACTGCGGGCGAGTGACCAGCTTTGATCATGTGACGGTCTAGACAGATATCATGATACAGTTTATGACCTTGTTAGTACTGTGGGTGTTAGTAGTCGGCTATGCCTTCATACTTACCCTGTACTGTTTTATTAGGACACAGGTGGGACCTGGTGTTCATGTGTATTCCTTGGTGCTTTTATATCATAGATCACGGCATGGCGGAAGGTATTCCACGGGCATGATTGATGTTGTGGGCGTGAGACCCATAGTTATATTTGAGTGATGACTTTGAGGCGCGAGTCCACGACTTGACATATCGCTTATTAATTGTGAATCGTAGTTTGGTTATCATACATGTCTCGCTTTATAGACTACTATGATTTCATTTACGATATTTTGATTCACATACTTGGTACTGTTGCATCGACCTCCTGGGCCGCGTCATGCCGCAGTAGAGGTACACCGTTGTTGATCCTCGCTCTTAGTGGTCACGCGTCAACAGTATGGAAGCTCCGTTTCTCCGAGGCTTATCGTGGTATAGTCCGCCGTTGTAGGTATTTACATTCGTGGTATGGCGGCCCCGCCCCGCCATTGTTGTCGTATCATTCTTAGAGGTCCAGTAGTAATGTTGGGCAGAGTTGTAATAAGGATGTAACTGTTCGGTTTTAAATTGATTTATATATATGCCGAAAGGCAAGTTTTCTCAGATTACTGTTTCGTACTTCATAATATTTTCATGTCTTGTTTTATGTTCCGCTGATTACTCTGATGTATGTCTACTTGGGTGCCCGGGTAAGGCACCAGTCACGGGCCCGGGTTCGGGTCGTGACATTACCAACCTGGATACGCAATCCACATAATCTTTCATGGGTCACAGCTGCCTTTCTCGTAGCTGCAAACAACATAACTTGTTAGGGAGAGACGACCCTAACCACACAGCTCTATCGCACGATCTTAGAGTGAGAAGAATGGAAACCAATCCTAAATGTCCTGCAGCCTCCTGATTATAGATGTGGTGCACAACACATCGATAATCAAGACTCTACTAGACACGGTCTCAGACACTTTCCGAGGACTAATCGCTTCGATACCACTTTTGTCACGACCCTCGGGCTCTGGATCGTGCCCTACCTGGGCACCCCTTTCGGTATACATCAGAGAATAGCAGCGGAACATACATAACTGATAAAAATGCTGAAACATAAAACAACAACAGGCTAGCCGATAAGGCCACCTTCCGTAAACTATACAAATAAAACGGTACATATTTTTTTTTTACAACCCAAACCACAATGTGACTACTGCACTTAAGAATAACAACTCAAGTGACAGGGCCCCGCCATACCCCGAATGTACAACTACCGACAATACCGTGGATAAGCCTCCAATAAAGGAGCTTCTCAACGGTGAACAATGATCCTAAGAGCGAGGATCGAACTCAGACTTCACTGCGGATTTAACGCACTTCAAGGAGGTCAAGACAACATGTACCAAATATGTGAAATCAGCATCAGAATGAAATCATAAGTCTATAATAAAACTGAGACAGTATGATAACTCAATTAACGACACGTTGCCTTACTAACAATGAGAGTAACTCGTAGTATACTTACAATATAAAATAGAAGCTCACGATCAAAGCAGACCACCCGCCCGCAATATCATTAAGCAATCCTACACTGGACTATTTCACCCGCATAGGTCGCGTGGACCCGCATGAGGTATTCCTCGCACGGGACTATTTCACCCGATAAACCCTTACACTCGCATGAGGTATTCCTCGATAGGTCAGATCCGCCGCACGGGACTATTTCACCCGCATAAGCCCTTGCGGACTCGCATGAGGTATTCTCGCACGGGACTATTTCACCCGCATAAGCCCTTACGGACTCGCATGAGTTATTCCTCGTGATAGGTCAGATCCGCCGCACGGGACTATTTCACCCGCATAAGCCCTCGCGACTCGCATGAGGTATTCCTCGCATCGTGGGTAGCAATCCACTAATATGCAAATGCCACAAACCCGGGAATGACCTCAAATGAATAATATACCACTAGCACAAACCGCTATCATACATAACATAAGCACTACCGGATTATCACACAATATATAAGCAAGTTAAGAATCCCCTAACTTCTTATTATTCTTGTTCACATACACTCTCATTTTAGTTTACTTAAGGCACTAACATGTCTTTTATAAAGATCCGGGAATTTAACCCAAAGTACTACATACTTCCACTCTTTTAAAAATGACTCTCCTTCATATAAAACTTCCAAGATACTATTAACCGTAGTATCAAGTCAAAATTACTTTTCAAGACAAGTCACAATACCTTTAGAAATAAAGTTAGGTTTCTAAATCAAGTGACTCCTTTTCTTATAAAACCTTAGGCAATTGATGTCTTAAAATCAAATTGCCTTTCATTAAAACAAGTCATTTATCATACTTAAATTACTTAGAGTAAACCACTCTTTTTAACTTTCTATAAAACTATTATAACCAACTCCCCATAAAGCCGTTATACGAGCTTTATACATTAGCAACTTACATACTTCTTTATAACCAAGATAAACTTTCCAACAAAACAAGTATCAATAATACTTTCATCATACTTAAAGTCTCTTAACTTTTGAAAGCCAAGATATCCTTAATATTTAACAAGTGAGTTAATTCCCTAACTCAATCAACTTGGACATTCTTAAAAATAAGCCAAGGATATCAAATGGACCTAGATTGTCAAAATCTCAGACGCTCACCGTATTATACATTTACAACCTATTCATGCTCAAGAGATAAGAAAGTTCCACATACCTCTTCGGTTTAATCCACCTGCTAAGTCCAATTCGCCGTACGTAGTATGTCGACCTATAATGACCATAGTACGTCTATTAACATCTTACTTCAAAAGTAGAATATTATAAGTGTAAAGTCTCTAAATTCTACGGAAAATCGGACAACACCTCCTTTGTTTCTACTCACTTTGCCACCTTTTTCAAGTCCGAATTCAATAACCAAACACGCCACATTTAAGGCCCAATCAATGCAATTAACAATAGGGGATTACACGCCTACTAGACGTGTAAAATTCCGCCCCACAAAAGATACCAAACTAATACAAACTACTAGTCCAATTCGGCCATATTGAGTACAATAACACCAATTCTTAACCAATTGCCATTTCAATCCAAGCGGTTTAATATAACATGATATCTAGCCACAATTGATTATAACTACTACAATCCTCAAGTAGGTAAACATGCGACGATTCTAATTATCGACCAATTTGTATTTCAATTCAAATGGCTTAACATGTCATTTTCGGATTTGAGCTTCCAAATTTCCATAACACTTATCAAACTTCATAACACATATCACATGATCAATTCTAACTTATAATAACATGGAATCTTCAATTACAAAAGTAAGACGAAGATTATACCTCATTTAGCCCAAATATTCTCCAAGATTACAGGTCGATCCTTAGCAACTTTAGCTCCTCTTTTTGAAATTCTTCTTCCCGCTAAAATCATCTCTACTAATCCCTTACAAGCTTGCCAACATATTTCCTTCTTGTTGCCTTTCCAAAAATCTCATATAGGCCTAGGGTTTTAACCATTTGAGAGAGAAGAGAAGAGAAGAGAATATTTGGGTGAAGTCTTGCAAATGATTAAAATCTAGCAAGACATGTCTTATATAGCCTTTATCTTGCTCCACAAGTTGGGGGGACACTTGTCACCCACCCAGGGGTCCTTTAAAACAAATATCTTCTATT
Source organism: Przewalskia tangutica (assembly GCA_029844215.1). Classification (NCBI taxonomy): domain Eukaryota; kingdom Viridiplantae; phylum Streptophyta; class Magnoliopsida; order Solanales; family Solanaceae; genus Przewalskia; species Przewalskia tangutica. Next base: position 19,271,976 of record CM056740.1, read on the forward strand.
TTTACCCTATTTCCGCAAAAATCCGCCGGCCGCGCCATGCCCCGCAGCCGCGCGGTTCTGCAATTCGCACAATTTCAGCTTTCCGCGCCGCTCGCAAACAGCCGCGGCGCCTGACCCTGTCTGTTCTGTCAGCCGATCTTATAACGTCCATAACTTTCTACTCCGATGTCCTATTGACGAGCGGTTTGTTGCGTTGGAAACTAGACTCAATGAAATTCATATTAGGCTTTTGAAACACCTAAAACCCCCAATTATACTAGGAGATATACTGCTTCCAAGTTGACTGAAAAACTGTCCAAAAAGAAATTCTGCCAACTTTTTTTTCTTTTTCCAACTTCGAATCTTATTTCCTTTCGTACGTTCTCATCTCATCCTCTTGGAATTACGGGGTGTAACATTCTTCCCCCCTTAGAAACATTCGTCCCCGAATGTTCTTTCGGAGTCCAATCTAAACGGATATTGGCATAGTCCCTTGACTACACCCAACATAATCACACTTGCCACACCTGGCCACATAATAATACCTATGCTACAACGTCAACCTGAACTCCAAGTGTCGACGTCGGTTATCTGCATAAAGCTTCTGCTGACTCTAAGATTACTAATAATCTTTCCCGGATAAGCTTCGCCTTATCCACACTTGAATCAAGTCCGACCAAATAATCAACCTCGCCTATGTCGAACCATCCAACCCGCGATCTACACTTTCTACATACAAGGCCTCATACAGGCCATCCAAAATCGGAAGGGTATCTCGTTATCGTACATAACTCAACAAGAGGCAACTAACCCTCCGACTATTTCGAAATCAAGAACACAGTGCCCGCAACCTATCCTCGTGCTCGGATAGTACGCTCCGCCCGTCCGTCGGCCCGAGGTGTAATGCACATCGAGACTCACCGTGTCCCTAAAACCCTTCAAAAACCTCCGAAGTTATCTCAGTAATCGAGCTCATCCGTCTCGACATCATAAACTTAGGAACCCCTGCGCCTCACAATCTCGCTATAAAAGCTAGCATGAACCTCAGCCGAGTAAGTGGTCCTAACCGGAAGAACACGGATGGTTTCGTCAGCCTATTTACCATGACCCCCAGGGAGTCGCACTTCCTTTGAGTACGATGCCACCCTGTAACAAGATCCATTTTAATTACCTCCCACATCTAAGTCGGGATCTAAATCGCCTGCAATAGCCCACTGGGCTTCTGGTGCTCAACCATGACCTGCTACAAATTCTGATACTAAGCAATAAACTCCGCTATGTCCCTTTTCCGGTCATCTTACCTGTCACGACCCGATCCCGGGCCCGGGACTAGTGCCTTACCCCGGGCACCCTAGTGATACAACATCAGAGAAAAACCAGCGGAAAATAAAACTTAAACAAGAAACAAGATATATGATCATAAAACAGGCCAACCAAACGGTTACCTTCCAATAAAATATGAACAACTCTTTCAAAACGAACAGTTTAATCCTTTTTTTACAAACCCCGCCACAACAAGATTACTGCACTCTAAGAGTTTTTATACAACATGGCGATGTGGCTCGCCATACCCCTGAATGTACAAGAACCTACAACTCAGGGTAACATACCAAAAGATAAGCCTCCGGATAACGGAGCTTCCCAACGCTGAACTGTGATCCTAAGAGCGAGGATCAACTACCGATGTACTCCTACCTACGGCATGAACGCAGCCCCCCGAAGGAGGTCAGTACAACAGGTACCAAGTATGTGAAACTGAAAATATCGCGCTTAAATCATAACTACATAAAGCGGGAGACATGTATGATAACAAAAATACAGTACGCAACATAAAAGCAGTCAAGTCAGGGACTCACGCCCTCAACGTCATCACTCAATATAACTATGGGTCTCACGCCCACAACATCAATCATGTTCGCATCATGGCCGCATGCCCCCGGAATTCTGCATCGGTGTAGACATGTCCATGATGCAACAATAATAATGCCCCATGGCCACATGCCCGACTGCAGACGGTGTAGACACGCCCATGTAATATCAACAACAATATATCGGGTGATCAACCCCGCCGCACGCCACATGCCCCGACTCGCCTCGGTGTAGACATGTCCATGTAACCACAATAACAATATATCGGGTAATCAACCCTGCCGCATGCCCCCGGAATTCTGCATCGGTGTAGACATGTCCATGTGACATCAACAACAATATACCGCACAACCAGGCTATCACAAACAAGCTCAAGCAAATTACCATACTTCTAGACTTTTATAAAAAGATCCACTCTTTCTCAAGAAGTCACACAATACCCGCAGTATAAAAATAGAGTGACTATCTTTTTAAGTAAACCAAAATACTTCCCTTTGTAAAATCAAGTAACAACATTATTTTCCAAACGTTCAAGTTTGCCTAATTTCAAATGCTCGAGTTTCTTATTTTAGAAAGGTTTCATAACTCATAGTCTTAATCCCTTTTAAAACAATTGAGTAACATATGTCTTATGTGTGAGTCGTTTATTCCTGTTTATAACAATCTTGTTACAGCAGCCATGATCTAGGAAATGTAATACAATTTTGTCTTATCTTAGCTTCTATGCAGATGGAGGTTTCTACTGGTTTTAATAACAATTAGTTATTTGTCAATACATTTTCCTTTATTAGCGCTGCTGTGGTTTGCTCGACACTTATTCTCATTTCCGAAATCAGTAAAACATTATTCTTTTTAAAACCAAGTACTCATTACTCGCGAATGAGGTTTCATAACACTTTTAACAAAATGTTAATTACCAAGTAAAGCAAGTTAAGTTTCTTATCTTTCAAGATCAAGTCTCTTAACTTTTACAATCAATAAACCATTCTTTTACCTACATAGAATCATTATAACTAACTTCCCATAAAGCTATTATAACACCCTATGTTTTAAACCAACCAACTCAATTAGCACATGTACGTCTACCGTACTACATAGTTTACAAAACATCATGCTAGAAAGGATAGGGAGAGGTTCACATACCTCGCGACGATTGTCGACAATAAGCAAAATGCTCCACATTACTGTAACCCGGCTAGCCTTTTCCACTCTTCAAGTAGAATACGCTACTCGTAGTACTTCCACCTATAAGGCCACAAACGTCTATTAACTTCTAACCGCATCGCCCATATTCTACGTAAAATTCGCAAAGATTCCCCGCAACCGCCAGAAACTCCTCCTCTATCGAGGTCGGCTACCAAGCCAACCAGGGGGGGGGGTTATACGTCTAACCGGACGTATACAATTCTACTACACAGAATACCACACAAGTCTCAGAATACACCCCATGTAATTACTGATTCTCTTCTTTATATTCAGGCTTAAGTCAAAAGACATTGCCGCAAAGCTATGTTCAGTTCTATATATAGTATACTTCAACTATATAATCCTACAACATGTAATTTCCAATTACAATAAGGGGACAAGAATATTTACCTCGATAAGCCCAAAATTATCCGAGATAAAAGTCGATCCTGAGCAAGGTTTAGCTCCTACTCCGCGCGCTCCAATCCGCTCCAAACAACCCTTAGAAGTTCTAACCAACTTCTACTATATACTTCAACTCGCTATGAAGATTTCCTTAGGGTTTCGGTTTGAGACTAAAAGGACAAAAGGTAGTATTTCCAGGCTCTACGTATAGAGGTAACTTTTGGAATACTACAAGGTAAAGGCTAAGGTATTTTGGGCATTATAACAATACTTGGAGAAGTATTTCAATACCACAAGGGAGGGGGTATATTTTTCGAAACAACTAGGCTAGTGGTACCCCACTGGCTAGACACTACAAAGGGGGAGGGGGAGGCTCTCGGCCACAAGGCCTCACAAGGGGGGGAGGAGAGGCTAGGAAGAGAACTACACTCAAAGGGAGGGAGAGGGACTCAAGACTTGGAAGATTTTGGATGAAGAAGTCTTCAAGCTTAGGGGGGTATTTATAGGAAAACCAAAGGCCAACCAATGGCCAAGATCAAGCCATGTGCAAGGCAAGTGTAAGGCCAAGATCAAGCCAAGTGCACCCTAACCCTACTCCACAAAACACTCCACAAAACAAGGCACAAAACAAGCCACAAATCAAGGCCATTCGTCCAAGGCCAAACCGCCCACTTTAGGCGTCCACTTGAGGGTGACAAGTGTCACCCTCTCGTTGGTCAAAAATGTTTCGTCTCTCGGAAAAATCCGCAAAAATCAAAAAGGACATAGCCGGAATTTTCCCTTCGCAAGCTTTGTAAAACGTTTCGTCGAAAAACGACTCTAATCGGGTGTTGTGCACAAATTTCGAACCTATGCCAAACTTTAAGTCTCAAATTGTCGTACGTATGTCCTTACGTATATACTCTGGAAATACGGGGTATAACATTCTCCCCTCCTTAGAAACATTCGTCCCGAATGTTCCTTCTCAAGACGGATATCGATGAAGTTCCTCTAACAAGTTGCCAACGCCACAGCTTGGCCACGAAATAACACACGTTCTCTTCCTTCCTTACTCGCCGTGCCTCGAACACTTGAACTCCCCAAGATAATGCACATACTTCATACTCATCGCTCGCTTCAAAAGCGTGGAGTCACTACCTCCAAACTTGGTCATCTTACTAGCTTCACTTTCCGCCAAGGCCATTCCCGCCACGAATCGATTCTCGTCGAACGCATCCACGAACTCATACGATGGTTAACTAAACTCGCCTAGCACCTCGTGACCCTACCACCGCGACTACCTAACCGACCCCACCTAAAACCGGCCGCGGTTGACCCGCGAATGGTCCTCAACCCGACCCCACAATCGCGCCAAACCATTGTTCCCCGATACGGAACAATCTTACTAACACACGTCATGAAAGCTACCACTTCCATCTCACACTACCCATGGACTTATCACACAAATAAATCCCACGTATACTACGCACTCTGATAAAGGTCAAACATAAAATAAATCTTTTACACAAGACGACCTTACCTCTAAGGTCTCCATCGTGAAATAGTCTAAGGTTCACACTTACCATGCCCCCAGGCTTACCCTTCTACACTAACCAGGTTTCTAAATCACATTTTAGCACAAAAGCTATCCGAACATAACACTAAACACATCAGATACGTAACTCTGTAGGGTTAAGGATATACCGTCTCTACCGCTTTTCTAATCACAAATTCGCAGGCGATAGCTAGCGAAGGTGATGAACCACCATCGATCTCGGCGTCGAGTCGTAACATCCGTGCTACCCTTGGCCTGACAGTTCCGCAAATGGCCCCGCTGGCCGCAAAATAACAAGCTCCTCGCACCACGACACTTCGAAATGTGGTCTACCACATCGACCACACCGAGGTAGGTGATCGATTCGCCAACACCCCTACTTCCTCGAAACTCAACCTCGAGCCCCGACCGCCTCCCGAATACTCGATGCTCGGCGTTGTGGAGGACCACTCAGACCGCGGAGGTACAAAACTAGTTCGCCGGAGGCGGTCCGCCTCGAAGTCACCAAAGGACCTCGCTGCTCGCCTCTTCGCTGATTCGTCATTCCGCCGACCTCTCCGCTTCACCCCAGTGCATAAGCTCGCACGCGGCAATGTCCATGCCCTGAAGAGCTACACCCGAACAAGCCTCGCAAGTAATCATCTAACCCGTGAACGTAGCGGTACTCGCCCTCCATATCGGCTACTACATGGGGCATACCGAGCCAATGAGTCGAACTCCCATTGTACTTCCCGAATCAGACGCCTGCTCGCCAACATCAAAAATCTATCGGTCCGAGCCCTCTCATCTGCGAGGCAAGAAATGTGCAAGAAATGCCCCAGAACTCGTCCCAAACGGCTGGAAGTGCATTCTCTTCCCGACAGCTCCCACGATCAAACCACCGATCGCGTATCACGCACCGATGCGAACCTAAGACTACCGACTCGTGTCCGGCCACGATCACTCATGACCAGAATCGCCGGATGAACTCCTCGGATCATCTCTGCCTTGACCCATAGAACTCATGCTACATCTCGTAAAGTCCTCGTAGCCTCAAACTATCCGATCTAGGGTGAACCATCGGCGCATCGAATCGGGCCAAGGCCCAAATTTATCTCATGTCCGCCACGACTTCGCCAATAATCGCCAACTCCTTGTAACCCATCTCTCCGCCTGCATCGCGGACCTGAGGCTCGTGTATCGTGGTCTCAGCAGCCATCGCCGCGCTCTAAACTCGATGGGCGGCGCCGCAAAACTCGCCGTCAAGCACAATCTCGCCGCTCGCGCTCGCACTTCTCTCAGATCTCACTAGCAGCACTCTACGCTTTGCCCTTCCGGGCTCGTTGCTTGGCGCGAGGCATAATCGTAAAAACGAGATACGCCGAGGGTCCAACTTACAACACAGCCTCTAAGGCACGATCTCGTAATGAGAAGAATGGAAACTAATCCTAAATGTCTCAGCCCTCCGATTATAGATGTGGTGCACAACACATCGATAATCAAGACTCTACTAGACACGGTCGTAGACACCTTCCGAGGATTAATCGCTCGATACCACTTTTGTCACGACCCGATCCTGCCCGTGATCGTGCCTTACCCCGCACCCTAGTGATACAACATCATAGAAAACCAAATGGAAAATAAAACTTAAACAAGAAACAAGATATATGATCATAAACAAAGCAACCAAACGGTTACCTTCCAATAAAATATGAACAACTCTTTCAAAACGAATGCTTTAATCCTTTTTTTACAAACCCCGCCCACAACAAGCATTACATGCACCTCTAAGAGTTTTTATACAACATGACGTGGCTCCCGCCATACCCTCGAATGTACAAGAACCTACAACTCGTGGTAACATACCAAAAGATAAGCCTCCGAGAACGGCTTCCTAACGCCGAATCGTGATCCTAAGAGCGAGGATCAACTACCGATGTACTCCTACCGCGGCATGAACGCAGCTTCAAGGAGGTCGATAACAGTACCAAGTATGTGAAATCAAAATATCGCAGCTTAAATCATAATCTACATAAAGCGGGAGACATGTATGATAACAAAAATACAAGACGCAACATAAAAGCAAGCTGCCGCGACTCACGCCCTCAACGTCATCACTCAATATAACTATGGGTCTCACGCCCACAACATCAATCCTGTTCGCATCATGGCCGCATGCCCGAATTCGTGACGGTGTAGACATGTCCATGATGCAACAATAATAACAATGCCCCATGGCCACATGCCCCGAAATTCTCAGACGGTAGACACGCCCATGTAACATCAACAACAATATACTGGGTGATCAACCCCGCCACATGTCCACATGCCCCGACTCGCCGGTGTAGACATTTCCATGTAACCACAATAACAATATATCTGTAATCAACCCCGCCAGACGCCACATGCCCCGACTCGTGACGGTAGACATGTCCATGTGACATCAACAACAATATACCGCACAACCAAAGTATCACAAACAAGCTCAAGCAAATTACCATACTTCTAAACTTTTATAAAAAGATCCACTCTTTCTCAAGAAGTCACACAATACCCGCAGTATAAAAATAGAGTGACTATCTTTTTAAGTAAACCAAAATACTTCCCTTTGTAAAATCAAGTAACAACATTATTTTCCAAACGTTCAAGTTTGCCTAATTTCAAATGCTCGAGTTTCTTATTTTAGAAAGGTTTCATAACTCATAGTCTTAATCCCTTTTAAAACAATTGAGTAACATATGTCTTATGTGTGAGTCGTTTATTCCTGTTTATAACAATCTTGTTACAGCAGCCATGATCTAGGAAATGTAATACAATTTTGTCTTATCTTAGCTTCTATGCAGATGGAGTTTTCTACTGGTTTTAATAACAATTAGTTATTTATCAATACATTTTCCTTTATTAGCGCTGCTGTGGTTTGCTCGACATTTATTCTCATTTCCGAAATCAGTAAAACATTATTCTTTTTAAAACCAAGTACTCATTACTCGCGAATGAGGTTTCACAACACTTTTAACAAAATGTTAATTACCAAGTAAAGCAAGTTAAGTCTCTTATCTTTCAAGATCAAGTCTCTTAACTTTTACAATCAATAAACCATTCTTTTACCTACATAGAGTCGTTATAACTAACTTCCCATAAAGCTATTATAACACCCTATGTTTTAAACCAACCAACTCAATTAGCACATGTACGTCTACCGTACTACATAGTTTACAAAACATCATGCAAGAAAGGATAGGGAGAGGTTCACATACCTCGCGACGATTGTCGACAATAAGCAAAACGCTCCACAGTACTGTAACCCGGCTAGCCTTTTCCACTCTTCAAGTAGAATACGCTACTCGTAGTACTTCCACCTATAAGGCCACAAACGTCTATTAACTTCTAACCGCACGGTTCCATATTCTACAGAAAATTCGCAAAGACCTCCCGCAAATCGCAGAAACTCCTCCTCTATCGAGGCCGGCTACCAAGCCAACCAGGGGTTATACGCCTAACCGGACGTATATAATTCTACTACACGTAATACCACACAAGTCTCATCTGAATACACCCTATGTAATTACAGCTCGCTTCTTCTTTATATTCAGGCTTAAGTCAAAAGACATTGCCGCAAAGCTATGTTCAGTTCTATATATAGTATACTTCAACTATATAATCCTACAACATGTAATTTCCAATTACAATAAGGGGACAAGAATATTTACCTCGATAAGCCCAAAATTATCCGAGATAAAAGTCGATCCTGAGCAAGGTTTAGCTCCTACTCCGCGCGCTCCAATCCGCTCCAAACAACCCTTAGAAGTTCTAACCAACTTCTACTATATACTTCAACTCGCTATGAAGATTTCCTTAGGGTTTCGGTTTGAGACTAAAAGGACAAAAGGTAGTATTTTCGGGCTCTACGTATAGAGGTAACTTTTGGAATACTACAAGGTAAAGGCTAAGGTATTTTGGGCATTATAACAATACTTGGAGAAGTATTTCAATACCATAAGAGAGGGGGTATATTTCTCGAAACAGCTAGGCTAGGGGGGGGTACCCCACGGCTAGACACTACAAAGGGGGAGGGGGAGGCTCTCGGCCACAAGGCCTCACAAGGGGGGGAGGAGAGGCTAGGACGAGAACTACACTCAAAGGGAGGGAGAGGGACTCAAGACTTGGAAGATTTTGGATGAAGAAGTCTTCAAGCTTAGGGGGGTATTTATAGGAAAACCAAAGGCCAACCAATGGCCAAGATCAAGCCATGTGCAAGGCAAGTGTAAGGCCAAGATCAAGCCAAGTGCACCCTAACCCTACTCCACAAAACACTCCACAAAACAAGGCACAAAACAAGCCACAAATCAAGGCCATTCGTCCAAGGCCAAACCGCCCACTTTAGGCGTCCACTTGAGGGTGACAAGTGTCACCCTCTCGTTGGTCAAAAATATTTCGTCTCTCGGAAAAATCCGCAAAAATCAAAAAGGACATAGCCGGAATTTTCCCTTCGCAAGCTTTGTAAAACGTTTCGTCGAAAAACGACTCTAATCGGGTGTTGTGCACAAATTTCGAACCTATGCCAAACTTTAAGTCTCAAATTGTCATACGTACGTCCTTACGTATATACTCTGGAAATACGGGGTATAACATTACCCATACATACATCTGAGGTCACGACACAACTTAGTCGACCCCGAACAATTTGAGCAATAAGATCCGATGCCTCCCTAAAACTCCGCCGACTAGTCCCGCAAAGACCGGTACACACAATCTATCTCATATCACAAAGACCTCATCCGGCTACTCAAATGTGCTCTTCTCCTCTCTGAGAGCAGATCTCAATACCGTATCATAATCGAATCCTCATATCACGCCTCTTTACCTCCTCAACGACGGAAGACTCAAGAACCCTCGATCTAAACTTCATTAACCTTGGAAACAAATAAACGAACCCCCGGCTCGTTAGCTAACGAATCTTATGGACCACGCCCTGCCTACCTGGCTGCCCATCTGACAGACTACCCATAGACTCACGACTAAGAGTATTTGTCACTGTCTTGGCCTTCCCCGGATGGTATAGGATATTGATAACACAATCCTTGAATAACTCTAACCACCGTCGCTGTCGCAAATTCTACTACCTCTGTCTGAAGGTATAACGGAGGCTTTTGTGGTCTGCACAAATATCCACATGAAGTCTATATATACGTCATGCCCCCAAAATCTTCAAGGCATGATTTAACCGCCACACTTCTAAATCGGAAGTGGCGTAATTTCCTTTCCTGCTTCCCTAACTACTGGGAAAACATAGGCTCTATCCTCATCGGGTTGCGTCAGCACACAACCTAGCCCAACACCCAACGTGTTATCATAATAACCTAACCCTCTAGTCTTTCAGGAGGAGTTAGAACTGTAGTCGAGTCAACTTATCTTCCAATAACTGGAAACCTTTCTCATTCTTGCGAAATATTCGGGTATCCTTAATCTCACCTATGGTTCCTGTTTCCCTTTCTCTGTTGCAACCAAACTTGGTCACTAAACTTAGATTTGATTCCTTTGCTTGCCTCCTGGCTAAGACTTCACAATCACAATTTAGTGGGGATTTCCTTGATCTCGTAAAGTAGTAACCCGATGCTACCACCTTTCCTCAAGGTTCTCTTACTGCCCATTAATTACTAATGGTCTTACACTAGTCTGGGGTCATCATATCTCGTGCAACATACATAACAATAGTCGTATTCTCTTTTATTATTCTTGCCTTGCATATTTTCCTGAAATTATCCGGAAGGTCGTGGCCCTGACCGCCACACCAAACCAACTCCAAGTACCTCCAAGGGTACTTAACATAAATTCCTTCAAATTCAATTATTACTTACTCTCTGCGTCAATTTACCTCAATGAACAAGTCACACAGACTTATTAAAATCAATAATGTCAAAGAAGGAAGGATAATTCACTGGTTACCACCACTTCTCTTCCTTTCCACTCGATAACTGGCTTACCGGGAACTGGTACCCAATCAATCTCTCTTATGTAGTCCACGTTGGCATAACAAGAGGCCAACTAGTTCGTACTCATAATGATCTCAACGTCACATAACACCGCTTAGGTCCGCTAGTGGTCCAACGATTGTATCATTACCGTAATTATTATCTACCGCCGCCTACCACCCAACACTCACGTGTAGTCGCCATGAAAGGTCCTCATGGATTCAGCTTCATTTCTTTACACTTGGTTGCCTCTTTTTCACCGGTCGCATTTCTTTACGCATTTCCAAACTTATACTAGCATACGCATAGCCTTCATACGCATTCGCCTCCAATCTTTGGAGTTACTATTTTAAACAACATAAGGCCATTTCCGGCTCACACTGGTTCGGTGGAACACGCCCACGAACCCAGTAAACGATTAACTAGACTCTGCTTGTACTCGTGACTCGCCACGAACGACTACTATCAATCGATCCCACCCCATAAACGTACACTAACTTCTCATATACTATAATCTGGTTGTCTTGTCCACAACAACCATACTTACTCCATACGGATCTCACCCGCACCATTCTCGAAATCCCACTACGTAGCTCAATCTATTAACATAGTCTTCCATTAAGTCCCTTAATTAACCTCTTGGTCCATTTCATTCTCACACAACTCATCATCACCTAATTATCTCAAATTAGCACGTAAAACCTTGATGAGAGTTCCTTAATTGTTCATACCTTCCCTATTTATTTAGTCCTTACCAAATCTCGGTAATCTAAAATCATCCTAGGCAACACATATGTGACCCCATACATAAATCAGTATAGTTGTATGTCCCAATACCAACTATACTACAAACATTACCAACCCGGATACGCAATCCACATAATCTTTCATGGTCATCACGCTTTCAGAATGCAAACAACATAACTTGTTAGGGAGAGACGACCTAACCACACAAATTTCTATCGCACGATCTTAGAGTGAGAAGAATGGAAACCAATCCTAAATGTCATGCAGCCTCCTGATTATAGATGTGGTGCACAACACACCGATAATCAAGACTCTACTAGACACGGTCTGTAGACACTTTCCGAGGACTAACTGCTCTGATACCACTTTTGTCACGACCACCCGCCCGTGGATCGTGCCGCACTGGGCACCCTTTCGTATACATCGAGAGAATAGCAATGAACATACACAACTGATAAAAATGCTGAAACATAAAACAACAACAGGCTAGCCGATAAGGCCACCTTCCGTAAACTATACAAATAAAATGGTACATTTTTTGTTTTTTACAACCCAAACCACAATGTGACTACATACCTCTAAGAATAACAACTCTGGCGGGACAGGGCCCCGCCATACCCCTGAATGTACAACTACCGACAATACCAGGGATAAGCCTCCGGAATAAAGGAGCTTCTCAACAGCTGAACAATGACCCTAAGAGCGAGGATCAGAACTCAGTACTCTACTGCAGATTTAACGCACTTCAAGGAGGTCAGTACAACATGTACCAAATATGTGAAACTGAAAGTACTGTTGTTATACCCCGTATTTCCAGAGTATGTATGTGAGGGCGTACGTATAAAAATTTGAGCCTTAAAGATTTGGCAAGTTTCGAAAATTGTACACAAGTGCCGAAAGGAGTCGTTTTTCGACGAAACGTTTTACTAAACTTGCGAAGGGAAAATTCCGGCTATGTCATTTATAATTTTTGCGGATTTTTCTGAGAGACGAAACATTTTGGACCAACGGGAGGGTGACATGTGTCACCCTCACATTGGAAGGAAGTAGGGCGGCAAATGGACGAAAAAGGTGGCTTGTAGTTGGTAGGATATTTTGTGCAAGTTGGTGTGGTAGATGGATAAGGTGCACATGGCTTAATCTTAGCCTTACACTTGCCTAACACTTGGATGAATCTTGGCCATTGGTTGGCCATTTCTTGACCTATAAATACCCCTCTAAGTTGATGAACTTCTTCATCCTAAAATCATTTTCCAAGTCTTGAAATCCCTCCCCCTTTTGTGAGTTCAGTTCGTCCAAACCCCCTCTTTTGAGAAGCCTTGGCCGAGCCTTCCCCTCGAGCGAGGCTTGGCCGGCAGGGTACCCCTTGCCTAGTTGTCTCGTATAAATACCCCCCTTTTGTGGTATAGAAATACTCTCCAAGTATTGTTATAATGCCCAAATACTTTAGCCCATATATCTTGTAGTACTTTCCAAAGTTACCTCTATACGTAGAGCCCGGAAATACTATTATACTTTCCTTTAGCCACAAAAACGAAACCCTAAGGAAAACCTTCATAGTCGGTTGAAGTGTTTAGTAGAAGTTGCGTAGAACTTCTAAGGGTTGTTTGGAGCAGATTGGAGCACTCGGAGTAGGAGCTAAACGTTGCTCAGGAGCGACATTAAACTTAGATAATTTTGGGCTCATCGAGGTAAATACTACTGTCCTTCTATTGTAATTGGGAATTACATACTGTAGTTGAATTGAAATGAATATAAGATTCATAGAAGAGATTTGAACTGTAATAGAAGGATATTACAGAATAGACTTGAACTGAAATCACATCAGGAGAATATTAGAGTAGAAGATTAAATTGTATTTACATAGGACTGTATTTACAGTAGACTGATAACCTTTATTGGTTGAATGTTCTGCAAGTAGCATGTGCTACTTAGAAGATGGACAAGGCTAGCCGGGTTATAGCCGTGGAGCGTTTTGCTTATAGTCGATAATCGTCGCGAGGTATGTGATTCTTCCTATACTCTTGAGCATGATATTTTAAAGATATATATATATAGTACGGTAGACGTACGTGTGCTAACTGAACGTAGTTGTACGGCAATGTCTTTTGACTTAAGCCTGAATAAAATATATATATATATATAGTACGGTAGACGTACGTGTGCTAATTGAACGTAGTTGTACGGCAATGTCTTTTGACTTAAGCCTGAATAATAAGAATCTTGAAGTATTTCAAAAGAATTAAGAAACCTTTTTGAAAGAAGAGTAATACTTGGTTTTGAAAACATAAGAGTTATACTAGCTTTATGGGGAGTTAGGTATAACGTCTTAAGAGAGATAAAGAGAATGGTTTACTGATTTTTAGAAGTTAAGAGACTTAATCTTAAAAGATAAGAGACTTGACTTGAATGAATTAATATGAATTTTGTGGGAAACCTCATTCGTGAGTAATGAGTACTTGGTTTTTAAAAGGAATAATGTTTTACTGATTTCGGAAATCAGAATGAGTATCGACAAACCACTGCAGCGTTAACAAAGGAAAATGTATTGAATAAAGGAAGTATTATATTAAAACCAGTAGAAACATCCATCTGCATAGAAGCTAAGATGAGACAAAATGATATTACATTTTCTAGATCATGGCTGCTTAATAAGATTGATAATGAATAAGAATAACCTACACTCATATAAGGCATATGTTACTCAATTGTTTTAAAAGAGGTTAAGACATTGAACTATGAAACTTTTCTAAAATAAAGAGACTTGAGTAATTGAAATTAGGCAAACTGGAACCTTAGGGAAAAGAATGTGGTTGAAAAGGAAAGTGTTTTGGTTTACCTAAATGTTATACCCCGTATTTTCAGAGTATGTACGTGAGGGCGTACGTATTAAATTTGAGCCTTAAGTTAGGCAAGTTTCGAAATTTGTACACAACACCCGATAGGAGTCGTTTTTCGACGAAACGTTTCCACAGCTTTCGTAGGGAAAATTCCGGCTATGTCATTTTTTATTTTTGCGGATTTTTCCAAGAGACGAAACATTTTGGACCAACGGGAGGGTGACAAGTGTCACCCTCACATTGGAAGCAAGTGGACGGCAAAGCTAGACCTTTGGCACGTTTTTTGTGTTGAAATTTTGGTCAAGGGTTAGGTAGGATATTTTGTGTAGATGGATAATGTAGAACAAGGCTAAATCTTGGCCTTACACTTGCTATGCACTTGTCTTCATCTTGGCCTTTGGTTGGCCTTTGCTTGACCTATAAATACCCCTCTAGTTGAAGACATTCTTCATCCAAAACTTGAGCAATCTATCTAAGTCTCAAAATACTCCCTCCCTCTTGTTCTTTCGTCCACCACACCCCCTCCCTTGAGAAGGCCCTTTGGCCGAGCTTCCTCCCCTTTGTAGTGGTTAGCATGTGGGTACCCCTAGCCTAGTTGTTTTCGTATAATACCCCTTGTTGTGGTGTAGAAATACTCTCCTAGTATTGTTATAATGCCCAAATACCTTGGCCCAAATACCTTGTAGTATTCCCAAGGTTACACGTATACAAAAGCCCAAATACTATTATACTTTCTTTAGCCACTAAACGAAACCCTAAGGAAAATCTTCATTGATAGTTGAAGTATTTAAGTAGAAGTTGGTTAGAACTTCTAAGGGTTGTTTGGAGCGGATTGGAGCACTCGGAGTAGGAGCTAAGCGTTGCTCAGGAGCGACTTTAAACTCGGATAATTTTGGGCTCAACGAGGTAAATACTACTGTCCTTCTATTGTAATTGGAAATTACATACTATGGTAGTATAGAAATGAATATAAGATTCATAGAAGAGAATTGAACTGTAATAGAAGGATATTACAGAAAAGACTTGAATCAAATCACTTCGTAAGAAAATAAGTAAGTTAAACTGCATTACATAGACCGTATATACTGATGGTCGATAACCTTTATTGGTTGAATGTTCGCAAGTAGCATGGGCTACTTAGAAGGTGGACCAAAGCTAGCCGTTATAGCCGTGGAGCGTTTTGCTTATAGTCGATAATCGTCGCGAGGTATGTGATTCTTCCTATACTTTGAGCATGATATTTTAAAGGAAGATATATATAGTACGACAATGTCTTTTGACTTAAGCCTGAATAATATATAGTACGGTAGACGTACGTGTGCTAATTGAAACGTAGTTGTACGGCAATGTCTTTGACTTAAGCTGAATAATAAGAACCTTGAATGTATTTCAAATGTTAAGAAACCATTTTTGAAAGAAGAGTAACACTTGGTTTTAAAAGGTTTTAAAAAGAGTTATACTAGCTTTATGGGGAGTTAGGTATAACGTCTTAAGAGAGGTAAATGGTTTACTGATTTTAGAAGTTAAGAGACTTGATCTTATAAGATAAGAGACTTAACTTAAATGACTTAAAATGAGTTTTGTGTGAAACCTCATTCGTGAGTAATGAGTACGTGGTTTTTAAAAGGAATAATGTTTTACTGATTTCGGAAATCAGAATGTGTATCGACAAACCACTGCAGCGTTAATAAAGGAAAATGTATTAATTAATGAAGTATTATTAAAACCAGTAGAAACCTCCATCTGCATAGAAGCTAAGATAAGACAAAATGATATTATATTTCCTAGATCATGGTTGCGTAATAAGATTGATTATGAATAAGAATAACCTACACTCATATAAGGCATATGTTACTCAATAGTTTTAAAAAGGGGTTAAGACATTGAACTATGAAACTTTTCTAAAAAGAGACTTGAGTAATGAAAATTAGGCAAACTGGAACTTTAGGGAAAAGAAAGGCATTGTGTTGTCTTAAAAGGGTTTAAAACTTAAAGTGTTATAACAGCTTTATGGGAAGTTGGTTATAACGACTTTATGAAAACAAAAGAAGGGTTTTTATCATTGGTTTTAAATGTGGAAACTTGGCTTTAATAAGAGAAGTTGTTTTACTTAAAAGATATAAGTCACTCTTTTATATACTACGGGTATCGGGTGACTTTTATAAAAGGAATGGATCTCTTAAAAGGAATTTAACGTACGTAGTACTTTAGGGTTAAAACCCGGACTTGACATAAAATGAAAGTACCTTGAGTTGTGTATAACTTGCCTATGTTTGTTGTTGTGTAACTTGCCTATGCTTATTGTGATAGCCTTTGTTGTGCAAGTACTGTGCTCTACTCAATTACCGGTTCATCCGGGAATATATTTCACTCGAATACCGGTTCATCCGGGAATGTATTTCACTCGACTACCGGTTCATCCGGGAATGTATTTCACTCGAATACCGGTTCATCCGGGAATGTATTTCACTCGACTACCGGTTCATCCGGGAATGTATTCCACACGTTTCTATACTTGGTCCATGAGATGGGCCGAGACATGTTGTACGTATCACCTGATTTGTACCTAGACTGCCGGCAGTGAGGAAGAAGTTCCACGGGCATGAGGGATGACTTTGAGGGCGTGAGTCCACGACTTGACATAATCGTTTCTTATGTTGTGAACTGTAGTTTGGTTATCATTCATGTCTCCTGCTTTATATAGACTATTATGATTTCATTTTTACAGTTTCACATACTTGGTACCTGTTGTACTGACCTCCTTCGGGGGGCTGCGTTCATGCCGCAGGTAGAAGTACATCGGCTGTCGATCCCCGCGTTTAGGATCTCATTTCAGCGTCTTGGGAAGCTCCGTCCCTTCGGAGGCGTATCTTTGGTATGTTACCACGAGTCCAGTAGGTCCTTGTACATTCGTGGTATGGCGCCCTGTCCGTCATAGTTGTTGTATAAATCTTAGAGGTCCAGAGTAATCACTGTGGCGTGTGGTTGTAAGGATTGTAACTGTTCAAATGTTTTTATATATATATGTTGAAAGGCAACCGTTTTGGTTGGCCTATTTTCTTTCATCTTAATCCATGTCTATTTTGCATGTTTAAGTTTTTATTTCCGCTGGTTTTCTCTGATGTTGTATCACTAGGGTGCCCGGGGTAAGGCACCAGTCACGGGCCCGGGTTCGGGTCGTGACAATAAAAATGTGAGTCACTATTTTTATACTACGGGTATCGGGTGACTTTTTATAAAAGGAATGGATCTCTTTAAAAGGAATTTAACGTACGTAGTACTTTAGGGTTAAAACCCGGACTTTGACATAAAATGAAAGTACTTTGAGTTGTGTATAACTTGCCTATGCTTGTTGTTGTATAACTTGCCTATGCTTGTTGTTGTGTAACTTGCCTATGCTTGTTGTTGTGTAACTTGCCTATGCTTGTTGTTGTGTAACTTGCCTATGCTTATTGAGATAGTCTTTGTTGTGCAAGAATTGTGTTTCTATTCTACCGCGTCTCTCGATGGAGGGCCGGTTGACTTGTTGAGAACTTACTTGGACGTACCGGCAGTGACGGGAGATTCCACGGGTATGCTTCCATTAGCATTGTTACATGGGCATGTCTACGCCGTTGATGGATTCTGTGGACATGTGACCATTTTGGTTATGGCGAAGTATCGTGACTTACGGTTGTGATCGGGTGCGTAGCCTGTTTACTTGCCCCCGCCGCCACGTGGACGCAGTGGATCCGTAGCGGTTATTGCACTTGCCACGTGTCAGCTTCGCGGCGAAGTATCGTGACTTACGGTTGTGATTGGGTGCCTGGCCGATTCACTTGCCCCCGTCAGCTACGTGACGCAGGTGGATCTGGTGGAGGCTAGTGTACTTGCCACGTGTCAGCTTCGCGAGTCAGTGTTTGGATGGAGCTTCTTGACTTACGGTTGTGATCGGGTGCCTGGCCGATTCACTTGCCCCCGTCAGCTACGTGACGCAGGTGGATCTGGTGGTAGCTAGTGCACTTGCCACATGTCAGCTTCATGATATGGTTGTACAATATTATTGGTACGGTCGGATCTGGTAGTTATACTTGCCCCGTACGGTTTTATTGACACAGGTGGGACCTGGTGTTCATATATACTCCTTGGTGTTGTTATATCATAGATCGCGGTGAGGAAGGAATTCCACGCACGAGTGATGATTTGGAGGCGTGAGTCCACGACTTGATATGACCGTTTATATGTGGTGCATCGTAGTTTGGTTATCATACATGTCTCCCGCTTTATATAGATCGCTATGATTTCATTTACTGATTTTACGCTTCACATACTTGGTACCAGATCGACTCCTTCTGGGCCGCGTTCATGTCGCAGTAGAGTTACATCTACCGCCGATCCCCGCTTATAGGATCACCTTTCAGATATTGGGAAGCTCCGTTCCTTCTGAGGCTTATCTTTGGTATGTCACCACCGAGTGCAGAGGTTCTTGTACATTCGTGGTATGGCGGCCCCGTCCCGTCATAGTTGTTGTAAAAAAATCTTAGAGGTCCTGTAGTAATTGTAGGCGGGTTGTAAGGATTATGAATCGCTCAAATGTCTATATATATATATGTTGAAAAGGCAACCGCTTTGGTTGGCCTATTTTCCTTATCTTGATCCATGTCTATTTAAATGTTTAAGTTTTTATTTCCATTGGTTTTTCTCTCGATGTTGTATCACTAGGGTGCCCGGTAGGCACGATCCACGCCCGGTTCGGTCGTGACAAAAGTTGTATCGCAGAAGTTAGTCCTCGGAAGGTGTCTACGCATCGTGTCAGTAGAGTCTTGATTATTGGTGTGTTGTGCACCACATCTATAATCGTGAGGCTATAGGACATTTAGGATTGGTTTCCATTCTTCTCATTCCGAGATCGTGCCTTAGAGCCGCTTTGTAAGTTGGACCCTCCGACGTATCTCGTTTTACCGCTATGCCTCCGCGCAAGGCAACCCGCCCGTGGCAAGGCAAAGAGAGGAGTCGCGAGTAGAGCAATGCGCCTCTACAGACCACGCACTGAGCCTCCACCCCACAACTGGAGCAGAGGAGATGGGTTACGCGAGTGGGCGATTAATGGCCGTGGTCAGGCCAGACTTGAGGATAGGCCGGACGCAGCAGCCCGAGCACCAGCCGTTCACCCCGCATCGAGATAGTTTGAGGCTACGGATTTTCCGAGATGTAACCCGCCGAGTTTTATGGGTCGAGGCCCGAGGATGATCCGCAGGAGTTTATCCGGCGATTCTGGATCATGAGAGTGATCAAGGCATCGGAGACCGAGTCGGTGGTCCTAGGTTCGCATCGGCCGCGTGATACCGCATGATCGGTTTGATTCGCGAGCTGTCGGGAGAGCATGCACTTCCACCGTATGGAACGAGTTCTCGAGGCCTTTCTTGCACATTTCTTGCCTCCCGGATGAGGAGGGCTCGGCCGACAAATTTTTGGTGTTGCGTAATCCGCGCATGCGGTCGAGTACAATGTGGAGTTCGACTCATCGGCGACGTCCCGCATTAGTAGCTAGTATGGAGGATCGAGTGCACCGATATGTTACAGGCTCGATGATTACCTAGCGTAAAGTTGTTCGTGTAGCTCTTCACCGCATGGACATTGCCCGCACGCAGCTTATGCACTTGGATGTGAGGAGCGGAGAAATCGACGGAATGACCAAGATCAGCAGAAGAGGGCCAGAACAGCAGGGTCCTTTGATGACTTTCGAGGCGGACCGCCTCAGCAGCAGACTAGTTATGCGCCTCCGCCAGTACCAAGTGGTCCCCCACCGTCGTCAGGACATTTGGAATATTTAGGAGCAGGTCAGGGCTCCCAGGGTTCAGATTTTCGGGGGAGTAGGAGTGCTCGCTGGATGAGGCCACCCGTATCTCAGTGTGACCATTGTGGTAAAGCCCATAGGGGGGAATGTCGTACTAGTTTGGGAGATTGCTATACTTGCGGCCGACAGGGCCATTTGGCAAGAGACTGTCCGACCAGGGGTAGCACCGGTGGGATAGCACAGACTACTAGAGCAGTTATGGGTTCTTCACCTTCCATAGCTAGACAGGATGTTCATACACCGGCAGGCCACGGTAGAGGTCGCGGTGGAAGTTCCCAGTTTTAGCGGTCCTCTGAACCGCCTATTTTCAGGTATATCCTTAACCCTCTAGAGTTTTGTATGTATTGATGTTGTGATGATGTGTTTAGTGTTATGTTCGGATAACTTTGTGCTAAAATGTGATTTAGAAACACAGTTAGTGAGAAAGGGTAAGCTGGGGGTGAAAATGATGAACCTTAGAATATTACAGTTGAGACCTTAGATGTAAGGCCGTCTTGAGTACAAGTTTTTGCGAGTGATCCTTGTCAGAACGTATAGGTATACGTGGAGTAATTATGGGAAAATTCCTTGGGTAGTGTAAAATGGAAGTGGTAGCTTTCATGACCTGTGTAGGTAAGATTGTTCCGGATCGGGGAACAAGAGCTTGATGCGTTAAGGGGGTCGGGTTGGGGCCATGTTGCGGGCCAACCCGCGGCCTGTTTCGAGGTGGGGTCAGCTCTGTGTGGTCCCGCCAGGTGGTAGGGTCACGAGGGTGCTAGGCCCAAGTTTAGATGACCATCGTATGAGTTCGTGGATATGTTCGACCAGAAGCGGATCGTGAAGGCCGGGAATGGCCTTAGAGGAAAGTGAAGCTAGTAAGATGACCAAGTTGGAGGTGGTAACTCCAAAGTTTTGGGAACTGAAGCGATGACTAAAGTGTGGTACGTATACTAAAAGAGTTCAAGTGTTCGAGAAGGGTACGACGAGTAAGGAAGGAAGAGAACGTGTGTTATCTTGTGGCCAGGTGTGGCATTGGCAACTTGTTAAGAAGAACTTCATCGTTGTCCGTCTTGAGAAGGAACATTCGGGACGAATGTTTCTAAGGAGGGGAGAATGTTATACCCCGTATTTCCAGAGTATGTACGTGAGGGCGTACGTATAAAAATTTGAGCCTTAAAGATTTGGCAAGTTTCGAAAATTGTACACAAGTGCCGAAAGGAGTCGTTTTTCGACGAAACGTTTTACTAAACTTGCGAAGGGAAAATTCCGGCTATGTCATTTATAATTTTTGCGGATTTTTCCGAGAGACGAAACATTTTGGACCAACGGGAGGGTGACATGTGTCACCCTCACATTGGAAGGAAGTGGGGCGGCAAATGGACGAAAAAGGTGGCTTGTAGTTGGTAGGATATTTTGTGCAAGTTGGTGTGGTAGATGGATAAGGTGCACATGTCTTAATCTTAGCCTTACACTTGCCTAACACTTGGATGAATCTTGGCCATTGGTTGGCCATTTCTTGACCTATAAATACCCCTCTAAGTTGATGAACTTCTTCATCCTAAAATCATTTTCCAAGTCTTGAAATCCTCCCTTTTGTGAGTTCAGTTCGCCCAAACCCCTTTTGAGAAGCCTCAAGCGAGAGCCTACCCTCCTCGAGCGAGGCTTGGCCGCAGGGTACCCCTTGCCTAGTTGTCTCGTATAAATACCCCCCTTTTGTGGTATAGAAATACTTCTCCAAGTATTGTTATAATGCCCAAATACCTTAGCCTATATATCTTGTAGTACTTTCCAAAGTCACCTCTATACGTAGAGCCCGGAAATACTATTATACTTCCTTTAGCCACAAAAACGAAACCCTAAGGAAAACCTTCATAGTCGGTTGAAGTGTTTAGTAGAAGTTGCGTAGAACTTCTAAGGGTTTCTTGGAGCGGATTGGAGCACTCGGAGTAGGAGCTAAACGTTGCTCAGGAGCGACATTAAACTTGGATAATTTTGGGCTCATCGAGGTAAATACTATTGTCCTTCTATTGTAATTGGGAATTACATACTGTAGTTGAATTGAAATGAATATAAGATTCATAGAAGAGATTTGAACTGTAATAGAAGGATATTACAGAATAGACTTGAACTGAAATCACATCAGGAGAATATTAGAGTAGAAGATTAAACTGTATTTACATAGGACTGTATTTACAGTAGACTGATAACCTTTATTGGTTGAATGTTCTGTAAGTAGTATGTGCTACTTAGAAGATGGACAAGGCTAGCCGGGTTATAGCCGTGGAGCGTTTTGCTTATAGTCGATAATCGTCGCGAGGTATGTGATTCTTCCTATACTCTTGAGCATGATATTTTAAAGATATATATATATAGTACGGTAGATGTACGTGTGCTAACTGAACGTAGTTGTACGGCAATGTCTTTTGACTTAAGCCTGAATAAAATATATATATATATATAGTACGGTAGACGTACGTGTGCTAATTGAACGTAGTTGTACGGCAATGTCTTTTGACTTAAGCCTGAATAATAAGAATCTTGAAGTATTTCAAAAGAATTAAGAAACCTTTTTGAAAGAAGAGTAATACTTGGTTTTGAAAACATAAGAGTTATACTAGCTTTATGGGGAGTTAGGTATAACGTCTTAAGAGAGATAAAGAGAATGGTTTACTGATTTTTTTGAAGTTAAGAGACTTAATCTTAAAATATAAGAGACTTGACTTGAATGAATTAATATGAATTTTGTGGGAAACCTCATTCGTGAGTAATGAGTACTTGGTTTTTAAAAGGAATAATGTTTTACTGATTTCGGAAATCAGAATGAGTATCGACAAACCACTGCAGCGTTAACAAAGGAACATGTATTGAATAAAGGAAGTATTATATTAAAACCAGTAGAAACCTCCATCTGCATAGAAGCTAAGATGAGACAAAATGATATTACATTTTCTAGATCATGGCTGCTTAATAAGATTGATAATGAATAAGAATAACCTACACTCATATAAGGCATATGTTACTCAATTGTTTTAAAAGAGATTAAGACATTGAACTATGAATCTTTTCTAAAATAAAGAGACTTGAGTAATTGAAATTAGGCAAACTGGAACCTTAGGGAAAAGAATGTGGTTGAAAAGGAAAGTGTTTTGGTTTACCTAAAAATGTGAGTCACTATTTTTATACTACGGGTATCGGGTGACTTTTTATAAAAGGAATGGATCTCTTTAAAAGGAATTTAACGTACGTAGTACTTTAGGGTTAAAACCCGGACTTTGACATAAAATGAAAGTACTTTGAGTTGTGTATAACTTGCCTATACTTGTTGTTGTGTAACTTGCCTATGCTTGTTGTTGTGTAACTTGCCTATGCTTGTTGTTGTGTAACTTGCCTATGCTTATTGAGATAGTCTTTGTTGTGCAAGAATTGTGTTTCTATTCTACCGCGTCTCTCGATGGAGGGCCGGTTGACTTGTTGAGAACTTACTGGACGCACTGCAGCGACGGAGATTCCACCGTATGCTTCCATTAGCATTGTTACATGGGCATGTCTACACCGTTGATGGATTCTCGCGACATGTGACCATTTTGGTTAGGGCGAAGTATCGTGACTTACGGTTGTGATCGGGTGCGTAGCCTGTTTACTTGCCCCCGTCAGCTACGTGACGCAGGTGGATCTGGTAGCGGTTATTGCACTTGCCACGACGCCTTCGCGCGAAGTATCGTGACTTACGGTTGTGATCGGGTGCCCGCCGATTCATCGCCCCGCCGCCACGTGACGCAGTGGATCCGCGAGGCTAGTGTACTTTCCACGCGGCCGCGCGAGTCGGTGTTTGGATGGAGCTTCGTGACTTACGGTTGTGATCGGGTGCCCGCCGATTCACTTGCCCCGCCGCCACGTGACGCAGGTGGATCTGGTGGAGGCTAGTGCGCTTGCCACGTGTCAGCTTCATGATATGGTTGTACAGTATTATTGGTACGGTCGGATCTGGTAGTTATACTTGCCCCATACGGTTTTATTGACACAGGTGGGACACGTGTTCATATATACTCCTTGGTGTTGTTATATCATGATCGCGGTGAGGAAGGAATTCCACCGCACGAGTGATGATTTGGAGGCGTGAGTCCACGACTTGATATGACCGTTATATGTGTATCTTGTAGTTTGGTTATCATACATGTCTCTGCTTTATATAGATCGCTATGATTTCATTTACTGATTTTACAATTTCACATACTGGTACTGTTGATCGACCTCCTTCTGGCCGCGTTCACGCCGCAGTAGAGTTACATCTACCGTCGATCCCCGCTTATAGGATCACCTTTCAAAGATATTGGGAAGCTCCGCTCTTCGAGGCTTATCTTTGGTATGTCACCACGAGTCCAGAGGTTCTTGTACATCTGTGGTATGGCGGGCCCCGTCCGCCATAGTTGTTGTAAAAAAATCTTAGAGGTCCGTAGTAATCACAAGGCGGTTGTAAGGATTAGAATCGCTCAAATGTCTATATATATATATGTTGAAAGGCAACCATTTTGGTTGGCCTATTTTCCTTATCTTGATCCATGTCTATTTAAATGTTTAAGTTTTAATTTCCGCTGGTTTTTCTCTGATGTTGTATCACTAGGGTGCCCGGTAAGGCACGATCACGCCCGGTTCGGTCGTGATAAATCAGAATGAAATCATAAGTCTATAATAAAACCGAGACAAGTATGATAACTCAATTAACGCATACGTTGCCTTACTAACAATGAGAGTAACCGAGTATACTTACAATATAAAATAGGAAGCTCACGATCAAAGCAGGACCACCCGCCCGCAATATCATTAAGCAATCCTACACCTGGGACTATTTCACCCGCATAGGTCGCGTGGACCCGCATGAGGTATTCCTCGCATGAGACTATTTCACCCGCATAAGCCCTTACAGACTCGCACGAGGTATTCCTCGTGATAGGTCAGATCCGCCCGCACGGGACTATTTCACCCGCGATAAGCCCTCGCACTCGCATGAGGTATTCCTCGCATGTGACTATTTCACCCGCATAAGCCCTTACAGACTCGCATGAGGTATTCCTCGCATAGGTCAGATCCGCCCGCATGGGACTATTTCACTGCATAAGCCCTCGCGACTCGCATTGAGGTATTCCTCGCATCGTGGGTAGCAATCCACTAATATGCAAATGCCACAAACCCGGAATGACCGAAATGAATAATATACCACTAGCACAAACCGGCTATCATACATAACATAAGCACTACCGCTTATCACACAATATATAAGCAAGTTAAGAATCCCTAACTTCTTATTATTCTTGTTCACATACACTCTCATTTTAGTTTACTTAAGGCACTAACATGTCTTTTATAAAGATCCTGGAATTTAACCCAAAGTACTACATACTTCCACTCTTTTAAAAATGACTCTCCTTCATATAAAACTTCCAAGATACTATTAACCGTAGTATCAAGTCAAAATTACTTTTCAAGACAAGTCACAATACCTTTAGAAATAAAGTTAGGTTTCTAAATCAAGTGACTCCTTTTCTTATAAAACCTTAGGCAATTGATGCCTTAAAATCAAATTGCCTTTCATTAAAACAAGTCATTTATCATACTTAAATTACTTAGAGTAAACCACTCTTTTTAACTTTCTATAAAGCTATTATAACCAACTCCCCATAAAGCCGTTATACTAGCTTTATACATTAGCAACTTACATACTTCTTTATAACCAAGAGACTTAAACTTTCCAACAAAACAAGTATCAATAATACTTTCATCATACTTAAAGTCTCTTAACTTTTGAAAGCCAAGATATCCTTAATATTTAACAAGTGAGTTAATTCCCTAACTCAATCAACTTGGACATTCTTAAAAATAAGCCAAGGATATCAAATGGACCTAGATTGTCAAAATTCAGACGCTCACCGTATTATACATTTACAACCTATTCATGCTCAAGAGATAAGAAAGTTCCACATACCTCTTCGGTTTAATCCACCTGCTAAGTCCAATTCGCCGTACGTAGTATGTCGACCTATAATGACCATAGTATGTCTATTAACATCTTACTTCAAACGTAGAATATTATAAGTGTAAAGTCTCTAAATTCTACGGAAAATCTGACAAAGACCTCCTTTGTTTCTACTCACTTTGCCACCTTTTCAAGGCCGAATTCAATAACCAAACACGCCACATTTAAGGCCCAATCAATGCAATTAACAATAGGGATTACACGCCTACTAGACGTGTAAAATTCCGCCCCACAAAAGATACCAAACTAATACAAACTACTAGTCCAATTCGGCCATATTGAGTACAATAACACCAATTCTTAACCAATTGCCATTTCAATCCAAGCGGTTTAATATAACATGATATCTAGCCACAATTGATTATAACTACTACAATCCTCAAGTAGGTAAACATGCGACGATTCTAATTATCGACCAATTTGTATTTCAATTCAAATGGCATAACATGTCATTTTCGGATTTGAGCTTCCAAATTTCCATAACACTTATCAAACTTCATAACACATATCACATGATCAATTCTAACTTATAATAACATGGAATCTTCAATTACAAAAGTAAGACGAAGATTATACCTCATTTAGCCCAAATATGCTCCAAGATTACAAGTCGATCATTAGCAACTTTAGCTCATCTTTTTGAAATTCTTCTTCCCGCTAAAATCATCTCTACTAATCCCCTACAAGTTTGCCAACATATTTCCTTCTTGTTGCCTTTCCAAAAATCTCATATAGGCCTAGGGTTTTAACCATTTGAGAGAGAAGAGAAGAGAAGAGAATATTTGGGTGAAGTCTTGCAAATGATTAAAATCTAGCAAGACATGTCTTATATAGCCTTTATCTTGCTCCACAAGTTGGGGGGACACTTGTCACCCACCCAGGGGTCCTTTACAACAAATATCTTCTATTTTTACCCTATTTCCGCAAAAAATCCCGCCCCGGCGCCGCGGCCCTGCAGCTGGCGCCGCGGTTCTGCACTCTGCACAATTTCAGCTTTCCGGCCCCTGGCTGCACTGGCCGCGGCGCCTGACCCTGTCTGTTCTGTCAGCCGATCTTGTAACGTCCATAACTTTCTACTCCGATGTCCCATTGACGAGCGGTTTGTTGCGTTGGAAACTAGACTCAATGAACTTCATATTAGTCTTTTGCAACACCTAAAACCCCCAATTATACTAGGAGATATAGTGCTTCCAAGTTGACTGAAAAACTGTCCAAAAATAAATTCTGCCAACTTTTTTTTCTTTTTCCAACTTCGAATCTTATTTCCTTTCGTACGTTCTCATCTCATCCTCTTGGAATTACGGGGTGTAACAATTTCATCTTCCGAAAATATCCGTAATGCTAAAAATCAGAAAATAAAGTGGGCCCCACAAACCGTAAATTCCTCCCGTGGGCCCCACGTGACCAATTCCGGAAATAAAATTCCATAATTCTTAAAAACTCCAAAAAGTCCGAATACCAAATCTGGGAATCCAATTCCCTTTAACGAACATTTTTCCTTCACAAAATCCGGAATCTTTTCCGTCGAAAAATCACATCTTTCTTCCTTTCCAATTTTTGTGTCGTATTCTCGTACGTACGTCCTCACATACATACCCTGGAACTACGGGGTGTAACATTCTTCCCCCCTTAGAAACATTCGTCCCGAATGTTCCTTCTAAGTCTCAAAACATACATGTGCCGGTATAGTCTTCACTACTATACTTACCAAACCAATCATGCCACCAATGGCCATAACAATACATGCGCAAAACTCCAATCCAAGCCAACGAGGACTCACCTCTAACGTGTATAACAACACTACAGCTTCCACCCATGGTCTAAAGGATACTTTCTTCACCTTGTTACTTCACAAAATGATCACTCCCCTTCTCTTAACCCATGTTCACTTCTTTCCTTACTCGTCGTACACTTCTCGTACACCCGAACTATTTCTATTACACGTACCATATTTCAGTCATCGCTTCAGTTTCCAAAACCTTGGAGTCACTACCTCCAAACTTGGTCATTTTACTAGCCTCAAATTCCTTTAAGGCCCTTGCCGGCCTTCACGATCCGATTCTGGTCGAACACATCCACGAACTCGTACAACGGTTACCTAAACTTGGGCCATGCACCCTCGTGATCCTACCACCTGGCGGGACCACCTCGAACTGACCCCACCTCACTTCGGGCTGCGGGTTGACCCGCGATCTGGCCTCAACCCGACCCGCTATCGCCCAAACTCTCTCGTTCCCCGATCCGGAACAATCTTACTAATTCACGTCATGAAAGCTACCACTTCCATCTCACACTACCCATGGAATTATCCCACAATATATTTCACGCATACCAAGTACTTCGACAAAGACCAACCGTAAAATCATCCACTCAAGGCGGCCTTGTATCCGAGGTCCTAACTGTTATAAATTCTATGGCTCACAATTGTCTCGTCTCCAGACTTACCCCTTTTCCAACTACCCACGTTTTCTAATTCGCACTTAACACTAACATAATGATATCCGTACATAGCACTCCACATGTATCTACCATAACAACATAACCAAGTCTCTTAAGGGCTAAAGGTATCTCTGTAACTACTGCCTTACTTCCTCTTTGTCGCTATATAAGGAGATGTACCAGCCACTGATCCCGAAGGCTGAGTCTCTACCTCTGTGCTACCGCTAATCGGACAAACTCTCACCAAATGGCCCTGCTGGACGTAAGCATACAATCTCCCAAACTAGCACGACACCCTGAGGATCATCCTCAGCTCTCTATCCATAGAACTCTGGCGAACTGCAACTCAAGAAATCCCGAAGTCTCGGATCATCGGATCTGTGGTGAATCATCGTACTGCCGGAACCACCGGCTCCCGTCCGTCTTCATTCCCAGCCACCAGCCTAGCTAGTAACTTGGGCCATCTCCTTCTAACTCATATCCTCGCCTCCGGTCGCGAACAGAGACCAGTATCGTGGCCTCGTGAGAAATCGCCGACGCTCTAAACTCACTGGGCTAGCGGCGTCATAAAACTCGCCGTCAAGTACTATCTCGTAATGACCTGTGCTCGTGCCTCAGAACCTCTCAGGTTTCTACGCAGCCTCTCTCACGCTTGCCCTTCTGGGCTCTGGTTGCCTTGCGTAGAGGCGTAACGGGTACATAAGAATATGCCAGAGGGAGTCCAACTTATAACACAACTCTAAGGCACGATCTCAGAGTGAGAAGAATGGAAACCAATCCTAAATATCCTGTAGCCTCCTGATTATAGATGTGGTGCACAACACACCGATAATCAAGACTCTACTAGACACGGTCTGTAGACACTTTCCGAGGATTAATCGCTCGATACCACTTTGTCACGACCGACTCGCCCGTGACTGGTGCCTTACCCCGGGCACCCTAGTGATACAAACATCAGAGAAAATCAGCGGAAATAAAACTTAAGCATGAATCAAGACATAAAATAAGCAATAGGCTAACCAAAACGGTTACCTTCCTGAATGTATATATCAAAAATTGAACAGTTAAATCCCTTACAAACCCTGCCCACAACAGTACTACAGACCTCTACCAATTTTTATAACAACTATGACGGGACAGGGCCCCGCCATACCCCTGAATGTACAAGATCCTACAAACTCAGGGAATCATACCAAAAGATAGGCCTCCGGAGAAACGGGGCTTCCCAAAACGCTGAACTGTGATCCTATGAGCGAGGATCAACAACCGGTACTCTACTCATGCAGATTGAACGCAGCCCAAGGAGGTCGACAACAGTACCAAATATGTGAAATCAAAATATCAGAATGAAATCATAATAGTCTATATAAAACAGAGACATGTATGATAACCAAACTACGTCGCAATATATATTAGCAAATATGTCAAGTCGTGACTCACGCCCGTAAAGTCATCACTCAAATATAACCCGAATTTAACTCGCACAACGGCCGCATGCCCCAAGATCTTACTCCGGTATAAGCATGGCCATGGAACCATCCTAATGGAAGCATACCCGTGGGCCACCCATCGTGTCAGTATGTACAAAGGAAATAACAAGATAACAATCATAATGGAAGCATACTCGTGGGCCACCCATCGTGTCAGTATGTCCAAAGCAAATAACAAGATAACACTCCTAATGGAAGCATACCCGTGGGACACCCATCGTGTCAGTATGTCCAAAAGGAAATAACAAGATAACAATCATAATTGAAGCATACTCGTGGGCCACCCATCGTGTCAGTATGTCCAAAGCAAATAACAAGATCACACTCCTAATGGAAGCATACCGGTGGGCCACCCATCGTGTCAGTATGTCCAAAAGGATCGATATAGTGGAAGCATACCCGTGGGCCACCCATCGTGTCAGTATGTCCATCAATCAACCAGATAGCCGGACCTCCAACGAGAGACGCGGTAGCACAAAAATACAACACTTGCACAACAAAGGCTATGACCACAAGCATAGGCAAGTTCAATATACTCATAGACTTTCATTTTATTACAACAAATCCGGGTTTTAACCCCAAAGTACTACATACATTAATCCTTTCAAAAAGATCTCTTTTTACGTAAAAACAACTCGATACTATTATCCGTAGTACCAAATACGTTCATGTTTTAAAATCAAGTACTTTACACTTTTTTTAAACCAAGTGGCTTACACTTTTAGAACAACGTCAAGTATACATTTAAAACCCAAGTAACCAACCCTTTTAAGATCAAGGTACTCCTACCTTTTAAAACCAAGCCACTTGTCACGACCCGATCTCGGGCCCGTGACTGGCGCCTTACCCGGGCACCCAAGTAGTCATACATCAGAGTAATCAGTGGAATATAAAAAAACAAGACATGAAACAATTATAGAATGAGAACAGTTTATCCATGAAAATATCGCCTTTCGGCATGTATATATAATAAAACTTGAACAGTTACATCCCCTGTTATACCCCGTATTTTTCGGAGTATGTACGTGAGGACGTACGTACGAAAGTTTGGCCTTAAGAGTTTAGCCTTGGACGTTTTTTATTTGTGCACAACTCTCAAAACGAATAGTTTTCCGACGAAACGTTTCCACAGCTTTCGTAGGGTAATTTCCGGCTATGCCATTTCTTATTTTTGCGGATTTTTCCGAGAGACGAAACATTTTGGACCAACGGGAGGGCGACACTTGTCACCCTCCAATTGATGGACTTGACACGGCAATAGGGCCGATTGGGTTGGCTTATTTTGTCTTGGAGTTGGTAGGATATTTTGTGTGCAAGTTGGCCAAGGACACTTGCCCTAATCTTGACCCTACACTTGCCTTGCACTTGTCTTCATCTTGGCCATTGGTTGGCCATCCCTTGACCTATAAATACCCCTCTTGAGATGAAGAGTTCTTCATCCACAAAAGCTTTCCAAGTCTAAAAATCCTTCCCTCTCCCTTTGTAAGCAATTCGTCCAACACCCCCCCTCCCCTTGAGAAGCTTGGCCGAGGCTACCCCACCCCCTAGCCTAGCCGAAACCTACCCCCCCTCCCTTGGTAGAAAAGTTGCCTTCTAGTATTGTTATAATGCCCAAAATACCCTAGCCCAAATCCCTTTGTATTTAGTAGAAGTTGTGAAGAACTTCTAAGGTTTCCTTGGAGCTATACGAGCGCACAACTTAGGAGCTAAACCTTGCTCAGGCGCGACTTTTATCTAGGATATTATTGGGCTTACCGAGGTAAATAAACTTACCCTTCTTTTATAATTAGAGAATATATACCAAGAAGTATAAGAATAAGTATAAATACTTAGAAGAATATTTCGGAATAGAATTGAATCATATCACAGTAGGCGGTTTAAAAAGAAGAATAATTGAATCAGACTACATAGGACTGCCACAATGAGACTCATATAGCTCACCGGTAGGTCAGGCTGCCCGACTTTCCGTAGAATTGTGAACCCTCTGCTTAGAATGACCTTCAGAGTAGTCTAGACTTTGATAGATGTCTGTGACTATTATAGGTCGATTCTCTCGCGCGACATATTCAACTTGGGGAGGTTTTCACGGAAGGTATGTGATTCTTCCTAAAGCATGATATTTTACAATTTATATAGACGCATACGTGTTAACTAAAATATAACTACGGCAATGTCTTTGACTTAAGCTGAATAATACTTACGGCAATGCCTCACGCTTAAGCTCGATAACACTTACTAAGAATGCCTCACGCTTAAGCCCGAATAATAAAGATCCAAAGCATTTCAAAAGAATATCAATCATTTTTTTACGTAAGAGACTAATTGGTTTTTAAATGTAGCTTAAGAGTTATACTAGCCTTATGGGAAGTTAAGTATAACCACTTAAGATTGATAAAAGAAACAGTTTGCCTATGTGTTTATAACAGACTTATATTGAATTGTTAAAAGAATAAAGAGATGGTTTGATAAGTAGACATGATATGATGCTATATGTGTTAGTGTCTTGTAACGTTTGTGAAAAAAGAGTATTCTTGTTGTGCTTATGTTGTTTAACGATAAGCTGTTAGGTTAGTGTAACATCACTCACCTCTTGACATATTACCGGGGGTTAAGTCGCCTCCGACGCGGTAGACTCAGCGATGCAGGACCATGATTCGAGAATACCTCACGCGGGTCCGCGGACCTACGCGAGCTACGGGAGTTCCAGGTTAGTGTGCGGGGTTATACCTCATGCGGTCTATGTGGCCATGCGGACGACGAGTCCAGGACGATGCCAAGGAGTAGTGTTATACCCCGTATTTCCTGAGTATGTACGCGGGGACGTACGTAGAAAAGTTTGTGCCTTAAAGTGCTTGGCCGAATTTTATTTGTGCATAACACCCGGTTAGAGTCGTTTTTAGTAAACGCTTTCACTTTTCGTAGGGAATTTCCGCTATGTCATTTTTAATTTTTGGATTTTTCCGAGAGACGAAACATTTTTGGCCAACGAGAGGCGACACTTGTCACCCTCCCATCGAGCACGTTGATGTAAAAGAGGTGGACGAATTGGCCATTGTTGGTCGGGCGGGTTGGTAGGATATTTTGTGGTAGATGGATAAGGTGCACTTGGCAAGATCTTGGCCCTACACTTGCCTTGCACTTGGCAAGATCTTGGCCATTGGTTGGCCTTTGCTAGGCCTATAAATACCCACCCCTTTGGAAGACTTATTCATCCTAAAATGTTCTAAGTCTTAGAAATCCTCCCCCTCCCCTCTTGTTTGACTCTCGTCCAAGAGCCCCCCCTCCCTAGATAGGCCCTCAGGCCGAGAGCCTCCTCCCCTTTTGGTGTGGCAAATGGTACCCCTAGCCTAGTTGTTTTCAGATAATACCCCTCTTGATAGAAATACCATCAAAAGTATTGTTATAATGCCCAAATTACCTTAGCCATATACCTTGTTGTATTCTAAGGTTATACCTATACGAAAAGCCCAGAAATACTATTATCCTTCCCTTCCGTCACAAAACCAAACCCTAGGAAAAATCTCCATAGTCCGTTGAGTATTGTGTAAGTTGGTTAGAACTTCTGGGTGGTTTAGAGCGGTTGAGCGCTTCGAGTCGAGCTAAACGATTGCCCGGGATCGACTTTATACTTGGATAATTATGGGCTTATTGAGGTAAATATCTTGTCCTCTATTGTAATTGGAAATTACATATTGTTAGAATATATAGTTGAAGTATACTATATATAGAATCGAACGTAGTTATTGGCAATGTCTTTTGACTTAAGCTGAATAATACTTACGCAATGTTTTGCGACTTAAGCTCAGATTTAAAGAAGATTATCGAATCAGAATTACTTAGGTCAGACATGAGACTTGTGAAGTAGTACCGTGAGTAGAATTGTACCCATTAGGGTTAGATGTATAACCCCGGTTGGCTTGGTAGCCTACCGATAGAGAGAGATTTACGCTG
Source organism: Przewalskia tangutica (assembly GCA_029844215.1). Classification (NCBI taxonomy): domain Eukaryota; kingdom Viridiplantae; phylum Streptophyta; class Magnoliopsida; order Solanales; family Solanaceae; genus Przewalskia; species Przewalskia tangutica. The sequence goes on from CM056740.1 coordinate 19,306,212, forward strand.
CCATGTGTGAGGTGTCGAATTTTCTCAGAGAATGTTCTACGAAGAGACCGTATGTTAATAAGCGCCTTGTGGCCTTATAGGTGGAAGTACAATGCGGCGCGATCTACTTGGCTTAGGGAGTAGCCGCGGTTTGAGGTACTGAGCGTTTTGCTATTAGTCGATAATCGTCGCGGCAGATGTGAACCTCTTCCTATCTCTTCTAGCATGATATGTGTGAACTATGTAGTACCAGACGATACGTGCTAAATGTATGTGATTGGTTTAAAAACATAAAGTGTTATAACGGCTTTATGGGAAGTTGGTTATAACAGCTTTATGTTGGTAAGAAAATACATGTGGTTTTTAAAAGGTACTGCTTTGAACTATAACTGGCTTGTTATGTGTTAATAAAGAACTTGAAGTATTTCAAAAGATTTTTGAATCATTTTGAAAGAAGAAGTAATACTTGGTTTTTGAAAAACTTAAGAGTTATACTAGCTTTATGGGAAGTTAGGTATAACGGCTTAAGAATGTTTTACTGATTTCGGAAATCAGAATGTGTATCGACAAACCACTGCAGCGTTAATAAAAGGAAATGTTTTGACTAATTAAGTATTATTAAAACCAGTAGAAACTTCCATCTGCATAGAAGCTAAGATGAGACAAAATGATATTTCCTAGATCATGGCTGCTGTAATAAGATTGTTATAAACAAGAATATCCTACTCACATATAAGACTTATGTTTCTCAGATAGTTTTAAGGAGAATTATATTCTCAAATGAATAAGACTATGAACTACGAAACCTTTCTAAAATGAGAAACTTGAACATTGGAAATTAGGCAAACTTGATCATTGGAAAAGAATGTTGCTACTTGATTTTACAAAGAGAAGTAATTGATTTACTTTAAAAGGATAGTCACTCTATTTTATACTACGGGTATTGTGTGACATTGTGAAAGTAACGTATCTTTTAAAGAGTTAATGTATGAAGTACTTTGGGGATAATACACCGATTTTGTTAATCATATAGTAAGGTACCTTGTGTGAACAACTTGATTGTATTGGTTTGTGATAGCCAGTAATACTTTCTTGATTGCGTTGATAAGTAAACGCGGTTGGGATGCTACGCTTGTTAGTATCTTGTGATGTTTGTGTGAAGGGTTTCTTGATTGTGCTTATTAACTATCGTCGTTATGATAGTATTGTGGCATTCATCTCTTGAGATGATTCCGGTTAAGCCCTCCGACGCGGGTAGACTCGGCGTCGATGGACTCACGATTCGAGAATACCTCACGCAGTCCCGGCCTATGCGAGCTACGAGTTCCGTGTTAGTGACGCCCTTATGGGCATGCGTCCATGGGCTACGCGATCGCGGTCCGTGACGATGCCGGAGTAGCTACCGATGCGGGAATACCTCACGCGGCCGATGAGATTGGCCTATGCGAGTCGCGGAGTTCCGTGGTTAGACGCAGACATTGATATCGCGCAAGTGGCGGCTTTGATCATGTGACGGCCAGACAGATCTTATGATACGATTCATGACCTTGTTGGTACTGTGGGTTTTTAGTAGCCGGCCATGCCTTCGCACTTACCCCGCAGTTTTATTATGACACGTGGGACACCGTGTTCATGTGTTCCTTGGTGCTTTTATATCATAGATCGCCGTGAGGAAGGTATTCCACGAATGATTGATGTTGTGGGCCCGAGACCCATTGTTATACTTCGAGTGATGACTGAGGCGCGAGTCCCTAACTTGACATGATCGCTTTGTTATAAATCAGTTGGTTATCATACATGTCTCCCGCTTTATATGATCGCTATGATTTCATTTACGTATGTATTTTCGCCACATACTCTGCACTGTTGCATCGACCTCCTTCGGGCCGCGTTCATGCCGCAGTTGAGGTACACCGCCGTTGATCCTAGCTCGTGGTCGCTTCAGCGTTGGGAAGCTCCGCTTCTCCGAGGCTTATCAGGTATAGTCCCCGCCGCCGTAGTGTTTACATTCGTGGTTTGGCGGCCCCGCCCCGCCATTGTTGTCGTATCATTCTGTGAGGTCCGTAGTAATCGCAGGCGTGGTTTGTAAAAGGATTAAACTGCTCATGTTAAAAATTGCTATTTATATATATACCGAAGGTAACCGCTTTGGTTAGCCTGTTTTCTTATTTCACCGCCTTATTACAATCGTTTCATGTATTGTCTTTATGTTCCGCCGACACTCGATGTATGTCTACTTGGGTGCCCGGTAGGCACCGGCCACGCCCGGTTCGGTCGTGACAAAAGTGGTATCGAGCGATTAATCTCTGAAAGTGTCTCTGCTGCATCAGATCCAGCAGTCTTGATTATCGCTGTTGTGCACCACACCAATAATCGTGAGGCTATAGGATATTTTAGGATTGGTTTCTATTCTTCTCACTCGAGATCGTGCCTTAGAGCCGTGTTGTAAGTTGGACCTCTAACGTATTTCTTTCCTCACCGCTATGCCTCCGCCGTAGGGCAACCCGCCCGTGAGGGCAAGGCCGGCGGAGCTGCGAGTAGAGTTCGAGGGTTGCGAGGGCACAGCCCAATCTTTACCTAGAGTAGTGCTTCATTCGGGATTTCGCGACGCCACTAGCCCCAAGAGAGTTTGGCACGGCAGCCCCTCATCGCGCCATGATATATGAACCTTCGCCCACGAACAGAGAATTTAGATTGCAAAGAGGCGACCACATTAGCTATAGATTTGGCTACCGAGAGTATACCGATGTACCGCGAGTCTTGAGGACTATCTAAAAGAGGTTGTGCAAGAGTAATTCTTCGATTAGGCTTGAGCATGGCCTGTACGGGCTTATGCGCAGCAGCCGAGACGCAGAGATCGACAGTTAACGAAGGACACCGTAAGAGGCCAGAGCGCAAGGTCCTTTAGTAACTTTTTGAGGCGAAGTCGCCACCGCCAGATTAGATTATGCACATCCACCAGCAATGAGGTCCTCCACGAATTTCGTGGACGCTCGGTACGCGGAGTTGGTCGAGCTCCGAGCTTCCGCTCATAGCTACACGCAGTTCCACCATCCGATTCGCTTTTTCGGTGTTCACACGTGGCAAGCGCCATCCTGAATGTCGCTTTTAGTTGGTACGTGTTGCATCGGCGACCGCCGTGGTCCGTTGTCGAAAGAGTGTCCTCGCGGAGGACTTAGCCTTCGTGATCGGTGGGTAGTTCGTCATCTCCTTAGCTATGCGCCTCACGGGTGTTTGATTAGAACGACTAAGGAGTGAAGAAGAGACATAGATCTATCCTTAACCTCTGTAGTTTTGTATAGGTGATAAGGTGAGTATACCTTAGGTGCTATGTTACGATAGCAGTGTGTTAGTTGTGATTTGAAATCATGGTTGTTTAACCGAGTAAGATTTTGGGGATAGAGAAAGTGTGAGCCTTAGAACTTTATACGTAGAGACCTTGTGAGAGCAGGCCATCTCGAGAAAAAGGTGTAGTGTTATGTTTGACCTTTATCGAGTGCATAGTGCACGTGAGTTATGTTGGGACAGTCCCTAGTAGTGTGGAATGAAAGAGGGTAGTTGAGCTAAGAAGACCGCTAGGTTTTCGTAACGTGATTAGTGAGATTGTTCCGTTCGGGAGCTAGTATGACGCGCGTTCGGTCGGGTTGAGGCCACGCCGCGTCAACCCGCCGCAGTTTGGGCGCGGGTCGGGCCAGGTGGTCCCGCTTGCAGGTAGGGTCACGAGGGTGTTAGGCCCATGTTCGCTAACCAACGCGAGTTCGTGGATTTATTCGACCGTGGTCGGGTCGATGGGGCAGCCCATCGTGTTCTTCGCTCGACCGCGACTTACCGTGTTGAGTTATCCGGGTTGAAAGGATGCACGGTGCCTACCTTCACCTTATGTCGCAGTGAAGCCCGTGTGGCTATTTTTCGCCTTCTAAAAGTTTACCAGCAGGTTAAGAACTCAGCAGTCTCAGACCGCATTCGCCGCCAAGCCGTGGATTTCGCAGGTAGTCGTGGGATTGTTGTCTCCTATGGAGGAAGTGTTTAAGCTACCATTTCGGTGTTCGGATATCGCTTGTGAAGCCTTGTGGCGGAAGTGTAAATTGCCGTCGATTGGTTCGATGTTGGCAAGGTTCGATTAGTTGGTTCAGCTTGTTCCAGCAGACCGTGGATAGTGCGGCTTGTCTAGAAGAAGTTCCGCACTCGGAGGAATTGTGCGGATAATCGCGACGACGCTTAGAGTTCGTGCCGACGGTCGGTCTTCAAGGTACCACCCCGGTTGGGTGTGACGAGTTTGGAATACAGAGGAACTTAGCCCGAGTTACTTGGGCCCTTTGAGTTCATGTGAAGAATAGGCCGGGTTGCCTATATGTTAGCTTTTGTCGTCCGACTTGTGAGGTCAGACGTCCGGCCTTCGTATTGTTATGATCGGAAAAGTATCGAGATCCATCCAGAGTGTTCCCACTTAATGATGACCACGTTAGAGATAGTAGCCCCGAGTTTTGGAAACCAAGCGATGTCGAAATGTGGAAAGAGTTCGAGTATACGACATCCTCGTGGATCGCATGCACCGGCACCATTTGTTGGGTCGTCGAGCAAGGCTCGCGACAAAGGGACAAAAGTGGTACCATTTGTTGGGTCGCTCGAGAAGGTTAATGCCTCGTGCAAAGTGACAAAGTGGTATCTACGACGAGTAAAGAGAGAAGCGAGCATGTATGGCGAGCATAGATGATCATTTCTTTGTTTGGAAAGTGGAAGAAGTATATTTTAGACCTGGAGGAGTGTTTTGTGGTGATGATTAGAGGTGTTTCTCGTGGACTTTGACGTAAGTATTTACGCAGTGCACTGCAAGGTGATTGTTCTCGTAAGAATAGTAGTGAAGACTATATTGGCGCGCTTGTTTTGAGACTTATAAGGAACATTCGACGAATGTTTCTAGAGAGGAGAATGTTATACCCGTATTTCGAGTATGTACGCTGACGACGTAGAAAAGTTTGTGCCTTAAAGTGCTTGGCGAATTTTATTTGTGCATAACACCCGGTTAGAGTCGCTTTTTCGTAAACGCTTTCACAACTTTCGTAGGGAATTTCCGCTATGTCATTTTTAAATTTTGCGGATTTTTCCGAGAGACGAAACATTTTTGCCAACGAGAGGGCGACACTTGTCACCCTCCCATTGGAGCACGTTGGGCGGTAAAAGAGGTGGACGATTTGGCCATTGTTGGTCAAGGGGTTGGTAGGATATTTTGTGGTAGATGGATAAGGTGCACTTGGCAAGATTGGCCCTACACTTGCCTTGCACTTGGCAAGATCTTGGCCATTGGTTGGCCTTTGCTAGGCCTATAAATACCCACCCCTTTGGAAGACTTATTCATCCTAAAATGTTCTAAGTCTTAGAAATCCTCCCCCTCTTGTTTGACTCTCGTCCAAGAGCCCCTCCCTAGATAGGCCCTTGTGGCCAGAGCCTCCTCCCCTTTTTGGTGTGCCGGGTACCCCTAGCCTAGTTGTTTTCGTATAATACCCCCCCTCTTGATAGAAATACCCTCAAAAGTATTGTTATAATGCCCAAATTTCCTTAGCCAATACCTTGTAGTATTCTAAGGTTATACCTATACGAAAAGCCCAGAAATACTATTATACTTCCTTCCACACAAAACCGAAACCCTAGGAAAAATCTCCATAGTCCGTTGAGTATTGTAGTGGTTGGTTAGAACTTCTAAGGGTGGTTTAGAGCGGGTTGGAGCGCCTGAGTCGAGCTAAACGATTGCCCAGATCGACTTTATACTTGGATAATTATGGGCTTATTGAGGTAAATATCTTGTCCTCTATTGTAATTGGAAATTACATATTGTTAGAATATATAGTTGAAGTATACTATATATAGAATCAACGTAGTTATTGGCAATGTCTTTTGACTTAAGCTGAATAATACTTACGCAATGTCTTGCGACTTAAGCTGTATTTAAAGAAGATTACCGAATCAGAATTACTTAGGGTCAGACATGAGACTGAAGTAGTACCGTGAGTAGAATTGTACCGTTAGGGTTAGATGTATAACCCCTGGTTGGCTTGGTAGCCGCCTCGATAGAGGAGGAGATTTACGCCATGGGGAGGTCTTGCCAATTTTCTCAGAATGTTCTACGAAGAGACCTTATGTTAATAAGCGCCTGTGGGCCTTCTAGGTGGAAGTCATATGCGGGGCGCGATCTACTTGGCTTAGGAGTAGCGGCTTTGAGGTACTGAGCGTTTTGCTATTAGTCGATAATCGTCGCGAGGTATGTGAACCTCTTCCTATCTCTTCTAGCATGATATGTGTGAACTATGTAGTACGGTAGACGCATACGTGCTAAATGTATGTGATTGGTTTAAAACATAAAGTGTTATAACGACTTTGGGAAGTTGGTTATAACAACTTTATGTTGGTAAGAAAATACATGTGGTTTTTAAAAGGTAACTGATTAGAACTATAACTGGTTTGTTATGTGTTAATAAAGAACTTGAAGTATTTCAAAAGATTTTTGAATCATTTTGAAAGAAGAAGTAATACTTGGTTTTTGAAAACTTAAGAGTTATACTAGCTTTACGGGAAGTTAGGTATAACGGCTTAAGAATGTTTTCTTGATTTCGAAATCGAACGTATCGACAAACCATCGCAGCGTTAATAAAAGGAAATGTTTTGACTAATTAAGTATTATTAAAACCAAGAGAAACTTCCATCCGCATAAGCTAAGATGAGACAAAATGATATTTCCTAGATCATGGTCATTGTAATAAGATTGTTATAAACAAGAATATCCTACTCACATATAAGACTTATGTTTCTCGGATAGTTTTAAGGAGAATTATATTCTAAAATTAATAAGACTATGAACTAAGAAACATTTCTAAAATGAGAAACTTGAACATTGGAAATTAGGCAAACTTGATCATTGGAAAAGAATGTTGCTACTTGATTTTACAAAGAGAAGTAATTGATTTACTTTAAAAGGATAGTCACTCTATTTTATACTACGTATTGTGTGACATCATGAAAGTAACGATCTTTTAAAGAGTTAATGTATGAAGTACTTGGGGATAAAACCCGATTTTGTTAATCATATAGTAGAAGGTACCTTGTGTGAACAACTTGATTGTATTGGTTTGTGATAGCCCGTAATACTTTCTTGATTGCGTTGATAAGTAAACGTGTTGGGATGCTACGTGTGTTAGTATCTTGTGATGTTTGTGTGAAGGGTTTCTTGATTGTGCTTATTAACTATCGGTCGTTATGATAGTATTGTGGCATTCATCTCGAGATGATTCCGGTTGTCGCCTCCGACGCGGGTAGACTCAGCGGTCGATGGACCTATGATTCGAGAATACCTCACGCAGTCCCGGGCCTACGCGAGCTACGAGTTCCGTGTTAGTGCACGCCTTTATGAGCACGCGTCCATGCGGGCCATGCGGATCGCGGTCCGTGACGATGCCGGAGTAGCTACCCTCGATGCGGGAATACCTCATGCGGGCCGATGAGATTGGCCTACGCGGAGTCAGCGGAGTTCCGTGGTTAGACGCGCACATCGATATCGCGGCAAGTGGCCGCTTTGATCATGTGACGGCCTAGACAGATCTTATGATACGCTTCATGACCTTGTTGGTACCGTGGGTTTTTAGTAGTCGGCTATGCCTTCGCACTTACCCCGCATGTTTTATTATGACACAGTGGGACCCGTGTTCATGTGTGTTCCTTGGTGCTTTATATCATGATCGGCCAGCCGGCGAATGTATTCCACGCATGATTGATGTTGTGGGCCCGAGACCCATTGTTATACTTCGAGTGATGACTTGAGGCGTGAGTCCCTAACTTGACATGATCGCTTGTTATAAATCGTAGTTGGTTATCATACATGTCTCCCGCTTATATGATCGCTATGATTTCATTTACGATGTATTTTCGCCACATACTGCACTGCCAGATCGACCTCTCGGGCCGTTCATGCCGCAGTCGAGGTACACCGATCGTTGATCCTAGCTCTCGTGGTCACGCTTCAGCGTTGGGAAGCTCCGCTTTCCGAGGCTTATCAGCGTATAGTCCGCCGCCGTAAGTGTTTACATTCGTGGTTTGGCGGGCCCCGCCCCGCCATTGTTGTCGTATCATTCTTAGAGGTCAGAGTAATCTTGCAAGGTGGTTTGTAAAAAGGATTAAACTGTTCATGTTAAAAATTGCTATTTATATATATACCAAGGTAACCGCTGGTTAGCTTGTCTTCTTATTTCACCGTCTTATTACATCGTTTCATGTATTGTCTTTATGTTCCGCCGACACTGGATGTATGTCTACTTGGGTGCCCGGTAAGGCACCGTCACGCCCGGTTCGGTCGTGACAAGTAGCTACCTCGATGCGGGTTATATACCCTACGCGCCTATGTGATTGGCCTACGCGACTACGGAGTCCGTGATTAGGCTTGCATGGTGATACTACGCAATTGGCCCTGCTGATCATTCGCAGCCTAGAAAAGACCTCGCTACGCTTACCTATCACGCTCTTGTTTGTGATGCGCACTATGCGGTTTCCTTGTTGTTTCATACATACTTGCAAACCGCTTTTTTAAAATGATATGTTTCATTTAAGTATTTTACGCTTCATATACTTAGTACCTGTATCGACCTCCTTCGGGCCGCGTTCATGCCGCAGTAAGGGCAGTGCTAGATCCACATTCTTAGGATCTCTACGTTGGTGCCGAGCTCCATCTTTCCGAGGCTCTACTTTTGGTATGATCTCCCCGTTGTAGATAGTTTTGTATATCCAGGTATGGCGGGCCCCGTCCCGCCATAGTTGTATATTTCCTTAGAGGTCTGTAGTCATGTTGTACAAAGGTTTCGGATGTAATCGCTAAACCATGTTTATAATATATGCCGAAGGCGATGTTTTCTCACATAAACCGTGTCTTATTTTATAAATCGTTTCATGTCTTGCTTTATATTTCCGCCGACACTGATGTATGACTACTGGGTGCCCTGCAGGCACGACCACGCCCCTAACGGGTCGTGACAAAAGTGGTATCGAGCGCTTAATCCTGAAAGTGTCTGCATCGTATCTAGTAGTTTGATTATCGGTGTGTTGTGCACCACACCAATAATCGTGAGGCTATAGGATATTTAGGATTGGTTTCCGCTCTTCTCATTCCGAGATCGTGCTTTAGAGTCGTGTTATAGTGGACCTCTAACGTATTCCTTTCTCAGAACGCTTATGCCTCCACGTAAGGCAACCCGCCCGTGGGCAAGGCAACCGAGGAGTCGCTAGCAGACACCCAGAGTCACGAGGGCTCGTGCCCGCCTATACCGAGACGGCGAGTTCTATGACGCCACCACCCAAATAGAGACCACAGCACCCACACCTCCCGCCCCACACCGGGCGGAGGAGTTAGGTACAAGGAGACGGCCCACTTTGGCTAAAGTTGTGGCCCGACACGGCAGAGGCCGACGCGGTAGTTCCGCCTAGCCTCCACGGCCGCACTGCGGTACACCCGAGGCGTATAGTTTGAGGCTACGAGATTTCTTGAGTTGTAGCCCGCCGCAGTTTTACGGGTCGAGGCCGAGGATGATCCGCAGGAGTTCATTCGTCGCCTTCAGAGGATCACGAGGGTGATCAAGGCCTCTGAGACAGAGTCCGTGACCTTTGTTCGCATCGGCCGTGATACCGCAGCCGATTGGTTTGATTCACGGAGTTATCCCGGAGAGCACGCGCCCCGCCTACTGGGATGAGTTCTCGAGGCTTTCTCACTCACTTCTGCCTCCACAGATTTGGCGAGGGCGCTGGCCGATAGATTTTTACCATCGAGGCGCAGAGGACGACCGCCGTGGAGTACAATGTCGAGTTTGATTCATCGCTCGATATGTCCCAGATTGGTAGCAGATATGGAGGATAGGTGCACCGCTATGTCACCGCCAGACGACTATATGGCCGAGTCATGCGGTGTTTCTCCACCGGTATGGACATTACCCGCACGCAGCTCACGCCTCGATGCGGCGAGCGCAGAGGTCGATTTAACGGACGATACAGCAGGTTAAGGCGCCGTGACGAGGGTCTTCGGTGGTTATCGTGGGCGGGCGCCTCGCAGCTAGCCTAGATTCGCACCACAGCCAGCACAGAGCACTCCTGCACCGTCCTCAAAGACACCAGAGTTTTCGAGGGCGCACTGTGGCCCCAAGACTTCGTGACGCCCGAGCGCAGAGGTATCGCCGACGGACCACCCTCGGTGGCCGACGCAGATCCCACTTCGAGTCAGGTACGGAGTTTGTTTCGCCAGTGGCCGCAGGTCACTATGCGAGGAACCGTCCACCGCGGCGCAGGCGGTAGGTGGGTCACCACAGTTCTTTCGCCGTCTTCTTCATCCTCGACAGCTACTCGCCCGAGGGCAAGGTACTCATGGACCGGCAGTCGCGCAGGTCGTGGCTCAGGTCCCAGTTCTAGGGGTCCTCAGATCCGCATTTATGCTTTGTCCACCGACAGATCGTGAGGCCTCACCGATGTCGCCACGTACCTTATCGCTCGGGTTTGATGTTTATGCCTTGATAGATCCGGTTCTACTGGCCCCATATATCTCCCTTGTTGCTAGAAGGATAGGGATGAGCCCGAGTCCATAGACCCTTTCGAGGTAGCTACGCCAAGGTGATCGGTGGTAGCTCGGCGGTATATAGAGCTTGTCCTGTGACCATTTACGCCGGACCTCAGCCGACTTGATAGAGTTAGAGATGATTGACTTCGACGTGATCACGGGATGGATTGGCTAGCTTCTTGCTACGCCAATGTAGACCGCAGAGAGAGAGTAGTACGGTTCCAGCTTCCGGCGAGCCGGTTGTTGAGGGAGGAGCACCAGACGCCGGCGGTAGGTTTATTTCCTACCTCAAGGCTAGGAAGATGGTGCGAGGCGGTATATCTACCATCTCGTTCGGGTGTTTGATATCAAGCCGCGGTACCAGATTTTCGGCCCAAAGAGTCACGAAGTTCCCGGATGTGTTTCCGCATGACCTCCGTATCCTCCCGAGAGGAGATTGAGTTTTGTATTGACATATTGCTGCACACTCGCTTATTTCCATTCCGCCATACGTAATGGCACCCGCCGAGTTGAGAGAGTCAAGGATCACCTTAGAGATTTGCCGAGAAAGGCTTCATCAGCCTAGTGTTTCTCCCGGGAGCGCCGGTATTGTTCGTGAAGAAGAAGGACGACGCCGCGCACGTGTTGATTACGTGCAAACAACAAGGTGACCATTAAGAACGAATACCCCTTCCCGTGATTGATGATTTGTTCAACCAGCCAGGGTGCGAGATGTTTCTCCAAGATTGATCTGCGATCGCTATCATCAAAGTAGTCGAGAGGCGGATGTCCCTAGATCGCATTCAGACCCTGCAGACGCATTATGAGTTCGTGGTCATGTCTTTGGGTTGACCAATGCTCCGCCAGATTCATGGATTTGATGAACCGAGTGTTCAAACCATTTTTGACACGCTTGTGATAGTGTTCATTGATGATATCTTGGTTTATTCTCGCCAGAGCAGAGCATGCGAGCATTTGGCGATCAGGCCGACAGCTTCTCCAGACCAGCTTAGACGCCAAGTTTTCCAAATGTGAGTTTTGCTGACTTCGTGGCGCTTGGGCATATTGTCGGGCCGATGGCATTCGAGTGGATACGACCAAGATCGAGGCGATCGAGACTTGGCCTAGACCTACTACTCCGGCAGAGGTTCGCAGCTCGGGCCTCGCAGATATTATCGGCGTTCGTGGAGAAGTTTGCTTTATCTCGCACCATTGACTAGGTCGACTCGTAGGCGCAAGTTTCAGCCGGATCGATGTCAGGAGCGTGGTTTCCATTCTTGAAAGAGAGACCGACGACCGCTTCTTACTCTTCCGCAGGTCCAGATGGTTATGTCGTATCGTGACGCGCCAGCATCGGATTGGGACGTGTTGACGCAGCATGGCAGGTTATAGCATATGCATCCCGACACCAAGAAACACGGAGGAACTACCCCACCCATGATTTGGAGTCGCACCGTGATTCACGCCAAGATCCGAGGCACTATTTGTACGGGTTCACGTGGATATTTTTACGCACCACAAGAGCCTCCAGATATCTTCACCGCAGGAGCCGAACTTACGGCAGAGACGGTGGTTAGAGTTGCTTAAGGATTACGATGTTGATATCCTGTACCACCGCAAGGCCAATGTTGTGGCGTATGCCTTAGTCGTAGATCGATGGGAGCCTATCGATGTGCAGCCTGCAGGCGGACATGGTTCGTGAGTTGCACCGCAGCGAGCCTTGTGTCCGCTTGATTGATTCTCGATAGCAGCGGGTTAGAGTTCGCGAGGTTGCCGAGTCTTCCATCGTCGGCGAGGTGAAGAGGCAACATTCGAGGATCCAGCTTTGATTCGATATCGTGATACAGCTCTCCGTGAGGCGCAAGGTCCTTGAGGTAGCACCACGGGTGCTAAGGTTTGAGGGCGTTGTGTGTTCCGGATGTTTCGTGACTTCGCGGCGAGTTCTGGGGAAGCACACACAAGCATTTATCCATCCGTGGTCGACCAAGATGTACCACGACCTTAGATCTGTATTGGTGGGATGGCTTGAAGAGGACGCACGCAGTTCGTAGCTCGCCGTGTTGTCGCAGTGAAGGTAGAGCACCAGGCCGGTGGTTTGTTCTGACGATAGAGATCCCGACCAAAGTGGGAGGTAATCAACATGGACTTCATCACAGGATTGCCTCGCACTCGCAGGAGACATGATTCTATATGGGTTATCGTCGACAGTCGACGAAATCAGCCCACTTTCTTCCGTCCGGACGACTTTTTCTACCGAGGATTATGCCGCACTTTACATCCGAGAGATCGCCGATCGCATGGAGTCCCTACTTCGATCATATCGCATGCAGGAGCCCGCCATTTACGCCAACTTCCGAGGTCCTTCCAGAGGGGTTTAGGGACGCAGTGAGCCCGAGCATCGCATTTCATCCGCAGCATGCACGACAGCAGCGCACTATCCGCACTCTCGAGGATATGTCATGAGCCCGTGTTATTGACTTCGGTAGTTGGGAGGATCATTTGCCTCTAGTTGAGTTCGCGATAATAATAGCTACCACCCAAAGATTCGATGGCGCCTTACGAGGCCTTGTATGAGGAAGTGCAGACGCCCATAGGTTGGTTCGATGTGGGCGAGCGCAAAGTGGGACCAGATTTGGTGCAGCAGTGCTGGATAAGGCGGCTTATCCGAGAGCGGCTATCGACACTCGTAGTCGCATGAAGTCGATGCAGATCATCGCCGTCGACATCCGGAGTTCGCAGCTGATGATTGGGTTTTCCTAAAGGTGTCACCCATGGCGGTGTGATGAGATTCGAAGAAAGGGAAACTCACCAAGGTACATCGGGCCGCTTCAGATTGTCCGCAGGTAGGCAAGGTTGCTCACGAGTCGACCTCGCCGTCCGATCCGGAGGCGGCATCCGTGTTTCACGATCTATGTTGAGGAGATGTATCGGGATCCATCTAGGTGCATCCGATTGACGATGTCCAGTGACCGAGGGGTTGTCGTATGAGAGATTCCCATAGCGATAATCGATCGCCGTTAGCGCTCGCGACTGACGTGGCTTCCGCCAAGGTCTTGTGGGCGAACGAGCTTAGGGAGGAGATGACGTGGAAGTCGAGGAGGACATGAGGCGCAGGTATCCTCACTTATTCCCCACACCTCCAGGTAATTCACTTTCGTACTTGCTGGTTTAATTTTGTCGTAAATTGTTAAGTGTTATATTGTGGCCATGTGTGGCACTTGCAAACTGTTTAAGTTATGAAGAACCTTATCATTTAATCTGTTTGGGAAGGAACATTCGACGAATGTTTCGGCGAGGAGAATGTTATACCCGTATTTTTCGAGTATGTACGTGAGGACGCACGCATTTAAAGTTTGCCTTAAGAGTTTAGCCTCGACGCTTTTTATTTGTGCACAACTCTCAAAATGAATAGTTTTCCACTAAACGCTTCCACTTTCGTAGGTAATTTCCGCTATGCCATTTCTTATTTTTGCGGATTTTTCCGAGAGACGAAACATTTTGATCAACGAGGGCGACACTTGTCACCCTCCAATTGATGGACTTGACACGCAATAGGCGATTGGGTTGGCTTATTTTGTCTTGGAGTTGGTAGGATATTTTGTGTGCAAGTTGGCCAAGGACACTTGCCCTAATCTTGACCCTACACTTGCCTTGCACTTGTCTTCATCTTGGCCATTGGTTGGCCATCCCTTGACCTATAAATACCCCTCTTGAGATGAAGAGTTCTTCATCCACAAAAGCTTTCCAAGTCTAAAAATCCTTCCTCTCCCTTTGTAAGCAATTCCCCAACACCCCCTCCCTGAGAAGGTTGGCCGAGGCTACCCCACCCCCTAGCCTAGCCAAACCTACCCTCCCTTGGTAGAAAAGTTGCCTTCTAGTATTGTTATAATGCCCAAAATACCCTAGCCCAAATCCCTTTGTACTTAGTAGAAGTTGTGAAGAACTTCTAAGGTTTCTCGAGCTATCTGAGCGCATAACTTAGAGCTAAACTTGCTCAGCGCGACTTTTATCTCGGATATTAAGGGGCTTCCCGCGGTAAATAAACTTACCCTTCTTTTATAATTAGAGAATATATACCAAGAAGTATAAGAATAAGTATAAATACTTAGAAGAATATTTCGTATAGAATTGAATCAAGTATCACGTAGAAGGGTTTAAAAGAAGAATAATTGAACTGACTCACATAGGACTGTTTTCACAAGAGACTCATATAGCTCACCGGTAGGGTCATGCCCGACTTTCCGTAGAATTGTGAACCTCTGCTTAGAATGACCTTCGAGTAGTCTAGACTTTGATAGATGTCTGTGACTATTATAGGTTGATTCTCAGCGCGACATATTCAACTCGCAGAGGTTTTCACGGTAGGTATGTGATTCTTCCTAAAGCATGATATTTTACAATATATATAGTACGATAGACGCATACGTGTTAACTAAAATATAACTACGCAATGTCTTTGACTTAAGCTGAATAATACTTACAGAATGCCTCACGGCTTAAGCCCGAATAACACTTACTAAGAATGCCTCACGCTTAAGCCCAATAATAAAGATCCAAAGCATTTCAAAAGAATCTCGAATCATTTTTTTACAGAAGAGACTAATTGGTTTTTAAACAGAAGCTTAAGAGTTATACTAGCCTTATGGGAAGTTAAGTATAACCACTTAAGATTGATAAAAGAAACAGTTTGCCTATGTGTTTATAACAGACTTATATTGAATTGTGAAAAGAATAAAGAGATGGTTTGATAAGTAGACATGATATGATGCTATATGTGTTAGTGTCTTGTAACGTTTGTGAAAAAAGAGTATTCTTGGTGTGCTTATGTTGTTTAACGATAAGTCATAGGTTAGTGTAACATCACTCACCTCTTGACATATTACCGGGTTAAGCCGCCTCCGACGCGGGTAGACTCAGCGATGCAGGACCATGATTCGAGAATACCTCGCGGGTCCAAGGGACCTATGCGAGCTACGGAGTTCCGTGTTAGTGCGGGTTATACCTCACGCGGTCTATGTGGCCATGCGGACGACGAGTCCAGGCGATGCCGAGGAGTAGCTACCGACGCGGGTTATATACCCTACGCGGGCCTACGTGATTGGCCTATGCGACTACGGAGTCCGTGATTAGGCTTGCATGGTGATACTACGCAATTGGCCTCGCCGATCATTCGCAGCCTAGAAAAGACTCGCTAGCTTACCTATCACGCTCTTGGTTGTGATGGCACTATGTGCGCTTCCTTGGTTGTTTCATACATACTTGCAAAACTATTTTTTTAAAATGATATGTTTCATTTAAGTATTTTACAGTTTCATATACTTAGTACCTGTTGTACTGACCTCCTTCGGGGGGCTGCGTTCATGCCGCAGTGGGCAAGCAGTGCTAGATCCACATTCTTAGGATCTCTACGTTGGCGCTGAGCTCCATCTTTCCTGAGGCTCTACTTGGGTATGATCTCCCTGTTGTAGATAGTTTTGTACAGTCAGGGTATGGCGGGGCCCTGTCCCGCCATAGTTGTATATTTCCTTAGAGGTCTGTAGTCATGTTGTACAGTGTCGGATGTAACTGCTAAACCATGTTTATAATATATGCCGAAAGGCGATGTTTTCTCACATAAACTGTGTCTTATTTTATAAACTGTTTCATGTCTTGCTTTATATTTCCGCTGATTACTCTGATGTAAGACTACTTGGGTGCCCCGGTAAGGCACCAGTCACGGGCCCCGGAACGGGTCGTGACATCCCCATTTACAAACCTGCCCACAACAGTACTACAAACCTCTAAGAATGTAACAACAACTATGACGGGACAGGGCCCCGCCATACCCCTGAATGTACAAGAACCTACAACTCAGGGAAACATACCAAAAGATAAGCCTCTGGAGAAACGGAGCTTCCCGACACGCGAATCGTGATCCTATGAGCGAGGATCAACAACCGTGTACCTCTACCTGCGCAGATGAATGCACTTCAAGGAGGTCGATAACAGTACCAAGTATGTGAATCAAAATATCAGAATGAAATCATAATACTTAAAATAAAACAGAGACATGTATGATAACAAAACTACATTCACAACATAAAAATACCATGTCAAGTCGTGACTCACGCCTCAAAGTCATCCTCACGCCTGGAACTCCTTCCTCACCGCCGATGCCTAGGTATAAATCGTGTGATACGTATAACATGTCTCGCCCATCCCATGGGACTCGAGGTGGAATCGCGTGGAATACATGTCTCGCCTATCTCATGGGACTCGATAGGAATCGTATGGAATACATGTCTCGCCCATCTCGGGACTCGATAGGAATCGACATGTCTCGCCCATCTCACGGGACTCGATAGGAATCGTATGGAATACATGTCTCTACCATCTCGTGGGACTCGATAGGAATCGTGACATGTCTCGCCCATCTCACGGGACTCGATAGGAATCGCACATGTCTCGCCCATCTCATGGGACTCGATAGAATCGCATACGTCTCGCCCATCTCATGGGACTCGATAGGAATCGTATGGAATACATTCCCGGTTCATCCCATGAACGCGGTGTCGTGTGAAATACATTCCCGGTTCATCCCATGAACGCGGTGTCGTGTGAAATACATTCCCGGTTCATCCCATGAACGCGGTATAGAATTGACCATAACATTTAAACGCTCTTTTAAGACAGATTAAGATAATACCATGTTTTCCTTTTTAAAATCAACTAAGGCAATATTATGCCCTTCTTTTTAAACCAAAACATTTTCCTTCTTAAAGTCAAGTAACAACATTCTTTTCCAAAAGTTCAAGTTTGCCTAATTTCAAATACTCAAGTTTCTCATTTTCGAAAGGTTTCGTAGTTCATAGTCTTAATCACTTAATAACATAATTCTCTTTTAAAACAATTTGAGTAACATATGCCTTATGTGTGAGTAGGTTATTCTTGTTTATAACAATCCTTATTAAAGCAGCCATGATCTAGGAAATGTAATACAATTTTATCTTATCTTAGCTTCTATGCAGATGGAGGTTTCTACTGGTTTTAATATAATTACTTATTTGTCAATACATTTTCCTTTATTAACGCTGCAGTGGTTCGTTCGATACTTATTCTCATTTCCGAAATCAGTAAAACATTATTCCTTTTAAAAACCAAGTACTCATTACTCACGAATGAGGTTTTACACTTTTTAACAAAATTCATATCAATTCAACTAAGTCAAGTCGCTTATCTTTTAAGATCAAGTCTCTTAACTTCTAAAGTCAATAAACCATTATTTTTATCTCTCTTAAGTAAATATACCTAACTTCCCATAAAGCTAGTATAATTCTTAAGCTTTCAAAACCAAGTATTACTCTTCTTTCAAAAATGATTCTTAATTCTTTTGAAATACTTCAAGATTCTTATTATTTAAAACTCAAGTCAAAGACATCGGAGTAAAACCACGTTCAGTTAACACACGTACGTCTACCGTACTATATATATTCTTTTAAAATATCATGCTCAAGAGGATAGGAAGAATCACATACCTCGCGACGATTATCGACTATTAGCAAAACGCTCCAAAGTACTGTAATCCTGCTAGCCTTTTCCACCCTTCGAGTAGAATACGCTACTTGCAGTACTTAACATATAACGGTCATACAAGTCTATCAATGTCTAGACTACTCTGCAGAATAATTCTAGATACAGATTCCTTGCTCTACGGAAAATTGGGCAGCACTTCCCTACCCGACAAACTACACAAGTCTACTGTAAATACAGTCCTATGTAAGTACAGTTCAATCTTCTTCTTTAATATTCTTCTGATGTGATTTCAATTCAATTCTCTTCTCTTATACCATCCTTCTATATATCTTATACTTATTTCTATAGTACTACAGTATGTAATTTCCAATTACAATAGAAGGACAAAGATATTTACCTCGACAAGCCCAAAATTATCTCACACGACCGATCCGGTTCAGGATCTGTGCCTACCTGTGCACCCAAGTAGTCATTCATCAGAGAAAATCAGCGGAACATAAAACATAAATATGAAACAAGAGACATGATAACAAACAAGCCAACCAAAACAGTTACCTTCTGTACATATATATAAAAACCCGAACAGTTTAATCCTTTTTACAACCCTGTCCACAACAAAGATTCATGCACTTCTAAGAATGAAATGACAACTATGGCGGGACAGGGCCCCGCCATACCCCTGTATGTACAAGAACTTACAGACTCAGGGTAACATACCAAAAGATAAGCCTCCGAAGAACGGGGCTTCCCAACACGCTGCACTTTGATCCTATGAGCGAGGATCTATAACCGATGTACTTCTACCGCGCAGATGAACGCAGCTTCAAGGAGGTCAAGATAACAGTACCAAGTATGTGAAATTGTAAAATATCAGAAATGAAATCATAATAGTCTATATAAAGCAGAGACATGTATGATAACCAAACTACGCTCACAACATAAAAGCGAATATGTCAAGTCGTGACTCACGCCTCAAGTCATCCTCACGCCTGGAACTCCTTCCTCACCGGCAGCCTAGGTATAAATCGTGTGGAATACGTGTCCCGGCCCATCCCGTGGGACTCGGTCAAGAATCATGTGGAATACGTGTCCCGGCCCATCTCGTGGGACTCGTGAAAGAATCATGTGGAATACGTGTCCCGCCCATCCCACGGACTCGGTAGAGAATCGATGAAATCGTGTCCCGCCCATCTCGTGGGACTCGGTGAATAATCAGATGGAATACGTGTCCCGGCCCATCCCATGGGACTCGGTGAAGAATCAGATGAAATACGTGTCCCGGCCCATCCCATGGGACTCAGTGAATAATCAGATGGAATACGTGTCCCGGCCCATCTCGTGGGACTCGGTGAATAATCAGATGGAATACGTGTCCCGGCCCATCTCGTGGGACTCGGTGAATAATCGATGGAATACGTGTCCTACCCATCTCGTGGGACTCGGTGAAGAATCGTTCATAACAAATCAGCCGCCCTCCATCGAGACGCGGTGGTATGGAAATACAGTATTTGCACAGCAAGGCTATCAAACACAAACATAGGCAAGTTACACACAACTCAAGTTTATTTTAGGCCAAAGTCCAGGTTCTGACCCCAAAGTATTACATACGTTAAATTCTTTTTAAAAGATCCATTTCTTTTATAAGGGTCACCCGATACCCGTAGTATAAAAATAGGGTGACTCACATTTTTAGGTAAACCCAAACACTTTCCTTTTCAACATCAAGTAACATCATTCTTTTCCCTAAGTTCAAGTTTGCCTAATTTCAAGTACTTAAGTCTCTTATTTTAGAAAGGTTTCATAGTTCATAGTTTTATTCACTTAAGAATATAATTCTCTTTTAAACGATTTGAGAAACATATGCCTTATATGTGAGTAGGTTATTCTTGTTTATAATCAATCTTATTAAGCAGCCATGATCTAGGAAATGTAATATCATTTTGTCTCATCTTAGCTTCTATGCAGATGGAGGTTTCTACTGGTTTTAATAATACTTCATTATTCAATACATTTTCCTTTATTAACGCTGCAGTGGTTTGTCGATACTCATTCTGATTTCCGAAATCAGTACAACATTTCTCCTTTTAAAAACCAAGTACTCATTACTCACGAATGAGGTTTCACACAAAATTCATATTAATTCATTTAAGTCAAGTCTCTTATCTTTTCAGATCAAGTCTCTTAACTTCTAAAAATCAGTAAACCATTTTCTTTACCTCTCTTAAGAAGTTATACCTAACTTCCCATAAAGCTAGTATAACTCTTATGTTTCAAAACCAAGTATTACTCCTCTTTCAAAAAGGTTTCTTAATTCTTTTGAAACTGTTATACCCCGTATTTCCAGAGTATGTACGTGAGGGCGTACGTATACAATTTGAGCCTTAAAGTAGGCATAGATTCGAAATTTGTACACAACACCCGGTTAGAGTCGTTTTTCGACGAAACGTTTCCATTACTTCGTAGGGAAAATTCCGCTATGTCATTTATAATTTTATGGATTTTTCCGAGACGTAACATTTTGGACCAACGGAGGGTGACATGTGTCACCCTCACATTGGAAGAGGTTGGACGGCAATTGGCCATTCTTGGCACGTTTTTGTTGCCCAATTTTGGTCAAGGGTTAGGTAGGATATTTTTGTGTAGATGGATAAGGTTGCACATGGCTTAATCTTGGCCTTACACTTGCCTTGCACTTGGCACCATCTTGGCCATTGGTTGGCCTTCACTTGACCTATAAATACCCCCTTAGTTGATGAACTTTCTTCATCCAAAAATTGAGCAATCTACCTAAGTCTCAAAATACTCCCTCCTCTCAGTAGTTCTCGTCCAAAGCCTCTCCCCCTCCCCCTCCTAGTGGCCTTTGGCCGAGAGTTTCCCCCCCCCGAGCCTAGTTGTCTCGTATAAATACCCCTTGTAGTGGTATAGAAATACTCTCCTAGTATTGTTATATTGTCCAAATACCTGGCCCAAATACCTTGTAGTATTCCCAAGGTTACACTTATACTAGCCCGTAAAATACCATTATACTTTCCTCACGCTAAAACGAAACCCTAAGTAAATCTTCACCCGTAGTTGAAGTTATAAGTAGAAGTTGGTTAGAACTTCTAAGGGTTGTTGGAGCGGATCGAGCACTCGGAGTAGAGCTAAACCTTCCTCAGATCGACATATAAACTCGGATAATTTTGGGCTTATCGAGGTAAACATTCTTGACCTTCTCGTTGTAATTGGAAATTACATGTTGTAGGAGTATATAGTTAAAGTATACTATATATAGAATTGAACATACCATGCGGCAATGTCTTTTGACTTAAGCTGAATAATACTTACGCAATATCTTGCGACTTAAGCCTGAATTTAAATAAGAGAATCGAATCAGAATTACATAGATCAGACATAAGACTTGTGTAAGATTCTCGTGAGTAAATTGTACACGCCCGTTAGACGCGTAAACCCCCGTTGGCTTGGTAGCCACTTCGGTAGCGAGGAGATTAACGCCATGGGGAGGTGCCGCCAATTTTCGTAGAATATGGAACGATGTTAATAAGTCGCTTGTGGCCTTATAGGTTGAAGTACTACGTGTGGTGCGATCTACGTGGCTTAAGGAGTAGCCGACGGTTTGAAGTACTTGAGCGTTTGCTATTAGTCGAGACTCGTCGCGAGGTATGTGAACCTCTTCCTATCTCTTATAGCATGATATGTGTGAACTATGTAGTACTGCAGTGCATACGTGTTAACCGTGTTTGATTGTTTTTAAAACATAAAGTGTTATAACGGCTTTATGGGAAGTTGGTTATAACAACTTTATGTAGGTAAGAAAATACTTTGTGGTTTTAAAAGTAATCGATGTGAATTATAATCGCTAGTTATAATAAAGAACTTGATGTATTTCAAAAGATTTATAAATCGTTTTGAAGGAGAGTAACACTTGGTTTTAAAGGTTTTAAAAGGAGTTATACTAGCTTTATGGGAGTTAGGTATAATGTCTTAAGAGAGGTAAAGAAAATGGTTTCTTGATGTTAGAAGTTAAGAGACTTGATCTTATAAGATAAGAGACTTAACTTATTTGTTTAATGTGAATGTTTGTGTGAAACCTCATTCGTGAGTAATGAGTACTTGGTTTTATTTAAAGGGATAATGTTTTCTCGACTTCGAAATCGTAATGTGTATCGACAGCACCACGCAGCGTAATAAAGGAAAATGTATTGAATAATGATGTATCGTATTAAAACCAAGAGAAACCTCCATCCGCATAAGCTAAGATGAGACAAAATGATATTACATATCCTAGATCATGGTCGCTTAATAAGATCGATTATAAACAAGAATAACCTACTCACATATAAGGCATATGTTTCTCAAATCATTAAAGGAGAATTATGTTTTAAAGGATTAAAACTATGAACTAAGAGACCTTTTCTAAAAATGAGAAACTTGAGCATTTGAAATTAGGCAAACTTGAACGTTTGGAAAATAAGGTTGTTACTTGATTTTTACAAAGGAAAGCATTTTTGTTTACTTAACAATGTTCGTCACTCTATTTTTATACTACGGACATCGGGTGACTTTTATAAAAGGAATGGATCTCTTTAAAAGGAATTTAACGTACGTAGTACTTTAGGGTTAAAAACCCGGACTTTGGCATAAAATGAAAGTAGCTTGTGTTGTGTAACTTGCCTATGCTCGTGTTGTGTAACTTGCCTATACTGGTTGTTGTGTAACTTGCCTATGCTTGTGTTGTGTAACTTGCCTATGCTTGTTGTTGCGTAACTTGCTTATGCTTGTGATGATAGCCTTGGTTGTGCAAGAATTGTTATTTTTATGGACTAGCTCTCCATGAGGTTTCTTACTGTTCGCCTTGGTCCCCGTGGTGGCTCTCGATTTTGCCCCGCCTCATGACCGATTCGGCCTTGGTACCCGTAGTCACCCTGACTTGCCCTGCTCATCAGAGTGACGGTCTCGTGATACGCCTTGGTCCCCGTGGTCACCAGACTTGCCCCTGGCCAGCTCGTGACCGCCTTGGTATCCTGTAGTCGGCTCTCGCACTTGCCCCGTGACGCCGTGGTTTTGGTTGCATTATAGTATTGGTACGGTCGGATCTGGTAGTTATACTTGTCCTATACGGTTTTTATGACCCAGGTGGGACCTGGTGTTCATGTATACTCCTTGGTATTGTCATAGCATAAATCACGCCAAGTGAGGAAGAAATTCCACGCACGAGTGATAATTTGGAGGCGAGTCCACGACTTGATGTAACTAGTTATATGAAATGTACTGTAGCTTGGTCATCATACAAGTCTCCTCCTTTATATAGAATAATATGATTTCATTTACAGTATTTACAGTTTCACATACTTGGTACTGTTAGATCGACCTCCTTCGGGGCCGCGTCACGCCGCAGTAAGTACATCGTCGCCGATCCCCGCTCTTAGGATCACCTTTCAGCGCATCGAAGCTCTGCCTTCCTGAGGCTTATCTTTTGGTATGTGTTCCCTGAGTTGTAGGTTCTTGTACATTCAGGGGTATGGCGGGGCCCTGTCCCGTCATAGTTGTTGTAAATCTTAGAGGTCTGTAGCACTGTGTGGGCAGGGTTTTGTAAAAAGGATTAAACTGTTCGTTTTGAAAGAGTTGTTTATATATATTTTATTGGAAGGTAACCGTTTGGTTGGCCTGTTTTATTATCTTGTCTCATGTTCATGTTTAAGTTTTTATTTCCGCTGGTTTTCTCTGATGTAGTATCACTAGGGTGCCCGGTAGGCACGATCACGCCCGGATCGGTCGTGACAAAAGTGGTATCGAGCGATTAGTCCTCTGGAAAGTGTCTACGCACCGTGTCTAGTAAGTCTTGATTATCGGTGTGTTGTGCACCACATCTATAATCGTGAGGTCGCACGACATTTAGGGTTGGTTTCCATTCTTCTCATTCCGAGATCGTGCCTAGAGCCGTGTAATAAGATGGACCCTCCGACATACTTCGCTTACCGCTATGCCTCCGCGTAAGGCAACCCGCCCGGCAAGGCAAAGCGGAGAGGAGTCGCGAGTAGAGCAACGGCGAGACCACAAGACTGAGCCTCCACCCCGCACCGAGCAGAGGAGATGAGTTACGCGAGTGGGCCCGCAATGGCCGTGGTCAGGCGGACTTGAGGATAGGCTTGACGCAGCCGCCCAAAGAGCACCATGGTTCACCCTAGATCGAGATAGTTCGAGGCTACGGATTTTCCGAGTTGTAGGCCGCCGAGTTTTATGGGTCGAGGCACGAGGATGATCCGCAGGAGTTCATCCGAAGCGATACGGATCATGAGAGTGATCAAGGCATCGGAGACCGAGTCGGTGGTCCTAGGTTCGCATCACGCGTGATACCGCAATGATCGGGTTTGATTCGCGAGCTGCCCCGGGAGAGCATGCACTTCCACTTTATGGGACGAGTTCTCGAGGCCTTTCTTGCACATTTCTTGCCTCCACAGATGAGAGGGCTCGGCCGACAAATTTTTGGTGTTGCGGCAGAATCCGCGCACGGTTCAGAGTACAATGTGGAGTTTGACTCATCGCCCGTGACGTCCTCGTTGGTAGCTAGTATGGAGGATCGAGTGCACCGATTTGTTACGTGGCTCGATGATCACCTAGCCGAGTTGTTCGGTGTAGCTCTTCACCGGCATGGACATCGCCCGCACGCAGCTTATGCACCGGGATGTGAGGAGAGGATAAATCGACGGAATGACCAGTGGTCGCAAGAGGGCCGAACAGCAGGTCCTTTGGTGACTTTCGAGGCGGACCGCCAAGAAGAGCCGCATGCGCTCCACCGACAGAGTGGTCCTCCACAGCCTCGACCTTCGAGATATTCAGGAGCAGTCGGGGCTCCTGTGTTTCAGATTTTCGGGGAGCAGAATGCTCGCGGATGAGGTTGCCCTTGTCTCAGGTGTGGCCAGTGGAAAGCTTCATAAAGGAGAGTGTCGTACTAACTCGGGGATTGTTATTTTTGCGCCAACAGGCCATCCGCAAGAGATCGTCCGACTGTGGTAGCACCGGCAGATAGCATGGACTACTAGAGAGCGATTGCGGGTTCTTCACCTTCCATAGCCAGCAGATGTTCGACACCTACAGCCCCTGAGAGGTCGCGGTGGAAGTTCCATTTTAGCGGTCCTTTGAACCGCCTATTTTCGTGTATATCCTTAACCTCTGAGTTTTGTATGTATTGATGTTATGATGATGTGTTTAGTGTTATGTTCGGATAGCCTTGTGATAAAATGTGATTTAGAAACCTGGTTGGTAAAAAGGGTAAGCCTGGGGGCATGGAAAGTGTGAACTTTAGAATATTTCATGTTGAGACCTTAGATGTAAGGTCGTCTTGAGTACCAGATTTTGCAAGTGATCCTTGTCAATACATTTTATGCCTAGAATGTGTTGTGTGATAATTTCCTTGAGTAGTGTTAAATGGAAGTGGTAGCTTCCATGACCTGTTGAGGTAAGATTGTTCCGGGTCGGGGAACAAGAGCGTGATGCGTTAGTGGATCGGGTTGGGGCCATGTTGAGGGCCAACCCGCGGCCGGTTTCAAAGTGGGGTCAGCTCTGGGTGGTCCCGCCAGGTGGTAGGGTCACGAGGGTGCTAGGCCCAGGTTTAGATGACCATCGTATGAGTTCGTGGGTATGTTCGACCAGAATCGGTTCGTGAAGGCCGGGAATGGCCTTAGTAAAGAAGTGAAGCTAGTAAGATGACCAAGTTTGGAGGTAGTGGCTCCAAGGGTTGGAAACAGAAGCGTTGACTAAAGTGTGGTACGTATACTAGAAGAGTTCAAGTGTTCGAGAAGAGTACGACGAGTAAGGGTAAAGGCGAGCATGTATTGCGAGCATAGATATGATCATTTCTTGTGACGGGAGAAGGTGCGAAGGATGTATATTTTAGACCTCAGGAATCGCATGCAGTCCGGTACCATTTGTTGGGTCGCCGGAGTGACACTAGAACCTCGCGGCAAGGTGACAAAAGTTTGTGATGTTAGAGGTGTTTCCTCGTGGACTTGGATGTAAGTATTTATGCGGGTGTTTTGTGGCCAGTTGTGGCGTTGGCAACTTTTTAGAAGAACTCTATCGTTATCTGTCTCGAGAAGGAACATTCGGGACAAATGTTTCTAAGGAGGGGAGAATGTTATACCCCGTATTTCCAGAGTATGTACGTGAGGGCGTACGTATACAATTTGAGCCTTAAAGTAGGCATAGATTCGAAATTTGTACACAACACCCGGTTAGAGTCGTGTTTCGACGAAACGTTTCCACAGCTTTCGTAGGGAAAATTCCGGCTATGTCATTTATAATTTTTGCGGATTTTTCCGAGAGACGTAACATTTTGGACCAACGGGAGGGTGACATGTGTCACCCTCACATTGGAAGAGGTTGGACGGCAATTGGCCATTCTTGGCACGTTTTTGTTGCCCAATTTTGGTCAAGGGTTAGGTAGGATATTTTTGTGTAGATGGATAAGGTTGCACATGGCTTAATCTTGGCCTTACACTTGCCTTGCACTTGGCACCATCTTGGCCATTGGTTGGCCTTCACTTGACCTATAAATACCCCCTTAGTTGATGAACTTTCTTCATCCAAAAATTGAGCAATCTACCTAAGTCTCAAAATACTCCCTCCCTCTTATAGTTCTCGTCCAAAGCCTCTCCCCCTCCCCCTCCTAGTGGCCTTTGGCCGAGAGTTTCCCCCCCCCTAGCCTAGTTGTCTCGTATAAATACCCCTTGTAGTGGTATAGAAATACTCTCCTAGTATTGTTATATTGTCCAAATACCTTGGCCCAAATACCTTGTAGTATTCCCAAGGTTACACTTATACTAGCCCGTAAAATACCATTATACTTTCCTCGATCGCTAAAACGAAACCCTAAGTAAATCTTCACCCGTAGTTGAAGTTATAAGTAGAAGTTGGTTAGAACTTCTAAGGGTTGTTTGGAGCGGATTGGAGCACTCGGAGTAGGAGCTAAACCTTGCTCAGGATCGACATATAAACTCGGATAATTTTGGGCTTATCGAGGTAAACATTCTTGACCTTCTCGTTGTAATTGGAAATTACATGTTGTAGAGTATATAGTTAAAGTATACTATATATAGAATTGAACATAGCCGCGGCAATGTCTTTGACTTAAGCTGAATAATACTTACGGCAATATCTTGCGACTTAAGCTGAATTTAAATAAGAGAATCGAATCAGTAATTACATAGGGATCAGACATGAGACTTGTGTAAGATTCGTGAGTAAATTGTACACGCCCGTTAGACGTGCAAACCCCCCCCTGGTTGGCTTGGTAGCCGGCCTCGGTAAATGAGGAGATTAACGCCGCATGTGCGAGGTCTTTGCCAATTTTCTGTAGAATATGGAACGATGTTAATAAGCGGCTTGTGGCCTTATAGGTTGAAGTACTACGTGTGGTGCGATCTACGTGGCTTAAGGAGTAGCCGACGGTTTGAAGTACTTGGAGCGTTTTGCTATTAGTCGGCACTCGTCGCGAGGTATGTGAACCTCTTCCTATCTCTTATAGCATGATATGTGAACTATGTAGTACGGTGACGCATACGTGTTAACTGTGTTTGATTGTTTAAAACATAAAGTGTTATAACGGCTTTATGGGAAGTTGGTTATAATGACTTTATGTAGGTAAGAAAATACTTTGTGGTTTTAAAAGGTAATCGATGTGAATTATAATCGCTAGTTATAATAAAGAACTTGATGTATTTCAAAAGATTTATAAATCGTTTTGAAGGAGAGTAACACTTGGTTTTAAAGGTTTTAAAAGGAGTTATACTATCTTTATGTGGAGTTAGGTATAATGTCTTAAGAGAGGTAAAGAAAATGGTTTACTGATGTTAGAAGTTAAGAGACTTGATCTTATAAGATAAGAGACTTAACTTATTTGTTTAATGTGAATGTTTGTGTGAAACCTCATTCGTGAGTAATAAGTACTTGGTTTTATTTAAAGGGATAATGTTTTACTGACTTGAAATCGAATGTGTATCGACGCACCAACCGCAGTAATAAAGGAAAATGTATTGAATAATGATGTATCGTATTAAAACCAGAGAAACCTCCATCCGCATGAAGCTAAGATGAGACAAAATGATATTACATATCCTAGATCATGGTCGCTTAATAAGATCGATTATAAACAAGAATAACCTACTCACATATAAGGCATATGTTTCTCAAATCATTAAAGGAGAATTATGTTTTAAAGGATTAAAACTATGAACTAAGAGACCTTTTCTAAAAATGAGAAACTTGAGCATTTGAAATTAGGCAAACTTGAACGTTTGGAAAATAAGGTTGTTACTTGATTTTTACAAAGGAAAGCATTTTTTTACTTAACAATGTTCACTCTATTTTTATACTACGGACATCGGGTGACTTTTATAAAAGGAATGGATCTCTTTAAAAGGAATTTAACGACGTAGTACTTTAGGTTAAAACCCGACTTTGGCATAAAATGAAAGTAGCTTGTGTTGTGTAACTTGCCTATGCTCGTGTTGTGTAACTTGCCTATACTGGTTGTTGTGTAACTTGCCTATGCTTGTGTTGTGTAACTTGCCTATGCTTGTTGTTGCGTAACTTGCTTATGCTTGTGATGATAGCCTTGGTTGTGCAAGAATTGTTATTTTTATGGACTAGCTCTCCATGAGGTTTCTTCTTGTTCGCCTTGTCCCCGGTGGTCGGCTCGTACTTGCCTGCCTCATGATCGATTCGCCTTGGTACCCTGTGAGTCACCGCGACTTGCTCCCGTTCATTGTAGTGACGGTCTCGTGATACGACCTTGGTCCCTGGTGGTCACCTCGTACTTGCCCCTGCCACGCGTGACCGGCCTTGGTATCCGGTAGTCGGCTCTCGCACTTGCCCCGTATCGTCGTGTTTTGGTTGCATTATATTATTGGTACGGTCGGATCTGGTAGTTATACTTGTCCTATACGGTCTTTATGACACGTGGGACTCGTGTTCATGTATACTCCTTGGTATTGTCATATCATAAAGCTGCCGTGATGAGGAAGAAATTCCACGCACGAGTGATAATTTGGAGGCGTGAGTCCACGACTTGATGTAACTAGTTATATGTTATGTATCGTAGCTTGGTCATCATACATGTCTCCCGCTTTATATAGACTATTATGATTTCATTTACAGATTTACGATTTCACATACTTGGTACTGTTGCCAGATCGACCTCCTTCGGGCCGTTCATGCCGCAGTAGAAGTACATCGTCGCCGATCCCCGCTCTTAGGATCACCTTTCGCATTGGGAAGCTCCGTTCCTTCGAGGCTTATCTTTTGTATGTGTTCCCCGAGTTGTAGGTTCTTGTACATTCGGGGTATGGCGGCCCCGTCCCGTCATAGTTGTTGTAAATCTTAGAGGTGCAGAAGACTGCAAGGTGGTTTTGTAAAAGGATTAAACTGCTCGCTTTGAAAGAGTTGTTTATATATATTTTATTGGAAGGTAACCGCTTGGTTGCTGTTTTATTATCTTGTCTCATGTTCATGTTTAAGTTTTTATTTCACGGTTTTCTCTCGATGTAGTATCACTAGGGTGCCCGGTAAGGCACTACCACGCCCGGATCGGGTGATGTAAACACTTCAAGTTTCTTATTATTCGGGCTTAAGTCAAAAGACATTGCCGCACAACTACGTTCGCTAACACACGACGTCTACCGTACTATATATACTTTTAAAATAGTTCAAGATTCTTATTATTCAGCTTAAGTCAAAAGACATTGCCACACGTCGCTCACCGTACCATATATATATTCTTTTAAAATACTTCATGCTCAAGAGTATAGGAAGAATCACATACCTCGCGACGATTATCGACTATTAGCAAAACGCTCCACGGCTATAACCCGGCTAGCCTTGTCCACCTTCCAGGTAGTACATGCTACTCGCAGAACATTCAACCAATAAAGGTTAAGTCTACTGTAAATACAGTCCTATGTAAGTACAGTTTAATCTTCTTCTTTAATATTCTTCTGACGTGATTTCAGTTCAATTCTTTTCTGTAATATCCTTCTATTACAGTTCAATTCTCTTCTATGAATCTTACATTCATTTTTATACAACTACAGTATGTAATTTCCAATTACAATAGAAGGATAGGATTATTTACCTCGGTAAGCCCAAAATTATCCAAGTTTTAAGTCGATCCGGAGCAACGTTTAGCTCCTACTCCGTGCGCTCCAATTCGCTCCAAGAAACCCTTAGAAGTTCTACACAACTTCTACTTAGTACTCCAACCAATCATGGAGATTTTCCTTAGGGTTTCGTTTTTGTGGCTTAAGGGAAAATAGTAGTATTTTCGGGCTCTACGTATAGAGGTAACTTTGGAAAGTACTACAAGGTATTTGGGCTAGAGTATTTTGGCATTACAACAATACTTGGAGAAGTATTTCTCAACCAAGGGAAGGGTATTTTCGAGAACAACTTTAGGCAAGGGGGGGGGGGGGTTCGGCCGAGGCCTTCTCAAGGGGGGGGGAGGGGTGATTTGGACGAGAGCTTTGAGAGGGAGGGAGAGGGATTTTTGCCTTGGATTTTCACAAGTGTGGATGAAGAAGTTCATCAACTAAGGGGGGTATTTATAGGCCAACCAATGGCCAAGATCAAGACAAGTGGTAGGCAAGTGTAGGGTGGGGATTTGGACAAGTGTAAGTGGGTCCCACTTGCTCATCAACTACACAAAATATCTCACAAATATCCTACCTAACCTTGACCAAAACTTCAACACAAAAAACGTGCAAGCTTAGCCCTTGCCGTCCACTTTTTGAGGGTGACACATGTCACCCTCCCGTTGGTCCAAAATATTTCGTCTCTCGGAAAAATCCGCAAAAATAATAAATGACATAGCCGTATTTTTCCCTTCGCGAGTCTTGTAAAACGTTTCGTCGAAAAACGATTCCTTTCGGTACTTGTGAACAAAAATTTCGGCCCTAGCCTACTTTAAAGCTCAAACTTTTCTACGCACGCCCCACGCATATACTGAAAATACGGGGTATAACATTCTCCCCTTCTTAGAAACATTCGTCCCGAATGTTCCTTCTCAAGACGGATAACGATGAAGTCCTTCTTAACATAAACAAGTTGCTAATGCCACACATGGCCACAAAAATAACGCATGTTGTTCCTTCCCTTGCTCGTCGTACCCTCCTCGTATACTCGAGTTCTTCCTAATAAACTTACCACATTTCTGTCATTGTTTCAGTTTCCAAAATCTCATCACGCCCTTCCGGGGTGATACCTTCATGAAGACCCACCGTCAACCTGAACTCCAAGTGTCGACGCCAATTATCTGTATGACTTCTGTTGCTTCTGAGCTGCAATAACCCCTACTGGATAAGCTTCAACTTATCCATATCCTGCTGGATCAAGTACGGACCAACTATCTGAACTTTGCCAACCTCGAACCAACCGACTGGCAACCTACACTTCCGCCCCTACAAGGCGTCATAAGGCGATATCCGAATACTGATATGGTAGCTATTATAATACACACTCAACCAAGAGGCGAATACTCCTTACAGCTACCCCTGAAATCCAAACACTGGCCCGAGGGCGAATGCGATACTAAGACTCATTTGAGTTCCTAACCCTGCCTGGTAAAACCTCCAGAAAAAAGAAATAGCCATAACCTGGGCTTTACTGTCTGTCTTAAGGTGAAAGTAGGCACCTCGTGCAGCCTTACCACCTTCCTGATGTAACATCTCGCATAACCCTCTGCTGAGTAAATACCCCGATCAAGGACAAGATGGTGACCTCATCGCCCGACTTCCGCCGAACGCCTACGAACTCGTACGATGGCTACCCAAACCTGGGCCTAGCACCCTTGTGACCCTACCACCTGGCGGGACCACCTCGAGCTGACCCTACCTCAATCCGGGTTACGGGTTGACCCGCGAATGGTCCTCGACCCGACCCCAAATCGCGCCAAACTTCTTGTTCCCTGATGCGGAACAATCTTACTAATTCACGTCATGAAAGCTACCACTTCCATCTCACACTACCCATGGACTTATCCCACAACACATTTATACGCAAACCAAGTATTTCAACAAAGACTAACCGTAAAATCTTTTATTCAAGATGACCTTACATCTAAGGTCTCAACATGAAATATTCTAAGGTTCACACTTTCCATGCCCCCATACCTATCCTTTCAACTAACCATGCTTTCTAACTCATAACCAACATAACGCTATCCGTACATAGCACACAATAATAAGGTCATCATATCATGCATACAAATCTCTAGAGGGTTAAGGATATACCGATCTACCGCTCCACTCTAATCATAGGCTCACCGCAGGCATAGTCAGTAGAAGGCGATGAACTCGCCATCGACCCGTAGGTCGAGTCATTCCGCCGCATCCTTCCTATTAGGATGGGCCACATACGGCTCGACGGCCGCAGAAAACAAGCACCGTAAAAGACGATATTCCCGATGACGTCGCCACATCGCGCACACCGAGGAAAACTCAACTCGATCGCTAGAACCCATGTATATCTGTGGACCGAAGCCTCGAGCTCGACCGGCTCCCGAATACCCCGAACGCCCCAAGATCGGAGGACCACTCTGCCGGGCGGAGGTATATCACTAGTTCTGCCGAGGCGCCCGCCTCGAAAGTTACCAGGACCTCGCTGCTCGCCTCTTCGCTGATCCCGGTCATTCCGTCGACCTCTCCGTGCCTCACATCCTAGTTCATGAGCCTGCATGCGGTCAATGTCCATGCCCGGCTCAAGAGCTACACCCGAACAATCCTATGTCAAGTAATCATCTAGCCCTGTGACGTAGCGGTGTACTCATCCTCCATATCGCCATTACTCTGGAACATACCGAGCTAATGAGTCGAACTCCACATTGTACTCTCTAACCGTCCGCCCGCCCCGCCTCAACGTCAAAAATCGCCGGCCCGAGCCTCTCATCCGCGGGGCAAGAAATGTGCAAGAAAAGCCCTTGAGAACTCGTCCCAAACGGTGGAAGTGCATGCTCTCCCGACAGCTCCACGAATCAAACCAAACGATCAGCAGATCACGCGGTGATGCGAACCCAATACCACCGACTCGCCTCGAGACTCGATCACTCATGATCCGTAGAGTCGCTTGATAAACTCCCGAGGTCATCCTCGCTCGATCAATAGAACATCGGGATACAACTCGTAAAGTCCCGTAGTCTCAAATCGCTCGCCGGGGTGAACTACGGTGCTACTGGATCGAACTGCCGTGATCCAGCCTTCTCTCATATCTCGCCACGACCGCCGAATCGCCATCTCCTTGTACTTATCTCATCTCGCTTCCAGCCGTGGACTGAGGCTCAGTATCAGAGTCTCGCAGCCCATCGCTGCGCGCTTAAATCGCGGCGCCGGGCGGCGCCGCAAAACTCGTCGTCAAGCACTATCTCGTAACGATCGGGCCTTCTGCCGTAACCTCCGTGTTTACTACGCCTCCTCGGCTGCCTTGCCCTTCTGGGCCCGGGTTGCCTTACGCGGAGGAATAACTGGTAAAGGAAAGGAATACGTCAGAGGGGTCCAACTTATCACACGGCTCTAAGGCACGATCTCAGAATGAGAAGAATGGAAACCAATCCTAAATGTCCTATAGCCTCCTGATTATAGATGTGGTGCACAACACACCGATAATCAAGACTCTACTAGACACGGTCTGTAGACACTTTCCGAGGATTAACTGCTCTGATATCACTTTTGTCACGACCCGATCCGGGGTCCGTGACTGGTGCCTTACCTGGGCACCCAAGTAGTCATTCATCAGAGAAAATCAGCGGAACATAAAACACAAATATGAAACAAGAGACATGATAACAAACAGGCCAACCAAAACAGTTGCCTTCTGTACATATATATAAAAACCCGAACAGTTTAATCCTTTTTACAACCCTGTCCACAACAAGATTACTGCACTTAAGAATGAAATGACAACTATGGCGGGACAGGGCCCCGCCATACCCCTGTATGTACAAGAACTTACAGACTCAGGGTAACATACCAAAAGATAAGCCTCCGAAGAACGGGGCTTCCCAACACGCTGCACTTTGATCCTATGAGCGAGGATCTACAACCGATGTACTTCTACCTGCGGCATGAACGCAGCCCCCCGAAGGAGGTCAGTACAACAGGTACCAAGTATGTGAAATCAGAAATATCAGAAATGAAATCATAATAGTCTATATAAAGCAGGAGACATGTATGATAACCAAACTACAGTTCACAACATAAAAGCAGTCATGTCAAGTCAGGGACTCACGCCCTCAAGTCATCCCTCATGCCCGTGGAACTCCTTCCTCACTGCCGGCAGTCTAGGTATAAATCGTGTGGAATACGTGTCCCGGCCCATCCCGTGGGACTCGGTAAAGGATCATGTGGAATACGTGTCCCGGCCCATCCCGTGGGACTCGGTAAAGAATCATGTGGAATACGTGTCCCGGCCCATCCCATGGGACTCGGTAGAGAATCAGATGAAATACGTGTCCCGGCCCATCTCGTGGGACTTGGTGAATAATCAGATGGAATACGTATCCCGGCCCATCCCAAGGGACTCGGTGAAGAATCAGATGAAATACGTGTCCCGGCCCATCCCGTGGGACTCGGTGAATAATCAGATGGAATACGTGTCCCGGCCCATCTCGTGGGACTCGGTGAATAATCAGATGGAATACGTGTCCCGGCCCATCTCGTGGGACTCGGTGAAGAATCGTTCATAACAAATCAGCCGACCCTCCATCGAGAGACGCGGTGGTATGGAAATACAGTATTTGCACAACAAGGCTATCAAACACAAACATAGGCAAGTTACACACAACTCAAGTTTATTTTAGGCCAAAGTCCAGGTTCTGACCCCAAAGTATTACATACGTTAAATTCTTTTTAAAAGATCCATTTCTTTTATAAAGGTCACCCGATACCCGTAGTATAAAAATAGGGT
Source organism: Przewalskia tangutica (assembly GCA_029844215.1). NCBI lineage: Eukaryota > Viridiplantae > Streptophyta > Magnoliopsida > Solanales > Solanaceae > Przewalskia > Przewalskia tangutica. The sequence goes on from CM056740.1 coordinate 19,341,211, forward strand.
GACTCACATTTTTAGGTAAACCCAAACACTTTCCTTTTCAACATCAAGTAACATCATTCTTTTCCCTAAGTTCAAGTTTGCCTAATTTCAAGTACTTAAGTCTCTTATTTTATAAAGGTTTCATAGTTCATAGTTTTATTCACTTAAGAATATAATTCTCTTTTAAACGATTTGAGAAACATATGCCTTATATGTGAGTAGGTTATTCTTGTTTATAATCAATCTTATTAAGCAGCCATGATCTAGGAAATGTAATATCATTTTGTCTCATCTTAGCTTCTATGCAGATGGAGGTTTCTACTGGTTTTAATAATACTTCATTATTCAATACATTTTCCTTTATTAACGCTGCAGTGGTTTGTCGATACTCATTCCGATTCAAATCGACAACATTTCTCCTTTTAAAACCAAGTACTCATTACTCACGAATGAGGTTTCACACAAAATTCATATTAATTCATTTAAGTCAAGTCTCTTATCTTTTCAGATCAAGTCTCTTAACTTCTAAAAATCAGTAAACCATTTTCTTTACCTCTCTTAAGACGTTATACCTAACTTCCCATAAAGCTAGTATAACTCTTATGTTTCAAAACCAAGTATTACTCCTCTTTCAAAAAGGTTTCTTAATTCTTTTGAAACACTTCAAGTTTCTTATTATTCAGCTTAAGTCAAAAGACATTGCCGCATAACTACGCTCAGCTAACACACGCACGCCTACCGTACTATATATACTTTTAAAATAGTTCAAGATTCTTATTATTCGTGCTTAAGTCAAAAGACATTGCCACACGACGCTCACCGTACCATATATATATTCTTTTAAAATACTTCATGCTCAAGAGTATAGGAAGAATCACATACCTCGCGACGATTATCGACTATTAGAAAACGCCCACGGCTATAACCCGCTAGCCTTGTCCACCTTCCAAGTAGTACATGCTACTCGCAGAACATTCAACCAATAAAGGTTAAGCTCATCAGAATACAAATTCTATGTAAGTACAGTTTAATCTTCTTCTTTAATATTCTTCTGACGTGATTTCAGTTCAATTCTTTTCTGTAATATCCTTCTATTACAGTTCAATTCTCTTCTATGAATCTTACATTCATTTTTATACAACTACAGTATGTAATTTCCAATTACAATAGAAGGATAGGATTATTTACCTCGGTAAGCCCAAAATTATCCAAGTTTTAAGTCGATCCTGAGCAACGTTTAGCTCCTACTCCGTGCGCTCCAATTCGCTCCAAGAAACCCTTAGAAGTTCTACACAACTTCTACTTAGTACTCCAACCAATCATGGAGATTTTCCTTGTGGTTTCGTTTTGTGGCTTAAGGGAAAATAGTAGTATTTTCTGCTCTACGATAGAGGTAACTTTGGAAAGTACTACAAGGTATTTGGGCTAGAGTATTTTGGCATTACAACAATACTTGGAGAAGTATTTCAACCAAGGGAAGGGTATTTTCGAGAACATCTTAGGCAAGTGGGGGGTTCTACCGAGGCCTTCTCGAGGGGAGGGGTGATTTGGACGAGAGCTTTGAGAGGGAGGGAGAGGGATTTTTGCCTTGGATTTTCACAAGTGTGGATGAAGAAGTTCATCAACTAAGGGGGGTATTTATAGGCCAACCAATGGCCAAGATCAAGACAAGTGGTAGGCAAGTGTAGGGTGGGGATTTGGACAAGTGTAAGTGGGTCCCACTTGCTCATCAACTACACAAAATATCTCACAAATATCCTACCTAACCTTGACCAAAACTTCAACACAAAAAACGTGCAAGCTTAGCCCTTGCCGTCCACTTTTTGAGGGTGACACATGTCACCCTCCCGTTGGTCCAAAATATTTCGTCTCTCGGAAAAATCCGCAAAAATAATAAATGACATAGCCGTATTTTTCCCTTCGCGAGTCTTGTAAAACGTTTCGTCGAAAAACGATTCCTTTCGGTACTTGTGAACAAAAATTTCGGCCCTAGCCTACTTTAAAGCTCAAACATTTCTACGTACGTCCTTACGTACATACTCTGGAAAATACGGGGTATAACATTATCCAAGTTTATATGTCGATCCTGAGCAACGTTTAGCTCCAATTCTGTACGCTCCAATACGCTCCAAGAAACCCTTAGAAGTTCTACACAACTTCTACTTAATACTTCGACCTACTATGAAGATTTTCCTTAGGGATTCGTTTTTGTGACTGAAGGGAAGTATAATAGTATTTCTGGGCTTTTAGTATAGGTGTAACCTTGGAATACTACAAGTTATTTGGGCCAAGGTATTTTGGAATAGTAACAATACTTTTCTACCAAGCGGGGTATTTCACGAGAACAACTCAAGAGGGGTTGTTTCGCCAAGGCCTCTCAAAGGGGAGGAACCTTGGACGAAACTTACACTAAGGGGAGGGTTTTTAGACTTGGAAAATGATTTGTGGATGAAGAATAAGTCTTGCATTTGAGGGGTATTTATAGGCCAATCAATGGCCAATATTAAGGCAAGTGGAGGGCAAGTGGAGGGTGAAGATTTGGACAAGTGTTGTGTGGGTCCCACTTGCTCATCTACTACACAAAATATCACAAAATATCCTACCTAATCCTTGACCAAAAAAGAAGGCCAAAAACGTGCCAAGTTCGTCCCACATTTCCGCCCACTTGAGGGTGACACTTGTCACCCTCTCGTTGGTCCAAAATATTTCATCTCTCGGAAAAATCCGCAAAAATTATAAATGTTGCAATCATATTTTTCCCTTCGCAAAGTCCGGAAAACGTTTCGTCGGAAAACAATTCTTTTCGCTAGTTGTGCCCAAATTTCGTCCCTAATGCCTACTTAAGGCTAAAAACTTTTGTACGTACGCCCTCACGTACATACTCTGGAAATACGGGGTATAACACCACTTATATTTTTCTCATCAAGAAAAGTTCGATATTTGAAAATAAGTTACTTATACTTTTAAACTCAAGTTACTTCTTTTTTCCCGAAATCAAGTTACCATTTTAAATCCAATAATAAAACCATTCTTTTGTTTCCATAAAGTCGTTATAACTAACTTCCCATAAAGCTATTATAACACTTTATGTTTTAAACCAATTTAAGACAAAACCACGACTTTCTTTTAAACCAAAACACTTCAAATTCTTAAGTCTCTTTTCTTTTAGAAATCAAGTTCCTTACTTTGAAATTTTAAGAAAACCAAAACTTGATTATAATAATTCTTATTAGAGCAGCCATGATCTAGGAAATGTAATACAATTTTGTCTTATCTTAGCTTCTATGCAGATTGAGGTTTCTACTGGTTTTAATATAATTAATTGTCATTACTTTTTCCTTTATTAACGCTGCATTGGCTTGTTCGATTCTTATTCCAATTTCCGAAATTAATGTAACATTATTCTTTTAAAAACCAAGTACTCATTACTCACGAATGAGGTTTCACAACTCCTAATACAATTCAAGTTCTTCACATTTCATATCAAGTCAAATATAAGTCCAGTCTCTTATCTTTTAAAATCAGTAAATCATTCTTTTACCTACATAAAGTCGTCATAATTAACTTCCCATAAAGCCATTATAACACTTTATGCTTTAGACCAACCAAAATTCGTTTAACACACGTACGTCTACCGTACTACATAGTTCACAACATCATGCTAGAAAAGATAGGAAGAGGTTCACATACCTCGCGACGATTATCGACAATTAGCAAAATGCTCCAAGTACCATAACCTTGCTAGCCTTTTCCACCCTTCAAGTAGAATACGCTACTCGTAGTACTTCCACCTATAATGGCCATAAAACGTCTATCAACTTCTCGATCTCTTCGTAGAATATTCTAAGTACAAGATTCCTTATTCTACGGAAAATTCGGCAGCACCTCCCCCCCCCCGTAACCACATAAATCTCCTCCTCTATCAAGGCCCGCTATCAAGCCAACAACTCCTAGGGGGGGTTACACGTCTAACCGGACGTGTACAACACTGCCCCATAATAATACTACAAGTCTACTGTAAATACAGTCCAATGTAAATACAGTTCAATTCTTATCCATATTCATTCTACATATAGTATACTCAACTATACATTACTACAACATGTAATATCCAATTATAATAGGGGGACAAAGATAATTACCTCGATAAGCCCAAAATTATCCAAGATTATAAGTCGATCCTGATCAACGCTTAGCTCCAATTCCTTATGCTCCAACCCGCTCCGAGCAACCCTTAGAAGTTTCTAAACAACTTCTCTTCAAGATCCAACTCCAAAAGTGAAGAACACTTAGGCTCAAACTATGGCAAGTTTCGGCCAAGGTAAGGTTTCTAGGCTAGGGGTGTGAAATATTTTCCAACTCTTGGTACACAATCTTCCTAACACTATAAGGAAGAACACTTAAAACTTTAAGAATTTTTGGACAACTTTAGCTCACAATTTCAGCCCATGGCCGAGAGCTCACAAGGAAAGGGGAGGGAATTTTTCAAGACTTGGAAACTCTCTAAGTGTGGATGAAGAAGTCTTGCATTTAGGGGGGTATTTATAGAGAAATCAATGGCCAAGATCTAGGCAAGTGTATGGTGAAGATTGGGTCCAAGTGTGTGGGTAATTTGCCAACCAAATGTCCACTACAAAAATGGGACATTTTCCAACCAAATGTCCATGTGGTCCCCCTAATTTTTCGGCCAATGAGCCACATGGGGATGCCATGTGTCGCCCCCCTACTCGTCCAAAATATTTCATCTTCCAAAAATATCCGTAATGCCAAAAATCCGAAAATAAAGTGGGCCCCACAAACCGTAAATTCCTCCCGTGGGCCCCACGTGACCAATTCCGGAAATAAAATTCCATAATTCTTAAAAACTCCAAAAAGTCCGAATACCAAATCTGGGAATCCAATTCCCTTTAACGAACATTTTTCCTTCACAAAATCCGGAATCTTTTCCGTCGAAAAATCACATCTTTCTTCCTTTCCAATTTTTGTGTCGTATTCTCGTACGTACGTCCTCACATACATACCCTGGAACTACGGGGTGTAACATGTATAGTACGGTAGACGTACAAGATTTTGACAATCTAGGTCCATTTGATATCCTTGGCTTATTTTAAGCATGTCCAAGTTGATTGAGTTAGGGAATTAACTCACTTGTTTAAATATTAAGGATATCTTGGTTTTCAAAAGTTAAGAGACTTTAAGTATGTTGAAAGTATTTTTGATACTTGTTTTGTTGGAAAGTTTAAGTCTCTTGGTTATAAAGAAGTATGTAAGTTGCTAATGTATAAAGCTAGTATAACGACTTTATGGGAAGTTGGTTATAATAGCTTTATGGAAAGTTTAAAGAGTGGTTTACTCTAAGTAATTTAAGTATGTTAAATGACTTGGAATAACGAAAGGCAAATTGATTTAAAGGCATCAATTGCTTAAGGTTTTAAAAGAAAGAAGTCACTTGATTTAGATGCCCGAAAATGTATTTTCTAAAAAGGTATTGTGACTTGTCTTAAAATGTAGTTATGACTTGATACTACAGTTATTAGTATCTTGGAAGTTTTATATGAAAATGAGTCATTTTAAAAGAATAGAAGTACGTAGTACTTTGGGTTAAACTCCCGGATTTATAATGACATGTTAGTGCCTTAAGTAAACTAAAATGAGAGTGTATATGAATAAGACTAATAAGAAGTTAGGGGGATTTCTTAACTTGCTTATTTATTGTATGATAAGCCGGTAGTGCTTATGTTATGTCTGATAAGTCGGTAGGGCTTATGTTATGTATGATGGCCGGTTGAGATAGGGTAAGAGTATAAATGAGGGGTAAACCCCCAAGACGTTATACCACCTTCTCCAGGGTAAGAGTATAAATGAGGGGTAAACCCCCAAGACGTTATACCACCTGCTTCAGGGTAAGAGTATAAATGAGGAGTAAACCCCCAAGACGTTATACCACCCGCCTGTGGTAAGAGTATAAATGAGGGGTAAACCCCCAAGACGTTATACCACCTGTTTCCGTGGATTTTCTACCCATGATGCGAGGAATACCTCATGCGAGTCCTTATGGGCTTATGCGGGTGAAATAGTCTCATGCGGGCGGGTACAGCCTATGCGAGGAATACCTCATGCGGGTCCACACGACCTATGCGGGTGAAATAGTCCCAGGAGTAAGATTGCTTAATGATACTGCGGGCGGGTGGTCCTGCTTTGATCGCGAGCTTCCTATTTTTATGTTGTAAGTATACTTTTGATTACTCTCATTGTTAGTAAGGCACTGTGTACTGTTAATTGAGTTATCATACATGTCTCCAGTTTTATTATAGACTTATGATTTCATTACAAGATTTCACATATTTGGTACATGTTGTCTCGACCTCCTTCTGGGTGCCGTTCATCTTGCAGTAGAGTATGGTGTAGCTGATCCTCACTTTTAGGATCATCGATTCACCGTTGAGAAGCTCCATTACTCCGGAGGCTTATCCCTGGTATGGTCGGTTGTTGTACATTCAGGGGTATGGCGGGGCCCTGTCCCGTCACAGTTGTTATTCTTAGAGGTCTGTAGTCACATTGTGGATTGGGTTGTAAAGAAAAGAAAAATGTACTGTTTTATTTGTATAGCTTACGGAAGGTGGCCTTATCGGCCAGCCTGTTGTTATTTTATGTTAAGCATTTTTATCAGTTGTGTATGTTCCGCTGCTATTCTCTGATGTATATCAAAGGGTGCCTGTGTAGGCACCGATGCCCGGGTCGGGTCGTGACAAAAGTGGTATCGAGCGATTAGTCCTCAGAAAGTGTCTACAGACCGTGTCTAGTAGAGTCTTGATTATCGGTGTGTTGTGCACCACATCTATAATCAGGAGGCTGCAGGACATTTAGGATTGGTTTCCATTCTTCTCACTCTGAGATCGTGCGATAGAGCTGTATGGTTAGGGTCGTCTCCCCCTAACAAGTTATGATTGTTTGCAGCTACGAGAAAGGCAGCAGTGACCCAGGAAAGATTATGAGGATTGCGTATCCAGGTTGGTAATGTTTGTAGTTGGTATTGTGACATACAACTATATGGATTTATGTATGAGGGTCAGACGCGTGTTGCCTAGAATGATTTTAGATTACCAGGATTTGGTAAGGACTAAATAAATACCGGGAAGGTATGAAACAGTTTAATGAATTCTCATCAAGGTTTTACGTACTAATTTGAGATAATTAGGAAATGATGAGCTGTCTGAGAAGGAAATGGACCCTTAAGAAGTTATTATTAAGGGAATTAATGGAAGACTATGTTAATAGATTGAGCTACGTAGTAGAATTTCGAGAATGGTACGGGTGAGATCCGTATGGAGTAAGTATGGTTGTTGTGGTCAAGACAACACGATTATGGTATTACGATAAGTTTTGTACCCGTTTACGGGGGGACTGATAAGGTAGGCATGGAGCATGGATATTGCGAGCCTAAGAATGTGATAACCACCCAGACCTTAGGTATATAAGGCCTTCTCGAGTAGTAAAAAGTTAAGACAGACCAAGGAAAAGAGTTAAATACGACGCCGAGTCGGGTTGGGGACCTATTAAGGGTCGCCCCATAGCTTGAAATGAAATGGGATCAGTTGGTAGTAGTCCCGCTACGTGACAGGGTCACGAGGGTGCAAGGCCCAAATTTAGTTAATAATTTTACGGGTTCGTGGACGTGTTCCACTGGAACCAAGTTGTGAGAGCCGGAATGGGCCTTATATTATTTAATTTAGTAACTCCAAAGAGTGGAGGCCAGAATTAGTATGGAATTTATGTACGTATGCTAGTATAAGTTTGGAAGTACGGAAAGAGTACGACCAGTGAAAAAGAGAGCAACCAAGTGTAAAGAAATAAAGCCTGAATCCATGAGGACCTTTCGAGGTGACTACACCCGTGAGTGTTGGGTGGTAGCTGAGCGGGTAGATAATTGCCGGTAACGATACAGTCGTTGGACCCTAGCAAACCTAGCAGAGCTGTTATGACAGACATTGAGGTCATTATGAGTACGGGTTAGTTGGCCTCTTGTTATGCCAACGTTGACTGCAGAGAGAGATTGGCTCGATTCCAGTTTTCTGGTAAGCTGATTATCCAGTGTAAAGGAAGAGAAGTGGTAGTAACCAGTGAATTATCCTTCCTTCTTTGGCATCATTGTTTTTCTTTTTAAGTCTGTGTGACTTGTTCACTTGAGGTGAATTGACGCAGAAAGTAAGTAATAATTGAATTTGAAGAAATTTATGTTAAGTGCCCTTGGAGGTACTTGGAGTTAGTTTGGTGTGGCGGTCAGGGCCACGACCTTCCGGATAATTTCAGGAAAATGTGCAGGGCAAGAATAAAATAAGTACGAGTGCTGCCGGCGGCAAGCTGAGGGCATCTTTGGTAGGTTTTGAAAATCTACATGACTTTAAGGCGGTGCGTGATGATTAGATAGTTACTGGACCGCAAGAGGACCCTGTGATTAGGGTTGAGCCTCCAAGGAAAGTTTATTTAGTGGAGATAAGTTCTCTCCCCCACGTAAGGACAGTTTTACGTATTATGGGGTTATGTGTACCCATGATTGTTAGACGAAGGATAGGAGACTGGTAAGGTCTTCAGTATCGTCATGCCATAGGTTACAGTTTTAGATAACCGTGGGAAAAGTATCGTGTTGAGGTAATTAAGAACGACGTTACGAAATGGTCGAGGAAGTGTCGTAAGGAAAAATGCAGGTAGTACGCATATATGAAACTGTACGATTATGAATCAAGATAGAAATACTTTTGCTAATAATAAGCCTAAGGTAAGGTTATGACCAGAATGATAAAGGAGAATACGACTATGGTTATGAAAGTTGCACGAGATATGATGACCCCAGACTAGTGTAAGACCATTAGTAAATAATGGGCAGTAAGAACACCTTGAGGAAAGGTGGTAGCATCGGGTTACTACTTGATGAGATCAAGGAAACCTCCCCACCACTAAATTGTGATTGACAGGAAGTCTTAGCTAGGAGGCAAACAAAGGAATCAAATCTAAGTTTAATGACCAAGTTTGGTTGCAACAGAGAAAAGGAAACATGAACCATAATTGAGATTAATGACACCCGAATATTTCGCAAGAATGAGAAAGGTTTCCAGTTATTGGAAGATAAGTTGATTCGACTACAGTTCTAACTCCTCCTGAAAGACTAGAGGGTTAGGTTATTATGATAACACGTTGGGTGTTGGGCTAGGTTGTGTGCGGACGCAACCCGATAAGGATAGAGCCTATATTTTCCCGGTAGTTAGGGAAGCAGGAAAGGAAATTACGCCCCTTCCGATTTAGAGCGGGCGGCAGTTAAATCATGCCTTGAAGATTTGGGGGCATGACGTATATATAGACTTCATGTGGATATTTGTGCAGACCACAAAAGCCTCCGGTATATCTGCAGACTGAGGCAGTAGAATTTGCGACAGCGACGGTGGTTAGAGTTATTCAAGGATTGTGATATCGATATCATATACCACCCAGGGAAAGCCAAGACAGTTAAAGATACTCTTAGTCGCGGATCTAAGGGTAGTATGCCAGATGGGCAGCCAGATAGACTGGACGTGGTCCGTGAGATTCTTCAGTTACCGAGCCTAGGGGTTCGATTATTTGTTTCCAAGGTTAATGAAGTTTAGATCCGAGAGGTTGCCGAGTCTTCCGTCGTTGAGGAGGTAAAAAGGCGACAGTATGAGAATCCAGTTATGATACGGTATCGAGATACGACTCTCCGAGAAGAGAAGAGCCTGTTTGAATAGCACCGGATGAGGTGCTGTGATATGAGGATAGATTGTGTACCCGCTTTGCAGGCTAGTCACAGGTTTTGGGAGGCATACAAAGGCTTATTGCTCAAATTGTTCGGGGTCGACTAAGTTGTGTCGTGACCTCAGATGTATGTATGGGTAATATGACCGAAAAAGGGACGTAGCAGAGTTGTTGCTTAATATCCGAATTAGTAGCAGGTCATGGTTGAACACCAGAAGCCCAGTGGGCTATTGCAGGCGATTTAGACCCCGACTTAGACATGAGAGGTAATTAGAATAGATCTTGTTACGGGGTGGCATCGTACTCAGGGGAAGTGCGACTCCGTGGGGGTCATGGTAAATAGGCTGGCGAAACCAGCCGTGTTCTTTCGGGTTGGGACCACTTACTCGGCTGAGGTTTATGCTAGCTTGTATAGCAGGGGGATTGTGATACTGCACGGGGTCCCTACGTTTATGATGTCAGACAGATGAGCTCGACATGATAACTCGAGGTTTTTCGTAAGGTTTTAGGGACACAGGTGAGTCTCAGTGTCGCATTACACCCTCAGACCGACGGACAGGCAGAGCGTACTATCCAGGCACTTGAGGATAGGTTGCGGGCCTGTGTTCTTGATTTCAGATATAGTCGGGAGGGTTAATTGCCTCTTGTTGTGTTACGTACGATAACAGATACCCTTCCAGTATTCAGATGGCCATGTATGAGGCCTTGTATGTAAGAAAGTGTAGATCGCCGGTTGGATGGTTCGACATAGGCGAGGTTCAGTTATTTGGTCCAGACTTGATTCAGCAGGCTGTGGATAAGGAGAAGCTTATCCGGGAAAGATTATTAGTAAGCTTAGAGTCAGCAGAAGCTTTATGCAGATAACCGACGTTGACACATGGGGTTCAGCTTGACATTTTAGTATGAGTATTGTTATGTGGCCTCGTGTGGTATTATTGGTATGTAGGGGTTGTAAAAGAAGACTATGTCGCTATCTTTAAGTTTGACTCCCGAAAGAACATTCGGGGACGAATGTTTCTAAGGGGGGAAGAATGTTACACCCCGGAAATTCCAGGTTATGTTTATAAGTGTCACGACCCGAACCCGGGCCCGTGACTGGTGCCTTACCCCGGGCACCCTAGTGATACAACATCAGAGAAAAACCAGCGGAAATAAAAACTTAAACATACAATTAGATATGGATCAAGATAAAAGAAAATAGGCCAACCAAAACGGTTGCCTTTCTGCATAAATATATATATATATCGACATTTGAACAGTTACAATCCTTACAACCCTGCCCACAACAGTGCTACAGACCTCTAAGATTTTTTTCAACAACTATGACGGGACAGGGCCCCGCCATACCCCTGAATGTACAAGAACCTACAGACTCAGGGTAACATACCAAAAGATAAGCCTCCGAAGGAACAGAGCTTCCCAATACGCTGAAATGTGATACGCTGAAATGTGATCCTATAAGCGGGGATCGACAGCCGATGTACCTCTACCTGCGGCATGAACGCAGCCCCCCGAAGGAGGTCAGTACAACAGGTACCAAGTATGTGAAACTGAAAATACTGTAAATGAAATCATAGCAGTCTATATAAAGCAGGAGACATGTATGATAACCAAACTACAGTTCACGATAAATAAGCAGTCATGTAAGTCAGGGACTCACGCCCTCATAGTCATCACTCAAATATAACTATGGGTCTCACGCCCGCAACATCAATCATGCCCGTGGAATACCTTCCTCACTGCCGGCAGTCTATGATATAATAATACCAAGGAGTACATATGAACACCAAGTCCTACCTGATGCCAAAGCCGTACTAACAATACTATACAACCAAACCACGGCAAGTACGAAAGCCGACTACCGGATACCAAGGCCGGTCACGTGGTGGCCGGCAAGTACGAGGGCTAACTACGGTACCAAGCGTATCACGAGACCGTCACTACAATCGAGCGGGGCAAGTGCGAGGGCTAACTACCGGTACCAAGGCCGAATCAGCCACGAGGCGGGCAAGTATGAAAGCCACCACCGGATACCAAGGCCGAACGGTAAAACCTCATGGAGAGCTAGTCCATGGAATAACACTATCAGCGCGAGCGTGCATCTGTGGAATTCTCCATCACTGCCGGCACGTCCAAGTAAGTTCTCAACAAGTCAACCGGCCCTCCATCGAGAGACGCGGTAGTATAGAAACACAATTCTTGCACAACAAAGGCTATCACAATAAGCATAGGCAAGTTTCACAACAACAAGCATAGGCAAGTTATACACAACTCAAGGTACTTTCATTTTATGTCAAAGTCCGGGTTTTAACCCTAAAGTACTACGTACGTTAAATTCCTTTTGAAGTTCCATTTCTTTTACAAAGGTCACCCGATACCCGTAGTATAACAATAGAGTGACTAACATTGTTAAGTAAACCAAAACACTTCCCTTTGTAAAATCAAGTAATAACATTATTTTCCAAACGTTCAAGTTTGCCTAATTTCAAATGCTCAAGTTTCTCATTTTTGAAAAGGTTTCGTAGTTCATAGTTTTAATCCTTTAAATCAATTTGAGAAACATATGCCTTATGAGTGAGTAGGTTATTCTTGTTCATAACAATCTTATTAAAGCATCCATGATCTAGGAAATGTAATATCATTTTGTCTCATCTTAGCTTCTATGCAGATGGAGGTTTCTACTGGTTTTAATAATACTTAATTAGTCAAAACATTTCCCTTTATTAACGCTGCAGTGGTTTGTCGATACTCTTTCTGATTTCCGAAATCAGTAAAACATTATTCCTTTTAACAACCAAGTACTCATTACTCACGAATGAGGTTTCACACAAACATTCAGATTAATTCATTTAAGTCAAGCCTCTTATCTTTTAAGATCAAGTTTCTTAACTTCTAAAATCAGTAAACCATTCTCTTTACCTCTCTTAAGACGTTATACCTAACTTCCCATAAAGCTAGTATAACTCTTATGTTTTCAGAACCAAGTATTACTCTTCTTTTAAAAAGGTTTTCTTAATTCTTTTGAAATACTTCAAGATTCTTATTATTCAGGCTTAAGTCAAAAGACATTGCCGTAAAACTACGTTCAGTTAACACACGTACGTCTACCGTACTATAATATTCTTTTAAAATATCATGCTCAAGAGTATAGGAAGAATCACATACCTCGCGACGATTATCGACTATTAGCAAAACGCTCCACGGCTATAACCCGACTAGCCTTGTCCACCTTCCAAGTAGCACATGCTACTCGCAGAACATTCAACCTATAAAGGTTATACCAGTCTATCAAAGTCTAGACTATTCTGTAGAATATTCTTCTGACGTGATTTCAGTTCAATTCTTTTCTGTAATATCCTTCTATTACAGTTCAATCCTCTTCTATGAATCTTATATTCATTTCTAATAATACTACAGTATGTAATTTCCAATTACAATAGAAGGATAGAATTATTTACCTCGGTAAGCCCAAAATTATCCAAGTTAAAGTCGATCCTGAGCAACGTTTAGCTCCTACTCCGGGTGCTCCAACCCGCTCCAAACAACCCTTAGAAGTTCTACGCAACTTCTACTTAACACTTCAACCGACTATGAAGGTTTTCCTTAGGGTTTCGTTTAGTGGCTAAAGGAAGTATAATAGTATTTCTGGGCTTTTCGTATAGAGGTAACCTTGGGAATACTACAAGGTATTTGGGCCAAGGTATTTAGGTATAATAACTATACTTGGAGAGTATTCTCTACCAAGAGGGGGGTATTTTCACGAGAACAACACCACAAGGAGGGGGGGTAGGTTTCGGCTAGCACCCCTAGGAGAGGGGGTACTTTCGGCCAAGGGGGAGGGGGCTCTCGGCCAAGGGGCCTCACAAAGGGGGGAGGGGGAGGCTTGGACGAGAACTTCAACACAAAGGGGGGAGAGGGCTTTCAAGACTTAGAACAATTTTTGGATGAAGAAGTTCATCAACTAAGGGGGGTATTTATAGGACAACCAATGGCCAACCAATGGCCAAGATGAAGCCAAGTGCCATGCAAGTGTAGGGTGAGGATTCATCCATGTGCCCTTATCCATCTACTACACAAAATATCCTACCTAACCTTGACTAAAGAAAAGCCAAGAAAATCGTCCACTTTGGCCCAATGTTGCCGTCCAATGAGGGTGACAAGTGTCACCCTCCCGTTGGTCCAAAATATTTCATCTCTCGGAAAAATCTTCAAAAATAATAAATGGCATAGCCGGAATTTTCCCTTCGCAAAGTTTGTAAAACGTTTCGTCGGAAAACGACTCTTTTCGGGGGTTGTGCACAAATTTCGAACCTTGCCTACCTTAAGGCTTAAACTTTCGTACGTACGTCTTCACGTACATACTCCGGAAATACGGGGTATAACAATAAGAACGTACGTAAGAACTAAAAAATGTTAAGATTTTAGACGAGTAAAAATTTATCGGAATTATGGAATTGTCGGAAAACGAAATATTGCGACGAACGGGAGGGTGACACGTGTCACCCCTTGCTTGGTCTTGGACGAAAAAATACATGGATAGGATGGTCATTTGACCATAATTTAAATGACCAAGTCTTGCAAAGACTAATAGCTTGATATTGTTGACTTAGTCAAGGCCACTTGGCTAGGATCCATGTGAAACTCATCTAGGCCACCCATTTGTTCTAATCTTGACCCTCCATTATGTTATATATGTATACTAGTAGCAATACTAGTTCCCACACTTAGTCTTATTTCAAGAAAACTTGAAGAATGCATTAAGGGGCTCTCGGGTTTGGGGATTAAGGGGCAAGAATTTTTTTCAATTTTTGTCCAATAATCTCCCCACTTTAAACCAAGGTTCCTGAGGGTATTGTAAGGTTATCTCAATAGAAAGATCCCGGAAAAATGGTGTTTTCGTATTAGTCGCAAGGCGAAAACCTAAGGAGTTATTCAACTTTGAAGTTGGAACTTGAAGATGAGTTATTCATAAGCTTCTAAGGGTTGCTTGGAGTGGATTGGAATGTCTAAAGGAGGAGCTAAAGTTGCTAAGGATCGACTTGTGCTCTTGGATCATATTTGGGCTAATTGAGGTATAACCTTCATTTTACTTTTGTAATTGAAGATTTCATGTTATGATAAGTTATAAGTGATCATGTGATATGTGTTATGAAGTTTGATAAGTGTTATGGAAATTGGGAAGCTCAAAATCCGAAAATGACATGTTGAGTCATTTGAAATTGAATTACAATTTGGTCATTTATTAGAATCGTCGCATGTTACTTACTTGAAGATTATAGTAGTTATAATCGATTGCAACTTGATATCATGTTATGCTAACAACTTGGATTGAAATGGAAATTGGATAAGAATTGGTATTGTTGCCCAAATTGCCGAATTGACATTGTAGTTTAGACTAGTTTGTTATATATTGTGGGGCGGAATTTTACATGTCTTGATTAAGCGTGTAATCCCCTATTGTTAGCTACTTTGTTGGTCCTTAAATGTGGCGTGTTTGGTTATTGAATTCGGCCTTGAAAAAGGTGGCAAAATATGTAGAAACAAAGGAAGTGCTGTCCGATTTTCCGTAGAATTTAGTGACTTTGCACTTGGAATATTCTACGTTTGAAACTAGAAGTTAATAGACGTACTATGGTCATTATAGGTTGACATACTACGTACGACAATTTGGACTTAGCAAGTGGATTAAACCGAAGAGGTATGTGGAACTTTCTTATCTCTTGAGCATGAATAGGTTGTAAATGTATAGTACGGTAGACGTACAAGATTTTGACAATCTAGGTCCATTTGATATCCTTGGCTTATTTTAAGCATGTCCAAGTTGATTGAGTTAGGGAATTAACTCACTTGTTTAAATATTAAGGATATCTTGGTTTTCAAAAGTTAAGAGACTTTAAGTATGTTGAAAGTATTTTTGATACTTGTTTTGTTGGAAAGTTTAAGTCTCTTGGTTATAAAGAAGTATGTAAGTTGCTAATGTATAAAGCTAGTATAACGACTTTATGGGAAGTTGGTTATAATAGCTTTATGGAAAGTTTAAAGAGTGGTTTACTCTAAGTAATTTAAGTATGTTAAATGACTTGGAATAACGAAAGGCAAATTGATTTAAAGGCATCAATTGCTTAAGGTTTTAAAAGAAAGAAGTCACTTGATTTAGAAGCCCGAAAATGTATTTTCTAAAAAGGTATTGTGACTTGTCTTAAAATGTAGTTATGACTTGATACTACGGTTATTAGTATCTTGGAAGTTTTATATGAAAATGAGTCATTTTAAAAGAATAGAAGTACGTAGTACTTTGGGTTAAACTCCCGGATTTATAATGACATGTTAGTGCCTTAAGTAAACTAAAATGAGAGTGTATATGAATAAGACTAATAAGAAGTTAGGGGGATTTATTAACTTGCTTATTTATTGTATGATAAGCCGGTAGTGCTTATGTTATGTCTGATAAGTCGGTAGGGCTTATGTTATGTATGATGGCCGGTTGAGATAGGGTAAGAGTATAAATGAGGGGTAAACCCCCAAGACGTTATACCACCTTCTCCAGGGTAGAGTATAAATGAGTGGTAAACCTCCAAGACGTTATACCACCTTCTCCAGGGTAAGAGTATAAATGAGGGGTAAACCCCCAAGACGTTATACCACCTGCTTCAGGGTAAGAGTATAAATGAGGGGTAAACCCCCAAGACGTTATACCACTTGTTTCTGTGGATTTGCTACCCATGATGCGAGGAATACCTCATGCGAGTCCTTATGGGCTTATGCGGGTGAAATAGTCCCATCGGGCGGGTACAGCCTATGCGAGGAATACCTCATGCGGGTCCACACGACATATGCGGGTGAAATAGTCCCAGGAGTAAGATTGCTTAATGATACTGCGGGCGGGTGGTCCTGCTTTGATCGCGAGCTTCCTATTTTTATGTTGTAAGTATACTTTTGATTACTCTCATTGTTAGTAAGGAATCGTATCGTTAATTGAGTTATCATACCGCTCCGCTTTATTATAGACTTATGATTTCATTACATGCATTTCAGTTCACATATTTGGTACATGTTGTACTGACCTCCTTCGGGGGGCTGCGTTCATGCCGCAGGTAGAGTATACAGGTAGCTGATCCTCACTTTTAGGATCACTGATTCAGCTGTTGAGAAGCTCCATTACTCCGGAGGCTTATCCCTGGTATGGTCGGTTGTTGTACATTCAGGGGTATGGCGGGGCCCTGTCCCGTCACAGTTGTTATTCTTAGAGGTCTGTAGTCACATTGTGGATTGGGTTGTAAAGAAAAGAAAAATGTACTGTTTTATTTGTATAGCTTATGGAATCAGGCTCTATTTCTTTACACTTGGTTGCTATCTTTCTTACTAGTCGTACTCTTTCCAACTCATACTAGCATACATACATAACCCCCATACCGATTCTGGCCCCCAATCTTTTGGAGTTACTCTTTTAAACAACATAAAGCCATTTCCGGCTCTCCCGACCTGGTCCCGGTGGAACGCGTCCACGAACCCGTAAAACAATCAACTAGACTTGGGCCTTACACCCCCGTGACCCTGTCACGTAGCGAAACTACTACCAACTGATCCCACTACATTTCAAACTATGAGGAGACCCGCAATAGGTCTTCACCCCGACCCACCGTCGCACTTAAATCTTACCCCTTAGTCTGAATAAAATCTTATTGCCCGAGAAGGCCTTATATATCTAAGGTCTCGGCAGTTATCAATATTCTTAGGCTCGCAATTTCCATGCTCCAAGCCTAACTTACCAGTCCCCCCGTAAACGGGTACAATAACTTCTCATAATACCATAATCGTGTCGTCTTGATCACAACAACCATTACTTACTCCATACAGATCTCATACGTACAATTCTCTTAAGCCTACCACGTAGCATGGTATTCCATTAAGTTTCTTAACATGACTTCTTAAGGGTTCACTGCCCTGTCAGACAGCTCATCCTTTCCCAATTATCTCAAAATAAAACACAAGACCTTGGCGAGAATTCATTAACTGTTCCATACCTTCCCGGTATCTAGTTAGTCTTTACCAACTCCTGGTAATGTAAAATCATTCTAGGCAACACGCGTCTGACCCTCATACATAACTCCGTATAGATGTATGTCACAATACCAACTATACTATAATCATTACCAACCTGGATACGCAATCCACATAGTCCTTCCCGGTCATCACGCTTTCTCGTAGCTGCAATCAACATAACTCGTTAGGGAGAGACGACCCTAACAACACAGCTCTATCGCACGATCTCAGAGTGAGAAGAATGGAAACCAATCCTAAATGTCCTGCAGCCTCCAGATTATAGATGTGGTACACAACACACCGATAATCAAGACTCTACTTAGACACGGTCTGTAGACACTTTCCGAGGACTAACTGCTCTGATACCACTTTTGTCACGACCCGACCCCGGGTCGCGACTGGTGCCCTACCTGTGTACCCTTCTAATCATACAACATAATAAACTGCGGAAGATAAATAACACTCCTTTTTTTTCTTTTATCAAAAACTAAGGCCAAGTCGATAAGGCTGCCATAACATAAAAATTACCCGAAAGGGTCTACACTGTTTAACCATGTAAAAAAACAACTCTAGCCACCCAAATTACGATGAATACATGCACTCTAAGATTTGGACAAATACTATGACGGGACAATGCCCCGCCGTACCCCTGAATAAACATAACCATGACGACAAGCTCCGGAACATTGGATCCATCTCAAAACGCTGAACCAGGATCCTAAGCTCGCGGATCCACAACTGTGTACCTAAACCTGCGGACATGAACGCACTTCAAGGAGGTCGATAACAAAAATTTAATATGGAATGTAAATAAGGTACAATAAACAAATCATAATCAGATAAAAGAATGACAGAGGCAAGTATAAAAAGGGTACATACCAGATCCTACCGTGTAATTACCATCTTGTGAACTTAATCGTACCTTATTATCTTTTCCCATTTTACAATAAATGTCATAGTCACTTTCTTACGTACATACTTAGGAAAATCATCAAGTTCATTACCATATAACTTACTTACCTTACATAACATAATCGACCGCTTTTGGAGGGACGCTTTATCGCCCGACCACCGCAGGGCGATAAAGTCATATAGTCGCCATAAAGGTATCGCCCAAGGTATCTTCTCGACGCGTTCTGGGCGTCACATAGTCCGCCCATAAAGGTAAATCGCCGGCCCATTCTCGGATGCGGTAAGGTCACATAGTCGCCCCATAAGGTATCTTGCCGCCCATTCACGGGGACGCGGTAAGGTCACATAGTCTGCCCATAAGGTATAACGCCGACCCATTCCCTGGGGCGCGGTAAGGTCACATAGTCTGCCAAAGGTATACCGCCGGCCCATTCTCGGGGCGGTAGGTCACATAGTCTGCCCATAAAGGTATACTGCCCGGCCCATTCCTGGGACGCGGTAAGGTCATATAGTATCCGGGAATTTAACCCAACGTACTACGAACCTCTACTCCTTTTAAAAATGACTCTTTTTCAAATAAAACTTCCAAGATAGTCAACAAGTAATAGGTTTTTCATTAAGGAGTTAGAGAGAAGTTTCTCTCACTAAGAAAAACGCTCTCAACGTTTTCCTTAGTTGATCCTACGATTTTTCCTTCTCCCCCCCCCCCAAATCTACCATTGTTTCCCCATGGTTTGAAGCTTAATGTTCACAACATGAAAAAGACTAAACGTTACACACGCTCCAGCAATGATTCAGGAGGTTCAGGCAGTTCGACGAAGGCTAGAACCAGGAAAAAGAAAAAGAATGGAGGTAGTCCAACCATTGTTGAAGAAAATCTAATTCCGGCAATTTCAGACCCATCAGTGCTGGTTCATGTAACGCCTGATACGCGTTTCCAACTCGAGAATGTAGTAGATGATTCTATACTACAAAGGATTAATGAATGGGGCAGAAATATAGAAACCGAAAGCTTGGATATTAGTGAATTTGAAGGCGGAAAACTACATGGTCCATCAGTAACTAATCCAGTAATAATCTCTACTATTACTCCACCTGAAGTGACCACTGTTGAAGGCCATGTCACTGACCACACGCCTCAGGGTAATAACCCTCTTGAAACTCCCGGCAAGCAAAGGATTTTACCGATAGCCATTGACACCCCTTATGTTACTAGGGTGGTCGATCCTATCACGGGCCAACTAGAAGATAACGAACATCATAAGAAACAGTCAGCCATGACATCACTAGTACCCCCACACTACCTGGTAATTTACTCAGGCTAGCCGGAAAAGGGAAAAAATCTGGGCCAGGTATTGCAATTGATGAAACTAGGTGTGATGGCATACTCGGGTCAAAACCGGGTCAAGGCGCGCGGTCGAAGTTCGAGCGGGTCGCGGGTCCATGGGGCTAAGACTAATCCCGTCTTGCAAGAATCAATTTCAGTTGATAGCATTGAAGAAACTCCTATTTCCAAGAAGCCTGTCGCGGGTGCCAAGGTATCACACTTTAATGCCGCGGGAAACGAAATGCCTCCTCCTATTCCGGGTCGGGGCATGGGTCAGAAGGATAAGGCGGGTCATGCGGGAGTCCATGAGTCTAGGAATATTCCCATTATGCAAGAATCAAGATTCTCTTGTAATGGCACCTTTTGAGTGACCACCCCTCCCCTATTCATTTCTTGTTTATATTACGTTGAGGATTGAGAACCCTCAATGACTGATTGTAACCACCTTTCTTTCCGTTATTAGTAATAATATTTGCATTTACCCAAAAAAAAAAAACTTCCAAGATACTAACAACCGTAGTATCAAGTCATATCTACTTTTCAAGACAAGTCACAATACCTTTTAGAAATACATTTACCGGCTTCTAAATCAAGTGACTTCTTTCTTAAAAACCTTAAGCAATTGGTACCTTTAAAACAATTTTCCCTTCTTATTTCAAGTCATTCTTTGTTTATATTACTGAAGAAAACCATTCTTTTAATCTTCCATAAAGTTGTTATAACCAACTTCCCATAAAGCCGTTATAACTCTTTATGTCTTAGACGAATTCATTCCTTTTATAACCAAGAAACTTATACTTTCAATTCAAATCATATAGCTTTCAAAATACTTCAAGTCTCTTAACTTTTAAGAAAACAAGTTTCTTAACTTTAGAATGGCAAGAAATCAATATTTTCCAAATCAAGTATTCTATACTTTTAAATCAATTCATTTCTTCCTTTAAGAATCAAGTCCCATAATCAAGTTATAATTGCAAGGAGTTAGAGAGAAGTTTCTCTCACTAAGAAAACGCTCTCAACATTTCCCCTTAGTTGCTCCTTCAGTTTTTCCTCTTCTTCCCCCCCCCCCCCCCCTAAGATTTTCGTTTGTTTCACAATGGTTTAATTGTTATTGTTCACAATATGAAGAAGTCTAAACGTTACACACGTTCTAGAAATGATTCAGGAGGTTCAGGCAGTTCGGCTAAAGCTAGAACAAGGAAGAAAAAAAAGAGTGGCAGCAGTCCAACAATTGCCGAGGAAAATCTTATTCCGGCTATCTCGGACCCTTCTATCTTGGTTCATGTCACGCCAGACTCGCGCTTTACATTAGAAAATGTTGTAGATGATTCTATGCTACAAAAGATACATGAATGGGGCAATAATATAGAAATTGAAAGCTTGGATATAAGTGAATTTAAAGGCGTAACTTCCGCAGTGAGGTCTTTTATCATAGCCATTGACACCCTAATGCTACTATGGTGGTCGACCATTCCACGGGCCAAATAGTTGGTAACGGATCATTTCGAAGAACAGATACCACTCTAGCATTAGTACCCGTCACTACCGGAATTTCACTAAGGTTAGCGGAAAAGGGTCAAATTGGCCCGACATCGCAATTGGAGAAACAAGGTACGATGGCATACTCGGCCCAAACCGGTCGGCGTGGTCGAGTTCATGGCGGTCGGGCGCAGTGTCCATGGGTCCAAGAGTAATCACGTCTTGTTTGATTCAAAGTCAGTTGAATGCATTGAAGGTACTCCTATACCCAAGAAGTTTAACGCGGGTTTCATGAGAAGAAACTTTAATGCCCCGGGAAACGAGGTGACTCCTCCTATTACGCCTGGCTTGGGTCGGGCGATATGGCGGGTCAGGAGGATAACAATGAAACTAGGAATATGCACTCTATGCAAGGACTAAGGTCAGACGTGGGATACGAAGGGATTTCTACCCCCAAGGATTCTAACGTTATTATTGAGGGTGCCGAGGCGTCAACGATTAATGTGGCGGGTACCAACGACTCACTCACAACCTCGGGTCTTTATGATGGTCTGATTTCCAAGACGGGACAGGGGGATAACCAAGGGACATTAACTACTCCCGTTATACAAGGAGCCAAGTCAGTTGTGTAACGTCTAAGAATTTTGGATAATGATTTGAGCACCTAAACGAAGAAAATAGACCCGAGCGTTGATTTTTTTTTGTTATATTTACATATGCTAATAGGAGATTAGCATACAAAATGATGTGATCCCAGAATAATTTTAGACGTAACAATGTGACGACACGGATCGAGAATAATTTTGGTGTGTGCATAAAGAAGTTACGAAGTAGTGTCATATTACAAGAATTATGACATTGAGTATATGAAGATCTTATAAGTTATCAAGATTAAATGAATTAGGATCAAAGTATTAATTGTGTGTGTAATTGATTAATTGTGGAATTTATTAATTATAGTGAGGGTCAATATTAAGTGGGATCACATACATGCACCTGAAAATAAGTTGGCATATTTGGTAATGAGTCATATAGTGTGAATCATGGGGGGTTACATGTGTAAAGGATTACTTCACTTTATTTCATAATGATTTGCTTTTGGCAGTATTACTTTATTCATAGATAAATTAAGGATAGAACCCCCACAGCAAACAGATTCTATCCTATTCTATATTAGATATTCACAATACTATATCTTATAATAAAGGGGCAATTTCGTTCCAAGTACAGAGAAGGTTTCTTTCTAAATGACTTGCAATTTACAATTGCAATAACATCACGTCCTTAAGTTTAATAATAAGAGTGGCTAGT
Organism: Przewalskia tangutica; assembly: GCA_029844215.1. Lineage (NCBI taxonomy): Eukaryota > Viridiplantae > Streptophyta > Magnoliopsida > Solanales > Solanaceae > Przewalskia > Przewalskia tangutica. Next base: position 19,364,027 of record CM056740.1, read on the forward strand.
TATTTGCTGGGTGAGAAACCAATTTGTTCTAATTTTTTTGTTAGAACAAACGATTCTGCAAAAATTGTTATAAGCAACGGTTCAACAAGTATTGGAAGGTCAATATTCGAGGTATGTGAACCCCTTCCTTCTTTGGCATGATCCTACGTATGAAATAGCCATGTGATATTATTTCATGATTCCTTCTACTCCTAGAAGTTAAGAAGTGTTCACGTTGTTGATTCTAAGTTAAAAGTATGTTTAAATTATCCTAAGTCCTTACCAAGTCTTATGGGAGATGTTGGTAAGAATGGTTAGGAAGTTATGAGATTTGATTTAAAGCTATGTGTCTTGATTTATTTAAAGTAAGTAAGTTGATTTTATGTTTAAAAATGATTTGAATTTATATGTGAAAAGGGGATTGATTTTAAAAGTGGAAGTTATATGGTTTTAAAGAGAATAAGCTACTTGGTTTTGGGAAGTGTATGAAACTTTATTTTTCAAGTTATGGGACTTGATTTCTAAAGTGTAGATGACATGATTTTATAAGTATAAGTAAATGGATTTTAAAGAATGTATGTTATGAAGTTTTAAGACTATGAACTTTGATTTTCTTTAAAGGATTATGAAACTTTATTGTTCAAGTTATGGGACTTGATTTCTAAAGTATAGAGGAAATTATTTTATAAGTATAAGCGACATGATTTTAAAGAGTGTATGCTACGAGGTGTTAAGACCATAAGCCTTGATTATAAGTGGAAAGGACTAAATTTTAAAAAAGTATGGCTTCTTAATTTATTTCGAAAGTTAAGAAGATGGTTTCCAAAAGAGTATGTGACTTGAGCTTTAAAAAGAAAGGAGTTTTATGATTCTTTTTAAGTATGTATGTACGTAGTATTTTTGAGTCTAGTTTCCCTAATGTTGTAAGGATAAAAGTGTCTTATGTTCTGAAAAATGAAAGGTTGTTATAATAGTTTTATGGGAAGTTGTTATAACGACTTAAGAAGAAGTGAAAAGATGGTTTAAAAATGTTATGTAAGGAAAATCACACCGAGCCTACAAATAGGCCGGATTACGTTATGAGATACACCGAGCCTACACATAGGCCGGATTACGCCATATTACCCCGAGCCTACACATAGGCCGGGTTACGTCATCTTACACCGAGCTCCACAGGCGGGCCGGATTATGCTACATGATTCCACAAAGACACCGAGCCCACAGCGGCCGGATTATGCTACATGATTCCACAGTACACCGAGCCCCACAGGCGGGCCGGATTATGCCACATGATTCATCAATACACTGTGTCCCGCAAATGGGCCGGATTACGTTATCACGTATGGATAATCAAAGTAAGCTCCCAAATAAGAAGTCCCTCCATAAAGGGTCGGATTATGTTATGTAAGATATGTAAGTTATGTGGAAAAACTTGACTAAATCCTTAAAGTAAGTATGTAAGAATATGATGTTAATTTTTATTGAAAGAAGGAAAAGAACGGTTAATATACGATTGATTTCATGAGTTAAAATGGCACGGTAGGATCTGGTATTTCATGTTTATACTTGCCTCTGTCATTCTTCTATACAGTTATGATTTAGTTACTGCACCTTATTTCTGTTCCATACTCGGTACCTGTTGTACTGACCTCCTTCGGGGGGGCTGCGTTCATGCCCGCAGGTTTTAGGTACATAGGTTGGTGATCCTCGCTCTAGGATCTCTGTTCAGTTTTGGGTAAAAGCTCCATTCACTCCGGAGGCTTGTCTTTAGTTCGGATCCCTGGTATTGTCGGTTGTTGTACATTCAGGGGTATGGCAGGGCCCTGTCCCGCCACAGTTGTAATTCTTAGAGGTCTGTAGTCATATATGGTGGGTCAGTTTATAAACAAAAGAAGGATGTAACTGCGGTTGTTTAAGTATATGTATATGTGTCCAGGGAGGTAGCCTTATCGGCTAACCTGTTGTTTAAATTCTTGTTGTTTTATTTTATAAGCTTCATGTATGTTCCGTTGATTTTCTCTGATGTATACCTGTAAGGGTGCCCAGGTAGGGCACCAGTCGCGGGCCTGGGGTCGGGTCGTGACAAGTTGTGAGTTCTAACGTTATGATTGAGGGTGCCGAGGCGTCACACATTAATGCTGCGGGTACCAACGATTCACTCACTAGCACGGGACTTTATGATGGTCTGACTTCCAAGACGGGCCAGGGGAATAACCAAGGGACATTGAATATTCCCGTTATACAAGGAGCCAAGTCAGTTGTGAGAAATAATGCTAATTCTATTTCCAAGGAGCCTAGGAACTACATGACCATTAATAACGCAAGAGCCGAGGGGCCAGCCTTGAATGTTGCGGGATCCAAAGAGTCCTCTCGTGTATTAAGACAACAACCCCAGACTTCTTTAAATGTCACTAATGAAGCCTTCCCTACTTTAGCTAGTTTGCTAAGTGGAGTCAATCTCAAGAACCACAACAAGCCTTTCGTCTTTAATACTTCCTCAGATTCGAGTAAAGTCTTTAACATACCCCCTCTCTCATCTAATAACAATTTACTACTTTCTGAAAAACACAACACCTCGCCCCTTCTATCTCCACTTCCTTCTACTCCTCCTAATACCCAACACAAATTCCCTACCCTTCCAAATGGCACGCGAATCATTCCTCCTATCGCGGGCACAAGCTCATTTCCTTCTACCCATCCCCCTCTGCCTATACCTCCAGAAATACCCCCCAATGATTTACACACTAATGCATCTTCTAAACCACATCATATTCCTACCGCGGCTACAACTCATAACAATCTTCCCCCAAACCATGGCAAAGGTACCTTCCCTCCCAAAAAGACTTTTGCTGGAGTCTTTGCGGGATCTAGGATTGAGGCAAAAGGCATGAAGTTACAATTTATTGAACAATAAGGGGTGGAAGTAGAGATAGAAGCTGAGGATGAAGTCCCTTTCATAGAAACATGGGGCTATTGCCTAATAGGTTGCTTCACGGGTCCTTTCCCGGGAAGAGAAGCATTGAATACCATTGTGAAAGGATGGGGAGTTAAATGCCGTATTATACCATATGGCAAAGGCTGGACAGTGTTCAAATTCATGACGGAGGAGAAGCGCACTAATGTACTTCACGGAGGCTGTCACGACCCGAACCCGGGCCCGTGACTGGTGCCTTACCCCGGGCACCCTAGTGATACAACATCATAGAAAAACCAGCGGAAATAAAAACTTAAACATTTAAATAGACATGGATCAAGATAAAGAAAATAGGCCAACCAAAACTGTTATACCCCGTATTTCCAGAGTATGTACGTAAGGGAATACGTACAAAAAGTTTGGCTTTAAAGTTAGCCTTGGACGTTTTTTTTGTGCACAACTCGCTTAAAGAATCGTTTTCCGACGAAACGTTTCCACAACTTTCGTAGGGAAAATTCCGGCTATGCCATTTCTAATTTTTGCGGATTTTTCCGAGAGACGAAACATTTTGGACCAACGGGAGGGCAACACTTGGCACCCTCCCATTGGTGGACTTGAATCGTCCATGGACGAAATTGGAGAGCCAAGGCACGTTTTTTGTGCCTTGTGCACAAGTCAAGGGTTGGTAGGATATTTGTGTTTAGTTAATCCTCACCCTACACTTGCCTTGCACTTGTCTTCATCTTGGCCATTGGTTGGCCAAGGCTTGAGCTATAAATACCCCCTTAGAGATGAAGAGTTATTCATCCACAAAGTTATCTTCCAAGTCTAAAAATCCTCTCCTCTCCCTGAAGCTGTTCGTCCAACACCTCTTCCCTCCCCGTGTGTAGTGTGGCCGAGAGCCTACCCCCCCTAGCCTAGCCGAAATCTACCCCCCCTCCCTTGGTAGAAAAGTTACCTTCTTGTATCGTTATAATGCCCAAAATACCCTAGCCCAAATACCTTAGTAGAAGTTGTGAAGAACTTCTAAGGTTCTTGGAGCATACAACTTGTGAGCAAAACCTTGCTCAGCGCGACTTTTCTAGGATATTATTGGGCTTACCGAGGTAATAATCCTAACCTCTTTTGAATTAGAGAATACTTATCGTTATAGTATAAGAATAAGTATAAATACTTAGAAGAATATCACGTAATAGAATTGAATCATACAACAGTAGAAGGGTTTGAAAGAAGAATAATCAAACTGCATTTACATAGGATTGTTTTCACAAGAGACTTATATAGCTCACCTGCAGTGAGGTAACGCCCAACTTTCCATAGAATTGTGAACCTCTGCTTAGAATGACCTTCTGAGTAGTCCTTGATTGATATCTGTGACTATTATAGTCGACTCTCTCACGCGACATATTCAACTCAAGTGTGGTTTTCACGGTAGGTATGTGATTCTTCCTAAAGCATGATATTTTACAATATATATAGTACGGTAGACGCATATGTGTTAACTAAAATATAACTACGGCAATGTCTTTGACTTAAGCCCGAATAACACTTACGGCAATGCCTCACGCTTAAGCTGAATAATAAAGATCCAAAGCATTTTTAAAGAATATCGGATCTTTTTTAATGTAAGAAGACTAATTGGTTTTTAAACAAAAGCTTAAGAGTTATACTAACCTTATGGGAGGTTAAGTATAACCACTTAAGATTGATAAAAGAAACAGCTTTGCCTATGTGTTTATAAATGCACTTATATTGAATTGTGAAAAGAATAATAAGATGGTTTGATAAGTGGACATGATATGATGCTATGTGTTGTGTCTTGTAACGCTTGTGAAAAAGAGTATGCTTGTTGTGATTATGTTGTTTAAAGATAAGTCGTTATGTTAGTATACTATCACTCACCTCGAGATGATACCGGGTTAAGTCGCCTCCGACGCGGGTAGACTCAGCGGTGCAGGACCATGATTCGAGAATACCTCATGCGGTCCAGGGGCCTATGCGAGCTACGAGAGTTCCGTGTTAGTATGCGGGTTATACCTCACGCGTCTATGTGGCCATGCGACAACGAGTCCAGCGATTTACGCCGAGGAGTAGCTACCTCGATGCGGGTTATACCTCACGCGCCCACGCGAGTGGCCATGCGACTCGAGTTCAGATTAGGCTTGCAGAATGATGATATGGGCGAGTGGCCCTGTTTCGATCATTCGCAGCCTAGACAAGACCTATTACACTTACCTATTGTTGCTCTTGTTTGTGATGTGGCACTACGTGCGGTTTCTGGTTGTTTCACACATATTTGTAAACCGGTTTTAAAATGATATGTTTTCATTTAAGTACTTTTACGCTTTCACATACTTAGTACCGTTGTATCGACCTCCTTCGGGCCGCGTTCATGCCGCGTAAGGGCAAAGCAGTGCTAGATCCGCATCCTTAGGATCTCTACGTTGGTGTCGGGAGCTCCATCTCTTCCGAGGCTCTACTTTTGGTATGATCTCCCGTTGTAGATAGTTTTGTATGCCAGGTACGGCGGGGCCCCGTCCCGCCATAGTTGTATATTTCCTTAGAGGTGCAGAGTCATGTTGTACAAAGGTTTGATGTAATCATAAACCATGATTTTATATATATATATGCCGAAAGGCGTGTTTTCTCACATAAATCGTGTCTTATTTTATAAATTGTTTCATGTCTTGCTTTATATTTCCATTGGTTACTCGATGTATGACTACTGGGTGCCCCAGGCACGACCACGGCCCCGAACGGTCGTGACAAAAGTGGTATCGAGCGCTTAATCTCTAAAAGTGTCTACAGCATCGTATCTAGTAGAGTCTTGATTATCGTGTTGTGCACCACGCCAATAATCGTGAGGCTATAGGATATTTAGGATTGGTTTCATTCTTCTCATTCCGAGATCGTGCTTTAGAGTCGTGTTATAGGTTGGACCTCTAACGTATTCCTTTCCCCGTACGCTTATGCCTCCACGTAGGCAACCCGGCCTGTATGGCAAGGCAGCCGAGGAGCCGCTAGCAGACACCCAGAGTCACGAGGGCTCGTGCCCGCCATACCAGACGGCGAGTTCTATGACGCCGCCAAATTTCAAAGACACCACAAGACCCACACCTCCGCCCCACACCGGGCTGGAGGAGTTAGGGTACAAGGAGATGGCCCACCTTTACAAAGTGTGGCCCGACACGAGGAGAGGCCGACGCAGCCCCAGCCCAGCCCAGCCCCAGCATCTGTTCACCCGAGGCAGAGAGTTTGAGGCTACGAGACTTCGAGTCAGAGCCCACGAGTTTTATGGGTCGAGGCCGAGGATGATCCGCAGGAGTTCATCCGCCGATTTAGAGGATTTTGAGAGTGATCGCATGCCGAGACCGAGTCCGTGATCTTTGTTCACATAGGTCGCGTGATACCGCAATGATTGGTTTGATTCACGGAGTTATCCCGGAGAGCACGCGTCCCGCCTACTGGGATGAGTTCTCGCAGGCTTTCCTCACTCACTTCTTGCCTCCACAGACGGCGAGGGCGCGGCCGATAGATTTTTACCGCCGAGGCAGAGGACGACCTTGTCGTGAGTACAATGTCGAGTTTGATTCTTTGGCTCGATATGTCCCAGATTGGTAGCAGATATGGAGGATAGGTGCACCGCTATGTCACCGCTAGACGACTATATGGCCGAAGTCTTGTGCGGGGTTTCTCCACCGTATGGACATTACCCGACGCAGCTCACGCCTCGATGCGGCGAGCGCAGAGGTCGACGAGTGGATGCAAAGCAGCAGGAAGGCCGTGACGGAGAGTCTTCTCGTGGTTATCGTGGCGGCCTCGCAGCTAGCCTAGATTCGCACCACACCACTCAGAGCACTCCCGCACCGCCTCGCAAGACCAGAGTTTTCGAGGGCGCATCGGCCCTGTGGCTTCGTGACGCCCGCAGTAGCAGAGCATCGCCGATCGGGACCACCCCCCCAGGGTGGCCGATGCGGGGGATCCCATTACGGGAAGTGTGGTACTACTTTTGAGCTTGTTACGCCAGTGGCTGCAGGTCACTTTGCGGATCGTCCGACCGGGGCACCGGTGGTAGGCTCACCTTCGTGTTCGCTGCCGCTTCATCATCTCCTACAGCTTACTCGCCCCGAGGCGTGGTGCCTGCGGGTCGCAGGTCGCGGCAGAGGTCGTGGCTCGTCTCAGCCTAGCGGTCCTCGAACCGCATTTATGCTTTGTCCACCGACAGATCGTGAGGCCTCACCGATGTCGCCACAGTACCTTATCGCTGGGTTTGATGTTTATGCCTTGATAGATCCGGTTCTACTGGCCCCATATATCTCCCTTGTTGCTAGTAGGATAGGGATAGAGCTCGAGTCCATAGACCCTTTCGAGGTAGCTACGCCAAATGGGTGATTCTGGTAGCTCGGCGGGTATATAGGGCTTGTCCTGTGACCATTTACAGTCGTCAGACCCTGGCCGAGTTGATAGAGGTGGAGATGATTGACTTCGACGTGATTATGGGGATGGATTGGCTAGCTTCATGCTATGCCAATGTAGACTGCAGAGAGAGAGTAGTACGTTCCAGCTTCGGCGAGCCATTGTTGAGTGGGAGGAGCACCAGATCGCCGGCGGGTAGGTTTATTTCCTACCTCAAGGCTAGGAAGATGGTGCGAAGGGTATATCTACCATCTAGTTCGAGTGTTTGATATCGAGGCTGCGTACCAGATTTTCACCGCCTCGTAGTCACGAGTTCCCGACGTGTTCCCGCATGACCTTCCGTATCCTCCTCCGAGAGGAGATCGAGTTTTGTATTGACATATTGCGGATACTCGCCTATTTCCATTCCGCCATACGTAACGGCACCGCCGAAGCCGAGAGAGTCAAGGACCACCGAGGATTTGCCGAGAAGCGGCTTCATTAGGCCCAGTGTTTCCTCGGGGCGCCAGATTGTTCGTGAAGAAGAAGATCGACGCCGCGCATGTGTTGATTACAGCGGTGAACAAGGTGACCATTAAGAACGTATACCCTTCCCGTGATTGATGATTTGTTCGACCAGCCAGTGGCGCGAGATGTTTCTCCAAGATTGACCGCTCGCTATCATCGTTCGTGTCGTGGAGGTGGATGTCCCTAGATCGCATTCCGACCCAGACGCATTATGAGTTCGTGGTCATGTCTTTCGTTGACCAATGCTCCGGCGGTATTCATGGATTTGATGAACCGAGTGTTCAAACCATTTTTGGACACGCTTGTGATAGTGTTCATTGATGATATCTTGGTTTATTCTCGCCAGAGCAGAGCATGCGAGCATTTGAGGACCTGGCCGACAGCTTCTCGAGATCGCAGCTGTACGCCAAGTTTTCCAAATGTGAGTTTGGTTGACTTCATGGCGTTTCTTGGGCATATTGTCGGGCTGATGGCATTCGAGGATATCGCCACGACCAACCCGCCCGTGGATCGTGCCTTACCCCGCACCCTAGTGAGACAACATCGAGTAATCAATGAACATAACACAACAACATGAAATAACAAGAAGCGCATAACGCTTATCTTTAGAAAACTTGCCTTTCGCATAAATAATAATAACAACTCTTTCAAAATGAATGCTTTAATCCTTTCTTTACAAACCCCGCCACAACAAGATTACATGCACTTCTAAGAAATGATACGACAACAATGGCGGACAGCCCCGCCAAACCCCGAATGTAAACACTTACTACGACAGGACTATACCATCGATAAGCCTCCGAGAAACGAGCTTCCAACGCCAAACCGTGACTCGAGAGCTAGGATCAACGATCGTGTACCTCAACTCGCGGCATGAACGCACTTCGGCCGAGGTCGACAACAAAGTACCGAGTATGTGAAACTGAAAATACCTATCAGAAATGAAATCATAGCAACATATAAAGCAGGAGACATGTATGATAACCAAACTACGCTTTACAACAAAGCGATATGTCAAGTCGTGGACTCACGCCTCAAGTCATCACTCAAGTATAACAATGGGTCTCGTGCCCACAACATCAATCATGCCCGTGGAATACCTTCCTCATCACGGCAGCCTATGATATAAAAGCACCAAGGAACACACATGAACACCGTGTCCCACTCGTGTCATAATAAAATCAGACGGTAAGTACGAAGGCATAGCCGACTACTAAAAACCCACAGCATCAACAAGGTCATGAATCAGATCATAAGATCTGTCTAGACCGTCACATGATCAAAGCCGCCACTTGCCCGCAGATCATGTACGCGTCTAACCTCGAACTCCCGCAGCCCGCGATAGGCCAATCTCATCGCCCGCATGAGGTATTCTCGCATCGAGGGTAGCTACTCCCAAGATCGCCCCGACTTCGCACCGCATGACCACATGGACCGCATGCCCATAAAGGACGATACTAACTCGAACTCTCGTAGCTCGCATAGGCCCTCGACTGCATGAGGTATTCTCGAATCATAGGTCCATCGACCCGAGTCTACCCCGCGACGGAGGGCGCTAACCCTAAACATCTTCAAGAGATGAATGCCACAATACTATCATAACGACTGATAGTTAATAAGCACAATCAAGGGAAACCCCTTTACACAAACATCACAAGATACTAACACACGTAGCATCCTAACACGTTTACTTATCAAAGCAATCAAGAAAGTATTACAAGGCTATCACAAACCAATACAATCAAGTTGTTCACACAAGGTACTTTCTACTATATGATTAACAAGATCGGGTTTTTATCCCCAAAGTACTTCATACATTAACTCTTTAAAAGATACGTTACTTCGCAATACCCATAGTATATGAAAATAGAGTGATTATCTTTTTAAAGTAAATCAATTACTTCTCCTTGTAAAATCAAGTAGCAACATTCTTTTCCAATGTTCAAGTTTGCCTAATTTCCAATGTTCAAGTTTCTCATTTTAGAAAAGTTTCGTAGTTCATAGTCTTATTCATTTAAGAATATAATTCTCCTTTAAACAATCTGAGAAACCTATGGCCTTATATGTGAGTAGGATATTCTTGTTTATTACAATCTTATTACAGCAGCCATGATCTAGGAAATATCATTTTGTCTCATCTTAGCTTCTATGCAGATGGAGGTTTCTACTGGTTTTATTAGTACTTAATTAGCCAAAACATTTCCTTTTATTAACGCTGCAGTGGTTTGTCGATACACATTCTGATTTCCGAAATCAGTAAAACATTCTTAAGCCGTTATACCTAACTTCCCATAAAGCTAGTATAACTCTTAAGTTTTTCACAAACCAAGTATTACTTCTTCTTTCAAAATGATTCAAAAATCTTTTGAAATACTTCAAGTTCTTTATTAACACATAACAAGCCAGTTATAGTTCAAATCAGTTACCTTTTTAAAAACCACATGTATTTTCTAACCAACAGAAACCGGTTATAACCAACTTCCCAAACAGCCGTTATAACACTTTATGTTTTACACCACTCACATACATTTAGCACATGACGCTCACCGTACTACATAGTTCACATATATCATGCTAGAAGAAATAGGAAGAGGTTCACATACCTCGCGACGAGTATCGACTAATAGCAAAACGCTCCAAGTACTTCCAACTGTCGGCTACTCCTTAAGCCACGTAGATCGCACCCCACGTAGTACTTCAACCTATAAGGCCACAAGGCGCTTATTAACATTCAGATCCCTTCGGAGAACATTCTACGTAAAATTCGAAGACTCTCCCCGCAACAGAAATCTCCTCTCTATCGAGGCCGACTACCAAGCTAACCAGGGGGGGGTTATACGTCTAACCCTAACGGGTACAATTCTACTCCACGGTACTACTACACAAGTCTACTGTAATACAGCCCTATGTAATTACAGTTCAGTATTCTTCTTTAAATTCAGGCTTAAGTCGCAAGACATTGCCATAAGTATTATTCAGGCTTAAGTCAAAAGACATTGCCGATAACTACACTCACTTCTATATATAGTATACTTCAACTATATATTCTAACAACATGTAATTTCCAATTACAATAGGACAAGATATTTACCTCGATAAGCCCATAATTATCCAAGTATAAAGTCGATCCCGGCAATCGCTTAGCTCCAACTCCGTGCGCTCCAACCCGCCTCCAAACTACCCTTAGAAGTTCTAACCAACTTCTACATACTACTCCAACTAACCATGGAGATTTTCCTTGTGGTTTCGGTTTGGTGACCGACGGTAAGTATAATAGTATTTCCGGCTTTTCAGATAGGTATAACCTTAGAATACAACAAGGTATATGGCTAAGGTAATTGGGCATTATAACAATACTTTGAGAGTATTTCTACCAAGAGGGGGTATTATACGAAAACAACTAGGCTAGGGGTACCCCACGGCTAGCACCCTGAGAGTGGTGTATACCCTCTACCACCCCACTGTGGGGAACTCTCGCCAAGTGGGAAGGCTTTTGACGAGAACCACAAGAAGGAGAGGGAGGATTTTAACACTTAAGATTTTAGGATGAAGAAAGTCTTCAACATAGGGTGGTATTTATAAGGCAACCAATGGCCAACCAATGGCCAAGATCTTGCCAAGTGCAAGGCAAGTGTAGGCCAAGATCTTGCCAAGTGCCCCTTAACCAACTAACACACAAATATCCTACCAACTAAAGCCATTCCAATCGCCACAATAACGCCTCACATCCATCAATCGAGGGTGACAAGTGTCGCCTCCCGTTGGTCCAAAATGTTTCGCCTCTAAAAATCCGCAAAAATTAAAAATGACATAGCCGGAAATTCCCTACGAAAGATGTGGAAAACGCTTCAAAAAACGACTCTAAACGTGTTGTGAACAAAATTAATTCGCCAAGCCTTAATACAAGTTTCAAATTTTCTACGCACGCCCCACGCATACTGGAAATACGGTATAACATTCTCCCCTCCTTAGAAACATTCGTCCCGAATGTTCTTTCTAAGTCTCAAAACAAACGCGCGCCAGTATAGTCTTCACTACTATACTTACGAGAACAATCCTTGCCACACATGGCCACAGAAACAACTTGCGCAAAAAGCTTACATCCAAGTCCACGAGGAAACACCTCTAACATCACCATAACACCCTCACCGGGGTCTAAAATATACTTCCTTCGCACCTTCTCTTTGTCACTTTGCCTGAGGCATTAACCTTCTCAGGCGACCCAACAAATGGTACCACTTTTGTCACTTTGTCGCGAGCCTTGCTCCGTCGATCCAACCAATGGTACCGGCCGCCATGATCCCGAGGATGTCGTACACTCGAACTCATACCACATTCTGATACGGCTTCAGTATCCAACACTCGGGGTTACTATCTCTAACGTGGTCATCATTAACTGGGAACACTCTGGATGGATCTACGATACTTTCCGATCATATCACTACGAAGACGGACGTCGCCTCCTAAGTCGGAAGTCAAAAGCTAACATCTAGGCAACCTGGCCTATTCTTCACATGGACTTAAAAAGGCCCAAACAGCTCGGGCTAAGTTTCTCTGTTATACCACAACTCGCCACACCCTAACCACATACCGGAACAAGCTCAACTAACTATCTCAACCTTGCCAACATCGAACCAATCGACCAAGAACTTACACTTCCGCCTACAAGGCTTCAAAGGACGACATCCGAACATTGAAATGGTAGATCAAACACTACCTCCACAGAGACAACAATCCCCACAACTATCCTCGAAATCCAACCACCGCCCGGTGGCGAATGCGATTCTCGAGACTCACCAGTTCCTAACCCCGCTCGTAAACTTTTAGAAAACGAAAATAGCCACAACCCGGGCTTCATCTGCGACATAAGGTGAAGGTAGGCACCGTGCAGCCTTTCAACCTTTCGGATAACTCAACACACCGAGTAAACGGTCCCGATCAAGAACACGAATGGCTGCCCCATCGCCCGACCACCGTCGAACGCATCCACGAACTCGCACTGGTTAACTAAACTTGGGCCTAACACCTCACAACCCTAACACAAGGCGGGACCACCACAACCCGACCCCACCACCAATCCTGCCGCGGGTTGACCCGCTAGGTGGCCTCAACACGACCCGCAACGCCGCACAATACTAGCTCCCGATCCGAACAATCTCACTAATCACGCTTCAAAACCTGGCGTCTTCTTAGCTCAACTACCCCTTTCATTCCACACTACTAGGACCTATCCCAACATAACTCACGTGCACTATGCACTCCGATAAGGGTCAAACATAACACTACACCTTTCTCGAGATGGCCTCACCTCTAAGGTCTTTACGTAAAACATTCTAAGGCTCACACCTTATCTATCCCCAAAATCTTACTTGTTAACCCACCATGATTTCTAAACACAACTAACACACCGCTATCAGAACATAGCACTTAAGGTATACTCACCTTATCACACATACTGATCTCTAGAGGGTTAAAGATATATCTATATCTACTGCTTCACTCCCCTTAGTCGTTCTAATCAAACCTGCCCCGTAGGGCGCATAGCTGAGGGAGATGACACACTACCCACCGATCCTGAAGGCTAAGTCCTCCTACAAGGACACTCTATCGACATCAGACCCTGACGATCGTAGGTACAACAAGTACTAACTAAAAGACGACATTCCCGACGATGGCGTCACATCGCGAACCGAAGCCACGGAGTTCGACCAACTCCTGCGTACTCGAACGCCCCGATATCCGTGGAAGACCACTCGCATCGGGCGGAGGTGCATATCAAATCTGCTGGTGAGGCGACTCGCCTCGAAAGTTACCAAAGGACCTTGCTGCTCTGGCCCTCCTCTGCTGTCCTTCGTTTAACCCGTCGATCTCTACGCCGGCTCGGCGCATAAGCCCGCATACGTGCCATGCTCAAGCCCAACTAAAGAATTACTCTTGCACAACCTCTATTAGATAGTCCTCAAGACTCGCGGACATCCAGATACTCTCGGTAGCCAAATCTATAGCTAGTAATGGTCGCCTCTTTGCAATCTAAATTCTCTGCTCGTGGCCGGAACAAGGTTCAAATGTCATGGCCGCAGAGGAATCGCCGCCGTGCTAAACTCTGCAGGGCTAGTGACGCCGCAAAACTCCCGAATGAAGCACCACCTCAGTGATGTTTGGGCTCGTGCCCACGTAACCTCTCAGATTTACTCGCAGCCTCCTGCCGCTTTGCCCTCACGGCGGGTTGCCACGCGAGGCATAACGGTAAGGGAAAGAAATACGTTAGAGGTCCAACTTACAACACAAATTTCTAAGGCACGATCTCAGAGTGAGAAGAATGGAAACCAATCCTAAAATATCATATAGCCTCACGATTATTGTGTGCGCACAACACACCGATAATCAAGACTCCATCGATACGGTTCGTAGACACTTTCCGAGGATTAATCGCTCGATACCACTTTTGTCACGACCAACCTGCCCGTGGATCGTGCCTTACCCCGCACCCTAGTGAGACAACATCGAGTAATCACGAACATAACACAACAACATGAAATAACAAGAAGCGCATAACGCTTATCTTTAGAAAACTTGCCTTTCGCATAAATAATAATAACAACTCTTTCAAAATGAATGCTTAATCCTTTCTTTACAAACCCCGCCACAACAAAGATTACATGCACTTCTAAGAAATGATACGACAACAATGGCGGACAGCCCCGCCAAACCCCTGAATGTAAACACTTACTACGACAGGACTATACCATCGATAAGCCTCCGAGAAACGGAGCTTCCCAACGCTAAATCGTGACTCGAGAGCTAGGATCAACGATCGGTGTACTCAACTCGGCATGAACGCAGCCTGGCGAGGTCGATAACAAAAATTTAGTATGTGAAATCAAAATACCTATCAGAAATGAAATCATAGCGTCATATAAAGCAGAGACATGTATGATAACCAAACTACGCTTTACAACAAAGCAATATGTCAAGTCGTGACTCACGCCTCAAGTCATCACTCAAGTATAACAACGGGTCTCGTGCCCACAACATCAATCATGCGCCGTGGAATACCTTCCTCACCGCCATGCCTATGATATAAAAGCACCAAGGAACACACATGAACACCGTGTCCCACTGTGTCATAATAAAATCAGACGGGTAAGTACGAAGGCATAGCCGACTACTAAAAACCCACGCACCAACAAGGTCATGAATCAGATCATAAGATCTGTCTGACCGTCACATGATCAAAGCCGCCACTTGCCCGCAGATTAATGTACGCGCCTAACCTCGAACTCCCGCAGCCCGCATAGGCCAATCTCATCGCCCGCATGAGGTATTCCCGCATCGAGGGTAGCTACTCCCTAAGATCGCCCCGACTTCGCAGTCCGCATGACCACATGGACCGCATGCCCATAAAGGACGCATACTAACCTGGAACTCTCGTAGCTCCGCATAGGCCCCTGGGACCTGCATGAGGTATTCTCGAATCATAGGTCCATCGACCCGCCTGAGTCTACCCCGCATCGGAGGGCAGCTTAACCCCTAATCATCTCAAGAGATGAATGCCACAATACTATCATAACGATCGATAGTTAATAAGCACAATCAAGGGAAACCCCTTTACACAAACATCACAAGATACTAACACACGTAGCATCCTAACACGTTTACTTATCAAAGCAATCAAGAAAGTATTACAAGGCTATCACAAACCAATACAATCAAGTTGTTCACACAAGGTACTTTCTACTATATGATTAACAAGATCGGGTTTTTATCCCCAAAGTACTTCATACATTAACTCTTTAAAAGATACGTTACTTCGCAATACTCATAGTATATGAAAATAGAGTGATTATCTTTTTAAAGTAAATCAATTACTTCTCCTTGTAAAATCAAGTAGCAACATTCTTTTCCAATGTTCAAGTTTGCCTAATTTCCAATGTTCAAGTTTCTCATTTTAGAAAAGTTTCAGAGTTCATAGTCTTATTCATTTAAGAATATAATTCTCCTTTAAACAATCTGAGAAACCTATGGCCTTATATGTGAGTAGGATATTCTTGTTTATTACAATCTTATTACAGCAGCCATGATCTAGGAAATATCATTTTGTCTCATCTTAGCTTCTATGCAGATGGAGGTTTCTACTGGTTTTATTAGTACTTAATTAGCCAAAACATTTCCTTTTATTAACGCCGCAGTTGGTTTGTCGATACACATTCGATTTCCAAATCAAGAAACATTCTTAAGCCGTTATACCTAACTTCCCATAAAGCTAGTATAACTCTTAAGTTTTTCACAAACCAAGTATTACTTCTTCTTTCAAAATGATTCAAAATCTTTTGAAATACTTCAAGTTCTTTATTAACACATAACAAGCCGCTTATAGTTCAAATCGCTTACCTTTTTAAAACCACATGTATTTTCTAACCAACATAAAGTCGTTATAACCAACTTCCCATAAAGCCGTTATAACACTTTATGTTTTACACCAATCAAATACATTTAGCACATGTACGCTCACCGCACTACATAGTTCACACATATCATGCTAGAAGAAATAGGAAGAGGTTCACATACCTCGCGACGAGTATCGACTAATAGCAAAACGCTCCAAGTACTTCCAACCGCTGGCTACTCCTTAAGCCACGTAGATCGCACCCACGTAGTACTTTAACCTATAAGGCCACAAGGCGCTTATTAACATTCAGATCCTTCGAGAACATTCTACGTAAAATTCGCAAAGACTCTCCCCGCAACAACAGAAATCTCCTCCTCTATCGAGGCCGCTACCAAGCCAACCAGAGGGTTATACGCCTAACCCTAACTGTACAATTCTACTCCACGGTACTACTACACAAGTCATCAGAATACAGCCCTATGTAATTACAGCAAGATTCTTCTTTAAATTCGGGCTTAAGTCGCAAGACATTGCCGTAAGTATTATTCGTGCTTAAGTCAAAAGACATTGCGATAACTACGTTCATTCTATATATAGTATACTTCAACTATATATTCTAACAACATGTAATTTCCAATTACAATAGAGGACAAGATATTTACCTCGATAAGCCCATAATTATCCAAGTATAAAGTCGATCCCGGCAATCGCTTAGCTCCAACTCCGTGCGCTCAACCCGCTCCAAACTACCCTTAGAAGTTCTAACCAACTTCTACATACAACTCCAAATAACCATGGAGATTTTCCTGCGGGTTTCGGTTTGGTGACTGAAGGTAATTATAATAGTATTTCTGGTGATTTCTTATAGGTATAACCTTATAATACAACAAGGGATATGGCTAAGGGAATTGGGCATTATAACAATACTTTTGAGAGTATTTCTACCAAGAGGGGTATTATACGAAACAACTAGGCTAGGGGTACCCACGCTAGCACCCTGAGGGGGTGTATACTCGCCTACCCCACTGTGGGGAACTCTCGCCAAGGGGAAGGCTTTGGACGAGAACCACAAGAAGGAGAGGAGGGATTTTAACACTTAGAAGATTTTAGGATGAAGAAAGTCTTCAACATAGGTGGTATTTATAGCCAACCAATGGCCAACCAATGGCCAAGATCTTGCCAAGTGCAAGGCAAGTGTAGGCCAAGATCTTGCCAAATGCCCCTTAACCAACTAACACACAAATATCCTACCAACTAAAGCCATTCCAATCGGCCACAATAACGCCTCACATCCATCAATTGGAGGTGACAAGTGTCGCCTCCCGTTGGTCCAAAATGTTTCGTCTCTGAAAAATCCGCAAAAATTAAAAATGACATAGCCGGAAATTCCCTACGAAAGTCGTGGAAAACGCTTTCGTAAAAACGACTCTAAACGGGTGTTGTGAACAAAATTAATTCGCCAAGCCTTAATACAAGTTTCAAATTTTCTACGCACGCCCCACGCATATACTGGAAATACGGTATACAGATACGCCAAGATCGAGGCATCGGGACTTGGCCTAGACCTACTACTCCGACAGAGGTTCGCAGCTTTCGGGCCTTGCAGTTATTATCGCGTTCGTGGAGAAGTTTGCTTCTATCTCGCACCATTGACTAGGCCGACTCGTAAGGCAGCCAAGTTTCATGGATCGATGCTTGTGGCGTGGTTTCGATTCTTGAAAGAGATCGACGACCGCCTCGCTTCTTACTCTTCCGCAGGTCCGATGGTTATGTCGTGTATTGTGATCGCCAGCATCGGGTTGGGATGTGTGTTGATGCAGCATGGCAGGTTATAGCATATGCATCCCGACACCAAGAAACACGAGGAACTACCCCACCCATGATTTGGAGTCGCACCGTGATTCACGCTTTGAAGATCCGAGGCACTATTTGTATGGGGTTCACGTGGATATTTATACGCACCACAAGAGCCTCCAAGATATCTTCACCAGAGGAGCCGAACTTACGGCAGAGACGGTGGTTAGAGTTGCTTAAGGATTACGATGTTGATATCCCGTACCACCCGGGAAGGCCAATGTTGTGGCGTATGCTCTAGTCGTAGGTCGATGGGAGCCTATCGGATGTGCAGCAAGAGAGAGGGACATGGTTCGTGATTTGCATCGCTTAGCGAGCCTTAGTGTCCGCTTGATTGATTCCGATAGCAGTGGGGTTAGAGTTCGTGAGGTTGCCGAGTCTTCCATCGCCGGCGAGGTGAAGAGGCAACAGCTCGAGGATCCACTTTGATTCAATATCGTGATACAGACTCTTCGCAGGGCAAGGGTCCTTTGAGGTAGCACCATGGGGTGCTAAGGTTTGAGGGCGCATCGTGTGTTCCAGATGTTTGAGACTTCGCAGCAGGTTCTGGGGAAGCACACGCTACATTTCTATCCATCCGGTCGACCAAGATGTACCACGACCTTAGATCGGTGTATTGGTGGGATGGCTTGAAGAGGACGTTGCGAGTTCGTAGCTCGCCCGTGTTGTCGCAGGTAAGGTAGAGCACCGAGGCACGGTGGTTTGTTACAGCGATAGAGATCCCGACCGGAAGTGGAGGTAATCAACATGGACTTCATCACGGGATTACCTCGCACTCGCAGGAGACATGATTCTATATGGGTTATCGTCGACGGTCGACGAAATCAGCCCACTTTCTTCCCGTCAGACGATTTTTTCTGAGGATTATGCCGACTTTACATCCGAGAGATCGCCGATCGCATGGAGTCCCTACTTCGATCATATCGCAGGAGCCCGGTTACGCTAACTTCCTGAGGTCCTTCCAGAGGGTTTAGGGACGCAGTGAGCACGAGTAATCGCATTTCATCCACGCATGCATCGGACAGCAGAGCGCACTATCCGCACTCTTGAGGATATGTCGAGCCCGTGTTATTGACTTCAGTTGTAGTTGGGAGGATCATTTGCCTCTAGTTGAGTTCGTATAATAATAGCTACCACTCCAAAGATTCGATGGCGCCTTATGAGGCCTTGTATGGGAGGAAGTGCAGATCGCCTATAGGTTGGTTCGATGTGGGCGAGGACGGCTAGTGGGACCAGATTTGGTACAGAAAGTGGATAAGGTGAAGCTTATCCGAGCGCTATCGATACTCGAGTCGCATGAAGTCGATGCAGATCATCGTCGTCGGCATCCGAGTTCGCAGAGATGATTGGGTTTTCCTAGCGTGTCACCCATGGCGGTGTGATGAGATTCGGAAGAAGGAAACTCACCGCGTACATTGGGCCGCTTCAGATTGTCCGCAGGTAGGCAAGGTTGCCTACGAGTTGAATCTGCCGTCCGACCGAGGCGGCATCCGGTGTTTCACGTATCTATCTTTGAGGAGATGTATCGGGGATCCATCTAGGTACACCCGATTGACGATGTCCAGTGACCGAGGGGTTATCGTATGAGGAGATTCCCATAGCGATAGTCGATCGTCGAGTTAGGCGTCTCATGACGAAGGACGTGGCTTCCACAAAGTCTTGTGGCGAACGAGCTCGAGGAGGAGATGACGTGGAAGCCGAGGAGGCCATGAGGCAGAAGTACCCTCACCTATTCCCCACACCTCCAGGTAATTCACTTTCCTACTTCTACTATGCCAGTAGCATTTATGCCTCAGTGTGGTTTTGTGGCCGTGTGTGGCAGTTGCTAATCGCTTAAGCTTCTTCGATAATCGTCTTGAGAAGGAACATTCGGGACGAATGTTTCTAGCGAGGAGAATGTTATACCCGTATTTCCGAGTATGCGTAAGGGAATACGTACAAAAAGTTTGGCTTTAAAGTTAGCCTTGGACGTTTTTTTGTGCACAACTCGCTTAAAGAATCGTTTTCCGACGAAACGTTTCCACAGCTTTCGTAGGGAAAATTCCGGCTATGCCATTTCTAATTTTTGCGGATTTTTCCGAGAGACGAAACATTTTGGACCAACGGGAGGGCAACACTTGGCACCCTCCCATTGGTGGACTTGAATCGTCCATGGACGAAATTGGAGAGCCAAGGCACGTTTTTTGTGCCTTGTGCACAAGTCAAGGGTTGGTAGGATATTTGTGTTTAGTTAATCCTCACCCTACACTTGCCTTGCACTTGTCTTCATCTTGGCCATTGGTTGGCCAAGGCTTGAGCTATAAATACCCCCTTAGAGATGAAGAGTTATTCATCCACAAAGTTATCTTCCAAGTCTAAAAATCCTCTCCTCTCCCTTAAGCTTTTCGTCCAACACCTCTTCCCTCCCCTTGTGTAGTGTGGCCGAGAGCCTACCCCCCCTAGCCTAGCCGAAATCTACCCCCCCTCCCTTGGTAGAAAAGTTACCTTCTTGTATCGTTATAATGCCCAAAATACCCTAGCCCAAATACCTTAGTACCTAGTAGAAGTTGTGAAGAACTTCTAAGGTTCTGAGCATACAACTTAGAGCAAAACCTTGCTCAGCGACTTTTCTAGGATATTATTGGGCTTACCGAGGTAATAATCCTAACCTCTTTTGAATTAGAGAATACTTCTTGTTATAGTATAAGAATAAGTATAAATACTTAGAAGAATATCACGAATAGAATTGAATCTGTTACCACGTAGAAGGGTTTGAAAGAAGAATAATCAAATCAGATTACATAGGATTGTCATTTCTGATGAGACTTATATAGCTCACCGGTAGGGAGGTACGCCCAACTTTCCATAGAATTGTGAACCCTCTGCTTAGAATGACCTTGAGTAGTCCTTGATAGATATCTGTGACTATTATAGGTGACTCTCTGCGACATATTCAACTTGGCGGTGGTTTTCATTTAGAAGGTATGTGATTCTTCCTAAAGCATGATATTTTACAATATATAGTACGGTGAGACGTACGTGTTAACTAAAATATAACTACGGCAATGTCTTTGACTTAAGCCTGAAGAACACTTACGGCAATGCCTCACGGCTTAAGCCTGAATAATAAAGATCTGAAAGCATTTTTAAAGAATACTGGATCTTTTTTAATGTAAGAAGACTAATTGGTTTTTAAACAAAAGCTTAAGAGTTATACTAACCTTATGGGAGGTTAAGTATAACCACTTAAGATTGATAAAAGAAACAGCTTTGCCTATGTGTTTATAACAGACTTATATTGAATTGTGAAAAGAATAATAAGATGGTTTGATAAGTGGACATGATATGATGCTATGTGTGTTAGTGTATTGTAACGTTTGTGAAAAAGAGTATGCTTGTTGTGATTATGTTGTTTAAAGATAAGCGGTTATGTTAGTATACTATCACTCACCTCTTGAGATGATACCGGGGGTTAAGCCGCCTCCGCGGGTAGACTCGGTGATGCAGGACCATGATTCGAGAATACCTCATGCGGGTCCAGGGGGCCTATCGCGAGCTACGAGTTCCGTTAGTATGCGGGTTATACCACGCGGTCTATGTGCCATGCGACAACGAGTCCGCGATGCCGAGGAGCTACCTCGATGCGGGTTATACCTCATGCGCCCACGTGAGTGGCCTATGCAGACTCGAGTCGAGATTAGGCTTGCGGAATGATGATATGGGCGAGTGGCCCTGCTTTCGATCATTCGCAGCTAGACAAGACCTATTACGCTACCTATCATTGTTGCTCTTGTTTGTGATGTGGCACTACGCGGTTTCTTGGTTGTTTCACACATATTTGTAAACCGGTTTTAAAAATGATATGTTTTCATTTAAGTACTTTACGCCGCATACTTAGTACTGTTATCGACTCCTTCGGGCTGCGTTCATGCCGCGGTAAGGCAAGCAGTGCTAGATCCGCATCCTTAGGATCTCTACGTTGGTGTCTGAGCTCCATCTCTTCCGAGGCTCTACTTTTGGTATGATCTCCTGTTGTAGATAGTTTTGTCTGATCGAGGTATGGCGGCCCGTCCCGCCATAGTTGTATATTTCCTTAGAGGTGCAGTAGTCATGTTGCATGTTATGATGTAACTGCTAAACCATGATTTTATATATATATGCCGAAAGGCGATGTTTTCTCACATAAACTGTGTCTTATTTTATAAATTGTTTCATGTCTTGCTTTATATTTCCGCTGGTTACTCTGATGTATGACTACTTGGGTGCCCCGGTAAGGCACCAGTCACGGGCCCCGGAACGGGTCGTGACAAAAACGGTTGCCTTTCAACATATATATATATAGACATTTGAACAGTTACAATCCTTACAACCCTGCCCACAACAAAGCATGCACTTAAGATTTTTACAACAACTATGACGACGTGGCCCCGCCATACCCCGAATGTACAAGAACCTGCTGCACTGTGGTAACATACCAAAGATAAGCCTCCGAAGGAACGGAGCTTTCCAATTTGCTGAAAGGTGATCCTATAAGCGGGGATCGACAATGATGTAACTCTACTGCAGATGAACGCAGCTTCGGGGAGGTCGATAACAGTACCAAGTATGTGAAATCAGAATATCAGAATGAAATCATAGCGCTATATAAAGCGGGAGACATGTATGATAACCAAACTACGAAGACACCACATATAAACAAATATATCAAGTCGTGACTCACGCCCCAAATCATCACTCGTGCCCGTGGAATTCCTTCCTCACTGCCGGCAGTCTATGATATAACAACACCAAGGAGTATATATGAACACCAGGTCCCACCTGTGTCAATAAAACCGTACGGGGCAAGTATAACTACCAGATCCGACCGTACCAATAATACTGTACAACCATATCATGAAGCCGACACGTGGCAAGTGCACTAGCCTCCACCAGATCCACCTGCGTCACGTAGCTGACGGGGGCAAGTGAATCGGCCAGGCACCCGATCACAACCGTAAGTCACGAAGCTCCATCCAAACACTGACTCGCCGGTCGACACGTGGCAAGTACACTAGCCT
Source organism: Przewalskia tangutica (assembly GCA_029844215.1). Classification (NCBI taxonomy): domain Eukaryota; kingdom Viridiplantae; phylum Streptophyta; class Magnoliopsida; order Solanales; family Solanaceae; genus Przewalskia; species Przewalskia tangutica. The sequence goes on from CM056740.1 coordinate 19,387,122, forward strand.
CCACCAGATCCACCTGCGTCACGTAGCTGACGGGGGCAAGTGAATCGGCCAGGCACCCGATCACAACCGTAAGTCACGATACTTCGCCGCGAAGCTGACACGTGGCAAGTGCAATAACCGCTACCAGATCCACCTGCGTCACGTAGCTGACGGGGGCAAGTAAACAGGCTACGCACCCGATCACAACCGTAAGTCACGATACTTCGCCATAACCATAATGGTCACATGTCCACATAATCCATCAAGCGGTGTGGACATGCCCATGTAACAATGCTAATGGAAGCATACCTGGAATCTCCCACACCGCCAGACGCCCAAGTAAGTTCTCAACAAGTCAACCGGCCCTCCATCGAGAGACGCGGTAGTATAGAAACACAATTCTTGCACAACAAAGACTATCACCATAAGCATAGGCAAGTTACACAACAACAAGCATAGGCAAGTTATACATAACTCAAGGTACTTTCATTTTATGTCAAAGTCCGGGTTTTAACCCTAAAGTACTACGTACGTTAAATTCCTTTTAAAGAGATCCATTCCTTTTATAAAAGTCACCCGATACCCGTAGTATTAAAATAGAGTGACTCACATTTTTAAGTAAACCAAAACACATCCCTTTGAAAAATCAAGTAACAACATTATTTTCCAAACGTTCAAGTTTGCCTAATTTCAAATGGTCAAGTTTCTCCTTTTCGAAAAGGTTTCGTAGTTCATAGTTTTAATCCTTTAAAACATAATTCTCTTTTAAACAATTGAGAAACATATGCCTTATATGTGAGTAGGTTATTCTTGTTTATAATCGATCTTATTAAGCAGCCATGATCTAGGAAAATGTAATATCATTTTGTCTCATCTTAGCTTCTATGCAGATGGAGGTTTCTACTGATTTTAATATAATACTTCATTATTCAATACATTTTTCTTTATTAGCGCTGCAGTGGTTTGTTCGATACTTATTCTGATTTCCGAAATCAATAAAACATTATTCCTTTTTAAAACCAAGTACTCATTACTCACGAATGAGGTTTCACACAAATTTCATATAAATTCATTTAAGTCAAGTCTCTTATCTTTTAAGATTAAGTCTCTTAACTTCTAAAAAAAATCAGTAAACCATTCTCTTTATCTCTCTTAAGACGTTATACCTAACTCCCCATAAATCTAGTATAACTCTTATGTTTTCAAAACCAAGTATTACTCTTCTTTCAAAAAGGTTTCTTAATTCTTTTGAAATACTTCAAGATTCTTATTATTCAGGCTTAAGTCAAAAGACATTGCCGTACAACTATATTCGTTAACACACGACGCTCACCGTACTATATATATATATTCTTGTAAAATACTTCCAGATTCTTATTATTCGTGCTTAAGTCAAAAGACATTGCCACACGACGCTCACCGTACTATATATATATTCTTGTAAAATATCATGCTCAAGAGTATAGGAAGAATCACATACCGCGACGATTATCGACTATTAGCAAAACGCCTCGCTATAACCCGCTAGCCTTGTCCACCTTCCAAGTAGTACATGCTACTCGCAGCGATCAACCAATAAAGGTTATCACCATCGTAAGTACAAATTCTATGTAACTACAGTTTAATCTTCTACTTATATTCTTCTGATGTGATTTCAGTTCAAGTCTATTCTGTAATATCCTTCTATTACAGTTCAATTCTCTTCTATGAATCTTATATTCATTTCTATACTACTACAGTATGTAATTTCCAATTACACTAGAAGGATAGGATTATTTACCTCGGTGAGCCCAAAAATTATCCAAGTTTAATGTCGCTCCTGAGCAACGTTAAGCTCCTACTCCGAGTGCTCCAATCCGCTCCAAACAACCCTTAGAAGTTCTACGCAACTTCTACTTAACACTTCAACCGACTATGAAGGTTTTCCTTAGGGTTTCGTTTTGTGGCTAAAGGAAGTATAATAGTATTTTCCGGGCTTTTCGTATAGAGGTAACCTTGGGAATACTACAAGGTATTTGGGCCAAGGTATTTGGGCATTATAACAATACTAGGAGAGTATTTCTATACCACAAAAGGGGTATTATACGAAAACAACTAGGCTAGGGGGTAGGCTCGTGAGGCCTCTCAAAGGGGGAGGGTGGTGGCGGACGAACTACCACAAGGGGGAGGGAGTATTTGAGACTTGGAAATGATTTTAGGATGAAGAAGTTCATCACTTAGGGGGGGTATTTATAGGTCAAGCAATGGCCAACCAATGGCCAAGATCCATCCAAGTGTTAGGCAAGTGTAGGGCTAGGATTAAGCCATGTGCACCTTATCCATCTACCACACCAACTTGCACAAATATCCTACCTAACCAACCCACCCTTTTCGTCCACCTTTGCTGTCACGACCCGTTCCGGGGCCCGTGACTGGTGCCTTACCCCGGGCACCCTAGTGACACAACATCAGAGTAATCAGCGGAACATAAAACACATATATGAACAAGTGAAGTACAAAACAGTAATCTGAGGAAAACTTGCCTTTCGGCATATATAAATAACCACTTTTACAAATGAACAGTTTAATCCTTTTACAAACCCCTTGCCACAACAAGATTCTGCACTTAAGAAATGATACGACAACAACGACGGACAGGGGCCGCCATACCCCGAATGTAAGCACCTACAACAACAGGGACTATACCAAGATAAGCCTCCGAGAAACGGAGCTTCCAAAGTGAACTGTGACCCTAAGAGCGAGGATCAACGATCGTGTACCTTTACTGCGGCATGAACGCGGCCCAAGGAGGTCGATAACAGTACCGTATGTGAAACTAAAAATAAATCAGAAATGAAATCATAGTAGTCTATACAAAGCAGAGACATGTATGATAACCAAACTACGATTCACCATAAATAAGCAAATATGTCAAGTCGTGACTCACGCCTCCCATCACTCAATTTAACAATGGGTCTCACGCCCACCACATCAATCGTGCCTGGAATACCTTCCTCACCGCCAGCGCTTATGATATACAAGCACCAAGGAATACATGAACACCGTGTCCCACCTGTGTCCTAATAAAACGGTGCAGTGGTAAATGCGAAGGCATAGCCGACTACTAACACCTACGCATCAACAAGGTCATAAGGCGTGTCATGATATCTGTCTGCACCGTCACATGATAAAAGCCGGTCACTCGCCCGCAGATCAAATGTGCGCGTCTAGCCCCGAACTCTCCGCGACTCGCATAGGCCGTCCGATAGGCCCGCATGAGGTATAACCCCGCATCGAGGGTAGCTACTCCCGGCGTCGCCCCGACTCGCGATCGCATGGCCACGCGACCGCGTGACCACAAGGGCCGCGACACTAACACGGAGCTCCGTAGCTCGCATGGATCCCGGACCCGCATGAGGTATTCTCGAATCATGGTCCTGCATCACCGAAGTCTACCCGCGACGGAGGCGACAACCTCCGAACACAAGTCAAGGTGAGTGGTACAATACCAACATAACGGGTGATAGTCAAACAACTTTAAGCGCGATGAGGGAAAAACCCCTTTACACTAACATCACAAGACACTAACACACGTAGCATCCCAACATGTTTACTTCTCAAATCAACAAGAAAGTATTTACAAGGTTATCACGAACCAATACAATAGAGTATTCACACAAGGTACTTTCTACTAACAAGTTCTGTATCTAACCCCAAAGTACTTCACACATTAAATCTTTAAAAGATCTGCTTCTTCACATAAGTCACACAATACCCGTAGTATAAAATAGAGTGACTATCCTTTTAAGAAAACCAAAACTCTTACCTTTGTAAAATCAAGTAACAACATTATTTTCCAAACGTCCAAGTTTGCCTAATATCAAATGTTCACGTTTCTTATTTTAGAAAGGTTTAAGTAGTTCATAGTTTTATTCATTTAAGAATATAATTCTCTTTTAAACAATCGGAGAAACATAAGCCTTATATGTGAGTAGGATATTCTTGTTTATAACAATCTTATTACAATGACCATGATCTAGGAAATATCATTTTGTCTCATCTTAGCTTCTATGCGGATGGAAGTTTCTACCGGTTTTAATAATACTTAATTATTCAAAACATTTCCTTTTATTAACGCTGCGATGGTTTGTCGATACACATTCGATTTCCAAATCAAGAAAGCATTCTTAAGCCGTTATACCTAACTTCCCATAAAGCTAGTATAACTCTTAAGTTTTCAAACACCAAGTATTACTTCTCTTTCAAAATGATTCAAAATCTTTTGAAATACTTCAAGTTCTTTCTTATCATATAACAAGCCGCTTAAAGTTCAAATCGATTACCTTTAAAACCACATGTATTTTCTTACTAACATAAAGTCATATAACCAACTTCCCATAAAGCCGTTATAACACTTTATGTTTTAAACCACTCAAACACATTTAGCACACGTACGCTCACCGTACTACATAGTTCACACATATCATGCTAGAAGAGATAGGAAGAGGTTCACATACCTCGCGGCGAGTATCGACTAATAGCAAAACGCTCAAGTACTCCCAACCGCTTACTCCTAAAGCCAAGTAACGCGCCACACGTAGTACTTCAACCTATAAGGCCACAAGGCGCTTTATTAACATTAAGATCTTATCGTAGAACATTCTACGTAAAATTCGGCAGACCTCCCCGCAACAAACAGAAATCTCCTCCTCTCACTGGCGGCTACCAAGCCAACCAAGGGTTATACATCTAACCCTAACTGTACAATTCTACTCCACTGATTACTACACAAGTCTCATCAGAATACACCCTAAGTAATTACAACAAGATTACTCTTCTTTAAATTCAGCTTAAGTCGCAAGACATTAGAAAGTATTATTCAGCTTAAGTCAAAAGACATTGCACGATAACTACGTTCGACTATATATAGTATACTTCAACTATATAATCTAACAACATGTAATTTCTAATTACAACAGGGGGGCAAGATAATTACCTCGATAAGCCCATAATTATCCGAGTTTAATGTCGATCCTTAGCAAAGTTTAGCTCCAACTCCGAGCACTCCAACCCGCTCTAAACCACCCTTAGAAGTTCTAACCAACTTCTACACAATACTCCAACGGACTATGGAGATTTTCCTAGGGTTTCGGTTTTGTGACTGACGGGAAGTATAATAGTATTTCCTAAGCTTTTCAGATAGGTATAACCTTAGAATACTACAAGGTATTTGGCTAAGGTAATTTGGGCATTATAACAATACTTTGAGAGTATTTCTACACCACAAAAAGGGGTATTATACGAAAACAACTAGGCAGGGGTACCCATGCTAGCAACTCTAGGAGTGGGCACTACTCTCGGCTAGCACCCCTAGAGGGGGTGCTCGGCCACAGGGGAGGCCATGGCCGAACTCAACACAAGGAGGAGAGGATTTTACACTTAGAAACATTTAGGAATGGATGAAGAATTCATCAAAGGGAGAGGGTATTTATAGCACAAGCCAAGGCCAACCAATGGCCAAGATTGAGCCAAGTGCTACACAAGTGTAGGGCAAGATATGCCCAAGTGCCCCTAGTCCCTACTCCTTAAAACCTCACAAATATCTACCAAAATATCTACCACTGACATCCCCATTTCGCCCAAGTCGCCCACCTTGCCCACCAATGAGAGGTGCCAAGTGCGCTCTCGTTGGTCCAAAATGTTCCGTCTCTCGGAAAAATCCGCAAAAATAAGAAAAGACATAGCCGAATTTTCCTTCGCAGTTATGTAAAACGTTTCGAAAAACGACTCTAACCGTGTTGTGCACAAATGCCAATCGGCCAAGCCACTAGGCGGGGTGACACGTGTCACCCTTCTATTGGCCCAAAATAAAACATCTTCCAAAATATCCACAATGGCCAAAATCTCAAAACAAAGTGGGCCTACAAAACCAGAATTTCTCCTGGGCCCCACGTGACCATTTCCAAAATAAAATTCCATAATTCTCTAATATTCCAGAAGTCCGACCAAATGGGAATCCAATTCCCATTAACGAACCTTTTTCCTTCACAAAACCGAAACTTTTCCGTGGAAAATCGCCTCTTTCTTCCTTTCCATCTTTTCTCGTATTCTCGCACGCACGCCCTCGCATACATACCACGGAACTACGGGTATAACATTCTTCCTTAGAAACATTCGTCCGAATGTTCCTTCTAAGTCTCAAAACGAACGCGTGCGAGATAGTCTTCACTACTATACTTACGAAACAATCCCGCCACACCGCCACGTAAATACCCACGCAAAATACCTACATCCAAGTCCACGAGGAAACACCTCTAACATCACCACAAATAATACTACTTTTGTCACTTTGTCGCGAGCCTTGCTCCAACGACCCAACAAATGGTACCGGCCGCACGCGATCACCAAGGCGCCAGACACTGAATTCTTACCATATTTACGATATCGCTTTAGTATCCAAAACTCTGGTTACTATCTCTAACGAGGTCATCATTAATCGAACATTCTCGATGGATCTTCGATACTTTCCGAACATAACAATACGAAGACCGGACGCCCTTCCTCCTAAGTCGGACGGCAAATGCTAACATATAGGCAACCCGCCTATTCTTCACATGAACTCACAAAGGCCCAAAGTAACTCGGGCTAAGTTCCTTCGTTTCCAAACTCGTCACACTCGTCCGGTGGTACTTTCAAGAAGACCGACCACAACTCAACTCTAAGCGTCGCCGATTATCCGCCCGATTCTCCGAGTGCGAACTTCTTCTAGACAAGCTTCACTATCCACACTGTGGAACAAGCTGAACCAACTATCTCAACCACCGCCAACATCGAACCAATCGACCGCACTTACACTTCCGCCCGCAAGGCTTCATAAGGCGACATCCGAACACCAAATGGTAGCTCAAACGCTCCTCCACAGAGACAACAATCTCACAACTACCTCAAATCCACGACCGCCCGAGGCGAATGCGGTCGAGACTCACCTGAGTTCTTAACCCTGCCTGGTAGGACTTTCAGAAACAAAAACAGCCGTAACCTGGGCTCCACTGTCTGTCATAAGGTGAAGGTAGGCACCCCGTGCAGCCTTACAACCTTTCTGATAAATCAACACTGCCAAGTGAACGGTCGGCCGAGAAGAACACGATGGGTTGCCCCCATCGGCCCGACCACCGGTCGAACGCATCCACGAACTCGTACGTTGGTTAACTAAACTTGGGCCTAACACCCTCATGACCCTACCACAAGGCGGGACCACCCCAAACTGACCCCGCTACCAAACCTGCCGCGGGTTGACCCGCACGTAGCCTCAACCCGACCCGGCAAGGCGCAAAATACCATCTCCCCGAAGGAACAATCTTACTAAACACGTTACGAAAACCTAGCGGTCTTCTTAGCTCAACCACCCTCTTCATTTCACACTACTTAGGGACCTATCCCCAAACACGACCACGTGCACTATGCACTCCTATAAGGGTCAAACATAAACATACGTCTCTACCCGAGATGGCCTTACCTCTAAGGTCTTTGCGTATAAAGCTCTAAGGCTCACACTTTCTCTATCCTCCAAAATCTTACTCGGTTAACCCACCATGATTTCTAATCACAACTAACACACTGCTATCGTAACATAGCACTTAAGGTATACTCACCTTGAAAGTTACCGGACCTTGCCGCTCGCCCTCTTACCGTCGCCCTTGGTTAACCCGTCGATCTCTACGTTTCTCGGCTGCGCATAAGCCCGCATACGAGCCATGCTCAAGCCCAATCAAGAATTACTTTGCACAACCCTTTCTTAGGTAGTCATCAAGACTCGTGGTACATCGGTATAATCTCCGTAGCCAAATCCATGGCTAGTAACAGGTTGCCTCTTTGCAATCTATATTCTCGCTCTGGCCGTGGGCGAAGGTTCACATATCATGGCCGCAGAGAACCGCCGTCGCCATGCTTAAACTCTGGGGCTAGTGACGTCGCAGAAATCCACGAATGAAGCACTACCCTAGGTAATGATTTGGGCTCAGGCCTCGTGACCCTCAGATTCTACTCGCGGCTCCTCGGCCGCCTTTGCCTCCCGGGCGGGTTGCCTACGCGAGGCATAGCGGTAAGGGAAAGAAATACGTTTAGAGGGTCCAACTTAAAACACTTTCTAAGGCACGACCTCGAGTGAGAAGAATAGAAACCAATCCTAAATATCCTATAGCCTCACGATTATTGGCGTGGTGCACAACACACCGATAATCAAGACTTCTTGGATACGATGCAGAGACACTTTCCGAGGATTAATCGCTCGATACCACTTTTGTCACGACTGCCCGGCCCGGATCGTGCCTTACCCCGCACCCTAGTGACACAACATCGAGTAATCACGAACATAAAACACATACATGAACAAGTGAAGTACAAAACAAGAACTGAGGAAAACTTGCCTTTCGATATATAAATAACCACTTTTACAAATGAAGCTTTAATCCTTTTACAAACCCCGCCACAACAAGATTACATGCACCTCTAAGAAATGATACGACAACAACGACGGACGGGGCCGTCATACCCACGAATGTAAGCACCTACAACAACAGGGACTATACGAAGATAAGCCTCCGAGAAACGGAGCTTCCAAAAGCTGAATGTGACCCTAAGAGCGAGGATCAACGATCGTGTACCTTTACTGCGGCATGAACGCAGCCCCAAGGAGGTCGCATAACAAAAATTTAGTATGTGAAACTAAAAATAAATCACGTAAATGAAATCATAGTAGTCTATACAAAGCGGGAGACATGTATGATAACCAAACTACGATTCACCATAAATAAGCGATCATGTCAAGTCGTGACTCACGCCTCCGTCATCACTCAATTTAACAATGGGTCTCACGCCCACCACATCAATCGTGCGTGGAATACCTTCCTCACTTCGGCTTTATGATATACAAGCACCAAGGAATACACATGAACACCGTGTCCCACTGTGTCCTAATAAAACTGCAGGTAAGTACGAAGGCATAGCCGACTACTAACACCGGTACAGCAACAAGGTCATAAGGCGTGTCATGATATCTGTCTGCATGGTCACATGATAAAAGCGGTCACTCGCCCGCAGATCAAATGTGCGCGTAGCCTGGAACTCTCCGCAGCCCGCGTAGGCCGCCGATAGGCCCGCATGAGGTATAACCCGCATCGAGGGTAGCTACTCCCCAAGATCGCCCCGACTCGCGATCGCATGGCCAAGAGACCGCGTGACCACAAGGGCCGCGACACTAACCGGAGCTCCGTAGCTCGCGCATGGATCCCCGGACCCGCATGAGGTATTCTCGAATCATGGTCCCGCATCGCTGAGTCTACCCCGCGTCGGAGGCGCCAACCCCGAACACAAGTCAAGGTGAGTGGTACAATACCAACATAACGGCTGATAGTCAAACAACTTTAAGCGCAGTCGAGGGAAAAACACATTTACACTAACATCAAAAGACACTAACACACGTAGCATCCCAACATGTTTACTTCTCAAATCAACAAGAAAGTATTTACAAGGCTATCACGAACCAATACAATAGTATTCACACAAGGTACTTTCTACTAACAAGTTCGGTATCTAACCCAAAAGTAATTCACAAATTAAATCTTTATTATATCTGTTTCTTTCTCATAACTGACACAAGACACGTAGTATAAAATAGAGTGACTATCATTTTAAGAAAACCAAAACTCTTACCTTTGTAAAATCAAGTAACAACATTATTTTCCAAACGCCCAAGTTTGCCTAATATCAAATGTTCACGTTTCTTATTTTAGAAAGGTTTAAGTTCATAGTTTTATTCATTTAAGAATATAATTCTCTTTTAAACAATCGGAGAAACATAAGCCTTATATGTGAGTAGGATATTCTTGTTTATAACAATCTTATTACAATGACCATGATCTAGGAAATATCATTTTGTCTCATCTTAGCTTCTATGCGGATGGAAGTTTCTACCGTTTTAATAATACTTAATTATTCAAAACATTTCCTTTATTAACGCCGCAGATGGTTTGTCGATACACATTACGATTTCGAAATCAAGAAAGCATTCTTAAGCCGTTATACCTAACTTCCCATAAAGCTAGTATAACTCTTAAGTTTTCAAACACCAAGTATTACTTCTCCTTTCAAAATGATTCAAAATCTTTTGAAATACTTCAAGTTCTTTCTTATCATATAACAAGCGGTTAAAGTTCAAATCGATTACCTTTTAAAACCACATGTATTTTCTTACTAACATAAAGTCGTTATAACCAACTTCCCATAAAGCCGTTATAACACTTTATGTTTTAAACCACTCAAACACATTTAGCACATGCGTCACCGCATTACTACATAGTTCACACATATCATGCTAGAAGAGATAGGAAGAGGTTCACATACCTCGCGGCGAGTATCGACTAATAGCAAAACGCTCAAGTACTCCCAACCGTCGGCTACTCCTAAAGCCAAGTAACGCGCCACACGTAGTACTTCAACCTATAAGGCCACAAGGCGCTTATTAACATTAAGATCTTATCGTAGAACATTCTACGTAAAATTAGACCTCCCCGCAACAAACGTAAATCTCCTCCTTCACGGCCGCTACCAAGCCAACCAGGGTTATACATCTAACCCTAACGTACAATTCTACTCCACGGTACTACTACACAAGTCTCAGAATACAGCCTAAGTAATTACGTCAAGATTCTTCTTTAAATTCAGCTTAAGTCGCGAGACATTGCAAAGTATTATTCAGCTTAAGTCAAAAGACATTGCCGATAACTACGTTCAAGACTATATATAGTATACTTCAACTATATAATCTAACAACATGTAATTTCTAATTACAACAGTGGGCAAGATAATTACCTCGATAAGCCCATAATTATCCGAGTTTAATGTCGATCCTTAGCAAAGTTTAGCTCGACTCCGAGCGCCCAACCCGCTCTAAACCACCCTTAGAAGTTCTAACCAACTTCTACACAATACTCCAACGGACTATGGAGATTTTCCTAGGGTTTCGGTTTGTGGTCGACGGAAGTATAATAGTATTTCCTGCTTTTCAGATAGGTATAACCTTAGAATACTACAAGGTATTTGGCTAAGGTAATTTGGGCATTATAACAATACTTTTGAGAGTATTTCTACACCACAAAAAGGGGGGGTATTATACGAAAACAACTAGGCTAGGGGGGGGGGGGTACCCCACGGCTAGCAACTCTAGGAGGGGCACTACTCGCTAGCACCCTAGAGGGGGTGCTCGGCCACAAGGGGGGGAGGCCCTTGGCCGAACTCAACACAAGGGATGAGAGGATTTTACACTTAGAAACATTTAGGAATGGATGAAGAATTCATCAAAGGGAGAGGGGTATTTATAGCACAAGCCAAGGCCAACCAATGGCCAAGATTGAGCCAAGTTCTACACAAGTGTAGGGCCAAGATATGCCCAAGTGCCCCCTAGTCCCTACTCCTTAAAACCCTCACAAATATCTACCAAAATATCTACCACTTGACATCCCCATTTCGTCCAAGTACCGCCCACCTTGCCCACCAATGAGAGGGTGCCAAGTGCCGCCCTCTCGTTGGTCCAAAATGTTCCGTCTCTCGGAAAAATCCGCAAAAATAAGAAAAGACATAGCCGGAATTTTCCCTTCGCAAGTTATGTAAAACGTTTCGTCGAAACACGACTCTAACCGGGTGTTGTGCACAAATGCCAATCGGCCAAGCCATTTGAGCGGGGTGACACGTGTCACCCTTCTATTGGCCCAAAATAAAACATCTTCCAAAATATCCACAATGGCCAAAATCTCAAAACAAAGTGGGCCACAAAATCAGTAAATTTCTCCGTGGGCCCCACGTGACCATTTCCGAACATAACCTTCCATAATTCTCTCATATTCCCGGAAGTCCGAAGACCAAATCTGGGAATCCAATTCCCATTAACGAACCTTTTTCCTTCACAAAAACCGGAAACTTTTCCGTGGAAAAATCGCCTCTTTCTTCCTTTCCAATCTTTCTGTCGTATTCTCGTACGTACGTCCTCGCATACATACCCTGGAACTACGGGGTATAACATTTGCCGCCCCACTTGCTTCCAATGTGAGGGTGACACATGTCACCCTCCCGTTGGTCCAAAATGTTTCGTCTCTCGGAAAAATCCGCAAAAATTAGAAATGACATAGCCTAATTTTCCTTCGCAAGTCTAGTAAAATGTTTAAAAAACGATTCTTTTCGGCACTTGTGTACAAATTCGCCACTTTGCCTACTTTAAGGCTCAAACTTTTCTACGTACGTCCTCACGTACATACTCTGGAAATACGGGGTATAACATTCTCCCCTCCTTAGAAACATTCTTCCCAAATGTTCCTTCTCAAGACGGATAACGATGAAGTTCTTCTAACAAGTTGCCAACGCCACGCCTGGCCACGAAATAACACACGTTCTCTTCCTTCCTTACTCGTCGTGCCCTTCTCGAACACTTGAACTCTTCTAGTATACGTACCACACTTCGCCATCGCCTTCCCAAAACTTTGGAGTCACCACCTCCAAACTTGGTCATCTTACTAGCCTCAATCTCCCTTAAGGCCATTCCCGGCCTTCACGATCCGCTTCTGGTCGAACATATCCACGAACTCATACGATGGTCATCTAATCTTGGGCCTAGTACCCTCGTGACCCTACCACCTGGCGGGACCACCCAGAGCTGACCCCACCTCGAAACAGGCCGCGGGTTGGCCCGCAACATGGCCCCAACCCGACCCACTTAACGCATCAAGCTCTTGTTCCCCGATCCGGAACAATCTTACCTATACAGGTCATGAAAGCTACCACTTCCATTTTACACTACCCAAGGAATTTTCCCACAATACATTCTAGGCATAAAATGCACTCCGACAAGGATCACTTGCAAAATCCTGTACTCAGGACGGCCTTACATCTAAGGTCTCAACTGTAATATTCTAAGGTTCATCATTTTCTCACCCCCAGGCTTACCCTTTTTCACTAACCAGGCTTCTAAATCACATTCTAGCACAAAGCTATCCGAACATAACACTAAACACATCATCATACATCAATACAAACAAAACTCTAGAGGGTTAAGGATATACCTGAAAAATAGGCGGTTCAAAGGACCGCTAAAACTGGGAACCTCCACCGCGACCTCTACCGTGGCCTGCCGGTGTATGAACATCCTGCCTAGCTATGGAAGGTGAGGAACCCGCAACTGATCTAGTAGTTCATGCTATCCCACCGCTACCACAGTGGACGGTCTCGTCAAATGGCCCTGTCGGCCGCAAGTATATCAATCTCCCAAACCAGTACGACATTCCCCTCTATGGGCTTTACCACAACGGTCACACTGAGATACGGGTGGCCTCATCCGGCGAGCACTCCCCTCGAAAATGTGAACCACAGGAGCCACGACTGCTCTCGAATATTCCAAGCGTCCGACGACGGTGGGGACCACTGCATCTGGCGGAGGCACATAATCGCTCGCTTCTGAGGCGGTCCGCCTCGAAAGTCACCAAAGGACCTGCTGCTCGCCCTCTTCACTGATCTCGGTCATTTCGCCGATTTCTCCGCTCTCACATCCAAGTGCATAAGCTGCATGCGGGCAATGTCCATGCCCGGAAGAGCTACACCGAACAACTCTCTCGCTAGGTAATCATCGAGCCTCAGAACATATCGGTGCACTCGATCATCCATACTAGATACTAACGGGGACATACCGCCAATGAGTCGAACTCACATTGTACTCCCGAACCGCACGCCTGTTCGCCATGAACACCAAAAATGCGGCCCGAGCCCTCCTCATCTGTGGAGGCAAGAAATGTGCAAGAAATGCCTCTGAGAACTCAGCCCATATAGCTGGAAGTGCATTCTCTCCCCGGGACAGCTCCCACGAATCAACCCAGTCGACTGCGGTATCACGCAGCCGATGCGAACCTAGGACCACCGACTCGGTCTCCGATGCCTTGATCACTCACGATCCGTCAGAATCGCTTGGATGAAATCCTGCGGATCATCCTCAGACCTTGACCCATAAAACTCTGGCGGCCTACAACTCAGAAAATCCCGTAGCCTCGAACTATCTGATCTAGGGTGAACCATCGGTGCTCTTTGAATCGCTGCTGCGTCCGCCCTATCCTCAAGTCCGCCACAACTCGCCATAACCGGGCCCACTCAGTAACCCATCTCTCCGCCTGCATCGGTGTACCGAGGCTCGTGCATCTTGTGGTCTCTCAGAGATCGCCGCTTCTACTCGCGACTCCTCTCGCTGCCTTGCCGCTTCGGGCCGGGTTGCCTTGCGCGAGGCATAATCGTAAAAACGGCACGTCGGAGGGTCCAACTTATCACACAGCTCTAAGGCACGATCTCAGAATGAGAAGAATGGAAACCAATCCTAAATGTCCTGCAGCCTCCTGATTATAGATGTGGTGCACAACACATCGATAATCAAGACTCTACTAGACACGGTCTGCAGACACTTTCCGAGGACTAACTGCTCTGATACCACTTTTGTCACGACCCGAACCCGGGCCCGTGACTGGTGCCTTACCCCGAGCACCCTAGTGATACAACATCAGAGAAAAACCAGTGGAAATAAAAACTTAAACATTTAAATAGACATGGATCAAGATAAAGAAAATAGGTCAACCAAAACGGTTGCCTTTCAACATATATATATATAGACATTTGAACAGTTACAATCCTTACAACCCTGCCCACAACAAAGGCTGCACTTAAGATTTTTACAACAACTATGACGGACGGGGCCCCGCCATACCCTGAATGTACAAGAACCTACGGACTGTGGTAACATACCAAAGATAAGCCTCCGAAGGAACGGAGCTTCCCAATATGCTGAAAGGTGATCCTATAAGCGGGGATCGACAACCGATGTAACTCTACCTGCGGCATGAACGCAGCCCCCCGAAGGAGGTCAGTACAACAGGTACCAAGTATGTGAAACTGTAAAATACTGTAAATGAAATCATAGCAGTCTATATAAAGCAGGAGACATGTATGATAACCAAACTACAGTACACCACATATAAACAGTCATATCAAGTCAGGGACTCACGCCCTCCAAATCATCACTCGTGCCCGTGGAATTCCTTCCTCACTGCCGGCAGTCTATGATATAACAACACCAAGGAGTATATATGAACACCAGGTCCCACCTGTGTCAATAAAACCGTACGGGGCAAGTATAACTACCAGATCCGACCGTACCAATAATACTGTACAACCATATCATGAAGCTGACACGTGGCAAGTGCACTAGCCTCCACCAGATCCACCTGCGTCACGTAGCTGACGGGGGCAAGTGAATCGGCCAGGCACCCGATCACAACCGTAAGTCACGAAGCTCCATCCAAACACTGACTCGCGAAGCTGACACGTGGCAAGTACACTAGCCTCCACCAGATCCACCTGCGTCACGTAGCTGACGGGGGCAAGTGAATCGGCCAGGCACCCGATCACAACCGTAAGTCACGATACTTCGCCGCGAAGCTGACACGTGGCAAGTGCAATAATCGCTACCAGATCCACCTGCGTCACGTAGCTGACGGGGGCAAGTAAACAGGCTACGCACCCGATCACAACCGTAAGTCACGATACTTCGCCATAACCATAATGGTCACATGTCCACAGAATCCATCAACAGTGTGGACATGCCCATGTAACAATGCTAATGGAAGCATACCCGTGGAATCTCCACACCGCCAGACGCCCAAGTAAGTTCTCAACAAGTCAACCGGCCCTCCATCGAGAGACGCGGTAGTATAGAAACACAATTCTTGCACAACAAAGACTATCACCATAAGCATAGGCAAGTTACACAACAACAAGTATAGGCAAGTTATACATAACTCAAGGTACTTTCATTTTATGTCAAAGTCCGGGTTTTAACCCTAAAGTACTACGTACGTTAAATTCCTTTTAAAGAGATCCATTCCTTTTATAAAAGTCACCCGATACCCGTAGTATTAAAATAGAGTGACTCACATTTTTAAGTAAACCAAAACACTTCCCTTTGAAAAATCAAGTAACAACATTATTTTCCAAACGTTCAAGTTTGCCTAATTTCAAATGGTCAAGTTTCTCCTTTTCGAAAAGGTTTCGTAGTTCATAGTTTTAATCCTTTAAAACATAATTCTCTTTTAAACAATTGAGAAACATATGCCTTATATGTGTGTAGGTTATTCTTGTTTATAATCGATCTTATTAAGCAGCCATGATCTAGGAAAATGTAATATCATTTTGTCTCATCTTAGCTTCTATGCAGATGGAGGTTTCTACTGGTTTTAATATAATACTTCATTATTCAATACATTTTCCTTTATTAGCGCTGCAGTGGTTTGTTCGATACTTATTCTGATTTCCGAAATCAGTAAAACATTATTCCTTTTTAAAACCAAGTACTCATTACTCACGAATGAGGTTTCACACAAATTTCATATAAATTCATTTAAGTCAAGTCTCTTATCTTTTAAGATTAAGTCTCTTAACTTCTAAAAAAAATCAGTAAACCATTCTCTTTATCTCTCTTAAGACGTTATACCTAACTCCCCATAAAGCTAGTATAACTCTTATGTTTTCAAAACCAAGTATTACTCTTCTTTCAAAAAGGTTTCTTAATTCTTTTGAAATACTTCAAGATTCTTATTATTCAGACTTAAGTCAAAAGACATTGCCGTACAACTATATTCAGTTAACACACGTACGTCTACCGTACTATATATATATATTCTTGTAAAATACTTCCAGATTCTTATTATTCAGGCTTAAGTCAAAAGACATTGCCACACGTACGTCTACCGTACTATATATATATTCTTGTAAAATATCATGCTCAAGAGTATAGGAAGAATCACATACCTCGCGACGATTATCGACTATTAGCAAAACGCTCCTTGGCTATAACCCGGCTAGCCTTGTCCACCTTCCAAGTAGTACATGCTACTCGCAGAACAGTCAACCAATAAAGGTTATCGATCATCGTAAGTACACTCTGTAAGTACGATTTAATCTTCTACTTATATTCTTACGATGTGATTTGATTCAAGTCTATTCTGTAATATCCTTCTATTACAGTTCAATTCTCTTCTATGAATCTTATATTCATTTCTATACTACTACAGTATGTAATTTCCAATTACACTAGAAGGATAGGATTATTTACCTCGGTGAGCCCAAAAATTATCCAAGTTTAATGTCGCTCCTGAGCAACGTTAAGCTCCTACTCCGAGTGCTCCAATCCGCTCCAAACAACCCTTAGAAGTTCTACGCAACTTCTACTTAACACTTCAACCGACTATGAAGGTTTTCCTTAGGGTTTCGTTTTGTGGCTAAAGGAAGTATAATAGTATTTTCCGGGCTTTTCGTATAGAGGTAACCTTGGGAATACTACAAGGTATTTGGGCCAAGGTATTTGGGCATTATAACAATACTATGAGAGTATTTCTATACCACAAAAGGGGGTATTATACGAAAACAACTAGGCTAGGGGGGGGGGTAGGCTCGGTCGAGGGCCTCTCAAAGGGGGAGGGTGGTGGCAGACGAACTACCACAAGGGGAAGGGAGTATTTGAGACTTGGAAATGATTTTAGGATGAAGAAGTTCATCACTTAGGGGGGGTATTTATAGGTCAACCAATGGCCAACCAATGGCCAAGATCCATCCAAGTGTTAGGCAAGTGTAGGGCTAGGATTAAGCCATGTGCACCTTATCCATCTACCACACCAACTTGCACAAATATCCTATCTAACCAACCCACCCTTTTCGTCCACCTTTGCCGCCCCACTTGCTTCCAATGTGAGGGTGACACATGTCACCCTCCCGTTGGTCCAAAATGTTTCGTCTCTCGGAAAAATCCGCAAAAATTAGAAATGACATAGCCGTAATTTTCCCTTCGCAAGTCTAGTAAAACGTTTCGTCGAAAAACGATTCTTTTCGGCACTTGTGTACAAATTCGCCACTTTGCCTACTTTAAGGCTCAAACTTTTCTACGTACGTCCTCACGTACATACTCTGGAAATACGGGATATAACAGAGGCCCTTATATGGTCTACGGGAAAACCATGATGCTCAAGGCTATCAATAAAGGAGTTCTAATAACGGATGATCTATTCATGGACATTCCTATTTGGGTCACTTTCCCGGACATTCCCCTTTCTATTTGGAGTGCAACGGGCCTTAGTAAGATTGCTTCACGTGTAGGAAAACCTCTTTACACGGACCAATATACTAAGGAAAGGTCTAAAATGAACTATGCAAGAGTTCTAGTGGAAGTGGATGTTAGCAAGGAGCCAATAATGGATTTTGTCGTCAAACTCCCCGATAACAGAAGGTATACTCAAAGGGTAAACTATGAGAATTACCCGGACTTTTGCTATCATTGTGCGGCTTTTGGACACAACCATTTAAAGTGTAGAAAGCTGAGGGATGATGTCAACAATGAAGAAGCTCCAAAAACACGCAATACTGCAGTACCCCCTAACAATAAGGAAGACTCTACTTGTTTGGAAGTCAACAGAGGTACGGGTGGAACCAACCCTCCTCCCCCTCATCCACCTCCTTCTCAACATCCCGTAGATGCTGATAACTTGATGGACATTGAAGAAACTGAACACACAACACCTCCTGGTTCCGGAAGTTTGGGAGAAGCATCACATGCCGCGGGTCCTCCGGTTTTGGGACACTCTGGCCCATCATGCTTGCGGGATTCTCTAGCAAAGTCCTCACTGCCTATTTCTCACCATGGCAGTGCACAACATGTTAGGATGAGTTGTGAGTCAAAACATTCTGATTCTGAGATGCTTATGAACCCGCCACCTTCATTGGATGGAGATACATACAAGGGTGCTAAGGAAAAGGCTCAACTTGTGTCATGTAACGTTAACTTTGAACGCGGGGAACATAGCTTGGCTGGAACACAAGTTATGGCTTCCAGTAACAAAGATGATGGATGGCAAGAAGTTTTGTCAAAAAAGAATGGGCCGAAAAACAGTGGGAAAGCGAAGGCAGCTAAGCGCGGAGGTGCTAACAAAACCTCATTTGTTTCCTAATGAAAATACTTTGTTGGAATGTCCGTGGTCTTTGCGGACAAAGGGATAGGGCAGCCACGCAAGCTCTAGTGTGTAGTATCACAAAACAGCATGACGCGGCTATGATTTGTCTTTTGGAAACTAAACTATCTCGGCCAAGGACAGAGTCTTTCTCTACTCAAAGATTCAAAGCTTGGAAGTTTTGCTCAAATTTGGAATTCATTGGAGGCGGAAGAATGCTATTACTTTGGGATCCAACTAGGGTTTGTTGCGAAGTGCTTGGTATGGACTCTCAGCATATCCATGTCCAGGCAAGTTGCAATATAACACAAGTGTCCTTCCTTGCCACATTTGTGTACCCAGTTTATAGCATCTCGGATAGAAGGATGCTTTGGCATCACCTTACTCACTTGGGCATTACCGTCACTAAGCCTTGGATGATTATGGGAGATTTCAACACTTACTGCAACCCTAATGATAAGGTGGGGGGTCCTCCTCTCACGCCTTATGCACTTAGGGATCTTGGCGATTTCAGGATTTCTCATGGACTAGAAGACGCTCCTTCTTCCGGTTCCTTCTACACTTGGACAAATGGTTCGATTTGGTCTAAGCTTGATAGAGTATTGATGAATCAAAATTGGAGTGATTTGACCCTAGAATGCACGGCCAATTTCATGCCTATGGAACCTGTCTCGGACCACTGTCCTGTGATAGCCACGGTTATTGCATCCTATAATGTTGGTAAGCGCCCTTTCAAGTTCATGAATATGTGGCTTTCTCACCCAGCCTTCGAGGACATAATGACTTCATGTTGGAGACAAGACATATTGGGAACTGCTCAATTCGTCCTTGCCTCAAAATTGAAAGCCCTAAAGCAACCATTAAGGGCATTGAACAAAAGTGACTTTGGGGGTATTGAACAAAGAGCAAAAGGGGCAAACATTGAGTTCAAGGATGCTATCAATGCACACATGGAAAATCCCTTTGATGAGGAGCTAAAAGCCAAGGTTAAGTCCTCAAGAGCTAGAGCAAACACCTTACTGGAAGCAGAAAGACACTTCATAAGGCAGAAGTCAAGACAGAAACACTTGATTGGAAGTGATAGATGCTCCAAATATTTTCATAGCTTGATCAAGAGGAGTAATGTCAGGAACTCAATTAACTTTCTTGTTAAAGCCAATGGTACTATCACTACATCCCCAGAAGAAGTTAGGAAGTTGCTTGTTGAATTTTACAAAGATCTATTAGGTACTTCCCGATCCACTACCAACTTTGATCCGGATGTGTTCAACTATGGCCCAAAGCTAAGTGAAGAGGAGAGATTACAGCTTTTGCATTTCATCACCCCAAAGGAGATTTGGGAAGCTCTCTCTGATATAGGCAATGACAAAGCACCTGGACCGGATGGTTATTCGGCTGCCTTCTTCAAGAATAGATGGAGAGATGTGGGCCATGATGTTGTAAGAAGTGTCCAAGAGTTCTTCTCTACTGGACTTCTTTTGAAGCAGGTGAATCATACCATCATTACCCTACTACCAAAGACTGATCATGACCCTAAGGTAAATGATTTCAGGCCCATCGGATTGACTAATGTGGTCTATAAGATCAACACAAAGATTCTAGCTAACAGAATGGCATTGATCCTTCCTTCTCTCATTGACAAATCCCAAGGGGCTTTTATGAAAGGAAGAAACACGATGGACAACGTATATGTGGCACAGGAGCTTGTGAGAGGATTTAATAGAGCCAGAGTCTCACCAAGATGTATGCTTATGGTGGACCTTCGTAAAGCATTCGATACAGTCTCTTGGAGTTTCCTCAAATTGGTACTAAGAAGTCTAAAATTTCCAGCCAGATTTACAAATTGGATCATGGAATGTGTTAGCTCAACCTCGTTCTCCCTTTCTATCAACGGTGAGCTACATGGATACTTCAAAGGAAAGCGCGGTCTAATACAAGGTGATCCTATGTCCCCTAGTCTCTTTATCTTGTGCATGGAATACCTCTCAAGGCTGCTTAAAAGTAAGGCTGAGGCAAGAGCTTTCTCATATTTTCCAAAGTGCAAGAAATTGGGCATTACTCATCTCAGATTTGCGACGACCTCATGCTTTTGCCGGAGGAGATATATCTTCAGTTGGGATTCTTATGAATTGTCTGGAAGAGTTGGAGGCTGCCTCAGGGCTAACTCTTAACCCGTCCAAATCCTCTGTCTACTTAGCGGGAATGCATACTACAGTTCGTGACTGATATTGTCAGTGGGATTCGCCATTGGTAGCTTCAGCACGATACTGGGATCCTTTGTCCCCAATTTCAGTCTCGGTGGACCAATTTGCTCCATTCACTAGTGCAATTTCGAATTACATCCAGAAATGGGGGCATCACACCCTTTCTTATGCGGGTAAGCTGGAACTAATCAGGTCGGTTGTCCAAGGGGTTGAGAGTTTTTGGTTCCGGGCACTTCCTATCCCGGCCGCTATTATCAACAAGGTACGGTCTTCTTGTATTCAGTTCTTATGGGGAGGGAAACCACCAAGAGTTGCTTGGGATATCATTTGCTTGCCTCAAACTGAAGGTGGCTTGGGTCTAATGAACATCAAGGAATGGAATCATGCCTTGCTATCCAGGACTATTTGGCAAACTCACACGGATGCTGACTCTCTATGGGTCCAATGGATCAATGGCCACTATTTGAGAGGTATTACAATTTGGGACTATGAGGTACGTCCTAGGGACTCCCCCTTATTCAGAAAGATTTGTGGGATTCACGACAAATTTGTTTCTATCTTTGGTAGCCATGGTGATGCTATTGACGGCTTTACAAAGTGTTGTGCCAACGGTATATTTGATTCAAGCCTCGTGTATAATATCTTGCGCACTCCGCAAGTTAAAAAGCCTTGGATGTCACAAATTTGGAAAGGCTTCATTCCTCCCAAATTCTCTTTTACTGTGTGGCTAAATTGCGTAGCGGTTAGCTACAAAGGATACTCTATCATATCTCAACTTGGAGGATAAATCATGCGGGTTCTGCAAGCAAGCAAATGAAACAAGGGAGCACCTCTTCTTTACTTGCCCCTACACACACATAATTTGGAGGAGCATAAAAGATTGGTTGGGTATTAGAAGAGAGATGACAACTGTTGAAAGCTCCCTTAAGTGTTATACCCCGTATTTCCAGAGTATGTACGTAAGGGAATACGTACAAAATGTCTAGCCTTAAAGTTTAGGCAAAACGTTTTTTTTGGGCACAACTCACAAAACGAATAGTTTTCCGACGAAACGTTTCCACAGCTTTCGTAGGGTAAATTCCGGCTATGCCATTTCTAATTTTTGCGGATTTTTCCGAGAGACGAAACATTTTGGACCAACGGGAGGGCGACACTTGTCACCCTCCAATTGATGGACTTGAAATCGTCCATTTGGACGATTTGAACAATAGGGAGCACGTTTTTTGTGCCTTGTGCACAAGTCAAGGAGTTGGTAGGATATTTGTGTATAGTTAATCCTCACCCTACACTTGCCTTGCACTTGTCTTAATCTTGGCCATTGGTTGGCCACTTCTTGACCTATAAATACCCCCTTAGAGATGAAGAGTTCTTCATCCACAAATCTTTCCAAGTCTTGAAAATCCTCTCCTCTCCCTTTGTAGTCCTTTTCGTCCAACACCTCCCCCCTCCCCTTTGAAGGCCCTTGGCCGAATACCCCCCCTAGCCTAGCCAAAAATCTACCCCCCTCCCTTGGTAGAAAAGTTGCCTTCTTGTATTGTTATAATGCCCAAAATACCCTAGCCCAAATACCTTAGTACTTAGTAGAAGTTGTGAAGAACTTCTAAGGTTTCCTTGGAGCATACAACTTAGGAGCAAAACCTTGCTCAGGCGCGACTTTTTCTAGGATATTATTGGGCTTACCGAGGTAACTAATCCTAACCCTCTTTTGAATTAGAGAATACATACTGTAGTAGTATAAGAATAAGTATTAAAGAAGAATATTGCAGAATAGAATTGAACTGTTACCACAGTAGAAGGGTTTAAAAGAAGAATAATCAACTGTACTTACATAGGACTGTTTTCACAGTAGACTTATATAGCTCACCGGGTAGGGAAGTGCTGCCCGACTTTCCGTAGAATTGTGAACCCTCTGTTTAGAATGACCTTCAGAGTAGTCTTTGATAGATATCTGTGACTATTATAGGCTGACTCTCTGCGCGCGACATATTCAACTTGGCAGGTGGTTTTCGCTGAGAAGGTATGTGATTCTTCCTAAAGCATGATATTTTACAATATATATAACTACGGCAATGCCTCACGGCTTAAGCCTGAATAACACTTACGGCAATGCCTCACGGCTTAAGCCTGAATAACACTTACGGCAATGCCTCACGGCTTAAGCCTGAATAATAAAGATCTGAAAGCATTTCAAAAGAATACTGAATCATTTTTAAAGAGAACTAATTGGTTTTTAAACAGAAGCTTAAGAGTTATACTAGCCTTATGGGAAGTTAAGTATAACCACTTAAGATTGATAAAAGAAACAATTTGCCTATGTGTTTATAACAGACTTATATTGAATTGTGAAAAGAATAATAAGATGGTTTGATAAGTAGACATGATATGATGCTATGTGTGTTAGTGTCTTGTAACGTTTGTGAAAAAGAGTATTCTTGTTGTGTTTATGTTGTTTAACGATAAGCTGTTAGATTAGTGTAGCATCACTCACCTCTTGACATATTACACGGGTTAAGGCGCCTCCGACGCGGTATACTCGGTGATGCAGGACCATGATTCGAGAATACCTCATGCGGGTCCAAGGGACCTATGCGAGCTACGGAGTTCCGTGTTAGTGTGCGGGGTTATACCTCATGCGGTCATGTGGCCATGCGGACGACGAGTCGGGGCGATCTTAGGAGTAGCTACCCTCGATGCGGGGTTATGTACCCTATGCGGGCCTATGTGATTGGCCTATGCGGACTACGGGAGTCCAGGATTAGGCTTGCATGGTGATACTTGTTATACCCCGTAGTTGTAGGGTATGTATGTGAGGACGTACGTACGAGAGTACGGAAGAAATTTTGAAAAGAAAGAAAGATGTGAGTTTTCGACGGAAAAGTTTGCGGTTAATTGTGAAGAAAAAGGTTCGTTAATGGGAATTGGATTCCCAGATTTGGTATTTGGACTTCATAGATTATATTAGAATTTTGAGATTTTATTTTCGGAAATGGTCACGTGGGGCCCACGGGAGAAATTTACGGTTTTGTGGGGCCCGCTTTGTTTTTGAGATTTCCGGTATTTTGGATATTTTCGGAAGACGAAATATTCTGGGCGAATCGGGGGGCGACACGTGTCACCCCATGTGGCACCCTGGCCGAATTTACCTTTGTGCACAACACCCGATTAAGTCGTTTTACGAACGCTTTCCCGACTTTCGAGAGAAAATTCCGGCTATGTCATTTATAATTTTTGCGGATTTTTCCGTGACGAAACATTTTGGACCAACGGAGGGTGACATGTGTCACCCTCGCATCGAAGCAAATGGATCGCTTGGACGATTTGGGCGTCCAAGAGCCTTCGTTGGCCTCGCCGATTGGCTCCTCTTTGTGCCTTGCTTTGTGGCTTGTTTTGTGTAGTGTTTTGTGGAGTAGGGTTAGGGTGCACTTGGCTTGATCTTGGCCTTACACTTGCCTTGCACTTGGCTAGATCTTGCCATTGGTTGGCCTTTGGTTTTGCTATAAATACCCCTTTGTGAAGACTTCATTCATCCACAAATGTTTCCAAGTCTTGAAATCCCTCCTCCCTCTTGTGGCTCTCGTCCTAAGCCTCTCCTCCTCCTAGTGGCCTTTGGCCGAGAGGTCTCCCTCCCCTCGTGGTGTCTAGCCGCGGGTACCCCCTGCCTAGTTGTTTGTATAATACCCTTGTTGTGGTATAGAAATACTCCCTAGTATTGTTATAATGCCCAAAATACCTTAGCCTTGTACCTTGTAGTATTCCAAAGATACCTCTTTACGTAGAGTCCGAAATACTACCTTTTGTCCTTTAGTCTCAAACCGAAACCCTAAGGAAATCTTCATAGTTGGTCAAGTATTTGAGTAGAAGTTGGTTAGAACTTCTAAGGGTTGTTTGGAGTGGTTTGGAGCGCACGGAGTGGAGCTAAACCTTGCTCAGATCGACATTATAACTTGGATAATTTTGGGCTTATCGAGGTAATTATCTTGTCCTCTATTGTAATTGGAAATTACATGTTTTTAGAATATATAGTTGAAGTATACTATATATGGAACTATACTTAGTATTCGCAATGTCTTTTGACTTAAGCCCAAGAATAAAGTACCGAATCGAATCAGTATTTACATAGATCAGATTGCAAGAGACTTGTGTAGAATTGTACACGTCCGGTTAGGCGTGTAAACCCCACTGGTTGGCTTGGTAGCGGCCTCGATAGAGGAGGAGTTTTACTGTCATGTGGGGAGGTGCCAATTTTCTATAGAAAGATAGAAACTTGTGTTTTGGGGTTAATAGACGTTTGTGACCTTTATAGGTGAAAGTACTAAGAGTAGCGTATTCTACTCGAGGAGTGGAAAGGGCTAGCAAGGTTGTAGTACTTGGAGCATTTTGCTTATTGTCGATAAATCGTCGCGAGGTATGTGAACCTCTTCCTATCTTTTCTAGCATGATTGTTGTGAACTATGTAGTACGGTGACGCATACGTGCTAAGTGATTTGGTTGGTTTAAAACATAGGGTGTTATAATAGCTTTATGGGAAGTTAGTTATAACGACCAGTATGTAAGTGAAAATGGTTTCCTGATGTTAGAAGTTAAGAGACTTGATCTTATAAGATAAGAGACTTAACTTATTTGTTTTAATGTGGATGTTTGTGTGAAACCTCATTCGTGAGTAATGAGTACTTGGTTTTTAAAGGGATAATGTTTTACTGATTTCGGGAATCAGAATGTGTATCGACAGACCACTGCAACGTTAATAAAGGAAAATGTATTGAATAATGATGTGTTGTATTAAAACCAGTAGAAACCTCCATCTGCATAGAAACTAAGATGAGACAAAATGATATTACATTTTCTAGATCATGGCTGCTGTAATAAGAATGTTGTAAACAAGAATAACCTACTCTCACGTGAGACATATATTACTCAATTGTTCTAAAAAGGAATCAAGTGATTAAGTTTGGGAACTATGAAACCATTTGAAAATGAGAAGCTTGAGTAATTGAAACTAGGCAAACCGAACTTAGGAAAAGAATGTCATACTTGATTTTAAAAAGGAATGTGGGTTGGTCATTCTAATACTACGGGTATCGGGTGACTTTTATAGAAGTAATGGATCTCTTTTAAAAGAACTTAACGTATGTAGTACTTTGGGGTTAAAAACCCGGACTTTGGTATAAATGGAAGTACTTTGAGTTGTTGTGAAACTTGCCTATGCTTGTTGTTGTGAAACTTGCCTATGCTTGTTGTTGTGAAACTTGCCTATGCTTGTGATGATAGCCTTTGTTGTACAAGTGTGGTATTTCTGTGTTACCGCGTCTCGATAGGTAGGCGGTTGACTTGTTGAGAACTTCTTGACGGGGCGTCTTTGGCGGTGATGGAGAATTCCACGGGTATGTTTCCATTTTGATTACCGTCTTGTTGTTGATATCACATGGACATGTCTACACCGACGCAGATTCCGGGGCACGCGCCACGCGTCGTTGATTACCGATATATGGTTATTATGCAACATGGGCGTGTCTACACCGACGCAAGATTCCGGGACATGTGGCCACGCGCGGGTGACCACCCGTCTATCATATTGAGGTTACATGGGCATGTCTACACCGTCGCGATTCCGGCACGTGGCCACGCGCCTTGTTATTATTGTTGCATCATGGACATGTCTACACCGATGCAGATTCCGGGCACGCGCCATGATGCGAACATGATGGATGTTGGGCGTGAGACCCATAGTTATATTTAGTGGTGACTTTGAGGCGTGAGTCCACGACTTGACATATTGTTTTTATGTTGTGAACTGTAAGTTTGGTTATCATACATGTCTCCGGCTTTTATAGACTAGTATGATTTCATTTACAGTATTTTTACAGTTTCACATACTTGGTACCTGTTGTACTGACCTCCTTCGGGGGGCTGCGTTCATGTTATACCCCGTATTTCCAGAGTATGTACGTAAGGGAATACGTACGAAAGTCTAGCCTTAAAGATAAGCCTTGGACGTTTTTATTTGTACACAACTCACTAAAAGAATCGTTTTCCGACGAAACGTTTCCACAGCTTTCGTAGAGTAAATTCCGGCTATGCCATTTCTTATTTTTACGGATTTTTCCGAGAGACGAAACATTTTGGACCAACGGGAGGGCAACACTTGGCACCCTCCCATTGGTGGACTTGAATCGTCCATTTGGACGAATTGAAGAACCCTTGGCACGTTTTTTGTGCCTTGTGCACAAGTCAAGGGTTGGTAGGATATTTGTGTTTAGTTAATCCTCACCCTACACTTGCCTTGCACTTGTCTTAATCTTGGCCATTGGTTGGCCACTTCTTGACCTATAAATACCCCCTTAGAGATGAAGAGTTCTTCATCCACAAATCTTCCAAGTCTTGAAAAATCCTCTCCTCTCCCTTTGTAGTCTTTTCGTCCAAAACACCTCCCCCTCCCCTTGTGAAGGCCCTTGGCCGAATACCCCCCCCTCTAGCCTAGTAGTTTGGCCGAGGCCCCCCCTAGCCTAGCCAAAAATCTACCCCCCCTCCCTTGGTAGAAAAGTTACCTTCTTGTATCGTTATAATGCCCAAAATACCCTAGCCCAAATACCCTAGTACTTAGTATAAGTTGTGAAGAACTTCTAAGGTTCTTGGAGCATACAACTTAGGAGCAAAACCTTGCTCAGGCGCGACTTTTTCTAGGATATTATTGGGCTTACCGAGGTAACTAATCCTAACCCTCTTTTGAATTAAAGAATACTTACTGTTGTAGAATAAGAATAAGTATTAATCACTTAGAAGAATATCACAGAATAGAATTGAACTGTTACCACAGTAGAAGGGTTTGAAAGATGAATAATCAAATCAGACTTACATAGAATTGCTTTCACATGAGACTTATATAGCTCACCGCAGGGAAGTGCTGCCCAACTTTCCATAGAATTGTGAACCCTCTGCTTAGAATGACCTTGAGTAGTCTTTGATAGATATTTGTGACTATTATAGTGACTCTCTCGCGACATATTGACTTGGCGGTGGTTTTCACGAGAAGGTATGTGATTCTTCCTAAAGCATGATATTTTACAATATATATAGTACGGTGACGCATACGTGTTAATCGAATAATAACTATGGCAATGTCTTTGACTTAAGCTCGAATAATACTTACGGCAATGCCTCACGCTTAAGCCCGAATAATACTTACGGAATGCCTCACGCTTAAGCTGAATAATAAAGAATCAAAACATTTCAAAAGACTCATGAATCATATTAATGTAAGAGAACTAATTGGTTTTTAAAACAGAAGCTTAAGAGTTATACTAGCTTTATGGGAAGTAAGTATAACCACTTAAGATTGATAAAAGAAACAAGTTTGCCTATGTGTTTATAACAGACTTATATTGTGAAAAGAATACTAAGATGGTTTGATAAGTAGACATGATATGATGCTATGTGTGTTAGTATCTTGTAACGTTTGTATAGGTGAGTATCCTTGTTGTGCTTATGTTGTTTAAAGATAAGTTGTTATGTTAGTATACTATCACTCACCTCGAGATGATACCGGGTTAAGTCGCCTCCGATGCGGGTAGACTCAGCGATGCAGGACCATGATTCGAGAATACCTCATGCGGGTCCAGGGGCCTATCCGTAGCTACGAGAGTTCCAGGTTAGTATGCGGGGTTATGCCTCATGCGGTAAATGTGGCCATGCGGACAGCGAGTCCAGGCGATGCCGAGGAGTAGCTACCGATGCGGGTTATACCTCACGCGCCCACGTGAGTGGCTCATGCGACTCGAGTTCGAGATTAGGCTTGCAGAATGATAATACGGGCGAGTGGCCCTGCTTCGAATCATTCGCAGCCTAGAAAAGACCTATTACAGTTTACCTATTGTTGCTCTTGTTTGTGATGTGGCACTATGTGCGGTTTCCTTGATTTCTTCATACATATTTGTAAACTGGTTTTAAAAAGTGTTATGATTTCATTTAAGTACTTTACAGTTTCACATACTTAGTACCTGTTATCGACCTCCTCGGGCCATGCGTTCATGCCGCAGTAAGGGCAAGCAGTGCTAGATCCGCATCCTTAGGATCTCTACGTTGGTGCCGGAGCTCCATCTCTTCCGAGGCTCTACTTTTGTATGATCTCCTGTTGTAGATAGTTTTGCATCGAGTGGTATGGCGGGGCCCTGTCCCGCCATAGTTGTATATTTCCTTAGAGGTCTGTAGTCATGTTGTACAGTGTCGGATGTAACTGCTAAACCATGATTATATATATATGCCGAAAGGCGATGTTTTCTCACATAATCTGTGTCTTATTTTTATAAACTGTTTCATGTCTTACTTTATGTTTCCGCTGATTACTCTGATGTATGACTACTTGGGTGCCCCGGTAAGGCACCAGTCACGGGCCCCGGAACGGGTCGTGACAAAAGTGGTATCGAAGCGATTAATCCTCTGAAAGTGTCTACTGCATCGTATCTAGTAGAGTCTTGATTATCGGTGTGTTGTGCACCACACCAATAATCGTAAGGCTATAGGATATTTAGGATTGGTTTCCATTCTTCTCATTCTCGAGATCGTGCTTTAGAGTCATGTTATAGGTGGACCTCTAACGTATTCCTTTCTCGTAATAGCTTATGCCTCCACGTAAGGCAACCCGCCCGTGGCGGCAAGCGCACCGGAGGAGTCGCTAGCAGACACCCAGAGTCACGAGGGCTCGTGCCCGCCTATACCGTAGACGGCGAGTTCTATGACGCCGCCGCCCCAAAGAGACCACAGCACCCACACCTCCCGCCCCACACCGGGCGGAGGAGTTAGGTACAAGGAGATGGCCCACCTTTTGGCTAAAGTTGTGGCCCGACACGAGAGAGAGGCTGGATGCGGCAGCCCAGCCTCCACTCAGTCATACCCGCTGTTCACCCGAGGCAGAGAGTTTGAGGCTACTAGACTTCTGAGTCAGAGTCTCACGAGTTTTATGGATCGAGGCCGGAGGATGATCCGCAGGAGTTCATCCGTCGCCTTCAGAGGATTTTGAGAGTGATCGTATGCCGAGACCGAGTCCGTGATCTTTGGTTCACATAGGTCGCGTGATACCGCAAATGATTGGTTTGATCTACGAGTTATCCCGGAGAGCACGCGCCCGCCTACTGGGATGAGTTCTCGAGGCTTTCTCACTCACTTCTTGCCTCCACAGATGGCGAGGGCGCGGCCGATAGATTTTTACCATCGAGGCAGAGGACGACCGCCGTGGAGTACAATGTCGAGTTTGATTCATCGCTCGATATGTCCCAAAGATTGCAGCAGATATGGAGGATAGGGTGCACCGCTATGTCACCGGCTAGACGACTATATGGCCGAGTCATGTGCGGGGTTTCTCCACCGTATGGACATTACCCGCACGCAGCTCACGCCTCGATGCGGCGAGCGCAGAGGTCAACGAGTGATGACAGCAGCAGGTTAAGGCGCCGTGACGGAGGGTCTTCCGTGGTTATCGTGGTGGCGGCCTCGGCTAGCCTAGATTCGCACCACAACACCAGAGCACTCCCGCACCGCCCTCGACACCGTAGTTTTCGAGGGCGCATCGGCCCTGTGGCTTCGACGCCCGTAGAGTAGCAGGTATCGCCGACGGGACCACCCCAAAGGTGGCCGATGCGGTGGATCCCATTACGGAAGTGTGGTACTACTTTTGAGCTTGTTACGCCAGGGCGCAGGTCACTTTGCGAGGGATCGTCCGACCGGGGCGGTGGTAGGGCTCACCTTCGTGTTCTGCCGCCATCATCTCCTACGCTTACTCGCCCGAGGCGTGGTGCTCATGGGTCACAGGTCGCGCAGAGGCCGTGGCTCGGTCCCGATTCTAGCGTCCTCGTAACCGCATCTATGCTTTGTCCACCGACAGATCGTGAGGCCTCACCGATGTCGCCACGTACCTTATCGGGCTTCGGGTTTGATGTTTATGCCTTGATAGATCCGGTTCTACTGCCCTATATATCTCCCTTGTTGCTAGTAGGATAGGGATAGAGCACGAGTCCATAGACCCTTTCGAGGTAGCTACGCCATGGGTGATTCGGTGGTAGCTCGGCGGGTATATGTGGCTTGTCCTGTGACCATTTATCGCCGGACCGCCGACTTGATAGAGTTGGAGATGATTGACTTCGACGTGATTATGGGATGGATTGGCTAGCTTGCTATGCCAATGTAGACCGCAGAGAGAGAGTAGTACGGTTCCAGCTTCTGAGGAGCCGGTTGAGTGGGAGGAGCACCAGTACGCCGGTGGTAGGTTTATTTCCTACCTCAAGGCTAGGAAGATGGTGCGGCGGGTATATCTACCATCTCGTTCGGGTGTTTGATAATCAAGCCGCACCAGATTTTCCGTCGCCTCGAGTCACGAGTTCCCGCACGTGTTTCGGATGACCTCCTGTATCCTCCCGAGAGAGATTGAGTTTTGTATTGACATATTGCGGATACTTCCTATTTCCATTCCGCCATACGTAACGGCACCGCCGAGTTGAGAGAGTCAAGGACCACCGAGGATTTGGCCGGAGAAGGGCTTCATTAGGCCTGTTTCCTGGGGCGCCAGATTGTTCGTGAAGAAGAAGGACGGACGCCGCATGTGTGTTGATTACAGTGCGGTGAACAAGGTGACCATTAAGAATGATACCCTTCCCGTGATTGATGATTTGTTCGACCGGGCCAGGGCGCGAGATGTTTCTCCAAGATTGATCTGCGTCGCTATCATCGAGGTTCGTGTCGAGAGGTGGATGTCCCTAGATCGCATTCGACCCAGACGCATTATGAGTTCGTGGTCATGTCTTTGGTTGACCAACGCCCGCAGATTCATGGATTTGATGAACCGAGTGTTCAAACCATTTTGGACACGCTTGTGATAGTGTTCATTGATGATATCTTGGTTTATTCTCGCCAGAGCAGAGCATGCGAGCATTTGGCGATCTTGGCCGGCTTCTCCAGTGGCAGCGATTGTACGCCAAGTTTTCCAAATGTGAGTTTTGTTGACTTCATGGCGTTTCTTGGGCATATTGTCGGGCCGATGGCATTCGAGTTAATACGCCAAGATCGGCGATCAGACTTGGCCTGACTCTACTACTCCGGCGCAGGTTCGCGAGCTCGGGCCTTGCAGGTATTATCGCGTTCGTGGAGAAGTTTGCTTTATCTTCGCACCATTGACTAGGCCGACTCGTGGCGCCAAGTTTCGGATCGATGCTTGTGAGCGTGGTTTCGATTCTTGAAAGAGAGATCGACGACCGCCCGTTCTTACTCTTCCGCAGGTCCATGGTTATGTCGTATTGTGATGCGTCTGCATCGGGTTGGGATGTGTTGATGCAGCATGGCGAGTTATAGCATATGCATCCCGACAAACAAGAAACACGGAGGAACTACCCCACCCATGATTTGGAGTCGCAGTGTGATTCACGCTTTGAAGATCCTGAGGCACTATTTGTATGGGGTTCACGTGGATATTTTTACGCACCACAAGAGCCTCCAGATATCTTCACCAGAGGGAGTGAACTTACGACGCAGACGGTGGTTAGAGTTGCTTAAGGATTACGATGTTGATATCTGTACCACCCGGGAAGGCCAATGTGTGGCGTATGCTCTTAGTCGTAGTCGATGGGAGCCTATCGGATGCGGCTAGAGAGAAGGGACATGGTTCGTAATTTGCACCGCTTAGCGAGCCTCGTGTCCGCTTGATTGATTCTCGATAGCAATGGGGTTAGAGTTCGTGAGGTTGCCGAGTCTTCCATCGCCGGCGAGGTGAAGAGGCAACAGCCGAGGATCCTTTGATTCGATATCGTGATACGCCTCTTCGTGAGGCGCGGTCCTTGAGGTAGCACCGATGGGTGCTAAGGTTTGAGGGCGTTGTGTGTTCCGGATGTTTGAGACTTCGCAGCAGTTCTGGGAAGCACACACAAGCATTTCTATCCATCCGGGTCGACCAAGATGTACCACGACCTTAGATCCGTATTGGTGGGATGGCTGAAGAGGACGCTGCGAGTTCGTAGCTCGCCCGTGTTGTCGCAGTGAAGGTAGAGCACCGCAGGCCCGTGGTTTGTTGCGCATAGAGATCCCGACCTGGAAGTGGGAGGTAATCAACATGGATTTCATCACAGGATTACCTCGCACTCAGAGGAGACATGATTCTATATGGGTTATCGTCGACAGGCTGACGAAATCAGCCCACTTTCTTCCCGTCAGGACGACTTTTTCGGCTGAGGATTATGCCAGACTTTACATCCGAGAGATCGTCAGACTGCATGGAGTCCCTACTTCGATCATATCGCATGTGGAGCCCGCCACGCTAACTTCGAGATCCTTCCGAGGGTTTAGGGACGCAGTGAGCCCGAGCATCGCATTTCATCCACGCATGCACGGACAGCAGAGCGCACTATCCGCACTCTCGAGGATATCTGCGAGCCCGTGTTATTGACTTCGATGGTAGTTGGGAGGATCATTTGCCTCTAGTTGAGTTCGCATATAATAATAGCTACCACCCAAAGATTCGAGATGGCGCCTTATGAGGCCTTGTATGGGAGGAAGTGCGATCGCCTATAGGTTGGTTCGATGGGCGAGTGCGCTAGTAGGACCAGATTTGGTACAGAGCGATGGATAAGGTAGCTTATCCGAGGCGGCTATCGACACTCGTAGCTCGCAGGTCGATGCAGATCATCGTCGTCGGCATCTTGAGTTCGAGGTTCATGATTGGGTTTTCTGAAGGTGTCACCCATGAAGGGTGTGATGAGATTCGGGAAGAAGGGAAACTCACCAAGGTACATCGGGCCGCTTCAGATTGTCCGCAGGTAGGCAAGGTTGCCTATGAGTTGAATCTGCCGTCCGACCGGAGGCGGTGCATCCGCTTTTTCACGTATCTACGCCGAGGAGATGTATCGGGGATCCATCTAGTGGTACACCCGATTGACGATGTCCAGTGACCGAGGGGTTATCGTATGAGGAGATTCCCATAGCGATAGTCGATCGTCGAGTTAGGCGTCTGCGGACCAAGGGCGTGGCTTCCACAAAGTCTTGTGGCGAACGAGCTCGGGAGGAGATGACGGGAAGCCGAGGAGGACATGAGGCAGAAGTATCCTCACCTGTTCCCCACACCTCCAGGTAAATTCACTTTCCTACTTGTAAATTTTCGTTATCGTTTCTGCCTAAGTGTTGCTCTGTGGCCGTGTGTGGCATTTACAATTGTTTAAGCTTCTTCGATAATCGTTTGGAAGGAACATTCGGGACGAATGTTTCTAAGGGGGGGAGAATGTTATACCCCGTATTTCCAGAGTATGTACGTAAGGGAATACGTACGAAAGTCTAGCCTTAAAGATAAGCCTTGGACGTTTTTATTTGTACACAACTCACTAAAAGAATCGTTTTCCGACGAAACGTTTCCACAGCTTTCGTAGAGTAAATTCCGGCTATGCCATTTCTTATTTTTACGGATTTTTCCGAGAGACGAAACATTTTGGACCAACGGGAGGGCAACACTTGGCACCCTCCCATTGGTGGACTTGAATCGTCCATTTGGACGAATTGAAGAACCCTTGGCACGTTTTTTGTGCCTTGTGCACAAGTCAAGGGTTGGTAGGATATTTGTGTTTAGTTAATCCTCACCCTACACTTGCCTTGCACTTGTCTTAATCCACAAATCTTCCAAGTCTTGAAAAATCCTCTCCTCTCCCTTTGTAGTCTTTTCGTCCAAAACACCTCCCCTCCTCAAGGCCCTCGCCGAATACCCCTCTAGCCTAGTAGTTTGGCCGAGGCCCCCCCCTAGCCTAGCCAAAAATCTACCCCCCCTCCCTTGGTAGAAAAGTTACCTTCTTGTATCGTTATAATGCCCAAAATACCCTAGCCCAAATACCCTAGTACTTAGTATAAGTTGTGAAGAACTTCTAAGGTTCTTGGAGCATACAACTTAGGAGCAAAACCTTGCTCAGGCGCGACTTTTTCTAGGATATTATTGGGCTTACCGAGGTAACTAATCCTAACCCTCTTTTGAATTAAAGAATACTTCTTGTTGTAGAATAAGAATAAGTATTAATCACTTGAAGAATATCACGTAATAGAATTGAACTCTACTACAAAGAAGGGTTTGAAAGATGAATAATCAAATCAGATTTACATAGACTGCTTTCACATGAGACTTATATAGCTCACCGCAGGAAGTCTGCCCAACTTTCCATAGAATTGTGAACCCTCTGCTTAGAATGACCTTCGAGTAGTCTTTGATAGATATTTGTGACTATTATAGGTGACTCTCTGTGACATATTCAACTCGCGTGGTTTTCACGGTAAGGTATGTGATTCTTCCTAAAGCATGATATTTTACAATATATATAGTACGGTAGACGCGTACGTGTTAATCGAATAATAACTATGGCAATGTCTTTGACTTAAGCTCGAATAATACTTACGAATGCCTCACGCTTAAGCTGAATAATACTTACGAATGCCTCACGCTTAAGCTGAATAATAAAGAATGAAAACATTTCAAAAGACTATGAATCATATTAATGTAAGAGAACTAATTGGTTTTAAAGCGAGCTTAAGAGTTATACTAGCTTTATGGGAAGTAAGTATAACCACTTAAGATTGATAAAAGAAACAAGTTTGCCTATGTGTTTATAAATGCACTTATATTGTGAAAAGAATACTAAGATGGTTTGATAAGTAGACATGATATGATGCTATGTGTGTTAGTATCTTGTAAAGTTTGTATAGGTGAGTATCCTTGTTGTGCTTATGTTGTTTAAAGATAAGTTGTTATGTTAGTATACTATCACTCACCTCGAGATGATACCGGGTTAAGCCGCCTCCGACGCGGTAGACTCAGCGATGCAGGACCATGATTCGAGAATACCTCACGCGGGTCCGGGGCCTATGCGCGAGCTACGAGAGTTCCAGTTAGTATGCGGGTTATGCCTCACGCGGCATGTGGCCTTGCGGACAATGAGTCCGTGATGATGCCGAGGAGTAGCTACCGACGCGGGTTATACCTCACGCGCCCACGTGAGTGGCCATGCGGACTCGAGTCGAGATTAGGCTTGCGAATGATAATACGGCGAGTGGCCCCGCTTCAATCATTCGCAGCCTAGAAAAGACCTATTACAGCTTACCTATTGTTGCTCTTGTTTGTGATGTGGCACTATGTGCTTTCTTGATTTCTTCATACATATTTGTAAACCGGTTTTAAAAAGTGTTATGATTTCATTTAAGTACTTTACGCTTTCACATACTTAGTACTGTTATCGACCTCCTTCGGGCTGCGTTCATGCCGCAGTAAGCGGCAAGTCTTGCTAGATCCGTATCTTAGGATCTCTACGTTGGTGTCGGAGCTCCATCTCTTCCGAGGCTCTACTTTTTGGTATGATCTCCCTGTAGATAGTTTTGTATCGAGGGTATGGCGGGCCCTGTCCCGCCATAGTTGTATATTTCAGAGGTCTGTAGTCATGTTTGCATGTCGGATGTAATCGCTAAACCATGATTATATATATACGCCGAAGGCGTGTTTTCTCACATAACTGGTCTTATTTTTATAAATCGTTCATGTCTTACTTTATGTTTCCGATTACACTGATGTATGACTACTTGGGTGCCCCAGGCACGATCACGCCCCGAACGGGTCGTGATAGCTCATGCCGCAGTAGAGGTACATCGGTCGGGGATCCCCGCTCTGTGGATCTCATTTCAGCGTGTTGGACAACTCCGTTCCGTCGGAGGCGTATCTTTGGTATGTGTCCCTGAGTTGTAGGTTCTTGTACATTCGTGGTATGGCGGGCCCCGTCCGTCATAGTTGTTGTAAATCTTAGAGTGCAGAGTACGGTTGTGGCGGGGTTTGTAAAAAGGATAACTGTCGGTTTTTATGTATATACCAAGGCAATCGTTTTAGCTGGCCTGCTTATTTATTATATCTCTTGTTTCATGACTCGTGTTTTATTTTTCCGCCGGTTTTCTCGATGTTGTATCACTAGGGTGCCCGGTAAGGCACCAGAACGCCCGGTTCGGGCGTTACAAAGTGGTATCGAGCGATTAGTCCTCGGAAGGTGTCTGCACCGTGTCTAGTAAGTCTTGATTATCGATGTTGTGCACCACATCTATAATCGGGAGGCTATAGGACATTTAGGATTGGTTTCTATTCTTCTCATTCCGAGATCGTGCCTTAGAGCCGAGTTATGAGTTGGATCCTCCGACGTATTCCTTCTGCTACCGCTATGCCTCCGCAGCGCGACCCGGCCCAGTGGGCAAGGCAAAGG
The DNA here is from genome assembly GCA_029844215.1 of Przewalskia tangutica. Taxonomy (NCBI): domain Eukaryota; kingdom Viridiplantae; phylum Streptophyta; class Magnoliopsida; order Solanales; family Solanaceae; genus Przewalskia; species Przewalskia tangutica. The sequence continues at coordinate 19,424,601 of CM056740.1, forward strand.
AGCCGCTAGTGAGATACAGAGGAGTACGAGCGCGCAGCCCGCATAAGACTGAGGTGTGCTTCGACGGCGGGTTTCAGGACGCCGCCACAGCAAAGAGGTTAGAGCCGCAAAGAATGGCCGCCGAGACCGCAGCACGAGCCTCCACCCACACCGGGCGCAGGAGATGGGTCACAGAGATGGCCCGCTTTGGCCGTGGTTGTGGCGATTGAGGATAGGCCGGACGCAGCAGCCTGGCCTGAGCACCAGTGGTTCACCCCGAGCGATAGTTTGAGGCTACGGACTTCACGAGTCAGCCCGCCAGAGTTCTATGGGTCGAGGCCTGAGGATGATCCGCAGGAGTTCATCCGACAGTTACAGCGGATCATGAGAGTGATCAAGGCTTCGGAGACCGAGTCTGTGACCTTCGGTTCGCATCGGCTGCGTGATACCGCAGTCGATTGGTTTGATTCGTGGGAGCTTTCCCGGGGAGAGCATGCACCTCCAGCGGTATGGGATGAGTTTTCAGGGGCTTTTCTCACGCACTTCTTGCCTCCGCAGATGAGGAGGGCACGGGCCGACAAATTTTTGTTACTGAGACAGAGAGGGCGCACTGTCAGGGAGTACAATGTCGAGTTCGATTCTTTGGCTCGATATGTCCCTGCACTAGTTGCAGATATGGAAGATAGGGTGCATCGCTACGTCACCGGGCTCGATGATTACCTAGCAGAGAGTTGTTCGGGTGTTTCTCTTCAGCCGGGCATGGACATTGCCCGCATTCAGGCTCATGACCGCGCGGCGAGCGCCTTGATCGACGCAGGTGACGGCTACAGGTTAGGCCAAGACGGCCGGATATTTTGGCGACTTCGAGGCGGACCGCCAAGCAGAGACTAGTTATGTACCTCCGCCATTGCAGAGTGGTCCTCCGCACTTTCGACCTCAGGATATTCGAGAGCGTCGGGGCTCCTGTGTTTCGATGTTCGAGAGTAGGGTGTTGGCGATGCAATACCCCTACCTCGGTGGTCGATGTAGTAGACCGCATTTCGGGAGTGTCGTAGTACCAAGGGAGCTTGTTACTCTTGCGCCAGCGGCCATATGACGAGACTGTCCGACAGGTAGCGCTGGTAGGACAAAGACAGACTACTGTGAAAGCGGGCCATGCCACTGAGAGGTCGCGGTGGAAGTTCCGCTTAGCGGTCCTTGAACCGCCTAGTTTCGAGTATATCCTTAACCTCTAGAGTTTTGGTATGCTTGTTATGATGGTCTCATTATTATGTGCTATGTACGAATAGCGTTGTGTTAATTATGAGTTAGAAAACATGCTTAGTTGGGAGGATACGTATGGGGGCATGGTAAGTGAACCTTAGACTATGTCACGATCGAGACCTTAGGGTAAGGTCGTCTTGAGTTAAAGATTTATTTTGACCCTTATCGAGTAGTAGTATACGTGGGATTTATTTGTGTGACAAGTCCGTGGGTAGTGTGAGATGGAAGTGGTAGCTTTCATGATGTGAATTAGTAAGATTGTTCGGATCGGGAACAAGAGTTTAGCGCGGTTGGGGTCGGGTTGAGGACCATTTGCGGGTCAACCAGAACCCGGTTTGGGGTGGGGTCAGTTCGGGTGGTCCCGCCGGTGGTAGGGTCACGAGGATGCTAGGCCCAAGTTTGTATGATCATCGTATGAGTTCGTGGACGCGTTCGACCGAGCGGTTCAGAAGGCCGGGAATGGCCTTAAGGAAGTTTGAGGTTAGTAAGATGACCAAGTTTGGAGGTAGTGACTCCAGAGATTTTCGGGAACGGAAGTAATGACTGAAGTATGGTACGTACTGGGAGAGTTCAAGCGTTCGAGAAGGGCACGACGAGTAAGGAAAGAAGAGGACGTATGTTATTTCGCGCTGCGTGGCATCGCAACTTGTTAGAGGAACTTTATCGTTATTCGACTTGAGAAGGAACATTCGGGACGAATGTTTCTAAGGAGGGGAGAATGTTATACCCCGTAGTTGCAGGGTATGTATGTGAGGACGTACGTACGAGAGTACGGAAGAAATTTTGAAAAGAAAGAAAGATGTGAGTTTTCGACGGAAAAGTTTGCGGTTAATTGTGAAGAAAAAGGTTCGTTAATGGGAATTGGATTCCCAGATTTGGTATTTGGACTTCATAGATTATATTAGAATTTTGAGATTTTATTTTCGGAAATGGTCACGTGGGGCCCACGGGAGAAATTTACGGTTTTGTGGGGCCCGCTTTGTTTTTGAGATTTCCGGTATTTTGGATATTTTCGGAAGACGAAATATTCTGGGCGAATCGGGGGGCGACACGTGTCACCCCCATGTGGCACCCTTGGCCGAATTTACCTTTGTGCACAACACCCGACAGTCGTCGATTTCAAACGTTTCCACTTTCGTAGAAAATTCGGCTATGTCATTTATAATTTTTTGCGGATTTTTCCGTGATTTAAACATTTTGGACCAACGGAGGGTGACATGTGTCACCTCACATTGGAAGCAAATGGATTGGCTTGGACGATTTGGGCGCCCAAGAGCCTTGGTTGGCCTCGCCGATTGGCTCCTCTTTTGTGCCTTGCTTTGTGGCTTGTTTTGTGGAGTGTTTTGTGGAGTAGGGTTAGGGTGCACTTGGCTTGATCTTGGCCTTACACTTGCCTTGCACTTGGCTAGATCTTGGCCATTGGTTGGCCTTTGGTTTTGCTATAAATACCCCCCCCCCCTTTGTGAAGACTTCATTCATCCACAAATGTTTCCAAGTCTTGAAATCCCTCCTCCTCTTGTGGCTCTCGCCCTAAGCCTCCCCTCCCTCCTAGTGGCCTTTGGCCGAGAGGTCTCCCTCCTCAGGTGTCTAGCCGCGGGTACCCCTAGCCTAGTTGTTTTCAGATAATACCCTTTGTGGTATAGAAATTGTCACGACCGAACCCGGCCCGTGGATGGTGCCTTACCCTGCACCCTAGTGATACAACATCGAGAAAATCAGCGGAAATAAAAACATGAACATGAATTAAGAGAAAAGATAAATAAACAAAGCAACCAAAACAGCTTGCCTTCATCATATATACATAAATACCCGACGCTTATCCTTTTTACAAACCCCGCCCACAACAAAGGCTGCACTCTAAGATTTTTACAATAGCTATGACGGACAGGCCCGCCATACCCCGAATGTATAAGAATCTACGCACTGTGGTAACATACCAAAAGATAAGCCTCCAAGGAACGGAGCTTCCCAATACGAAAGGTGATCCTAAAAGCGGGGATCGATACCGATGTACCTTTTACTGCAGATGAACGCAGCCCCAGGAGGTCGATAACAGTACCAAGTATGTGAAATCAGAAATATCAGAATGAAATCATAATAGTCTATATAAAGCAGAGACATGTATGATAACCAAACTACGCTCACAACATAGAAGCGATCATGTCAAGTCGTGACTCACGCCTCAAAGTCATCCTCACGCCCGTGGAACTTCTTCCTCACCGCCAGCCTAGGTACAAATCATGTGATACGTATAACGGTCTCGGCCCATCTTATGGACCCAATATAGAAACGTGGAATACATTCGGATGAACCAGAGTCGAAATACATTCCGGATGAACCGTAGTCAAGTGATATACATTCGGATGAACCGAATCAAGTGAAATACATTCCGGATGACCCTAATCAAGTGAAATACATTCGGATGACCCGGTAATCAAGTGAAATACATTCCGGATGACCCGTAATCAAGTGAAATACATTCGGATGACCCAGAATCAAGTGAAATACATTCCGGATGACCCTAGTCGAGTAGAACACGATTTGCACAACAAGGCTATCACACGTAACATGGTCAAGTTTCATAACAACAAGCATAAGCAAGTTACACACGACTCAAGGTACTTTCATTTTATGTCAAAGTCCGGATTTTAACCTTAAAGTACTACGTCCGTTAAATTCCCTTTAAGATCCATTTCTTTTACAAAGGTCACCCGATACCCGTAGTATAAAATTTGAGTGACTAACATTGTTAAGTAAACCAAAATGCTTTCCTTTGTAAAATCAAGTAACAACCTTATTTTCCAAACGTTCAAGTTTGCCTAATTTCGAATGCTCAAGTTTCTCATTTTAGAAAAAGGTTTCGTAGTTCATAGTTTTAAATCCTTTAAAACATAATTCTCCTTTAAACGTTGGGAGAAACCTATGTCTTATAAGTGAGTAGGTTATTCTTGTTTATAATCAATCTTATTAAGCAGCCATGATCTAGGAAATGTCATTTTGTCTCATCTTAGCTTCTATGCAGATGGAAGTTTCTACTGGTTTTATAATACTAAATCTGTCCAAAACATTTCCTTTTATTAACGCTGCAGTGGTTTGTCGATACACATTCTGATTTCCGAAATCAGTAAAACATTTTTAAGCCGTTATACCTAACTTCCCATAAAGCTAGTATAACTCTTAAGTTTCCAAAACCAAGTATTACTTCTTCTCTCAAAATGATTCAAAATCTTTGAAATACTTCAAGTTCTTTATTATCACATAGCCAAGCTTATAGTTCAAATCGCCCTCTTAAAACCACAAGTACTTTCTTACCTACATAAAGTCGTTATAACCAACTTCCCATAAAGCCGTTATAACACTTTATGTTTCAAACCAATCAAATACCTTAAAAATATGTACGTCTACCGTACTACATAGTTATACACATATCATGCTAGAACAAATAGGAAGAGGTTCACATACCTCGCGACGATTATCGACTAATAGCAAAACGCTCCAAGTACCTCAAACCGTCGGCTACACTCTCAGTCAAGCAGATCACTCCACACGTAGTACTACAACCTATAGAGGACACAAAGCGCCTATTAATATCTTTAGATCCCGACGTAGAATATTCTACATAAAAATTCTAGAAGACCTCCCCCCCCGCAACAGCGTAAATCTCCTCCTCTATCGAGGCCGGCTACCAAGCCAACCAGGGGGGGGTTAACACGTCTAACCGGACGTGTACAATTCTACTACACAGTAATGTTACACAAGTCTACTGTAATACAGTCCTATGTAATTACAGTTCAGTTCTCTTCTTTAAATTCAGGCTTAAGTCGCAAGACATTGCCGTAAGTATTATTCAGGCTTAAGTCAAAAGACATTGCCGCACAACTATGTTCAGTTCTATATATAGTATACTTAACTATATACTCCTACAACATGTAATTTCCAATTACAACAGAAGGTCAAGAATGTTTACCTCGATAAGCCCAAAATTATCCGAGTTTATATGTCGATCCTGAACAACGTTTAGCTCCTACTCCGGGCGCTCCAATCCGTTCCAACCAACCCTTAGAAGTTCTAACCAACTTCTACTTATGACTTCAACTACGGGTGAAGATTTACTTAGGGTTTCGTTTTTGTGACTGAGGGAAGTATAATAGTATTTTCTGGGCTTTTGTAAAAGTGTAACCTTGGGAATACTACAAGGTATTTGGGCCAAGGTATTTGGGCATTATAACAATACTTGGAGAGTATTTCTATACCACAAAAGGGGGTATTTATACGAGACAACTAGGCTAGGGGGGGTACCCCACGGCAAAACACCTCAACGGGGAGGGAGGTGGCTCTCGGCCAAGGGCTCTCAACGGGGGAGGGGGGTGTGGTGGACGAAAGCTCAAGGGAGAGGGAGTATTTTGAGACTTAGTTAGATTGCTCAAGTTTTTGGATGAAGAAAGTCTTCAACTAGAGGGTATTTATAGGTCAAGTGAAGGCCAACCAATGGCCAAGATCCATCCAAGTGTTAGGCAAGTGTAAGGTCAAGATTAAGCCATGTGCAACCTTATCCATCTACCCAAAATATCCTACCAACTCCTTGACCAAAAATAATGCACAAAAACGTACAACCTTCCCACTTTCGTCCGTCCACTCCTTCCATTAGAGGGTGACAAGTGTCGCCTCTCGTTGGTCCAAAATGTTTCGTCTCGTAAAAATCTGCAAAAATTATAAATGACATAGCCGGAATTTTCCTACGAAAGTCATGGAAACGCTTTTAAAAACGACTCTAATCGGTGTTGTGTACAAATTTCAAACTAGCCAACTTTAAGGCTCAAATTATAATACGACGCGCCACGCATACTACGGAAATACGGTATAACATTCTCCTCTCCTAGAAACATTCGTCGAATGTTCCTTCTCAAGACGGATAACGATAAAGTTCTTCTAATAAGTTGCCAACGCCACAACCGCCACGAAACAACACATGCACGCAAATACTTATATCCAAGTCCACGAGAAACTCCTCTAACATCACAAACTTTTGTCACTTTGCGCGAGGTTCTAGTGTCACTCGGCGACCCAACAAATGGTACCGATCGCATGCGATTCACGAGGTCTAAAATATACATCCTTCGCACCTTCTCCCTTTACAAGAAATGATCATATCTATGCTCGCAATACATGCTCGCCTCTACCCTTACTCGTCGTACTCTTCTCGAACTCTTGAACTCTTCCGATAATGCATTCACACTTGATCATCACTTGATTCTCCAAACCTGGAGTCACCACCTCCAACTTGGTTATCTTACTAGCCTCAATCTTCCTTAAGGCCACTTCCGCCTTCACGATCCGCCTCAGTCGAACATATCCACGAACTCATACGATGGTCATCTAAACTTGGGCCTAGCACCTCGTGACCCTACCACCTGGCGGACCACCCAGAGCCGACCCCACCTCATTCCGGCCACGGTTGACACGCAACACGCCCTCAACCCGAGCCTCACACGCCGACTCTCTCGTTTCGATCCGAACAACCTTGCTAATCACATCATGAAAGATACCACTTTCATTTACCCAACCAGAGACTTATCACACAATATATTCTAGGCATAAAATGCACTCGACAAGGATCACTCGCAAAATCTTGTACTCAAGACGGCTTTACATCTAAGGTCTCAACGTAATATTCTAAGGTTCATCATTTTCTCACCCCTGCTTACCCTTTTCCCAACCGTGTTCCTAAATCACATTTTAGCACAAAGCTATCCGAACATAACACTTAACACATTAACATAACATCAAAACATACAAGCCTCTAGATGGTTAAGGATATACCGGTTACCGCCCACTCTAATCATAAGTCCACTGCAGGCGCATAATCGTAGGGGCGCGGATGAACTCGCCATCGATCCGTGAGGTCGCGCTAAGCCGCCGGCATTCTCCTATAAGCACGCCTCTCATCACATGGCTCGACGGCCGCAGTGAAGCAAGCACCGATAAAGACGACATTTCCCGATGATGTTTGCCACATCGCGCACACCGAGGACATGAATCCTGGCCGCTAGCACTCACGTAAACTCGCGGAACTAAGCCACGAGCTCGACCAGCTCGAATACCGAACGACACAAGATCGCGGAGGACCACTGCATCAAGCGAGGTACATAACTAGATCGCCGAGGCGGTCCGCCTCGAAGTTACCAAAGGACCGCTGTTGCTCGCCCTCTTCTCGATCTCGGCCATTCCGCCGACTTCTCCGTGCCTCACATCCTAGTGCATGAGCTTGTATGCGGCAATGTCCATGCCCTTGAAGAGCTACACCCGCATAAGCCTCGCCAAGTAATCGCCCAGCGGTGGCGTAGCCGGTGTACTCGTCCTCCATATCCGCTACTACGGAACATACCGAGCTAATGAGTCGAACTCCACATTGTACTCTCTAACTGGCCCGCCCGCCCCGCTCAATGTCAAAAATTTGTCGCCCGAGCCCTCTCATCTGTGAGGCAAGAAATGTGCAAGAAATGCCTCGAGAACTCGTCCCAAATCACTGGAAGTGCATGCTCTTCCCGACAGCTCACGAATCAAACTACCAATCGCAGATTACGCGGTGATGCGAACCCAATACCACCGACTCGCCTCGAGGCTCGATCACTCTCATGATCCGTCAGAGTCGCTTGATAAACTCCCGAGGTCGCCTCGCCTCTCGATCCATAGAACACCGGAGGGCTACACTCGTGAAGTCCCGTAGCCTCAAACCGCTCGCCGGGGTGAACTACGGTGCCGCTGGGCCGGAATCACTGCATCCACCTATCTCATATCTCGCCACGACTCGCCAAGAATCGCCATCTCCTTGTACTTATCTCATCGCCCAGCCGTGGGATCGAGGCTCGTGTATCAGAGTCTCAGCAGCCATCGCTGCGCTCTAAACTCGCTGGTCTTTGGCGGCGTCGCGAACCCGCCGTCGGGCATCTTGTCTCAGTCTTGACGCTCGCGCTCGTACTCCTCAGTATCTACTAACAGACTCCTCGATCGCCTTGCCCATCTGGGCTCGGTTGCCTTACGCGAGGCATAACGGTAAATGAAAGGAATACGCCGAGGGTCCAATTTATCACACAGATCTAAGGCACGATCTCAGAATGAGAAGAATAGAAAAAAATCCTAAAAGTCCTGCAGCCTCCGATTATAGATGTGGTGCACAACACACCGATAATCAAGACTTACTAGACACGGTGCAGACACTTTCCGAGGACTAATCGCTTCGATACCACTTTTGTCACGACCAACCTGCCCGTGGATCGTGCCTTACCCGGGGCACCCTAGTGATACAACATCAGAGAAAATCAGCGGAAATAAAAACATGAACATGACTTAAGAGAAAAGATAAATAAACAGACCAACCAAAGCAGCTTGCCTTCATCATATATACATAAATACCCAACAGCTTATCCTTTTTACAAACCCCGCCCACAATTAAAGCATGCACTTAAGATTTTTACAACACTATGACGGACAGGCTCCGCCATACCCCTGAATGTATAAGAATCTACAGACTCAGGGTAACATACCAAAAGATAAGCCTCCGAAGGAACGGAGCTTCCCAATACGCTGAAAGGTGATCCTAAAAGCGGGGATCGATAGCCGATGTACCTTTTACTTGCAGATGAACGCACCAAGGAGGTCAAGATAACAGTACAGTATGTGAAATCAGAAATATCAGAATGAAATCATAATAGTCTATATAAAGCAGAGACATGTATGATAACCAAACTACGCCACAACATAGAAGCCATGTCAAGTCGTGACTCACGCCTCAAAGTCATCCTCATGCCCGTGGAACTTCTTCCTCACCGCCAGCCTAGGTACAAATCATGTGATACGATAATGTGTCTCGCCCATCTTATGGACCCAATATAGAAACGTGTGGAATACATTCCGGATGAACCCAGAGTCGTGAAATACATTCCGGATGAACCTGAGTCAAGTGATATACATTCCGGATGAACCTAATCAAGTGAAATACATTCCGGATGACCCGTAATCAAGTGAAATACATTCCGGATGACCCGTAATCAAGTGAAATACATTCGGATGACCCGGAATCAAGTGAAATACATTCCGGATGACCCGAATCAAGTGAAATACATTCGGATGACCCTGCAAGTCGAGTAGAACACGATCTTGCACAACAAGGCTATCACACGTAACATGGTCAAGTTTCATAACAACAAGCATAAGCAAGTTACACACGACTCAAGGTACTTTCATTTTATGTCAAAGTCCGGATTTTAACCTTAAAGTACTACGTCCGTTAAATTCCTTTAAGATCCATTTCTTTACAAAGGTCACCCGATACGTAGTATAAAATTTGAGTGACTAACATTGTTAAGTAAACCAAAATGCTTTCCTTTGTAAAATCAAGTAACAACCTTATTTTCCAAACGCTCAAGTTTGCCTAATTTCAATGCTCAAGTTTCTCATTTTAGAAAAAGGTTTCGTAGTTCATAGTTTTAAATCCTTTAAAACATAATTCTCCTTTAAACGTTTTGAGAAACCTATGTCTTATAAGTGAGTAGGTTATTCTTGTTTATAATCAATCTTATTAAGCAGCCATGATCTAGGAAATGTCATTTTGTCTCATCTTAGCTTCTATGCAGATGGAAGTTTCTACTGGTTTTAATAATACTAAATCTGTCCAAAACATTTCCTTTTATTAACGCTGCAGTGGTTTGTCGATACACATTCTGATTTCCGAAATCAGTAAAACATTTTTAAGCCGTTATACCTAACTTCCCATAAAGCTAGTATAACTCTTAAGTTTCCAAAAACCAAGTATTACTTCTTCTCTCAAAATGATTCAAAAATCTTTTGAAATACTTCAAGTTCTTTATTATCACATAGCCACCATTATAGTTCAAATCAGTTACCTCTTAAAAACCACAAGTACTTTCTTACCTACATAAAGCTGTTATAACCAACTTCCCATAAAACCGTTATAACACTTTATGTTTCAAACCAATCAAATACATTAAACATATGTACGCTCACCGTACTACATAGTTATACACATATCATGCTAGAACAGATAGGAAGAGGTTCACATACCTCGCGACGATTATCGACTAATAGCAAAACGCTCCAAGTACTTCAAACCGTCGGCTACACTCTCAGTCAAGCAGATCACTCCACACGTAGTACTACAACCTATAGAGGCCACAAAGCGCCTATTAATATCTTTAGATCCCGACGTAGAATAGTCTACGTAAAAATTCGAAGACTCTCCCCGCAACAACAGCGTAAATCTCCTCCTCTATCGAGGCCGGCTACCAAGCCAACCAGGGGGGGGGGTTAACACGTCTAACCGGACGTGTACAATTCTACTACACAGTAATGTTACACAAGTCTACTGTAATACAGTCCTATGTAATTACAGTTCAGTTCTCTTCTTTAAATTCAGGCTTAAGTCGCAAGACATTGCCGTAAGTATTATTCAAGCTTAAGTCAAAAGACATTGCCGCACAACTATGTTCAGTTCTATATATAGTATACTTAACTATATACCTACAACATGTAATTTCCAATTACAAAAGAAGGTCAAGAATGTTTACCTCGATAAGCCCAAAATTATCCGAGTTTATATGTCGATGCTGAACAACGTTTATCTCCTACTCCTGGCGCTCCAATCCTTTCCAACCAACCCTTAGAAGTTCTAACCAACTTCTAATTATGACTTCAACTACGGGTGTAGATTTACTTAGGGTTTCGTTTTGTGGATGAGGAAGTATAATAGTATTTTCTGGCTTTTGTAAAAGTGTAACCTTGGGAATACTACAAGGTATTTGGGCCAAGGTATTTGGGCATTATAACAATACTGAGAGTATTTCTATACCACAAAAGGGTATTTATACGAGACAACTAGGCTAGTGGGTACCCACGGCAAAACACCTCAAAGGGGAGGAGGTGGCTCTCGCCAAGGGCTCTCAAAGGAGGGTGTGGTGGACGAAAGCTCAAGGGAGAGGAGTATTTTGAGACTTAGTTAGATTGCTCAAGTTTTTGGATGAAGAAAGTCTTCAACTAGAGGTATTTATAGGTCAAGTGAAGGCCAACCAATGGCCAAGATCCATCCAAGTGTTAGGCAAGTGTAAGGTCAAGATTAAGCCACGTGCAACCTTATCCATCTACCCAAAATATCCTACCAACTCCTCGACCAAAAATAATGCACAAAAACGTGCCAACCTTCCCACTTTCGTCCGTCCACTCCTTCCAATTAGAGGGTGACAAGTGTCGCCTCTCGTTGGTCCAAAATGTTTCGCCTCTCTAAAAATCCGCAAAAATTATAAATGACATAGCCGAATTTTCCTACGAAAGTCGTGGAAACGTTTCATTTAAAAACGACTCTAATCGGGTGTTGTGTACAAATTTCGAAACTAGCCAACTTTAAGGCTCAAATTATAATACGACGCTACCACGTACATACTGGAAATACGGTATGAAATACTCCCTAGTATTGTTATAATGCCCAAAATACCTTAGCCTTGTACCTTGTAGTATTCCAAAGATACCTCTTACGTAGAGTCCTAAATACTACCTTTTGTCCTTTTAGTCTCAAACCGAAACCCTAAGGAAATCTTCATTGGTTGAAGTATTTGAGTAGAAGTTGGTTAGAACTTCTAAGGGTTGTTTGGAGTGGTTTGGAGCGCACGAGTGGAGCTAAACCTTGCTCGAGGATCGACATTATAACTTGGATAATTTTGGGCTTATCGAGGTAATTATCTTGTCCTCTATTGTAATTGGAAATTACATGTTTGTTAGAATATATAGTTGAAGTATACTATATATGGAACTATACTTAGTATTCGGCAATGTCTTTTGACTTAAGCTGAAGAATAAATCTTGAATCGAATCAGTATTTACATAGATGTATTGCATGAGACTTGTGTAGAATTGTACACGTCAGGTTAGGCGTGTAAACCCCCGGTTGGCTTGGTAGCCGGCCTCGATAGAGAGGAGTTTTACGCTGTCATGTGAGTCTTCACGAATTTTCTATAGAAAGATAGAAACTTGTGTTTTGGGGTTAATAGACGTTTGTGACCTTTATAGGTGAAAGTACTAAGAGTAGCGTATTCTACCTGAGGAGTGGAAAGGGCTAGCAAGGTTGTAGTACTTGAGCATTTTGCTTATTTGTCGATAAATCGTCGCAAGGTATGTGAACCTCTTCCTATCTTTTCTAGCATGATTGTTGTGAACTATGTAGCATTTAGACGTACGTGCTAAGTGATTTGGTTGGTTTAAAACATGTGGTGTTATAATAGCTTTATGGGAAGTTAGTTATAACGACCGTATGTAAGTGAAAATGGTTTATGATGTTAGAAGTTAAGAGACTTGATCTTATAAGATAAGAGACTTAACTTATTTGTTTTAATGTGGATGTTTGTGTGAAACCTCATTCGTGAGTAATGAGTACTTGGTTTTAAAGGGATAATGTTTCCGATTTCGAATCGAACGTATCGACAGCACCACCGCAGCGTTAATAAAGGAAAATGTATTGAATAATGATGTGTTGTATTAAAACCAAAGAAACCTCCATCCGCATAGAAACTAAGATGAGACAAAATGATATTACATTTTCTAGATCATGGCTGCTGTAATAAGAATGTTGTAAACAAGAATAACCTACTCTCACGTGAGACATATATTACTCAATTGTTCTAAAAAGGAATCAAGTGATTAAGTTTGGGAACTATGAAACCATTTGAAAATGAGAAGCTTGAGTAATTGAAACTAGGCAAACTGGAACTTAGGAAAAGAATGTCATTACTTGATTTTAAAAAGGAATGTGGGTTGGTCATTCTAATACTACGTATCGGGTGACTTTTATAAGTAATGGATCTCTTTTAAAAGAACTTAACGTATGTAGTACTTTGGGGCTAAAACCCGGACTTTGGTATAAATGGAAGTACTTTGAGTTGTTGTGAAACTTGCCTATGCTTGTTGTTGTGAAACTTGCCTATGCTTGTTGTTGTGAAACTTGCCTATGCTTGTGATGATAGCCTTTGTTGTACAAGTGTGGTATTTCTGTGTTACCGTCTCGATAGAGCGGTTGACTTGTTGAGAACTTCATCGACGTTGGCGGTGATGGAGAATTCCACGTATGTTTCCATTTTGATTACCGTCTTGTTGTTGATATCACATGGACATGTCTACACCGTCGCAGATTCGGCACGCGCCACGCGGCGAGTTGATTACCGATATATGGTTATTACCGCAACATGGACGGTCTACACCGTCGCAGATTCCGGACACGTGGCCACGCGCGTGGTTGACCACCCAAGATATTGTTATTGAGGTTACATGGGCATGTCTACCGTCGCAGATTCCGGTACGGCCGCCACGCGGCCCTTATTATTGTTGCATCATGGACATGTCTACACCGTCACGATTCCGGCACGCGCCGATGCGAACATGATGGATGTTGTGGGCGTGAGACCCATAGTTATATTTAGTGGTGACTTGAGGCGTGAGTCCACGACTTGACACGATCGTTTTATGTTGTGAATCAAGTTTGGTTATCATACATGTCTCCGCTTATAGACTAGTATGATTTCATTTACGATTTTTACTGATTTCACATACTTGGTACTGTTAGATCGACCTCCTTCGGGCTGCGTTACGCCGCAGTAGAGGTACATCGGTCGTGGATCCCCGCTCTAGGATCTCATTTCAGGTTGAAAGCTCCGTTCCTTCTGAGGCTTATCTTTGGTATGTTTCTCGAGTTGTAGGTTCTTGTACATTCGTGGTATGGCGGGCCCTGTCCGTCATAGTTGTTGTAAATCTTAGAGTGCATGTACCGGTTGTGGGGAGTTTGTAAAAAGGATAACGCTCGGGTTTTTATGTATATACCGGGCAACTGCTGGTTGGCCTGTTTATTTATTATATCTCTTGTTTCATGACTCGTGTTTTATTTTTCCATTTGTTTTCTCGATGTTGTATCACTAGGGTGCCCGGTAAGGCACCCGAACGGGCCCGTTCGGGCGTTACAATACTACGGAAATCGCCTGCTGATCATTCGCACTAGAAAAGACACATTCGATTTACCTATCACGCTGTTTGTGATGTACACTATGCGCGCTTCGTTGTTTCATACATACTTGCAAAACTGCTTTCAAAATGATATGTTTCATTTAAGTATTTTACAAGTTTCATATACTTAGTACTGTTATCTCGACCTCCTTCTGGGGCTGCGTTCATGCCGCAGGCGGCAAAGAAAGTGCTAGATCCACATTCTTAGGATCTCTACGTTGGTGCCGGAGCTCCATCTTTTCCGAGGCTCTACTTTGGGTATGATCTCCGTTGTAGATAGTTTTGTATTGCCGATCGGTATGGCGGCCCCGTCCCGCCATAGTTATATATTTCCTTAGAAGGTCTGTAGTCATGTTATGCGATGTGATGTAATCGCTAAACCATGTTTATGTATATATGCCGAAAGGCGATGTTTTCTCACATAAACTGCCTTATATTATAAATCGTTTCATGTCTTGCTTTATATTTCCGCGATTACTGGATGTATGACTACTGGGTGCCGGTAAGGCACGATCCACGCCCCGAACGGGTCGTGACAAAAGTGGTATCGAGCGATTAATCCTCGGAAAGTGTCTACGCACCGTATCTAGTAGAGTCTTGATTATCGGTGTGTTGCACCACACCAATAATCGTGAGGCTATAAGATATTTAGGATTGGTTTCCATTCTTCTCATTCCGAGATCGTGCTTTAGAGTTGTGTTATAGGTTGGAACCTCTAACGTATTCCTTTCTGTAATGATTATGCCTCCACGTAAGGCAACCCGCCTGGGCGGCAAGGCAAAGGCGGAGTCGCTAGCGAGACACCCGAGTCACGAGGGCTCGAGCCCGCCTATACCAGAGACGACGAGTTCTATGACGCCCGCCCAAAGAGACCACAGTACCACACCTCCCGCCCCACACCGGGCGGAGAGTTAGGGTACAAGGAGATGGCCCTTTTGGCTAAAGTTGTGGCCCGATACGAGGAGACCGGATGCGCCTGGGTTCAGCTCAGACCGGCCGCACCGTGGTACACCCGAGGCGAATAGTTTGAGGCTACGAGATTTCTTGAGTTGTAGCCCGCGAGTTTTACTGGTCGAGGCCGAGGATGATCCGCAGGAGTTCATCCGCCGCCTTCGAGGATCATGAGGTGATCAAGGCCTCGAGACAGAGTCTGTGACCCGTTCGCGTCGGCCGCGTGATACCGCAGCCGATTGGTTTGATTCATGGAGTTATCCGGGAGAGCACGCGTCCCCGCCTACTGGGATGAGTTCTCGAGGCTTTCTCACTCATTTCTTGCCTCCACAGATGGCGAGGCGCGGCCGATAGATTTTTACCATCGAGGCGAGAGGACGACCGCCGTGAGTACAATGTTGAGTTTGATTCATCGCTCGATATGTTCCAGATTGGTAGCGATATGGAGGATAGGTGCACCGCTATGTCACCGCTAGACGACTATATGGCCGAGTCATGCGGTGTGTTTTCTGGCCGGGTATGGACATTACCCGCACGCAGCTCATGCTCTTGGATGTGAGGAGCGTAGAGACCGCCGTTGACAGCGAGCAGGTTAAGACCAGACGGCGTGGTCTTTTGGTGGCTATCGTGTGGGCGGCCTCGGCGCCTAGATTTGCACCACACCAGCCCGAGCACTCTCGCGCCGCCCTCAAGGCACCGGGATATTCGAGGCGAACCGAGGCCCCGTGACTTTGACGTCCGTCGAGCGGCAGAGGTATCGCCGACGGACCACCTCGCCGGGCCGATGTAGATCCCACTTCGAGTTGTGGTGCTACGGAGTTTGTTTGGTGCCAGGCCAGCAGGTCACTATGCGAGGAACCGTCCGACGGCAAGTGGCTTGATGGTAGGGTCACCACGTGTTCTTTCACGTCTTCTTCATCCTCGACAGCTTACTCGCCTGAGGGCGCGTACTCGTGAGTCGCAGGTCGCGCAGAGGTCGCGGCTCGGTCCAGATTCTAGCGGTCCTCGAATCGCATTTATGCTTTGTCCACCGACAAGATCGGAGGCCTCACCGATGTCGCCACGTACCTTATCGGTTCTGGGTTTGATGTGTATGCTTTGATAGATCCGGTTCTACTGGCCCTATATATCCCCTTGTTGCTAGTAGGATAGGGATAGAGCACGAGTCCATAGACCTTTCGAGGTAGCTACGCCAGATGGTGATTCGGTGGTAGCTCGGCGGGTATATAGAGCTTGTCCTGTGACCATTTACGTCGGACCCTAGCCGACTTGATAGAGTTGGAGATGACCGACTTGGCGTGATTATGGGGATGGATTGGCTAGCTTCTTGCTACGCCAATGTTGATCGCAGAGAGAGAGTAGTGCGGTTCCAGCTTCTGACGAGCCATTGTTGAGTGGGAGGAGCACGGTATCGCCGGGGGTAGGTTTATTTCCTACCTCAAGGCTAGGAAGATGGTGCGAAGGGTATATCTACCATCTCGTTCGGTGTTTGATAATCAAGGCTGCACCAGATTTTGATCGGGTTCGATGAGTCGTGAGTTCCCGCACGTGTTTCCGGATGACCTCTCCGAGTATCCCTCCCGAGAGGAGATTGAGTTTGTATTGACATATTGCCGGACACTCGCCTATTTCCATTCCGCCATACGTAATGGCACTGCCGAGTTGAGAGAGTGAAGGATCGGCTTAGAGATTTCTTTGGAGAAGCGGCTTCATCAGCCTAGTGTTTCTCCCAGGGAGCGCCGTATTGTTCGTGAAGAAGAAGGACGACGCCAGCATGTGTGTTGATTACAGTGAACAAGGTGACCATTAAGAATGATACCCCTTCCCGGGATTGATGATTTGTTCGACCGGTTGCGAGGTGCGAGATGTTTCTCCAAGATTGATCTGCGATCGGGCTATCATCAGTGCGAGTCGAGAGGTGGATGTCCCTAGGATCGCATTCGTGACCCAGACGCATTATGAGTTCAGTGGTCATGTCTTTTGGGTTGACCAATGCTCGTGGTATTCATGGATTTGATGAACCGAGTGTTCAAACCATTTTGGACACGTTTGTGATAGTGTTCATTGATGATATCTTGGTTTATTCTCGCCAGAGGAGCATGCACGAGCATTTGAGGCCGTCTTGTGATTCTCCAGACCAGCAGATTGTACGCCAAGTTTTCCAAATGTGAGTTTTGGTTGACTTGATGGCGTTTCTTGGGCATATTGTTCGGGCTGATGGCATTCGAGTGATACGCCAAGATCGAGGCGATCGAGACTTGGCCTGCACCTACTACTCCGGCAGAGGTTCGCGATTTCGGGCCTTGCAGATATTATCGGCGGTTCAGAGAAGTTTGCTTCTATCTCGCACCATTGACTAGGCCGACTCGAGCGCAGCAAGTTTGATGGTCGATGCTTGTGGCGGGGTTTCCGATTCTTTGAAAGAGAGACCGACGACCGCCCGTTCTTACTCTTCCGGAGGTCCGGATGGTTATGTCGTGTATTGTGATCGTCGCATCGGGTTGGGTTGTGTGTTGATGCAGCATGGCGGGTTATAGCATATGCATCCCGGCACCAAGAAACACGAGGAACTACCCCACCCATGATTTGGAGTCGCGGCCGTGATTCACGCTTTGAAGATCCGAGGCACTATTTGTATGGGGTTCACGTGGATATTTTTACGCACCACAAGAGCCTCCGTATATCTTCAGCAGGGAGCCGAACTTACGGCGAGGCGGTGGTTAGAGTTGCTAAGGATTACGATGTTGATATCCTGTACCACCCGGGAAGTCGATGTTGTGGCGTATGCTCTTAGTCGTAGGTCGATGGGAGCCTATCGGATGTGCAACTAGAGAGGAGGACATGGTTCGTGATTTGCATCGATTAGCGAGCCTTGGTGTCCGTTTGATTGATTACGATAGCGGTGGGGTTAGAGTTCGTGAGGTTGCCGAGTCTTCCATCGTCGAGGAGGTGAAGAGGCAACGCCGAGGATCCACTTTGATTCGAGCATCGTGATACAACTCTTCGCAGGCGCGGTCCTTTGAGGTAGCACCTGAGGGTGCTAAGGTTTGAGGGCGATTGTGTGTTCGGATGTTTCGTGACTTCGCAGGAGTTCTTGGGAAGCACACAGCAAGCGTTACTCTATCCATCCGGGTCGACCAAGATGTACCACGACCTTAGATCCGTATTGGTGGGATGGCTTGAAGAGGGGCGTTGCGAGTTCGTAGCTCGGTGCCCGTGTTGTCGCGGTGAAGGTAGAGCACCGGAGGCACGGTGGTTTGTTGCAGGCGATAGAGATCCCGACCTGGAAGTGGGAGGTAATCAACATGGATTTTATCACAGGATTACCTCGCACTCAGAGGAGACATGATTCTATATGGGTTATCGTCGACAGGCTGACAAAATCAACCCATTTTCTTCCCGTCGGGCGACTTTTGGTGAGGATTATGCCAGCTTTACATCCAGAGATCGTCGATCGCATGGAGTCCCTACTTCGATCATATCGCATGTGGAGCCCGGTACGGCTAACTCGAGGTCCTTCCCGAGGGGTTTAGGACGCAGTGAGCACGAGTCTCGCATTTCATCCACGCATGACGGACAGCGAGCGCACTATCCGCACTCTTGAGGATATCTGCGAGCCTGTGTTATTGACTTGATGGTAGTTGGGAGGATCATTTGCCTCTAGTTGAGTTCGCGTATAATAATAGCTACCACTCCAGATTCGATGGCGCCTTATGAGGCCTTGTATGGGAGGAAGTGCAGATCGCCTATAGGTTGGTTCGATGGGCGAGGGACGCTAGTGGGACCAGATTTGGTACAAAGCGATGGATAAGGTGAAGCTTATCCAAGAGCGCTTATCGACTTCAGAGTCGATGTAAGTCGATGCAGATCATCGTCGTCGGCATCTTGAGTTCGAGGTTCATGATTGGGTTTTCCTAAAGGTTTCACCCATGGCGGTGTGATGAGATTCGAAGAAGGAAACTCATTTCGGTACATCGGGCCGTTCGATTGTCCGCAGGTAGGCAAGGTTGCCTATGAGTTGATCTGCCGTCCGATCCGAGGCGGCATCCGGTTTTTCACGTATCTATCCGAGGAGATGTCGGGGATCCATCTAGTACACCCGATTGACGATGTCCAGTGACCAGGGGTTATCATATGAGAGATTCCCATAGCGATAGTCGATCGTCGGGTTAGGCGTCTGCGGACCAAGGGCGTGGCTTCCACAAAGTCTTGGCGAACGAGCTCGGGAGGAGATGACGGGAAGCCGGCGAGGACATGAGGCGAAGTATCCTCACCTATTTCCCCACACCTCCGTAATTCACTTTCCTACTTGTAAATTTTCGCTATCGTTTCGCCTAAGTGTTGCTCTGTGGCCGTGTGGCATTTACAATCGTTTAAGTTATGAAGAATCTTATCGTTAATCGTCTTGGGAAGGAACATTCGACGAATGTTTCTAAGGAGAGAATGTTATACCAGTATTTCCAGTATGTACGTAAGGAATACGTGAAAAGTCTAGCCTTAAAGTTTAGGCAAAACATTTTTTTGGGCACAACTCACAAAGCGAATAGTTTTCCGGCAAGCGTTTCCACGACTTTCGTAGGGTAAATTCCGCTATGCCATTTCTAATTTTTGCGGATTTTTCCGAGAGACGAAACATTTTGGACCAGCGGGAGGACGACACTTGTCACCTCCAATTGATGGACTTGAAATCGTCCGTTTGGACGATTTGAACAATAGGAGCACGTTTTTGTGCCTTGTGCACAAGTCGAGGAGTTGGTAGGATATTTGTGTATAGTTAATCCTCACCCTACACTTGCCTTGCACTTGTCTTAATCTTGGCCATTGGTTGGCCACTTCTTGACCTATAAATACCCTTAGAGATGAAGAGTTCTTCATCCACAAATCTTTCCAAGTCTTGAAAATCCTCTCCTCTCCTTTGTAGCCCTTTTCGTCCAACACCTCCCCTCCTCAAGGCCCTGGCCGAATACCCCCTAGCCTAGCCTAGCCAAAATCTACCCTCCCTTGGTAGAAAAGTTGCCTTCTTGTATTGTTATAATGCCCAAAATACCCTAGCCCAAATACCTTAGTACTTAGTAGAAGTTGTGAAGAACTTCTAAGGTGTCCTTGGAGCATACAACTTAGGAGCAAAACCTTGCTCAGCGCGACTTTTCTAGGATATTATGGGCTTACCGAGGTAACTAATCCTACCCCTCTGTTGAATGAGAGAATACATCCGTAGTAGTATAAGAATAAGTATTAAAGAAGAATATTGCAATAGAATTGAACTGCTACCACAGAAGGGTTTAAAGAAGAATAATCAATCAGTACTTACATAGAATTTGTTTTCACAATGAGACTTATATAGCTCACCTGTAGGGAAGTGCCCGACTTTCCGTAGAATTGTGAACCCTCTGTTTAGAATGACCTTCAGAGTAGTCTTTGATAGATATCTGTGACTATTATAGGCTGACTCTCTGCGCGCGACATATTCAACTTGGCAGGTGGTTTTCGCTGAGAAGGTATGTGATTCTTCCTAAAGCATGATATTTTACAATATATATAACTACGGCAATGCCTCACGGCTTAAGCCTGAATAACACTTACGGCAATGCCTCACGGCTTAAGCCTGAATAACACTTACGGCAATGCCTCACGGCTTAAGCCTGAATAATAAAGATCTGAAAGCATTTCAAAAGAATACTGAATCATTTTTAAAGAGAACTAATTGGTTTTTAAACAGAAGCTTAAGAGTTATACTAGCCTTATGGGAAGTTAAGTATAACCACTTAAGATTGATAAAAGAAACAGTTTGCCTATGTGTTTATAACAGACTTATATTGAATTGTGAAAAGAATAATAAGATGGTTTGATAAGTAGACATGATATGATGCTATGTGTGTTAGTGTCTTGTAACGTTTGTGAAAAAGAGTATTCTTGTTGTGCTTATGTTGTTTAACGATAAGCTGTTAGGTTAGTGTAGCATCACTCACCTCTTGACATATTACATGGGGTTAAGCCGCTCCGTCGCGGTATACTCGGCGATGCAGGACCATGATTCGAGAATACCTCATGCGGGTCGAGGACCTATCGCGAGCTACGAGTTCCAGTGTTAGTGTGCGGGGTTATACCTCATGCGGTCTATGTGGCCATGCGGACGACGAGTCCAGGACGATGCCGAGGAGTAGCTACCCTCGATGCGGGGTTATGTACCCTATGCGGGCCTATGCGGACTACGGGAGTCCAGGATTAGGCTTGCATGGTGATACTACGGGCAATTGGCCTGCCCGATCATTCGCACCTAGAAAAGACCTCTGATTTACCTATCACGCTCTTGTTTGTGATGTGGCACTATGCGGTTTCCTTGGTTGTTTCATACATACTTGCAAAGCTGTTTTCAAAATGATATGTTTCATTTAAGTATTTTACAAGTTTCATATACTTAGTACTGTTGTCTCGACCTCTTCGGGGCTGCGTTCATGCCGCAGTAAGGGCAAGCAGTGCTAGATCCACATTCTTAGGATCTCTACGTTGGTGTGAGCTCCATCTTTCCGAGGCTCTACTTTGGGTATGATCTCCTGTTGTAGATAGTTTTGTATGCAGAGGTATGGCGGGAATCCCGCCATAGTTGTATATTTCCTTAGAGGTCTGTAGTCATGTTATGCGATTATCGGATGTAATTGCTAAACCATGTTTATGTATATATGCTGAAAGGCGATGTTTTCTCACATAAACTGTGTCTTATATTATAAACTGTTTCATGTCTTGCTTTATATTTCCGCTGATTACTCTGATGTATGACTACTTGGGTGCCCCGGTAAGGCACCAGTCACGGGCCCCGGAACGGGTCGTGACAAAAGTGGATTAAGAAAGATCACCGCGGGACAAGCATCCGAGCCAAAGCTATTTTGCTTACTTTTTGCATTGTGGTCTATGAGATTTGGAGGGCAAGAAACACATTGCTCTTTGAAGGCACAAGCTTTCCGGCGGAAGAGGTCATTGCAAGAATCAAAACTACATCTTATAGAGTTCTCTATGATTTTATCCCTTCTTGTAATGGCACCATTTGAGTGACCACTCCTCCCCTCCCTCTCTTCTTGTTTACTTTACGTTGAGGCTTGAGATACCTCAACGACTGATTGTAGCCACTTACCTTTTGTTATTAGTAATAAAATTTGCATTTACCGGAAAAAAAAAAGAATCAAGTCCCATAACTTGAAAAATAAAGTCCCTTAACCTTTTAAAAAGTTGAGGTTCATAGTCTTAAAACTTCATACGTAAATTCTTATAAATTAAGTAACATATACTTTGGTGCGTTGTGAATAAGTTATACTTATTTATAACGATCTTAATCAAGTAGCCATGATCTAGAAAATGTAATACAATTTTTTCTTATCTTAGCTTCTATGCAGATGGAGAATTCTACTCATTTTAACTTAATTGATTGTCATTACATTTTCCTTTATTAACGCTGCAGTGGCTTGTTCGATACTTATTCTCATTTGTGCCGTAAAATTAGCCAAGTCAACTTGGCTCCAAATACCTCCTAACGACTCTTACCAACATCCCCCAAAAGACTTGGTAAGAACTTAGGATAACCTAAACATAACCTTTACGTAGAGTAAATCAACATACATACCTCTTAACTTCTAAGAGTAGAAGGAATCATGAAGTAGTACTACATGTATATTCCATACATAGAATTATGTCAAAAGAAAGAAGAGGTTCACATACCTCGCGACGATTATCGACAAATAGCAAAATGCTCCAAAGTACTTCAACCTTGATAGCTATTCCATCCTTCAAGTAGAATACGCTATACTTAGTACTTCAACCTATAATGGCCATAATACGTCCATTAAACCTCTAGCTTTAAACGTAGAATATTCTAAGTGCAAAGTCACTAAATTCTACGGAAAATCGGACAACACTTTCTTTGTTTCTACATACTTTGCCACCTTTTTCAAGGCCGAATTCAATAAACAAACACGCCACATTTAAGGCTCAGCAATGTAATTAACAATAGGGGATTACACGCCTACAAGACGTGTAAAATTCCGCCCCACAATTGATATCAAACTAGTCCACAATACAAATGCCAATTTCGGCCAAAAGGTGCAACAACTTATCAACCTTTCCAATTCCTTTTCAATCCAAGTTCTTAGGTCTAACATGTTATATAGTCATAAACAACTTCAACAACTACAATTTCCTTCATTATATAACATGTGACGACTTATACTTATAATCAACTTGAATTGTAATCTTAAGGCTAAACATACTAGTTTTGGATTAGGGTTCCAATAGCCAATATACTTATCAAACTTCAATATAAACATCTCATGCTTGCTAATATCCATAGCTACAACAATAAGTAATCTTAATTACTAAAACAACAAGAATTATACCTTTACAAGCCCTTAAAAATTCCAAGATTCAAAGTCGCTCCTTAGAAATTCTTAGCTCCTTTCCTTTACGCTCCAATCCGCTATTTGAAGCCTTTAGAAGCTCACAACCAACTTCTCTTCCATTTTCAATCAAAACCTATGAAAATGCCTTCGGTTTTCGCCTTGCGACTAACGTGAAAACGCCGTTTTTCCGAAATCTTTCTATTGAGATATCCTTACAATACCCTTAGGGACCTTGGGTTTAAGTCTTGTGAATTATGAACCAAAATTGCAATTTTTTTGTGTGGAAATCTCCCTAAAGCCGAGAGCAACATGGCTAGCACAAAGCTTCTCTAATTTTTTTCTAAGTGTTGAAGACTTGGTCTTGCACTAGTGTGTATATAAAACACAATGAAAGGTCATGATTATAACAAATGTGTGGCTAGGATGAAGAACATTAATTAAATAGCCATGTGGACAAGTTGACTTGGTCAATATTATCAAGCTAGCAAGACTTATCATCTTCAATGGTCAATGACCATTTTAACCTTGCAAATTTCGTCCAACACCACGTGTGAAGTCTTTATCATCATCACGACCAACCTGGGCGTGTTGGTGCCTTACCCGGGCACCCAAGTAGACATACATTAGAGTAACCAGCGGAATATGAAACAAGACATGAAACAATATGAAATGAGACACAGTTTATCTGAGAAAAGTTGCCTTTCGGCATATATATATAAAAACTTGAACAGTTACATCCCTTTTACAAACCACGCCACAACAAGATTACTGCACTCTAAGAATGTTATAAAAACAATGGCGGTACAGGGCCCCGCAATACCCCTGAATGTAAGTACCTACAACGACAGGGGACTATACCAAAGATAAGCCTCCGGAGACACGGAGCTTCCCAAAACGCTGAACTGTGACCCTATGAGCGAGGATCAACAACTGGTGTACCTCTACCTGCGGCATGAACGCAGCCCCCCGAAGGAGGTCGATAACAGTACCAAGTATGTGGCGAAATATCAGAACGAAATCATACAGTCTAAAATAAAACAGGAGACATGTATGATAACAAACTACAGTTCACAACATAAAAGCAGTCATGTCAAGTCAGGGACTCACGCCCTCAAGTCATCCCTCATGCCCGTGGAACTCCTTCCTCACTGCCGACAGTCTGGATATAAACCGTATTATACGTATAACATGTCTCGGCCCATCCCATGGGAATCGAGGTGGAATCGTGTGGTATACATGTCCCGGCCCATCCCATGGGACTCGGTGTGAAAGCGTGTGGAATACATGTCCCGGCCCATCCCATGGGACTCGGTGTAGAATCGTATGGAATACATGTCCCGGCCCATCCCATGGGACTCGGTGAAGAATCGTCCATAACATTTAAACCCTCTTTTAAGACAGATTAAGATAATACCATGTCTTCCTTTTAAAACCAAAAATTAAGGCAATGTCATGCCTCCTCTTAAACCCAAACACTTTCCCTTTTTAAAGTCAAGTAACAATATTCTTTTCCAAAAGTTCAAGTTGCCTAATTTCAAATACTCAAGTCTCTTATTTTCGAAAGGTTTCATAACCCATAGTCTTAATCATTATATAACGTAATTTTTTTTTTTTAAACAATTGAGTAACATATGTCTTATGTGTGAGCAGTTTATTCTTGCTTATAATGATCTTATTAAAGCAGCCATGATCTAGAAAATGTAATACAATTTTGTCTTATCTTAGCTTCTATGCAGATGGAGGTTTCTACTGGTTTTAATAATAATTAATTATTTGTCAATACATTTTCCTTTATTAACGCTGCGGTGGTTTGTTCGATACTTATTCTCATTCCCGAAATAAGTAAAACATTATTCTTTAAAAACCAAGTACTCATTACTCGCGAATGAGGTTTTACATCTTTTTAACAAAATTCATATCAAGTCGATTAAGTCAAGTCTCTTATCTTTCAAGATCAAGTCTCTTAACTTCTAAAATCAATAAACCATTCTTTTACCTACATAAAGTCATTATAACTAACTTCATAAAGCTATTATGACACCTTATGTTTTTAAACCAACCAAATTCATTTAGCACATGTACGTCTACCGTACTACATAGTTTACAAAACATCATGCTAGAAAGGATAGGAAGAGGTTCACATACCTCGCGATGATTATCGACAATTAGCAAAACGCTCCACCGTACTATAACCCTGCTAGCCTTGTTCACCCTTCAAGTAGAACACGCTACTCGTAGAACTTCAACCTATAACGGCCATAAAACGTCTATTAACTTCTAGATCTCTTCGTAGAATTTTTCTAAATACACGGTTCCATATTCTACAGAAAATTCGGCAGCACCTCCCCTATCAAGGCCCGCTACCGAGCCAACAACTCCCAGGGGATTATACGTCTAACCGGACGTGTACAATTTGTCTCACAATAATACTACAAGTCTACTGTAAATACAGTCCTATGTAATTACAGTTCAATTCTCTTCTTTAATATCCTTCTATATCTTATACTCATTTCTATACTACTATAGTATGTAACCTCCAATTACAATAGAAGGACAGGATTAATTACCTCGATAAGCCCAAAATTATCCAAGATTTAATGTCGATCCTGAGCAACGTTTAGCTCCTACTCCGCGCACTCCAACCAGCTCCAAGCAACCCTTATACGCTCCTAACCAACTCCTCTTTAAGAACCAACCTAAACAAGTGAAGAACACTAAGGTTCTTGTCCTCACAACTCACGGCCAATGTGAGGCTTTAGGGGCTAGGGTGTGAAATCTTTTCTAACCTTTTGGTTAAAAATCTTCCTAATACACTAAGGAAGAACACTTAAGAGTTTAGGAATTTTTGGACAAAGTTTGGTTAAGGGAGAGGGGTGTGGGACGAGAACTATCAAGAGGGGGGGAGTTTCGGCGAGAGCTACTAGGAAGGGGGGGGGGGGGGTGTTTGGACGAGAGCTTCTCAAAGGGGGAGAGGGATTTTGAGACTTGGAAATTGTTCAAGTGATGAAGAAGTCTTGCACTTGAGGGGGGGAACCTTCAATGGTCTAGATTAAAACAAATGGAGGGTGAAGATTTGGATCCATGTGAAGAATGAGGTCTTCCAACCAAGTGTCCACCACAATGTTGGGACATATGTCCACCACAACCTTGGGACATATGTCCCCCACAACAATGAGTCATGTGGCCATCCACATGGCTCACAAAACCGTCCAAATACCTACTCCCACTCACCAAAAGAAAAATATCTTCCAAGACTTTGACCACTTGACCATGTACACTTGGCCATACAAATCGTCCAACATGGGTCTAAGTGGGGTGACACATGTCGCCCTCCTAGTGGTCTAAAATATTTCATCTCTCGGAAAAAATCCGTAATCGGTTAAACTATTAAAAACGTAGAATTTCCTTCACAAGGTTCAGAATCTTTTCCGTCTAAAGTTCCCAATTTCATCCTTAACCTAATTAGGGCTTGTACAAACGTACGTACGTCCTCACATACATACTCTGGAAATACGGGGTGTAACATTCTTCCCCCCTTAGAAACATTCGTCCCGAATGTTCCTTCTAAGTCTCTAATCACACAAGCACCGGTAAAGTCTTCACTATTATACTTACGGAACCAATTATGCCACACCTGGCCACAATACAACACGCGCAAATACTTAAATCCAAGTCCACAAGGAATCACCTCTAGCATCACAAAAGCTCCTACCCAAGGTCTAAAAGATACTCCCTTCGCACCTTTACTTCACATAAGAATTGATCACTTCTATTCTCCTAACACAAGTTCACTTCTTCCCTTACTCGTCGTACCCTCCTCGAACACTCGAACTCTTAAAAAAAACTTACCACATTTCTGTTATTGTTTCAGTTTCCAAAATCTCAGGGTTACTATTTCCAACTTGTTTATCATAAACTGGGAATATTCTGGATGGATCTCCGATACTTTTCCGAACATAGCAACGTGAAAGACCGGACGTACTGCCTCCCACGTCGGACGGCAAAGATAACTTATAGGCAACCTGGCCTATTCTCCAAATGATCTGAAAACGCTCAAAGTACCTCGGGCTAAGTTTCCCCTGCTTTCCAAATCTCGTCATGCCCTTCCGGGGTGGTACCTTCAAGAAAACCCACCGTCAACCTGAACTCCAAGTGTCGACGCCGATCATCCGCACGACTTCTGTTGACTCTGAGCTGCCAATAACCTCTCCTGGATAAGCTTCACCCTATCCACATCCTGCTGAATCAAGTATGAACCAACTATCTGAACCTTGCCAACATCGAACCAATCGACTGGCAACCTACCCTTACGCCCATACCCGGCTTCATAAGGCGACATCCGAATACTGAAATGGTAGCTATTATAATACTCACTCAACAAGAGGTGAATAATCCTTACAGCTACCCCTGAAATCAAAAACACCGGCCCGAGGGTGAATGCAATACTGAGACTCACCTGAGTTCCTAACCCCGCCTGGTAATACCTCCAGAAAAAGAAATCGCCGTAAACTGGGCTCCACTGCCCGTCATAAAGTAAAAGTAGGAACCCCGTGCAGTCTTACAACCTTCCTGATATATAACATCTCGCATAACCCTCTGCCGAGTAAACAGTCCTGACTGAAAGACAAGATGGGCTGACCTCATCGGCCCGACTACTGGTCGAACGCATCCACGAACTCGTACGATGGTTAACTAAACTTGGGCCTAACACCCTCGTGACCCTATCACAAAGCGGGACCACCACAATATTTCCTTAATTCAAACCGGGCTGCGGGTTGACCCGCAATCTGGCCTCAACCCGACCCATTTATTGCGCCAAGCTCTTGTTTCCCGATCCGGAACAATCTCACCATCAAGTCACGAAAACCTAGTGGTCTTCTTAGCTCAACTACCCTCTTTCATTTCACACTACTCAGGGACTTATCACACAAATATATCTCACGTATACTATGCACTCCGATAAGGGTCAAACATAAAAATAAATCTTTTACTCAAGATGGCCTCGTCTCTAAGGTCTCCACGTATAAAACTCTAAGGCTCACACTTTCCCTATCCCCAATCTTACCCTTTTAACTAACCATGATTTCTAATCACAATTAACACAATGCTATCTGAACATAACACTTAAAATATACTCATCTTATCACACATACTAATCTCTGAGGTTAAGGATATACCAGATCTCTTGCTTCACTCCCTTTGTCGTTCTAATCAATCACCGCTGATGGGCGCATAGTTAGGAAGGCAATGAACTCACATCGACCCGAGGCCGAGTCATTCGCTGCATCCTTCCTACTAGGGCGGTTTCGTCACATGGCCCTGACGGCCGCAGGCAAAACAAGCACCAGTAAAAAGATGACACTCCCGATGGCGCGCCACATCGCTGCACCGAGGAAACATGAATCCGGCTGGCTAGAACTCATGTATATTTGTGAACCAGAAGCCCTGGAGCCCTGACCAGCTCCCGAATACCGAGCGTCACGAAGGCGTGGAGGACCACTGCATCTTGGCGGAGGTGCATAACTAGCCTGCTGCTGAGGCGGTCCGCCTTGAAAGTCGCCAAAAGACCCTGCTGTTCTGGCCCTCTTCTGCTGATCCCGGTCATTCCGTCGACCTCTCCGTGCCTCACATCCAAGTGCATAAGCCTGCATGCGGGCAATGTCCATGCCCGGCTGAAGAGCTACACCCGAGCAACTCTCTGCTAGATAATCGTCAAGTCCTGTGACATATCGGTGCACTCTATCCTCCATGTCTGCCACTAAAGCGGGGACATACCGAGCCAACGAGTCAAACTCCACGTTGTACTCCCTAACCGTACGCCCGGTCTGCCTTAACGTCAAAAATCTGTCGGCCCGAGCCCTCCTCATCTGTGGAGGCAAGAAATGTGCAAGAAATGCCCCTGAGAACTCGTCCCAACCAGCTGGAAGCGCATGCTCTCCTCGGGACAGTTCCCATGAATCAAACCCGCCGACTGCAGTATCACGCAGCTGATGCGAACCTAATACCACCGATTCTGCCTCTGAGGCCTTGATCACTCATGATCCAGAATCGCTTCGGATAAACTCCTGAGGGTCATCCTCAGCTCTCGATCCATAGAACACTGGCGGGCTACAACTCAGAAAGTCCCGTAGCCTCAAACTATCCGATCTCGGGTGAACCACGGGTACTACTGGAACTGGAACTGCTGCATCCAGCCTATCCTCATGTCTGGCCACGATCACGGCGATGGCGAACCATCTCTTTGTAACCCATCTCCTCTCGCTTCCAGCCGCGGAATCGAAGCTCAAGTATCGTGGTCTCGGCGACTCTGCTGCGCTCTAAACTTCTTTGGCGGACGGCCGCAAAACTTGCCGTCAAGCACTATCTCGGTAATGGCCAGGGCTGCGCCTCGTACTCCTCTGTATCCTACTAGCGGCTCCTCGCCGCTTGCCCTTCTGGGCCGGGTTGCCTTGCGGAGGCATAATCGGTAAAACGAAATACGTCAGAGGGGTCCAACTTATAATACAGCTCTAAGGCACGATCTCAGAATGAGAAGAATGGAAACCAATCCTAAATATCCTATAGCCTCCTGATTATTGGTGTGGTGCACAACACACCGATAATCAAGACTCTACTAGATACGGTCTGTAGACACTTTCCGAGGATTAACTGCTCTAATACCACTTTTGTCACGACCCGAACCCGGGCCCGTGATTGGTGCCTTACCTGAACACCCAAGTAGACATACATCAGAATAACCAGCGGAATATGAAACAAGACATGAAACAATATGAAGTGAGAAACAGTTTATCTGAGAAAAGTTGCCTTTCGGCATATATATATAAAAACTTGAAAAATTACATCCCTTTTACAAACCCTGCCCACAACAGTACTACAGACCTCTAAGAATGTTATAACAACAATGGCGGGACAGGGCCCCGCCATACCCCTGAATGTAAGTACCTACAACGACAGGGGACTATACCAAAGATAAGCCTCCGGAGACACGGAGCTTCCCAAAACGCTGAACTGTGACCCTATGAGCGAGGATCAACAATTGGTGTACCTCTACCTGCGGCATGAACGCAGCCCCCCAAAGAAGGTCAGTATAACAGGTACCAAGTATGTGAAACTGGAAATATCAGAAACGAAATCATCTGATCTAAAATAAAACAGGAGACATGTATGATAACAAACTACAGTTCACAACATAAAAGCAGTCATGTCAAGTCAGGGACTCACGCCCTCAAGTCATCCCTCATGCCCGTGGAACTCCTTCCTCACTGCCGACAGTCTGGATATAAACCGTATTATACGTATAACATGTCTCGGCCCATCCCATGGGAATCGAGGTGGAATCGTGTGGTAAACATGTTATACCCCGTATTTCCAGAGTATGTACGTAAAGGAATACGTACAAAAAGTTTGGTCTTAAAGTTAGGCTTGGACGATTTTTTAGGCACAACTCTCAAAGCGAGCTTTTCCGAAAGCGTTTCCCTGACTTTTCGTAGGATAAATTCCGGCTATGTCATTTCTAATTTTTGCGGATTTTTCCGAGAGACGTAACACTTTGGACCAACGAGAGGGCGACACTTGCCACCCTCTCATTGGTGGACTTGTCACGGCAATAGGGCCGAATGGATGACCATCCTTGTCATAAAGTTGGTTAGATATTTTGTGTGCAAGTTGGCTAGGTACACTTGCCCTAATCTTGACCTTACACTTGCCTAGCACTTGGCTAAATCTTGGCCATTGGTTGGCCATGTCTTGACCTATAAATACCCCTCTTGAGATGAAGAGTTCTTCATCCACAAAAGCTTTCCAAGTCTAAAAATCCTTCCCTCTCCCTTTGTAAGCAATTCGTCCAACACACCCCCTCCTCAGAAGCTTGGCGACGCTACCCCACACCCTAGCCTCCGCGAAACCTAACCCCCCGCCCTTGGTAGAACAGGTGCCTTCTTGTATTGGTATAATGCCCAACATAGCCTAGCCCAAATACCTTCGTACTGAGTAGAAGTTGTGAAGAACTTCTAAGGTTTCCTTCGAGCATAAAACTTAGGAGCAAAACCTTGCTCAGGCGCGACTATTTCTAGGATATTATTGGGCTTACCGAGGTAACTAATCCTAACCCTCTTTTGAATTAGAGAATACTTCTTTGTTGTAGAATAAGAATAGTATAAATACTTAGAAGAATATCACGAATAGAATTGAACCGCTATCACGGTAGAAGGGTTTAAAGAAGAATAATTGAATCAGTACTCGCATAGGATTGTTTTCATGAGACTCATATAGCTCACCGCAGGGTAGGTTGCCCAACTTTCCATAGAATTGTGAACCCTCTGTTTAGAATGACCCTCGAGTAGTCTTTGATAGATATCCGTGACTATTATAGGTGACTCTGCGCGCGACATATTGACTTGGCGGTGGTTTTCACGAGAAGGTATGTGATTCTTCCTAAAGCATGATATTTTACAATATATATAGTACGGTAGCGTACATGTGTTAAGCGGATAATAACTATGGCAATGTCTTTGACTTAAGCTGAATAATACTTACGAATGCCTCACGCTTAAGCTGAATAATACTTACTGAATGCCTCACGCTTAAGCTGAATAATAAAGAAGCAAAACATTTCAAAAGACTATGAATCATATTAATGTAAGAGAACTAATTGGTTTTTAAAAGAAGCTTAAGAGTTATACTAGCTTTATGGGAAGTAAGTATAACCACTTAAGATTGATAAAAGAAACAAGTTTGCCTATGTGTTTATAAATGGACTTATATTGTGAAAAGAATAATAAGATGGTTTGATAAGTAGACATGATATGATGCTATGTGTGTTAGTATCTTGTAACGTTTGTATAGGTGAGTATCCTTGTTGTGCTTATGTTACTTAAAAGATAAGTTGTTATGTTAGTATACTATCACTCACCTCTTGAGATGATACAGGGGTTAAGGCGCCTCCGACGCGGTAGACTTCGTGATGCAGGACCATGATTCGAGAATACCTCATGCGGTCCAGGGGGCCTATGCGAGCTACGAGTTCCAGGTTAGTATGCGGGTTATGCCTCACGCGGTCTATGTGGCCACGCGACAATGAGTCCAGGGCGATGCCGAGGAGTAGCTACCCTCGATGCGGGGTTATACCTCATGCGGGCCCATGTGAGTGGCCTATGCGGACTCCGGGAGTCCAGGATTAGGCTTGCAGAATGATGATATGGGCGAGTGGCCCTGTTTCGATCATTCGCAGCCTAGACAAGACCTATTACAGTTACCTATTGTTGCTCTTGTTTGTGATGTGGCACTACGTGCGGTTTCCTTGGTTGTTTCACACATATTTGTAAACTGGTTTTAAAAATGATATGTTTTCATTTAAGTACTTTATAGTTTCGCATACTTAGTACATGTTGTAATGACCTCCTTCGGGGGGCTTCGTTCATGCAGCAGGTAAGGGCAAGCAGGTGCTAGATCCGCATCCTTAGGATCTCTACGTTGTTGTCGTGAGCTCCATCTCTTCCGTAGGCTCTACTTTTGGTATGATCTCCTATTGTAGATAGTTTTTGTCTGATCGAGGTATGGCGGGGCCCTGTCCCGCCATAGTTGTATATTTCCTTAGAGGTCTGTAGTCATGTTGTACAGTGTCGGATGTAACTGCTAAAACATGATTATATATATATGCCGAAAGGCGATGTTTTCTCACAAAATCTGTGTCTTGTTTTATAAACTGTTTCATGTCTTGCTTTATGTTTCCGCTGATTACTCTGATGTATGACTACTTGGGTGCCCCGGTAAGGCACCAGTCACGGGCCCCGGAATGGGTCGTGACAAAACATGTCCCGGCCCATCCCATGGGACTCGGTGTGAAAGCGTGTGGAATACATGTCCCGGCCCATCCCATGGGACTCGGTGTGGAATCGAATGGAATACATGTCCCGGCCCATCCCATGGGACTCGGTGTAGAATCGTATGGAATACATGTCCCGGCCCATCCCATGGGACTCGGTGAAGAATCGTCCATAACATTTAAACCCTCTTTTAAGACAGATTAAGATAATACCATGTCTTCCTTTTAAAACCAAAAATTAAGGCAATGTCATGCCTCCTCTTAAACCCAAACACTTTCCCTTTTTAAAGTCAAGTAATAACATTCTTTTCCAAAAGTTCAAGTTGCCTAATTTCAAATACTCAAGTCTCTTATTTTCGAAAGGTTTCATAACCCATAGTCTTAATCATTATATAACGTAATCTTTTTTTAAAAAAACAATTGAGTAACATATGTCTTATGTGTGAGCAGTTTATTCTTGCTTATAATGATCTTATTAAAGCAGCCATGATCTAGAAAATGTAATACAATTTTGACTTATCTTAGCTTCTATGCAGATGGAGGTTTCTACTGGTTTTAATAATAATTAATTATTTGTCAATACATTTTCCTTTATTAACGCTGCGGTGGTTTGTTCGATACTTATTCTCATTCTCGAAATCAGTAAAACATTATTCTTTAAAAACCAAGTACTCATTACTCGCGAATGAGGTTTTACATCTTTTTAACAAAATTCATATCAAGTCGATTAAGTCAAGTCTCTTATCTTTCAAGATCAAGTCTCTTAACTTCTAAAATCAATAAACCATTCTTTTACCTACATAAAGTCGTTATAACTAACTTCATAAAGCTATTATGACACCTTATGTTTTTAAACCAACCAAATTCATTTAGCACATGTACGTCTACCGTACTACATAGTTTACAAAACATCATGCTAGAAAGGATAGGAAGAGGTTCACATACCTCGCGACGATTATCGACAATTAGCAAAACGCTCCACCGTACTATAACCCTGCTAGCCTTGTTCACCCTTCAAGTAGAACACGCTACTCGTAGAACTTCAACCTATAACGGCCATAAAACGTCTATTAACTTCTAGATCCCTTCGTAGAATTTTTCTAAATACACGGTTCCATATTCTACAGAAAATTCGGCAGCACCTCCCCTATCAAGGCCCGCTACCGAGCCAACAACTCCCAGGGGATTATACGTCTAACCGGACGTGTACAATTTGTCTCACAATAATACTACAAGTCTACTGTAAATACAGTCCTATGTAATTACAGTTCAATTCTCTTCTTTAATATCCTTCTATATCTTATACTCATTTCTATACTACTATAGTATATAACCTCCAATTACAATAGAAGGACAGGATTAATTACCTCAATAAGCCCAAAATTATCCAAGATTTAATGTCGATCCTGAGCAACGTTTAGCTCATACTCCGCGCGCTCCAACCCGCTCCAAGCAACCCTTATACGCTCCTAACCAACTCCTCTTTAAGAACCAACCTAAACAAGTGAAGAACACTAAGGTTCTTGTCCTCACAACTCACGGCCAAGGTGAGGCTTTAGGGGCTAGGGTGTGAAATATTTTCTAACCTTTTGGTTAAAAATCTTTCTAATACACTAAGGAAGAACACTTAAATGTTTAGGAATTTTTGGACAATGTTTGGTTAAGGGAGAGGGGTGTGGGACGAGAACTATCAAGAGGGGGGTGAGTTTCGGCGAGAGCTACTAGGAAGGGGGGGTGTTTGGACGAGAGCTTCTCAAAGGGGGAGAGGGATTTTGAGACTTGGAAATTGTTCAAGTGATGAAGAAGTCTTGCACTTGAGGGGGGGTATTTATAGAACCTTCAATGGTCTAGATTAAAACAAATGGAGGGTGAAGATTTGGATCCATGTGAAGAATGAGGTCTTCCAACCAAGTGTCCACCACAATGTTGGGACATATGTCCACCACAACCTTGGGACATATGTCCCCCACAAGAATGAGCCATGTGGCCATCCACATGGCTCACAAAACCGTCCAAATACCTACCAAAAGAAAAATATCTTCCAAGACTTTGACCACTTGACCATGTCCACTTGGCCATACAAATCGTCCAACATGGGTCTAAGTGGGGTGACACATGTCGCCCTCCTAGTGGTCCAAAATATTTCATCTCTCGGAAAAAATCCGTAATCGGTTAAACTATTAAAAACGTAGAATTTCCTTCACAAGGTTCGGAATCTTTTCCGTCGAAAGTTCCCAATTTCATCCTTAACCTAATTAGGGCTTGTACAAACGTACGTACGTCCTCACATAAATACTCTGGAAATACGGGGTGTAACAGTCATGACCCGACCCCGGGCCGCGACTGGTACCCTACCTGGGCACCTTTCTAATCATACAACATAACAAACTGCGGAAGATAAATAACACCCTTTTTTTTAAACTAAGGCCAAGCCGATAAGGCGACCATAACATAAAAAATTACCCAAAAGGGTCTACACTGTTTAACAATGTAAAAACAACCCTAGCCAGTCCATCCCACAGATGAATACAGACCTCTAAGATTTGAACAAATACTATGACGGGACAAGGCCCTGCCGTACCCCTGAATATACATAATCATGACAACTCCAGAACATTGGAGCCATCTCAAAATGCTGAACCAGGATCCTAAGCTCGCGGATCCACAACTGTGTACCCAAACCTGCGGACATGAACGCACTTCCGGCGGGTCGATAACAGTAAGCGGAAAATAAGGTCTGATAAACAAATCATAACTATACAAAAGAATGACAGGGGCAAGTATAAAAAGGGTACATACCAGATCCTACCGTGTCATTACCATCTCGTGAACTTAATCGTACCTTATTATCTTTTCCCATTTTTCAATAAAAGTTATATTCACTTTCTTACGTACATACTTAGGAAAAATCGTCAAGTTCATTACCATATAACTTACTTACCTTGCATAACATAAACCGGCCCTTTATGGAGGGACGCCTATACTGCCCGGGCCAATCTGGGACGCGATAAAGTCACATAGTCTGCCCATAAAGGTATACTTCCGCCAACTCGGGGCGTAAGGTCACATAGTCCGCCCATAAAGGTATCTTGCCCACCAACTCGGCGGTAAGGTCACATAGTCTGCCCATAAAGGTATACTGCCCGGCCCAATTGTCACGCCCCAAACCCCGGGCACGTGACTGGTGCCCTACCTGGGCACCATTCTACCTTAACAACTAAGTAAACTTCGGAAATTAAATAACACCTCTTTATTTTTTTCAAAACCAACATACGTACAAGGGCAAAGCCGACAAGGCTGCCATATAATATACATAAAAAAAGACACTACATTGTACATGAGTCCAATCCCACATATGAATACAGACCTCTAAGAGTTATACTGAAATATGACGGGACAAGGCCCCGCCGTACCCATAACCGTACAAAAGCCTGTACTGAACGAACTATACCAAAAAGATAAACTCCTGAACAGAGGGAGCTATCCAAAAACTCTTAGCAGGGTCCTACACCTGCAGATCACCAAAGCTAGACCTAAACTGCGGCGTGAACGCACCCCGAAGGCGAGGTCGAGACGAAGAATGTACCAAGTATGTGAAACGAAATCTTGTA
This sequence comes from Przewalskia tangutica, assembly GCA_029844215.1. Lineage (NCBI taxonomy): Eukaryota > Viridiplantae > Streptophyta > Magnoliopsida > Solanales > Solanaceae > Przewalskia > Przewalskia tangutica. The sequence continues at coordinate 19,461,671 of CM056740.1, forward strand.
ATAAAATCATAACAGTCTAAACAAAACAGGAGACATGTATGGTAGCCAACCTACAGTACACAATACATAAGCAGTTATATCAAGTCAGGGACGCATGCCCTCAAAGTCACTATTCAAATATAACTATGGGTCTCACGCCCATAATATCAATCATGCCCGTGGAATCCTTCCTCACTGCTGGCAGTCCATGATATAATGTAACACCAATAAGTATATCGAAGGAGTATCCCTCGTCGTCGCATGCCCCAGAATCCCACATCATATAAGCATGACCATGGGGTAATACCAACAAATCCGGGAATCAAACCCGCTCCTGGTCACATGCCCCGGAATCCCACATCGTATAAGCATGTCCAAGGAGTATCCCTCGTGGTCGCATGCCCCGGCATCCCACATCGTATAAGCATGACCATAGGGTATCCCTCGCGGTCGCATGCCCCGACATCCCACATCGTATAAGCATGACCGTAGGGTAACACAAACAAATCCGGGAATCTAACCCGACTCCTGGTCACATGCCCCGGAATCCCACATCATATAAGCATTTCCAAGGAGTATCCCTCGTGGTCGCATGCCCCGGAATCCCACATCGTATAAGATGACCATGAGGTAACACAAATAATGGAAGCATACCCGTGGAATCCCACCTCACTGTCGGTACGTCCAAGTAAACTTACAACAAGGCAGCCGACCCTCCAACCGAGAGTCGCGGCAACGTAATAAAACATAATACTTGTACTCAAATGCTATCACCAGCACACATTGGAAATTCTCAACTAAACAAGCCAAAGTACTTATCAAGGCACACATAGAATAATTCTCAATTAAACAAGCCAAAGTACTACGTACGTACATTCTTTTCAAAAGACTCCTTTTTATGTAAAACCCCCAAGATACTAACACCCGTAGTATCAAGGTGTGTCTATTTTTCAAAGTAAGTTACTACACTTTTAGAAAACTCTTTTCAAAGCTTGAAATCAAGTAACTTCAAATTTTCACAATCTAGGCAACTTATGCCTAATAATCAAAATAGACAACTTTCTTAACCTTCCATAAAGCCGTTATAACCAACTTCCCATAAAGCCGTTATAACCCTTTATGGTTTTAGACATATTCATTCCTTTTTATAACCAAGAGACTTATGCTTAAAACCAAGTATCACATACTTACAAATCAAGTTCTTGACTTTCAAAATACTTCAAGTCTCTTAATATTTAGAAAACAAGTTTCTTCTCTTAAATCATGTCATTTCTCCTCTCTTAAAACAATTAAGTAAATCACTCCTTTGACTCCCCTAAAGTCATTATAACGACCCTTAGGTTTTGGAACTAAGGCACTAGCCAAAAGATTTGGAAACCACTTCCTTTTCAAGACTCTATGTACTTTAAGTAAAATACTTTCACTTTTGAGAATCCAAACTTCACTAAGGAAATGGATTATAACATCTTACAATTTAAACATCAAGGTACAATCAAGGAAGTACATAGAACAAATTCTATTTTAGGCAATCCAAATACAACCAAGGAATGGATCATTTAAGGAGTAGGACATACTTTCTTTATCTTAAGGAATCATGCTAGAAGAGGAGATAGTTCACATACCTTTTCGGCTAAATCCACAAGCTAAGCCGAATACGCCGTACGTAGAAGTGTCAACCTATAATGGTCACAACAAGACTATCAACTTCTAGTCTCTAACGTAGAATAATACTAAGTATACGGTCTCTAATTCTACGGAAAATCGGGCAGCACTTCCTTTGTTTCTACTCACTTTGCCACCTTTTTCAAGGCCGAATACAATAACCAACACGCCACATTTAAGGCTCAAAACAACAACCAAACAAAGAGGATTACACGCCTTACAATACGTGTAAAATTCCGCCCCACAATTCATACTAAGTAGTTTAATACTCCATAAGCCATCTCTCGGCTAACTACATAACCAACAATTCAAAGTCTTTTCCAATCCTTTTCCAATTCCAAGTTCTAAGGTCTAACATGTTATATAGTCATAACCAACTTCAACAACTACAATTTCCTTCTTTATACAACATGCGACGACTTAAACTAATAATCGACTTGAATTGTAATCTTAAGGCTAACATGCTAGTTTTCGGATTAGGGTTCCAATAGCCAAAAAAAACTTATCAAACCTCATACTAAATACCTCATGCTTGCTAATATCCATAACTACAATGATAAGTAAACTTAATTACTAAAACGACAAGATTATACCTTTATAAGCCCTTAAAGAATTCCAATATTCAAAGTCGCTCCTTAGAAAATTCTTAGCTCCTTTCCTTAGGTTCCGATCCGCTCCAAGCACTCCTTAGAAGCCTATGAAGAACCCATCTTCAAGTTCCAACTTCAAAGTTGAAGAACTCCTTAAGTTTCCGCGTTGCGACTAATACGAAAACGCCGTTTTTTCCGAAATCTTTCTATTGAGATATCCTTATAATACCCTTAGGGACATTGGGTTTAAGTCTTGTGAACAAAGGATCAAAACTAAGTGTAGTGGACAAGAAAATGTTGTGATAAATTCTAAGTGTTAGAAGAGCTTGTCTTGCACTAGATTAGTATTTATAACACTATGGATGGCTTAGACTTAAACAAATGGGTGGCTAAGATGAAGATCACAAGGATTAAGCACAAGTGGCAAGTTGACTAGGTCAACAATATCAAGCTTAACAATACTTATCTTCCACCATGGTAAATGACCATTCTACGCTTACTAAAATTTCGTCCAAGACCATATGTGGGGGTGCCACATGTCGCCCTCTCATTCGTTAATAAAATTCCGTAACCCTCGTGGGCCCCACAAAACGTAAAATTCCTCGGGTGGGCCCCACATGACCAAATCCGAAAAACAAATTTCCATAATGTGAAAAGTTCCATAATCCTCAAATAATGCATTTTGAGAATCCAATTCTCAACAACGAACATTTTTCCTTTCCGGCGTTCGGAAGATTTTCCGTCGGAAAAACAATTCAACCTTTCGTACTAATTTCCAAGTCTTGATTCCTTACATACTGTTACACCCCGTATTTACAGGACATGTTTTAAGAACGTACGTAAGAACTCAGAAATGTTAAGATTTGAGACTTGTAAAAATTTATCGGAATTATGGAAAAAAAAATCGGAAAACGTAATATTGTGACGAATGGGAGGGAGACACGTGTCACCCCCCCTTATTGGATGTCTTGGACGAAATTACATGGGCACAAGGGTCATTTGACCCTTGTTAGGAAGACAAGTCTTGCAAGTAGTAAAGCTTGACATGTTTGACTTAGTCAATGGGACCACTAGCTTGATATTTAGAAGAACTTCATCCAAACCACACATTTGTGCTAATCTCAACCCTCCATGTTACTATATAATACTACTAGTAGTGAGACAAGTTCCACACTTAGCCAATTTTCAAGAGAATTGGAAGAACAAGAGCAATGTGCTCTCGGGTTCACATAGGAAGAAAAGGAAAAAAATTTGTTTGTTGTCCAATAATCTTCCCACTTTAAACCAAGGTTCCTAAGTGTATTGTAAGGGTATCTCAATAGAAAAATCCCGGAAAAAGATAGTTTTCGTATTAGTCGCAAGATGAAAACCGAGTTGCTTTTCTAGGTTTTGGTTGGAAGATTGAAGGAAAATTGTTGGTGTTGTTCTAAGGGTCTCAAGTGGTGGATTGAAGTGTCTAGAAGAAGCTCTAAGTGCTCAGGAGCGACTTCGGATTTGGAGTTGGACTAAGAATCGTCGAGGTAATAATCTTGGCTCTTAAGTGTTACAAGATTATGTATTGTTGTTAACTTTACATTTTTGCTAGCATGAAGTATATGTGTTGAAGTTTCTTAAGTATTATGGATTGTTGTAGCCTAAAATCCGAAATGACATATTAGCCATTTGAAGTTGGATTACAATTTGGTAGTATTTAGAATCGTCGCATGTTACTTACTTGAAGATTATAGTAGTTATAATCAATTGCGACTTGATATCATGTTATACTAACAATTAGGATTGAAAAGGAAATTGGATAAGAATTGGTGTTGTTGTATCTCAAGTTGCCGGAATTGCACTTGTAGTTGTATATCAATTGTGGGGCGGAATTTTACACGTCTAGTAGGCGTGTAATCCCCTATTGATTAATTGTATTGTTGGGACTTAAATGTGGCGTGTTTGGTTATTGAATTCAGCCTTGAAAAAGGTGGCAAAGTATGTAGAAACAAAGGAAGTGCTGTCCGATTTTCCGTAGAATTTAGTGACTTAGCACTTAGAATATTCTACGTTTGAAGTAAGAGGTTAATGGACGTATTGTGGCCATTATAGGTTGAAGTACTAAGTATAGCGTATCCTACTTGAAGGATGGAATAGCTATCAAGGTTGAAGTACTTTGGAGCATTTTGCTACTTGTCGATAATCGTCGCGAGGTATGTGAACCTCTTCCTTCCTTTGGCATGATTCTATGTATGGAATATACATGTGGTATAATTTCATATTTCCTTCTACTCTTAGAAGTTAAGAGGTATGTGTGTAATTTACTCTATGTAAAGTTTATGTCAAAGTTATCCTAAGTCCTTACCGAGTCTTATGGGGGATGTTGGTAAGAGTCGTTAGGAGGTACTTTGGAGCCAAGTTGACTTGGCTAATTTATGGCACGAATGAGAATAAGTATCGAGCAAGCCATTGTAGCGTTAATAAAGGAAAATGTAATGACAATCAAATTATATTAAAATGAGTAGAATTCTCCATCTGCATAGAAGCTAAGATAAGACAAAATTGTATTACATTTTCTAGATCATGGCTACTTGAATAAGATCGTTATAAATAAGTATAACTTATTCACAACGCACCAAAGTATATGTTACTTAACTTATAAGAATCTACGTATGAAGTTTTAAGGCTATGAAGTTAAGAGACTTTATTTTTTTTCAAGTTATGGGACTTGATTCTTAAAGGAAGAAATGAATTGATTTACAAGTATAGAATACTCGATTTGGAAAGACTTGATTTCTAAGTTAAGAAACTTGTTTTCTTAAAAGTTAAGAGACTTGAAGTATTTTTGAAAGTATAAGTCTCTTGGTTATAAAAGGAATGAATTTGTCCAAAACATAAAGAGTTATAACGGCTTTATGGGAAGTTGGTTATAACAACTTTATGGAAGATTAAAAGAATGGTTTTCTTCAGTAATGTAAGCAAAGAAATGATTTGAAATAAAGAAGGACAAACTGTTTTAAAGGTACCAATTGCTTAAAGTTTTTAAGAAAGAAGTCACTTGATTTAGAAGCCGGTAAATGTATTTCTAAAAAGGTATTGTGACTTGTCTTGAAAGTAGATATGACTTGATACTACGGTTGTTAGTATCTTGGAAGTTTTATTTGAAAAAGAGTCTTTCTAAAGAAGTAGAGGTGCGTAGTACTTGGTGTTAAATTCCCGGATTTTTATGTGTTAAACGGAAGTGCCATGAGTTTATAAAAATGGAAGTCTAAAGGTTTAATGAACTTGCCTATGTTTGCTTGTGATAGCTTTGAGTGCAAGTATTATATGTTACGTTGTCGTGACTCTCAGTTGGAGGGCCGGCTGTCTTGTTGTAAGTTTACTTGGACGTACCGACAGTGATGTGGGATTCCACGGGTATGCTTCCATTATGATTGATCCTTGGACATGCTTATACGATGTGGGATTCCGGAGCATGTGACCAGGATGCGGGTTAGATTCGGTTGTTTTATTACCCATGGCCATGCTTATACGATGAGGGATTCCGGGGCATGCGACCATGCTATGTACGATTATTACTCCATGGGCTAGCTCCCCATGAAGACATGTACCCACGATGAGGGATTCCGGGGGCATGTTGTTATACCCCGTAGTTCCAGGGTATGTATGTGAGGACGTACGTACGAGAATACGACAGTAATATTGGAAAGAAAGAAAGATGTGATTTTTCGACGGAAAAGTTTCTGGGTTTTGTGAAGGAAAAAGGTTCGTTAATGGGAATTGGACTCCCAGATTTGGTATTTGGGCTTCTTGGATTATATTAGAATTTTGGAATTTTATTTTCGGAAATGGTCACGTGGGGCCCACGGGAGAAATTTACGGTTTTGTGGGGCCCACTTTGTTTTTAAGATTTTCGGTATTTTGGATATTTTCGGAAGACGAAATATTTTGGACGAGTAAGGGGGAGACACGTGTCACCCCCCTTGAGTGTCCATGTGGGCCGAAATGGTGGGACAAGTGGCTAGACACTTGTCCCTTGGCCGAAATGGCCTTACAAGTGGCAAGCCACTTGTCTTGTGTTTTCGTTGGCCATGTGGTGTGGTGGGACCCACACACACATGGCCCAATCTTGACCACACACTTGCATAGATCTTGACCCTTGATTCCTCTATAAATACCCCCCTTAGTTGAAGACTTCATATCATCCCACACTTAAGCTTTCGAAAGCAAAAATAGTTACAGGGGGGAGACCAAAAAAAGGAGAGTAGATTGGCTGGTTTTTCCCCTCTGATCAGCATTCCAATACTCCGAAGCACACATCAGATTCCAAATCCTTACGCTCCAACCCGCTCCAAGAAACCCTTAGAAGTTTCTAAACAACTTCTCTAAACACTTCAACCAAGCTAGGAAGATTTTTCTAGGGTTTCACTTTGCGACTATTGGAATAAAGTGGTGTTTCCGGGCTCCTAGTATTGAAATAACTTTGGAATACAACTAGAGATACTAGGCTAAGGTATTTGGGATTATACTACAATACTTGAAGTATTTTCTACACAAGTGGGGGAGGGTGGACGAGAACAAGGCTAAAGGGAGGGAGTGCTAAACGTTGCTCAGGATCGACTTATATCTTGGATAATTTTGGGCTTATCGAGGTAATGATCTATGCCCCCCCTATTGTAATTGGATATTACATATTGTAGTAGTTTAGAATTGAGTATAAGATATATTGGAAGGATGATTATAAAGGATTGAACTGTATTTACATTGGACTGTATTTACAGTAGACTTGTGTAGTATTATTGTGAGACAGAGTTGTACACGTCCGGTTAGACGTGTAATACCCTTAGGAGTTGTTGGCTTGGTAGCAGGCCTTGTTAGGGGGAGGTTATTTATGTGTTTGCGGGGGGGAGGTGCTGCCGAATTTTCCGTAGAATAAGGAACTGCTTACTTAGAATATGCTACGAAGAGAACTAGAAGTTGATAGATATATTGTGGTTGTTATAGGTGGATCTTCTACGCGCGACATACTTGACTTGGCTTGTGGTTTAAGCTAAAAAGGTATGTGATTCTTCCTATACTCTTGAGCATGATTGTTGTGAACTATATAGTACGGTAGACGTACGTGTGTGAAATGAATCTTGTTTGTTTAAAACATAAAGTGTTATAATGGCTTTATGGGAAGTTAGTTATAACGACTTTATGAAAATAAAAGAAAGATTTGATTTTGAAAGCTATACGACTTGATTTTAAAAGATAAGAGACTTGACTTATAAACAACTTGATTTCGGAAAAGGAGAAGTAACTTGATTTAAGTATAGGTTACTTGTTTTGAAAAGAGTAAGTTATTTGGGTTTCAAAAAGTATACTTGATGTTGTTTTAAAAGAAAAGCACTTGGTTTAAAAAGTATAGAGTACTTGATTTTAAAAGTCTTGTAAAGATTTTTACAAAGGTGAAGTAATTTGGGTTGAAAAGAAAACATGTTTTGATACTACGAGTATTAGTATCGTGTGGCTTTTACGTAAAAAGAGGTCTTTTTGAAAGAATGAAAGTATGTAGTATTTTGGGGTTGAAACCCGGATTGTTGATATAAAATGAAAGTACGTTGAACTTGCCTATGCTTGTTGTGATAGCCTTTGTTGTGCAAGTGTTTTGATTCTGTGCTACCGTGTCTCTCGGGGAGGGCCGGCTATCTGATTGATTGTTTGGACATACTGACACGTTGGATGGTCCACGAGTATGCGTCCACTTTGAGTATTATCTGGTTATTTCTTTTGGACATACTGACACGTTGGATGGTCCACGAGTATGCGTCCACTTTGAGTATTATCTTGTTATTTCCTTTGGACATACTGACACGATGGATGGTCCACGGGTATGCGTCCAGTAGGATGGTTTCATGGCCATGCTTATACCGAGGTAAGATGCCGGGGCATGCGGTCATTGTGAGGATTATGTTATTTTTTCATGGACCGCTAATTCATGAAGCTTGCCGCGGTGACGAGCGATCACGGGCTTGATTTGTACATGTGGTTCAGGCACACTTTAGATACTTGTCCTGGTCATTTCTCGTATCGGCGAGCTCGGTAGATAGCTTAAGATACTTGCCTCGCATATCTCGTGAGGCGGTAGGCTAGGTACGTTAGCTTAAGATACTTGCCTCGGCGATTCGTGGCTAGCTTTTGGGTAGTAGTTGGCTTCCGTACCTTGCCCGTGAAGGGATATGACTAGCTTTTGGACTGGTAGTTGGCTATTCTACTTGGCCCGATCGGTTTGATGACACAGGCAGAATCTAGTGTTCAGGTTCATATATGGGTGTTGTTTTACATCATGTATCGCGGTGAGAGCGAAGTTCCACGGCATGATTGATATTATGGCGTGAGACCCATAGTTATGTGAGTGATCATTTTGGGGATATCGTCCCTTACTGACCTAACTGTTTACTTATTGCGAAATGGTTTTATAAAATGATGAAATGTGATTTCATTCTGATTTTCGATTTCACATACTTGGTACTGTTGTCTTGACCTCGCCCGGTGCGTTCATGCCGCAGGTAGAGGTTCACCAGTTGTTGATCCTCGCTCATAGGATCGCAGTTCAGCGTTGGGAAGCTCCGTTTCTCCGGAGGCTTATCTTTTGGTATAATCCCCTGTCATTGTAGGTACTTGTACATTGAGGGGTATGGCGGGGCCCTGTCCCGTCATAGTTGTTGTTACATTCTTAGAGGTCTGTAGTACTGTTGTGGGCAGAGTTTGTAAAGGATTGTAACTGTTCGGTTTTATGTATATACATGAAGGTAACCGTTTTGGTTAGCCTGTTTTCTTATGTTGTCTCTTGTTTCCTGATTAAGTTTTTAATTCCGCTGATTTTCTCTGATGTTGTTATCACTAGGGTGCCCGGGGTAAGGCACCAGTCGCGGGCCCGAGATCGGGTCGTGACAAAAGTGGTATCAGAGCAGTTAATCCTCGGAAAGTGTCTACAGACCGTATCTAGTAGAGTCTTGATTATCGGTGTGTTGTGCACCACACCTATAATCAGGAGGCTATGGGATATTTAGGATTGGTTTCTATTCTTCTCACTCTGAGATCGTGCCTTAGAGCTGTGTTGTAAGTTGGACTCCTTCTGACGTATTCTTTTATGCCAGTCATGCCTATGCGCAAGGCAACCAGGGCCCAGAAGGGCAAGGCAGCCGAGGGAGCTGCGAGTAGAGCACAGAGGGTTACCAGGGCACAGGCCCAATCATCACCTGAGGTGGTGCTTCATTCGGGGAGTTCTGTGACGTCGCCACCCCCAGCAGAGTTTAGCACAGCGGCAGCAGTTCCTACTGCGGTCATGATATTTGAACCTTCGCCCACGACGAAGGCAGAGAATATGGATTGTGAAGAGACGGCCCTGTTACTAGCTATGGATTTAGCAACCAGAGAGTATATGATGTACCGATTTATCACGGGTCTTGATGATTATCTAAAGAAGGGTTGTGCAAGAGTAGCTCTTCAGTCAGGCATGAGCATGGCCTGCGTACGGGCTTATGCGCAGCAGGCGGAGGCACGTAGAGATCGACGGATTAACCAAGGTCAGCAGAAGAGGGCCAGATCAGCAGGGTCCTTTGGTAACTTTCGAGGCGGACCGCCTCGCGTGAGACTAGATATGCGCTCCGCCCGATCAGTGGTCCTCCACGAGCCGGGGCGTTCGGGTATGCAGGAGTTGGTCAGAGCTCCAGGGCTTCTGGTTCACGGATATACATAGGTTCTAGCCAGCCGGATTCAGTTTTCCCTCAGTGTTCACGATGTGGTAGGCATCATCCCGGGGAATGTCGTCTTTTTGCTGGTACTTGTTTCACCTGTGGCCGTCAGGGCCATGTGACGAGAGAATGTTCTAGTAGGAGGGATACAGGTAGGAGGACTCAGCCTACCAGGTCGATTCTGGTCGGTGGTTCGGAGAGGAAGGGGTGTTAGCCAGAGGAGGCCACCCCCACCTCGGTGTGCCGTTGTGGTAGGTGTCATTCTAGGGAGTGTCGTACTACTTCGACAACTTGTTATGCATGCGGCCAGCAGGGCCATTTTGCGAGGAATTGTCCGATCAGGGGTACCACGGATGTAGGGACTCAGCCTTCAGGATCAGTGGCTAGTTCATCACCTTCTCTAGTTATGCGCCCAACAGATCAGGATTATGATTAGAGCGACAAAGGGGAAGTGAAGCAGTAGATACATGTATATCCTTAACCCTCTAGAGACTAGTATGCATTGATGGTATGATGATGTGCTAGGTATTATGTTCAGATAGCATTATGTTAAATTGTGATTTGGAGGCCTGGTTAGTAAGGGGGATTTGGGTACATAGAGATTGTGAGCCTTAGAATATTATACGTGGAGCCCTTAGAGGCGAGGCCGTCTTCAGTAAAAGATTTTGTTTACGATTGACCTTTGTCTGAGTACATAGTATACGTGGGGTATAATTGTGTGATAAGTCCCTGAGTGGCGTGAATTATAAGAGGGTAGTTGGGCTAAGAAGACCACTAGATTTTTCGTAACTTGATTAGTGAGATTGTTCCGGATCGGGGAACAAGAGCTTGGCGCGGTAAATGGGTCGGGTTGAGGCAAGGTCGAGGGTCAACCCGCAGCTCGGATTGGGGTGGGGTCAATTTGTGGTGGTCCCGCTTTGTGATTGGGTCACGAGGGTGATAGGCCCAAGTCTAGGAAGACATCGTACGGGTTCGTGGATACGTTCGACCAGAATTGGATCGTGAAGGCCGGGAATGGCCTTAGTGTAAATTGAAGCTAGTGGGAGCTTTTGTGAGATGAGAAATGATTCCTCGTTGGCTTGGATTTGAGTTCTGCGCACATGTTATATTCTGGCCAGTGGTGGGATGATCGGTTTTGTAAGTGTAGTAGTGGAGACTATACCAAGCAAGTACGTTTGGAGACTTAGAAGGAACATTCGGGACGAATGTTTCTAAGGGGGGAAGAATGTTATACCCCGTAGTTCCAGGGTATGTATGTGAGGACGTACGTACGAGAATACGACAGTAATATTGGAAAGAAAGAAAGATGTGATTTTTCGACGGAAAAGTTTCCGGGTTTTGTGAAGGAAAAAGGTTCGTTAATGGGAATTGGACTCCCAGATTTGGTATTTGGGCTTCTTGGATTATATTAGAATTTTGGGATTTTATTTTCGGAAATGGTCACGTGGGGCCCACGGGAGAAATTTACGGTTTTGTGGGGCCCACTTTGTTTTTACGATTTTCGGTATTTTGGATATTTTCGGAAGACGAAATATTTTGGACGAGTAAGGGGGCGACACGTGTTACCCCCCTTGAGTGGCCATGTGGGCCGAAATGGTGGGACAAGTGGCTAGACACTTGTCCCTTGGCCGAAATGGCCTTACAAGTGGCAAGCCACTTGTCATGTGTTTTCGTTGGCCATGTGGTGTGGTGGGACCCACACACACATGGCCCAATCTTGACCACACACTTGCATAGATCTTGACCCTTGATTCCTCTATAAATACCCCCCTTAGTTGAAGACTTCATATCATCCCACACTTAAGCTTTCCAAAGCAAAAATACTCCCTCCCTTTAGCCTTTTTCTCGTCCACCCTCCCCCACTTGTGTAGAAAATACTTCAAGTATTGTAGTATAATCCCAAATACCTTAGCCTAGTATCTCTAGTTGTATTCCAAAGTTATTTCAATACTAGGAGCCCGGAAACACCACTTTATTCCAATAGTCGCAAAGTGAAACCCTAGAAAAATCTTCCTAGCTTGGTTGAAGTGTTTAGAGAAGTTGTTTAGAAACTTCTAAGGGTTGCTTGGAGCGGGTTGGAGCGTAAGGATTTGGAGCTAAACGTTTCTCAGGATCGACTTATATCTTGGATAATTTTGGGCTTATCGAGGTAATGATCTATGCCCCCCCTATTGTAATTGGATATTACATATTGTAGTAGTTTAGAATTGTGTATAAGATATATTGGAAGGATGATTATAAAGGATTGAACTGTATTTACATTGGACTGTATTTACAGTAGACTTGTGTAGTATTATTGTGAGGCAGAATTGTACACGTCCGGTTAGACGTGTAATCCCCTTGGAGTTGTTGGCTTGGTAGCAGGCCTTGTTAGGGGAGGTTATTTATGTGTTTGCGGGGAGGTCTTTTACACCAGTAAATTCAAGAAGATAAGATAAGAACATACCAAGGAGTATAAGATTTGAAAGTAGAAAGATAAGTGGACAAACATGTGTTGGACGGATTTTGAGTCTATCTTGGAGTGTTGTACCCCAGTTGTTAAGAATTTCAAGGTGTTTAAAAAGCCTAGTGTGTAGTCCGTTAAATCTAGTTCCCAACGCAACAAACCGTTCGTCGATAGGACATCAGAGTCAAAAGTTATGGAAGATTTAAGTTTGCGCGCAATCGAAGCAGCGATGGTTTCGATTCAGGTGCAGTACGCGCGCCGAATGCAGGTCGCGCGCGGTTGTGCTGAGTCCGCGGGTTGCAGCGCGCCGGATGCGAGGCGCGGCGCGGAATGTTGGAACTTTGGAAGTGGAGCGCCACGGCGCGGCGGATTTTTCTGAATAAAGTAAAATCAGGGGATATTTTGTTAAAAGCCTATGGGAGGGTGACAAGTGTCCCTCCCATCCTTTTGACCAGAATAGGAGCCTATTTTAGGGCCAAGTCTTGGAAGACTTGGCCATTTCATTTCAAAACCCTCCCAAGGAAATCCTCTCCCTTCTCTCTAGATTTTTGAAGAAAACCTAGCCTAAGAGGAAATTGTTGGAGCGGCGGCAAGAAGGAAAAGTGTGGGTAAACTTGTGGGGCACGCTGGTGGACGAGTTTGACGAAAAAGAAGTGGAAGAAAGGGGCTTTTGTGGGTTTCTCCAAAGGTAAAAGTTTCCCCTTCTCTTGGTTATGAGTTATACTTGTTATAGTAGTTTAGAAATGAGCCTGAGGCTGTTATATTTTAGTAGTTTAGAATTGAGCCTGAGGCTGTTATATTTGAATAGATTTGGATCTTGTTGTCTCGTTGAAACCGAAAATGGGCATGTTAGCCTTAAGATTGTAACTTCAATTTGATTTCTAATTTGGTCGTCGCATGTTGTAAAGGGGGAAATTGTAGTTGTTGAGGATGTCTAGGGCTAGGTATCATATTAGACCTAATAACTTGGATTGAGAAGATAATTGGAAAAGATTTAGGATTGGTTATATGGTTGGCCAAGAATGGCATGGAAAGTGTTGGGTTATTTTTGTATTGTTGTGGGGCGAAATTTTACACGTATTGTTAGGCGTGTAATCCCCTTGTTTTTGCTGGATTAATTGAGCCTTAAATGTGGCGTTGGTTATTGAATTCGGTCTTGAAAAAGGTGGCAAAGTTAGTAGAAACAAAGGAAGTTCTGTCCAAATTTTCGTAGAATGTAGGGACCTTGCACTTAGTTTATTCTACGTTCGAAGCTAGAGATTGATAGACGTTTTATGACCCTTATAGGATTGAAGTACTACGTGTAGCATATTCCTCTTAAGGGAGATATAGTACTGTGGAGCATTTTGCTTATTATCGACAATCGTCGCGAGGTATGTGATTCTTCCTATCCTCTTGACATGATTATTTGTGAAATTTATAGTCGAAGAGATGCGCAGTGTTAAAGGGAAATTTGATTTCCCCTTGTTGTGCCTTGACTTGATATGAAGTGTAAAGGTCTTGATTGTTTGAAAGAGTAGGAAAATCTTATTCGTTGGTAATAAGTACTCGGTGGTTAAAGAATAAGCCCTCTTGGTCTCATAAGGGCTTATAGTTGTAATTGGTTGGTTTAAAACATAAAGTGTTATAACGGCTTTATGGGAAATTTGTTATAACCACTTTATGTAGGTAAAAGAATGGTTTGTTGATTTCAAAAGATAAGTGACTTGACTTATAGTTGACCTAAATGGTGTTGAGAAGTGTGAAACCTCTTTCGTGAGAAATGAGTACTTGGTTGTTAAAAGAATCATTGAAATCAAGTTTTGATTTTCTTAAAAATTCCAAAGTAAGGAACTCGATTTCTAAAAGAAAAGAGACTTAAGAATTTGAAGTGTTTTGGTTTAAAAGAAAAGCATGGTTTTGTCTTGTATTGTTTTAAAACATAAAGTGTTATAATAGCTTTATGGGAAGTTAGTTATAACGACTTTATGGAAAATAAAGAAATGGATTCATTATTGGATTTAGAATGGTAACTTGATTTTTGGAAAAAGAAAAGTAACTTGTTTTCAAATATTGAACTCTTTGTGATGGAAAAACATAAGTGGCTTGGTTATAAAAGGTAGGAGTACCTTGATCTTAAAGGGGTTAGATACTTGGGGTTTAATGGTATACTTGACGTGTGCTAAGAAGTGGTTAAAGTACCTTGAGTTGTGTGTAACTTGCCTATGCTTGTTGTGATAGCCTTTGTTGTGCAAGTGTTTGATTGTGTGCTACCGAGCCTCTCGATGGAGGGCCGGCTATCTGGTTGATTGATGGACATACTGACACGTTGGGTAGCCAGCGGGTATGCTTCCACTATATCAATCCTCTGGACATACCGACACGTTGGGTAGCCCGGGTATGCTTCCATTGTAAGTGTTATCTTGTTATTTGTTTGGACATACCGACACGTTGGGTAGCCCGGTATGCGTCCACGGTGAGTATTATCTTGTTATTTGTCCGACATACCGACACGTTGGGTAGCCCACGGTATGCTTCCGAGGATTGTTATCTTGTTATCTCTTTTGGGCATACCGACACGTTGGATGGTCGACGGTATGGGCCCATTAGACGGTTCCAGGGCCATGCTTATACCGAGGTGAGATGCCGGGGCATGCGGCCATTGTGCGGGTTAAATTCCCGGGTTGTATTTGAGTGATGATTTCACGGGCATGAGTCCCTGACTTGACATGACTGCTTATATGTTGTGAACTGTAGTTTGGTTATCATACATGTCTCCTGCTTTATATAGACTATTATGATTTCATTTACAGTATTTTTCTGTTTCACATACTTGGTACCATGCGACCTCCTTCGGGGGGCTGCGTTCATGCCGCATGTTGAGGTACATAGCTTGCTGATCCGCACTCTTAGGATCGCTGTTCGGTTCTCGGAAAGCTCCATATCTCCGGAAGCTTGTCCTGTGGTACAGTTCCCTGAAGTAGTAGACTTTTGTACATTCAGGGGCATGGCGGGGCCCTGTCCCGTCATTATGGTTTTAAAATTCTAAGAGGTCTGTAGCACTGTTGTGGGCAACGTTTGTAAGGGATGTAACTGTTCAAGTTTTCATTTATGTGCAAAAAGGTAACCGTTTGGGTTATCCTGTTTTCTTATTTCACTGTTTTCTTTCATAAGTTTTTGTTTCCGCTGATTTTCTCTGATGTTGTATCACTAGGGTGCCCGGGGTAAGGCACCAGTCGCGGGCCCGAGGTCGGGTCGTGACAGGTGCTGCCGAATTTTCCGTAGAATAAGGAACTATTTACTTAGAATATGCTACGAAGAGAACTAGAAGTTGATAGATGTATTGTGGTTGTTATAGGTGGATCTTCTACGCGCGGCATACTTGACTTGGCTTGTGGTTTAAGCTAAAAAGGTATGTGATTCTTCCTATACTCTTGAGCATGATTGTTGTGAACTATATAGTATGGTAGACGTACGTGTGTGAAATGAATCTTGTTTGTTTAAAACATAAAGTGTTATAATGGCTTTATGGGAAGTTAGTTATAATGACTTTATGAAAATAAAAGAAAGATTTGATTTTGAAAGCTATACGACTTTATTTTAAAAGATAAGAGACTTGACTTATAAACAACTTGATTTCGGAAAAGGAGAAGTAACTTGATTTAAGTATAGGTTACTTGTTTTGAAAAGAGTAAGTTATTTGGGTTTCAAAAAGTATACTTGATGTTGTTTTAAAAGAAAAGCACTTGGTTTAAAAAGTATAGAGTACTTGATTTTAAAAGTCTTGTAAAGATTTTTACAAAGGTGAAGTAATTTGGGTTGAAAAGAAAACATGTTTTGATACTACGAGTATTAGTATCGTGTGGCTTTTACGTAAAAAGAGGTCTTTTTGAAAGAATGAAAGTATGTAGTATTTTGGGGTTGAAACCCGGATTGTTGATATAAAATGAAAGTACGTTGAACTTGCCTATGCTTGTTGTGATAGCCTTTGTTGTGCAAGTGTTTTGATTACGTACTACCGTGTCTCGGGAGGCCATTATCGATTGATTGTTTGGACATACTGACACGTTGGATGGTCCACGAGTATGCGTCCACTTTGAGTATTATCTGGTTATTTCTTTTGGACATACTGACACGTTGGATGGTCCACGAGTATGCGTCCACTTTGAGTATTATCTTGTTATTTCCTTTGGACATACTGACACGATGGATGGTCCATGGGTATGCGTCCAGTAGGATGGTTTCATGGCCATGCTTTACCGAGGTAAGATGCCGGGGCATGTGGTCATTGTGAGGATTATGTTATTTGTCCATGGACCGCTAATCCATGAAGCTTGCCGCGGTGACGAGCGATCACGGGCTTGATTTGTACATGTGGTTCGAGCACACTTTAGATACTTGTCTGGTCATTTCGTGTATCGGCGCTCGTAGATAGCTTAAGATACTTTCCTGGTCATATCTCGTGAGACGGTAGGCTAGAATGCGTTAGCTTAAGATACTTGCCTCGCCCGATTGCGTGGCTAGCTTTTGGGTAGTAGTTGGCTTCCGTACCTTGCCGTGAAGGGATATGACTAGCTTTGGGTAGTAGTTGGCTATTCTACTTGCCCGTCGGTTTGATGACGCAGCGTAATCTAGTGTTCGAGTTCACATATGGGTGTTGTTTTACATCATGTATCTGCCGGTGAGAACGAGTTCCACGCATGATTGATATTATGGGCGTGAGACCCATAGTTATGTGTGAGTGATCATTTTGGGGATATGCGTCCCCTTACTTGACCTAATTGTTTACTTATTGCGAAATGGTTTTATAAAATGATGAAATGTGATTTCATTACAATATTTTAATTTTCACATACTTGGTACTGTTATCGACTCTCTTCGGGCTGCGTTCATACCGCAGGTAGAGGTACACCAGTTGTTGATCCTCGCTCATAGGATCGCAGTTCAGCGTTGGGAAGCTCCGTTTCTCCGGAGGCTTATCTTTTGGTATAGTCCCCTGTCATTGTAGGTACTTGTACATTGAGGGGTATGGCGGGGCCCTGTCCCGTCATAGTTGTTGTTATATTCTTAGAGGTCTGTAGTACTGTTGTGGGCAGAGTTTGTAAAGGATTGTAACTATTCGGTTTTATGTATATACATGAAGGTAACCGTTTTGGTTAGCCTGTTTTCTTATGTTGTCTCTTGTTTCCTGATTAAGTTTTTAATTCCGCTGATTTTCTCTGATGTTGTTATCACTAGGGTGCCCGGGGTAAGGCATCAGTCGCGGGCCCGAGATCGGGTCGTGACAAAAGTGGTATCAGAGTAGTTAATCCTCGGAAAGTGTCTACAGACCGTATCTAGTAGAGTCTTGATTATCGGTGTGTTGTGCACCACACCTATAATCAGGAGGCTATGGGATATTTAGGATTGGTTTCTATTCTTCTCACTCTGAGATCGTGCCTTAGAGCTGTGTTGTAAGTTGGACTCTTCCGACATATTCTTTTATGCGATGCCATGCTGTAAGGCAACCGTGGCCCGAAGGCAAGGCAGCGAGGAGTCGCGAGTAGAGCACATAGGTTACGAGGCACGTGCCCAATCATCACCTAAGGTGGTGCCGTTCGGGAGTTCTGACGTCGCCACCCCAAAGAAGTTTAGCACAGCGGCGATTCCTCGCGGTCATGATATTTGAACCTTCGCCACGACCGGCGAGAATATGGATTGTGAAGGGCGGCCCACATTAGCTATGGATTTAGCAACCAGAGAGTATATGATGTACCGATTTATCACGGGTCTTGATGATTATCTAAAGAAGGGTTGTGCAAGAGTAGCTCTTCAGTCAGGCATGAGCATGGCCTGCGTACGGGCTTATGCGCAGCAGGCGGAGGCACGTAGAGATCGACGGATTAACCAAGGTCAGCAGAAGAGGGCCAGATCAGCAGGGTCCTTTGGTAATTTTCGAGGCGAACCGCCTCAGCAGCAGACTAGATATGCGCCTCCGCCAGTGCAGAGTGGTCCTCCACAGGCTTCAGGACGTTCGGGGTATGCAGGAGTTGGTCAGAGCTCCAGGGCTTCTGGTTCACGGATATACATAGGTTCTAGCCAGCCGGATTCAGTTTTCCCTCAGTGTTCACGATGTGGCAGGCATCATCCCGGGGAATGTCGTCTTTTTGCTGGTACTTGTTTCACCTGTGGCCGTCAGGGCCATGTGACGAGAGAATGTTCTAGTAGGAGGGATACAGGTAGGAGGACTCGGCTACCGTCGATTCGGTCGGTGGTTCGGAGAGGAAGGGGTGTTAGCCAGAGGAGGCCACCCCCACCTCGGTGTGGCCGTTGTGGTAGGTGTCATTCTGGGGAGTGTCGTACTACTTCGACAACTTGTTATGCATGCGGCCAGCAGGGCCATTTTGCGAGGAATTGTCCGATCAGGGGTACCACGGATGTAGGGACTCAGCCTTCAGGATCAGTGGCTAGTTCATCACCTTCTCTAGTTATGCGCCCAACAGATCAGGATTATGATTAGAGCGACAAAGGGGAAGTGAAGCAGTAGATACATGTATATCCTTAACCCTCTAGAGACTAGTATGCATTGATGGTATGATGATGTGCTAGGTATTATGTTCAGATAGCATTATGTTAAATTGTGATTTGGAGGCCTGGTTAGTAAGGGGGATTTGGGTACATAGAGATTGTGAGCCTTAGAATATTATACGTGGAGCCCTTAGAGGCGAGGCCGTCTTCAGTAAAAGATTTTGTTTACGATTGACCTTTGTCTGAGTACATAGTATACGTGGGGTATAATTGTGTGATAAGTCCCTGAGTGGCGTGAATTATAAGAGGGTAGTTGGGCTAAGAAGACCACTAGATTTTTCGTAACTTGATTAGTGAGATTGTTCCGGATCGGGGAACAAGAGCTTGGCGCGGTAAATGGGTCGGGTTGAGGCAAGGTCGAGGGTCAACCCGCAGCTCGGATTGGGGTGGGGTCAATTTGTGGTGGTCCCGCTTTGTGATTGGGTCACGAGGGTGATAGGCCCAAGTCTAGGAAGACATCGTACGGGTTCGTGGATACGTTCGACCAGAATTGGATCGTGAAGGCCGGGAATGGCCTTAGTGTAAATTGAAGCTAGTGGGAGCTTTTGTGAGATGAGAAATGATTCCTCGTTGGCTTGGATTTGAGTTACGCGCATGTTATATTCTCGCGGTGGTGGGATGATCGGTTTTGTAAGTGTAGTAGTGGAGACTATACCGGCGCAAGTACGTTTGGAGACTTAGAAGGAACATTCGGGACGAATGTTTCTAAGGGGGGAAGAATGTTATACCCCGTAGTTCCAGGGTATGTATGTGAGGGCGCATTTGCGAGAATACGACAGTAATATTGGAAAGAAAGAAAGATGTGATGTTTCTACGGAAAAGTTTCCCGGTTTTTTGAAGGAAAATAGGTTCATTAATGGGAATGGACTCCCAGATTTGGTATTTGGGCTTCTTGGATTATATTAGAATTTTGGGATTTTATTTTCGGAAATGGTCACGTGGGGCCCACGGGAGAAATTTACGGTTTTGTGGGGCCCACTTTGTTTTTACGATTTTCGGTATTTTGGATATTTTCGGAAGACGAAATATTTTGGACGAGTAAGGGGGCGACACGTGTTACCCCCCTTGAGTGGCCATGGGCCGAAATGGTGGGACAAGTGGCTAGACACTTGTCCCTTGGCCGAAATGGCCTTACAAGTGGCAAGCCACTTGTCATGTGTTTTCGTTGGCCATGTGGTGTGGTGGGACCCACACACACATGGCCCAATCTTGACCACACACTTGCATAGATCTTGACCCTTGATTCCTCTATAAATACCCCCCTTAGTTGAAGACTTCATATCATCCCACACTTAAGCTTTCCAAAGCAAAAATACTCCCTCCCTTTAGCCTTGTTCTCGTCCACCCTCCCCCACTTGTGTAGAAAATACTTCAAGTATTGTAGTATAATCCCAAATACCTTAGCCTAGTATCTCTAGTTGTATTCCAAAGTTATTTCAATACTAGGAGCCCGGAAACACCACTTTATTCCAATAGTCGCAAAGTGAAACCCTAGAAAAATCTTCCTAGCTTGGTTGAAGTGTTTAGAGAAGTTGTTTAGAAACTTCTAAGGGTTGCTTGGAGCGGGTTGGAGCGTAAGGATTTGGAGCTAAACGTTTCTCAGGATCGACTTATATCTTGGATAATTTTGGGCTTATCGAGGTAATGATCTATGCCCCCCCTATTGTAATTGGATATTACATATTGTAGTAGTTTAGAATTGTGTATAAGATATATTGGAAGGATGATTATAAAGGATTGAATCAGATTTACATTGACTGTATTTACTGAGACTTGTGTAGTATTATTGTGAGACAGAGTTGTACACGTCAGGTTAGGCGTGTAATCCCTTGTGAGTTGTTGGCTTGTAGCAGCCTTGTTAGGGAGGTTATTTATGTGTTTGCGGGGAGGTGTTACACCCCGTAAATTCAAGAAGATAAGATAAGAACATACCAAGGAGTATAAGATTTGAAAGTAGAAAGATAAGTGGACAAACATGTGTTGGACGGATTTTGAGTCTATCTTGGAGTGTTGTACCCCAGTTGTTAAGAATTTCAAGGTGTTTAAAAAGCCTAGTGTGTAGTCCGTTAAATCTAGTTCCCAACGCAACAAACCGCTAAATCGATAGGACATCGAGTCAAAAGTTATGGAAGATTCAAGTTTGGTGCGCAATCGAGCAAAGCGATGGTTTCGATTCGAAGTGCAGTACGCGCCACGGATGCAGTGGTCGCGCGCCGTTGTACCGAGTCCATGGTTGCAGCGCGCCGAATGCGCGGTCGCGCCGAATGCTGGAACTTTTCGGAAGTGGAAGCGCCACGGCGCCGGCGGATTTTTCTCACAGAATAAAGTAAAATCGGGATATTTTGTTAAAAGCCTATGGGAGGGTGACAAGTGTCCTCCCATCCTTTTGACCAATAGGAGCCTATTTTAGGGCCAAGTCTTGGAAGACTTGGCCATTTCATTTCAAAACCTCCCAAGGAAATCCTCTCCTTCTCTCTAGATTTTTGAAGAAAACCTAGCCTAAGAGGAAATTGTTGGAGCGGCGGCAAGAAGGAAAAGTGTGGGTAAACTTGTGGGGCACGCTGGTGGACGAGTTTGACGAAAAAGAAGTGGAAGAAAGGGGCTTTTGTGGGTTTCTCCAAAGGTAAAAGTTTCCCCTTCTCTTGGTTATGAGTTATACTTGTTATAGTAGTTTAGAAATGAGCCTGAGGCTGTTATATTTTAGTAGTTTAGAATTGAGCCTGAGGCTGTTATATTTGAATAGATTTGGATCTTGTTGTCTCGTTGAAACCGAAAATGGGCATGTTAGCCTTAAGATTGTAACTTCAATTTGATTTCTAATTTGGTCGTCGCATGTTGTAAAGGGGGAAATTGTAGTTGTTGAGGATGTCTAGGGCTAGGTATCATATTAGACCTAATAACTTGGATTGAGAAGATAATTGGAAAAGATTTAGGATTGGTTATATGGTTGGCCAAGAATGGCATGGAAAGTGTTGGGTTATTTTTGTATTGTTGTGGGGCGAAATTTTACACGTATTGTTAGGCGTGTAATCCCCTTGTTTTTGCTGGATTAATTGAGCCTTAAATGTGGCGTTGGTTATTGAATTCGGTCTTGAAAAAGGTGGCAAAGTTAGTAGAAACAAAGGAAGTTCTGTCCAAATTTTCGTAGAATGTAGGGACCTTGCACTTAGTTTATTCTACGTTCGAAGCTAGAGATTGATAGACGTTTTATGACCCTTATAGGATTGAAGTACTACGTGTAGCATATTCCTCTTAAGGGAGATAGTACTGTGGAGCATTTTGCTTATTGTCGACAATCGTCGCGAGGTATGTGATTCTTCCTATCCTCTTCAGCATGATTATTTGTGAAATTTATAGTGCAGTAGATGCACGTGTGTTAAAGAGAAATTTGATTTCCCCTTGTTGTGCCTTGACTTGATATGAAGTGTAAAGGTCTTGATTGTTTGAAAGAGTAGGAAAATCTTATTCGTTGGTAATAAGTACTCGGTGGTTAAAGAATAAGCCCTCTTGGTCTCATAAGGGCTTATAGTTGTAATTGGTTGGTTTAAAACATAAAGTGTTATAACGGCTTTATGGGAAATTTGTTATAACCACTTTATGTAGGTAAAAGAATGGTTTGTTGATTTCAAAAGATAAGTGACTTGACTTATAGTTGACCTAAATGGTGTTGAGAAGTGTGAAACCTCTTTCGTGAGAAATGAGTACTTGGTTGTTAAAAGAATCATTGAAATCAAGTTTTGATTTTCTTAAAAATTCCAAAGTAAGGAACTCGATTTCTAAAAGAAAAGAGACTTAAGAATTTGAAGTGTTTTGGTTTAAAAGAAAAGCATGGTTTTGTCTTGTATTGTTTTAAAACATAAAGTGTTATAATAGCTTTATGGGAAGTTAGTTATAACGACTTTATGGAAAATAAAGAAATGGATTCATTATTGGATTTAGAATGGTAACTTGATTTTTGGAAAAAGAGAAGTAACTTGTTTTCAAATATTGAACTCTTTGTGATGGAAAAACATAAGTGGCTTGGTTATAAAAGGTAGGAGTACCTTGATCTTAAAGGGGTTAGATACTTGGGGTTTAATGGTATACTTGACGTGTGCTAAGAAGTGGTTAAAGTACCTTGAGTTGTGTGTAACTTGCCTATGCTTGTTGTGATAGCCTTTGTTGTGCAAGTGTTTGATTGTGTGCTACCGAGCCTCTCGATGGAGGGCCGGCTATCTGGTTGATTGATGGACATACTGACACGTTGGGTAGCCCACGGGTATGCTTCCACTATATCAATCCTCTTGGACATACTGACACGTTGGGTAGCCCACGGGTATGCTTCCATTAGGAGTGTTATCTTGTTATTTGTTTGGACATACTGACACGTTGGGTAGCCCACGGGTATGCGTCCACAGTGAGTATTATCTTGTTATTTGTCTGGACATACTGACACGTTGGGTAGCCCACGGGTATGCTTCCACAGGGATTGTTATCTTGTTATCTCTTTTGGGCATACCGACACGTTGGATGGTCGACGGGTATGGGCCCACTAGGACGGTTCCAGGGCCATGCTTATACCGAGGTGAGATCTTGCCGGCACGCGCCATTGTGCGGGTTAAATTCCCGGGTTGTATTTGAGTGATGATTTCACGGGCATGAGTCCCTGACTTGACATGACTGCTTATATGTTGTGAACTGTAGTTTGGTTATCATACATGTCTCCTGCTTTATATAGACTATTATGATTTCATTTACAGTATTTTTCTGTTTCACATACTTGGTACTGTTGCAGATCGACTCCTTCGGGGGGCTGCGTTCATGCCGCAGGTTGAGGTACATAGCTTGCTGATCCGCACTCTTAGGATCGCTGTTCGGTTCTCGGAAAGCTCCATATCTCCGGAAGCTTGTCCTGTGGTACAGTTCCCTGAAGTAGTAGACTTTTGTACATTCAGGGGCATGGCGGGGCCCTGTCCCGTCATTATGGTTTTAAAATTCTTAGAGGTCTGTAGCACTGTTGTGGGCAACGTTTGTAAGGGATGTAACTGTTCAAGTTTTCATTTATGTGAAAAAAGGTAACCGTTTGGGTTATCCTGTTTTCTTATTTCACTGTTTTCTTTCATAAGTTTTTGTTTCACGATTTTCTCCGATGTTGTATCACTAGGGTGCGGGTAAGGCACGATCGCGCCCGAGGTCGGTCGTGACAGTCGCCAATTTTCCGTAGAATAAGGAACTATTTACTTAGAATATGCTACGAAGAGAACTAGAAGTTGATAGATGTATTGTGGTTGTTATAGGTGGATCTTCTACGCGCGGCATACTTGACTTGGCTTGTGGTTTAAGCTAAAAGGTATGTGATTCTTCCTATACTCTTGAGCATGATTGTTGTGAACTATATAGTATGGTAGGCGTGCGTGTGAAATGAATCTTGTTTGTTTAAAACATAAAGTGTTATAATGGCTTTATGGGAAGTTAGTTATAACGACTTTATGAAAATAAAAGAAAGATTTGATTTTGAAAGCTATCGACTTTATTTTAAAAGATAAGAGACTTGACTTATAAACAACTTGATTTCGAAAAGGAGAAGTAACTTGATTTAAGTATAGGTTACTTATTTTGAAAAGAGTAAGTTATTTGGGTTTTAAAAGTATACTTGATGTTGTTTTAAAAGAAAAGCACTTGGTTTAAAAAGTATAGAGTACTTGATTTTAAAAGTCTTGTAAAGATTTTTACAAAGGTGAAGTAATTTGGGTTGAAAAGAAAACATGTTTTGATACTACGAGTATTAGTATCGTGTGGCTTTTACGTAAAAAGAGGTCTTTTTGAAAGAATGAAAGTATGTAGTATTTTGGGGTTGAAACCCGGATTGTTGATATAAAATGAAAGTACGTTGAACTTGCCTATGCTTGTTGTGATAGCCTTTGTGCAAGTGTTTTGATTACGTACTCGCGGTGTCTCGGGAGGGCCATTATCTGATTGATTGTTTGGACATACTGACACGTTGGATGGTCCACGAGTATGCGTCCACTTTGAGTATTATCTGGTTATTTCTTTTGGACATACTGACACGTTGGATGGTCCACGAGTATGCGTCCACTTTGAGTATTATCTTGTTATTTCCTTTGGACATACTGACACGATGGATGGTCCACGGGTATGCGTCCAGTAGGATGGTTTCATGGCCATGCTTATACCGAGGTAAGATGCCGGGGCATGCGGTCATTGTGAGGATTATGTTATTTGTCCATGGACCGCTAATCCATGAAGCTTGCCGCGGTGACGAGCGATCACGGGCTTGATTTGTACATGTGGTTCAGGCACACTTTAGATACTTGTCCTGGTCATTTCTCGTGTATCGGCAGGCTCTGGTAGATAGCTTAAGATACTTTCCTCGGTCATATCTCGTGAGACGGTAGGCTAGGGTACGTTAGCTTAAGATACTTGCCTCGGCGATTCGTGGCTAGCTTTTGACCGTAGTTGGCTTCCGTACCTTGCCCGTGAAGGGATATGACTAGCTTTTGGACTGGTAGTTGGCTATTCTACTTGGCCCGATCGGTTTGATGACGCAGGCAGAATCTAGTGTTCAGGTTCACATATGGGTGTTGTTTTACATCATGTACTGCCGGCAGTGAGGAACGAGTTCCACGGGCATGATTGATATTATGGGCGTGAGACTCATAGTTATGTGTGAGTGATCATTTTGGGGATATGTGTCCCCTTACTTGACCTAACTGTTTACTTATTGCGAAATGGTTTTATAAAATGATGAAATGTGATTTCATTACGGATTTTCAGCCACATACTTGGTACCTGTTATCGACTCCCCGGGGCCGTTCATGCCGCAGTAGAGGTACACCGATTGTTGATCTCGCTCATAGGATCGCAGCGTTAGGAAGCTCCGTTTCTCGAGGCTTATCTTTTGGTATAGTCCGTCATTGTAGGTACTTGTACATTGAGGGTATGGCGGGTCACACGACTGCCGTTCGGGCCGTGGATCGTGTCTTACCCGGGCACCCAAGTAGTCATACATCAGAGTAATCAGCGGAATATAAAACAAGACATGAAACAGTTGTAAAAAGAGACACAGTTTTATGTGAGAAAATGTCGCCTTTCGGCATATATACATAAACATAGTTTTTGCAGTTACATCCCAACTGTACAACAGGACTACAGACCTCTAAGAAAGTAAACAACTATGGCGGGACAGGGCCCCGCCATACCCTGACTGTACAAAACTAACTACAACAGGGAGATCATACCCAAAAGTAGAGCCTCCGGAGAAGATGGAGCTCCCGACACCAACGTAGAGATCCTAAGGATGTGGATCTAGCACCTGCTTGCCCTTACCTGCGGCATGAACGCAGCCCGGGAGAGGTCGGCATAACAGGTACTAAGTATGTGAAACTGTAAAGTACTTAAATGAAAACATATCATTTTAAAATCAGTTTACATATATGTATGAAACAACCAAGGTAACCGCACATAGTGCCACATCATAAACAAGAGCAACAATAGGTAAACTGTAACAGGTCTTTTCTAGGCTGCGAATGATCGAAGCAGGGCCAATTGCCCATAGTATCATTAAGCAAGCCTAATCCTGGACTCCCGTAGTCCGCATAGGCCACTCACATAGGCCCGCATAGGGTATAACCCCGCATCGAGGGTAGCTACTCGGCATCGCCCCGACTCGTAGTCCGCATGGCCACATAGACCGCATGAGGTATAACCCCGCACACTAACACGAACTCTCGTAGCTCGCATAGGTCACACAGACCCGCATGAGGTGTCCTCGCATCATAGTCACACAGACTGCCTGAGGTATACCCCGCATCGGAGGGCAGCTTAACCCCCGGTATTTATGTCAAGAGGTGAGTGATATAATACTAACATAACAGCTTATCGTTAAACAACATAAGCACAACAAGAATACCCTCTTATACAAACGTTACAAGACACTAACACACATAACATCATATCATGTCTACTTATCAAACCATTTTATTATTCTTTCCATAAATCAATGTAAGTCTGTTATAAACACATAAGTAAACTGTTCCTTTTATCAATCTTAAGTTGTTATACCTAACTTCCCATAAAGCTAGTATAACTCTTAAGCTTTCTGTTTAAAAACCACTTAGTTCTCTTCTGTTAAAAAAAATGATTCAGTATTCTTTTGAAATGTTTTCATATCCTTATTATTCAGGCTTAAGTCGCGAGACATTGCCGTAAGTATTATTCAGGCTTAAGTCAAAAGACATTGCCGTAAGTATTATTCAGGCTTAAGTCGAAAGACATTGCCGTAGTTATTATTCAGTTAACACATGTACGTCTACCGTACTATATATATTTTAAAATATCATGCTTTAGGAAGAATCACATACCTTCTCGGCGAAATCCACCTGCCAAGTTGAATATGTCGCGCGCAGAGAATCAGCCTATAATAGTCACAGACATCTATCAAAGTCTAGACTACTCTGTAGGTCATTCTAAACAGAGGGTTCTCAATTCTACGGAAAATCGGGCAGCACTTCCCTACCCGGTGAGCTATATAAGTCTATTGTGAAAACAGTCCTATGTAAGTATAGTTCAATTCTATTCTGTAATATTCTTCTAAGTATTTAATACTTATTCTTATACTTCTACAGTATGTATTCTCTAATTAAAAAGGAAGGGTAAGATTGTTTACCTCGGTAAGCCCAATAATATCCTAGATATAAGTCGATCCTGAGCGAGGTTTAGCTCCTAGTCTGGACGCTCCGATAGCTTCAAGAACCCTTAGATGTTCTTCACAACTTCTACTAAGTACTAAGGGATTTGGGCTAGGGTAATTTGGGCATTATAACAATACTAGAAGACAACTTTTCTACCAAGGGAGGGGGGTAGATTTCGGCTAGGCTAGGGGGGGGATAGCCTCGGCTAAGCTTCAAAAGGGGAGGGGGAAGTGTTTGGACGAAAAGGCTCAAGGGAGAGGGGAGGATTTTCAAGACTTGGAGAAGATTTGTGGATGAAGAACTCTTCATCACAAGAGGGGTATTTATAGGTCAAGGGATGGCCAACCAAGGGCCAAGATGATGCCAAGTGCAAGGCAAGTGTAGGGTGAGGATTTGGGCAAGTGTCCTTAGACAACTTGCACACAAAATATCCTACCAACTACTTGACAAAAATGGCTCTCCAATTCGGTCCATTTCCGCCACAAGTCCACCAATGAGAGGGTGACAAGTGTCGCCCTCTTGTTGGTCCAAAGTGTTTCGTCTCTCGGAAAAATCCGCAAAAATTAGAAATGACATAGCCGGAATTTATCCTATGCGAGTTGTGTAAAACGTTTCGTCGGAAAACGATTCTTTTAATGAGTTGTGCCCAAAAAAACGTCCCATTGCCTACTTTAAGGCTAAACTTTCGTACGTACGCCCTCACGTACATACTCTGGAAATACGGGGTATAACATTCTCCCCTCCTTAGAAACATTCGTCCCGAATGTTCCTTCCCAAGACAGTTAACGATAAGATTCTTCATAACTTAAATAGTTGCAAATGCCACACACGGCCATAGAATCAACACTTAGGCATAAATGATAACGAAAATTTACAAGTAGGAAAGTGAATTACCTGAAGGTGTGGGGAATAGGTGAGGATACTTCTGCCTCATGTCTTCCTCGGCTTCCCATGTCATCTCCTCCCTGAGCTCGTTCCGCCACAAGACTTTGACGGAAGCCACGTCCTTGGTCCGCAGACGTCTAACCTGACGATCGATTATCGCTATGGGAACCTCCTCATACGATAACCCCTCGGTCACCTGGACATCGTCAACCGGATGCACTCTAGATGGATCCCCGATACATCTCCTCAGAATAGAAACATGAAACACCGGATGCACTGCCTCCAGATCGGACGGCAGATCCAACTCATAGGCAACCTTGCCTACCCTGCGGACAATCTGATACGGCCTAATGTACCTTGGACTGAGTTTCCCCTTCTTCCCGAATCTCATCACACCCTTCATGGGTGACACCTTTAGGAAAACCCAATCATGAACCTCGAACTCCAGATGCCGACGACGATGATCTGCATATGACTTCGCCGACTCGAGCCGCCAACCTCTCCTGGATAAGCTTCACCTTATCGACTGCCTGCTGCACCAAATCTGGTCCCACTAACTGCACCTCGCCCACATCGAACCAGCCTATAGACGATCTGCACTTCCTCCCATACAAGGCCTCATAAGGCGCCATCTGAATACTGGAGTGGTAGCTATTATTGTACGCAAACTCAGCTAGAGGCAAATGATCCTCCCAGCTACCCCTGAAGTCAATAACACAAGCTCGCAGCATATCCTCAAGAGTCTGGATAGTGCGCTCAGCCTGTCCGTCTGTCTGTGGATGGAATGCAGTTGTTATACCCCGTATTTCCAGAGTATGTACGTAAGTACGTACGTAGAAAATTTGAACTTGAGAATTAGGCTTGGCCGAAATTTATTTGTTCACAACACCCGATTAGAGTCGTTTTTCGACGAAACGTTTTCACAGCTTTCGTAGGGGAATTTCCGGCTATGTCATTTTTAATTTTTGCGGATTTTTACGAGAGACGAAACATTTTGGACCAACAAGAGGGCGCCACTTGGCACCCTCTCATTGGTGATAGATTGGACGAAATGGGCTAGTAAGGCACGTTTTTTGTGCCTTGGCTAAAGTCAAGGGTTGGTAGGATATTTGTGTGTAATAAATCCTAGCCCTACACTTGCCTAACACTTGGTTTAATCTTGGCCTTTGGTTGGCCATCCCTTGACCTATAAATACCCCTCTCCCTTTGATGAATTCTTCATCCTTTCCACAAATCTCTAAGTGTAAAAATCCCCCCCTCTCTTGTTGTGGTTCTCGTCCTCCCCTCGCCGAGAGCCCTCCCTCATGTGGCCTTGTGGCGAGACTTCACCCCCTCCTAGTGGTGTTGTTCTCGTATAATATACCCCCCCTCTTGGTAGAAATACTCTCAAAAGTATTGTTATAATGCCCAAATTACCTTAGCCAGTATACCTTGTTGTATTCTAAGGTTATACCTATCTGAAAATGCCCGAAATACTATTATACTCCAGTCCACAAACCGAAACCCTAGGAAAATCTCCATAGTCCGTTGAGTATTGTGTAGAAGTTAGTTAGAACTTCTAAGGGTGGTTTAGAGCGGGTTGGGCGCTCGGAGTGGAGCTAAACGATTGCCCGGGATCGACTTTAACTAGGATAATTATGGGCTTATCGAGGTAATTATCTTGTCCTCTTTTGTAATTGGAAATTACATATTGTTAGAATATATAGTTGAAGTATACTATATATAGAATCGAACGTAGTTATCGCAATGTCTTTTGACTTAAGCCTGAATAATACTTACGGAATGTCTTGCGACTTAAGCTGAATTTAAAGAAGAATCTTGAATCGTAATTACATAGGTCAGACATGAGACTTGTGTAGTAATGCGGTGGAGTAGAATTGTACCGTTAGGTTAGGCGTATAACCCCCGGTTGGCTTGGTAGCCGCCTCGATAGAGAGGAGATTTACGCTGTCATGTGGGGAGGTGCGAATTTTCGGTATAATGTTCTACGATGAGATATAAATGTTAATAAGCGCCTTGTGGCCGTATAGGTTGAAGTACAACGGGTGGCGCGATCTACTGGCTTAAGGAGTAGCCGACGGTTGGAAGTACTGAGCGTTTGCTATTAGTCGATACTCGTCGCGAGGTATGTGAACCTCTTCCTATCTCTTCTAGCATGATATGTGTGAACTATGTAGTACGATAGACGGTACATGTGCTAAATGTATTTGATTGGTTTAAAACATAAAGTGTTATAACGGCTTTATGGGAAGTTGGTTATAACAGCTTTATGTTGGTAAGAAAATACTTGTGGTCTTTAAAAGGTAACTGATTTGAACTATAACTGGCTTGTTATGTGTTAGTAAAGAACTTGAAGTATTTCAAAAGATTTTTGAATCATTTTGAAAGAAGAAGTAATACTTGGTTTTTGCAAAACTTAAGAGTTATACTAGCTTTATGGGAAGTTAGGTATAACGGCTTAAGAATGTTTTCTTGATTTTAAATCGAATGTGTATCGACAAACCAACGCAGCGTTAATAAAAGGAAATGTTTTGACTAATTAAGTATTATTAAAACCGAGAAACTTCCATCTGCATAGAAGCTAAGATGAGACAAAATGATATTTCCTAGATCATGGTCTTTGTAATAAGATTGTTATAAACAAGAATATCCTACTCACATATAAGACTTATGTTTCTCGAGATAGTTAAAAGAGAATTATATTCTTAATCGAATAAGACTATGAACTACGAAACCCTTCTAAAATAAGAAACTTGAACATTGGAAAAGAAGGTTGCTACTTGATTTTACAAAGAGAAGTAATTGATTTACTTTAAAAGATAATCACTCTATTTTTCATATACTACGTGTATTGTGTGGTTTTGTGAAGTAACGTATCTTTTAAAGATTTAATGTATGAAGTACTTTGGGGATAGGTACGAACTTGTTAGTAGAAAGTACCTTGTGTGAATAACTTGATTGTATTGGTTTGTGATAGCCTTGTAATACTTTCTTGTTGATTTGATAAGTAAGCATGTTAGGATGCTACGTGTGTTAGTATCTTGTGATTATTGTGTAAGGGGTCACTCTTGTTGTGCTTACGTTGTCAAGCGTTAAGCCCGTGTCTTGTTATTGTATCACATACCCCTTGACTTGTTATACCGAGGGCTTGCCACCGCTTGATGCGGGTCTATACGGCCTATGCAGTCCTTGTGACTATGCGAGTCGCGGTAGCTCGGGATTGATCATTCGGTGTTTAGCCCGATGCGGGGATTCCCTATGCGGTCTGCCGAGACTATGCGGTCTTTTGAGACTATGCGGCTGCGGAGCCTAGGCGGATACCGAGGGTTGGCCGCCCGACGCGGGTATACCTCGGTGATGCAGGACCGTGATTCGAGGAATACCTCGTGCGGGTCCATGGGTGACCTATGCGAGTCGCGAGAGTTCCAGGATAGACGCCGCATTGATATTGCGGGCGAGTGGCGGCCGATCATGTGGTGCGGTGCAGAAAGACCTCGAGATACGGTTTGTGGTATTTTTGGCATTGTGGGTCTTAGTAGTCGGCTATGCCTTCGTACTTGCCCCCGCATTTTTTATTGTGATAACTTTGAGGGCGTGAGTCCCTGACTTGACATGACTGCTTATTTATTGTGAACTGTCTTTTGTTTATCATACATGTCTCCTGCTTTATATAGACTCCTATGATTTCATTTACTGATTTATTTTCGCCACATACCGTACTGTTGCATCGACCTCGCCGGGGCTGCGTTCATGCCGCAGTAAAGGTACACGATCGTTGATCCTAGCTCGTGGTCACGCCAGCTTGGAAAGCTCCGTTTCTCCGGAGGCTTATCAGTGGTATAGTCCCCTGTCGTCGTAAGTGTTTACATTCAGGGGTTTGGCGGGGCCCTGTCCCGCCATTGTTGTCGTATCATTCTTAGAGGTCTGTAGTACTGTTGTGGGCAGGGTTTGTAAAAAGGATTAAACTGTTCATGTTGAAAGAGTTGTTATTTATATATATACTGAAGGTAACCGTTTTTGGTTAGCCTGTCTGCTTATTTCACTGTTTTATTACACTGGTTTCATGTATTGTCTTTATGTTCCGCTGATTACTCTGATGTATGGCTACTTGGGTGCCCGGGGTAAGGCACCAGTCACGGGCCCGGGTTCGGGTCGTGACAAAAGTGGTATCAGAGCAGTTAATCCTCGGAAAGTGTCTACAGACCGTATCCAGTAGAGTCTTGATTATCGGTGTGTTGTGCACCACACCAATAATCAGGAGGCTATAGGGTATTTAGGATTGGTTTCTATTCTTCTCACTCTGAGATCGTGCCTTAGAGCTGTGTTGTAAGTCGGACCCTCTGACGTATTTCTTTCCCTTACCGTTATGCCTCCGCGTAGGGCAACCCGGGCCCAGGAGGTCAAGGCGGCGAGGAGCTGCGAGTACGATTCAGGGTGGCGATGGCACAGCCCAATCATTACCTAGGGTAGTGCTTCATTCGGGAGTTTTGCGGCGTCACTAGCCCCCAGAGTTTGGCACGTGGCAGCGGTTCCCACTGCGGCCATGATATTTGAACCTTCGCCCACGGCCGGGACGGTGAATATAGAGTGCAAGAAGACGACCACATTAGCTATGGATGTGGCTACCGGAAAGTATACCGATGTACCACTGTCTTGATGACTATCTAAGAGAGGTTGTGCAAGAGTAATTCTTGATTAGGCTTGAGCTTGGCACGTATGCGGGCTTATGCGCGATAGGCCAAGAAACGTAGAGATTTACGGGTTAACAAAGGACAGCAGGAGAGGCCGAGCGTAGGTCCTTTAGTAACTTTCGAGGCGAGTCGCCTCACCGCAGATTAGATATGCACCTCCGCCGGCAGCAGTGGTCTTCCACATTTCGGGGCGTTCGGGTGTGCGGGAGTTGGTCGAACTCCGGGGCTTCCGCTCATACAGTGATGACGTCATCCCGGGAATGTCGTCTTTTAGTTGGTACTTGTTGTACTGCGCCGTCGAGGCCATGTGTCGAGAGAGTGTCCTTGTAGGAAGACTTAGCCTTGAGTTGGTGGGTAGTTCGTCATCTTCCTTAGCTATGCGCTCACGGGCGGTTTGATTTGAGCGACTAAGGAGTGAAGCGAGATATAGATATATCTTTAACCTCAGAGATCGGTATGTGTGATAAGGTGAGTATACCTTAAGTGCTATGTTACGATAACGGTGTTAGTCGTGATTAGATCATGGTTGTTTAACCGAGTAAGATTTTGGGGATAGAGAAGGTGTGAACCTTAGAGCTTTTACGTAGAGACCTTAGAGGTGAGGCCATCTCGAGAAAAGGTGTAGTGTTATGTTTGACCCTTATCGGAAGTGCATAGTGCACGTGAGTCATGTTTGGGATAGGTCCCTAGTAGTGTGGAATGAAAGGGGGTAGTTGAGCTAAGAAGACCGCTAGGTTTTCGAAACGTGATTTGTGAGATTGTTCCGAATCGGGGAGCTAGTATTGTGCGGCGCGTTGGGTCGGGTTGAGGCCACGCCGGGTCAACCCGCGGTAGGTTTGGTGGTGGTCGGTTGTGGTGGTCCCGCCTTGTGTTAGGGTTGTGAGGTGTTAGGCCCAAGTTTAGTTAACCAACAGTCGAGTTCGTGGATCGTTCGACCGATGGTTGGGCCGAGGAGGTCAGCCGTGTTGTCTTCTAGCTAAGACCGTTTACTCGGCAGAGGGTTATGCGAGATGATATATCAGAAAAGGCTGTAAGGCTGCACGAGGTGCCTACCTTCACCTTATGTCAGACAGTGGAGCCCAGGTTGCGGCTGTTTCTTTTCTGGAGGTTTTACCAGGCAAGGTTAGGAACTCGAGTAAGTCCCAGAATCACATTCGCCCTCGGGCCAGTGTTTGGATTTCAGGGATAGTTGCGAGAATTGTTGTCTCCTGTTGAAGGAGTGTTTAAGCTACCATTTCAGTGTTCGGATGTCGCCTTTTGAAGCCTTGTAGGGGCGGATGTGTGAGTCGCCGGTCGATTGGTTCGATGTTGGCAGGATTCAGATAATTGGTTCAGGCTTGTTCCAGCAGACTGTGGATAGAGTAAAGCTTGTCTAGAAGAGGTTCTGGCAGCTCAGAGAAATCGTGCGGATAATCGGCGACGCCAGAGTTCAGGTTGACGGTCGGTCTTCTTGAAAGTACCACCCCGGGGTGGGTGTGACGAGTTTTGGAAGACAGAGGGAACTTAGCCCGAGTTACTTTGGGCCTTTGAGTCCATGTGAAGAATAGGCCAGGTTGCCTATATGTTAGCTTTTGCCGTCCGACTTAGGAGGCGATGACCGATCTTCGTATTGTTATGATCGGAAAAGTATCGGAGATCCATCAGTGTTCCCGATTAATGATGACCACGTTAGAGTTAGTAACCCGAGTTTTGGAACCAAGCGAGATCGAAATATGGTAAGAGTTCGAGTGAGCAGCGACCTCGGGGATCGCATGTATTCGGTACCATTTGTTGGGTCGCGGAGTGGCACTAGAACCTCGCGCAAAGTGACAAAAGTGGTATCGGAAGAAGCGAGCATGTATGGCGAGCATTGATGTGATCATTTCTTTTGTAAAGAGAAGGTGCGAAGGAAGTATATTTTAGACCGGAGAGAGGTGTTTGTGGTGATGTTAGAGGTGATTCCTCGTGGACTTGGATGTAAGTATTTTGCGCAGTTGTTTCTGTGGCCATTGTGGCAGGATTGTTTCGTAAGTATGGTAGTAAAGACTATACTGGCGCACGTTTGTTTTGAGGCTTAGAAGGAACATTCGGGACGAATGTTTCTAAGGAGGGGAGAATGTTATACCAGTATTTCCAGTTATGTGCGTAAGTGCGTAGAAAATTTGAACTTGAGAATTAGGCTTGGCCGAAATTTATTTGTTCACAACACCCGATTAGAGTCGTTTTTCGAAGAAACGTTTTGACAGCTTTAGTATGGGAATTTCCGGCGATGTCAATTTTATTTTTTGCGGATTTTTACGAGAGACGCAACATTTTGGACCAAAAAGATGGCGCCACTTTGCACCCTCTCAATTGTGTGATAGATTGGACGAAATGGGCTAGTAAGGCACGTTTTTTGTGCCTTGGCTAAAGTCAAGGGTTGGTAGGATATTTGTGTGTAATAAATCCTAGCCCTACACTTGCCTAACACTTGGTTTAATCTTGGCCTTTGGTTGGCCATCCCTTGACCTATAAATACCCCTCTCCCTTTGATGAATTCTTCATCCTTTCCACAAATCTCTAAGTGTAAAAATCCCCTCTCTTGTTGTGGTTCTCGTCCCCTCCTCGCCGAGAGCCCCTCCCCTTTGTGTGGCCTTGTGGCCGAGACTTCACCCCCCCTCCTAGTGGTGTTTTTCTCGTATAATATACCCCCCTCTTGGTAGAAATACTCTCGAAAGTATTGTTATAATGCCCAAATTACCTTAGCCGTATACCTTGTTGTATTCTAAGGTTATACCTATACGAAAATGCCCAGAAATACTATTATACTTCCGATACCACAAACCGAAACCCTAGGAAAATCTCCATAGTCCGTTGGTATTGTGTAGAAGTTAGTTAGAACTTCTAAGGGTGGTTTAGAGCGGGTTGGGCGCTGAGTTGGAGCTAAACGATTGCCCAGGATCGACTTTAACTAGGATAATTATGGGCTTATCGAGGTAATTATCTTGTCCCTCTTTTGTAATTGGAAATTACATATTGTTAGAATATATAGTTGAAGTATACTATATATAGAACTGAACGTAGTTATCGGCAATGTCTTTTGACTTAAGCCTGAATA
The DNA here is from genome assembly GCA_029844215.1 of Przewalskia tangutica. NCBI lineage: Eukaryota > Viridiplantae > Streptophyta > Magnoliopsida > Solanales > Solanaceae > Przewalskia > Przewalskia tangutica. The sequence continues at coordinate 19,497,948 of CM056740.1, forward strand.
ATACTTACGGCAATGTCTTGCGACTTAAGCCTGAATTTAAAAGAAGAATACTGAACTGTAATTACATAGGGTTGTATTACAGTAGACTTGTGTAGTAGTACCGTGGAGTAGAATTGTACCCGTTAGGGTTAGACGTATAACCCCCCCCCTGGTTGGCTTGGTAGCCGGCCTCGATAGAGGAGGAGATTTACGCTGTTGCGGGGGGGGGAGGTGCTGCCGAATTTTCGGTAGAATGTTCTACGATGAGATCTAAATGTTAATAAGCGCCTTGTGGCCTTATAGGTTGAAGTACTACGTGTGGCGCGATCTACTTGGCTTAAGGAGTAGCCGACGGTTGGAAGTACTTGGAGCGTTTTGCTATTAGTCGATACTCGCGAGGTATGTGAACCTCTTCCTATCTCTTCTAGCATGATATGTGTGAACTATGTAGTGCGATAGACGCATACGTGCTAAATGTATTTGATTGGTTTAAAACATAAAGTGTTATAACGGCTTTATGGGAAGTTGGTTATAACGACTTTATGTTGGTAAGAAAATACTTGTGGTCTTTAAAAGGTAAATCGATTTGAACTATAAGCGGCTTGTTATGTGTTAGTAAAGAACTTGAAGTATTTCAAAAGATTTTGAATCATTTTGAAAGAAGAAGTAATACTTGGTTTTGCAAAACTTAAGAGTTATACTAGCTTTATGGGAAGTTAGGTATAACGGCTTAAGAATGTTTTACTGATTTCGGAAATCAGAATGTGTATCGACAAACCACTGCAGCGTTAATAAAAGGAAATGTTTTGACTAATTAAGTATTATTAAAACCAGAGAAACTTCCATCTGCATAAGCTAAGATGAGACAAAATGATATTTCTAGATCATGGTCTTTGTAATAAGATTGTTATAAACAAGAATATCCTACTCACATATAAGACTTATGTTTCTCGGATAGTTAAAGAGAATTATATTCTTAAGCGAATAAGACTATGAACTACGAAACCCTTCTAAAATAAGAAACTTGAACATTGGAAAAGAAGGTTGCTACTTGATTTTACAAAGAGAAGTAATTGATTTACTTTAAAAAGATAATCACTCTATTTTTCATATACTACAGGAATTGTGTGGTTTTTGTGAAGTAACGTATCTTTTAAAGATTTAATGTATGAAGTACTTTGGGGATAGGTACCCGAACTTGTTTGTAGAAAGTACCTTGTGTGAATAACTTGATTGTATTGGTTTGTGATAGCCTTGTAATACTTTCTTGTTGATTTGATAAGTAAGCATGTTAGGATGCTACGTGTGTTAGTATCTTGTGATTATTGTGTAAGGGGGTCACTCTTGTTGTGCTTACGTTGTCAAACGTTAAGCCCGTTGTACTGTTATTGTATCACATACCCCCTTGACTTGTTATACCGAGGGCTTGCCACCCTTGATGCGGGTCTATACGGCCTATGCAGTCCTTGTGACTATGCGGAGTGCGGTAGCTCCAGGATTGATCATTCCGGGTGTTTAGCTTTGACGCGGGATTCCTATGCGTCCGCTGAGACTATGCGGTCTTTTGAGACTATGCGGCCGCGGAGCCTAGGCGGATACCGAGGGTTGGTCGCCGATCGCGGGGTATACCTCGGCGATGCAGGACCATGATTCGAGGAATACCTCATGCGGGTGCATGGGTGACCTATGCGAGTCGAGAGTTCCAGGATAGACGCGCACATTGATAGTGCGGGCGAGTGGCCAGCTTCGATCATGTGGTGCGGTCTAGAAAGACCTCGAGATACAGTTTGTGGTATTTTTGGGACTGTGGGTCTTAGTAGTCGGCTATGCCTTCGTACGTGCCCCGCATTTTATTGTGATAACTTTGAGGCGTGAGTCCACGACTTGACATGATCGCTATTTATTGTGAATCGTATTTTGGTTATCATACATGTCTCCTGCTTTATATAGACTACTATGATTTCATTTACGATTTATTTTCGCCACATACTGTACTTGGCCAGATCGACCTCCTTCGGGCCGCGTTCATGCCGCAGTAAAGGTACACCGCCGTTGATCCTAGCTCGTGGTCACGATTTCAGCGTTGGGAAGCTCCGTTTCTCCGAGGCTTATCGTGGTATAGTCCTCGCCGTCGTAAGTGTTTACATTCGGGATTTGGCGGGCCCCGCCCCGCCATTGTTGTCGTATCATTCTTAGAGGTCCGTAGTACCGCTGGGCGGGGTTTGTAAAAAGGATTAAACTGTTCATGTTGAAAGAGTTGTTATTTATATATATACCAAGGTAACCGCTTTTGGTTAGCTTTATCGCTTATTTCATCGCTTTATTACACCGTTTCATGTATTGTCTTTATGTTCCACTGATTACTGATGTATGGCTACTTGGGTGCCCGGTAAGGCACGATCCACGGGCCCGGTTCGGTCGTGGCAGCGATTTAGGCTCACTGCGTCCCTAAACCCTTCGAAAGACCTCCGAAGTTAGCAGAACCGGGCTCTCACGGATATGATCGAAATAGGGACTCCATGCACCGACGATCTCTCGGATGTAAAGTCCGCATAATCCTCAGAAAAGTCATCCCGACGGAAGAAAGTGGGCTGATTTCACACCGTCGACGATAACCCATATAGAATCATATCTCCTCCGAGTGCGAGGTAATCCCGTGATAAAGTCCATGTTGATTACCTCCCACTTCCGGTCGGGATCTCTATCGTCGCAACAAACCACCGGGCCTCCGTGATCTACCTTCACCGCCGACAACACGCACCGAGCTACGAACTCGCAACGTCCTCTTCAAGCCATCCCACCAATACACGGATCTAAGGTCGTGGTACATCTTGGTCGACCTCGATGGATAGAGTAACGCGTTGTGTGCTTCCCCAAGAACTCACGCCAAGTCCTGAAACATCTGGAACACACAACCTGCCCTCAAACCTTAGCACCCCATCAGGTGCTACCTCAAAAGGACCTTTCCCCTCATGAAGAGCCATATCACGATAACGTGTCAAAACTGGATCCTCGAACTGTTGCCTCTTCACCTCCTCGACGATGGAAGACTCGGCAACCTCACGAACTCGAACCCCACTGCTATCAGAATCAATCAAACGGACACCAAGGCTCGCCAACTGATGCAAATCACGAACCATGTCCCTCCTCTCTGGCCGCACATCTGATAGACTTCCCATCGACCTACGACTAAGAGCATCTGCCACAACATTGGCCTTCCCCGGGTGGTACAGGATATCAACATCGTAATCCTTAAGCAACTCTAACCACCGTCTCTGTCGTAAGTTCAGCTCCTCCGTGAAGATATACCTTGGAGGCTCTTGTGGTCCGTATAAATATCCACGTGAACCCCATACAAATAGTGCCTCCGGATCTTGGCGTGAATCACCGCCGCTAACTCCAAATCATGCGGGTAGTTCCTCTCGTGTTTCTTCAGCTGTCGGGATGCATACGCTATAACCTTGCCCTGCTGCATCAACACACATCCCAACCCGATGCCTGACGCATCACAATACACAACATAACCGTCTGGACCCTCTGGAAGAGTAAGAACGGGGGCGGTCGCCTCTCTTTCAAAGAATCGAAACCCCGCCACAAGCATCGCCAAACTTGCCGCTTCCGAGTCACCCTAGTCAATGGTGCGAGATAAAGCAAACTTCTCCACGAACCGATAATATCCTGCAAGGCCCGTAAAATTGTGAACCTCTGCCGAGTAGTAGGTCTAGGCCAAGTCCTGACTGCCTCGATCTTGGCCGTATCCACTCGAATGCCATCAGCCCCGACAATATGCCCAAGAAAAGCCACCGAAGTCAACCAAAACTCACATTTGGAAAACTTGGCGTACAACTGCTGGTCCCGGAGAACTGTCAGCACGGTCCTCAAATGCTCTGCATTCTCCTGCTCTGAGCGAGAATAAATCAAGATATCATCGATGAACACTATCACAAACGTGTCCAAGAATGGTTTGAACACTCGGTTCATCAAATCCATGAATACCGCCGGAACATTGGTCAATCCAAAAGACATGACCCTGAACTCATAATGCCCGCACGTCCGAATGCGATCTAGGGACATCCACCTCTCGACTCGCACTGATGATAGCCCGATCGCAGATCAATCTTGAGAAACATCTCGCGCCGCAATCGTCGAACAAATCATCAATCGGGAGGGTATTCGTTCTTAATGGTCACCTTGTTCACCGCTCAGAATCAACACACATGCGCAGCGGCCCCGCCCTTCTTCTTCACGAACAATACCGGCGCCTCGTGGAGAAACACTAGGCCTGATGAAGCCGCTTCTCCAAAGAAATCCCTAAGCCGATCCTTCAACTCTCTCAACTCGCCTGCCATTCTCAGGCGGAATGGAAATAGGCCGAGTGTCCGCAATATGTCAATACAAAACTCTATCTCCTCTCGGGAGGGATACCCGGAGGTCGTCTGAAACACGCTCGGGAACTCTCTCGACCATCGAATCGATCAAAATCTGGCACTGCAGCCTCAGTATCAAACACCCGAACGAGATGGTAGATATACCCCTTCTGCACCATCTTCCTAGCCTTGAGGTAGGAAATAAACCTACCCCTCGGCGATACAGTGTTCCCCTCCCACTCAACAATCGGCTCCTCAGGAAACTGGAACCGTACTACTCTCTCTCTGCAATCTACATTGGCGTAGCAAGATGCTAGCCAATCCATACCCATGATCATGTCGAAATCAGTCATATCCAACTCTATCAAGTCGGCAGTGGTCCGACGATCAGAATGGTCATCGGACAAGCCCTATATACCCGCCGAGCTACCACCGAATCACCCATCGCGTAGCTACCTCGAAAGGGTCTATGGACTCAGGCTCTATCCCTATCCTACTAGCAACAAGGGGAGATATATAGGACAGATTAGAACCCGGATCTATCAAGGCATAAACATCAAACCCAGAAACTGATAGGGTACCTGTGACGACATCAGGTGAGGCCTCCTGATCCTGCCGGCTGGACAAGGCATAAATGCGGTTCTGAGGACCGCTAGAATCTGGACCGCGCCACGACCGCCGCGACCTGGGGCCCACGAGTACCTTGCCCTCCGGCGAGTAATCGCTGGGATGAAGAAGACCACGAAAGAAGTTGTAGTCGACCCCAATATCCAGATCGCCTTGGTCGGACGCCTCGCAATATGACCTGCCGGCCACAATCAGAACAAACCCTGAGGAGTACCACAATTCCCGAAATGGGATCTACCGTGACGCCACACCGAGGGGTGGTCCCGACCGGCTAGCACCTCTGCCACCCCGAAGTCTCAAGTCCTCGCCCCGACCGCCCCGAATACTCTGGCCAGGCCGAGGATGGTGCGGAGTGCTCGAGCCGGGCCGTGCGACCCAGACCGCTGAGGCCGCCCACCCCGATAACTACCAAAGGACCCCGCCCCGTCCTCTTCTCGCTGCTGTCACAACCCGCTTACCCGACGCCTCGCATCCGGTGCATGAGCTCGCATACGGGTAATGTCCATGCTCGTCAAGAGACACACCCGCACAAGACTCGGCCATGTAATCATCTAGGCCGGTGACGTAGCGATGCACCCTGTCCTCCATATCCGCTACCAATGCAGGGACATATCGAGCCAAAGAATCGAACTCGACATTGTACTCCCTAACTGTACGTCCCCTCTGTCTCAGCAGTAAAAATCTGTCAGCCCGCGCCCTCCTCATCTGTGGAGGCAAGAAGTGAGTGAGGAAAGCCTCTGAGAACTCATCCCAAGTAGCTGGGGACGCGTGCTCTCCCCGGGATAACTCCCATGAATCAAACCAATCGACTGCGGTATCACGCAGCCTATGTGAAACGAAGATCAAGGACTCGGTCTCCGATGCCCTGATCACTCTCATAATCCTCTGCAGCTGACGGATGAACTCCTGCGGATCATCCTCCGGCCTCGACCCGTAAAACTCTGGTGGGCTACAACTCAGGAAATCTCGTAGCCTCAAACTCTGCAGGAATCGCCAGATCCACGCTCCTGCCTCTGGGCTCGCCACAATCCTAGCCAAGAGTCACATTATCTCTTGTACTAACTCTCTCGCCCAGCCGTGGGACCGAGGTACGGCATGCGTGGTCTCTCTGGGCCGGGCGGCGTCATGGAACTCGCCGTCTCGGGTATAGATCGGGCACGAGCCTCGGAACTCTTGTCCGATCGCGGCTCCTCGCTTTGCCTTCTTCGGGCCGGGTTGCCTTACGCGAGGCATAATCACGTAAAAGGGATACGTTAGAAGGGTCCGACTTTAACACAGCTCTAAAGCACGATCTCAAAGTGAGAAGAATGGAAACCAATCCTAAATATCCTATAGCCTCACGATTATGGTGGTGCACAACACACCGATAATCAAGACTCTACTAGATACGGTCTGTAGACACTTTCCGAGGATTAACTGCTATGATACCACTTTTGTCACGACCCGTTCCGGGGCCCGTGACTGGTGCCTTACCCGGGCACCCAAGTAGTCATACATCAGAGTAATCAGCGGAATATAAAAACAAGACATGAAACAGTTGTAAAAAGAGACACGCTTTATGTGAGAAAATGTCGCTTTCGCATATATACATAAACATAGTTTTTGTAGTTACATCCCAACCGCATAACAGACTACGCACTTAAGAAAGTAAACAACTATGGCGGACAGTGGCCCGCCATACCTGGATCTGACAAAACTAACTACAACAGGAGATCATACCCAAAGTAGAGCCTCCGAGAAGATGGAGCTCCCGACACCAACGTAGAGATCCTAAGGATGTGGATCTAGCACTGCCGCCCTTACCGCGGCATGAACGCAGCCTCAAGGAGGTCGATAACAGTACTAAGTATGTGAAAGCAGAAAGTACATAAATGAAAACATATCATTTTAAAATCAGTTTACAAATATGTATGAAACAACCAAGGTAACCGCACATAGTGCCACATCATAAACAAGAGCAACAATAGGTAAACTGTAACAGGTCTTTTCTAGGCTGCGAATGATCGAAGCAGGGCCAATTGCCCATAGTATCATTAAGCAAGCCTAATCTCGACTCGTAGTCCGCATAGGCCACTCACATAGGCCCGCATAGGGTATAACCCCGCATCGAGGGTAGCTACTCCTCGGCATCGTCCTGGACTCGTAGTCCGCATGGCCACATAGACCGCATGAGGTATAACCCCGCACACTAACCTGGAACTCTCGTAGCTCCGCATAGGTCACACAGACCCGCATGAGGTGTCCTCGCATCATCGTCACACGCATCGCTCGAGGTATACCCCGCGTCGGAGGCACAACCCCGGTATTTTTGTCAAGAGTTGAGTGATATAATACTAACATAACAGCTTATCGTTAAACAACATAAGCACAACAAGAATACCCTCTTATACAAACGTTACAAGACACTAACACACATAACATCATATCATGTCTACTTATCAAACCATTTTATTATTCTTTCCATAAATCAATGTAAGTCTGTTATAAACACATAAGTAAATTGTTCCTTTTATCAATCTTAAGTTGTTATACCTAACTTCCCATAAAGCTAGTATAACTCTTAAGCTTTCGCTTAAAACCACTTAGTTCTCTTACATTAAAAAAATGATTCAAAGATTCTTTGAAATGCTTTCAGATCCTTATTATTCAGGCTTAAGTCGCGAGACATTGCCGTAAGTATTATTCAGGCTTAAGTCAAAAGACATTGTCGTAAGTATTATTCAGGCTTAAGTCGAAAGACATTGCCGTAGTTATTATTCAGTTAACACATGTACGTCTACCGTACTATATATATTTTAAAATATCATGCTTTAGGAAGAATCACATACCTTCTCGGCGAAATCCACCTGCCAAGTTGAATATGTCGCGCGCAGAGAATCAGCCTATAATAGTCACAGACATCTATCAAAGTCTAGACTACTCTGTAGGTCATTCTAAACAGAGGGTTCTCAATTCTACGGAAAATCGGGCAGCACTTCCCTACCCGGTGAGCTATATAAGTCTATTGTGAAAACAGTCCTATGTAAGTATAGTTCAATTCTATTCTGTAATATTCTTCTAAGTATTTAATACTTATTTTTATACTTCTACAGTATGTATTCTCTAATTAAAAAGGAAGGGTAAGATTGTTTACCTCGGTAAGCCCAATAATATCCTAGATATAAGTCGATCCTGAGCGAGGTTTAGCTCCTAGTCTGGACGCTCCGATAGCTTCAAGAACCCTTAGAAGTTCTTCACAACTTCTACTAAGTACTAAGGGATTTGGGCTAGGGTAATTTGGGCATTATAACAATACTAGAAGGCAACTTTTCTACCAAGGGAGGGGGGTAGATTTCGGCTAGGCTAGGGGGGGGGATAGCCTCGGCTAAGCTTCAAAAGGGGAGGGGGAAGTGTTTGGACGAAAAGGCTCAAGGGAGAGGGGAGGATTTTCAAGACTTGGAGAAGATTTGTGGATGAAGAACTCTTCATCACAAGAGGGGTATTTATAGGTCAAGGGATGGCCAACCAAGGGCCAAGATGATGCCAAGTGCAAGGCAAGTGTAGGGTGAGGATTTGGGCAAGTGTCCTTAGCCAACTTGCACACAAAATATCCTACCAACTACTTGACAAAAATGGCTCTCCAATTCGGTCCATTTCCGCCACAAGTCCACCAATGAGAGGGTGACAAGTGTTGCCCTCTTGTTGGTCCAAAGTGTTTCGTCTCTCGGAAAAATCCGCAAAAATTAGAAATGACATAGCCGGAATTTATCCTACGCGAGTTGTGTAAAACATTTCGTCGGAAAACGATTCTTTTAATGAGTTGTGCCCAAAAAAACGTCCCATTTCCTACTTTAAGGCTAAACTTTCATACGTACGCCCTCACGTACATACTCTGGAAATACGGGGTATAACAGGGGCCCTGTCCCGTCATAGTTGTTGTTATATTCTTAGAGGTCTGTAGTACTATTGTGGGCAGGGTTTGTAAAGGATTGTAACTGCTCGGTTTTATGTATATACATGAAGGTAACCGTTTTGGTTAGCCTGTTTTCTTATGTTGTCTCTTGTTTCCTGATTAAGTTTTTATTTCCGCTGATTTTCTCTGATGTTGTTATCACTAGGGTGCCCGGGGTAAGGCACCAGTCGCGGGCCCGAGATTGGGTCGTGACACATGTTATATTACTACTCCATGGGCTAGCTCCCCATGAAGACCTGCACCTACGATGAGGGATGTCGAGGGCACGTTATGGCCATGCTTATACGATGAGGGATTCCGGGGCATGCGGCCGCGTTATATATATATATATATATGTGTTGTATATGTTACACCTACAGATGTCGGCAGTGATGTGGGATTCCACGGGCAGGAGATATATATATGTATTGTGTATGTGTACGCCGACAGTGAGGTGGGTTGCCACGGGCGCGTCACATGGTTATATTTTACACTTATAGTTGTCGGCAGTGATGGGGGATTCCACTGGCACGCTTTGATATTTGTGTGACTTGATCGCGTCCCAGATTGGGCCGGGTAGTATATGCGTCCCTCCATAAAGGGCCGGATTATGTTATGAAAGATAAGTAAGTTATATGGTAATGAACTTGACGATTTTTTTCCCAAGTATGTACGTAAGAAAGTGACTATAACTTTTATTGAAAATGGAAAAAGATAATAAGGTACGATTAAGTTCATAAGTGGTAATGATACGGCAGGATCTGGTATGTACTTTTTATACTTGCCCCTGTCATTCTTTTGTACAGTTATGATCTGCATCAGACTTTATTTCTGCTCCATATTCGCACTGTTATCTTGACTTCTTCGGGGCCGTTAAATGCCCGCAGGTATTAGGTGCACAGGTTGGTGATCCTTGCTCTTAGGATCTCGGTTCAGTTTTTGGGAAAAAGCTCCATTTGCTCCGGAGGCTTATCTCTTGGTACGATTTTCCCTGAGGTTGTAGCTTCATGTATATTCAGGGGTATGGCGGGGCCCTGTCCCGCCACTGTGGTTATGTTAAAACTCTTAGAGGTCTGTAGTCACATATTGTGGGTCAGTTTGTAAAGGAAAGGAGGCAACTGCTTCGGTTGTATATATGTATGTCCAGGAAGGTAGCCCTATCGGCTAACCTGTTTTTTTACTTCTGTTGTTTTATTTTGTAAGTTTCATGTATGTTCCGCTGATTTTCTCTGATGTATACCTGTAAGGGTGCCCAGGTAGGGCACCAGTCGCGGGCCCGGGGTCGGGTCGTGACACATACATTCTCTTATACATGTCCTGGACTTACGGGATGTAACATTATTCCCCCCTTAGAAACATTCGTCCCCGAATGTTCTTAGTCGGTTGTCAAGCTATACAAACTCCGGCATAAACTCTATACTATGCCTATCAATCAAAACTGCACAGGACCAACGATGTCACACATGGCCACCACAACATTCGTACAAAATCTCAATATTGTTTCTGTTCCCCAATCCTTGATGTTACTAACCCAAGTTGGCCATATACTACTTGACTTTCCGCTAAGGCTCTTCTCGACCCTTACGACCTGGTTCCGGTGGAACACATCCATGAACTCGTACAACGATTAACTAAACTTGGGCCTTGCATCCTCGGGACCCTATCACATAATGGGACCATTTCTAACTGACATCACCCCATTCCATACTACCGGTTGACCCGAAATGAGTCCATAACCCGACTCATCGTCACCCTTAACTTCTCATCCTTAGTTTGAAATAAAACTCTCTCTTAGCTCAAGGTACTTCTCACCCTATCCTCATATTCACTAGAGGTTCGTCACATAGGTCCAAGTATTTCTACTGTACAATCTTCCCTATTGGTCTTACACTGTCATGGGGCAATTACTACGTGTGAACTCTACACAACTATAGTCTCAGTTCACTTACCATTCTTGTCAACATTCTTAACTTTTCACTTTACTAACCAAAGTATTCCTACCTCTGGGGTACTATCACTTACAACTGCTAGCAACAAAGGGAAAACATATATGCTAGGGCGAAATCTGAATCTATCAATGCACGTATGATTCAAAAGAATCGAAATATACCTGTAACCCCATGCGATGTCGCCTCCTGATCCTGTCCCGTAGTCACGTCATCTCTGCGGTTCGAAGGACCGCCAGAACTATAAACTCCACTCGACTCTACCACGATCGGTGACATCTGAACACCTCGCCTCTGGGGACGCACAACCGGAGGAAAGGTAACCAACCATCGGCCTCATAGGCTGAGCCACCTTACCGGTGCTCTTTCTAACAGGACATTCCCACTTCTTGTGGCCCGGACGGTCACAATAATAACAAACACCTGTGCCATGATGGAATTTCCCCAAATGACGCTTACTACATTGGAAACACTGAGGAATATGTGGCCTCGACCCCTGGAGCTTGGACCAGCTCCTAAATACCTTGTGGGGTCATATCTCCCACCTGTGAGCTGCGGGGGTATGTACTGGGTAGGCTGGAATGAATATCTCACTCGCTGCTGAGGCTGCTCATCCAAAAACTCACCGGGATAACCAACCGGTCTAGCCCTCTTACGTTGATCTCCGCGTTGGCCCTCTACCCTCTGTACACCTGTCTGTACTGGCCAAATAACCTCCTGCTGATGAAAATGTAGCACCGCTATCTTGGTCAATAACATAACTGCTTCCCTCATGACCCTATAGTCTTCGCCTAACTGAGAAACTGGAGGCCCTGGTGCTGGGGCCTCAAAAGCTGGCGCAGAAGAACTCGCCGACTGCGGAACAATATCCGGTATACCCTGGGCATAAGCTCTATCAACTCTCCGAGTCTGACTAGTAGCTCCTGCTACTCCTTTGCCCTTCTGGGCGGCTGTTGCCCTCCTTGGAGGCATAGTTGTACACAAAAATACGTCAGAGAGGAATTATCTTACTAAAACAGCTCTATGGCACGATCTTAGAGTGAGAAGAATAGAAACCAACTCCTAAATGTCTTGTAGCCTACAGTTTATGGGTGTGGCGCACAACACACCGATAATCAAGACTCTACTAGACACGGTCTATAGACATTCCGAGGACTGACTGCTCTGATACCACTCTGTCACGCCCCAAACCCCGAGCCCGTGACTGGTGCCCTACCTGGGCACCATTCTACCTTAACAACTAAGTAAACTGCGGAAATTAAATAACACGTCTTTTTTTTTTCAAAACCAACATACGTACAAGGGCAAAGCCGACAAGGCTGCCATATAATATACATAAAAAAAGACACTACACTATACATGAGTCCAATCCCACATATGAATACAGACCTCTAAGAGTTATATCAAATATGACGACAAGGCCCCGCCGACCCATAACCGTACAAAGCAGCTTGAATCGAACTATACCAAAAGATAAACTCCCGAGCAGGAGCTATCCAAAACTCGAGCGGTCCTACACTGCAGATCACCAAATCATTACCTAAACTCGCGGATGAACGCAGCCTCAAGGAGGTCAAGAAGAATGTACCAAGTATGTGAAATAGTAAGTACTGTAATGAAATCATAACAGTCTAAACAAAACAAGGAGACATGTATGATAGCCAACCTACAATACACAATACATAAGCAGTTATATCAAGTCAGGGACGCATGCCCTCAAAGTCACTATTCAAATATAACTATGGGTCTCACGCCCATAATATCAATCATGCCCGTGGAATCCTTCCTCACTGCCAGCAGTCCATGATATAATGTAACACCAATAAGCATATCGAAGGAGTATCCCTCGTGGTCGCATGCCCCGGAATCCCATATCGTATAAGCATGACCATGGGGTAATACCAACAAATCCGGGAATCAAACCCGCTCCTGGTCACATGTCCCGGAATCCCACATCGTATAAGCATGTCCAAGGAGTATCCCTCGTGGTCGCATGCCCCGGCATCCCACATCGTATAAGCATGACCATAGGGTATCCCTCGCGGTCGCATGCCCCGGCATCCCACATCGTATAAGCATGACCGTAGGGTAACACAAACAAATCCGGGAATCTAACTCGACTCCTGGTCACATGCCCCGGAATCCCACATCGTATAAGCATGTCCAAGGAGTATCCCTCATGGTCGCATGCCCCGGAATCCCACATCGTATAAGATGACCATGAGGTAACACAAATAATGGAAGCATACCCGTGGAATCCCACCTCACTGTCGGTACGTCCAAGTAAACTTACAACAAGACAGCCGACCCTCCAACCGAGAGTCGCGGCAACGTAATAAAACATAATACTTGTACTCAAATGCTATCACCAGCACACATTGGCAATTCTCAACTAAACAAGTCAAAGTACTTATCAAGGCACACATAGAATAATTCTCAATTAAACAAGACAAAGTACTACTGTTACACCCCGTAAGTCCAGGACATGTAAAAGAGAATGTACGAAAGTAAACAAGACTTGGAAATTGATACGAAAGGAAGAATTGTTTTTCCGACGGAAAATGTTCCGAACGTCGGAAAGGAAAAATGTTCGTTGTTGAGAATTGGATTCTCAAAAGACAATATTTGTAAAGTATGGAACTTATTATATTTATGGAAATTTATTTTTTAAGGATTTGGTCACGTGGGGCCCACCCGAGGATTTTTATGTTTTGCGGGGCCCACGAGGGTTACGGAATTTTATGGACGAATGAGAGGGCGACACGTGGCACCCCCACAAGTGGTCTTGGACGAAATTGGTAAGGGGAAAAATGGTCATTGACCACCTTGGAAGATTAGTCTTGCTAGCATAGGCTTAATCCATGTGATTTTCATCTTAGCCACCCATTTGTTTAAGTCTTAGCCATCCATTGTGTTATAAGTATACTACTAGTAGCAAGACAAGGTCTTGAAGACTTAGAAAAATTACACAACATTTTCTTGTGCTATAGTTGCTCTCGGGTTTGCCCTAAGTCCCACACAAAAATTTTGCAATTTTGATCCATTAGCCACAAGACTTTAACCCAATGTCCCTTAGGGTATTGTAAGGATATCTCAATAGAAAGATTTCGGAAAAAACGCATTTTCACGTTAGTCGCAAGGCGGAAACTATGGGAGTTCTTCAACTTTGAAGTTGGAACTTGAAGATGGGTTCTTCATAGGCCTCTAAGGAGTGCTTGGAGCGGATTGGAACTTAAGGAAAGGAGCTAAGAATTTGCTAAGGCGCGACTTTGATTCTTGGAAATTTTAAGGGCTTGGAAAGGTATAAATTTTGTCGTTTTAGTAGTTAAGACTTACTTATTGTTGTAGCTATGGATTTTAGCAAGCATGTGTTATATAGTATGAAGTTTGATATGTTTATGGGCTATTGGAACCCTAATTCTTCTCTTAAATCATGTCATTTCTCCTCTCTTAAAACAATTAAGTAAATCACTCCTTTGACTCCCCTAAAGTAATTATAACGACCCTTAGGTTTTGGAACTAAGGCACTAGCCAAAAGATTTGGAAACCACTTCCTTTTCAAGACTCTATGTACTTTAAGTAAAATACTTTCACTTTTGAGAATCCAAACTTCACTAAGGAAATGGATTATAACATCTTACAATTTAAACATCAAGGTACAATCAAGGAAGTACATAGAACAAATTCTATTTTAGGCAATCCAAATACAACCAAGGAATGGATCATTTAAGGAGTAGAACATACTTTCTTTATCTTAAGGAATCATGCTAGAAGAGGAGATAGTTCACATACCTTTTCGGCTAAATCCACAAGCTAAGCCGAATACGCCGTACGTAGAAGTGTCAACCTATAATGGTCACAACAAGACTATCAACTTCTAGTCTCTAACGTAGAATAATACTAAGTATACGGTCTCTAATTCTACGAAAAATCGGGCAGCACTTCCTTTGTTTCTACTCACTTTGCCACCTTTTTCAAGGCCGAATACAATAACCAACACGCCATATTTAAGGCTCAAAACAACAACCAAACAAAGAGGATTACACACCTAACAATACGTGTAAAATTCCGCCCCACAATTCATACTAAGTAGTTTAATACTCCATAAGCCATCTCTCGGCTAACTACATAACCAACAATTCAAAGTCTTTTCCAATCCTTTTCCAATTCCAAGTTCTAAGGTCTAACATGTTATATAGTCATAACCAACTTCAACAACTACAATTTCCTTCTTTATACAACATGCGACGACTTAAACTAATAATCGACTTGAATTGTAATCTTAAGGCTAACATGCTAGTTTTCGGATTAGGGTTCCAATAGCCAAAAAAAACTTATCAAACCTCATACTAAATACCTCATGCTTGCTAATATCCATAACTACAATGATAAGTAAACTTAATTACTAAAACGACAAGATTATACCTTTATAAGCCCTTAAAGAATTCCAAGATTCAAAGTCGCTCCTTAGAAAATTCTTAGCTCCTTTCCTTAGGTTCCAATCCGCTCCAAGCACTCCTTAGAAGCCTATGAAGAACCCATCTTCAAGTTCCAACTTCAAAGTTGAAGAACTCCTTAAGTTTCCGCGTTGCGACTAATACGAAAACGCCGTTTTTTCCGAAATCTTTCTATTGAGATATCCTTATAATACCCTTAGGGACATTGGGTTTAAGTCTTGTGAACAAAGGATCAAAACTACAATTTTTTTTGTGTGGGAACCCCTCCAAACCCGAGAGCAATGTAGTGGACAAGAAAATGTTGTGATAAATTCTAAGTGTTAGAAGAGCTTGTCTTGCACTAGCTTAGTATTTATAACACTATGGATGGCTTAGACTTAAACAAATGGGTGGCTAAGATGAAGATCACAAGGATTAAGCACAAGTGGCAAGTTGACTAGGTCAACAATATCAAGCTTAGCAAGACTTATCTTCCACCATGGTAAATGACCATTCTACCCTTACTAAAATTTTGTCCAAGACCATATGTGGGGGTGCCACGTGTCGCCCTCTCATTCGTTAATAAAATTCCGTAACCCTCGTGGGCCCCACAAAACGTAAAATTCCTCGGGTGGGCCCCACATGACCAAATCCGAAAAACAAATTTCCATAATGTTAAAAGTTCCATAATCCTCAAATAATGCATTTTGAGAATCCAATTCTCAACAACGAACATTTTTCCTTTCCCGCGTTCGGAAGATTTTCCGTCGGAAAAACAATTCTCCCTTTCGTACTAATTTCCAAGTCTTGATTCCTTACATACATTCTCTTATACATGTCCTGGACTTACGGGATGTAACACCAATCCTGGGACGCAGTAAGGTCACATAGTCTGCCCATAAAGGTATACTGCCCGGCCCAATCCTGGGACGCGGTAAGGTCACATAGTCTGCCCATAAAGTATCGCCCGCCCAACACGGGACGCGGTAAGGTCACATAGTCTGCCCATAAAGTATACTGCCCGGCCCAATCCTGGGACGCGGTAAGGTCACATAGTCCGCCCATAAAGGTATATTGCCCGGCCCAATCCTGGGATGCGGTAAAGTCATATAAAATCCGGGAATTTAACCCAACGTGCTACGTACCTCTACTCCTTTTAAAAATGATTTTTTTTTCAAATAATACTTCCAAGATACTAACAACCGTAGTATCAAGTCATATCTACTTTTCAAGACAAGTCACATGTTATACCCCGTATTTCCAGAGTATGTACGTGAGGACGTACGTAGAAAAGTTTGGGCCTTAAAGTTAGGCATAGGACCGAAATTTTGTGCACAACACCCGATTAGAGTCGTTTTTCGACGAAACGTTTTACAAAGCTTGCGAAGGGAAAATTCCAGCTATGTCATTTATTATTTTTGCGGATTTTTCCGAGAGACGAAATATTTTGGACCAACGGGATGGTGACACTTGTCACCCTCAAAGTGGACGGATTTGGGGCCGATGGTTGCACGTTCTCACCCTTGTTTTGTGCCTAATTCATGGGTCAATGTTTGTGAGGGTATTATGGAGTAGGGACTAGGGGGCACTTGAGCAAATCTTGGCCCTCCACTTGCCCCCCACTTGGCTAGATCATGGCCTTTGGTTTCCCTATAAATACCCCCCCCCCCCCTTGTGAAGACTTCTTCATCCACAAATGTTCTAAGTCTTAGAATCCCCCCCCCTCCCTTCTTGTTGCTCTCGTCCAAGAGCTTCCCTCCTCCCCCTTTGAGAGGCCCCTTGGCCGAGAGTTGTTTCCTCATGTGGGTGTTGGAGGGTACCCCCCCTTGCCTAGTTGTTCTCATAAAATACACCCCCCTCTTGGTAGAAAATACTCTCCATAGTATTGTTACTATACCCAAAATACCCTAGCCGTATACCTTGTAGTATTCCAAAGTTACCTCTATACGTAGAGCCCGGAAATACTACCTTATGTCCTTTTAGTCCCAAACCGAAACCCTAAGGAAAATCTTCATAGACGGTTGAAGTATTATATAGAAGTTGCGTAGAACTTCTAAGGGTTGTTTGGAGCGGGTTGGAGCACCCGGAGTAGGAGCTAAACGTTGCTCAGGATCGACATTAAACCTTGGATAATTATGGGCTTATCGAGGTAAATATCTTGTCTCCCTTTTGTAATTGAGTTTACATACTATTGAAGTATAAGAAATAAAGTATATAAGAAGAGAATGGAACTGTACTTACATAGGACTGTATTACAGTAGACTTGTGAAGTTTGACGGGTAGGGAAGTGCTGCCCAATTTTCCGTAAGAATCTTGTATCTAGATTTATTCTACCGAGTAGCCTAGTCGTTGATAGACTTGTATCGACCGTTATAGGTTGAAGTACTGCAAGTAGTGTATTCTACTAGAAGGGTGGAAAAAGGCTAGCCGGATTACAATACTTTGGAGCTATTTGCTAATAGTCGATAATCGTCGCGAGGTATGTGATTCTTCCTATACTCTTGTGCATGATATTTTAAAGGAATATATATATAGTATGGTAGACGTACGTGTGTTAACTGAACGTAGTTGTACGGCAATGTCTTTTGACTTAAGCCTGAATAATAAGAACTTTGAAGTATTTCAAAAAGAATTAAGAACTGTTTTTGAAAGAAGAGTAACACTTGGTTTTGAAAGTTTAAGAGTTATACTAGCTTTATGGGAAGTTAGGTATAACGACTTAAGAAGATAAAAGTGTTATACCCCGCATTTCCAGAGTATGTACGTAAGGACGTACGTAGAGAATTTGAGCCTTAAGTTAGGCAAAGGACCGAATTTTGGGCACAAGTGCCGATTGGAGTCGTTTTTCGACGAAACGTTTCCACAGCTTACGTTGGGAAAATTCCGGCTATGTCATTTAGTATTTTTGCGGATTTTTTCCGAGCAATGAAATGTTTTGGACCAACGGGAGGGTGACACTTGTCACCCTCATTTGGGCGATGTGGATTGGCCGGTTGGTCACGGGTTGGAGGCCTATTGGCTCCTTGTTTTGGCCTTGTTTTGTGGCTTGTTTGGTGCCATGTTTTGTGCCTTGTTTTGTGGAGTAGGGGTTAGGGTGCACTTGGCTTGATCAAGGCCATACACTTGCCTTGCACATGGCTTGATCTTGGCCATTGGTTGGCTTTTGGTTTTGCTATAAATACCCCCTTGGCTTGAAGACTTCATTCATCCAAAAATGTTCCAAGTCTTGCTATCCTTCCCCTCTCCTCTTGTTTGACTCTCGTCCAAGAGCCCCCCCTCCCTAGTAAAGGCCCTTGGCCGAGAAACCCCTCCCCCTTTGAGTGGCCTTTGTGGCCGAGAGCCTCCCCCTCCCCCCTTTGAGGTGCTAGCCGTGGGGTACCCCCCCCCCCCTAGCCTAGTTGTTTTCGTATAATACCCCTCCCTTGTGGTATTGAAATACTTCTCCTAGTATTGTTATAATGCCCAAAATACCTTAGCCTTGTACCTTGTAGTATTCCAAAGATACCTCTTTACGTAGAGTCCGGAAATACTACCTTTTGTCCTTTTAGTCTCAAACCGAAACCCTAAGGAAATCTTCATGGTTGGTTGAAGTATTTGAGTGGAAGTTGGTTAGAACTTCTAAGGGTTGTTTGGAGCGGATTGGAGCGCACGGAGTAGGAGCTAAACCTTGCTCAGGATCGACATTATAACTTGGATAATTTTGGGCTTATCGAGGTAATTATCTTGTCCCTCTATTGTAATTGGAAATTACATGTTTGTTAGAATATATAGTTGAAGTATACTATATATGGAACTATACTTAGTATTCGGCAATGTCTTTTGACTTAAGCCTGAAGAATAAAGAATCGAATCAATCAGATTTACATAGGATCAGATTCAGAGACTTGTGTAGTATTCTTGAGTAGAATTGTACACGCCCGTTAGACGTAAACCCTGGTTGGCTTGGTAGGCCTCGATAGAGGAGGAGATTTACGCCATGGGAGAGGCCGAATTTTCTGTAGAAAGATAGAAACTTGTGTTTTTGGGGTTAATAGACGTTTGTGACCTTTATAGGTGAAAGTACTAAGAGTAGCGTATTCTACTCGAGGAGTGGAAAGGGCTAGCAAGGTTGTAGTACTTGGAGCATTTTGCTTATTGTCGATAAATCGTCGCGAGGTATGTGAACCTCTTCCTATCTTTTCTAGCATGATTGTTGTGAACTATGTAGTACGGTAGACGTACATGTGCTAAGTGATTTGGTTGGTTTAAAACATAGGGTGTTATAATAGCTTTATGGGAAGTTAGTTATAACGACCTTATGTAGGTGAAAATGGTTTACTGATGTTAGAAGTTAAGAGACTTGATCTTATAAGATAAGAGACTTAACTTATTTGTTTTAAGGTGGATGTTTGTGTGAAACCTCATTCGTGAGTAATGAGTACTTGGTTTTAAAGGATAATGTTTTACCGATTTGAAATCGTAATGTGTATCGACAGCACCATCGCGGCGTTAATAAAGCAAAATGCATTGAATAATGATGGGTTGTATTAAAACCAGTAGAAACCTCCATCTGCATAGAAGCTAAGATAAGACAAAATGATATTACATTTTCTAGATCATGGTCACGTAATAAGATCGTTATAAACAAAAATAAACTACTCACATATATGACATATGTTACTCAATTGTTTTAGAAGAGATTAAGACTATGAGTTATGAAACCTTTCTAAAATAAGTGACTTGAGCATTTGAAAATGAGAAGCTTGAGTAATCAAACTAGGCAAACCGAACTTAGGAAAGAATGTTGTTACTTGATTTTGAAAAGGAATGTGGGTTGGTCATTCTAATACTACGTATCGGGTGACTTTTATAAAAGTAATGGATCTCTTTTAAAAGAACTTAATGTATGTAGTACTTTGGGATTAAAACCCGACTTTGGCATAAAATGAAAGTACTTTGAGTTGTGTGAAACTTGCCTATGCTTGTTGTTGTGAAACTTGCCTATGCTTGTTGTTGTGAAACTTGCCTATGCTTGTGATGATAGCCTTTGTTGTGCAAGTGTGGTATTTCGTATTACCGCTCTCGATAGAGGCGGCCGATCGTCGAGAACTTACTTGGGCGTGTTGGCGGTGATGGAGAATTCCACCGTATGTTTCCATTTTGATTACTGTCTTGTTGTTAATGTCACATGGACATGTCTACACCGAGGTAGAATTCCGGGGGCATGCGGCCATGCGGTCGGGTTGATTACCCGATATATTGTTATTGTGGTTACATGGACATGTCTACACCGAGGTAGAATTCGGGCACGTGCGGTAGGTTGATCACCCAAGATATTATTGTTGATGTCACATGGACGTGTTCACACCGAGGTAGAATTCCGGCACGGCCGTGGGGCATTGGTATTATTGTTGCATCATGGACATGTCTACACCGATGCAGAATTCCGGCACGCGCCACGACGAACATGATTGATGTTGTGGGCGTGAGACCCATAGTTATATTTGAGTGATGGCTTGAGGCGTGAGTCCTCGATCGATATGATTGCTTTATGTTGTGAATCAGAGTTTGGTTATCATACATGTCTCCCGCTTTATATAGACTAGTATGATTTCATTTACTGATTTTACGCTTCACATACTGTACTGTTAGATCGACTTCGCCGGGCCGCGTTCATGCCGCAGTAGAGGTACATCGGCCGTGGATCCTCGCCTTAGGATCTCGCCAGCGTTGGGAAGCTCCGTTTCTCCGGAGGCTTATCTTTTGGTATGTGTTCCCTGAGTTGTAGGTTCTTGTACATTCAGGGGTATGGCGGGGCCCTGTCCCGTCATAGTTGTGGTAAATCTTAGAGGTCTGTAGTGCTGTTGTGGGCAGGGTTTGTAAAAAGGATTAAACTGTTCGTTTTGAAAGAGTTGTATGTATACATGTTATTGGAAGGTAACCGTTGGGTTGGCCTGTTTTATGATCATATATCTTGTTTCTTGTTTAAAGTTTTATTTTCCGCTGGTTTTCTCGATGTTGTGTCACTAGGGTGCCCGGATAAGGCACCGTGAATCGCCCCGAACAGTCGTTACAAAAGTGGTATCGAGCGCTTAATCCTCGGAAAGTGTCTGCACCGTGTCTAGTAGAGTCTTGATTATCGATGTCAGGCACCACATCTATAATCGTGAGGTCGCAGGACATTTAGGATCGTTTCCATTCTTCTCATTCCGAGATCGTGCCTTAGAGTTGTGTTGTAAGTTGGACCCTCCGACGTATCTCGCTTTTTACGCTATGCTCCGCCGCAAGGCAACCAGAGCCGCGGCGGCAAGGCGGCGGAGCCGCTAGTGAGATACAGAGGAGTACGAGGCGCAGCCCGCATAAGACGAGGTTGTGCTTCGACGGCGGTTTTGTGGACGCCACCACCCCAAAGAGGTTAGAGCCGCGAAGAATGGCCGAGACCGCAGCACTGAGCCTCCACCCACACCGGGGCGCAGGAGATGGGTTATAAGAGATGGCCCGATTGCCGCCGTGGTCGTGGCCGATATGAGGATAGGCCGGATGCAGCAGCCTGGGCCCAGAGCACCATGGTTCACCCCGAGCAGATAGTTTGAGGCTACGGACTTTACGAGTTAGAGCCCGCCGAGTTTTATGGGTCGAGGCACGAGGATGATCCGCAGGAGTTCATCCGGCGATTCTGACGGATCACGCAGTGATCAAGGCTTGAGACCGAGTCTGTGACCTTTGTTCGCATCGGCCGCGTGATACCGCAGCCGATTGGTTTGATTCATGAGCTTTCCGGGAGAGCATGCACTCCAGCAGTATGGGATGAGTTTTCGGGCTTTCTCACGCACTTCTTGCCTCCGCAGATGAGGAGGGCACGCCGACAGATTTTTGATGCTTAGACAGAGCGCGCACGTTCGGGAGTACAATGTGGAGTTCGACTCATCGCCCGTGACGCCCCGTTGGTAGCTAGTATGGAGGATCGAGTGCACCGATATGTTACAGTGGCTCGATGATTACATGTCGAGGCATGTTCAGAGTAGCTCTTCACCGCATGGACATTGCCCGCACGCAGCTCACGACCGGATGTGAGGCACGGAGAGGTCGGCGGAATGATCAAGATCAGCAGAAGAGGGCCAGAACAACAGGGTCCTTTGGTGACTTTCGAGGCGGACCGCCTCGGCAGCATACTAGTTTTGTACCTCCGCCAGTGCAGAGTGGTCCTCCACAATCTTCGTGAGCATCCAGAGTATTCGGAGCAGTCGTGGCTCCAGGTTCAGTTTCGGGAAGTAAGGGTGTTGACGCGGTCACCCCTACCTCGTGGTCGATGTGGTAGACCGCATTTCGGGAAGGTCGTGGTGCCAGGAGCTTGTTATTTTTGCGACAGCAGGCCATTTTGCGAGGAATCAGTCCACTGGGTAGCACGGATGTTACGACTCACCACGGATCGATGGTGGTTCATCGCTTTCTACGATTATGCGCCGCAGGCGTACCCATGATTAGAGTGAGCGGTAGCTTCGTATATCCTTAACCTCTAGAGTTTTGGTATGCTTGTTATGATGGTCTCATTATTATGTGCTATGTACGAATAGCGTTGTGTTAATTGTGAGTTAGAAAACATGCTTAGTTGGGAGGATACGATGGGGCATGGTAAGTGTGAACCTTAGACTATGTCACGATCGAGACCTTGGGTAAGGTCGTCTTAAGTTAAAGATTTATTTTATGTTTGACCCTTATCGAGTAGTGGTATACGTGGGATTTATTTGTGTGATAAGTCCGGTAGTGTGAGATGGAAGTGGTAGCTTTCATGATGTGAGTTAGTAAGATTGTTCCGGATCGGGAACAAGAGTTTGGCGCGTTGGGGGTCGGGTTGAGGACCATTTGCGTCAACCCAGAACCGGTTTGGGGTGGGGTCGCGGGTGGTCCCACCAGTGGTAGGTCACGAGGATGCTAGGCCCAAGTTTGTATGACCATCGTATGAGTTGGTGGATATGTTCGACCAAAGCGGATCGCGAGGCCGAACGCCTTAGAGAAGATCGAGGTTAGTAAGATGACCAAGTTGGAGGTAGTGACTCCAAGAGTTGGAAACAGCGTTGACTAAGTGTGGTACAGATACTAGAAAGAGTTTGAGTGTTCGAGAAGCGGTACAACAAGATAGGGAAAAGTGAACGTGTGTGATCGCTTTCTTCCGGGAAATGAAGGTGTGACGGAGTATATTTTAGACCTCGTGCGGGTTTTGTGATGATTAGAGGTGTTTCCTCATTGACTGGGTTTAAGTATTGCGCGTTTGTTATTTTTATGGCGGTGTGGCATGATTGTTTTCGTATACAGATAGAAGGCTATACTAAGCGCATGTTTGTGTTGAGACTTGAGAAGGAACATTCGACGAATGTTTCTGCGAGGGAGAATGTTATACCCCGCATTTCCGAGTATGTACGTGGGGCGACGTAGAGAATTTGAGCCTTAAGTTAGGCAAAGGATCGAATTTTGGGCACAAGTGCCGATTGAGTCGTTTTTCGACTAAACGCTTCCACATTTACGTTGGGAAAATTCCGCTATGTCATTTAGTATTTTTGGCGGATTTTTTCCGAGCAATGAAATGTTTTGACCAACGAGGGTGACACTTGTCACCCTCATTCGGGCGATAATGGGTTGGGCTTGGTCACGGTCGAGGCCTATTGGCTCCTTGTTTTGGCCTTGTTTTGTGGCTTGTTTGGTGCCATGTTTTGTGCCTTGTTTTGTGGAGTAGGGGTTAGGGTGCACTTGGCTTGATCAAGGCCATACACTTGCCTTGCACATGGCTTGATCTTGGCCATTGGTTGGCTTTTGGTTTTGCTATAAATACCCCCTTGTCTTGAAGACTTCATTCATCCAAAAATGTTCCAAGTCTTGCTATCCTTCCCCTCTCCTCTTGTTTGACTCTCGTCCAAGAGCCCCCCCCCCCCTCCCTAGTAAAGGCCCTTGGCCGAGAAACCCTCCCCTTTGAGTGGCCTCGGCCGAGAGCCTCCTCCCCCTTTGAGGTGCTAGCCATGGTACCCCCAGCCTAGTTGTTTTCATATAATACCCTCCTCGTGGTATTGAAATACTTCTCCTAGTATTGTTATAATGCCCAAAATACCTTAGCCTTGTACCTTGTAGTATTCCAAAGATACCTCTTACGTAGAGTCCGAATACTACCTTTTGTCCTTTTAGTCTCAAACCAAACCCTAAGGAAATCTTCATGGTTGGTCAAGTATTTGAGTAGGTTGGTTAGAACTTCTAAGGGTTGTTTGGAGCGGATTGGAGCGCACGAGTAGGAGCTAAACCTTGCTCGGGATCGACATTATAACTTGGATAATTTTGGGCTTATCGAGGTAATTATCTTGTCCTCTATTGTAATTGGAAATTACATGTTTGTTAGAATATATAGTGAAGTATACTATATATGGAACTATACTTAGTATTCGCAATGTCTTTTGACTTAAGCTGAAGAATAAAGAATCGAATCGAATCAGATTTACATAGGATCGTATTGCAGAGACTTGTGTAGTATTGCCGAGTAGAATTGTACACGCCCGTTAGACGTGTAAACCCCCTCGGTTGGCTTGCAGCCTACCGATAGAGGAGAGATTTACGCTGATGTGGGAGGTCCAATTTTCTCAGTAGAAAGATAGAAACTTGTGTTTTTGGGGTTAATAGACGTTTGTGACCTGTATAGGTGAAAGTACTAAGAGTAGCGTATTCTACTCGAGGAGTGGAAAGGGCTAGTGCGTTGTAGTACTTGGAGCATTTTGCTTATCGTCGATAGATCGTCGCGAGGTATGTGAACCTCTTCCTATCTTTTCTAGCATGATTGTTGTGAACTATGTAGTACGGCAGACGTCATACGTGCTAAGTGATTTGGTTGGTTTAAAACATAGGGTGTTATAATAGCTTTATGGGAAGTTAGTTATAACGACCTTATGTAAGTGACAATGGTTTACTGATGTTAGAAGTTAAGAGACTTGATCTTATAAGATAAGAGACTTAACTTATTTGTTTTAATGTGGATGTTTGTGTGAAACCTCATTCGTGAGTAATGAGTACTTGGTTTTTAAAGGGATAATGTTTTACCGATTTCTAAATCGTAACGTATCGACAGCATCACCGCAGCGTTAATAAAGGAAAATGTATTGAATAATGATGTGTTGTATTAAAACCAAGAGAAACCTCCATCCGCATGTAAGCTAAGATAAGACAAAATGATATTACATTTTCTAGATCATGGCTGCTGTAATAAGATCGTTATAAACAAGAATAAACTACTCACATATATGACATATGTTACTCAATTGTTTTAAAAGAGATTAAGACTATGAGTTATGAAACCTTTCTAAAATAAGTGACTTGAGCATTTGAAAATGAGAAGCTTGAGTAATCAAACTAGGCAAACCGAACTTAGAAAGAATGTTGTTACTTGATTTTGAAAAGGAATGGGTTGGTCATTCTAATACTACTGTATCGGGTGACTTTTATAAAAGTAATGGATCTCTTTTAAAAGAACTTAATGTATGTAGTACTTTGGGATTAAAAACCCGGACTTTGGCATAAAATGAAAGTACTTTGAGTTGTGTGAAACTTGCCTATGCTTGTTGTTGTGAAACTTGCCTATGCTTGTTGTTGTGAAACTTGCCTATGCTTGTGATGATAGCCTTTGTTGTGCAAGTATGGTATTTCTGTGTTACCGCGTCTCGATGCAGGTCGGCCGATCGTTGAGAACTTACTTGGACGTGTTGGCAGTGATGGAGAATTCCACGGGTATGTTTCCATTTTGATTACTGTCTTGTTGTTGATGTCACATAGACATGTCTACACCGAGGTAGAATTCCGGGGGCATGCGGCCATGCGGTCGGGTTGATTACCCGATATATTGTTATTGTGGTTACATGGACATGTCTATACCGAGGTAGAATTCCGGGGGCATGTGGCCACGCGCAGGTTGATCACCCAAGATATTATTATTGATGTCACATGGACGCGTTCACACCGAGGTAGAATTCCGGCATGTGGCCATGGGGCATTGGTATTATTGTTGCATCATGGACATGTCTACACCGATGCAGAATTCCGGGGGCATGCGGCCATGATGCGAACATGATTGATGTTGTGGGCGTGAGACCCATAGTTATATTTGAGTGATGGCTTGAGGGCGTGAGTCCCTGACTGGATATGACTGCTTTTATGTTGTGAACTGTAGTTTGGTTATCATACATGTCTCCTGCTTTATATAGACTAGTATGATTTCATTTACAGTATTTTACAGTTTCACATACTTGGTACCTGTTGTACTGACCTCCTTCGGGGGGCTGCGTTCATGCCGCAGTGAGGTACATCGGCCGTGGATCCTCGCCTTAGGATCTCGCCAGCGTTGGGAAGCTCCGCTTTCTCGAGGCTTATCTTTTGGTATGTGTTCCTCGAGTTGTAGGTTCTTGTACATTGTGGTATGGCGGGCCCCGTCCGCCATAGTTGTGGTAAATCTTAGGTCCAGGTAGTGGCTGCAAGCGTGGTTTGTAAAAAGGATTAAACTGTTCGTTTTGAAAGAGTTGTATGTATACATGTTATTGGAAGGTAACCGTTGGGTTGGCCTGTTTTATGATCATATATCTTGTTTCTTGTTTAAAGTTTTATTTTCCGCTGGTTTTCTCTGATGTTGTGTCACTAGGGTGCCCGGGATAAGGCACCAGTAACGGGCCCCGGAACGGGTCGTTACAAAAAGAATGGTTATTGATTTTAGAAGTTAAGAGACTTAATCTTAAAAGATAAGAGACTTGACTTAATTGAATTGATGTGAAAGTTGTTAAGAAGTGTGAAACCTCATTCGTGAGTAATGAGTACTTGGTTTTTAAAGAATAATGTTTTACTGATTTCGGAAATGAGAATAAGTAAGGAACTTGGTTTCTAAAAGAGACTTGAGGAAATTAAAGAGTTTTTGGTTTAAAAGAAAGGCATTGTTTTGTCTTAAATTGGTTTAAAACATAAAGTGTTATAACAGCTTTATGGGAAGTTAGTTATAACGACTTTATGAAAACAAAAGAAGGGTTTTATCATTGGTTTTAAAGTGGTAACTTGACTTTAAAAGGAGAAGTGTTTTGGTCTAAGAAGAAGGCATGATATTGCCTTAATTTGGTTTTAAAAGGAAAGTATGGAAGTTGTTTTGGTTTACTTAAAAGATGTTAGTCACTCTATACTTCGGGTATCGGGTGACCTTTGTAAAAGAAAGGGATCTTTAAAAGGAATTTAACGTACGTAGTACTTAGGGTTAAAACCCGGACTTTGACATAAAATGAAAGTACCTTGAGTTGTGTATAACTTGCCTATGCTTGTTGTTGTGAAACTTGCCTATGCTTGTTGTGATAGCCTTTGTTGTGCAAGAATTGTGTTTCTATACTACCGCGTCTCTCGGTGGAGGGCCGGTTGACTTGTTGAGAACTTACTTGACGCGTCTGCAGCGACGAGAATTCCACCGCACGCCCCGTTGATAGCATTATTCCATGGACTAGCTCTCCATGAGGTTTTATTGTTCGCCTTGGTATCCGTGGTGGCCAGACTTGCCCGCCTCGTGGCTGATTCGCCTGTACCGGTAGTTAGCCCTCGCACTTGCCCCGCTCGGTAGTGACGGTCTCGTGATACCGCCTGGTACTGGTAGTTAGCCCGCCAGATTGCCCCGCCACCACGTGACCGCCTTGGTATCCGTAGTCGGCCAGATTGCCCCGTGTCGCCTTCGTTTGGTTGTATTGTATTGTTAGTACGGCTTTGGCATCGTGTAGGACTTGGTGTTCAGTGTACTTGGTGTTATCATATCATGATCGCCAAGCGGTGAGGAAGGTATTCCACGCATGATTGATGTTGTGGGCGTGAGACCCATAATTATATTTGAGTAATGACTTGGAGGCGTGAGTCCTCGACTTGATATAATCGTTATATGTGTATCAGTAGTTTGGTTATCATACATGTCTCCCGCTTTATATAGACTATTATGATTTCATTTACGTGATTTACGCCACATACTGTACTTGCCAGATCGACTTTCTGGGCCGCTCATGCCGCAGGCAGTAGGTACACCGCCATCGATCCTCGCTCTTAGGATCACGATTCAGCGTTGGGAAGCTCCATTTCTCGAGGCTTATCGGTGGTATAGTCCCCGTCGTTGTAGTACTTACATTCGGGGTATGGCGGCCCTGTCCCGCCATTGTTGTCATATCATTCTTAGAGGTCCAGAGTATCGCTGTGGGCAGGGTTGTAAAAATGATGTAACTGTTCGGTTTTAAGTTGATTTATATATATGCCGAAAGGCAAGTTTTCTCAGATAACTGTTTTACACTTCTTGATATTTCATGTCTTGTTTTATGTTCCGCTGATTACTCTGATGTTGTATCACTAAGGTGCCCGGGGTAAGGCACCAGTCACGGACCCGGGTTCGGGTCGTGACATCACAATACCTTTTAGAAATACATTTACCGGCTTCTAAATCAAGTGACTTCTTTCTTTAAAACCTTAAGCGATTGGTACCTTTAAAACAATTTTCCCTTCTTTATTTCAAATCATTTCTTTGCTTACATTACTGAAGAAAACCATTCTTTTAATCTTCCATAAAGTTGTTATAACCAACTTCCCATAAAGCCGTTATAACTCTTTATGTCTTAGACAAATTCATTCCTTTTATAACCAAGAGACTTATACTTTCAAATCGAATTACATAGCTTTCAAAATACTTCAAGTCTCTTAATTTTTAAGAAAACCAGTTTCTTAACTTAAATTGTCAAGCTTCTTAACTTTAGAAATCAAGTCTTTCCAAATCAAGTATTCTATACTTGTAAATCAATTCATTTCTTCCCTTAAGAATCAAGTCCCATAACTTGAAAAATAAAGTCCCTTAACCTTTTAAAAATTTGAGATTCATAGTATTACAACTTCATACGTAAACTCTTTTAAATTAAGCAACATATACTTGATGCGTTGTGAATAAGTTATACTTATTTATAACGATCTTATTCAAGTAGCCATGATCTAGAAAATGTAATACAATTTGTCTTATCTTAGTTTATATGCAGATGGAGAATTCTACTCATTTTAATATAATCAATTGTCATTACATTTTCCTTTATTAACGCTGCAATGGCTTGCTCGATACTTATTCTCATTTGTGCCGTAACTTAGCCAAGTCAACTTGGCTCCAAAATACCTCCTAACGACTCTTACCAACATCCCCCATAAGACTTGGTAAGTTAGGATAACTTAGACATAACCCTTACGTTGAGTAAATCAACATACATACCTCTTAACTTCTAAGAGTAGAAGGAATCATGAAATAATACCACATGTATATTCCATACATAGAATCATGTCAAAAGAAGGAAGAGGTTCACATACCTCGCGACGATTATCGACAAATAGCAAAATGCTCCAAAGTACTTCAACCTTGCTAGCTATTCCATCCTTCAAGTAGAATACGCTATACTTGGTACTTCAACCTAAAGTGGCCATAATACGTCCATTAACCTCTAGCTTCGAACGTAGAATATTCTAAGTGCAAAGTCACTAAATTCTACGGAAAATCGGACAGCACTTCCTTTGTTTCTACATACTTTGCCACCTTTTTCAAGGCCGAATACAATAACCAAACACGCCACATTTAAGGCCCAACAATTCAGCTAACCAAAGGGGATTACACGCCTTAACAGGACGTGTAAAATTCTGCCCCACAAATTAATACGAAACTAGTTCCATAATTAAAGCCATTCTCGGCTAACATAAACAACAACTCAAAGTCTTTTCCAATTCTTTTCCAATCCAAATTCTTAGGTCTAACATGTTATATAGTCATAAACAACTTCAACAACTACAATTTCCTTCAATATATAACATGTGACGACTTATACTTATAATCAACTTGAATTGTAATCTTAAGGCTAAACATACTAGTTTCGGATTAGGGTTCCAATAGCCAATACTTATCAAACTTCATAATATAAACATCTCATGCTTGCTAAAATCCATAGCTACAACAATAAGTAATCTTAATTACTAAAACGACAAGAATTATACCTTTACAAGCCCTTAAAATTTCCAAGATTCAAAGTCGCTCCTTAGCAACTTTAGCTCCTCCTTTCGACATTCCAATCCACTCCAAGCAACCTTTATAAGCCTATGAAGAACTCATCTTCAAGTTCCAACTTCAAAGTTGAAGAACTCCCTAGGTTTTCGCCTTGCGACTAATACGAAAACAATCTTTTTCCGGGATCTTTCTATTGAGATACCCTTATAATACCCTTAGGAACCTTGGTTTAAAGTGGGGAGATTATTGGACAACAATTGAAAATTTTCCTCTTGGAAAATACCTCATCTTACGCGAGCTTCATAGTGAGCAAGAACAAGGTTTCAAATTTTTTCTAAGTGTTGAGAATGACAAAGTCTTGCACTACTAGTGTACATATATAACATAATGGAGGGTCAAGATTAGTACATATGGATGGCTTGGATGAGTTTCACATGGATCTTGCCCAAGTGGCCCTTGGACTTTAGTGAACAATGTCAAGCTTAAGTCTTTGCAAGACTTGGTCATCTCTCTAATGGTCAAATGACTATCTTATCCATGCCATTTTCATCCAAGACCACTAAGGGGGGGGGGGTGACACGTGTCGCCCTCCCGTTCATCGCAATATTTCGTTACCCTCGTGGGTCCCACAAACGTAAAATTCCTCGGGTGGGCCCCACGTGACCAAATCCGTAAAAAAAAAAATTCCATAATGATAATACATTCCATAATCCTCAATTAATGCATTTTGAGAATCTAATTCTCCTCAATGAACATTTTTCCTTTCCGACGTTCGGAAGATTTTCCGTCGGAAAAACAATTCTTCCTTTCGTACCCTTTTCAAGTCTTATGTTCCTTACTTACATTCTCTTATACATGTCCTGGACTTACGGGGTGTAACATTCTTCCCTCCTTAGAAACATTCGTCCCCGAATGTTCTTTCGGAGTCCAATCTAATTAGATAGCGACATAGTCTCCTTTCACTACACCCTTCATACAACACATGCCACCCATGGCCACATAACAATACTTATACTAAGATGTCAACCTTGGCACTCACGAAACCAACTAGTCCATACTCATAATGACTTCAAGGTCTGTCGTAAACATCTCTACTAGGTCTACTAGGGTCTGACGACTGTATCATCACCGGGCAAATCTCATATGCCCGCTCAGCTACCACCCCAAACACTCATGGTGTAGTTACCTCGAGAGGTCCTTACGTATTCGGGCTCTATTCCTTTACACTTGGTTGCTATCCTTCTTACTGGTCGCACTCTTTTCGTACTTCCAACTCATACTAGCATACATACATAACTTCCATACCGATTCGCCCCAATCTTTGGAGTCACTCTATTAAACAACATAAGGCCATTTCCGGCTCACGACTGTTCGTGGAACGCGCCCACGAACCCGTAAAACAATTAACTAGACTTGGGCCTTGCACTCGTGACCGCCACGTATGAACTACTACCAACTGATCCCACTCCATTTCAGGGCTGGGTGACCCGCACAGTCTCACCTGCTCAGAACGACTGCCCGGCCCGCATCGTGCCTTACCCCGGGCACCCTAGTGATACATACATCAGAGAAAATCAGCGGAACATAAAACATGAGTCATTTAACAAGAGATATAATAAATAAACAATCCACCCAAAACGGTTGCCTTCAGATATACATAAAACTCGAATGCTTTAAACCTTTTACAACCCCGCCACAACAAGATTTCTGCACTTAAGATATACATGACTATGACGGACAGTGGCCCGCCATACCCCGAATGTACAAGAACCTACAACTCGTGGAACACCTACCAAAGATAAGCCTCCGAGAAACGGAGCTTCAAATGCTACTGAATCAGGATCCTATGAGCGAGGATCCACGATCGATGTACCTCTACTGCAGATTGAACGCACTTCAAGGAGGTCGATAACAGTACCAAGTATGTGAAATCGCATAATACTATAAATGAAATCATACTAGTCTATATAAAGCAGAGACATGTATGATAACCAAACTACGCTCACAACATAAAACAATCATCACTCCAATATAACTATGGGTCTCACGCCCACAACATCAATCGAGTTCGTGATATGGCGCATGCCCCTAATATCGTGACGGGTGTAGACATGTCCATGATGCAACAATAATACCAATGTCCCATGGCCACATGCCCCGAATTCAGATCGGTGTAGACATGTCCATGTGACTCAACAACAAGACAAGAATCCAAATGGAAGCATACCCGCGCGCGCACGATCGCGGTATGTCCAAAGGGAAAATAAGACAACATTCCAAATGGACGATACCCGCGCGCTACGATCGTGTCGTGATGTCCAAAGGGAAATATAAGACAACATTCCAAATGGACGATACCCGCGGCGCTACGATCGTGTCGTGATGTCCAAAGGGAAATATAAGACAACATTCCAAATGGACGATACCCGCGCGCTACGATCGTGGCTCGGTATGTCCAAAGGGAAACAACAAGACGGTAATCTAAATGGAAGCATACCCGCAGCGCTACGATCGTGTCGAGATGTCCATAGCGATGCACAACAATAATACTATCAACAGAACGCACTGCGGAATTTCTCCGCCATCACGCAAGACGCCCAAGTAAGTTCTCAACAAGTCAACCGAATTCTCCATCGAGACGCCGGTAACACAGAAATACAACGCTTTTCACAACAAAGGTTATCACAATAAGCATAGCCAAGCTTCACAACAACAAGCATAGGCAAGTTTCACAACAACACAAGGTACTTTCATTTTATACCAAAGTCCGGGTTTTAGCCCTAAAGTACTACGTGACGTTAAATTTTGTAAAAGAGATCCATTACTTTTATCAAAGTCACCCGATACCGTAGTATTAGAATGACCAACCCACATTTTTAAGTAAACTAACACTTTCCTTTTAAAATCAAGTACCAACATTCTTTTCCTAAGTTCCAGCTTGCCTAGTTTCAATTACTCCAACTTCTCATTTTCAAAAGGTTTCATAGTTCCCAAACTTAATCACTGATTCCTTTTAGAACAATTGAGTAACATATGTCATATATGTGAGTAGTTTATTCTTGTTTATAACGATCTTATTACAAAGAATCATGATCTAGAAAATGTAATATCATTTTGTCTCATCTTAGCTTCTATGCAGATGGAGGTTTCTACCGGTTTTAATACAACACATCATTATTCAATACATTTTCCTTTTATTACGCCGCAGTTGGTCTGTCGATACACATTCGATTCCCAAATCAAGAAACATTATCCCTTTAAAACCAAGTACTCATTACTCACGAATGAGGTTTCACACAAACATCCACATTAAAACAAATAAGTTAAGTCTCTTATCTTATAAGATCAAGTCTCTTAACTTCTAACATCAAGAAACCATTTTCACTTACATAAGGTCGTTATAACTAACTTCCCATAAAGCTATTATAACACCCTATGTTTTAAACCAACCAAATCACTTAGCACTGTGACGCCTACCGTACTACATAGTTCACAACAATCATGCTAGAAAAGATAGGAAGAGGTTCACATACCTCGCGACGATTTATCGACAATAAGCAAAATGCTCCAAGTACTACAACCTTGCTAGCCCTTTCCACTCTCGAGTAGAATACGCTACTCTTAGTACTTTCACCTATAAAGGTCACAAACGCCTATTAACCCCAAAACACAAGTTTTCTATCTTTCTATAGAAAATTCGAAGATTTTCCCCGCACAACAGCGTAAATCTCCTCCTCTATCGAGGCCGCTACCAAGCCAACCAGTGGGGGTTTACACGCCTAACCTGACGTGTACAATTCTACACAAGTCTCAATGCACACACCCTATGTAAATACAGTCGCCTGGGCTTTATTCTTCAGCTTAAGTCAAAAGACATTGCCGAATACTAAGTATAGCTCCATATATAGTATACTTCAACTATATATTCTAACAAACATGTAATTTCCAATTACAATAGAGGACAAGATAATTACCTCGATAAGCCCAAAATTATCCAAGTTATAATGTCGGTCCCGAGCAAGGTTTAGCTCCACCCGGCGCCCAAACCACTCCAAACAACCCTTAGAAGTTCTAACCAACTTCTACTCACATACTTCAACCAACTATGAAGATTTCCTTGTGGTTTCTTTGAGACTAAAAGGACAAAAGGTAGTATTTCCTGCTCTACGATAGAGGTATCTTTGGAATACTACAAGGTACAAGGCTAAGGTATTTTGGTCATTATAACAATACTAGGAGTATTTCTATACCACAACAAGGGTATTATACGAAACAACTAGCAGTGGTACCCCACGCTAGCACCACAAGTGGGGACCTTCTCGCCAAAGGCCACAAGGAGGAGGGAGGGGAGAGGCTTAGGACGAGAGCTACTAGAGGAGGAGGGATTTCAAGACTTAGACAGCTGAGGAGTGAATGAATAAGTCTTCACAAGGAGGGTATTTATAAGAAACCAAAGGCCAACCAATGGCCAAGATTAAGCCATGTGCAAGGCAAGTGTAAGGCCAAGATCAAGCCAAGTGCACCCTAGCCCCTACTCCTTAAAACCCTCACAAATATCTACACAAATATCTAGCACAACTTGCTCTCCAAATCGCTGTCACGCCCACTTGTCTCCATTGCGAGGTGACACATGTCACCCTCCCGTTGGTCCAAAATGTTTCGCCTCTAAAAATCCGCAAAAATACAAAACGACATAGCCGAATTTTCCTTCGCAGTTACGAAAACGCTTCGCCGAAAACGACTAACCAAAGTGCCAGACAAATGTAAAATCGCCAAGGGTGCCACATGGGGTGACACGTGTCGCCCGATTCGCCTGAATATTTCGTCTTCCAAAATATCCAATTTAATGGAAATCTCAAAAACAAAGCGTTCTCACAAAATCAGAATTTCTCCCGGCCCACGTGACCATTTCCAAAATAAAATCTCAAAATTCTAATATAATCTATGAAGTCCAAATACCAAACTGGGAATCCAATTCCATTAACGAACCTTTTCTTCACAAAAACCGAAACTTTTCCGCAAAACTCACATCTTTCTTTCTTTTCAAAATTTTCTCGCATTCTCGCACGCACGTCCTCACATACATACCCTGCAACTACGGGTATAACATTCTCCTCCTTAGAAACATTCGTTCCGAATGTTCCTTCTCAAGTCGAATAACGATAAAGTTCCTCTAACAAGTTGCCAATGCCACACTCGCCACGAAATAACACACGTAATCTTCCTCCTTACTCGTTGTACTTTCTCGAACACTCGAACTCTCCCAAGACGTACCATACTTCACCATTACTCCGCTCTCGAAAATCTCCGAGTCACTACCTCCAAACTTGGTCATCTTACTAACCTCAAACTTCCTTAAGGCCATTCCCGCCTTTACGAACCGCTCGTCGAACGCGTCCACGAACTCATACGATGATCATACAAACTTGGGCCTAGCATCCTCGTGACTTACCACCTGGCGACCACCTAACTGGCCCCACCCCAAACCCGGTTACGGTTTGACCCGCAAATGGTCCTAAACCCGACCCCCAACCGTGCCAAACTCTTGTTCCCCGATCCGGAACAATCTTACTAATTCACATCATGAAAGCTACCACTTCCATCTCACACTACCCATGGACTTATCACACAAATAAATCCCACGTATACTACTCACCCTTATAAAGGTCAAACATAAAACGAATCTTTTACTCAAGACGACCTTACCTCTAAGGTCTCAGTCGTGAAATAGTCTAAGGTTCACACTTACCATGCCTCCATACGTATCCTTCCAACTAACCATGCATTCTAACTCACACATATCACAATGCTATCCGTACATAGCACACAATAATGAGATCATCATAACAAGCATACCAAAACTCTAGAGGGTTAAGGATATACCTGAAGCTACCGCTCCACTCTAATCATAGGCCCACTGCAGGCGCATACCGTAGGTGATGAACCAGCCACGATCCTCGGCGTCGAGTCGTAACATCCGCGCTTCCCTTGGTCGGACAGTTCCTCGCAAAATGGCCCTGCTGGCCGCATGCAAAACAAACTCCCAATCTAGCACGACACTCTCCAAAATGGAGTCTACCACAATGGTCACAACGAGGTAGGGGTGGCTTCAGCTGGTTAACACCCCTGCTCGCCAAAATCAACCTCGAGCCCCGACCGCTCTCAAGACGCGGAGGACCACTGCACCGGTGGGGGTATATAACTAGCTCGGCCGAGGCGGTCCGCCGAAAGCCACCAAAGCGACCTCGCCGCCCCGCCCTCTTCTGCTGATCCAGGTCATTCCGTCGACCCCTCCGTGCCTCACATCCTAGTGCATGAGCCTGCATGCGGGCAATGTCCATGCCCGGCTGAAGAGCTACTCCTGAACATGCCTCTGACATGTAATCATCGAGCCCTGTAACATATCGGTGCACTCGATCCTCCATACTAGCTACCAACGGACGCATCGACGCCAATGAGTCGAACTCCACATTGTACTCCCAACCGCACGCCCGCTCTGTCTAAGCATCAAAATCGTTTACCGCGTTCTCCTCATCTGCGGAGGCAAGAAGTGCGAGGAAAGCCCTCAAAACTCATCCCATACCGCTGAGTGCATGCTCTCCCGAAAGCTCCCATGAATCAAACCAATCGATCGCGGTATCACGCACCGATGCGAACCAAAGGTCACGGACTGGTTTCAAGCCTTGATCACCCGTGACGATGATCAGAATCGCCGGATGAACTCCTCGCGATCATCCTCGTGCCTCGACCCATAAAACTCGCGGCTACAACTCGTAAAGTCCCGTAGCCTCAAACTATTCGCTCGGGGTGAACCATCGTGCTATCGAATCGAATCGCCGATCCACTTATCCTCATATCTCGCCACGACTCGCCAAGAATCGCCATCTCCTTGTAACCCATCTCCTCTCGCCTGCATCGTGGGACTGAGGCTCGTGTATCGCGGTCTCGGCAGCCATTGCCGCGCCTAACCTCTCGCTGGGCCGGGCGCTACAAAACCCGCCGTCAAGCACAACCTCGTGCATCGCTCGGGCTCGCGCTCGCATTCTCTCAGATCTCACTAGCAGCACTCGGCCGCCTTGCCCTCCCGGCTCGTTGCTCGCGCGAGGCATAATCGGTAAAACGAGATACGCTGGAGGGTCCCACTTACAACATGCCTCTAAGGCACGATCTCGTAATGAGAAGAATGGAAACCAATCCTAAATGTCCTATAGCCTCCTCGATTATAGATATGGTGCACAACACACCGATAATCAAGACTTACTAGACACGGTTCAGACACTTTCCGAGGATTAATCGCTCGATACCACTTTTGTAACGACTGCCTGGCCTGCATCGTGCCTTACCCCGGGCACCCTAGTGATACATACATCGTAGAAAATCAGAACATAAAACATGAGTCATTTAACAAGAGATATAATAAATAAACAAAGCAACCAAAACGGTTGCCTTCAAGATATACATAAAACTCGAGCAGTTTAAACCTTTTACAACCCCGCCCACAACAAGATTTCTGCACTTAAGATATACACGACTATGACGGACAGGGCTCGCCATACCACGAATGTACAAGAACCTACAACTCGTGGAACACCTACCAAAGATAAGCCTCCGAGAAACGGAGCTTCAAATCTGAATCAGTGATCCTATGAGCGAGGATCCACGACCGATGTACTTCTACTCGCGCAGATGAACGCAGCCTCAAGGAGGTCGATAACAGTACCAAGTATGTGAAATCAGATAATACTATAAATGAAATCATACTAGTCTATATAAAGCAGAGACATGTATGATAACCAAACTACGCTCACAACATAAAATATCATCACTCCAATATAACTACGGGTCTCACGCCACAACATCAATCAGTTCGTGCATGGCCGCGTGCCCTCGAATCGTGACGGTGTAGACATGTCCATGATGCAACAATAATACCAATGTCCCATGGCCACATGCCCCGAATTCTGATCGGTGTAGACATGTCCATGTGACCTCAACAACAAGACAAAGAATCCAAATGGAAGCATACCCGCGCGCTTACGATCGTGTCGGTATGTCCAAAGGGAAAAATAAGACAACATTCCAAATGGACGATACCCGCGCGCTACGATCGTGTCGTGATGTCCAAAGGGAAATATAAGACAACATTCCAAATGGACGATACCCGCAGCGCCACGATCGTGTCGAGATGTCCAAAGGGAAATATAAGACAACATTCCAAATGGACGATACCCGCGCGCTACGATCGTGGCTCGGTATGTCCAAAGGGAAACAACAAGGCGGTAATCTAAATGGAAGCATACCCGCGCGCTACGCATCGCGGTCAAGATGTCCATAGCGATGCACAACAATAATACTATCAACGTGAACGCACTGCGGAATTTCTCCGCCACCGCTGCAAGACGCCCAAGTAAGTTCTCAACAAGTCAACCGACCTCCATCGAGAGACGCGAATACGTAAATACAACGCTTTTCACAACAAAGGTTATCACAATAAGCATATCCAAGCTTCACAACAACAAGCATAGGCAAGTTTCACAACAACACAAGGTACTTTCATTTTATACCAAAGTCCGGTTTTAGCTCCTAAAGTACTACGACGTTAAATTTTGTAAAAGAGATCCATTACTTTTATCAAAGTCACCCGATACCGTAGTATTAGAATGACCAACCCACATTTTTAAGTAAACTGAACACTTTCCTTTAAAATCAAGTACCAACATTCTTTTCCTAAGTTCCAGCTTTGCCTAGTTTCAATTACTCCAACTTCTCATTTTCAAAAGGTTTCATAGTTCCCAAACTTAATCACTTGATTCCTTTTAGAACAATCGAGTAACATATGTCATATATGTGAGTAGTTTATTCTTGTTTATAACGATCTTATTACAAATGCCATGATCTAGAAAATGTAATATCATTTTGTCTCATCTTAGCTTCTATGCAGATGGAGGTTTCTACCGGTTTTAATACAACACATCATTATTCAATACATTTTCCTTTTATTACGCCGCAGTTGGTCCTGTCGATACACATTCGATTCCCAAATCAAGAAACATTATCCCTTTAAAACCAAGTACTCATTACTCACGAATGAGGTTTCACACAAACATCCACATTAAAACAAATAAGTTAAGTCTCTTATCTTATAAGATCAAGTCTCTTAACTTCTAACATCAAGAAACCATTTTCACTTACATAAGGTCGTTATAACTAACTTCCCATAAAGCTATTATAACACCCTATGTTTTAAACCAACCAAATCACTTAGCACTGTGACGTCTACCGCATTACATAGTTCACAACAATCATGCTAGAAAAGATAGGAAGAGGTTCACATACCTCGCGACGATTTATCGACAATAAGCAAAATGCTCCAAGTACTACAACCTTGCTAGCCCTTTCCACTCCTCGAGTAGAATACGCTACTCTTAGTACTTTCACCTATAAAGGTCACAAACGCCTATTAACCCCAAAACACAAGTTTTCTATCTTTCTATAGAAAATTCGCAAGACTCTCCCGCAATAGCGTAAATCTCCTCCTCTATCGAGGCCGCTACCAAGCCAACCGGGGTTTACACGCCTAACCTGACGTGTACAATTCTACACAAGTCTACCGCAATACACCTATGTAAATACAGTCAGCTTCTTTATTCTTCAGCTTAAGTCAAAAGACATTGCCGAATACTAAGTATAGCTCCATATATAGTATACTTCAACTATATATTCTAACAAACATGTAATTTCCAATTACAATAGGGACAAGATAATTACCTCGATAAGCCCAAAATTATCCAAGTTATAATGTCGGTCTGAGCAAGGTTTAGCTCCACTCAAGCGCGCTCCAAACCACTCCAAACAACCCTTAAGTTCTAACCAACTTCTACTCACATACTTCAACCAACTATGAAGATTTCCTTGTGGTTTCGGTTTGAGACTAAAAGGACAAAAGGTAGTATTTCCTGCTCTACGATAGAGGTATCTTTGGAATACTACAAGGTACAAGGCTAAGGTATTTTGGTCATTATAACAATACTAGGGAGTATTTCTATACCACAACAAGGGTATTATACGAAAACAACTAGGCAGTGGTACCCCACTGCTAGCACCACAAGGGGACCTTCGCCAAAGGCCACAAGGAGGAGGAGGGGAGAGGCTTAGGACGAGAGCTACTAGAGGAGGAGGATTTCAAGACTTAGACAAAGTGAGGAGTGAATGAATAAGTCTTCACAAGAGGGTATTTATAAGAAACCAAAGGCCAACCAACGGCCAAGATTAAGCCATGTGCAAGGCAAGTGTAAGGCCAAGATCAAGCCAAGTGCACCCTAGCCCCTACTCCTTAAAACCTCACAAATATCTACACAAATATCTAGCACAACTTGCCCTCCAAATCGGCCAAGTCGCCCCACTTGTCTCCATGTGAGGTGACACGCCACCCTCCCGTTGGTCCAAAATGTTTCGCCTCTCGGAAAAATCCGCAAAATACAAAACGACATAGCCGGAATTTTCCTTCGCAGTTACGCGAAAACGTTTCGTCAACGACTCCAACCAAAGGCCGTGCACAAATGTAAATCGCCGGGTGCCACACGGGGGTGACACGTGTCGCCCCGATTCGCCAGAATATTTCGTCTTAGAAAATATCCAATTTAATGAAATCTCAAAACAAAGCTCCACAAAAGCAGAATTTCTCCGTGGGCCCCACGTGACCATTTCCAAAATAAAATCTCAAAATTCTAATATAATCTATGAAGTCCAAATACCAAATCTGGGAATCCAATTCCCATTAACGAACCTTTTTCTTCACAAAAAAACCGGAAACTTTTCCGTCGAAAACTCACATCTTTCTTTCTTTTCAAAATTTTCTGCCGTACTCTCGTACGTACGTCCTCACATACATACCCTGCAACTACGGGGTATAACACCGTCCCACCGTCGCACTTAACTCTTATTCTTGGTCTATAATAAATCTTTCTACCCGAGAAGACCTTGTACATCTAAGGTCTTAGCGGTCATCAATATGCTTAGGCTCGCAATTTCCATGCTCCAAGCCTACCTTATCACCCCCAAGAACGGTACAAAACTTCTCATAATACCATAACCATGCTGTCTCGATCACAACGACCATTACTTACTCCATACGGACCTCATCCGTACAATTATCTTTAAGCCTACTACGCATCTTAATCTATTAACATGGTATTCCATTAGGTTTCTTAACATGGCTTCTTAAGGGTTCACTACCCTATCAG
The DNA here is from genome assembly GCA_029844215.1 of Przewalskia tangutica. Taxonomy (NCBI): domain Eukaryota; kingdom Viridiplantae; phylum Streptophyta; class Magnoliopsida; order Solanales; family Solanaceae; genus Przewalskia; species Przewalskia tangutica. Next base: position 19,539,511 of record CM056740.1, read on the forward strand.
ACAACTCATCCTTTCCCAATTATCTCAAAATAAAACATAAGACCTTGGCGAGAATTCATTAACTGTTCCATACATACTCGGTATCTAGTTAGTCCTTACCAACTCTTGGTAATCTAAAACCATTCTAGGCAACACGCGTCTGACCCTCATACATAACTCAGATAGGCAGATGTCACAATACCAACTATACTACAATCATTACCAACCTGGATACGCAAAATCCACATAGTCCTTCCTGGGTCACTGCTGCCTTTCTCGTAGCTGCAATCAACATAACTCGTTAGGAAGAGACGACCCTAACAAAACAGCTCTATCGCACGATCTCAGAGTGAGAAGAATGGAAACCAATCCTAAATGTCCTGTAGCCTCCTGGTTATAGATGTGGTGCACAACACACCGATAACCAAGACTCTACTAGACACGGTCGGTAGACACTTTCCGAGGACTAACTGCTCTGATACCACTTTTGTCACGACCCGACCCCGGGCCGCGACTGGTACCCTACCTGAGCACCCTTTTAATCATACAACATAACAAACTGCGGAAGATAAATAACACCCATTTTTTTTTAAAACTAAGGCCAAGCCGATAAGGCGACCATAACATAAAAAATTACCCGAAAAGGTCTACACTGTTTAACAATGTAAAAACAACCCTAGCCAGTCCAGCCCACAGATGAATACAGACCTCTAAGATTTGAACAAATACTATGACGGGACAAGGCCCTGCCGTACCCCTGAATATACATAATCATGACAACTCCGGAACATTGGAGCCATCTCAAAATCAACCAGATCCTAAGCTCGCGATTCCACAATCGTACCTAAACTGCGGACATTTAACGCAGCCCCAAGGGGTCGATAACAAAAATTTAATATGGAACGGAAAATAAGGTACAGTAAACAAATCATAACTGTACAAAAGAATGACAGGGGAAAGTATAAAAAGGGTACATACCAGATCCTACCGTGTCATTACCATCTCGTGAACTTAATCGTACCTTATTATCTTTTCCCATTTTTCAATAAAAGTTATAGTCACTTTCTTACGTACATACTTAGGAAAAATTGTCAAGTTCATTACCATATAACTTACTTACCTTGCATAACATAAACCGGCCCTTTATGGAGGGAAGCCTAGACTGCCCGGCCCAATCTGGGACGCGATAAAGTCATATAGTCTGCCCATAAAGGTATACTGCCCGGCCCAATCCTGGGACGCGGTAAGGTCACATAGTCTGCCCATAAAGGTATACTGCCCGGCCCAATCCTGGGACGCGGTAAGGTCACATAGTCTGCCCATAAAGGTATACTGCCCGGCCCAATCCTGGGACGCGGTAAGGTCACATAGTCTACCCATAAAGGTATACTGCCCGACCCAATCACGACGCCGGTAAGGTCACATAGTCCGCCTATAAAGGTATCCGCCCGCCCAACTCGACGCCAGAAGGTCACATAGTCTGCCCATAAAGGTATACTGCCCGACCCAATCCTGGGACGCGGTAAAGTCATATAAAATCCGGGAATTTAACCCAACGTGCTACGTACCTCTACTCCTTTTAAATATGACTTTTTTTTTTCAAATAATACTTCCAAGATACTAACAACCGTAGTATCAAGTCATATCTACTTTTCAAGACAAGTCACAATACCTTTTAGAAATACATTTACCGGCTTCTAAATCAAGTGACTTCTTTCTTTAAAACCTTAAGCGATTGGTACCTTTAAAACAATTTGCCCTTCTTTATTTCAAATCATTTCTTTGCTTACATTACTGAAGAAAACCATTCTTTTAATCTTTCATAAAGTTGTTATAACCAACTTCCCATAAAGCCGTTATAACTCTTTATGTCTTAGACAAATTCATTCCTTTTATAACCAAGAGACTTATACTTTCAAATCGAATTACATAGCTTTCAAAATACATCAAGTCTCTTAATTTTTAAGAAACCCAGTTTCTTAACTTAAATTGTCAAGTTTCTTAACTTTAGAAATCAAGTCTTTCCAAATCAAGTATTCTATACTTGTAAATCAATTCATTTCTTCCCTTAAGAATCAAGTCCCATAACTTGAAAAATAAAGTCCCTTAACCTTTTAAAAATTTGAGGTCCATAGTCTTAAAACTTCATACGTAAATTCTTATAAATTAAGTAACATATACTTTGGTGCGTTGTGAATAAGTTATACTTATTTATAACGATCTTAATCAAGTAGCCATGATCTAGAAAATGTAATACAATTTTGTCTTATCTTAGCTTCTATGCAGATGGAGAATTCTACTCATTTTAACTTAATTGATTGCCATTACATTTTCCTTTATTAACGCTGCAGTGGCTTGTTCGATACTTATTCTAATTTGTGCCGTAACTTAGCCAAGTCAACTTGGCTCCAAAATACCTCATAACGACTCTTACCAACATCCCCCATAAGACTTGGTAAGAACTTAGGATAACTTAGACATAACCCTTACGTAGAGTAAATCAACATACATACCTCTTAACTTCTAAGAGTAGAAGGAATCATGAAATAATACCACATGTATATTCCATACATAGAATCATGTCAAAAGAATGAAGAGGTTCACATACCTCGCGACGATTATCGACAAATAGCAAAATGCTCCAAAGTACTTCAACCTTGCTAGCTATTCCATCCTTCAAGTAGAATACGCTATACTTGGTACTTCAACCTAAAATGGCCATAATACGTCCATTAACCTCTAGCTTGAGCGTAGAATATTCTAAGTGCAAAGTCACTAAATTCTACGGAAAATCGGACAAAGACTTCCTTTGTTTCTACATACTTTGCCACCTTTTCAAGGCGAATACAATAACCAAACACGCCACATTTAAGGCCCAACAATTCAGCTAACCAAAGGGGATTACACGCCTTAACAGACGTGTAAAACTCGCCCACAAATTAATACGAAACTAGTTCCATAATTAAAGCCATTCTCGGCTAACATAAACAACAACTCAAAGTCTTTTCCAATTCTTTTCCAATCCAAGTTCTTAGGTCTAACATGTTATATAGTCATAAACAACTTCAACAACTACAATTTCCTTCAATATATAACATGTGACGACTTATACTTATAATCAACTTGAATTGTAATCTTAAGGATAAACATACTAGTTTCGGATTAGGGTTCCAATAGCCAATATACTTATCAAACTTCATAATATAAACATCTCATGCTTGCTAAAATCCACAGCTACAACAATAAGTAATCTTAATTACTAAAACGACAAAAATTATACCTTTACAAGCCCTTAAAATTTCCAAGATTCAAAGTCGCTCCTTAGCAACTTTAGCTCCTCCTTTCGACATTCCAATCCACTCCAAGCAACCTTTATAAGCCTATGAAGAACTCATCTTCAAGTTCCAACTTCAAAGTTGAAGAACTCCCTAGGTTTTCGCCTTGCGACTAATACGAAAACAATCTTTTTCCGGGATCTTTCTATTGAGATACCCTTAGAATACCCTTAGGAACCTTGGTTTAAAGTGGGGAGATTATTGGACAACAATTGAAAATTTTCCTCTTGGAAAATACCTCATTGCCGTGAGCTTCATAGTGAGCAAGAACAAGGTTTCAAATTTTTTCTAAGTGTTGAGAATGACAAAGTCTTGCACTACTAGTGTACATATATAACATAATGGAGGGTCAAGATTAGTACATATGGATGGCTTGGATGAGTTTCACATGGATCTTGCCCAAGTGGCCCTTGGACTTTAGTGAACAATGTCAAGCTTAAGTCTTTGCAAGACTTGGTCATCTCTCTAATGGTCAAATGACTATCTTATCCATGCCATTTTCGTCCAAGACCACTAAGGGGGGGGGGGGGTGACACGTGTCGCCCTCCCGTTCATCGCAATATTTCGTTACCCTCGTGGGTCCCACAAACGTAAAATTCCTCGGGTGGGCCCCACGTGACCAAATCCGTAAAAAAAAATTTCAATAATGATAATACATTCCATAATCCTCAATTAATGCATTTTGAGAATCTAATTCTCCTCAACGAACATTTTTCCTTTCCGACGTTCAGAAGATTTTCCGTCGGAAAAACAATTCTTCCTTTCGTACCCTTTTCAAGTCTTGTGTTCCTTACTTACATTCTCTTATACATGTCCTGGACTTACGGGGTGTAACAGGTGCCACGTGTCGCCCTCCCATTCGTCCATAAAATTCCGTAACCCTCGTGGGCCCCACAAAACATAAAATTTCTCGGGTGGGCCCCACACGACCAAACCCATAAAAATAAATTTCCATTATGATAATACATTCCATACTCTTCAATTAATTCATTTTGAGATTCTAATTCTCATCAACGAATATTTTTCCTTTCCGACGTTCGGAAGATTTTCCGTCGGAAAAACAATTTGTCACGACCCGACCCCGGGGCCGCGACTGGTGCCCTACCTGGGCACCCCGTTCAGGTATACATCAGAGAATAGCAGCGGAAACATACACAACATAAACACATGTGTAAACAATAACATCCTAGGCTAGCCGACAGGGCCGCCTACCATAATATAAACATACTCAAAAGTACAACTGTACAAATAGTTCTTACAGCCCAACCACATATGTGAATACAGACCTCTAGGAATAATAAGCGTATGGACAGGTTCGCCATACCCCTGAATGTACATAAATCTACAACACCAGGGGAAAAGACTGTACCAAAAGAGACAAGCCTCCGGATAAATGGAGCTTCTGACGCCTGATAAGTGATCCTAAGAATGAGGATCCACCACCTGCTTACCCTTTCCTGCGGCATGAACGCAGCCCCCGAGGAAGGGGGTCAGTACACAATATGTACCAAGTATGTAAAACTGGAGAATACTGTAATTACATCATAAGTCTAAATCAAAGACGGAGACATGTATGATAGTCAAATTACAGTACACTGTGCCTTACTAACAATGAGAGTAAAATAGGGATATACTTACAACGAAAAATAGGATTGAAGTCCTACTCCTGGGACTATTTCACCCGCATAGGTCCAGTGGACCCGCGTGAGGTATTCCTCGCATGGGACTATTTCACCCGCATAAGCCCTTACGGACTCGCATGAGGTATTCCTCGCATAGGCTGGACCCGCCCGCATGGGACTATTTCACCCGCATAAGCCCTTACGGACTCGCATGAGGTATTCCTCGCATCGTGGGTAGCAAATCCACGGAAATATGCAATGCCACAATCCCGGGGAATGACCCCGCAACGAATAATATATCACTAGCCCAAATCCGGCTATCACACATAACATAAGCACTACCGGCTTATCATACAATATGTAAGAAAGTTAAGAAATCCCCTAACTTCTTACTATTCGTGTTTATACATACACTCTCATTTTAGTTTATCTAAGGCACTAACATGTCTTTCATAAAAAAAATCCGGGAATTTAACCCAAGTACTACGTACTTCTACTCTTTAAAAACAAATGACTCTTTTTAGTAGAAAACTTCCAAGATACTATTAATCCTAGTATCCAGTCCAAATTACATTTCAAGGCAAGTCACAACACCCTTAGAAATTAAGTTAGGTTTCTAAATCAAGTGACTCCTTTTCTTATAAAACCTTAGGCAATTGATGCCTTAAAAATCGAATTGCCTTTCATTAAATCAAGCCATTTATCTTTCCATAAAGCCAATATAACCAACTTCCCATAAAGTCGTTATATTCACTTTATACCTTAGTCAAATACAATTTCCTATCCGAGGGACTTATACGTTTAAAACGGAACAAGTATCACATACTTTAAAACTCTTGAAGTCCCTTAACTTTAATAAAACATTAGACATCCTTAATTGTTATACCCCGTAGTTCCAGGGTATGTATGCGAGGACGTACGTACGAGAATACGACAGAAAGATTGGAAAGGAAGAAAGAGGTGATTTTTCCACGGAAAAGTTTCCGGTTTTTGTGAAGGAAAAAGGTTCGTTAATGGGAATTGGATTCCCAGATTTGGTATTCGGACTTCCTGGAATATTAGAGAATTATGGAATTTTATTTTCGGAAATGGTCACGTGGGGCCCACGGGAGAAATTTACTGCTGGGGCCCACTTTGTTTTCGAGATTTTGACCATTGTGGATATTTTCGGAAGATGTTTTATTTTGGGCCAATAGGGGGGTGACACGTGTCACCCCCGCCTAGGTGGCTTGGCCGAATGACATTTGTGCACAACACCCGGTTAGAGTCGTTTTTCGACGAAACGTTTTACATAACTTGCGAGGGAAAAATTCCGGCTATGTCTTTTCTTATTTTTGCGGATTTTTCCGAGAGACGGAACATTTTGGACCAACGGGAGGGTGACATGTGTCACCTCGCATCGGAAGCAAGTGGGCGCACTGGACGATTGGGTGTCAAGTGGGTAGATATTTTGGTAGATATTTGAGGGTTTTAAGGAGTAGGGACTAGGGGCACTGGGCATATCTTGCCCTACACTTGCCTAGCACTTGGCTAGATCTTGGCCATTGGTTGGCCTTTGCTTGACCTATAAATACCCCTCCTGAAGACTTCTTCATCCCAAAATCTCTAAGTCTTGAAAGCTTCTTCCTCCCCTTAGCGTGTAGTGTCTTGGTCGAGAGTCCTCCCCTTTGTGAGGCCTTTGGCCGAGAGCACCCCTTGGCCGAGAGTTTCCTAGTGGGGTAGGTAGAGGGTATACACCCCCTGTGGTGTTGTCTCGTATAAATACCCCTCTTGGTAGAAATACTCTCAAAGTATTGTTACTATACCCAAAATTACCTTAGCCGTATACCTTGTAGTATTCCAAAGAAACCTCTATACGTAGAGTCTGAAATACTACCAGTATGTCCTTTTGTCTCAAACCGAAACCCTAAGGAAATCTTCATGATTGATTGAAGTATTTAAGTAGAAGTTGGTTAGAACTTCTAAGGGTTGTTTGGAGCGGTCGAGCACCGGAGTAGTGAGCTAAGCGTTGCTAAGGATCGACATTTATACTTGGATAATTATGGGCTTATCGAGGTAATTATCTTGTCCTCTAATTGTAATTGGAAATTACATGTTGTTAGAATATATAGTCAAGTATACTATATATAGAACTAAGCTTAATCTTTGCTTGCAATGTCTTTTGACTTAAGCTGAAGAATAAAGAAAAGAATCGAATCAGATGTACATAGGATTGTATTGCGAGACTTGTGTAGTATTACTGAGTAGAATTGTACACGTCCGGTTAGACGTGTAAACCCCGTCGTTGGCTTGGTGGCGGCCTCGATAGAGGAGGAGATTTACGCTGTCATGTGGAGGTGTCTAATTTTCTGTAGAGAAATGGAACCTTGTGTTTTGAAGTTAATAGACGTTTGTGACCTTTTTAGGTGAGATTACTAAGAGTAGCGTATTCTACTTGAGGAGTGGAAAGGGCTAGCAAGGTTGTAGTACTTGGAGCATTTTGCTTATTGTCGATACTGCCGCGAGGTATGTGAACCTCTTCCTATCTCTTCTAGCATGATGTGTGTGAACTATGTAGTACGGTGAGACGATACGTGTTAATCGTGTTTGATTGTTTTAAAACATAAAGTGTTATAACGCCTTATGGGAAGTTGGTTATAACAGCTTTATGTAGGTAAGAAAATACCTTGTGGTTTTAAAAGGTAACTGATGTGAATTATAACTGGCTTGTTATAATAAAGAACTTGATGTATTTCAAAAGATTTATAAATCGTTTTGAAGGGAGAATAATACTTGGTTTTTGAAAACTTAAGAGTTATACTAGCTTTATGGGAAGTTAGGTATAACGGCTTAAGAATGTTTTACTGATTTCGGAAATCAGAATGTGTATCGCCAAACCACTGCAGCGTTAATAAAGGAAAATGTACTGACTAATGAGTTGTATTATTAAAACCAGTAGAAACCTCCATCTGCATAGAAACTAAGACGACAAAATGATATTCCATTTTCTAGGTCATGGCTGCTGTAGTAAGATTATTATAAACAAGAATAACCTATTCACACATAAGACTTATGCTACTCAAATGTTTTAAAAGAGATTAAGACTATGAGTTATGAAACCTTTCTAAAAATAAGTGACTTGAGCATTTGAAATTAGGCAAACTTGGACGTTTGGAAAATAATGTTGTTACTTGATTTTACAAAGGTAAGTGTTTTGGGTTTACTTAAAAAGACAGTCACTCTATTTTATACTACGGGCATGGTGTGACTTATGTGAAAGAAACAGATCTTTTAAAGATTTAATGTGTGAAGTACTTTGGGGGTAGATACCCGAACTTGTTAATAGAAAGTACCTTGTGTGAATAACTTGATTGTATTGGTTTGTGATAGCCTTGTAATACTTTCTTGTTGATTTGATAAGTAAACATGTTAGGATGCTACGTGTGTTAGTATCTTGTGATGTTAGTGTAAAGGGGTTTTCCCCTCGACTGCGCTTAAAGTTGTTTGACTATCAGCCGTTATGTTGGTATTGTACCACTCACCTTGACTTGTGTCCGGAGGTTAAGCCGCTCCGACGCGGTAGACTCAGCGATGCAGGACCATGATTCGAGAATACCTACGCGGTCCGGGGATCCATGCGGAACTACGGAGTTCCGTTAGTTTACGGCCTTGTGGTCATGCGGTCCTTGTGGCCATGCGGATCGCGAGTCCAGGCGATGCCGGAGTAGCTACCGATGCGGGGTTATACCTCACGCGCCTATGAGGTTGGCCTATGCGAGTCGCGAAAGTTCGTGGCTAGACGCGCACATTTGATATCAAGCGAGTGACGGCTTGATCATGTGGCGGTCCAGATATCATGATATCATGACTTATGACCTTGTTAGTCATGTAGGTGTTAGTAGTCGGCTATGCCTTCGACTTCACCTGTCATCGTTTATTTGGACACAGTGGGACCCGGTGTTCATGTGTATTCCTTGGTGCTTTTATATCGAGATCGCGGTGAGGAAGGTATTCCACGCATGATTGATGTTGTGGCGTGAGACCCATAGTTATTATCGAGTGATGACTCGAGGCGTGAGTCCCGACTTGACATGACCGCTTATTTATTGTGGCAGAATTTGGTTATCATACATGTCTCTGCTTTGTAGACTACTATGATTTCATTTACGATTTATTTTCGATTTCACATACTTGGTACACAGTTATCTTGACCTCGCCCGGGGCCGTTCATGCCGCAGTAAAGGTACACCGCCATTGATCCTCGCTCTTAGGGTCACAGCCGTTGGGAAAGCTCCGCTTCTCGAGGCTTATCGATGGTATAGTCCCTGGTTGTAGGTATTTACATTCGTGGTATGGCGGGCCCGTCCCGCCATTGTTGTCGTATCATTTCTTAGGTCTGTAGTATCGCAAGCGTGGTTTGTAAAAAGATTAAACTGCTCATGTTGAAAAAGTTGTTATTTATATATATGCCGAAAGGCAAGTTTTCTCGACATCGTTTGTACTTCATTTGTTTCATGTATGTTTATGTTCCGATTACTGCGATGTTGTATCACTAGTGCCCGGTAAGGCACGATCCACGCCCCGAACAGTCGTGACAAAAGTGGTATCGAGCGGTTAATCCTGAAAGTGTCTACGCACCGTATCGATAGAGTCTTGATTATCGGTGTGTTGTGCACCACGCCAATAATCGTGAGGCTATAGGATATTTAGGATTGGTTTCTATTCTTCTCACTCGAGATCGTGCCTTAGAGCCGTGTTGTAAGTTGGACCTCTAAACGTATTTCTTCCTTACCGCTATGCCTCCGCGTGGCAACCCGCCCAGAGGCGCAAGGCGGCGGAGTCGCGAGTAGAGTTCGAGGGTTGCGTGGCACAGCCCAATCATTACTTAGGTAATGCTTCATTCGGGATTTCTGCGACGCCACTAGCCCCAGAAAGTTTAGCACGGCGGCGGCAGTTCCTACTGCGGCCATGATATTTGAACCTTCAGTTCCACGACCAGGAACAGAGAATATGGATTACAAAGAGGCAACCCTGTTACTAGCTATGGATTTGGCTACCAGAGAGTGTACCGATGTACCGCGAGTCTTGATGAATATCAACGAGAGGGTTGTGCAAGAGTAGTTCTTCAGTTAGGCTTGAGCATGGCCTGTGTACGGGCTTATGCGCATCAGGCCGAGAAACATAGAAATCATGGTGGGTTAACCGAGTAAGATTTTGGGGGATAGAGAAGGTGTGAGCCTTAGAGTGTTATACGTAGAGACCTTAGAGGTGAGGCCATCTCAAGAAAAGGTGTAGTGTTATGTTTGATCCTTATCAGAAGTGCATAGTGCACGTGAGCTATGTTTGGGATAGGTCCCTAAGTAGTGTGGAATGAAAGGGGGTAGTTGAGCTAAGAAGACCGCTAGGTTTTCGTAGCGTGATTAGTGAGAGTTTTCCTTCGTGGAGCTAGCATTGTGCGCGTTGCCGGGTCGGGTTGAGGCCACGTTGCGGGTCAACCCGCGGCAGGTTTGGTGGTGGGGTCAGTTTGTGGTGGTCCCGCCTTGTGTTAGGGTCACGAGGGTGTTAGGCCCAAGTTTAGTTGACCAGCGTACGAGTTCGTGGATGCATTCGACCAGTAGTCGGGCCGATGGGAGCAGCCCGTCGTGTTTTTCGATCGAGACCATGTACTTGCAGTGTTGATTATATCAGAAAGGTTGTAAGGCTGCACGGGGTGCCTACCTTCACCTTATGACAGCGAAGCCCGTGTGGCTATTTTCGCTTTCTAAGAGTTTGACCAGCAGCAGGTTAAGAACTCAGTGAGTCTCGGGACCGCATTCGCCGCCGGGCGGTGTGGATTTCGGGTAGTTGTGAGGATTGTTGGTTCTGTGGAAGGAGCGCTTAAGCTACCATTTCGTTGTTCGGATGTCGCCTTATGAAGCCTCAGAGGGCGGAAGTGTAAGTTGCCGGTCGATTGGTTCGATGTTGGCAAGGTTCAGATGGTTGGTTCAGGCTTGTTCCAGCAGACTGTGGATAGGGTGAAGCTTGTCTAGAAGAAGTTCTGGCAGCTCAGAGGAATCGTGCGGATAATCGGCGACGACGCTTAGAGTTCAGGTTGACGGTCGGTCTTCTTGAAAGTACCACCCCGGACAGGGTGTGACGAGTTTTGGAAACAGAAGGAACTTAGCCCGTGTTACTTTGGGCCTTTTTGAGTTCAGGTGAGGAATAGGCCAGGTTGCCTATATGTTAGCATTTGTCGTCCGACGTAGGAGGCAGTGCGTCCGGTCTTTCGTATTGTTATGTTCAGGAATGTACCGGAGATCCATCCAGAGTATCCCCAGTTAATGATGACCACGTTAGGGATAGTAACCCCGAGTTTTGGAAACTGAAGCAGTATCAGAATGTGGTAAGAGTTCGAGTGTACGACATCCTCAGGGATCGCAAGCAGCCCGGTACCATTTGTTGGGTCGTCGGAGCAAGGCTCGCGACAAAGTGACAAAAGTGGGTAAAGAGAGAAGCGAGCATGTATGGCGAGCATAGATGTGATCATTTCTTTTGTAAAGAGAAGGTGCGAAGGAAGTATATTTTAGACCCCGGGAAGAGGTATTTGTGGTGATATAGAGGTGTTTCCTCATGGGCTTGGATGTAAGTTTTTGCGCAGGTGTTTCCATGGCCAGGTGTGGCAGGATTGTTCTCATAAGTATAGTAGTAGAGACTATATCGACGCTTGTATGTTTGGGTACTTAGAAGGAACATTCGGGACGAATGTTTCTAAGGGGGGAAGAATGTTATACCCCGTAGTTCCAGGGTATGTATGCGAGGACGTACGTACGAGAATACGACAGAAAGATTGGAAAGGAAGAAAGAGGTGATTTTTCCACGGAAAAGTTTCCTTTTGTGAAGGAAAAGGTTCGTTAATGGGAATTGGATTCCCGATTTGGTATTCGGACTTCCTGGAATATTAGAGAATTATGGAATTTTATTTTCTGAAATGGTCACGTGGGCCCACGGAGAAATTTACGGTTTTGTGGCCCACTTTGTTTTCGAGATTTTGACCATTGTGGATATTTTCTAAGATGTTTTATTTTGGGCCAATAGGGGGTGACACGTGTCACCCCGCCTAGTGGCTCGCCGAATGACATTTGTGCACAACACCCGGTTAGAGTCGTTTTCGACTAAACGCTTTACATAACTTGCAGGGAAAAATACCGCTATGTCTTTTGTTATTTTTTGGGATTTTTACGAGAGACGAACATTTTGGACCAACGGAGGGTGACATGTGTCACCTCACATCGAAGCAAGAAGCGCACTGGACGATTTCAGCGCCGTGGGTAGATATTTTTGGTAGATATTTGAGGGTTTTAAGGAGTAGGGACTAGGGGGCACTTGGGCATATCTTGGCCCTACACTTGCCTAGCACTTGGCTAGATCTTGGCCATTGGTTGGCCTTTGCTTGACCTATAAATACCCCTCCCTTGTGAAGACTTCTTCATCCCAAAATCTCTAAGTCTTGAAAGCTTCTTCCTCCCCCCGTAGTGTAGTGTCTTGGCCGAGAGTTTGTGAGGCCTTTGGCCGAGAGCACCCTCCCCCCCTTGGCCGAGAGTTTCCCCCCCCTAGTGGGGTAGGCCGAGGGGTATACACCCCCCCCTTGTGGTGTTGTCTCGTATAAATACCCCCCCTCTTGGTAGAAATACTCTCAAAAGTATTGTTACTATACCCAAAATTACCTTAGCCGTATACCTTGTAGTATTCCAAAGAAACCTCTATACGTAGAGCCCGGAAATACTACCGTATGTCCTTTTTGTCTCAAACCGAAACCCTAAGGAAATCTTCATTGATTGATTGAAGTATTTAAGTAGAAGTTGGTTAGAACTTCTAAGGGTTGTTTGGAGCGGTCGAGCACCCGGAGTAGGAGCTAAGCGTTGCTAAGGATCGACATTTATACTTGGATAATTATGGGCTTATCGAGGTAATTATCTTGTCCCTCTAATTGTAATTGGAAATTACATGTTGTTAGAATATATAGTTGAAGTATACTATATATAGAACTAAGCTTAGTATCGCGCAATGTCTTTTGACTTAAGCCCAAGAATAAAGAAAAGAATCGAATCAGATGTACATAGGATCGTATTGCAAGAGACTTGTAGTATTATAGTAGAATTGTATACGTCCGGTTAGACGTATAAACCCCCCCCCCCCCGGGTTGGCTTGGTGGCCGGCCTCGATAGAGGAGGAGATTTACGCTGTTGCGGGGGGGGGAGGTGCTGCCGAATTTTCTGTAGAGAAATGGAACCTTGTGTTTTGAAGTTAATAGACGTTTGTGACCTTTTTAGGTGAGATTACTAAGAGTAGCGTATTCTACTTGAGGAGTGGAAAGGGCTAGCAAGGTTGTAGTACTTGGAGCATTTTGCTTATTGTCGATACTCGTCGCGAGGTATGTGAACCTCTTCCTATCTCTTCTAGCATGATGTGTGTGAACTATGTAGTACCAGACGCATACGTGTTAACCGTGTTTGATTGTTTTTAAAACATAAAGTGTTATAACGGCCTTATGGGAAGTGGTTATAATGACTTTATGTAGGTAAGAAAATACCTTGTGGTTTTAAAAGGTAACTGATGTGAATTATAACTGGCTTGTTATAATAAAGAACTTGATGTATTTCAAAAGATTTATAAATCGTTTTGAAGGGAGAATAATACTTGGTTTTTGAAAACTTAAGAGTTATACTAACTTTATGGGAAGTTAGGTATAACGGCTTAAGAATGTTTTACTGATTTCGGAAATCAGAATGTGTATCGCCAAACCACTGCAGCGTTAATAAAGGAAAATGTACTGACTAATGAGTTGTATTATTAAAACCAGAGAAACCTCCATCCGCATAGAAACTAAGATGAGACAAAATGATATTCCATTTTCTAGGTCATGGTCAGAGTAAGATTATTATAAACAAGAATAACCTATTCACACATAAGACTTATGCTACTCAAATGTTTTAAAAGAGATTAAGACTATGAGTTATGAAAGCTTTCTAAAAATAAGTGACTTGAGCATTTGAAATTAGGCAAACTTGGACGTTTGGAAAATAATGTTGTTACTTGATTTTACAAAGGTAAGTGTTTTGGGTTTACTTAAAAGACAAATACCACTCTATTTTATACTACGGGCATGGTGTGACTTATGTGAAAGAAATGATCTTTTAAAGATTTAATGTGTGAAGTACTTTGGGGTAGATACGAACTTGTTAATAGAAAGTACCTTGTGTGAATAACTTGATTGTATTGGTTTGTGATAGCCTTGTAATACTTTCTTGTTGATTTGATAATTAAACATGTTAGGATGCTACGTGTGTTAGTATCTTGTGATGTTAGTGTAAAGGGGTTTTCCTCGATCGCGCTTAAAGTTGTTTGACTATCACCGTTATGTTGGTATTGTACCACTCACCTTGACTTGTGTCCGAGGTTAAGCCGCCCTCCGACGCGGGTAGACTCAGCGATGCAGGACCATGATTCGAGAATACCTCATGCGGTCCGGGGATCCATGCGAACTACGGAGTTCCGTGTTAGTTTACGGCCCTTGTGGTCACGCGTCTCGCGCTACGCGGATCGCGAGTCCAGGGCGACGCCGGAGTAGCTACCGACGCGGGTTATACCTCACGCGCCTACGAGGTTGGCCTATGCGAGTCGCGGAAAGTTCCGTGGCTAGACGCGCACATTTGATATCGCGCGAGTGACCACTTGATCATGTGACGGCCTAGACAGATATCATGATACGCCTTATGACCTTGTTAGTATCGCTGGTGTTAGTAGTCGGCTATGCCTTCGCATTACCCTGCATCGCTTTATTTGGACACAGTGGGACCCGTGTTCATGTGTATTCCTTGGTGCTTTTATATCGAGATCACGGCAGTGAGGAAGGTATTCCACGCATGATTGATGTTGTGGCGTGAGACCCATAGTTATTATCGAGTGATGACTCGAGGCGAGTCCTCGACTTGACATGATCGCTATTTATCAGGAATCGTAATTTGGTTATCATACATGTCTCCCGCTTTGTATAGACTACTATGATTTCATTTACGATTTATTTTCGCCACATACTGGTACATGTTGATCGACCTCCTTCTGGGCCGCTCATGCCGCAGTAAAGGTACACCGCCATTGATCCTCGCTCTTAGGGTCACAGTCAATTTGGGAAAGCTCCGTTTCTCCGAGGCTTATCGATGTATAGTCCTCGTTGTTGTAGGTATTTACATTCAGGGGTATGGAGGGGCCCTGTCCCGCCATTGTTGTCGTATCATTTCTTAGAGGTCTGTAGTACTGTTGTGGGCAGGGTTTGTAAAAAGGATTAAACTGTTCATGTTGAAAAAAGTTGTTATTTATATATATGCCGAAAGGCAAGTTTTCTCGACATCGTTTGTACTTCATTTGTTTCATGTATGTGTTTTATGTTCCGCTGATTACTCTGATGTTGTATCACTAGGGTGCCCGGGGTAAGGCACCAGTCACGGGCCCCGGAACGGGTCGTGACATTAATACTTCCAAGAAGTGGGTTAATCTACTAACTCACCCGGCTTGGCTATTCATAAAACTAGTAAAGGATATCAAGGTCATGTACGTCTACCGTACTATATACGTACAACTAGTCATGCTCCAAAAGATAGGAAAAGTTCTACATACCTTGTCGGGTCAACCACTTGCCAAGTACAAAGTCCCGCCCGTAGTATGTCAACCTATAATATTCACAATACGTCTATTAACGCTTTACTTCAAATGTAGAATATTATAAGTGTCAAGTCTCCAATTTCTACGGAAAATCGGACAACACCTCCTTTGTTTTTACTAACTTTGCCACCTTTTTCAAGGCCGAATACAATAACCAAACACGCCCCATTAAGGCACAATCAAAGCAATTAATCAATACGTGATTACACGCCTACTAGACGTGTAAAATTCCGCCCCACAAACGATAACAAACTAATACAAACTATAAGTCCAAATTCGGCCATATTGAGTTCAACAATACCAATTCTTATCCAATTTCCATTTCAATCCAAATTGGTAGCATACATGATATCAAGTCGCATTTGATTATAACAACCATAATCTTCAAGTAAGTAACATGCGACGATTTCTAATAAACGACCAATTAGTAATCCAATTTTCAAGTGGCTTGTATAACATTTCGGATTTAAGCTACAAGCAATCCATATTACTTATAAACTTCAACATATCAACTTCATGCTAGCAACATGTAAAGCTAACAACAACAATATAAATATATAATCTTGTAACACTTTAAAAGACAAGATTATACCTCAACGATTCTTAATCCAACTCCAATCCGAAGTCGCTCCTTAGTAGTTTAGAACCTCTCCAAGACACTTCAATCCGCTTGTTGAGACCCTTAGAACAACACCAACAATTATCCTTCAAATCTCCAAACAAAACCTAGAAAGACAACTAGGTTTTCGTTTTGCGACTAACCCGTAAACTATCTTTTTCCAAGATTTTTCTATTGAGATATGCTTACACTACCCTCAAGAACCTTGGTTTAAAGTGTGGAGTTGAATGGACAAGAAACAAAAAAAATTCCTTTTCTTCCAAGAGGAACCCGAGAGCTCTTGCTCATTGTTCTTCAATTTTTTGTGATATTTGGCTAAGTGTTAAGCCCTCTCTAGCACTACTAGTATTATATAGAGCAATGGATGGTCAAGATATAAACAAATGTGAGGCTTGGATGTAGTCTTATAAAATATCAAGACTAATTGACCATTTGACTTAGTCAAACTTCTCATGCTCACAAGTTGCAAGACTTGTCTTGCAACAAAGGTCCAATGACCTTCTTGCCCTTGCACAATTCGACCAAGGCATTATCAAGGGGGGGGTGACACGTGTCGCCCTCCCATTCGTCATAACAATACGTTTTCCGACAATACCATAATTTCCGATAAATTTTTACAAGTCTCAAATCTTAACACTTGTGAGTTCTTACTTACGTTCTTAAAACATGTCCTGTAATTACGGGGCGTAACACAATTCTTCCTTTTGTACCCTTTTCAAGTCTTGTGTTCCTTACTTACATTCTCTTAAACATGTCCTTGAATTATGGGGTGTAACAGGAAACTAGCATGTTTAGCCCTTAAGATTACAATTCAATTTGATTATTAGTTTAAGTCGTCACATGTTATATAAAGAAGGAGTTATAGTTGTTAAAGTTGTCTATGACTATATAACATGCTTTACCTAAGAACTTGGATTGGAAAAGAATTGGAAGACTTTATATTGTTGCACCTATTAGCCAAGAATGACACGAAAATTATTGGATTATTTTGTATCAATTGTGGGTCGGAATTTTACACGTCTTGTAGGCGTGTAATCCCCTATTGTTAACTACATTGTTGAGCCTTAAATGTGGCGTGTTTGGTTATTGAATTCGGCCTTGAAAAAGGTGGCAAAGTATGTAGAAACAAAGGAAGTGCTGTCCGATTTTCCGTAGAATTCAGTGACTTTGCACTTAGAATATTCTACGTTCGAAGCTAGAGGTTAATGGACGTATTATGGCCATTATAGGTTGAAGTACTAAGTATAGCGTATTCTACTTGAAGGATGGAATAGATATCAAGGTTGAAGTACTTTGGAGCATTTTGCTATTTGTCGATAATCGTCGCGAGGTATGTGAACCTCTTCCTTACTTTGGCATGATTCTATGTATGGAATATACATGTGGTATTATTTCATGTTCCCTTCTACTCTTAGAAGTTAAGAGGTATGTATGTGATTTACTCTATGTAAGGTTATGTCTAAGTTATCCCAAGTTCTTACCAAGTCTTATGGGGGATGTTGGTAAGAGTCGTTAAGAGGTATTTGGAGCCAAGTTGGCTTGGCTAATTTACGACACGAATGAGAATAAGTATCGAACAAGCCATTGCAGCGTTAATAAAGGAAAATGTAATGACAATTGATTATATTAAAATGAGTAGAATTCTCCATCTGCATAGAAACTAAGATAAGACAAAATTGTATTACATTTTTTAGATCATGGCTACTTGAAAAAGATCGTTATTGTCACGACCCGATCTCGGGCCCGCGACTGGTGCCTTACCCCGGGCACCCTAGTGATACAACATCAGAGAAAATCAGCGGAAATAAAAACATACACATGAAACAAGATATACAATGAGAAAATAGGCTAACCAAAACGGTCACCTTTCTGCATATATATATAAAAAGATTAAACCTGAACAGTTACATCCCTTTTACAAACCCTGCCCACAACAGTACTACAGACCTCTAAGAATGTTATAACAACAACGACGGGACAGGGCCCCGCCATACCCCTGAATGGACAAGAACCTACAAACTCAGGGAAACATACCAAAAGATAAGCCTTCGGAGAAACGGAGCTTCCCAATACGCTGAAATGTGATCCTAAGAGCGAGGATCAACAACCGATGTACCCCTACCTGCGGCATGAACGCAGCCCCCCGAAGGAGGTCAGTACAACAGGTACCAAGTATGTGAAATCAAAATATCAGAATGAAATCATAATAGTCTATATAAAACAGAAGACATATATGATAACCAATTTACGATACACAATATGTAAGCAGTCATGTCAAGTCAGGGACTGTTATACCCCGTATTTCCAGAGTATGTACGTAAGGGCGTATGTACAAAAGTTTTTAGCCTTAAGTAGGCCTTAGGGACGAAATTTGGGCACAACTAGCGAAAAGAATCGTTTTCCGACGAAACGTTTTCCGGACTTTGCGAAGGGAAAAATACGGTTGCAACATTTATAATTTTTGCGGATTTTTCCGAGAGATGAAATATTTTGGACCAACGAGAGGGTGACAAGTGTCACCCTCAAGTGGGCGGAAATGTGGGACGAACTTGGCACGTTTTTGGCCTTCTTTTTTTGGTCAAGGATTAGGTAGGATATTTTGTGATATTTTGTGTAGTAGATGAGCAAGTGGGACCCACACAACACTTGTCCAAATCTTCACCCTCCACTTGCCCTCCACTTGCCTTAATATTGGCCATTGATTGGCCTATAAATACCCCTCAAATGCAAGACTAAATCTTCATCCCTTAAACACTTTCCAAGTCTCAAAATCCCTCCCCCTTTGTTAGAAGTTTTCGTCCCAAGGTCCCCCTCCCCCTTTGAGAGGCCCTCGGCCGAAATACCCCCCCCCTTGGTAGAAAAGTATTCTCCAAGTATTGTTACTATGCCAAAATACCTTGGCCCAAATACCTTGTAATATTCCAAAGTTACACCTATACTAAAAGCCCAGAAATACTATTATACTTCCCTTCAGTCACAAAAACGAAACCCTAAGGAAAATCTTCATAGTCGGTTGAAGTATTAAGAAGAAGTTGCGTAGAACTTCTAAGGGTTGTTTGGATCGGGTTGGAGCGCCCAGAGTAGGAGCTAAACGTTGCTCAGGATCGACATTAAAACTTGGATAATTTTGGGCTTGTCGAGGTAAATACTCTTGTCCTTCTATTGTAATTGGAAATTACATATTGTAGTAGTATAGAAATGAGTTTAAGATGTATATAAGGATGGTATAAGAGAAGAGAATTGAATTGAAATCACATCAGAAGAATATTAAAGAAGAAGACTGAACTGTACTTACATAAGACCGTATTTACAGTAGACTTGTGTAGTTTGGCGGGTAGGGAAGTGCTGCCCAATTTTCCGTAGAATAAGGAATCTGTATCTAGAATTATTCTACAGAGTAGTCTAGACGTTGATAGACTTGTATGACCGTTATAGGTTGAAGTACTGCGAGTAGCGTATTCTACTCGAAGGGTGGAAAAGGCTAGCAGGATTACAGTACTTTGGAGCTATTTGCTAATAGTCGATAATCGTCGCGAGGTATGTGATTCTTCCTATCCTCTTGAGCATGATATTTTAAAAGAATATATATAGTACGGTAGACGTACGTGTGTTAGCTGAATGTGGTTTTACTTCGATGTCTTTTGACTTGAGTTTTAAATAATAAGAATCTTGAAGTATTTCAAAAGAATTAAGAATCGTTTGTGAAAGAAGAATAATACTTGGTTTTGAAAGCTTAAGAGTTATACTAGCTTTATGGGAAGTTAGGTATAACGACTTAAGAGAGAAAAAAAGAATGGTTTATTGATTTTAGAAGTTAAGAGACATGATCTCAAAAGATAAGAGACTTGACTTAATTGAATTAATATGAATTTTGTTAAAAAGTGTGAAGCCTCATTCGTGAGTAATGAGTACTTGGTTTTTAAAAAGGAATAATGTTTTACTGATTTCGGAAATGAGAATAAGTATCGAACGAACCACTGCAGCGTTAATAAAGGAAAATGTATTGACAAATAAGTAATTATATTAAAACCAGTAGAAACCTCCATCTGCATAGAAGCTAAGATAAGACAAAATTGTATTACATTTCCTAGATCATGGCTGCTTTAATAAGATTGTTATAAACAAGAATAACCTACTCACACATAAGGCATATATTACTCCATTGTTTTAAAAGAGAATTATATGACTAAGACTATGAACTATGAAACCTTTGGAAAATAAGAGGCGTAAATATTTGAAATTAGGCAAACTTGAACTTTTGGAAAAGAATGTTGTTACTTGACTTTAAGAAGGAAAGTGTTTTGGTTTAAAAAGAAGGGCATAATATTGCCTTAGTTGTTTTAAAAGGAAAACATGGTATTATCTTAATCTGTCTTAAAAGAGCGTTTAAATGTTATGACCTGTTACACCCCGTATTTTCAGGACATGTTTTAAGAACGTGCGTAAGAACTAACAAGTGTTAAGATTTGAGACTTGTAAAAATTTATCGGAATTATGAAATTGTCGGAAAACAAAATGGTTATGACGAATGGGGGGGCGACACGTGTCACCCCCTTAAGTGAGCTTGGACGATTTCAACATGGACACAAGGGTCATTTGACCCTTGTTAGGAAGACAAGTCTTGCAATGTAGTGAGCTTGACATAATTGACTTGGTCAATGGACCCACAAAGTCTTGATATTTGCTAAGACCTTATCCTAGCCACCCAATTGTTCATATCTTGACCTTCCAATGTGCTTTATATTACTACTAGTAGCAAGAGAGAGCTAAACACTTAGAAAAATTTCACAAAAAATTGGAAGAGCACAAGCTTAGCTCTCGGGTTCCATGGAGAAAAATAAGAAAAATCTTTGTCCCTTGTTCTTTTAGCTCCCCACTTTAAACCAAGGTTCTTAAGTGTATTGTGAACGTATCTCAATAGAAAAATCTTGGAAAAAGATAGTTTACGGGTTAGTCGCAAAACGAAAACCTAGTTGCTTTTCTAGGTTTTGAATTGGAAGTTGAAGGAAAGTTGTTGGTAGGGTTCTAAGGGTCTCAAGTAGCGGATTGAAGTGTCTTGAAGAGTCTCTAAGTTGCTAAGGAGCGACTTCGGATTTGGAATTGGATTGAGATTCGTTGAGGTATAATCTTGTCTCTTAATTAGTGTTACAAGATTATATATATGTTGTTGTTGTTAGCTTTAAGTGTTGCTAGCATGAAGTTGATATGTTGAAGTTCATAAGTATTAGGGATTGCTTGTAGCTTAAATCCGAAATGTTATATTAGCCACTTGAAGTTGGATTACTAATTGGTCGTTTATTAGAAATCGTCGCATGTTGTTTACTTGAGGATTATAGTGGTTATAATCAATTGCGACTTGATATCATGTTAGGCTAATAACTTGGATTGAAATGGAAATTGGATAAGAATTGATGTTGTAGTACTTCAAGTTGGCCGAAAATGGGCTAGTAGTTGTTGTAGTTTGTTATCTATTGTGGGGCGGAATTTTACACGTCTAGTAGGCGTGTAATCCCCTATTGTTGATTGCATTGTTTGGGCCTTAAATGTGGCGTGTTTGGTTATTGTATTCGGCCTTGAAAAAGGTGGCATAGTAGTAGAAACAAAGGAGGTGCTGTCCGATTTTCCGTAGAATTTGGCGACTTAGCACTTAGAATATTCTACGTTTGTAGTAAGAGGTTAATGGACGTATTGTGACCATGATATGTTGAAGAACTAAGTATAGCGTATCCTACTTGAAGAATGGAATAGCTCAAGGTTGAAGTACTTTGGAGCATTTTGCTACTTGTCGACAATCGTCGCGAGGTATGTGAACCTCTTCCTTCCTTCGGCATGATTCTATGTATGGAATATACCTGTGGTATCATTTCATGTTTCTTTCTACTCTTAGAAGTTAAGAGGTAGTTGTGTGATTTACTCTATGTAGAACTTTTCATATCTTTTGAGCATGACTAGTTGCACGTATGTAGTACGGTATACGAACAACACCTTGATATCCTTTACTAGTTTTATGAATAGCCAAGTCGGGTGAGTTAGGAGATTAACTCATTTCTTTGAAAGAATAAAGGATGTCTTCAGTATTATTAAAGTTAAGGGACTTGAAGAGTTTTGAAGTATGTGATACTTGTTCCGTTTTAAACGTATAAGTCCCTTAGATAGGAAATTGTATTTTGGCTAAGGCATAAAGTGAATATAACGACTTTATGGGGAGTTGGTTATATTTGCTTTATGGAAAGATAAATGACTTGATTTTAGTGAAAAGGCAACTTGATTTTAAGGCATCAATTGCCTAAGGTTTTATAATAAAAGGAGTCACTTGAGTTCTAAAAGTTAAGAGACTAATTGTATTTTTTTTGAAAGTTAAAAGAAATGATTTGAATTAAAGAAGGGCAATTTGTTTTAAAGGTACCAATTGCTTAAGGTTTTTAAGTAAGAAGTCACGTAATTTAGAAGTCGGTAATTGAAATTCTAAAAAGGTAATGTGACTTGTCTTGAAAAAGTAGAGATGACTTGATACTGCGGTTGTTAGTGTCTTGGAAGTTTTATTTGAAAAAGAGTCTTTCTAAAGAAGTAGAGGTGCGTAGTACGTTGGGTTAAATTCCCGGATTTTACTATGACATTATCGTCCCAGGAATGGGTCGGGCAGTATACCTTTACGGGCAGACTATATGACATTATCATCCCAGGAATGGGTCGGGCAGTATACCTTTACGGGCAGACTATATGACATTATCGTCCCAGGAATGGGTCGGGCAGTATACCTTTACGGGCAGACTATATGACATTATCGTCCCAGGAATGGGTCGGGCAGTATACCTTTACGCGCACTATATGACATTATCGCCCCAGAATGGGTCGGGCAAGATACCTTTACGCGATTATATGACATTATCATCCCGAGAATGGGTCGGGCAAGATACCTTTACGCGCACTATATGACATTATCGCCCCAGAATGGGTCGGGCAAGATACCTTTACGCGACTATATGACATTATCGCCCCGTGAATGGGTCGGGCAAGATACCTTTACGCGCACTATATGACATTATCGCCCCGTGAATGGGTCGGGCAAGATACCTTACGCGCACTATATGACATCATCGTCCCAGAAATGGACCGGGAAGTATACCTGTATGGGCAGACTATGTGACCTTATCGCGTCCCAGTTTGGGCCGGGTAGTATAGGCGTCCCTCCGGAAAGGGCCGGATTAGGTTATGAAAGGTAAGTAAGTTATATGGTAGTGAACTCGATGATTTTCCGAAGTATGTACGTAAGTAAGTGATTATAACGTTTATTGAAAAATGGGAAAAGATAATAAGGTACAATTAAGTTCACGAGATGGTAATGACATGGTAGGTTCAGGTATTTACTTCTTTTTACACATACCTCTGTCATGCTTTTATACATATATGTTTTAATTGTTGTTCCTTACTCGCTCCATATTCTGCACTGTTGTTATCGACTTCTTCGGGCCGTTCATGCCCGCAGTTTTAGGTACCAGTGTGGTGATCCTTGCTCTTAGGATCTCGGTTCAGTTTTTGGGAGAAAGCTCCATTTGCTCCGGAGGCTTATCTCTTGGTATGGTTTTCCCTGAGATGGTAGATTCATGTATATTCGTGGTATGGCGGCCTCACACGCCACGCTTGTTATGATAAAACTCTAGAGGTCCAGTAGTTACATATTGTGGGTCGCTTTGTAAAGGAAAGCGAGGCAATCGCTTTGCTATATATTATATATCCGTGAAGGTAGCCCTATCGGCTAACCTGTTGTTTTACTGTTGTATTAATTTATAAGTTTCATGTATGTTCCACGATTATCTCTCGATGTATACTGTAGCGGTGCCTGTGCAGTGGCACCGGGCCGCGGTTCGGTCGGGTCGTGACATGACCACACGACACCGCATTCATGGGATGAACCGGGAATGTATTTCACACGACACCGAGTCCATGAGATGGACCGGGAATGTATTTCACACGACACCGAGTTCATGGGATGAACCGGGAATGTATTCCACCTGATTTGATACCGAGTCCATGAGATGGACCGGGAATGTATTTCACACGACACCGAGTTCATGGGATGAACCGGGAATGTATTCCACCTGATTTGATACCGAGTCCATGAGATGGACCGGGAATGTATTTCATGCGATACCGAGTTCATGGGATGAACCGGGAATGTATTTCACACGACACCGAGTTCATGGGATGAACCGGGAATGTATTCCACCTGATATGATACCGAGTCCATGAGATGGACCGGGAATGTATTTCATGTGATACCGAGTTCATGGGATGAACCGGGAATGTATTTCACACGACACCGCGTTCATGGGATTAACCGGGAATATATACCACCTGATTTGATACCGAGTCCATGAGATGGACCGGGAATGTATTCCATACGATTTCACCTCGAGTCCATGAGATGGGCCGAGACATGTTACACGTATCACATGACTTATACCTAGATCACGCCAAGTGAGGAAGGAGTTCCACGTACGGGAAGACTTGGCGCGTGAGTCCCCGACTTGACATGATCGCTTTTATATTGTGAATCGTAGTTTTGTTATCATACATGTCTCTGCTTTGTTTTAGACCGTTATGATTTCGTTTACATATTTTTTCGCCACATACTTGGTACTGTCAGATCGACCTCCTTCGGGCCGCGTTCATGCCGCATGTAGAGGTACACCGGTTGTTGATCCTCGCCATGGATCACGCCAACAGATTGGGAAGCTCCGTTTCTCCGGAGGCTTATCTTTTGGTATGTTTCCCTGAGTTGTAGGTTCTTGTACATTCAGGGGTATGGCGGGGCCCTGTCCCGTCATAGGTGTTGTTACATTCTTAGAGGTCTGTAGTACTGTTGTGGGCAAGGTTTGAAAAAGGGTTGTAACTGTTCAAGATTTATATATATATGCCGAAGGGCAATTTTCCTCAGATAAACTATTTCTCACTTCTTATTATTTCATGTATTGTTTTATATTTCGCTGGTTACTCTGATGTATATATCACTAGGGTGCTCGGGGTAAGGCACCAGTCACGGGCCCGGGATCGGGTCGTGACAGGGACTCACGCCCTCAAAGTCATCACTCAAATATAACCATGGGTCTTATGCCCACCATATCAATCATGCCCGTGGAATTCCTTCCTCACTGCCGGCAGTCTACATATAAATCGTATGATACGTATAACATGTCTCGGCCCATCCTGTGGGACTCGAGGTGGAATCGTATGGTATACATGTCTCGGCCCATCCCATGGGACTCAATGTAAAATCGCATGGTCACATGTCCCGGCCCATCTCATGGGACTCGGTGTAAAATCGCATGGTCACATGTCCCGGCCCATCTCATGGGACTCGGTGTCGGATCGTATGGTCACATGTCCCGGCCCATCTCATGGGACTCGGTGTAAAATCGTATGGTCACATGTCCCGGCCCATCTCATGGGACTCGGTGTAAAATCGTATGGTCACATGTCCCGGCCCATCTCATGGGACTCGGTGTAAAATCGTATGGTCACATGTCCCGGCCCATCTCATGGGACTCGGTGTAAAATCGTATGGTCACATGTCCCGGCCCATCTCATGGGACTCGGTGTCTGATCGTGTGGTATACATATCTCGGCCCAACTCATGGGACTCGAGGTGAAATTGTCCATAACCTTTAAACCCTCTTTTAAGACAGATTAAGACAATACCATGCCTTCATTTTAAACCAAAACACTTTCCCTTTTTAAAGTAAAGTAACAACATTCTTTTCCAAAAGTTCAAGTTGCATAATTTCAAATACTCAAGTCTCTTATTTTCGAAAGATTTCATAGTTCATAGTCTTAATCACTTAACAACGTAATCTCTTCTTTTAACAAAATTGAGTAACATATCTCTTATGTGTGAGTAGTTTATTCTTGTTTATAACAATCTTGTTAAAGCAGCCATGATCTAGAAAATGTAATACAATTTTGTCTTATCTTAGCTTCTATGCAGATGGAGGATTCTACTGGTTTTAATATAATTTATTTGTCAATACATTTTCCTTTATTAACGCTGCAGTGGTTTGTTCGCTACTTATTCTCATTTCCGAAATCAGCATAACATTATCCTTTTTAAGATCAAGTACCCATTACTCATGAATGCGGTTGCACAACTTATTAATAATTCAAGTCCTTAACATTTCATAAAACGTCATTTATAAGTTAAGTCTCTTATCTTTTAAGATCAAGTCTCTTAACTTCTAAAATCAACAAACCATTCTTTTACCTACATAAAGTCGTTATAACTAGCTTCCCATAAAGCTATTATAACACTTAATGTTTTAAACCGATCAAATTGCTTAGCACACGACGCTCACCGTACTACATAGTTCACAAAAATCATGCTAGAAAGGATAGGAAGAGGTTCACATACCTCGCGACGATTATCGACAATAAGCAAAATGCTCCAAAGTACTATAACTCTGCTAGCCTTTTCCACCCTTCAAGTAGAATACGCTACTCGTAGTACTTCAACCTATAATGGCCATAAAACGTTTATTAACTTCTAGATCCCTTCGTAGAATATTTCTAAGTACAAGGTTCCATATTCTACGGAAAATTTGGCAGCACCTCCCCCCCCGTAACCACATAAATAACCTCCACTATTAAGGCCCTCTACCAAGCCGACAACTCAGAGGGGATTACACGTCTAACCGGACGTGTACAATTCTGCCCCACAATAATACTACAAGTCTACTGTAAATACAGTCCAATGTAAATACAGTTCAATTCTTTATAATCATCCTTCCAATATATCTTATACTCAATTCTAAACTACTACAATATGTAATATCCAATTACAATAGGGGGACAAAGATCATTACCTCGATAAGCCCAAAATTATCCAAGATTATAAGTCGATCCTGAGCAACGTTTAGCTCCTATTCTGTACGCTCCAAACCGCTCCAAGCAACCCTTAGAAGTTTCTAACAACTTCTCTTAAACACTTCAACCATCTATGAAGATTTTCCTAGGGTTTCGTTTTTATGACTATTGGAATAAAGTAGTATTTCCGGGCTCTTATGTTGGGATTACTTTAGAATACTACAAGGGATTACAAGGCTAAGGTATTTGGGATTATACCAACACTTGAAGAATTTTTCTACACAAAGGGGGGGGTGTTTGGACGAGAACAACTAAGGAGGAAGGGAGAATTTTGCCTTGGAATTTCTCTAAGTGTGGATGAATAAAGTCTTGAAAACAAGGGGTATTTATAGGCCAACCAATGGCTAGGATCAAAGCAAGTGTAAGGTGAGGATTAGGGACAAGTGTGTGTGGTTTCTTCCAACCAAATGTCCACCACAACTTTGAGACATGTGTCCACCACAAAAATGGGACAAGTGGCTTGCCACTTGTCCACTAAAAACGTCCAAGACCACATGTCCTCTAGCCATTCGGCCAACATGGCCACATGGGGGTGACACGTGTCGCCCCTACTCGTCCAAAATATTTCATCTTCCGAAAATATCCATAATGCCAAAAATCCGAAAATAAAGTGGGCCCCACAAAACCAGAATTTTTCCCGTGGCCCCACGTGACCAATTCCTAAATAAAATTCCATAATTCTCAAATATTCCAAAAAGTCCGAATACCAAATCTGGGAATCAAATTCCCATTAACGAACCTTTTTCCTTCACAAGATCCGGAAACTTTTCCGTCGAACAATCACATCTTTCTTCCTTTCCAATTTTTATGTCGTATTCTCGAACGTACGTCCTCGTATACATACTCTGGAACTACGGGGTGTAACATTCTTCCCCCCTTAGAAACATTCGTCCCGAATGTTCCTTCTAAGTCTCCAAGCACACTGCGTTTGTGATAGTCTTCACTGCTATACTTACGAAACCAATCATGCCACCAATGGCCATAATATAACTTACGCGCAAAACTCAAATCCAAGCCAACAAAGAATCATCTCTAAAGCGTATAACAATACCATTAGCTCCACCCATGGTCCAAAGGATACTTTCTTCACATCTTTACTTATAAAAAGGACACTTCCATCTTCTTAACACATCTACACCTCTTTTCTTACTCGTCGCACCCTCCTCGTACACTCGAACTCTTCCTACTATACGTACCACATTTCTGTTATTGCTTCAGGTTTCAAAAATCTCGGGGTTACCATCTCCAACTTGGTCATCATTAACTGGGAACACTCTGGATGGATCTCCGATACTCTCCCGAAACATAGTATCATGGAAGACGGACGATCGCCTCCTAAGTCGGACGACGGTGCTAACTTATGTGCAACCCGCATATTCTACAAACGATCCAAAAGGCCCAAAGTACCTCGCTAAGTTTCCTCGCTTCAAATCTCGTCACACCCTTCCGGGGTGGTACCTTCAAGAAGACCCACCGTCAACCTGAACTCCAAGTGTCGACGCCGATTATCCGCACTACTTCTGTTGACTCTGAGCTGCTAATAACCTCTTCTGGATAAGCTTCACCTTATCCACATCCTGCTGAATCAAGTATAGACCAACTATCTGAACCTTGCCAACATCGAACCAATCGACCGGCAACCTACACTTCCGCCCATACAAGGATCCATAAGGCACCATCCGAATACTGAAATGGTAGCTAGTATAATACTTACTCAACAAGAGGTAAATAATCCTCACAACTACCCCTGAAATCAAAACACCGGTCCGAGGGTGAATGCAATACTGAGACTCACCTGAGTTTCTAACCCCGCCTGGTAAAACCTCCAGAAAAAGAAATAGCCCTAACTGGGCTCCACTGCCTGTCATAAAATAAAATAAAAGTAGGAACCCCGTGCAGCCTTACAACCTTCCTGATATATAACATCTCGCATGACCTCACGAGTAAATTCCGATCAAAGACAAGATGGGCTGACCTCATCGTCCCGACTACTGGTCGAACGCATCTACGAACTCGTACGACGATTAACTAAACTTGGGCCTTGCATCCTCGAGACCCTATCACATAGAGGGACCACTACCAACTGACATCACCCCATTCCATACTACCGGTTGACCCAAAATGAGTCCAAAACCCGACCCACTTCGTACCAAACTCTTGTTCCCGGTCCGGAACAACCTCACTATTCAAGTCATGAGAACCTAGTGGTCTTCTAAGCCCAACTACCCACTTTCATTTCACACCACTCGTGGACTTATCACCTGAAAATACTACACGTATACAATGTACCCCGACAATGATCAAACGTACAATCTTTTACTCAAGATGGTCTTGCATCTAAGGTCTCCATGGTTATCTGTATTCTATGGCTCACAATCTCCATGGCCCCAAACTTACCCTTTTCAACTAACCATGTTTTCTAATCACAACTTTTCACAATGCTATCCGAACATAACACTTAACATTAGGTCATCCTATCACGCATACTGTTCTCTAGAGAGTTAAGGATATACCTGTAACTACTGCTTCACTTTCCCTTTATCGCTCTAATCAAAATCCCGCTCTGCTGGGCGCATAGTTATAGAAGGTGATGAACCAGCCACTGATCCCGAAGGCTGAGTCGTAACACCCGCGCCACCTCTGGTCGGATAATTTCTCGCAAAATGACCCTACTGGCCGCAAGCATAACAAGCTGTCGAAGTAGTACGACACTCCCCACAATGACACCTACCACATAGTGAACACTTGAGGAAAAACTGAATCTGGCTGGCTAGAACCTATGTAATCTGTGAACCAGAAACCCTGGAGTTCTGACCAACTCCTAAATACCCCGAACGCCCCGGTCTCAGAGGACCGCTTCAGACGGCGAGGCGCATAACCGATCTACTGGAGAAGGTCCGCTCGAAGTTACCAAAGGACCGCTGCCCCGCCTCTTCTCGCTGATCTTGGTTAATCCGCCGTCTCTACGTTTCTCGCCGCGCATAAGCTCGCATTTCGAAATGTCCATGTCTGACTGAAGAGCTACTCTTGTACAACTCTCTGCTAGATAATCGTCATGTCCTGTGACATATAGGTGTACTCTATCCTCCATGTCTGCCACTAACGCGGGGACATAACGAGCCAATGAGTCAAACTCTATACTGTATTCCCGAACCGTCCGCCCATTCTGCCTCAACATCATAAATCTATCTGCCCGAGCTCTCCTCATCTGCGAGGATAAGAAGCGTGTAGGAAATGCCTCTAAGGTCTTGATCACTTTCATGATCCGCTGCAACTGTCGAATAAACTCCTGAGGATCTTCTCGCTTCTCAATCCATAGAACTCGGGTGGACTGCAACTCAAGAAGTCCCGAAATCTCAACTATCGGATCTAGGGTGAACTACTGGTACTACCGGAACCTCCGACTCTCGTCTGTCCTCATTCCTAGCCACAAGCCTAGCTAGTAACTGGGCCATCTCCTTGCAACTCATATCCTTGGCTCCTGGTCGTGAAACTGGAGACTCAGGTAATGACCAGGCCTGTGCCCTCGCACTCCTCTGTGTTCCACTAGCAGCTCCCCTCGCTACTCCCGCCTCTGCCCCTGGTTGCTCGTAGAGGCATAACTAGCACATACGAATCACGCCAGGAGTCCAACTTATAACACAGCTCTAAGGCACGATCTCAGAGTGAGAAGAATGGAAACCAATCCTAAATATCCTGCAGCCTCCTGATTATAGGTGTGGTGCACAACACGCCGATAATCAAGACTCTACTAGATACGGTCTGTAGACACTTTCCAAGGATTAACTGCTCTGATACCACTTTTGTCACGACCCGATCTCGGGCCCGCGACTGGTGTCTTACCCCGGGCACCCTAGTGATACAACATCAGAGAAAATCAGCGGAAATAAAAACTTACACATGAAACAAGATATACAATGAGAAAATAGGCTAACCAAAACGGTCACCTTTCTGCATATATATATAAAAAAGATTAAACCTGAACAGTTACATCCCTTTTACAAACCCTGCCCACAACAGTACTACAGACCTCTAAGAATGTTATAACAACAACGACGGGACAGGGCCCCGCCATACCCCTGAATGTACAAGAACCTACAAACTCAGGGAAACATACCAAAAGATAAGCCTCCGGAGAAACGGAGCTTCCCAATACGCTGAACTGTGATCCTAAGAGCGAGGATCAACAACCGATGTACCCCTACCTGCGGCATGAACGCAGCCCCCCGAAGGAGGTCAGTACAACAGGTACCAAGTATGTGAAACTGAAAATACTGTAAATGAAATCATAATAGTCTATATAAAACAGAAGACATATATGATAACCAATTTACGATACACAATATGTAAGCAGTCATGTCAAGTCAGGGACTCACGCCCTCAAAGTCATCACTCAAATATAACCATGGGTCTCATGCCCACCATATCAATCATGCCCGTGGAATTCCTTTCTCACTGCCGGCAGTCTACATATAAATCGTATGATACGTATAACATGTCTCGGCCCATCCCGTGGGACTCGAGGTAGAATCGTATGGTATACATGTCTCGGCCCATCCCATGGGACTCGATGTAAAATCGCATGGTCACATGTCCCGGCCCATCTCATGGGACTCGGTGTAAAATCGCATGGTCACATGTCCCGGCCCATCTCATGGGACTCGGTGTCGGATCGTATGGTCACATGTCCCGGCCTATCTCATGGGACTCGGTGTAAAATCGTATGGTCACATGTCCCGACCCATCTCATGGGACTCGGTGTAAAATCGTATGGTCACATGTCCCGGCCCATCTCATGGGACTCGGTGTAAAATCGTATGGTCACATGTCCCGACCCATCTCATGGGACTCGGTGTAAAATCGTATGGTCACATGTCCCGGCCCATCTCATGGGACTCGGTGTCTGATCGTGTGGTATACATATCTCGGCCCAACTCATGGGACTCGTGGTGAAATTGTCCATAACCTTTAAACCCTCTTTTAAGACAGATTAAGACAATACCATGCCTTCATTTTAAACCAAAACACTTTCCCTTTTTAAAGTAAAGTAACAACATTCTTTTCCAAAAGTTCAAGTTGCATAATTTCAAATACTCAAGTCTCTTATTTTCGAAAGATTTCATAGTTCATAGTCTTAATCACTTAACGACGTAATCTCTTCTTTTAACAAAATTGAGTAACATATCTCTTATGTGTGAGTAGTTTATTTTTGTTTATAACAATCTTGTTAAAGCAGCCATGATCTAGAAAATGTAATACAATTTTGTCTTATCTTAGCTTCTATGCAGATGGAGGATTCTACTGGTTTTAATATAATTTATTTGTCAATACATTTTCCTTTATTAACGCTGCAGTGGTTTGTTCGCTACTTATTCTCATTTCCGAAATCAGCATAACATTATCCTTTTTAAGATCAAGTACCCATTACTCATGAATGCGGTTGCACAACTTATTAATAATTCAAGTCCTTAACATTTCATAAAACGTCATTTATAAGTTAAGTCTCTTATCTTTTAAGATCAAGTCTCTTAACTTCTAAAATCAACAAACCATTCTTTTACCTACATAAAGTCGTTATAACTAGCTTCCCATAAAGCTATTATAACACTTAATGTTTTAAACCGATCAAATTCGTTTAGCACACGTACGTCTACCGTACTACATAGTTCACAAAAATCATGCTAGAAAGGATATGAAGAGTGTTATACCCCGTATTTTTTCAGAGTATGTACGTGAGGGCGTACGTATAATAATTTTAGCCTTAAAGTTGGCAAGGTTCGAAAATTTGGGCACAAGTGCCGAAAAGAATCGTTTTACTAAACGCTTTACTAAACTTCATGAAGGAAAATTCCGGCTATGACATTTATAATTTTTGTGGATTTTTCCGAGAGACGAAACATTTTGGACCAACGGGAGGGTGACATGTGTCACCCTCACATTGGAAGGAAGTGGGGCGGCAATGGGACGATTTGGAGCATGTAGTTGGTAGGATATTTTGTGCAAGTTGTTGTGGTAGATGGATAAGGTGCACTTGTCTTAATCCTAGCCCTACACTTGCATGGCACTTGGCTTGATCTTGGCCATTGGTTGGCCATTGCTTGACCTATAAATACCCCTCTAAGTTGATGAACTTCTTCATCCTAAAATCATTTCCAAGTCTCAAATACTCCCTCCCCCCTTGTGGTAGTTCGTCCGCCACCACCCTCCCCCTTTGAGAGGCTCACGAGCCTACCCCTAGCCTAGTTGTTTTCGTATAATACCCCCTTTGTGGTATAGAAATACTCTCCAAGTATTGTTATAATGCCCAAATACTTTAGCCCAAATACCTTGTAGTACTTTCCAAAGTTACCTCTATACGTAGAGCCCGGGAATACTATTATACTTTCCTTTAGCCACTAAACGAAACCCTAAGGAAAACCTTCATAGTCGGTTGAAGTGTTAAGTAGAAGTTGCGTAGAAGTTCTAAGGGTTGTTCGGAGCGGATTGGAGCACTCGAGTAGAGCTAAACGTTGCTCGTGAGCGACATTAAACTTGGATAATTTTGGGCTCATCGAGGTAAATACTATCGCCCTTCTATCAGAATTGGGAATTACATACTGTAGTATTATTAGAAATGAATATAAGATTCATAGAAGAGATTGAACTGTAATAGAAGGATATTACAGAATAGACTTGAAATGAAATCACATCAGACGAATATAAGTAGAAGATTAAACTGTACTTACAGTAGACTGATAACCTTTATTGGTTGAATGTTCTGCGAGTAGCATGAACTACTTGGAAGGTGGACAAGGCTAGCCGAGTTATAGCCGTGGAGCGTTTTGCTTATAGTCGATAATCATCGCGAGGTATGTGATTCTTCCTATACTCTTGAGCATGATATTTTAAAGTATATATATATATAGTACGGTAGACGTACGTGTGTTATCTGAACGTAGTTATCGGCAATGTCTTTGACTTAAGCCTGAATAAAAGAATCTTGAAGTATATATATATATAATACGGTAGACGTACGTGTGTTATCTGAACGTAGTTATCGGCAATGTCTTTGACTTAAGCCTGAATAATAAAGAATCTTGAAGTGTTTCAAAAGATTAAGAAACCTTTTTGAAAGAAGAATAATACTCGGTTTTGAAAACATAAGAGTTATACTAGCTTTATGGGAAGTTAGGTATAACGTCTTAAGAAGAGATAAAAAGAATGGTTTACTGCTTTAGAAGTTAAGAGACTTAATCTTAAAAGATAAGAGACTTGACTTAATATGGATGTTTGTGTGAAACCTCATTCGTAAGTAATGAGTACTTGGTTTTTAAAAGGAGAAATGTTTTACTGATTTCGGAAGTCGGAATGAGTATCGACAAACCATCGCAGTTAATAAAGGAAAATGTATTGAATAATGAAGTATTATTAAAACCGGTAGAAACCTCCATCTGCATAGAAGCTAAGATGAGACAAAATGATATTACATTTCCTAGATCATGGCTGCTTTAATAAGATGGTTATAAACAAGAATAAACTGCTCACACATATGGCATATGTTACTCAATTGTTTTAAAAGAGATTAAGACATCGAACTATGAAACTTTTCTAAAGTAAAGAGACTTGAGTAATTGAAATTAGGCAACCGGAACTTTAGGAAAAGAAAGGCATTGTTTTTCTTAAAACGGTTTAAAACATAAAGTGTTATAATGTTTTATGGGAAGTTAGTTATAACGACTTTATGAAAACAAAAGAAGGGTTTTATCATTGGTTTTAATGTGGTAACTTGACTTTAAAAAGAGAAGTGTTTTGGTCTAAAAAGAAGGCATGGTATTTCCTTAAT
This sequence comes from Przewalskia tangutica, assembly GCA_029844215.1. Taxonomy (NCBI): domain Eukaryota; kingdom Viridiplantae; phylum Streptophyta; class Magnoliopsida; order Solanales; family Solanaceae; genus Przewalskia; species Przewalskia tangutica. The sequence continues at coordinate 19,574,482 of CM056740.1, forward strand.
TTGGTTTTAAAAAGGAAAGTGAAAGTCACTTTATTTTATACTACGGGTATCGGGTGACTTTTATAAAAGTAATGGATCTCTTTAAAAGGAATTTAACGTACGTAGTACTTTAGGGTTAAAACCCGGACTTTGACATAAAATGAAAGTACCTTGAGTTATGTATAACTTGCCTATGCTTGTTGTTGTGAAACTTGCCTATGCTTGTTGTGATAGCCTTTGTTGTGCAAGAATTGTGTTTCTATACTACCGCGTCTCTCGATGGAGGGTCGGTTGACTTGTTGAGAACTTACTTGGACGTACCGGCAGTGACGGAGAATTCCACGGGTACGCTCCTGTTGATAGTGTTATTTTTGCTAATCGCTTTGGACATACTGACACGATGCGTGGCGCACGGGTATGGTTCCATTTTGATTGCTGTCTAGTTGTTTTCTTTTGGACATACTGACACGATGCGTGGCGCACGGGTATGGTTCCATTGGGATTGCTGTCTTGTTGTTTCCTTCTGGACATACTGACACGATGCGTGGCGCACGGGTATGGTTCCATTGGGATTGTTATTCCATGGACTAGCTCTCCATGAGGTTTTACTGTTCGGCCTTAGTATCTGGTAGTCGGCTTTCGTACTTGCCCCGTGTCAGCTTCGTGGTTTGGTTGTATTGTATTGCTAGTACGGCTTTGGCATCATGTAGGACTTGGTGTTCAAGTGTACTTTTTGGTGTTATCATATCATAGACTGCCGGCAGTGAGGAAGGTATTCCACGGGCATGATTGATGTTATGGGCGTGAGACCCATCATTATATTTGAGGAATGACTTGGAGGGCGTGAGTCCCTGACTTGATATAACTGTATTTGTGTGTACTGTAGTTTGGTGATCATACATGTCTCCTGCTTTATATAGACTATTATGATTTCATTTACAGTATTTACAGTTTCACATACTTGGTACTTGCATCGACTCCTTCGGCCGCGTTCATGCCGCAGTAGAGGTACATCGACCGCCGATCCCCGCTAGGATCACATTTCAGCATCTTGGGAAGCCCTTCCTTCTGAGGCTTATCTTTTGCATGTTACCCCGAGTCCAGAGGTTCTTGTACATTCGTGGTACGGGCGGCCCCGTCCCGTCATAGTTGTTGTATAAATCATGAGGTCTCAGAGTAATCACAAGTGTGGTTGTAAGGATTGTAACTGTTCAAATGTCTATATATATATATGTTGAAAGGCAACCGTTTTGGTTGGCCAATTTTCTTTTATCTTGATCCATGTCTATTTAAATGTTTAAGTTTTTATTTCCGCTGGTTTTTCTCTGATGTTGTATCACTAGGGTGCCCGGGGTAAGGCACCAGTCACGGGCCCCGGAACGGGTCGTGACAAAGAGGTTCACATACCTCGCGACGATTATTGACAATAAGCAAAATGCTCCAAAGTACTATAACTCTGCTAGCCTTTTCCACCCTTCAAGTAGAATACGCTACTCGTAGTACTTCAACCTATAATGGCCATAAAACGTTTATTAACTTCTAGATCCCTTCGTAGAATATTTCTAAGTACAAGGTTCCATATTCTACGGAAAATTTGGCAGCACCTCCCCCCCCGTAACCACATAAATAACCTCCACTATCAAGGCCCTCTACCAAGCCGACAACTCAGAGGGGATTACACGTCTAACCGGACGTGTACAATTCTGCCCCACAATAATACTACAAGTCTACTGTAAATACAGTCCAATGTAAATACAGTTCAATTCTTTATAATCATCCTTCCAGTATATCTTATACTCAATTCTAAACTACTACAATATGTAATATCCAATTACAATAGGGGGACAAAGATCATTACCTCGATAAGCCCAAAATTATCCAAGATTATAAGTCGATCCTGAGCAACGTTTAGCTCCTATTATGTACGCTCCAAACCGCTCCAAGCAACCCTTAGAAGTTTCTAACAACTTCTCTTAAACACTTCAACCATCTATGAAGATTTTCCTAGGGTTTCGTTTTTACGACTATTGGAATAAAGTAGTATTTCCGGGCTCTTATGTTGGGATTACTTTAGAATACTACAAGGGATTACAAGGCTAATGTCACGCCCCGAACCCCGGGCCCGTGACTGGTGCCCTACCTGGGCACCCTTCTACCTTAACAACTAAGTACATTGCGGAAATTAATAACAGCTCATTTTTTTTTTCTTTTTAAACAACCGTACCTGTAAGGCAAAGCCGACTAGGCTGCCATATAAACATAAACAAAAGACACTACACCGTACATGAGTCCAATCCCACATATGAATACGCACTTAGGAGTTAAATCAAATATGACGACAAGGCCCCGCCAGACCCAAAACTGCATAAAGCCTGCATCAAGGATATATACCAAAAGATAAACTCACGGACAGAGGAGCTATCCAAAACCCCGAGCAGATCCTACACTGCCGATCACCAAATCACAGACCTAAACTCATGCAGATGAACGCAGCCCCAAGGAGGTCAAGACGAAGAATGTACCAAGTATGTGAACAAGATCGTAATAAAATCATAACAGTCTAAACAAAACAGGAGACATGTATGATAGCCAACCTACAGTACACAATACATAAGCAGTCATATCAAGTCAGGGACGCAGGCCCTCAAAGTCACTACTCAAATATAACTATGGGTCTCACTCCCATAACATCAATCATGCCCGTGGAATCCTTCCTCACTGCCGGCAGTCCATGATGTAATAACACCAATAAGGATACATGAACACCTACCCCACTCGTGTCCTAAATACCACGTGGTCTCATGCCCCGGAATCCCACATCGTAAAAGCATGACCATAGGGTAACACAAACAAATCCGGGGACATATATGTTAATCAAATTACAACACATTGTGCCTTACCAACAATGAGAGTAAACAGTAGTATCCTTACAATATAAAATAGGAAGCTTATGATCAAAACATGACCATCCGCCCGCAATATCATTTAGCCATCCTACTCCTGGGACTATTTCACCCGCATAGGCCGCGTGGACCCGCGTGAGGTGTTCCTCGCATAGGACTATTTCACCCGCATAAGCCCTTACGGACTCGCATGAGGTATTCCTCGCATAGGCTGGACCCGCCCGCATGGGACTATTTCACCCGCATAAGCCCTACGGACTCGCATGAGGTATTCCTCGCACCGTGGGTAGCAAATCCACGGAATTATGCAAATGCCACCAACCCGGGGAATGACCCCGAAACGACTGATATAACAATAACACACAACCGGCTATTTCCCGCACACATAGGCAAATCCTTAATTACAAGCCAAAGTCCTTACCAAGGCACACTTAGAATAATTCTCTTTAACAAGCCAAAGTACTTATCAAGGCACACTTAGACAAATTCTCAATTTATCAAGCCAAAGTACTAATCAAGGCATACTTAGAATAATTCTCTTTTAACAAGTCAAAGTACTTATCAAGGCACACTTAGACAAATTCTCAATTTATCAAGCCAAATTACTAATCAAGGCATACATAGAATAATTCTCTTTTAACAAGTCAAAGTACTTATCAAGGCACACTTAGACAAATTTTCAATTTATCAAGCCAAAGTACTAATCAAGGCATACATAGAATAATTCTCTTTTAACAAGTCAAAGTACTTATCAAGGCACACTTAGACAAATTCTCAATTTATCAAGCCAAAGTACTAATCAAGGCATACATAGAGTAATTCTCTTTTAACAAGTCAAAGTACTTATCAAGGCACACTTAGACAAATTCTCAATTTATCAAGCCAAAGTACTAATCAAGGCATACATAGAATAATTCTCTTTTAACAAGTCAAAGTACTTATCGAGGCACACTTAGACAAATTATCAATTTATCAAGCCAAAGTACTACATAATGCATATCTCTTTTATAAAAGACTCCTTTCTATGTAAAGCCCCAAGATACTAACACCCGTAGTATCAAGGCGTGTCTATTTTTCAAAGTAAGTTACTACACTTTAGAAAACTCATTTCAAAGCTTGAAATCAAGTAACTCCAAATTTTCACAATCTAGGCAACTTATGCCGATTAATCAAAATAGACAACTTTCTAACCTTCCATAAAGCCGTTATAACCAACTTCCCATAAAGCCGTTATAACCCTTTATAGTTTTAGACGTATCCATTCCTTCAATAACCAAGAGACTTACTATTAAAACCAAGTATCACATACTTACAAATCAAGTTCTTAACTTTCAAAATACTTCAAGTCTCTTAATAGTTAGAAAACAAGTTTTCTTCTACTTTTTAAACCTCAAGTAACTTCACCCTTAACACAAGTTACTTCTCTTAAATCATGTCATTTCTCCTCTTTTAAATCAAATAAGTAAATCACTCCTTTGACTCCCCTAAAGTCATTATGATGACCTTTAGGTTTTAGAACTAAGGCACTAGCCAAAAGATTTGGAAACCACTTCCTTTTTAAGACTACATGTACTTTAAGTAAAAATACCTTCACTTTTAAGAATCCAAACTTCATCAAGAAAATGGATTCTACAACTTACAATCTAAACATCAAAGTACAATCAAGGAAGTACATAGAACAAATTCTATTTTAGGCAATCCAAATACAACCAAGGAATGGATCATTTAAGGAGTAGAACCTACTTTCTTTATCTTAAGGAATCATGCTAGAAGAGGAGATAGTTCACATACCTTTTCGGCTAAATCCACAAGCTAAGCCGAATACACCGTACGTAGAAGTGTCAACCTATAATGGTCACAACAAGGCTATCAACTTCTAGTCTCTATGTAGAATAATACTAAGTATTTAGTCTCTAATTCTACGGAAAATCGCAAAGACTTCCTTTGTTTCTACTCATTTTGCCACCTTTTTCAAGGCCGAATACAATAACCAACAAGCCACATTTAAGGCTCCAAACAACAACCAAACAAAGGGGATTACATGCCTTACAATACGTGTAAAATTCCGCCCTACAATTCATACGAAATAGCTTAAAACTCCAAGCCATTCTCGGCCAACTACATACTAACAATTCAAAGTCTTTTCCAATCCTTTTCAAATTCTAAGTTCTAGGGTCTAACATGTTATATAGTCATACACAACTTCAACAACTACAATTTCCTTCCTACACAACATGCGACGACTTAAACGAATAATCAACTTGAATTCCAATCTTAAAGCTAAACATGCTAGTTTTCGGATTAGGGTTCCAATAGCCAATAAATATATCCAACTACATAATAATTAACTCATGCTTGCAATATCCATAGCTACAATCAATAAGTAAACTTAATTGCTAAAACGACAAAATTTATACCTTTCCAAGCCCTTAAAATTTCCAAGATCCAAAGTCGCGCCTTAGAAATTCTTAGCTCCTTTCCTTAAGTTCCAATCCGCTCCAAGCATTCCTTAGAAGCCTATGAAGAACTCATCATCAAGTTCCAACTTCAAAGTTGAAGAACTCCCTTAGTTTCCGCCTTGCGACTAACGTGAAAACTCCGTTTTTCCGAAATCTTTCTATTGAGATAACCTTACAACACCCTTAGGAACATTGGGTTAAAGTCTTGTGGCTAATGGATCAAAACTACAAAATTTTTGTGTGGGAGAGGGCACTAACCCGAGAGCTCATCTAGGCTAAGCTCAAAGTTCTCAAATTTTTCTAAGTGTAATGAGCTAGTCTTGCACTAGTAGTAACCTTATATAACACATTGGAGGGTCAAGACTTAAACAAATGTGAGGCTAGGATGAAAATCACATGGATCAAGCCTAAGTGGCAAGTTGACTAGTCAATTATGTCAAGCTTTGAAGACTTATCTTCCAAGAGGTTCAATGACCAAAATACCCCTCCTCTAATTCGACCAAGACCACTTATGGGGGTGCCACGTGTCGCCCTCTCATTCGTCCATAAAATTTCCGTAACCCTCGTGGGCCCCACAAAACGTAAAATTTCTCGGGTGGGCCCCACGTGACCAAATCCGTAAAAATAAATTTCCATAATATTAATAAGTTCCTTAATCTTCAAATAATGCATTTTGAGAATCCAATTCTCAATAACGAACATTTTTCCTTTCCGACGTCCGGAAGATTTTCCGTCAGAAAAACCATTCTTCCTTTCGTACATTCTCTTTTACATGTCCTGGACTTACGGGGTGTAACATTTTTCCCCCCTTAGAAACATTCGTCCCCGAATGTTCTTAGTCGGTTATCAAGCTATACAAACTCCGGCATGAACTCTTTACTATGCCTATCTATCAATACATGCACAAGACCAACGATGCCACACATGGACACCACAACATACGTGAACATAATAATGGACCTTCCGTCCGTGGCCCCTCTCACAAAACTCGGCGTTACGCTTTTCCCAAACACGGATCCTTAGAGGTTCCTTTCTTTCCTTACTTATCATACTTTCTCGTACTTTCAAACTCATCTAGTACACGCATAAAATCTCAAATTTTGTTTCTGCTCCCAACTCGAGTTACTAACCACTTGGCCATTATGCTACTTGAATTTCCGCTAAGGCTCTTCTCGGTCCTTACGACCTAGTTCCGGTGGAACGCGTCCACAAACTCGTACAACGATTAACTAAACTTGGGCCTGGCATCCTCAGGACCCTACCACATAACGGGACCATTTCTAACTGACATCACCCCATTCCAAACTATCGGCTGACCCGAAATGAGTCCACAACCCGACTCATCGTCACGCTTAACTTCTCATTCTTAGTCTGAAATAAATATCTCTCTTATCTCAAGGTACTTCTTACCCTATCCCCTATTCACTAGAGGTTCGTCACATAAGCCAAAGTATTTCTACTGTACAATCTTCCCTATCGGTCTTACACTTATACGGGGTAATTACAACTTGTGAACTTTATACAACTATAGTCTCAGTTCACCTATCATTCTTGTCAACATTCTTACCTCTCACTTTACTAATCAAAGTATCCCTACCTCTGTGGTACTATCACTTACAACTGCTAGCACCGCTATCTTGGTCAATAACATAACTGCTTCCCTCATGACCCTATAGTCTTCTCCTAACCGAGAAAATGGAGGCTCTGGTGCTGGGGCCTCAAACCTGGCGCAGAAGGAATCGCCGACTGCGGAACAACATCCGGTATACCCTTGGGCATAAGCCCTATCAACTCTCTGAGTCTGACTAGTAGCTCCTGCTACTCTTTTGCCCCTCAAGGCCGCTCTCTCTCGAGGCATAATCAGAATACAACAAAACGTCGAGAGGAATTTTCTTACTAACACAGCCTCTATGGCACGATCTTAGAGTGAGAAGAATAGAAACCAACTCCTAAATGTCCTGTAGCTCGCGCATGGGTGTGGCGCAACACACCGATAATCAAGACTCTACTAGACACGGTCAGAGACATTCCGAGGACCGATCGCTTGATACCACTCTGTCACGCCCGAACCCCGGCCCATGACCGTGCCCTACCCGCACCTTCTACCTTAACAACTAAGTACATCATGGAAATTAATAATACTCATTTTTTTCTTTTAAAACAACCAGACGTAAGGCAAAGCCGACTAGGCTGCCATATAAACATAAACAAAAGACACTACACCGCATACGAGTCCAATCCCACATATGAATACTGCACTTCTAGGAGTTAAATCGAAATATGACGACAAGGCCCCGCTGCATCCAAAACTGCATAAAGCCTGCATCAAGGATATATACCAAAAGATAAACTCGGACAGAGGAGCTATCCAAAACCCCGAGGTGATCCTACACTGCCGATCACCAAATCGCACCTAAACTCATGCAGATGAACGCAGCCCGGGCGTGGTCAAGACGAAGAATGTACCAAGTATGTGAACAAAGTATCGTAATAAAATCATAATCTAAACAAAACAGAGACATGTATGATAGCCAACCTACGATACACAATACATAAGCGATATATCAAGTCGTGACGCAGCCCTCAAAGTCACTACTCAAATATAACTATGGGTCTCACGCCCATAACATCAATCATGCCCGTGGAATCCTTCCTCACCGCAGCCCATGATGTAATAACACCAATAAGGATACATGAACACCCACCCCACCTCGTGTCCTAAATACCACGTGGTCTCATGCCCTAATCCCACATCGTAAAAGCATGACCATAGGGTAACACAAACAAATCCGGACATATATGTTAATCAAATTACAACACATTGTGCCTTACCAACAATGAGAGTAAACGGAGTATCCTTACAATATAAAATAGGAAGCTCATGATCAAAACAGACCATCCGCCCGCAGATCATTTAGCCATCCTACTCTTGGGACTATTTCACCGCGTGAAGCCGCGTGGACCGCGTGAGGTGTTCTCGTGATAGACTATTTCACCGCATAAGCCCCACGGACTCGCGTGAGGTATTCCTCGCATAGTGGACCCGCCGCACGGGACTATTTCACCCGCATAAGCCCTACGGACTCGCATGAGGTATTCCTCGCATCGTGGGTAGCAAATCCACGGAATTATGCAAATGCCACCAACCCGGGGAATGACCCCGAAACGACTGATATAACAATAACACACAACCGGCTATTTCCCGCACACATAGGCAAATCCTTAATTACAAGCCAAAGTCCTTACCAAGGCACACTTAGAATAATTCTCTTTAACAAGCCAAAGTACTTATCAAGGCACACTTAGACAAATTCTCAATTTATCAAGCCAAAGTACTAATCAAGGCATACTTAGAATAATTCTCTTTTAACAAGTCAAAGTACTTATCAAGGCACACTTAGACAAATTCTCAATTTATCAAGCCAAAGTACTAGTCAAGGCATACATAGAATAATTCTCTTTTAACAAGTCAAAGTACTTATCAAGGCACACTTAGACAAATTCTCAATTTATCAAGCCAAAGTACTAATCAATGCATACATAGAATAATTCTCTTTTAACAAGTCAAAGTACTTATCAAGGCACACTTAGACAAATTCTCAATTTATCAAGCCAAAGTACTAATCAAGGCATACATAGAATAATTCTCTTTTAACAAGTCAAAGTACTTATCAAGGCACACTTAGACAAATTCTCAATTTATCAAGCCAAAGTACTAATCAAGGCATACATAGAATAATTCTCTTTTAAAAAAGTCAAAGTACTTATCGAGGCACACTTAGACAAATTCTCAATTTATCAAGCCAAAGTACTACATACGTACATTCTTTTATAAAAGACTCCTTTCTATGTAAAGCCCCAAGATACTAACACCCGTAGTATCAAGGCGTGTCTATTTTTCAAAGTAAGTTACTACACTTTAGAAAACTCATTTCAAAGCTTGAAATCAAGTAACTCCAAATTTTCACAATCTAGGCAACTTATGCCGATTAATCAAAATAGACAACTTTCTAACCTTCCATAAAGCCGTTATAACCAACTTCCCATAAAGCCGTTATAACCCTTTATGGTTTTAGACGTATCCATTCCTTCAATAACCAAGGAAACAAGTTTTCTTCTACTTTTTAAACCTCAAGTAACTTCACCCTTAACACAAGTTACTTCTCTTAAATCATGTCATTTCTCCTCTTTTAAATCAAATAAGTAAATCACTCCTTTGACTCCCCTAAAGTCATTATGATGACCTTTAGGTTTTAGAACTAAGGCACTAGCCAAAAGATTTGGAAACCACTTCCTTTTTAAGACTACATGTACTTTAAGTAAAAATACCTTCACTTTTAAGAATCCAAACTTCATCAAGAAAATGGATTCTACAACTTAAAATCTAAACATCAAAGTACAATCAAGGAAGTACATAGAACAAATTCTATTTTAGGCAATCCAAATACAACCAAGGAATGGATCATTTAAGGAGTAGAACCTACTTTCTTTATCTTAAGGAATCATGCTAGAAGAGGAGATAGTTCACATACCTTTTCGGCTAAGTCCACAAGCTAAGCCGAATACACCGTACGTAGAAGTGTCAACCGATAATGGTCACAACAAGGCTATCAACTTCTAGTCTCTATGTAGAATAATACTAAGTATTTAGTCTCTAATTCTACGTAAAATCGGGCAGCACTTCCTTTGTTTCTACTCACTTTGCCACCTTTTTCAAGGCCGAATACAATAACCAACAAGCCACATTTAAGGCTCCAAACAACAACCAAACAAAGGGGATTACACGCCTTACAATACGTGTAAAATTCCGCCCCACAATTCATACGAAATAGCTTAAAACTCCAAGCCATTCTCGGCCAACTACATACTAACAATTCAAAGTCTTTTCCAATCCTTTTCAAATTCCAAGTTCTAGGGTCTAACATGTTATATAGTCATACACAACTTCAACAACTACAATTTCCTTCCTACACAACATGCGACGACTTAAACGAATAATCAACTTGAATTCCAATCTTAAAGCTAAACATGCTAGTTTTCGGATTAGGGTTCCAATAGCCAATAAACATATCCAACTACATAATAATTAACTCATGCTTGCAATATCCATAGCTACAATCAATAAGTAAACTTAATTGCTAAAACGACAAAATTTATACCTTTCCAAGCCCTTAAAATTTCCAAGATCCAAAGTCGCGCCTTAGAAATTCTTAGCTCCTTTCCTTACGTTCCAATCCGCTCTAAGCATTCCTTAGAAGCCTATGAAGAACTCATCTTCAAGTTCCAACTTCAAAGTTGAAGAACTCCCTTAGTTTCCGCCTTGCGACTAACGTGAAAACTCCGTTTTTCCGAAATCTTTCTATTGAGATAACCTTACAACACCCTTAGGAACATTGGGTTAAAGTCTTGTGGCTAATGGATCAAAACTACAAAATTTTTGTGTGGGAGAGGGCACTAACCCGAGAGCTCATCTAGGCTAAGCTCAAAGTTCTCAAATTTTTCTAAGTGTAATGAGCTAGTCTTGCACTAGTAGTAACCTTATATAACACATTGGAGGGTCAAGACTTAAACAAATGTGAGGCTAGGATGAAAATCACATGGATCAAGCCTAAGTGGCAAGTTGACTAGTCAATTATGTCAAGCTTTGAAGACTTATCTTCCAAGAGGTTCAATGACCAAAATACCCCTCCTCTAATTCGACCAAGACCACTTATGGGGGTGCCACGTGTCGCCCTCTCATTCGTCCATAAAATTTCCGTAACCCCGTGGGCCCCACAAAACGTAAAATTCCTCGGGTGGGCCCCACGTGACCAAATCCGTAAAAATAAATTTCCATAATATTAATAATTTCCTTACTCTTCAAATAATGCATTTTGAGAATCCAATTCTCAATAACGAACATTTTTCCTTTCCGACGTCCGGAAGATTTTCCGTCGGAAAAACCATTCTTCCTTTCGTACATTCTCTTTTACATGTCCTGGACTTACGGGGTGTAACAGCTAAGGTATTTGGGATTATACCAACACTTGAAGAATTTTTCTACACAAAGGGGGGGGGGTGTTTGGACGAGAACAACTAAGGAGGAAGGGAGAATTTTGCCTTGGAATTTCTCTAAGTGTGGATGAATAAAGTCTTGAAAACAAGGGGTATTTATAGGCCAACCAATGGCTAGGATCAAAGCAAGTGTAAGGTGAGGATTAGGGACAAGTGTGTGTGGGTTCTTCCAACCAAATGTCCACTACAACTTTGAGACATGTGTCCACCACAAAAATGGGACAAGTGGCTTGCCACTTGTCCACTAAAAACGTCCAAGACCACATGTCCTCTAGCCATTCGGCCAACATGGTCACATGGGGGTGACACGTGTCGCCCCCCTACTCGTCCAAAATATTTCATCTTCCGAAAATATCCGTAATGCCAAAAATCCGAAAATAAAGTGGGCCCACAAAACCAGAATTTTTCCCCGTGGGCCCCACGTGACCAATTCCGGAAATAAAATTCCATAATTCTCAAATATTCCAAAAAGTCCGAATACCAAATCTGGGAATCCAATTCCCATTAACGAACCTTTTTCCTTCACAAGATCCGGAAACTTTTCCGTCGAACAATCACATCTTTCTTCCTTTCCAATTTTTATGTCGTATTCTCGAACGTACGTCCTCGTATACATACTCTGGAACTACGGGGTGTAACAGTTATAAATAAGTATAACTTATTCACAACGCACCAAAGTATATGTTACTTAATTTAAAAGAGTTTACGTATGAAGTTTTTAAGACTATATGACATTATCGCGTCCCAGGAATGGGCTGGGCAGTATACCTTTATGGGCAGACTATATGACATTATCGCGTCCCAGGAATAGGCCGGGCTGTATAACTTTATGGGCAGACTATATGACATTATCGCGTCGTGAATGGGCGGCAAGATACCTTTACGGGCGCACTATATGACATTATCGCGTCAGAATGAATGGGCGAAGATACCTTATGGGCGGACTATATGACATTATCGCGTCGTGAATGGGCGGGCAAGATACCTTTATGGGCGACTATATGACATTATCGCGTCCCAGTTGGCGGGCAAAGATACCTCTATGGCGCATTTATGTGACTTTATCGCGTCCCAGTTGGTGGCGGTATAGACGCCCTCCATAAAGGGCGGATTATGTTACGCAAGGTAAGTAAGTGTCACGACCGAACCGGGCGTGATCGTGCCTTACCGGGCACCCTAGTGATACAACACGAGTAATCGGAATATAAAATGTAACATGCAACAATGTAAAGGAGACACATGTTTATCTGAAGAAAAGTTGCCTTTCGGCGTATATATATAAAAACTTAGATCCGAACGATTATCCCATTACAACTCGCCACAATAGTACTACGCACTCTACGAATGATATGACAACAACGAGGGGACAGGGCCCCGCCATACCCCTGAATGTAGCACCTACAACAACAGGACTATACTAAAGATAAGCCTCCGAGAAACGGGCTTCCCAAACAATGAATCATGACCCATGAGCGAGGATCAACAATCGTGTACTGCACTGCGGCATGAACGCGGCCAGGAGGTCAAGACAACAGTACCAAGTATGTGAAATCAAAATCGTAAATGAAATCATAGTAGTCTATATAAAGCAGAGACATGTATGATAACCAAACTACAATTCCTGATAAATAAGCAATCGTGTCAAGTCGTGACTCACGCCAAAGTCATCACTCAAATATAACTATGGGTCTCACGCCCACAACATCAATCATGCGTGGAATACCTTCCTCACCGCCAGCCTATGATATAAAAGCACCAAGGAATACACATGAACACGTGTCCCACTGTGTCATAATAAAACCGCACGGTAAGTACGAAGGCATAGCCGACTACTAAAACCCACGCACAAAGGTCATAAACGGTATCATGAGATTTGTCTAGACCGTCACATGATCAAAGCCGCCACTCGCCGCAGATCTAATGCGGCGTCTAGTCCTCGAACTTCCCGCGCGATAGGCCACTCCAATGGCCCGCATGAGGTATTCCCGCATCGAGGGTAGCTCTCCCGGCGTCGATCGCCCCGACTCGCATCCGCGCACGGCCACATGACCGCGTGACCTCAAAGGCCGCACACTAACACGGAACTCGTAGCTCGCGCATAGGTCCCCGGACCCGCGTGAGGTATTCTCGAATCATAGTCACCTGTCGCTCGAGGTATACCCCGCGTCGGAGGCGCTTAACCCGGGATCATGTCAAGGTGAGTGGTACAATACCAACATAACGGCTGATCGTTAGACAACATAAGCGCGATCGAGGGAAACCCCTTTACACAAACATCACAAGATACTAACACACGTAGCATCCTAACATGTTTACTTATCAAACCAACAAGAAAGTATTACAAGGCTATCACAAACCAACACAATCAAGTTATTCACACAAGGTACTTTCTACTTTATGTTAAACAAGTTCGGATTTTTATCCCCAAAGTACTTCATACATTAACTCTTTTAAAAGATCCGTTTCTTTCACAAAAGTCACACAATACCCGTAGTATATAAAAAAAATAGAGTGACTATCTTTTTAAGTAAACCCAAACACTTCCTTTTGTAAAATCAAGTAACCACATTATTTTCCAAACGTTCAAGTTTGCCTAATTTCAAATGCTCAAGTTTCTCATTTTCGAAAGGTTTCGTAGTTCATAGTTTTAATCACTTAATGATATAATTCTCTTTTAAAACCTTTTGAGAAACATATGCCTTATATGTGAGTAGGTTATTCTTGTTTATAACAATCTTATAACAGCAGCCATGATCTAGGAAATGTAATATCATTTTGTCTCATCTTAGCTTCTATGCAGATGGAGGTTTCTACTGGTTTTAATAATACTTAATTAGTCAAAACATTTCCCTTTATTAGCCTTCTTTGTAGTGCATTCGATACTTATTCTGATTTCCGAAATCAGTAAAACATTATTCCTTTTAAAAAACCAAGTACTCATTACTCACGAATGAGGTTTCACACTTTTTAACAAAATTCAGATTAATTCAATTAAGTCAAGTCTCTTATCTTTTAAGATCAAGTCTCTTAACTTCTAAAATCAGTAAACTATTCTTTTTATCTCTCTTAAGTCGTTATACCTAACTTCCCATAAAGCTAGTATAACTCTTAAGCTTTTAAAACCAAGCATTACTCTTCTTTCAGAAAGGTTTCTTAATTCTTTTGAAATACTTCAAGATTCTTATTATTCAGGCTTAAGTCGAAAGACATTGCCGTAAAACTACGTTCATGTTATACCCCGTATTCTCAGGGTAAGTATGCGAGGACGTACGTACGAGAGCACGACAGAAAAATTGGAAAGGAAGAAAGAGGTGATTCTTCCACGGAAAAAGTTTCCGTTTTTTTGTAAGGAAAAATGTTCGTTGAAGGGAATTGGGTTCCCAGATTTGGAATTTGGGCTTCTTAAATTATATTAGAATTTTGAGATTTTATTTTCGGAAATGGTCACGTGGGGCCCACGGGAGAAATTTACGGTTTTGTGGGGCCCGCTTTGATTTTGAGATTTTGGCCATTTTGGATATTTTCGGAAGATGAGTTATTTTGGACAAGTAGGAGGGCGACACGTGTCACCCCCCCTAGGTGGCTTGGCCGAAGTTACCTTTGTGCACAACACCCGGTTAGAGTCGTTTTTCGACGAAACGTTTTGCGTAACTTGCGAAGGGAAAATTCCGGCTATGTCGTTTGGGCCAACAAGAGGGTGACACTTGTCACCCTCAAGTGGACGCCTTAGGGGCGGTTTGGCCTTGGCCGATTGGTGCCTTGTTGTGGCATTGTTTTGTGCAATGTTTTGTGGCTTGTTTTGTGGAGTAGGGGTTAGGGTGCACTTGGCTTGATCTTGGCCTTACACTTGCCTTGCACATGGCTTGATCTTGGCCATTGGTTGGCCTTTGGTTTTCCTATAAATACCCACAAGCTTGAAGACTTCTTCATCAAAATCTTCCAAGTCTTGAGTCCTCTCCTCCTTTGAGTGTGTCCTCGTCCTAAGCCTTCCTCCCCCTCCAGGTGGCCTTGTGGCCGAGAGCCTCCCCCTCTCCCCTTTGTGGTGCTAGCCGTGGGGTACCCCCCCCCTAGCCTAGTTGTTTCGTATAATACACCCCCCTCTTGGTAGAAATACTCTCCGAGTATTGTTATAATGCCCAAAATACCTTAGCCTTTACCTTGTTGTATTCCAAAAGTTACCTCTATACGTAGAGCCCGGAAATACTACCTTTTGTCCTTTTAGTCTCAAACCGAAACCCTAAGGAAATCTTCATAGTTGGTTGAAGTATTTGAGTAGAAGTTGGTTAGAACTTCTAAGGGTTGTTTGGAGCGGATTGGAGCGCACGGAGTAGGAGCTAAACCTTGCTCAGGATCGACATTATAACTTGGATAATTTTGGGCTTGTCGAGGTAAATATTCTTGTCCCTCTATTTGTAATTGGAAATTACATGTTGTTAGAATATATAGTTGAAGTATACTATATATAGAACTGAACTTTGTATTTGGCAATGTCTTTTGACTTAAGCCTGAAGAGTAAAGAAAAGAACTGAACTGTATTTACATAGGACTGTATTGCAGTAGACTTGTGTAGTATTGCTGAGTAGAATTGTACACGTCCGGTTAGACGTGTAAACCCCCCCCCCCCTGGTTGGCTTGGTAGCCGGCCTCGATAGAGGAGGAGATTTACGCTGTTGCGGGAGAGTCTTCTAATTTTACGTAGAAATGGAACCGTATGTTTAAAAGTTAATAGACGTTTGTGACCTTTTTAGGTGAAAGTACTAAGAGTAGCGTATTCTACTTGAGGAGTGGAAAGGGCTAGCAAGGTTGTAGTACTTGGAGCATTTTGCTTATTGTCGATACTCGTCGCGAGGTATGTGAACCTCTTCCTACCCTTCGAGCATGATGTTTTGTAAACTATGTAATGCGGTGACGTCATGTGCTAAATGAGTTGGTTGGTTTAAAACATAGGGTGTTATAATAGCTTTATGGGAAGTTAGTTATAACGACCTTATGTAGGTGAAAATGGTTTACTGATGTTAGAAGTTAAGAGACTTGATCTTATAAGATAAGAGACTTAACTTATTTGTTTTAATGTGATGTTGTGTGAAACCTCATTCGTGAGTAATGAGTACTTGGTTTTTAAAGGGATAATGTTTCTTGATTTCGAATCGAATGTGTATCGACAGGACCACTGCAGCGTTAATAAAGGAAAATGTATTGAATAATGATGTGTTGTATTAAAACCAGTAGAAACCTCCATCTGCATAGAAGCTAAGATGAGACAAAATGATATTACGATTTCTAGATCATGGCTGCTGTAATAAGATCGTTATAAACAAGAATAAACTACTCACATATATGACATATGATACTCAATTGTTTTAAAAGAGATTAAGACTATGAGTTATGAAACCTTTCTAAAATAAGTGACTTGAACATTTGAAATTAGGCAAACTTGAACGTTTGGAAAATAATGTTGTTACTTGATTTTACAAAAGGGGAAGTGTCTTCTTTACTTAAAAAGATAGTCACGATTTTTATACTACGGGTATTGTGTGACTTGTGTGAAAGTACTTTGAGTTGTGTGAAACTTGTCTATGCTTGTGATGATAGCCTTTGTTGTACAAGTGTTGTATTTCTGTGTTACCGCGTCTCTCGATAGAGGGCCGGTTGACTTGTTGAGAACTTACTTGGAGCGTCTTTGGCGATGTGGAGAATTCCACGGGTATGTTTCCATTTTGATTACTGTCTTATTGTCGATGTTACATGGACATGTCTACACCGAGGTAGAATTCCGGGGGCCTGTGGCCATGCGGCAGGGTTGATTACCTGATATATTGTTATTGTGGTTACATGGACATGTCTACACCGAGGTAGAATTCCGGGGGCATGTGGCCATGCGGCAGGGTTGATCACCCAGTATATTATTGTTGATGTCACATGGGCGTGTCTACACCGAGGTAGAATTCGGGCATGTGGCCGTGGGGCATTGGTATTATTGTTGCATCATGGACATGTCTACACCGATGCAGTCGGGGCATGCGGCCGTGATGCGAACATGATTGAAGTTGTGGGCGTGAGACCCATAGTTATATTTGAGTGATGACTTGAGGCGTGAGTCACACGGACATGTTGCTTTTATGTTGTGGCAGTAGTTTGGTTATCATACATGTCTCCGCTTTATATAGACTAGTATGATTTCATTTCTGATATTTCTGATTTCACATACTTGGTACTGTTATGCTTGACCTCGCCGAGTGCGTTCATCTGCGAGTAAGTACATCGGTCGTGGATCCTCGCCATGGGATCACGATTCAACGTATTGGAAGCTCCGTTTCTCCGAGGCTTATCTTTTGGTATGTGTTTCCCTGAGTTGTAGGTTCTTGTACATTGAGGGTATGGCGGGGCCCTGTCGTCATAGTCATTGTAAATCCTAAGTGCAGAATCTTGTTGTGGCGGGGTTGTAAAAGGATTAAAGCTGTCGGGTTTTATGTATATCGAAGGCAAGCTGTTTTGGTTGCTTTGTTTATTTATTTATATCTCTTGTTTCATGACTCATGTTTTATTTTCCATTGGTTTTCTCGATGTTGTATCACTAGGGTGCAGGGTAAGGCACGATCACGCCCAGTCGGGGTGTGACATAGTGGTATCGAGCGATTAGTCCTCGGAAAGTGTCTGAACCGTGTCTAGTAGAGTCTTGATTATCGGTGTGTTGTGCACCACATCTATAATCGTGAGGCTATAGGACATTTAGGATTGGTTTCCATTCTTCTCATTACGAGATCGTGCCTTAGAGTCAGTGTTGTAAGTTGGACCCTCCGACGTATCTCGTTTTTACCGCTATGCCTCATGCGAGGCAACCAGAGCCAGAAGGGCAAGGCAGCCGAGGTGCCGCTAGTGAGATCTGAGAGAATGCGAGCGCGAGCCGGACAATACGAGTTGTGCTTGACGGCGGGTTTTGTGGCGCCGCCGGCCCAGCGAGTTTAGGCGCAGCGGTGGCTGCTGAGACCACGATACTGAGCTCAGTCCACGATGCAGAGGCGAGAGAGATGGGTTACAAGGAGATGGCGATTCTTTGGTGGTCGTGGCGAATATGAGGATAAGTGGATCACAGCGATTCGATTCGATTTGCCATAGCACCGATGGTTCACCCCGAGCGGATAGTTTGAGGCTACGGGACTTTACGAGTTGTAGCCCGCGAGTTTTATGGGTCGAGGCACGAGGATGATCGCGAGGAGTTCATCCGGCGATTCTGGTCGTGAGTGATCAAGGCTTCGGAGACCGAGTCGGTGGTCTTAGGTTCGCATCGGTGCGTGATACGCCGATCGGGTTTTGATTCGTGGGAGTTGTCCCGGGGAGCGCATGCTCTCCCAGCAGTTTGGGACGAGTTCTCAGAGGCATTACTCACTCACTTCTTGCCTCCGCAGATGAGGAGACGCGGGTAAACATTTGTGATCTTTGAGGCAGAGGCGTCTGATTCGGGAGTACAATGTGGAGTTTGACTCGTTGGCTCGGTATGTCCCCGCTTTAGTGGCAACCATGGAGGATAGAGTGCACCGCTACATCACCGGATTAGATGATTGCTTGACAGAGGCTTGTTCGAGTGTAGCTCTTCAGCCGGTCATGGACATTGCCCGCATGCAAGCTCATGCACTGGGATGTGAGGCACGGAGAGGTCGACGGAATGACCAAGATCGCGAGAAGAGGGCGAGAACAACAGGTCCTTTGGTGACTTTCGAGGCGGACCGCCTCGGAAGATACTAGTTTTGTACCTCGCCCGGTCTGCAGTGGTCCTCCAACCTTCGAGCATCCAGAGTATTCGGGAGCGGTCGGGCTCGAGGTTCGTGTTTCGAGGAAGTAAGGGTGTTGGCGGATCACGGTCACCCTACCTCGGTGTGGTCGATGTTGTAGACCGCATTTCGGGAAGTGTCGTGGTGCCAAGGAGCTTGTTATTTTTGCGGCCAGCGAGGCCATTTTGCGAGGCTGTCCAGGCCAAGGGTAGCACGGATGTTACGACTCGGCCTTCAGATCGATGGTGGTTCATCACCTTCACTATGCGTAAGCCTGCGAGCGGGCGTGATTAGAAAGCGGAAGAGACAGGTATATCCTTAACCCTCTAGAGTTTTGTATAGTGATGTGTTTTAGTGTTATGTTCGGATAGCTTTGTGCTAAATGTGATTTAGACACACAGTTATTGTAGAAGGGTAAGTATGGGGGCATGGTAAGTGTGAACCTTAGACTATGTCACGATTGAGACCTTAGAGGTAAGGTCGTCTTGTGTAAAAGATTTATTTTATGTTTGACCTTTATCAGAGTGCGTAGTATACGTGGGTTTTATTTGTGTGATAAGTCCATGGGTAGTGTGAGATGGAAGTGGTAGCTTTCATGACTTGATTAGGTAAGATTGTTCCTTTTCGAGGAGCAAGTATTGGCGCGATTGAGGGTCGGGTTGATGGCCGCTCGCGGGTCGACCCGCAGCCCGGTTTTAGGTGGGGTCAGTTCTGGGTGGTCCCGCCATATGGTAGGGTAACGGGGGTGCTAGGCCCCAGTTTAGGTGACCATCGTATGAGTTCGTGGAGAGGTTCGACCAGAAGCGGTTCGTGAAGGCCGGGAATGGCCTTAAAGAAGATTGAGGTTAGTAAGACGACCAAGTTTGGAGGTGATGACTCCAAAGTTTTGAAAACTAAAGCGATGACTGAAGTATGGTACGTACTGGGAGAGTTCAAGTGTTCGAGAAGGGCACGACGAGTAAGGAAGGAAGAGAACGTGTGTTATTTTCGTGGCCAAGCTGTGGCGTTGGCAACTTGTTAGAGGAACTTCTTTCATATCCGTCTTGAGAGGGAACATTCGGGACGAATGTTTCTAAGGAGGGGAGAATGTTATACCCCGTATTCTCAGGGTAAGTATGCGAGGATGTACGTACGAGAGCACGACAGAAATATTGGAAAGGAAGAAAGAGGTGATTCTTCCACGGAAAAAGTTTCCGTTTTTTTGTAAGGAAAAATGTTCGTTGAAGGGAATTGGGTTCCCAGATTTGGAATTTGGGCTTCTTAAATTATATTAGAATTTTGAGATTTTATTTTCGGAAATGGTCACGTGGGGCCCACGGGAGAAATTCTGATTTTGTAGGGCCGCTTTGATTTTGAGATTTTGGCCATTTTGGATATTTTCGAAGATGAGTTATTTTGGACAAGTAGGAGGCGACACGTGTCACCCCACAGGTGGCTTGGCGAAGTTACCTTTGTGCACAACACCGGTTAAGTCGTTTTTACGAAGCGTTTTGCGTAACTGCGAAGGAAAATTCCGGCTATGTCGTTTTGTATTTTTGCGGATTTTTCGGCGACGAACATTTTGGGCCAACAAGAGGGTGACACTTGTCACCTCCTGTGGACGCCTTAGTGGTTTGGCCTTGGCGATTGGTGCCTTGTTGTGGCATTGTTTTGTGCAATGTTTTGTGCAATGTTTTGTGGCTTGTTTTGTGGAGTAGGGGTTAGGGTGCACTTGGCTTGATCTTGGCCTTACACTTGCCTTGCACATGGCTTGATCTTGGCCATTGGTTGGCCTTTGGTTTTCCTATAAATACCCCCTAAGCTTGAAGACTTCTTCATCCAAAAATCTTCCAAGTCTTGAGTCCCTCTCCCTCCCTTTGAGTGTGTTCTCGTCCTAAGCCTTCCCCCTCCCCGAGGTGGCCTTGTGGCGAGAGCCTCCCTCCCCTGTGGTGCTAGTAGTGGGGTACCCCACTAACTAGTTGTTTCGTATAATACACCTCTTGGTAGAAATACTCTCGAGTATTGTTATAATGCCCAAAATACCTTAGCCTTTACCTTTTTGTATTCCAAAAGTTACCTCTATCGTAGAGCAGGAAATACTACCTTTTGTCCTTTTAGTCTCAACCTAAACCCAAGGAAATCTTCAGTTGGTTGAAGTATTTGAGTAGAAGTTGGTTAGAACTTAGGGTTGTTTGGAGCGGATTGGAGCGCACGGAGTAGGAGCTAAACCTTGCTCGGGATCGACATTATAACTTGGATAATTTTGGGCTTGTCGAGGTAAATATTCTTGTCCTCTATTTGTAATTGGAAATTACATGTTGTTAGAATATATAGTTGAAGTATACTATATATAGAATGAACTTTGTATTTGGCAATGTCTTTTGACTTAAGCTGAAGAGTAAAGAAAAGAATCTATGTATTTACATAGGGTGTATTGCGGTAGACTTGTGTAGTATTCTTTGAGTAGAATTGTACACGTCAGGTTAGGCGTGTAAACCCCCACGGTTGGCTTGGTGGCGGCCTCGATAGAGGAGGAGATTTCTGTTGTTGCGGGAGAGGCCGAATTTTACAGAGAAATGGAACCGTATGTTTAAAAGTTAATAGACGTTTGTGACCTTTTTAGGTGAAAGTACTAAGAGTAGCGTATTCTACTTGAGGAGTGGAAAGGGCTAGCAAGGTTGTAGTACTTGGAGCATTTTGCTTATTGTCGATACTCGTCGCGAGGTATGTGAACCTCTTACTACCGCCCGAGCATGATGTTTTGTAAACTATGTAGTACGGTGACGTCGTGTGCTAAATGAGTTGGTTGGTTTAAAACATAGGGTGTTATAATAGCTTTATGGGAAGTTAGTTATAACGACCTTATGTAGGTGAAAATGGTTTACTGATGTTAGAAGTTAAGAGACTTGATCTTATAAGATAAGAGACTTAACTTATTTGTTTTAATGTGATGTTGTGTGAAACCTCATTCGTGAGTAATGAGTACTTGGTTTTTAAAGGGATAATGTTTTACTGATTTCGGGAATCAGAATGTGTATCGACAGACCACTGCAGCGTTAATAAAGGAAAATGTATTGAATAATGATGTGTTGTATTAAAACCAGTAGAAACCTCCATCTGCATAGAAGCTAAGATGAGACAAAATGATATTACGTTTTCTAGATCATGGCTGCTGTAATAAGATCGTTATAAACAAGAATAAACTACTCACATATATGACATATGATACTCAATTGTTTTAAAAGAGATTAAGACTATGAGTTATGAAACCTTTCTAAAATAAGTGACTTGAACATTTGAAATTAGGCAAACTTGAACGTTTGGAAAATAATGTTGTTACTTGATTTTACAAAAGGGGAAGTGTCTTGTTTACTTAAAAAGATAGTCACGATTTTTATACTACGGGTATTGTGTGACTTGTGTGAAAGTACTTTGAGTTGTGTGAAACTTGCCTATGCTTGTGATGATAGCCTTTGTTGTACAAGTGTTGTATTTCTGTGTTACCGCGTCTCTCGATAGAGGGCCGGTTGACTTGTTGAGAACTTACTTGGACGTCTTTGGCGATGTGGAGAATTCCACGGGTATGTTTCCATTTTGATTCTTGTCTTGTTATCGATGTTACATGGACATGTCTACAGGTAGAATTCGGGGCATGTGGCCATGCGGCGGGGTTGATTACGATATATTGTTATTGTGGTTACATGGACATGTCTACACCGAGGTAGAATTCGGGGCATGTGGCGTGCGGCGGGGTTGATCACCCAGTATATTATTGTTGATGTCACATGGGCGTGTCTACTGCAGGTAGAATTTCGGGCATGTGGCCATGGGGCATTGGTATTATTGTTGCATCATGGACATGTCTACACCGATGCAGAATTCGGGGCATGCGGCCGTGATGCGAACATGATTGATGTTGTGGGCGTGAGACCCATAGTTATATTTGAGTGATGACTTGAGGCGTGAGTCACATTTCGACATGATTGCTTTTATGTTGTGAGGTAGTTTGGTTATCATACATGTCTCTGTTTATATAGACTAGTATGATTTCATTTCTGATATTTCTGATTTCACATACTTGGTACTGTTATCGACCTCGCCCGGCTGCGTTCAATCCGCAGTAGAGGTATATCGATCGTGGATCCTCGCTCATAGGATCACGATTCAACGTATTGGGAAGCTCCGTTTCTCGGAGGCTTATCTTTTGGTATGTGTTTCCCGAGTTGTAGGTTCTTGTACATTCGGGGTATGGCGGGCCCTGTCCGTCATAGTCATTGTAAATCCTAAGTGCATGTAATCTTGTTGTGGGCAGGGTTGTAAAAGGATTAAACTGTTCGGGTTTTATGTATATACTGAAGGCAACTGTTTTGGTTGGCCTGTTTATTTATTTATATCTCTTGTTTCATGACTCATGTTTTATTTTCCGCTGGTTTTCTCTGATGTTGTATCACTAGGGTGCCCGGGGTAAGGCACCAGTCACGGGCCCGAATTCGGGGTGTGACAGTTCAGTTAACACACGTACGTCTACCGTACTATATATATATTCTTTTAAAATATCATGCTCAAGAGGATAGGAAGAATCACATACCTCGCGACGATTATCGACTATTAGCAAATAGCTCCAAAGTACTGTAGTCCGGCTAGCCTTTCCACCCTCCGAGTAGAATACGCTACTCGCAGTACTTCAACCTATAACGGTTTATACAAGTCTATCAATGACTAGACTACTCGGTAGAATAAATCTAGATACAAGATTCTACGGAAAATTGGGCGTGACTTCCTGCGTCAAACTTCACAAGTCTGTAAATACATCCTATGTAAATCTGATTCAATTCCCTTCTTATATACCTTCTGGTATATAACTTATACTTAATTCTTATACTTGATAGTATGTAAACTCAATTCTGATAGGAGACAAGATATTTACCTCGATAAGCCCAAAATTATCCAAGTTTAAATGTCGATCCTGAGCAACGTTTAGCTCCTACTCTGGGCGCTCCAACCCGCTCAAAACAACCCTTAGAAGTTCTACGCAACTTCTACTTAACACTTCAACCGACCATGAAGATTTTCCCTAGGGTTTCGTTTTGAGACAAAAAGGACAAAAGGTAGTATTTCCGGGCTCTACGTATAGAGGTAACTTTTGGAATACTACAAGGTATAAGGCTAAGGTATTTTGGTATAGTAAAAATACTTGGAGAGTATTTTCTACTAAGAAGGGGGGTATTTTACGAGAACAACTAGACAAGGGGGGGGGGGGTGTACCTCTCGGCCAACACCACTAGGGAGGGGGGGATATCTCTCGGCCAAGGGGCCTCTCAAAGGGGGAGGGGGTGTTCTTGGACGAGAACACAACACCAAGGGGGGGAAGAGGGCTTTCAAGACTTGGAGATTTTTGGAATGGATGAAGAAGTCTTCAAAGGGGTATTTATAGGAAACCAATGGCCATGATCAAGCCAAGTGGGGCAAGTGGAGGGCAAGATTTGCCCAGTGCCCCTATCCCTACTCCACAAAACCCTCCCAAACATTGACCCATGTTTTAGGCACAAAACATGGGAGGGAGAACGTGCACTCATCGGCCACCAACCGTCCACTTTGAGGGTGACAAGTGTCACCCTCCCGTTGGTCCAAAATATTTCGTCTCTCGGAAAAATCCGCAAAAATTATAAATGACATAGCCGTAATTTTCCCTTCGCAAGTTTTGTAAAACGTTTCGTCGAAAAA
Organism: Przewalskia tangutica; assembly: GCA_029844215.1. NCBI lineage: Eukaryota > Viridiplantae > Streptophyta > Magnoliopsida > Solanales > Solanaceae > Przewalskia > Przewalskia tangutica. The sequence continues at coordinate 19,599,349 of CM056740.1, forward strand.
CGATTCTAATCGGGGGTTGTGAACAAAATTTCGACCCTTGCCTACTTTAAGGTTCAAACTTCTCTACGTACGCCCTCACGTACATACTCTGGAAATACGGGGTATAACAGTAAGTTATATGGTAATGAACTTGACGGTTTTTCCTAAGCATGTACGTAAGAATGTTACTATAACTTTTATGTAAAAATGGGAAAAGATAATAAGGTACGATTAAGTTCACGAGATGGTAATGACACGGTAGGATCTGGTATTTACCCTTTTTATACTTGCCCCCTGTCATTCTGTTGTACAATTATGATTTGTTTACTGTACCTTATTTAGTTCCATATTCAAATTTTTGTTATCGACCCGCCCGCTGCGTTCATGTCGCAGTTTAGGTACCGATTGTGGATCCGCGAGCTTAGGATCACGGTTCAAGATTTTGAGATGGCTCGATGTTAGGAGCTTGTCGTCATGGTTATGTATATTCGTGTGCGGCGGGGCCTTGTCCGTCATAGTATTTGTCCAAATCTTAGAGTGCAGTATTCATCTAATTTGGGTAGCTAGAGTTGTTTTACATTGTTAAGCAGGTAGCCTATTTGGGTAATTTTATGTTATGGCGAGTTATCGGCTTGGCCTTAGTTTAAAAAAAGTGTTATTTATCTTCAGCTATTATGTTGTATGAATAGAAGGGTGCCCGGGTAGGGCACGATGTGACCAGTCGGGTCGTGACACCATTCTGGGGCGATAATGTCATATAGTCTGCCCATAAAGGTATCTTTGCCCGACCCATTCACGGGGCGCGATAATGTCATATAGTCGCCCGTAAAGGTATACTTCGGCCCATTCTGGGACGCGATAATGTCATATAGTTCGCCCGTAAAGGAATCTTGCCCGACCCATTCTTGGGACACGATAATGTCATATAGTCTGCCCATAAGGTATCTTTGCCCTGCCCGTTCCGGGGCGCGATAATGTCATATAGTCCGCCCATAAAGGTATCTTGCCGACCCATTCACGGGGCGCGATAATGTCATATAGTTCGCCCATAAAGGTATCTGCCCGACCCATTCCTAGACGCGATAATGTCATATAGTACGCCCATAAAGGTATACTGCCCGCCCATTCTCGACATGATAATGTCATATAGTCTGCCCGTAAAAGGTATCTTGCCGTCCATTCACGGGACACGATAATGTCATATAGTCGCCCATAAAGGTATCTTGCCGGCCCATTCACGGGACGCGATAATGTCATATAGTTCGCTCCATAAAGGTATCTTGCGGCCCATTCTGGGACGCGATAATGTCATATAGTATGCCCATAAAGGTATCTTGCGACCCATTCTGGGATGCGATAATGTCATATAGTTCGCCCATAAGGTATCTTGCGGCCCATTCTCGGGGCGATAATGTCATATATTCTGCCCATAAAGGTATCTTGTCCGCCCATTCACGGGGCGCGATAATGTCATATAGTCTTCCCATAAAGGTATACTGCCCGACCCATTCCTGAGACGCGATAATGTCATATAGTCTTCCCATAAAGGTATCTTGCCGGCCCGTTCACGGGACGCGATAATGTCATATAGTCTGCCCATAAAGGTATACTGCCCGGCCCATTCCTGGGATGCGATAATGTCATATAGTCTGCCCATAAAGGTATACTGCCCGGTCCATTCCTGGGACGCGATAATGTCATATAGTCTGTCCATAAAGGTATACTGTCAGGCCCATTCCTGGGACGCGATAATGTCATATAGTCTGCCCATAAGGTATACTGCCCGGCCCATTCCTGGGACGCGATAATGTCATCTTTACATAACATTTTAAATCATCTTTTCCTTTCTTCTTAAGTCGTTATAACAACTTCCCATAAAGCTATTATAACAACCTTTCACTTTAGAGAACTTAAGGCACTTTTTTTTCTTTTTACATTAGGGAAAATTAAACCCAAAAGTACTATGTACATACATACTTAAAAAGAATCATAAAACTCCTTCTCTTTTTAAATCCATAAACTTCTTCTTTTAAAAACTCAAGTTACATTCGCTTTTGAAAACAAGCCGCTTAACCTTGGAAATAATTCATGGCAACTAAACTTTTTAAATCAAGTCACTCCTTCCTTTAAGAATCAAGTCCCATAACTTGAAAAATAAAGTCTCATAACCTTTTTAGAAATCAAGGTTCATAGTCTTAAAACTTCATAACATAAACTCTTTTAATTTAAGTAACATATACTTTTATGAGTTGTGAATAGGTTATACTCGTTTATAACGATCTTATTAAAGCAACCATGATCTAGAAAATGTAATACAATTTTGTCTTATCTTAGTTTCTATGCAGATGGAGAATTCTACTCATTTGAATTTAATTGATTGTCGATACATTTTCTTTTATTAACGCTGCAATGGCTTGTTCGATACCCATTCTCATTCGTGCAGTAAATTAGCAAAGTCAACTCGACTCCAAATACTTCCTAATGACTCTTACCAACATCCCCCATAAGACTTGGTAAGAACTTAGGATATCTTAGACATAACTTTTACATAGAGTAAATCAACATACATACCTCTTAACTTCTAAGAGTAGAAGGAATCATGAAATAACACCACTTGTATATTTCATACATAGAATCATGCCAAAAGAAGGAAGAGGTTCACATACCTCGTTGGCGACTAACCCAAACGACAAGTAGCAATACGCTCCAATGTACTTCAACCTTATTGGCTATTCCACAAGCCAAGTAGAATGTGCTACATGTAGTACTTCAACCTAAAATGACAATAGCACTTCTATCAACTACAAGCTATCATGTGTAGGACTTATACCAAATAATGGCCCTCTAATTCTACGGAAAATTGGGCAGCACTTCCTTTGTTTCTACGTACTTTTCCACCTTTTTCAAGGCCCGTATTCATCAACCAACAAGCCACATTTAAGGCACAACCAACAGTTAGACAAAGGGGATTACACGCCTAACTGGACGTGTAAAATTCTGCCCCACATTTATACAAAACAGTCCACAAATCAGCCCATAAAAACAGTCCGCAATCCAACCATAACGAGGGTAAAATGTGAGGCCTTTTAACGCCTGTCCACACCCTTATTCCTTTAGGACTTTCATTAGCAACTACTACACTTAAACATGCATAAAAACAACTAAATTTCCAGCATTTAATACCTCAAAACAGTCCACTAAACGACACAACAACGTCTAACAGTTTTGGGCAGTTTCTCGGCCACAACAACTACAACCCGATAACTCGTTCCTTAATCCATTTTATTCCAATTCGAGTTCCAAAACGTCTACATAAGTTATAACAAATTATTAACAACAATATTAATCCATTACAAAATGCAATAGGTGAAGATAACAACGACAATAACCAACGAATTCCATTTGTACCAAATCTGTCCCAAATCGGTTTTAGCCCAAAAAATGGCTCAAACACTTTTTATTCTTCATTATTTTCTAACACAAGTTCATCCATACATAATAACAATAAGTAATATCCAATTACTTTAAAAGAAGAAGGACTTTTACCTCATTTTTTGCCCAAAAATGCCCCAAAATAGTCCGGTCTTTATTGGTGCGCAATTTTTGTTTCGCTCCACTTCTTCAAGTTCCAATCACATATATGTACCCCCTAAAACCTTAGGAGCAACTTCTCTTTGAATCTCACTTCCAAAAAGTCGACGGAACCCCTAGGGTTTTGGCATCAACTTTCGGCCAAGACAAGTAAAAACGTGTAGAATATTAATCTAGGCTTAACACTTGGTTTAAGGGCTTAATCTTGGAGAAATAAATTGATCAACAATGGTTGTTCTTAGCCAAGGGTGCCACGACCCGACCCCGGGGCCGCGACTGGTGCCCTACATGGGCACCCCGTTCAGGTATACATCAGAGAATAGCAGCGGAACATACACAACATACAACATGTTTAGACAATAATAACACAGGCTAGCCGATAAGGCCGCCTTCCATAAAATATGCATAATCAAAGAAAACTGTACAACTCGGTTCTTACAGCCCCAAACCACAACATGTGACTACAGACCTCTAGGAATAACAACAGTGGCGGGACAGGACCCCGCCATACCCCTGAATGTACATAAATCTACAACATCAGGGAAAAACTGTACCAAAAGACAAACCTCCGGAGAAATGGAGCTTCTGACGTCTGATAAGTGATCCTAAGTATGAGGATCCACCACCTGCTTACCCCTACCTGCGGCATGAACGCGGCCGACGAGAAGTCGTTACCAATATGTACTAAGTATGTAAAACTGGAAAAATACTGTAATTACATCATAAGTTTAAAACAAAGCCGGAGACATGTATGATAACAAAATTACAATACACAGTGCCTTACTAACAATGAGAGTAACTGATAGTATACGTACAACATAAAAATAAGAAGCTCACGATCAAAGCAGGACCATCCGCCCGCAGTATCATTAAGCAATCCTACTCCTGGGACTATTTCACCCGCATAGGTCGTGTGGACCCGCATGAGGTATTCCTCGCATAGGATGTACCCGCCCGCATGGGACTATTTCACCCGCATAAGCCCATAAGGACTCGCATGAGGTATTCTTCGCATCGTGGGTAGCAAATCCACGGAAACAGGTGGTATAACTATCTTGGGGATTTACCCCTCAATTATACTCTTACCCTGAAGCAGGTGGTATAACGATCTTGGGGATTTATCCCTCAGATATACTCTTACCCTATCTCAACCGGCCATCATACATAACATAAGCACTACTGGCTTATCATACAAAAGGTAAGCAAGTTAAGAAATCCCCCTAACTTCTTATTCATATACACTATCATTTTAGTTTACTTAAGGCACTAGCATATCTTTTATAAAAATCCGGGAATTTAACCCAAGTACTACATACTTCTACTCTTTAAAACAAATGACTCTTTTTAGTATAAAACTTCCAAGATACTATTAACCGTAGTATCAAGTCGAAATTACGTTTCAAGACAAGTCACAATACCTTTAGAAATAAAGTTAGGCTTCTAAATCAAGTGACTCCCTTTTCTTATAAAACCTTAGGCCATTGGTGCCTTAAAAACAAATTGCCTTTCATTAAATCAAGTCATTTATCTTTCCATAAAGCTAATATAACCAACTCCCCATAAAGTCGTTACATTCACTTTATACCTTAGTCAAGTACAATTTCCTATCCAAGGGACTTATACGTTTAAAACGAAACAAGTATCACATACTTTAAAACTCTTCAAGTCCCTTAACTTTAATAAAACTTAAGACATCCTTTATACTTTCAAAGAAGTGAGTTAATCTCCTAACTCACCCGACTTGGCTATTCATAAAACTAGTAAAGGATATCAAGGTCTTGTACGTCTACCGTACTATATACGTACAACTAGTCATGCTCAAAAGATAGGAAAGTTCTACATACCTCTTCGGGTCAAACCATTTGCCAAGTACAAGGTTCCTCCCGTAGTATGTCAACCTATAATATTCACAATACGTCTATTAACGCCTTACTTCAAACGTAGAATATTATAAGTGTAAAGTCTCTAAATTCTATGGAAAATCGGACATCACCTCCTTTGTTTCTACTTACTTTGCTACCTTTTTCAAGGCCGAATTCAATAACCAAACACGCCACATTTAAGGCCCAATCAATGCAATTAACAATAGGGGATTACACGCCTACTAGACGTGTAAAATTCCGCCCCACAAACGATATCAAACTAATACAAACTACTAGTCCAATTTCGGCCACATTGAGATGCAACAATACCAATTCTTATCCAATTTCCATTTCAATCCAAGTTGTTAGCATAACATGATATCAAGTCGCAATCGATTATACTACTATAATCTTCAAGTAAGTAACATGCGACGATTCTAGTAAACGACCAAATTGTAATCCAACTTCACATGGCTTACATTACATTTCGAATTTTAAGGCTACAATCAATCCATAATACTTATAAACTTCAACACATATACTTCATGCTAGCAACATGTAAAGCTAACAACAAACAATATATATAATCTTGTAACACTTTTAAGAGACAAGATTATACCTCAACGAATCTTAATCCAACTCCAAATCCGAAGTCACTCCTTAGCAACTTAGAGCCTCTTGAGACAACGATCCGCTACTTGAGACCCTTAGAACAACACCAACAAATTTCCTTCAAACTTCCAAACCAAAACCTAGAAAGCAACTAGGTTTTCACCTTGCGACTAATACGAAAACTATCTTTTTCTGAGATTTTTCTATTGAGATACACTTACAATACAATCAAGAACCTTGGTTTAAAGTGTGGATCTTAATGGACAAGAAACAATTTTTTTTCTCTTTTGGTTGAGGTGAACCCGAGAGCAACTAGAGAGAGTTCTTCAATTTCTTGAAATTTTTTCTAAGTGTTAGGCTTGTCTTGCTACTACTAGTATTATATAGCACAATGGAGGGTCAAGATGCAAACAAATGGGTGGCTTGGATGAGGTCTTATTAAATATCAAGACTTTGTGGACCCTTTGACTTAGTCAATTCTCTCAAGCTCACAACTTGCAAGACTTGTCATCCTAAGACTATGGTCAATGACCATTTTGGCCATGACATATTTCGTCCAAGGCAACTATAAGAGGGGGTGACACGTGTCGCCCTCCCATTCGTCACAATATTCGTTTTCCGACAATTTCATAATTCCGATAAATTTTTACAAGTCTCAATTCTCAACACTTGTGAGTTCTTACGTACGTTCTTAAAACATGTCCTGTAAATACGGGGTGTAACATTCTTCCCTCCTTAGAAACATTCGTCCCCGAATGTTCTTTCGGAGTCAAACTTATAATTAGCGACATAGTTTCCTTTCACAACCCCGACATACCAATAATGCCACACATGGCCACATAATAGCATTTAAGCAAAAGAAATACTTCGATTAAAACTTGACAAGTAAGGGAAAACGAATTACCTGAAGGTGTAGGGAATAAGTGAGGATACTTCCTCAACATGTCCTCCTCCGCTTCCCAAGTCATCTCCTCCCGGTTATCATTCCTCCACAAGACTTTGACGGAAGCCACATCCTTGGTCGCGATGCGACACAGCGATCGAGTATCGCTATGGGACTCTTCTCATACGATAACCCCTCTGTCACCTGGACCTCACTAGCAGGGAAAACTCTCGCTGGATCTCCGATACACTTCCGCAACATAGAAACATGGAAGACCGAATGTACCGCCTCTAACTCTGATGGCAGATCCAACTCATAGGCAACCTTGCATACTCGACGGACGATCTGGTAGGGCCCAATGTACCTTGGGTTGAGTTTTCCCTTTTTACCGAATCTCATCACACCCTTCATGGGTGACACCTTCAAGAAGACCCAATCGTCCACCTGAAACTCGAAATGCCGACGCCGATTATCCGCATATGACTTCTGCCGACTCTGAGCTGCTAACAGTCTCTCCTAAATAAGCTTCACCTTATCCACAGCCTGCTGAACCAAGTCTGGGCCAACTAACTGCACCTCGCCCACGTCGAACCAACCAATCGGCGATCTACATTTCCGCCCATATAAAGCCTCGTATGGCGCCATCTGTATACTGGAATGGTAGCTGTTGTTATAAGCAAACTCCACAAGAGGCAAATGATCCTCCCAGCTACCCCTGAAATCAATCACGCAGGCTCGTAACATATCCTCAAGTGTCTGGATAGTACGCTCTGCCTGCCGTCGATCGAGGATGAAATGTTGTACTGAGACTCACCTGTGTCCCTAATCCCTTCTGGAAAGACCTCCAGAAGTTAGCCATAAACTGGGCTCCCCTATCAGATATAATCGACACCGGGACACCGTGCAGCCTCACAATCTCTCTGATGTACAATCTGGCATAGTCCTCGGTAAGCGTCGTCATTTGGAAGGAAATGGGCTGATTTCGTCAGCCTGTCAACAATTACCCAAATGGAGTCGTACTTCCTCTGAGTACGAGGTAACCCTGTAACAAAGTCCATGTTGATCACCTCCCACTTCCAAGTCGGAATCTCAATAACTGCAATAATCCACTGGGCCTCGGTGCTCGACCTTGACTGCTGTGGCAATTAGGACCTTTGTGCAACAAAACGCCACATCCCCCGTGCCATCCAGCTAATACAAACATCGAGGTCATGGTACATCTTGGTCGACCCGGATGAATAGAATAACGAGCACTGTGTCTCCCCAAAATCTCTTGTGACGAAGTCTGTCATGCTCGGGAACACTGGCGGCCCTCAAATCTTAGCACCCGTGGCGCTACCTCGAATAGACTCTTCTCCTTCCGAAGAGCTGCATCTCGATCTGCGTACCAACACTGGGTCCTCAAACTGTCGCCTCTTCACCTCATCAACGATGGAAGACTCAGCAACCTCATGAACCCGTACCCCACTATCGTCGGTATCGATCAATCGAACCCCAAGGCTCGCTAACTGGTGGATCTGTCGGACTATGTCCTGTCTCTCTGGCTGTACCTCTGACAGGCTCCCCATCGATCTACGACTCAAGGCATCGGAACTACGTTGGCTTTCCCGGATGGTGAAGAATATCAACATCATAATCTTTAAAGACTCTAACCACCGTCTGCATGCGAGTTCGGCTCATCTGCTGAAGATATTCGGAGGCTCTTGTGGTGCGTATAAATATCCACATGAACCCCATACAAATAATGTCTCCAAATCTTGAGGCATGAATAAGCTGCGGACTCTAAGTCGTGGGTAGGGTAATTCCTCTCATGCTTCCGTAGCGTCGGAAGCATAGGCTATAACCTTGCCGTCTTTGCATCAAAACACACTGGCCGATGCAGGGTATCACAATAGATCACGTGCCGTCTAACCCTCGGGAAGAGTAAGGCGGAGTTGTAGTCAACCTTTCCTTCAAGAATCGAAACCGCTTCTCGCAAGCCTCGTCGGCTGGAACTTGGTGCGCTTCATCACGAACCGACCTCGGGCGTGGTGGTGCCTACCGGGCACCCTAGTGATACAACATCAGAGAAAATCAGCGGAAATAAAAACTTAAGCATATGAAAAGAAACAGGCTAACCAAAATGGCCACCTTTCTGTATATAAATATAAAACCCGAACACTTATATCCTTTACAAACGCAGCCCACAACAGTACTACAGACCTCTAAGAATTTAACGACAACTATGACGGGACAGGGCCCCGCCATACCCCTCAATATACAAGCACCTGATGACGGGGACTATACGAAAGATAAGCCTCGGATAAGCGGAGCTTCCCAAATCTTTGACTGCGATCCTAGGCGAGGATCAACAAGCGGTGTACCTACTGCGGCATGACGCGGCCCCGAAGAAGTCGATGCAGCGGTACCAAGTATGTGGAAATCACGTAAATGAAATCATAACAGTTTATATAAAATAGGAGACATGTATGATAACGAACTACGATTTACAACATAAAAGTAGTCATGTCAAGTCGGGGACTCGCTCCGCCAAAGTCATCCTCATGCGTGGAACTCCTTCCTCACCGCGATCTAGGTATAAATCGTATGATACGTATAACATGTCTCGGCCCATCCCATGGGACTCGAGGTGGAATCGTGTGGAATACATGTCTCGGCCCATCCCATGGGACTCGAGGAAAAATCGGGTGGAATACATGTCTCGGCCCATCCCATGGGACTCGAGGAAGAATCGGGTGGAATACATGTCTCGGCCCATCCCATGGGACTCGAGGAAAAATCGGGTGGAATACATGTCTCGGCCCATCCCATGGGACTCGAGGTAAAATCGTCCATAACTTTTAAACCCTCTTTTAAGACAGATTAAGACAATACCATGCCTTCATTTTAAACCAACACACTTTCCCTTATTAAAGTCAGGTAACAACATTCTTTTCCAAAAGTTCAAGTTGCATAATTTCAAATACTCAAGTCTCTTATTTTCGAAAGATTTCGTAGTTCATAGTCTTAATCACTTTATAACGTAATTTTTTTTTAAAACAATTTGAGTAACATATGCCTATGTGTGAGTAGGTTATTCTTGTTTATAACAATCTTATTAAAGCAACCATGATCTAGGAAATGTAATACAATTTTGTCTTATCTTAGCTTCTATGCAGATGGAGGTTTCTACTGGTTTTAATATAATTAATTATTTGTCAATACATTTTCCTTTATTAACGCTGCAGTGGTTTGTTCGCTACTTATTCTCATTTCCGAAATCAGTAAAACTTTATTCTTTAAAAACCAAGTACTCATTACTCACGAATGAGGTTTCACAACTTTTTAACAAAATTCAAGTCCTTAACATTTCATAAAACGTCATTTATAAGTTAAGTCTCTTATCTTTTAAGATCAAGTCTCTTAACTTCTAAAATCAATAAACCATTCTTTTACCTACATAAAGTCGTTATAACTAACTTCCCATAAAGCTATTATAACACCTTATGTTTTAAACCAACAAAACTCGTTTAGCACGTCGTCTGCCGTACTACATAGTTCACAACAATCATGCTAGAAAAGATAGGAAGAGGTTCACATACCTCGCGAAGATTATCGATAATTAGCAAAATGCTCCAAAGTACTATAACCTGCTAGCCTTTTCCACCCTTGGTAGAATCGTTACTCGTAGTACTTCAACCTATAAAGGCCACAAAGCGTCTATCAACCTCTAGATATCTTCGTAGAACAATTCTAAGTACAAGGTTCCTTATTCTACGGAAAATTCGGCACCTCCCCACCCCGCACCACATAAATCTCCTCCTCTAACAAGGCCGCCACCAAGCCAACAACTCGAGGGTTACCGTCTAACGGCGTGTACAACCTTGCCACAATAATACTACAAGTCTGTAAATACGGTCGATGTAAATACAGTTCAATTCTATCAATCTTCTATCCACATATAATATACTCAAGTATAACTACTACAACATGTAATATCCAATTACAATAGGGGGACATAGATCATTACCTCGATAAGCCCAAAATTATCCAAGATTATAAGTCGATCCTGAGCACGTTTAGCTCCAAATCCTTACGCTCCAACCCGCTCCAAGCGACCCTTAGAAGTTTCTAAACAACTTCTTTTAACACTTCAACCAAGCTATGAAGATTTTTCTAGGGTTTCATTTTGCGACTATTGAAATAAATTAGTATTTCCGGATTCCTAGTATTGAAATAACTTTGGAATACAACTAGAGATACTAGGCTAAGGTATTTGGGATTATACTACAATACTTGAAGTATTTTCTACACAAGTGGGGAAGGGTGGACGAGAACAAGTAGAAGGGAGGGAGTATTTTTGCTTGGAAAAGCTTTAAGTGTGGAATGAAATGTTATACCCCGTATTTCCTGAGTATGTATGTGAGGACGTACGTACAAAAGTTCAAGCCTTAGTTAGGCATAAGGGACGAAATTTGTGCACAACTAACGAAAAGAATTGTTTTCCGACGAAAAGTTTTCCGAACCTTGCGAAGGGAAAATTACGGTTGCGACATTTATAATTTTTCCGATAGATGAAATATTTTGGACCAACGAGAGGGCGACACTTGTCACCCTCAAGTGGACGGCAATGGGGGACGATTCTTGGCACGTTTTTTTTCAAGGAAAAGGCCTTAAACATTTGGTCAAGGTTAGGTAGGATATTTTGTGATATTTGTGGAGTAGATGGATAAGGTTACACTTGCCCAAATCTACACCCTCCACTTGCCCTCCACTTGCCTTAATCTTGGCCCTTGGTAGTCCTATAAATACCCCCCCCCCCCTTAGTGCAAGACTTCTTCATCCACAAATCATTTTCCAAGTCTCAAAATCCCTCCCCTCTCTTAGTAGTTTTTCGTCCAAGTCTCCCCCCTCCCTCTAGAGAGCTCTAGCCGAAACACCCCCCCTTTTTTTGATAGAAAAATCTCTCCAAAGTATTGTTACTATTCCCAAATACCTTAGCCAATCCCTTGTAGTATTTCCAAAGTTACCTCTATACTTAGAGCCCGAAAAATACTATTATACTTCCTTTAGTCACTAAACGAAACCCTAGGAGAAACTTCATAGTTGGTTGAAGTAGTAAGTAGAAGTTGTGTAGAAACTTCTAAGGGTTTCTTGGAGCGGATTGGAGCGTACAGATTAGGAGCTAAACCTTGCTCAGGATCGACATTTAAACTTGGATAATTTTGGGCTTATCGAGGTAAATAATCCTATCCTTCTATTGTAATTGGAGATTACATACTGTAGTAGTATAGAAATAAGTATAAGATACATAGAAGGATATTAAAGAATAGAATTGAACTATAATCACATCAGAAGAATATTAAAGAAGATTGAACTGTACTTACATAGAATTTGTATTCTGATGAACTGAGTAGTTGTGGTGGGAAATCTTGATTTTCCATAGAATTAAGAACATACGCTTAGAATATTCTCTGAGAATAGTCTAGGCGTTGATAGGCGTGTTGACTATTATAGGTTGATACTCTGCGCGTGACATATTCGACTTGGCGGTGGATTTCGCAGGAGGTATGTGATTCTTCCTATCCTCTTTGGCGTGATATTTTAAAATATATATATAGTACGGTAGGCGTCGTGTGTTAAGCGAACATGGTTTTACTTGACGTCTTTTGACTTGAGTCTAAATGATAAAGAATCTTGAAGTATTTCAAAAGAATTATGAATCATTTTTGAAAGAAGAGTAATATTTGGTTTTTAAACAAAAAGCTTAAGAGTTATACTAGCTTTATGGGAAGTTAGGTATAACGACTTAAGAAAGATAAAGGCAGTTTACTTATGTGTTTATGAAAGACTTGTATTGATTTCTGGAAAGTATAGTAAGATGGTTTGATGAGTAGACATATTATGATGCTATGTGTGTTAGTGTCTTGTAAACGTTTGTATAAAGAGGTTATTCTTATTGTGCTTATGTTGTTTAACGATAAGCCGTTATGTTAGTATTACACCACTCACCTATTGACATGATATACCGGGGGTTAAGGCCCGATGCGAGGATGCCTCGTGCGGGTCGGGGACCTATGCGAACTCTGAGTTCCAGGTTAGTGTGCGGGGGAATACCTCATGCGGTCTATGTGGCCATGCGGACTACGAGAGTCCAGGACGATGCCGAGGAGTAGCTACCCTCGATGCGGGGAATGCCTCATGCGGGCCTAGGTGGCCTATGCGGACTACGGGAGTCCAGGATTAGGCATGCATAATGATACTATGGGCGATTGGCCTTGCTTCGATCATTCGCAGCCTAGAAAAGACCTGTTACAGTTTACCTATTATTGCTCTTGTTTGTGATGTGGCACTATGTGCGGTTACATTGGTTGTTTCGTACCTATTTGTAGAATTGGTTTTAAAATGATATGATTTCATTTAAAGTACTTTACAGTTTCACATACTTGGTACCTGTTGTACTGACCTCCTTCGGGGGGCTGCGTTCATGCCGCAGGTAAAGGGAAGCAGGTAGCGGATCCTCAGTTTTAGGATCTTTTCTCTGGTGTCAGGAGCTCCATTTCTCCGGAGGCTCGACTTTTGGGTATGATCTCCCTGTTGTTGTAGATAGTTTTGTACATTCAGGGTATGGCGGGGCCCTGTCCCGCCATAGTTGTTTACTTCCTTAGAGGTCTGTAGTCCTATTGTACAGTTGGGATGTAAGCGCGGACTTGGTTTATATATATATGCCGAAAGACGACTTTTTCTCAGATAAACTGTGTCTCATTTTACACTTGTTTCATGTCTTGTTTTTATATTCCGCTGATTACTCTGATGTATGCCTACTTGGGTGCCCGGGTAAGGCACCAGTCACGGGCCCCGGAACGGGTCGTGACAAAAGTGGTATCAGAGCAGTTAATCCTCGGAAAGTGTCTACAGACCGTATCGTGTAGAGTCTTGATTATCTGTGTGTTGTGCACCACCCCAATAATCAGGAGGCTATAGTATATTTAGGATTGGTTTCCATTCTTCTCACTCTGAGATCGTGCCTTAGAAAGTGTGTTATAAGTTGGACCCTCTAACGTATTCCTTTTACAGATCGATTATGCCTCGCATGCAACCCGGGCCCGAGAAGGCAAGCGGCGTGAGGAGGCGCTAGTAGGACACATAGGGCCACGAGGCGAGCCGATCTATGCAGAGGTGATACCTCGGGCGGCGAGTTCCACGACGCGCCGAGCCAGCGAGGTTTAGAAGCGCGGCGATGGGCGATGAGACCACGATACTGCGCCTCGGTCCACGGCTGGAAGCGAGAGGAGATGGGTTCTGAAGAGATGGCCCGATTGCTTGCGAGTTGTGGCGAACATGAGATAAATTTGGATCACGGATTCCAGCTCAGCGATGCCGTGGTTCACCGAGTCGGATAGTTTGAGGCTACGGGATTTTACGAGTTGTAGCCGCGAGTTCTACGGTCGAGGCACGAGGATGATCGCGAGGAGTTCATCCGTCGATTCTGAGAAGGATCATCACGAGTGATCAAGGCTTGAGAGGCGATTAGTGATCTTCGGTTCGCGTCGGTGCGTGATACCGCATGATGGCGGTTTGATTCATAGGAGCTATCCGGGAAGCAAGCGCCTCGATAGTATGGGGCGAGTTCTCGGAGGCTTTTCTCACTCACTTCGTGCCTCCGCAGATGAGGAGGGCACGGGCCGACAGATTTTTATTGCTGAGACAGAGAGGGCGCACAGTTAGGAAGTACAACGTTGAGTTCGATTCGTTGGCTCGATATGTCCCTGCACTAATAGCAGATATGGAGGACCGAGTGCACCGCTACGTCACCGGGTTAGATGATTATATGGCAGTCTTGCGCAGGTGTAGCTCTTCAGCCGGGCATGGACATTGCCCGCATGCAGGATCATGCACTTGGGTGTGAGGAGCGTAGAGGTCGACGGGTCGACAGATATCTGCAGAAGAAGGCTAGGATGTCAGGATATTTTGGTAGCTCTCGGGGTGGACGGTCTCAGCAGCAGTCTAGATTTGCACCACAGCCAGCTCAGAGCGCTCCTACACCGTCTTCGGCGAACGGGGCGAGGACTTGGACGTCGAGTAGCGAAGGTGCTAACGTCGGGATCACCCGCCGGTGTGGCGTCACGGTAGATCCCATCACGGGAATTGTGGTCCTACTTCACGAGTTTGTTTCACTTGTGGCCAGCAGGGTCACTTTGCGAGAGATTGTCCGACTAAGGGCAGCGCAGATGGTAGGGTCGACTACGGGGTCTTTCACGGTCTTCTTCATCTCCTACGATTACTCGCCCGGGCGAGGTACTCGTGGGCGCAGTCGTGGCGAGAGGTCGTGGCGGTCTCGATTCTAGCGGTCCTCGAGCGCGTTTATGCCTTGTCGGCCGGCGAGGACGGGGCGTCGCCGGATGTAAATCCGCAGTACCTTATCGATTTCTTATTGTGGCGTGTATGCCTTGATATATCGGGTTCTACTCTGTCCTATATCCCCCTTATTGCTAGTAGGATAGGGATAGAGCACGAGTCCATGGACCGCTTTCGAGGTAGCTACGCGATGGGTGATTCGATGGTAGCTCGGCGGGTATATAGGGCTTGCCCGATGACTTTATGCGATCGTCGGACCTAGCGACTTGATAGAGTTGGACATGGTGATTCGATGTAATCGTAGGTATGGATTGGCTAGCTTCTGCTACGCCAATGTAGGCTGCGAGGAGAGAGTGAGTACGATTCGGTTTCTGAGGCCGGTTATTGAGTGGGAGGAACAACGTGTGTAGAGGGTAGGTTTATTTCCTACCTCAAGGCTAGGAAGATGGTGCGGAAGGGTATATCTACCATCTCATTCGGGTATTAAATCACGTCTTTGCGGTACGAGATCTTGATCGATTCGATGGTCGGAGAGTTCCCGGATGTGTTTCGGATGACCTCGGGTATCCTTCACGAGAGGAGATAGAGTTTTGTATCGATGTCTTTGCGGACACTCGGCCTATTTCCATTCCGCCATACGAGAATGGCACTGCGAGTTGAGAGAGTTGAAGGACCGGTGAGAGATTTCTTTGGAGAAAGGGCTTCATCGGGCTAGTGTTTCTCCACAGGGAAGCGCGGTATTGTTCGTGAAGAAGAAGAAGGATGGGACTATGCGCATGTGTGTTGATTACAGGCAGCTGAACAAGGTGACTATTAAGAACAGATACCCCCTTCCCAGGATTGATGATTTGTTCGACCCGGTTGCGAGTGCGAGATGTTTCTCAAGATTGATCTGCGATCGGGCTATCATCAGTGCAGTCGAGGCGGATATCCCTAGGGTGCATTCGGACGATGCGGGCACTATGAGTTCGAGGTTATGTCTTTCGGTTTGACCAATGCTCGGCGGTATTTATGGATTTGATGAACCGAGTGTTCAAGCCATTTTGGATCGTTTGTGATAGTATTCATTGATGACATCTTGGTTTATTCGCTCGAGCGAGAGCATACGAGCATTTGAGGACTGTCTTGAGAGTTCTCGGGACCGGCGGTTATGCGCCAAGTTTTCCAAATGTGAGTTTTGGTTAACCGGTGGCTTTTCTTGGGCACATTATGCGGTAGATGGTATTGGTGGATCTGGCTAAGATCGGCGATCGGGACTTGGCCTAGACCTACTACAAGCCGAGTGCGCGATTTTACAGGCCTCGCGAGTTATTATCGGCGGTTCGTGGAGAAGTTTGCTTATCTACGCACCATTGACTAGGTGACTCGGAAAGCGGCTAAGTTTGATGGTGATGCTTGTGGCGAGGTTTCCGATTCTTGAAGGAGGCGGCCGCCCGTTCTTACTCTTCCGAGAGGTCGAGCGGCTATATGCGTGTATTATGATCGTCGGGCATCGGGCTTGGATGTGTGTTTATCACGGCGGGGCAATGTTATAGCATACGCGTCAGAAGCGTAAAGCATGAGAGGAACTACCCGCCCATGATTTGGAGTTAGCGTGATGATTCACGCCTTGAAGATCTGGAGGCACTATTTGTATGGGGTTCATGTGGATATTTATACAGACCACAAGAGCCTCCAGTATATCTTCAGCCAGAGGGAGCTGAACTTCACGGCGAGGCGGTGGTTAGAGTTACTCAAGGATTATGATGTCGATATCCTGTACCACCCGGGGAAGGCCAATGTTGTGGCAGATGCTCTTAGTCGTAGGTAGATGGGGAGTCTATCAGATGTGCAGCCAGAGAGGAGGGGCATTGTCACGACCCGTTAGGAGCCGTGGTAGTGCCTTACGGGCACCCAGTAGTCATACATCGAGAGAACAATCGTGGAATATAAAACACGACATGAAACATGATATAACTAGAACATTTTATCGATGAAAAGATTGCCTTTCGGCATATATACATAAACCAAATTTTTGCGATTCATCCCAACTGCAACGGGACTCTGAGACCTCTGAAATAACAACTATGGCGGGACGGGGCCGCCATACCTGTCTGTACAAAACTATCTACAACGGAGATCATACCCAAAGTAGAGCCTCGGAGAGAGTGGAGCTCCTAACACCAACGTAGAGATCCTAAGGATGTGGATCTAGCACTGGCTTTCCTCTAGAACTGCGGCATGAGCAGCCCCAGAAGAGGTCGATAACAGTACCAAGTATGTGAAACTATAAAGTACTTTAAATGAAATCAAGGTATTTAAAACCTTTTCACAAATATAATCGGTTCAATTGCACATAGTCTGCATCACAACAATATGATAATAGGAAAAGCGTAGCAGTCTAGTCTAGGCGCGAATGATCGGGCAAGGCCAACCGCCCGTAGTATCGTGCGTGCCTAGTCTGGACTTCCGCGATCCACATAGGTCACACACGGACCGCGTGAGGTATTCCCGCGTCGAGGGTAGCTAGCCGGTACCCTCGCGGACTTCCGCGATCCGCGTAGCCTCGAGACCGTAGCCCATGGACGCATAGGGCATCCGCGTCGGGCTAAACACCGGAATGATCAATCACGGAGCATACCGCGACTCGCATAGTCTCATAGACCGCGTAGGCCGTATAGACCGCATCAAGGGTGGCAAGCCCTCGGTATAACAAGTCAAGGGTAGGTGATACAATAACGATCTGCGGACTTACTGGGTTAGCAACGTAAGCCTGAAGAATAACCCCCTTTCACACATTACAAGGCTTTTAACACATGCGGCATCATAGTATGTCTACCTATCAACCAATCTTACTACACTTAACGAAAGCAATACAAGGTTTTTATAAACAAACAAGTAAATGCGATTCCTTTTATCATTCTTAGGTTGTTATACCTACTTCCCGTAAAGCTTAGTATAACTCTTAAGCTTTTGTTTTAACAACTATTACTCTTACATTAAAATGATTCATTATTCTTTTGACATACTTCAAGGTTCTTATTATTGGGCTTAAGTCAAAAGACATTGCCGATTATCATATGTCGTCTGTAGTACTATATATACTTAAAATATCATGCTCGGGAGTATAGGAAGAATCACATACCTTCTGAAATCCACTGCCAAGTCGAGTATGTCGCGTATGAGAATCGACCTATAATAGTCACAGACATCTATCAAAGTCTAGACTATTACGTAGGTCATTCTAAGCAGAGGGTCCTCGATTCTATGGAAAGTCGGGCAGCACAACCCTACCCGGTGAGCTATATAAGTCTCATGTAACGATCATGTAAATCTGATTCGTATATTCTTCTTTTATACCCTTCTAAGGTGTTACAGTTCAATTCTATTCTTAATAACCTCCTAAGTATTTATACTTATCTCAATACTTCTACAATATGCATTCTCTAATTACAAAGAGGTTAGGATTATTTACCTCGATAAGCCCAATAATATCCAAGTAAAAGTCGATCTGAGCGAGGTTTAGCTCACAATCCAAAGCTCCAGCGCTCAGAATCCTTAGAAGTTTCCCACAACTTCTACTAAGTACTAAGGACTTTGGGCTAGGTTAAATTGGGCATAATAACAATACTAGAAGGCAACTTTCCTACCAAGGGAGGGGGGGTAGGTTTCGGCTAGGCTAGATGGGGGAAGGGCCTCGGCGAAACTTCACTCAAAGGGGAGGGTGTTTGGGCGAATTGCTCACAAGGGAGAGGAGGATTTTCAAGACTTGAAAGCTTTAGTGGATGAATAACTCTTCATCTCAAGAGGGGTATTTATAGGTCAAGACATGGCCAACCAATGGCCAAGATTTAGCCAAGTGCTAGGCAAGTGTAAGGTCAAGATTAGGGCAAGTGTACCTAGCCAACTTGCACACAAAATATCTATCAACTTTATGACAAGGATTGTCATCCAATCGCCCTATTGCGTGACAAGTCCACCAATGAGAGGGTGGAAAGTGTCGCCTCTCATTGGTCCAAAGTGTTACGTCTCTCGGAAAAATCATAAAAATAAGAAATGACATAGCCGAATTTATCCTAAGAAAGGCGTGGAAAGCGTTTCGTCGGAAAACCAATCGTTTTGTGAGTTGTGCCCAATAATTTTCGTCAAGCCTAACTTTTAAGGCTAACCTTTTATGCGTATTCCCTTACGTACATACTGCAAATACGGTATAACATTCTCCTCGCCCAGAAACATTCGTCGAATGTTCCTTCCCAAACGATTAAAGATAAGGTTCTTAACAACCTAAGCAGTTTGCAAAAAAAAAAAAACACTTAGCACATAAGTCAATTGAATCAATAAGTAGGAAAGTAGGTTACCTGGAGGTGTGGGGAATAGGTGAGGTATCTCTGCCTCATGTCCTCCTCTGCTTCCCGTCATCTCCTCCTAAGCTCGTTCACCACAAAACTTTGTGGAAGCTACGTCCTTGGTCATGAGCGCCTAACTTTGACGATCGACTATCGCTATGGGAATCTCGCCATACGATAACCCCTCGGTCACTGGACATCGTCAATCGGGTGTACCCTAGATGGATCCCGACACATCTCTCGCCGGCGTAGATCGTGAAATCTGGATGCCCGCCTCCGGATCGG
This sequence comes from Przewalskia tangutica, assembly GCA_029844215.1. NCBI lineage: Eukaryota > Viridiplantae > Streptophyta > Magnoliopsida > Solanales > Solanaceae > Przewalskia > Przewalskia tangutica. Next base: position 19,619,223 of record CM056740.1, read on the forward strand.
ACGGCGGATCCAACTCATAGGCAACCTTGCCTACCACGTGGACAATGCGAAGCGGCCCGATGTACCTTGGTGAGTTTTCCCTTCTTCCGAATCTCATCACACGCCGTGGGTGACACCTTGAGAAAACCCAATCATCAATGCGAACTCCGGATGTCGGCGTCGATGATCTGCATCGACACATGCGACTACGAGTGTCGATAGCCGCTCTCGGATAAGCTTCACCGTATCCACTGCCTGCTGCACCCAGTCTGGTCCCACTAACTGTACCTCGCCCACAGCGAACCATGCTATCGGCGATCTGCCCTTCCTCCCATACAAAGCCTCATCTGGCGCCATCGAATGCTAGAGTGATAGGTTATTATCTGTGAACTCTACCGGGCAAGTGATCCTCGGCTACCTCTGAAGTCAATAACACGGGCTCGCGGCATATCCTCGAAGTGCGGATAGTGCGCTCTGCTGTCGTCACTGCGTGGATGAAATGCGATTACTCGGGCTCACTGCGTCCCTAAACCCCTGCGGAAGGACCTCGAAGTTAGCGTAAGCGGGCTCCTGCATGCGATATGATCGAAATAGGGACTCATGCGGTCGGCGACTTCTCGGATGTAAAGTGCGGCATAATCCTCGGTAGAAAGTCGTCACGGGAAGAAAGTGGGCTGATTTCGTCGACTGTCGGCGATAACCCGTATAGAATCATGTCTCCTCGAGTGTGAGGCAATCACGTGATGAAGTCCATGTTGATCACCTCCCACTTCCGGTCGGGATCTCTGTCGTGCGTAACAAACCACCACGGGCCTGCGGTGTTCTACCTTCACTGCGACAACACGGGCGAGCTACGAACTGCGCAACGTCCCCTTCAAACCATCCCACCAATACGGATCTAAGGTCGTGGTACATCTTGGTCGACCACGGATGGATAAATGCAGCCTGTGTGCTTCCCCGAGAACACTGCCAAGTCTGAAACATCCGGAACACACAACGCCCTCAAACCTTAGCGCCCATCAGGTGCTACCTCAAAAGGACCCTTGCCTCACGAAGAGCGTATCGCGATAACGTGCCAAACCGGATCCTCGAGCTGTTGCCTCTTCACCTCGCCGGCGATGGAAGACTCGGCAACCTCGCGAACTCTAACCCACCGCTATCGAGAATCAATCAAGCGGACACCAAGGCTCGCTAATCGATGCAAATCACGAACCATGCCCCTCCTCTGCTGCACCTCGATGGACTCCCCATCGACCTACGACTAAGAGCGTACGCCTGACATTGGCCTTCCGGGTGGTACGGGATATCGGCGTCATAATCCTTTAGCAACTCTAACCACCGTCTGCATCGTAAGTTCGGCTCCTCTGGTGAAGATATCTTTGGAGGCTCTTGTGGTACTGTATAAATATCCACGTGAACCCCGTACAAATAGTGCCTCAGGATCTTGGCGTGAATCACCGCCGGCTCGAATCATGGGTGGGGTAGTTCCTCGTGTATCTTAAGTTGTCGGGATCGTATGCTATAACTCTGCCTGCTGCATCAACACACGTGCACGATGCGCGTCACAATACACCACGTAACCATCTGGACCTTACGGAAGAGTAAGAAGCGAGCGGTCGTCGATTTCTCTTTCGGAATCTGAAACCACTCGCCACATCGATCCTGAAACTTGGCGCCTTGAGTCGCCCTAGTCAATGGTGCGAAGATAAAGCAAACTTCTCCACGAACGCGATAATATCTGCAGGCCCGAAGCTGCGAACCTCTGTCGGAGTAGTAGGTCTAGGACAAGTCCTGACTGCCTCGATCTTGGCCATATCCACTCGAATGCCATCAGCCCCGACAATGTGCCCAAGAAAAGCCACCGAGGTCAACCAAAACTCACATTTGGAAAACTTCGCATCACATTTGCGATCGGAAGCTATCGGCCACGCCAAATGCTCCGCGTGCTCCTGCTCTGGCGAGAATAAACCAAGATATCATCAATGAACACTATCACAAAGCGTGTCCAAAAATGGTTTGAACACTCGGTTCAACTCCATGAATACCACGGGCATTGGTCAACCAAAAGACATGACCACTGAACTCATAATGCGTCTGGTCGGAATGCGATCCTAGGGACATCCACCTCTCTAACTCGAACGATGATAGCGATCGTAGATCAATCTTGGAAAAGCATCTCGCGCCAACCGATCGAACAAATCATCAATCACGGGAAGGGGTATCTGTTCTTAATGGTCACCTTGTTCGGTGCACGTAGTCAACACATGCGCGTCCGTCTTTCTTCTTCACGAACAATACGGCGCCCCGGGGAGAAACACTAGGTCGATGAAACCGCTTCTCCAACAAATCACTCGGCTCCTTCAACTCTCTTAACTCGGCGGTGCCGTCTGTATGGCGGTTTGGAAATAAGTAGAGTGTGCAACACATCTATACAAAACTCAATCTCCTGCGGAGGAATACCGGGAGGTCGTGCAGGCACGTCGAGAACTCTCGGACTCTTGGGCTGTCGAAAATCTGGTACGCGACCTCGGTATCAAACACCGAGCGAGATGGTAGATATACCCGTACGCACCGTCTTCCTAGCCTTGAGGTAGGAAATAAACCTACCTTTCGGCGATACCGTGCTCCCCTCCCACTCCGCCGGCTCGCCGGAAGCTGGAACCGTACTACTCTCTCTGCGGTCTACATTGGCGTAGCAGAAGCTAGCCAATCCGTCCCGTGATTACGTCGAAGTCGATCATCTCGACTCTATCAGTCGGCAAGTGCGGCGTGTAAATGATCACAGACAAGCTCATATACCGCCGAGCTACCACCGAATCACCAGCGTAGCTACCTCGAAAGGGTCTATGGACTCGGGCTCTATCCTATCCTACTAGCAACAAGGGAGATATATAGGGCCAGTAGAACCGGATCTATCAAAGCATATACATCTAACCGAAGCGATAAGGTACTGTGGCGACATCGGTGAGGCCTCACGATCTGTCGGTGGACAAAGCATAAATGCGGTTACGAGGACCGCTAGAAGCTGGACTGCGCACGACCTGCCGCGACCTGCGATCTCTGAGTACCGTACCCTCGGCGATGGCTGTCGGGGATGAAGAAGCGGCAGACCTGTGTGGGCCCTACCCGTGCGCCCCGGTCGGGCAAACCCTCGCGAAATGACCACGGTGGCCACAAGTATGGCAAGTCCCGTAGTAGCATAACAGCTCGAATGGAATCTACCACAACGGGCACTGAGCAGACCTCGAGCGGTTAGCCCACACTGTTACCGGAAATCCGAAGTCTGGGGCCACGGACCTTTGCTCTGCTATCTTGAAAATGATGTAGGAGTGCTCCGGCGTGTGGTGCAAATCTGGACTTCTGGCGATCTGCTGCCCACCACGAGAACCACCAAAAGAACCGGCCGTCTGGCGCCTGCTGCTGATATCGGTCTACCGTGGTCTCACGCTCATCGCGTCCCGATGCGTGAGCTGCATCGGGTAATGTCCGTGCCGGTGAAGGACACACCCGCAAGACTTCGGCCATATAGTCGTCTAGCCGGTGGCGTGGCGATGCACCGGTCTTCCATATCTGCTACGGTCAGAACATATCGAGCTAATGAATCAAACTCGACATTGTACTCTCTGGCGTCGTCCTCGCGCCTCGGTAACAAAAATCTCCGGATCGTGCCCTCACCATCTGCGGAGGCAAAGTGTGTGAGAAAAGCCTCGAAAACTCATCCCATCTGCTGGAAGTGCATGCTCTCCCGGAAAGCTCCGTGAATCGAACGATCATTGCGGTATCACGCGGCCGTCGCGAACCGAATATCACGGACTCGGTCTCGAAGCCTTGACCACCGCGTAATCCTCTGCAGTGCGGATGAACTCCTGCGGATCATCCTGCAGTCTAGAGTAAAACTGCGGCGGTGCAACTCGGGAAGTCCGTAGCCTCGAGCTATCGCCTCACGGTGAACAGGGTACTCTTGGGTGGGCCCGAATGCTGGAATGGGCTGCCTCAAACCTCTCCTCATATCTGGCCACGACCTTGGCTAGTAACTGGGCCATCTCCTTGTCGCCTAACTCCTGCCCGGTGAGGGCGGGAGTGTGAGTGCTGCGGTCCTCTTTGGGGCGGCGGTGTCATAGAACTCGCCGTCTACGGTATAGCACAGGCACGAGCCCTCGTGACTCTGGGTGTCACACTAGCGACTCCTCGCCGCCTTGCCTTCGGGCCGGGTTGCCTTACGTGGAGGCATATACATTCTGAGAAAGGAATGCGTTAGAGGGTCCAACCTATAACACGGCTCTAAAGCACGATCTCGAGTGAGAAGAATGAAACCAATCCTAAATATCCTATAGCCTCGATTATTGGTGTGGTGCACAACACGCGATAATCGAACTCTACTAGATACGGTCTGTAGACACTTTCCAGAGGATTAAGCGCTCGATACCACTTTTGTCACGACCGTTCGGGGCGTGGTGATGCCTTACCGGGCACCCAGTAGTCATCATCTGTCACGACCGGCAAGCGGGCGCGGCCCGGTGCCTTACGGGCACCCAGTAGTCAAACAACATCGAGAGAAAAATCGTGAAATTAAAACTCATACATGATAACGATGAAAAGAAAGCGAGTTAACCAAGCGGTTACCTTTTACGAAAATAACTAACACTGAGCGATTACAATCCGCGCCGCATCGTACTACGGACCTCTAGAATTTTTATAACATCTCACGGCGGCGGGCCGCCCATACCACAGAATGTACAAAAGTTCTACAACTTGAGCCGTACCAAATGACAAAGTCTCAGAAGGAATGGAGCTTTACGAGGCGAGCGATCCAAAGTGCGGATCAACAAGCGATGTATCTCGACTGCGGCGTGAGCGGCCCGAAGAAGTCGATTACAACAGTGCAAGTATGCGAAGCAGAAAAATCGTAAATGAAATCATAATAGTCTATAAGGAAAGCAGGAGACATGTATGATAAGCGAACTCTGATCACCACGTATATCTGATTCGGTCAAATCAAATCACATCAAGTCGAGGACTGCGCCGAAAGATCATTACTCAAAGTGGGCGCATACTGCGTGGGCTGCAAGCGTCGGTATGTCGACCCAATAACAAGATAGTACTCTGTGGGCGCATACTGCGTGGGCTACCCAGCGTGTCGGTATGTCCCGACCAATAACAAGATAATACTCTGTGGGCGCGTGCGTGGGCTACCCAGCGTGTCGATATGTCCATGATTACCGAATAATACTCATTGTGGGCGCGTACTGCGTGGGCTGCAGCGTGTCGATATGTCCATCAATTACCGAATAATACTCGTGGGCGCGTACTCGTGGGCTACCCAGCGTGTCGGTATGTCGAGCAGTTTACAAGATAACACTCACAATGGAAGCATGCGTGGGCTACCCAGCGTGTCGATATGTCCGTCATACCACCCGATATCCAGCCCTCGTCGAGAGACTTCGGTAGCACAAGTCAAACACTTGCGACAACAAAACTATCACCACAAGGCGGGTTACACAACTCAAAGTACCCGTTTAAGTCAACAAAGCGGGTTCCAACCCCAAAATACTACATTCTTTCCTACGCGAAGACCTCTCTTTCGTAGAAACCATGCGATACTATCACACATAGTATCACACACATTCATGTTTAAAACACGTGCTTCAAACACAATTAACATAACGTCAAGTATACTTTTTAAAAGTCGAGTAATTAACTCCTTTAAGGTCAGTATTCCTACCTTTTAAAACCAAGTCATTTACTTTTCCCTTAAGAAAAGTTCGATATTTGAAAACAAGTGATTTATACTTTCACTCAAGTTACTTCTCTTTTCCAAAATCCGATTACATTATCCTTTGCAATCCATTAAGTTCATTCTTTGGAATTTTAAGAAAAGTCGAACTTGTTATCAATGATTCTCATTTAAGCGACCGTGATCTAGGAAATGTAATATCATTTTGTCTTATCTTAGTTTCTATGCGGATGGAGGTTTCTCTGGTTTTAATATAATCGATTAGTCGAAACCATTTCCTTTATTAAGCTGCGATGGTGTGTTCGATACTTGTTCCCACTTTCAAATCCATTTCACATTCTTATCTTAGTTATACCTAACTTCCGTAAAGCTAGTATAACTCTTAAGTTTTCAAAACCAAGTATTACTTATTACTCATGAATGAGGTTTTACAACTTTTGAATACATTACAAAACTTTCACAAATCTAAGTTAAGTCTCTTATCTTACAAGATCAAGTCTCTTAACTTCCACCAATCAACAACCGTTCTTTTACTCACGTAAAGTTGTTATAACTAACTTCCCATAAAGCCGTTATAACCCCTTTATGTTTTAAAATAACCAATTACCACATAAACATTTATGAGACCAAGAGGGCTCATTAACTTTAACAGAGTGCCCATTACTAACGGATAAGACTTACTACTCTTACGTAATGAAGCCCTTTACACTTCGTAACAAGTCAAGACACAATTTGGAAAATCAATTTCCTTTAACACCGCGTCGTCAACGCACTATATATTTCACAAATAGTCATCTTTGAAGAGGATAGGAAGAATCACATACCTCGCGACGATTAGACAAAAAGCAAAAGCGCCCATGTATTGAACCGCTTCGAGTAGGATCGCTACTCGTGGCGCCTCGATCTATAAAGGGTCATAAGACATCTATTAACTTCTAGTTCGAGCGTAGAATAAGCTAAAAGCAAAGCCCACAGGTTACGGAACTTACTACCTTTTATCAAGTCGAAAGCGATAACCCATTCTAAACCCTTTTCAATTCTCTTTCGATTCAAGTTTTAGGTTAACATGATGTCTAACCTAAACATCTTCAACTACCACAATTTCCCTTCTATATAACATCGGCGACTAACTTTGTCACCAAAAGGTAGTTACAATCTTAAGGCTAACATGCCCACCGGTTTTCCACGGGACAACAAGATCCAAATCCATGCAACTCAACTACAATGACCTCGGGCTCACGATTCTATACAAACTTAACTATAACGACCTCGGGCTCACAATCTATACAAACTTAAATATAACGACCTCGGGCTCAGATCTATACTACTATCACAGTACTAACTCAAATCGAGAGAAGAAACTCTTACCTTTTGGAAAGTCCACAAAAGCCCTTTCCTACCGCTTCCGTCAACTCGTCCACAGCGCTTCCACAAGTTTACCCACACTTTCCTTGCCGCTCCGACAATCTCTCACAAGGCAAGGTTTTCTTCAAAAACTAGAGAGAAGGGAGAGGGTTTTCTCTTGGGAGGGTTTGATAAGAAATGGCCAAGTCTTCCAAGACTTGGCCTAATATGCCTCTTTTATTTGGTCAAAGGATGGGAGGACACTTGTCACCCTCATAGGCTCTTTTATAAAATATCACGATTTTTAGCCTTTTCCATGAAAATCCGCCTTGGCGCTGGCCAGCCGCGCCATGTGGCTATCTCAGAAATTAATTTAACACGTGAACGTGCGCGACCACGCTTTCGTGCGCGGCCGCCAACACCAGCGGACTCGGTACAATCGGCGCGCGACCTGCTTCCGGCGCGGTACTGAACCCTGAACCGAAATCAACGCTTTACTTGCGCGCCAAACTTGAAACTTCCATAACTTTTGACTCGATGTCCCGTGACGAATGGTTCGTTGCGTTGGGACCTAGATTCAACGGACTACACACTAGGCCTTTTAAACACCTTACAATCGCCGACAACTGGGGTCCAACACTCCAAAGTAAACTCAAAATTCTTCAACACATGTTTGTCAACTAATCTATCTTACAGAATTCACGGGGTGTAACATTCTTCCCTCTTAGAAACATTCGTCGAATGTTCATACAGTCTCCAAAACACTGCTTGAGGTATAGTCTTCACTACTATACCTGCAAAACTCAATTATGCCTCTCATGGCCATAATATAAAAATCACGCCAACTCCAAGTTCCATTGAGAAATCACCTCTAACGTGCAAAACACCACTATTTTCTCCTCCTGGTCTAAAGGATACTCTCGCTTTCTCGGCGTACCTTCCTTGTACACTCACACCCGTTTCTAGTACCGTTCCGCAATTCGATCCTACTTAGTTTCTACCACCTTGGAGTCACTACCTCGACTCGGCCATCTTACTAATCCACGTCATGGAAGCTACCACTTCCGTCACAAACTACCCGTGGAATCATCGCACAAAACTCCATGAATATCATACACTCAGACAAAGATTAACGATGAGTCTCCTACCCAGACGGCCTTACATCTAAGGCCTCAGCATTATAATTTCTAAGGTTCAAAATTTTCTCATCCCCAAACTTACCCTCTTTATTAACCATGCATCCAAAACACATTATATACCAAAGCTACGAACATGCACTCGACACATCACCACGACATCAAGCATACAATACTCTGAGGGTTAAGAACATACACAGTAACTATTGCTTCACCTCCTTCTTGTCGCTCTGCTCATGTTCTTTCGACACGGCGCACAAAAGGAGGAGGTGAGTCGATCATGATCGAAGGTGAATCTCAACCTCGCGCTATCTGGTGGGACAATTCCTTGCAAAATGGCGGTGGCGCGTGTAAAGCAGATTCCCTATTAGTACGACACTCCCCATCGTGGAGCCTACCACAATAGTCCGCAGCGAGGTAAGGGTGGTCCCGTCAGGCTAGCGTCACGATCCCCCAAAAACCGAAACCTTGGAGCCACGACGCGCTCTGAATTTCTCGAGCGTCACGGCGGCGAGGTGGAGCACTCCGTCTTGGCGGGCGCATAACTAACCTTCTTGAAATTTGCTGCCCGAAAGGTCACCAAAGGACCTGCGCCTTGGCCCTACTCTGCTGATCTTGGTCATTCCGTGCGACTCCTCGTGCCTCGCATCCAGTGCATGAGCTGCGTGCGGGCAATGTCCGTGCGGTGAAGAGCTACTCGAGCAACTCTGCGCCAAATAGTCATCAAGCCTGTGACATGGCGGTGCACTCTGTCCTCCGTATCGGCTACTAGCGCGGGGGCGTCTGGGGCTAGTGAGTTAAACTCCACGTTGTACTCTGAGCCGTGCGCGGATTACGCCTCAGCATCAAAAATCTGCCGGCCGAGTCCTCGCCATGCAGTGGAGGCGGAAATGTGCAAGAAATGCCTCAGAACTTCGTCCATCTCATTGGAAGTGCATGCCCTCCCGGGACAGCTCGCGAATCAAACCCGATCATTGCGATATCACGCGGCCGATGCGAACCTAGGACCACGACTCGGTCTCCGTGCCTTGATCACTCTCATGATCGGCTATGGCGTCGGATGAACTCCTGGATCATCCTCGAGGCCTCGACAGTAGAACTCTGGCGGGCCTGACTTCGAAAGTCCGCGACCTCGAACTATCCGATCTCGGGTGAACCACTGGTGCTCTTTGGGCTGCTGCGTCCGGCCTATCCTCGTGTCGGCCTGACCACGGCGATAAGCGGGCCAACTCGCGTAACCCGTCTCTCTGCTCCGGGCCAGTGGGGTGGAGGCTCGAGTCTTGTGGTCTCTGTGAGGCGCCATTTGCTCTACTCGCGGCTCCTCTGCTGCCTTGCCCTTACGGGCCACTGGTTGCCTTTCGCGAGCATAAGCGGTAAAGCGAAACACGTCGGAGGGTCCGACTTACAACACGGCTCTGGGCGCGATCTCGGAATGAGAAGAATAGAAACCAATCCTAAATGTCCATGACCTCACGATTATAGATGTGGTGCGCAACACGTCGATAATCGAGACTACTAGACGCGATGCGTAGACACTTTCAGAGGACTAAGCGCTCACGATACCATACATCGCGACCGAAACCGGGCGCGGTGCCTTACGGGCACCAGTAGTCAAACAACATCGGAGAAAAATCGGCGGAAATTAAAACTCATACATGATAACCAATGAAAAGAAAGCGAGGTTAACCAAGCGGTTACCTTTTACGAAAATAACTAACACACGAGCAGTTACAATCCGCCTTGCATCGATTACTACGGACCTCTAAGAATTTTTATAACATCTCTGGCGGGACGGGGCCCGCCATACCACTGAATGTACAAAAGTTCTACAACTTGAGGAGCCGTACCAAATGACAAAGTCTCGAAGGAATGGAGCTTTACGAGAAGCGAGCGATCGAAAGTGCGGATCAACAAGCGATGTATCTCGACTGCGGCGTGAGCGGCCCCGAAGAAGTCGATTACAACAGTGCAGAGTATGCGAAGCAGAAAAATCACGTAAATGAAATCATAATAGTCTATAAGGAAAGCGGGAGACATGTATGATAGCGAACTCTGATACACCACGTATATCTGATTCGGTCAAATCAAATCACGTCAAGTCGAGGACTCGCCGAAAGATCATTACTCAAAGTGGGCGCATACTCGTGGGCTGCAGCGTCGGTATGTCGACCCGATAACAAGATAGTACTCGCTGTGGGCGCGTACTCGTGGGCTACCCAGCGTGTCGGTATGTCCCGACAATAACAAGATAATACTCGCGTGGGCGCGTACGTGGGCTACCCAGCGTGTCGGTATGTCCGTCAATTACCGAATAATACTCGCTGTGGGCGCATACTCGTGGGCTACCCAGCGTGTCGGTATGTCCATCGATTACGAATAATACTCTTTGTGGGCGCATACTGCGTGGGCTGCAGCGTGTCGGTATGTCCAAACGGTTTACAAGATAACACTCACAATGGAAGCGTACGTGGGCTACCCAGCGTGTCGATATGTCCATCATACCACCCGATATCCAGGCCTCCGTCGAGACTTCGGTAGCACAAAGTCAAACACTTGCACGACAACAAAACTATCACCGCAACGAGGCGGGTTACACCTGACTCAAAGTACCCGTTTAAGTCAACAAAGCGGGTTCGACCCCAAAATACTACATTCTTTCCTACGCGAAGACCTCTCTTTGCGTAGAAACCATACGATACTATCACACGTAGTATCACACACATTCATGTTTAAAACACGTCTTGAAACACAATTAACATAACGTCAAGTATACTTTTTAAAAGTCGAGTAATTAACTCCTTTAAGGTCAAGTATTCCTACGCTTTTAAAACCAAGTCATTTACTTTTCCCTTAAGAAAAGTTCGATATTTGAAAACAAGTGATTTATACTTTCACACTCAAGTTACTTCTCTTTTCCAAAATCCGATTACATTATCCTTTGCAATCCATTAAGTTCATTCTTTGGAATTTTAAGAAAAGTCGAACTTGTTATCAATGATTCTCATTTAAGCGACCATGATCTAGGAAATGTAATATCATTTTGTCTTATCTTAGTTTCTATGCGGATGGAGGTTTCTCTTGGTTTTAATATAATCGATTAGTCGAAACCATTTCCTTTATTAAGCCATTTGATGGTGTGTTCGATACTTGTTCCCCTTTGAAATCCATTTCACATTCTTATGCCGTTATACCTAACTTCCCATAAAGCTAGTATAACTCTTAAGTTTTCAAAAACCAAGTATTACTTATTACTCATGAATGAGGTTTTACAACTTTTGAATACATTACAAAACTTTCACAAATCTAAGTTAAGTCTCTTATCTTACAAGATCAAGTCTCTTAACTTCCACGATCAACAATAGTTCTTTTACTCACATAAAGTTGTTATAACTAACTTCCCGTAAAGCCGTTATAACCCCTTTATGTTTTAAATAACCAATTACCACATAAACATTTATGAGACCAAGAGGGCTCGTTAACAAGCCAGAGTGCCCATTACTAACGGATAAGACTTACTACTCTTACACATAATGAAGCCCTTTACGCCGTAACAAGTCAAGACACAATTTGGAAAATCAATTTCCTTTAACACCACGTCGTCAACCGCGCTATATATTTCACAAATAGTCATCTTTGAAGAGGATAGGAAGAATCACATACCTCGCGACGATTGCGACAAAAAGCAAAAGCGCCCCGGTGTTGAACCGCTTCGAGTAGGATCGCTACTCGTGGCGCCTCGATCTATAAGGGTCATAAGACATCTATTAACTTCTAGTTCGAGCGTAGAATAAGCTAAAGCAAAGCCCACGGGTTCTACGGAACTTACTACCTTTATCGAGTCGAAAGCGGTAACCCGTTCTAAACCCTTTTCAATTCTCTTTCAATTCAAGTTTTAGGTTAACATGATGTCTAACCTAAACATCTTCAACTACCACAATTTCCGCTTCTATATAACATGCGGCGACTAACTTTGTCACCAAAAGGTAGTTCTGATCTTAAGGCTAACATGCCCACCGGTTTTCCACGGGACAGCAAGATCCGAATCCATGCAACTCGACTACAACGACCTCGGGCTCACGATTCTATACAAACTTAACTATAACGACCTCGGGCTCACAATCTATACAAACTTAAATATATGACCTCGGGCTCATGGATCTATACTACTATCACAAGTACTAACTCAAATCGAGAAGGAAACTCTTACCTTTTGGAAAGTCCACAAAGCCCTTTCCTACAGCTTCTTGTCAACTCGTCCACAGCGCTTCCCACAAGTTTACCACTTTCCTTCTTGCCGCTCAACAATCTCTCCTAAGGCAAGGTTTTTCTTCAAAAACTAGAGAGAAGGAGAGGGTTTTCTCTTGGGAGGTTTGATAAGAAATGGCCAAGTCTTCGAGACTTGGCCTAAATATGCCTCTCATTTGGTCGAAGGATGGGAGGACACTTGTCACCCTCCATAGGCTCTTTTATAAAATATCCCGATTTTTAGCCTTTTCATGAAAATCCGCCTTGGCGCGCAGCCACTTGGCGCCAGTATGCTTCTCTCGAAATTAATTTAACCGCGAAGCGGCGCGGCACGCTTTCGGCGCGGCCGCCACCATGGACTCGGTACAATCGGCGCGCGGCTCCGGCCTTCGGCCGCTGAACCCTGAACCGAAATCACTGCTTTACTTGACTGCGCGCCAAACTTGAAACTTCCATAACTTTTGACTCGATGTCCCACGGCGAATGGTTCGTTGCGTTGGGACCTAGATTCAACGGACTACACACTAGGCCTTTTAAACACCTTACAATCCTTGACAAGCGGGGTCCAACACTCCAAAGGAAACTCAAAATTCTTCCAACACCTGTTGGTCAACTACTCTCTCTGCTAGAAGTCACGGGGTGTAACAACATCAGAGAACAATCAGCGGAATATAAAACACGACATGAAACATGATATAACTAGAACATTTTATCGATGAAAAGATTGCCTTTCGGCGTATATACATAAACCAAATTTTTGCGATTACATCCCAGTGTACAACGGGACTCTGAACCTACAAGGAAATAACAACTATGGCGGGACGGGGCCATACCTGTCTGTACAAAACTATCTACAACGGGAGATCATACCCAAAAGTAGAGCCTCGGAGAGAGTGGAGCTCTAACACCAGCGTAGAGATCCTAAGGATGTGGATCTAGCACTGCTTTCCTCTAGAACTGCGGCGTGAGCGGCCCAGAAGGAGGTCGATGCCAGTACCAAGTATGTGAAACTATAAAGTACTTTAAATGAAATCAAGGTATTTAAAACCTTTTCACAAATATAATCGATTCAATTGCACATAGTGCTGCATCACAACAATAATAATAGGAAAAGCTATAGTCTAGTCTAGGCGCGAATGATCGAAGCAAGGCCACCCGCCCGTAGTATCGTTCTGCGTGCCTAGTCACGGACTTCCGATCCGCATAGGTCACGCACAGACCGCGTGAGGTATTCCCGCGTCGGGGTAGCTAGCACCGGTACCTCTGGACTTCGCATCGCGTAGCCTCAGATCGCATAGCCCGTGGACCGCGTAGGGCATCCCCGCGTCGGGCTAAACACCGAATGATCAATCCTGGAGCATACGCGACTCGCGTAGTCTCGTAGACCGCATAGGCCGTATAGACCCGCGTCGGTGGCAAGCCCTCGGTATAACAAGTCGAGGGTAGGTGATACAATAACGATGCGGACTTACCAGGTTAGCGTAAGCCTGTGAGAATAACCCCTTTCACGCATTCTGAGGCTTTTAACACACATGCGGCGTCATAGTATGTCTACCTATCAACCAATCTTACTACACTTAACGGAAAGCAATACAAGGTTTTTATAAACAAACAAATGCAGTTCCTTTTATCATTCTTAGGTTGTTATACCTACTTCCCATAAAGCTTAGTATAACTCTTAAGCTTTTGTTTTAACACCAGTATTACTCTTACATTAAAATGATTCATTATTCTTTTGACATACTTGAGTTCTTATTATTCGGGCTTAAGTCAAAAGACATTGCCGATTATTATCATATGTCGTCTGTAGTACTATATATACTTAAAATATCATGCTCGGGAGTATAGGAAGAATCACATGCCTTACCGTGAAATCCACCGCCAAGTCGGTATGTGCGCGAAGAATCAACCTATAATAGTCACGGACATCTATCAAAGTCTAGACTATTACGTAGGTCATTCTAAGCAGAGGTCCTCAATTCTATGGAAAGTCGGGCGCACAACCCTACAGGTGAGCTATATAAGTCTCTTGTGAACTTGATCCTATGTAAAAATCTGATTCGTATATTCTTCTTTTATACCGCTTCTAGGTGTTACGATTCAATTCTATTCTTAATAACCTCCTAAGTATTTATACTTATCTCAATACTTCTACAGATGCATTCTCTAATTACAAAAGAGGGTTAGGATTATTTACCTCGATAAGCCCAATAATATCCAAGTAAAAAGTCGATCTGAGCGAGGTTTAGCTCACAATCCAAAGCTCAGCGCTCAGAATCCTTAGAAGTTTCCCACAACTTCTACTAAGTACTAAGGAATTTGGGCTAGGTTAAATTGGGCATTATAACAATACTAGAAGGCAACTTTCCTACCAAGGGAGGGGTAGGTTTCGGCTAGGCTAGAGGGGAAGGGCCTCGGCCAAAACTTCGCTCAAAGGGAGGGGTGTTTGGACGAATTGCTCACAAGGGAGAGGAGGATTTTCAAGACTTGAAAGCTTTAGTGGATGAATAACTCTTCATCTCAAGAGGGTATTTATAGGTCAAGACATGGCCAGCCAATGGCCAAGATTTGCCAAGTGCTAGGCAAGTGTAAAGGTCAAGATTAGAGGCGAGTGTACCTAGCCAACTTGCACACAAAATATCTATCAACTTTATGACAAGGATTGTCATCCAATCGCCCTATTGGTGACAAGTCCACGATGAGAGGGTGGAAAATGTCGCCTCTCGTTGGTCCAAAGTGTTACGTCTCTCGGAAAAATCCATAAAAATAAGAAATGACATAGCCGGAATTTATCCTAAGAAAGATGTGGAAAGCGTTTAGTCGGAAAACCAATCGTTTTGTGAGTTGTGCCCAATAATTTTCGTCCAAGCCTAACTTTTAAGGCTAACCTTTTATGCGTATTCCACTACGTACATACTGCAAATACGGGTATAACGGGCGTAGTCCATGATTGCATCAGCTAGCAAGCCTTGGAGTCAGATTGATTGATTACGATAGTAGTGGGGTTCGAGTTCGAGAGGTTGCGAGTCTTCCATCGTCGAGGAGGTGAAGAGGCAACGATTTGAGATCCGGTTTGACACGGTACCATGATACGACTCTTACGTGAGGAAGGGTCCTTTTGAGTAGCACGAAGGGTGCTAAGGTTGAGGCGAGGTTGTGTGTTCACGATATTGCGGGACTTGGCGTGAGTTCTAGGGAAGCACACAGCGCGCATTACTCTATCCATCGAATTCGACCAAGATGTACCACGACCTCGGATATGTGTATTGGTGGGATGGCTTGAAGAGGGGCGTTGCGAGTTTGTGGCTCAGTGCCCGTGTTGTCAGCAGGTGAAGGTAGAGCACCAGAGGCCTGGTGGTTTATTGTAGACGATAGAGATCCCGACCTGGAAGTGGGAGGTGATCAACATGGACTTTATCATAGGGTTACCTCGCACTCCGAGGAAACATGATTCTATTTGGGTTATCGTCGGACGGTGGCGAAATCAGCCCACTTTCTTCCGTCGGGGCGACTTTTTGGTGAGGATTATGCGGACTTTACATCAGAGATCGTGAGGCGCATGGAGTCCCTATTTCTATCATATCGTAGGAGCGGTTTCGGCTAACCACGGAGGTCTTTCGGAAGGATTAGGGGCGCGGTGAGCACAGTCTGCGTTCTGTCACGACCCGTTCAGGGGCGTGGTAGTGCCTTACCCCGGGCACCCTAGTGATACAACATCAGAGAAAACCAGCTGAAATAAAAACTTAAACATGCAAAATAGACATGGATCATGATGAAATAAAATAGGCCAACCAAAATGGTTGCCTTTCAACATATATATGTAAAAAGACATTTGAACAGTTACAATCCTTACAACCGCCTTGTGTGATTACTGAGACCTCTAAGATTTATACAACAACTATGACGGGACGGGGCCCGCCACCAGAATGTACAAGGACCTACGGACTCGGGGTAACATACGAAAGATAAGCCTCACGGAGCGGAGCTTCCCAAAACGCTGAAATGAGATCCTAAGCGGGGATCGACAATGATGTCTACTGCGGCATGAGCGGCCCCCAAGGAGGTCGATCAACGGTACCAAGTATGTGAAGCGTAAAATCGTAATGAAATCATAATAGTCTATAAAAAGCGAGAGGCGTGTATGATAACCAACTACGATTCATAACATAAGCGATCGTATCAAGTCGGGACTCGCGCCTCAGTCATCCTCGTGTACGTGGAACTCCTTCCCACTGCCGGCGATCTAAATACAAATCGGTGTCGTACAACATGTCTCGGCCCATCTCGTGGACCAAGTATAAGCGTGTGGAATACATTCGGTTAAATCCCATGAGCCGTGATCGAGTGAAATACATTCGGTTAAATCCACGTGAACACGGTAGTCGAGTGGAATACATTTCCGGTTCATCCCATGAACACGGTAGTCGGGTGGAATACATTCCCGGTTCATCCCATGAACACGGTAGTCGGGTGGAATACATTCCCGGTTCATCCCATGAACCGGTATAGAAACATCCATAACAAATCTGTTATACCCCGTATTTCGGTATATGCGTGGGGCGTGCGTGAAAATTTGAACTTGTGATTTAGGCTTGGCGAAATTTATTTGTTCCTGACACGATTAGAGTCGTTTTTTTAAAGCGTTTTCACGACTTTCGTAGGGAATTTCCGACTATGCCTTTTTTAATTTTTGCGGATTTTTCAGAGGCGTAACATTTTGGACCAACAAGGCGCCACTTGGCACCTCTCATTGGAACACCTTGGGCGGTTTGCTTGGCGAAAGTGGGGCGTTTTGGCTAGCTTTCTTGGCCTTGTTTGTGCCTTGTTTTGTGCCTTGTTTTGTGCCATGTTTTGTGGAGTAGAGATAGGGTGCACTTGGCGATCCTAGTCTACACTTGCCTAACACGTGGATTGATCTTGGCCGTTGGTTGGCGAGGCTTGTGCTATAAATACCCATCCCTTTGATGAACTTCTTCATCCATTCCAAAAATAATTCTAAGTGTTAAATCCTCCTCCCTCCCTTGTGTTGAGTTCGGCCAGGGCCTCCCCACAGTGGTAGAGCACCCCCACTCTAGGGGTGCTAGCCGAGTAGTGCCCACTCCTAGTAGTGTGGCGTGGGGTACCCACTAGCCTAGTCGTTTCGTATAAATACCCTCCTCTTGATAGAAATACTCTCAAAAGTATTGTTATAATGCCCAAATTACCTTAGCCATATACCTTGTGTATTCAGGTTATACCTATCTGAAAAACCGAAATACTATTATACTTCCGTCGGTCCTGGCAGAAACCACAGGAAAATCTCCATAGTCAGTTTAGTCTTGTGTAGAAGTTGGTTAGAACTTCTAAGGGTGGTTTAGAGCGGGTTGGGCGCTCGGAGTTGGGCTAAGCGATTGCCCGGGATCGACTTTAAGCTAGGATAATTATGGGCTTATCGAGGTAAATATCTTGTCCCCTATTGTAATTGGAAATTACATGTTGTTAGATATTATAGTTGAAGTATACTATATATAGTATTGAGCGTAGTTATCGGCAATGTCTTGCGACTTAAGCTGAAATTAAAGAAGAATCTTGACTGTAATTACATGAGGGCTGTATTACGGTAGACTTGTGTAGTAGTGCAGTGGAGTAGAATTGTACCGTTAGGGTTAGATGTATAACCCCACTGGTTGGCTTGGTAGCGGCCTCGATAGAGAGGAGATTTCTGTTTGTTGCGGGGAGGTCTTTGAATTTTTACGTAGAATGTTCTACGATAAGATCTAGATGTTAATAGCGCCTTGTGGCCTTATAGGTTGAAGTACTACGTGTGGCGCGATCTACTTGGCAGGAGTAGCGGCGTTTGGAAGTACTTGGGCGTTTTGCTATTAGTCGATACTCGTCGCGGTATGTGAACCTCTTCCTATCTCTTACAGCATGATATGTGTGAACTATGTAGTACGGTGAGCGTACGTGTGCTAAATGTATTTGATTGGTTTAAAACATAAAGTGTTATAACGGCTTTATGGGAAGTTGGTTATAACGACTTTATGTTGTTAAGAAAATACTTGTGGTTTTAAAAGGTAAGCGATTTGAACTATAAGCGGCTTGTTATATGTTAATAAAGAACTTGAAGTATTTCAAAAGATTTTGAATCATTTTGAAAAAGTAGCAATATTTGGTTTTGAAAACTTAAGAGTTATACTAGCTTTATGGGAAGTTAGGTATAACGGCTTAAGAATGTTTCTTGATTTGAATCGAGAATGTGTATCGACAAACCAACTGCGGCGTTAATAAAAGAAATGTTTTGAGTAATTAAGTATTATTAAAACCAGAAACTTCCATCTGCATAGAAGCTAAGATGAGACAAAATGATATTTCTAGATCATGGCTTGTAATAAGATTGTTATAAAGAAGATATCTACTCGCATATAAGGCTTATGTTTCTCGGATAGTTTAAAGGAGAATTATATTCTTAAATGAATAAGACTATGAACTACGAATCCTTTCTAAAAAATGAGAAACTTGAACATTGGAAATTAGGCAAACTTAAACATTGGAAAGGAATGTTGCTACTTGATTTTACAAAGAGAAGTAATTGATTTACTTTAAAAAGATGATCACTCTATTTTTATACTACGGGTATTGTGTGACATTGTGAAAGTAACGTACCTTTTTAAAGAGTTAATGTATGAAGTACTTTGGGGATAAAACCCCGAACTTATTGACATATAGTAGAAAGTACCTTGTGTGAACAACTTGATTGTATTGGTTTGTGATAGCCTTGTAATACTTTCTTGTTGCTTTGATAAGTAAACGTGTTAGAATGCTACGTGTGTTAGTATCTTGTGATGTTTGTGTAAAGGGGTTTCCCTTGATTGTGCTTATTAACTATCAGTCGTTATGATAGTATTGTGGCATTCATCTCTTGTGATGATTCCGGGGGTTAAGCTGCCCTCCGATGCGGGGTAGACTTCGGGGAGGTCGATGGACTATGATTCGAGATACCTACATGCAGTCCGGGGGCTATCTTGGAGCTGCGAGTTCGAGGTTGAGATCGCGGCCCTTGTGGTCATGCGGTCACTTGTAGCCATGCGGGCCTTGAGTCGGGGCGATGCGAGGAGTAGCTACCCTCGATGCGGGAATACCTCATGCGGGCGATGAGATTGGCTATCGCGGGCTGCGGGAAGTTCAGGACTAGCCGCGCGCATTAGATCTGCGGGCAGTGGCGGCTTTGATCATGTAATGATGCAGAGCAGATCTCGTAATCTGATTCATGACCTTGTTGATGCGTGGGTGTTAGTAGTCGGCTATGCCTTCGTACTTACCGTGCGGTGTTATTATGTACAGGTGGGACACGGTGTTCATATGTGTTCCTTGGTGCTTTTATATCATAAGCTGCCGGTGAGAATGTGTCCACGAGCACGATTGATGTTGTGGCGTGAGACCCACTGTTATGTTCTTTTGTGATGACTTGAGGCGTGAGTCACGACTTGATATATTTGCTTAGTTATGGTAAAGCGTAGTTTGGTTATCATACATGTCTCCTGCTTTGTATAGACTACTATGATTTCGTTCTGATTTATATTTTAGTTTCACATACTAAATTACTGTTATCTTGACCTCGCCCGAGGCTGCGTTAAATCTGCGAGTTGAGGTACACGATCGTTGATCCTAGCTCTCGAGTCACGATTCAGCGTTTGGGAAGCTCCGTTTCTCGGAGGCTTATCGATGGTATAGTCACTGTCGTAGTAAGTGTTTACATTCGAGTTTGGCGGGGCCTGTCCGCCGTTGTTATCGTATCATTCTTAGAAGTGCATGAAATCTTGTTGTAGGCGGGGTTTGTAAAAAGATTAAAGCGATTCATGTTTAAAGTTGTCATTTATATATATCTGAAAAGGCAAGTTCTTCTCATATTATTGTTTAATATTTCATAATATATCTTGTATCGTTTATGTTCGTGATTACTCGATGATTGTGTCACTAGGTGCGGGGTAAGGCACGATCCAGGCGATTTGAATTCGTGACAAAGTGATATCGAAGCGATTAATCCTCGGAAAGTGTCTCTGACCGTATCGATGAAGTGCTTGATTATCGATTGTGTTGTGCGCCGCGATGTCGAGAGGCTATAGGGTATTTAGGATTGGTTTCTATTCTTCTCACTCTGAGATCGTGCCTTAGAGGTGTGTTGTAAGTTGGACCTACGGCGAAATTATTTCCACTGCTCGTTATGCCTCGCGTGGGCAACCGGGCCGGGAGGGCAAAGCGGCCGGAGGCTGCGAGTAGAGTTCGAGAGGGTGGCAGGGCACGAGGCCCAATCATTACCTAGGGTAGTGCCGTTCGGGGAGTTCTGCGGCGTCACTAGCCCAGCGAGTTTTAGCGGCGGCGCTAGTTCCTCTTTGCGCCATGATATTTGAACCTTTAGTTACGGCCAGGAGCAGAGAATATGGATTGCAAAGAAACAACCTGTTACTAACTATGGATTTGACTACGAGTATCACGATGTCTGCGAGTCTTGATGACTATCAGCGAGAAGGTTGCGCAAAGTAGTTCTTGATTGGGCTTGAGCATGGCACGTGGTGGGCTTATGCGCGGCGAGCAGCATGGCAATCGGCGGGTTAACAGGGCGAGAAGAGGCGGGCGCGAGTCGCTGGTAACTTTCGAGGCGAGTCGCCTCGCGGCGAGATTAGGTTATGCGCATCCACGGTCGCGAAAGGTCCTCGCGGGGTTCGGGGCGTTAGGTATCGAGGAGTTGATCGAGCTCGAGCTTAGGTTCCACGATCCTGCGAAGGTTCGGCCATCTGGATTGTTTTCTCGGTGTTCGCGGTGTGGCGAGTCGTCTCGGGAATGTCGTCTTTTAGTTGGTACTTGTTGTACCTATGACCGTCGAGTGCGATGTCGAGTGTCTGGTAGGAGGACTCGGCCTTGAGAATCGGTGGGTAGGTTGTCATCTTCGCTTAGCTATCGCCTGCAGGCGAGTTTGATTAGAATGACTAAGAGGAGTGAAGCGATAGATATAGATATATCTTTAACCCTCAGAGTTTTGTTTATGTGATAAGGTGAGTATACCTTAAGTGCTATGTTACGATAGCGGTGTGTTAGTTGTGATTAGAAATCATGGTGGAGTTAGCAGAGTAAGATTTTGGGGATAGAGAAGGTGTGAGCCTTAGAGTTGTATCGTAGAGACGCTTAGAGGTAAGGCCGTCTCGAGTAAAAGATGTATTGTTTATGTTTGACCACTTATAGGAGTGCATAGTGCGCGTGAGTTATGCTTGTGGGATTAGTCACTGGTAGTGTGGAATGAAAGAGGGTAGTTGAGCTAAGAAGACCGCTAGGTTTTAAATAGCGTGATTAGTGAGATTGTTCGGTTCGGGAGCTAGTATGGTGCGGCGTTGCGGGTGGGTTGAGAGCCGCGTTGCGGGTCAACCAGCGGCTGTTTGGTGGTGAAGTCGGTTGTGGTGGTCGCCTTGTGATAAGTCACGAGGGAGTTAGGCCCGAGTTTAGTTAACCAGCGTACGAGTTCGTGGATACGTTCGACCGGTGGTCGGGTCGATGGGGGCAGCCCGTCGTGTTCTTCGTTCGGGACCGTTTTCTCGGCAGAGGGTTATGCGAGATGTTATATCGAAAGGTTGTAAGGCTGCGAGGTGCCTACCTTCACCTTATGTGACGATGAAGCCCGGGTTGTGGCTATTTTCGTTTTTGGAAGTTTTACCAAGCGGGGTTAAGAACTTCGGGTGAGTCTCGGAATCGCGTTCGCCACCGGGCGGTGTGTATTCGAGGGTAGTTGTGAAGATTGTTGTCTCGGTGGAGAGTGTTTAAGCTACCATTTCGGTGTTGGATGTCGCCTTATTAAGCCTTGTAGGGGCGGAAGTGTAAGTTCTTGGTCGATTGGTTCGATGTTGGCAAGGTTGAACGATTGGTTGAGCTTGTTCCGGTATGTGGATAGTGAGAAGCTTGTCTAGAAGAAGTTAGCGGCTCGGAGGTATCGTCACGGATAATCGGCGGCGGCGCTTAGGGTTGAGTTGTGGTCGGTCTTCTTGAAGGTACCACCGGTTAGGGTGGGGCGAGTTTTGGAAAAGCAGGAAAGCGTGGCAGGAGTTATTTTGGGCCTTTTGAGTTCATGTGAGAATAGGCGGGTTGCCTATATATTAGCATTTGCCGTCAGGCTTAGGAAGCGATGCGTCCGATCTTTTCGTATTGTTAGGATCGGAAAGTATCGAAGATCCGTCAGTGTTCCCGATTAATGATGACCACGTTAGAGATAGTAACCGAGTCTTGGGCGGCGTGTCGGAATGTGGTAAGGTTCAGTGTCACGAAAGCCTCGGGGATCACGTAGTCCGGTACCAATTGTTGGGTGCGGAGTGACATTAGAACCTCGCGGCAAAGTGACAAAAGTGGTATCGGGAAGAAGCGAGCATGTATGGCGAGCATAGATGTGATCATTTCTTTTGTAAGGAGAAGGTCGAAGGAAGTATATTTTAGACCCGGGTGAGGTGTTTGTGGTGATGATAGAGGTGATTCCTCGTGGACTTGGATGTAAGTTTTTGTAATGCGCAGTGTTTACGCGGCGGATGTGGCGGGGCGGTTCTCGTAAGTATAGTAGTGAAGACTATCTTGGCGCGCGTTTGTTAGAGACTTAGAAGGAACGTTCGGGCGAATGTTTCTAAGAGGAGAATGTTATACCCGTATTTCCGGTATGTGCGTGGGGCGTGCGTAGAAAATTTGAACTTGTGATTTAGGCTTGGCGAAATTTATTTGTTCTGACACCCGATTAGAGTCGTTTTTTCGAAGCGTTTTCCAGACTTTCGTGGGAATTTCCGACTATGCCTTTTTTAATTTTGCGGATTTTTAGAGGCGTAACATTTTGGACCAACAAGAGCGCCACGCACCTCTCATTGGAACACCTTAGGCGGTTTGCTTGGCGAAAGTGGGGCGTTTTGGCTAGCTTTCTTGGCACTTGTTTTGTGCCTTGTTTTGTGCCTTGTTTTGTGCCATGTTTTGTGGAGTAGAGATAGGGTGCACTTGGCTTGATCCTAGTCTACACTTGCCTAACACATGGATTGATCTTGGCCGTTGGTTGGCCAGGCTTGTTATAAATACCCGTCCACTTTGATGAACTTCTTCATCCATTCCAAAAATAATTCTAAGTGTTAAATCCTCACTCCTCCCTTGTGTTGAGTTCGGCCAAGGGCCTCCCCTAGTGGCCGAGCACCCCCTCTGGGGTGCTAAGCCAAGTAGTGCCCACTCCTAGTAGTGTGGCGGGTGGGGTACCACTGCTAGTCGTTTCGTATAAATACCCTCACTCTTGATAGAAATACTCTCAAAAGTATTGTTATAATGCCCCAATTACCTTAGCCATATACCTTGTGTATTCTAAGGTTATACTATCTGAAAAACCGGAAATACTATTATACTTCAAATCGATCCTGGCAAAACCACAGGAAAATCTCCGTAGTCAGTTAGAGTCTTGTGTAGAAGTTGGTTAGAACTTCTAAGGGTGGTTTAAGCGGGTTGGGCCTTCGGAGTTGGAGCTAAGCGATTGCCGGGATCGACTTTAAGCTAGGATAATTATGGGCTTATCGAGGTAAATATCTTGTCCCTGTTGTAATTGGAAATTACATGTTGTTAGATATTATAGTTGAAGTATACTATATATAGTATTGAGCGTAGTTATCAGCAATGTCTTGCGACTTAAGCTTTGAAATTAAAGAAGAATCTTGAGCTGTAATTACATGAGATTTGTATTACGGTAGACTTGTGTAGTAGTGCCGTGGAGTAGAATTGTGCAGTTAGGGTTAGATGTATAACCCACATGGTTGGCAGTAGCGGCCTCGATAGAGGAGGAGATTTCTGTTGTTGCGGGAGAGTCTTTGCGAATTTTACGTAGAATGTTCTGATAAGATCTAGATGTTAATAAAGCGCCTTGTGGCCTTATAGGTTGAAGTACTACGTGTGGCGCGATCTACTTGGCAAGGGTAGTAGGCGTTTGGAAGTACTTGGGCGTTTTGCTATTAGTCGATACTGTCGCGAGGTATGTGAACCTCTTCGCATCTCTTCTAGCATGATATGTGTGAACTATGTAGTCGGTGAGCGTCGTGTGCTAAATGTATTTGATTGGTTTAAAACATAAAGTGTTATAACGGCTTTATGGGAAGTTGGTTATAACGACTTTATGTTGTTAAGAAAATACTTGTGGTTTTAAAAGGTAGCGATTTGAACTATAAGCGGCTTGTTATATGTTAATAAAGAACTTGAAGTATTTCAAAGATTTTGAATCATTTTGAAAGAAGTAGCGATATTTGGTTTTGAAAACTTAAGAGTTATACTAGCTTTATGGGAAGTTAGGTATAGCGGCTTAAGAATGTTTCTTGATTTGAATCGAATGTGTATCGACAAACCAACTGCAGCGTTAATAAAGAAATGTTTTGAGTAATTAAGTATTATTAAAACCGTAGAAACTTCCATCTGCATAGAAGCTAAGATGAGACAAAATGATATTTCTAGATCATGCATTCTTTGTAATAAGATTGTTATAAAGAAGATATCTACTCACATATAAGGCTTATGTTTCTCGAGATAGTTTAAATGAGAATTATATTCTTAAATGAATAAGACTATGAACTACGAATCCTTTCTAAAAAAATGAGAAACTTGAACATTGGAAATTAGGCAAACTTAAACATTGGAAAGGAATGTTGCTACTTGATTTTACAAAGAAGTAATTGATTTACTTTAAAAGATGATCACTCTATTTTTATACTACGGGTATTATGTGACATTGTGAAAATGCTTGTACCTTTTAAAAGAGTTAATGTATGAAGTACTTTGGGGATAAAACCCGAACTTATTGACATATAGTAGAAAGTACCTTGTGTGAACAACTTGATTGTATTGGTTTGTGATAGCCTTGTAAAACTTTCTTGTTGCTTTGATAAGTAAGCGTGTTAGAATCTCGTGTGTTAGTATCTTGTGATGTTTGTGTAAAGGGTTTCCGCTTGATTGTGCTTATTAACTATCTGTCGTTATGATAGTATTGTGGCGTTAAATCTCTTGTGATGATTAGGGGTTAAGCGCCCTCCGTCTGCGGGGTAGACTTCGAGCGGTCGATGGACTATGATTCGAGATACCTCATGCGAGTCAGGGCTATGCGGAGCTGCGAGAGTTCGAGTTGGGATCGGCCCTTGTGGTCATGCGGTCCGTGGCCATGCGGGCGAGTCGGGGCGATCTTAGTAGCTACCCTCGATGCGGGAATACCTCATGCGGGCGATGAGATTGGCCTATCACGGGCTGGGAAGTTCGGAGACTAAACGCGCATTAGATCTGCGGGCAAGTGGCGGCTTTGATCATGTGGCGGTCTAGGCGGATCTCATAATCTGATTCATGACCTTGTTGATGCGTAGGTGTTAGTAGTCGGCTATGCGCCGTACTTACCGTGCGGTGTTATTATAGCGCAGTGGGACTGGTGTTCATATGTGTTCCTTGGTGCTTTTATATCATAAGCTGGCGATGAGAATGTGTCCCAGACACGATTGATGTTGTGGGCGTGAGACCCAGCTGTTATGTTCTTTGTGATGACTTGAGGCGTGAGTCCACGACTTGATATAGTGCTTAGTTATGGTAAAGCGTAGTTTGGTTATCATCGTGTCTCTGCTTTGTATAGACTACTATGATTTATTCTGATGTTATATTTTAGTTTCACATACTCGGTTGTTGTCTTGACCTCGCCCGAAGCTGCGTTCATCTGCGAGTTGAGAGTACACCGATCGTTGATCCTAGCTCTCGAGTCACGATTCAGCGTTTGGGAAGCTCCGTTTCTCGGAGAGCTTATCGATGGTATAGTCCCTGTCGTAGTAAGTGTTTACATTCGGGGTTTGGCGGGGCCTGTCCGCCATTGTTGTCGTATCATTCTTAAGTGCAGTAATCTTGTTGTGGCGGGGTTTGTAAAAAGGATTAAACTGTTCATGTTTAAAGTTGTCATTTATATATATGCCGAAAGGCAAGTTCTTCTCATATTATTGTTTAATATTTCATAATATGTCTTGTATCGTTTTATGTTCCGCTGATTACTCTGATGATTGTGTCACTAGGGTGCCCGGGGTAAGGCACGATCAGGCCAGATTTGGTCGTGACAAAATCATGACCCTCCGTCGAGAGGCGATGAAATAGAAACACAATCGTGCCATGTGAGGCTATCACAACAAGCGTAGGCAAGTTACATAACAACGGCATGGCAAGTACACACGCTCGAGTACTTTCGTGTTATGTCAAAGTCGGGTTTTAACCCCAAGTACTACATCGTTAAGTTCTTTTTAAAGAGATACATTCGCTTTTATAAAGTCACCGATACCGTAGTATAAAATTAGGGTGATTCACATTATTAAGTAAAATAGAACACGCCTTTTTAAAATCAAGTAACAACGTTCTTTTCCTAAAGTTCGGTTGCCTAATTTCAATTACTCGAGCCTCTTACTTTAGAAAAGTTTCACGACTCATAGTCTTAATCTCTTTTAAAACAAGCTGAGTAACATATGTCTTATGTGTGAGCGGTTTATTCTTGTTTATAGCAATCTTATTAGGCGACCATGATCTAGGAAATGTAATATCATTTTGTCTCGTCTTAGCTTCATGCGGATGGAAGTTTCTGGTTTTAATAATACTTCATTAGTCGATACATTTTCCTTTTATTAGCATTGCGGTGGTTTGTCGATACGTTACGATTTCGAAATCGATAAAACATTCTTAAGTAGTTATACCTAACTTCCCGTAAAGCTAGTATAACTCTTAGCTTTCAAAAACCAAGTATTACTCTTCTTTTCTAAAAATGATTCATCATTCTTTTGAAATACTTCAAGTTCTTTATTATCACATAACAAGCGGATATAATTCAAATCGATTACCTTTTAAAAACCACAAAGTATTTTAGTATCCACGTAAGCTATTATAACCAACTTCCCATAAAGCGTTATAACACTTTATGTTTTAAACTAATCAAATACATTTAGCACGTATCGTCTATGGTACTACATAGTTCACACATATCATGCTAGAAGAGATAGGAAGAGGTTCGCATACCTCGCGGCAGTATCGACTAATAGCAAAGCGCTCCAAGTACTTCAAGCCGTCGGCTACTCCTTAAGCCACGTGGGTGCACCCACGTAGTACTTGACCTATAAGGCCACAAGTGACTTGTTAACATCTAGATCTCGTCGTTTCATATTCTGAGAAAAATTGGCGACACCTCCCGCATGAGCGTAAATCTCTCCTCTGTCAGGCGGCTGCAAGCCAACCGAGGGGTTAACACGTCTAACGGCGTGTACAATTCTACTACGGTAATGCTACACAAGTCTCATGTCTGATCTATGTAATTCTGATTCGATTCTTCTCTTTAATACCATACATGTGATTCTTTGTTCAATTCTTATTAGGGCTTAAGTCAAAAGACATTGCCGAGCGAACTACGTTCGATTCTAATCAATATTCATTCTATATATAGTATACTTGACTATATATTTCTACAATCATGTAATTTCCAATTACAATAGGAGACAGATATTTACCTCGATAAGCCCAAAATTATCCAAGTTTAATGTAGCTCACGAGCAGGTTTAGCTCTACTCAGAGTGCTCCAATCTGCTCGAGAAACCCTTAGAAGTTCTACGCAGCTTCTACTTATAACTTCAACTACGGTGAAGATTTCCTTAGGGTTTCGTTTTGTGGCTAAAGGAAAGTATAATAGTATTTTAAGACTTTTATTATAAAGTACTTTGGAAAGTACTACAAGGTATTTGGCTAAAGTATTTTGGGCATTATAACAATACTTGTAGAATACATTTCTACCAAGGGGGGGTAGTATTTCGACTAGCACAACTAGGCTAGGGGGGGTTGCTCTCGGCTAGAGCTCTCAAAGGGGAGGGGGGTGTGGTGGACGAAAACAACAAGAGGGAGAGGGAGGGATTTTCAAGACTTAGACAATTTTTGGATGAATAAGTTCATCAACTTAGAGGGGTATTTATAGGTCAAGAAATGGCCAACCAATGGCCAAGATTAATCCAAGTGTAAGGCAAGTGTAAGGTCAAGATGAAGCCATGTGTTTGTGGGTCCCACTTGCTCATCAACTACACAAAATATCCTACCTAACCCTTGACCACAATATTTGCACAAAAAACGTGCCAAACAATTCCCCTTGGCCGTCCACTTCCTTCCAATGTGAGGGTGACACATGTCACCCTCCCGTTGGTCCAAAATGTTTCGTCTCTCGGAAAAATCCGTAAAAATAATAAATGACATAGCCGGAATTTTCCTACGAAAGTGTGGAAGCGTTTACGTCAACGACTCTAATCGGGTGTTGTGTACAATTTCGAACCTTGCCTAACTTTAAGGCTAAACTTTTATACGTACGCCCTTACGTACATACTCTGGAAATACGGGGTATAACATTCTCCCCCCCTTAGAAACATTCGTCCCGAATGTTCCTTCTCAGTTTCAAAACATACACGTCTTGCGGTATAGCGCCGCTCTTATACTTACGAAACCAAACATGCGCCCGGCCACAAATAACACCGCGCCAAAACCCGTATCCAAACCAACGAGGAATCACCTCTGTGATCTCAAAGCGTTCCACGAGTCTAAAATATACTCCGCACGCGTTTTTCAAAAGAAACGATCACACACGTTCGCTTCTCCCCTTCTAGTTGTACCCTTCTCGAATACTCGAACTCTTTCTAGTATCCGTACCACACTTCCGTCAACGCTTCTGTTTCCAACCCTTGGAGTCACCACCTCCAAACTTGGTCATCTTACTAATCTCGATTTCCTGTAAGGCCATTCCGGCCTTGAAGCTGATTACGGTGAGCGTATCCGCAACTCTTACGATGGTTATCTAAACTTGGGCCTAGCATCCTCGTGACCCTACCACCTGGCGGGACCACCTCGGTGACCTCACCACATTCAGACTCTGGGTTGACCGTGAATGGTCCTCAACGACGTTATCGTGCCAACTTTCGTTCCTTGCCTGCGACATTCTTACTAATTAGCGTCATGAAAGCTACCACTTTCATCTTACACAACCAAGGAAATTTCCCCACAATTGCGAACATAACATAACACGATCATGATTATCAACACATACAAGTCTCACAGAGGTTAAGGATATACAGATCTGCCGCTCACTCTAATCATAGGCACGCCTGCGAGTATGCTATGAAGGTGATGAACACGCGCGTCCGGTAAGGCTGCGCCAGCTGCGGTACCCCTCTATAAGCGATCTCATCCACATGGCCACGGCGGCGGTGAAACAAGCACGATAAAAAGCGACATTCTCGGGATGGCGCGCCGCATCGTGCCTGAGGGGACGTGAATCCTGGCGGCTAGAACTTACGTAACCACTGTAAACCCGAAGTCTGGAGCTCGACCGGCTCCGAATACCCGAGCATACGAAGGCGCAGAGGACCACTCTGTCTTGGCGGAGGCACATAGCTAACTTTCTTCTGAGGCGATCGCCTCGAATGCTACCAAAGGACCTGCTGTCTGGCCTCTTCTGGCGATCTCGGTCATTCAGTCGACTCCTCCGCTCCTCGCCTCCGGTCATAAGCTTTGTATGCGGGCAATGTCCATGCGGTGAAGAGCTACACCGAGCAACTCTGCTAGATAATGTCGTCAAGCCACCGTGACATATCGGTGCACTCTATCCTCCATGGTCGCCACTAAAGCGGGGATATATCGAGCTAATGAGTCGAACTCCACATTATACTCTCTAACAGTCCGCCCGTCCTGCTTCAACGTCAAAAACCTGTCGGCCCGAGCCCTTCTCATCTGGAAAGGCAAGAAATGTGCAAGGAATGCCTTTGAGAGTGCGTCCCGACTGCGGGGCGCATGCTCTCTCGGGACATCTCCCAAATCAAACCATTGGTGCGGTATCACGCGGCCGATGCGAACCGAAGGTCAGCGACTCGGTCTCTGAAGCCTTGATCACTCATGATCGGCATGGCGTCGGATGAACTCCTGCGGATCATCCTCGAGCCTCGACCCGTAGAACTCTGGCGGGCTCTGACTCGAGAAAATCCGTAGCCTCGAACTATCTCGATCTAGGGTGAACCACTGGTGCTCTGGGCTGCTGCGTCGACCTATCCTCATATCGGCCTGACCACGGCGATAAGCGAGCCGTCTCGCGACCCATCTCCCACTCGGTGTGGGAGGAGGCTCAGTCTTGTAGTCTCGGCTGACCTTCTGCGGCTCTAAACTCTTTGGTCTTTGGCGGCGTCGCAAAACTCGCCCGTCAAGCACTACCTCAGTCTTGGCCAGGGCTGCGCCCTCGTGCTCCTCGAATCACACTGGCGGCTCCTCGGTGCCTTGCCATCTGGGCCTGGTTGCCTTCGCGAGGCATAGCGGTAAAAGCGAAACACGTCGGAGGGTCCGACTTACAACACGACTCTAAGGCGCGATCTCGGAATGAGAAGAATGAAACCAATCCTAAATGTCCTATAGCCTCACGATTATAGATGTGGTGCCTGACACGATAATCAAGACTACTACTAGAACGCGATGCGTAGACACTTTCAGAGGACTAAGCGCTGCGATACCACTTTGTCACGACCGTTCGGGGCGTGGTGATGCTACCGGGCACCCTGGTGATACAACATCGAGAGAAAACCGTGAAATAAAAACTTAAACATGCAAAATAGACATGGATCATGATGAAATAAAATAGGCCAACCAAAGCGGTTGCCTTTCAGCATATATATGTAAAAGACATTTGAGCGATTACAATCCTTACAACCTACCAGCAGTGCTCTGGACCTAAGATTTATACAACAACTATGGCGGACGGGGCCGCCGTACCACAGATGTACAAGGACCTACTGGACTCGGGTAACATACCAAAGATAAGCCTCAGGCGAGCGGAGCTTCCCAACGCTGAAATGAGATCCTAACGCGGGGATCGGCGGTAGATGTACTTCTACTGCGGCATGAGCGCGGCCCCGAAGGAGGTCGATCTAGCAGTACCATGTGAAACTAGAAAATGCGTAATGAAATCATAATAGTCTATAAAAAGCGAGGAGACATGTATGATAACCAACTACGATTCATAACATAAGCGATCATGTCAAGTCGGGACTCGCGCCTCAGTCATCCCTCGTGCGTGGAACTCCTTCCTCACTGCCGTGATCTAGGTACAAATCATCGGTGATCGTCTGGCATGTCTCGGCCCGTCGTGGACCAAGTATGAAAGCGTGTGGAATACATTCGGTTCGTCCAGTGAGCCGTGGTCGAAATGAAATACATTCGGTTCGTCCCATGAACCACGGTGGTCGAGTGGAATACATTCCCGGTTCATCCCATGAACACGGTAGTCGGGTGGAATACATTCCCGGTTCATCCCATGAACACGGTAGTCGGGTGGAATACATTCCCGGTTCATCCCATGAACCGGTATAGAAACATCCATAACAAATCCGCGCCTCATTGAGAGGCGATGAAATAGAAACACAATACTTGCTGAGGCTATCACAACAAGCATAGGCAAGTTACATAACAACAAGCATGAAGCAAGTACACACGCTCAAGGTCTTTCATGTTATGTCAAAGTCGGGTTTAACCCCAGTACTACATCGTTAAGTTCTTTTTAAAGAGATACATTCATTTTATAAAGTCACGATACCGTAGTATAAAATTAGGGTGATTCACATTATTAAGTAAGCAGAACACCTTCTTTTAAAATCAAGTAACAACATTCTTTTCCTAAAGTTCGGTTTGCCTAATTTCAATTACTCAAGCCTCTTACTTTAGAAAAGTTTCACAGCTCATAGTCTTAATCTCTTTTAAAACAACTGAGTAACATATGTCTTATGTGTGAGCAGTTTATTCTAGGAAATGTAATATCATTTTGTCTCATCTTAGCTTCTATGCAGATGGAAGTTTCTCTTTGGTTTTAATAATACTTCATTAGTCAATACATTTTCCTTTTATTACTGCGGTGGTTTGTCGATACGTTCGATTTAGAATCGATAAAACATTTTAAGCGGTTATACCTAACTTCCCATAAAGCTAGTATAACTCTTAGCTTTCAAAACCAAGTATTACTCTTCTTTTCTAAAAATGATTCATCATTCTTTTGAAATACTTCAAGTTCTTTATTATCACGTAACAAGCGGATATAATTCAAATCGATTACCTTTTAAAAACCACAAAGTATTTTCGTATCCACGTAAAGCTATTATAACCAACTTCCCGTAAAGTCGTTATAACACTTTATGTTTTAAACTAATCAAATACATTTAGCACGTATGCGTCTACCGTACTACATAGTTCACACATATCATGCTAGAAGAGATAGGAAGAGGTTCGCATACCTCGCGGCAGTATCGACTAATAGCAAAGCGCTCCAAGTACTTGAAGCCGTCGGCTCCTTCAAGCCACGTGGGTGCACCACGTAGTACTTGACCTATAAGGCCACAGTGACTTGTTAACATCTAGATCTCGTCCTTTCATATTCTACGAAAATTCGTACCTCCCCCTTGCAGCGTAAATCTCCTCTCTGTCGAGGCTACCAAGCTTGACCGGGGGTTAACACGTCTAGCAGGCGTGTACAATTCTACTACGGTAATGCTACACAAGTCTCTTAATACTGATCTATGTAATTCTGATTCGGTTCTTCTCTTTAATACCATACATGTGATTCTTGTTCAATTCTTATTGAGCTTAAGTCAAAAGACATTGACGAACTACGTTCGATTCTAATCGATATTCATTCTATATATAGTATACTTCAACTATATATTTCTACAATCATGTAATTTCCAATTACAATGAGAGACAGATATTTACCTCGATAAGCCCAAAATTATCCAAGTTTAATGTCGCTCACGAGCAAGGTTTAGCTCTACTCAGAGTGCTCGATCCGCTCCGAGAAACCCTTAGAAGTTCTCGACCTTCTACTTATAACCGACTACGGGTGAAGATTTCCTTAGGGTTTCGTTTTGTGGCTAAAGGAAAGTATAATAGTATTTTAAGGCTTTTAGTATAAAGGTACTTTGGAAAGTACTACAAGGTATTTGGCTAAAGTATTTTGGGCATTATAACAATACTTGT
Source organism: Przewalskia tangutica (assembly GCA_029844215.1). Taxonomy (NCBI): domain Eukaryota; kingdom Viridiplantae; phylum Streptophyta; class Magnoliopsida; order Solanales; family Solanaceae; genus Przewalskia; species Przewalskia tangutica. The sequence goes on from CM056740.1 coordinate 19,652,721, forward strand.
AGAATACATTTCTACCAAGGGGGTAGTATTTCGACTAGCACAACTAGGCTAGGGGGTTGCTCTCGGCTAAATCTCTCAAAGGGAGGGGTGTGGTGGGCGAAAACAACAAGAGGGAGAGGAGGATTTTCAAGACTCGGACAATTTTTGGATGAATAAGTTCATCAACTTAGAGGGTATTTATAGGTCGAAATGGCCAACCAATGGCGAAGATTAATCAGTGTAAGGCAAGTGTAAGGTCGAGATGAAGCCATGTGTTTGTGGGTCCACTTGCTCATCAACTACACAAAATATCCTACCTAACCGCTTGACCACAATATTTGCACAAAAAGCGTGCCAAACAATTCCCTTGGCCGTCCACTTCCTTCGATGTGAGGTGACACATGTCACCCTCCGTTAATCCAAATTGTTTCGTCTCTCGGAAAAATCCGTAAAAATAATAAATGACATAGCCGGAATTTTCCCTACGAAAGCTGTGGAAACGTTTCGTCGAAAAACGACTCTAATCGGGTGTTGTGTACAATTTCGAACCTTGCCTAACTTTAAGGATAAACTTTTATAAATGCGACGCTACGTCGTACTGCGGAAATCTGAGGTATAACAAATCCATCCTCGAGCAGACGGGCGGTGAGCGCGCTATCCGGACTCTTGAGGATTTCTTTGCGACTTTGTGTTATTGACTTGAGGTAGTGGGAGGATCATTTGCCTCTAGTAGAGTTTGCGTATAATAATAGCTACCACTCCAGTATTCAGATGGCGCCTTATGAGGCCTTGTATGGGAGGAAGTGCAGATCGTCGATAGGCTGGTTTGATGTGGGCAAGGTGCAGTTAGTGGGACCAGACTTGGTGCAGCAGGCGGTGGATAAGGTGAAGCTTATCCAGGAGCGGTTATTGACAGCTCAGAGTCGACAGAAGTCATATGCAGATCATCGTCGTCGGCATCTGGAGTTTGAGGTTGATGATTAGGTTTTCCTGAAGGTGTCACCCATGAAGGGTGTGATGAGGTTTGGGAAGAAAGGCTCGGCCCAAGGTACATTGGGCCTTGCTCAGTTGTCGCGAGTAGGCAAGGTTGCCTACGAGTTGGATCTGCCGTCCGTCTGGAAGCGGTGCATCCGGTTTTCATGTTTCTATCTTTGAGGAGATGTATCGGGGATCCGTCAGAGTACACCGATTGGCGATGTCCGGTGGCCGTGGGGTTATCGTGAGAGAGTCTCGTAGCGATACTCGATCGTCGAGTTAGGAGGTTGCGGGCGAAGGATGTGGCTTCCGTCAGGTCTTATGGCGGAGCGAGCAGGAGGAGATGGCGTGGGAAGCGAGAGGAGGGCGTGAGGCGGTATCCTCGCTTATTCCCACGCCTCCGGTAACTCACTTTCCTACTTGTAAATTTTCTTTGGCATATGTACTTAAGTGTTGTATTGTGGCCATGTGTGGCATTTTTAAACTGTTTAAGTTAGGAGGAACTTTATCGTTATCTGTCGTAGGAAGGAGCGTTCGGGACGAATGTTTCTAAGGAAGGAGAATGTTATACCAGTATTTCACGAGTATGTATGTGAGGGCGTGCGTCTGAAGTTCAAGCCTTAGTTAGGCATAAGGGGCGAAATTTGTGCCTGACTAACGAAAAGAATTGTTTCAGAGCGAAAAGTTTTCCGAACCTTGCGAAGGAAAATTACAGTTGCGACATTTATAATTTTTGCGGATTTTTAGAGATGAAATATTTTGGACCAGCGAGAGGCGACACTTGTCACGCCGAGTGGACGGCAATGGGGGCGATTCTTGGCACACTTTTTTCAAGGAAAAGGCCTTAAACATGTTATACCCGTAGTTCGAGTATGTATGTAGGGATATGCATGCGAGAATACGACAAAAATTTTGGAAAGAAAGAAAGATGTGATTTTTAAACGGAAAAGTTTCGGTTTTGTGAAGAAAAGGTTCGTTAATGGGAATTGGATTCCCAGTTTGGTATTTGGACTTCTTGGATTATACTAGAATTATGAGATTTTATTTAGGAAATGGTCACGTGGGGCCCGGGAGAAATTCTGATTTTGTGACAGCTTTGTTTTGAGATTTTGGTATTTTGGATATTTTAGGAGGCGAAATATTGTGGAAGAGTAAGGGGCGACACGTGTCACCCCTTGTGTGGCCATGTGGGCGAAATGGTGTGACAAGTGGCTAGCCAACATGCTACTCATTGGTAGAAAATGGCCCTAACACTTGGCACCCATTCGTTGGCCATGTGGTGTGGTGGGACCACACACGTGGCCCAATCTTGACCACCCACTTGCTTAGATCATGGCCCTTGATCCTTCTATATATACCCCTTAAGTTGAAGACTTAAATCATCTCACACTTAAAGCCTCCAAGGCAAAATATTTCCCTCCCTTTAGGCTATGTTTCGTCCCCCTCCCCTCTTGTGTAAGAAAATACTTGGAGTATTATTGTATAATCCCAAATACCTTGGCCTAGTATCCCTAGTAGTATTCCACAGTTGTTTTAATACTAGGAGCCCGAAAATACTACTTTATTCCAAAAGTCGCAAAATGAAACCCTAGAAAAATCTTCATAAGTGTCACGACCCGTTCCGGGGCCCGTGACTGGTGCCTTACCCGGGCACCCAAGTAGTCATACATCAGAGAAAATCAGCGGAATATAAAACAAGACATGAATCAATGAAAATTTAGACACAGTTAATATGAGAAAAAGTCGCCTTTCGGCATAATATATATAAACCAAAATCTGGCAGTTTACATCCTTACTGTACAACAGGACTACAGACCTCTAAGGAAGTAAACAACTATGGCGGGACAGGGCCCCGCCATACCACAACGATACAAAACTATCTGACGGGAGATCGTACCCAAAGTAGAGCCTCGGAGAAGATGGAGCTCACGACACCAAGCAAAGATCTGAGATGTGGATCTAGCACTGCTTGCCACTGCGGCATGAGCGCGGCCACGAAGGAGTCGATCACGGTACTAAGTATGTGGCGTAAAGTACTTAAATGAAATCATATCACTTTAAAACCAATTTTACAAATATGCAAAACAACCAATGTAACGCGCGTAGTGCCACATCATAAACAAGAGCAACGATAGGTAAAGCGTAAGTCTTTTCTAAGTGCGAATGATCGAAGCGGGGCCACTCGCCCATATTATCATTATGCAAGCCTAATCTGGACTCCGTAGTCGCATGGGCCACTGCGTAGGCGCGTGAGGTATGACCCGCGTCGGTAGCTACTCCTCGGCATCGTCACTGGACTCGTAGTCGCGTGGCCACATAGACGCGTGAGGTATAACCCGCACACTAACTGGAACTCTCGTAGCTCGCGTAGGTCCCTGGACCCGCGTGAGGTATTCTCGAATCATGGTCCCAGGACGCTTTGAGTCTACCCGCGTCGGAGGCGACAACCCCGGTAACATGTCAAGAGGTGAGTGATATAATACTAACATAACTTATCGTTAAACAACATAAGCCAACAAGAATATCCTTTTACACAAGCGTTACAAGACCTAACACCCGTAGTATTATGTACCTCGTCAAACCATCTTATTATACTTTCCAGAAATCAATATAAGTCTTTTATAAACACGTAAGTAAACCGTTTCTTTTATCTTTCTTAAGTTGTTATACCTAACTTTCCATAAAGCTAGTATAACTCTTAAGCTTTGTTTAAAACCAAACATTTCTCTTACATTAAAAAATGATTGATATTCTTTGGAAATGCTTTAAGATCCTTATTATTGAGCTTAAGTCATGAGACATTCTGTAAGTATTAATGAGCTTAAGTCAAAGACATTGTCGTAATTATTATTCGATTAACACATATCGTCTACCGTACTATATATATATTTTAAAATATCATGCTTAGGAAGAATCACATACATACCGTGAAATCCACTGAAGTCGAGTATGTCGTGTAGAGAATCGACCTATAACGATCCAAATCGTCTATCAGCGTCTAGGCATCTTGTATAAAGCTCTAAGCGGAGGGTTCTCTATTCTATGGGAATTTGGGCAGCACTTCCTACTGCGGTAAACTATCTGATCTCGTAATCTGATCTATGTGAGTGCAGTTCAATAATTCTTCTTTTATACCCTACTTGTGATATGATTCAATTCTAATACGTAATATCCTTCTAAGTATTTATACTTATTCCTATACTTCTACGGTATGTATTCTCTAATTACAAAGAAGGATAAGTTTATTTACCTCGATAAGCCCAAAATTATCCAAGTATAAGCGTCGATCTGAGCGAGGTTTAGCTCTAATTTGAGCAGCTCAGATAGCTCGAGAACCCTTAGAAGTTCTTCACAACTTCTACTAAGTACTAAGGGATTTGGTCTAGGGTATTTTGGGCATTATAACAATACTAGAAGACAACTTTTCTACCAAGGGAGGGGGGGTAGGTTTCGGCTAGGGCTACTAGGCTAGAGGGGGTGTTTGGGCGAGGCCTTGCGAGGAGGGGAAGTGTTGGGACGAAAAGGCTACCAAGGCAGAGGGGAGGATTTTCAAGACTTTGAAAGTAATTTGTGGATGAAGAACTCTTCGTCTTAAGGGGGTATTTATAGGTCAAGCCATGTGACAGTGGCCAAGATGATGCCAAGTGCAAGGCAAGTGTAGGGTGAGGATTTAGGCAAGTGTCCATTCTATCTACTACACAAAATATCCTACCAACTCCTTGACAAAACAAGCCCTTCCAATGGCCCTATTGCCGTCCCACGTCCATCAATGAGAGGGTGACAAGTGTCGCCTTTTGTTGATCCAAAATGTTTCGTCTCTCGGAAAAATCCATAAAAATTAGAAATGACATAGCGGAATTTATCCTCGCGAGTCTTGTTAAGCGTTTAGTCGGAAAACCATTCGTTTTGTGAGTTGTGCCCAAAACGTCTTACGCCTAAACTTTAAGGCTAGACTTTAAATGCGCCCTCAGCGTACATACTCGGAAATACGAGGTATAACATTCTCCTCCTTAGAAACATTCGTCGAATGTTCCTTCCTGAGCGATTAACGATAAAATACCTCGCAACTTAACGGTTTGCAAGTACCACACGTAGCCTGATATAACATAAGCAAAAGCGATAATGAACATTTACAAGTAGGAAAGTGAGTTACACGGAGGTGTGGGGAATAGGTGAGATACTTACGCCTCATGTCCTCATCGACTTCCCGTCGTCTCCTCACGAGCTCGTTCGCCACAAGACTTTGTGGAAGCCGCGTCCTTGGTCGCGAGCGCTAACGGCGATCGATTATCGCTATGGGAATCTCCTCATCGATAACCCGCCGATCACTGGACATCGTCAATCGGGTGTACCCTAGATGGATCCCGATACATCTCCTCGGCATAAACGTGAAAAACCGGATGCCTGCGCCTCCGGTCGGACGGCGAGATCCAACTCATAAACAACCTTGCCTGCCTGCGGACAATCGATAGGGCCCGATGTACCTTGGTGAGTTTCCCCTTTCTTCCGAATCTCATCACACCGCCATGGGTGACACGCTAGGAAAACCCGATCATCAACCTCAAACTCGGATCTGAAGCGGCGATGATCTGCGTATGACTTACATCGACTACGGTATCGATAAGCTCTGGATAAGCTTTACCTTATCCACTCTGTGCGCCAAATCTGGTCCCATTCGCACCTCGCCTCATCAAACCAGCCTATCGGCGATCTGCACTTCCTCCCATACAAGGCCTCATGGCGCCATCGAATCTTTGGGTGGTAGCTATTATTATCTGTGAACTCAACTAGAGGCAAATGATCCTCGGTAGCCACACGAAGTCAATAACAGCTCATGACATATCCTCGAAGTGCGGATAGTGCGCTGCTGTCCGTCTGCGTGGATGGAATCACGGTACTCGAGCTCACTGCGTCCTAAACCCATACGGAAGGACCTCCGAAGTTAGCGAAGTAAGGGCTCCTGCATGCGATATGATCGAAATAGGGACTCCATGCGATCGGCGATCTCTCGGATGTAAAGTCGGCATAATCCTCGGTAGAAAAGTCGTCCTTGTTATACCGTAGTTCGGGGTATGTATGCGAGGGCGTGCGTGCGAAATCGACATTGAAATTGGAATGGAAGAAAGAGGTGATTTTTTCCACGGAAAAGTTTAGGTTTTGTGAAGGAAAAAGGTTCGTTAATGGGAATTGGATTCCCAGATTTGGTATTCGGACTTCTTGGAATATTAGAGAATTATGGAATTTTATTTTTTGGAAATGGTCACGTGGGGCCCACGGGAGAAATTTACGGAATTGTGGGGCCCACTTTGTTTTCGAGATTTTGGCCATTGTGGATATTTTCGGAAGATGAAATATTTTGGGCGTGTAGGAGGCGACACGTGTCACCCCACTGGTTGGCTTGGGCCAATTCCACTTTGTACCTGGCACGTTTAGAGTCGTTTTTAAATGAAGCGTTTTACCTGACTTCGCGTAGGATAAATTCCGGCTATGTCATTTCTAATTTTTGCGGATTTTTAGAGGCGCATCACGTTGGACCAGCGAGAGGCGACACTTGTCACCTCTCGTTGATGGATGTCGCGCGGCAATAGGGCCGATTGGGTTGGCTTGTTTTGTCTTGGAGTTGGTAGGATATTTTGTGTGCAAGTTGGCGAGGACACTTGCCTAAATCCTCACCTACACTTGCCTTGCACTTGTCTTAATCTTGGCCATTGGTTGGCCACTTCTTGACCTATAAATACCCTACAGGTTGATGAACTTCTTCGTCAAATATTTTCTAAGTCTTGAAAAATCCCTCCCTTTCTTGTTGAGTTTCGTCCAGCACCCCCTCCTCTTGCCTTAGTGAAGTTGGCGAGGCCTACCCCATAAAGCTAGCCTAGCGAAACACTGCCCCTCCATGGTAGAAATGTTGCCTTCTAGTATTGTTATAATGCCCAATTACCCTAGCCCAAATCCACCAGTCCATAGTAGAAGTTGTGAAGAACTTCTAAGGTTTTCTTAGACTCTGGAGCGCACAACTTAGGAGCTAAACCTTGCTCAGGCGCGACTTTTATTCTAGGATATTATTGGGCTTACCGAGGTAAATAACCTTATCTTCCTTTTGTAATTAGAGTATATATACTGTAGAAGTATAGGAATAAGTATTAACTACTTAGAAGGATATTAATGAATAGAATTGAACTGATATCACAGTAGTAGGGTTTAAAAGATGATTAATAGAACTGTACTTACATGGGTTTTTCTGATGAACTTGAGTAGCTCATGGGTAGGAAGTCTGCCCGAATATCCATAGAATAGCGAACCCTCTGTTTAGAGCTTTATACGATCTGATCTAGGCGTTGATAGGCGTATTTGGTGATATGAGTCGATACTCTGCGCGCGACATATTCAACTTGGCAGGTGGTTTTCGCCGAGAAGGTATGTGATTCTTCCTATCCTCTTGAGCATGATATTTTAAAGAATATGTATATAGTACGGTAGACGTACGTGTGTTAACTGAATAATAATTACGGCAATGTCTTCGGACTTAAGCCTGAATAATAATTACGGCAATGTCTTGACTTAAGCACGAATAAAAAGAATGAAGTGGTTGAAAGAATTAAGAAACCACTTTTGGAAAGAAGAGTAACACTTGGTTTTAAAAAGCTTAAGAGTCATACTAGCTTTATGGGAAGTTAGGTATAACGACTTAGAGTGATAAAAGGAATAATGTTTCTTGATTTGAATCAGAATGAATGTCGAACAAACCACATCAGCGCTAATAAAGGGAAATGTTTTGACTGATGATGTATTATTAAAACCAGTAGAAACTTCCATCTGCATAGGAGCTAAGATGAGACAAAATGATATTACATTTCCTAGATCATGGCTACTGTAATAAGATTGTTATGAACAATAATAACCTACTCACACATAAGGTATATGTTTCTCAAATTGTTTTTAAGGATTAAAACTATGAACTACGAAACCTTTCGAAAATGAGAAACTTGAGTAATTGAGATTAGGCAAACTTAAGCGTTGGGAAAAGAATGTTGTTACTTGATTTTACAAAGAGAAATGTTTTGATTTACTTCAAAAGATAATCACTTTATTTTTATACTACGGGTATTGTGTGACTTTTGTGAAAGAAACGGATCTTTTAAAAGAGTAATACATGAAGTACTTTGGGGCTAAAAACCCGAACTTGTTAGCATAATGTAGAAAGTACCTTGTGTGAATAACTTGATTGTATTGATTTGTGATAGTCTTGTAATACTTTCTTGCTGACTTGATAAAGTAAACATGTTAGGATGCTGCGTGGGTTAGTATCTTGTGATGTTTGTGTAGAGGGTTTTCCACTTATTGTGCTTAGGTTGTTTAGCGATAAAGCGTCATGTTGATATTATATCACTCGTGATTAGGGGTTAAGCGCCCTCCGTCTGGGGTAGACTCAGGCGGGTCGATGGACACATGATTAGAGAATACCTTATGCAGTGCAGTATGGCCTATCTTGGAGCTGCGGGAGTTCGAGTTAGTATCACGGCCGCTTGTGGTCATGCGGTCCTTGTGGCCATGCGGACGCGAGTCTAGGGCGCGCCTAGGGAGTAGCTACCTCGATGCGGGGTTATACCTCATGCGGGCCTATCGATTGGCCTATGCGGGTGCGGGAAGTTCGAGGACTAGATGCGCATTAGATGCTGTGGCGAGTGGCGGCTTTGATCATGTGACGATGCAGGCAGATCTCGTAATCTGATTTATGACCTTGTTGAGTGCGTGGGTTTTAGTAGTCGGCTATGCCTTTACCTACCCGTACGGTTCTATTGTGATGACGTTGAGGGCATGAGTCCCTGACTTGACATGACTGCTTATTTATTATGAACTGTAGTTTTGGCTTATCATACGTGTCTCCTGCTTTATATAGACTACTATGATTTCATTTACAGTATTTATTTTCAGTTTCACATACTTGGTACTGTTATCTTGACCTCGCCCGAGTGCGTTCATCTGCGAGTAAAGGTACTCCTACTGTTGATCCGTTCTTAGGATCACCGTTTGGCGTTAGGAAAGCTCTGTTTCTCGGAGCTTAGCATTTTGGTATGGTCCACTGTCGTTGTAGATATTTGTATTCGGGGTATGGCGGGGCCTGTCCGCCATTGTTGTTTTAAACTCTTAGAGTGCATGAACTGTTGTAAGGTTGGGATATGCTTGTTCATTTTGGGGTATTTATATACATATATGCGAAGGCAACTTTTTCCCAGCGTGTTTTACTTATCTTGTTTCATATCTTGGTTGTTTTATATTCCGCTGGTTTTTCTCGATGTATGACTACTTGGGTGCGGGCAAGGCACGATCCACGAACCGGGCAGGTCGTGACAAAAGTGGTATCGAGCGATTAATCTTCGGAAAGTGTCTACGAGCCGTATCGGTAAGTGCTTGATTATCGGTGTGTTGTGCACCACGCCAATGTCGGGAGGCTATAGGATATTTAGGATTGGTTTCCATTCTTCTCACTCGAGATCGTGCTTTAGAAATTTGTGTTATAAGTTGGACCCTCTAACGTATTCCTTTCCTTTACGGTGATGCCTCGCGCCGACAACTTCGGGCCCGAGAAGCAAAGCGTGAAGGCTGGCAATCTGAGATTTAGAAGGCACGAGCCCAATCATCACTGAGGTGATGCTTCATGCGAGGAGTCTGAGGCGTCGCGTGCGCGAGTTTACCGTGGCGGCGATTCCTCTGCGGCCATGACATCTGGACCTTGATTCCACGGCTTGGGTGAAAATATGGATTGGAAGGAGCGACCTGTTACTAGCAAAGGGTAGGCAGCGAGTATTTTATGTACGGTATACCAAGGATATTGATGCTTATCTAAAGAAGGGTTGTGAGGGTAGCTCTTGATCGAGAGCGAGCAGGGCTTGCGTTGAGATTATGTCGTGTGGTGAGAGAGGTAGATCGTAGTGGCCAAAGGCGGCGAAGAGGCGATTGGCGAGATCATTTGGTAACTCTCGGCGAACCGCCTCGGCGTGAACTAGACATGCGCCTCGCCCGGTCTGAGTGTCCCTCGCGAGTTGATTTTCCTCGGTGTTCGCGATGTGGCGGCGTCGTCGGGGATGTCGTCTCTTCAGTGCTAGTTTTACTGCGGCCGTCGGGGCCATGTGGCGAGGAATGTTCTATGAGGAAGGATGCAAGTAGGAGGACTCGGCCCACGGTCGATTCGCGGATTGATGGTGCGAGAGAGGAAGGGTGTTAGCGGGGAGGCCACCCCGCTAGGTGTGGCGTTGTGGTCGATGTCATGCGTGGGAGTGTCGTGCCTGCGTCGACTTGTTATGTTCGCGGCGGCGGGCCATTTGCGAGAGTTGTCAGGCCAAGGGTGGTGCGGATGTAGAGACTCGACGCCGAGGATCGATGGATAGTTCATCACCTTTGGTATCGCCCGGTGAGCGGGTTTGACTAGAACGACCTAGGGAAGTGCGGGTGTAGATCTGGTATATCCTTAACCCTTTAGAGATTTATATGTGTAGCAAATATCTTAAGTATTATTTTGAGATAGCATTGTGTTAGCGTGATTGGGAATCATGATTAGTTAATCGGGAAAGATTGGGGATAGAGAAAGTAGGAGCCTTAGAATGTATACGTAAAGACCTTAGGCGAGGCCATCTTTGGTAAAAGAATTATTTTGTGTTTGACCGCCGGGATGCATAGTATCGTGAGATTTTGGGGATGAATCCTAAGTGATGTGAAGCGAAGAGGGTAGTTGAGCTTAGAAGACCGCTAGGTTTTGTAGCGTGATTAGTAAGATTGTTAGGATCGGGGGCGGTGTTTTCGCGGCGTTGCGGGTCGGGTTGAGGCCGTGTTGCGGGTCGACCCATACTGTTTAGTGATGGGTCAGTTTGTGGTGGTCGCTTTGTGTTAGGGTCACGAGGGTGTTAGGCGAGTTTAGTTAACCATTATGCGAGTTCGTGGATCGTTCGATCGATGGTCGGGCGATGAGGTCGGCGTCTTATCTTTTAGTCAAGCGTGTACTAGGTAGTAAGTTGCGAGATGATTATTTGGGGAAGGGTGTAAAGGCGCAGGTGCCTACGCACCTTTTGGCGACGATGGAGTCAAGTTGCGTTGTTTCTTTTACGGAAGAGTTACGAGCAAGGTTAGGAACTCGGGTGAATCGCGGTGTCGCGTTCGCACCGTGCGATGTTTGGACTTGAAGTGGCGTATAAAGAGGCGAGCCTCTACCGCGAAACAGACCGAAGTGGCTCTCGTATGGCACGTCACGAGAAGGGCGAAGGGCATGCCTCGAGGATCAAGCGACCGGTACCATTTGTTGGGTCGTCGGAGCAAGGCTCGCGGCAAAGTGACAAAAGTGGTATCACGACGAGTGAGGGAAGAAGCGAGCATGTATTACTGGCATAGGTGTGATCATTTCGTTTGTAAAAACTAGGTGCGAAGGGAGTATCTTTTTAGACCTCGAGTAGGAGTTTCTTTTGTGATTGAGGTGATTCCTCGTGGACTTGGAGATAAGTATGTGCGCTAGTTGTGTTGTGGCCAGGTGTGGCATGGATGTTTCCGTAAGTATAGCAGCAAGGACTATACTGGCGCCTGTTCGTTTTGAGACTTAGAAGGAACATTCGGGACGAATGTTTCTAAGGAGGGGAGAATGTTATACCCCGTAGTTCCAGGGTATGTATGCGAGGACGTACGTACGAGAATACGACATTGAAATTGGAATGGAAGAAAGAGGTGATTTTTTTTCCACGGAAAAGTTTCCGGTTTTTGTGAAGGAAAAAGGTTCGTTAATGGGAATTGGATTCCCAGATTTGGTATTCGGACTTCTTGGAATATTAGAGAATTATGGAATTTTATTTTTTCGGAAATGGTCACGTGGGGCCACGGGAGAAATTTCTGATTTTGTAGAACCAGCTTTGTTTTGAGATTTTGGCCATTGTGGATATTTTGGAAGATGAAATATGTTGGGCGTGTAGGAGGGTGACACGTGTCACCCCTAGTTGGCTTGGGCGAATTCCACTTTGTACCTGGCTTTGCGTTTAGAGTCGTTTTTCGGCGAAGCGTTTTACAACTCGCGTAGGATAAATTAGGCTATGTCATTTCTAATTTTTGCGGATTTTTAGAGGCGCATCACGTTGGACCAGCGAGAGGCGACACTTGTCACCTCTCATTGATGGATGTCGCGCGGCGATAGGGCGATTGGGTTGGCTTGTTTTGTCTTGGAGTTGGTAGGATATTTTGTGTGCAAGTTGGCCAAGGACACTTGCCTAAATCCTCACCCTACACTTGCCTTGCACTTGTCTTAATCTTGGCCATTGGTTGGCCACTTCTTGACCTATAAATACCCCTCTAGGTTGATGAACTTCTTCGTCAAATATTTTCTAAGTCTTGAAAAATCCTCCCACTTTCTTGTTGAGTTTTCGTCCAACACCCCCCTCCCCCTCTTGCCTTAGTGAAGTTGGCCGAGGCCCTACCCCCCCCTCTAAAGCTAGCCTAGCCGAAACACTACCCCCCTCCCTTGGTAGAAATGTTGTCTTCTAGTATTGTTATAATGCCCAATTACCACAGCCCAAATACCTTAGTCCTTAGTAGAAGTTGTGAAGAACTTAGGTTTTCTTAGACTCTGGGAGCGCACAACTTAGGTGCTAAACCTTGCTCAGGCGCGACTTTTATTCTAGGATATTATTGGGCTTACCGAGGTAAATAACCTTATCTTCCTTTTGTAATTAGAGTATATATACTGTAGAAGTATAGGAATAAGTATTAACTACTTAGAAGGATATTAATGAATAGAATTGAACTGATATCACGGTAGTAGGGTTTAAAGATGATTAATAAATTTGTACTTACATGGGTGTTTTCTGATGAACTTGAGTAGCTCACCGGGTAGGGAAGTGCTGCCCAAATATCCATAGAATAGCGAACCCTCTGTTTAGAGCTTTATCTGATCTGATCTGAGCGTTGATAGGCGTATTTGGTGATATAGTCGATACTCTGCTGCGCGACATATTCAACTTGGCGGTGGTTTTCGCGAGAAGGTATGTGATTCTTCCTATCCTCTTGAGCATGATATTTTAAAGAATATGTATATAGTGCGGTAGGCGTCGTGTGTTAAGCGAATAATAATTACGGCAATGTCTTGGACTTAAGCTTTGAATAATAATTACAGCGATGTCTTGACTTAAGCTTTGAATAAAAAGAATGCGAAGTGGTTCAAAAGAATTAAGAAACCCTTTTTGGAAAGAAGAGTAACACTTGGTTTTAAAAAGCTTAAGAGTCATACTAGCTTTATGGGAAGTTAGGTATAACGGCAAGAGTGATAAAAGGAATAATGTTTCTTGATTTGAATCGAATGAATGTCGAACAAACCACAGCGCTAATAAAGAAATGTTTTGGTGATGATGTATTATTAAAACGGTAGAAACTTCCATCTGCATAGGAGCTAAGATGAGACAAAATGATATTACATTTCCTAGATCATAGCTCTTGTAATAAGATTGTTATGAACAATAATAACTACTCACACATAAGGTATATGTTTCTCAATTGTTTTTAAGTTAAAACTATGAACTCTGAAACCTTTCGAAAATGAGAAACTTGAGTAATTGAAATTAGGCAAACTTAAGCGTTGGGAAAAGAATGTTGTTACTTGATTTTACAAAGAGAAATGTTTTGATTTACTTCAAAAGATAATCACTTTATTTTTATACTACGGGTATTGTGTGACTTTTGTGAAAGAAACGGATCTTTTAAAAGAGTAATACATGAAGTACTTTGGGGCTAAAAACCCGAACTTGTTAGCATAATGTAGAAAGTACCTTGTGTGAATAACTTGATTGTATTGATTTGTGATTGTTATACCCCGTAGTTGCAGGGTATGTATGTGAGGACGTACGTACGAGAGTACGGCAGAAATTTTGAAAAGAAAGAAAGATGTGAGTTTTAGGAAAAGTTTCGGTTATTTGTGAAGAAAAAGGTTAGTTAATGGGAATTGGATTCCCAGTTTGGTATTTGGACTTCATAGATTATATTAGAATTTTGAGATTTTATTTTGGAAATGGTCACGTGGGGCCACGGGAGAAATTTCTGGTTTTGTGGGCCAGCTTTGTTTTGAATTTTGGCCATTGTGGATATTTTTGGAAGGCGTTTTTGAGGGCCAATAGGAGGGTGACACGTGTCACCCCCTACAGCTTGGCCGAATGACATTTGTGCCTGACACGGTTAAGTCGTTTTTCGGCGAAGCGTTTTCACGTAACTTGCGAGGAAAATTCGGCTATGTCATTTTGTATTTTTGCGGATTTTTCCGGCGGCGAAACATTTTGGACCAGCGAGAGGGTGACACTTGTCACCGCCGAGTGAGCAGTAAAGTGAAGCTCAAGTGGGGCAATTCATGCCTTGTTTTGGCCTTGTTTTGTGCGATGTTTTGTGCAATGTTTGTGGCTTGTTTTGTGGAGTAGGGTCTAGGGTGCACTTGGCTTGATCTTGGCCTTACACTTGCCTTGCACGTGGCTTGATCTTGGCCATTGGTTGGCTTTTGGTTTTGCTATAAATACCCTTATGTTGATGAACTCTTCGTCCACAAATGAAACCTTCAAGCCTAAAATCCCTCCTCATACAGTGTTGAGTTCGTCCAGCTCATCCCCACTCTTTTGAGAGTCTTGGCCGGGGCCTCCTCCCTCCACTTTGTGGTGCCTTGGCGTAGGTACCCACTGCCTAGTTGTTTTAGTATAATACCCCTTGTTGTGGTATAGAAATACTCTCTAGTATTGTTATAATGTCCAAATACCTTGTGAAATACCTTGTAGTATTCCCAAGGTTACAACAAAAGCCCGGAAAATGCGATTATACTTCCTTTAGCCACAAAACCGAAACCACAGGAAAACCTCCATAGTTGGTTGAGTACTATGTAGAAGTTGGTTAGAACTTCAGGGTTGTTTAGGCGGGTTGGAGCACCGGAGTAGGAGCGACACTTTGCTAAGGATCGACATTAAACTCGGATAATTTTGGGCTTATCGAGGTAATTATCTTGTCCCTCTATTGTAAATTGGAAATTACATGTTTGTTAGAATATATAGTTGAAGTATACTATATATAGAACTGAACATTATTGTGCGGCAATGTCTTTTGACTTAAGCCTGAATGTAAAGAAAGAACTGAACTGTATTTACATAGGACTGTATTGCAGTAGACTTGTGTAGTATTGCTGAGTAGAATTGTACACGTCCGGTTAGGCGTGTAAACCCCACTGGTTGGCTTGGTAGCGGGCCTCGATAGAGAGGAGATTTCTGTTGTTGCGGAGAGAAAATCTTGCGAATTTTACGTAGAAAGATAGAAACTTGTGTTTGGGGTTAATAGGCGTTTGTGACCTTTATAGGTGAAAGTACTAAGAGTAGCGTATTTTACTCGAGGAGTGGAAAGGTCTATCAAGGTTGTAGTACTTGGAGCATTTTGCTTATTGTCGATAAATCGTCGCGAGGTATGTGAACCTCTTCCTATCTTTTCTAGCATGATTGTGGTGAACTATGTAGTGCGGTAGGCGTCACGTGTGCTAAGTGATTTGGTTGGTTTAAAACATAGGGTGTTATAATAGCTTTATGGGAAGTTAGTTATAACGACCTTATGTAGGTGAAAATGGTTTACTGATGTTAGAAGTTAAGAGACTTGATCTTATAAGATAAGAGACTTAACTTATTTGTTTTAATGTGGATGTTTGTGTGAAACCTCATTCGTGAGTAATGAGTACTTGGTTTTAAAGGGATAATGTTTCTTGATTTGGAAATCGGAAGGTGTATCGACAGACCGCTGCGGCGTTAATAAAGGAAAATGTATTGAATAATGATGTGTTGTATTAAAACCGGTAGAAACCTCATCTGCATAGAAGCTAAGATGAGACAAAATGATATTACATTTTCTAGATCATGTTCTTTGTAATAAGATGGTTATAAACAAGAATAAACTACTCACATATATGACATATGTTACTCGATTGTTTTAAAAGAGATTAAGACTATGAGTTATGAAACCTTTCTAAAATAAGTGACTTGAGCATTTGAAAATGAGAAGCTTGAGTAATTGAAACTAGGCAAGCGGAACTTAGGAAAAGAATGTTGTTACTTGATTTTGAAAAGGAATGTGGGTTGGTCATTCTAATACTACGGGTATCGGGTGACTTTATAAAGTAATGGATCTCTTTTAAAGAACTTAACGTATGTAGTACTTTGGGGTTAAAAGCTTAGGACTTTGGCGTAAAATGAAAGTACTTTGAGTTGTGTGAAACTTGCCTATGCTTGTTGTTGTGAGACTTGCCTATGCTTGTTGTTGTGAAACTTGCCTATGCTTGTGATGATAGCCTTTGTTGTGCAAGTGTGGTATTTACGTATTCTGGCGTCTCTCGATAGAGGGCGGTCGACTTATTGAGAACTTACTTGGGCGTCTTTGGCGGTGATGGAGAATTCCACGGGTATGTTTCCATTTTGATTCTTGTCTTATTGTTGATGTCACATGGGCGTATCTGCAGGTAGAATTCGGGGCATGTGGCCATCGGCGGGTTGATTACCGATATATTGTTATTGTGGTTACATGGACATGTCTACAGGTAGAAGTCGGGGGCATGTGGCCATGCGGCGGGGTTGATCTGATATATTATTGTTGATGTCACATGGGCGTGTCTGCGAGGTAAATTCAGGGCATGTGGCCATAGGGTGGTATTATTGTTGCATCATGGACATGTCTACGATGCGAATTAGGGCATGCGGCCGTGATGCGAACATGATTGATGTTGTGGGCGTGAGACCCGTAGTTATATGTGGTGATGACTTGAGGCGTGAGTCACATTGGACATAGTGCTTTTATGTTGTGAAGCGTAGTTTGGTTATCATACATGTCTCACTTTATATAGACTAGTATGATTTCATTCTGATATTTACGATTTCACATACTTGGTACTGTTGTCTTGACCTCCTTGAGGCTGCGTTCATCTGCGCGAGTAGAGGTACATCGATCGTGGATCCTCGCTCTTAGGATCTCGGTTCGGCGTTTTGGGAAAGCTCAGTTTCTCGGAGAGCTTATCTTTTGGTATGTGTTCACTGAGTTGTAGGTTCTTGTACATTCGGGGGTATGGCGAACCTGTCCGTCATAGTTGTTGTAAATCTTAAGTGCATGCAATCTTTGTTGTGGCGGGGTTGTAAAAAGGATTAAAGCGTTAGTTTTGAAAGAGTTGTATTTATTTATGTTATTGGAAGGTAGCAGTTGGGTTGACTGTTTTATGTTCATATATCTTGTTTCTTGTTAAAGTTTTATTTTCCTGGTTTTCTCGATGATTGTATCACTAGGGTGCGGGATAAGGCACGATAACGGGCCGAGGCAGTCGTTACAAAAGTGGTATCGAGCGATTAATCCTCGGAAAGGTCTGAACCGTATCGGTAAGTCTTGATTATCGGTGTATTGTGCACCACTGCGATAATCAGAGGCTATAGGATATTTAGGATTAGTTTCCATTCTTCTCATTCAGAGATCGTGCCTTAGAGGTGTGTTGTAAGTTGGACCCCTGCAGCGTATCTCGTTTTGATTATGCCTCGCGCATGAGCAGCGAGCCCGAAGGGCAAGGCGTAGGGTGCTTGCTAGTGAGATCTGAGAGAGAGTGCGAGGCGCGAGTCGGACAACACACGAGTTGTGCTTGACGGCGGGTTTTGTAGCGCCCCGGCCCAGCGAGTTTAAGCGCGGCGATGGCTGCTAAGACCCGCGATACTGAGCCTCAGGTCCACGATGCAGGCGAGAGAAATGAGTTACAAGGAGATGGCGATTCTTTGGCGAGTCGTGGCAGATATGAGGATATTTGAATCGGCGATTCCGATTCAGCTTTGTAGTGCAGAAGCGAATAGTTTGAGGCTCTGGACTTTACGAGTTGTAGCCGCGAGTTTTATGGGTGAGGCACGAGGATGATCGCGAGGAGTTAAATCCGGCGATTCTGACGGATCATGCGGGTGATCGAGCTTGAGACCGAGTCTGTGACCTTTGGTTCGCATCGGCTGCGTGATACGCGATCGATTGGTTTGATTCATAGGAGCTTTCGGGAGAGCATGCACCTCGGCGGTATGGGATGAGTTTTGGGGCTTTATCGCGCTTCTTGCCTCCGCGCGAATGAGAGAACGCGGTAAACAATTTTGATGCTTAAACGAAGCGGCGTGCGGTTGGGAGTACAATGTGAGTTCGACTCATTGGCGATGCGTCAGCGTTGGTAGCTAGTATGGAGGATCGAGTGCACCGATATATTCTGAGCTCGATGATTACATATCGAGGCATGTTGAGTAGCTCTTGGTAGGGCATGGACATTGCCGCATGCGAGCTCTGGCTGGGATGTGAGCGCGGAGAGGTCGGCAGGATGACGAATCGGCGAAGAGGCGAAGATGAGGTCCTTTGGTGACTTCGAGGCGGACCGCCTCGGCGCATTCTAGTTTTGTACCTCCGCCCGGTCGCAGTGGTCCTCCGCGACCGAGTATTGAGGCGGTCGGAGCTCGAGGTTGAGTTTCGAGGAAGTAAGGGTGTTGGCGGATCACGGTCACCTACCTCGGTGTGGTCGATGTGGTAGCCGCATTTGAAGTGTCGTGGTGCGAGGAGCTTGTTTTTGCGGCAGCGAGGCCATTTTGCGAGGCATCCGACCAAAGGTATACGGATGTTCTGACTCGACCTACGGATCGATGGCTGGTTCGCCGCCCTGCGATTATGCCTGCGGTGGCCTATGATTAGAGTGGGCGGTAAGCAGGTTTATCCTTAACCCTCTAGAGTTTTGGTATGCTTGTTATGATGGTCGTTATTATGTGCTATATACGAATAGCGTTGTGTTAGTGTGAGTTAGAAAACATGCTTAGTTGGGAGGATCGTATGGGGGCATGGTAAGTGTGAACCTTAGACTATGTCACGGCCCGAGACCTTAGGGGTAAGGTCGTCTTGAGTTAAGATTTATTTTGTGTTTGACCCTTATCGAGTAGTGGTATCATTGGGATTTATTTGTGTGATAAGTCAGTGGGTAGTGTGAGATGGAAGTGGTAGCTTTCATGATGTGAATTAGTAAGATTGTTAGGATCGGGAACAAGAGTTTGCGTGGTTGGGGTCGGGTTGAGGACCATTTGCGGGTCAACCGTAACCAGGTTTGGGGTGGGGTCAGTTGGGTGGTCACTTGGTGGTAAGTCACGAGGATGCTAGGCCCAGTTTGTATGATCATCGTATGAGTTCGTGGGCGCGTTCGACGAAAGCGGTTCGTAAGGCGGGAATGGCCTTAAGGAAGTTTGAGGTTAGTAAGATGACCAAGTTTGGAGGTAGTGACTCGAGATTTTGAGAGCAGGTAATGGTGAAGTATGAGTACGTCTTGGGAGAGTTCGGAGTGTTCGAGAAGTGCTGACGAGTTAGGGAGAAGAGAGCGTGTGATTAGTTAGTGGCGAGCGTGGCGTCGGCAACTTGTTAGAGAAACTTTATCGTTATCCAGACTTGAGAAGGAACGTTCGGGACGAATGTTTCTAAGGAAGAGAATGTTATACCCGTAGTTGCGGGGTATGTATGTGAGGACGTGCGTCTGATGCAGCGAAATTTTGAAAAGAAAGAAAGATGTGAGTTTTTGGAAAAGTTTCGGTTATTTGTGAAGAAAAGGTTCGTTAATGGGAATTGGATTCCCAGTTTGGTATTGGACTTCATAGATTATATTAAATTTTGAGATTTTATTTTGGAAATGGTCACGTGGGGCCCACGGGAGAAATTCTGATTTTGTAGAAGCCAGCTTTGTTTTGAGATTTTGGCCATTGTGGATATTTTTGGAAGAGCGTTTTTGAGGGCCAATAGGAGGGTGACACGTGTCACCTGCCTAAATGGCTTAGTAGAATGACATTTGTCTGCACGGTTAGAGTCGTTTTTCGGCGAAGCGTTTTTGCGTAACTTGCGAGGAAAATTCCGGCTATGTCGTTTTGTATTTTTGCGGATTTTCCGGCGGCGAAACATTTTGGACCAGCGAGAGGGTGACACTTGTCACGCCGAGTGGGCTGTAAAGTGAAGCTCAAGTGGGGCGAATTCATACCTTGTTTTGGCCTTGTTTTGTGCAATGTTTTGTGCAATGTTTTGTAGCTTGTTTTGTGGGTAGGGTCTAGGGTGCGCGGCGATCTTGTCCTTACACTTGCCTTGCACGTGGCTTGATCTTGGCCGTTGGTTGGCTTTTGGTTTTGCTATAAATACCACTTATGTTGATGAACTCTTGTCCACAAATGAAACCTTCAAGCCTAAATCCCTCACTCCTCTAGTGTTGAGTTCGTCCAGCTCATCCCCCTCTTTTGAGAGTCTTGGCCGAGGGCCTCCTCACTCCACTTTGTGGTGCCTTGGCAGTGGGGTACCACACACTGCCTAGTTGTTTCGTATAATACCCTTGTTGTGGTATAAATACTCTCTAGTATTGTTATAATGTCCAAATACCTTGGCCCAAATACCTTGTAGTATTCCCAGTTACAACATACAAAAGCCAGAAAATACGATTATACTTCCTTTAGCCACAAAGCAGAACCACAAGGAAAACCTCATAGTTGGTTGGAGTACTATGTAGAAGTTGGTTAGAACTTCTAAGGGTTGTTGGAGCGGGTTGGAGCACCGGGTAGGAGCGAAAACTTTGCTAAGGATCGACATTAAGCTCGGATAATTTTGGGCTTATCGAGGTAATTATCTTGTCCTATTGTAAATTGGAAATTACATGTTTGTTAGAATATATAGTTGAAGTATACTATATATAGGCGAACATTATTGTGCGACAATGTCTTTTGACTTAAGCACGAATGTAAAGAAAGAAGCTGTATTTACATGGTGTATTGCGATGAACTTGTGTGGTATTCTTGGTAGAATTGTACACGTCCAGGTTAGGCGTGTAAACCCACTGGTTGGCTTGGTAGCGGCCTCGATAGAGAGGAGATTTCTGTTGTTGCGGGGAAAATCTTCTTGAATTTTACGTAGAAAGATAGAAACTTGTGTTTTGGGGTTAATAGGCGTTTGTGACCTTTATAGGTGAAAGTACTAAGAGTAGCGTATTTTACTCGAGGAGTGGAAAGAGCTAGCAAGGTTGTAGTACTTGGAGCATTTTGCTTATTGTCGATAAATCGTCGCGGTATGTGAACCTCTTATCTTTTCTAGCATGATTGTGGTGAACTATGTAAACGGTGAGCGTACATGTGCTAAGTGATTTGTTTGGTTTAAAACATAGGGTGTTATAATAGCTTTATGGGAAGTTAGTTATAACGACCTTATGTAGGTGAAAATGGTTTACTGATGTTAGAAGTTAAGAGACTTGATCTTATAAGATAAGAAACTTAACTTATTTGTTTTAATGTGGATGTTTGTGTGAAACCTCATTCGTGAGTAATGAGTACTTGGTTTTTTAAAGGGATAATGTTTTACTGATTTCGGAAATCAGAAGGTGTATCGACAGACCACTGCAGCTTTAATAAAGGAAAATGTATTGAATAATGATGTGTTGTATTAAAACCAGTAGAAACCTCCATCTGCATAGAAGCTAAGATGAGACAAAATGATATTACATTTTCTAGATCATGATTTCTTTGTAATAAGATCGTTATAAACAAGAATAAACTACTCATATATGACATATGTTACTCAAGTGTTTTAAAAGAGATTAAGACTATGAGTTATGAAACCTTTCTAAAATAAGTGACTTGAGCATTTGAAAATGAGAAGCTTGAGTAATTGAAACTAGGCAAACTGGAACTTAGGAAAAGAATGTTGTTACTTGATTTTGAAAAGGAATGTGGGTTGGTCGTTTCTAATACTACGGGTATCGGGTGACTTTATAAAAGTAATGGATCTCTTTTAAAAGAACTTAACGTATGTAGTACTTTGGGGTTAAAAACCGGACTTTGGCGTAAAATGAAAGTACTTTGAGTTGTGTGAAACTTGCCTATGCTTGTTGTTGTGAGACTTGCCTATGCTTGTTGTTGTGAAACTTGCCTATGCTTGTGATGATAGCCTTTGTTGTGCAAGTGTGGTATTTACGTATTCTGGCGTCTCTCGATGAGGCGGTCGACTTGTTGAGAACTTACTTGGGCGTCTTTGGCGGTGATGGAGAATTCCACGGGTATGTTTCCATTTGATTCTTGTCTTATTGTTGATGTCACATGGGCGTATCTGCAGGTAAATTCGGGGCATGTGGCCA
This sequence comes from Przewalskia tangutica, assembly GCA_029844215.1. Taxonomy (NCBI): domain Eukaryota; kingdom Viridiplantae; phylum Streptophyta; class Magnoliopsida; order Solanales; family Solanaceae; genus Przewalskia; species Przewalskia tangutica. The sequence goes on from CM056740.1 coordinate 19,674,841, forward strand.
TCTGGCCGGGTTGATTACGATATATTGTTATTGTGGTTACATGGACATGTCTGCAGAGGTAATTCGGGGCATGTGGCCATGCGGCGAGTTGATCACCCGATATATTATTGTTGATGTCACATGGGCGTGTCTGCAGAGATAAATTAGGGGCATGTGGCCGTAGGGCATTGGTGTGTGTTGCATCATGGACATGTCTACCGTCTGAATTCGGGCATGCGGCCATGATGCGAACATGATTGATGTTGTGGGCGTGAGACCCGTAGTTATATGTGGTGATGACTTGAGGTGTGAGTCCACTGGACATATTTGCTTTTATGTTGTGAAGCTGTAGTTTGGTTATCATACATGTCTCTGCTTTATATAGACTAGTATGATTTCATTCTGATATTTTCTGATTTCACATACTTGGTACTGTTGTCTTGACCTCGCCCGAGGCTGCGTTCATCTGCGGTAAGTACATCGGTCGTGGATCCTCGCTCTTAGGATCTCGGTTCGGCGTTTTAGGAAACTCAGTTTCTCAGGAGGCTTATCTTTTGGTATGTGTTCCACTGAGTTGTAGGTTCTTGTACATTGGGGTATGGCGAGACCTGTCCGTCATAGTTGTTGTAAATCTTAAGTGCAGCCAATCTTGTTGTGGCGGGGTTGTAAAAGGATTAAAGCGTGCGTTTGAAAGAGTTGTATTTATTTATGTTATTGGAAGGTAACCGTTAGGTTGGCTTTGTTTATGTTCATATATCTTGTTTCTTGTTAAAGTTTTATTTTCCATTGGTTTTCTCGATGATTGTATCACTAGGGTGCAGGATAAGGCACGATGCGGGCCGGGCAGTCGTTCTGATGATAGTCTTGTAATACTTTCTTCGACTTGATAAAGTAAACATGTTAGGATCTTTGCGTGAGTTAGTATCTTGTGATGTTTGTGTAGAGGTTTTCCCTTATTGTGCTTAGGTTGTTTAGCGATAAAGCTATGCATGTTGATATTATATCACTCGTGATTAGGGGTTAAGCGCCCTCCGATGCGGGGTGGACTTCGGTGGTCGATGGACTATGATTCGAGAATACCTTATGCAGTGCAGCATGGCCTATCGCGGGCTGCGGGAGTTCGAGTTAGTATCGGCCCTTGTGGTCATGCGGTCCTTGTGGCCGTGCGGACGGCGAGTCTAGGGCAGCTTGCAGGGAGTAACTACCCTCGATGCGGGGTTATACCTCATGCGGGCCTATCGATTGGCCTATCACGGAAATTTGCGGGAAGTTCGAGGACTAGATGTGCACATTAGATCTGGCGGCGAGTGGCGGCTTTGATCATGTGGCGGTCTAGGCAGATCTCGTAATCTGATTTATGACCTTGTTGATGCGTGGGTTTTAGTAGTCGGTATGCGCCATTACCTACCGTGCAGTTCTATTGTGATGGCGTTGAGGGCATGAGTCACGACTTGACATGGCCTTATTTATTATGAGCGTAGTTTTGGCTTATCATCGTGTCTCTGCTTTATATAGACTACTATGATTTCATTTCTGATATCTATTTTGAGTTTCACATGCCCGGTACTGTTGTCTTGACCTCCTTGGGTGCGTTAAATCTGCGGTAAAGGTACTCTACATTGATCCCGTTCTTAGGATCAGTTTGGCGTTAGGAAAGCTCCGTTTCTCGGAAGCTTAGCATTTTGGTATGGTCCCCTGTCGTTGTAGATATTTGTATTCGGGGTATGGCGGGGCCCTGTCCGCCATTGTTGTTTTAAACTCTTAGAAGTGCATGGAGACTGTTGTAAAGGTTGGGATATAGCTTGTTCATTTTGGGGTATTTATATACATATATGCGAAAGACAACTTTTTCCCGAAATTGTGTTTTACTTATCTTGTTTCATATCTTGGTTGTTTATATTCCATTGGTTTTCTACGATGTATGACTCTCTTGGGTGCGGGCAAGGCACGATCACGAACCGAGCAGGTCGTGGCGATCTATGAGAAGAAAGTGGGCTGATTTAAATCGACGTCGGCGATAACCCATATAGAATCATGTCTCCTTTGAGTGCGAGGTAATCACGTGATAAAGTCCATGTTGATCACCTCCCACTTCCGGTCGGGATCTCTATCGTGCGTAACAAACCACGGGCCTGCGGTGCTACCTTCACTGCGCGTGGCTGCAACAGGCGCGAGCTCACGAACTCTGCAGCGTCCTGCTTGAGCCGTCCACGATACAGATCTAAGGTGCATTGGTACATCTTGATGGAAGCCGGATGGATAGAGTAGCAGCTTGTGTGCTTCCCTAGAACCTGCTGTGAAGTCACGAAACATGCGGAACACACCTGCCCTCGAACCTTAGCACCCCGTCGGTGCTGCCTCAAAGGACCGCTTCCCGCTACGAAGAGCGCGTCGCGATGCGAATCAAAGCGGATCCTCGAGCGTTGCCTCTTCACCTCCTCGGCGATGGAAGACTCGGCAACCTCACGAACTCTAACCCCTGCTATCGAGAATCTATCAGCGGACACCGAGGCTTGCTGGCGATGCAAATCACGAACCATGCCCTCCTCTCTGCATTGCCGCGTCGATAGGCTCCCGTCGACCTAAGGCATACGCCTGACATTGGCCTTCCCGGGTAGTGCGAGGATATCAACATCGTAATCCTTAAGCAACTCTAACCACGTCTCTGTCGTAAGTTCGGCTCCTCTGTTTGAAGATATCTTGGAGGCTCTTGTGGTCGGTATAAATATCCACATGAACCCAGTACAAATAGTGCCTCGAGATCTTGGCGTGAATCGCCATTGCGACTCCAAATCATGGGTGGGGTAGTTCCTCTCGTGTTTCTTAAGGTGCCGGGATAAATGCGCTATAACTACGCCTGCTGCGTCAACACATCGGCCCGATGCGGCGCATCCTGATATACTACGTGGCGTCTGGACCTGCGGAAGAAGTAAAGCGAGCGGTCGTCGATCTCCTTGACAGCTGGAAACCACTGCTCACGCATCAGTCCGAAACTTAGGCGCCTTACGAGTCGGCCCTAGTCAATAGTGCGGAGATAAAGCAAACTTCTCACGAACGTAGATAATATCTGCGAGGCCCGAAAGCTGCGAACCTCATGGGAGTAGTAGGTGCAGTAAGTCTGGTATCTCGATCTTGGCGTATCCACTCGAATACCATCAGCCCGACAATATGCCCGAGAAAAGCCACGAAGCTAACCAAAACTCACATTTGGAAAACTTGGCGTATAGCTGCAGTCGGAGAACTATCGGCCACGATCGCCGAATACTCGCGTCTTTCGCTCTGGCGAGAATAAACCAGATATCATCAATGAACATCCTGGCGTGTCCAAAATGGTTTGAACACTCGGTTCATCAAATCCATGAATCTGCGAGCATTGGTCAACCAAAAGACATGACCACGAACTCATAATGCGTCTGGGTCCGGAATCTGATCGTAGGGACATCCGCCTCTCGACTACTTTGATGATAGCGAGCAGTCAATCTTGGAGAAACATCTCGCGCCACGGCCCAGTCGAACAAATCATCAATCACGGTGTTATACCCGTATTTCAGTATGCGTGGGGCGTGCGTGCGAGAATCTGACAGAAAGATTGGAAAGGAAGAAAGAGGTGATTTTCCACGGAAAAGTTTAGGTTTTGTGAAGGAAAAAGGTTCGTTAATGAGAATTGGTTTCCCAGTTTGGTATATGGAGCTTCTTAAATTATATTAGAATTTTGAGATTTTATTTTGGAAATGGTCACGTGGGGCCCACGGGAGAAATTCTGATTTTGTGGGGCCACTTTGTTTTGAGATTTTGGCCTTAGTGGATATTTTTGGAAGATGTTTTATTGAGGGCCAATAGGAGGGTGACCACGTGTCACCCGCCTAGGTGGCTTGGCGAAGTTACCTTTGTCTTCGCGGTTAAGTCGTTTTTGGCGAAGCGTTTTCGTAACTGCGAAGGAAAATTCGGCTATGTCGTTTTGTATTTTGCGGATTTTTCGGCGGCGGAACATTTTGGGCCAACAAGAGGTGACCTTGTCACCGCCAGTGAGCGCAAGTCGGTTTGGCCTTGGCGGGTGGTGCACTTGTTGTGGCATTGTTTTGTCTGATGTTTTGTGGCTTGTTTTGTGGAGTAGGGACTAGGGTGCGCTTGGCTTGATCTTGGCCTTACACTTGCCTTGCACTTGGCTAGATCTTGGCCGTTGGTTGGCCTTTGGTTTTGCTATAAATACCCCTTATGTTGATGAACTCTTCGTCCACAAATGAAACCTTCAGCCTAAATCCCTCCTCCTCTAGTGTTGAGTTAGTCCAACTCATCCCCCGCCAGGTGGCCTTATGGCCGAGAGCCTTCCCTCCCAGCTGTGGTGCTAGCCGTAGGGTACCACTAGCTTTAGTTGTTTAGTATAATACACCACTCTTGGTAGAAATACTCTCCAGTATTGTTATAATGCCCAAAATACCTTAGCCTTGTACCTTGTAGTATTCCAAGATACCTCTATCGTAGAGTCAGGAAATACTACCTTTTGTCCTTTTAGTCTCAAGCCAGAAACCACTGAAATCTTCGTAGTTGGTTGAAGTATTTTGAGTAGAAGTTAGTTAGAACTTCTAAGGGTTGTTTGGAGCGGATTGGAGCGCCGGAGTAGGAGCTAAACCTTGCTTTCGGGATCGACATTATAACTTGGATAATTTTGGGCTTGTCGAGTAAATATTCTTGTCCCACTTATTGTAATTGGAGATTACATGTTGTAGGATTATATAGTTGAAGTATACTATATATGGAACTATACTTAGTATTCGGCAATGTCTTTTGACTTAAGCCTGAAGAATAAAGAAAAGAAGCGCCTTTGTATTTACATAAGGCGTAATGCAGTAGACTTGTGTAGTATTCTTTGAGTAGAATTATGCAGCGTCAGGTTAGGCGTGTAAACCCCCAGTTGGCTTGGTGGCGGCCTCG